>OY728130.1:191627549-196627549 GCA_963277665.1 Viscum album | reverse complement strand
TCTTTTCTTCTCATAATCACTTATTTTCTTCATGTGGTAGGTTATTTTCTTCACTCAAAAAATTATCTAATTCATGTGGTTGGTAAAATGTCCTTATGTTTACTACAATATACACACATTGTTTGTATAATACTTAGTAAATATTTTCTTGCCCGAGACACAGTAACTTGGTTGTTCATACGGTAGATTGAATCTTTCATGTGGTGGGTTGTGATTCAATGAGTGGCCACTTAAAATTAAATGCATGGTCAGTTCATGAATTGAAAGAAGTTGTATCATTTGAAAAATAGTTAGTTTACCATATACGTGTTCACTTCAACATGGTCAGTACATTAAACATATGGTAGGTAGTCATGATAACATCCAAACTGAGCCATTTTTATCATTTTGTCTAAAAAATAGTCCACAATCATAAAACATAAAATTAATTTGAAACATGATAAATAAGATTTGGTATCATTAAAATAAGGAGTATTTTTACTAAATCAACATTGATATAGACATAAATTCTATGGTTTTAGTAAAAAATCTATTTTACACTATTCACCTAAAAATCAACTATTTAAGAAAAAATTGAAAATTACATCATAATATATTTTTATCATTATGAATTCAAAAATTCATTTATTTTATAATTTTAAAATTACTAAATTACTAAATTTAGTTTCTATATAAAAATATGAAATATAAATAATATTTATTTTTTTGAAAAATGGATTTTTTAGGGTTATTTATTTTATTTCAGGTCAATTTATAATTTAAATAATGGTAATATATTGGTTCATTTATAATAATATTTTAAAATTAGTCAATTTTAATTATTAGTATACAAAATAAAATATTTTAAAAATTAATTGTTTGATAAAAAACACTCATTTTTAATATGAAGTCATTTTATTTTTTTACCCTTTAATATAATCCATTTTACTTGAGTAGTATATTTTTATTTTCTACTGGTTTTATTATTCTTATTGTTTTAATAATAATATTCATCTAATATTTCAAAAATAATTTTACCAAAGTTTGTGTTTGGAGCATGTTATTGAATGCATAAAATTTATTTAAAGGAAAGATGCAAAGTAATATTTGGGGGCATTACATTCCCCCTAAATAAATTACTTCTTAAAAATTTTAATTACTACTAAATAAAAAAATATTAAAGGGTGTCCATAAGATAGACAAGAATTATTATTTTATTTATAATTAGATTTATAACATACTATCTTAGGAATGATTGAAAAATTGTTTTCCCAAAATATACTTTTTTATGAGTTTCTAGTGACATACCTTACACAAACTCATTTTCATGATCATGTTACCAACTGGATAACAAATCCAAAATTGTTACTATATTTTTAAATAAAATCATAATAAATGATCATACGAAAACTCAATCCTAAGATGTCTTATCCAATGATACATTCATTTCAACCATGATATTTTCATTTCAAATATGTTATTATTGGATCAACCTATCACTCCTTCAGTTTAACCAAGGGTTTTCATGGTCCATTTCCTAATAGTATTTGTAACATAAGTAGTTGTATATTACATCATTAAATTCCATTTAAATCCTTTGTGATGGTTTATAAAGGTCATGTTAATCACTAAAGCATATCCCCCAATAGCTTTGATCTAAATGTGTAGTCTTAGGCACATTTATCACGCATTGAGTGAAGATATATTTGATAATAAAATATCCTCTGTTAGGATGATTAACCTTATGTATAGATATTCCACAACCACATTCACTTTCAAGTATCCCTATAAGGATGTAGTTGTTATGAAAAAAAATATTAAAAAAATTAAACAATTCTAGGATGTTAACCTATATTTACTAATATTTATATATATAATTTCCATTAAATATAATTTCTATTAATTCTCAAAAATAAGTAAAATATTCCTATAAAATAACAAAATTGGTCCTAAAAAATAACTAAACCTTGCATTTAGACCAACTAGTACACCCCAGATCCACACTCTTGGATCTCATACTAAAAAAACATTATTTAAATGTTTTCTTTGATACTGAGTGATATTATCCAAGAAAAAATCACTATTTTACTTCATTTCCATAATTTAAACATTACATCTCATAGTAAAAACACAATTAAAATAATATAAGGTTTAGTTTATTTTTGTATTTTCTATATAAGAAACTTATTTTATGATACATGGGATAATTTCTCTATAATTAAACCACACAAGACCCCCTTCAATACTCCTCATATTTTATACTCATATTCATAACATAAGTAATAGAAACATAAGAAATGACTGAGATAAAACAATTGGTAAAGATAAAGATCATCAATATTTCCTCAATGGTTAGATAATAAGCAAATGAGAAAACATGAGAAGGGGAAAAATATCTTATTAAAAATATCATGGACCAATAAGATTTGTCTTTAAGTTATTATATAAGGAAATGTAATCTCAAATGAATAAAAAATATCATAGAAAATGTGTATGAGATAATAATCATGATCCATAGAGCATAATCATGGGAATATATAATATAAATATAGAAAAATAATAAGAATAGAAATTATAACATAGTTAATTAGGGATCACTTATTATTTCCCATAGTGGATCAGACATTACTTCCATTTTCCCATTATGGATCAATAATTACTTTATTTTTATTATAGTGGGTGGGGAAGTACATATTTTTTCCAATAGTGGATCTAGAATTACTTTTTATTTTCTATAGTGTATCAGGAATTACTTCTTACTTATCATATTAGATTAGGTATTACTTTTGATTTCCAATAGTGGATCAATAATCATTACTCATTTCCAATTATTTTCTCATGGGATGTAAATATTTGCCTAATACATTAGAGGGTTATATAGAAACCACCCATCAAATAATAATCATACATACATATATTTTCCCAAAGAACATGAAAGAATTCATATCACTTAATTAACATGTAGAAAAGAGACGGGTTACATAAAGATATTAAAATCACATTTCCTAATCCATCTATAGAATGAAGTTGGATGGTATCATAAGAAAATAACTCACTTGTATCATATGTGACTTCAAAGGATATTTAAATAGATTAAAAATTAACTTATAATATTATTGGATAAATCACTTCAAAAATAATAATAAATATCACTTACTGAAAGGTATGAAAACTTCTTAAATTTTTTTCTTTAAAATGAAATATATTGGGGTAAATAAAAAATATCCTTTAAAACCAAAAAATGTATTTCAAAAAAATAATTATTAGATAAATATTTTTTCACAAATATTTTATTAAAATAAATAAAATCCCTAATAAATTCTTTCATAAAAAATATTACATTAAAGTTTCATTTAAAATCAAGAATTATTTTCAAAAACAATAATTGACATTTGAAAAATATAACAATTTTTTTTTAAAATAATCAAGAGATAAATCATATGGAAAATAGTTTTAAAACATTAAAAGGAGTTTTTATTAATAAGAATTCTCATACAAGGATAGAAACTGTAAAAGAGTTTGTTGAAAATATTTTTAACATACTTGTAAAAGATAATGTAATAGGTCACATTAAAAAGTAATTATAAAAAAGATAAAGTAAATTATTTAAAAAAACATTTACTTTTAAAAGGGATATTCAATAATGGGATCTTGAATGTTATATAATGTTTTTTTGAATAATTTTTAATTGAAAAATAAAACATACGATAATGAAAGGAAAACATTATGAATATTTTTAAATACCATTATTAATGACACACATCATAAAAAGTGTTAATAAAAATAAATTTAAAAAAGGGGAGAAGGGAAATATAAAGGAAACATCAGATAAAAATAATTAGGTTTTTAAATATAAAGTATAACATTTTCGGGTAGAGAAAATATGGACATGAAAGAGAAACCATCAATAATGAGGATGTGAATTATTCTTAAAAAGATATAATTTTTTGGAAAGAAAATTTTCAAGTTAAAATATCTGAATTAAAAATTTCACTTTACCTAAAGAGAGAATGAATTAAGGTATCATATTAGAATATAATAAAATCATCTTGTAAAACCATGGTTAAAGAGTAATAATTATTTCATAAGAAATGATTTTGACTTAAGAAAAACCCTAAACATTTTATCCCTCTTATCCAAATGTGATATAACTTAATATATAACAAAAATAAATACTTTAATCACATATTTATAAAACTTTATTCAAACCTATAAACTTTTATAAACTTTATTTATAATAATTTATTACAAATATATTATTTTTATATATTTTATTTTCATCATCAGTTTTCATTAGTTTCGATTGTTTGTTTAGTACTAGATTGGTATTGGTAGTGTTAATTATTATTTTTGATAGAAATTTCAACATTATAATATAATTTTAGATACTATAATATATATTTTTATAATGATATATAATTTTATAATTTCATTTCATGTGTATTTTAGTTGTGATTATTGATGATGGATTTGGTATCGAGCTTATTTTAGTGATTTATAATGAACAAAAGGGTGGTATAATAGTAATAAGTTAAATATTAATATAACCTTTATAGAACCATAATCCTAATATTTTTTTATTTTTAATTTCTTATAACACCAATAGTTATGATTACATATTTATACATAATATAAAATTATATCATTGTTCATGTATGTGGTTAAACCAACCCAAATAAGAACATTCTATCATTTATGGTGATTATAGTTAAGAAAGTGATTATTTTGGAATAATATCATTAACATGGAAGAATTATTATATTATTTAGATTTTATTAAATTTATTAACCAAATGTGAATCCTCTTGGATACATAATAAAACACTGGAGTGAAAAATGAAATATGTGACCTCTTTGGAAGTGGTAGTCCACACGTACGCATGGGAAACACATTTGTTTTACATATATACATGGGGAGATAAGGAATAGTTTATAATTATTGAACTTTTATGTAACATCCACACTTGACACATTTTATAGGATGTTTTAATTTTTTTTAATTCTCTGTTAACTTTTTTTAACTCGGTTTTTAGTGTTTTTGGGGTTGGTCTTAAGATACATGTGTCTCAAGATGAGTGTGTAAGTATAGAGATCTCATAGGATAAATGGTGTATAAAACAAGGCCATATGATCACTAGACTCCAAGGAAGAATGCCTGGAACTCTACCTAGCCCAACAACCATCCATTGGTGCCATCGGCCGGCCGATGCAATTGGCATGGTGTTTATTAAATTCACCCCACACATTTTAATTTCACATGTTTTTTCACCTTCATTAATACCGAAAGCTAAATCATATGGCCATATCTTGAATTTTAGAAATTATCCCTTGATCTTTGGACTCTCTCATACATCTCCCTTGGTTTCTTTAAGCTTTTTCCAATTTGTTGATGTTATAATGGTGAGATATTCTAAGATACAATCCAAATTATTAGTCTTCCTTATGATATGTACATTGATCTATGTTAGATATGTGTTTTACATGAAGATCCAAAGATTTTTTCTCCCTTTCTTCATAGATCAGTGGTGAATCTAGAGAGTTGATGTCATTACTTGATCAAATCAATATCTTCCAATGAATATGACCATTCTATAGGTAAGTGATATTAACTGCATTCCTTAAACTCTTATTGATGGAGGATTGATGATAGATACTTACTTTATTGATAACTCTATGGTAAGTTAGTGGAGGATTCAACAAGTCAATGAAAACCACCCTTGACCAAAGATAAACATATCATGAATGATGGATGTTTCTAGGTAATGTTTCATAGTTTGAACATATTGAGTCTTTGTTCTCCTTGATTCTCATCTTGAACTAATTTTATATTGGTATATTGGTGATTGATCGATGATCATGTTCAACATTGAAGGCTCTTTTAAATAATCATTGAGAAATTAATGATCTATACTTGAATCAACAATGAATCTGGTGAACTGGAAATCCCTTCTTCGACATACCGATAAATTAATTAAATTTTTGGAATCCTTAAGTTGTTTTATTATAGAACAACCTTTTGGGATTGGAATATTATTGAGACTCAATTATAAACCTCTTCCTTGAAAAATAAGAACCTGATTTCAGAATCCTTGAAATGTGATCTCATTCTCAATGGGTTTGCAATGTCGTTCGACCTTTGATCCCTGATGAAACTTGGTGTTCTTTATAAAAAACTTTATGGTTGGAAGTTCCTTGCCTTTTGGGGATATGGTAAACACTTTTACCCGTGGTATGATTCTTATGTTGGATTTTTTTTTCATGCTTGAGTATGATCACATATGGATGTTTGAGTAGCCCGTGAGACCCATTTATGAATCTCAATGCCACAAGTTTTATTATATAGATTTTTTATGTTTGATGATAATTACATGTTATTTTATGTTTTATTATATATTATCATTATTAAATTCAATATTTTCCTTATTATAATACACACTATTGTGTTTCTTACCATGTTATTATAGGTTTTTCTAAGTATTTATGATAGGTGGAACATCGTGGTATAATTTCCTTTTAAAGGGTGAGTGCACACAATGTGTAGAGATTCAAAATAGTGGCCTCATACTTGGGGTAGTAACATGATAGCCATGTGGATTGGTATGGAACTAGATGCCTTGTGGATAAAAAGTTGACATGTCGAAACATTATGCCCTGTGAATACCAAGTACATGTTTAATAGTAAGTCATGGGGCATGACTTGAGACTCAATGACATGTGGATACTGAGTAGCATGTTTCTATACTTGTGTCTAGTTCATTATTAATTTTGATATGTTTGATCATCAAACCTTCATGGGTTCAAAGATGGTATGACCAAGGATTTTTGTTGTTTGGATAGAGCATGGGTTCTTAGTATATGATTGTTATGATTTCTAGAGAATTTATTGTTATCATGGAATACACATATTATACATGTTCATATTTTTAAGGACCCATTGGTGGTGTCTTAATGGGGTTTATTACTCACACTCTTCTTAGTAATATTGATTTGGATGTTGAATTCATGTATGGGTATCAAATAAAGGGAAAGGGACATATGTATGATAATTGAGTCATGGAAAATAGAGCTGGTGGCAGGATCAGGACAAACTTTGGGGTGTTTTCCATGGTGTTACTTTATTAACTTATCTACTGCACTTATACTCTGGTTTGACATTCCACTTTGGGAGATTTTTTATTTATCTGTATGACATGTGTCTCATCTATCAATATATTTGATATTTATACTTCCTCCTTATATTTTTATAGATATATTTTTATTTATTTTTATCTTATTCATGCATGGATATGATATTAGGGTATATTCCCCCCATTAATGACCCCTCACTGCTAGTCGATAACCTATTACATAAGGGGAGGCATGCATGAGGTTTTGTGACACTCCGACTCTAATCTGGTGGTTTGATTCATGCATAACAAAATGGTATTTGAGCACAATTTTATTATTTTCATTTTGGATTAACTTTTGATATGGTAGAATGAAGATAGGTTGTGTGGGACTCAGGTAGGAAAGTTGTCATGTTCCTTTCCAACACATGTGAAATAGACCTCGGAGTTACCATTTAAAGGATTCTTTTAATATTTTCATAGGATTTGGGTGTGTTCATACATCATGATTAAGAACATAGGTATCCATTTCATGTATATACATGTTGTGTGCTTCATAATAGTTCTTAAATTTAATTTATTTCTTTTTTCTATCTTTGCGAGATAGTCTTGAATAATTTTATTGTGTGATATATCTATTTTCATACTATTTTGATATAAATTTTGGTATTAATTAGTCAAACCTAATCATGTTTATATGTTATATATATATATGTGCGTGTGATTGTTACTACTGTTCCAGAATAAAAACCCTGTCTAGTAATAAGAGGTAAATACCTTAGGTTATTGGTAGAATCCTAGGAGAACCATATTGTGATCCCATAAAATGATTAGGATCTACCCTAACAACATTATTTTTATAATTTTTTCCTTCATGTTTTAAAAGATTCCTCCCTGAAGGAGATTGAAAAAACCACCTACTGAATAGGTGTGAGATGATCTCGCAAGGGAGTATTCCCATGTTTCATCACATGTTATGCTAGTGGGTGAAATAGAGCATGCTCCTACACCTTCTATGGCAGTGCACAAATTAGGACCACATCATTTGGGAGTCCTTATACATGTACCTTCTCAAGAAATAGGGTCACTGAGGTCCTTGGAAGACTATGAAAAATACTTCTATCTATAGAATTTACCATCCTTTTAGGGAACTCTTGGGACAAAGGAAGTATAGGATTGTATAGAAATCATTGAGGGTGTCCTTGACCTCATTGAGACACATAAGGATATGATGGTTAATCTAGAATCATTCATTCTATAGGGACTCAGTTGAAGGTGGTGGGGTGTGATGTGGCAGGCTAGAATGTCAGAGGGTCTCACCTAGGAGACCTAAAAAAGAAAATATTTAGGGAATTATTTTCTGATGCACTAATGTTGTACCAATAAAATTTATTTAAGGATCTGTATAATGGGTCTATAATGATATCCATATACTCCACTCATTTCACTGATAAACTTCTCTTTTCTACTCTATTGTCCTAAAATAATCCATATAAGGAAAAAATGTTTTTTATCAGTATTTTTCAAAACAACAAGATAAATAGTAGGACCTTCAATATAGATGCATAACTTGAGGTTATATGTCAATACAATAATATTGAGAAGGCCCTAGAGGGTGATCGAGAAATGTTTTTCCCTTCACCATTCACTACACAGGTAGGTGGACCTCCTACTACTATAATGAGTTCTTCTTATGGTGAAATTATGAGGAAGACCAGGGATGTGCAACAAGGAAGTGGTATGAAGCTATAGTAGATTATAGCTTCTTTATACCCCTTAATAGGAGTTCTATAGTGTTTCAACTATGGTAGGATAATACATTATCATATGTTCTTTACAATACGTCTGAACTCATGTTGACGGTGGGAGGGATAAGAAATATTATATAGTTTTACTCTAGATCTTCAAAGCCATGGTTCTATAGGGGGGAGGATATATATGATCTATGACCTAGGGATCTGGTTAAGGTATTTTTTTTATACTCATACGATGATAACTCAGGTAGGTCATGCATATTAGGGGCATCTTTATAGAACTGAGCTAGTCTTAGTTTATATAGTGGATCAAACTCCATTATATGGTGGTGAGGGATCGTCTACTATTCTAGGTATATTCTTGACCACTTATAGATTTTCTATCACTTTTTTGATACATGTGATTCCTATTCCATTATATTTATACATATTTTTTCTAGACATGACCTACTAGATATGTTTTTTTAAGTTACTTTCCTTCAATAAAATATTGGGAATGAAAGTGGATTGTCTTCAGTGATACCTGGAGTTTCCTATAGTCAGATTTGGTTATAGAAATCTGTGGGAATTATTGATTCAAAAGATAATGATATTTTTTGTTATTATTAGTATAGAACAGCAAGATAGTTTTTGATCTCACGTTGATTTCTATTATAGATGGGTATCATTTGCCTCACTAAAGGGATAGATGTTAGTGATGAATATATAATGGGAACTGATATCATGTATATTTGGTCTAGAGTTGATCCAACATGGAATAATCAATGTGTATATTGTATTTTTGGCTCTATCAACATGATTTTTCGTAGCCCCTCATATTTTATCCAGCTACAGATAACTATCAGAATGTCTTTCTAAATAACATCTTAAGAATTACACTTGATAGAGGTGTTCATTTTGAGATAGAACTCATTATGGGTGTACATCCCATTTTTATACCCCCTTATCATGTGTTTCATTCCAAATTAAATGAGCTCAATGTGTATATTCAGGACTTGGAGTAGAAAAGATTTATCAGGATGAGTACATCACATTGGGTCCAGCTATCTCATTTTCCAAGAAGGTGGATAGTAGTGTTTGATATTGTGTGGATTACCAGAAGCTAAATCATGTGATAGTGAAGAACATATATCCCATTCCCATGATTGATGATTTATTTGATAGGTTATATGGAGCTTGATGATTCTCTGATATTGATCTTTGATCAGACTATCACTGATTATGGGTTAGAGAAGACGACATCCTGAACATGGCATCTCAAATTAGGTATGGGATGGATGAGTATTTAGTGATGTTGTTTAGATAGACAAATGAGCTTTTAGTGTTCAAGGCTGTCATGAATATGGTTTTTCACCTATATCACTATGCATTATTCCTGGTGTTCATTAATGACATAATTATCTACTAACTTACCCCAAATCACTATATTAGACATCTTGAGATAGTTATAAGTACACCTCAAGTGCATCAGCTTTATGCCATGTTGTTAATGTGTAAATTTTGGATTCATGAGGTGAAATTATTAGGGCATGTGGTGTCTAAGAAATTTATATCAATAGACAGAGAGAAAGTTGATGCAATGATGTCTTTGAAACATCCCTATAATGTGTTTGATATTAATAGGTTTTTTGGTTTAGTGGGATACTACTAATGTTTTATCTGGGATTTATCTCATTTATCAACACCTGTAACTTCATTGACAAAGAAAGGGGTGAATTTATAGTGGTCAGACAAGTGTGAAGAGGAATTTCTTGAGCTGAATAAGACATTGAATACAACTCCATTTTTTATACTTCCTAAGCTAGGGATCAGTTATGTTGTCTACTGTGATGCATCAAGAATTGGTTTGGGAGTAATACATATGTAGTGAGATAAGAGAATATCTTATTTGTCACATCATCTATTACCTCATGATAAAAAATATACTAACCAATACTTTGATTAGGTACCCATGGTCAGTTATTTGGTTTATTGGAAACACTGTCTCTTCAGTAAGAGGTTTGTTGTTTATACTGACCACAAGAGCCTCCACTATATTTTCACATAGAGGGAACTATACTTGAGGAAAAGGAACTAGGTAGAGTATCTTTAGATGTTTACCTTTTATATATCATATGCAATTGATAAGGGTACCATAATTGACTAATAACCAAGCCATAAGATGTGGGTATCTTGGGAGCTTGGTGAATAGCCTTTAGAGGAACAATGGTGCCTGATGATCTTGTTAGATAATAAGATGATGAATGATTTTGAGGACCAGGGATCGATGATGTTTTCTCTATCAGTGTTCACATATTATTTAGTAGACCAAGTAAATATAGGATAGGAGACTGACCCAGGGTATATTGTGATATGGGAATAGCTAGCTAGAGGTGACTCGATACTCGGGTGATCATTGGACAGTGGAGATTTTGATACTTATCCATGAGAGAATTGTAGTCCCTTCATTCATCGGGGATCATATGATGATGAACTTCTATACCTCTAAGTGGGTGGTACATCATGGCATGAAAAGGATGTACTATAACTTTAGGTTGTAGTTCTAGTGGCTGGGGATTAAGAGGGACATTGCTAGATTTGTTTCCTAATTCCTTACCATCCATATGATGAAGGTTGAGCACCGGGGTCCTAGTGGTTTGTTTGAGTGAATTCTTGTTCCCATGTGTATGTGGGAGGATGTCATGATATAATTTTTTATGGGGTAACCTCATACTCCAAGTATTTGGGAAACTATGTGGGTGATTGTTAATTAGATAATGAGAGTTTCTCATTTTTTACCGATCAGTGAGACACACTCGGTAGATGGACTGGGAAGGATGTATGTCTGTGAGATATTTTTCTTTCATGAATTCTCCTTGAGAATTTTATCTAATATATGCACATGTTTTCATTGAAATTTTAGATAGGCTTATTGAAGTCCATACAAACTCAGCTAAGAATGTACCATCCCTAAACAAAAAGACATTCTGAGTGGATGACTCACATACTAGAGGATATTCATTTGTATTGCACCCTATACTATAGAGTATATTAGGATGATCACCTACCCTTAGTTGAGTTTATATAAAAAAAATATTGAACATGATTTTATTCAGATATAACCGTATCAGGATATCTATGGTAGTCCATGTCATTCACTTCTTTGTTGTTATGTGGCCGGTGATGTTATAGTTGTGGGCCTGGTATGATACGTGAGACCTTGGAGAGAGTGAAGATAGTTAAAAAGAGTTTTACCATGAATCATAGTATAAAAAACTCTTATGCTAAATACAAGGGGATACATTTTCAACGAGGCTGTAACCTCGTAGTACAGGCTCCGGCTTGGCATCCAAAAGACCCAATATCAAATCCGAGCAAGGACAAATTTTCTGGGGGTACTGTAGCAGGTCACTGTAGCAGTACTGTAGCAGCAGTAGAACTGTAGCTGCGACGACACTGTAGTGGCAGAGGGGCTGTAGCAGGGTACTATAGCGGCGGCTGCACTGTAGCAGCATCTGTAGTAGCGTGGGTACTAAAGTAGTACTATTCAACGAGCGGTCCTTTGGGCCATTTATTGGGATTTAAAGCATTGTATTTAGGCTACTTAGCCTTGGGCCTTTGGGCTATGTAATGGGTCTCCCTCCACCCAGTCCAAAGAGGTATTTTATTTAAATAATAAATTCAGGCTTCGACCCCAACCTTTTAAAAAAACAAGGGGATACATTTTTAGTTTTCTATATGTGATCGAGTTTTTTTGAGAGTGACTCCCCAGTTAAGCCACTACCATTTGAGGAAGCTAGAGAATCTAGCACTACTCTCTTAAGACCCCTTGAGATCACTAAGTAGGTTGGGAAAATGGAATACCAAATTGATATTCCTTCTTTCTACTGAGGTATGCTTGATGTGTTTCATCTTTATTAGCTCTAGAAGTACATGTCTAATCCTACACATTTCATTGACTATGAGGATGTTGAGATAGATCTCAATGAATCATACATGAAGTGTATGGTGAAGATTCTTGTATATAGAGAGAAAGTATTATAAAGGAAGATGGTACCACTAGTTCAGATTCTATGACATCATAGATGGATCTAAGAGGATACTTGGGAGTGAGAGGATGATTTTTGGGCTCCATGTCCAAAGTAGTTTTAGCAGAATCTTCGAAGGTACTTCTCAAGGATGAGAAGATATCATATGGGGGTAATTGTTTCATAATAACTTTGTATGGTTTAATGGATGTTTGAATTTCTTTAATTTTCTGTAATCTTTTGATTGGACTTAGGTTTGTGTGTTTTAGAGGTTTTTTAAAATATGTGAGGGTCTTGGGATGAGTGTGTAAGTATCTAGAGCTCAAAGGCTGCACTATAGGTAAAATTAGTACATTGGATAATTAGTGGGGTTCCACTGGAATGTTATGGTGATGAAAGTGGGTCTATAAAAGTATAAAACCCACTGTCCATCGGGTGGATGAGGAAGAATGCCTGGAATTTATCTAGGCACATAGACTAGCTAGTGCACCTCGTCCGAGGGTGCATTAAATACACCCCATGGGACTTATTTTCATGAAATTTTTCATCTTTATTAATACCAAAATATGAACCCTATATCCCTATAAAAAATTGTATACCTTCTCCCTTGGTTCGATTTTTCATTAATATCCAATGATTATTTATCCCTTTATTCATATATTGGTGGCACATCTAGTGACATGAACTCATTCCATGATCAAAAAATATATATCAATGATTACAAGAACTCTATAAGTATTTTTTATTTAATCATATTACTTGACCCCTTATTGATGGAGGATTGATGATATATCCTTAATTAATTAATTAATCTATGGTAGTTTGGTGGAGGATTTTATGTGTCATTAACCCCCCCCAACCAGAGTCAAAACTATCAAGAATAGTTGTAGCCTCTTGTTTAATTCATCATATATTTATCATCTTGAAAATCTCTTATGCTAAATTATAATCTTGAACCTCTTTTCCATTGATGGATTGGTCATGGATCAAGGATTGTTTGATAGACTTGAGAATCTATTCTAAAATTATTGGGTAATTTCTTATATGTCCTTGAATCAGCAACAAATCTAGGTAATTATAATTCCTTTCTTATAAATGCATATGAATTGGTTCCATTGGTGGAATCCATAATGTATGTGATTCTATAATGACCTTCTTGACTTGTAATCTTATTGGGACTCTGTTATTAACATCTTCCTCTATAAACCAAAAAAATGATTTAGGAATCATTAACATGTGGTAATGTTCTCCATGGGTGTGAAACATGTTCTAGTGTTCAATGCTTTATGAACTTTATATCTCTTCATCAGAAACCTTTAGGTTGGGAGTTACATAGCTTTTGGGACTCTCATATACACTTATTGGCACTATATTATTCTTTTGTTGACCTGTTTGTTTTTCATGATTGAGTGTTATTTCATGTGGGTGAGTGAGTATCCCATGAGACCCATTTATGATGATTCATTATATGAGTTTTTCATGTTTCTTGTTTCCATTTTAAAAATTTATCACATGGGTTTTTATGTTGACTACTATTTTCTCATGATGATGTTCTAGGTTTTCCTTATTATGATCTTCCATATTATATGTGTCACTATTACATTGGAGGTTGTTCTTGGTATTCATTATAGGTGGAACATCATGGTATAATTTCCCATTAGAGGGGTATTTCACATGAAGTATGAAGTTTAAATATAGTAAATCCATACATGGGGTCGTAGCATGATATACTCAGTCCTCGTCCTAGAACTTGATGTCTCACAGATACCAACTAGACATAATGGAATGCCCTGCAGATACCAAGTACATGTTAACTAGTTAACCTTGTGGAATTATTTAAGACTCGATTCCTTGAGGATACCAAGTATCATGTCTCTAGCTTTGTGAATAGTTCTTGATTACATATAAAATTGTTGTCCATCCTTTCATCATGGGGCTGAAGTAGGTGTGGTCGGGGATTGTGGTGGATTTTTTATCACACGGGTTCTCGGTATATGATTGTTATACTTTCTTGTTCATTAATTATTATCATGAAATACACCTGTTATACATGTAAAAATATGTTAAGGATGCATTAATGGTGTTTTTCTGGGTATTATTACTCACACCCTTCATGGAAATCTCAATGCACATGTAGACTTCATGTATAAGGCTCCAAGCATGGGAAAATAGATTGTGGTTGATAGCTGAGTCATGAAACCTGGATCAGGTGATGGGACCAAGATAGACTCTGTAGGGTTTTATGTAATGTTGTTGTATTAACTTATCTATTTCACTTATACATTGGTTTGTATTTCTACTTTAGGAGACAATTTATTTATCTACTTGACATGGGTTCCATACATTACTAAATTTGATATTTACTATTCAACATTATATTATAATTGATATATTTTTATTCATATTTATTTTATTTGTGCAAGGATATGATACTACGAGTATAGTCTCCCCATTGATGATCTTCAGACCCTCGCTGCTAGTCAGAAACCATTTTCATATGATATGTACATGTGAGTTTATGTGACTCTTCATCTTATACATGGTGATTTGAGTTAGGTAATTGCACATAACAATGTTATAAATATCATCCTAATAATTTAAATATACTTTTATAACCAACAATTTAAGGGAGTGATGAAAATTAATCATGTCACTCATGAAGTTGGTAGTCCACACGTATGCATGACGATGTATTTATTTTTATAATTTTTTTGGAGGAAGGGAGAAAATGGATATTAAATTTGTATAGTAACATTTTATAGTCTTATAAATACTAATTTTATCATAATTTCATTTATAGAATTGGTTTTAGGGGGTATAAGAAGATATTTAATAGAGATCTGTTGAGAAAATTACCTATCCCTAAAGATATTCTCCCTTTGGTATCACCTTAAGGATCATTATAGTAAAATTACTGTCAGAAGAAAAATCTTATGACCACTTATTAAGAAGAAGGTAAATGTACATAAGGAAAGTGGATGGGGCTAATATATTTCCCACATCAAGAAAAAGAATATCTACAAATCATAATATGATAATCCATTCTCATAACCATACTCAAAAATAGTTTCCCATAAATATTGAGAATTTCATTGTTTTAAGATCTTATGAATATCAGAATCAATCCTTCTTGGAACTTTATTAGAGGACCTAGAAGACAATGTCCTTACCAAGTTGGAGTGGTCCTTCCTTGGCCTTCTCTTCATGGGAGTAGAGATGAATCCCCCATGGTCAATAACCTTGTTATTCCTAGTTTTGAAGATGTATCTGTATGAGGATTTACTATAGCTCAGTGCTTTCAGAGGATTGATGTCCGTAAATTTTTCATCATCAGTAACATTATCCAACCTATTATAAATTTTTTATGATCTATAGATTTTATGAATATCCTCATGGAAATTAATTTTTTCTATATCAGTTCCATGATCCTGATCACTTGGGTCTTGTACCTGAATATACAAACCCCATGGTCGCACAAATCCATGTCCCATAAATTGTTGTTGCATGATAGTGTCCCCTAATAAAAAACATTGAGGATCCTCACCATTAAATTTATCATCATATACTTCTTCATTCACAATAGTTTAATTTATTGGAATTGATGAAACTAGCAACATGAACATATCTGCATCCATGCAAGCCTCCCTATCCTCATTCCAAACATCTTCATCCTAAACCAAACCAGCATCCTCCCAAACACTAGCACTCCCTATATGCACATTTCGGCTTGAAATATCATCATTTAAATGATTGGAAACAATATCACACAATGTAACATCACTACTCATATTCACCACAACCTATGAAGAGTAAGAACCGAGCAAGTTTCATTTTGTTCTACCATAAATATCAATGATTTTTGGATATAGCAATGTAACTTCGATGGCTTCTGAGATGCCTTGAATGCATCACATAGGGGCACAGTTCTAGAAGAGACAGACCGATCATCCCCTATCAACCTTATAAATTCATATATTCTAGTTAAATCCACCTCTAGAATGCATCCATGATCGAGGGATACCCCAGAAGAAACAAGGGACCTGTGAGTGACACTAGCACCATATGCCTTCCACTACATATTATCACACATGCAACCCATCGACGTGTGTCCCATATTATTTCACATTGAGAATAAATCACACCAAGACTCATAAATTAATGAATACTTATAAATAAACTCATCACCAAGATAAATACAAAATGGATCAACGTTCAGCTTCAACACATCCACTTAGACACATATTCTAGGTGAGATCGGGTGACACAGATCATGTGTCCAAAAATATTTCAATCAAAAGAATCCACATATGGACTACATTGTCTAAATATCAAAATAAAAATATAATTATAATATATGATTCTTTATTTACATTGATATGTGATATCAATAGTTTTGGGGATCCATTAAACCATTCTGGAACCTTCGGGCTGAGGGAAATCTAAGGGAATGATCGAATGAAATTAGGGTTTGAGAAGGGATGAAAGTGTGTAGATTGGTTTTCATGGATAGATGATGATGGTACCTCCCCCAATAATGGATGAGGTAATATGGAAGATATTTATCGAGATAATAATTTATAATGTGAGGAAAAATGGTTTCAATTTGAGCTCCTTTTATTGGTGCAAGGAATGAATTTTTTTTAAATATAACTTTTTAATATAAAATTAGTACATGTTTAAAATGTAATATGGTGAAGAAGTATAAAATAATAGAGCAGGGTGAGATAAGGTTGGTAATCCCCCAAACATTAATTTTCACACATTCTTTAAACATGTTTTTAAGTCTTTTACTCTAAGATTTTTCACTTACAACATTTTTGGTTTTTAACATGACAATTAATTTTTACATTAGTAATTTTCTTTTAATTCATAAAAATAAAATGAACCTTATTACATGATTTAAAAATACTGATTCAAAATATGAAATACATTTTATCAAATAAAATTTTTTGTGTAATGAAAACTAGCTTTATCATTATCAAATATATCTTGTAAAAATATGTTTTAAGAAAAAAAATTATTTTTAAGTATAAACGGTATGTTTACAAAACAATTATCAATGTAGTTAATTTTAATTAAAACCTAGGGGTAACTTTAAAATAAATATAAAACATAATTTCACCTATATAAAACTTAAATTGAATAGAAACACTAAAAAACATTTAATAATAAAAAATATTTCTTACTTTTTAAAATTTTAAACATAGGATTTATAAATGCAGTATATTATTTTTTTCAAATGCATAATTGGACTTCATAAACAGATTTAGTCATGAAATTTTTTTATATGTTTTTAAGTTATATTTACTTCCCCATTTATTCATAAACACTATAATTTAAGGTAAAATTGTATTTTCATTATTCACCTAAAAGTTAATTATTTATAAAAAATATCACAAATTAATACTAAGATAATTTTGAAATGATGAATTAAAAAATGTATTTAATTTTATAAAATTTAATTTCTAAAATTTCTAAATTTACTTTTTAAATGAAAATTCAAAATATAATGGAATGTTATTTTTAATGAAAAATGTCATTTTTAAGTGTTCATGATATTAATTTTTATCAATTTCCAATTTAAAGAATTTAAATATATTATTTTATATGTAATAATATTTTTAAAGTGATAAATTTAATTTATTGGGATAAAATATACAAATTTTTTAAAAAACCTTTAATTTTAGAATGAATAATATTATTTACTACTAAATTAAATTAATTATTTACCCCTAAATGTAAGAAGTTTTATTTGAGTAATAAATTCTTATTTTTGTAGGTTTTATTATTCTTATGGTTTTGATAATAATATTCATATAATATGTCACATCTCATTTATCTCATCATTTCTTGTGGGGTAATCTATTAAACACGTTATATTTATTTAACGGAATGATAGTTAGTAAAATATTATGGTGTTACCAAAAAGATGTCTACTAAAGACATGTGAACAATGAATTAGATATAAAAATAATTATTCAGTCATCAATTTGAGTTGTGTTGAAAAAGAAAAATCTATACAAAGATACATACTCCATATTTTCTCATCTACACGAGCTTTACCAGGACAGAGCTAGATAGGAGGGATATGAAATCTCCAAAGCACTCTTTACATGCATGTTAAGAGAGGGAGTCCCTATTAGAACTCATATGCTCAATATGTTAAGGTAAATTAATAATCTAGAGAATATGGGATTAAATATACAAAAAACATTATCCAAATATAACATTTATTATCCAGAAAAGTTCGCAGAAATATTTGATGTGTATGGAAAGGTTAGAATAAAATCAATCTTGTCATAAAGTTAAAAACAGTTAAGGACCAGGACCAGCAAAGGAGCTCTATCTTCCATATATCATTCTTGTTGTTCAAGTATCTAACTAAATAACATTTTTACATATAATCCCTTTCAAATGAAATTGTGTTTCTAGGGTGAGGCATGATTTCTAGGTCCCCTGGAAATGAAATTTTGTTTGCAGGGAGAGGCATGATTTCTAGGCCGCTCGAAAATGAAAATTTGTTTTCGGGGTGAGGTGGGACCTTCATCCACATGTCAAATAAAAATTATTTTTTTGGGTTAAGTTTCTCCTTTTTAAGCACCCCCTCCCACAAACAAAAAATCATTTATTGGATGAGGCTTCTTCTTTTGGACCCCACAAATGAAAATTTTGTTTGTGGTCCTAGGCATTGTTTTCATGATACTTGAAAATAAAACACCTTTGTGGTTGGTGATTTTTCATCACTTACTATATTTATGGGATAAATGTTACATTCTTACCCCTATAAAACCCCCTACATAGTTACTTATGAGTGTGCGTGAGATTAACGGAGAAACATTGAGAGACAGTTTGGGCAAGAGATTTTAGTTGCTAATCAGTCACGAAAAATCACATAGTAAAATAGGGAACAAGAAGTGGTCCACATAGAAAAAATAATTTTTGGGAATCCATATGATTATACAATCCCATTTAGAATAGTGGTCTTCATATAGAATTCCTTTTCAAACAACCATCCACATAGAAAAGTCCTTTTCAAACCACCATTCTATTAACCGTATGCGGATGAAATCATTGTGGACCACCATCCCTTATATAAAACAGTATGTGGGATGTGGTCCTTCAATCATGGAACCCTTCCAAATTTCATATAGACTTAAGTCATCCCCTCTATGAACTATTTGAATAACCCTCTCTATCAACCTCTAAAACAAAGCACTATGCCCTAAATGGGACCCTTCACAAACCACCGAGCCAAGTCCTCTGCCAAATCCCCCAAATATGTTTGATGAGTATCCTATAGATCATAAATTCTAATGGTAAGTGAGTTCATTATGGTAACCAACCTTAAATTTAGGGTCCTCAAAATGTTCCCAACCATACATTCCTATGGTAATGAGGGTCCCAACATTAGGTATGGTTTGAGTTGGCTCCCCGATCTGAGCATCTATAACTTTGGATCATTGCTCGTACCTCTTTCTATAATCCATATATCAATAGGTTAGTAAGAAAAGATATTTAAAAATGAATACCTCCTGAAGTAATCCATTATTCCTTGTAAGCTGTCATATCCCTCATTCCTTCTATCCCTTGGGGTTACGAAAATAAAAGAGGATATGGTAACATTAAAGACCTTTCTCTCTCACCCATAGACCCAGCCTAATCCACTAGAAGATGAAGGATATTTTTGTGTTTTAAAAATATTCTAATTCCTCTTGTTTCTAAAAAAATAATAACACACATGAGATTAGAGGTTAGTAACAATAATGGAATCCGCATGATCAAATATGTGCCTTAGGAGAAGATTCCCCTTTCATATCGTTATCTTACCTTTACCTATGGTAATCCTATTTGGTATAAGCCCCAACCATGTTAACCCAACCTAAAAGAGCCATAATTCTAATTAGGAAACATGATTGGGAATCCTATATAGTTTTAACCCCCAACCATTTGAATTATGTGATCTTTGATTCCCATACAAATAATATGCGTATGGAGCTTGCCTAAGGTCCAAACACAACACCCCAAATTCCACCTAATATTATTTGGGAATTATCCTTTGTAGGATCATATCTATCCTGGGAGTCCATATACCTTCTAGGAAATATATTCTATTTTGGCATAAGTCCCACACTAGCTCTTGACTAGGCATATTTTAAATAGATGTCTTTATTGAATGGTGTTAAACTACATGGTTTGGTTTTCTTCTCTTGACCTTTAAATGCATGTTTTTTTAGTTATGTGGTACCAAAATACGTGTTTTTTGATTATTTTTTCAAGGAAACATAGGAAGCACATCTCATGGGCCCAATCCTAATATCAAAATAGCTTCCTTCTTCCAATATGATGATAAATTTTAGAGCACCCAACTATGAGGCTTAAAACTATAATCCTCATAATAAATGATATAATAATCTCTAATATTTTCATAAAAGGGTATCATAATGAAAATCCTTGCATACATACATATTTCCTCATTGATGAAGAACCTTGAATATATATAGATGATTATAAAGTCAATACATGGTACCAATTGATTGTTAATACAAGAGTTACATGTTCTGTATTTGGGATTTAGTAAAGTATTCATGAATACATATTAAATATTTAAGAGATTCCTGAATTATGCCATAATTCCCTTTAAAAGGGTTATATGGTCACAAAATATCATCCTCCTTGATTTCGCTTTTTCTAAGATCTCATTTGATAAATCCATGAGATCAAAGACATTTGGAAAGAAGTTATTCAATAAACTTGAAATGATTTTGTACATGAAACACATCAAAAAATTGGTGAACTCAATGTGAACCATTAACTAAAAGATCATCGTGTCTTACACATGTCAGGACCCTTTGAGCACAATGAAATAGGGCCAAAACATGGATCCAAAAAATTTAATTATTCATGTGTTCATTTATTGAGATGCTACTTTGATGGGTTTTATTGTTTTTTCATGTCATATTTATCTCAGAAATTTGAAAATAACCTCCTTCAATACAATCCAATAGTGTCCTTTGAACTAATCCAAAACATAAGTAATGTATGTCACACAAGTTTTCACATGAGCCTTAGCCCAGTTGGTAAGGACTCCGTAAGTGCATCCAAGTGACCAGGGACCAAAACCAGGCGGAGGCAGAATTTATGGGTACTGTAGTAGTACTGTAGCAAGTACTGTAGAAGGAATTGTGAAGTACTGTAGCAGGTACTGTTGTGGGAACTGTAGCAGGCACTGTTTGGTACTGTAGCAGCCGGGAATATGCCCCTGTTTGGGCCTTCGGGCCACCGATTTGGTCCCTGAGTCCTTTAAGGCCTTCGGGCCACCCATGCCTTCAAGTCAGTAAGGCCTTAGGGCCACCAAAAGGCCTTCAGGTCACCTTTAGTTTAGATGCAAACCAAACAACCTACAAGGAACAAGTTCTACAAGGAGGATGAGCAAGGAGCTTTCACTGTAGTAGAAGCTAAATGGATTGAAAGAATGAGAGGGAATGATACCTGCCATCGGGACAAGCCTGTGAATGCATGAGAATGCCTAGCCTAATAGCCATGTGAAGGTGGAGAGCTGATTTCATGATGAAGATGCTGGGGAGGAGCAGTTCCAAGTAGTTAGTCTGGGTTGTATATAATGTTTGATACCTACGGGCAATGAATTCCTCTAAGGCCTACGAGCCATGTAATAATTACGCATATGGGCCTTGTAAGGGTTCCACCTCACCCCTTAAAAGGTGGATTATCAAAAATCAATAAAAATATGAAGTCCTTTGGGCCATTGGAGGAGGTATGTCACACAAGTATTGTCCTCATCTAACCCAAGGACATTGTCTCCAACCCATCAACTATAATGTAGGGTTTCAAAACATTTAGTTTGGGGTTACAACAAAAATTTTTCCATCCCAAACCTAGATTCAACTATAAAATCCCTCTAGATCATAAATACACACCATAATTCCACCCAACAATGGCTATAGAACTAGAATCCAATGACCCTAGTTGTCATGTTAAATCATTTCAGGAGACAATACTCAGAGCACTAAAATAAGTTCCTCTCTTATCATACAGAGGTAGATCAAGAGGTCACTTATAGCCTAACCTATAGAACATAGGGATCCCTATAAATTTCCCCTACTAAAAACCAACACCATGAAATTTATTTTTCAACAAACCCTCTGCATGACAGGGGGTGTCGCCCTTGGGAATCTTTTATAGGTCTCCCAAACATAGGTACTTCAGACAACTAACTGAGGGTAGGGACCAGATCATAGGGAATATGAACCTACCTAAAATCCCTCTAGAGAAACCCATCAACCAAATATGATGGTAAATGGTGATCAGTAACACACCCCTTCTCACATCCATCAAGCTCATCAGCACAGTTTGTCAGCTCCTGGAGAAATAAGCCAACATTCCCTGACTACAAACAGTAGGCAGACTCATATCTCTGACCCCAACCATGATGATTGTTGGTATATCATGGTAATAAATATAGGACAAGAGAATAAATACATCCCTGGTCCTTTATTATAATTGGAATATATTCTTTTTTCAACTAAATAATGCAACCATTAGATCCTAGAAATGATGGGGTGACATACATCTATTCTTATCCACATTCTACAAGTTTTCCATGACATAATTACTACATTGGTGATGACTAAGAGTCAAGAACACAACCACGTATCCACATTTTAAGTACCTCGGAATTATAATTTTGGAGTCACCATGGAGTATACATGTATTCATTATCTCATCCAAGAGGTTCATGGAAAAATCCCAAGATAAATGGATAACCAGATCAGAGCCTTATCCACATTCCAACTGGAGGTCATCAGTCCATCCCAATGGCCACTCTAGGGTAGGAACATATTCCATCCAAAATTACCTAAATGTTTTGAAAAATTACAATAGTGACATGAGATCTAATTAAATTGGCTTTCGTATATTAAATATTCCACGCATAGTAGGCAGTCCTGATAACCCATAAGAAAGATTCTAAAAAGAAGACTTATCAACAGAGATTAGAAAATGAAGAGATGGTCAACGCCCCTATAATGCTGAATGTTAGTCTTCTAGAAGCCCTTATACATATATCTATGGATTCCCAAGATCATACTCCTATGTTACCAAATTATATAGATGTTAGAGGAGATTTAAAAGGTCTTCTCTACAACTTTGATTCTTGAAGTTTGATTGCTCCTCCCAAGAAATTTTACTATGAAGTCTCACCTCATGTCTCCAATATGATTGATCTATAGAGTTCACCCCCTGTTGAGTTGTTTTAAAACTATTCACATAGATACAAGAAAAAACTAAGATATGGTCCCCCCCTTACTACCATCCTCCCTAAAGGTTCTCCCTAGGGTATACACTATAAAATATATCCCCAAAATCAGACATCAATCTGTGATGGTAGCCCTCCCCATGATGGAATCTGTTGTGAAGTTCGTCCCTACAACAAAACATCATTTCATCAAGAAGGCCCTATACTTGAAAAATAAAATCTGAGAAAACCATCCTATTGTGAGGCACTTATGAAAATGAGGCAAATCATTCCTGAAGCCTCCTCATTTACATGTGATATTCTTTCTCAATTCGATCGAAAATAGATTTTTATTATTCAAAGGAGAAGGCTCCCTACAATGAATACAACAATCATTGAGGTATAAAGTGATGAATCCATATGGCATCCCCTTGGAACAAATTATTACAATCTTGAGGTAATGACCCTAGGTTAGAGAAAATCACTAAGGGGTCCTTGGGACTACTCCCCCGAGAAAGGGAATCCACAAAAAAGTTGGCCTCTCTTGAAATATGACAAACCAAACATTCATTGGTAATCTCTAAGACACAATTTTGGAAAAGGGAGGTCAACTACTAAGGAAGATTAACTTTTCCATGAAAATCCTGAATCATCACCTCAGAGTCTGATTCCACCTCTAAAATCACCAGTGATAATATTTTGCAAAGCCTGAAACTAGAGAGCAACGCTCTAACTTTTTCCCTTAATGATCTTCCCAGCCCATGTAATCTATAAAAGGAAAACATAACTGAACCAATCCTATCCCGCACCGAGCCTCCCCCATGCATCTAACCATTCATCATCGATCGATCGACATTATGTTTGAAACAATTTCCCAAGGGATGCCATCTAACCCAACAACCATGTGATCTTGAACATGCCACTGTTCTGATAAAGAGATTACAAAGATTTCCAAACTGATGTCCACCATTAACCAGCGAGCCAAGTTCTTGAATTTGTGCCTTCATTCTCACATGTAGCAATGAAATCGATGGTTTAACCTCCATTCTTGATTTGTTCCTTTCCTCCCAAAGAGTACAGAATAACACTGTAACAATGATACATCGGGTCTTGGACTCCATCTCGTGTCGTTCCGCACCCAAAAACCAACTCATGAAGAAATTCAGAATGGATGTACATGTTGAATCCTAATTACCCAATCTATCCATCGTCTTCCAAAGGCTTACTGCCCATTCACCCATGAAAAATAAATAAAACACTTATTCTACTTGTGGATTAATATAGAAACAGAAGCATGAGGCAAGGTGAATGCACTTCTTTTATATACTATCCTCTGTAGGTATGGATTGATTTTTTACTCTACAAACCAGAAAACATATCTTCATGGGGACCTCCTTTCACCACAAACTAGCTCCCTAATCATTGTGAACTCCTCCCTGACGGATCAATATGTAGTAATCCTGCCCATTAAAGAAACATGTTTTTGACTCAGTAAAGAACTAGTAGTTGGCATCCTCATAAAACACAACTTCGTTAAAAATGTTCATCTATTACAGACATAGTATGGCCTTAAGAAGACTGTGATGTTGGATGACTTCTCTTACTGACATGTTCAATCCTAGGATGTTTAGAAAAAACAGCTTCTCCCCTAACCAATTTTCCCTCCATAAATTTATTTCCCCTCATCTGACCATCCAACGAGAACACCCCTGAATAATTTCCTGGTGGAACACCACCATTTTCCCCAACCTAGAAATCTTCCTATAGTCCCAATCCTCCCAGTTAATTCTGTACTTAGTTCTAAGATTTTTTCCCACATCAATTCTCCAACAATGAAATCCCATGCCAGATGATCCTACATGGAATGCATGGTAGTTGTGACATCCCGGAGACCAACTCCTCCTTCCGCCACCGGTTTCGCCACCAGATTCCAATAATCCCAATAATATCTTCCCAAAGAGTTGGATTCCCAAAGGAACATATTCATCATCTTCTCTATTGTTGAGATAATCCCATTAGGAGGAGTAAAAATGGACATGACATGCATCGAGAGTGAAGAAATCACCCTATTAAGAAACATCACATGACCACCGAAGGAGAGAAATCTATTCTTCAAGTTAAGAACCCTCTTAATTATTATATTAATATGTTCCTCAAAGAATATTTTTTTCACTGGACCATTAGAAATAGGAGCCCCAAGATAAATTATAGGAAACTGCTTCTGCAGGATTCCCAGAATTTCATGAATTCTCTGAATCCTTCTTCCTGAACATTTCTTTGATATAAAAAATTGCTCTTCCTGGAGATAACCTGTTGGACACTTAGGTTACCATAAATAAACATAAGTTGCAAAAAGTTAACAAGGTATGACCTCCTACCATTAAAAGAGATTATAATATCATCACAAAATATAATATGGGAGAGGGATCCATCTGAATCTTGAGAATGATATGGAAAAATTATATGTTCCACCAAGCATCTGTGTAAATTTCTTGAAAGAGCCTCTTTTGCAAGAATGAACATGATAGGAGATAGGGGTCCACTTTTCACACACCCCTCATATTCTGTAATAACCCAAAACCATTACCCATAAGCGAGATGGTAAGCTAAGGAGAGGAGAAGTAACAAAATCATATATCACAATCCCATTCATGAAAACCAATCTTCCTCATCACCTAGATTATGAAACTCTATTCCCTCTTGTCATACACCTTCTCCATTTCCACCTAAAGAATACCATTGGACTCAACCACCCTCTTATTCACATCCACAAACAATTCTTGAGAGATTACCACCACCCCTTGAATACTTTTACCTTTGATAAATCCACGTCGTGCATGAAAAACAGCCTTCAAAACCACCTTTTTCTTCCTCTGAGACAGTAGACTCACAAAGATCTTGTAAGAAACATTAAAAAGATAGATTGGTCTATAATGGTTAATGGTAGAGGGATGTTTAACTTTGGGAAACAATCCACCCAAGAGTAACACGTACTCCTGTTAAGTGAAACTCCCCAGAAGTAATCTTTCACCGCCATGATAACCTCAGACCCTAAAAAGTCCCACGTCGCCATATAGAAATCTCTTGGAAAACCTTCTGGACCGGGTGCACTATCCAACAAAATATTTAAAATAACCTCTCATACCTCCTCATCAGATGATATACTTCTTAAAGTATTGTTATCCTCATTATCAATCCCTCTAGAAATGGGTAAACATCTACTTTGGTCAAACATGGTTGAGGAACCTCTTTCAAATGATGAAAGTTACATATTTCTAATTAGGAAATAACTAGCTAAGGATGACATACTAGTGACGTTATAGCCTTTTTCCACTTCCCAATTCAGCATTCTAGAGGCATTGTTAGAAGAATTTGTGCACAAAATTCTCCTGAACATATAGAATATTATTCTTCAATTGAAAACAAAATGATTTAATTTTGAATAATACCGAAATCATCCCAATTAAATAGAAGAAATTCACCATCAAATCGACTTGGATTACCTCCAAGATTCAAAGCACCTGAATTCAGAAAAGAAGTAAATAGACATTCAACATGAATGTATCAATGTGTTAGAAGGATTATGTAATTTGTTTGTTGACACACCATTCGGTGTTCAAATCAGAGGGTGGGGTGAACACGAGGCATATCACATACCCTAGATCCTTCATTAGAAAATACTTCCAAATGTGACATAATGTAATTTCATAAACTCATCTAAAATTAAATAAATGATCTTGGTTTGAAATAGATCGCATGGTCAGTGAGAACTATGACATAATGACTCCCAAAGGAATTTGGATAGAAGTGAGTGATCTATTGAAATACTGTTGGATAAAGTGTTTGAAAATATCAACCAAAACTCTTACATGAGAGAACACACTCCTCAGGCAGTGAAAATGTATTTGGAACTAGGTGTCATGGGTGAAAATAATAAAATTAACCCAACCCGTGTTTGTAAAACACTCTATAAATTTTTTTGGAGAATCTACAACTACTATAACCATGGAAGTAAAAATACATTTTTACCACCACCCTGTAGGAATGGAGCACCACCACCCTGTAGGAATGGAGTATTTTTTACCTCAACCTCAGGTAAATCCTGTCTTTTCTTGATTGGTGGGATTTCGAGAAAATAAATTTTCCCAGTTCATCATGATTATGATATAGTTTCTTCTTTAAGTACATGAACAACAAAGTTATCCAGATTCACCCTTTAGATCGCCCTTCACAAGACAACTATGATGGGATCCATGAATGAATGTATGAAATCCCATGAATGTTACAAAAAAATGACCTATCAAGAGAACACCCACTCTTGGGAATCATAGCTCTTCTGGTAGACACTCCCAGTGCAATCACTTCTCACATTATTCAGATACTCATTAAATTCTTGGGATGAAATTTCCATCAATAAACATAATTAGAACCAATTTTAACAATGTTTCGGAATATCAATCCATTATGTGATAACAATAAGAGGATATTTCCATTCAAAATATAGTACAAACACAAATGATTGAAGAGTTTGTGTGTATTATAAATCTGATGATTTCAAAAAATTTGTGAAACCCTTTGAATCCTATATTTCATCCTTGATGGGAATCATTTAAAGAAAATGGTAAGGATATGGTTCAATCCAAATTATTAATTAGGGGTGATAAACCCCTCACACTTAAGGAAACACTAGATTAGTAAAATAAAAAAATGAGGGTACTGAAAAGAATTAATGTTGAACTACTATGTTGTAGTATTCTTGATGGACAAGTTCTTCAAACAAAACTTCATTTCACTCTCCCAACTGATGTCCCTTGGAAGTAATGTCTGGTCATACTTGTGAAAATATATTCACAATTTCCACTCAATGTTAGATAGGATAATGGAATTTATTTAGAACAAATGGTATTCAAGTACTGATATTTACCTCTTTTGACCAAAAAACCTGAATAATGTGAGCCAAGATACAATAATCCATCTCAAGAAGAAGTATATATGGGATCAACACATCCAGTTTATCCTATTGTGGCCCATGATTTAGCCCATTTTAGTTGGTCATTCCCACAGGGATTATTGACACTATTGAATGATTGTATGCCTGACTAAAAGTTATACAGGGAAAATTTTTGATAGATAAACTAAAAATAAAACATCACCTTGAAAGGGTAGATGTGGCACTTCCCCTGTCTAATTTTAGAAATCCTAAATTTACAACTTTTCATGATTCAGGAGATTCAGAAAAAAATATGACACATTATTCATCTTGATGTGGACCCATGATGGGAAATTTGTTGTAAAAGGAATCCACAAACCTTTATTTTTTTACAAACCTTATAGGGACTGGATTTTGTTTGGTACACCAGTGTACCCATAGGGTCGATCAATGTATTGGAAGACCTCTACTAAAAATTTCATTATCAGTTCTACTCAACTTTGTAGAAGAAAATAGTCCTCAACCTCTCAAACTGCAAACAGTGAGAAATAAATAGAGTATAAGACTTTATTTCTAGGTGTAAAGGTCAAACTAACTCCATAAATTTTTAGTTTCCACAGGACAATTTGATGTGTCCTAGTATATAAAAGTTCCATGAAATGTTTTTAACACCACTCATTCCCATCAAATACAAGGGTGGATTCCAAGACCTACCTGTAATTTAAAAAATATTTGAAGACTCCATCTTCTGAACCGGAGAAAAATCCAGATCAGTACCGATAACCAATGGAAAGAGGAAAGGAAATTCATAAACTAGAATCATCACTCTAAAACCAGTGCCTACTCTAAACAATGCACCTTATCGCACAAAAATCTCCTCTAGGGTGGAAATAGAAGCTGAAACAACTTTATTATGATGAACAGAGAAAGATGAAATTCTCTCAATTTGAATATAAAAAGAGAAGAATTTATTCCTTCTAACATTATAAGGTTCTTTTATACTTTGTAGAATCTTTAGAAAACAACCTACTAACTCTTCCAGAGCCTTAAGTACCCGATCAAGTTATCCATGAGGATCACCCAAATTATTTAACCTTTCACTAATTATTGGATCACACCAACTATGATTGTTTTTTAAAGATATCCTATATAATATGGTTGATTATGGGTAGGTGAAAATCAGAAAATCACCCACGTATGTAGTGTGTCTTTCTTCTACTAATCCAAAGGAAGTGAATTAATGGTAAGAAGTTACCAGAAAAAAAATTCATAATTTCAGGGATTGGATGACTAAAAAACAATACAAAAAACTCATGTTATCCTATGACTATAGTTAAAACAATCAAATATTCCACCATTCACTTCCACTATAGAAAAAACCACTCTGTTAGCACTACTATCCTCTAAAGGCCGGTATTATAAAGATGACTTGGTGAGAAGTGTGGGAATAAAATTAAAGAAGATGAACCTACACCTTGGGAAAATTTATCCTTGACTCTCTCAGACATAATACCTTCAGTCCCAAGAGAATGGGCTCCGCCCTTCCAAACAACATAATGGGAAATTACCCATCAAAACGAGTCCTCATCCGATGAAGAATTGATCTTTGGATCCATTAATGTCATTCATTTGATGGATCCATTATTAAATGATGAGTATTATAATGATCCTGAGCTTCCCAAATTGAATTGGGGATACATAAATCAAGGACATAATATCCAAGGAAATAGAGGGAGGCATAAATATGACAAAAATATATATTATAGTGACATCCCTACTAGATATATATATATATATATCTATATATCTATATATAACTAAAACTCCTGGAAAATCCCTTAGAAAATATTAGAAAGTGTAGGAAAATTACTCCACGCATGTCAAAAATTATCCAAGATCGATCATTCTAGAAGACTCATTGATAAATAGGAAACAACCTGATCAGACTAAAAAAGTGAGAGGGCCACGGAAACCTAATTCAACAGTTGAAAAAACCCATCAACATCGGTTGTGCAACCTGACACATCTTCCCCAGTCACATAATCTCTGAAAATGTTTTTTATGGAGGAGTTCTCTATAAGGAAACGTAGACCCTTGACCAAAAGTCTGACATCCTAAAGAAATTTTCCATAGTTCCATCAAACATTTAAAGTCTAGATGCTCTCAATATGTCAAAGGATCTGTTGGAATCACTTGTAGACTGTCTATTGTGCCCTCAAGAGTTTGAAGCTAAAGTTACTTCCATTGAAGTATATTATGAAGCGGTTTACCCTGAAGAATGTAATTTGGTTATATATTTAATAAAATAATATAGATATGATATTATATAGAGGGTAATAAGGCCCCTATATATATCATAAATATTGGATTAAAATGAAATCCATTGAGATTTAATTGATAATGGATCGGGAGTCAACCTCGATCCTTTCAGAATGCTTCACCAACTGGGATACAATGAACATGATTTGTCACCTTCTTCAATAATTCTTCATGGGTATGGAAAAATAAAATAAAAACCTATTAGTCTCATTAATATTAGAACTCTTTTTTAGGATTTAGTGTTCAACTATGAGTTCTTAGCCACCTGACAAGACACATCTTTCAATGCCTTTCTATGAAGGTCTTGGTTTCATCATCATGCTTAGATCCCTTCATCATACCATCAATGCCTCAAATACTGTATCAATGGTAATTTTAGGAAATTACATGGTGAAAAATATCCATTAGATTCATGTGAATATCAATTTATTGAAGTAGTATTATACCAAAGAGAATGTAATAAACCTATAACTGATGTTGTCACTCAGGTTACTGCTCCGAATGGTTTTGAAATGACCTCAATGATGAATATGTGCTTCCCATCAGTAAGTTCAAAGGCATAAACTCAGATTCAGAGATGTTCTCACTAGTATTCATGATATCTACCATGTTATTTGAACCCAAAAACATTGGAGAAATATTTTATTCCTCCGTTGGAAGCAATTCCTAATATAAAAATGATCCAAAATTATTCTCAGAACATCATCGGGCCACCAACTCATCCGTTAAACTTGTAGAAGACATGATATCACCATTGGAATCTAAATCGTGGGAAATTGGACATTATACTAAATTTGAGTGTTCTCCTTAATCTCCCATACATACTGACATCGATATAGTGAAATAAGAAGAAAAGAAAATGACCTCGGATATGCTTCTCCAATGTTTGAAGAAGGATTGTCTACCACTATCAATGAACTATGACAGATAAATCTGTGTCTAAAAGAGGATATTTGACAAATATTGATAAGCATAACTATACCCATCAATGAGATGTAAATTTTAACCTCTTTTATGAAGACAATTTAGGATGTGTTTTCTTGGAATTATAAATATATTCCAATCGTTGATCCTAATGTGGGTACCCATCGCATAGGATTTCTAGGGGACCACTGTTGTTATAAATAGGAAGCTAGAAGGACACATTCGACCCATGTTTCCAATATTGAAACAAAAGTTGACAAACTCATAAAATCACATTTAATTTAAGAATTCCAATACCTAAAATTTCTCTCTAAAGTTTTACATTTCAAGAAAAAAATGGGCAGATCAAGGTTTACATCAACTATAAACACCTCAACTAGTATTTTCCGAAAGAAGACTTCTCAGTTTCAATCACAGAAATTATAATTGATTCAATGGATATATATCAATATCTATTCTTCATGGATGTCTATTCAGGGAATAATGAAATCCAAATTTCCAAAAAAAAATATGATTATGATACTGCCTTCAGGGTCCTCGAGGGAGTATTCTTCTATCCGATGATTCCATTAGGTTTAAAGAATGTTGACGTTACATATAAACATTTAATACACTCCATCATTGAACTTTTCTTAGGAAAAATAGTTTACTGTTGTTTTGATTATTTTGTGGTAAAATTTTAGGAAGGTTATTATCACCTTAAATATTTGGAAATTGTTTTCAAAAAACATCAACAAAAAAAATCTAAAGATGAAATACCTAAACTGTCCATTCAATGTTTCATCATGGAAATGTATTATATTATTTCTATAATATCATTGCATCTAATTCAACCTTGATATGACTAAGTTGATTATAAGAATGTTACCTCCTTTAAACCTCAAAGAGTTGATAGGAATATAGGGACACCTTCCCTACATTTGATGCTTCATATGAAACCTCATAGAAAATTGTTTTCCCATCACTAAGTTAATGAAGAAAGGGGTCATCCTCCAGTGGACTGGTGAATACCAAGAAGTATTCTATGATATTAGGGAATATCTTTTTATCCCACCATTGTCGATGCCTCAAGTTGAAGTAAATCAACACATCCTATATTTTATGGATATATAATGATATTAGGGTGCCATCCTTGCATAGAAAAATGATTCATTTAGTGAAAAAAAACCATTATTATCTCAATAACACTATGCTTTACACAAAGACTCTATATTCAGATATTGAGAAGAACTATTTAACATTTATTTTCAAATTTCAAAAATTAAGGCATTACGTTCAGACTCATGAAGTTATTTTGATTCCTTTAAATGACCCACTCAAATATATTCTCAATCATCCCATGTTAACTTAATGTTTTGTGCAATGGGAATTCATTTTGCAACAGTTCTACATCTAGTTGATACTGAAGAAGGAGGTAAAATGAAAGGATTTAGAAAATTTACTGGAAGAACATCCCTATGTAGAAGAAGTGTTTATGAGTACTGAACTACGAGAAGGGAAAATATTCACCATTCAGGAATCTACCCAAATATGGGAAATGTACATTGATGGTGCATCTATAATCCCAACCAGAAAGATATTGGAAGATCCAAATATCAACAAACATAAGTTGAGAATCATTATCATTTCACCAATAAAGGAAGTTATACCTTAATCCATTCTATTATACAAATGTTGTACTAACAATGAGGTTGAATACCAAACCCTCATTTCAAGTTTGGAGCTGGATTTGAAAATACCAGAGGCTCACCTAAGAATCAAAGGTGATTTCTAGTTGGTAATTAAGAAGATCAATGATAATCATGCCATCAGAAAAGGAGATATGATCCCATTGCTTAATTATATTCAATTCTTGATGATAGAATTCCACTATGATACAATTATAAATCATTTACTATGTTCAAAAAATTCTTAGGTGGATTTGTTAGAAAATGTTGTTATAGATTTGGAAGATCAGGATGGAATATTCATCATCATCTCCCATCGTAGAACATTATCGTTATGTGTTTAAGTGTCATGGAAGATTTCAACAGGACTGATTTTACCTCTAAACCAAGTAATTCTTCAAATGGGTGGATGAAACCCATCCTATAATATCCCAAAAATGGGGCCCTTCTTCTATATAGAGCTTGAAAAGACCAGATTCGATTAAGAGCAGTCAATTTCACTCTTTATGACAACTCAAGTCACCAGAGGGTTCTTTATATGATAAGCTTTAATATAATTCTCCTCATATACATTTACGAATGGGAGAAAACTACCACCATGGAAGAAGTTCATGTTGGTGCTTTTAGTTTCCATCTATCAAGATCCAAGATTTCACAACAAATTAGGAGGCTTTGGTATTTTTTAGTCTTTAATGATGTAGGATTTTACCCAATTCATCAAAAAGTTTAATTCCTTGCATACACATTACAAATTCAGCCATCAACCCCCATAGTTACTACATACAACTAAATAATCCTAGTCATTCATTTTATGGGGGATGGATATTATAGCCTCGTACCCTCTAACTATGTCCAATCTGTTCAAATACATCTTATCTGCTACAAAATTCTCCTATAAATAACACAAGGTGATTCCTCTTAAGGAATTCGGGACCAAAATTATCATTAATTTCATGAAGTCTGACTTCATCACTAGGTTTGGTGTCCCTCACAAAATAATTTTGAACATCGGAACCAACTTATGTTGTCCAGAAATGAAGAAATTATACAAGGAGTAAAACATAAAATCCAACCATTAATCTTGTTATCATCCAGTATAAAGTGGATTTATAGGGGTTTTTAATAAAACTCTCTCAAACCTTCTTTATAAAATGATGGATAGGGAATAGAAATTTTGAACTGAAAAGATCCTACACACCTTATGATAATACTGATCCATAACCAGCACTGCTAATTAGGTAACCCCTTATTCTCTATTTTACAGAACATAAGTAGTAGTGACCATCGAGGTCTATTTTCCCTCCCTCCAAATAGTTAATCTACGATAAATTCTCACATTATGAACATTCATTGAAGTGGCTTCCTGAGTAAAAGAGACTCGATTAGAAAAATTTGTATACCCTACATCATTTGGAAATATATCAAAACCAGATAGCATGAACCTTCACAAGAATGTTAGCCTTTGTTCATTCCTTTAAGGAGAATTGGTTTTGGCTCTGAAGACTCTAATGATACCTAGGTAGAAACCCCCAAATCCTGAAATAAATTGAGAAGGACCTTACATCATATATAAATTATATCCCAATGTATCTTACTCATTTATCACAATGGATGGGGAATTCAGTATTCCCTAGACCAATGCATTATTTCCCAAGAAATACTTTAGGTGATAAAGAAACTATAATCCTCATTACAAGATGATAATATACACAATATATTTTCATTATTGAATGATGTTAATCTACATATAATTATTGGTCTGGTATGTATGACTTTAAAAGGAAAATATATCATTCATATTGAAGGAAGATAAATTAACCATCATACCATCTTTGTTTCATGATGTTAAACTATATGGAATCATTGGTCCTATTTGAATGGCCTTAAAAGGAACATGTATCATCTGCATTTTAATATAGTAAACTAAAACATACCATCTTTTTTGAAATATGTTAAAATACATAGCATTATTGGACTTATTTTTATTACCTTAAAAGTTACACATATCATCCACATTGAAAGAAACAAACTTCACAACATGTAATCTTTGTTTCGTGATGTTAAACTACATATCACTGTTAGTCCTATTTGAATGACCTTAAAAGGAAAATATATCATCCATGTTTCCAGGTGATAGATTTCACAACACATATTATTTTTTGCATGATGTTAATCTATATAGAATCATAGGTCTTGTTTTCACGACCTTAAAAGGCACATATATCATCTGCGTTACAAGATGATAAACTACACAAAACATCATCTTTATTCCATGATTTTAAACTACGTATCATCATTGGCCTAGTTTTTATGACTATAAAAAGAAAAAAATACCATCTGTGTTGCAAGATGATAAACTGAACAACACATTGTCTTATTTGCATGACTTTAAACTACATAGCATCATTGGTCCTATTTTCATGACCTTAAAATTCACATATATTATCCATGTTGCGGGATGATAAACTGAACAACACATCATCTTTTTTTCATGTTGTTAAATTCCATATTCTCATTGGTTCTATTTGCATGACCTTAAAAGGAAAATATATCATCCATGTTTCAAGATGATAAAATACACAACACATAATATTTTTCGCAGTATATTGAACTTCATCACATTAATTTTCCAATTTTCACTACCTTAAAATTCACATATTGAATATGTACTGTAAGATGATAAATTTCACAACATATTCTCTTTATTTCACAAAATTAAAATATATATCATCATTGGCCCTATTATTACAACCTTAAAAGAAACATATATCATCTATTTTTCAAGACGATAAACTGAAAAACATGTTTTTATTTATTGTATGGAGAAAAATTGTAATACATTTTTTGACGCTCCATTCCATAACAGAGTCCAGATATTGACTAAGAGAAGCACCTCAAGCAAAAAAAAGAGAAGAACGTCAAGAATTTCACAAAGGCATTAAGGCGCGAAAGTATACCTATGCGCCAGCCTTGGGTGCACAAGTCACTTGCACGCCAGATATTAGGCATGCTAGTCACTTTCGCGCCCCTGAGTGAAATTTCGCCCAAACCTCAGGTGTCTTATAAATACCCCATGTGGGCCCCCCATTTCGAGGATGAAAAATCCAAAACTCAGATTCAAGCTATGGTCTCCCAAGTCTCCATCTGAAGTCTTCCAAACACTTCTAATTATTAGAACTCATCAAAACATGTGCGCCTAAGTATCCATCCATTTAAGGGAAGTGATGATACTTGCACGCCGCCTTTCCATCTCAAGAAAAATTGAAAGCCACCCATATTAAAGTCTCTATGGATGATTCTAAGGGATCTAATTCAAAGTCGCCCAATTATCACTTCACAGGTTCTTCGTCGCCCAAGTGAACTCAAGTTGCGCAAGTATACTTGTGCGACCAGGACTTGCACGCCAAAACAGTACCTGCGCGCCTCCTTACAATTCACTTCCTTTCCTCAAATCCACCTCTCCTCTTCAAGATTTAGCCTTCAAAACCCTCTTAAAAGCCATTTATGGCATGGTTTTTTTTGTTGGCTTCCTTATCTAAAAGGAATTCTGTGGAACATCTCTCAAAACCTCGTGATTTTCATAACTTTATGTCACTAAGGTTAGATATTTCATCCATTCAACCTCATCCTTTAAGATGAGAAGATATTTAATCTTGGAATCCTCCTTAAGAGTGAGCCCCAAGTTCCCTAATCTGGGCATCCTCCTTAGGATTAAGCCCAATGTTCCAAGTCTGGGCCTCCTTCTCAGAAGTAAGCCCCAAGTCTCAAGTCCTCTTAACCTGGGCCTCCTTTTTAAAATTAAGTCCCAGTCATAATTTCTATTAACCTGGCCCTCCTTTTTAGGAGTAAGCCCTAAATTACAAGTCCCCTTTATATGGGCATCCTTCTCAGGAGTAAACCCTAGTCTTAATTTCTTTTGATATGGGATTCATTTTCAAGAATAAAACACAATCATAAGTCCCTCTTAAATTTTTGCTTCCTTTTCAGGAGTAAGTCCTGAGTTAAAATTCCAAATCTCCATAAATCCCAAATAACTTTATGGACCCTACTCCTGGGATTCTTTCTTGAATTAAGTCCTAATCTTCATTTACTTTGGTTTTCATACATACGTAATCACCACACCATTTCTTATGATTGAATCTTTTATGGCACAATCATTAGATTTTCTGATACCTCTTGTTTCTCACACCGAGTATGACTCACGTGGGCTTAGAGTGTAAAAATAATTATGAAATCTCTCTTTGGGCCATTAATCATGCATAAACCTCTTACTTATTCACTCGAACTACGTGGGTTATAATTCCTTTTCTAACAAGGATACGTAGGTAGCCCATATGCGGGTATGATCCCAAATCCTCTATTATCACTCGAACTACGTGGGTTCTGATTCCTTTTCTAACAAGGATATAAAGGTAGCCCATCTGCGGGTACGATCCCAACTCTGAAATAATCCATGTCTTTCTAAACATAAATAAACTTCAAGTGCCCCACTGAGTGGATTTAACACCAGTATGGTTATCATAATGACCAAGAGATTTCTATATAATGTGTTGAAGGATACCATTGACTAAGAATCTCTAATAAATACAGATGATTCTTATGACAACCCTGCTTTTATTACAAACTTAAACAAGATTTATTACATAAAACATCACCTGATACAACAAAGAAGATCGAGAGGTTTAGTTTCTTTGGGGATTTGGATCATTAAATAAAAACGTAAAACATGAAATACAACATCTTTATTGAAAACTTCCTTTACATGACCACTACATTTCCTCGTACTTAGCATTGCATGAGATAACCTAAGGACAAGCATAAGAAAAGGGTGAGATAAAAAGCTTAGTAAGGGAGTACACATGGAATAAAATGAGGAGTACAATACATGTTAGACAATAGGCATATAAATAGATAATAAAAGAAACATTAACATAAAGGCATGATAACACATGATAATCATAACATGGAAATGTGGCAACAACACTTATCATGGAATTAGCATGAGCAAAGGCTCATTGCACATGGAGCATGAGTAAAACCTCATTGAACATGAAGCACGAGTAAAACCTCATTGTAATTGAATTAGAATGAGTCAAAACTCATTGCACATGACATATCATCATACTATACTTTACCCAACGCATTGGAGCGCTATAAGGGTTCACCCTTCTTAAACATTTCATTTCATGCATAACTGTGCCACATGGATCAAAAAACATGGATTCATAAAACATAATCATTTATTCCACGATGAAGGAATGTGGAATTAATACATGAAAATATATAATCAATAAGTAAATGTGCATAAAGGTGAATACCCTTGATGGAGAAATGGGCATGGTATCCACTACACAATGGCATTGGCTTAGAAAATCAGTGCGATTTCGGCAGCGTAACGGCGTGACATAAGAATTCATAAAAAATGGATGATGAGAGAGAAAGGGGTTAATCATCAAATTTACATGTAATGGAAAGTAAGGAGGTCATATAGATACATGTCCCAACAATTTTAATGGAATTTATATTCATGATACAAAATTATTGCTTGAATGTAAAAGAAGAGAGAGAAGTTCCTTTCAGAATTTCGGCATAGTAATGGGTGTACATGAGAGGCATTTAATGAGAGAGAAAGGGGTCTCCCATCATTAAAAAAATAAGAGGGAAGTATGGGTGAGGTGCAAAACCATACCCCAACATTAATAATTGAAATTAAAAGGCAAAAAAACTTAAATAAAATTGGACCAAAATGAGAAAGGAAGAAAAAAACCCTTACTTGGAAGTGTGCTTCCAAAGGCTACAGAGAGGCTTGTGAGAGGCTTCTTAGGAGCTTGAGGCACCTTGGGAGGATTATAGAGAGATTAGGTCAGAGGTTGGACGAAATACAAAGGCTTTTAGTGAGGAGGAAGTGGGAGATTGGGTGGGTTTATATAGGAAAGGTGAGGGAATTCTTTATTATTTAGGTTTGGGACCCCTTATATTAAATTAATCCAAACCACAAACCATCCCATGGTTTTTGCCCATGGTTTTTGGAAAAGGGAATAGGAAAATAATATTTTATATGGCCAAGGTCCGAAATTCTTAAAATATTAGGGTTTCTTATGTGGAGGTTAGTCACACTCCCATGGAAATTAATTTAAAAAGGCAAAGTGTTGAATAAGTCTTGAGGGGTCCATAATGCTTTGAAAAGTAAGTCAAACAAACCCAAAATTACATTATTTTAATGGTAAAACATATATTGGCCGAACATAAAGAATATAGTATTTTATTACATCACTATGGGGTTATTATGATGTCATAAAACACATTATATATTTAAACAGTATTTAATTTTTACCCAAAAATTTGACTGTCTCCAAAAATTATGAAAAATTCACCATTGGATAATTTCGACGTCCTGATTCAAAAAATGACATTTATTTTATCTAAATAATTTTCTAAATATGTTAATTTTCATTTTAAAATAAAAACTGACATTTATCGAAAATTCACTGGTTTTGACAAAAATTGCCTTAATAAAAATTTTAATTGCATTCATAAAATTATAAGATCATTTATTTTTAATAAAAAAAATCTTTAATAATAATATTATTATTTTACTAAAATATTATTTAATTCAAAAATCCCTTAATTTAATAAAATATATTTCTTAATTAAATAATAACTAAAAACACCATTTGTACTTTAAAAACTATTTACAATGGATCAAAAAATGACTAGAAATTATATTAATTATTATATGAAAAAATAATGTACATGAACATAGTACTACTTATTTGTTACATAACCCATTAAAACAGCCGCATAAGACCTAAGGGTAAGGTGTGTGATGGTGACAAACTCTTGGGGTGGCTTGGATAACATCGCTCGAGTGGTAATCTCTATCAACGTCCACTTTTCCCGTAGATGGTCACGTTCGAGATTGACATGATGAATCTCAGCTTGGGCTTGTTCAAGGGCGAAGCCCAAAGACACCACCTCTTTTCCGAGCCCTAAAAAATGGGCTTCGTATGGGGAAATTCTACTGGATGAGGCCATCGCTTCCTTTTTTGGGTAAATTGGATTTGTTAAAGTCCTATATTTATACTAATCATGTGATTACTGATCAACGGCTATATTAGAAACCGTTAAAATTCTTAACATAAAACCAAAGAAGTTGACATTTTATATAAACATAAAAAGAAATTTAATAATATCAAGAGGGATTTTCCATTAATGAAACTTTGGGTTGTTACAATATTCCCCCCTTAATAAATTTCTCCCTCGAAATTTTCCTTTTCCCACACTAAAACAAATGTGGGTAACTCAGCTTCATCATATCCTTCGACTCCCAAGTCGCTTCTTTAAACTTGTGGTTTCTCCACAACACCTTGATGAGGGGCATTGTCTTATTTCATTGAACTTTTTCTCTACAATCTAAGATCTTCACTGGTTGCTCCTCATTAGAAAAATCATCTTCCAATTGTACCACCTCATAAGAGGGTACATGTGAAGGGTTTGGTATGTACTTCCTTAAGAGGGATACATGAAATACATCATGTACTTTGGCTATAGTAGGTGGAAGTGCTAGTCGATAGGCCACAACCCCGACACGATCAAGAATTTCGAAGGGGCTGATGTACCTTGGACTTAACTTCCATTTCTTTCTAAACCTCATGACATTTTTTCATGGAGATATGCATAGAAACACCATGTCTCCAACATTAAACTCAAGGTCTCATCGACGATTATCTGCATAACTCTTCTGTTGACTCTGGGCTTCCTTGATATGTTGCTGAATGGTTTTCACCTTATCCACCATTTCCTCAACCATTTCTGGTCCAAGCAGCCTACGTTCACTGACCTCATCCCAACATGCCGGTGTTCTATTCCTTTTCCCATATAGGGCTTCATATGGATCCATTTGGATGCTCAAGTGGAAACTATTGTTATAAGAGAACTAAACCAGAGGAAAATGTTGATCCCATCCTCCTTTAAAGTCCATTGAGCACGCTCTCAACATATCCTCAAGTGTTTGGATAGTCTACTCGGATTGTCCATCGGTGTGAGGATGATAGGCTGTACTGAAGTTCAGTTCAGTATTCAGAGCATGTTGAACACTCTTCCAAAACTAAGAGGTGAATCTTGGATCTCGATCAAACACAAAAGATAGTGGTACTCCATGTAACATTACCACTTCCCGGATATATATTTGTGCCAGTTGATCCAATGAGACATCCTCTTGAATAACAATGAAGTGTGCAGTCTTTGTAAGATGATCCACAACAACCCAGATTGCATTGTTGCCTTTAGATGTCCTTGGAAGTCCGGTGACAAATTCCGTGGTGATGTTCTCCCATTTCCATTCTGGTATGGGCAATGGTTGCATCATCCCCTTAGACTTCTGCCTCTCTGCCTTCACTTTCTGACACACCAGACACATTGATGTATATTCGGTGATCTCCTTCTTCATATTATCCCACCAAAAGTTTTCTTGGAGATCTTGATACATCTTTGTGCTCCCTGGGTGAATAGAGAAATTTGAACTATGTGCATCATCCAAAAGTTCCTTCTTCAGATCCAGACTTGATGGAACACATAGTCTTTTCCCAAACCGCACAATTCCTTCTTCATTAACATTAAACTCTGACAATTTACCCTTTTTGATAGCTTCCACTTTTTCTTGAATTCCCACATCATCCTTTTGGGCATCCTTTAACCTTTCCAAAAGAGATGGTTGAGCAATCATTTGTGAAAGGATTGGTGATGTTCCATTCTCTATGATTCCCATTTCCATCTTCATCAAGTCTAAGAATATTGGATCCTTCTCAATTCTCATCATTGATAGAATTGTTGGGTCCTTTCTACTTAGGGAATCTGCCACCTTGTTCGCTTTCCCAGGGTGGTAATGTATTGAACAATCATAATCCTTGATAAGCTCTATCCATCTTCTCTGGCGCATATTAAGCTCTTTCTATGTGAATATATATTTAAGACTCTTGTGGTCAATATATATCTCACATTTATCTCCATAGAGATAATGCCGCCAGATTTTCAAGGCAAAGATCACAGCCGCCAACTCCAGATCATGTGTTGGATAGTTTCGCTCATGGATTTTCAACTGCCTTGAGGCATAGGATATCACTTTATCATTTTGCATCAGCACACATCTTAATTCCTTCTTCAAAGCATCACTGAATACCACAAAAAGATCCCCACTTGTGGGTAAAGTGAGAACATGCACAGTGATAAGCCTCCTTTTCAAATCCTTGAAGCTTTATTCGCATTCATAACTCCAAGCAAAATTTACTCCCTTTCAAGTTATCTTGGTAAGAGGGTTGGACAATCGTGAGAAATTTCTCACAGATCATCGATAATATCCAGCTAACCCCAAGAAGCCACGGATATCCGTTACCGATGTTGGCCTCGGTCATCCCTCAATTGCATCTTTTTTAGATGGGTCCACGGATATCCCATTGCTTGTGATGATATAGACCAAGAATGAGACCTCCTTCAACCAGAACTCACACTTGTTTTACTTTGCATAGAGCTTCTCCTTGCGCAAAGTCTATAGTACAGTTCTTAAATGCTCCTAATGATCCTCCTTGGTTTTGGAGTATATTAGAATATCATCTATAAATACTACCACAAATTTGTCAAGGTAATCTCTAAAGACTCTATTCATCAAGTCCATGAATATTTCTAGAGCAATAGTGAGTCCGAAAGGCATTACTATGAATTCATAGTGCCCGTACCTTGTACAAAAAGCGGTCTTGGGGACATCTTCTTTCTTCACCCATACTTGATAATATCCCGACCGCAAATCCACCTTGGAGAAGTATTGTGCTCCACACAGCTGATCAAACAAGTCATCAATTCTTGGGAGAGGATACTTGTTCTTTATCGTGATTTTGTTAAGTTCACGATAATCGATGAAAAGCCGCATTGACCGATCCTTCTTCTTGACGAAGAGGACTGGTGCACCCCATGGTGAAGCACTTGGGCGTATAAACCCTTTATCCAAATTCTCCTGTAGTTGTTTCTTCAGCTCTTCAAGCTCAAAAACAACCATTCTATATGGAGTCTTGGATATTTGTAATTCCCCAGGTATAAGTTCAATTGAGAACTCAACATCTCTTCTAGGAGGAAGACCAGACAATTCCTCGGGAAACACTTCAGTGAATTCCCTCACAATAGGCATTTCTTCAAGGATGGTTTCTTCCTTGGACTCAATCATCTGAGCCAGATACGCGTGCTCATAAGGTATTAATATCCATGCTTGAGATGATAGAGCTAAATGAGATTCATCTTCCTCCGGACACTTGTCAAGAATCGGGGGTCGATTCTCCATATGGAGTGTAATTTCCCTCTCCCGAAAATTTATATTGGCTATATATAAGGAAAGCTAATCCATGCCAAGAATTGCATCAAATTCCACCAGAGGGAGTATGACGAGGTTCGCCGGGAAATTCAATCCACAGATTATAACAGGGGAAGACTTATATTCATGGGATGCAATGATTTCCCCATTTGCCGTACTCACCGACATCTTCACTTCCATGATTTGTGGTGGTGCTGGGATTGTTCTACTAAAATTTCGATATATAAAAGAATGCATAGAACTTGAATCAAAAAGTGCGTTCACTATTCTTGAATGAATAACTAGCGTAGCTGTCACCACTTCGTTGTCGGGGTTCACTTCAGCAGAAGTGATGGAAAAAGCTCTTCCTTGCAGCCTTGGAGGTTGTTGGTTGTCTCCGAAAACCCTTGGATTAGGGCACTGATTTGCAAAATGACCCGGTTCTTTGCATTTGTAGCATTGAACAACGTGTTGAGGTTCGAACGGAGCGTTCCTCTCCTTTTTTGTAGCCACGGGTCTTTCTTGCCGACAGTTAACAGCTAGGTGCCCTTCTCTTCCACACCTGAAGTATTTTCTCATCCCCTTAAGGCAATTTCTAGGGTGCTTCTTTCCACACTTTTGGCAAGTGGGGTTCTGGATCTTCTTAGCGCCGTTGGATTTATCCATCGGACCACCAGCATTGAAGTCCACCTTACGCTTCTTGTCCCCATGATACCCTTGTGATCCCCTGATCTCCATTTCAACCTTGAGGGCACATCAGACAATTTCCTCATAGCTTTTGAAGTCACGGATCGCTACTGCTTTCTGCAAGCTAGGATTCAGCCCACCAAAGAAGCGGTCAACCTTGATTTCGGGGGTAACGACAAAGCCAGAAGCATATCGTGCAAGAATTGTGAAGTTTTCCTCGTACGCTCCAACAGATTCTTCATCTTTTTTCTTGAAGGAAAGGAAGTCCATTTCCATCTTAAGCTGGAGGGTGTGCGGAAAATATTTATCGAAAAACATCTTTAGGAAATCCTTCCATTAGAAAGCCTCAATCTCCTCCTCAAGCTTTATATTTTTGATCAACGTCCACCATTGATCAGCTTCACCCTCCATACGATAAGCATCCAGGAGAACCTTCTCTTGTTCAGAACATTGGAGGATAGAGAAGATCTTTTCAATGGATTTGATCCATTGTTCAGCGATTGTGGGATCAGATGATCCACTAAAAGTAGGAGGCCTTTGTCGCATGAAGCTCTCGATAGCGACTTTTTCTTTCATAGGGGGGTTTAATGTTCCTCTTGACCCGTGTTTCTATTCAAAACTTGAGTTAGCTGAGAGAGAAGCGTGACAAAGTTCACGATTCCCGCTCCCATTGGATTTGGCATCTCATTAGTACAATCATCACACTGATCTTCACAACGGTTGTTAGCCCAAGTCCTCTTATTACCAGTCATTGGCTGGAATAAAAGGAAATTTAGGGGTAACACATAAAGGTTAATCCAAAGACAAAAGTTGATGACTTATAAATAAACTTTTACTTCCTTAACTCATGAGTCTATAGGCTTTAATCTAGGATTTGCATGATCTACTTTCTAACATATATTCTTAGGGGCATTTTTTTTAATTCCCTTAATAAGGGTTTATACTAAGCTTGTGAATTTATCAAAATATATCCCCCGGGTGTGTCGTAACCAAGAGTGCAGCAAGGCCCGTTTTCGTGCACCAGTTCCCATTCGATTCTAGCTTAAAGCAGTGTTTTTGGGTTTTACCCCTAGGATACATCTGTGCCCGAGCCGCCTCTACCTGCTCGTATCGAGACAGGGATTTATTTGTTTGATAAACCACTTACTCAGTACTAACCAAAACTTAGGGATGTTTTTATTATACTTAGTCTTGTATCTAAGGCTTTACTAGGGTTTCCTAATCCTAAAAATAACTAAACATATCCTCTGATACCAACTATGACAACCCTGCTTTTATTACAAACTTAAACATGATTTATTACATAAAAAATCACTTGATAAAACAAAGAAGATCGAGAGTTTTAGTGTCTTTGGGTCTTAGGATCATTACATAAAAACTTAAAACATGAAATACAACATCTTTATTGAAAACTTCCTTTACATGACCACTACATTCCCTCGTACTTAGCATTGCATGGGATAACCTAAGGACATGCATAAAGAAAGGGGTGAGCTATAAAGCCCAGTAAGGGAGTACACATGGAATAACATGAGGAGTAAAATACATGTTAGACAATAGGCATATCAATAGAGCATAAAAGAAACATGAACATAAAGGCATGATAATGCCCGATAATCATAACATGGAAATGTGGCAACAACACTTATCATGGAATTAGCATGAGCCAAGGCTCACTGCACATGGAGCATGAGTAAATCCTCATTGCACATAAAGCACGAGTAAACCATCATTTCACTTGAATTAGCATGAGTCAAAACTCATTGCACATGACGTATCATGATACTATACTTTACCCAATTCATTGGAGCGCTATAAGGGCACACCCTTCTTAAACATTTCATTTCATGCATAAGTGTGACACATGAATCATAAAACATGGATTCATAAAACATAATCATTTATTCCATGATAAAGGAATGTGGAATTAATACATGAAACTTTATAATCAATAAGTAAATTTGCATAAATTTGAATACCCTTGATGGAGAAATGGACATGGTATCCACTACACAATGGCATTGGCTTTGAAAATCGGTGTGATTTCGGCGGCGTAACGGCGTGACATAAGAATTCATAAAAAAATGGTTGATGAGAGAGAAAGGGGTTCCTCATCATATTTACATGTAATGGAAAGTAAGGAGGTCATATAGATACATGTCCCAAAATTTTTAATGGAATTTAGATTCATGATACAAAATTATTTCTTGAATGTAAAAGAAGAGAGAGAATCTCCTTTTGGAATTTCGGCATAGTAACAGGTGTACATGGGAGGCATTTAATGAGAGATAAAGGGGTATCCCATAATTCAAACAATAATAGGGCAGTATGGGGGAGGTGCGAAACCATACCCCAACATTCATAATTGAAATTAAAAGGCAAAACAACTTAAAGAAAATTGGACAAAAATGAGAAAGGAAGAAAAAAACCCTTACTTGGAAGTGTGCTTCAAAAGCTAGAGAGAGGCTTGTGAGAGGCTTATTGGGAGCTTGGGGCACCTTATGAGGATTCTAGAGAGTGTAGGACAGAGGCTGGATGAACTCTAAAGGCTTTGAGTGAGGAGGAAGTGGGAGCTTGGGTGGGTTTATATAGGAAAGGTGAGGGAATTCTTTATTATTTAGGTTTGGGACCCCTTATATTAAATTAATCCAATCCACAAACCATACCGTGGTTTTTGCCCATGGTTTTTGGAAAAGGGAAGTGGAAAATAATATTTTATAATTCCAAGGTCTGAACTTCTTAAAATATTAGGGTTTCTTATGTGGAGGTGAGTCACACTCCCATGGAAATTAATTTAAAAAGGCAAAGTGTTGAATAAGTCTTGAGGGGTCCATTAATGCTTTGAAAAGTAAGTCAAACAAACCCAAAATCACATTATTTTAATGGTAAAACATATATTGGCCGAACATAAAGATTATAGTATTTTATTACCTCACTATGGGGTTATTATTATGTCATAAAACACATTATATATTTAAACGGTATTTAATTTTTACCCAAAAATTTGACTGTCTCAGAAAATTATGAAAAATTCACCATTGGATAATTTCAACGTCCTGATTCAAAAAATGAAATTTATTTTATATAAATAATTTTCTAAATATGTTAATTTTCATTTTTAAAATAAAAACCGACATTTATCGAAAATTCACGGGTTTTGACAAAAATGCCCTTAATAAAAAATTTAATTGCATTCATAAAATTACAAGATCGTTTATTTTTAATAAAAAAAATATTTAATAATAATATTATTATTTTACTAAAATATTATTTAATTCAAAAATCCCTTCATTTAATAAAATATATTTCTTAATTAAATAATAACTAAAAACACCATTTGTACTTTAAAAACTATTTACAATGGATCAAAAATTACTAGAAATTATATTCATTATTATATACAAAAATAATGTACATGAACATAGTACTACTTATTTGTTACATAACCCCTTGAAATAGCCACATAAGACCTAAGGGTAAGGTGTGCGATGGTGACAGACTCTTGGTGTGGCTCGGATAACATCGCTCAAGTGGTAATCTCTATCAACTTCCACTTTTCCCGTAGACGGTCACGTTCGAGCTTGACATGATGAAGCTCTGCTTGGGATTAGTCAAGGGCGAAGCCCAAAGACGCCACCTCTTTTCCAAGCCCTGACAAATGGGCTTCGTATGGGGCAATTCTACTGGATGAGGCCATCACTTCCTTTGTTTGAGTAAATTGGATTTGTTAAAGTCCTTTATTTATACTAATCATGTGATTACTAATCAACGACTATATTAGCAACGATTAAAATTCTTAACATAAAACCAAAGAAGTTGAAATTTTATATAAACATAAAGAGATATTTAATTAGATCAAGAAGGATTTTCCATTAATGAAACTTTGGGTCGTTACAATATTCCCCCCTTAATAAATTTCTCCCTAGAAATTTTCCTTTTCCCACACTAAAACAAATGTGGGTAACTCAGCTTCATCATATCCTTCAACTCCCAAGTCGCTTCTTCAAATTTGTGGTTTCTCCACAACACCTTAACGAGGGGCATTGTCTTATTTCGTAGAACTTTTTCTCTACAATCTAAGATCTTCACTGGTTGCTCCTTATAGGAAAGATCATCTTCCAATTGTACCACCTCATAAGAGAGTACATGTGAAGGGTCCGGTATGTACTTCCTTAAGAGGGATACATGAAAGACATCATGTACTTTGGCCATAGTAGGTGGAATTGCTAATCTATAGGCCACATCCCCGACACGATCAAGAATTTCGAAGGGGCCGATGTACCTTGGACTTAACTTCCCTTTCTTTCTAAATCTCATGACCTTTTTTCACGGAGATATGCGTAGAAACACCATGTCTCCAACTTTAAACTAAAGGTCTCGTCGACGATTATCTACATAACTCTTCTGTCGACTCTGGGCTTCCCTGATATGCTGCTGAATGTTTTTCACCTTATCCACCATTTCCTCGACCATTTCTGGTCCAAGCAGCCTACGTTCACTGACCTCATCCCAACATGCTGGTGTTATGTTCCTTTTCCCATATAGGGCTTCATATGGTTCCATTTGGATGCTCAAGCGGAAACTATTGTTATAAGAGAACTCAACCAGAGGAATATGTTGATCCCATCCTCCTTTAAAGTCCATTGAGAATGCTCTCAACATATCCTCAAGTGTTTGGATAGTCTGCTCAGATTAGCCATCGGTTTGAGGATGATAGGCTGTACTAAAGTTCAGTTCAGTATTTAGAGCATGTTGAAGACTCTTCCAAAACTAAGAGGTGAATCTTAGATCTCGGTCAGACACAATAGATAGTGGTACTCCATGTAACCTTACCACTTCCCAGATATATATCTGTTCCAGTTGATCCAATGAGAAATCCTCTCTAATAGCAATGAAGTGTGCAGTATTTGTAAGATGATCCACAACAACCCAGATTGCATTGTTGCCTTTGGATGTCCTTATAAGTACGGTGACAAAGTCCATGGTGATGTTCTACCATTTCCATTCTGGTATGGGCAATGGTTGCATCATCCCCTTAGACTTCTGCCTCTCTACCTTCACTTGCTGACACACCAGACACTTTGATGTATATTTGGAGATCTCCTTCTTCATATTATCCCACCAAAATTTATCTCAGAGATCTCAATACATCTTTGTTCTCCCTGGGTGAATAGAGAAATTTGAACTGTGTGCATCATCCAAAAGTTCCTTCTTCAGCTCCAGACTTGATGGAACACATAGTCTTTTCCCAAACCGCACCATTCCTTCTTCATTAACATTAAACTCTGATGATTTCCCCTTTTTGATAGCTTCCAATTTTTCTTTAATTCCCACATCATACTTTTGAGCATCCTTTAACCTTTCCAAAAGATATGGTTGAGCAATCATTTGTGAAAGGATGGGTGATGTTCCCTTCTCTATGATTCCCATGTCCATATTCATCAAGTCTAAGAAGATTGGATCCTTCTCAATTCTCATCATTGATAGAGTTGTTGGGTCCTTTCTACTTAGGGAATATGCTACCTTGTTCGCTTTCCCAGGGTGGTAATGTATTGAACAATCATAATCCTTGATAAGCTCTATCCATCTTCTCTGGCACATATTAAGCTCTTTCTGTGTGAATATATATTTAAGACTCTTGTGGTCAGTATATATCTCACATTTCTATCCATAGAGATAATGCCGCCAGATTTTCAAGGCAAAGATCATAGCCACCAACTCCAGATCATGTGTTGGATAGTTTCGCTCTGGATTTTCAACTGCCTTGGGGCATAGGATATCACTTTATCATTCTACATCAACAAACATCCTAATCGCTTCTTCGAAGCATCACTGAATACCACAAAAAGCTCCCCACTTGTGGGTAAAGTGAGCACGGGTGCAGTGATAAGCCTCCTTTTCAACTCCTTGAAGCTTTCTTCTCATTCATAACTCCAACCAAAATTTACCCCCTTTCGAGTTATCTTGGTAAGAGGGTTGGACAATCATGAGAAATTTCTCACAAATCATCAATAATATCCAGCTAACCCTAAGAAGCTACGAATATCCGTTACCGATGTTGGCCTTGGCCATCCCTCAATTGCATCTGTTTTAGAGGGGTCCACAGATATCCCATTGCTTGTGATGATATGGCCCAAGAATGAGACCTCCTTCAACCAGAACTCACACTTGCTGTACTTTGCATAGAGCTTCTCCTTGCACAAAGTCTCTAGTACAGTTCTTAAATGCTCCTCATGATCCTCCTTGGTTTTGGAGTATATTAGAATATCATCTATAAATACTACCACAAATTTGTCAAGGTAATCACTAAAGACTCTATTCATCAAGTCCATGAATATTGCTGGAGCATTAGTGAGTCCGAAAGGCATTACTATGAATTCATAGTGCCCGTACCTTGTACAAAAAAGCTGTCTTGGGGACATCTTCTTTCTTCACCCTTACTTGATAATATCCCGACCGCAAATCCACCTTGGAGAAGTATTGTGCTCCACGCAGCTGATCAAACAAGTCATCGATTCTTGGGAGAGGTGACCGCATTGTCATGAAACGTCAAATTGATTATATTTTTAAGGTTGATTTATAGTCTAGGGAAGACCCTAGGTCATCTCTCAAGGAGGTTTGTTAGGTTTAGAGTGTGTATTTTTAATAAAAATGACTAAGAGAGGGGGTGGTTTTGAAAACAGCTTAAAATAATGACTTAGTTGAAATAGCCTAAAAAATGAGTGAACAAGTGGATTTTGAGAAATATGAGATAAAAGGGTCGATGTGATTTCACTACACACATATGAAGTTCATTGTTTATAGAGATTCATCTTGGGTTTAGAGTAATTCTTTGGTTGGAGTTAATTGGAATCCCGATTAATTCCTAAGCATTTATTTCAATGCTTTAAGGACCCAACCTTGACGTAACAATCATATTGTCAAGGTCCAGTACTTATTCATGTAATAAGATCTTCCAAAGAATATTAAAATCTCAATAAGGTGGGTATGAAAAGGATTGTTGTGATGTCTAATCGGAACAACACAAGTCACGCACTCAAAACCTCACACCGATCGGTTAGAAATTAAGAGCATAACACTCACATGCATCAAATAAAGCATTAAAATATAAAATAAAATAAGATACATGGAATGAAATGTTTAAACACCCAAATTAATCCAAACCAGTAGCTAATTTATGCATCGTAACTCCCTTGACATGTGTGTATCTCCCTCACAACGAACACCCAACTTTTAGCTCGACATCAGGAGGAGGAGGAAGCTCGGGTTGAACTCCTTCTTCATTGTTGATCCCCCTATGAGGATAGCGGCCTCTAGAACCTCCAAGGTGATTAGGAGACTCCTATAGGACTCCAAATTGGCAGAACTTCACTCTTTGGCCGAACTTTCAAATGAGGAGCCCAAGGTTCCCTTTTATAGGAAATGTGGGAGGTGGTTTTGGGCACACAGATTTCATAAATCCACTTCACGATGCGTTTCGGCCTTTAGACAGTCTTATATCGCTTTGGAGAAAATAGAACAGTCGTAGCCCTGCCTCTTGACTGTCTCCACCGAATGTTTGGCACTGTTTGGACAACTACATCTCAAGATATTGATAAAATACAGAACACCACATTTGACTTGGTCTAAATTCGATGTCCTGGAGAGATCAGTTCGTATGGGGCCCATAAAGGCCGAATCAGGATTGGGTTCCTTAATATGAAATTTATCCTATTAAATTTTGGACAGGTCCAAAAACTTTCAGCCCATTTGGATGCATGGAGTTCGTGTAATATTAAAAACTGTGGACATATGTCCATGGATCAATGCAATTTTGGCCCATTTTCTTTCACTTCATCAAGGGCCCTCCAAATCACCTCCACCTACATTATAATTTTCAAAACAAGTATCATTGACCTATTTAATAGTGATAAACACAAAATTATTGAATCAAACATGAAGCACAATTTGATAATATTTTTATAATTTTTAATAAAAAATATGTTTAGCACAGCGGTGTAAGGGTGAAAATGAAACAGTGAATCGTGGTACGATCACACCCCCACACCTAAACATTTGTACTCCTGGGCAAGGTCACATATCCAAATACAATGATGAATATATATATATATTTACAAAATCCTGAATATTTTTAATTTGAGGGAATTTTATTTAAATTAAATTAATCAATGCACGAATCACACCAAGGAGTTATTCCTAGTGAAAATAGAAAAAGATGTCTCATAAATCATATCATAGAGAAATTCAAAAAGGTTCATGATACCCAATTGAGAACGGAATTCAGAAGTAAAGCATGACACTAACTCTCCATGTGTGTGTGTGAAAACCATTCCATGCTATTCTTTCCACTTGCTATCCAATAAATATATGTTATTTTAACATTTTTCAGCTTAAATGATTTTGTCACCGAACCTGTCCTACATCCTTTGCAATCATATTTCAAGACCCACTCATTTAAGCATTCCCAGAAGTCAAACCATAATCTCCCGACCTAGATATCCCCATATGTTGCACATTTCATCACTCCCCTCATTTATTATTATTATTATTTTTGAAGTTGCAATTGGAACAAATCTCACACTCATCTCTCAACCCTTGTTTGATCTCCTCACGACACTAATTTCAATAGTTATAACAAGATAAAAGGTTGAGGAGGAGTGGTTTTTGACCTTCCCAAGACACAACAATTTTTTTTGAGGGCGTACAACAGTTGGACATTAGGTACACACGCATAGGTCAATCTGGTACAGTAATGAAACAGATCGGATAAGGAACGAACGTATGGAAATATCATTTAAAGCTGAAAAATATTAACCCAACATATATTTACCTTATATTAAGTAATAAATAATCACACTCTGTGGTTTGGTGAAATTTTTTTGGAGATATTAGTGACACAGTTTTCCCAAAAACTACTCACACAGTGGGCATCAATCATCTCAAAGGTTTCACATAGATGCGACCATTTATATCATTGACAGAAAACCAATTCACTAAAAATCACTCCCTGATGTTAAATTCATACAAATATTCTTTTTAGCCTTCATTATGGTATTTTTAATTTCCCCACATTATGGTCGCCAAATCATGGAACTTCGAAATTGTTGATGGGGAAAAATGAAAATACCATAAAGAAGGCCAAAAAGATAAAACAAAAGGAGAAAACAATGAAAAATCCTAACTAACCCAGGAATGTATCCGCCCCCACACCTAGAGAATGCAGTGTCCTCACTGTAATAAAAGAGACTGTGGGATGGAAGGATAAAACCCGGTGAGTGTTATTCATAGACCGCTTCTTGAACATGGAGTTCTTCCATTGGGGACTCCGGAATGGCTTCATGGAAGTGTTTTAGCCGCTGCCCATTGACAGTAAAGGTTTTCTTGGTGTCTTCATTTTGAACCTGGGCAACAGCAAATGGAGACATTAGTAACAATGTCAGGTCCAAACCAATGGGAACAAAGATTACCAGGGTGCAACTTCAGCCTTGCATTGTAGAGGAGGACCTTCTGCCCGATGAGGAATTGACTATGAAGGATGAGACAGTCGTGGGCAGCCTTGGTTCGCTCTTTATAAATTTGAGAGTTCTCATATGAATCTCTTCTCATTTCCTCCAACTCCTGAATCTGCAACTTCCTTTGAATACCTGCACCAGAAAGATTAGAATTGCATTGTTTAATAGCCCCGTAGGCCTGGTGCTCTACCTCAACAGGGAGGTGACAACTCTTCCCAAAAACTATCCGATATGGTGACATGCCAATTGGAGTTTTGAATTCAGTACGGTAAGCCCATAATGAATCATCGAGTCTAAGACTCTAGTCTTTTCTATTTGGCTGAACCGTTTTCTCAAGAATCTGTTTTACCTCTCTATTTGATACTTCGGCTTGAACATTTGTTTGTGGGTGATAAGCAGTAGACACTTGATGCCCAACCCCATACCTGTGCAAAAGAGATTGCATTGTGCGGTTGCAAAAATGAGAACCCTGATCACTAATGATAAACCTAGGTAATCCAATCCTACAGAATATTTGGGTTCTCAAAAATTCCACAACTGTCTTGGAATCATCTGTCCACGTGGCTCGTGCCTCTACCCACTTTGAAATATAATCCACTGCCAGAAGAATGTAAAGGTTCCCAAATGAATTGGGGAATGGTCCCATAAAGTCAATTCCCCAAACATCAAAAATGTCATGGAAGAGTAAGGGTTGTTGGGGAATCTCATTTCTTTTAGAGACATTCCCTATTCTTTGACAGCGAGGACAAGATTTACAATATTCATGGGAATCCCGAAACAATGTGGGCCAAAAGAGACCAGAATCTAAGACCTTGCGAGTAGTCCGTTGGGGACCAAAGTGGCCCCCACAAGCAAGTGTGTGGAAGAACCTAAGGACAGACTGAAACTCATTATCGGGAACACAACGCCTAATAACTTGATCACTACATGTGCGCCAGAGGTAGGGGTCATCCCAAATGTACCAATGAGACTCATGTTTTAGACGGTCGGCCTGGTTTTTGGTGAAATCAGCAGGAATGCAAGATGCTACCAAATAATTTACAATTTCAGCATACCAAGGAATAACATCTTGCACTCGGTACAATTTCTCATCAGGAATCAATTCATTTATGGGAATACAGGGGGATGAGTCAATGTCCGTGGATGGGAGAATCCTACTGATATGGTCAGCAACCACATTCTCTGCTCCTTTTTATCCCTAATTTCTAGATCAAATTCCTGAAGGAGGAGCATCCAGCGAATGAGACGTGGTTTGGCTTCTGGTTTCTTTAGGAGATATCGGAGGGCTGCATGGTCTGAGAACACAACGACATTGGGCCCTAGAATGTATGACCTGAGTTTATCCAAGGCAAACACAATGGAAAGAAATTATTTTTCAGTGGTGGTGTAGTTTTCTTGGGCAGGGTCCAAAGTACGCGAGTCATAGGCAATGACATGTGGAGCTCGATCGACCCTTTGTGACAAGACTACCCCAACTGCATAGTTAGAGGCGTCACAAATGAGCTCAAATGGTAAATCCCACTGAGGTGGTTGGATTACTGGGAGTGAAGTGAGACTCCATTTTAACTTATTGAAAGCTTCCTCACATTTTTTATCAAAATCAAATTCTTTTTCTTTTTGGAGTAATCGGGAGAGGGGGAGTGCAATTTTACTAAAGTCACGAATGAAACGATGATAAAATCCAGCATGACCCAGGAAAGACCGCACATCCTGAACATTTTTAGGGAATGGTAGGGAGGAAATGATATCTACTTTTGATTTGTCCACTTGGACACCTTCCACAGAAATGACATGTCCCAAAACTATGCCTTATCGCACCATGAAATGACATTTCTCATAATTTTATACGAGATTCTTTTCAATATAGCGACGTAGGACAGAAGCAATACTACTCAAACATTCATCAAAAGAGGATCCATAAACAGTAAAATCATCCTTGAAAACCTCCATGCAATTCTCTAGGTAATCCGAAAAAATACTAACCATACATCGTTGGAAAGTACCTGGAGCATTGCACAGGCCAAATGGCATCCTTCTATAAGAAAATGTACCAAAGGGGCAAGTAAAGGTTGTCTTTTCCTGATCCTCAGGGGCAATATGGATCTGAAAGTATCCAGAATACCCATCAAGGAAACAATAATGGGACTTTCCTGCTAGCCTCTCTAGCATCTGGTCAATGAATGACAATGGGAAATGGTCCTTCCTAGTGTGTTGGTTTAGTCGGCGATAGTCTATACAGACACGCCAACTATTCTGCACACGATTTGGAACCAATTCATTGTTTTCATTTTTAACTACAGTAAGGCCAGTTTTTTAGGAACTACTTGAACAGGACTGACCCATTGGCTGTCAGAGATTGGGTAAATGATTCCAGCAGCCAACGATTTTGTTACTTCTTTTTTAACAACATCAAGTAGGTTTGGATTCAGTCGACGTTGTGATTTCCTCACTAGTTTAGCCTCATCATTTAATAAAATATGATGTGTACAAATTTATGGGCTAATGCCAGGAATGTCAGTAAGTGTCCATCCCAAAGCTTGTTTATACTTACTCAAAAGATCAAGGAGTTGCAATTCATGCTCAGGAGGGAGTGAACTAGAAATGATGATGGGCAACTTGTTTCTATTCTCAAGATATGAGTATTTTAAATCTTGAGGCAGTTGTTTCAGTTCCAATTATGGGGGATTTTGGATTGATGGAAGTGTGTATGAAAGTGATAAGTCACTGATCTCATCTAATTGCTCAATTGTAACATCCTCAGATGAGGAATGAGCTTTTACAAGCTTAGCAGTATCATCGATGGTCATGTGATCCTCTGTGTTCAAGAAATCATCAATTAACAAACATGCATGACATTTCTCTAGACCGCTACAACAATCAATGCATGATTCATTACCTAACATTTCAATCAGTGAAGAAAACTCAGAAAGGGGATCGGGTGAATAAAAATAAGTTGTTTCAGGGGAAGGGGGAACATCAATTGAATTGACAGAGAGAGAGGAGTGTCCTTCTGAGGGGTGCTTCATGGCATCAAGGATATTGAAGTGGACAGTATTACCACCAAACTCCATAGATAATGTACCATTATGGACATTAATTATGGTTTTGGAGGTTTTCATGAAAGGTCTCCCCAATATAATTGGGTCATGTCAATTCATCCTATCATCTTCCATTTTAAGCACGTAAAAATCAGCAGGAAAAATTAAATTTTGCAACCTCACAAGAACATCCTCTAGCACACCAGAAGGGTTTGATGTACTCCGATTTGCTAGCTGAACGAAAATACCAGTGGGCTTCAGTTCACCGACCTGCAATGAAGAGTAAATAGAGTGAGGCATCACATTAATAGAAGCACCCAAATCAAGCATAGCGTTGGAACATGAATACTCCCCTATGGTGCACAGAATCGATAATGTCCCAGGATCATTGCACTTGGTAGGAAGTGATGACTCTATCAATGCTGAAACATTCCTCCCCAGGCTCACCTAATCATCACCACGAAGCCTCCTTCGGTGTGTACACATCTCCTTCAGAAACTTGGCATATCTTAGAATTTGCTTCACAGCATCAATCAAAGGAATGTTAACATGTACTTTCATGAATGTTTCCAAGATTTATTTATCAAGTTCAGTTTCTTTTTGTTTCCTAGGTTGGGAAGCCCTTTGAGGAAATGGAATAGGAATGGTTGGGATAGGTGGCTCTCCAACAGCCACAGTATTTCCTTTGGAAGGGCTTCTCTCAGGAAAAGGGTTTTCTTCTCTTGGACCATTTTCAACAGTTGGGATGGTGGTTTCATTTGGATAGGAGGACTCTAATGGAGGGGTCATTTGGATTTTGAGCTGTGTCCCACTCCTAAGGGTGATGGCACTAACAATTCCTTTATCCCTAGGGTTTACTACTGGTTGAGATGGTAGTTTTCCCGACCCATGACTTTGGATTTCCCCCACCAAGTTGGCAAGTTGTCCGAGTTGGGTATTTAGGTCTTGTATGTCTACATGGGTGGTTTGTTGGAATTGGATATTATTAGCAGCCATTTGCTTCATCAAATCTTCTAGGCTAGGCTCAGTTTTTGGAGGGGGTGGTTGGAATGTCCTTTGGGGTGGTTGAGGATTTCTGGGTGGTGGTGGATGACTACTCTGACCCTGTTGGTTTCATTGCTGTTGAGGTTGGTTTGAATACACCCTTGCCTATAGGCTTGGTTGTCCTTACACCCTTGGTTGGATGGATAGTATGGTTCTTTCCTAAAGGGTTGGTTAAAGGGGCATCCTGGAAATATTGTCTCACAACTCTCAGAAGTTTCTCTCAATTGGGGGCATTGGTCAGAATAGTGGGTATCAGAAGATCATATACCACAATGTATGGGAGGAGGATATTGGAATTTCCCTTGGGAAAGACCAAGTTGTCGTAGAAGGGTACTCACCTCTTCAAACTTTGTGTCCACCTTCTTCTCGAATTTAGTACTTTGCACCTCATGGACACCTCGAATGGGTACACTGGACCTTGAATTGAATTGTTGAGTGTTCTGTGTCGTGGTCTCAATTAGGGTCCTTGCAGCGATTGGGGTGTTATCCACTAGTGCACCACCTACAACATCATCAATCATGTTTCGTTCAATAGGGATTAAACCTTCATAAAAATACTGAATTAAATGTTGATCACTTATTTGGTGATGTGGACAACTTGAACACAATCTTTTAAATCATTCCCAATATTCATGAAGGGTTTCTCCTTGAGATTGTCTTATCCCACATATTTCTTTCCTTATTGTTGCAGTTCGAGAGGCTGGGAATTATTTTTCAAGAAAAAGTCGTTTCATGTCTGCCCAACCTCTAATAGGTGAATTAACGTAATTCAACCAATCTTTAGCCGTGTCTTATAATGAAAATGGAAATTCCCTAAGTTTTACTTGTTCTTTATCCACATTAGCAGGTTTTAATGTTGAACACACTGTATGAAATTCTTTTAAATGCTTATGTGGATCTTCTCCAGGTAGTCCATGAAATCTTGGTAATAAATGAATTAAACCAGGTTTTAGTTCAAAATTGGGTGCCTCGCCTTGTAATTGAATGTAAGTGGGTTGGATATCAACATCAGGTGAGGTTAGTTATTTTAGTGGTCGATTATTTTCAGCCATGTTATAAAAGTTATGCTCAATTTTAACTTTGGTTTCAGAAGAAGAAGAAGGATCAAGAATAATTTTAAAATTTGATGTCTCCTCCTTCAAAGTGTGGTATTATATGTCTCGGTTTCGTTGATGTAGGATCCTCTCTTGTTTTGGTTCGAAAGTTTGTAGGTCTCCCAGAGTAGAACTCGTCATACAAAGAACCTACACAATAAATAAATTAGAACACAAAAACAAATGCAAAGTTAGAAGATAAAACAAACAAATATTCACAAAAATTACAAAAAAATTATCAAAAACTCGCACAAAAAACCAAAGCGCTCCCCAGCAACGGCGCCAAAATTTTACCGCGTTGTCGTGACACGTCAAATGGATTATATTTTTAAGGTTGATTTATAGTCTAGGGAAGACCCTAGGTCATCTCTCAAGGAGCATTGGTAGGTTTAGAGTGTGTATTTTTAATAAAAATGACTAAGAGAGGGGGTGGTTTTGAACACAGTTTAAAACAATGACTTAGTTGAAATAGCCTAAAAAATGAGTGACCAAGTGGATTTTGAGAAATATGAGATAAAAGGGTAGATGTGATTTCACTACACACATATCAAGTTCATTGTTCATAGAGATTCATCTTGGGTTTAGAGTAATTCTTTGGTTGGAGTTAATTGGAATCCTGATTAATTCCTAAGCTTTTATTTCAATGCTTTAAGGACCCAACCTTGACGTAACAATCGTATTGTCAAGGTCCAGTACTTATGAATGGAATAAGAGCTTCCAAATCATATTGAAATCTCAATAAGGTGGGTATGAAAAGGATTCTTGTGATGTCCAATCGGAACAACACAAGTCACGCACTCAAAACCTCACACTGATCGGTTAGAAATTAAGAGCATAACACTCACATGCATCAAATCAAGCATTCAAATATGAAATAAAATAAGTTACATTGAATGAAATGTTTAAAAACACAAATTAATCCAAACCAGTAGCTAATGTATGCATCTGAACTCCCTTGACATGCGTGTATCTCCCTCACAACGAACACCCAACTTTTAGCTCGACATCGGGAGGAGGAGGAAGCTCGGGTTGAACTCCTTCTTCATTGTTGATCCCCCGATGAGGATAGGGGCCTGCATAACCTCAAAGGTGATTAGGAGACTCCTATAGGACTCCAAATTGGCAGCACTTCACTCCTTGGCCAAACTTGCAAATGAGGAGCCCAAGGTTCCCTTTTATAGGAAATGTGGGAGGTCGTTTTGGGCACACAGATTTCATAAATCCACTTGCACGACGCGTTTCGGCATTCAGACAGTCTTATCTCGCTTTGGAGAAAATATAACAGTTTAATCCCTACCTCTTTAACATCTCCAAAGAATGTTTGGAACCGTTTGGACAACTACATCTCAAGATATTGATAAAATACAGAACACTGCATTTGACTTGGTCCAAATTCGGTGGCTTGGACAGATCAGTTCGGATGGGCCCCATAAAAGCTGAATCAGGATTGGGTTCATTAATAGGAAATGTAGCCTATTTAATATTGAACAAGCCCAAAAAATATCAGCCCATTTGGATGCACGGATTTTGTGTAATATTCAAAACAGTGGACAGATGTCCATGGATTCATGCAATTTTGGCCCATTTTTCTTTCACTTCATCAAGGGACCTCCAAATCACCACCACCTACATTGTAATTTTTAAAACAAGTATCATTGACCTATTTAACAGTGATAATCACAAAATTATTGAATCAAACATGAAGCACAATTTCATAATATTTTTATAATTTTTAATACAAAATATGTTTAGCACAGCGGTGTAAGGGTGAAAATGAAACAGTGAATCGTGGTACGATCAAGAGGATACTTGTTCTTTATCGTGATTTTTTTAAGTTCACGATAATAGATGCAAAGCCGCATTGACCCATCCTTATTCTTGACGAAGAGGACTGGTGCACCCCATGGTGAAGTACTTGGGCGTATAAACCCTTTATCCAAATTCTCCTGTAGTTGTTTCTTCAGCTCTTCAAGCTCAACAACAGCCATTCTATATGGAGTCTTGGATATTGGTAATGCCCCAGGTATAGGTTCAATTGAGAACTCAACATCTCTTCTAGGAGAAGACCAGACAATTCCTCGGGAAACACTTCAGCGAATTCCCTCACAATAGGCATTTCTTCAAGGATGTTTTCTTCCTTGGACTCAATCATCTGAGCCAGATACGCATGCTCATAACGTAGTAATATCCATGCTTGAGATGATGGAGCTAAAGGAGATTCATCTTCCTCCTGACACTTGTAAAGAATCAGGGGTCGATTCTCCATATGGAGTGTGATTTCCCTCTCCCGACAATTTATATTGGATATATATAAGGAAAGCTAATCCATGCCAATAATTGCATCAAATTCCACCAGAGGGAGTATGACGAGGTTCGCCGGGAAATTCAATCCACAGATTATAACAGGGGAGGACTTATATTCATGGGATGCAATGATTGCCCCATTTTCCGTACTCACCAGAATCTTCACTTACATTATTTGTGGTGGTGCTGGGATTGTTCTACTAAACTTTTGAGATATAAAATAATGCATAGAACCTGAATCAAAAAGTATGTTCACTATTCTTGAATGAATAACTAGCGTACCTGTCACCACTTCGTTGTCGGGGTTCACTATGGCAGAAGTGATGGAAAAAGCTCTTCCTTGTTGCCTTGGAGGTTGTTGGTTGTCTCCAAAAACCCTTGGATTAGGGCACTGATTTGCAAAATGACCCGGTTCTTTGCATTTGTAGCATTGAAAAACGTGTTGAGGTTCGAACGGAGCGTTCCTCTCCTTTGTCGCAGCCGCGGGTCTTTCTTGCCGATAGTTATCAGTTAGGTGCCCTTCTCTTCCACACCTGAAGTATTTTCTCGTCCCCTTAAGGCAATTTCCAGGGTGCTTCTTTCCGCACTTTTGGCAAGTGGGGTGCTAGATCTTCTTAACGCCATCGGATTTATCCATCGGACCACCAGCATTGAATTCCGCATTATGCTTCTTGTCCCCATGATACCCCTGTGATTCCCCGATCTCCATTTCAACCTTGAGGGTACATCGGACAATTTTCTCATAGCTGTCGAAGTCACGGATCACTAATTCTTTTCGCAAGTTAGGCTTTATCCCACCAAAGAAGCGGTCAACCTTGCATTCGGGGGTAACGACAAAGCTGGAAGTGTATCGTGCAAGACTTGTGAAGTTAGCCTCGTACGCTCCAACAAATTCTTCATCTTTTTGCTTGAGGGAAAGGAAGTCCCTTTCCATCCTAAGCCAGAGGGTGCGCGGAAAATATTTATCGAAAAACATCTTCAGGAAATCCTTCCATTACAAAGCCTCGATCTCCTCCTCAGGCTTCATATTTTTGATCAACGTCCACTATTGATCAGCTTCACCCTCCATACTATAAGCAGCCAGGATAACCTTCTCTTGTTCAGAACATTGGAGGATGGAGAAGATCTTTTCAATGGATTTGATCCATTATTCAGTGATTGTGGGATCAGATGATCCACTAAAAGTAGGAGGCCTTTGTCTCATGAATCTCTCCATAGCGACTTGTTCTTTCTTAGGGGGGGTTGAACGTTCCTCTTGACCCGTGTTTCTATTCAAAACCTGAGTTAGCTGAGAGAGAAGCATGTCAAAGTTCGTGATTTCCGCTCCCATTGGATTTGGCATCTCATTAGTACAGTCATCACACTGATCTTGACAATGGTTGTTAGCCTGAGTCCTCCTATTACCGGCCATTGGCTGGAATAAAAGGAAAGTTAGGGGTAACACATAAAGGGTAATCCAAAGACAAAAGTTGATGACTTATAAATAATATTTTATTTCCTTAACTCATGAGTCTATAGGCTTCAATCTAGGCTTGACATGATCTAATTTCTAACATATATTCTTAGGGGCATTTGTTTTAATTCCCTTAATAAGGGTTCATACTAAGCTTGTGAATTTATCAAAACATATCCCCCGGGAGTGTCGTAACCAAGAGTGAAGCAAGGCACATTTTCGTGCACCAGTTCCCATTCGAGTCTAGCTCAAAGCGGTGTTTTCGGGTTTTACCCCTAGGATACATCTGTTCCAGAGCCGCCTCTACCTGCTCGTATCCAGACAGGGATGTATTTGTTTGATAAACCACTTACTCAGTACTTACCAAAACTTAGGGATGTTTTTATTATACTTAGTCTTGTATCTAAGTCTTTACTAGGGTTTCCTAATCCTAAAAATAACTAAACCTATCCTCTGATACCAACTATGACAACCCTGCTTTTATTACAAAATTAAACATGATTTATTACATAAAAAATCACTTGATAGAACAAAGAAGATCGAAAGTTTTAGTGCCTTTGGGGCTTAGGATCATTACATAAAAACTTAAAACATGAAATACAGAATCTTTATTGAAAAATTCCTTTACATGACCACTACATTCCCTCATACTTAGCATTGCATGGGATAACCTAAGGACATGCATAAGAAAAAGGTGAGCTATAAATCCCAGTAAGGGAGTACACATGGAATAACATGAGGAGTAAAATACATGTTAGACAATAGGCATATCAATATATCATAAAAGAAACATGAACATAATGTCATGATAATGCATGATAATCATAACATGGAAATGTGGCAACAACACTTATCATGGAATTAGCATGAGCCAAGGCTCATTGCACATGGAGCATGAGTAAATCCTCATTGCACATAAAGCACGAGTAAACCCTCATTTCACTTGAATTAGCATGAGTCAACACTCATTGCACATGACGTATCATGATACTATACTTTAACCAATGCATTGGAGTGCTATAAGGGTGCACCTTTCTTAAACATTTCATTTCATGCATAAGTGTGCCACGTGGATCATAAAACATGGATTCATAAAACATAATAATTTATTCCACGATAAAGGAATGAGGAATTAATACATGAAACTTTATAATTAATAAGTAATTGTGCATAAAGGTGAATAACCTTGATAGAGAAATGGACATGGTATCCACTACACAATGGCATTGGCTTTGAAAATCAGTGCGATTTCGGCAGCGTAACGGGGTGACATAAGAATTCATAAAAAATGGTTGATGAGAGAGAAAGGGGTTCCTCATCATATTTACATGTAATGGAAATTAAGGAGGTCATATAGATACATGTCCCAACAATTGTAATGGAATTTAGATTCATGATACAAAATTATTTCTTGAATGTAAAATAAGAGAGAGAAGCTCCTTTCAGAATTTTGGCACAGTCACGGGTGTACATGGGAGGAATTTAATGAGAGATAAAGGGGTATCCCATAATTCAAAAAATAATAGGGAAGTATGGGGGAGTTGTGAAACCATACCCCAACTTTCATAATTGAAATTAAAAGGCAAAACAACTTAAAGAAAATTGGACAAAAATGAGAAAGGAAGAAAAAACTCTTACTTGGAAGTGTACTTCAAAGGCTAGAGAGAGGCTTGTGAGAGGCTTATTGGGAGCTTGGGGCACCTTGGGAGGATTCTAGAGAGAGTAGGGCAGAGTTTGGATGAAGTCCAAAGGCTTTGAGTGAGGAGGAAGTGGGAGCTTGGGTGGGTTTATATAGGAATGGTGAGGGAATTATTTATTATTTAGGTTTGGGACCCCTTATATTAAATTAATCCAAACCACAAACCATCCCATGGTTTTTGCCCATGGTTTTTGGAAAAGGGAAGAGGAAAATAATATTTTATAAGTCCAAGGTCCTAACTTCTTAAAATATTAGGTTTGCTTATGTGGAGGTGAGTCACACTCCCAGGGAAATTAATTTATAAAGGCAAAGTGTTGAATAAGTCTTGCGGGGTCCATTAATGATTTGAAAAGTAAGTCAAACAAACCCAAAATCACATTATTTTAATGTTAAAACATATATTGTCCGAACATAAAGATTGTTGTATTTTATTACATCACTATTGGGTCATTATGATGTCATAAAACACATTATATATTTAAACGATATTTAATTTTTACCCAAATATTTGACTGTCTCAGAAAATTATGAAAAATTCACCATTGGATAATTTCGACATCCTGATTCCAAAAATGAAATTTATTTTATCTAAATAATTTTATAAATATTTTAATTTTCACTTTTAAAATAAAAACCGACATTTATCGAAAATTCACGGGTTTTGACAGAAACTGCCTTAATAAAAATTTTAATTGCATTCATAAAATTATAAGATAATTTATATTTAATAAAACAAATTTTTAATAATAATATTATTATTTTATTAAAATATTATTTAATTAAAAAATACCTTCATTTAATAAAATATATTTCTTAATTAAATAATAACTAAAAACACCATTTGTACTTTAAAAACTATTTACAATGGATCAAAATGACTAGAAATTATATTCATTATTGTATACAAAAATAATGTACATGAACATAGTACTACTTATTTGTTAAATAACCCCTTAAAACAGCCGCATAAGACCTGAGAGTAAGGTGTGTGATGGTGATAGACTCTTTGGGTGGCTCGGATAACATCGCTTGAGTGGTAATCTCTATCAACTCCCACTTTTCCCGTAGACGGTCACGTTCGAGCTTGACATGATGAAGCTCAGCTTGGGCTTGGTCAAGGGCGAAGCCCAAAGACACCACCTCTTTTCTGAGCTCTAAAAAATGGGATTCGTATGGGGAAATTCTACTGGATGAGGCCATTGCTTCCTTTGTCTGAGTAAATTGGATTTGTTAAAGTCCTATATTTATACTAATCATGTGATTACTGATCAAAGACTATATTAGCAACAGTCAAAATTCTTAACATAAAACCAAAGAAGTTGACATTTTATATAAACATAAAGAGACATTTAATAATATCAATAGGGATTTTCCATTAATGAAACTTTGGGTCGTTACAATTCTCTATCGATGAAGAACCTCAAATACAAATAAAAGATTCTCTAAATATCTTATATATCAATCATTAATTTCCAAATCTAAAAGAAAACTCATTTTCATGATTGGTAAATTAATAAGGATTCACGAACATAACTCGAATCTATAAGAGGGTCCCGATGTAGACAATAATTCCCCCCAAAAAAGTGTGATGAATCTGACCTCCCAACCTCTCGACCAATGCAAATTCTTAAGCCTCATCAGTCCCCAACTAATGGGCACCTACCTATGGAAAGTAGGTACAAATGGATATAGAATCATTGGATGTTTCCGGTTCTACAAATAAACCCATTATAAACCGATTGGAAATTTTGAACCTTAAACAAACAAGGTCATACCCATTTCCAGAAGAAACAAAAAATGGTGAACCTAACGTGAATCCTCAACCATGTTAAATAATGTTTTACTTATTTGTTAGGCCTCTATTTAACTTAATGTGAGGGCCAAAAAAGCAATCAATAACATATGTGCTAATACAAAAGAATTAGTCAGGCCACATTTATCTTGATTATGTATGCTATATCAAACAGGCACACTTTTTCAAGATATCTTTTAAATACGAAATGGCTTCTTTAAATTTCACACCTGTGAATGCCTTGGATGCTACTCCAGTTGGATCCTTGTCCGCTCTGAGGATGACATCACCTACTCAGCGTCTTCAATGATGGGTCTTAAATGCATTGGTTAAAAAATACCATCAACACAATACCATTTCGACTCTGGAGGCCGCTCGACAATCCCTCCAAGTTAACAACTCACCCTGGTTGTCCGGACAGTGACGACCAGTGGTAAAGAAGCTGGTGGTTCCAACCATAGTCTCCAACTGTTTCAGGTCGTTATCCCCGGAACGTAATCACCAGTCTCTCCCATATTATGGGGAGGTGAATGAGAAGGTCACTTAAGGCCTTAATTCAAGAAGACAAGAGTCATTCCCGAGGGCTCCCATCAACAATCGCCGCCAGAATCGTGCGGTAGTGCACCCTCAACATGATGAGGGTATCGCCTTTAGGGGTTCAGCTCAGGTTCCTCAGACCCGAGCATGCAAGACGAACTGTCAGAGGTGAAATCCATTCAACAGGGGACAGGTTCTTACCTCGGCCCCCTCCGGAGAAGTCCATCAAGCCAACTTGATGTCAAACAATGAGCAGGCATATACACCCATCTGTCCTGATATTACTGCCCAACAGAATCGTCTGGTAGTAACTTTCCAATCCCACCAGAAAATTCAGGTGGTGTATTATAGGTATGCATATAAACCTATTTAAAATTCATCATCCTGTCAGTAGGCTCGTCTGACTACATCCAAAGAAGCTCGCCAATCTAATATGGTGGAAATTGATAAGCAAGAACATACACCTATTTACAATCATCAATTCTGTCAGCAGTCTCGTCTTCCATTATTTAACGAAATTCTTCAACCATACTTGATGAAGAATACACAACAGGAACATAAACCTTCCAATGTTCATCAATCCCTCCAACAGTCTTGATTAGTAACACCCGGAGTAGTCAGTCGGAAAGCTCCGACAACAAATTTGGAGCAGACTCAACTCTTTGCCCCTATGCATAAGTACTGTCAGAATTTTTTGAAGGGAAAAGGAGGACATAAGAAGACACATACACCTACTCAAGTCATGGAATGGACATATATTCCCTTTTCGGTAGCTGAAGTCACAAAACACATTCTGACAATGATGAAAGACCAGAAACAAATCCTTGACCATATTCTAGATGCCTGTCAGAATATTATAACAACTTCAGCAGCATCACAAGGAATGAATCATAAATCTATCTCTATCAGTGGAGTGACTCATCAAAATATCACTCTGGAATAGATACACACCTCTGTTCTAGTCCAGGAGGGTCGTGGGGCATACTCCCCCATGTCATACGGATAATCAAGTCGGGCACGTACACACGATTTGAATAGAGATTATCAGTATAACCTGGCCATTTCTCATGAGCAGGCACATACACCTGCCCATAATAACCACATTTTCCAACAAGTGGTTTCCAATGTGAGTAAGAATGCGTCTAAGTAAAATACCTATCCAGCACGTTTGAGAAATCAAGAGTCAATCTACAATAAGGCCTTGTTTGATGCTGGAGTTATTGAATCCCTCAGACAATTATCTATTGCAACTCAATATTCTAATCTTTCATTTTCAAATTTTGTAAGTAATAAAAACAATACCGAAGGTCTTCATCAGACACTTCCTCATGAAGGCTTGCTTCATGATAGTTCGGTCGATCTCAAAGTATCATATTCAGATGAGATCCACGATAACCCTCTGCGTGGCCAGAAGATCAAGGAGAAAAAGGTTTCGTCTTTTGTTGTAACCCACCATGGTGGTCCTCCCCATGATGATGAATTTATCTAAAAAAGTCCTCTCCGTAGTAGTAATTCACATTTCATGGAAAATTATTCAAAGGACAATGCAGTAATGAGAAAGCCCTTTTATCTTGAGGCACTTGCAAATGTGAAGCCAATCATGTCTGATGCTTTACCGCTAGCAGGTGAAATACATTCTCAATAAGAAGATATCCCGGTGTGTAGGTCATTCTCTGAACCACCCCTGGGTCATTCATCTTCTAATTTGATAAATGAATTCTCTACCAATCTTGTTGAATCTAATTAAGCAACAAAGAAGCGCCAGCTTTGGTCCAATCAGGTAGAAGTATCTTCATTGAATGACAAAGAGGAATTACTGAATATGAGAAAAAAAACTGGAAAAGGTGAAATACCAGTCATATTTTGGCATTTGGATGACTCTCAGTATGATATTCCAAAAATTTTGACAGAAGATTGTATTCATGATATTCATCTCAACATGTGAAAAACTATTTTTCACTTAAAAAAGAAAATATTATCTTATGATGAATATGAAAATCATGTCAAGATAATAAAATGGTTGCAACACCAAATTGACGTGGCATCTCTCTCAGTTTCCCGACATCCAATGGTTGAAAAGTAGCAGAGAGCCCTTCAGTGTTCATTCCTTGGCGTGTTAAAAAGGTTGCGCCAGTTAATTACCAATGCCCCATCTGGTATTAATATCAGGGGATGGGGTGTTCATGGATCACTACATTTCACTATACTCTCCAGTCAACAAAGTCCACCAAAAGTGGTCTAATGCAATGTTATTGTCCATGGCCAGCCACGGCCAATTGGTTTTGTGTGTAATAAAAGTCTTGCTCAGGAACATGCCTCAACTAGTTATTCCCAAAGTCAAACATACAAAGAACAAGTTATTGAATTACTCTTGCATCAAGAAAATGAGAATATGGAACTGGCTTCTCGTTTAAAGCATGTTCATCATCAGGTGATAGAAGTGTCAGAAATCATCCAGCAGTCTTTGAGCCAGGTTATTTGAGTGGATGTAGGTTGATGCATCCGACCAATTTCCAGACTAAAGTCCGTAAAATCAGGAGAGATTTTAAGAAAGTCTCAGATGAAGCAGCTCAAGAACCACCTCAGCTTTCTAGACTGGGGACTCTTTTAGCCCAACCCTTAGGATCAACAAATGAAATTGAAGGAGTTAAGTAGGAAAAGCAGGAACAGCCCCAATTTTCCAGACTAGAGACTTTTTCAAATTCTCAGCTCTTCCTCAATGAAAGTCAGTCTTATCTCAATTAGGGAAGAATCCACAAGAGGGATGTAGAGCCGAATTATCAAGAGATTCCCTCCAAATTAGGGTTCATCAAGAAGTTCTTGAGGGATCAACTTAACTAAAGTAAATGTCCCATAAAGGACATGGAAGAAGACAGCATCACAGAAATTCCGATAGAAGGGATTCAATGCATTATGCATCGATAAATGTCATCAATGTCGTTATCACCGATCCGCCAGAACATGAGGCTCACTCAGAGGGATTATATGAAGAAGTTCATATTCAAGAAGCTGTGCACACAAAAATAAAGTAAGAAGGTGTGCATACCAGAAGCCAGGGGGCTTCCCAGAGGAAAGATATTCCTTCGTGCAATGCCCTTCCATACTCCAGAAAGGCACATGCCAAGGAAAAGGGTAAAAGTCAGGTTACGTCCCACCCTACCTCTGGATAAGTCCAATAACTCTCATTAGAGGAGAGGTTCGCACAACAAGAGGAAGAAATGAAGGATTTAATGAGGTTGAATGTAGAGCTACTTCAACGTAGTCTTCCTCCTAAGCATGCTGGAGTCAGTCAATCAAGGGAATTTATTGCAGCTACTAGGATAGATCATGAATATCTTTCTTTAAAAGTACACCCTCACAGGTCTAATCCTATGGCTCATGCACACAAAAAACCGGTAGTGTTACCATCAGTTGCAGTACCAGTCACCACACATGTCCAAACTCCAGTTATTGCACCTGCTCAGGTCCAAGATCAACCAGATGTTTCTCAAAAGTTAATAACTACCATTGAGTCATTAACAGCTCGATTGGATTCTATGGAAGGAAAACGTGCACAAATTCAACCAGAAAAGAGATCTTACCCCGAATGGGTTGATGCAATTCCTCCCCCATCAAATTTGGAAAGTACCACATTCCCAATTTTTAATGGTTCGGGAGATCCGGAACAACATTTAACACATTTTGTTTCTCATTGTGATCCTATGATGGGAACTCTTCAACAAAAAGAAGCAGTTAAGCTCAGGTGTTTTGTTTAGTCATTACGAGGTCCTGCTTTTGTCTGGTATAAAAGCTTGCAATCCTGGTCAATTACTGGGTGGGAAGATCTCTGTCAAATATTTCCCCTTCAATTTAGCTCATCATTCCAAAAGATGACAGTTTTCGATATTACCAATTATAAGAAAAGGGAAAATGAAAGAGTTTCAGATTTCATTGCTCGCTGGAAGGAATTAACATATTCCTTTAGCTTATCACTCCCTCAAGAAGAGTTCTTTCCAATATATGTGGCAAATTTTCATGATGAATTACGCACACCGTTGATCCCTGTGAAATACACAAGAGGGTTTCGGGACCTTACTTCCATCACTCAATAGATCATAGATTCTCTTATAGAGACTAAGGCTAAAACTTGTGTAATTCCATCAGTTCCAGGAAGGAGAATGGGGATAGCAGAGACTTCTATAGTTACACTTAAACAAGCACCTATACCTGCTTCCACTTCAAAACATTCATCTTATCGAAGGGATCCACCTCATGAGCATAAAAAACAGAGGCCATATTGTCAAGATGATCAAAGAGATCAAATAAATAAATAATTTCAGGAGTTAAAGAACAAATTTTATTCTTTCCGAAGTGAACAACTTCCTGGTTACTTCATTTCGAATCTAGAAAATAATTTGGTTCAGTTGTCAGGGCCTAAAAGGCTGAACAAGGAAGGATATGAAGACCTTCCCAACTATTTTACATTTCATTAAATATTGGGGCATCCCATTTAGGAGTGTTTTGTCTTCAAAGACCTTCTGAAAAAGATGGTGGACTCAGGACAAGTAAAACTGAAAGGTTCTTCAGCCCAGGTAGCATGTGTTATTACTACAGACCAAGAGGAAGAAGGCAAGTGGCATGAAGTCAAAAGCAAAAATGCACAGAAATATGATGATCGGGTGGTTAGGAAAACAATCAACCCAACTCATTCCATTTTACGAACGCAATTGAAGAAACCAATGGTGCCTTCTGCTATTTCTACCACACCAAAACTACCTTCGTCAGAAGGAAAATCCTCAAAGAGGCGGCATAATTTGAAGAAAGAAGAGCAGTCAAAAGAAGATGAGCTCGTATCAAAGCCTATGTTGTCTTTGACTCTAGTAGATTTTATGCTATCTACTTCAAAAGCACTGGAACCACCCCACCAAACAGCACAACTTGAATTGGTTAATCAGAAAAATCTTCATCAGATGAATAGTAATTACTGCAAGACTTTAAACGGCATGGTCCCTTTAGTCCTTAATGACAATACTTTAAACGGCATGGTCCCTTTAGTCCATACTGAAAGACTTTAAACTGCATGGTCCCTATAGTCCTTACTGTAAGACTTTAAACTGCATGGTCCCTATAGTCCTTACTGTAAGACTTTAAACTGCACGGTCCCTATTGTCCTTACTGCAAGACTTTAATCTAAATTGTCCCTTTAGTACTTATTGCAAGAATTTAAACTGCATGGTACCTATAGTCCTTACTGAAAGACATTAAACTACATGGTCCCTTAAGTCCTTACTGCAAGACGATAAACTACATGGTCCCTTTAGTCCTGACTGCAAGACTTTAAACAACATGGTCCCTTTAGTCCTCACTGCAAGACTTTAAACTGCATGGTCCCTTTAGTCCTCACTGTAAGACTTTAAACCGCATGGTCCCTTTAGTCCTTACTGCAAGACTTTAAACTGCATGGTCCCTTTAGTCCGTACTACATTACTTTAAACTGCATGGTCCCTTTAGTATATATTTCAAGACTTTAAATTGCATGGTCCCTTTAGTCCTTACTGCAAGACCTTAAACTACATGGTCCCTTTAGTCCTTACTTCAAGACTTTAAAGTGCATGGTCCCTATAGTCCTTACTGCAAGACTTTAAACTACATGGTCCCTTTAGTCCTTACTGCATGACTTTAAACTACATGGTCCCTTTAATCCTTAATGCAATACTTTAAAATGCATGGTCCCTTTTGTCCTTACCGTAAGACTTTAAACTGCATGGTCCCTCCATTGTCCAATATGACGTTAAACTGTGTCCAGTACCTTTTGTCCAACATGATGTTAAACTGTGAATCATTAGGGTTGTTGTTACCTCTTGTTTCTCACACCGAGCATGACTCATGTGAGCTTAGAGTAAGCATCAACCATAACACCCTCTCCGGGCCGATAACCACGTGTAAGTCCGAACATCATCTTCGGGTTGTCCTCAAGTAAAACTTGATCACCAATTAATTTTCAATTGAACTACGCGGACCTTCATCATTGCCTTCTAGGTTGGGTACGTAGGCAACCTCCTAAGGTTCAAGCCCAAAACCAACATCTTCACATTGGTTCACCTCCATCTCATACGATGTTGATCCGTGAAGCCCCCCCCCCCCAAACCAACATCTTCACATTGGTTCACCATCATCATTACTATATGACGTTAAACTATATAGTCCCCCATTGTCCTCACTGCAATACATTAAACTTAATATCCATACGTATTAGCTACATGATGCTAAACTAAGCAGCATTGTTCCATTCATATGACCCTAAACTATTTGTACTTTTGTCATGTATGTCAATAAACTACCACAGTCTTTGACACCCTCACCTAAGAGGGAATAATTATTGACATTCATTTCCAACCATGTTATATTCCATTGACTACGTGCATACATGGAAATTCTCGAACCTTTAATCTTGGGTCAACCCATCATTGCACTGAAGTCCCCTTTCACCCTTCGCTTGTACGAACCAAATCTGTATAGAGGGTATTTCAAGAACTACGTATGGATTGATTCCCATACTTATGGGATATGTAGGAACATTCGAGTATCCCTTAAATCCATCCCCAAGTCTTTGGGCCTAACCCCAAATTCCACTTTTAGTCCCTTGGCTGAAAATTACTCCTGTGAAAACATGAATGTGGTATGAAAACTCCGGTCTTCATTCACATCTGGTTTATAAAACACACAATGTGTATTCCTCATTATAGTCCGAGATTTGTAACCCTAAACTAAGATCCCCTACACTCTCATCTCATATGACGTTAAAATATATTTCAAGAACTATGTATGGCTTGATTTCCATCCTTATGGGATACGTAGTGAAGTACAGCATCTCAATTCAGGACCCATCCACAACATGATTATGGTCAAAATTGGTCTATGTATCTTCTTCATGCATTGGAAAATAACCATTTTCATGTGTCATACTCCTAAACTTAAATACTTCTAGATCTCCATAACCCTTTTCGTGACTTCTGGTCATAAAATGTCTGATACCCTAGAATTCTTTTGCCTGACTATCCAGCACGTGCCCTTAGTCATCCTTGCATTAGTAGTCTACATAACGGACCTGTCGGCCAAAAGAGGCTATTATTTGACTATGCATGCAATTCCCATAAATGGACCTGCATAATTCAACCCCCTAATAGGTTTGTCAAATAGTGGTAATTTAATTCTTTAGATGAAAACCTCTTTTGTCTTTATTGGTCTTAACGACAATATGTAGGGATCCGCAAAAAAATAGTCATCCTTAACATATTTGTCCCATACTCTTTTTCATGATCTGAAAGTTTTCATGTCTATGGTTTATATTTCCCTTCCCTACGTTTGGGTCAGACCTTCGTAGGAGTGACATTAATCCAAATCTTTGACAATCTTGATTGGGAATATCCTCTCCATATTCAAGTACCCCTCTCCATATAGAAAACTCTATGCTTTGTAAAATATGAATCTCCATAAACATCCACTGGATTTTTAGAAATAGAAAAGTAAAATTTCTGAGAGTTATTTTTCTTGACTATGCAGCACATGCCCCTAGGTGGTCTTGCATAAGTAGTCTACATAACGGACCTGTAAGCCAAAAGATGTTATTATTTGACTATGCAGCCAATGACCTTAAGTGGCCCTGCATAATTCAACCCCCTAACGGGTTTGTTAAATAGTGGTAACTTCACTCTTAGGAAATACTTCCTCGAATTCCTTTTAGACCTTTCTTCAAAGCATCCCTCAGATTCAAAATTTCTTAGGTCATAGTTTACATGTTTTCCCCAATACTTGAATGTGGTAATATGTTTTCAAACAAATTATCAAGGAATTGAGTCAATTTTAATCCAACCGGTCAATGCTATTCGACCTTTAAACATTATCCTTTTTTATATCCGACATACATGAATTTAAATTTCCAACAAAAGGCAGAGTACTCATTAAATTGGGAACTTGTAAAAGGAACTCTGAATAAAAGTTGAGTCCCATCTCACTAAACATACATATTTTATGATTTAGACAATATTGAGCAATAAAAATATTCAAAGTTTGTAGGGTTATTTTTATGATCCTAGAAACAATCAAACTATGCTTACTAGGCCCATTGACTTAGGTAAAATTAATTAAATCTAGTAGCAAGAGAATACAGGCACAAATGATTGAAGATGAAAGTGTTTTTCATTGATGCACAAGAGTTAGAAGGACATATACAGACTAGAGTCTCTTATCTTTTTCAATAATTACAAGAGGCTTTCCACACAACTCTTCATTTGATTTAAGAAATCTCGAGCTTCATCAACAGCCACTTGAAGTTCATTCACTCAACCAACTTCACTCTTTTCAGATTTATGGAGTGCTTTCTTGGCATCTACAATGGCTTTCATACCATTCATTTGAACTCCTTCTAGTGAATTGTTAATCTGGTCAATTTCCCCAGTAATAGCATCTAACTATTGTTGAAGGTGCATCTGCTGGAAAACTTTCTCCTTGATCTTATGCTTTAGCTCCTTCAACTTTGTAGCATGATCAGCCTTAGCTCAGGACACCGCAACCTCAAATTCACCGATATTTGTCAGCAGCCTCACTCTGCTCAGATCTTGACGGCACTTTTTCTCCTGATCCCTCCTTAAGATGACTTGTTTCACCACGGTATGGATCTCTTGATATCCAAAACTGCCATGTCCCATTATGATGAACAAGGATGAAAGTCGTGGGATCTTCGAAGACAGCTCATCAAGAGGCACTTCAGATATGATCTTCCATATATTCTGTCATGCCTTGTAACGTGAGAATTGGAGTGCCTTCCGCACCTCTGGGTCTGAATCAGCATCACTATCACAGGGGGGAATATAGTCCAATATTAATGCACTTAAATAAGTTCCCTGATCTGCTCCTTCCCCCTGACCCTTGGTACTACAATTTCTTCTCTCATTAGGGAGGAGGTTGAGGCTTCACCTCCAGATCTAGCCACTGAAATTGATGGCCCTGCATAGTCAATTGAATGTTTTGGATAGTTTAAAAAGGATAAAAAAAAGTTTATTATCTATCTTACAAATTAAGTACATCCACAAATATTATCATCTCTTACCCAATGGTAGATCACCATTATGAGAAGGCTCTTCCCCATCTTTTTTAGATTCAACAGGATTTTTAGGATGGGTTTCAGGAAGATCTTCTAGGTTAATCTCCAGTTGAGCTAGTGTGTCTGCAATAATAGGGTTGTCTCTACCCACTTCAGGCATCGTAAGATTAACAGCTTGCTCAGACGGAACTGTGCATTTCAACCAATCATGCTCAGAGATGTAATAAGAAATTTTTTAACAGGATGAAGGATAACACTCACATCCAAAACCTCTAAATTACATGGTAATTTAACATGATCTAAAATTTATTCAAAAGACGCACCAGGTTTCATCATTTCATCCTGTGATATCTCAGATTCCTGGTTATTCTCACTAGTAGGAGCATTTGATATGTCTTCCTCACGACCCTCCTCCTGCAACCTCTGACCCCGGATAGCTTACTCGGAAAGAATTGCAGAGTCTGTTGCAGTGGTCACCAGATGTTCTGGTGCAGGTGTTGAACCTAAATAATCATAGAATGGAAGTTAGTTGATGTCTTCATTCAACGTTCTATGAAGTATTGTTAATTTACCAGAAGTAGGTTCTTCTCTCCTCGTAGCAGCAACATGAGCATCCAGGCCAGCATGAATTAGAGACCATTCACTAGAACCCTCCGTTGTCCTCAGAGGAGGGTCAGTCCTCTCCCTTAGAGGAGAAATTGAAGAAGCCCCTACAATCCCAAGAAATATGAGCAATATTTTCATGATTAAAGATTCATGACTATCTAAAGGACGTACCACTACTGATGAAATTTTTAGCTATGGAATTATTCCTTCGATGACTTTTCTTCTTTGTCTTTTTGGGTGTTTTGACATCATCACCTCCAAATATAGGTATTGGAGAGTGAAAATCCCTTTCTAACTCCCCATCCATGGCTTTCCGGCTTGAAGATACTTCACCCATTTCACATGGAGATTTAGAAGCTCCGATGGCAGTACCACCAGGGCTATAATGTAGTGAAGGAACCTCAGTAGTACCTTTCTTTACAAGTTGTAGGATGAAGAAAGTAAATTCTTTGAGTAAAAAAGCTTTAACTAAAATAAAGTTGCAAAAAAAATAAGGAAAGGGACTTAAATCTTCAGGAGCCACATAATCATGCCACTCCTCATCTATTAAAGCACCAATCCCCTCAGTGGTGCCAAAATCCATCATTTCCTTCACCCGCTTGGTGATAGGAATGGAATCATTAGTGGCATGTATGAGAATATCCAACTCTCTGATGCTGGCCCACACTTCATCGGGGTTATCCTCAAAATGGATATCAGTAGAAGCCTGAAGATTCCCTACTCCAAGGATGTGTAGCCATTAGTATATGTCTAGCCATGCTGTTTCAGCATCACAATATAAGCTCTACCATGTTTGGACAACCTATGGTCATAAATATTCAACATGTGCACCAGAAGGCTGTGAGGAGGTTCCTACAATCTTGGACTTTAACTTCTTCCCAGCTCCTGCAATCACAGATAAAGGATAAGAAAATGAAACTTCTTACTCTATAAAATAATGGAGATTAAATTAACTCAATGATATAACTCATCAGGAGTCGATGGAGTAGGTCTCTTAACTCTGGTAGGAGGATTATATATGGCACAAGGCCGCTTTGACACATGTCATACTTCATCATCCCCATCCTAGGAATCCGGCAAATCAGTCCCGGGTGAGGAACCCGATGAATCAGCTCCAGGTGTGGAAGAGTCACCTTCCAGATAAAGGGTTTATTTCCCGACAGTTCTCTTTTTTCCCCACCCGAGGAACCGGATGATTCGGTACCCCTTTAGGGTATGATGCTACCCAGTTCTCGGCATACCAGGTAGTCAAGTTACTCACCGCTCCAGCAACTGGTAGATCAAGCACTGCCCAGTCTTCTCCATAGCTGTCAGCAACCATAGTTGTTGGGAAACCATTAGATGCTGCTCTGACCTGACATGCACAGGAGGGGATACAACAATCTGCTGCAGACACGTGAATTGGCATGAAAATCTATATGGAGCATAAGCCTTGCATATAATCACTTTGTCAATTCTGGTGGTTAATACACCATCTCTACAAGCCAGCATGTATGACCTCAATTCCAGGCTAGCTATTCCATCATCAAAAAACCGCCCCGTTGGTGGGTTTCCATAAGGAAATAAATGGAATTCCTTGAACATCCTTAGCCTCACCTTCATATCATAGGGGTTGAGGGACAACTGAAAAATTCCAGAATATGCCTACATTGATGGCCTACAATAACTTCCAGGAACTTGTACTCCACTCTGTACAGCGTATTTCCTGAATTGAGTGGCGACCCATCCCCACAAAACTTGTAATGATCTCACTATTCTCAAAGGAGACTTACCCATATAGAAATGGAGTAAGTTCCTGTGAATCTTCGCCAAAATTGGGGTGGACAACCCAACCATTTTCCTCTCATCCAACTTAGATGCAACAACGAAGGTCCCTATCCTGACGACTCCCTTCGAATCCATAACTGGAAGAAGATAAACACTGAGCCACACAGCTAAAAAACCTGCCATAAGGGTCTTTTTGGGATTCTTAGATCCACTTCATACCCCCACTTTTCAAATTCTCTTGCTTTTAGGGTTGGCCAGAATGTGCCAAAAGCACCCCTCTTCTCTATTCTGGGGCAGCCGGTAAGACGATTATAGGTGGGCCCCTTCTCCTTATTCTTGATAAGAAACATATAAATCCACTCCTCTGGATTAATATCCTTTCTAGAATGAGTTTTCGTGGTCTTTTAATATTTGATCTTGTGGAAAATTTTCAATAATTCTCGAGCCAAAGATGGAGTCTTCTCCGAATCATTCCTGGTTTCAATGGGGGGATGAATTCATCATTCATATCACCCAAAATTGGAGCCCCTGAGATCTTGTAGACATCCCACAAACTGATGCCTACTTCTCCATGATTCAGATGGAAATAATTGGATTCTGGGCCTTAGTGGCTGATTAGATCTGGCACAAAGTTATCATTCTTGTAGACATATGGCTGCCTGGCCCAGACGACATCATATATTGTAGTTCCTTTTAGATCCTTGACAAACTCTGCACAGGTTTGTCACACCCAATATACCCACATCCAAGATGGCTTCACACCTCCTCTAGGAAGGAAGTCCCAACTCTTCTTCCAGCCTTTGGATTGATCCATCTGATAATTTCGGAAGATTGAGGGATAACAATGCAGCTGCAGCTCAGGCTTGTGAGGTTTCAGATCTGGGGAACAAGGGCTATGATGCATTATATAGGCCTTCTCCACTGTTCCATCATTATAAAATGAACATGAAACTAAAACATTTGCTGAAGAAAATTTGGTGTAAGTATGAAACCAAGAATGTGGGAGATAGTTCTTTGGCTCTGGAACGTTGACTCCTTACAGATGATTATGGCCATATAAAGGCAAGTAAATGCTCTATGGGAAATTAACATGACGCTTCTTCAATTACTTGGCTAAATCTGGGAGATTGCTGTCACATATATCATAGTAATCATGGCCAACTATGTTCATCATGTCATCAATCCGCTTGCTATCCAGCTTATCAGGCGATCCAATTCTCCTTGGAGACATTGAATCTATACAAAGAACTAATAATTAACTTTTAAGTAAGTTGTTTTTTCATAAAAATTGTGAAGAAATTGAAAAAAATGGCTAAGTCTTTAAGGAGCACAAGTCTAATATTGGTGTGCAAGTCCAAGACAGCCGCATAAGTTTTACCACACTAGTAATGGAGTGCAAGTCAGAAACAGACTGAGGAAGTGCGACGCAATGAACAGAAGCATGGACGAGAGAAAAAAAACAAGACACATGCGCGACGAGAGTGAGAAGAATTCGAAATTCGGGTTCTTTGTGAGAAAGTGGCACCCATATTTATAGGCGAAGTAGTACCTCTGCGCACCTCACACCTGCGTTCCTCGTACCTGCGTGTCGATACCTGCGCACCGAAACCCTGAGCGCCCAAAATCATTGGTTTTCTCTTTTACCTCAGAGTCAAATTCTCTTTCCTTTTTTCGGATCCAACTCTGAGGGAGGACTTTTGTTGAAGCTCTGTTCTGTCACAGAGTCCAGAGATTGACTAAGGGAAGTACCTCAAGAAAAAAAGGGAAGAACATCAAGAATTTCACAAAGGCATTAAGGCACACAAGTATACCTGCACACCATCCTTGGGCGCGCAAGTCACTTGGGTGCTAGATATTAGGCATGCTAGTCACTTGCACACCCTGAGTGAAATTTCACCCAAACCTTAGGTGGCCTATAAATACCCCTTGTGGGACCCCCATTTCGAGGATGAAAAATCCAAAACTCAGATTCAAGCTCTAGTCACCCAATTCTCCGTCTGAATTCTTCCAAACACTTCTAAGGTAATTCTTTACCTAGAATGGATGCTCTAAAGAGGAAGAAAAAGGACTAAGTATTAGAAATCATCAATACTTGCGCACCTAAGTATCCATCCCTTTAAGGTAAGTGATGATACTTGTGTGCCGCCTTTCCCTCTCAAGGAAACTTGCGCACCACCCATATGAAAGCCTCTAGGGATGATATTAAGGTATCTAATTCAAAGTCACCCAAGTATCACTTCACAGGTTCTTCATCGCCCAAGTGAACTCAGGTCGCACAAGTAAACATGCACGACCAAGACTTGTGCACCTGAACAGTACCTGCTCTCCTCCTTCCAATTCACTTATTTTCCTCAAATCCACCTCTCCTCTTCAAGATTTATCCTTCAAAACCCTATTCAAATCCATTTATGGCATGGTTCCTTTTGTTGGCTTCCTTATCTAAAAAGGAATTCTGTGGAACATCTCTCCAAACCTCATGATTTTAATAACATTATGTCACTAAGGTTAGAGATTTCCTCCATTCAACCTCATCCTTTAATATGACAAGATCTTTAATCTGGGAATCCTTCTTAAGAGTAAGTTCCAAGTTCCCTATTCATGGGCATCCTCCTTATAAGTAATCCCCAAGTTTCCTAATCTGGGAATCCTCCTTAGGAGTAAGCCCCAAGTCCCATGTCTGGGCCTCCTTCTCAGGAGTAAGCCCCAAGTCTCAAGTCCTCTTAACATGGGCCTCCTTTTCATAAGTATGCCCCAGTCATAATTTCTCTAAACCTAGGCCTCCTTTTCAAGAGTAATCCCTAAATTACAAGTCCCCTTTATATGGACATCCTTCTCAGGAGTAAACCCCAGTCTTAATTTCTTTTGATTTGGGCTTCCTTTTCATTAGGAATAAAACCCAATCACAAGTCCCTCTTAAAATTTGGCTTCCTTTTCAAGAGTAAGTCCAGAGTTAAAATTCCAAATATCCATAAAGCCCAAATACCTTTATGGACCCTACTCCTGGGATTCTTTACTGAGCTAAGTCCTAATCTTCATTTACTTGGGCCGTCATACATACGTAAGCCCCACATCATTTCTTATGATTGCATCTTTCATGGAAGAATCGTCAGATTTACTGATACCTCTTGTTTCTCACACTGAGTACGACTCATGTGGGATTAGAGTGTAAAAGTAATTATAACATCTCTATTTGGTCCATTAATCATGCATAAACCTCATAATTCTTCACTAGAACTATGTGGGTTCTGATTCCTTTTCTAACAAGGATACGTAGTTAGCCCATCTGCGGGTACGATCCCAACTCTTCTATTATCACTTGAACTATGTGGGTTCTGATTCCTCTTCTAACAAGGATATGTAGGTAGCCCATCTGTAGGTATGACCCCAACTCTAAAATAATTCATGTCTTTCTGAATGACAATAAACTTCAAGTGCCCCACTAAGTGGCTTTAAAACCAGTATGGTTATCATAATGACCAAGAGATTTCCATATAATGTGTTGAAGGATACCATTGACTAAGAATCTCTAATGAATACAGATGATTCTCTATCAATGAAGAACCTCAAATACATATAAAATATTCCTTAAATCTCATACATATCAATCATTGATTGGCAAATCTAAAAGAAAACTCATTTTAATGATTGGTAAATTAATAAGGATTCACGAACATAACTCAAATCTATAAGAGAGTCCCGGTGTAGACAATAATTCCCCCCAAAAAGGTGTGATGAATCTCACCTCCCATCCGTCGACCAATGCAAATTCTTAAGCCTCATAAATCCAAAACTAATGGGCACCTACCTTTGGAAAGTAGGTCTAAATGGATTTATAATCATTAGATGTTTCCGGTTCTACAAATAAACCTGTTAGAAACCAATTAGAAATTTTCAACCTTAAACAAACAATGTCATCCCCATTTATAGAATAAACAACATTTCATCCTACTCATAATACATCAAACTATATGACTTTTACTTTTTGAATGATGTAAAACTACATGGTTGAAATCCTTATTGCATGATGTAAAACTGTACAACATTTCTCTATGTACTTGAGTAGATAAAAACCTTTTCTGATGGTTTCCTACTGCACCTCTATTCTAAAACTATGTGTGTCTTGATTCCAATCTCATTGGGATATGTATTGATGCATGAATCCAACATCTTGGAACCAATAATAAAGTAAACAAAATACCCCATATTCTATATACAAAGAAATATCAATGTAGGAAAATTCACATTCATTGGCCAATGCTGGTTCAAATTATTCCTTTGTGCTTGGAAAAAATTCCTTAATCACATCATACTTCTTGCCTTAGGTGAACTCAGATATTTAAAAAAATTCTCTAACCATCAGTAATAGAATGTAAAATTCTTGATTATACTTTTTTTTACTATACCCAATATGCCTCAGTTTGGATCTGTATAATTCACCCTCAAAATTCATATCAACCAGAGGCACCTTCATCCATCGGAGAGACATATTCTATCTTCATAATCCCGGACAGCATCATGTTAGAAATCACTTTATGAACATGGTTTGTGACCATTCCTTTCATTTTTGTCCCATGTCACTTATACTAATCCAAGAATCCCCATGGTCTTCGTATACAATTTTCTTCTTCATGTATAAAGTATGTCGAAAAATCTATACACCGATAAACCTTATCCCACTCATTGTTTCCATGAAATTGGGTAACCTTCATCCTCTCGGTTTGAAATTAAACAACAAAGCTTCCCAAAATTACATACAAGATTGATTCTATACCCTATGATATATATAGGGATGGCCAAATCTTTCATCATTGTCCCACCACTACATGATCAAATACCCATGTTCTTTCTTCTAATCACTTTTGTGTGGTAAAAAAAACCTTTTCTAGTCCTTTCATCTTACAGTGAGTATATATCAAATGGGCTTAGGGGTTTTGGTGAAGGTTTACCCATATGATCAAGGCATTTATATCACATCAAGGTTAACATGGTCCTATTTTTATGAACTTAAAAAGATCATATACTATCCTTATCACACAATGATAAACTCCACGACATTTATTACTAGCCACGATATATTAAACTGTATAAAATTTCTTACCGTGTGATGTAAAACTGCATAGTCCACATCCACATTTCACAATATGAAACTGCGTAACATTTTTGTATGTTATTGAGCAGAACACTATCTTGGGTATTAGTCTCCTTCCACCCCTCCATCCAATAACTATGTGTGTCGTGATTCTTTCCTTGATGAGATATTTAGTGATGCTCAGATCCTGCACCTGGTCAATCCAAAATATAAAAATTCTCTCACTTCTATGTATGATCCAAATTTTCATAAGAGGGTCTATTGTGGATTCTCACCCCATTTATGAGCATGTATTCAAAGAAAACTTCCCCCATTATACACAAAAAATCAATCAATCTTGGGAATCTTTCCCAAAACTATATTCGTCGTAATTCTTTCTTTGAAGATATATATTGTGATTCCTAATCCCTATGTCATGGGCCCATCCACATTAAAAAACCATATCCTTGTATATGGTTCAAACCTTCATAGAAAATATTATTACCCATTATTGAGTGATTATAAAATGAAATGAACTTTCACACTCAGGCACTTTCCTTACCCAAATCAAATTCCGTGTCTAGGAATGTCCATATCTCCATAAGATTCCTCTAGCCATCACTAACAAAATTTAATATTTTTTTGGAAACATTTGTTTTTAATATGCACAATATGCCCCAATTTGGCTCTACATAAGTCTCCCTAAATAGTCTTGTTAACCAGAGAAACCATCATCCTCATGAGAGACCTCTTTTATATCCATAAGCCTCGAAAAATTTATGATAGAACAATATTTTCAGAGAACTTACACAGTCATTCCTTGTATAATTTTCCCATATCGTTTTTCAGATATGGAAACCCATAGATTATAGCTTATAGAATTACATATTCATTCCTAAAGGATGATGGTACATTCTCAATTAGATCATTGTGGAATGTAAAATCATTAATCTTTAGGTAAAATCCATGAAAACTTACGAAAAAAATCATATATCCCAGCAACATGATGTTAAACTGTGTAATACACATCTTTGTAATAACGAAATTAAAAAGAATGAAACTCATATAATCAATAAAAAATCAAACTATAAGGAAAGGTCCTCATCACATGACCCTAAACTATAGAACTGCTAAGTCCTTATATAATGACATTAAACTGTGTGACACATGGTCAATTCTATATGGCCCATTACCTACATGAGAGATAGATCCATGTAAAGGTACTTGGTATTAGATTTGTATATTCACATTTTTCTAATGACATACCAAATTGAAATATGAAAATATCCTTCCCCTATATAAAAATTTGATCAAAATATGGGGTCTCATCCTTTATGAAGGATTCGTTGGTCATGGTTATCATGCTTAACCATGAATATTCGTTGTCGTCAATTATATATTTCCATGAAATATTATTGAGGTGGAAACACTACCACATGTTCCCTATTGTGCACTCTCAAGTAGATTTAAATGATTTACTAAGTTTTCACTTATTTGTTATGCTAAGCATGACTCATGTGAGATTAGAGGAACTCAATAGTCACTTTTATTATCATAATGGAGTAACATTTTTCTTTATTCAAGGATATAAAACTTTACCCCATGGGACATATATTTTGGCCTCTATATCCCCTACACATGAGATCTCGATACGTGTAGAATTATTTGGAACACCAATATTTTATTCCCCAAAATATTAACACCCCATTTCATATGTATGCTTTTAATCGACATAGATGATTATGAAACATGTATTATGTTTTATGGATACATGCTATGAATAAAATTCCCCTCTCCCTATACATGGGTTAGATCTATATAAGGAATTTCATACACATGTTTTGTAAACATTTCTTGGGATTATTACTTTGTTAAAATTTGTTCTCCCTAAAAAAGTTATATTTTTCAGTTTCTCAAAATCTTGAAATACCAAGGAAAAGATATGTAAAACACTTCCAATTAAAAACACATAAAGGATTGCCAAGGAAAAAAGTCAATTTTCAGCTCTCTAGGTCTTTTGAACTAATAAAAATTTCAAATCATGTTCATGTTATCATTATTTAAATTTAAATACAGTAATATATGGACACTCTAATAAATAATTAAACTCATGTATTATTTTTTGAAATTAAAATGGAAATATTGAATTAATATATAGATAATTAAAATTAAATACCTTTTTCATTTCATATGTCAAGAAGACAGAGGATAATCCATAACTCGAAGTCTCTTTATATAATTGATTCCTTACTCATATAGGGTTTTCTCGATTGATTAAAAGAACTAAATAGTTACATGATCACAATCATATACTACTCAACATGGCACTGAAAATATTGCATCCTCTATTTACACATAAGATCATAGTGCCACTTCCCTCTCAATAGTATCCAACCCATCCTTCTCTGCTTCATGAACTATCCACTGCTCTTCCTTATCCACTACTTCAATACATGTCAACTCTTAATTCAACCAATAAATCTATTGAATGTGCTCTTCCACCAAGTGCTGATGTTCTAAAACTTCAATTTTGTGTCGGGCTGCTACTCTGGCTTGTTGAGAGGCCTCATTAAGAATAGTATTTCTACTCACATAAAAATGTACTATAGAATCTCCAGTTATGATTTGAGACTATAGTACACTCACCTTCCCCATATGAAAACCACCTCTTCCACCTTGTTATGTATAGAGAGGTATTCACCCCCCCCCCCAAAACCAAGATCTGAAAACATGTGGTGTAGCTTTGGAAAATTTGATTGATGATTTGACATAGGGTTCTGAGAAACCAGTTTCCATATATTCTTCAATATTTTCTGTTGGGTGATGCAGAAATTACCAATAGTCTCCTTATGCCTTTTAGAATCACTCTTAGAGGGAAGGACATATTTTCTTACCAGGTTTTTAAGGGAATTCATATCATCAACATTTTTCAAACAAGTGGGAACTATGATAGTCAAATTTAGGGTCCCATCAGCTGATTAGAAATATGAAGTATTTGGGATTTCATACACTTTTACCAATACTCCTTAAATGGATATTCAACAATAAATACCTATTAAAGATAAATATGATGTGGTTAAGAAGTTAAGATACTCACTTTCGTTTTTTGAGGCACTGACCACCTTGGTTATCACCGCCCTAATGGAATAAAAAATAAGAGAATCCCCTTCAGTTTTCATGTAGACCTCATATGAAAACTATCTTAGGGTGGAATGTGTAATGGCTACATGTTCGACTTACTCAGTATTCTACAGAAGGCTACTCAAAGATACCAATCATGGAGGGATGACCATGAGTGAACTAGGAGAAATAGTTGGAATCCAATATTAATGGGACCACGTCAATGCTTCCCCCACCATTGCACTGTCTGGGTGAAGGAAAGTTATCCCTGAAGATAGAGCATTATCTCCTTCAATTTACTCTCTAAAAACAACCCTTGTTTTTCCAAATTCTAAATTTAGTTCATATTTCCTTGGAAATTCTATTACCACTAAATCCTACTCCATATGAATAAGGGACACGAGATCTCAAACATTTGGAAACTCCTGACTTATAGAACCTATGAAAAACCTTTCACAAGTTGACTCATTAATATGACTGGAAATATGCCTTTAAAATTAAGCAAGAACGATAGAATTCTTACTTGTTGTCTCATATTATATGTGAATTTCCAACTTCATCACTTTCATATGCCACATGAGTTCCCATGAAGTTAATTTCACAAGTAAAGTATTGCGTGGCAATTGGAATACCCTTTTGGGTCAGAAAGCATATTCTTCATTTGCTCGGCTACACTGAGAGAGCATTCTTGATCAATCCTTTCATTATAAGGAGCATCCATTCCAATAGAAGTTTCTCCCTCTATGTATATTGGAGAATGACTAGATTAAATTTCACACCTCACCTCATAAATATGGTGGGGGAAGGGGTAATAGAAGAAAGGTTAAAATATCATAGTGGGAGAAAAAAGAGAGTCGACCCAAGATCTTATATTACCTCTTCACCAAAATTGACATTTTCTACAATTTCCACCACCATTTCCTACACCAATAAAATCCAATGAATTTTGACTTTGAATAAATGGATGGAGGAATCTATCTCCAAAATATATACACTAACATGTTTAATATTTTCTTGGAAATAAATATGTTTGGGAGTGATGATAAGATAGTATCTAGGAAGATCAATCTCCTCTTCCTGAAGCACCCCCATATATCATCAGTATATACATTTCATATCTATGAATCCCACTCTCTCCAGGAATTGGAAAATACTGCCAAGATAGGGATGGATAATGCAAGGGAGGGTGTCCTTATATGCGGGGTGGGATCAGGTCACTAAAACTATTTTTATGGAATCTCCAGTACCACTCCCCATGGATAGGGGTTCATATGAGGCCCCAATCATGGGGAATTAGTCATATCATTGAGTTCATGTGGCTCTGTCAAGTCTACCTCTTCATCCCCTTGTGAACTATTGTCACTATCTTCACTCTCTCTTTCATATAGTTTTATCATTTCAATTACCCAATTCGGAAATATGAATTAACCTAGGAGTGGATTAATTGAGGATTTAAGGTCTCAGATATAATCTTCTACTAAACAAGGATTCTTTATATAAGAAATGTATTTAAGAATAGATATACCACCATACCAAGTTAGAATGATCTTCTTTTACTAAAGGAAGCACCATATCCCATTAATGGGCATATAATTCCTCAATGTGTCCCATTCCCTCTAATCCATGGGATATGAAGCCTCTATGGGTACATTCACGTGGGATGATGGCTTGGTTTCTTGTGTTGTAGAGGAATAACTTTTATTTTTAGGGGTTAGACCCTAAAACATAAACATTTTCCTAGGTATTTTATAAATGAGGGGTCTCCCTAGGGAAATCCCCTTTTCAACCTAACTACCTCATTTGTATACTATTTTTATCCCTCGACCTTAGACATGGTTTGAACTAAAACATTGGGGACTATTTTCACTAGCTGACCATTTTGGTATGATCGAATCCATGAATGGAGATAATATTTGGAAATTATAGGCTAAATATTAGAAGGTTGAATATCAACCTTACTTTGTGTATCTTCCTCATTAAACATCATCCAAATTTTCACAGAAAGCATCAAATTATTCTTCTCGAATGTTCTATTGATGGATGGGGGACACCTCTTCATAATACAGTGCAACTGACTCCCAAAACTATAGGGTGAATACCCTTCATGGATCTGATTTTGATCAATTATGGAAACCAGAAAAACCTACCTCAGGAAGATGAGGTACCCCCTTCTGGTATTATATTAAAATGCATCATGTACTTTTGTATCAATGGGAGATGAATAAGGGGTGTATACAAAGCAGTCATGGTATTTGAGTTGGTCAATTACATATATTTCTCCCAGTGTTAACGATTTCACCCAACTTGTACATATCATGTAAGGCTGGAATCAATCATCCAAAATATTTTGTTTGTTGATGAACTTTTTTCCTCCTATGTGGGATTATATCTAGCCCCAAATAACTTTAAATGGGACCATGAGCTAGTACGGTGAGTTCCCCCTTCTTATACACCCCATAAAATGATAAATATTCACCCATAATGGAATCGTAATATTAATGTGCCTCTCTATGTCCTGGTGGGCCGCCATCACAAAGGTTGTCACTCTGACATTGATGATGGATTATCACTCCAATAATAACCAACCAATGATAAACATGGAAATATAAGTACATGTAGAACCAAATAGTCGACATTAGGGGAAACTTTCCAACCCCATTGATTGAAGAAAACTTCCTTGAGATTCATCTAGTAAGATTCGATGTGTATCCGGGTGATAAGAGTATGACACATCCATGGACACCTTTTATAAGGATTTAAATATTTTGGTGTGTAAAAGACATGAATCTAATCAAAAAAATGTACATAAGGCCTAGGTAAGGGCTCGACCTTCTAAAGATTCCACGCAACGTTGCACAATTCCTTTACAAGAATATTGGTTCTCCATGGGTTGTCACACATTGGATAAGGATTAAGAAAGTGATCATACATGTCCCCCATGATTGGGGCCCCTAAAATAATACAAAAATCCCAGAGGATGATACCATATTCCTCATGCACTAATTGAAATATGTTGGTATCTTGGTTCTACTGACTAATTAGTTGAGGGATGGAGAATCTATTTTTGTGATAAAACTTTTTGCAACACCTAGTAACCCTCATACTATTTTATTACCTTCATTTAAGCCTTAAACTCTTCATAGCTCCCAAAACCCAAAAATTGCACCCCCTTTCTAAAACAAAGGACCCCCCAGGGAAAATATCCCATTTACACGACCACCCTAATGACTCATTTTCTATGGATTTCCTTATAATTTAATAAGGGAAAATAATTTCTAAATACAGTTCCCATAATATTCCCTATAATAATAAAGGGGTCTAATTCATAAATAACCCATAAGAGTATATCAACTGGGTAAAATTATACTTGGATAAGATATTTGTTTAGGATGTGTTATTGCACTTGATTATACAATACAACAATTGATTTGCTTAGTGTGGTACTGTAATAGGGACATCTGATGGAAACCTAAATCCATAAAGAGGTGGCCTATCTAAAACATGATACCATTGGATTCCATCACCCATAAGTCCTTCAAAAACTTGATGATGTGGGATGAGGTCATTTTTCATTATTGTCAATGTTTTTAATCATATAATTAATATTTTCATCAAAAGAAGAACCATATACTTGTGAAATATCCATTTCAATTTCTCTTTTAAATTAGAAAATAAAATGTTAACTATAAAGATTAAATATACCATCATGGAAAATTATAGTGAACCACATAGTATTCTGTGTGGAGCGTGAAGCACTTAAGCTATTATATAGATCGTGAAGCACTCAAGTAGCTATATATCCCACGAAGAAGATAAGATTCTATGTGGAATAATTTATTACTAGGTGGGAGTGATTCAAACACATAGGGTAATTAATCAATTTTTAGGAAGATAGAGGTTTATTTTCATGAAGCTTTTCTATGTGGAAGAGTACATCTACAAACAAAAGTTCCATGCGATGAAAATCAGAAATTTCAAGCTCAAACTGGTCGGAAAAGAACTTCATTCAAAAAAATTCAAATGAGTCATGATTCTAACACCTTTTATAGGTGGGGAACCTCCTCTAGGTCCACAAAGACCCACAAAACCCATCAAAATAAGATGAATTCTTATTCAAAATGGACTCCTCTCTGTAATAATTTATCTTGATTCCGATAGGGGGAATTTTTTCTAGAAAAGTTCACAGAAGGATTTTATATGTATGAAAATGCTAGAATAAAATAAATCTATCCATGAAGTTAAAAATGGTTATGTACCATTACATAAAAAGGATTCTATTCTTCTACATATCACACCCACTATGTGTGTCTCCAACTATATATAAATCTTGTATATCATCCCCCACAAATGAAATTTATTTGTGTGGAAAGCCATGATTTCTCAGTCCCCCAAAAAAATTAATTTACAGGGTGCAGTGTGATTTCTGGGAAAAAAAAATAAAAAATCCTTTTTAGGGTGAGGAAAGACCTTTATAAACCCTATAAATGACAATTAATTTACATGGGGAGTTTTAATATTTTTAATCCCCCCACAAAAAAAATTTATTTGTGGAATGTGGTGTCTTTTTTTTGGTCCTTGGAAAATAAAATTTCCTATGTGTCCTGGGGGTTTGTTTTTAGGTTTTCCACAAATAAAAAACCATCATGGGCGGTAGTTTTTCATCACTTCCTATCAATCTGGTATAGTGGTTACATCTTTTACCCTATAAAACCCCATATAAAGACTAATTAGTGTTCGTGAGAAAAACGGAGAAATAAAGGGAGACAATCTAAGAAATAAATTTTAGCAGGAAATCATTCAATACATATTACAAAGTAAATGTGGTCATAAGAAGTGGTCTGCATATTAAAAATTATTTTTGGATATCCAACCACATAAAAAATCTACTTTCATAAATCATTCCACATTGAAAACTCCTTTGAGTATATCCATATACATAACAAAGTCCTTTGGGGACCACCATTTTGTGAACTGTATGTGGAAGGAATCATTGAGAACCATTATCAGGAATAGAAAATAGTATATGGGATGGGTTTCTTCAGTCTTGATACCCTTATTCATAGCATTCAACCTTATCTTGTCCCCTCTATGAATTGTCCAAATAACCCTCATTTTCAACCTCTCTCTTGAATCACTAAGCCTCAAAGGGTCCCCTTCTTGAACCACTGAGTCAATACCTCTACCAAAGCCCCCAAATTTGTTTTATGATTATCCTATCAATCATAATTTCCTATGATAAATAATATCATGCTAGTAAAATAACTAATAATATGGATCCTAAAAATTCTCTCAATCATATATTCTAATGTTAGTGAGGGTCCCAAATAGAGATATGGTTCCAGGTGTCCCCCTGAGCCAGACAGTTACATTTTTGGCCTGTAGCCCCACCCTCTTCCTCTATTCCGTCTGTAAAAAGGGGGGAGGGAGGATCTAAAAAAATGAATCTCTCTTGAGGTATGCCCTTAGTCTTTCTTAAAGTATTTAATATATCTCCCACATTCCGTTCCCTAGGTATATGAAGACAAAACATGAGTTAAACACATCAGAGCCCTTTCTCTCTCCCCCATAGCCCAAGCTTAGTCCATTAACGGATAAAGAAGATTGTGTGGTTTTCTGAAACATCTCCTTACACTAGTTTCTCAAATTGATTTTAAATCACATGGTTCTAGTGGTTAGTAACGATCATGGGATCTGCATAATAAAATTACTATCTTAGGAGGAGATTCCCCTTTTGGGTGTTTCTCTAACCTACACATACGAGCCTCCAATTTGGTATAATACCCAAAAATGTTATCTATACCTGAAAGGGATATATTCACATTTTGGAAACCTAGTTCGTACTCCTCTATAGGTTTATTCCCCAACCATTCAAACTACATGGGCTTTTATTTCGGTCCAAATGGGATACATAGGATGTATCCCTAAGGTCTAAAACTAGCACCCCAAATTAACCCAAATATTCTCTATGATATATTCAAAATAGGGTAATATCCAACCTATGAGGTTTTATCCCTTCTAGTTTCTCTTGTTCATTCCAGTGTAGCTCCCACATCATCTCTTGCATCTTTCTCCTAGACATTGTTGACACATGATGTTAAACTACAAAGTTTATTCCTCATCACATGACCTTAAAAGTTATGATGATTCCCATTATGTGGAACTGAACTATGTGAGATCTTATTCCATTAACAAGGACACATATGAATTCCATCTCATGGACCTAGTCTGGATATCAAAACCACTTTTGTCTTACTTTATGATGATAAATTCTAGTTCACCCAACTATGTGGCTTAGAACTAGAATCCTAAAAATAAATGATATACGAATATATAATCCATTTATAAGGGTACCATCAATGGATAACCTCAGATACATATAAATATCTCCATTTATGAAGAAACTTAGATACATATAGAAGATTCTAAAGTCAATATATGCTAATAATTGACTATAAATACAAGGGAGACTTATTCTGTATTTGGGATTTAATAAAGGATTCATGAATATATCTTAAATAAATAAGATAATCCTATAGTAGGAAATAATCCACCCCCCTATAGTGATATGAGCCAAACCACCTATCCTCTTAGCCAATTCATTTTCTATGATCTCATTGGATGAATCTAAGATATCACCGGCATTTGGAAATTAGGTTTGCAGCAAATCGAAATGAGTTTGAACCTGAAATGTGTTAAAAACAATCATTATCTCATCCTTTCCTTCCATATTCTCAATATTTATTATTACATTAAATATGGAAAACATGTAGAAGTCACTTCCATATCTTTTAATAATGATTCAATGAGAAGATAAGGATATGAAAAAGAAAAAACATCAATTCTTATATTGAATAGATATAATTGGTAGAAAAAAGGCACAAGGGAGGATATAACTCAAAGGAACCTTTGCATCAATATTCAATGAAATGAAAGATCTTGAGGAAATATAATGAGAAGGAAGTTGTTTATTTTTCATATGGTATGAAGGGACACTGGAAAAGGAATTTTCCTTTATGAATACTCAAGGGGAAGCCTCCTGTATGATCATTATCTAATGAAATCTTTCCATTTATACTAATTAATTATTATAAATTTCTTGTGGATTGCATATTTGTATCCAAATATAGGGACCAAGCAGATCCCAAAAAATTACAAACCATTAGGTTGCTTTTCGATCTTCCAATGGATTTATACAAGTTATGTTGATGATATGAGATTAGAATCTTTATAAAGTACCTCCTTTTTATACATGATTTTAAATATTATCCCTTTAAATAATATGAGGTAAATAAATCCAGAGGACCTTTTTATTTTTAGTGTCTTAGAATCTATATATATAGTACAGGATATACGTGGTTCATAAAAGAAAACATAAACAAATTTTTAACTCTCTTGAAATGATTCTTTATTATCACATCCTAGATCACCTCACTGCATAGAATTTACTGGGGAAATTTATCAAATGAATGGTGTGTCCATAAATCCCATTAAAGGATAGAAATATATCAAAACATCATAAGTGAAAAAATATGTATAACATAAGAACATGTACATAATAACTTGAGGTATATCATAATCACATGAACATAAGAACATAAGGCGTAACATGGAAATGTGGATACGACATAAACATATAAATTAGTAAACATATCACCAAAGATCATTACAATGGTTTCATAAAACATATTAGCATATATTTTGAACAAGGTGTCATAAAAGATTATCAAGGAAAACTTTTAACATATCATGAACATTTCATCTATAGAGATTAATGCTATATCTAGTGAATTGGAGTACTATCAGGGTACACCCTTCATATGCCTAACAGTATGTGTGCTACCTCAATCCAAAATCATATGTACATATCATTTATGATCCATGAGTGGGGAGTGTGGGTTTTATTCATGGATTTACCTAATAAAAATTATAATGATACACAAAATATAATACCATTGAACAAAAATATGGTTTTGTGTTCTTGATAAGAAAATATAGAATGAAGAGTGAAGGGTTGATTTTTGTAGCATAAAGAGTATACAAAAAGAATCTTTCATTGGTTTAAATGATAGAGAGAGAGAAATTATTTCATTATTAACATATAATATATATTGTAATCAGTGTTTTTATAGAAACTTTAAGAAAAAAAATTGAGAATTAGAATGATTATACAAAATAAGTACTTGAATTGAAAATGTGGATGAAGAGAAACCTTAACCTTTTAGAGGATGATTCTTAGAGATAAAGGGAGACTCCTTAGAACCTCATAACCACATTAGATAGATTATTTATGGAATTATTGAAGGTGTATGCATGAGAGGGATGAAACAATTAGGGTATTTATACTTGAGGAGTGGTGTTTTTTAGGAATAAAATAATGATTATTTTTTATTAAGTTTAATCGCTATTGGGTGGAATTAATTTCAATGAATTTGGTTGAGAATTAAAGTTTTAAATTTTATTTAATATATTAATATACCTAAAACACCAATTTCAAACTGTTATTTTTAGTTATCTTATGCCATTACCTTTTAATTTAAATATTTTACATTATTTTACCTCTATTACGATAATAATGTTTTTTACTTTGGTAATATTTTGTGCCAAAAAATGAAATTTCCATTATTTCCAAATATTGAACTTGTAATTTAAAATATTTAATCTTTTTTAATTTATTAAATTTATAAAAGACATAAAGTTAATTCTAATATGGTACAGTTATAACACATAAATAAGTTTTTGAGAAAAAAATTAAATTATGGTTCCAAAATGCTAAGTATGTGTTTCTAAATGCAACAAGTTATCTATTATATTATTCCATAAATAAATTTTATATAAAAATTATTAAAAAAATTAATTCATGATCATATCATTATTATATCATAGTAGTTACAGTATTTCATAAAAATGATATTTTTTTACTTTTTACGATAAAAATGAAATTTTTTAAAACAAAAATTACCATAAATTAATCCTAATATAATTTTTATATGATGATTCAAAATATGATATATAATATATCAAAATAAATCTATAAATTTTTTAATTTTAACTTTTAAATAAAAAACTATATTTATTGAAGATGAACATTTTTTATGGCATAATAAAATTTGTAACCATTATAAAAATTAATTAGGACTTCATTGATTTATATTATAATTTAAAAAGTATCTTTATCATTATTTTTGGATAATAATTATTTTTGAAAAAAATCTAAATTTATTATAAATCATATTTTTAATTGAAAAAATTTCAATTTTGGTTATATCATAAAACAATTCCTTATGGTCTCTTTATTTCATCTACCCAAACAATTATAAAAATTAAAAAATTTCTTATTAACCTATGTTCATAATTACTATTAGCCATATTGTTTAACAAACATAATGATTATAGACCATATTTCTTTATAAATACACCATCATTATCTCTTTATCATTCACTCCTTCACTTACAAAGGTTCTTGGAAATACATTGATGATGCTTATCATTTTTCTAATGCTACTCTTTATTTTTAAAGTCATCGTGGAATAAATGATCTTCATAGGGGAATTCATTACTATATAATAACTTTTAGTGATTTCATTATTATTATTTTTCTATATTTCTTGAATATTAATAAATGTTGTGATAAATATTAACACATGATGTGTAAAGAAATGTAATAACCTTTTTGTGTGATTTTATTTTGAAATTAAATAAAAATATTTGTTGTGAGACAAGTGTTCTTTTATTAATAGAAGAATATTTTTCAGACCATTATATTATACCCCCTTAAAAAAATTCATTCTTGAAATTTGTTCCCAACCTTGAAACAAATGGGGTTATTTATCCTTCATCGCTTCTTTGAGATCCCATTTTGCTTCTTCAAACTTATGATTTCTCCAAAAGACTTTCACAAGTCAGGTCATTCTATTCCTCAACATTTGTTCCCTTTTATCAATAATCTATATTTATTCTTATACATATAAAATTTTATATTTCAATTTCTCACCATTTATTTCAAGTATATGTGATGGGCCGGACATATACTTCCTTAACAAGGACAAATGAAAGAAAACATGGAAAATGGAAATATTTAAAGGTAGAGATAGTCGATATGAAATTTCTCAAACATGATATAGAATATAAAATGGTCCAATTTTCATGGTCTCAATTTCCCCTTTATTCAAAATCTCATGAAACCTTTCTAAAGTTATACTTTTAGGAACACATGATTTATAACATGAAATTTTAATTACTCTATTCATTTGACCTCACAACTCTTTTGTTGACTCTAAGAAACCTTTATATAACTCTAGATCACTTATATATTCTCCATATTATTATTCACAATGTATAGTCCCAACACTTTTTCCTCTCCAAATTCATCCCAACATGTTTGATTTTTTCACTTCTTCCCAAAAATTTCTTCATGGGGTCCACTTTAATACTTTAGTGGAAATTGTTTTTATAGGATAATTCAATTAGTTGAGATTTCGGTCCCAAATACCTTGAAAATCAAGTGAGATCACCCTTAACATGTACTCCAACATTTTAATAGTCCTCTTAGACTTCCCATCAATTTTTGGATGATAGATAGTGCTTATATTTAACTCCATATTAATATAATTTTAAAGGGTCCTATAGAACTTAGAAGTAAAAATTGGATCATGTTCAAACGAAATTTATAGATGGACCCCATGAAGACTTAACACATTTTAAATATATAGACGATCAAGGTACTCAAGGTAGAATTACTCTCATATAGAAATTAAATGGCATACTTTTCTAATATATCAATTATTACCCTAGTAGAATTATTTACCTTCAATGTCTTATCGAGGCCTGTAACAAAGTCCATAGTAATGTTTCCCTACTTATATAAAGTTATTGGAAGTGGTTGAACCCCACCCCTTGGAATTTTATACTCTATCTTAACTTGAGAAAATACCAAACATCTTATAGTATAGTTCGTAATCTCTCTTTTCATGGTATCCCACCCATAATGGTCATCCATATCTCTATACATTTTAGGGATTATGGGGTGTATTGAAAATATAGAGCTATGCACATTATCTATTAGTTATTCCTTCAATTTTAGAATATATGGGATAAAAATCAATACTCCATACCCTATTACTCCCTCTAAATCAAGAAAAACATAGAAAATATTATATTTTTCATCACCTATATCTTCATTTGTATAATTGTATCATCTCTTTGTGCCTTATTGATCTTATACAGTAATGATAGTTTGGAAATAATTTGTGATAGGAGTGAGGATTTCCCTTACCTTATGACTTATATATATATTTACCAATTTCATGATATAGGGATACCCATCAGTTCACATAATTTAAAGAACTCTGGGGTCTTTACAACTTATTGCATCCATGACATTGTTATATTTAATATAGTGATATGAAAACACCATTCATAATCTATAATAAGGTATAACAATCACCTCTTGATCGTGTTTAGTTCCTTTTATATGAATATATACTTTAGAATACGCTAGTCTGTGTATATATCCCACTTCTCCCTATACAGATAGTGACTCCAAAACTTTAATGTGAAAACAACCATGGAAAACTCCAAGTTATGGGTAGGATAATTTTTTCATGATATATAAACTATCATGATATGTAATGAATCACTTTTTCATTCTGTATGAGTAAACACCGAATTCCTTTCAAGGTTGTGTCACTATAAATGACAAATAATTCTCCATTAGAGGGTAAAGTTAGCCCAGGTGTGCTAACAAACCAATAAATTATCTCTTGAAAACAATATTCACACACCATTGTCCATGCAAATTTATCTTCTTTTTGAGTGAAGTCATTTATAGGATTATATATTCATGAAAATTTTCAAAAAAAACTTATATAATACCCATCTAAACCAATAAAACTATGAATCTCAGTTACTATTGTTGTATGAGTTCATCCCTCTACTTCCATTATCTTATCTATATTGACAAAGAGTACTTCACAAGATGAAATGTGTGACAAGAATTATGATTGTTAAAACTAGAACTCTCATTTAAAAAATTTATAAAAAATATCTCTTTCATTAGTGTATTTAATATGACACTTATGTGTTTCTCATGTTTCTCGTGACTTTTGTAATATATTATAATATCATCAACAAAGAAAACTACAAATTTATCAAGGTAGTCACTAAATATTCTATTTATGAAATCCATAAATATAGTGGGAGAATTAATCATATCAAAGGGTATGAAAATGAATTAAATGTTCCTATAACCTTTTCAAATTGATTTATTTAGGATATATTCTTTATTCACCCTCAGTTTATGATACCTTTATCAAAAATCAGTCTTAGAAAATAATTGATCTCCAAGAATCTGGTCGAATAAGTAATTAGTTATTAAAAGGGGTATTTTTTCTTTTCTGTTATCCCATCAATATCCCTAGAGTCAATTCATAGTTTCATTATTCCATCATTCTTCTTACAAAAGAGAATAGGCACTCCCCAAGGAGATATACATAGATGGATAAAACCCTTCTGTAAAATACCTTGCAGTTTCTTCTTCAATTCGTCTAGCTTTGTGAATTATATTCTATATTGAATCCTTGATATAAGATTAGATCTAGGTATGATTACAAAGGCTAATTATTTCTCTCTTTCTAGGGGAGGTCCAGATAATTGTTCATTAAATACATCAATATATTCCTTAATAATGGTTACAAATTTTATCTTTTCAACTTTCTCTTTATTCCCCTTATTCACCAATCATTTCCATATAGAAGTTTATCAGTGGTAGTCATTGAAAAAAATCTGTTTGGGATATATCTCCTTTGAAAATGATTTCATCCCCCCCCCCCCCGATGATAACGAAAATTTACTTACTTATATAATTGATCTTGGCATTATACAGTGCAAGCAAGTCCATTCCTAGTATTATGTCAAAACACACCATCTAAATGAGTACTAGATTTTCTAGAAGATTTTTCTAACTAAAATTTATAGGGGAATGCCTATATAATCTTATGGATTGAATAGACAATCCAAGATATTTTACCAATAACACTACTTCTAATAACACTAAGTTAAATTTGATTTTCTTTAATAACTAAAATGAAAAAAAGGAATTCATTGAACTAGAATAAAATATTGTAATAGTGATCTTTGAGTGAATAAAAACTGTACATACTATCGCATCATTTAGTGCCTAGAAATAATATTCCCTGACAGAAAAGGAAAATCCCTGATCTTGTGGACTCTTTTTGGATTTATTTTGGTTTCCCTTCACCATTATTTGATTTAGGCACAAGTTATAAAAGTTACCATGTTCTCCACACTTGAATAATTGAGATAAATACCCCAACCCAAGTATACCAGAGTTGTCGGTTACTTTATTACATTGGTACTAAGTACAAGAAATCGTATCCCAAAAGAACGAATATTTTAATAGTTTTTGATAACTATATACATACTAGAATCTTACATTACGACTGAAAATATAAAATACAATATAGAAACTTCATTAGAAACACCAATAGTCTCCTAGATTTACCTTGTATATTAGTCATAATATACATCTTGTTATCTTGGTGAAAATTCAAACTTAATAAAGGGGTGAGATCAGATTCTCAGTAAGGGTATATATACATTGGAAGTTATGTAATAACAATTATTGAAAGGTATATAACTGAACAAATTTCATTTAATCAATAGCTTTAAAATAATATGACCGGTATAAAAGATGATCAAATAATTCCATATAAATAATATCATGAGCTATAAAAATTAACCATGTATATTATACTAATTTAATAATCACATGGAAATAAATAACTATTATTATATAGATGTAATTAATAATATTGGACATCTGAAATATATCTATTCAGGCCTCAACTAATAAATCTGAAAATAAATGGGTAAGGCCTAAGCCGAAGCCCAATCTGTTTTGTCTCATGAGACCTACTAATACATAGAGAGGCTATATCAGTCAATTCTTATCACATACTAAGTAAAATTCATTCCTCATTTTAATTAGGTGAAATATAAACAATATATACAAATGGAATGTAAATAACTTTCCCTAATCAGTAAACATAATCACAAACCATTGACAGTAATATGGTGTGTGATATCAAGAAAGCACATACACTGTCGAACTGATCATAAACCATTTAATAATATATGTTAGATGATATAATAATATATCAATCTCAATGAATCATAATATTCAACAAAGGATGTTGATATATGTGAAAATAATCTAATAAAATAATAGAAAATTCTTCTGATAAATACAATTTGTTTTACTTTGGAATCATTTCTTTAAAAGTACACACAATTATAAAAGAAACTATTTTCATTGAAAAGAAACTTTTAAAGTATTAAATTAATATTTAATAAATTATGGCATAATGAACATGGAAAAAGTTTCACATCCCATATGAGTTAAAAAATCATTCCTTCTATATGTTTTTCAAAAAAAGTCATAAAATACCTCATTTAGAAAATAAAAAAGAAGATTCCTTTTAAAACAATTTATAAAAAGTAGAAAATGGGTAAATTGAATTTAATATTCAAAGGATAATATGAAAAACCATATTAAAAATAGTTTAATAAAATATGGACAAGGAATAAAACATTCCACAGTGGAGGCCTAAACATAAACTATAGTGAATAATAATGAGATTGTGCAATAACAGTTACCTTAGGTATGATTTCAATTGAACGTATCTAAACCTAATGTATAATGGTTTAAATCATATTATTATTTTATAACAAAACCATATTTATATTTATGATATATTCCTCTATTATATCATCTTATAACCCTTTTGTTATTAATATTTTGTCATTACCCTTGTTTCGAGGGTTGATTGCTTCATTTTCCTATACATGTTTCAACGTGTAAGTCTCGATTATTTTGAATAGGATATTTTTACACCCTATAAATAAATACATTATCATCAAATATATCATATTTATTCATTATATATATTTTTATATTCATTATTTAATGATTAACATGTAAAATGAAATGCATCGCATTGTGGAGACGGTAGACCGTATATACACATGAGTAATGGTATCATTACCTTTTTTGTGAAAGGGTAAGGAATTGGATGGTATATTAATTTATATAGAATAAATATAATTTAATAATTATCATATATATCTATTATTTCCATAATTATATCTATCCAAGTAAAGTGGTTATGAAAAATAGATTACACTACGGCGTGGAGACAACAAGTTGTATGTACACACGTACGGTGCTTTCAATTTTTGTAGGATACAAAAAATGTGTAATATGGTTGTATCATAATCATAATAAAATCTCAAAATATAAATGATACTATATTTATTAATTTATCATGGAAGCAACACATGAATACTAATTATAAGAAGAAATGAACTTGAATGAGTTGGTGAGAGCGATTACCTCTTCTTTGGCGGACTTCCTTTGGATCTCTTCTTAAGGGATCTAGGGTTTGTCTTTTTGGAAGACTGGGATCTCAATAACATGGATAACAATTTTGGGAGGATAAATTGGAATGTTTTGGTTGATATATAAGGCCAAATGTGGTGTAAATAATTTAGGGAGTAGGTTACCTTTTATAATTGAGTTTAGGGGCACTTTTGGAAACTCTCAAAATATTAAATGAATATAAATTATTTTTAAATTAAAAATAGATCCAAAGTGAGTTATTTTGAATTAAATATGTTTATGGTTCTAAATCATCTAAAACAATATTTTTTATACATTTTTAATTTAGATTCTTACCCTTATCTTTTGGATGTGACCCTTATTCAATTCCTTTAAATCTTACTGTGACAACATTGATTTTTACCCTTTGGGGGTAAATATTGTTACTGTAAAATGAAAAAATAACCACAAATTGATCATGCATAACATTTTAAACTTTATTTAAAACATGTATCCATATTTTATATTTTTGATAAATATTATATAATTTAATAAAATATTATTTATTTTAATATAACATTAATGACAATTTTGACACTATTCACTACTTTGAATTTAAAAAAAAATCAATAAAACAATATATCTTCAAACCAGCACTTTTAAAATATCAATAACATGTTTGAGTTGTCTAGAAATTTTTTTGATAACATTAGTTATCAAATATTATTTATTTTAATATTTTATAATCATTTATTTCATATTCCCATTAATTAAATAATTACTACATCATCACTGTGTATACATTTAAGGTAATTATTTATTTATTAAAAATTAAAAATAAATTATCATGGTGAAGATAAAAAATTTATATTTTAGAATACTATTTATACTTGAATATATGTTTTAAATTACCACATACTAAAAATTTATTACTTATTAGACACATGAGTATGGCATATTTGACTTTTCCTAAAATGAAATACAATCAAAGAGTTAAAGTCATCCAAGTGGATACATAGGCCATAAAATTGGAACAAGGAAGATTTTGGAAGACAATTACTTATAAAAAAATTAGAATTAATTTTTGGGTAATTGGATAATATTTATAATATTTTTTTACCCTCAATTGCCTAATTTACCCTTAACTGTAGTAATTAAAATTATTAGGTTTACTATTCATATTGGCAAAAAAAAGAGACTTATTTAATTAAATTTGACATTATTATTACAAATATGGAATCTATTTTTGAAAATTTGAAACATATAATTAGATAAATTTAATTTAAAATTAATCCCATAGATGGGGTTAGAAAACGAGTTTTTTAATCTAAAATGTTCAAAACAGTGAAATGGTTTCATATCCAAATAAAAAATAAAAAATATTACAATAACTTTAATTAAATTTATACATGTATTATTAAAATAATTTGACAATAAATCCAATTTAATATATAATTTAACATCATAAATATTTTAGTTGAAAAGTCAATTTTCAATTAAAATGAATTATTTGTTTACTATTCATCAAAAAATGAAACATATTAGAAAAATACCCAAAATTCAGCCAATGTAAATTTTGATATTCTATTTTTTTTTTTAAATGTTTATTTTTTCAAATAAATTTTATACAAGCCCAAAATGTTAGTTTTAAAACAAGCGCGCCATCAAAAGGCAACAAAACTGCCTTTAGAAAAATATAGATTTTTATGTGTAATGGTAGGTTTATTTTTATATAATGTCTAGAAAAAACATAGGTTGAATGTTAAAAATTAGATTGAATATATTATATATAAATTTAATCAATATATTTCATCGTGGTAATTAATTTAATTTATTAGGATAAAACACCATTGTCGCATAATAATAATTTTTATAAAAACATTTCCTTTTTATTAAATTGTTTTTTTTTATTTTGAATTAATTGGTAACCAATGAATTTAATACTATATTTTCAAAATTTAGTTAATAAAATTCATAAACACCAATTTAATAATTAGTATATCATTTCAATTTAAGTAATTATATTAATAGTATTTCATGGTTCATCAAAGTTCGGTGTTGCGTGCAACATAAGCTATAAAAGAGATTGAATTTAAAAAGATGCATACCATAAAATGTTGGGGTGTTACACTCTCCCATAATTCCATAAATATTTCCCCCAAAAAAATTAGAATTTAGGATCGATAACTAAGGTTTTAATTTTCAAAATACTTTTATTTAAAACCCACATCGAAAAAAGTATTAATGAAACTTCCACTTAAAAGGAAAAAAATGGAAGTATGAAGGTCACCTGAGATAACACATACTATGATTATAGGTATGAAAATATTTACATGGAAGATAAAAATAAATCTCAAAGACTAAAAGAAAGTTGCAGAGAATATGATCATGGGAAAGTTAACCATCACAAAAAAATTTAAATTTGTGATTGGTTAAAAGACGACTGATTTCGTAGAAATAAAAGTAAATGGATAATGTTTTTGTTTAAAAATGTTTTCCCTAGATTAGAGTGATAAATTCAGATAAAAACTTGAGATAACAAACATTCAAGATTACTTTCCATGTCATAAGCATAATATCAACCTTTAGTTATGATTTGATCTTATTTCACTTCATTTACTACACCTCGAGATGAATGTTCAAGATGAAATTTTATGCTTGAAGAAATTTTAATGAATCAGAAGGTCCATAAGAATTTTATTTGTCTTTTAAATGTTTACTAAAACCAAAAAAATTCACATGTTATCCAATAAATCATACTTTAATGATAAACAATAATATCCAATGTTTAAATTGATATATTCCAACCTTAGACTCAAGAAACATATATCTGTCTAAATTCACAGACCATAACTTTATTAGGAAGATCACTAAATTTAAAAACTAAACTTAGCATATGATTTTCCCAAAAAAATAATTAATATAATTTTTTCACATAAAAAATCATTTCAATACTTGTATCACATTTAATCCTTAATGAAAACAACTATGCTTCTAATAATAAAATTTCATGAATATTTCTTAAATCCAAACATATAGTAAATCTAGAAAAGATAACATAAACCATAAAATCACTAAACAATTTTATAGTCACCAATTATATTCCATAAATATATATTTTTAATTATTATATAAACATAAATAATATATTAAGGGTTATCTTTCCTTAATCATGTGTTTTCCAAAATATTACTTCCCACTAAATCACTTTTTCTGGTCATCAGTTCCATTCAATAAATGATCTCTAGTCCTTAAAGAATAAGTACTTAAGGAAAATACTTATATATCTGATGATTATAATAATAATAATATCATTGATAAAATAATTCTACTATATAATTCTTGAATCCAAACAAAATCACATTAATCATTCTACCTCAACTTTAGTAATAGAATAAGCTTAACCTTAATCCCTTTGTTTATTCTAATCTATATTTCTTTAACGCTTGGGATAATAAATTGAATAGTAACCCATTTCCTTATAACTAAATAAATTAACATTTCTATATTCATTATTTCCCTTTCATTCAAGTTCCTGGTGGACTTTTCTCAACATTTATAGAAAAATCTTGTTAGCATCAAGAATGTATCAGGGTGTTTCTTTCTATAATTATCATATATGTATAATTATTTCTTTATTTTCTTCCCCTTATATATTTTTTATCTCCATAATATTATTCAATTATTTACCTTAAAATACATTATAATTTAATAATTCTTTCAATTTTTTGATAGCACAAGATATTATACCCTTACATGATGAAAATGTTTGCGAGACTAGTTCCCTTCTAAGAACTAGCTTAAATCCATCAAAGAATCAATAAATCTCAATCTTTCAATTACATATGTAATCCATAGAATTAATTTATAAACTTTTAAAGTTGTTTTTATATTTATAAACATTTATATCCTCATTTTTCCTCATATTCAAGAATTGACTTTCCATATGTTCTCACTATTCACAAGGGAAATAGTTTTCTAAGAAAATTTAATTAAATTCCTTCCATTCCATGTTTTATATTTCTTCCTCATTAATTATTTGAATTAATGACCATCATTTATACAAATCTCCATAGAGATGATAAAATTCAATGATTACCTTGTCCCATTATTTATATCCCAAAGTGATAAATATCTTTTCCAAGGAAATTATCCATTTCCCAGCTACAAATGGATTTGTAGTCCCATTGAATGATGGCGGTTATTGTCTCATGATGTGGTATAACATTGTTCCTCCTCATTTTTTATCAAGATACTCCATACATGTAAGGTTATTTCTCATAACATGAGCCTACTGTCCCAGTATAATTATAAGTTGTTCAGCACGAGTTGTAGCTCTAGCTCTAACATCATTATCTTTCATAGGAAGGAAATCCCAACATGGTTTATCTACATTGATAAAGTTTTCATTCCTTCCACTGGGTTACATTTATAAAAAATGGAATACACTATATTAAATCATAAAATTATGAAACATAATGTATAGTCTAGAAAATAGTGAATCACAGAGAAGAAACTGAAAATTTCAGTATAACTAATCTCTAAATAATAAGATTAGTTTATTTGGATATAATTACAAATTATATCATATGGTTTCATTCTCTAATATATGTTTTCCAAACTCTAGTTCCCAAGGTTTTTAAAAAACTTTCTCTAATATCAACTATAAATAATCCAACCTCAGTAGCCCAAAGTTAGTTGTTAATTTATTACATTGGTAATAATACAAATGATCATATCCCAAAGGGCTGAAAGTTTAGTAGTTTTGGAAAACTAGATACATACTTTAGTTTTAAATTATGATTAAAAATATAAAATACAACATTTAAACTCCATTGGATACACCAATAGTCTTATAGTTTTACCCGGCATATCATTCATAATATATATCTTAGAATCATGGTGAAAAATAAAACATTAGAGATGGGTGAGCTCAGATGCTAGTTAAGGGTATGTATGTAGTAGAAGCTAAGTAATAAAAATTATGGAAAGGTAAATAACTGAAACAAATACCATTTAATCAATAACTTGATCATATTTTGGCTTGTATAACAGATAATCAAACAACACCATTTAAATTAATACATGAGATAGAAAAAATAACCATGGATAATCTACTAATTTATTAATCACAAGTGAATCAAAAACTACTCTAATATTTAGGTAATTCATATTATAGTCACCTGAAACATACCATCGAGTCCTTATCCTAGATATATAACAATAAATGGTTAAAGCCTTGGGAAAATCCCAATCTACTTTGTATCATGAGACCTACCAATTCATTGAGGGGATATAGTGGGATTTTCCCATCACCTAATAATAACAATTAATTCCTTATATGATTGAGGTGAAACATAAACAATATATATATATGAAATGTAAATAACTTTCCCCTATCAGTAAACATAATCACAAACCATTCAGAGTAATATGGGGAATGGTATCAAAATAGAACATGCACATTCAAAATAATAATTAACCATTTGATAAAATATGGCAGATGATATCATAATATATCAAACTCAATGAATCATAAGATAAAACAAAGGGTATTGATATAGATGAAAAATCTATAATAAAATCATTGAAACTTGTTGAGATAAATATCCCTTTTAACCTTGGAATCATTGATTTAAAAATCCATGCAATTATAAAAGAAACAAATTCATTGAAAAGAACCTTGTAAACTTGTAAAGGAATATTCAATACATTAAGGAATCATGATGGAGGAAACATTTTCTCATATCGTATAAGTTAAAAAAATTCCTTTTATATTTTTGTCAAATAATTTATAAAGTACCTCATTTAGAAAATGAAAAAAAGATTCCATTAAAACCCTTTTGTAAAAAGTCAAAAATTTGTAAAAAAAATTTAAAAAAATTATAGGATAAAATTAAAAACCTTATTGAAAATATTTTTTGAAAACATTTATATATAATAAAACATTTCCTAGTGCATTCTTAAACATAAAAAAAATTATGAATAGTAATGACATTGTGAAATAACCCATACCTGTGGCCGAATTTCCTTTATACATATCTAAACCTCCTATATAATGGTTTAATGCATGTTATTAATTTATAACATAACTATATAAATATTTATGATATATTATCCTCTTATATAATTTTATCACCCTTTTATAAAAATATTTCATTATTATCTTTGTTTCGAGTATTAACTACTTCATTTTTATATCCATGTTTCGTCATGTTAGTCCCAATTATTGGGTTATAGAATGTAGTTACATCATCCACATAATGATATTAAGGTCATATATATCATATTTATTCATTATATAAATTTTTATAGTCATTCTTTAATGGTGAACATGGAAAACAAATCACATCACTTTTTGGAGACGCTAGGTCGTGCGTACGCCCGAGCGATGGTATCATTACCTTATTGGTTAAAGGGTAAGAAATTAGATGGTATATTAATTCTTATTGAATCAATATAATGTCATAATTTTAAAATATATCTATTATTTCCATCATTATACTCATACAAGTAAATTAGTGATGAAAAACAAGTTACACCATGTCGTGGCGACAGTAATCCGTACATACGCATCCACAGTGATTTGGTTTTTTTAGAATGGTTAAATGCTGGAATATGGTTTTACCATAATCATAATAAAATATCATCATATATATAATATTGTATGTATTAATTTATCATTTAAACAACACATGATAAGTTATTATAAGAATAAATGAACTTGGATGAGTTGGTTGAAATGATTACCCCTTCTTCAGTGGATTTCCTTTAGATCTCTTCATAAGGGATATGGGGTTGGTATTTTGGGAAGAAAAAGATCTCCAGAACTTTCATAATTATTTTTTTAGGAGAAATGGGAATTTTTTGGTTGATCTATAATTTCCAAAGTGGTGTTAAGATGTGAGGGAGGATGTTCCCTTTTATAATGCAGGTGAGGGGAACTATTGAAAACTCTCAAAATTTTAAATCAATCAAAATTAAATTTCATTTAAAAATGTTTCCAAAGTGACTTATTTATAATATAAGATGAGTATGGGTCAAAATAATCTCAACTGATAATTTTTAGACAAGTTTAGTTCACATTATTACTCTTACAATTGGAATTTAACCCTTATTTAATCGCTTTAACTCTTACTATGACCACATAGATTTTTACTATTTGTGGGTTGATATTATTACTATTAAATGAATAAATAATCACAAATGATTCATGGATAAAATTTTAAACCTTATTTAAATTAGTTTGATAAATTTTTGTTTTTTATAAATTTTATATCATTTAATAAAATATTATGTGTTTTAATATAATATTAATAACATTTTCAACATGACTCATTACGTTGACTTTTATAAAAATTAGTAAAATATTATTTCTAAGAACCAAAATTTTTGAAATATCACTAACATGTCAAAATTTTATATAAAATTTTTATGTAATTAATTATCCCAAATTATATTTATTATAATATTTTTATAATCATTTATTTGATATTCCCATCAATTAAATAATTAATTCATCGTCATTTTGCAAGCATTCAATGTAATTATTTATTTATTAAAAATTAAAAATAAATTATATTGATGGAGATAAACATTTTTAGATTTAAAATTAATATTTATAGTTGAATATATTTTCTTAAAAATCACATATTAAAAATGTAATACTTATTAAAAACCATAGAATGAAATATTTGAATTTTCTTAAAATAAGATACTATTAAAGGCTTAAAGCCATCCAATTTTCATCAAGAGGCCATAATATCATCCCAAGGAATATTTTGGTCAACAATAAATCATCCAAAAAATTAATACATGTGTTAGGGTAATTTCATAATATTTATGATATTATGTTTACCTTTAATTACATTATTTACCCTTAACGGTAATAATTAAAATTACTATGTTTACTATTCATATTGGAAAAAATTAAAAGGAACATAATTAATTAATTTGTAACTTATGATTCCAAATATGGAATATATTTTTCAAAATTTAAAACATATAATTGGATAAAATTAATTTAATATTAATCTCATAGATTGGGTGCGAAAGCGGGTTTTTAAAGTGAAAACATACAAAAGTTTGAAATGTCTTTATATGAAAATTCAATATAAAAATATTACAATGACCATAATTTAATTAATATATGTATTATTGATCTTATTTTGTATTAAGTGATTCTTCAGGAGTCCTTCTATATCAACATCTCAGAGGAAGATTCTCAAAGAATGTTTGAAAGACCGCTACAAGTGGATTTAAATGAAGAACAAACTACTTGGATTAGTAAATAGTATCTTATTTTGATCAGTGGTTTCAATAAGTGGAAAACAAGATTAGAGGGACATGTTTAAACCTGGGACAAAATGGAATACATCTTTTAGGACCTTATCAAATACAATCCAGAATTGAAGACTGACTCCGTCGAATGGCGTTTATACAGGTTAGACAATTCCAACTCCTTTAAATTATTCTAGAATGGTCTGTTTATCTCGTATGTAGTTTGAAGTTCATTTGGTTTTGTTATGTTTATTGGTTTCCCACTTTTCCTTAAAAGTGTTTGAAAAAAAATTATTTTGTGGTAAAAAAATTAAAAGGTAATATTTGTTTACTATTCATCAAAAAATGAAACATATTAAAAAAATACCAAAAATTAAAACAAAGTAAATTTTAATATTTTGATTTAAAAATGAATTTTTTTTGTCAAATTTAATGTATAAAATAGTCAAAATTTAGTTCTAAAATAAGTGTGTCATCAAAAGGCGACAAAACTATCGTTCAAAAAATATAGTTTTGATGCGTAAAAGTGGATTTATTTTTATATCATGTTTATAAGGTGAATAGGATGAATGATAAATATTAAATTGAATATATTATATATTAATTTAATTAATTTCATTCAAGGATAGTAATTAATTTAATTTATCAGGAGAAAACATGTTTGGTGCATAATAATAGTTTTTATAAAACAAATCCTTTATATTGAATTGATTTTTATTTTTATTTCTAATTAATTGGTAACAAATGAATTATATAATATATTTTTAATAATTATTTAATATTATTCATAAACAAAAAATTTAATATATATAAAATTATTTCATTTTATATAATAATGTTAATATTATATTGTGGTTTGTTTAAGCTTAGTGTTGCATGCAACGTAAGCTATTGAAGCTATTAAATTTAAAAGAATACATACCATAAAATATTGGGGTGTTACAATTGCACCAAAAGATTCAATTTCACTATATTCCCATAATCATATGAATTTTTATTTTGAGTTTTTATAAATCCCAAATAATTTTGAGTAATGTGGATATCCATTCAATGTTTGTAGCACTTCCCACTTCCTTAAAGACAACTCCCTAACTGCCTTTTCCCATAGTTTCCTTGCAAGGGAAGTTATAGTTTCTTCTATTCCTTTTCATGGTTAATATTATTACCAAATATTTTCTTCATCCTTATCTTTTTATCATTCTATCTTGGACACTACTGTACATATCGAAATTTCATCTCCACCTTGTGATCACATCATATTATTTTATCATATCTTCTGAATTATTGGATTTCAAATGATTTTCATATATGAGGTCTCAATTTTCCCAAGAATTGATCAATATTTCTATCATAATTTATGAACAATCTTTAAGTGTAATATATAATCCCCATGAATTTCACCTCATAAAATCCCTCAAATTCATCGTTCTTTGTATTCAACTCAAGGAATTCTCTTTCCATATTTGTTCAAAGAGTGTGAATAAAATAAATATTCAAAAATAACCTTTAATGTCTTATCACTTCATAGAATCAATTTCATCATTAGGTTTCAAATATTTTATTAATTCCCGCCATTTGTCTACTTATCCCTCTAAGTGATATACTATCAGGGTGATCTTCTCTTAGAAAAATGGATTAAATAAAATATCTTTTCTATGGAATTTATCCATTGTTTTATAATCAAAAGGTTAGAGGGTCTACTAAATGCTTTTGGGTGTTGGTGAATTAAGGATTCAATGTCTAGTTATTCCCCCTAGGGAAATTTAGATGCTCTGCATAGCTCATGTTATTATTTATAACATGGGATAGTTGATTCAATATGAATATGAAATTTTTTCAATGACTCCCTTCATATTAGGAATTCCATAAGTGCATTTCCCATGGTATCTATTATTCAAATAGTCCCTCATATTTTATTCCATTTTCTAAAAAATAATAACACTTAAATAAGAAAATGAAAATATTAAGAATAATTTTAAAGGGATGTTTAATCATACTAGTTTTCCAATATACGTATTATAAGATCATTTACAATAATCTTTTGTTTCTTTTAAAAATAGATAGTCACATTATCTATTAATATTATAATTATTGTTTGTAAAAATCATATGATAGTCAATGAATATCACTTGGTAGTGTAAAACTAGGTATTTAACGATTCCACTTTTTAATGCACCAGGTAACGATCAATTTAATACATAATCCTCCCTTTTCGGAGTAATTACCCCTAGGGTCAATTCTTCCAGAGAAACATCCATTTATAGTTTCCAGATAGGGATTTCATTTTTTATAAACCACTTAATTTATATTTCAAATAAATCTCAGGAATTTTTCCAATATTTAGACTTATCCCTACTACTCTTATGAATGTTTTCTAGTCCTAATTTTCACTAATAACTAAACCTTTAATTTGATGTTAATTATTAAGTCTCACATCTTATACATTATTGATAACATACATGACAAAAAATTATATAAATAACTCTTAAGGGACTTTTTAAGTTTAGTGTGTTGGAAACTACGTAAATATTACAAGATATATAAGTTAAAAACATAAACTAATTTTAAAATCTCTTGAAATTGTTATTTATTACACTATTCTAGATCACCTCATTGCATATAATTTCTTAGGGAAATTTATCAAATGAAAGTGGTGATCATAAATCCTGGTAATGGACAAACAATTTAAAAGAACATCATAGTTAAACATTAAGTATAACATAAGAACAATTATATAATAACTTGAGGAATAATAAAAGTACATGAACATAATAAAATGAGACATGACTTGGTAATGGGGCTAGAACATAAACATTATATTAAAATAATTTATATATGATGATCCCAAAAAAGATATTTATTTTATAAAAGTGATTTTATAATCATTATAATTTTAACTTTTAAATAAAAATACTTATTTATTGAAAATTAATAGTTTTTCTAGCATAATAAATTTTATGATTTTTTTTAAAATTACTTTGAACTTCATTAATTTATATTATCATTTAAAAAGTTTTTTATAAAATTATTTCATGAAAATAATTTTTTTAACTTATAAATTTACTATTGAATGTATTTTTAACAAAAAAAATAATATTTTGGTTATATCATGAAACAATTCATAAAGGTCCCTTTTTTATTATACTTAAGCAATAATAATAATGACTGACTATCTTATTAAACAATTATCATAATTCCCATAAACCATATTGGATTATAGACATAATTTCAAAGGTCCATATTCCCCCATATATATACACCATCTTTCCCACTTTATCATTCACTACTTCACTTATAGAGGTTATTACACATCCTTTGATAATTTCTATCATTTTTTAATGACTATCTTTATTTTTGGTATTCCTCACGGTAGGAATGATCTTCATAGTGGGAATTAACACCTGTGGAGTTTATTTTTGTTATTTTATTATTCATTAGTGTTAATTCCCCTTTATTATTCTATGTTGTAGTGATTAATATTACCACACTATATGAAAAGAAATGTAATAGAATTTTTGGGTATTTATATTATAAAATACATTAAAAACAGTTTTTGTGAGACAAGAGTTATTTTATTTATAGAATAATTTTTTTAGGGTTGTTATAATATCAAATTACATTCTAGAATTATTTTAGTTTTAAATTACTATTATTATGTGACCAGAGTAAAAAAATCATTATTTATGTTTAATGTCTAGATATGAATGAATTTAATTTCAATTTTAAAAATAAATGTTTCATATTTTATAAATATATCGTATATTATGTGTGGAACATTTTAATAATAATATTATAGACTATGACTTGAAAATCAATTCTAGGAAATTGATAACGAATCAAATTTATATGACATGTATTATACCAAGTTGTACCATCATTTTCTTAGTCATATAAAAAATACATTACTAGATAATATAAATAAGGGTATTTAGATTATATTGAGTTGAAACCCTTAGATATATTACATTCTTATTTATAAGGTAAAATAAAGAAGACAAATTTCAATAGAAAAGGTGAAAGTGACACAAAGATTCTATAATTAGTTCATACATAAGTGTGTACACCACTTCCAGTACTGGATAGAGGTGGTTTCTCATACTTTATTACTTTTACTGATTATTTTAGTATATATGTATATGTATAATTGATGAGGTGTAAGTCTAATTCTTTTGATAAATTTAAGGAACAAAAAATGATGTAGATAGTCATCTCGGTAACAAAATAAAAAAACTTTACTAGGGTATAAGTATATAATTTCTTAGAAAAAAATTAAGCAGTTAACTAATAGAGTTTGGGATATTATCTAAAAAAAACATTCTTATACACCTTAGTGTAATGGTGTGATTGAAATGATGAATCACACCTTGTTAGATATAGTTAGATCAATGATGAGTTATGAAAATAGTATATTATCTATTTGGGGATATGTGTAAAGACTCAGAAATTTCAAGGAAATTTTTTTTCTATTAAATTATTTGGAATCTTAGGAGTCCGTAGTTTCTGACGGCGCCTGATTTCGAGGCCCGGTGTGCCCAGAATAAATTTCTGAAGTTTTGTTTGGGTATGTTCAGTTAACGTACGTACGAGTTTTTCTATCTTTTGAATGGGTGCTCGGAATGGAAATCTGAGGGCACCGTTGAACTCGCAGCATCAGTTTTTCCTTAAGAAGGATTTCACCTCAACCGCAGATGATCGGGTATGCGAGTTGGTTTTTGGGTTTCACGTGGATTAATAAAATAAAATAAGTAACAACTTATTTTTTTTAGTTGAACTCATGCCATGTGGTAATGTTTGTTAAAAGATCCACATGGGGCTTAACCCCCTATTTAATGGGGAGGGAGAGGAAACCTCACAACCCTCTCATTGAATGTTGTGTGTCAACATAAAATTAATTGTTGTCAATTAATTTTTTGTGTCAACGTGAAATTAAATGTGGTGTGTTAACATAACATTAAATCTATCAATTAATTTTATGCGCCAATGCTTTTAATTCGCTTGACCTACCTTTCTTTTTTAACCGCATCGTTGGAATTTAGGAAGGTTCCTAATAAATGAACTGTCATAAATTCCATGATGGTTACAATCCTCTCCCCATCTCCTATTTATATGGATCTTGGGAGGATGATTTGGGACGGCTTCACCAAGCGATGAAGTGCTGGTAAAGTGACGCGACGCCCAACACCTGGAGGATTACGCTTCCTACGATGAAGAACTTGAGGATGCTGACGATGACAAATTCTTCCTCAGCTTCTTCCTCAGAACCGCCCTTCCGACATGGGATCTCTTCGACGACCCTTCTTCCTTCCTCTTCTCCATCAATAGATCGATGCATGATCTCGGAAGTGGAAGCGTACGATGAACGACGACAACATCGTCTTCCCCCACAACGAACCAACGCCCATCAATTTAAAAGGAAGGGGTTTTGTATATTCTTTAAGTGAATAATTGTACAGCATTATTCATTGATTATTCTTGGATTATCATCGGCCATCTTCTATTTCCTAACACGGAGGGAGCGGGCCGAAAAAACATGGCCTGATGACTCTCTGTTAATCCTTGTTTTTTTTCACGATGGAGGAGGAGATGGGAGAGTTGGGGACAACCGAGGCAGTGCCGACAACAGTGGCCACGCACCGATCCGTTAGAGGACCGCGACATCGGATGCCATGTGGAGAGGGGAAGACAGTGGCCCACGACCAGGCCGCTCAGCCGAAGAAGAACCGGCCAGAAAAGTGGACAGCGGCCCACATTCCGCAGGCTGCTCGGCGGACGAACCGGCCAGCAGGCGGTCGGCCGGGCTGGGAAGACCCCGCAGCACCAGGAGGACGCCATACTAGGGGAACAACGGCCTGCCCGTGTAGGCCACTCGCACCGGGAAGATCATCCAGCTTCAGCCGTTCATACAGGAGGGCGGTGCCACTCGGCACCACTGTTTCGGAAGACCAGGGGTCCCCCCCCCCCCGATCAGCTTGACTAGCTGGCCGATCACAGGCCAGCCGCGGGACGGGCCGCACCCAGCCGGGCCGGGCCTTTCCAGCTGTGGGCTGGGTCATGCCTCGCCGGCATGGGCCGACCACTTAGCCAGGTCGGACCCGCTGAGCCAGGACGGGCCGACCCACCAGCCCACCGGGCTTGACGGGCCGGGCCCGTTTCGCTGAAATGCAAATAACTTCACGACCGTGCGTCCGAACGACATGCCATATGTGGCACTGGGACCCTTACAACGAGGCAGTAATTTTTCAATACTCTAATTGAGTTTTGAACAACTTTGGAAGATGGCTGGGTCTGGAATGATCCTATTTCCAACCGGACCCCTAGAATGGAAAAGCCAATAACTCTCATACCGGGCGTCCGATTGACACGCCGTTTGTCGCATTGGGTTTCTTTTGACGAGACAGAACTTTGAGATACATCAAATATGAACATTGTGAAAGTTGATGTATCTACCCGTTTGCTCGAGGAGCAGACCCTCTCGGAATCGAGCATGCTTTGTTCAGGAATCCTAGAGTTCGTTGCGACTATGTCAACTACTGTACTGGAATCCTCCGTGGGTTCGACAGCACCGACTACTGTACTCGAATCCTCCGTGGGTTCGACAACAATGACTACCGTACTGGAATCCTCCATGGGTTCCACGGTGATGACTATTATTCTTGTATCCTGTGTGGGTCTGGTAGTTTGACCTCTGTACTTGTATCCTGTGTGGGTCCGGTAGAGTGGCTGGTCTTGTATCATGTGTGGGTCCGACGGCTTAGCTGGTCTTGTATCATGTGTGGGTCCGACAGCTTAGATGAATCAGTGACAACATCTGATCATCTCTATCGCTATTTGAAAGATTTATATTTGTGTGAGCTGAGTCTTGACTTTCAATCATTATCATTGATATGATTAACTTCTTTCCTATGTGGACTGTGTTGTAATTGGTCTCGAGATTTGGAGCCGTAATGTGGTTGATAACTTAGGTATATGTATGGGCATATAGCTAATTAGGGTTGGTTGATACTTTGTGTTTGTATCCTTCTTTAGTGGTTTATCCTTCATGGATTCTGGGAGACCTTCGGGGGTCTCGGGGTCCCTACTGAGTATCGTATACTCACCCCTGCGTGGGATTTTTCCCGCACTACGTTGTGTTGGATGCAAACGATAGACAACAATGATTGAGGTGGAGGCTTGTGGAGTTGGATGGTACCCGGAGGTGGACCACTTGGTGAGACGTTCATGGAGTGGATGGTCAGACCTGAGGTGTTGTGGAGGCCATATCTACCCACCCTTTGGGTGGGATTTCCGGAGGACGAATCAGTGGTTGCTGTTTTGCTTTACTGAAGTTGTACTAGTTTTTCAGTTGTACTGTACTTAGTGTTGGGCTTGTATTTCTGGCCCCTTTCCTTTCAACACTTACATTTTGTATACAGTATTTTCTTATTTCTTACTTCAGTTGCGTACTATGTTGTGTTTATTACTTATCTAAAGGCAATGCCTTCCATTTTTATCAGGATTTACGCCTTTGGTGATAATCGCCAGCCCCTGGCCTATGGAAGGTGGGCTTGGGGTAGTCACGGCACGGGCCCTGAGGACAGGTCGTGATAATATGAATTACAATTAGTGAAATACATGTTAAATATAGTTCCAACTGAAGAAACAAGTGGAATTTCATATGATTTATGGTGTGGAAAGAAATTATTTTAGTCTTGTATTCATGTATAGGGATGTTTAGAATTTTTTTAGTCTAATTATAGAAGAAAAACATCCGCCATGAGGCAAAAAGTGTATCTTTATTTAATATCCTAAAGATATGGGAGGATAATATCTATACAATATCTTAGATAGAAAATTATTTTTCGAAATACAAGTTATATTTCTATAAAATAGAACTTCTAAAAATGAGGTAGTGGGAGAAAGATGTATTATGATGAAATTGAGGCTCAAGGTACACATGAGTTGGAACAAAAAAATATATAATATCTGGAGGGAGAAGTTTTTCCAAAGACTCAAATATTATATATGTTAACAATTAATTCAAGAAAAAAGTATTTAGAAATATTTTTTATGGAATTTAGTGACATTTTAAACTATTACTAAATGATTCACGACGCTTTTTATAAATCATCATAAATTCAAGTGGTGAGAATCTTTAACGGTGGTTTTTCACTGTGATTTTTTTATTTAGTGGTGGTTTTATTTTATATATTTTATATATTATTTTTTATTTATAATTTTTTATTATTTGATATTTTATATTTTATATTTATTATTTTTGGTCCATCTCATATGAGAGTGGTACGAGTTGCGGTTCCACATCCAATAGGTTAAGGCTTCAAACCCCTTCAGCACCAAATTTGGTGGGATTTTTTCATGGGTGCAGTAGTATTATTGTAGTAGGTACTATAGTATACATGGTACTGTATAAAACCAAGAACTATAGGATATGGGGTACTATATTATACAAGGTACTATAGAATACAGGGTACAGTTTCATGTAATATTATTGACAGAGATGAAACTTTGTTCCACCTTTCAAAGGCCTTTGACTAGAAGAGTCTCCACCCTTATTATAGATTAGGGCCCTTGGGGAATTCAATCACTAAGGGGTATTTATTCCATCATTTAATTACAATAAGATCTTAGAGGGTGCTTTTAAATCTTTATAGGGAGAGATGAGGCTTAACCCAATAGGGTGTTTGGGTGTGTGTGTATTTGAAATTTGTAAACCTCTCTACCTAATATAGATTATTATTATTTTTTTATTTATTCTTTATTATTTACCATATCATCCACACCCCAACTTAGGCCCACCATTCCCCCATCCACTTAAACTGACCTTATAAAATCTAGCATATCTATGTGTAGGATGAGATTTGAACACCTTACCTATTAGTTATTCTACAAAGTCTTTACCACTCCACCAAACCCTTTATGAGGTGACCAAAAAGACTTCAATATACCTATATGTGTACATATTATTACATGTAAATACATACACACACAAATATAGATAGATAGATATGTGTGTGTGTGTGTGTGTATTTATTCCTAATTTGTAAATCAATAAAAATAAAAATATAATTACAAATAAATATACATGAATATATATATATACCAACATAATGTATATAAATTTATATAAATGTATATAAATATACATAAATACATATAAATATCTATAAATATACATAAATATATATAAAGTAAAAATATATATATATAATTTTTTTATATATAAACACATATAAATGTATTTAAATAAACACATGCACACACACGCACACACACACACACAAATATATATATAATATATCCATATAATATATATAAATATAAATATAAATATAAATTCATATAAATATTTATAAAATCTATAAATATATACATACACACACACATATATATATATAATTAAATATAATTATTTATAAATACATATAAAGATACATAAACATACACACACACACATAATATATATAAATATATATATATATATTTAAATATACATAAATACATAGAAATATCTATAAATATATATATATATAACTATAAAAAAAATTTACATAAATATATATAAATACATATTTATATATAATTGAATATAATTATATATGAATACATATTAATATAAAATTCAATATAATTATATATAAATACATATATATATATATAATTATATAAATAAACATAAATTTATATACACACACAAACAATTATCTATATATATACCCACATAGTGTATATAAATATTGATAAATATATATAAATATAGATAAATACATATAACTATAGATAAATACATCTACATAAATATATAAAAATGAATATATATATATATATAATTAAACAAAATTATATAAAAATAAAGTTATATGTGTGTGTATGTATTTGTAAATATATACATATATAAAAAATTGCTAATTAATAATTAATATTTAATAAATAACAATTAATAATTATATAAAATTTTAAATAATAATTAATAAATTATATTTATGAAATACTAAATTATTAATTATTAATTATTAATTATTAACAAGAAATTGTAATTTTAATTAATTATAATTTTTTATTAGCTATTATTAATTTCATGACGGTTTTTAAAAAAAATGCCTTTAAAATTAAAAAAACTGATTTAGCGATGCTTTTAACCACTGCTAAATGATAGATATTTTTAATAAACTATCCTGAATTATTTTTATTTTTATAAAATTCCTGCTAAAAAATTAATTAAGAAATATTTACTAAAAACTCCCACTAAACACATTTTTTCTTGTACTGTGTAGATGTTATAGAACTATAAATATATAATTTTCTTATCACTAAGGAAGGAAAAAGTTATTTCATTGATAATAATAAACCCTTATCCTATATGGAAGTAGTGAATATAATATATGTTCTCAATGGTAAGAAGTTATTAATTATGAAATGGATTTCATGTATTAAAATAAAGTTTGGATTTTGATTGACCCTCTTGTTGATGTAAATTCTGTTAGGTGTAAATTGGTATTCAAGAAGACATTGGAAATTGATTGTAATGTTAGTACCTATAAAGCATGATTGATATATAAAGGTTTCAATAAACATTAAGGTATTGATTATGATGAAACGTTTTTACCAGTTTCAAAGCTAAAATCCTTTATATTTCTTCTTGTTATAGGAGGATTCCATAATTATTAAATTTCATAGACATATTTCAAGACTACTTTCATAAATGAAATAAAATTTGAAGTTTTATCTATAATATAACCATAATTTTTTAGTCACTAAAGAAGAAAATAAATTATGAAAGTTGCAAAGATCTATTTATGTATTAAATAAAATATCAAGATCATGGAATATTTATTTTGATGAGACTATAAGGGAATTTGGTGTCACATGGAAAGAATGTGAGTTGTGTATCTACAAAATGGATAGTGGGAGTTTGATTTCTTTTTTAATGTCATGTTCTGATGATATATAATTAATAGAAAAAAAGATATCGGTATTTCATTTTATTAAGACCTGGATAAATAGTTGATTTTCCATGAAGAAAATAGGTAAAGTATCCTATATCTTAGGGATTAAGAACTATAAAGATATATCTAAGATCCTATGTATACTATGGAAAAGAATATTTATTAAAATGTATTGAAAAGATAAAATGGAATAAACCGAAATAGTAATGTTATCAATGTCACGTAGAATATATCGCTTCAAGAAGATGTGTCCAAATATACTATAAAAGAGAGAAATAATGAGTCAAATTCCAAATGTGTTGTTGATTTTATTTATAATATATGTCATGTTATATACTATACTTGATATTTTATATTCTTTGAGTAAGGTAAGAATATATCAAGATGATCTAGGAGATCTACATTGGACAATAGTTAAAAGAATCCTTAAGTTCTTGAGATGTATAAAGGATATGTTCTTGGTATATAGAGGGTATGAGTAACTACTTGTTAAGGGATAAACAATTTCAATATTACAAACAAATAAAATGAGTAACATCACAATAAGGATATTATTTCTACCTCAATAGAGGTGTTATGAGATGTAGAAGTTCTAAAAAACCTATGGTCGCTTATTCTACATAGGAATTTGAGTATATTGTAGATTATGATGTACCTAAGGAATTAGTAGGGATTTAAAAAAATTATATGGTAATCACGTTGAACCTAGTAGTGCATATCTTATCATAGTATATTGTGATAATACTACAATAATTGTTATAAATAAATAATCAAGGCCACATCAATGGATGCGGTATATAATTCATAAGTATAACCTCTTGAGGGATTTTACTCAAAGAGGTCAATTCATAGTTAGCAGATTTTTTATAGAATATAATGTTGTAGATTCCATAAATAAATCCTTATCATAGTAGAATCATGAATGTCATGTGAGTGATTGTGGGTTGAATACTTTTAGTGTTTGGCTTTAGGGTAAGGGGGAGTTAGTTACAGTTGGTTCCCTATAATAAACTAACTTTCTTAATTTTAATTAATTGAATATATTTATTTATTCTTATTGCATAATTATTCTTCTTATTCATGTTATTAATGTGATAATTTCCTTGGAATTTTTTTTATATCAAAAATGTTATAATAGTTCCTTAGTATAATTACAACCAAGAAATTATGTGGTAATATTTTTTAAATAATATGTTATATAGTCTAGATTTAATAATTTTATGGTAAATAGATTACATCTGACTATCATGTGTTGGGGGTTTATAAGAAATAGAAATTTTTATCATGAATTTCTCACTCGATGGTCTCCAAAAAGATGGGTTTTGAGGACATTCCTTCCAATAATTATTCTTTATGTATAATGTGTAATTTTAAATTCTTATCTATAGGTATGTGTATTATTACTTAGACTACAGAAATTATTAATGTGTATCATGAATAATGTACATTGATGTAATGAGGAAAATGAATAAGAAATGTTCTCATGGAGAGGTAGCATACATTGGGTCAATCATAATTGACTTGACTTCATTTAAATGTATAATAAAGGATTTATCCCTTCTTAGTTATTGGAAAAAGATCTCACAAGCCCTTTGATTGAGATGGAAGTGTCTAAAAAAACCCATGGCCATGGTAGTTCATGAATTGGTTCATTTATGAAATTAAAATAAATATAAATAAACCATATAGGTTAGTAACACAAGTGTATATTCTTCTTGATGAGATATTGGATGACAAAGGGATGATATTACACAGTAGTATTCTTAGGAAGGTTTTTGTAGTTACTACACTAAATGTATTCTCCTTGGGTTTGTTTATGTGTTTCCATATGAAAATATTAAAATTTAGGAAATTTATACATGTTTGACTACTAATTTTTATCCAGCATATCACATGTACTTTAGATTTTTTTTTATCTCAAATACCACTTATATTTAAATTATGACTCTATTTTTACATATTTTTATAGGTTTTACCATGATTTTTAAGTGATTATTATATTAGAGACTTCAAGTCTGTTGTTCTGGATATTTTTCTGAAATTTTCCTATATTTTGAAAAATTGATTTTTGAGGATTTTTCTTATGTGGAGAATCAGATATGCCAAAAATTCAACGATATAGATCACTTTTGTGAAGTATTTTCTTATAAAAATCTACTATGTCATAGAATCAACTCTGGGGAAATCACATACATCGATGGATTTCCTACATAAGAAATTGGCTAGGTCAATCAAATGACTATTTGAATCAGTGATTTAGGTTAATCAGCTATGTGAGTTGGATACATGTTGAAATCAACTATGTGGTTCCAAATGGCTACACAATTCTTTTGACTATTCCAAAATCGACTATGTGAGAAAGAAGGTTATATGAAGAAAATTTTCAATGTGAAAATTATTCCAACAAGATGGTATTTGAATACGTGAGGAATGCTTATGTAAATTGGCTATATAGATAAATCTCATGAATGAAATTTGGTTACATTGATCAATTTGGTTGTGTGTGTCACACCCTAATATTTTTTAAAATTTTCTTTTTCAATTAAATTTGATATTTTCAATATTTTGTGTGACATGAAACACTAATTTTGGATTACATTATAAGTTATAATGAGATTATATTTTATTACAGGAAAAAATAAGTTTGCATTGTGTTACACACAATACCAATTTTATCTTGTGTTACACGCAACACTAAAATTTTCTTCTATTACACTCATTGTTGAGTTCAGCTTGTGTTACTTGCAACATCAAGTTTAAACAAAATGTTACATACAATTAAAATATTATTATGATAGTTATAACCTAGTCATTAGAATAGAGGGTATGAATATTATTGAATAAATTATTATAATATTTTTTACACTTTTATATAATATAAATTCTTTAGTGACTAATTAATTACAAAAAAATAAGAACCATTTGAAAATAAAGAAATTATTTTCCTGAAAAACAATTTTTCTATACACCAACACATTTTACCTCAATAAATTAAAAAACCAATTGTTGTAAATTAATTTATTTAAATTAATATAGTATATATTCAATAAATTTTTTAAAATTAATCTTATGTTTTTTATTTATTATAAATAAGAATACATATACCTTTACACTTAAACGGTATTTTTCTAAAAAAGACGTTTAGTCACATTTTTAAGATGAACTTATTTTTAAAATAATTTTTTAAACTTTTATAAAATTTATTTGAAAAAAAAATTCATTTTTAAAATTTTCATATCAAAATTATCTTAAGGTGAATTTTTGGGTATTTTCATACAAGTTTTATTTTTTAATGAACAATGAAAATAAAAAATATTAATTGAAAACTATTTTTTATTTAATTTTTTTTAAAGTTATGTTATATTTTTAAAAAGTTTTAAATTATAATTAGTTAAATTATAAATCTATAAATCCAATTTAGGTCTTTGGAATCAATTTCTTATTGAAATTTTGTATACAAATTTGGTAAACTTTTGGTCATTTTTTCTATAAAAACACAATTTTTCCTCACATATGTGGGATTAGTATTAAATTAGTATTTTCCCCTTATGTGAATTTAATTTGTAAAAATTGATTCAATATTTTGAATCATCATAATTTATAATTTCTAATAAGTCCAACATAATTTTTTACCAAAAATGATTAGTGGAAACAGGAAAAAATACTTACCATGATTAACATTAAAATTGATTTTCCAGGGGTTAAACCAGAATGATAGGAGTTAAAATGACCTAAAATACTATCTAAATTTTATTTAATGAGTTTATTTCAAAATTTTCCATCAATTTATCTAAAATATTGAAATTTATTGCCCCTTTCTGTTGAATATGACCAATATAATAAGTTAAGTAAAGAAAAAGAAAAAAAAATACATTTATTACTTTTAATATCTATAAATCCTTGAGATAGGGAAAAAACAACATATTTGCACTTTTATGTATAGTAAGAAAATATAAATGATTTTTTGTCACAATAATTTATTTTAATTTTTTGGAGATTGAATAATTACTTCAAATGCTTATGAAACACATACACAATAATTATTTAGTTAACAATTAAATAAAATGTATGATACTAAAAATATTAAAAGTGATGTAAATAGAATGAATTATTATGTTCAATTATTTTTTAGATTAATATATCATTATAAACTAGTTTTAAAAAAAATATCCAATCTCCATCATTGAATTGATTTGTTTAAAATTGAAATTAAATGGATAATGTCAAAATTGAAATTAATTTTATTTTAAAATAAATGATATTTTATTAAATGATTTTGAATTTCTAAAAACCCTATATCATTGAAATTTATTTGTAAATATTAATACATATAAAATATGATCCATTCATGGATAATTTTTGCTATTAAAATGACTATATTTATTATTAAATAGTAAATACTCTGTTAGTACGGTTAATGTTAAAGCGGTGCTTTTCATGTTACATGAACATATATTAAAAAAAATTTAAAAAAACACAGGACTTCTATTTTATAAATTATATAACATATTTTGAATACATGGGTCTAAAATTTATAATAATACTCATTTTAATTTAGTCTAAAATAAAAAATTATCTAGGTTAGAAAATTAATTACCATGGAGAAAACCCAAAATGGTAAAAGTGGGTAAGCCTAGAAGTTAAGGAAAAAATGTTTAAGGCATGTGTTTGAATATGTGTTGGATGTATTTATCGACCATGTAATCCCTAAACCCAATTAATAATCCATTTTTGATCCTCTTGGGGTAATAGTTACCTCCCAATTGTGAATATGTTTGAGTATTTACAAGAATTCCACTCCTCCTCAACTATAAATGGGCACACACACTCCCCACTTCTACATATCTCTCAAGAAATTTTGTTCAACAATGATCTAACCAAATCACATTAAAAATTCCTTCCCCTCATTCAATTTTTTTTTACAGAAATACAACCAAGAAAGGATTTAGTGAAAACCAGAGGATGATACCCGAAGAAGATGTAATGTTCATCAATGAGTGTTTTTGTTTTATTTCTTCCTCCAATCAATTAAATTATTAATGTATCATGATTATATAAAAATAATAATTACATCCCATGTACTGAGATGTTTTTATGTTAATTTTATCTCATAAAACCACACACACTTCTATTAAATGGGTTATGAAATCATCGTTCGTGTGTACGGCGAACCACCGCCTCGCGAACAGATGTCGTTCGTTTTTCTACGACAACCTTCAAAGGTTGGTAATGATGATAGATTTGTAGTTTATATATGATATATATGAGACTTATTATGTTATTATTCTTCTTTAATTAGTATATCTGTAAAAACCTAGTTTTTTCAATAAAAGACTTTGGAAAATTGTTGATGTTATTCCAGAGCAGTGCCTTCAGACGGTGTGCGATTCTGAGCCCCAGTGTGGCAGGAATTAAATTTTAAGTGTGTTCACACTAGGCATGAAAAATAAATGGAAAAACTCCTAAATGGTTTCTCTAATGGGAAAACTAAGGGCACCGTTGAGTCCAGAGTGTGTCGTTTACCCTAGGAAAGGTATAATTTTCCCGGGTGCGGGCCTCCTATGAAAAATGGCCCCAGAGGTGTTTTTGTAATTTAGCGGCCTCGAGCGTTAAGTTTTATAACCTTCAAATGGGATATCAGAATAAAATTCCAAGACCTATGTTGTGCTCGGGAGGTGGTGTTTACCCTAGGAGAGGCTTAAACTTAACCCCGCTGAGGGTTCGGGTATGGGGCCTACGGGCGGGGGGTTTAAGTATTTTCTATTTAAACTTGACCCCCACCCTTCTTATCCCCCTACTTCCCTGGCGCAAACTCTCCTAACAATGAAGGAGGAACTCCTCTCCTCTCCTCCATCCCTCCAGCAAGGTGGTGACGGCTCCGACAGATCATCGGTAAAGCGTCGGGCAACGCCCATCGAGGTAGGATCGGGTTTTATCGTTTTAATTCCCGTAGTCTTTTTCAAATTGGTTTTATTGCATCTAATTTCTGTCTGATCGTCATGTGAAGCCCATATTCGAGTAGGGATCATTATATGCTTTCCAACGCATGCTTCGGATTGAAAATTCGAGTCCCAGGGTGTCCGGGGTGGCCTCGAGAAGTTTTCCGGCCGTTTTCCCCGTTTTCCTGTGATTCCAGCAGTGGTCTGGCGGGATCCAACGTTGGTCCAGCAGGCTCCAGCGGCGGCGGTGGGCTCCAGGCAGTGGCGGCACAGGCTCCAGCAGCGACGTCATGGTGGGTCGACTAGGGGGGCGGTGGTCGGTCGGGTGGACTGAGGTCGCAGCGCGCGACCCTGCCGGAGGAACCGAGACCCGCTGGAAGCGGGTCTCCGTGTGGACTAAAGACCGACCACGTGGGCCAGTCGGTAGAGCGATGGACCGCGGGTCCATGGCCGGCCGACGTGGGCCATCCCAGACTAGGTGGACCGGCCAGCCAGGCCGGTCCACCCCAAGGGGGCTTCATCCCCTCCGACTTTGGACACTTGTAACTTTCTCTATGTGTGTCTGTTTTGTGTGCCTTCTACGACAGTGTAATCAGCGGCTCGAGACGAACGTTTTGAGATTGTTTCGGGGTTTTTTAATTCCCAGGATGGGACCTTGGGGGAGCGACACTCTCGTTAAGTACTATTCCAGGATTTATGTTTTGGATGGCGCTGACACATCTGAAGTCTGTTTTGAGCGCTGTTAGTGAAGTTGCGACCCTAGTGTCGAGACATAGATTTCTAGTATGGTTTTGGGCATTGAAGCCGGAGTTGAGATGTGGGCCCCACGATCCGTCTTTTAAGTGACGAGCATCATTTCACAACTTTCTCATCGGACGTCCGTTCAGGGCGTGTGAGAAGTCGATTCTGACTATTTTTCCGAGGGCACTTCAATGGGGCAATCCACCCGCTTTAATTCTGTACGATGGTGCGGGCCCCACGAGGTTCATTTTGGGAGTTTGCGGTGATTTCCATCTTTATCACCGGGTGTCCGTTTTGGATGAATGGATAGTAAATCTTGTGTACTTTTTCGAGAGGATTTCAATGATGTGATCCGTGTATAGCGCTTCGAGACCGGGATGCGGGTCCCACGTAGCACCACTCATGTACGATATGGTAATATGCATCATTTTTTCCGGATATCCATTCAATGCAAGTGAGCAGTCAATTTGACATGTCTTTCTGAGCAGATCACAATGGTGTGATACGCCCGACTATTTTCGGGGCCGAGGCTCAGGACCATGGGATGTCGTTCAGGTATAAAGCGGTGTTAGACAACTTTTATGTCGGATATCTGTTAGAGGCGAGTAGATAGTATATCTCGCGTGTTTTTCCGAAAGTATTACAACGGTGTGATCTGTTTGGACGTTCAGAGTCTCAATAAAGATCTCATTAAATGTGGAAGCATGAAAGGTGTACCAGTGGTGGTTCTTCCTGTGGTGTTTGTAGGGAATCCTTGGTGTGTGATCGCGTTCACTCTTAAGAGAGTGAAGTTATTGTTTAAAGAGGTATGGTTGGTCGTGCTAGGGTCGTGGAGGTAGCAGGTTGGCAAAATTACATTTTCTCCCTTCGTGCTGACTTTGGGTGCCATGCGTTCGATAGCCTTTGGGCTAGAGATGTGATATACTCTGGGAGTATACAAGAATGTTGGTAGGTACATTTTTCAGTTGTACCTGAGGAAGTTTATGTTTTTGGTTTGGAGATAAGATAGGGTCACATGTCGTGTGGTCCCCTTGTGCATGTCTTGTTTTTCTTTACATACCTTTGACCTCTCACAACGTAGAGGTTCCTCCTATTCACGATGGTTTAGACCATCAGGGTTGAGTGGTTTCCCCTGGTTCTGTTCACGACGGTTTGATCAGCGGATTTTTTTGGGTTCCCCTTTCTCTTTTAGCCATGTGGGCTTTCAGTATCACGTCCCTTCATGTTCCCTAGTAGAATTTTGAAGATTCAGTGTGACCAATACATCACGCTGACACTGATCCTCTACCCAACAGGATGTTTCCAGTAGAGATTACCAAAGTAGTTTCGTGTTTACCCTCCAGCAGGGCTAGGCAATGGGTTTCTCATTGAATTTTTTGGGTGTAAACTCCAGCGGGGCTGGGCCGTGGGTCACCCGACGACCTCTTAGGGTTTACCCTCCAGCACAGACTGGGCAGTGGGTCACCCGTCGACCTCTTAGGGTTTACCCTCCATCACAGATTGGGCAGTGGGTCACTCTTCGACCTCTTAGGGTTTACCCTCCAATAGACACTGGGCAGTGGGTCACCTGTCAACCTCTTAGGGTTTACCCTCTAGTAGATACTAGGCAGTGGGTCACCCGTAGACCTCTTATGGTTTACCCTCCAGCACAGACTGGGCAGTGGGTCACCCGCCGACCTCTTAGGGTTTACCCTCCATTACAGATTGGGTTGTGGGTCACCCGATGACCTCTTAGGGTTTACCCTTCAGCACAGACTGGGCAGTGGGTCACCCGACGACCTCTTAGGGTTTATCCTCCAGCACAAACTAGGCAGTGGGTCACCTGTCAACCTCTTAGGTTTTACCCTCCAGCACAGACTGGGTAGTGGGTCACTCATCGACCTCTTAGTGTTTACCTTCCAGTAGAGACTAGGCAGTGGGTCACCCGTCGACCTCTTAGGGTTTACCCTCTAGTAGAGATTGGGTAGTGGGTCACCCATAAACCTATTAGGGTTTACCCTCTAGTACAGACTGGGCAGTGGGTCACCTGTCGACCTCTTAGGGTTTACCCTCCAGCACAGACTGGGTAGTGGGTCACCCGATGACCTCTTAGGGTTTACCCTCCAGCGGGGCTAGGCAGTGGGTTACCCGACGACTTCTTTTAGACTCAGTCCTTTCTACTAGGCTATTCTGTGGCTTTTCTCCGTGACAACCAGAGTGGGACCCTTGGTTGTATGTGTTAGTGAAGTGACATCTTTGACTTTGAGAAGACCTATCGACTATGTGATAGTGACAAGGTGTGGTTTGACTTTCCCCATAACTCTCAAGTATGAGGGGCGCTTTCTCCACCAAGATGCATACTTGTGATGTCACCTAAAACTGCGTGGGTGATTCAGTGCCACCCAAAGAGGATAGTGTAAAGGTGCGGTGATTTGAGCCCTTTGACTTGCAGTTCAGGGCAGACGTGCGGGATGCTGGGAATCGATGGTGTTTACTTCTGGGACTATTGGATACTCACTTTATTTGGCTGAGATATGATATGGATATCCTTATAAGATCTTGTTTGGGTTTCTTGTTGAGCATATGGATATGTATATACCTTGTTCCAGTACCCACTTCTTGGGTTTTGGTACTCTTCTTCCAGGAGAGGTGAATACGTGCGGGGTATGCCACGTGCTTTCTGTGTCTATCTTCTCATGGTTGGACGAGTCTACTCTCCTGCTATATGTAGTGAAGGCTCGATAGGAAGTTCATATTTTCACCGTTGCTAGCTCCTTGTGTTTGGATGAGTCTAATTCCTTCATCTTATTGGGTTTAGTTGTACTCTTTACTTCACTCTCGGTTATACTCCTTTACTTTACCCTGTTCGATCTACTAATCACCTCTTCATTACCTCCTTTTTTGCTCCCTTGAGCCTTCGGGGCATCCTACTGGGTATTTTTATACTCACCCCTGCTTGGGATTTTCCCGCACTTGGTGTGACCTCGTAGACGACAGACAGGTTGGTCGTGACTTCAGCAGAGTTTAGGAGTTCGGGATCTTGGACCGTGTGCGGTGGTCGTAGTCGGGTTCCACGTGTGGGTCTCTCCCAGCTGTTTAATTTTGTTTACCTATTGCCAGGTTGTGTCACTTTTATAGTGGGGCATGTGTTTTTTAATTTTCTTTTCTGTTTACCTTCAGAACTTGCTTTGTACTATTTAGAGGTCGATGCACTTTTTGTGGTTTTTTATAGCAGTTGGTACATTACCTTCTCTTTTACTCTACACTATTGCATCGAGTGGGCTGCATGTGTGTATACAGGTACTTAGGGAAAGGACTCCCTGAGTTATTTAGCCTTCGGTACTTGTCGCCAGCCCCTGGACAATGGAGGTGGGCTTGGGGTAGTTGCGTCTCGAGCCCGGGTAGGGTTGGGTCGTGACAGTATCACACAAACAATCATTATTTACATTTTTTGGAATATGATAACCTTTGTTTGTGTGTACGACGGACAACCACCTCATGAAGCAATTTGATTCATTCACACTTTAATGGAATATATTAAATATCAGTTTAATAGAAATATGTGACATATATGAAATAAAAATTATTTATTAATTATAATAAATCATTTACTACTCTTAATTTCAATATGACAAGAAAAATAACACAGCGTTCATGAATACGTACGGCATACAGTCTCTATAAACCATGTATTTCCTTTCCTATCACTAGATTTTATGGATAACTATAAATACATATAAAATTAATATATATTATATTTATATCATGGTTATCATTCGGGATATTTTGTAACCATGATCAAGGTAAGAGGAAAAAATATATAACAAATCAAAATGTATTAAAAAACAAAGTGGTTATTACTCAAAACGTAACTTTAACATGAAATTATTAATAAAATGGTAAGAAAAAGTAATAATAAAATCATATTTTGTATGATGTCTATTAATATAGTCCTTTAATATATGTATAATAAAAATATAAATATTATATATTATGTTTTACTGAGTGATACCAAATTCAATACTTAATGTAAGGGGATTTCTAGTCTCACTTTTATTTCGAAGAGACTTATGCCATATTCAAAACTTGTTTCTTTTGTGTGGTGTATATAATGATCCTTTGACATGTTATATCATGAATATATTTCTTTTCATGATATTTTTTGTTTCATTTAATGTCATTTTTTCGTGTGGATTCTAATTAAAAGTTACCAAATAGGTAAGAGTTTTTTGTTGCAATTTCATCATCTATCATGATTGTTTATGATTATGCTTCCAATAATTAAATATTATAACATATCTCTCAAAAAACTAATCAATTTTATTATTATATAGTTATTTAATGATAATATATAAATTCCATTAATTTTCTTCCCTTATTTACTCAAGATTAAAAATAATTTCTTTAAGAAAATTCATTCTTCCGGTTGAAAACCTCTTTTCTTCCAAAACCTTGTTTTTGAAAAATAGTTTCAAATTTTTTTAAAGTATATTTTTTCTATGTTTAATGGATATTTTCTTGGAGAAAATTTTTAAATTATTTTCAAATCATCATTTATAATTTTTCAATGTTATTTTAAAAAAATATTAAAAATATTTTATTTTTTAAAAAGAAATTTTCAAATAGGAAAGGATATTTTCTTTAAGAAATTTTTTAAATGATCTTTAAAAATTATTTTCCATTTAAGATGATTTTTTTAAATTTTACCTATTACTTAATGGGGATATGACCCAATTATACCATTCTTATTCATTATCTGAATGGTTTATGATTTTGTTTTCATGATGTTTAGGAAACCTGTTTCTCTTCCACGGTTTATACCAGGATGGAATTATTATGAAACCCACTTGTTTTCATCGTTTATTCTATGATTAAATGATTATGAAACTTTTATATTTTCCTCAAGTTAGGATATAATGAAATTTTTATGATACCCATTTCACTTCATGGGTTAGGATATGGTAAATTGTTAGGATCTTCTATTGCACATAAATACATTTTTCATTAGGTGATGGGTTGGACCTGTATCTCCATTAAATGTACTTGGTTATGTTTTATATGTCATGAGATAGATAGGGAAAGAACAAGGAGGGAACATGATTCCGTAATATAGGACTAGAATGGGAATTGAACTCTATTTAGTAAGATAGGGTTGGAATGGAGAGTGAACTCAGTTTAGTAAGAGAAGACTAGAATGGGGAGTAAACTCAGTTCAGAAAGGAAATTTTTTCATATTGATGGTTTAGAGAGTGAACCCATTCCTGTATGAGGGAATATATGACACCAATTATGGTGGTGTGTCCCTCCTAGAAGGTGAGTCTTCCAAAAATAAATGTACATGTGTGGTCATCCCAATCCCTAAATGGGGTACAAGGGAGGTCATTCCAAGCCTGAAGTAGGTATACAAGTGCTTATCCCAAGACTAAAATATTTCGAATGTCTTAGTGTTTATCCTTGGCATAATATTTTATATTCTTATATGTATTCTAAAAATCTATTTCTTATGTCAATTTTAGTCTCTCATATCTCATGTTATTTTATTTTCTTATGATTCATGTCTTATGAACATCCAATCATTATGCCATGACTTATGTTAATGATCTATGATAGATTGGGTATGAACATAAAAAGTTATTATCATTATAATATACCCTTATGATTGTCTTATGCTTTTATATTATCATAGATTTATATCTCTTTCATTTACCCTTACTGACCATATGATCTCACACTTTCTTATGTTTCATTTCCACCAAGTTATGAATAAATGTTTTATATGGGGTATATCTATGAACAGTACTAAATGGGAAGATATGTTTTAGAAACATTTAAGATCTTTGAATATATTAGAATATTTTGTTCCATGTTTCCGAATGCGCTAAACTATTATGGTCTAAGGAGTGTGTTTTTATAATATCATTATTATTCATAAAACAAGATGTAATATCCTCAAATAATAATCATGGGTTTCTATAGTCGGTATTAGTGAAAATGATTATTTAAACTTTGGAAACTAGGATGAGAAAACATTAGTGACATCCCTATAGAAATTTCTAAGGATATTTCTAGTGATATATCTAAAGAGAATTATAAGTATGGTTCATAGAATATGAAAACATCCTATAATTTTGGTATAGGATAGAGATAGTGGTTTCTAAGAAATTACATACTTTTGTGGATACTAAAAGTGGATGTGGTTCTCTCATATATGTACCTATGGGTAACAACCCTGAAAACACCATATTAAGCTAGACTTTATTAGGAAATGTTGTACTAGAAAAGGTCGTTCTTTACACCTAGTTTGACACTCCTGAGGGTTATGATTCTGAAATTCAATAACTCTTTATGAAACATCATGAATGATTTAAATAGATTATAATCATGGATAACCAAGCTTAAGCCTAAGGTGTCATATATTTTAAATAAGGTGTCATTATTTACACATCCTACAAATTATTTTTCATAATTATTTGGTTTTCCTCATTGATTAGTATTTCTCACATTAAGCTTTTGGGTTTTATTCAATGGTAGGAACATGAAGGAACTAGGTTAAAAATGACTGTGATAGGTAATTTTCTAATGAGAAACCAAATTTTTTTATGAATAGAGTAAAGGAATTGTGATTATTCTTAATTAGTTTTCCTAGAACATGATTAATGACATGTATATTAACCAACTTTAATACTCACTAAATAAGAGAAGGAAAGCATTTATTGATAATTTGGGTGATGGTTACCATAATGGAAAGAATATTCAGTTTCCCTTATGTTGATAATGTATAAATAAGTACCCACGTTAATTTCTTAGAGGAATGGAAGTAAGTTTTAATTGTGGATAATAAGGACACAAATAAATAAATTCCAAACGAAAATTTAATATTTTTTTCAACACAATAGATGATAAAAAATTTCTTCCTAAGGTATCATTGACTATGGAATGTTTTAAATTTGTGAAGAATAAGAATTATTCTAGTTAGTTTCATAAGGGGAGTGATCGTGATGTAAATCTACAAGGTTGTAGGAGTAATGGTTTATCTATTGATGATGTAGAGACTACATATGAAATTTGAAAGGAAATGGGTATTAAGGAATAAACTGATGAGGCCTAGTTACTAGCTTTTGAAGGAAGTGGGATTATTTATGTATTTATTTTATAGAAATCACGAATTATAAAATATATAAGGGTTGTTCAAGAATAATTTTACATTAAGGATTGTCAAAAATATATTGAATAGTGATGATGGACTGCAAATGTTATTTAATATCAAGGTTATATCTTATAAAAAAAATATTATTAAGGGAATATAACCCTTAATATGTTCCTAATGTTGAGAAAATAGTGTTTAGTTTGGAGAAAGAGATGATTGATATGAATAAATTAAATTGGATATTATTTTTGACTATAGGAAAAGATAATGATTTGTGGACAAACTGGTTTATGCTATCATTGCTGGAATTTACAACATTTTTGGATTTAAGGAATATATCCAGTAATATTTGTTTCATTTAAAGGATAAGGAATCATTCATTTTTTAGTAAGGTTTTATAGTAATTAAGGTTATTGCCGTGTTTTAAGAGAATAAATGATGAAGGAGTTTTCATTTTTGGTATGTAACAATCAAGAGCCACTTTATGGTATATCGAAATTAATAAAACTTCCATTTTTTTTAATTTAGTGAAATTATTTCCAAAATTTTATGGATTTTAATATTTTTTAAGGTTCAAAAGGCTAACCATTTAGGGAATGGTTTAAGTTGAAATTTGGATGAAGCTTTAGATATTAATATATTACTTCACCATATAAATATTTATAAATATTGAATAACATGCACTAATCATTTTGTTTTGAAAATAATTAGAGATATAATAAATAAATTATCATTATTTTATAGATCTTATTTAGTGTTTCATACATGAAAAAATTCATCTCTTATAGTGATATATGAATTGTAAATTCATCAAGGCACATCCAAAGGGTGAGATTGTGATTATGAAATAGGATGAAATCAAGAAAGTATGTTTTCGCATGAAAATTTCTGAAATTATAGATAAGGATCTTGAAGAAATATATTTATTCCAGTACATTCATTTTTTATGAATCGAAAATCCCCTTAAATCATCACAAGTTTATAGTTTTTTGGTTTCTAACTTTCTCTAGATCACCCACTTTATTTTGATCAGTGATCTTTATCACTCTATATAATTATTTATTATTTTATTCCATGTCCAAATCATCACTTCTCACCTATTTTATCCTATATGGAATCCTAGTTATGAGTTACTTTGGATAAATATTATATTTTCAAGTTTCCCTTTTTAAGGGAAGTTTTATTATTCATTTTTACAATGTGGGTTTCTATGATGTAATTTTAAATTCTTATAACTTTGATGACCGATAATAATTTTTAGTTTTAAATTAATTTTAAGGTGGGTATAATGTAACACCTGGAGATTGTGTGAAATTCTCTTTTTCAAATAGATTGTATCTTCTCCATATTTTTTGAGACTTGAAACACTGATTTCGGATTGTATGACAAGTAACATTGAGTTTATATTGGGTTAAATGAAACACTACATTTTTATTGTGTTACACACGATACTAAATTTATTTTTCTTCACAGCAACACGAATTATGGCATGTGTTTCACACACAAGCGTGTTTATCTTGTGTTACATGTGACATTGGGTTTAAATTAAACATTCTATACAATTAAAAAAATAAAATATGATAATTTTTATATATACTTATGAAATATAAATGAGTTTTTTATTATTGTAATTTATTTTAATTTCTTTGTGTTGAAATAGTAACTTTAAATTCTTAAGAAATGAAAATATGGTAATTATTTAGTTAACAATTAAATAAAATATATAATACTAAAAAAATTGAAAGTAAATTAAATTGAATGAATTATTGTGTTCAATTGTTTTTTAGATTAATATACCATTATATATATATTTTAAAAACAATATATTTCAATTAAATCATTGTCTTGATATTTATAAAATTTAAATTAAATGATTAATGTCAAAATTAACAACAATGTAATTTTATAATAATATTATTTTATTAAATGTTTTTAAATTACTAAAAGTACTATCATATACCAAATGATTTATATATAATATTAAATATCAACTATGGTTGATTAAGGACCAATATTTCAATTATAATGACTATATTGATAGTTAAATAGTAAATACTCAGTTATCATGGTTAAGGCTAAAGTAGTGTTTTTACATGTCAAATGTGCTTATGTTAAACATAATTTCAAACAAACTTAGGAAATATATTTTATAAATAATATATCATATTTAGAATCAATGGTTCCAAATTATCTAATAATTTTATCTTCAATCTAGTCTTAAAGGATAAATTATCTAATATAGAAAACTCATTATCATAGTAAAAACCCAAAATAGTAAAAGTGGGGAAACATAGAAGTTAAGGAAACAAATGTTTAAAACATTTTATTCAAAGTTTTTTGGAAGTACTTCTCAACCACATAATCCCTAAACCCCATTAATAATCAATTTTTTATCTAATTGAGGTATTATTTACCTCTCAATAGTTAATACTTTTAGTATTTAGAAGAATAATATGCCTCCTCAACTATAAAATGACACTCACTCTACCCACTTATTCACACCTCTCAGACCATTTGGATAAACCAATATCTTCCCTAATATCTTCCAAAAATCCCTCAACTAAACTTATAATCCTTATTTTTTATGGAAAGACAACCAATAAAGGCTTTAGTGCCAACCAAAGGATGATACCCAAAGAAGAGGTAACGTTCAAGAACGAACATTTTCATTTTATTTCTTCCTAAACCCCCTTTAATTATTATTATACCATTATTATATAATAAAAAATTCATCTTATATACACTGATATGTTGTTATGTTAAGGGTACGACCTATAAATTCACACACTCCCATTAGATGGGTTGTTAAATCATTATTTGTGTGTATGGCGGACTACCGCCTCATGAGTAGATATCGTTCATTTTTTCATTACCACCTTTCAAGGTTGGTAATAATTATAGATTTATAGTTTATATATGATATTAAATATATTTAGGATTTTATTATTCTTCTATAAATATTATATCACACATACATTCATTTTTTCCATTTTTTGGGAATACGATAACATCATTCGTGTGTACAGTGGACTACCTCCTCATGAAGTGATGTGATTTGTTCACACATTGCATGGAATGTGTTAAGGATATGTTTAATGAACACGTATGATATATATGAAATAAAAATTATTCTATAATTATAATATATCATTTAATTTTCTTTCTTTTAATCAAACAATAAAATGAAAATAGTGTTCATATGTACATATAGACTATCACTTCCATAAACTATGTATTTCATTTCTAATCACCAAAATTTATGCATTACTCTAAATACATGTATAATGAATATATATCATTTTTATATTATTTTTATAATTCTTTATATTATGGAACCATGATTAATTTAAGAGAACAAAAAACTATAACAAATCAAAACATGTACAAAAAAACATAGCGGTTCTTACTTGAAACATAACTTTATCATATAATTGTAAATAAATTGGTAATAAAAGGTCACTAGAAAATAATATATACTATGATATATATGAATATATTTCTTAAAAAGATGTATATAAAACTTATATTTATTAACCAAGATATTTTATTGAATGTGATAGAAGTTAAGACTTAACGTAAGGTGATTTATAGTCTCCCTTTTATTTATGAGAGACTTATGCCATATTCAGCACTTGTTTCTTTTGTGTGGTGTATATACTACCCCTTTAAAATATTATATCCTAAATAAATTTATTTTCATGAAATTATATGTTTCAACTAATTTTATTCTTTCATGTGTCTTATGATTTAAGATTACCAAATTGGACAGAGTTACATGTTGCAACCTCATTGTTTATCAGGATTGTTTATGATTATTCATCCAATAATGAAATATTATGATATATATCTCAATAAACTCTTTAATTTTGTTATATTTTAGTTACTTAATTATAATATATATCTTAATTTAATTTTCCTCTCTTAATATATTCAATATTTCAAATGAATTTTTTTAATAAAAGTCTCCCTTCGGTTAAAACCCATTTTTCTTCCAAAACCATGTTTTCTAACAAGGTTTTCAAAAATATTTTTTAAAAAATGTATTTAAAAGTGGAAATAATATATTCATAATGAAAAGTTTTAAATTATTTTTAAATACTCCATTATATGTTTTAAAGTTTTCTTAAAGAAAAATGTTTTCAAAATGTTTTATGTTTTAAAAATAGTTTTTTAAAGCAGAAAGTACATTTTCTTCAAAAAACAATTTAAATGATATTTCAATTTTTTTCCATATATGATGAAATTCATTAGTGTTACCTATTCCTTAATGGGGATTTTATCCAAGGATACCATTCTTATTATTTCTCTAAATGGTTTAATTTTTTCATGATGTTTATGGAACGTGTTACTCTTTCATTGGTTATACCATGATGAAATACTTATGAAACCCACTTATTTTCATGGGTTAGTATATGATGAAATTATTATGAAACCTGTATATTTTCCATAGTTTTTGATATGATGAAATGTTTACGATACACATTTCATTTCATGGTTTTTGATATGATAAATGTATGTAATCTTATAGAACACATAAATATGGTTTTCATTATGTGACAGGTAGGACATATATATCCCTATAATGAATTGGGTAAATATTTATATCTCATGAGATTGAAAAGACTAGAACAGAGAGTGAACACAGTTTATTAATATAGGATTGGAATGGGGAGTGAACTCAGTTCCCTAAGACAGGGTTGTAATGGGAAGTGAACTTGCTTCAGTAAGACATGACTAAAACGTGGAGTAAACTTGGTTTATTAAGGGTCTTTTCCACTATGATGGTTTGGGGAATGAACCCATTCCACTATAAGGAAAGGTATACCACTAGTAATGGTGGTATATGACACCCAGGAGGTGAATCCTCCTAAAATAAGGGTAAATTAGATTTCATCCAAATCTTGAAATAGGGTACATGGGAGGTCATCCGAGTCTTGAAGTAAGTGCACGAGTGGTTATCCCAATACAAACTTATTATGAATGTATTGGTGGGTATCCTTAACATAATATTTTCTATGCTCATGTGTATGAAAAAAATATATTTCTTATGAAAAACTTATGCTATTATGGATCATGTTCTTTGATTTTATTATGATTTATATCTTATGAATAGCTAATTTTAATGCCATGGATCATGTTTATGATCTTTGATAGGTTTGGTGTGAACTTTATAAGTTGTAATAATTATCATGTACCATTATTCTTATATTATTCTTTTATTTTAACATATATTTATATCTCCTATGTTTACCCTTATTAAGGATTTTATCTCACACATTCTTATATTAACTTTCCCCCAAGTTGTGAAGAATGGTATTATATTGGGTATGTATCTAAGGAGTGTAAAATTGGAAGATCGTTATGGGAAACATTGAATATCAGTCACGATATTATATTGTTGTGTTCCAAGATTCCAAAAGAACTAAACTATTATAGTCCTAAGGCATTTATTTTTATAATATAATGAAGTTTCATAAAAAATGATGTAATATCCATGTATTAAAAGCATGGGTCACTATAATGTGAATTCAAAATTTGAGAATTGGGAATTTTGGTGATTTGTAACCAAGTATATCAATCTTCAACTGACTTATTTATTACCATTTAAGTACTTTAGTTTGTTTTTAATGTTTTAATACATTATTTAAATGTTTTATTATCCCTTTATGGTAAAAAAATTATAATAAGAGGAAAGTACCAAGAAAAAAAACTATTACAATTATAATTTAATAGAATATACTCATATTGAGTTATTTTCAAGAAAAAAGACACATGGAATTTAATTCCATCTCTCGTATTTTGAGGATTTATTTTATTGAAAATAAAATAAGATTTTCTGTATTATTTTATGAGATATTTGAAGTTAAAATAGAGAATAATATAAGCACCTGTAAAAATAAAATTTCTTTCTCCCTTTCAAAGTTTTTTCACTGCTCTATTTTTATTCATAAAGTATGTAGCTGAATGTTATATAGTGTGTAATAAATATTTATCTTTTTTGTTGTTTCAAAAGACTCTCCTTGAGTTTTATTACTTTATTTTCATCTCTCTTATATATTTCCTCTCTTCTATAAGTTGTATCTTACAATTATGATCTAAACCAGTAAACTCTATGTTTATTCCTTCTTTAATCATAAAGTTTCGTGGAAAATAACCTTTAAGTCTATTGATTATAATTCTTTTATAGAGTTTGATTTAAATTTCATGTTTTTTACCAAGTTTTAATTACTTACACTCAATCATTTAGTCCCTATAAAAAGGACTATAAGTTCTCAAAAAGGAATAGTCTAGTGAAAATCACCAATATTTTTGAGTTGAGTGTTTTTGGATTGCTATAAGTGATTTTTCTTCCATGAACCACTATAAATATTTGATTCTATTCTCTTTTATTTATAATTTAATTTCCATTAAATTATTTTTTTAAGAAAAGATCATAAGTCTACATATATATTAATAAGTTGTTTCTATGTAAAGAAAATTTCAAAGAACTTAATTCACCACCTCTTGATTATTAGTGCAATTAGTCGGTGACCAAAAATTATTATCAAAGGTTGTGACTTTTGAGTTTTAAGCTTTAAAAGTTTGAAGTCTCTACTACAAATATGTATTTTATCAGTGCTAAAAGTGGCCTTTATTAGCGCTAGAAAAAGCGTTGATAAAGCCAGCGAAGATAAAGGGGGGTCCCCTTTATCAGTGCTCCGAAAAGCACTGATATAGGACCCCTTTATCAGCGCTAAAAAAAAGCGTTGATAAAAGGGGTCTTTTATCAGCGCTTTTTTAGCGCTGATAAAGGGGTCCTATATCAGTGCTTCCTTTATCAGCGCTTTCGTTTTAGCGCTGATAAAGGACCATTTTATCAGCGATTTTAAAAAAGCGTTGATAAAAGTTAAAAAAGTTAAAAAAAATTAAAAAAAAATTAAAAAAAAATTAAAAAATACTGCGAATCGGGTGGGCTTTTATAGCACTTGAGCCCCCCATTTTACAGCCTTTCTACCCCTGTACAGGACCCCACGCACCCCACGCACCCCCTTCACCCTTTAAAATCGCTTGCTGCTATATTCTCTCATGCGCGCGCGCCCCTGCCTCCCACTAGATTTGAACTCGAGACCTCCCCCCTGCACGCCTAAGCCTTTACCACTACTCTATCTTGATTTGTCTTCCAATTCATGATATCTATATATATATATATTTAGTTATATTTATTCATATAGTAATATATATTTATATTAATATATATAGTTATATTATAATATATATATATATAGTTATATTATAATATATATATATAGTTATATTATAATATATATATATATAGTGATATTAATATATATATTTATAGTAATACTAATATATATATATATAGTTAGATTAATATATATATATATATAGTTAGATTAATATATATATATATATAGTTAGATTAATATATAGGTATATAAATATTCATATATTTGTATTTTAAATAAAATGGATGTTAGTTATTATTTAGATAAATCTAATATATTTTATATGTAAATATATTTTATTATTTATATTTAAAATTAAATTGTTAGGTGTGAATATATAAAAAATGAATATATTGTTATATTTTTTATTATAAATAGCAGTGCATTATAAAAAAGGGTGAAATTTCAAAGACATAATATCAATATGAATGTAATACCTTGGAATAAATTCAGGCCCCGCCAAAAAAATCCAATAATACCCCCTTAAACGAGGGTGAAGATCCACAAAATGTTAAAAAATCATGGTACCCCGACTAAAAACTCAGTTTTGGAGGCCTTCTGGGCCTCTTTTGACCTCGCAAATCCCCTGACCAGGGTCCCCCCAGGTCACAACGACGTAGAGCACGTCGCAGACTTTGATTTGATATGTGGTAGAGCTCAAACGGACACCCAGATCAAAAGTTATGGTTGTTTGAAGTTTGAGTTGCGTTTTCAACATATTTTGGATCTTTTTTTAATTTTTTTAATTTTTTTAGTCTTCAAATTGTTATTAAATGACTATTACTCCATAATGATTATCAAATTATTAATTAAAAATATTTTTTTAATTTTTTAAGAAGCCATTTTCACTAAATAACTTATATATTAAGTATAATAAGTGTAAATGTACATTTATACTTATCTAAAATATATTTAAAAATTATATATTATATTTATATAACAATATAACTATATTTATATATTAATATATTAATATTTTTTTAATATATTTTTTTCAAGCCGACCCTTTATCAGCGCTACTAAACAAACGCTGATAAATGGGGGGCACTGCGAAAAACTGTTTTTGTGGTAGTGAGTATAAAGTTAACCTTCTAAAATGGATGATATAACTGACCATATATATGTTATGTCAGTAGTGAGAGGTTCCTATCTTAATAGTGAGAACTATGGTTGGTGGAAGGAATGGAAGATAATTTATTTGAAGAACCTTAGTCTCAAGGTTTATCTTAATGTTGGGAAGCCTATGAAATTCCAAAGACATAATCTAAAACATGGGATACCAATACAGAAGCTATCTATTATAAAAATTCTAAATAAAGAATGTTATCATTTGTAGACTAGTTCATGATGAGTTTAATAGAGTATCATATTGTGCAATAGCCAATGAAATATGGATAAGTTTCCTATAACATAATAAAAAATATACCAGCTCTTAGATATAATACTTTGAAGATTAAATTTGATACTTTTATAATGATGGATGGAGAATTCATCACTCTCTTAAATTAAAGACATACATAGGTTGTAAATAATGTTTCTGCTTTAGGAAAACCCATTCTTGAACTACATCAAGCCTTTATAATCCTCATAATTCTACCATAAAGATGAAGTGTAATTTCATCTTCTATTAGACAATATATAGAGGTCGATAAGTTTCAAATAAAAGATCTTATAGTAACTATTATGATGTATGAGGATAAAAAAGAAGCTGAATATTTAGAGAATATATTGGTTAACATGGAGAATGAATATTGAGACACAGGCTTATCATACATAGATATTATATCATTTTTATGAATATTTATTACATTACACAAACACATAACTAAGGAATTTGATAGTTTAGTGTATTTAGAAACACAGAAACATAAAAAATTTATCAATATATAAATTATATCATCTCCCACTATGTTATTTATAAATAACACCCTTCTTAGTCATATCATTTGTATAACATTTTTTTATAAATTGGGGAAAGGAAACATAAGAAAGTGTAATCTCAGATACTCAGTAAGGGTAAACAAGTGAGAAAGGTAATCATAGCATTAATATAAGGGTATGAGAACATGATAAAAACATTTGAAACCATATCCTTCAAGTCCAATATAAAAAACCGAGTCATGAAATAAATAGTTGAATTTTATAAGACATGAATCATAAGGTAATAAAATAAAATGATCTATCAATTCAAAACATTGGCATAAGACATAGATTTGTGGAATAAAAAATGGTAAAAAATTATATCAATGTTACCCACCAAGACATTAATAATATGTTATGCCTGGGATAACTACCTCTGTACCTGATTTGGGATTTGGATGACCTCCCATGTACCATCTTTTGGGATTGGTATAACCATCCATGTACCCTCATTTTTAGTCTTGGTATAACCACCCATTTATCCTCTCATCTCTTAGTACATTTACCATTACTCAATTCATTGAAGTGAGATATATATTTCATCAATCATATAATGAAAATCATATATATATGTTCTATAAGATCATAAAACATTCATATTGTCATAACCCATGAAATAAAATTGGTTTCATAAATATTTCATAATATTATAACCAATTTAAAATATATATGTTTCATAATAATTTCAGCATATCATAACTCATGGAAAATAAGAGTGTTTCATAAGAATGTTATCATGGTATAACCCCTAGATGAGAAACAGGTGTCATAAAAATCTTGTCTTTATAAAGATAAACCATTTATAGAAACAATAAGAATTGTATCCTTGGATAATGTACCCATTAAATCTGAGGTAAAATCAATGGATTTCATCATAGATGGAAAATGATTTTGAAAGATCGTTTAAAACATTTCTTGGGGAAAATATTCTTTCCATGTTGAAAAACACTTTTTAAATCATAAACCATTTTTTAAAATATTATTATTTGAGAGTAAAATTGAAAATTTATAAATTAATATTTGAAAAAAATGTTTGTGATGACCAGAAGTTTCGTTCCTTTCATAAATGTTAAAACAAAGATTTCATTCACATTCACGGTAAACGCCAAACATAAATTGTTTGGAAAATGACCTAAATATTACTTTAAAAAATATGTAAAAATTAAAACATAGGTAAAAATGTATTTTTAAAATAAATCATGGGATAATAATAAAACTTTTTTGAAAACAATTTTAAAAAACATATTTTTTGAATAAAAAAATTTCTATTCGAAGAGAAAAATAAAGTCTGATTTTCTTAAAAATATCATATCAATTGTGTTAAGTATAAAAGAGTGGTAAAATGGTATTATTACATGAAAATATCTAGAATAACCATACTAGAGGAAATTTATGAGGTTCTTGAGAGATGGATCATAAAATTTTATCAGTATAAACATATTTATAAACAATCTTGATAAATAAAGAAATTGTAACATAAAACATTTTCCACTTTTGTAACATTGGAATGTAAGAACCATTAAGGAATATAATAAAATTCACACTAAAATATATTTATAAAAATTAAATTCATGATATTAAATGTCAAAAGGGATATATATGCACTTCTTAAAATTATATAGGTTTATTACATAATCAAATTTCTAAAAGAAGGAAAATTGAGACAAAATTCTATTACTTTAAGCCTTAACTTCTGTTGTACATGTCCAAACATACTATATAATAAATATAAGTTTACTATACATATATTAGAGAACAATATTTATATATATAATATCATGTTTTATTTTCTTATGGACTTTTATTACTCGTTTATTAATAATTTCATGTTAAAATAATGTTTCGGGTAACAATTGATTTTTTTTGTATATGTTTTGATTTCTTATTTTTAGTCCTCTTAATTTGATAATGATTCCATTATCTATAGAATTTTAACCATTATATAAATATCCTATATATTTATCATATATGTATTTAGAGTAATTCATAAAATCTAATGATAGAAAATGAAATGCACTATTCATGGAGATGGTAGGCTGTATGTAGGCATGATTATTGTTTCCATTTTATTTTTAGATAGAAATAAAGAAAGGAAATGATATATTATAATTCAATACTAATTTTTATGTCATATATATCACATATTTTTATTAAACACTTCATTATTACCTTCGACAAAAAGAGTTAATGAATCACATTGCTTCGCAAGGTGGTAGTCCACCGTACACACGAGCGATGTTATTGTATTCCCAAAGAATAGAAATTTTAATGGTATGTAATATATAATAATAAAATAAGTTTAATAATATTATAAATATCATATATAAATTATAAATTAATCAGTATTTCCATCCTTGTGATGTGGTAAATAAAAAATAATGACATCGGTTCGTGAGATAGTAGTCTTTAATACAAATGAATGATGATTTCATAACCCATTTGATGGAAGTGGAAATATTTGTAGGTCATTCCATTAACAGAAAAAAAAAATCAGTATATAGAAGATGTTGAGTTTATTATATCAACATGTTATAATAATAATTAAATAATTTTTAGAAATACATAAAACAAAAATGCTCATTGATGTTTGTTATCTCTTCTTCAGATATCCACCTTTGGTTTGCACCAAAAGCCTCCCTTGGTGGGATTTATATAAACAATTAAGGATGGTAGGATGATATGTGAGAATTTGGGAAGTGATGTGGGCAGGTATTGGATGAGAAAAAGTTTTATGGTGTGAATAGGATATCAGAAGAGGTGGAATTTTATAATTTAGGTGAGTGGTACACAAATAATGTTTTGAAAGAATGAATTCCAACCACGTTTCTTCCATGTCACAAGGCTCCAATAATGGACCATTATCCAAACTATAAGGAATAAGGTTTAAATATTTCTATATAATAATACTTATACCATTTTTTGTTATTTTTTAACCCTTATCCTTTTAGTCTCCCCCCTTGGTAAACCCATTTTTACCATAACCACAATAAATACTTTTTTCTGTTTTCACTATTCAATTTGGAAAAACATTAAGTTGAAATTTTTAGAAAATACTAATTATTATAATTCATAATATGAAATAAATTTTTTCATCTTCAATTCACATAATTTTAATGTTTTAATTTAAAATTACTCTCATAGACGTGATGAGAAAGTGAGTTTTTAACAATAAAATGATCAAATATTTACAGTGTCTTTATATCAACATAAAACATTAACATGATTCGAATGAAATAAATTGGATTAATGAAGGGATAATGGAACTAATTTTAATTTAAATAAATTTGAAAATGAAATTTAACAATATAAATAAATCTATCCAAAAGGTAGTTTTAAATTAAATTTTAGTATTTTTTTAATATTCATAAAAAAATGAGAATTTTCAAAAAAATCCAAAACAATTACCCTAAGATAATTTTACCATTATTATTTCAAAAATTAATTTTATTTTATCAAATTAATTTTCTAAAGGGGCCAAAAATTAGTTTCATTATTATTTTAAAAAAATAAAAAAAAACATTTTTTGATAAAAAATTATTTTCGAAGCATATAATGATGTTAAAGAAAATTATGTATTGTTTTATCAATATGTTTTCCTTATATAAAACCATTATAAATTTTTAACCCATAAAACGAGTCCCAAAAATTTTCCTAACGTTCCCATAAATGATCCCAGAGCGTAGTTCGTTCCGCAAGCTTCGATTTGACTGGTCGAGGATCCCAAACGGAGTTACGGATCAGAAGTTATGGTCGTTCGAAGTTGGGCTGCTGGGAATGGCCATCCAGGACGATTTTGGGGAAAAGTCTGGGTTTCCGCGTAAAAAAGGAGTTTCATGCGGAAAACCATTTGCACACGTGGAATATTATGCGCTCATCTTTGCGCGCGATGAATATTACGCGCATCACCTCGGGCGCACACAATTTTACGCGCACCGCCTTGCGCACGCGCAATTTTACGTGCCCCGACTTGTGCGAGGAAAACCCTTTGCGTGCATGGAATTTTACGTGCACCGACGCCCGAGTTTCTGCCTATAAATATAAGGGCACCCCCTTCTTTTGGGGGGACCTCAAAGGTCAGCCGCCGCTCTAATGCGCGTAAGTCTAGAGTTTCTGCACCCGCGCGGAAAACTCCCCTCCGGCGCACAAAACATTAGTTTTGCACGGAAAAGGTCCAACCTGCCCAGTTTTCCACGCAACACATAATTTTTGCATGCAACACTGCCACTGAGCCCGATTTTTCGCGTGCCAGTGCAGCACCTGTCCTATTGTGTGCAACCCTTCCCTATTGCGTGCGTCACTTTTGCGCGCAAGGCATCCCTATTGACTGAAATTCGTTCCCTTTTGTGCGTGTTGCCTCCTATTGCGCGCCCGCATCCGGTATTGCGTGCCCGGCTCCGGTATTGCACACCCGCGTTTGGTATTGCGCGCCCGCCGCACCTATTGCGCGAGCCACTACCCTATTGCGCACTTACCCAGTGTTTTCCATGCAACATCCCCAATTGCGTGCATGCCTGTCATTTTTACGCGGAATAGTGTTCTAGCCTGCACCCGCTGGTCCATACCGCGAGGGGCTGCATCCCTGTACCCCAGCTCGGGGTCAGTGTCGGGATGCAGTCCTGCCCCTCTGGGACGGTCCCTTCGCTACCGTCACTGACCCCCATGAAAAATGGAGAGTCGCACCGTGAACTTTTCGGGTCGGGATGTTAGGGTTTTCCATTGCACCCTTTTGCGCACCCACCTCCCACATGTGGAATACCATGATTTGTGATACTCCTCCGCAGACCATGAAACACCTTGAGATGATGCATTCTTCTTGGTTCGTTTCCTATGTCATGAGTTGAGATTATCATAATCAATTCCCCGAGTACCTTGAGTTGAACCATTCCTCAAGAAACTCCTCCAAACCCTATCACTTGGATCATATGCCAGGTTGAACCAGAAAGTGCCACCCTTGCGTAAGACCCAGCATCAGTCATTCTAGGCGCCTTATGGCAACATTCCCCTCTACATGACTCTAAACTGTAGTACTCCCTATCTGACAAATTATAGGATGCCTCTTTCTCCAAGCAAGAGATGCCTTATGCTCTAAGCATGAGATGCCATAGTCCTATCTGTATGACATTAAACTATAGTAATCCCTATGTTCCAAACATATGATACCTCTTGTTTTGAATAAGATATACCTTATCCTCCAAGCATAAGATGCCTAATTCCATGATTACAGTGGTGTAATATTAAGAGCATTGGAATCCGTTCAAGCATTCCATCACTCCACCTCATGCTTTACGTGTCCTTCATTCGAATCTGTATCCACTTCCATGTCTCTAGGGAACCCCTAACGGTATGGGTGATTGACCTATGGTCTGCCTGCTGTAACAGTACAAATGATTGACCTACGGTCCGCCTGCTGTAATAGTACGGATGATTGACCTATAGTCCGCCTGCTGTAAGAGTATGGATGATTGACCTACGGTCTTCCTATTGTAATAGTATGGATGATTAACCTATGGTCCATCTGCTATAACAGTATGGGTGATTGACCCATGGTTCACCTGCAATCCTGGTCCAACGCCCCAGAAGACTTTGTGAGACACTTTGAGTCAGGTCCTATGTTTCGAACACGGTCAATAGTCGACCCTCATTTGTTTGTCCCCATTTTAGGCTAACACGACATGGATACTGCATTTCTGCCACGGTCAACAGTTATCCTCTATCGTCACTCCACCCTCATTGCATTCCAAATTCCAGGTGTGTGATTCACACTTTTCATCACCCTTTGTTTGGGGTGATTCCAATGCCCTTGGCATTATCCCTCTTGTGCGCTAGCGCATAGGTGATTACCTCAACCCACCAGTGGGTTGGGATGCCCTCATGCCCAGACATGAGGAAGACATCATGGGCCGACTCAGAGCATAAGCCCCATCCACCATTGTCGCTCCATAGTGGCACACGGGCAGCACCCTTGTGTAAGCCCCATACCATCCCGAACTACGTGGACTTTGATTCCCTGCCATAGGGATACGTAGGTAGCCTCCACGAGGTTCAAGCCCACCACCAGGTCGTTCTGACCTCTTCATGTTGGTACACCAACCATTGTCTCTAGTTTTGGGTTATGTTGTAAATCTCAGTTTTTTCACATCATGAATGTTTTTAATAATGGATTTTTAATCCAAGGTGACATATTTATCAGAATACTTAAAAAATCTGGACGTCACAACATATAATGTAATTACACAATGTGTGATTCCCCAAGGAGGGAAGTTTTAGTCCACCATTCTTGTTCTTTGTGACTATTCAACTACCACTTTTATTTTTATCTTGAACCAAATATCCTCTATAATGATTTTGGGAGACTTCATTCCTTCTAGATCAATTTTTTAGGAATTCTATCTTCATTATGATTACAGTGTGCCTCTCTTGGTAAGTAATCATTCCACTTATTTGTTTCCATTGATCACGGTAGCGCCTTTAGGTTGTGTTATCATATTTAGTGGTCTAAGTTGCAATTTCTTCATTCCTTATTCTATATCCATTATTCGATCTTATTCTGAAGTCCATTACTTTGTTGGTCATGGTTCAGTGGGAATTTTTTGTTGAGGTTTGTGGGTTTCCTCCTTTCTACTGACACCTTTTTTTCTAAATTGGATCAATCTTGTGATGTGGATTGGATTCTAGGGCCTTCATAGACATCATTGGGATTTTTTTGTTGGTGGATCATGTTGTAGGTGTGTGTGGCCTGAGTTTGAGGGAGGTGGTTTCATATCTAGACTTTGTTGATGAACCTTATTTTTCATTCTTTATAAACTGATTTATATAAGGAATTGGAATGATTTATTTTTTTTGTTGAAATTAGTTTTATAAGAAAAATGGTTTTCCTCTGATTGTTGATAAATGGAAAGAAAAGGGTATTTTAAAAGTACTTAAAATGGTTTTGGGAAATGGTTTTGAAATTATTTTCAAAACATTGAAGTGATTGTGAAAATGAGCACATGTGTTATCTTGGGTACTAGGTGGAATCTTTAGCTTGAGGCCATAATCTATTGTGGGGGTTCACTTTCTGGGGTGTTTCTCTTATTCTAGAGTGTATATTATTGTCTCTATGGACATATATGATGTTAGGGTTTCACTTTATGGGGTTTCACCCCAGTCCTTGTGTATATATAATTGGATTCAGGTACCACAGTGCATTTTTTGTAGATTAATGGGTATGATTAGTCTAGTCCCTGGCCTTTTGTATTCCTTGGTGTTGTGATTCCTGTGGTGATACAGTTATTTTTTATTGCTTGGATTTGTAATTTTTTGTCCAAAACATGTATGATTATTCTTATAAAAGATAAAATGGGAAAATGTTCTTTGAAATTGATATACCTGATTTTTTTAGAACTGTGATAAAATGAAAATTATTACCATATTTTCTATAAAACTATTTTATTACTTATCATGCCATGTTATATTTAAAATGATCACGCAATAGTTGTTATATAAAGACTGGTTATGGAACACCTAGGTGGGATCTTACTGAGCCTATTACCACACACCTTTCACACCTTTTTGGTGGTGTGTATACCTTTATATGTCTTCCATTGTAGGGAAAGGCAAGGCACTGTAGTGAGGTGGGAGGTTTTATGTTAGCTGGGTTTGGTAGCTAGTGGTGAGATTGTGGGAGTTCTTCTATCTAATCGCTTGGAGTAGATGTTTGATTCTGGTCCCTTATAGTTGGAATTTTTCTTTTTATTTCAAATTACTTTTACAGTTGTTTTGTTTCTGATGTCTTATCATATTTATGACCTATATTTATTAGTCATCTATTGTCTCTCTCTATTTGGTGTTTATATATAGTCCATGTGTTTGTACAGGTTGGGAGAAATCATTCTCTCTGGTTTGTTGATCGATGCCTAGGTGATTATTGCCAACCCACGGGGATCAGGAACGCCCTTCAAGTATGTGATGGATCGGATTGGGTTCCAGTTTTGAGGGTAACCCGAATAGGTTCATTACATAAATTCTCTTTAAAAAAAATTGATTATTTTATTGAAACATTTTAGGCCTTATTCTTCGTTTAGTATCCTCGTAAAATACTTTCATCTACTGCATCATTTTATTTTCCATGATTTCCTTCATTATTTTGGATAGAAAAAATTCTTCTAAATACCCTAATATGTTTTGAAGAGGGTTTCCTTCCATGCCACATTTTTATAAAATCTTCTCAGCCCAGTGTACTTGGTAATACTCTATTTTGAGTATAAAAATCCACTCGAACCACTTCTTTCCATTATTTTCATGATATTGCACTATCTATCAACAATTGTTTTTATATTATTTATCATGAAGTTTATTCTTTTTATAAACCCATTTTGTTGTGTGTTCTCACTAAATACACTTCATGTTTAATACTATGCTTTTCAGGGTAATTTTCAACCTCATAGGATGTGCACTTTGTTCCATTATCTGATCTTAGAATTTTTAGAGTTCTTCCTTTTTCATTTTTTCAGTTCTTTGAAATCTCTTAATGAAAGAAAACACTTTTATCTTTGATCTCATAAACATAACACACCATGTTCTATTAATCATCACTAAATAAAATCAAATACCTCTCATAATAGGTTCCAACCTGAAAAATTTGACCACACACAACAATGTAAATAAAATTTAGCAAAGTCAATTCTTTCCTATTATTTTAAGGATATGGGTTTCAAACCCTCTCTTCACCTATATAATATTCAAAAATATTTTCCTCATATGAATTCAATTTAGGAATATCTACTTCCCCTCTAAATTTTGAAAAATTCTCCATACTTTGTTGATAAAATTGATTAAAATCTAGTGTCAATTTTTTTTCTTTCCACTATAAGAAGATAAGTGTTTTCTCTGTAATTTAACTGATATGAATTTTCATTTTTCCTCTTTCATTTCATTATAAAATTCTTATACTTTCCTTCATTACAATGACCCTTATGAATGAATGTGAATTCAAATCCAATGACATAAATCTAACTAATTCTTGATTGATTATGATAAATATCATCAACAAATACTATATATCTATTCTTTAATTCGCCACTAGTGATCCATATCATGATGCTTATTTTTATCTTCAAAGATCAATCATTTCAAAAGTCCCTAAATATATTAAAATTTCCCTTTACATTCTTTAATAAATTCATATTACTTTTCAAATGAGACAAACACTCATTGTCAAGAGTATAGATGATGATATTCTTTGATTTTTAAGGAAATTTCATCCAAATTTTCCTTCGTGTTTTTCTTCTTTTCATTCTAATAGATTCAAAAATTAGTTAAGACTTGTGTTTCCTCTTCTTAATATTTTCTACCTAGGAAGTTAGACCAAATTCTTCTTCTTCAGGGGGATAAAACATATTATTCAAGGGATTGGTTTAGATTTCCTTACATCCACCTTATTTTGTCTTTTATAAGAAGATATTTCACTTATCTACCTATAAAATATAGATTTATATACAAAGTTTGAACAATTAAAATACTATATAAATAAATAATTTATTCTATAATATGATTGGTGTATTCTAACTTTCTTTTTCTAACTTCTAATAGTTTCACATCTTAGGTAAATTTCATATTCTCAACAATAGGATATAGTGTGGCCTAAGAATCCATATAACTGACACTTCAGGAGTGAAAAAATCTTAATACTTTTATATCTACACATATCTCTAGGTTTTGTGTACTTCTTTTATTATTGATAAGTTCTTTATGATCGATAACCTTCTTATTTTTTATACGTCCATGTGTTTTTATGCTTATAAACTTTGTTTTTATGTATCAACATCAAATCCAATACATGTTTTACCCCTTAAATTTAGCCTTTTATCACTCAAAACATCTTCAAATTTTCTTATTCCTCATTCAACCCACTCTTTCAAAACATTATCTAAAAATATCCCAAACTAAATACTCTTTTTTGAACTATCTGTTTTGATTTTTCATTCAAGTTTCTTTCTTATTGAAATAATTTCTTCTTCAAGTATTTTAATATTTTCAATTTTCACTTTGACATAGGTCTTTAGATAAAAAATTATATTCATTTGTTATTTAATTTTTAATTTTTAATTCACTACTTCTTTAGATTTCAATTTATAATTTTAACAATATTTCATTAATTTTTGAATATGATCAAAATTAATTTTAATTACACTGATATAACTTAAGTATTACTTTAATAAACCTCCAATTCTCTTGTTCTTTTTTATTTTTAAATCAATCTTCCAAAGATCCCCTTCCAATCCCACCATAAGGTCTATAACTCCCTATGGATGATCATTGTATTCAATTTTAGTTTTATAATTATTTAATAAATCTATTATTGTATCATATACATCCAAGATAAATTGAATTTCAATAATTTTTGACATATCATCCTCAATATCCTCTTCTTTATTGTGAATAATCATTATCCTATCAAACTTATTTCAACTTGATTTTCTAAAATTGAAATTCCATATAGGAATAAAATTCTTATTTGGTTTTGGTAATAATTCAAACTCACCACCTTATTCATCGTATCTATTTGTAAATATAGTAGATATATATCCAACCCTCCCACAATAGTAACATGCTAAATTTAACTTACCTACAAATCATCCTTTACCACTTTTATATATTCTTGCAAATAAGTAAAAAAAAATCATTATTGATATCATCATGAACTTCAACCTCCTAAAATTCATGCTTTTTAAAATCTTTAAATAATATCTCTTTTAATAAATATTATATATAGCTCTTTTTTCACCCTTATCTCATATGAAACAATCATGTTATGTAAGTCATTAAGAGATCACTCTCCAGGGTTCATCTCTTCAGGTGTCGAAACTTTCTAATTATAAATTAGTTGTAACATCTATATAATCTTCTTCATAATATATAAACCCTTGATCTCATAACCAATTAAATGAATGTAATTAATAAATTCAGTAATTGGTTAAATAATCCACCTATATTTTCATAAGAACTCATTTTCAGGTAATCAAATATATTCTGTAAAACATATAACTTTACCTCCTTTAATTTTGTGGGAACATAAAAAATATAAATATGACTGATTAATGTTTTTGATAAATATTTTTATAGATTATTATAATCATTCCAAATCTTCTTTCCTTATTTCATCATAGATCTTATAGTATGATCAAATACTATTATCTCATGTGTTCTCAAGTTTTGTTCCCAAGATACAACTTGACCAGTACTATTTTATTACCATATCATGCATACAGAGAGTAATGCATGTTTTTAATATTTACATTGTAGTGTTGATTCTTATTCATAAACTATCTACATGGTAATGTCCTTAGATAATTTTTTGGATCATTAGGGTATAGTGGTTTCCAACTATAATGAGAATCTCGAGATTCTATGATAATAATCTTAAACATACCTCATATGGTCTAGATATATTATACTGACTGGACACAGATGATGTATAACTATCAAATTTTGGGGGATCATAAGAAATAAAACTTATTATCATGAAGTTCGCACTTGGTGATCTCTAGTAGAGGAGATCATGAGGACTAACCAGTCAATACGAATAGTATATGTTTCAGGTGTCATTGGTTGTTCTGATTTATGGGCACATGTATTGGTCTCTTGAATTTTGATCACTATCATATTACGTCATTTGATCTCATACTTTGATGAAATATAAAAAACATAATTTTTTTGTGATTTATCTTAATTAGGATGCATCATTATCGGAATGGATTCGATTGAATTATCAATATAGAATTTTTCAATTCTTAAAGGAAGAGATATCTCAGACCTAGTTGACCAATATGGAAGTACCTTTATTAAATCTCTGGATATGGTAGAAGATGGTAATTGCAAACAGTAATATCACAAATTAATTAATTAATTAATGATGATAACAAAGTGAATTTCCTTCTTTATGAGATGTCACATGATAAATAGATTATATAACACAGTGTGTGTTCATTGAAGGTCATCACTACTTTAACTAAATTGTATCTTCTTATGAGCCATGATGTGTTGCAAGATATCACTCTTGGTCTATGAGTATCACTCACTACTATTGATATAAGGTCCTAAAGGGTCACATGAAAAGTGCATTCAAGATTTTTACCAATTCTAATGAATTGTGGTTTAGGGCATGTTCGGCCTCATGGATGGGGTTGGGTAAGTCCAAGAATGAAATATCGTGAAGAAATAAATAAATTCAATATTTTTTGATTTTAGAATAATAATTTTTAAATTTATTAACTCACTTTATTCTCATGGTGTCAAGTTAATACAATAAAATATTTAAAAATGAATATTAAAATATCTGAGGTTTATTTAATAAATTTTAACATCCCCCCCCCCTCACCCATTGGCTTGGGAAGAGGCGGTGGATGTTACTGGCCCTTAGAAAACATCCACAAGACAACAACTGATAGCAATAAATTCCAAGGGCTTCATAAAAAATTAGGGGATGATTTTTTCCTTTGAAAATAAAACAAATAAACCAAATAAACTTAACCAAACAAACGACCATATGATGAATTAGTACAATGTAATACAAGTAACCAAACCAACAACAATATCATCGTACAAAGCGGAAACCAAACAACAAAACTCAAAGACTCCAAAGACACCAACCCCAAAACTTCCAACCTTATCCAAGCTCTAACTCCACAAGACCTGCCATGATATCAATATGAAACACTAAAGAAATGAGATACCTTTCCTTTACCTATGTCTTGATATACAATATTTGAAAATTCACCAAAGTGCCCAATCAGGGGGTGAGTATAAAATTCAGTAGGTATTCCCCAATGGATTCCCAACTCACACCACCGGGATAAAGAAAGTTATCAGATTTATATAAAATAGTATAAATCAATTTTAAATAGTTTATAAAAATCTAAAAACCATTTATAATGAAAACATTTTTCATGTAATGAAACCAAACAATCCTTTCAACCCATTTCTCAAATCCATTTGGCATAACCCATTCCATTCCACAAATCCACACATGCATTCCTAGGTGATAGTTCCATACTCATGAGTGGTCTCTCTTCGATCTACCAAATCATCACAGTTTATCCATATACCAAGTTCCCCAGTGGCATATTCCCCTTCCACGGGGTAACATCAATGAAAATGAACACACACCAATAGTTTATTCCAAACACCATTCCAAAAAAATTATAAAAAATGATTTCAATAAAAAATTTATTTTATTGAAAAAATTTCCACAAACATTTTCCATGAATCAAAACTAAGACATATTTTAAAATCATCTTTTAAAACCATGAAACAAATCTTTCCACAAAACAACCAATTTCCATAATTTCACAAACCATCACTAAAGAGGTTTTCCATCAAGCTTTGCACATCAATTTCACAATTAAATCCAAGCAATTAATTAAATTTTAAATCAATATATTATGTTCTAACTAATATGAGTTTTTAGTTCATCCACCTACCTCTCAAAGTTTGGTAAAAATGAATAATGGCACAAAACTTCTAAAAACATGGATTGAAACTCCCAAAACCATATTTAGATAATATTCTCTATCATCAAAACAATCATATCTCATCATGATTTTCATAAAAAAACTTGAATATATCCCTAAAATATTGGATTCATACATCTAAGAGAGGAAAAATAAGAAATATAAGGACAACTCCCAAGATCAATCACTTACCAAGGAATCTAGGCCTCCAAGTGACTTATATTCACCAAAGAATCTCTCTCAGATCAAGAGGAATGGTCTCTAAACCCTTTATAAGGTGTGGAATTCTTATTAGAGACATATTAGGGGGAAAATATTTATTAATGGGGTAAACCAAGTTAGGTCCACAAAATATGGATCTTGTTTTTAACGATACATGGTTAGGGCGCACAGTTAAGAAAACCTTGTGCTGACTATGCATTAGCAATTGCCTCCAAATACCCCTAAAACGGTTGGCTCACACGATTAGAAAACCTGGGAGATAATCATGCTAAAACCCTATATCCAACATCACATGGTTTCTCTTAGATGGCCACATGATTTCTCCAAATTTTTCACCTAAATGTGTGCCTACTCAGAACCCATTGTTTCAGTTCCACGATTTCCTAAAAGGTTGTAAATGGTTTCTTATAATAATTATCAAACTTTTCAACTATATAAAAGACCAAAAAACATTATAAATATCTTAAAACCCTCCTAATATATAACCCAATTACATTATATACTTAAAATACATAGATAAATGGTTAATTACATGAAAATAATGGAGTTATATTCTCCCCACCATTGGCCATTCAATCTCCAAAAAGTAGAAAATAACTATTATCTCAAAAGAGTTTGGGCTATTGCTAAATAATTTTCTTCTCACTCTCCAACTTTTCTTCCTAAATCTGACCATGTTTCCATAAAACCTTCACTATAATGATGCTTCCCCATGCAATATTTTCTCTTTCCTATCCACAATCTACACTCGCACATGAACCAATGAGCATTCGTATCTAGTTCAACGTGATTCCATCAAATCCCATGGTTAGGATTAGGTTGATACTTTTTCAACTTAGATACATGAAGTACATTATGCACTAAAGTGAAATTTGGTGGCATGGCCAACCAATATGCCACCTCACCAACCAATTCAATTATATCAAAAGGGCCTATGTATCGAGGAGATAACTTACCATGCTTCCCAAAAAGATGATGCCCAAGCCTTGGATAGATCCTCTAGAACACATGATCAATCACCTCGAATGAAAAAAGCTATTGAAGATGATCCGCATATAATATATTTTTACTCTGAATCGTTTCTATCCTCTTTCACATTAATTGAATCTTCTACATTGTCTCTTTCACAAGGTTTGGTACAAACAGTAAAGTCTCACCTATTTCACCCAAAAAAGTGGCAAAGGAAAAGGATTCCCATAAAATTATTCAAATTATACATATGTATCTAGTCTTAATAATTGTTGTTATACAATAACTCACTAATGGTACATGCTCCTCCCATGAGCCTCCAAAATCCATTACACATGCCCAAACCATATCTTCCTACATTTTTATTATCTATTCAGATTTTCCATCTATTTGAGGACAATACGCCATACTCATAGTCAACTATGTCCCAAGGGATTATTTTAAGGATTTCCAAAACTGATATTTAAACCTCATATCTTAGTCCAATACTATTGAAATGGGTTTACCATGCCTCCTTACCTCTTCTCGGATATATATTTTTTTCAAGTCTTCCACGATATTAGATTCATGAATATGGATGAAATAGTCCAGATTAGTGATATGATCCACTATCACTCATATAGAATCATGTTTCCTAACCATCCTTGGTAGGCCTATTCCAAAATTCATAGTTATATACTTCCATTTCCACGTAATAATCAATAAAGACTACAGCATAACCGTTTTTCATTGGTGTTTTTATTTAAATTTATGATAGGTGAGTAATCTCATAAAAAACATATCCACTTTTATTTTTATTCCAACCCATCAAAATTATGCTTTTAGTTCCTTATACATCTTTTGTATTCTACGATGAGGAACCCATCTTGAATGATGGTAAGCATGAAAAAGTTTTTCTTGAAAATCCATTGGTACAACCATCCGATATTAAAACCAAAAAACTAATCCTATATTAGGATTCCATCCCTCAATGGCCTCCCCACTATTTAGTTTTTACCTCAGATAAAAACATTCAGAATGGATGTTTGTGCCTCTTTAATCTTCTCAACCAAATCAGGAACAAAAGAAACATGAAAGAAATTCATAGCACTACCGTAGTCTTCAAAATCCAAGTGCATGTTAGTTATCACTAAAATTAGCTTCCCTTTATCTAAAGCCTCTTTCACTAAATTACTATAATACATTATACATAATGCATCTTCCACAAAATTTACTTCACCTAGTGTATAAATCCATTCAAATTCAAACATTTGGAGATACTTCATCCATCTTCTTTGTCATAGATTCAAATATCATTGTGAGAAAAACAATTCAATCTCTTATGATCCCTAAATATAGTAAATGTCTCACTAAAGAGGTAATGACACCAAGTATTCAAATCATGGACTATAGTAGATAATTCCAAATCATGTGTTGGGTAGTTCTTCTCATGAAACCATAACTGTCATGATCCATAAGTAATAACCTGATCTCCTTTCATAATAATACATCCCAATCAAGCTTCTGAAGCATCAGAATACACCTTATAACCTTGTCATGATTCTATAAATATTAATATTGGTGTTGATGTAAGGTTAACTTTATTCTCTTAAAAAGACTTTTTACATTCATCATTCCATTGGAATGGAACATTTTCCCTTGTAAAATCTTTAATTAGTGAAGCTAGTTATGAAAATTCATGATACAAAACATCAGTGATAACCGGCCAAACCAAGGAAAATTCATATCACAAAGACATTATTTGGTGGATTCTAAGAGATATAAGCCTCTATCTTTTCTAGATCCATAGAAACGCCTTTTTAAGAGATTAAATGGCCAAGTAAACATACGTCTTGTATCCAAAAATAACACTTTAAATGTTTGGTATACAAACAATGATCCTATAAAATTATCAAAAATGGTTCTAAGTGTTTCTCATGATCATCCCTTTCCTTTGAATACAAAAATATATCATCCAAAAAAACACCACAAAAGAACCTAGATACCTTTAAAATATCTAATTCATTAATTCCATTAAGACTGTCAGTTCATTCATAAGACCAAAAGGCATAACTACATACTCATAATGGACATATCTACTCTTGAAGGATTTCTTCATAATATCCTCATTCCGATCCCACAATTGGTGATATCCTAATCATAATTCAATTTTAGAGAACCATTGGGCTCCCCTTAATTGACCAAATATATCATCAATGTATAAAAGTATATATTTATTACTTATTGTAACTTTATTAAGTTTACGATAATCCATACAAATCCAAAGAGTTACATCTGACTTTTTCACAAACAAAAATGATGATTCCCACAGATATATACTAGGATTAATGAACCATTTTATTTCCCACTCTTCCAACTGTACTTTTAATTTCCTTAATTTTGTTGGTTCCATTTGATAAGATGGAAGTGAGACAGGACTGGTCCCCGGTAAGAGATCAATTGTAAACTCCACTTCTCTTACGGGTGGAATCCCTGAGAAATTATTGAGAAAACCATCATGAAACTAATAAAGAATTATTAGAAAGCCAATATTCTTGATATAATCCATAGATTACAAGGAAAAAGTTTCCAACTTGTACAAGATAGTTCCAATTTCTTATGCCAACAAGCTTGTTGCACCTGTGTTTACACTCTAGTCTCCTCTAATGATATGCTCTACACCATCATCAATTGTAAAACTAACCCTTTGGGTATAACAGTTTATGTGATCTTTGAACATTTTCAACAAATCCATTCCTAGGATTATGTCATAGATATCCATATCAAGCATAGATAAGTCCCAAATCAATTCATCTCTATCAATTTTTATTAAAAAATATTTTCACATAAAGGCTTGACATTCTCTTTGTCCAAGAGGTTATTGATGTTTTAAAATAGAAGGAATCATATCATCATGAATACCCTGAAGATCAATATCACGAGAAGCAATAAATGAATGGGATGAAACTATATCAAAAAAATTCCATAAGGGTGGAATGTAAAATAATTGTACCTCTCATCATAAAAGGCCTAGATAGATCATACATGATTATTTTCTTAGCTTCATACAATTTCTTACATACTTCACTTTTGTCCTTGTTACCCTATAAATATTTCACTAGTTTAGGAGTCATGGTATTCCTAGAATCTCCATAGATTCCTTGGTTATACTGGTGAGAATTATTCTGCTACCATTGTCTTGTCAAATCATACGACGTCTGTGAAACATGAGATGTGTCCCTAGGACCTGGCCATGGGGCACTATGACAATAGCGTTGAAGATAACCCATTTGGTTATAATTGTGACATTATCTAGGTTGTTCTAGGATGTATCACTTAATGTGATAAAAATAACCAAATTTAAAACATACAGTCTTTCTCGTTGGTTTAGGAGGAAGATTCACCTATCCATACATCTGATTCTGAGTCATACCACTACCTTCAAAATTTTTGTACCTATTTCACATATTTCTAGCATTAGGGTTACCCTAATTTCCTATAGGTATCATCATTCTCACTCCAGATTTAGTTTCTAATATTTTACTTTTCCCCATCATCTCTATATTGGCCATATATGTATAATATTTTATACAAATGATGAAAATATTTGAGTGAATTTCTAGGATCAACCCGAATTAAAAAATGAAAACCTTCAAGGATGAACTTGCATAATCTTTGTGTAAAAAATATAATAAATTAAATAATTTAGCTACATAATCCATCACTATGATGTTATCCTACTTCAATATGAAAAATATCATTATTATTGAGATTATGAATGTGTAAGGATTTAATTTTTTGTTGAAAATTTCTTCAAAATCCTCCCATGAAATTACTTGGTCTAATTTAGGATGAACTAAAAACTCGTACCATTGGAATTCTAGATCCTCCATCATGAATGTATCAAAAATAACTTTAAACTCAACTAGTGTTCCTCATAAATTGAAGATTAAATTCATCATATTCATCCACACCTCTTCATTTTTCGATTATAAATCAACCCAAAGGATTGGTGGATTATACTTATGGAAATGAAGAGAATGATCCACTTTCTTTGGTTAATCCCTTCTATTACCTCTATAAAAAGCCTAAAAAGTTTGGAAAATAATATGAACCAGTTCTTGGTTCATCTATATCCAAGAAACAACTATATTCTCAGCATCCACTTTTGGTTGGTTTCTACGATGCCTAACCGATTTCATTCTCTATAACCAAAGAAAAATTCCATTTAATCTCACTCTCTATAAACTGAAGGCTTATCAATTTCAAATCTACCACGTTAGACATATAACAACAATGATTTCCTAAATTCAACCATTTCCATTTTAAAACCATTTTTTGAAAATACTATCATACTCTTGAAAATCAAACTATTTTTGACTATTTTAAAAAATCCATAATTTTTCACTAAATTAAAAATCATTAATAAAAATGAATTATGAACTCCTAGTAGAAATTCATTTATATTATTGAATTTCATGCATTTTTCATTAGATAAAACCATGATGATGAGGTTACAACTCCTAGAAGTGTCTCAAAACACTCATGTACCCAACTCTCTGGTAACATGAAGTTTAGCATAAATAGGTAAGTTACACCTCTTAAAGCTCTACATTTCAAGTTCTGATGATCCAAATCCTTGATACCATCCTAACTCAAGGAGTAAACAAGAATGATTTTCCAACTCTAAGATTGAACAAATTGATTCCAATTGTAACATCCTACTCCTCACCCATAGTCTTGGGAAGATGTGGTGGGTGTTACTGGGCCTTAGGTGACATCCAAAAGACACTAAAGGTTGGAAATGAATTCCAAGGTCTCCATAGACAATTGGGGGATGATTTTACCTTTGAAAATAAAACTCAAAAACCAAATAACAATAACAAATAAATCACTATATGATGCATGAGTACAACATAATACAAATGAAAATTAACCAAACCAAAAACAATATCAGAGCACAAAGCAGACACCAAAACAAAAAAAACTCAAAGACTCCAAATACAACAAATCAGAAAATGCCAACCTGATCTAAGATCCAACTCAATAATCCATGCCATTTTATCAATATGCATCGCTAAAAATATGATATACCTTTCCTTTACCTATGTCTCAATTTACAATATTTTCAAATACTCCAAAGTTCCCAACTAGTGGCGTAATTATAAAAAATAGTAGGTTTTCCCCATGAATTCCCAACTCACACCATTAGGATAGGACAATTTATCGAATTTATATAAAACATTTGAAAACGGTGTATAAAAGTTTATAAAAAATCCATACCCATTTCTAAGAAAAATAGTTTCTATGGAAAGAAACCAAACAATCCTTTCAAACCATTTTTAAAATACATTTGTCATAGCCTATTCCATTAAAAATATCCACGCATGCATTCTCTAGTGATACTTTCATACTCATGGGAAGTATCTCATCGATCTACCAAGTTTTCACAAGGTAACCATATACCAAGTGCCCCAATGGCACATGCCACTTCTATAGGATCACGTCAATGCAAATGAATGCACACAAACTATTTATACAAAATACCATGCCAAATCAATTGTTACAAAACATTATATTAAAACAATTCATTTAATGAAAAACCTTTAACAACATTTTTCCATGAATAAAAAACAATATTTTAAAATCATCATTTTAAAATCCTAAAGCAAATCACTCTCCACAAAAAAACCAATTTACACAATTTCACAAATTATCACTAAAGAGGTTTTCCATCAAGTTTTACACATAAATTTCTCATTTAAATTAAATAAATTCATTCAATATTAAATTGAGCCTTTAAGTTCTAACAAAGTAGAGTAGAGAGTGAATCCATCTACCACTAAATGTTTGGATAAAATGAATAACGGAACAAAACTTCCAAAAACATGGCTTGAAAATCCAAGAAACATCCTTATATAGTGTTCCCTATCATCAAAATAGTCACACATAATCATTGTTTTCATCAAACAGCAATAATATATCCCCAACAGATTAGATTCATGCATACAAGAGAGTAAAAAAGAAGAAGTCTAAGTAAAACCACCAATAACAAGAACTTACCAAGGAATTCATGCCTCTAAGACAATAGATCACTCCAAGATTGAGAGGAATGGTATCTCTAGAATTTTTAAGGGGTTTAATTTGTGTTAGGGTAATATTAGTGGAAAAAAGAGTCATTAATGGGGTAAACTGAGTTAGATCAAAAAAATATGGATCTTGTTTTTAATGATCACTACCAAAAATCGAGGCATGGGAAGTTCCACGTTTTATCTGCACTAAGAAAAAAGCACTGATAAAGGTGGGCCTTTATCCATGCTAACTAAAAGCGCTGATAAATCAACCCTTTATCAGTGCTAACATAAGTGTTGATAAAGGTTTACCCTTTATCAGTGCTTGTTTTAGCGCTAATAAATGATAGATTTATCAGTGCTAGTCTTAGCATTGATAAAAGTTTTTAATAGTAATTTATGTACAATTATTATAACTATATTCAAAAACAATTATTATTTGTGTATATTAAATAAAAAACGCATGTTTATAATTAATATATATATTTTAATAATTCAGATATATATATAATGTTTTAAAAAAGTATAATATTATAATTAAATATATATGTGTTTCCGATGAATTTGGTCAATTAATATATTGATCATATGTGAATATTGTTATGTATCATCATGAATGTTTATTTATACATTACACTCTTCTTATTATTCATGTTTTCCATTGATGGATCATTTTTTATTATGTGTGTTTTATTATAGATGTATATGATTAATTCATGTTACCAATATACTATATTATGTTCTCAATACTTATAAAATTACATTAAATATATTTATAGAATAAATATATTTATTATATTTATAATCATTAAATTTTAAGTATATATAAATAATTTTTAAATGTATTTATTTTTAATTATAATTATAACTATATATATTTTTAAATAATTATAAAATTACAATAAATACATATATTATTTTTTTATAAATATATATATATACATAAAAATATATAAATTTTTTTATAAATGTATTTATTTATAGTTATAATTATAACTATAAATATATATATATATATATATAATATAAAATTATAATAAATATATTTATTATAATGGGTGTCATATATCTAAACCATCACCCTTGGTTAGGCTTACCTTCTCCCTAAGGTTAGTGTTCAATTATCAAGATAATCCTCTTAAATGAGGCTGATGAAACCCTTTCTGGGGTGATAGAAACATGGTTCACCATAATTGATTTTAGGAAAACCCGAATATGTGTATGAGAGCTAGGCCTTCATTTTATCGTATTGTTCTTTTCCTAGCAAAGAACCCAACACATTATAGAAAAAACCTTGTCGCATGTTTTTATCTTAGTACCATGCTGCCTAACACTTCCTAGAATGATACTCTCCCTTCATCCATTAATGCGTAGATTCCAAGATGATTGATATACATGGAAGTAAGAATACATACATTTCTATTCCTAAAAAATACCCTTCTTCTAAACATTCTCATCAGTTTGGTATCACCATGTTCTTCAACCGCCAATCCAAAAAGTTCTTCTTATGTATCTATTTTCATTATATCTTTTGCATCCACTCACCATATTCATGTTTGTAATGAATTTTCAACAAGTAATACTTCCCACTAAAGCATTTAGGTAATGAATCAAAAAAATAGGTGTCATGCAAATCCACATTGTTGATGTTCCAGTGAAGGATCTTATCTTATTACCTAAGTGTTGTGTTTATGAATCTAGGATGCATGATGGATTCTATGAAGAAGATGTTATTAACATGGAACCATAAAAATGAGAGGTCATCACCATAATATTTATTATTCTAGTAACTGATAGCAGCTCGACCCATCACATAGCACACCTTCACCTTCATAAAATTCATCTTCTCGATCAGGAAACGTGAAAGGCTAGACATCATCTTAGTTTGACCAACCTAAACAATACATTATTATATATATCTATTATTTATAAATCTTTCATATAAAGAGTTCACTATTATAATGTTCCATTCTAGCCTCACATTAATTCTCTTCATGACTTCAAAAACACACGTTAAATTAATACCCCTTCCTTTTTAACATTCATTATTATCTTTGAAGAATCAGAGTGGAATCCCCCCCAGTTAGCATACTAGATAAATTCATTTATGATTTTTTTCAATATCATTCATGGTTACCTTAGGTTCCAAGATTACTGATAGCTACCTATTTACCTATAACCCCTCTTGGTTCATATTATATTATAATAGTTAATGAAATTTAAATGGGGAGTGATATAGGAGATCCCAATGTGGATCTCACAAATCTGCTGGAGATAGATTCCTCATGACATGACCCTGAATTATCACACTATGATGCATTTAAATTTCAGTTCACGTATTAACTCAAAATACAATATGAATCCTTCATTATTCCTTCATTTACCCCAATCCTTTAGTGATATGTGTTTCATCTTCAGAGACCCTTCATACCATATTTGTTCTATTTATCTATTGGCATTAATAGATCAATCGATGGTGATCCATAATAAGTTTCTCTTCTTTTCTCCTTGGTTTCCTCTATGTTCATCATTTAGGGAAGGAAGAGGCAATGACATTGGTTGGTTTTAGGAATATTGGGATGAGTTGTTGATATAAATTTTTGGGTTCTAGTTTTTTGAGGATTCTCTTACATGAACTTGTATTGGAGAGTATCTATTTAATTGTACTTTCACAATTGTTGATAAAATATTATATTGGGTTAGGGGTTTACATAATTTTATTTATTTTGGGTAAATTTTGGTAGTTTCATGATTTTTCTTGATTTTGTTGGATGTTAAGGATTAATTTACCCATAACACATCAACTCAAACAGTCAGGTTCGATTTGAAGATCCATAAGACCTCATGTGCACCTCTCCATCAATGGATTGATGTTATATCATCAATCCTCCAACGATAAAAGGTATAGTAAGATTATTTAATAACAATTAACCATTTAATTCTCATTATTAATGGAATATCCCCATTTGATCAATAAATTATGACAACATGCTAGATTCTCTACCGATCTATAAAGAAAGGAAAAATTCATCATCAGATCGACAAGGAAAACATAGATCCAATATATATCTAAACTCATTTACCAAATATGAAGAGATAAATTCCATGGATCTAAGAATAACTTACTGCTCAAATGCCACCAGATCGTTCAAAGGTTGATAGGTCAAGGGGAGATGGATGGGAGATATTTAGACACTAAGAGGGATGTCGATAATTTGAAATTTGCACATGGGGGTTAGATTTAGGTGTAGGAGGTGAAAAACATATATAATTAAAACCCATAAGGTGTATTAATTTCACCCCTAGGAATGGAACACAAACTAGTCTACAATAGGAGTCTTCGATTTCCAAACAAGAACAAGTCTCTTCTTCTAGTGATGAGTGGCATAGGGAAATTATTTATGTGAAAGAAATGATTAAGATTGTTGGGTCATGAAGCTAATTCAAGTGTTTGTGAAAATACCTTAGTGACTTTTTATAATGATTCAAGTGTTTTAAAATTTTATTAAAGGTTCGTCTCTCATTTTAAATTATTAATATTGTTGGGTCATGAAGATTCCTTTAATGTTTAAAAAAAGGAATCCTGTTTGTGTGAAAGAGTGTTTGGAATTGATTGATTTATTTTAAAAATGGTGTGTTATTTTAAAGAGGAATTTGTGTAAATGGTTTTTTAATGGTATTTAAATTGTGATTTTTTAAATAGTTTTCAAAGGACATATGAACTCTAGTTTTTTTATAATCTTTTATGTTTATATTTTTATATAATTAGAAAAACCATTATATTGTATCAATATTTTGTGTATTTGTTTTGTTAAATACTAATATCATCGAATCAAATGTGATGGATATGAATAAGGAATGGATGGATTCCAATCATTCAATAAGAGAGTATGCAGATGGAGTGAAAGAGTTCATCATGTTTGAAAAAGATAATCCATATGACCCTTCTCAGATCCTTTTTTGTGTTTACGTTGTTTTTATTTAATACAAGTTAGTCTAGAGGTGTTGGAAGAAAACTTGATCTATCATGGAATAGATCTAAGTTATAAATGTTTGAATAAACACAAGGAAAAAAGAGAATGTAGCTAGTGGATTTGATAATAGTGCATTTTATGGATCATCTGATATGATTAAAAGTGTGGACAATGAAGAAGACCGTATCGAGGATGTGATTATAGATTTTAATGATGATGAATATCATATTGAGGAAATGATAAGGATAGTTGAGGATGAACTTCATGATTGCCCAAAAATTTTTGACCATTTAAAGAGTAGTGAAAATATGCCTTTTTATGGTGGTTTCTCTAAATTAATTGCATTTTCAGCTGTACTGAAGCTGTATAATTTAAAAGTAGGAAACAGAGGGAGTGACGCTAGTTTTACAAAATTACTTACTCTTGAATGACATGATCCCAGAAGATAATTAGCTTTTGAGCCGAACATACGATGCTAAAAGAATTCTACATTCAATTGGTATGATCTCTGAATGAATACACACCTACCTGAATGATTGTAAAATATTTCTCAAGGACTATAAATCACTTATATAATTCCAAAATTATGGTGTTTCTTGATACGAGAAATATGAATCAGGTCCTATGAATGTTTTATGGTACTTTACAATCATTCCAAGTTTTTGGTGCCTATATGGAAGTGAGGAGACCAAAGGGAAATTGGCATGGCATGCAGAAAAAATAATAAAGATAGTAAACTATGTCACCCAGAAGACTCTCCTCAGTAAAAGAGAATCAATCATGAGTTTCCTGATTTTGGAAACGAGACCAGAAACCCATGTCCTATTTTATCTAAAGATGAGGTGAATCCATTTGGTATTAAAATAATCACTCACAGTACGTGAATGGTTATGTTGGTAAATTATAACTTGGCACTGTGGTTATGCATGTAACAAAAACACATCATGTGATCTATGCTTATATCAAGACCGAAACAACCAGGTAATGATATTGATGTTTATTTGGTTCCATTGATCGAGGATTTGAAATTATTGTGGGACTCAGGTGTTATTTTGTATGATGCTTATAAAAATGATGATTTCATATTAAGATCCATGTTTTATGGGATGATAAATGACTTTTTGATTATGAAATTTTTTTAGGATATAGAATTAAAGGATGTCATGGGTGTCCCATCTGCAAATAGGGTACATAGTCAACTAGGTTGAACCATTAATTAAAAACTGTGTTTATAAGACATCATAGATTTCTACCCCAATGACATAAGTACTGATCTTGGATGACATCATTCTATGGAAGTTCAGAAGAACATACCGCACCATCTTCACTAACAGGTGATAAACTTTTTGAGAAAGTAAAAGATATGGACATTACTTTTGGTAAACTATTTTAAAGAAACCTTACATAAACTAGTTGGAATAAAAGAATTTTTTTTTTGATTACCATACTATAATTGTCTGTACATCAGACACTTTCTTGATGTTATGCATGTTGAAAAATAATTACCTGAAAGTTTCATCAGCACGTTGCTAAATGCACCTGAAAAAACAAAGGATGGAAATAAGGATAGGTTGGACATGGTTGACATGGGAATAGAGATCCTATCCTTTTACATATAAAATTACATGATTTTAATCATAATTATACATAAAGGTACAAGCCAAGGATTGTAAGTTCTATTTTCTTGGAAGACGAGGTACGTAATCAAACATTATAAAAAACAAATTTTTATTTAAAATCCATAATGAGATCCTATATTCCATTATTCTCATAAATATGCATAGGATAACCTAGGTATAACATGAACAAAGTGATTATCTAAAATATCAGTAAGTGAATAACCATAAGAACAAAGCATTAGCACATGTGATAGAAGGAATGACATGATGATATAAAAAAATCATGTAAAATATGAAATCATAACATATAAATATTTAATAATACAAACATGGAGTCATAGTAATGTGGAAGAAACATAAGTTATGAATTTAGTACGAGTCAAGGATAACTATCAAGACTGTTTCCCATTGTAGCACAAGCCAAGGCTAACCACCAAGACCGTTTCACATAGTAGCACAATCCAAAGCTAACTGCAAAGGTCGTCCCACATAATGTCTCATGAGACTCAACTTTACCCATTACATTGGAGAACTATCTAGTCACACCCATATTATCTTTCCATGAATATTTTTGTCACATAATAAATCATCAATCATATATAAACATAAGGATTATATATGGAAAGGATTGGGTACCATAATCATGACATAAAGCATAACAAATGGGTGAATCATTAAAGTGCCCATGAAAGAAAGGAACTAAAATATACATGCAAATTCATATGAGAAAATAGGAATGTATCATGGGAAGTGATTTCAAGTAGGTGTGACAACATGTAAGAAAATTATTCAAGAAAGTGTATCATTAAAAAAAATTGAGAGGTTTTAAGGAAAATACTATAGAGCCTTCAAAATAGAAAAGGGAAAAATACTTTATAGAAAAAATAGAAGTTAACCCAGAACGTTTTCATAATAAAAATTAATGATTTTATAAAGAAAATGTTGTCTTAAAAAAAAGATAGAGTGCACTTGAAATACGATAAGAAGTCAGGAAGTTCACTTAAAATAGGTTTTCTTATCGAGAAGTATTGATGAGGGAATCACTTAAAAACATGTATATCCTAAAAAGATAATGATGGAAGGGTTTTGGTAAATTAATTTTGTACATGTACACCGAATTTATAAGATTCACATAAATATAGAAGATAAATAAATTTTTGTAGAAATAAATATAAAGAAACCCGAAGGAATAAATGAGATTCGTGTAGAACTCCTTACTGATTATCGACATGGTATTGAGTGTACTTAAGTGGAATTCATGAGAGACAAAGGGTTTTATCATCACATATAAATCATTAGGGAGTTATGGGGATTGTGAGAAATTATATCCCATCATTAGGTACTACACATAAAATTTCATATCATAGAGGGCATTCTTGAATAAAAGTGAAATGGAGAGGATCTCTTAATTTATGTCTGATGGTGTTCTCCACTTGTTATTAATGACCTCAATAAAAAAATTAGGTTTATTAATTAATAATTATATAAACTATTATATATTTAATTGATTTTTTATACCCTTTTTATGTTCATACATGTCCTTTTTAATGGGTTAAGTGGTTCAATTTCATTGCCCGGGTCCGTTCGTTTTCTTGGTTTTTACGATCAGTTTACTTATGTTCATGAAGGGAGAATCATGTGAAATGAGAATTTTTGTACAGAATTAAAGTTATATATTATTAGTAAACATACATAATATTACATGGTTATAAAATTCTTTTGGTTATTTTTATTTAAGGTGAATCATTATATAAAACATTAATGATAAACACTTGAATTAATTTTAGCAATTTTTCTCACAATTAACGTGTTTTGTATTATTATTTTACATCATGAGTAAATAAGGATTAAAAAACATTAAATAATATAAAATACACATATAATATTTTATTTAAACAATAAAAATGGTTTCATGACCTGAATTGAAGATAATATTTGAAATTGATAACCAGTCGTCCTTGAACGTGCTAAATTAACTCATCTCAAACGGTATTTTCATTTCTTCCAAATAAAAGGTGGGGAAAGGAGATATGATAATGAATTATCCCATTAGAATAACAAAATTACATAACATATATGTTTCTAGACTTTTCATACCATTTTTATGAGTATAGGTTAGGAAAGAAAATAGAACAAAGGAACTTAAAAATGAAAGAAAAGAAAAGAGGAATTTTACCTCTCGAATCAACCTTCCTTGAGAGCTTCTTAAGGGGAGAGGATTTGGTCTTCTGAAGTGACTAAGGGATTTCGGGCGTAGGGTAGGATCTTGAGAAGAGATTTGGGCAGAATATAGGCAATACACAAGCCTTGATAGTAGTGAAGAGAAGAGGTAATGAGGGGTGGTATTATAGTGGAGGAGAGGAGGGTTTTCATAATATTTAATTCTTTTGTTTATTATTTTTCCTAAAGACCAGAAATAGTGATTATTCCATGACCAAACATAGTAATAAGTGCATGTTTTTTGAACCAATTGGGATTACATCATCAATGTCTCAAAAAATCCATTATTTAGCATTTATCATAAATTATCGTGTTTTACTATTCATAAAAAAATCAAGTATTTTATAAAAATCCCAAAAAATAACCCTAACCATTTTCTAATATGTAGAATCCAAAAATGACATCCATTTTTCAAAAATAATTTCTTAAATGTGATTAATTTAATTTTTAATTAAAATCACAATTTACTCGAAAAAACAACAATTTTAAAACATTTATTTTCTTATTCCCAGATATAGGTATATCATACTCCCACTTTAATCTTATTTATATACTATCATAGGTAAGGATAATATTAATCAGGGTATGTTACTATTGATAAGCGTAACATTACTATTCCTAAGGGTATGTTATTATTCACTAAAAATTAAGTTGGACATATTGGACTCCAAATAACTTATTGATCACAACCGTGTATGTCAGATTTTTGAAATTCAAATAACAGAAGTGACAAAATTATGTTTAAAGGTAACATAGTACTTAGTAGTTCATTGTGTTGTGATTTCATGTGATTATATGACCTAATTATAAGAATGAAATTTCTATTGAGAACTTTGGGTCATTAAATTATCCCCCCTTATGAAATTTCTCCCTCGAATTTTCGTTTTTCATTCTAATGCATATGTTTGTGTGGGTAATTTTCCTTCATTACCTCCTATAGTTACCATGCTGCCTCTTTGTACTTATGGTTCTTCCATAGTACTTTCACCAGGTGAGTAGTCTTTTCATATATAACTTTATCTCTTTGATCCAAGATCTTCATTGGCTACTCCTCATAAGAAATATCATTCTCTAATTGTACCACCTCTGAAGAGAGTACATGTGAAGGATATTCTATGTACTTCCTTAAGAGGGATACATAGAAGATATCAAGGAAATTGGACATGGTAGGTGGAAGTTCCAGTCAATAGGTCACAGCCACGACACGATCAAGAATCTTGAAGGGGATGATGTACCTAGGATTTAACTTTCCTTTCTTCCCAAACCTTTTGACCTTATTCCATGGAGATATGAATAGAAATACCATGTCTCCAACTTTAAACTCAAGGTCCTGTCGACGATTTTCTATATAACTCTTATGTCGACTTTGGGATACCTTAATGTGTTGCTGAATGGTTTTTACCTTCTCCACCATTTCTTCGACCATTTCAGGTCCTAGATACTTACACTCACTGACTTCATCCCAACACACCGGTGTTCTAAACCTTTTCCCATAAAGGGTTTCATATGGTTCCATTTGGATGATCAAGTGGAAACTATTGTTGTAGGAGAATTCAACTAGTGGAAGATGTTGGTCTCATCCTACTTTGAAGTCCATAGATCATGATCTTAATATATCTTTCATTATCTGAATAGTTAGCTCATATTGGTCATCAGTTTGAGGATGATAGGCCATACTGAAGTTTAGTTTAGTGCTTAGAGCATATTAGAGACCTTTCCAGAACATCGAGGTGAATCTCATATCTTGATCGGATACTATAGATAGTGGCACTCCATGTAGCCTTACCACTTTATATATATATATATCCATGCAATTTGATCAAATGATAATACCTATCAAATCACAATAAAGTGATCTCTCTTTGTAAGATGATCCATAATGACCCATATAGCATTGTTTCCTCTAGATATCCTTGGAAGTCCAGTGATGAAGTCCATATTAATGTTCTCCCACTTCCATGTTGATATAGGTAGCAGTTGCATCATTCCCATAGACTCCTATCTTTCAGACTTCACTTCTTAACAAAACTGGCACTTTGATGTATACTTAGAAATCTCCTTCTTCATATTTTCCACCAAAATTTCTCTCAAAGATATTGATACATATTTGTGCTCCTGGGTGAATATTGAAATTCGAGCTATGTGCGTCATTAAAATTCTCTTTCTTTATCGCTATATTGGATGGTACACATAATCGTGACCCAAATCTTACAAATCCATCCTTTCTAATCAATAACTCAAAGTATTCCCCATTATTAATGGCTTCCACCCTTTTCCACATCTTTTCATTGATCATCCTTTATTTTATCCCTGAGGGATGGTTGAGAAATCATTTGAGAAATGATTGATTATGTTCCTCCCTTAATGATTCCCATTTCAATTCTCTATAAATCTTAAAAGATCATATCCTTTTCAATTCTCATCATTGATAAAGGCACGGGATCCTTTCTACTTAGAGCATCCTCCACCTTATTTTCCTTACCAGGATGGTAGTGGATTGAGAAATCATAATCCTTAATGAGATCTATCACTCATTATTGGTGAATATTATGCTATTTCTGTGTGAATATTTATTTAAGACTCTTGTGATCATTATATATCTCACACTTCTCCCCATTAAGATAATGCCTCCAAATTTTCAACACAAAGTTCATAGCCACCAGCTCCAGTTCATGTGTGGGATAGTTTTTATCATGTATTTTCAGTTTCCTTGAGTCATAGGCTATCACTTTATCCTTTTTCATCAACACACATCCTAATTCCTTCATTGAAGCATCACAATATACCACAGAGAGTTCTCCACTTGTTGGGAGTGTGAGTACTGGCACAGTGATAAGCCCCCTTTTCAAATCCTTGAAATAGTCTTCACATTCCTCAGTTTACACAAACTTTACTCCCTTCTGTGTTAGCTTGGTCATTGGATTTTTCAATCGTGATAAGTTATTCACAAAGCATTGATAATACCAGCCTAGACCCAAATATTTGTGGATCTCTATTAAAGATGTTGGTATGTGCCACTCTTCAATTGCATTTGTCTTGGAAGGGTCCACATATATCCCTTTTCTGGTGATAACATGCCCCAAGAGTGATACTTCCTCCATCCAGAACTCACATTTATTGTACCTTGTATACAACTTCTTCTTTTTCAAAGTTTTTAACACAATATTCAAACACTCATCATGATCCTACTTTCTCTTGGATTATATCAGAATATCATCAATAAAGACTACCATAAATTTTTCGAGTTAATCTCTTAAGACTCTATTCATTAAATCAATGAAAAATGATGGAGCATTATTGAGTCTGAAGGGAATCTATATGAACTCATAGTGTCTATACCTCGTTCAAAAGGAAGTCTTGGGAATATCTTCCTTATTCACCTTTAATTGGTGATATCCCGACTAAAGGTCCACCGTGGAGAAATAATTGGCCCCACAAATCTGATTGAACAAGGCATCTATCTGAGGAAGGGTATAATTTTTCTTTATCATGATTTTATTGATCAGACAATAATAAATGTAGATATGCATTATCCGTTATTCTTCTTCATGAAGATGACTGGAGCACCTCATAGATAAGCACTCAGGTGTATAAAACCCTTCTTCAGATTCTCCTATAATTTCTTATTCAGCTATTCTACATCTATGATGGCCATTATTTAAGTTTTATTTGATATAGGAAGAGAATTGGGAATAATTTCACTTAAGAACACAACCTCTTGATCCAGAGGAAGATCAGGAAACTCTTTAGTGAATACATCAGTGTAATCCCTCGCGATAGACACGTCTTCAAGAATGATTCTCTCCTTTGTCTCAATTATTTGAGGTAGAAATGCTTTCTCATAAGGAATTAATATCCACACTTGATACACTGATTCTAAAGTAGATTCATATTCCTCCTTAAACTTGTAAAGAATTGGAGGATGATTTGGGATGTGAAGAGTGATCTCCCTTTCCTGAAAGTTGATGTTGGATTTGTATAAAGATAGCCAATCCATGCCCTAGATAGTTTCAAACTCCCCTAAAGAAAGTATGATAGCATTTTTTGGGAGGTTCAGTCCAAAAACTTTAACTAGGGAGGATTTATAAACCATGGACGCAATAATTTTCCCATTATCTATTCTCAAATATAACATATCCTATAAATTTTGAGGTGGTATTTGAATAGTTATACTAAACTTGAAAGATATGAAAGAATTCGTAGAACTAGAATCAAATAGTATGTTCATCATTCTTGAATGAATAACTAGAATACCTATCACGACATTGTTTTCTGGATCCACCTCAGCAAAAGTGATAGCATAATCCCTTCCTTGTTTCCTTGGAGGTTGTTGTTGACTTCCTTTAACAACCCTTGGATTAGGGAATTTTTTTTCACAATGACCATTCTCCTTGCAGTTGTAACAATGAAATATAGGCTGAGTGTTGATCTAAACCTTCCTTTATTCTTCCACATTAGCAGGATTCTTTATATCCCATCGGCAGTTCTTTTCCAGATGTCCCATTCTTTTGTATTTCAAGAAATTATTGGTTCCCTTTAGACAGTTCCCAAGATGCTTCTTCCCAAAACTTTTATAAGTGGGATATTCTGGATTCTTTCCATCATGGGATTTTATTTTGAACCACTAATGTTTTTCTCCATTTTACACGTCTTGTCAATAGGACCACGAGACCACTGAGATTCTCTAATATCCATTTCAACCTTGAGGGCCCAACTGAAAATCTCCTAATAACTGTCAACATCTCGAATTGACAACACCTTATGTAGACTTAGCTTTAGCCTGCTAAAGAAGCGATACACCTTGCTTTCAGTGTTCATGACAAATCCAAGGTCTTACCATGAAATCCTTGTAATGTTTATTTCATACGCCCTCATGGAATAATCTTCCTTCTACTTGAGTCTGAGGAACTCTATTTCCATCTTGATATGGAGGGTTCGAGGAAAATATTTATTGAAAAACGTCCTATTGAATTCATCCCAATCCATGGAATCAATTTTCTCCTAGGGTATCATATTCTTGAATAGTTTTCACCACTGATCATCTTCCCCATCAAAATGATAGACCTCCAATATGACTTTCTCTTCTTCTGAGCACTAGAGGATAGATAATATCTTTTCAATTGAGTTAATCCACTATTCTGTGAGGAGGGGATCAAAATATCTGCTAAACATTGGAGGCATTTTCCGCTTGAAGTATTCTAAGGAAAATTTATCTTTCTGTGGAGGAGGAGGGTGTTCAGCATGATTTGAGTTATTATTCATAACTTGAGCTAACTAAGAAAGTATTGTCATGATGTTTTGAGAACCCATTTCCATAATATCAGTCATATCAATAGAGAAATATTCACATTTCCTATCACATTGGTTGTTGGAACATATACTTCTATTTCCTTCCATTAACTGAGAAAGAGACCATACAATTAGAGGGCCTAAATACTATGTTATTGAACATAAAAAGTAAACTTTTGAACACAACATGATAAACTTGTAAAGGAGAAGTATATCCTGACTTGTGATTCCTTAGGATTAAATCTATGTTATCCTAGATCCGTTTCTTAACTTATATTCCTATCGTATTTTTTTCCTTAATAATGGTTTTTACTAAGCTCTTGAATTTACCAAAGCATATCCCCTAGGATTTTCAAACCAAGAGTGAAGCAAGGCCCATTTTAGTATACCAGGATACCTCGAGTAAGGCCTAAAACCCTTTTCGGGGTTTTCACTCCTAGGTACATCTATACTAGATCCACCTCTACCTATTTGTATCCATATAGGGCTGTATTTTCTTGATAAACCACTTACTCTATACTTACCAAAATTTAGGGATGTTTTCTTATACTTAGTCTCATCCTTGTGGTTCTCACTAATGTGCTCTATTCCTAATATCCAAAAATAACTAGACCATCCTATGTTACCAACTATAGTTACCCTAGACTTTTACATATAACATTACATGATTTTAAGTATAATTATACATTAAAGTACAATCCAAGGATAATAAATTCTCGTGTCTTGGAAGACTAGGTACATAATCAAACATTATAAAAACAAAAAAAAAAATTAAAATACATAATGAGATCCTATCTTCCATTGTGATCATACATCTACATGGGATAACTTGGGGATAACATGAACAAAGGGATGATCTAAAATACCAGTAATGGGATAACCATAAGGAAAAAAGCATTAGCACATTGGATAGAAGGCATGATATGATGATATAAAAAAGGCATGTAACATATGAAATTATAACATATAAACATGGAATCATATAAACATGGAGTCATAGTAATGTGGAAGAAACATAAGACATTAATTTAGTGAAATTCAAGGCTAACCACCAAGACCGTTTTCCATAGTAGCACAAGCCAAGGCTAACTGCAAAGACAGTTACACATAGTAGCACAAGCTAAGGCTAACCACCAAAACAGTCAAACATAACGTCTCATGAGACTCAACTTTACCCAATGAATTATAGAGCTATTTGGGAACACCCATATTATATTTACATGAATATTTTTTACACATAATTAATCATCAATCATATATAAAAATAAAGGCTACCCTTGGAATCAATTGGGTACCATAATAATGACATAAAGCATAACAAATGGGAGTATCATAAAAGTTTCCATGAAAGAAAGGAAAAAAACTATAAATGGACATTAATAAGGGAAAATATGAATTTATCTTGGGAAATTATTTCAAGTAGAAGTGAAAACATGTAAGAAAAGTTTTCAATAAATTTTAGCATTAAAACATTTTTTTATAGGTTTTAAGGAAAATACTATAGAGCCTTCAAAATAGAAAAGGGAACAATAATTTATACATAACAAGAAGTGAACCCATAATGTTTTCATAATAAAAATTAATTATTTTATAAATACAATGGTGGATTAAAACAAAATATATATTGCACTTGAAATCCAGTAAGAATTCAGGAAGTTCCCTTAAAATAGGTTTTCTTATCGAGACATATTGATGAGGGAATCGCTTAAAAACACGTATATCTAAAAAAGAGAATGATGGAAGGGAATTGATAAATAAATTTTGTACATGTACAAAAAAAATTGAATATTCACCTAAATTGGTAATATAACTTAATCTTGGTAAAAATATTGATAAGGCAACACAGAGGAATAAAGGAGATTCTAGTTAAATTCCCTACGGATTATCGGCATGGTATCATGTGTACTTAAGAGGGATTAATGAGAGAGAAATGGGTTTATCATCACTTATAAATAATTAGGGGTGTATGGTGGGTTCTAAATCATAACCCATAATTAGTGATTACACATAAAATGGCATACCATAGAGGACATTCTTGAATAAAAGTGAAATGGAGAGTATCCCTTACATTAAGTCTGATGGTGTTCTCCAATTGTTATTAATGACCTGAATAAAAAATTAGGTTTATTAATTAATAATTAGATAACCTATTCTATATGTAATTGATTTATTATTCCATTTTTAAGTTCATTTGTGGTCTTTTTAGTGGGTAAAGTGGTTCAATTTCATTGTTTGGGTCCGTTCATTTTCTTGGTTTTTTCGATCGGCATACTTATGTTCATGAATGGAGAATAATTTTAAATGAAAATTTTTTTCCAGAATTAAATTTATATATTCTTAGTGAACATCCATGATATTATATGTTTATAAAATTCATTTGGTTATTTGGAGTGATGGAGAATCATTATATAAAATATTAATGATAAACGCCTGAATTAATTTTAGCAATTTTTCTCACAATTTACTTGTTTTGTATTATTACTATAAATCATGAGTGAATAAGGATTAAAGAACATTAAATAATATAAAATAATCATATAATAGTGTGTTTAAACCATAAAAATGGTTTCATGACCAGAGTTTAAGATAGTAATATAAATTGATAACCTGTCTTCCTTGAACGTGCTAAATTAACACATTTCAAACGGTATTTTCATTTCTTTCAAATAAAATGTGGGTAAAGGAGATATGATAGTGAATTTTCCCATTATAATAATATAATTATAGTAAATTTGTTTTTTTGGAGTTTTCATACCATTTGGATGAGTATAGGTTAGGAAAGAAAAGAGAACAAAGGAACTTAAAAATGAAAGAAAAGAAAAGAAAAATATTACCTCTTGAATCAACCTTCCTTGCGAGCCTCTTAAGGGGGAGAAGATTTGGTTTTTTAAATAGAATATGGTTTTTTACAAGTGAGGGGGGTCTTGAGGAGATATTTGGGTAGAATATAGGAAAGGAACAAGGCTTGAGAGGAGTGAAGAGAAGAGGTAAGGAGGGGTGGTATTTATAGTGGAGGAGAGGAGGGTTTTCATAATATTTAATTCCTTAGTATATTATTTTCCCTCAAGAAAATAAATAGTGATTATTACATGCCCAAAAATAGTAATAAGTGCATGTGAGTTCTAACCAATTGGTCTTACATCATAATATCATCATCAATGACTCAAAAAAATCCATTATTTTGCATTTATCATAAATTATCGTATTTTACTATTCATAAAAAATTCAAGTATTTTAGAAAAATCCCACGAATTCACCCTAACCATTTTCCGACATGTAGAATCCAAAAATGAAATCCATTTATCAAAAATAATTTTATATATATTATTAATTTAATTTTTAATTAAAATCACAATTTACTCGAAAAACAACAATTTTAAAACATTTATTTTCTTATTCCTAGATATAGTTATATCATAATCCCACTTGAATCTTATTTATATATTATCATAGGTAAGATTACTATTCATTAGGTTATTTCACTATTCATAAGGGTAACATTTCTATTTATAAGGGTATGTAACTATTCACCAAAATTTAAGTTGGTTATATTAGACTCTAAATAACTTACTGATCATAATTGTATATGTCAGATTTTCGAAATTGAAATCACAGAAGTGAAAACGTTATGTTTAAATGTCACATAGTACTTAGTAGTTCTTTGTGTTATTATTTCATGTGATTATATGACCTAATTATAAGAAGGAAATTTCCATTTAAAACTTTGGGTTGTTACATTATCCCCCCCCCCTTATGAAATTTTTCCCTATAAATTTCATTTTACATTCTAATCCATAAATAGGTGTTGTTACTATTCCTCCATTTCCTTCTCTAGTTCCCATGTTGCCTCTTCGTGCATATAGTTCTGCGACAATACTTTGACCAGGTGAATAGTCTTGTTACGAAGAAGTTTATCTCTATGATACGAGATCATCACTAGCTACTCCTCTTAAGAAAGATCAATCTCTAATTGTACCACCTCTGAAGAGAGTACATGTGAAGGATATTCAATGTAATTCCTGAATATGGATAAATGGAAGATATCGTGTATTTCGGGCATGGTAGGAGGGATTTCTAGTCGATAGGTCACACCCCGACATGATCAAGAATCTCCAAGGGGATGATGTACCTGACACTTAACTTTCCTTTATTCCCAAACCTCATAACCTTCTTCTATAGAGATATGAATATAAATACTATGTCTCGAACTTTAAACTCAAGGTCTTGTTGATGGTTGTCTGCATAACTCATATGTCGAATTTATGCTACATTAATGTGTTGTTGAATGGTTTTCACATTCTCCATAATTTATTTGACCATTTTAGGTCCTAGCAGCTTATGCTCACTAACATCATCCCAACACGCTGGTGTTATGCACCTTTTCACATAAATGTCTTTGTATGGTGTCATTCAGATGCTCGAGTGGAAACTGTTGTTGTAGGAGAATTTAACTTATGGAAGATTTTGGTGCAATCATCCTTTAAGTCTATAGAATATGATCTTAACATATCTTCAAGTTTCTGAATAGTTCGCTCAGATTAGCCATCAGTTTGAGGATGATAGGCCGCACTAAAGTTCAATTCAGTGCTTAGAGCATATTGGAGACTTTTCTGGAACTTCGAGGTGAATCTCAGATCTTGATCAGATACTATAGATAGTTGATCTCTATGCATGATTACTACTTATTTGATATATATCCATGCATGTTAATCCAATGAGAAGTCCTCTCAAATCACAATAAAGTTATATATCTTTGTAAGATGATCCATAATGACCCATATATCATTGTTTCCTCTAGATGTCCTTGGAAGTCTAGTGACCAAGTCCATGGTAATGTTCTCCCACTTCCATGTTGGTATGGATAGTGACTATATCATCCCCTTAGACTTTTGTCTTTCAGCCTTCACTTTTTGAAAAAACAGGCACATTGATGTATACTCAGCAATCTCATTCTTCATATTGTCCCACCAAAAGTTCTCTCAGAGATCTCAATACATATTTGTGATCCCTGGGTGAATAGATAAGTTTGAGTTATATGCATCATTCAAAAGCTCTTTATTTACCTCTAGATCAGATGGTACACATAATCATGACCCCAAATATTATAACTCCATTATTTTCAATCAATAACTAATAGGATTTCCCATTTTTAATGCCTTCCACCATTTTCTGAAGTTCCACATCTTTTCTTTGAGCATCCTTTGTTTTATCCATTAGGGATGGTGGAGCAATCATTTGAGAAATGACTGATGATGTTCCTCCCTCAATGAATCCCATGTCCATTCTCTATAAATCCAAAAAGATAGTATCCTTTTCAATTCTCAATATTAATAAATATACTAGATCCTTTCTAGTTAGAGAATATGCCACCTTATCCGCCTTACTGGGATGGTAGTGGATTGAGAAGTCATAATCCTTGATGAACTCTATCTATATTCTTTGGATAATATTAAGTTCTTCCTATGTAAATGTATATTTGAGACTCTTGTGATCATTATATATCTCACACTTCTCCCAATAGAGATAATTCCGCCATATTTTCAATGTAAAGATCACCTTCTCCAACTCCAGATCATGTGTGGGATTTTTTTGGTCATGGATTTTCAGTTTCCTTGAGTCGTAGGATATCAATTTATCATTTTTCATCAGCACACAACATAAGTCCTTCTTTGAAGCATCATTGTATACCATAAAGAGTTATCCACTTTTTGGGAGTGTGAGTACTAGTGCAGTGATAAGCCTCTATTTCAATTCCTTGAATCATTCTTCACATTCCTAAGTCTATAAAAACATTACTCCCTTCCGAGTTAACTTGTTCATTAGGTTTGAAAATAATAATAAGTTCTTCACAAATTGTCGATAATACCCGTCTAGACCCAAAAATTTGTGGATCTCCATTACAAATGTTGTCCTGGGCCACTCTTCAATTGCCTTTATCTTGTAAGGGTCCAAAAATATCTCTTTTTTGGTGATAACATGCCCCAATAATGATATTTCCTCCATCCCAAACTCACATTTACATTACTATGCTTATAGCTTCTCCCTTTACAAACTTTTTAACATAGTATTCAAATACTCCTAATGTTCCTCCTTGCTCTTGGAATATATCATAATATCATCAATAAATACTACAACAAATTTGTCGAGGTAATATCTAATGACTCTATTCATTAAATCCATGAAAATTACTGAATCATTAGTAAGTCTGAAAGGCATCACTATGAATTCATAGTGTTCATACCTTGTTTGAAAGGCAGTCTTGGCAATATCTTCCATCATCACCTTTAATTGGTTATATCTCGGCTGAAGGTCCACCTTAGATAAATAATTGGCCCAACAAAGCTGATCGAGAAATTCATCTATCTGAGGAAGTGGATACTTGTTCTTTATTTTGATTTTATTGAGATCATGATAATCAATGTAGAGACACAATTATTCATCCTTCTTCTTGACGAAGAGAACTGGCGCACCCCATGGCGAAACACTAGGGCATATAAAACCCTTCTCCAGATTCTCCTGTAATAAGTTATTCAGCTCTTCCAACTCTACGGTGGCCATTCTATAAGGTTTCTTTGATATAGGAAGAGATATGGGAATAAGTTAAATTGAGAATGGAACCTCTTGATCAAGAAGAATACTAGGAAACTCTTCATAGAATACATCAGTTTAATCCCTCATAATGGGAATGTATTCAAGCATGATTCACTCCTTTTTCTCAATAATTTGAGCTAGAAATGCTTTCTCATAAGGAATTAGTATTCACACTTAAGACACTAATTCTAAAATAGATTCATCTTCCTCCTTACACTTGTAAAAAATTGAAGTATGATTCTGGATGTGAAGAGTGATATCCCTTTCCCGATATTTGATGTTGGATTTGTATAAAGATAGTCAATCCATGCCTAAGAAAGTGTTGAACTCAACTAAAGGAAGTATGAAAATATTTTCTGGGAGGTTCAGTCCACAAATGTTATCTGGGGAGGAGTTATAAACCATGGATGAAATAATTTTCCCATTCCCTATTCTAACATATAACTTATCCTCTAAATTTTCATGTGGTGTTTAAATTGTTCTACTAAACTTCAAATATATTAAAGAATGCATAGAACCATAATTAGATAATATTTTCTCCATTATTTAATGAATTACAAGTGTACCTATCACTACATCGTTTTCTATATCCACCTCAATAGTAATGATATCATAAGCTCTTCCTTGTTTACTTGGAGGTAGTTGTTGATTTCCTCTGACAACCCTTGGCTTGGGGAAATTGTTTTCATAATGTCCATGCTTCTTGCAGTTGTAACACTACACTACAGGCTGAGTGTTGATATAAACCTTCCTTTTTCTTCCACATTAGCGGGATTCTTCATATCCCTTTGGCAGTTCTTGGAAAGATGTCTCATTCTTCCTCATTTGAAGCAATTTTGGGTTCCCTTTAGAGAGTTCACAAGATTCTTCTTCCCACAACTTTTACAAGTGGGATATTCATGCTTCCTTCCATCTTGGGATTTTTTGTTAAACCATCCATGTTTTTCTCTATTTTCTGCTTCTTGTCAATAGTCCCACAAGACCACTGAGAGTCTCCAATCTCCATTTCAACTTTGATGGCACAGTGGAAAATATTCTCATAACTATCGAAGTACCGAATCATTAACACTTTCTTTAGACTCAAATTTAGCTCACTAAAGAAGTGATCCACCTTTCTTTCAATGTTCATGAAAAAGCTATAGGCATGCCTTGCAAGCCTTGTAATGTTTTCTTTATATTCTCAATGGACTCATCTTACTTTTTCTTGAGTCCAAGGAACTATATTTCATCTTAAGATGGAGGATTAGAGGAAAATATTTATTAAAAAACATCCTCTTGAATTCCTTCCAATCCATGAAATCAATTTCCTCCTAGGGCTTCGTATTCTTGATCAGTGTCCAACACTGATCAGATTCCCCATCAAAATGATAGACTACCAGTACAACTTTCTCTTCTTCTGATTACTAGAGGAAAAAGAATATCATTTCAATTGAGTTAATCCACTATTCTATGAGGAGGGGATCAGAAGATCCGTTAAACATGGGAGTCCTTTGATGCATGAATTATTCTATGACAACTTTCTCTTTATGTGGAAGAGGAGGGTGTTCCACATGATTCAAGTTATTATTAATAACTTGAGCCCACTGAGAAAGTATTTTCATGATTTTTTGAGCATTCGTTTCCATCATATCAGTCATATCATTAGGGAAATCTACACATTTATTATTACATTGGTTGTTGGAACATGTTCTTCTATTTCCTTCCATTAACTAATAAAAATAATGTACAAATTATAGGTCTTGAATACTTAGTTATTGAACATAAAATAGTAAAATTTTGAACACAAAATGATAAACTTGTAAAGGATAAGTATATCCTAACTTGTGATTCCATAGTTTTAAATATAGGTTATCCTTTATCTATTTCTTACCTTGTATTCTTATGAGATTTTTTCCCTTAATAATGTTTTTTACTAAGCTTCTGAATTTACCAAAGCATATCCCCCAAGAGTGTCAAACCAAGAGTGCAACAGCGCCTATTGTCATGTACTAGGATACCCCAGGTCAGGCCCAAAACTCCTTGTCGGGGTTTTCACTCCTAGGTACATCTGTACCAGGTCCACGTATACCTATTTGTATCCATATAGGGATGTATTTTATTAATAAACCACTTACTCTATACTTACCAAAATTTAGGGATGTTTTCTTATACTTAGTTTCATCCTTAAGGTTCTCACTATGGTGCTATAATCCTAATCTCCAAAAATAACCATACCATCCTCTAATACCAATTATAGTGACCCAATATTTTTACATTTAACATTACATGATTTTAATAATAATTATACATCAAATTACAAGCCAAGGATCGTAAAGTCTAGTGTCTTGGAATACTAGGTACATAATAAAACATTGTAAAAACAACATATTATATAAACTCATTAATGAGCTCCTATATTCCATTTTTCTCATACATATTTATAGGATAACATAGGGATAACATGAAAAAAGGTATGAGATAATATCCCAGTATGGGAATAACTGTAAGAACAAAGCATTAGCACATGGGATAGAAGGCATGATATGATGATATAAAAAAAGGAATGTAACATATAAAATCAAAACATATAATCAAGTAATCATATAAACATGGAGTCATATGTGGAAGAAACATAAGACATGAATTTAGTACAATTCAAGGCTAACCACCAAGACCATTTCCCATAGTATCACAAGCTAAGGCCAACCGCCAAGACCGTTTCACATAATAGCACAAGCCAAGGAAAACTGTCAAGACCGTCTCACATAACGTCTCATGAGACTCAACTTTACCCAATGAATTGGAGAGATATATGGGTGCACCCATCTTATATTTCCATGAATATGTTTTCAAAATATTTAATCATCAATCATATATAAACATAAGGGTTACCCATGGAAAGTATTGGGTACCATAATCATGACATAAAGCATAACAAATGGGTGTATCATAAAAATGTCCATGAAAGAAGGGAACTAAAATATAAATGGACATTAATAAGGTAAAATAGTCATCTATCATGGGAATTGAAGTCAAGTATAAGTGAAAATATGTAAGAAAATTAGTCAAGAAATTTTAGCATTAAAACATTTTTGAGAGGTTTTAAGGAAAATACTATAGAGCCTTAAAAATAGAAAAGAGAACAATAATTTATAAAAAAAATCAGAAGTGAACCCATAATGTTTTCATAATAAAAATTATTTATTTTATAAAGATAATGGTGGCTTAAAAATAAGATAGAGTTCACTTTAAATCTAGAAAGAATTTGGGAAGTTCCCTTAAAAGAGGTTTTCTTATCGAGAAGTATTGAGGAAGGAATCACTTAAAAACTTGTATATCCCAAAAAGAGAACTATGAAAGGGTCTTGATAAATGAATTATTTACATGTGAATATAATATAGAATATTCACTTAAATAGATAAGATAACTTCATTTTGGTAGAAATAAAGATAAGACAACCTGAAGGAATAATGGATATTCGGGTAGAATTCCTTATGGATTATCGGCATTGTATCAGGTGTACTTATGAGGGATTCATGAGAGAGAAATGGGGTTATAATCACTTATACATAATTATGGAATAATGGGGGATGTGCTAAATCATACCCCATCATTAGTTATTACACATAAAATGGAATAGCATAGAGGAAATTCTTGAATAAAAGTGAAATGAAGAGGATCCCCTACCTTAAGTCTGATGGTGTTTTCCACTTGTTATTAATGAAATGAATAAACAAATTAGTATTGTTAATTAATAATTAAAAAACATCTTCTATATTTAATTGATTTATTATACCCTTTTTAATTTCATTTTTAGCCTTATTAGTGGGTTAAGTGATTCAATTCCATTGTTTGGGTCCCTTCATTTTCTTGGTTTTTACGATTGGTTTACTTATGTTCATGAATGGAGAATCATGTGAAATGATACTTTTTGTCCATAATTAAAGTTATATGATTTTAGTTAACATAAATAATATTACATGGTTATAAAATTCATTTGTTAATTTGGAGTTAAGGTGAATCATTATATAAAACATTAATGATTAACATTTGAATTAATTTTAGCGATTTTTGTCAAAATTAATTTGTTTTGTATTCTTATTTTACATCATGAGTGAATAAGGATTATATAACATTAAATAAGATAAAATAAAAATATAATAGTCAATTTCAACCATAAAAATGGTTTCATGAACATAATTAAATATTGTAATAGAAATTGACAACTCGTCGTCCTTGAACGTGCTAAATTAACACATCTCAAATGGTATTTTCATTTCTTTCAAATACAAGGTTGGGAAAGGTGTGATGATAATGAATTATACCATTATCATAACAAAATTCAATTACATGAATTTTTCTAGAGTTTCCATACCATTTGGATGATTATAGGTTAGGAAATAAAAGAGAACAAATGAACTTAAAAATGAAAGAAAAGAAAAGTGGAAACTTACCTCTTGAATCAACCTTCCTTGAGAGCCTCTTAAAGGGAGAGGATTTGGTATTTTGAAGAGACTAAGAGATTTTGGAAGTGGGGGAGGTGATTGAGGAGTGATTTGGTCAGAATATATGAAAGCCACAAGGCTTGAGAGGAGTGAAGAGAAGAGGTCAGGAGGGGTGGTATTTATAGTGGAGGAGGGGAGGGTTTTCATATTATTTAATTCCTTAGTTTATCATTTTCCCTAAAGATTATAAATAGTGATTATTTTATGACCAAAAATAGTAATAAGTTCATGTGACTTCAAACCAATTGGTCTTACATCAGCAGATCGTCATCAATGACTCAAAAAATCCATTATTTAGCATTTATCGTAAATTATTATATTTTACTATTCCTAAAAAATTCAAGTATTTTAGAAAAAAACCCAAAAATTCACCCTAACCTTTTTTAAACATTTAAAACCCCAAAATGAACTCCATTTTTCAAAAATAAATTTATAAATATGATTAAGTTATTTTTTAATTAAAATCACAATTTACTCAAAAAACAACAATATTAAAACATTTATTTTCTTATTCCCAGATATAGGTATTTCTTAATCCCACTTGAATCTTATTTATATACTATCATAATTAAGGTTAATATTCATTAGGGTATGTCACTATTCATATGGGTAATGTTACTATTTATAAGGGTATGTTACTATTCACAAAAAAATTAATTTGGTCATATTAGACTCCAAATAACTTACTGATTGCAACCGTGTATGTAAAATTTTCAAAATTCAAATCACAGAAGTGAAAAAAATATTTTTAAAGGTTGAATAGTACTTATTAGTTCATTGTATTGTGATTTCATGTGATTATATGACCTAATTATAAGAATGAAATTTCCATTGAAAACTTTGGGTCGTTACAATAGGAATACAAGAAGAGTTGGCACCAGTGAAGGGTGAAAATTGAACTTTTCTTTCTCCAGATGCATACACTCTTTACAATCATGAGAGATATCAGTTTTGAAACTTCTTGAATGACGTAAAGGTTCCATAGGGGTATTCATATAATATCATAAAAATTGTATCAATAACTGATTTAAAGTTAAAGGGTCTGAAATCACATGACTGTCACATTTTGATGGAAGATCTAATTCCTATAGCTTTATGTTTCATTTTGACAAAGAATGTATGTTATAAATTAATGAAGCTTTGTTTCTTATTCAAAGTTATATGCAAAAAATTTATAGACCCAACGGAATTGCTGAGTATGAAAAGAGAAATTTCAGTAATATTTTGTGAATTGGAAATGTTCTTCCTGTCAACATTCATTGATATGATGGTTCATTTTACGGTTCACTTGGTGAGTGAAATTTGGCTATGTGGTCCAGTACACTATATATGGATGTACGCCATTGAATGATATATAATGATTTTGAATGGTTATGTCAAAAATCGAATTCAGCCAGAGGGTTGTATTGCAGAGCGATCTATTGTTGAGGAAGCCATTGAATTCTGTACTGAATACTTTTTTGGTGTGGAAAGAATTGGTCTACCTAATTCTTGTCACACTAGGTGGCTTGCGGGTGAAGGAAGTTCTGGAAGAGAGGTTGCCACAATCAATATTATAGATCGTGAGCAATCCCACCTTTATGTTTTTCATAATAGTTTGGAGGTTGAACCATATGTTGAAACCCACAAATAAATTATTAGGAATTTGAATCCATTAAGGTCTGAAAATGGATATAAAATATACATAATTGATAGTTTATAGGATGGTTTCAGGACCATATATTTAAGGAGTTAGGATAAAATCCAGACTCAATTTTAGAATGTCTTTTAAGGCTTGTAGAAGGACCAAGTGTGTATGTTTTATCTTATAATTCTTATGTAATTAATGGTAATACATTCTATACTAATGAACATGATGAATAAATTACCATGCAGAATAGTGGAGTTACACTTGTGGCTGAAGCGATGCCTGTTTCCAGTGATAAGGACAGAAATCCAATTTATGTGAATATGTCATACTTTGGAATCAATAAACATATATGGGAGTTGGATTATACCAACTTTCAAGTGCTGATTTTTCAATGAAAGTGGGTTGATAATAAGAGTGTTGTTAACATAGATGAGTTGGGATTCATGAAAGTTGATTTCAGTAAGGAAGGGTACAAAGATGAGCCATTTATAAAGGCATCACAGAATGTAAAAATATTTTATATTCCAGATCCCAAAAACTGAAATTGTTCAATTATTTTGTTATCAACCAAAATCGCTGAAGGGTCAGATGAACAATCAATAGAGGATGACCCTATCTTTGGGACGTCTCAATCATTTCACAGCAGTCCAAATGTAGACAGTGTTCTTTATGTCATAGGAGACCACAATGAAGGGATTTGGATAATCGATAGAGACTTCAAATCCCTTCAGCCTTTAAAAAAGATTTCAATAATAGAGTTATATTTTTTTGTAATATAAATCATGTTACCTTATGTTATTATCTTTTTGTTACTACTTTTATGTAATATAAATTAAATTTTAAACCACTTCTGTATATAATGACTTCTTCACGCGATGATGCTCCCAATCTCGAGGCACAATAGGCTTCTCAACCTACTGCTACTCGCAGTGCATAGGACCAATAGGTTTCTCAACGAATTGTTGCTACTTATCCCAGTGTAGAGGTACAACCACTATCTTCACCTGCCGATTCTAGTGCTCTGAAGGAACATATTGATGATTTTGAAACTGAGTAAATGGTAGGAAAAAAACACTGGTGGCGCAGAAAAAATAGGTGCGTCGTAGATTGACGGTGTAAGAAAAAATCTTAAGAAAAAAATGTGAAAGGCATCAAATACGAGGTCGGATGGAATAAGTGGGTCCATCCTGTTAACCCTAACAAGTCCATGTCCAGTAGTTACATTGGAATCATCACATGGAAACACATACTGATTGATGTATATTCGTGGAACCATGTTGTTAGTACCCTTAATATACTAATGTGGGGATATATTACAGTAACATTATGATATCATTTCTTTAATTTACTAAAAAAATAAAATAATAAAACATTGACTTACTCTTCATCATCCCTTATAGAGTGAATTTATAGTGGATGACTCACACAAGGACTATGTATTAAGGGTTTCTAGAAGGATTCACTGAGGCTTTCACACAATTTTAACAAAATTTTATCTTAACAATGCTGAAGGGAAAATAAACCCACACCAACCTCCTATTTATGCACACCTGATAACCTAAGGAGTGTGGGATGTGTTTATTATCCATCATGCATATCATTATTTTCAGGTACACTATTCTTGGTAATACGTTGTTTTACGATACATGTATTCGTCACTTTTATTAAGAGTATTTTATTTATGAAATAGAAACTGAGTACTAAAAATAAGGAACTAGCATCAAAACCAATGTACCCCTACCATAAACCAATAATGGGGTATGATTCACCTGAAAAAAAAATTGGTACGTATTTTAAATCTATCTTAATACTTTTATGTTACATAAAACAACACCATAACTATGTCCCTATATTTATATGTAGATTGGTGAATCCAAATACAAAGTCACTTCAATCCCATGGAATGTACTATGGAAGGATGCATGTGTAAATAAATATGGGATACAAATAGATGAAAACACACAAAAAAGTATGGGAAACATGTGTAAGTATGACATAATAAATATTTGTTTTAATTTAAATTGATATTACATAAAAATGATTACTTATTTTCTTATATTTTTTATTTGACATAATCATAGGAATCAGCATCACCCAAACCAGATGTTGAACTACTTTCAGTGGCCTTAAAGCAGAAAGAAAATTATGGTCGTGTTAGAGGTGCGGGTTTCGGGGTGACACCCCAAACATTTTTTTGAGAAAAAAACTAGAGGATCAAAGATAAGAAATCAAAATGATGATAGAAAGAATATATATCCTTTAAGAACATATGAAATTGTAGATATATTTAATGGAAAATATGATGGTAGGGGGAAAGGAGAAGAAATAACTCAAGAACAATCAGTGCGTGAAGATCCCACCCCACCCCCACTATCTTTGAGATGAGCCATTTTCCTCAAAAACATGTCTTAGCTGAGTTAATCAATGTTCTAATAATTGTTTCCGTGAATTTTGAAATAGATAGACACTGATACCTTCCTGTACTGATATTGTACTTGGTGAAAATGATTATGATTTATATCTATAAACACACACCCATTTCCTTGTAACGAGGGTTATGGTATTCAATATCTAGAACACCATGCTACACAATAGACCAATTCCAACAGGTCATGTAAAAGTATTGATGAACGTAGCCCATGATCCAAGTGTTGAGCTACCTATTCTAATTGATGATGAAGATATTCATAAGTTTGAATAATCTCTAGGAATATTCATCCCATGGTCATCACAGCTTGTAAAAAACATGTCAACAAGGAGGTATTCATTTCCAATATATTTTTTAAGATAAACATTTAACATTTAATAGAAAAAGGTCTGAAACTAATTAATGTTATTACAGATGGACACAGGGAAGGGGGTGAAAAGAAAGATTGGCTCAAAACCATCTCAAGGATCAACCAACCGATCTAAATGATCTACTAAAATCACCTTAAACCCACCCGTTCTGTATTCGCATTTATTATCATTGCAGGATCAAGGGAATATGAAGTTGAAAGACGGTGGGGTTCACACAATTCTTTTTTATGAAAATATGTAAAGCGAGGAGGATCCAGATTTCATTAGTGTTGACAATGTAAGTGAAATCCTAGAGAATGATTGGCTAGGCAGATCAGTTGTAAATGTATACATGAGGTATGTTTTCATGATTTGATTTTCCAAAAGCTGATATACTTTGATAATTATGAATAAATAAATTTTATATTTTTTTCAAATGTATATATGAAAAACAATTGAAGGTATTTCCCCATGAAAAAAATTTGGACTTGTTATTCCTCACATCAACTCTACAAAAAAACAAATATAGAATCCAAGAAAGAGGGTGAAATAGTGGCAGGCCTACTCAAATCATTTAATAGAAAAATTATGGATGACAGAATCTTCTTAATACCAATGATGCAGGGGTAAAACTATATTATTTAATCATATAAAATATATTTTAATTTATTTCATTACTTATTAATTTTCGTGGTTTTTAGTAGCATTGGATGCTTATTATGGTCAATTTTGATACTCCAATGTTTTATTTATTGGATTCAATGCATGGATATCTAACAAACCAACCACAAATGATGGTGTTTGTCAATTTTTAATACACTACATACTAAATTTTGTAACTAAACATCTAGTTATTTAATTTATATTATCTTTTAATGAGGATTCTATTATGATGGGGTGGTGCGTGAATATCATCTACATCATGGAATAAGGCAAGGCAAAAATGAAATGAAACATCACAAGTACTACGACTGAATAAAAATCAGGGTGTATATAATAATATTTCAATATCCAAACACATATAAAAAAATACTTATTTTTCTCAATGTTTCTGCAGTGTCTGAAGCAAACAAATGATAAAGAATTTGGTTATTATGTTTGTAAATTTATAAAAGAGATTTTATTCCCTAAACAACCCACCATCCCTAAAGAGGTATTTTTGAAGATAATTACAATTTCATTTAAAATATTTATTAATCCTTTGTGTATTTATAATTTTTCAGTACTACCATGATTGTCTATAAGAATCATATCCACAAGATGAGATATATATTTTATAAATGAATGGGCAGCATACATGATGGAAGAATGTACAGAAATAGCATGAATATTTGACTGGTATGAATCGAAGTGTCTAATTTTATTTAACATTTTTATTATTTTTAGTAAAAAGATATAGTGACCTTTTGAAAACTGAAAAAATGAATTATGATTGTTTTGATACTGTAGGACAACAATCCATAAGTCATTTTTGACGTGCATGAATCAACTGCACCTAAGTATGACACATGGTTTGACAGTCATGACATAAAGTGTGTATTTTTATAATAAATTAAAAATAAATTTAGAAAAAAGAATGAGTGGCATACTGAAAAATGATTAATTTCATTTGGATTGTTTTGATACTTTAGGAAAATAATCCATCAGTAATTTGTAATGTGTAGGAATCAACCACACCTCCATCCGACAAATGGTGTGACCAATATGAATAAAAGTGTTCTTTATCAGTTTAAAATTGACATTTTATCCCAAAACATATCACTCAATGAAAACCAAAAAAACTTTATCTGCTTTTCTTTATAATTTAGGACAATAATTCATAAATTGTTTTTGACATGTATGAATTATTTTTATGTTAAACTGACGCACGATGCGACTAGTATGAATCAAAGTGTGTGTTTCCAGTTTGAAATGATATTTTAGTAAACATCACAATTGGCATACTAAAAACTAAGAAAACACATTCATATTGTTTTAATACTTTATGAAAACTATATATAAATCATTTTTGATGTGTAGGAATCAACCGAACCTCAATACATCACACTGTGTGACTGGTATGACTCAAAGTGTCTCTTTTTATTTAAAATTGACGTTTATTTTAGTAAAAAAACATAACTGGAATACTGAAACCCGAGAAAATGCATTAGTATTGTTTTGATAATTTATGTAAATGATCCATGAGTCATTTGTGACATTTAGTAATCAACCATGCCTCAATACAACATACGATGTGGCTAGTATAAATCCTAATGCGTATTTGTATTTAATATTGACATTAATTTAATTAAAAAGAACAACTGACATACTGAAAACCAAGAAAACACATTCAAATTGTTTTTATACTTTAGTAAAATGATACATGGGTCATTTTTGACATGTAATAATCAATTTCACCATAATTAGATGCACGGTGTGACCATTATGACTAAAAGTGTTTGTTAATAGTTTAAAATTTACATTTTAGATAAAAATGTCTCACTCACTAAAAAACAAGAAAATGATTTCTGGTTGTATTCATAATTTTGGACAGTGATTCTTAAGTCCTTTATAACATGTATTAAGTATTATCACATCAAATCAACATACTATGAGACCATTATGACTCAAAAAGTGTGTTTCCAGTTTGTGAATATATTTTAGTAAAAAACACAACTAACATTCTGAAAGATGAGCAAAATAATTTGGATTGTTTTGATACCTTAGAAAAATGTTCCATGAGTCATTTTTGACAAGTAGGAATTAACCAAACCTCAATTCGATGAACAATGTGATTGGTATAAATCCAAATGTGTTTTTATTTAAAAATGACATTTATTTAAGTAAAAAAGAACAAGTGACATACTAAAACCTGATAAAATTTATTAGTATTGTTTTGATACATTAAGAAAATGATCCATGAGTCATTTTTAATGTGTAAGAATCAACTGCACCTCAATCTGATGCACGGTGTAACCAGTATAACTAAAATTTTTCATTATCAGTTTAAAATTTACATTTTAGCTAAAAATGTTTCACTCACTAAAAATAATAAAATTATCTCTTATTGTCTTTGTAATTTAGGAGAGAGATTCATAAGTCCTTTGTGACATGTATGAAGCAGTATCAGCTCAAACTAATGCATGATACGACTGGTATGACTCAATATGGGTGTTTCCTGTTTAACATGATATTTTAGTAAAAAACAAAATGGTCATACTAAAAACCAAGAAACCCCATTCGTATTGTTTTGATACTTTAGATCAATGATCTATGAGTCATTTTTGATGTGTACGAATCAACCATGCCTCAATTCTAAGAATTATGTAACCGGTATAAATCCAAATATGTCATTTAAATATGATATTAATTTTAGTAAAAAAACAATGGACATACTCAAAACCAAGAAAACCCATTTGGTTTGTTTTGATATTTTAGGACAATGATCCATAACTCATTTGTGATGTGTATGAATAAAAATAACCTCAATACGATGTATGGTGTCACTTTTATAACTCCAAATGTGTTTTCTTTATTAAAAATTGTCATTTTATTAATGTATTCTTTCTTATTAATGTTTAATTTATTTCTTTATAGTATTACTAACATAATATTTGTTTCCTTACAAAGGGGGAACCTTATTCTTGAGTTGGGATGATTTTTTTGGTAACTAATACCATAGGTGGAAATTTTTGAGTGGGGATCACAGATTTCAAAGGATAAAACATTAATGTTTTTAACTATTTGTTGGGTAATTTTAAATTTAATTATGTAAAACATTGTTTGAAATGTATATAGCATTTTTCAAACCCTTATAGCGTTGCTTTGTTCTTGTGTGCGCTTTTGTGTGTGATGCTTTGTTCTTGTGTGCGTTGTGCAGGTGTTGTTTTGTGTAGGTGGTGTGTGTGTATTGTGCAGGTGCTATTGGTGGGTGTTTTGTTTATATGTGAAGGTGCTTCTAGTGGGTTTTCTGTTATATAAAAAACACATCACAAGAAGTTAGGCCTTTATCAGCACTATTTCGAGCACTGATAAAGGCCCCCTTTATCAGCGCTACTTCGAGCGATGATAAAGGAACCATTTATCAACGCTATTACGAGCATAGATAAAGGAACCATTTATCATCACTAATTAAAGTGATGATAAAGTTTTCTTTTATTCGTGCTAAAATAGCGTGGATAAAGGAGGGCCATTCTCAGCACTTTTTTTAGCGCGGATAAAGGACACCCTTTATCGGTGCTTTTTTAGAGCTATTAAAGGGTACCCCCTATCTTCATTGAGATTAAAAATGCTTTTCTATCACTATTAAAAGAATTTTCTAGCACTGATAAAGCCATTATCTGTTGTAGTGGGTGCATGGTTAGGGCACGCAGTTCAGAAAACCATGCACTAACCAAGCATTAACCACTACCTCCAAACATCCCTCACAAATTTGGATCGTACGGTTAGAAAAACTATGTGTCAACTATACTAAACCCCTTTGTCCAACATCACACGGTTTTTCCTTGGTGTCCACATGGTTTGTCCCAACCGTGCACCTAACCATGCACCTATTATATACCCACAATTTTAATTGCATGATTTCCAAGATGGTGGTGCATGGTTTCTACTAATCATGCTCAAATATTTCACCTCCATAAAGACTCCAAGAACATTATAAATATTCTCCAAACCTCCCAAAACATAACTCAGTTAATTTATATACTTAAAATACATAAATAAAGGGTTAATTACCTAAAACTGGGGGTGATAAATATAATATGGGTGAAGTGAGTTGAGTTAACATCTTGTATTTTATCATGTAACATTATTTTAGATGATACAAGTGATTGGTAAAATATTTATAATGCTATGACACGTTCATTTGGTCATAAATATAATTTATGGATTTTTATAGTTAAACTCATATAGGATCCAAAGTGAAATATTAGTGAATTTAAACTGACCAATATATGGTGGGGAGGGGCCCACATTCAAGTGACTATTCACTCACTCAAATTTGATATCTCTTTTATCTATTATCCTACATCCAGAGAGAGTGAGTGAGGATTTTATCACCTTAATACATGTTTTTTATCCTATATTGAAGAAAAAATTCTCGTAAAATGATGTCTAAGTCAGAATAACCTTCAATTCTCCTTTCTAGGACCTATATTTTTAATATTTATAATCGATAATGTTTCTAAAGTATGTGTGGATGATTGAGAAGGTTATAGCTTCATTTCATTCAAGAAATTACAATTAATAGTGATAGGAACATGCATTCAATCCAAATAAAATGATTTATGGTTTCAATTTTTATTTACAGATTCATGCTCATTTTTTCATGATTAATTAATTCACATGAGATTATTGGTTTTTGAATTGGTTGTAGTTTCACTGGAGGTGATGTTCTGAAATCGATCGTAGAATGAAAATTTTAATTTTTCTTGAATAGCTCACTTTTAATGCATTCCATATTCCAATAAGTGGTACCATATATATCATTTTATTAATTAAGTAAAATTAAAATCATTTTTTATGAATTAAATTAAATGGTGCCAATATCATTCTAACTCAATAAATGACACTTCAATCTAAGGTCAGATGTTCAAGTTATGGCCATCCAAAGATCAAAAAAATATATTCTTGGGATAAAAATATATTTATATATATATATATATTAATTATATATGTCTATATAAGAAAATTGGAGTGCAGTAGTGTGGAAGTGATCAGTTGAAGAAGAGTAGCCCGTGGGGGTATTATTGTCAACATATGTAGAAAAAACACAAAAAAAATCAAAGGTTATGTGTTAAACTTTAGAAATAAATATAAAAAAACAAATATTGGGAATCTTATCCAACCATGTGATATTCTATCCCCTACATAGGGGTGGCCATTAAAATTTAGTAGTTTCTATTGATACAGAATATTAGTTAAAAAATTATGTTTTCTTAGATATTGATGAGCCCTTTGGGCGCTCCCCCCCCCCCACCCACTCATAGCCCAATGTTTCTGCTTGGGTCATGTCGTACATCTGGCCCAATGGTCTAGTGATTCTAGGTTGAGTCAAGTCCTCCTTGACTTATATGGACCTTCTATACCCAATTAGGGCCTGGAATCCCTCCCTGGAAAAAAATAAAAACCCGGTGGCCAAAAAAACTGAAAAATCCAAAAAAAATAACTAAACATAATTTTAATGTTTAAAAAATATTTTGGGGGTCATGAGACAAATATTTTTCAAATTAAAATTAGGTTAATTTATTTTAATTCAAAATTAATTTCATCAAGTTGAATTGATTGAAAATATAATTTTATGCTAAAAATATATTTTGTGTTGATTGATTATGAGCCATACTATCCAATGTATGTCTAATATTTTTATTTATTCATGTAATTATTTTAATTTCTCTGATGTTAGTAATAATTAATAATAAATGATAGTATAAACATCATATGTCTCCCTTTTTATATGTGTAACAGCCTACTTTTCCATAAGTGATCTTATTAAAGTGTATTTAAATTTCCCAAGACACCCCCACCTATGTATGAGAATTTATGTATAATTATGAGGATGAAAAAAGATGAAGTTCATGATAATATTAGGAAAAATAAAACATTATATAGGGTGAAAACTACAACTCGAGTCAGTTGTGACTCATAGAGTAACCCATAGGGTCTTAGTTGATCCATAATTTTCTAAATGGATCAAACTTAGAAATGATCATGATCACATCATTTATTTATTTATTTATTAATGCATCGTTTATTATTTTTATGTTAGTTTTATTTGTATGTGATCACATAAAATAATTAACAGGCATGCTTAGATAAAATGAACATTGATGGTGAATTTTTTCTATTTAAATAATGGTTAAATTTTTAGTGTGGTCATATAGAACAAACATATTAAATATAAATTGGATTTCATTTTATGAGAATAATTAAAATCCATCAAATATAAATTAATACAAATGTCTTATATTACTTATGTATGAACAAAATGGTATGTATAAGGAGATCATCATCCGCAGATGAGGGTTCCAATTACTATTGAAAAGTTCTTATAAAAGTGGTGCATCGACTTATCTGAAATTGGAATCAAAGAAGTGGTCATAGATAGATTTGTGAAATTTTAGAGGAAAATAATTGGGTAAATAAAATTTATGCTTTGTAGGATATTAAATTTCACTCAAAAGATCAAGGATATATGATTTAATATGGTTGTCCAACCAAAATCATACCTTGAAACTCTCCAAGTTGTGGAATAGAAATAGTTTTAAATATAAAGAGAGGATTTAAGGATCCATGGAACTAGAATACTCAAGAGACTTATTATTAAAAATATAATAGATGTGGTATACTATAATTTTATAAAATAGTGGGAGACATTTAAGATTAATGAATCAATAGTATCATATAATTAGTAATCAAGATAAAATCACTAATCAACTTGTGTTTTATTTTATAAAAAATGGAATTTAATACCATATATTTGATCAATAATAGATAATGAACACATTTTTACCAGTACTAATTTAAAAGAGTGGTATAAGAGCATTCATATAATACTATAATATGAAAGGAAATTGTATGTGATTGATTCACTAATACCTATTGTGTCACCTAAGTAAGTGAAGATGAAAATGAAGCTTATAGGATACTCAGGGATGATGCATCAGATGTTTACATAATAATTATATCATCAATTTATAGTGAGTTGTGAAAGAATCATTGGGAAATGGATGGTTACACCATGTTTACTCATCTCTAGGATATTTTCTAGGATAAATTAAAGAAATAAATGAATGAGGTTATAATTACACCAAACACATGTAAATTGAAATATTAAACATGATCATTCAATATATCTCACTCTCTTATCCTTATCAACAAGTTTATTATGTTTCATTAAGAATTATTAAATTATTAATATAGATAAATTTATTAAATATATTTTGGGTAAGCTTTTATAAGAATTTAATAACTTAAAGAAAGATAAATCATTATCTCATATAGTGAATAAAAAAATACCATGTGAAAAGTCCAATAGCAAGAACATCACCAAAGTCACCTTCAAAAATTACTTCTAAGAAACTAAAGATAATGGGGGAGATGATTAAACAAGATCACATTTTCTTTTCATGTGGGAATATAGGCCATTGGAAGGTAAATTTCAAATAATTGAATAATAAGAAAGTAAATTCTTATACTTGAGGTATACTCATCATTGTGTGTGATTTTTTAATTCTTGGTTATTAGATAAAATATATGTATCACACATTTGTATCCATATACAATAACCAAGTAGGTTCATAAACATTATAATAAGTAAGGTGAATTCTATAAGTGGATGAAAAAGGGTGATTCTTAGGTCCATGGTGAGAATAACACAAGTTTGGTTTTTTAATGTTTCTTGATTCTAGTTAAACTATAATTTTAATTTTATATTACCAAAACATTGATCTCATATGTCCATTGGACACAATGATACATTATTTCATATTGTAATGAATTTTTTTTATGGTGTCTCATACTCAACTAATAGTTTATTAATACTTAAATCATAAAAAATAAATGATGAATATAAAATTAAAGACTTAGTGATAGCCAATTATGAAAATATAATTCTTAGTAAAGTAAAACTAAAATTTATTGACATTCATATACTCAATGCGGTGTTTGAATAGTTTGATCTAAAAACCATGTGTATTATCTACATACTTACTTATAATTTTTTATATAAAGAAACTATCCTGAAATAAAGGTAATCCAAAAATCTTTCAGTGATAGTTCATCTTGAATGCATGAACTATTCTATGGAGAAACTACAGGTAAGATTATATACTTTATGAAATTCTTTTATGAAATTTAATGAATGTATTAGTAGAGTAATTAACATGAATGGTTACAAGATATGAGTTTCTTTAGGCCTATGATATGAAAAATATATTAACCAATAATTCATCAAGCATGAAAATATAGAGAGGATTTATTCCTAAACTCACATTTCTCTATACACATCAGAGTCCTGATTTTTGTAAAAAGAGGATCGATGATGAGTCTTTCATGAATACATTGATCATTAAAATATAGAGTGGATTTATTACTAAACTTATATTCCCTTATATACATCATAGTCATGATGAAATTATAAGGAGGTTCAATTATGAGACTATTAATTAATAAAAATTCTTCCATTATATTTCTGAGGAATGCTTCACTAATAGAAGTATTAAATCATAATCATATGACAACTATAATGAATAATACATATAATATGATTTATAATATTAATAAAATCAATTAAATCATGAATCTATGTGAAAATATGAAAATATTTTTCAAAGGATAAGTTAACAAACATACATGTGTTGAGAAAAACATAGATTACTTCTTAGTTGTATATCCTAAATATTTTATAATATTAAAGAAATACCTAAGATATAAAAGTTATATTCATGTGAAAAATTGTATTTCAATCAAATGGTGCGCATGTATATTAGAGATAATGGGAGAAATATTGGCTTGGATAAAGTCAAGGAATGAGATGTATAAATAGTTTTCAGGGGAATAATTTCCACAGGAGCTCATAAAAGATGAGTTGTTCTAGATACACATACTGTATAGGATGATTAGAACTAAAACATTGGATTTATATTCATTATTTTTGGTGATATATTATTAGTTAAGAATAATGAATCCAATAAGGAAGTAGTATATCATAAAATTATAAAAGGAAAATATATTAAGAATTAAAAAATGGATTTCATTTATAAAAATAAAGTCATTATTTGGTAGTTTCTCTGATTGATGAAAATATATTGGTGGGTATTCAAGAGTAAGTATACATAGATGGTAGAATTTTCATATAGATATAGATCGATTAGTTATACCAAGTATTCATGATTAAATCCATTAGAATTATAAAAGTCAAGGAACGTTTATATGATCATTATATTATGAAATTGATGTCAAGACCACCTTTTATAAAAGTGCCTATAATATGAAATCAGAAAGGGTTAGGGTCACCATAAAATTACAATTAGAAATGAAAGTTGTAGAGATACACTTATGGACTAATACAAGCATATTGATCATTGAATATTCATTTAGAATGAAATTATTCGAGTTTTTTAGAATAAGATATTGGGAGTACTATTTTTTTCTAGTAAAATATATAGATAACATATTCAAAATAATTATTTCTTTTATAGTTAGTTAAGAATATATTTAAATTAATTGTTAGAATCCAATATTGGATTCAATATTGAATGATTTTGGATATTTTTTGATCTTTTATGAAGTTTTTATGCTTGATTTGATGTTCACACAAAGTTTTTGTTTGGTGATAAGAGTTTTAATCTCTAAATGGGATAAGTTTAGAAGTCATATAGAAGTATAAAAAATGGAAGGAAGCTATTTCCAAGCATTGATGAAGGGAAAATAATAAAATGGACTATCGTTGTATATGGACAATGCCCAATATGATTGTTGAATGACATTATTTTACTAGATAGAATTAAATCTATGTGTTGGAGATAAATAGATGTAATTAGTGAAGGAACCTTCACCATGACATGAAACACATCAAGGTGAGTGGTTGTGGTGTATTTAGACAAATCATAGTGAGGATAAAAACATATGCAATGGAGGTTACCTTGGTGTTTTGGTCAAAGTTTCATTTGGTAAGTCTAACTATGAGAAAAGAAGAGGTTAAACACATCATAGTGATCCTATGATAATTCATAGTGGCCTAGTTTTAAGGCATAATGAAGATTGGAGAATGAAGTGAAGAAGGACCATGCCCAAGGAGAAACATGGAGAAAATCATTTTGTGGAAATTTTTATGGTGCACTAACAGAACTCGTGTGAAGAGGAAGCACAATTAAGACATTAAGGAATTCATGGTCATGGGCATGGGAGTCATGCATAAAATGGTAAAGTATATAATGTAATTGAGTAGAATGATTAAAAAATCCAACTATTTTATACCACATCATCGTGATCAGTGTTTTTCACTAGGTAATTCCCTATGAAAAATGGAAAAGACTAACATAGGAATTTTAGAGGTTTTGGTCGAAGGGGGAGGTCACATGGGTGAATGAAAATTCTAAAAGTATCCCTATATCTCAATCAAAATGACTTGTAAAGTGAGAAAACATCATAGAGGTATGCATTTTTTATTTTTGGTTTACCTATGTAAAATAGGGAGGAAACTATGGGAATTTTGGAATTTGTGGTTGATCCTTATAAAGAGAGTCAAAGAAAGAATTTTGAGAGACCCCCATGTCATAACCTAAGGAATTTGATGCAGGGACCAACCGCTCCACATAAAAAGATATTGTCTAATTTGGATTACTACCTCATGAATTTTTTTTCTTAGGGATCACTTCTTACACTTGGATAAGTATTATTCCTGAGGGATAGTTATCACAAGTCATATATGTTATGCTTGAAAATCCCCCTCACATGATGTGGGACTTGGGATAGATGGTTATTCTATAGCCTCACTATCCATTCTATAAGATAATTATCTATAGTGCAACCTCACATATCATGCTACAGCACACTATTATCGGGTGGTAGGAAGGATAATATTCTCCTTAATTAAATACATAGGGTAAGTACTGCATATTTTCCCAAAAATATCCCCCTTGGTGCATGCCCTAACAATATGAAACTTTCCCTAGATTTGATACCAGATGCAGATACTAACCACCCCTCATGGTAAGATATTGTCCTCTTTGTATCAATGTCCCATGAATTTGTTTTCCCAATGCTCATTGAACATTCTTGGAAAATCCCTATTGATAGGGGGAAACTTCCCACAAGACTAATATTTCATGTAAAAATTCCCCCTCACTGATGTGGAACTTAGGATAAAGGGTTATAGTGTGACCTTGCTTGTCATGCTAAAATATTATGGGCTATATCACAAACTCATAGATCACACCATAGCACCCTGATACTAGATAATGAGATAGATATTAAGACCGTGTATCAAATCCATAGGGAACCCATTGTATATATTCCCAATATTAACTCTCAAAATTTTACCATAACATAATAATCCAAGTTATAAGGAACAAGATCTACTAAGTTGAATCTATGGGTATCATGGACTAAGTCAAAGTACATATATAGATAAGGTACTGAAAAATAAAAGTTATAAAAATTAAATAGGTAATTTTTCTCCTAGATTCTCTACTTTGGTCATCCCCCCTATTCACCAATACCATGATTCTCCCAAACTTTCTTAATATAGATGTCATCTCTAAAGTTATGGCACACAATGATGGCATTATCAAGTTCCAGGATTCACTTGTAAAATTTAAAAAGGCATCTTCATCATTGAATCTCAATTTGGTATCATGATTTGGTAGGAATCACACCTCAGTGGACTCATTTGATAGGTTTATTTTCAAATCATGGGGTTTATGTGGTCAGGTTATGATTGGCCATCTGGATCTGAGTCATTTTTTGATAAGGATTGGATCACAATAAGATTTAATATCATCTTATTTGAGTGCTCTATAGAACGACCCATACTTTACATACATGGTTATTACTTCAGAATTGAAGCATACTTATTACAGCATATAACAAAACCATGATAGGACCGTATAGGTATAGTGTCTTTAGAAACTGGGAAACATAAACAACTAGTTCATAAATCTTATACATTGTCTCCCATTTATTTCATCATATCTAGAGTCACTTTTGGCATATCCTACCTAATACCCTTCTTCCTGACCTGGGGAAAAGAAAACATACAAATGGGTGAGCTCAAATGATCAGTAAGGGTAAACAAAAGAAATATCAATCCAATCATATTCATAAGAATATAACATTTTGAAAATCTTAACCTACAAAAGAGATCATAATATCATAACATTGGAGAAATCATAGTAGTGAAATGTAATCCCAATAATCATAACTTAAAACATGAAACTTTGTGGCATACACACATAATCCTAGAAAATCATTTCATATTATTCAAGTCTCATTTCCAAGACCATCATAGCAGATAATGTCCATTACTAAACCGAGTTCACTCCTCGTTCTAGTCCTGTATCACTGAACTGGATTAACTTGTCATTCCAGCCTTGTCTATCTCATTATATATAAATCTTTACCCAATTAATTGGAGGGAGATATAGGTCCCACCCATCTCATAATGAAACCATTCTTATGTGTGCCACAAAATCATAAATCACAGCATAACCCATGTAATAAAAATGGGATTCTTAAACATCATGCCATCATAACATAAACCATATAAGATAAAAGGACTTCATAAAAAAATTCCATCATAACATAATAAAATCAATTTAAAAATAGGGATATAAATATAACCCTATATTATCTTATATGGAAAATAATTTTCATAAAACGCTTGAACTCCATTCTTAAAGAAAATATCTTTTCTACTTCAAAAACATTTTTCCTTTCTTAACATGTCATAAAATTTTAAACTAAAAGAAGTTGATTAAAAATAAAATTGAAAACTTTTAAAGGAATATTCATGGAAATAATGTTCTATGAATTCATAGAAATCCATTCATGCCTTATAAGTTAAAAAAACATTTTTCTCGTACTTTGGCCAGAAAAGTCAAAAAGTACCTCATACTAAAAACGAAAAAAGATTCATTTCATATCTTTAACTAAATATTTACCAATAGGTAAAATTTTATTTAAAAAATTTTAGTAGGATATAAATAATATTACATATTTAGGAAACATGTATGTGGATGATAAATATTCCCCAGTAAATTCAGAAGTATAAATAATCTCAGAAAAAAATGAGATTGTGAGATTTTTCCATTACCTTAGGTCTGATATGCTTTGTACGTATCTGAACCTCCTGTATAATGATTTAAATAATTTCATTGACTTATTACAGAATCATATTCATTGTTATGATAACATATATGGTCATATTCTTATATTATTATTAGTAATATTTCATTGCAACTTGTTTTTCGGGTGTTCATTGCTTTATGTTCTTATGCATGTTTTGTTGAATAAATTATTATTATTATTTTTAGGTTATAGATAACTCATTTCTAGAATGGTATTAGTGTAATATATATCATATTTATTCATTAAATTAATTTATATAATCATTATTCAATGAAGATCATGTAGAACGAGTCGCATCACATCGTGGAGACGGTATGCCGTACGTACGCACGAGCGATGATATCGTTCCCATGATCGTGGAATTGTATTGAAGTTTATGTATACTATTTAAGAATCAATATAACTTTAAAATAATCATATATATTTATTCTTTACACCATTATAACCATCCAAGTACGGTGGTGGTGGAAAAAAGATTACACCACGGCGTGGAGACGGTATTCCGTACGTACGCACGCGCAGTGATTTCATTTCCCGTAGGATGGATCGAAGGTAAAATATGTTTTTTTCATATTTATAATAACATATTAGTATATTAGTGATACTTATGTTATTAATTTATTATGAAACAACAATATAAGAGGAAGTAGAAGAAGAAATGAATTTGGAAGAATCAGTAAAGGATATTACCTCTTCTTCGACACGCCTCTTTAAAACCTCCTCTTAGGATACTAAAGTTGGTCCTTGAAGAATACGAGGACATCTAGTATGTTTCTAGGGAAGTTTATAAGGGAAATTTTCAGGTTTTGGCCGAGATTGAATGCTCAAAGTTGTGTAAAGAGGAGATGGAGGAGGTGCCCTTTTATAAGGGACGAGAGGGGTACCTTAGGAAAAACTTAAAATATTATTTTATAATAAAGTCATATTCAATTTATAATAGCTCAAAATTTATTTATTTATAATATAAAGTGGTTATGGGTTGAAATCATATCAACCAATAGGTTTTAGACAAGTTTAGGTTACTATTTTAACCTTATCATTTAGATTTAACTCTAAGTTAAATAATTTATCTTTTACCGTGTCTTCTTGTTTTCTTACACTATATGGTTAATAAACTTACTATAAAGGCTAAAAGAACCCCAAGTGGTTAGTTATTAAGATATATAACCTTATATAAGTCATTTGACCGAAACTCAGTTTTTTAGGAATATAATAACAATTAATAATATAATATTTGTTTTAAACACTATTTTATGTCAATTTTGAAACTATTTGGTAATTGATTTTTTTGAAACTCATAACAGCATGATTAGTTAGAAAAAAGTTAATTAAATAAATAATTACATGTCTTAGTAACCTAGAAAAATTAGTTTAAGTCATAAAAAGTATCAAATTACATTTATTTGGGTATTTATAACATCAATTATGTTAATATTTCATTAATAAGGTAATTACTGCATCATCATTGTGTCATAAATAAATTAAATTATTTAATGTCTAAAAATTATAAATAAAATATCATTATGTAGGAAATATTTTTAGATTTATAATAAATATTTATAGTCGAATTTATATTATATATAACCTTATATTAAAAATGTTTTACTTATTAAACTTTGATTTTAACTCTTTTAACTCTTCTTTAAATAAAATAATAATAAGTGTCCTAATCTAATCCAAGTGGACCTAAAGGGTAATATTTTATTACTAAGGTTTTTTTTGGTCAAATTACAATTATCAAATATAATTAGGACATGTGTTAGGGTAATAATAATATCATTTTTACCCTTAATTACCCTATTTACTTTTAACCGTGGTAAATAAAACTAAAAAGTTATTATTCACCAAAAAATATTTGTATCTTATTGAACCACATTTTACTCCTTGATATTAACCGTGTCTCTCGGATTTTTGAAATTCAACTCACAGAAGCGGTAAAATTAAGTTTTATGTAAAATTGCAAATGCTCCTAGGAGGTGGGTAAAAGACGGTGAAAAGTTCAATAAAACTTTTATATATCTAAAATTATTATAAAATGACTCCAATAAATTACATTGAACTTATATAATTATTATATATCTATTTTTACCTATAATAAATTTAAATAAAATAAATTATTATTTAAATAAAAAGTCAGTTTTAACCAATAACTCAGTGTTTTCACTATTCATCAAAAATTGAATGTTTTTAGAAAATTACCAAAATTTCACCCTAGGCTAATTTCGATATTCCGAATCCAAAAATGAAGTCCATTTTGAAAGATAAAACTTATAAAATTTCAAAAAGTGGGTATAACTATTCATAACGGCTAGTTTATATAATATTTTAATAGCATATCGTTGTTTAGTGAAACTCGGTATCGCGTACAACACACGCTATCGTGGAAGGTCGTGACTGCGTGTAAAGAAAGCCAAGCTAGTTTTGTGTGTATTGAAATATTCCATTGATGTTGTGTGTAACATAAGACATAGAAAAATATAATTCTCATAAACTATCAGGGTGTTACACTCTGGATGCCTTTTCAAGCTTATTTTTCTCTCTTTTCCTCTGGTCATTTTAGTTTCACCTGAAATGGGATCTTCCCAACACACCAATTTAGATTTACCTTCCTATTAGGCCTCTTAGATTTCATAATATGGTGTTTTACAAGTTGATAGGTAATATGGTGGGACACATAATTTGTGTTGATAATCATACAAAAGCATTCACTCATACCATTTCTCTTCATATCATCATTGAAGTTGGTGTCTCCAAGTCACTGATGAACTTCCTTTGTATTGATATTGAAGGGGAGCTACATTTTCAATAAGAAATTTCACATGAATCATTAGTCATCTTCTATTCTTCATAAAGCCTCTTGGTTCATAATTCATCCACCTATCGACATGGGGCATCAATTGATCTGGTATTCCTCTTAGATAATAAGTTGAACCAGGATGGAATCGCTAAATTTTATTCTCATTATAAGGGGGTGGGGAATCTGCTTCAATAACTAAGGTTAACAGATGTTTTTGGGTCTAAATCATGACTTAGAAGGATCCAAGTCATAAATTTAGGCCATGGGAGAGTCTGGACAAAGTTCTTATACTAATATTACCACCAATTCTCATTCAGTATCTTCTAATTCTATCAAGGATGGTGGTGAGGGAAAAGTGAAGGTAGACAATGTCAGAATAGGTGGGTACTCTTCCCTGGACATCAAGGCATATTTCTACCTTCTTTCTTCATCACATATATTCTCAAGTTTGAATTCATCATATTCTCACGTGTAGGGTTCTAGTGGCATTTGGGTTCCCTCGAGTAATATTCAGCTTCAAATTTGTTTCAATACTTTGTAAGGAGGTGAGGATGAGGATGTAGACACTAAATGCTAGAAAACATTTATTCCACGATAGAAAAGAAAGCAGTTGTGTAACGTCCACCAATCTAGAACTCTCTTATGTGGCCAGAAAGGTTGGTTACTCGACCGTATGAAGCCTTTAGATTCTAGATCTTCCAACTAAAATTTCAACTCCCTAAGCTCTTTCGGTGTCATCCGATAAGGCATGATGGAAACTGGCTCTGCTCCCATCACTAATTTGATCATGAAATCGATCTGTCACTCGTGAGTTAATCCATTGAACTCATTAGATAAAACATCCTAATAACATTCTAACACTTGAGGAAAATAATCTATCTACATTATAAAATTATCTAGAGAAATATCATCCATATGATCCATGATACAATCCAATCTGCACTAAATTGGTCCCGCACAACCAACCTCAAGATCACACTCACCCTGGTGAGAATATCATCATCCTTCTGGAGATAGTAAAGTAACCCTCATCATATGACAATCGATATGATCCTACTATAGAATTAAACAATACATACCAGGGTTCATGTTGAAGCTTTTCATTTTCATCACGAATGGTTCACAAAAGAAACGATAACCACAAATCTCTAGAGAACATGTCTTGCAATGTTTGATATTCTATGACTGCAATGCCAATAGTGTGTTAATGGTTAAAACATCATCTAATATTTCCACATCCAAGACCAATCCATTTTCAAAAATAGAATATAGAAAACAATGTGATGCTCCTGTATCAAAAAAAACTTGATCTCAGGTAGATGATATAAGAATCATACCTCTGACGATAGATGGTCCGACATCTATGATAGTCGTAGTAGTCTATATGACATAAAACTGACTTGTCCCTCTACCCTAGGATCTAGTCTGACTACTTTGAGTAATTTTCCTTACCCGGTACTACTGCTTATGAATTGGGGTATCACGTCCCCTTCCTCAGCCTGAATAGCCTGTCGAAATCTAGCTACTAGCCTGCTGAGGGGTAGATAAGCCCCTTCCTGAATCTGGTTGCTATCCTGGTCCTCTTTCACTATACTGATGAGGAAATTTCACACAAAACCTCTGAAGATGACCCATTCCACCATAGATAAGACACCCATCTATGAGGTAAGAACACTAGGGGTGCTTGTGTCCAAACTTTCCTCACTGATAGAACTTGAATAGAACAAAATCTTAAGATGATTTTCCACTTCCCTAACTACTATTTCCACTACTGCTTTATCATAAACTATTATAAAATCACTTATTACCAGTCAAATAAAAACTCCTAGATCACCTTGCTAATATAACATGTCCATTGATCAAGGCCTCTCTCATATTACTGTATGTGATGAGTGCATAATTCATCACATCTTTAGAGTTAGTTTAATTAAAATTTATACCTATGAAATAATATCATAATGAAGACCATCCTAGAAATGTCTCTCCCTTGAGATCTCATCAGCTTCCAAAGATGGAACAAAGCATTGTAGGTTCGTAAAATTTTTATCATTATCCAGCATTGAAAACCCCTCATGCGTTAGATTCATGAACTTATGAGACTTTTTCTCCCTCAAGGTCTCAGGATAGAAATGGATTATGAAATTAATCTCTATGTACTTCCAAGATATCTAACCATTCTTCCCTTCTTCCTCCAGAATATCACAGGAACTCTTGGTAGGTCTAAGAAGAATATTTGTAGAAAGCTTCACCAACTTATATATGGGTGTCTCTAGATGATCGAAGATTATATAGACTGAATCAATCTAGCACTCATCTACTTTGGGTCCCCCTTCCCCATTAAGCATAAGTGGTTGTTGCATCTAAAACTATTTTTTCAGCTCATACATTGAAGGAAATGTATGAACAGACTCTTTTTACCTTGGTTTCATGACCCTCAAGATTCTTTCACAAATATGAACATCCATATTCTCCTCAAGAACTACAAGAAGCTCTGGTTCAGTTGTGTTAGGAGTGTGTTTATTTCCACTCTCCTGACTCTCTAGTCAAGGATAATAAGGAGTAATTTTCTCTATAAGGAAAATGCACACTTTAGAGAACTGGCTAGTAACAAGATCAGCCCCAATAAGTGACTAAAATTAAGAACCACTAACACTTTCTTTCTAAATACATGTCTTAAAAGTATTTTAGCATGAAACAAAATCTCATTTAATTTATCCAGTGAAACATACCTCTCATGTCATAGTTCTACATGCAAGCATATATCATACACAAAAATATATATGCCCCTATCATGAATAATTAATGCCAATTTATCCCTATGTACCTATTATGATTCATGTATTCTCATATCACACCATACCAAGCCATGAGTACAAATATTAAGAAATAGTTAGATCATAAAACAATTGTAACAAACCAAAACTTTGAATAATATTTTATTTCATGAAAACGTAAGTTTTAGTGTGTATTAATCAATAAAAATATATATGTATAATTGAAATGTAACCATTCAGTTTTGACTGTTATATGACCATTGGTTAACATGACTATTGGAAACCATTCTAATTTTTAACGTTATAATTATTTTTTACAAATAGAAATGACAATGGATAATTAATGCATAAAGAAGATTCGATGGCCTCTACTAGTAGAATTATACCATATGAAGCCCATTTTTCAGATCTTGGGAAGGCGTTAGCTTCAATGGTATTTTCTATAGACCAATCCCAATACAAGATTCTACATGTTATGCTTTAATGAAATATCCTACGGGAGAAGTTCATGTTGATATAAATCACCACTCGGGAAATGTTTTCCAAACCGCCCCAAGATTCTATCACCATTTCACACCTTTCTCTTAGGTCCTACACAGGTGTTATAAGGGGTTATGTAATGAGGCCTTAGTTACATTGTGTAATCCATTTGTATAAATAAAAACATTTTATGGCAAAATAAACATAATTTTTGAATTTCAAATGTCAAAATTATTCTCAGATGAATTTTTAGTATTTTATAAGAAGTTTCGAATTATTGATGAATATTGAAAAAATATAGTATTTTAAATAAGTTTCATACTTTAAATAACTAATACTTTAAAATGATTTTCTTAAAATGGACATACACGGTTGTGATCAGTAATAAATTTAGAGTCTCATAAGATCAACTTAATTTTTGGTGAATAGTAACTTATAAATAGTAATATTACCCTTATGGATAGTAATATGATCAATGGAATAGTAACCTCACCTAATGAAGTATAAATATAATGTAGGAATCATGAATGGTAATGTGATATAATAGCACAAGTAAATAACTATTTTAGAAATTATTAGTTAACTAATAGAATTTTTTGAGTAAATAATGATTTTATGTATAAATTAAATTTCTCATATTTCGAAAATTATTTTCAAAAAATGGAGTTATTTTTTAATTTAGAACATCAATATTAGGTTAGGGAGAATTTTTGATATTTTTATAAAATGTTTTGTTTTTCAGGGAATAGTACAAATACAATTTATGACTTTTCATTGTGTTTAATGACATCATAATGATTTAATATTTGATTTAAAATTATGGTAGATTCATGTAGATTATAATATGATATGAGGTCTCCCAAGTGGAAAAAACCATGGGCAAAGACCCTAAAAATCCCATGGTTTTTCAAGTACCACTAATGAGGTGTCCTCAAAAATTAATAAAAAACTCCCTCTACTATAAATACCAAGTCATTCCTTCATTTACATTCATTCCAAAATATTTACCCTAGAATATATGATATTATTACCTAAAAAGGAGTCATGAATAGGTGTACTCAAGCCTTCAAGGTCCTAATCATAGTGTTTTTGAAGTTACTCTTCAAGGTAAGGGAATTCCCAACTTGTCTTTTCTTTTCAAGTTATATTTTATGTGGTATGTCTTTCAAATTTCCATAAAATTTTATTATTTAAATTTTATTCTATCAATATAATTTATTATTATTATTTTATGAATTTTTTACCCATGTAATCTCTCTTTTAAATGTTTTATAAAACTATGTTTCATACTCGTTATGTTGTAGAATTTTCATCTCAAAATCTCTCTATTGTTTCTCAAAAAATTATTTTATTTCCTTGATATGAATACACAAACCTCTTTAATATCCATAAGTATTAATTAAGACATAAAAATTATTTATTTTATTCTATAATTGACATGCATAAAACCCTTATTCCCTTTCTGTGGGTTATAAATGAGATAAGTATCATGATTTTAAGAACTATTTTTAAAACACCATGATTTTGATATGAAATCCATTTATTTTATTCTCTTTGGTTTATTTATGAAATATTTGATAATGATATATGTGGATTACATAAAAATAAATAAATATTTATGGTGCAGCCTGATATCACTTCAATTCATTTGGTAAATAAATTAATCTCTAGAGATGACAGTTTTATGATACCTTGGTGAATAACCACGGTAATTTTTATGACACCTTGGGGATGGACCTTTGTGGTATGCTTATGAATGTCGAAATTAATTTCTATAGACACATTTTCAATATATTATTTAAGTTCTTATTATCATGATATTACTCTTTCTCATGCCTTTATGATATTTCCTCAAGTTCTTATTGTATTTTCTCAAGCTCACAAGTAAATTGTTTTCCCTATTTTTCCCTTACTAGGCCTTATGATCACCCTTTCCTTTGAAGTATGTCCCTAGGTTATAAGATGTAGTAATTGTACTTAGGATGAAAATTTCAAGAATCCTTGCAATTTGATTAAAATAATGTTTTATGTTTTCATTTATTATGTACTTTATTTCCAAAACTCTAAACTTTAAAGATCCTCTGTTTGTAAAATGTAATGAAAATTTATGTAATAAAAAGGTCGGTTTCCATAGTTGCTATCAAAGAGTAGTTTAGTTATTTGTGGAAATTAAGATATGAAAACTTTAGTAACAACCCTTTATAAAAGTTTAAATATATTAAAACATCCTGGTATTTTAGTGAAATATTAAGTAAGTGGTTTCCAAAATAAATAAATCCTTGTCTAGATACGAACAAGTGGATGTGGCCTTGTCATAGATGTATCTAGGGGTAAAACACAAAAACATTGCTTTGAGATAGAATTGAACGGGAATTGGTGCACAACAACGAGCCTTTCTACACTCCCAGTTTGACACTCCTAGGGGATATGTTTGGTTAATCATAATATTTTTATGATTCATTGTAAAGGATTTATAGAGAAATGTAATTGTTCTTAAAAGATGATATCTTTAAGCATGCAGTTTTAAAACCTAAAATCCTTTACAGGGAAAATATTAATAAATGAAATAATTTTCTCAATATGGTTTTATTCTTTTAGAAAACGGTAGGAAATAGAAGTAATCATGCAAATGGTGACCACAATGAACCATGCGCTGATGGCCCTCCGATGGAAGATGGAATGGAAACTTTCATGAGAATGATGAACCAACTGAATCAAGTTATGGGGAATAACTTAAATCAATATGGGAGACCTATTTCACCAAGAAGGTAACAACTTTATATTGAGTCATTTATGTGTCAACAACCACCAACTTTCAGTGGATCTACTAAAACATTGATTGTTGAACAGTGGATAAGCTCTATTGAAAAGATCTTTTTTGTACTTCGCAGTTCTGAACAAGAAAAAGTCACCCTGGATTTGTATTTCAAAGAGGGAGAAGCTAATCAGTGGTGGGTGCTGATTAAAAATGTGATTCCAATAGTGGAGATTTAATATATGGAGTGGGATGACTTCACAAGGATCTTCTTCAATAAGTATTTCCCTCGTTCAATGAGAATGCAAATGGAGAAGGAATTTCTCAAGCTAAAGTAGAAGAAGAATGAATTTGTGGAGAGATACGAGATAAAATTTACAATGATTTAATGTTACACTTATAGCTTTGTAATGGATCATAATGGAAAGGTTGATAGATTCTTTGGTTGACTAATACCTCATATATGGAAGAATCTAGCCAACCGAGACTATGATAGCTATGAAGAGATTGTGTTGAGTGCTATGAAAGCCGAACTGGAGTTCGGTGAGACGCAATGGTCTCAAAAATCAAATGAAGAGAAGAGATAAATTGATCCTATATTGGGAAGGATCATTGATCAGGGAAGAGGAGAAAATAAAGTTAAACTTCCCATGTGTAATAAATGTGGGAAGAATCATTTGAGGAACTACCTTCTCAGGAGCAGGAAGTGTTACAAGTTTGGAAAAGATGGCCATATCATTCAGAATTGTTACAGTGAGGTGAATCCTAACCATCCAAACACTAACGACAAAAGGAAGATGGTGAAGGACCTACCTAAAGTCCAATTCTTCAAGTCTGGATAGCTAGGGAACTTTTCCAATAACTGTCCATATCCAAGGGAAATGGAGGGGAATCACCATCATCTTTAGCAAAGTCCAAGGGAGAAAGGTCGTGATTTTTCTACCATGACAGCTGAATTTGAAGATTCAAATGATGTGGTGGAAGGTACTCTTGTTGTTCTCTCAAATATAGGAAGTACTTTGTTTGATTCTGGTTCTATGCATTTATTTATTTCCTCTAAATTTACTAAGAATGAAGAATTATTCCCTGAACTGTTAAAATTAGATTTATTAGTCAAGACTTCTAGAGGGATTATCAAAACATCAAGAGTGTTTAGGAACTCTAGTATTTACTTTAGTTATCACAATATTATCTCAAATATTGTAGTCATTCCTATGATGGAATTCGACATTATACTAGGGATAGACTATCTCTCAAAGTATAATGATAAGATCAAATGAAGAAGCAAGGAAATATAAATAGCCTTGAATGGGAAACCTACAGTTATCTTCCAATAAGAGATTTCTCGACCAGATCTTTGTTTAGAAGCCCCTCCTATAGCCTTATTTATAGAGTTGATCGGTGAATATGATGAATAAAATGCGAGTATAAGGATATAAAATATCCCCATCATCAAGGAATACATTGATGTATAACCTGAGGAGTTACCCAGACCTCCCCTAGAAAGAGAGGTAGAGTTCTCCATTAAACTCATACTGGGATCTCATTCGATATTAATAACCTCATATATGGTGGAAAATATGGATCTTGAGTAATTAAAGACACAAATCCAAGATCTTTTAGAGAAGGGGTTTATCAGACTGAGTGTGTCTCCTTATGGAGAACCTATTCTCTTTTTGAAGAATAATGAAAGATCAATGAGGCTATGAAATGATTATAAAGAACTGAACGGGGTCATGGTGAAGGACAAATACCCTCTTCCAATAATTGATGAATTATTTGACCAACTTCTTGGGGATCAATTACTGTCCAAGATTGATCTTAGATCTAGTTATCATCAATTTATTGTGAAGAAAGAAGATATTCTTAAAACCGCCTTCTAATCAAGATATGGGCATTATGAGGTTTTTATTATGCACTTCGGATTGATTAATGCACCTTCTATTTTTATGGATTTGATTAATAGAGTCTTTAAGGAATACTTTAATGATTTTGTGGTAGTTTTTATTGATGATATTCTAATATAATCTAAAATTCTTGAGGAGCATGAGGATCATATAAGAGTTATTTTTAAAACTCTCTAGAAGGATGGGATTTTTGGAAAGTTTATAAAGTGTGAATTTTGGTTACAACAAGTTTGTTCCATGGGGAACATTGTAAACAATAAAGAAATCTCAGTTGACCCAACAATGACAAAGGTGGTAGAGGAGTGTCCTCATCCCACAACAGTAATTGTGATTCATAGTTTCCATGGTTTAGTAGGATATTATAAAAGGTTTTTTAAAAAACTTTTCATGAATTTCCAATACACTAACCAAGATAACTTAAAAGGGGGTTAAGTTCATATGGAAAAAAGGAGTGTGAAGATAGTTTCTGAGATCTGAAGAAGATATTAGTTACTGCACCCATGTTAACTCTACCCTCTATCAGAGAAGGATTCACTATTTTTAGCGATGCATCTCTAAAAGGGCTTGGGTGTGTCCTCATGAAAAATGAAAAGGTTATTAATTATGTATCTTGACAGTTCAAGCCTCATGAGAAGAATTATCCTACACATGATCTGGAGATAGTTGTGGTTGTTTTTGCTCTGAAGATAAGGAGGCACTATATTTAAGGGGATAAGTGTGATATATACACATACTATCAAAGTTTGAAGTATATTTTCACACAAAAGGAATTGAACATAACACAAAGGATATGGTTATAACTTCTTAAAGACTATGATTGTTCAATTCATTATCACCCTATAAAAGAAAACAAATTCATTGAGGCATTAAGTAGGAAAGACCCTATTTTTATGGAAATGATGAGGATTCAAGGTGATCCATTGATCACAGACCTAGTAAAACTAGACATGGGAATTGTAGGGTAAGGGACATCATCAACCCTATCCCAAATGATTTCTCTTCCATAATTACTAGAGAATGTCAAGAAATCTCAAAAATAAGATCCTTTTTTATAGAAGAACTTTTAGTATTTGAAGGATGGTATGTTTCCCGATTTCAATATTTATCAATAAGGTGTATTGAAATTTCATACAAGGCTATGTGTTCTATCTATTCCGTAAATAAATAAGGGGTTGATGGCTAAAGAACATTGCTCTGCATTCTATATACATCCTGCAAGCATGAAAATGTATAGGGACCTTCATGATCATTATTGGTGGGATAATATGAAAAGGGATATTTCTGACTATACTATAAGGTTCCTGGTATGTCAGCAAGTGAAGTCAAAGTGAAAACTTCCTAAAGGGGTATTACAAAAACTACCTTTACCAGTATGGAAGTGGGACAATATCAATATAGACCTTTTCACTAGTCTCCTAATAACTTCTAAAGGAAACAATGAGATATGGGTTATAGTGGACCATATCACCAATACTGCCCATTTTATGTCTATTTAGGAAGATTTCTCTCTTGATAAAATTTCTAATATTTACGTGAAGGATGTGGTAAGGCTACATAGAGTTCCACTTTTTATCATATCTGATTGTGATCCAAGGTTCACATAAAAATTCTAGATAAGTCTTCAAAATTATCTATGTACCGAATTGAATTTTAGTATGGCCTATCACCCAAAAACTGATGGCCAATCATAAATAACTATTCATACACTTGAGTATATGTTGAGGACATGCTAAATGGAAATTAAAGGCAGATGGGACAAACATCTCTCATTAGTTGATTTCTCTTACAAAAATAGCTTCCAGTCAAGATTTCAAATGGAACCCTAGGAAGATCTATATGGGAAGTGATGCAGAACTCATACTTTTTGGGATGAATATGGTGAGAGAAATATTCTTGGGCCTGATCTGGTGCAAGAGATAACAGAAAAGGTTCATGCCATAAAGTAACACATTAAGGCTTCTCAGAGTCGACAAAAGAGCTATACTGACAACCGTCGAAGGGACATGGAGTTTAATGTTGGTGATAAGTTATTCCTTCGAATTTTTTCATGGAAGATAGTTATGAGGTTTCGTAAGAAATGGAAGCTCAGTCTTAGGTACATTGTCCCCTATGAATTCCTTGATCATATAGGAGTAGTGGCCTATCGTCTTGGACTTCCTCCAAATATAGATAAAGTTCATGATGTATTCTACATATCCCTCTTTGGGAAGTACATACCTGACACTTCACATCTACTAAATCCATAGGTTGAACAACTGAAACACAACCTCTCTTATGAGGAGCAGCTGGTGGAGATCTTGGATCATAGAGACAAGGATCTATGAAACAACACTATCCACCTTGTTAATGTGTTTTAGAGGAACCAAAAATATGAAGAAGTCGCGTGGGAACTAGAGGAGACTATGAGGTAGAAGTACCCACACCTTTTCTCTTCTGAGGGTATGAATTGAAATTTCAAGGATGAAATTTCTTAAGGGGGGAAGAATTTAATGACTCAAACATTTGATTAATATTTTTTTACCTAAAAATTTATGTTTTACTATGTCATAATCAATAAAACTACATATGTAAAATTGAAATGTAACCATTGATTTTTAACTGTTATATGACCTTTTTCTAAAATGACCATTGGAAACCATATTAATTTTTAACATTATTATTATTGTTTATAAATATAAATGATAATGGATAGTTAATACATAAAGAAGAGTTTATGTCCTTTACTATTATAATTGTAATATAAAAATCCCATTTTTCAAATCGTGGGAATTTTTAGCGTCACTGGCCTTTGATCTGAACTGAGACCAACCCAAGATTCAATGTGTTAAGCTTGAATGAAATCGCTTACAGGATAAGTTCAAGTTGATAGAAATCACCACTCAGGAAATGTTGTCTGAACCGCCCCAAGATTCTATCATTATTGCACACCTCACTCTTAGTTTATATACAGGTGTTATAAAGGGGTTATTTAGTGAGGCCTTAGTTACTTTCTATAATCCATTTGTATAAATAAATTTTTTTATTGTAAAATAAACATTATTTTTGAATTTCAAATTTCAAAATTAATCTTGGATGAATTTTTAGTATTTTTCTAAGAAGTTTCATATTATTGATGAATATTGAAAAAAATAGTGTTTTAAAATAATTGTTATACTTTAAATAATCGATGATTTGAAATTATTTTTGAAAAATGGACAAACACAGTTTTGAAGAGTATGAAATTTAGAGTTTGATAAGATCAACTTAATTTTTTTGAATAGTAAGTTATGAATAGTAATATTACCCTTATGAATAGTAATATGACCAATGGAATAGTAACCTCACCTAAGGAAGTATAAATATAATTTAGTCATCTTGAATGGTAATGTTATATAATAGTATAAGTAAATAATTATTTTAGAAGTTATTAGTTAACTCTTAGTATTTTTCGAGTAAATAGTGATTTTACTTAAAAAATAAATTTCTCATATTTAGAAAATTATTTTCATAAAATGGTGTTAATTTTTGAATTTATAGCATCGATATTAGGTTAGGGAAAATTTATGATATTTTTATAAAATGTTTCATTTTCGATGAATAGTAAAAATATAGTTTTTGAGTTTTGGATATGTTTAGTGACATCATAAGGATGTAATATTTAATTTAAAATTATGGTTGAATCATGTGGATTAAAATATGATTTGAGGTTTCCCAAGTTTCCAAAACCATGGGCAAATACCATGGGAAATCCCATGGTTTTTCATATACCACTAATGAGGAGTCCTTGGAAATTAATAAAAAACTCCATCTCTTTTACTAAAAATACCAAGCCATTAATTTGTTTCATGTCATTCCAAAATATTTCCCCTTGAAGCTCTGATAGTATTACCTCTCAAGGATTCCTCTCAAGGTTTCCTAAATCCCTCAAGGTTCTGATCTTAGTGTTTTAGAAGTTACTCTTCAAGGTAAGGGAATTCCCAACTTCTCTTTTCTTTTCAAGTTCTCTTTTATGTGGTATGTCTTTCAAATTTTCATACCATGTTCTTATTTCAATGTTATTATATACCTATATTTTATTATGAGTTTTTTATTAATTGTTTACCCCTATATTCTATTTTTTAATGTTTTATAAATCTATGTTTCATACCTGTTATGTTGCATAATTTTCATCTCAAAATATCTCTCTTTTTTCTCAAGAAATTCTTTTATTTTATTTATGTGAATACACAAACCTAATTCATTTCCATGGGTATTCATCAGGAAATAAAAATTATTTATTTGATTCTAGAATTTAATTACATAAAACCCACATTCCCTTTCTTTGGGTTATAAATGACATAATGATCATGTTTTTAAGAACTTTTTTTTATAACGCCATTATTTTTATATGAAACCCATTTCTTTTATTCCATTTGGGTTATTTATAAAATGTTTTATTATAATATATGTGAGTCACATGAAAATAAATTCATATTTAGGGTGCACCCTGATATCATTCTAATGCATTGGGTAAAGAAATTAATCTCTAGAGATGAAAAGTTTTACGATACCTTGGTGAATAACCCTAGTAATTTTTATGACACCTTGGGGATGGACCTTGGTGGTATTCATATGAATGTATAAATTAAATGTTGTAGCCAAATTTTCATGATATGATTCAAGTTATTATTACCATGAGATTCTCTTTTCTCATTCCTTTATGATATTTCCTCAAGTTCTTATTGTATTCTCTTAAGCTCACATGTAAATTATTTTCCCTATTTTCCCTTATTGTGCCTTATGCTCATTCTTTCCTTTGATGTATGTCCCCAGGATATGAAATTATGTAATTGTACTTAGGATGAACATTTCGATAATCCATTCAAGTTTATTAAGAGAATTTTTTATGTTTTCCTGTATTATGTACCTTATTTCCAATACACTAAACTTTAAAGATCCTATCTTTTTAAAATGTAATGAAAAGTTATGTAATAAAAAAGGCGGGTTTCCATAACAATAACCTCACACAACATGTGAATCCCCTGAGTTGAAATAATATCAATTTTAACAAGCACACAACACAAACTATGATCCCATCCCTGTGAACACAAATTTCCCCCATACATGGTCAATTTAATCCCTTTCACATGCTCATTACCAAGTCCTGAAACATCCTAGTTTTCTTTTTTCCTTTCCCAAATAGTAAATTGGAAGAAAAGAAAACTAGTTCCATTGAAACCACTTTGTAACACCCCCAATATTTCACTCTCTCATGTGGCCTAAAAGGGTTGGTTATGAGACCTTAGCATGACTCCCTATATTCTAGAGGTTATCCACTAGCAGCGAGGGTGGGAAATTTATAACGGTGAGACTATATCCCCTGGTTTGAAGTTTCATAGTAGTAGAAAAAATTATAATAAAACATAAATAATCAAAGTAAAGACATAGAAAAATATAATAATAAAATCCAATTGAATAATCCAATAAATAATAAAGGAATAATATAATGATGTATTTGAATGTAACTAAATTTTATGCTAGAAAAATAAAAGAAAAATACTAGAAGAATCAAATAAAATACTCAAAGTTCTATGTCTTAAACCCCATATCATTCCCATCTCCAAACTCTACCACATATGTAAGAAAGAAATCCACAATAAGGTACTTTTCCCTTCTCTAACCCTACATCCATGAAATCTTCTCGGGTTCCAAACTATGGCTCGAATCGGGTGTGTGTATAAATCATATGGTCGAAACCACCATGTCTAAACTAACCATTATTATAATAAGTGTATGAAATAAATTGATAAATAGGTGTATTTTTTAATTAAAAAATCAATAAAATGAAACAACAATATGTTTCGGCTCCGTGTGAGAATATATCCGAGCATATCTTATGACCATGCCAATCACAACTATATAACCAAGTTCAAATAACCTTCTTTGACACCATACTGAAATATCTCTGAGCATTTATTAAGACCGTGACAACCATAACCATATAATCAGGGTATAGTCACAACAATCTAGTAAAAAGACCTATAGGCATTACAGCATGGGACTAAGCATAGACTGCTCTCTATAAATATTTCAGCATGGGACTGGGTAGAGCCTACTCGATATCAGTAGTACAGTATATAAGTGTGAAAGTTCCAGGTTTGATCCTGATATATAATAATTACAACATGAAACCTAATCGCTATCATACCGCATGGATATCACACTATAACATCACAATTCTCAATGGATAATTATGAAAATTATCATTCGTAATTCATATTCCACTTTAAATATAATTCAAAATTGATTAAAAATTATATAAATAAGAAATAAAACGCAATTCAAGGATTCTATAATGAGAAATCACCATAGGTCACAAGTCATTATAAACATACTTTAATCCATTTTCCAATTCATTTTATAAACATGGTTCTCTCAACTCATGGTTATCCATAAGCCTATTAAAAAATCCATTTGAAACCAAAGTAATTAAAAGAATAATTACATTCATTTAATTAATTAATGTGGGCACACAAAATGATGGCGCAATCACAATATTTCATAAACTTGGAAATTATCAAACCATAGGTTTAAGATTTATTCCTCTACCTTTAATCGATGATCCAACAATTATTCCAAAATACAGTGCCATGAGGTAAAAGTGCAGATGATTTCAAAGTGGTTTCTAGATTAAAACTAATCAAAATCAAAACCAACAATGCAATCGATCAAAGGATTCCACTACAATGGTTAGATAATAAGGAAGAGAAATAAGAATCCATACTAAAAATACTTACCATGGATTTCTCAAAAAACTAAGATGTCTAGAAGGGAATTTATCACCACAAAATCACTTAGATAATTCTATATGGTCAAGAGTAGAAGAGATAAAGTAGAAAGAAATGGGAATTCAGCTTTACAACATGTTTAAAATAGAAGGTTGTGCATTTACATAGCGTGTAATTTGATTACATGTCATGTAAATTTTTTAAATGGAATGCATCAAAAAAATATAGCCTCAGATTTATTTTATTAAAACCCTTATAAAATTACACAACATTTAATCACTTTACAAGACATGTAAATGTTATACAATTCATTTTTTATCCCATTTTCCTTTTAAACAAACTGAACCTATTTTAAATTTTCTCAAGTCACCATGAAACCATGAAATACATAACTCATTTATAACTGGACTCTATTAATTTAAACAAGCATACATCCTATAACATTAAGTTTTTTTCTCCAAAAAATATCTCCTTGCAGATAATCTCCAGTATTTCTAAAGTTTCCTTAAAATCTAATACTGTGTTTATTCGAACAAAATACCTTCATTATGAAAACACAACCGAAGGAAAATATTATCAAAAAACTCATAGGGAGAAATAACTAGAAAAAATAAGGAATCTTACAAGTAGGGTTCAAGGACACAGGTGGATTCTAAGCTGATTGATAAAGAAACAATAAACCTTCAACCTTTGGATTGTGAATAGGATCACCATGTATTGTTAAATGTAGGACCAAGCTCAAGAAACTGGAATAAAGTAATTCTGGAAATTTCTTAGTCAATATGGGGATAAAACAAGGAAACCCAAGGAATACTCAAGTTTATCAAAACCCATACTCACCAGATCAATAGGAAAACCTAGTAATATCAAAGAAGAATTAAAGACAACACCAAAAAAAATGTGGTTCCCATGATCTTATTAAGAAGGTTGAGTGAGCTTAAATTACTTATGATGGGTCCAAAATGGTTCTGGAATATAGAGGACTATACATGACCAAGTTCATAAGTATAATACTAATCATTAACGTTAAAATAAAATGGCTAAGAGTGATTATTATAAGGAGAAAAGGACAGGTTGGTGACAATATGAAAACTTCATATCGAGAACTAGTGATAGTTTATTATTTAAAGAGAATGGAATGTATAGGGTATTTCTCATTTCCCTAGAATTTCTCTATAAAAAATGGAATCTTATTAAATATGGTTTAGTAAGGATTCTCTCAAGGAGTTCACTACAGCACATACCACCACTAATCTAACAATTGAGAATTAAAATATGATGTCATAGGAGAAATTTCATTAGGTAATTTATGAACCACGAAAGCATTGGTTTACATAGAATCTTAATTATATTTTCAAGGTTATTGATCATGAGAAATTCCCTATTAGTGATTACTTAGAGGTTGTGAATCTTTTCACCTCTAACATAAAATATAGCCTATGTATATACCCTAGAAATGATATATAGGACCTATTCTTGGAATATAGGAGTGATCCATTCAGCTCGAAGAGTAATGAGTAATATTGAAGATTTAATTTTTACTTCACTTGGAGAATAATTTATTTAGTTGGTTTTTAATATTGGGTGAATTTGGTGTGGTTCACAATGAACCCCCTAAAAGTGTTTCTTTCTTGAAAATAATAAAAAATGATTTGAGGAATGTTATGTACTAGATATGATATTTCCAATACATACATTATGGTAGGAAAAATATCAGATAAGTCTAGAATAACTACATAGGTCGAAGTTAAAACTATCCAATAGTGAATAAGAGATTATAAGGGATATGTACCTAGTACATGGAGTGGTAGGAACACTAGTTTTAAAGGGGACACAAACTAGTATTCATATGGATCAAATGATTTAATATCATAGTTAGTCTTATGAAATGAGCAAGATAATACCATTAGAGTTAGTAGTGTTCATATCTATAAATATCGAGTATGTTGTGGATTCTTATGTAGTTAAATAAGAAATATGAAATATGTATTGATTTTTTTGGTTCTTAGAATCATACCTAAAAATTGCATTATTATCATAATATAAATTATGATAAACCTGTGATAATTTTCCTATCCAATATTTCAAGATCATGAAAGAGGAAAAAAAGATGTACTCGTGGATATCATATCTTGAGGAGTTTCACTTAAGTAGGTAAAGTCACAAATAGTAGATTTTCCATGTATGAAAATGTGATAGACTGAATTAAAAAAATCCATAATTTAGTTGGATCATGATATTATCATGTGAGAGATAAAAAGTTGATGGATATCAAGTTGTGGCATAACCCAACCCACCAGGGTCCCACCTGGACCGATGGTAAGTCAAGCATGACACCCTAATCCCACCTCTAATAGGTCAGGGTTTAGTGACTAGCATTGAGTAGGCATATTACGCACATTATAGGCCTTAGCCTATAACATCCTATAATAGTATCATATCTCCAATTCACAAGGTAATAAACTCCATTAGTAGTGTGTGTGTGTGTGTGTAACCAACTGAACTAAATATAACACATGCATGAGAAATATATTAAGATCCATAGAAAAACTAGTATGAATGAAATAATTCACAGAATGGGAAAATTCATGCCCAGTATCCTAGGGGGAAAATAGATAACCATTTTAGACCAAGAGACCCTCACTACAAGCCGACTCCAAACACAAACATTACCTACTACCATCAGCTCCTAGTACCACAAGGATCTTCCTATGTCACATTCCCCAAATACTCTAGGTGTCATCTTTGAATAATATATGTCAAAACCACTCCCGAAAAACTATCTACAACTTGTACATCATCTGTACTGACACAATATCTGTATGCCTAAGGTCCGTGCAGGGGTGAGTATAAACATACTCAGTATGACACAATAAAATCTATAAAGGTCACACAGAGAAACAATCAACTCAACTCTTGAAATATGAGGTGTTTTTTAGGGTATATTTTTAGTGTTGTTTGTTTTTAGTATAATTTTGAGGTTTTTTTAAATTAAAAATAACTCTCAATATTTATTAATATTTTATTAACTAAATTTATTAATGTTTGTTTCACATTAAATAGGTAATTATAATTTCTCATAGTATTTTTATTTCTTTGTTTTTTTATCTCACTTATCATACATTTTAATTTTTTATTTATAGTTTATATTTTTTCAATCATTTATTTTTAAATTAATTATTAATTTTTATTCATTGTTATTTATTCATTAATTAAAATTTAAAAATAACTATTAAAATTTAAACACTTTAAAATTTACTTGCTTCCATGAATGAATCTATGAAGCAATCTATATTCTTCAACCGTGAATATTTTCTTGCTACTATTCCATTTTTACCTTCTTATATGCCTTTGGTTTTTCATTATGCCATGAATTCACTATTTATGTGACCTATGTTTCCTTTTTGGTTGAAATGTTTGACTAGAAGTTGTATACTTAGATCTTGAATAGGCTATCTCTACAACTATTCCCCATCATGAAATTCTGAACTTCCATTAATAATCTCTTAAACCACATGTTGTACACTAAATTCATGAGACTAGAGTCTTATTTCTTGAACCTTGTATAGTACCCCTTCAACTGTGATATTTTTAGACCTTGTTATTTTCTTAAACTATGAGTTTTGATCTTCGATTGTAAGAAGGTAACACCTAAAACTATCAACTGATTCTACAAGTTGCAACTATGAACTACGATCATGAACTTATATTTCTTCAACCATGTAATTATACACATTACCAAAAGATCTAGGTTCATTATTTCTTTCACGGTTCTACCATGTCTAAAATTTAATTTAAATTAATTTTACTCTTTTTTTAATTTGGATAAAGTTTTATACGACACTTTTTTTAACATATATATTGACATTTTTATTTACTGAAAATTTTTCTTACTGTTTTTAATAATTTTTTATTTCAAAATATATACTATTTTTTCAACCATTAAAATTTATTATTATTTATTTTCAATTATTTATGTTGAAAATTTAAATTTTCCTTTAATATTATTGAGATTACTAGTTTATTATTTCAAGTCTATTTATCAGAAATATTTTATGATTTCTAGACTATTTTTTTCTATCAAATCTATTTTATAGCTACTCAAAAAAATGTATTTGATGCAGTTTCATTAATTTTAATTATATTTTAAAATTTTAAATATCATTATATTATGATATCTTTTATAGATATCATTGACTGATTAAAGTGGAAATAGTTTGAATGTATTATTTCAAAAAAAATGAAATATTTTTGTAGAGAATGCTTTGAATTTATAAAAGAATTTTGGAATATAAATTTTTTAATTTATAATGAAGTTATTATTGAAAATTATTCTATAAATTAATTTTAATCCTTTAGAAAATTATTTCAATAATTATTGATGTTTTATTATTATTTTGAATTGTTTTACCCATGGAACATGTTTTTGGTATTTGCAGTTACCTATTTAAAGGGAGTTCATGTGGGCTTTCAATTCATCGAATATCATCATTAACAACTTTAAATGATTTTCATTCCCTAAAGAATAAATTTGTGAATTTGAAGAGTTTTGTAAAATTCTATACAGTCCTGTGCAATCATTATTTCATCTTCTAGATGATCAGTCAAGTGTTGAACCACATCTTATTTGACTACTACTTCCTTGAAAATATGATTTGATCCATTACACAAGAACCAATACTTGTGCTTCTCTTATTCATCTGATATTTATTTCATCTCAGTTTTTTGTGTCTTTAACACTACTTCCTAGATCTCATGAATATTTTTACACCTTCTATTTATTACTTTCAATTCAAAATCAATCTTTATATTTTTCTTCAAGTTGTGACTCACATATTCAAAATTCATCATTTCTTAGGTGATGACTCTCATAGTATAAAGTTAGTGTTTAAATTGGGTTGAGACTCTTCATACAAAAGTAGATGTGTTAGTGTGTTTATCCCTCCACTTTATAGAAAAGGGTATTTGTAATCCTATTATGATTCCCCTTCAAAAATAATTATAGTCCATAACATATCTATCACATAATATAAAGGTATACGAGTAGAGTAGGTCCACTTTGGACTACACTGCTATAAAAATTCCATGTGATCATTCTTGTATTTTTTTAATGTAAACTAACTTTTTTAATTAAATTTGATAATTAATATAACTATTTAAAATTTTAATCTATTATATTCACCACCCCCCCCCCCCCACTAGACCATATATCATCGTTATATCTGACCTAGTAATTGGTATTAGATTTTGGACCTTATTAAGGATAGATTGGATATATTGTTTCTTTTCTAGATATCAAACATGAGGTATCAAGAACCTATTCCTATTTCATATAGTGTATTCTATTTATAATTTATTATGTATCTTTTTTCTATACTTTACAGTCTAATGGAAATATATTAATATGGAAGGAATATGTTCCAGTGTATCCCCACATAGAATGAATAAGTTTCAGTGTAGCCCCCGCATTTTGATAGAAAAGATTACGGATACTGGAGGACTTGAATAGAAGCTTACCTAAAGAAACAAAATATTGATCATCAGATAGTGATGGTAAAACTGTACACATTACTTTATTTTGACCCTAATATTATTATAGGAAGTGATTCTACCAATTATTTTTTAAATTATAAAATTATAAATATCTTATATTCCTCTATTAATAGAAATTTTATTAATCATTTTAATTCCTATAATAAAAATCATGAGATATGGAATATTATATAAGTTACTCACCTTGGCTCAGACAAGTTTATTCAAAATAAGTATGGAATGCTCTTAGATGAGTACTAATGCATCAATATGGGTGATGATGAAACTTTGAACTATGATGTTCCACTGATTCTCTAGCATCATCAATGGAATGAATTCAATTTAAGAAATATTGGCCAACCTAGTACTTATTAAATTATCCCTATAATCACTACCAAAGAAAAAGGCATGCAAATAGGGTCTCAATTAATGAAAAAAATAACTCTAAAGAGTACACCCTTGATGAACTGATTGGTTCATTGATTTAGTATGAATTAAAACTGAATAATATTATTGGTTATGGGATAAAAAATAGAAAGTTTCCTCATTTAAATATATTAATTTTATATCTTAGGACACTTCTAATTCTAAACTATATGAGAGTAAAAAAATGATATCGCTCAGATTACGACTGATGTTCATAAAAGAGTAAAAAGTAGGGATTCAAAAACTGATATAGAAGGAACACTAAAAATAAAAATTAAAACATGAGGGATATAGGAATAGAAGTAATAATTATAAGACTTTAGATGTTAGTTTTTTTAATACATAAATGAATATAACATCAGCCATGACTACCCAAAACTCAAGAATAAATACAAATGAAAAATAATGATAATAATACATTGAAAACTAGCTAGAGTTGAACTAAATAATATGATTCTATAAAGAATCTGGAAGTGAGAAAAAATAAGATAATATGTGTTTTATGGAATTCTTGAATGAGGTCAATGATTCTATATTATATTTTGGTTATTCTAATTATGACTATGATTCTAAAAATATGAATGTTTATGAGTTAAATAAAGACATTGAAAGACTAGGGAAAGATGTTTTTCAAGATGCTAATTTATATAAAAACCTTAAAGAATATACTAAGAAACTTTTTTCTGAGAATAATGTTTTTTAACAAGATAATGAAAAAATAAGGAATAAAAATTATATTTCTAATTATGAAGTTTATTATTATTTTAAATATTCCTAGGATTTGAATGAAGACATTAAAAGGAAGTTGAAATTCTTAATTAAGGTTTATCTACTTTTATTCAAGTTCAAGAAAAGTATCATGAAATGTGATATTTGAATAAAATAAATATAAATAAATATGTTATTTTATATGATAAGACATTACCTCAAATGTCACACAATAATTTTTTAAAAAGTAAAAAAAATTCTTACTTATACTGTTATATGTTTTTGATGTGGTATGAAAGGACACTATGTAAATGATTGTTCTTTTAGATTTAAACAGCCTTTGGGATTTTTGTAGACTCATATTTCTAAATATTTTTGAACTATATTACCATAAAATACATGTTTAAATTATATTTCAGTACTAAAAAAATGTTTTACTAATATAATTGGACCCAAAGTAACTCGGGAACCAAAATTGTCAAGTAATTGATTTTTAAAGGAAAAAATGACTTGGAAGTATCAATAATGAAATATGGTACACGAATAGTGGATTATATATGCATATAATCAGATACCCATCAAATTTTATCATGTAGAAATAATGTGATGGAGGATTTTTTACATTTGAAGATAATTCCAAAGGTAAAGTAAAAGGTTTTTGAAATGTTGGCATATCCATTGCTACTTTTATTTCAAAAAAAATTATGCATGGAATGTTTAAAAAAATTAGTATATTTAAATTTTTTGATGATTTAATGGAATTTAAATTTTAAAATGATAATTTTTTAGTTTTTAGGGATAATTATTTATTATTTTATGTTAACCGCTAGGAAAATATTTATATTATTGGTTTTTTGAACTAACTATTCAACATGTAATGCGCTTGAATTTTTTTCAGATTGATAGAATTATTTTTCATTGATGATTAGGAAAAGTTAATTTCATAATGTTATATAAAATATCTAAACATGAGAATATGATACAATTATCTACTATAAAGAAAGAAATAAATTGTGTTTGTGATGCTTTCATTAAAGGGAAAAAATGTAAAGTTTCATTCAGACCTATCAATCATATAAGTACTAATATAACTTTATAATTAGTACATCTTCATTTATTTGGTAATACTCAAATTTATATTCATTGAGTAAAGAAATATACTTTATTTATTATTGATGACTGTAGTAGATTTACATGGGTTTATTTTTTTCCAAATAAAAATGATACTTTATCAAGATTTATTGCTTTTTATAATTTAGTTCAAAAATGAAAAATATTGTATGATTATTTCAAATCGGGGTGATAAAGGTTGTGAATTTCATGATTTCAATTTTGATTTTTTTTGTAAAAATAATGGTTATTCACATAATTTTTCTACTCTTAGATCACCATAGAAAAATGGTGTTATAACCTGGAAAAATAGAACTCTTATTTATATGGAATGAACTATATTAACTGAATAAAATTTTGCAAAATATTTTTGGGATAAAGATATTTTTATTAATTTTTATATTCCAAATAGAATTATTATTATACCATTTTTGAATAAAAATAATTATAAATTGTTTAAAAGTAAAAATACAAAAGTTGGTTATTTTAGAGTTTTTGAATTTAAAGTATTTATTTTGAATTCTAAAGATAATTTAGATAAATTTCATGCTAAGAATAATGAAGGTATTTTTATGGGTTGTTCTAATAATATTAATTCTTGTAGAGTTTATGATAAAACAAATATGGTTATTTAATAATAAATTCAAGTTATGTTTGAAGAAAATAATGTGAAATTGTATTCTATTTTAGATATTTTTATAATGAATTTAGATATTTTAATTTTTGTGAAGAAAAACTATTTTCAGAGACTATCGATATTAAAACTCAATATGGGGGTTAATTGAGTTATTTAATTTTTTATTCCCTTAGAAAATCCACCCTATTTAGTTTATAAATAACATTTGATATGTTATTTAAACAAAGAATGAAGTGGAAATAAAATCATGAAGAAGAGGAACAGACAGAAATATTTATAGTGGTTTGGGGATTTAAAGTGAACTAGTACACTCCACCACCACTATTCTCCAAAAGTGTGATGATTTTCACTAGACCAATCCTTTTTGGGGGACTTATGGTCATTTTTCTAGGGACATCATGATTGAGTGAAAACAGCTGACACTTGGTACAAGTATAGGATATTTCAACCAGAATCCAAAATGGATTTAAAAAAATAACACTTTAAAGTTATTTTTTTAGGAACCTTTACAAAAAAGATAATAAATAGAGTGTTTTAAAATTTTAATCTCGCAAATCTGAGATAAAACTGATAGAAAAAGAATGATCTCTATAAAATATGATCTAAATAATAAGCAACTCATGTAGGGTCTTTTGAAATCAGAAAAGATAATTATTAAGAATAGCTGTTGAAATGATACTTATTATTCCTTATTTTATTAGATAACAAAGTGTAATTTTTTGATAGCTTTGATAATAAGTACTCTGTATTTTCTTGCACACTTCACTTCACATGAAAAATCTATACTCATAATTCTAGTAATGTATGATCTCCTTCTTATTTAAATATGCAGAACTTGATTAGTATAATTAGAGATCAGTGGAAGACCCTTTTTCATTGAAAATACAACCAAAATAGTAGAGACAAATAAAATAACTTTATCCTTATCATCTGTCTTAGTACCTGAATCTTATTATAATCGATTTTATATTAAAGTGGTAATTGATCATTTAAGGATTGTACAATAGCATTAAAACACTCACTAAGTGATTCAATGGTAATAAATAACAACCTACAGTACGATATATCCAATTTCCAAAATTGAATCTACCAATTTCATATTTGAATCTATGTAGGTGAATCTAACATAGGTTATTTAATTGACATAACCAATTTCCTTATCTTACCATTTTATGTAACTAATTACTCCACATAACCATTTTACATGGATGGTTGATCATGTAGGTGATTCCTCATGTAGATTTAGGTAATTTCCATGTAGTCAATCTTGTGATGTGGGTGATTAGTCATGTATATGATTCCTCAATGTAGCTGATTTCCATAGTTATTTCCTTTACGTAGTCGATTGAATTATTCATTTTCACCATGTATCCAATTTTCCAGACTGAGGCATATTTCATCTAAAATCAACTAGAATAAATATTTAAAAAAACTAAACTACCCAAAATATAATAATATACTAAAACCTGATAATCATGATTATAAAAAAATATCATCAAGTGCACCAGGACCCTTGATTTGTGCTGGTGTTTTTCACACCCATTAGGGATTCATTAAAGGATCCTTCTATCACTTTATAGGTAATGGATATTCCATTTAAAATAAATAGTGGTATATTATTAAGGATATTATGTATGCAGTATAATGTGGATAGAGATACCTTTAGATTGAATCTAACTCACTACAAGAAAATCACCTCATAGTGGTAGGTTTTTTTAATATATAGGCAGTTTAAACTGCTGCCATATGATTCTGTGACGGTTTTATAAAACCACCGTTAAATTGGGTGTCACCATCCAACACCTGGAGGTTTCTTCAATGCAGCGGCGGTTTATGGGAATTTTAGTAGGAAACATATTTAGGGTGGATTCATGTGAAAATAAATTTCATATTTAGCGGCGGTTTAAATCGACGCTAAAAGTTTTCCATTTTTTACATTAAAAGCGCCACTAAAACTACCATAACCACTGCTAAACAATAATGCCCATTTTTTTAGAGGCAGTTATAACCTCCATTGATAATATAATATCACATTATAGCATCAGTTTAAGATTCCAATATATATAGTCCATTTCATTAGCGGTGGTTTAAACTACCACTAAATGTAGATTTACAAATAAAAAAACAGCAGATTCTGCAGCCCAGTACAATTACCCTAGAAAATAATCCAAGTGAAGATAACATATAATAGAATAATTTAAACCATATAATAGTGTTCATTAGTCAAAAATCAAAAAATGTTTCATAAAAAACATGCACAGATAACATATAACAGAATAATCTAAACCATAGAATCTCAACCATCTAACAATTTTTCATAGATCTAAATATAAGACTTTAAACTATATAGAACCAACGTCTGAGCTGTAAGCCTTAAAAATACATAGCACAAACTTATAATATGTATCCTCGTGCCATCCTAATAAGTATTATTTATCCCAGTGCTCATGATAAAACTATAAAATGAATTGGGTCCGACAACACTACTGATTAGTTTTAGTCTAGACTTTATGTTTGATACAGATGAAGTTCTTAAATGGGACTTGGTAAGAGCATCGCGCATGAATCTACGAGAAAACCTATACTATAACAATTTTAATAGGATGGTATTTTTCAATTCTGGTTGATGATTAATATAATCATGTTATCCTAGTTTTGGAACCACATTCAGTAGTGGATGAAGCAGTTCCATGGAAAGTGTTTTATTTCAATAAAATGTTTCCCATGAAATTACTATGGTGGGGAGACTTATGAGTATTATGGAAACTATGTCCCTTAATGTAGAGGGACACAACTATAATGGACCAATTTTAAATTTTCAGAATGACTTCTTGAATATGATGGGTTGGTATATTCAATATTTCATATCTCAAACATGACGATGACTTTTAAAATCATAGGTTTTAGTTTAAACTAATTCTAGATGATAGATTCATACTTAATATAAATAAGTGATCCATGAGTTTTACCAGTCGGTAGTGTGCCTATGAATTCATGGAAACACAATGGAAAGGTGGTTGTTTGATTACCTTACCATTGATGAATGATGAGATTCATTGTTGTAATTTTTGGTTTATGCATGAAATAAAATTGTATCATTGGGATCTAAGGTAGTGTGATCAATACCTTAATTAAAAAACCAACTATTAATATGGTAATCTCTTAAACCAATATGTACTGTCACACCCCTACTGATGCTTAATTTTAATTTAATTAATTTGGGTCTTAATTTTGGAGCTGGGGTTTGATCCGGTTGTATTTGGGAAGAAATTGAGATTTGATATGGGCGCACGACCGTGCACGCGAACGTGTGCGGTGTCTCACCTCAATCAATAAAGACATTATCATTTTTTTTGGTTTTATCATTTTTGTTTTATCATTAATAATATTAATATCTAAGTTAATATTTTAATTTGGTTATTAATAATGAATTGTGGTTGAAAATATATATATATATATATATATATATATATATATATATATTTGTGTATTGTTTTATCAATAATAATAATATTAATATTAAGATTATCATTATTATTTTCTTAAATTCTTTGCATAGGACTTTAATATTAAAATTGTTGTTGCAATTATAAAATCATTAATTTACTAATTAGATTACGGTTATTTTTGGATTAGTTTAATTTAAGTTTTTTTTTGTTTCATTTCATTTTTATTTATTTATTTATTTATTTTCATTTCTTTTATCTTTTTTCTCTCTCTTTTTTTCTCCCTTCTCCCTATTGCGCTTCACCCCTCCCCGCGCGGAACCCCCCCTCAACCCTCCTAACCCTACCTGTGCCACTAAGCCACTCCCATCGCCTTCCTTCGGTGCGGCCTCCTCCGGTATGACGTCCTCTGGCGCGGCGCGGCGTCCTTCGATGCGGACCGCCCCTCCCCTTCGCTCCTCCTCGCCAGACCAGCTACCATCGGACCAGCGCACCACAGCCCCGTCGACCTCCACCCACGCGCACGGCCTTCCTCGTGCTACCTCCCTCCCGGCCGAGCCACCCGGTTACCCTCCTCGCTTCGAAACCCAGAACGCACCACCTCGGGCCGCACCCCCTTCTGCTGTCGATGCTCCTTTCCGGCGACGAAACCGAACAACACCCTGTCCTCAAACCCTAGCCCGCTCCCTGCTGCCCTCCGATGTTCCTCCCATCTGGCGATGCCTCTCCGGCCTCCTTACCCGCGCGTGCAGCCTCCCCTCAGTCACCTCACTTCCTTTTTCCCCTTCACACAGCCGCACTGCCCTCTTTTCTGTCTAATTTTTCCAGTGCAGCACACCACCGACGGTCTTCCCCTTGCCAGGTTATACATTCACACCGTTTCTATAGGTGTATTATGCCTCTGTTGTTCGTTCTGTCAATTTTATTAAGTTGCGGTTAGGGTTTTGGTTTGGCATTTGGTTCATTTATTGTGTCATTGATATGATTGCTTGTTTTTAAGGATTAATTGCGTTGTTTGTGGTGTGGTTGTCATGCGACGGAGTTTGCGCACCGCGTTTGTGAAGTTACGATACCGAAGGTATGTGTTTTTGCATATATGTGTTGTTTGACGAATTAATTTTCTTATTTAATTAATTTAGTATACTCATTGATTAGTTTTCTTGGTGCGAATATAGTTTCACTTAAGGTTTAATATAATTTCAATGTGTTTCGTAGTGTGTTTATTTAATATGAATGTTTTGATTTTTTGAAAACTCATGCTGAGCTTTTCGTAGTGTTTTATAAACTTTTCTGTGGGTTTATTATGTCGCCCAAGTGCGGAAAAGTCTGTTTTATCATGTTTTTTGTGTTTCTTCATGGTGCGCTTGGTATTAGAAAGGATTTTTGAGTGCTTTGATGGTATAAACCTTTGATGTGATATTTAAAATGCTTTAAAAATTGTTTAATTGTTTAATTCCTTTATTAAATTATATGTATAGTGAGTGGTACCTTCCTCGGGGGTTCGAGTCATCGGCAGTAAGGACCTGTTTATATGCATATGCATGAAAATGTATATTCATGGCGGTGAAGCGGTCTCGGGTTACCCTTGTCAAAACCTACGTGTTTTGAGGTAGGTTCCCTATGCTTTTACCTTTAATTAGAGTTCCAATTTTTCTTGATGTTTATTTAGAATTATTTCCTTGGGTTTATATGAAATTCATATGCACTATACATATATATGGTTATGGTTATTAAAAAGTGGTCTCCTATGTATTTGAACATGAAATGGGTATTTCCAAAAGGTGTGTGTTCTTCTGTTTGAATTTGTTATGAAAGTTCAACGACATGTTTGACTTTCGAAGGGATTCCAAAGTGATTTTAAAAATGGGTTTTGGTGTGAACATAGGATTAAAAGATGATTTGATTTCCTAAAAATGATTACTTCATTGTAAGTGTGGTTTTATGTTTGTTTTAAAAATACAATGCCTTCATGTGTTCCAAAATGATGAATACTCCTTGTAAAGTGATGAGGCCCGTTTGGCACTTTGAGTTTGGTTTGCGAAAATGGAAAACCCCAGTTTAGACATTCCCCTAGTTTGAGAAATGCGATGTAAGTGTTTATGTGTGGTTTGTGATATGTGCCTAGTAAAGAGGATTGTGCATTTTTGTGTGACGGATAGAAAAAAGGGGGATGATCCCAAGGGGGGTGGGATCGATGGTGAGAGGGGTGGGTTTGTTTTTGAATAAAGAGAAAGATGTGTTCATGTATGTTAGTTTTATTAAAACTCACAACCACTTGAAACAGAGCACAATGGGAAACCTGGGTATCTAGGTGGGTGAACTAGGACTTGTGGGCTAGTGTTCCGGAGGTGACTTGACCCGGTTTCACTGCAGGTTTGATGATTGCAACACTAACTAAACATATGAATGACTGAGGGTTGTGGCCTTCTAAGACATGTTTTCTGAGGGTTGTGGCCTTCTAAGCCACGTTTTCTAAGGGTCATGGTCTTCTAATCCACGTTTCACCGAGACACAAAGATCCTAGGTCCCCAACTAACACTAGCTGCCTAGGGACTTTCCATGGTGCTTGTGATGTGATTTTAAATTCAATTGTTTCATGTTTTTCCCCTCTTTTGTGAAAACCATAATTGAATCTAAATTGGTCTCCTTAAATTTTGAAATGTTAATGCATGCTCAAAACCTATTTCGAAAAGGGAAGAGAAATTTTTTTCTGGGAAATGCAAGCTTTTTATTTGAATTTAAAGAGTGAAAAACACTATTTTATTATGCCTTATTTTCAAAATAGCAAGATTTGGATTTCTTATTAAAGGCAGTGGAATAGGGCATTGTTGTATTTTAGATTTCCTACTGAGCATCTCGGTGCTCACGCCTACTTTATATTTTTAGTTCCAGGTTCTTTTTTTGGATCTCTCTTGCAGTAAGCTTGTTTTGTATTTGGTGGTGACCCAGGACAGGTATGTTTAACTTTCCATTATTGTTCTATTTTCAATTGCAAGTATTTAACTACCTTGCTTAGTTTATGTCGATTGTTTATATGTATTTTCTGGGCTAAATCATTCCCAACTGCCTCTTTGTGGTGCCCGGCACTAGTTGCCATCCCGTGGGGATCGGGAATGCCCTTCGGGCCATGTCGTGGACCAGGTTGGGCGCTGGGTCGGATGACGACCCGGCCTGGTTCGTGACATGTATGGAGTGGATTGATTGATGCTTTAGTGATCAAATTTTGAAGGGAAGTTGAGACTTCCATTTATGCATCAAGTTAATTATGATGTGAACTTTTGTGGTGTAACCCTTTAAAGATATACCATAGAAGTAAAATGAGGGTTTTAGGGTGAGATGAGGTGGTTAACCCATTTTTGGACCTAGTCACACGTCACTAAGAGACATGGAATCAAGGATTTGTACAAGGAAAGTATAACATGTTTTGATGGAGCGTGTATGAAAAGATCTAAATAATCCTATCAATATAACTTTTTTAAAAATGCCAGGATGTTTTTATTTGTGGACCAGGAATGGGAAATGTTTGTAAACTTAGTGTACTCCTATTTTATATTCAGTCATTCCCAATATATTTACATCATACTATGTATGTTCGGATAGTGTCTATATAGCAAGATAAATAATTAAAACCAATTCGTTTTTGTTTGGATGGAAGGAATTCATGGGAATTTTACTTAATAATTGATTTATAAAAAGCCTTAGGATATGGATTACAAATGTCAAATATTAGAGGGTACCACTCATGTGAGTGTTGGACCGATCATTGGATGGTTGTTTTAGTTTTTGAGTTTATTGATAACTAGAACTGGGTACTAATGTATTCCACTATGAATGATAGGTACTAATTAAAATACATACTTGGGAGAAGCTAGAGTATAGGCATTAGGCTGGGGATACCTTTTGATTATCTAGGTGTTTTGGATCATAAATTCAAAAGAATATTTTTCTGGAATGGTGACGTAAACAAGTGAGATTTGGTAAGATCAAGAGACATCACTAGAAGTTGATTACAAGAAGTGGTGAGCATGTTCAAAGTAATATTGGGGTACCTTCGATAAAAGGTGTCAGAATATGGATTTAGAGATCTCGACTATTAAAGTTAAGTGTTCTCAAAAAATACTCTACCGAAAGCAGTTCAATATGAGTTATTTCTAAAAGTATTATGTGGTCAGTGAGGAACCTCTTCAGGTACATGGTGGGTTGATATAGGTGCATTTCAATGTATGCTGAGAGATTTTAAAGGAAAATATAGTGTGAATAGTGTGATATTGGACAATTGAATTTCAACCATTTCAAACAAATTGAGGACCAGGGGTAATATCCTCCCAAGTAACATATTAAATGTTTATATAACACCTTTAGGACATTGAGGTCTTTTATAAATAAGAAATTGTGATAGTGGGAGCACCGCAACATAGAATTGACCATTAAAAATTAAAATTTATTGTGGGTATATCTATATGATTGTTGATAATAGGATGATTACATGACCATTTCTCAGTATATATGGTATTTTTTATGAACCGTCTTAGTGATTTTGTTGTTGGGTACAAACATTTTCTCATTTTTTATCAGTTCATGGGTCATATGATCTATGTTTTATTTAAAGGAACTTTGGGAGGATGGAAATTAAATGTGGAAATTTGAGTTGGAATTACCAACCCATGTAGGTTGGTTCTTGTTTATAATTTCCTTTGGGGATTCTCGGTGATGAGAATTTATAAGGTGGTAAGGTTGTAAAATCACATGTTTTGGAAGGTTTGAAAATTTTCAAATGAATTTAGGTTATTTGTTTAGTGTATAGGGTAAAAATGAAATTTAATTTCAGAATGAAATTATTGCAGTTGGAAAACATAAATTTTTTATTTTTATATGATTTTTTAGGATTGATAGGTTTCCTGGAAGTCTGAATAAGTTTTGAGAGCATCATAATTTAAAATCTCATTTTTGGATGAGATAGCCTTAGGCGCACTGTTGGAGCATGGTTAGTACTAAAACTTTCATACAACCATGAAACCAAATTTGATGAAGCATATGGTTTGTAAATAACATGAAAAAGGTCCTAGAAAATCATATAGGACTTAAGAGTTGTCCACATGGTTTTTCAAACCATGACACCATGGTCGCATGACCATGCGAAAACATTGCAGTTTATTGCAGAGGTGTGTGCATGAGCACTGTACATTTTTTCAAATTGTGTTCCCAAACCATGTAGGGTTTGGGAATGAGATAGCTCCAAAGTTACAGTTAGCACATAACTTACATAATAGTTTAAACATAATATGAGGGATGTGGGTCTTAATTAGTGGGAGATTCATGGTTTTTGAATGGTTTGTAAAACTGTACAGCCAAAATGTGCACCCCTTAAAATAGGTTAAACTACATTATCTTCCCTTCTATACTTTAAGATTATTTTCTCATAGTTAATAATGATTCATAGATCTAAATATAAGACTTTAAACTACATAGAACCAATGTTTGAGCTGTAAACCTTTAAACTAAAAATCACAAACTTATGATCTATAAGACTTTAAATTACCTTACCTAACATTGACCATCTTGGACCAGTATGTAATGAACATGGTATTCTATCCATTTCCTAATAGGACCTTCAATTCTAATGATGTTCATCTACCACACTTATTTTCAAAACTACATATGGATGGATTCTAATTTTCATGGGATAAAAATAGATACCAAATCACATATCTTAGTCACATCCCAAAAAATGACCAACCTCAAGACCTTACCCTTGATAATGGGGTTGAATCTCTCTTATATATAGGCTCACTCAATATGCTCAAGAATATAGTGGTGTGGCTCCTAATTTGGATCTCCATAATCCTCCAAGTATTATTCTCCCCTATAGTGATGGAACTGGACAAAATAGGATCACCGACTATCTAGGGAACACACCTCAAAGGAAAACTTGTGATAAGTGATCATTCCCATGTTTCGAATGTGCTCAATGGTTGACCCAACATTTGTGGGCCCCATCCTTGAATGACATGGTTGTGGGATTGTGTCTCCAATATGAATATAATGAATCAAATAAACAACATAACAGTTAGTCCAAAATACTAATATGAACATCCTAACATAACTCAAATGAAACTATTAAATATATCCATCTTCCACATGGAACATATATTAATTCATACTCCACCAACTTCATACTTCACCAATTCTAGACTCACTACCTTACTAAATCATCAAACCATAACAAATTCCAATACCTTTATCAAACATGGGGAATAATGAAAATGTTAGGTCATGAAAATTTTTGGTGATTACTCTACGCCACACATGATACATGATACATGAACAAACCCTTTTTTAATATTTTTCTAATATATCAACAAGTCCACTAATCACTGTCTGATGATGAACACTGCTTGTCACCCTCTCCACCTCCATATCTACTTCCTGCTATTGGAACCTAAAAGGCAATTTTATTGAAAATTAAATAATTTTGTATATTTATATTTAAACTTAAAACCGATAAATTTTTTGAAAACTAAATGATTTTGATGTTTTGTGATTTACTTGCTCACCACTCATCGTTGATGAAATATAACTAGGTACATATCCGGTCGTCTTCTAATATAAATCGACCAATGCTTTCTGCAAAGTGGATGTCTGAGCCCCATATTCTTGAATTGTTTTTTTTATAGAAACATAATCTCTCTAGTAATATCAACTAAAACTAGTAGTAGATTCAGTTTTAATCCCCAATGCTTACTAAAGACATCAGATGGTACGGGTCCCATAAACCCATCCTGCGCACTCGACCGGGATGCTTCTTCCAAAGCACTTTACCAACTAGGTCATCCTGGGGACTGAGTAGGACTGTGTTGGATTGGAATCCCATAGTTATTTAATTTTTACCTATAAATAAAATATCATTCATACTAGAAGCAATATATATTAACATAGTAACAACTGATGATAAGTTATTATAATGAAAAATGAATTCATACCACAACTTCTTTGGAAGACTCATTTTTTCCATAATGGTTGGGGTCAGTCCCCCTTTATTGATCATGAAAAAAAAGAGACACCTTTTTTAGAATGGGAAATAGGAAACCCATTACACAAAGGGAACATATCCTTAAATTGTTGATTTATCTTTTAAACTAATGAAAAGATTACCAAAGTCAATCGGCTTCTTGAAAAACTCTTTGACCCCGCAGTGTGAGGGATGATTTTCATAGCCCGGCTTGATGAATTCTTCCTTGAAAGATCCTGAAATAAATAAAATGTAATTTAATAGTAATGTATGAAATTTCATATCCTTTTCATATACAATTATAAATATAAAATGAGATTAACATATTAATATATATTTAAATACCATGTGATTATCCTCACGATGTCTGTTAATAAAAATATCACACTTCTCTCTAGATACCCCATTAGATACCTTGTCATACATATGTTGGGTTCTCAATAAATTATCATTGGCATCTCTCCATAATCTCCATTTAAATTCTTTCCATTTTTTGCCTAGATTTTTCAATTTCAATTTTCATGCTAGCATGTTAGCAACTGTAAAGTGTAAAAACATCTATAAACAGGAATTCATTTAAAAAATATTTGAATTTAATAACATACTAATATTTAATTACACTATATTGTATTAAAATTACCTTTATTTGTGAATCAAAAACTTCATTTTTCCAAGATCAAGGCATATTCCTCCAATCATCATACATAATCGGAAGGGAAACCAGCTTCATGGATAGCTGACCTAGAATCTCTCCAAGTAATCCTGTGGAGGCATCCATAGGGACCCTATAGGAATAAAATGGAAAAACTATCTTCAGTTCGATCAGATTCCATACATCTGAACTTTTCATATTTTTATACATAGTTTCATTGTTTCCATATTTTATAAACAAACAGTTAGTATAAAAAATGCAATAAATTTATTCATATTAAAAATTTTACCTATAATAATAACCCTCTAGTATCCCCATCAAGAACTAGGAGGGGAACCCAGCTCCCTCACTACTGAGTCTACTGAATGGGAAGGCATCAACTAAGCTGATGATGGGACGCTCATGGAGGGTGTGATAAATTGTGCAGGGGGGAAATAGATGTTGTATCAGATGCTCTAGGGAGGGAGACAAATGGATCATCATCTTTTGGTGTGGTCAATAGAATAGTATAATTATTCCTCCTAGGTATTCCTATCATTTGATCAAATAAAATAAAATTCAGAAAATATATTTTAAAAAAAATATACATAAAAAAATTGAAATGATAACAGATTCACAGTACTACCAAAGAAATATACATAATAATGATAAATAATGAAGCATTTTAAATAAGATTTTCTATTTCCTTATTACTACAACTATTTGTATTGAATTCTCTTGAGTATTTCATCCAAATATTTTTTGAATTTATAAAATATCCACAAATGACATGAAATGTTTTCTAGATCTAAAATGAACCATCAAAGAAGGGTGTGTTCAACATGTCAACATATAGTTGAAAAAGAATAAAAAAAGACATGACACCAATGGTAAATGATGAAATGGTTGATAGGTGGAGTATCATATAAAAATGGTCAATTCCAAAAAGACTATGCTCTTGGTTTGAGAAACTTTGAATGCCTAACAGTCAGCTGAGCTATATAGTGTATATGTAGTGGTGTGAGTGTTTCATTCTTGGGTGGGGGATTTGAGATTTTCTCAGTGGCTATTCTACAAGGGAATTGATATCTATAATTTCATAAAGGACACAAAAGTTGTTTTGCATTGTGGAATGAGTTGTTTTGGAAATGGTATGAATGGTCATACAGGGCTTCTAAGGGGTTATCCTTGAGAAATATACTAATTAGTGTAGGGCCATAGGAATTATATCGGATAAGATATAGAAATAGACTTATAATATTGAAACTCCTTGAGTGAGAAGATTAGGATGTGGGAATAGGTTGAATGGCCCAAAATAATTCATTGGTCTTGGGGTATCTATGTTGGTGGATTATAGAAGAGAATAGTCACTCTCTTTGGGTATGTTTAGTGTAACTAGGTGATTCTAATTGGGGGAATAGTCTCTCTTGAGTGTGGGGATCCTGAGGGAGTGATAAGAAATCAAGATATATGTAATAATTCCTAGTTAAATGTCATGTCATGCTAATATAATTTTGAAAGGGGTACGCCTTGGAGGAACTGAGTGGATTTTGGTAAGTTCATATATGGACTTTGTACTTAGAAAATTCATAATTCTTTACATGATTCTCAATTTTAATGAGTTTTTTTATACCGAAATTTTTAATTTATACCAATTATATGTTAATAATCATACCTCAAATAGGTATTGACTTCATTCAACCAAACTAGTTGCAAATTATCTTTAATTCCATAATATTTATGATGTTATAGTTTTTTTGGTCCCTCAAAAATGAGGAAAAATATTATGTTTAACATTTTTTATGATGATATGAGAATATATCATTTCATTGGTATTAAATCACAGTACATTCTATGAGTATTTACTGATTTTTTAAGGGTGAAAATGGTGTTATAAATTTTGTTTTCCAACTCAAACTCTCTAAGTGAGAAACATTCCACATTATTCTCATGTTTTTTGGAAACAAAATTAAAATTCTATAATTGTTTTCTATTATATTTTTGTGAAATTATTTTATTTTTTGAGTGAATAAATCTTAAAAACATTAAATTTTAGTAGTGTTTATCTTAGTTATATTGTTTAATATATCTGGGTTTTATAATCTAGAAACTTTATGACTCATGTTTCTATTCTATGATCATATTTATAATGTAATGGAAATTTTTTCATAAAAATGACAATAAAAAATGTATAAAATGTTTATAACATGTCTATACTCTTGAATAATATGTTCCATAACCTATACATAATAAAGAATCTTCATTTTCTGCTAACCTGTGTTTTAGTAAGTGTACAAAAATTAAAATATGTGCATAAACAATGTTTTACAATCTGTAATCTTTGTATGCAATACAATATATGTATAAAAAATGTTTCCTAATATTCAATCTACTTCTGATAAATAATTATTTTAATTTACAATCAGTGTATTAACAATGTATTATTTTATTTTTTTTAAACATTCAATCTCTGTATAATCTTAACTAATGATTCAGTAATCTATTTTAACACATGAGTTCAAATCTAATATAAACCATAAAAGCCACCCAAAACTGGATAGAAATAATAAGCTTGTATACTATCCATTTTAGCATAAATATAGACCATTTTCATAGCCTAGATTTTCCACAATTAAAACATCCATAGGTGTGAAATAAATCGAATCATATAAGAAAACAACATTTTAAATTATTCTCACCTGACGTACAAATCCCTAAAAATAAATTGATCTGATTTCATTAATCATAGTGAAATAATAATATATATCCCAATCATGGATGAAAAACCATGAAAATCAATACAAACCATGTGGGATTCACTGGGTAGAACATCCCATGTGAGGGTTATTCACATGGTTTCCAATAATAAATGCATAGTTTTCCCTAAAGATGTGTTCTAACCATAAAAAAATATCATGTATGTATAAAAAAACTGGATACCACCTCCACATATGGTCACCCACACATTATAAAATAAACCATTTTATTAAACCATAAATATCATCCAATTTTGGAAACAAAAATAAAAAATAAAATTGCTCAGTGTGTTATCTTAACTTACCACTCAACCTTTGACGGGTGGCGAGGTGGGGGTCAGGATCAGCAGTGAGGGAAGGATAGGTTTGGCGAGGAAAGGTGGAGCGAGGTGAGGTGCGGTGAGGTGAGGTGTGGGGAGGGACAGCGATGCGAGGCAAGGTGCGGAGAAGTGAGGTGCGAAGAGGCGAGGCGCGGAGAGGGCCGACGATGGGTGTTGAGCGGCGGCGAAGAGGCTAGGGCATTAGGGAGTCGGTGGGGTGGGGGGTTTGGGGGTGTCAAGGGTGTCGTGGGAGGGGTAAGTTACATGGGTGTTAATTTTTTTAACTATTTAGCGGTAATTTATAAAAAAACCACCGTGAAATTATTTTAAACAAATTTAGTGGAGGATTAGTAAACCACCACTAAACGCTCAGCTTGTTGTAGTGACTCTACTACTACTATGAATTTTTTAAACACTTATTCTAGGAATTTCCCATATTTAATGCTTCCATTCTACATTTATTTCCTTCAGTTAGCAAAACAAATTAATCTGGATGTTACTCGGGTTTTTAGGGAAGAAAATAAAGTTAGAGATTCGTTGTCCAAAAAGGAAATTGAAGAGGAAAGCTCGAGATGGTATTTTCTTATTCCATATTTCTATTGACATCTTATTAAGTTGGATGCACATGGTATTTTTTATTATCATTTATGTAATCCCCCTTATAATGCAACCTTTTGTACATTTTAATAAAATTTTCTAGGAGCAGGCTTACGCAGCTCCTGAACCTTTTTTATTATGAATTTTTTTTGATATCATCAAAACCTAAAGTGCATGGGATATATTAGATCAACATTATTAGTACAGAATTATCCTCCTTTTTATAATCACAAAACCTATAAAACCTGTTACATATTAGAGTATAGATAAAACATGGAATTTAAAAAATATTTAATAGAAATTAAAATTAGAAGATATATGGAGTTTAAAATTTAGTTTTTATCCCCCTTAGTTAGTTTCTTATTTCCTTTTTTAAAGGTAGAAACTTCTCCGCCTTTTGTAAGGTAGAAAAATTATTCTTCTCTTTTTTTTCATTAAAAAATGGAGGGAAAGATAGTTAAAACACAGTTTAATTTAGTAATTTAGAATTATGAATTATTTAAATGTAGTGAGAAAATTGAATATGGAATTTTGGTAATATTAAGTTTCATTCAATAAAATAAAGAGACAAAAACATCAATTGAAAAAAATCCCTAAGAAACACATTATAAAAAATAAATAATGAATTATTTCATTAATTACTTTGAAATACAAAGATAAATCTACTCAATGGAATTAAAAAATCATTCAAATAATCTTATTTGGTAAAATGGGTCCAAACTAAGATATTGGTTTCGTTGAAGGTGGTATTAAGGTTGGATCGGTTATAGAGGTAAATGAAGTTAGAATTGATGGTGCTAAAGGATCATAAACACCTTCTACTCTCTTCTTAATTTTCTAATAATTACTAGTATGATTAGGACCAAAAGGTCTTCTTCTCATGTGAAATAGGGCTTCGGTACACATGTTGATCCTTAGAACAGCATCAGACTTACAAAATTAAAAAATAAAAAGAGATGATTGGTTATGAATTTGAGCGACAGATGTTAATCTATTACTAATAAATGTCTTAATATTTTCTACTTTACTAATAGAGAAAATTGAAGACTCCCTAATAGAAAGTGGGTGAATCATAGAGGAAATGTCTACAACTGATATACCATAAGGCATATCCACAAGAACATTATTCATAATTAGGTTCATATACATCTTCACATCAAATAACCTACTAGTCATGGACTATACCTTCTGATTCATGTTGTTCAATTATTCTATTAAACATTGAATTACTTAACATTGTTGATAGAAGATTTAAAAAATTTGAGAACTAATAGCTGGTTAGGGTTCAACTAAGATTGAATCTATATGAGGTTTTTAAAAAACCAACTTCCTTCATGTAATTGGAATTGAAACTTCTAAAGATTCTTCTAAAGATAAAATTGCTTCTATCAAATTATATAAATCCACAACCCTTGAAAATATTTCCTTCTACTATTTGAAAAATAGTTGAATGTTTCAATCAATAGGTTGAATGATGCATGAAATTATATCTCTTTATTTCTTTGAAACACCAAAATTTCCTTATACCGTATCTCTAAGAGATTTCTCAATATGACCAACATGGTTATTCATGCATATATTTAGCCCAACACTTATATTCTTAATAGCTTTCTGTGTATCATGAAATTGACCATCAATATCCTTTTTCATCTCATTAAACATTACCAGAGAAATCATATCAATTTATAGACATTGAATCTAAGAATAAATAGTACCCAACTCTGACAGAATTTGACTAACTCTATTTTAGAAATCTTGAATAACTGTAGAAATTGAGGTAGCGGAATTAGAGGTTTGGAATTTCTTTATAAATTAAATATGACTTAACATAGCGCTTTTTAGAATGGCAATGGTCTCTTTCACATAATCTCTAAAAGCTTTGATCTCATCAAGCACTTCTTAAGATAAACCAGATTGCACTGATGGAGGATTCTTAAACATATCCCATTGAGATAAAATCAATGTTCAAAGATCACTAAACTTAGCCTTTGTAGGAAACACATCAATCAGACTACTTACTAAGTCTTTCATTTCCTTAAGTTCCTTAGAACTTAAACTAAAACTAGGTTGTAGAAAAGGTGTATTTTTCTTAAGACTATTGATTATCGTTGATTAAACATCCACCATTCCAATTAACTTATTAAAGTATAACTAGGATATAGAGGAATATTTGAGTTTACTGATCTCATATTTTTATATAACTAGATCCACTTTTAAATCAAAATAATATACTCTCATATTTTGTAGCTCCAAAATTACTTTATTCTCAATCACTTCTTTTTTCAAGATTCTGGAATTTTTTCTTATAGAATGACCTACTCCATGAGTTGTTGAAGATGAATATGGTTTTGATGGTGTATGGGAATGAATTTAGATTTCAAAACCTCATCATCATCCCTTACATTATCAAAAGTTGATCCGGGAATAATTGGACCATCTTCTTCATGAACTTATTCTAGCTCTAGACTTCTCTGAACTTCAAAACCCACAGAACCTATCTTAGATGGCCTATCTTCAGAAAAAGAAATAGTTTTATAAACAAATGTATCCACATTCTGATCTTCCTCAGTAAATATAGAAACTTCACCAGCATCTTTGTTTATAGTAGTTACCTCCTCCTGAATCAAAATAGTCTAACTAACAGGATAACTAATGACTGGAATTGAAGACTCAGTTCTAGAAGATGTTGTCTCCTACACTCCCCTTACAGATATTGTCTAGATAAGTTTTGAATCACTAGGTTGGGAGGTCTGAGTTGAATCCCCCTGATTCACAATTTCTTAACTAACTACCGTAAAATAACTTGAAGAATAATCCTAGAAATATCCAATAATATTTAAGAGAACTGATGATAGGGTAATACTTTTATGAAATTTCACCACATAACATTCATTTAAATTTAGTTCTTTCTTCTTCAAAACTAAATAAACTAATATTCCATAGGGTTAGTAATTTAACTTTCTTTTTCCTAACCTAAAATGATGCATGAAACTCATCATTTATCTTGAAAAAATCAACTTTACATTATTGATCAAGAAATACCAAAAATATATATCTTGAAAAATAACTTTCTACATATCTCTTACCCTTTCTTATATACCTTTCTGTACAAACTTACACAACACATTCCATTCAGTAGGTAGCTCTTTCACAGATTTCATTTAAAAAACAAAGGTTCCAAACAAAATTATGAATATTTTTTTGGATCTACTGAGACTATTCCAAAAAGAGTCTCTCTAAAAGAAAACTCCCACTCATATGGATAATTAAACACATCAACCGCTTTAATAGAAAAAACTACAAAAATCTTTCCTTTAAAATTTCATGAGATTATATCCTCTGTTTGATGAAATAGAAACACAGTATTCATCAAGAACTCGTTAAATTAATCCAAAAAAAAAGAAAACCCAAATTCTTATCGCCAAACACAAAAACCCAACCTTGAAACTCAAGTTATTTCCTTAGTATTATTTCAGTTTTATTCATCAATTCCATATCTATAGCATTTCCCATATGAACTTTTCATCTTCTTCCATTACAATTCTTTGATGATCCTAAGATTTCATCATCAAAACACTTTGAATTTCTCATTTTGAATAGGTCATTTGAAGTTCAAATAGGGATTGAGAGATTATATATGATAGTTTTTCTTCAAAGGGAGATTATGTATGCAAATGGAAAAAGGGTTGAAAGCCAATTTCATATGAAATCACGTACCTGAATCAAAATTTTCATACAAACATAGTTTTATTTTAGGGTTACTTTTGAATGATAAATAAATAATAAAATAAGAAAAAAATTTATATTTTCAATATTTAAGTGAACAAACACATAGATAAGAGTAATTTTCATATATCATTAAAATAAATAATATATTAGAACACTCAATTTTATATTTCAAAATAAATAAAGAGAATAAATTCATTTAAATTATCATAAATAAAACAAATTAAATTTATTAAAAAATTAATAAACCAAATTCTCTTTTAATAAAATAAAAAATACCCACATGCATGGGGTTTAGTGAAAATATATTCTAACAGATTCTCTATAGAGATAAAATCAATAGAAATATCAAATTTTTAGCATGATTTCAAAAGAAATGATTCCTTAAGTCTATATGATTTGTTTGTGAATGATTTATTAGATTCTTAGAAATTTTGATAGAACTAGTTTTATCGCTTTTAATTGAGTATTCATTATAATTGAATACAAAGTCCATTAAGGTGTGTTTCATCCACAACACATGTGAGCATCAACTATTAGTAGCAATATATTTTTCTTTGGCAGGGGATAATACAGAAGAGTATTTCTTCTTACTAAACCAAGATACCAAGGACTTACCTAGAAAATAATAGGTTCCTGAAGAACACTTCATGTCTAATCTAAAACCACAAAAGTTGGCATCTGAGTATGATATAAAATTAAAATCAGAAGTTTTTAGAAAAAAAAAAGGAAAGAAATATTTTAAATATCGTAAAATCCATTTAGAAGCTTTTTAAAGTCATTCTTTCAGATTAGCTTGAAATAGAGCACAAAGTCACACTAAAAACATAATAATTGGTCTGTTAGTGGTAAAATACAATAAACTCAAAATTATTCCTCTATAAATCTATTTTTCAACTAGTTTCTTATTTTCATCCAAGTCAAGTTTTTCATTAGAACTCATAGAGGTAGTATGTACATAACTGGTTTCAAGTAAAAACCTTTTAAGAAAGTCTATTGCGTATTTTATTTAATTTAGAACATTCCCAAAATCTTTTTGATAAATTGGAAAACCTATAAATTAATTTAACACACTCATCATAATCATTTCAAATTATTTTTTCATGAGTTTTGAAAATTCATTAAACAAATTTTTATTTGTAGATCTAAAAACTACATCATCAACATATATCTATAATAAAAAATATCTGAAGATAAAGTTTTCTTGAATAAAAAATGATCTAACTTAAATACTGAAACTTCATTTCAAAAAATAAAAAAAATTAAACTTCCATACAAATATCGTGGTTCCCTTTTAAGAACATAAATAGATTTGGTAAGTTTTGAAACCTTATTTGGAAAATGGGTATTTTCAAAAAGATGAGGTTGTTTAACATAAACATCCTCCATTAGAAAACCATTTATCAAAGAATATTTTATATCCATCTAATATTATTTAAAATTAAAATATGATGTTTAGGCTAAAAGAATCCTAATGACTTATAATCTTGATACTAGGGAAAAGGTATTATCATAGTCTATAACTTCTTCATAATTATACCATTTAGCTATAATTCTAGCCTTATTCTTAGTTATCACACCATGATCATCCTTCTTATTCAAAAAATCCATTTTGTTTCTATAACAGGATATTTAGAGGGTCAATCAACTAATTCCCATATTGTGTTCCTTTAGAATTGGTTTAATCCCTATTTCATATATAAAACCCAATTATCATATAATAAGGATTCTTATATATACATAGGTTCTAACTAAGTTTAAAAGGAAAAAATCTCTACAAGTTTTCCTACACTCCTAGTTCAAATTCGTTCATCTAAACATCCTATAACAGTGTCTTAAGGATGGTTATTAATGGTTCAAGGCTTTATAGTCAATTCACTTTTATGTTCACTCATATCCAACCTTTTAGTATTATTTTTTTGAAAATAAAGTTCCAATTGTTCATACTTTTTCCCATAAAAAAGAGGTCAATATCTCATGTTCTCAAAATAGTCACTTAAATCATCAATTTGAATTATTTTGTGACTTAAAGGATCAATTTCATCAAATTTCTCATGAGTTGATTCTTCAAAAATATTTGATCGTTTATTGAAAACTCTATATGATTTTGTTGTAGTATAATAGCCTAGAAATATTCCTTTATCTTCTTTTAGATCAAACTTACCAATATTATCCTTGGTGTTCATAATATAAATCTTTCATCAAATAACCATAAAGTATATAAAATTTGGATTTCTATTATTCCATAGATCATAGGGAGTTTTATATAAAATAAGTATAATTAAAACAAAATATGACATAAAATTTTTTATTTAAAACTTTATCCTAAATATGAGTAGGTTGGTTATATTCAAGTAACATAGTTCAGGAATTTTTTTGCAAAAGTCATGTTCCTCCTTTCCAAAACACCATTATGTTGAGGTGTCCTAGGGGAATGAAAGGTATTATTAAAGAAATACTTTTGGTATTTTTCTATTTTGGAACTAGTTCTCAAAAACCTTTAAAAATAAAAAAATCATCACTTTTAACACTTCAAAAATAAAGACCAGGTAAATCTAGAAAAATCATTTACTAAAACATAAAAATATATTTTCCTCTTAGGCTCGCAACTCTATATGGTACAAATAAATCTATATGAATAATTTATATGGGTATATAAATTGAAACCTATTTAATTAGTTTAAAATATGACTTGTGTTACATACCCATTTGGAATAAATCATATAGATTGTTTTCATTCAATTTGTGTTTAGGTAGATATGAAACTAAATTCATTTAGGACAATTTTCTCAAAGAATAAACATTATAATTTCCTAATAATATATTCAATATCCATAAATAATTTCTTCACCAGTTAATTATTCCCCATTTTGTCTAACCATTGAATTAATATCTAGAGTATAGACATTCTATGTTTATGGTGTCTTAAATTTTATAATTATATCTTTAAAAACAAAACATGCATTGTTTGAAAAATTAGAAAAATAACCTTCATTGAAAAGTTGAGATATACTTGTCATATTTTGTTTTAAATGTTCCAAAAGGAAATATTTGTTGATAAGGATAGATTTTGGATTTCTAATAGATCTGAAACTCATAATGTTTCCTTTAACATTGTCACAAAAAGTGACATGACCTCGGTCTATCTTTGATATGGAGTGAAAATTTGAAAAATCTCCACTCATATTTCTTGAGCATCCACTATCTATATACCATCTCTAATTGGTGTTCTTGTACCTTTTTACCTAAAAGGTAAAACTAAAAATGAAATTATTTTTTTAATATCCCTAACCTCTCTGGTTCATTCCATTGTGAAAATATGGTGTCTGAGGTGCTCTGGGAGGTCAAGGTGACTTATCCCTAACACTTTTCCAAATTTCCAGTTCTGTGAACAGTGCAACGGTATCCTTAGGTGAACAGTGCAACGGAAACCATATGCGAACAGTGTCATCGGTATCCTTATGTGAACAGTGCAATGGTAACCTTATGTGAACAATTTCATTGGTAGCCTTATGAGATAAGTGAAATAGTAGCCTTAGGTGAATAGTGAAATAGTAGCCTTAGGTGAGGTTCCAATAGTAGCCTCTTTCCTTTTCCAAATTTAATGTTCAGGAATAGTGTTTCCAGAATGGTGAGGATAGAACGGTAGCCTCTTTATTTTCCCAAATTTTGAGTTCATGAATAGTGTTTCCAGAATGGTGAGGATCCAATGGTAGCCTCTTTCCTTTTCCAAATTTTGAGTTCATGAATAGTGTTTCCAGAATGGTGAGGTCCCAATGGTAGCCTCTTTCCTTTGCCAAATTTTGAGTTCAGGAACAATGTTTCTAGAACAGTGAGGTTCCAATGATATCCTCTTTCCTTTTCCAAATTTTGAGTTCATGAATAGTGTTTCCAGAATGGTGAGGTTCCAACGGTAGCCTCTTTCCTTTTCCAAATTTTGAGTTCATAAATAGTGTTTCTAGAATAGTGAGGTTCCAACGGTAGCCTCTTTCCTTTTCCAAATTTTGATTTCAAGAACAGTGTTTCCAGAATGGTTAGGTTCCAATGGTATCCTCTTTCCTTTTCCAAATTTTAGGTTCATGAATAGTGTTTTTAGAATGGTGAGGTTTCAATAGTAGCCTCTTTCCTTTTCCAAACTTAGAGTTCATGAACAGTGTTTCTAGAATGGTGAGGTTCCAACGGTATCCTCTTTCCTTTTCCCAACTTTGAGTTCATGAACAGTGTTTTCATAATGGTGAGGTTCCAACTGTAACCTCAATTTCCTTTGCCAAATTTTGATTTCATAAACATTGTTTCCGGAATGGTGATGTCCAATGGTAGCCTCTTCTTCTTTTGCCAAATTTCGAGTTAGTGAACAGTGTTTCCAGCATCCTACAATTTTGCCCCTTTGACGTTTCATTTGACATAAAATACATTTAAAGCCTCATTTTAAGGACTCTAAGGCTGATTCAAAGGTTGTAAATCCTATATAATTTTCTCCTAAGGCTTGGGATTCTTTTACTTGGTCAAACCACTTGGTTTAATACGATCCTCTTGTAATGGAAAATCCAGCGTATCTTAAACCACTGCTTCATTAAATATTCTAAAGGGAGAATATATCTTCCTCCCTAGTTTTTCCTCCTTATTCTCATTTGTGAGACACTTGAACCTTTCATTCCTTCCTGTAGGATTTGTATGATCAAACTTTCCTCCTTGGATTGGTTCCCCTCTGTTTTTTATTCAACCAAGTAGCACCAATAAATCTTTGATATAAGGTATGATCTATCGTCATGCTTTTTGGGGAAAAGAGGCAAAATAGTGGGGAAGCAGTATTGGGGTACCCTTGATATTATTTATTATATTATATAATCTTGTATGCATTACTTGGTGAGAGTATCCATGGTGAGGATGGGAACTTAGTATACCTGTTTAGGTGACAAGTTAGTTTCACTTATTATTATCTGTGTTTTAGCATGCTTTCTTTACTTTTTCATGAGAGGCTCCGGGGAGGATCCTACTGAGTATACTGTTATACTCACCCTATATATATATATATACTGTTTTTCAGGTCACTTGGAGAGGGTTGGAGGTCAGGATGGTATCTACTAGCTTGGGGTTGCAGGAGTTGTTTGGGCTTTGTGGTCACTATTGTTTTCAATTTCTTTTGTGTATTTGCAGTTTTTCCCCTTTCAGTTGTAGTAGTTTTGCATGACATTACATATGTGTATATGGGATCTCATTTATATTGTTGTCTAAGTTGAGTTGGTTGGTATCTATCTTATCTATCTCTTTCGCATGTGTTCTCTTAGAGGATAATGCCTCCCATCTGTGTGTTTACTATACCCTCGGCGCTAGTCACCAACCCAGGGCCTACTGGAGGTGGGACTCGGGGGTCATTATCTCTCTTCTCACATTGTCATCCTAGGAGGGGTACACTTTATGGGGAGGGGTCGTGACAGAGTGGTATTGAAGTCTCTAGTTGAGGGATAGGGTGGAGTTTGGAGTTAGGCACATGTGAGGTTGCATGGGTTGGTAAGGAAACAGTGTTAGTAATGTTTAGAAAGTGATGTAAACACTGGATACCGGCTAAGACATAGTCATTTAGGGCCCCCTATGATCTGATGTATGGACCTTTAAGTTTACAATGGCTATTAAATGAGGTGATACAAGTTGATGGGTAGAGACCTAGTAAAGGATCATGCATCGTTCTTCCTTGTTCCTATGTTTGAATGGGTAGACCTTGAGATAGGGTAACCTAAAATGAATAAAAGAAAAAAAATTAATTAATTAATGTTGATTCTTCCATATTCCAGGTCTAGTAACTCTAACTATTTGTTATTTTACAGGTATGGCTTCAGGTCGACATCCTCATTAGGATCACATAGAAGATGTCCATCAGGCTGTTTCTGTTGATCATCGCAGGGTAGAGGTTGACGACGAAGAAACTTGGAGGAGGAATCTCTGAGAGTTTCAGGACTAGAGTCTACAAAAGTACGAGGGATCCGTTTTAGATTCAGTCATAGAATACTAGTTGAAGGAGTTCCTAATAGGATTAAATTCGATCCATTCTTGGAAGGAACATTGGGTGTCCTTGGTTGTGATGATGATGTGTGGATCGGTGAGGTAATAGTGGTTCTTGTTCCTTGGGGATCGTGAGGAGTCAGCGATCTCATGGGAGGAGTTCTGAGACAATTTTAGAGCCATGTTTTTTTGTCTTTGATCACGAAGGTGTCCAGTCTCCAAGAGATTCTTACCCTTCGACAGGGGAGCTTCAGTGTGTGAGAGTTTGGAATCCATTTCAAGAACCTTTTACGATATGCTTAGGACCTTTTTCCAGATGAGGAGGCTAGGGTGAGGCATTTTGATGAGGCTTTTCATCCAGAGATCGAGAAACAGGTCACCCCATTTATGCTGAAGACATATATTGAGGTGTTGGTGAGGGTAGAGATCTTCAAGAGGAAATTGACCAGAACTAGATCATCACGAGAGGGGAGTCATAATGATTCCTCATGAAGCAGAGATTTGGTCTAGGGTTCCCATTTTTTGGGGCAAAAGAGTTTTCCTTTAGCCGAGGGTAAGTCCCAGCTCTCAGCATCTCGTTTCTCTGGGGACAGCGGCTCTCAGGTCTATGCCAAGGGATCAGACGCTTGTTTTTCTTGTTGTGGATGAGGTCATCCGTAGCGATAGTGCCCAAAATTTCAGAGTATCCATCGTGCACCAGGTGTTCTGCTCTAGGTTCCTTCGTTGAGGCAGTTCCAACCGAGGTAGAAGCAGTTGGTTGCACCAACTTTATATCAGTAGAGGCTAGATAGGGTAGGAATAGGATAGCCCCGTGACACTCCCCATCCTCAGAGTGTATAGCGTGGTCATGGTGGTGGTAATCATGAGGGTCATAGAGGTCATGGAGGAGGTCGTGGTCAGCTTCATGCTTTAGCGTTGCCAGTTCCAGGCGATCCAGACGGCGTTTGAGGTACCCTTTTATTGTTTTATTCCTTGGTGTATGCCTTGTTTGGTTCAGTAGAGACACATTCCTTCATATCACCTACCCTTTTCTATTATTTGGGACTTGAGTTAGAGAGGATTCTAGTGCCCTTGGTGTTGGCTATGCTAGTTTGAGGTCGAGCTGACTTGTTTGAAGTATGTAGAGACTGTGAGCTAGTGTTGGGGAGTCACTGCTCTTAGGGATATTTCTTATGTTTATGAATAAAACCATATGATGTCATCCTCAGCATGGATTAGTTGTATTTGATGCTTGATATTGTGGATTGCTTCAGGAGGTAGGTTGTGTTCTTCGATGCAGATCGAGATCCAGTGGTGTTCGTTGGTGAGCGAGACCCTCAGATGGGTCAGAGTCATGTTTTGTCCTTATCATCCATGATGGGTGAGATGATGTTGAGTTCTTCAGAGGTTTAGTAGTTGGTGTTTCCTATGAGAGCTATGTATACAGCTTGATGGTCTATAATAGTGTGGTTTTGTTCGGCTGAGTGCGTCACTATGGGGTGCACCAGTTTTGTTCGTGAAAAAGGCTAACAGCAATTTGTAGTTGTTTGTTTATTATCATCGCTTAAACAAAGTGACAGTATAGAATTGTTATCCTCTTCTACGGATTGATGATTTATTCGATCAATTGAAGGGTTCAAGTTGGTTCTCAAAGATCGACTTGTGATCAGGATATCATCAGATGCGTGTGAAGGATGAGGATATCCCGAAGACTACTTTCTGTTGTTTTCATGGGAATTATGAGTTCATTGTAATGTCATTCGGTGTGACAAATTCTTTAGCTGTATTCATGGTATTGATGAATGTTGTGTTCCATGAGTTCCTAGACAGGTTCGTGGTGGTTTTCATAGACAACATCCTTGTGTACTCCACATCTATGGTGGAGAATGTAGAGCATCTACACGCCATTTTGTGAGTTCTTCGTCAAAATCGACTATTTGGGAAGTTATTGAAGTGTGAGTTTTGGACTCGAGAAGTCCTTTTATTGTGGAATGTTGTGTCCTAGTAGGGAGTAGTTGTGTATCCATTGAATATAGAAGCAGTTGGGTCTTGGGAATCCCCCAAGACAGTGTTAGAGGTGAGAAGTTTCCTTGGTATCACAGGATACTACAGGAGTTTTGTAGCTGATTTCTCTCAAGTTGTGACTCCTCTGACAGCTTTGACCAGGAAGGATCAGGCATTCATATGGACTGATCAGTGTCAGGTAACTTTCAAGTATCTAAAGGAGAAGTTAGTGAGTGCTCCAGTTCATTGTCTTCCATCTGAGTGAGTTCAGTTTGATGTTTTCTGCGATGCTTCGCATCTGGGGTTAGGTTGTGTTCTGATGCAGCAAAGATCATTTGTTTCTTATAGTTCTTGGAAGTTGCATCCCCATGAACGTAAATATGCCACCCATGATCTGGAGTTTGAATATATGGTGTTTTCTCTGACGTTGTGGATACATTACCTCATTGGAGAGTGCTTTGTGGTTTTCACTGATTATAAGAGCCTGAGGTATGTTTTCTCCCAACATGACTTAAACTTACCACAATGTCTATGGATTGAGTTATTACAGGAATACAACTTCTAAATATCATATACACCTGGAAAGGGGAATGTTGTAGCTGATGTGCTGAGTCGGAAGTCACGTAGTGATGCAGTGCGTGAATCTGGTGATTCTTGGAGAGTAATGGAAGAAAAGTCACCATTACATCTTGATATAGGAGAATTTGGGGGAATAGGTTGTCTTTTTCAGATGATGGTGCAGTCATCTCTAGTGCAGCATGTGAAAGATTCCCAGTTGGAAGATCTAGAGGTGGAGGTTTGGGGAGATCGATTTGTTTGTGGTGTGTCCCTTGATGGTCGTTCTGAGGATGAACAACACCAATTGTTGTATCAGGGAAAGACATTTGTTCATTTGACGAAGCACAAGACTATTTTTAGAAAGTTCCATAGTTATCCTTTAGCGGTTCATCCTAGTGTGACAAAGATGTATCGAGCCTTGAGGAGCCAGTTTTGATGGCTTGGGCTGAAGCGTGCATTTGCAGAGTTTGTGTCTCGATGTTTGGTCTGACAGAAGGTGAAGGCTGAACACCATATTCATGTTGGTCTGATCCAGCCATTAGATGTTCCTCAGTGGAAGTGGTAGGACATCTCAATGGAATTTTTTACTGGTTTACCTCGATCTCAGGGAGGACATGATTCTATTTAGGTGGTAGTGGATCATTTAAAAAATATTTCCCACTTTATAGCAATCAAGGAGTCGATCTTAGTGTAATTTTTGTCGAGGAAATATCTGGAGGAGGTGGTGAGACTTCATGGAGTCCCATGGATGATCATTTCTAGACGAGATCCTCATTTTACCTCCAGGGTGCGGAGAGGTCTCCAACATGATTTCGGTTCTTAGGTATGCCTTAGAACTGCTTTTCATCTGAAAACATATAGTCAAACAGAGTGAACCATCCGGACTCTTGAAGACATGTTACGCTCTTATGTCCTATATTTTGGAGTTTTGTGAATGAGGCACTTACCCTTTGTGGAGTTCACTTACAACAATAGTTTTCACTCCACCATCGATATAGAACTGTTTTAAGCCTCGTATAGCCAGCATTGACATTCTCCATTGTGCTAGAATAGGTTCGGAGAGTCGGCAATTATTAGATAGGAACTAGTGTAGAATACAATAGAGATGGTTCAAGTGATTTATGAGAGCATGAAGACATCGCAGGATCATCAGAAATCATATGTCAATCAAAGGAGGAGACCCTTAGAGTTTTATGTTGAGGATCACGTATTTCTAAAGGTGACTACCCATTGTTGGCAGTGAGGGTTTGGTCATGGGAGTAAGATTTCCCCCCCCCCCCCGGTTTGTTGGTTCTTTTGAGTTTTTGGATCGTGTTTGAGTCGTGGCATATCGAGTAGCACTCCCCCCACAGATGAGCCAGATACACGATGTTTTTCATGTGTCACAGCTTCGTCGATAACTTCATGATGACTCTCATGTCATCTATTGGGGAGATATCGATATTGATGATGAGGCGGCCTTTGAGGAGTGGCCTGTAGAGATCCAAGACCCCAAAGAGAATGTGTTGTGCGGGCATTCTATCCCCTTGGTTTGTGTCTTGTGGTGACACGGTGGCATGGAGGAGAGTACTTGGGAACATGAGTCACAGATACATGCTCAGTACCCAGAGTTGTTTGATGTTTAACTCTTTTCATGTAACGATGTCCCTTTTGTGGTTATAGACCTATCGTGGTTATGATATGGCTTTCTTTGGTTGATTCTTGTAGATTTCTCTCTTTTGAGAGGTATCTCGATGGGTCGTTGTTCAGAATTATATTATGTTTCCTTTTAGGTTGGTTTTGAATTCTCGAGGACGATAATGTTTTGAGAGGTATTTGATGTAATGGCCATGAGCTCTCTGGTCCATTCCTTTGCGAAAATCTAGTGTTTGAGGTTCTTCGGGAGGTCAAGGTGACTTATCCCCAACACTATTCCAAATTTCCAGTTTTGTGAACAGTGCAACGGTATCCTTAGGTGAACAGTGCAATGGTAACCATATGCGAATAGTGTCATTGGTAGCCCTATGTGAACAGTGCAATGGTAACCTTATGTGAACAGTGTTATCGGTAGCCTTATGAGAACAGTGCAATGGTAGCCTTAGGTGAACAGTGCAATAGTATCCTTAGGTGAGGTTCCAACGGTAGCCTCTTTCCTTTTCCAAATTTTAGGTTCATGAACAGCGTTTCCAGAATGGTGAGGTTCCAACGGTAGCCTCTTTCCTTTGGCAGATTTTGAGTTCATGAACATTATTTCTAAAATGGTGAGGTTCCAATGGTAGCCTCTTTCCTTTACCAAATTTTGAGTTCGTGAACAGTATTTCTTAAATGGTGAGGTTCCAATGGTATCCTCTTTCCTTTTCCAAATTTTGAGTTCATGAACAGTGTTTCCAGAATCGTGAGGTTCCAATGGTAGCCTCTTTCCTTTTCCAAATTTTGAGTTCATGAACAGTGTTTCCAGAATGGTGAGGTTCCAATGGTAGCCTATTTCCTTTTCCCAATTTTGAGTTCATGAATAGTGTTTCCAAAATGCTGAGGTTTCAATAGTAGCCTCTTTCCTTTGCCAAATTTTGAGTTCATGAATAGTGTTTTCAGAACGGTGAGGTTCCAACAATAGCCTCTTTCCTTTTCCAAATTTTAGGTTCATGAACAGTGTTTCCAGAATGGTGAGGTTCCAATGGTAGCCTCTTTCCTTTTCCAAATTTTGATTTCATAAACAGTGTTTCCAGAATGGTGAGGTTCCAACAGTAGCCTCTTTCCTTTGCCCAATTTTGAGTTCATGAACAGTGTTTCTATAACGGTGAGGTTCCAACAGTAACCTCTATTTCCTTTTCCAAATTTTGAGTTCATGAACATTGTTTCCAGAATGGTGATATCCAATGGTAGCCTCTTTTTCCTTTTCCAAATTTTGAGTTAGTGAACAGTGTTTCCAGCTTCCTACAGTTTTTTCACTTTGACATTTCCTTTGACGTAAAATACATTAAAAGCCTCATTTTAAGGACTCTAAGTCCAATTCAAAGGCCATAACTCCTATATTAATTTTTCCTAAGTCTTGGGATGCTTTTACTTGGTCAAACCGCATGGTTTAATGTGATCCTCTTTTAATGGAAAATCCAGCGTATCTTAAACCTCTACTCCATTAAATCTACTAAAGGGGAAATATATCGTCCTCCCTAGTTCTTCCTTATTATTCTCAGGTATGAGATGCTCAAAACTTCCATTCCTTCTTTTAGTATTTGTGTGATCAAACTTTCCTCCTTAGATTGGTTCCCCTCTGTTTTTTATGCAACCAAGTAGTATCGATCAATCTTTGATATAATGTATGATCTATCATCATTCTTTTTGGGTTCATCTCCTTCTATTTCTCATTTCCCTTTTATGGAATGTTATATACATGTTCCTAATGGGATTTTATTGGGTGTTTACCGGTTTGGTGGTGTATCTACATCCTCATATGGATACAGTTGTCACAGGGGGGAGGAGATCGTAACCTGTTGTGTGGCTCCTTCTTGTATAAGGAACATCAATAACCATTTGAGGTAGGGGATTCATTGGTTCTCTTTTCTTTTATGTGAAACTGTATAGTTAGAATGTTTTATTCCACTATATCACAATGGAATTGACATAATAAATATTTGAACCAGATAAATTAATTGATATGGATCGTATGTTATTACCACTTGATTTTCAAGATAGTGTGATATCTATGCTTTCTTTTTTTAGCTTTTCATTCTTGATGGAAATTCATAAAGAATGTTAATTCGGAATTAATTGATAATTGTTTGGATAAATAAAAGAGGCATGTGAATGAATTTGATTGTTTCTATTGTAATTTTATGCCAATTAAATTGATTCAGTAAGCAGGTTTAATCAATTTGTGATAGCTTACTGTTTTGGTTTCCCATAGTTGGAACTTGTGGATAATAAATTAGTTAATTCAAGATGGATTAAAGAACTAGTTTTTGATAAAAGAAAATACATTTTAGGGTTATGAGTTACCCTATTTCTTATTTAAGGTCCAAGATCTCAATTGATATGATGTTTGTTTCCCTAATGCTTGTGTTCTGATGTGAGTCTGGATGGATGTTGTGATATGTGGGTGTAGGGAGGACTACTATTTGTGGCAGTAATTGATGCCTAGAGTGGAGAGATGCATCGGTTTATGAATTTTGGATTTAGGGAGGACACTAGGGATGTTGAAATGGGTTGGATGTTAATGTTTGGATGATTTCAGATTCTTATTGGTTCTTTATCTGCTTCACTTTCACCACAGATCAAGGAATTTGGTCTTGCTTACCCTTCTTCTGAAAGGGGTGAATACGTGTGGGGTATGTGTAACATGCCGACCCCTCTAGGCTGGAGCAGGTGCATTACTTGTGATATTTACATGGTTAGAAGGAATGAAAATCCTGAAGGAATGATTTGTTTAGTAGTTTTTAAGAAACTAGATACATAGATGTTACTCAAATTACATTGGAAAAGATTACAAAATATAATACATAATGAAAACTAAAAACTACATCCACAAGAACTCAATAAATGATCTCCTCTTTGTCGCCTGTTAAAAGTAAAAAATTAAAGGGGTGAGATAAAATGATAAGTAAGGGTTACAAATAGCAGAATCATGAATACAATAATAAGTGAATTATAATCAATCTGACATAATCAATATGTCATGGTGAATAGATGAAAAACTCACACCATTAATAAACTCATAATGAAACTGCATCCATATATTTTGTCATAATGAAAACCTAATGGATAGTAATAACTGATAATGAATAAATAAAATGATTATTGTTTGGACTTTATTTATCTATCACATGAAACCATAATACCGTTAAAACGGTTTAGTTCTACGAGTAGAATCCTGTCTGATTTTTTGAAACAAACTCGAAGGGTTTGTCGCCAAACTGATTTGTCTCATGAGACATACCGATGCATAGAGGGGCTATATCGGGCCCCACCCACCACTTCATGTCCAAATAATTCTTTATAAATTGATTCAATACAAGATCTATATTCCTTTTCAATATCCGTATAGAGTAGAGTATACAGATTCATCAATATTTCCATAATTAAAATAACTTTCCAAATAAACACTGTATGTAAAATGGTATACGGTTTAGACAACAAACATATCCATGATATGTGATTATGGATATTTAATATAAATATAATTTCAAATTAAAAGTGATATCAAATGGGAAATATGTATACCACAGAAGGATTATTAGGTGCACCACACAAAGTTAGTCACAACAAAATAGTAGTTGAGACAAAGTCTCTTACCACAATGTTATCAGTTGAATCATATGACCAGAAATTAATAACCCTAAAATGAAACATTTCATAACATGAATATAAATATAATCATGTTATTATATATCAAATGGAAATATACATATACCACATACAATAAATAAGTGGTGAACAATGAAAAACTCACAGAAATGAAAGTGAGATAAGAAACCCCTTACAAACATTTCAGTATGGTAACGAGTGTTATTATGAGGTCTTAATGAGAGTTAAAGGGTTTTTACATTATTTATATGTCAAAAGGTCATTATGGGGGATGTACTAAAACATACCCCATTAATAGGAATTAAAAATAAAATGGCACAACATAGGGGATATTCTTGAACAAAAGTGAGAGAGAGGATCCCTTACCTTATGCTCGAAGGTGTTCTTGATTGTTCTTAATGACCTGAATAATAAATTTTAGCTTCATTAATTAATAATTCCAGAACCTTGTAAACATATAATTTATATTTTATGACCTTATTAGTTTCATTAATTTCCTTTTTGATGGTTTAAGAGATTAAATTTTATTGTCTTGGTAGCATTTTCTTCTTTGGTTTTCATGATCTGTTTACTTGTATTCATGAATGGATGTTTGTCTGAAATATGGTTAAACATCCAGAATTGTTAATATAAATTATTAGTGAAATTAAAGATATATAAATGATCTTATAATGATTCTGGTTATATACCATGAGGATGACTCATTCGATGAGTTAAAATAAACTCTTGGATTTGGCTAGGCGGTTTTGTGCACAATAAACTTGTTTTGTGTTATTTTTCCATATTATGAACGTGTAAAGATTAAAGAGAATTAATCAAGATAAAATACATATATTATGACCTGGTTCAACCATTTAAAATGTTTCATGACCATTATTGAAGATAGTAATGCAAATTGAAAACCCATCTTTCTTGAGTGTGATAAATTTACACATCTCGAACGGTGTTTGCATTTATTGTATATAAGGAGGGGAAAACGAGAGATTATGATGAAATATTCTATGAGAACAATAAAAATACATTACATTTAAGGTAATAGAATCATCATGTAATTTTGATGAGGGGATATGATAAGGGAGAACAAAATAATGGAACTTTGTAAAAGAAATTGAAATAAAAGAGAAGGAAGGTTCACCTCTTGAGTACTCCTCCTTGAGAATATCCTTAAGGCCTTTGTTTTTGGCCTTTTGATGAGACCAGAAGGTCTTGGACCTGGGTAGAGGGATTGGGGAGAGTATTTAGCATAATTTAGGCAAGCCTCAGAGCTTTATTGGTGTGGGAGGAAGAGGGGTGAGGGGTGGTTTATATAGTGGAGGAGAGAGAAGTTTTCTTAATATTATAATCATTAATTTATTATTTCATCTCAAGAAAACCAATGGTGAGCATTCCATGACCAATAACAGTAATATATTCATGTGAATTCAAACCAATTGGGCTTAAATTTGTAGATCATCATCAATGAATCAATAAATTCCTTATTTAGCATTTATCGTAAATTATCGCATTTTACTATTCATCAAAAATTTAAGTATTTCGGAAAAAATCCCAAAAATTCACCCAAACCATCGGCATGTAGAATCCAAAAATGAATTCCATTTTTCAAAAATAATTTTCTAAATATTATTAATTAAATATTTAATTAAAATAATTATTTAATTGAAAAATTTAAACACTTAAAATATTCATCTTCATTTTTAAGGTGCCTAAATTCATTTATGAATTCAAGGGCATGGATACCATTCATAAGAGTCATATTACTATTCATAAGGGTAATTTACTATTCATAAGGGTAGGTTACTATTCATAAGGGTATGTTACTATTCACTAAAAATTACGTTGATTCTATCATACTCGAAATATCATCTTGAACACAACCGTGTATGTCATATTTTTAAAATTCAAATTGTAGAGTTGGAAAATTTAAGTTTAATGGCCAGGTTATGGATATATCCTATAATTAACCATGTTTTGTTCCATATAGGCTTAGTGATTCATTAAATAGAGGGTATAACAAGCATGAATTTAAGAGAAACATACCATGAAGTGTTTGGGGTGCTACATTATTACCTCCTTCGGAAAATTAATCCTCAAAATTTTATGTATGAAACTCACCAAAAAGATGTGGGTGATTCTTTTTCATAACATCCTCAGGTTCCCATGTTTCTTCCTCCATATTCCGGTTTCTTTAAAGAAACTTTACTAGATGAGTTGTCCAATTTATCAATACCTTATTCCTTGTGTCAAGAATCCCAATAGGATTTTCACAGTATGAAAAATCAGGTTCATGTTCAATTTCTTCATAGGTGAGTACATGTGTTGGGACTGGCATGTATTTCTTCAATAATGACACATAGAACACATCATGGACTTTGGAGAGATTTTGCGGCATTGCTAAATGGTAATCTACTGCTCTAATTCTTTCTATAATTTCAAATGGTCTGATATACCTGGGGCTCATTTTCCCTTTCTTACCGAACCTTAAGACACCCTTCCATGGAGATACTTTTAGAAAGACATGATCTCCCACCTGGAATTCCAAATACTTTCTCTGATTGTCAGTATAACTCTTCTGCCTACTTTGGGTTGCTTTAATATGGACTTGGATTGTCATTGTAATGCCCGAGACTTTTATGAGAAATATTTTGTTCTTATGTTATATAAATCTTTCACTACACACAACACTAGCTTGGCTTTCTTTACACGCAATCGCGACCTTCCTCGATAGCTTGCGTCGTACGCAATACCGAGTTTCACTAAACAACGATATGCTATTAAAATATTATTAAAACTAGCCATTATGAATAGTAATAACTGAATTCTGAATTTTATAACATTTTAATTCAACTTATACATTTTCTAGAATGAGGTATAAAAGAAAAATCAGTTTTTTTTTATAAAAGAAATATTTTTCAAAAAATACAGTTTTGCCGCCTTTTGATGGCGCACCCACATTAAATCTAGTTTTTGACATGTTTATAAGTTCAATTTGACAAAATAAAATTCTTCTTTTTAATAAGGGTATAAAAATTTACTTTGGATAAATTTTTGATATTTTTCTGATAACTTTCATATTTTGATGAATAGTAAAAATACACTAATTTTTAATTAAAAACAATTTTTTTCATTGAGATAATTTATATGGATAAATTATAATATTGAATGGTTTTAAAGTATAAATAGAATATATTTTTACCATTTAATATAATTTATGTCATTAGCATTAATTTTACATTGAATTCATAGGTAAAAACATTTCAATCTTTGGCAATGTTTTAACTTCTAAAACTCGTTTTCTTAACAACAGGATTTATTTTAAATTAATTACTGCAACTTATATGTTTTGAATTTTTAAAAATGGATTCCATATTCAGAATCAGTGGGTCCAAATTATGTTAATAGACTACTTTTTATTTTTGGGCATTATGAATAGTAACTACGGTAAATTTTATTTACCGTAGTTAAAGGTAAATCGGGTAATTAAGGGTAAATATAAGATTATAAAATTACCCTAACACCTGCCAAAATCCTATTGTATGCCTAAAAGTAGACCCATATCACCTAAGGGTCGGATTAGATTCATTTAATGGACTTTCGTCCATGAAAATAATTTAATTATTAATAAAAACAAAGAATGTGACAACATGTCACTTTCTTCAATCTTATAAGTATAATAATTTTAATTTGGTGATAAACTTAATGAAACTTTGAACATGAATAGTCTACAAAAGGATAATACAATTATATACATCATAGGAATTTATTTATAATTTTTAAGGATTAAATAATTATCATTAATTAGGACACAATAGTGATGTTGAAAGTATTTTATTAATTAAAATATCAAATAAATTGTTTTAAAAATATTAAAATAAATATTATATGAACTATTTAATGTGCTACACTAATTTTCTAGAAACATATTACATTTTATGAATCTATTAAAGCTTTTAGTTTGAACATATCATCTGTATATATTTTATTTAAATTCAAATAAATGAATAGTGTCAAAATTGACACTATTGTTATTTTATAAAAATAACATGTTATAAAATTGTTTAAAAATCACAAAAATATTTAAAAATTATAAATTAAAATTTATATGGTCGACAATGTAATAAAGTGTCAAATTATGGAAAATTCACAACACATATGTAATTATTTATAATAATTTAAAATTTAGAATATTATTACCAAAAATAAAATTAAATTGATAAATAAGGATAAATCAAGTTGATAATGTTTAAAATAAATTCCTAACATGTATAAATTTTATTGGTTGATGAGATTACAACCATATCTCATCTAAGCTTTGGATATGAGTCATTTTGGAAGTTTCTAAGTGGGTTTGGGATTTAATATAAACTAATATTTCTTATATTTCCAAAGGTGCCCCTCTCCTCCCTTATAAAAGGGAACCTCCTCCCTCTCTTTCTAACACCAATTTGAGCCTTCAAGGTCATCCAAAACCTGCCAATTTTACTTCCCCACTTCCTTAGAAACCTACTAGAGGTACTGGTCTAATCAAAAGACCAAATCTAGTGCCTTAAGAGAAAGTTTAAAGGAGGCACTTCGAGAAAAAGGTAATACCTTCTACCATTTTCTTCAAGTTCCATTCCTCTTCTACTACCTCTTCTTTAGTTGTTTCATTATGAGGTAATAACATCAGTATCACTTATATACTGATATGTTATTATAAATATGAAACAACCCTATTTCACCTCTTATCCATCCTACGGAAAACGAAATCACCGCGCGTGCGTACGTACGGAATACCGTCTCCACGCCGTGGTGTAATCTATTTTCCACCACCACCTTACTTGGATGGGTATAAGGGTGAAAGTAATGAATATATATGATTATTGTAAAGTTTTATTGATTCTGAAATAGTATACATACACTCCAATACAATTCCACGATCATGGGAACGATATCATCGCTCGTGCGTACGTACGGAATACCGTCTCCACGATGTGATGTGATTCGTTCTACATGATCTTCATTTCATAATGATTATATAAATGAATTGAATGAATTAATATGATATATATTACACTAATACCATTCTGGAAATGAGGTATCTATAACCTAAAGAGAAGAATAAGAATTTATTCGACAAACACACATAAAAACAAAAAAAGTAATAAACAACCGAATAACAAGTAGTAATGAAATATTACTAAAAAGAAGCTAAGAATATGACCATATATGATATCATAAAAATAATTATGATTCTGGAATAAGTCAATAACATTATTTAAATCATTATACAGGAGGTTCGGACACATACGAAGCAAATTGGACCTAAGGTAAGGGAAATATCACAATCTCATTTTTATTTGAGATTGTTTATACTTTGAAATTTACTGGGGTGTATTTTATCATCCACATCCACGTTTCCTCAATATGTAATATTATTTCCATCCACCTACAATTGTTTAAATCCAATTTTACCCTTCGGTGAGTTTTTAGTAAAATATATGAAAGGAATCTTTTGCCGTTTTTTGTACAAGGTACTTTTTGACTTTTCCGACAAAAGTATGAAGAATGTTTTTTTTAACTTATACGGCATGAATGGCTTTTTAAAACATTATTTCCAAGAATCTTCCCTTACAAGTTTTCAAGTTTATTTTTAATCAACTTCTTTTAGTTATAATTTTATGACATGTTAAGAAAGGAAAAGTGTTTTTGAAGAAGAAAGGATATTTTCCTCAAGAATGGAGTTCAAGTATTTTATCAAAATTATTTTCCATCTAAGATAATAAAGGGTTATATTTCTATCCCTATTATTACATTGACTTGACTATGTTGTGATGGAATTATTTTTATTAATTCCTTTATCTTATATGAATTGTTTTATGATGTCATGATGTTTAAGATTCCCATTTTTATTACATGGGTTATGCTATGATGTATGGTTTATGATTTTGTGGCACACATAAGAATGGTATCATTATGAGATGGGTGGGACCTATATCTCCCTCCAATGCATTGGGTAAAGATTTTATTTCTCATGAGATAGACATGTCTGGAATGGTAGGTTATACCGGTTCAGTGAAACAGGACTGAAACGAGGAATGAACTCAGTTCAGAAAGGGACTTTGTCTACTAAGATAGTCTTGGAAATGAGTCTTGACTAATAAGAAATTATTCTCTATGATTTTGTGTGTATGCCACAAAGTTTCATGTTTTAAGTTATGATTATTGTGATTACATTTCACTGCCATGATTTATCCCATGTTATGAAATTATGATTTCTTTTGCAGGTTAAGATTTCCAAAATGGTATGTTCTTATGAATATGATGTGATTGATTTTTGTTTTGTTTATCCTTACGGAGCATTTGAGCTCACCCTTTTGTATGTTTTCTTTCCCCCAGGTCAGGAAGAAGGTTATTAAGTAAGATATGCCAAAAGGGTCTATAGATATGATGAAATAAATGGGAGACAATGTAGATGCTTTATGAACTAGTTGTTTATGTTTCCCAGTTTCTAAAGACATTGTACCTATACGGTCCTTTCATGGTTTTGTTATATGTTGTAATAAGTATGCTTCAATTATGATGTAATAACAATATATGTAAATTATGGGTCGTTATAGTTGGTATCAGAGGAAAGGTATAGTCAACCTTTGGAAACTAGGATGTTAAATCCTTAGTAAGAACCCTAAGGATGATTCTAAGCATCGAACACAATCTTAGTGTTTTAGGAATATCCATGAATAACCTAGTATAAGACCTTAAGTGTGAAATTTTATTCTTGATTATGTGGTTTTCCTATTATAATTAGTGTTTCTCACACTATTCTTCTTGGTTTTAGTCAATGGCTGGAACCCGAAGGAACCTTGTTAATGCGGAATGCGACGGGCAATGCAATGATTGTCCCCCTGAGCAACCAAACGTTATGGGAGATGGAATGCAAAATCTTGTATCCATGATCACACAACTTTCTCAGGCTATGAATCATGTAGGACTTCCAAACGAGCAAAGGAAGGAGCAACATTCTGTTGAATCTTTCATGAGACAGCGTCTACATTCATTCAGCGGGTCTACTGATCCATTAGTTGCTGAACAATGGATTAGTACTACAGAAAAGATATTTTCAGTTCTTCAATGTTCTGAGCATGATAAAGTCATCTTAGCAGTGTATCGTTTGGAAGGTGATGCTGATCAATGGTGGAATCTTATTAAGAATATGAGGCAAAGGGATGAAATTGAGTCCATGGAATGGGATGAGTTCAAGAACTTATTTTTCAATAAGTACTTACCTCGTATTCTCCGAACAAAGATGGAGAAAGAGTTTCTTGAACTGAAGCAAAAGGATGATGAATCTGTTGGTACCTATGAAGCAAATTTTACAAGACTTGCAAGGTATGCTTCTGGTATTATTATCCAACCTGAGAGTAAGATCAATCGATTCTTTAGTGGCTTAAAACCAAGTCTTCGAAGGGCGTTAGCCTTAAGGGACTTCAATAGCTATTAGGAAATCGTTCGAAGTGCTCTCAAAGTCGAGATGGAGATTGGAGTAACCCACCAGTCATATGGGTTTGATAAGAAGAGGAAAATGGAATTCAAAGGAAAATCTAAAGAGCGCACTGAAAATAAGATGAGCTTTACCTTATGCTCAAAGTGTGGAAAGAAACATGGAGAGAGTTGTCTTAAAGGGACAAGTAAATGTTTCAAATGGGGAAAGGAAGTTCATCGGGAATTTGAATGTCGCGATGATGGGAAGAAGATGTCTAATGATGCAAACAAAGGAAGGGATACACAGAATGAACCTACTACACTTAGATGTTTCAAGTGAAAGGAGATGGGACATTATGCCAATAAATGCCCTAATCCAAGGGTTGATGATGATGGTCGACGTCAACAAACTCTTAAGGCTAAAGACAAAGGAAAGTCACATGCAATTTCTATCAGCGATGTGGAGTATGATAACGATGTGGTGAAAGGTACACTTACCATCCACTCTAAAGTAGAAAATGTTTTATTTGATTCTGGATCCACCCACTCTTTTATTTCTGAAGAATTTTCTTAGAGTATCACCGTATTACCTCAACCATTAGATGTCGAGTTAGCTGTGACAACACCTAATGGCACAACAGTCGCATCAAAAGTTTATAATTCTTCCCTGGTTGAAGTTTGTGGGAAAGTGCTTCCTGCAAATCTTGTGATCCTTCCTATAGTGTAATTTGATGTGATTCTTGGCATGGATTGGATTTATTTATATGGATCTCATATCAATTTCCAAAGAAGGGAAGTCACATTTCATATTCCAGATCAATCTATGATCATCTATCGATGCAAGGATGAACATAACCTTCCAGTGGAAATTTCTTCCATCTTATGGGTCTTGATTCCACTAAATGAGGGTTATTTATCTCAAATGGTTGGTGAGAAACTCACGATTAATAATATGCCCATTGTACGGGAGTTTGATGATGTCTTTCCAGAGGAATTTTCGGGTCTTCCACCAAATCGTGAAGTTGAGTTTTCCATAGAACTCGTACCGGGTGCTTTTCCTATTTCAAAGAAACCTTATAGAATGGCCCCAATTGAGTTGCAGGAATTGAAGAAGTAACTCCAAGAGAATCTTGATAAGGGATTCATATGCCCTAGTGCGTCACCTTGGGGAGCACCTGTTCTGTTTGTTAAGAAGAAAGATGGATCAATGAGACTCTGCATTGATTATAGAAAACTTAACAAAATCACTATCAAGAACAAATATCCTCTCCCACGCATTGATGACTTATTTGACCAACTACACGGAGCTCAATACTTTTCCAAGCTTGATCTTCATTCAGGGTATCATCAATTAAGGGTCAAAAGGGAGGATATACCAAAGACGGCTTTTCGTACAAGGTATGGACACTATGAATTTATAGTGATACCATTTGGTCTTACTAATGCCCCTGCTATCTTCACGGATCTGATGAATAGAGTCTTTAGAGACTACCTTGATCAATTTTTGGTAGTCTTTGTAGACGATATTCTTGTCTATTCAAAGAGCAAGGAAGAACATGAAGATCACTTGAGAATTATATTGAAGAACCTGAGAAAGGAGAAGCTTTATGCCAAATTTACCAAGTGTGAATTTTGGCTTCAAAAAGTTGCATTTTTTGGTCACATAATCTCAAAAGAGGGGATATCTGTGGATCCAGCAAAAACAGAGGTTATCGAAAGATTGTTGAGACCAACAACAGTAACTGAGATCTGAAGTTTTCTTGGTTTGGATGGATATTATAGACGTTTTGTGAAAGATTTTTCATGATTATCTAATCCACTCACCAGGTTGACTCGGAAAGGAGTTAAGTTTGTTTAGACGGAGGAATGTGAAGAGAATTTCAAGGAGTTGAAAAGAAGGTTATCCAGTGCACCTGTGCTCACACTGCCTTGTAGTGGAGAAAGGTTTGTGATCTACAGTGATGCATCCAAGAAGGGGCTGGGGTGTGTTCTTATGCAAAATGATATGGTGATAGCTTATGTCTCACGACAGTTGAAAATCCATGAGAAAAATTACCCAACACATGATTTGGAGTTAGCTGCGGTAATCTTTGCATTAAAGATTTGGAGGCATTATCTTTATGGAGAAAGGTGTGACATTTATACTGATCATAAAAATTTAAAGTATATTTTCACGCAAAATGAGCTGAATATGCGCCAAAGAAGATGGTTGGAGCTGATTAAAGATTATGACTGCTCAATTCATTACCACCCTGGGAAAGCAAACAAGGTGGAAGATGCATTAAGTCGACAAGATCGTGCCAGTTTATCCATGATGAGGATCACAAAAGATCCAATCTTTATGGATTTACAAAGGATGGATCTTGGAATTATAATGGAAGGGGGGAAATAGTATCTTTCTCAAATGAATGTTCAATCATCTATACATGTGAAGATTAAAGAGGCACAGAAAGAAGATGAAGAGTTACAAAAGAAGGTGGGAAATGTTCCTGAATTCAACATTGATTGTGATGGGATAATAAAGTTCAGGAATCGGGTTTGTGTTCCTCCCATCCCCGAATTAAAGAAGGAGCTGCTGGATGAGGCTCATAGTTCTTCATTCTCTATTCATCCTGGAAGCACGAAGATGTATAGGGACCTGAAAGAGTACTTCTGGTGGGATGGCATGAAAAGAGATGTTGCTGGATATGTCTCTCGATGCTTGGTTTGTCAGCAAGTTAAAGCTGAGAGACAGAAGTCTAAGGGGATGTTACAACCATTACCCATACCCGAATGGAAATGGGAAAACATCACTATGGACTTTGTCACAGGACTTACTAAAACATCCAAAGGAAATAATGCTATCTGGGTCATAGTTGATCGTCTTACCAAGTCTGCACACTTCATTTCTATTAGAGAGGATTTCTCTCTGGATCAGCTTGCCAGGATATATGTAAAGGAAGTGGTAAGATTGCATGGAGTACCACTTTCTATTATATCTGATCGGGATCTGAGATTTACCTCGATGTTCTGGCGAAGTCTTCAGCATACTCTGGATACAGAGTTGAGTTTCAGCACTTCTTATCATCCTCAGACATACGGTCAGTCTGAGAGAACAATTCAAACTCTAGAAGATATGTTGAGAGCTTGCTCTATGGATTTCAAAGGTGGTTGGGATCAACACCTGCCTTTGGTGGAATTTTCTTATAATAATAGCTTTCACTCCAGTATTCAGATGGCTCCTTATGAAGCTCTCTATGGAAAGAAATGCAGGACTCCAACTTCCTGGGATGAAGTTGGGGAAAGAAAGCTATTAGGACCTGATCTCATTGATGAAATGGTAGAAAAGGTCCGATATATTCAACAACACATAAGAGCAGCTCAGAGTCGACATAAAAGTTATGCCAACAACCGAAGAAAAGACCTAGAGTTTGAAGTGGGTGATAAAGTGTTCTTACGAATATCTCCCTGGAAGAGGGTCATGAGATTTGGAAAGAAGGGAAGTTGAGCCCTAGATATATCGGTCCTTTAGAAATACTAGATCGTGTCAGGAAGGTAGCTTATCGATTGGCGCTTCCACCGAATCTCTCTCAAGTATACGATGTGTTCCATGTATCTCTCCTGAGAAAGTACATACCTGATCCTTCACATGTACTCAACTCAGAAGTTGTACCGATGGAGCAAGATCTTTCTTATGAAGAACAGCCGATAGAGATTCTGGATCATAGCGAAAAAGTCCTACGAAACAAGACCACTCTCTTGGTGAAAGTTTTATGGAGGAACCACCAATTAGAAGAAGCTACATGGGAGCTTGAGGATATGATGAGGGATAGGTATCCTCATCTGTTTGTTACAAAGTGACGAATTTCGAGGGCGAAATTCATTTTAAGGGGGGTAGAATGTAACGGCCGAGACTTTTATGAGAAATATTTTGTTTTTATGTTATATAAATATTTCACTACACACAACACAAGCTCAGCTTGCTTTACACGCAACCGTGACCTTCCTCGATAGCTTGCGTCGTACGCAATACCGAGTTTCACTAAACAACGATATGCTATTAAAATATTATTAAAACTAGCCGTTATGAATAGTAATAACTGAATTTTGAATTTTATAACATTTTAATTCAACTTATACATTTTCTAGAATGAGGTATAAAAGCAAAATCATCTTTTTTGGATAAAAGAAATATTTTTCAAAAAATATAGTTTTGTCGCCTTTTGATGGTGCACCCACATTAAATCTAGTTTTTGACATGTTTATAAGTTAAATTTGACAAAATAAAATTATTCTTTTGAATCAGGCTATAAAAATTTACTTTGGATAAATTTTTGATATTTTTCTGATAACTTTTATATTTTGATGAATAGTAAAAATACGCTAATTTTTAATTAATTTTTTTTTCATTGAGATAATTTATATGGATAAATTAAAATATTTAATCGTTTTAAAGTATAAATAGAATATATTTTTACCATTTAATATAATTTATGTCGTTAGCATTAATTTTACATTGAATTCATAGGTAAAAACATTTCAATCTTTGGCAATGTTTTAACTTCTAAAACCCGTTTTCTTAACAACGGGATTTATTTTAAATTAATTACTGCAACTTATATGTTTTGAATTTTGAAAAATGGATTCCATATTCAGAATCATTGGGTCCAAATTATGTTAATAGACTACTTTTTATTTTTGGGCATTATGAATAGTAACTACGGTAAATTTTATTTACCGTAGTTAAAGGTAAATCGGGTAATTAAGGGTAAATATAAGATTATAAAATTACCCTAACACCTGCCAAAATCCTATTGGATGACTAAAAGTCGACCCATATCACCTAAGGGTCGGATTAGATTCATTTAATGGACTTTTGTCCATGAAAATAATTTAATTATTATTAAAACCAAAGAATGTGACAACATGTCACTTTCTTAAATCTCATAAGTATAATAATTTTAATTTGGTGATAAACTTAATGAAACTTCAAACATGAATAGTCTCCAGAAATATAATACAATTATAGACATCATAGGAATTTATTTATAATTTTTAGGGATTAAATAATTATCATTAATTATGACACAATAGTGATGTTGAAATAAATTTATTAATTAAAATATCAAATAAGTTGTTTTAAAAATATTAAAATAAATATTATATGAACTATTTAATGTGATACACTAATTTTCTAGATACATATGACATTTTATTAATCTATTAAAGATTTTAGTTCGAACATATATTCTGTATATATTTTATTTAAATTCAAATAAATGAATAGTGTCAAAATTGACACTATTGTTATTTTATAAAAATAACAAATTATAAAATTGTTTAAAAATCACAAAAATATTTAAAAATTATAAATTAAAATTTATATGGTAGAAAATGTCATTAAGTGTCAAATTATGGAAAATTCACAACACATATGTAATTATTTATAATAATTTAAAATCTAGAATATTATTACCAAAAATAAAATTAAATTGATAAATAAGGATAAATAAAGTTGATAATGTTTAAAATAAATTCCTAACATGTCTAAATTTTATTGGTTGATGATATTAAAACCCTATCTCATCTAATATTTGGATATGAGTCATTTTGGAAGTTTCTAAGTGGGTTTTAGATTTAATATAAACTAATATTTCTTATATTTCCAAAGGTGCCCCTCTCCTCCCTTATAAAAGGGAACCTCCTCCCTCTCTTCCTCACACCAATTTAAGCCTTCAAGCTCGTCCAAACCCTGCCCATTTCACTTCCCCACTTCCTTAGAAACCTACTAGAGGTACTGGTCTTATCAAAAGACCAACTCTAGTTCCTTAAGAGAAAGTTTAAAGGAGGCACTTCGAGAAAAAGGTAATACCTTCTACCGTTTTCTTCAAGTTCCATTCTTCTTCTACTGCCTCTTCTTTAGTTGTTTCATTATGAGGTAATAACATCAGTATCACTTATATACTGATATGTTATTATAAATATGAAACAACCCTATTTCACCTCTTATCCATCCTACGGAAAACGAAATCACCACGCGTGCGTACGTACGGAATACCGTCTCCACGCCGTGGTGTAATCTATTTTCCACCACCACCTTACTTGGATGGGTATATGGGTGAAATTAATGAATATATATAATTATTGTAAAGTTTTATTGATTCTGAAATAGTATACATACACTCCAATACAATTCCACGATCATGGGAAAGATATCATCGCTCGTGCGTACGTACGGAATACCGTCTCCACGATGTGATGTGATTCATTCTACATGATCTTCATTGCATAATGATTATATAAATGAATTGAATGAATTAATATGATATATATTACACTAATACCATTCTGTAAATGAGGTATTTATAACCTAAAGAGAATAATAAGAATTTATTCTACAAACACGCATAAAAACAAAAAAAGTAATAAACAACCGAATAACAAGTAGTAATGAAATATTACTAAAAAAAGCTAAGAATATGACCATATATGATATCATAAAAATAATAATGATTCTGGAATAAGTCAATAACATTATTTAAATCATTATACAGGAGGTTCGGACACATACGAAGCAAATTGGACCTAAGGTAAGGGAAATATCACAATCTCATTTTTATCCGAGATTGTTTATACTTTGAAATTTACTGGGGTGTATTTTATCATCCACATCCATGTTTCCTCAATATGTAATATTATTTCCATCCACCTACAATTTTTTAAATCCAATTTTACCCTTTGGTGAGTTTTTATTAAAATATATGAAAGGAATCTTTTGTCGTTTTTCGTACGAGGTACTTTTTTACTTTTCCGACAAAAGTACGAAGAATGTTTTTTTTAACTTATACGGCATGAATGGATTTTTAAAACATTATTTCCAAGAATCTTCCCTTACATGTTTTCAAGTTTATTTTTAATCAACTTCTTTTAGTTAGAATTTTATGACATGTTAAGAAAGGAAAAGTGTTTTTGAAGAAGAAAGGATATTTTCCTCAAGAATGGAGTTCAAGTGTTTTATCAAAATTATTTTCCATCTAAGATAATAAAGGGTTCTGTTTCTATCCCTATTATTACATTGATTTGACTATGTTGTGATGGAATTATTTTTATGAATTCTTTTGTCTTATATGAGTTGTTTTATGATGTCATGATGTTTAAGATTCCCATTTTTATTACATGGGTTATGCTATGATGTATGGTTTATGATTTTGTGGCACACATAAGAATAGTATCATTATGAGATGGGTGGGACATATATCTCCCTCCAATGCATTGGGTAAAGATTTTATATCTCATGAGATAGATATGGCTAGAACGGTAGGTTATACCGGTTCAGTGAAACAGGACTGAAACGAGGAATGAACTCGGTTCAGAAAGGGACTTTGTCCCCTAAGATAGTCTTGGCAATGAGTCTTGACTAATAAGAAATGATTCTCTATGATTATGTGTGTATGCCACAAAGTTTCATGTTTTAAGTTATGATTATTGTGATTACATTTCACTGCCATGATTTATCCGATGTTATGAAATTATGATTTCTTTTATTGGTTATGATTTCCAAAATTTTATATTCTTATGAATATGATGTGATTGATTATTGTTTTGTTTACCCTTACTGAGCATTTGAGCTCACCCTTTTGTATGTTTTCTTTCCCCTAGGTCAGGAAGAAGGTTATTAAGTAAGATATGCCAAAAGGGGCTATAGATATGATGAAATAAATGGGAGACAATGTAGATGCTTTATCAACCAGTTGTTTATGTTTCCCAATTTCTAAAGACACTATACCTATACAGTCCTTTCGTGGTTTTGTTATATGTTGTAATAAGTATGCTTCAATTCTGATGTAATAACAATATATGTAAAGTATGGGTCGTTATAGTCTTCACCTTTGTCTTGGTCTCTTCAATAAGTTCTGGGCCTATAAGTTTCCTCTCACCATCTTCATCCCAACAAGTTGGAGTTTGACATCTCTTGCCATATAATGTTTCATATGGATCCATTTGAATACAAGAATGGAAACTATTGTTGTAAGAAAATTCCACCAAAGTCAAGTATTGATCCCACATACCTTGTAAGTCAAGAGGGCATGACCTCAGCATGTCTTCTAGAGTTTGAATAGTCATTTCAAACTATCCATCAGTTTAGGGGTGATAAGCAGTACCCATATGAAGCTCAGTATTCAAACCCTTCTGGAGACTTTTCTGGAATTTTGATGTAAACTGGGGATCTCGATCGGACACAATCGATAGAGGTGCACCATGAAGTATTACAAATTAATTAATATAAAGTCTTTCCAAATGCTCAAGTGGAAAATCCTCTCTTATAGGAAGGAAATGTGCTGATTTTGTGATCCAATCAACAATTACCCATATTTCATCGTTCCTTCTCAGTTTCCTTGGTAGTCTAGTGAAAAAATCCATCTTAATGTTATCCCACTTCCACATAGGAATAGGTAGAGGTTGCATCACTCCTTTGGGATGTTGTCTCTCTACCTTCACTTGTTGGCAAACTAGACATCTTGACATGTAGTCATCAATTTCCTGCTTCATATTATGCCACCAAAAATATTCTTTTAGATCTCTATACATCTTGGTGCTACATAGGTGTATAAAGAAATTTGATCTATAAGCATCATATAATAGTTCCCTTTTTAGATCAGGTACTGATGGAATGCATAACCTCTTCCCAAATTTCATAACTCCTTCATACATGAAGTCATCCAGTCTCTCATCCTCAACTACATTAATTTTCTTGTGCAGATTCTCATCATCATATTAAGATCTTTTTATCTTCTCTAGTAATGATGGTTTAGCAATCACTTGAAAGAGGATCGATGTTTCCCCTTCCTTAACAGTTCTCATATCCATCTTCAATAGATCCATGAATATAAGATCTCTTTCAATCTTCATTTGAGTCAAAAGGCCATGATATTTCCTGCTTAATGCTTCTTCCACCTTATTCACCATTCCTAGGTAGTAGTGTATTGAAAAATCGTAATCTTTAAGTAACTCGATCCATCTTCTTTGCCTCATGTTGAGTTCTTTTTGTGTGAAAATGTATTTCAAGCTCTTGTGGTCCGTATAAATCTCACATCTTCTCTGTATAGATAATTCCTCCATGTTTTCAGAGTAAAGATTACTGCTGCTAACTCAAGATCATGAGTTGGATAATTTTTCTCATGATTCTTCAACTATCTTGATGCATAAGCAATAAATTTATCATTTTTCATAAGGACGCAACCCAGTCCATTCTTTGATGCATCGTTGTATACTACAAATCCATCACTTCCAGATGGAAGAGTAAAAATTGGAGCATTGACCAATATTCTTTTCCATTATTCAAATCATTCTGTACATTATATTTTCCACACAAACTTACCTCCTTTATGTGTGAGCTTGGTTAGGGGGTTATCTAGTCGGGCAAAATTCTGAACGAAACGCCGATAGTAACCTGCTAATCCAATAAAGTTGGGTGCCTCAATTATGTTTGTTGGTGTGGGACAATCTTGGATTGCCTTTTTCTTCGCAAGATCAACTTGGATTCCATCCTTAGATACAATATGGCCTTGAAAAGAAACTAATTGAAGCCAAAATTCGCACTTTCTAAACTTCCCATATAATTTATTTCTTCTAAGAGTTCTCAGAATAACCTGCAAGTGATTTTCATGGCCTTCATAGCTTTTTGAGTATACAAGGATATCATAGATGAATACCACAAAAAATTTATCAAGATATTCCTTGAAAACTCTATTCATTAAATCTATGAAAATAGAGGGTGCATTTGTCAGTCCAAAAGGCATCACTGAAAACTCTTAATGCCCATACCTGGTCTGAAATGTTGTCTTAGGAATATCTTCCTTCCTCAAATGCAATTGATGATATCTAGATCAAAGGTCAATCTTTGAAAAGTATTGAGCTCCATGAAGTTGATCAAATAAATCATCAATCCAGGGCAGAGGATACTTATTCTTTATTGTAATAGCATTGATTTCCATGTAATCAATTCAAAGCCTCATAGATCCATCTTTCTTCTTGAAAAAGAGGACAGGGTCACTCCATAGAGAAACACTAGGACAAATAAATCTTCTTTCACTCAAATCCTCTAGTTGTTTTGTTAGATCTACTAATTCCACAGTGGCCATTATATAGGGAGCCTTTGATATAGGTCTTGCATCAGTAATTAAATCATTAAAGAACTCAACTTCCCGCTCTGGAGGATGTCCAGGTAAATCCTCTGGAAATACATCAATGTACTATTGCACTATGTTCACATCTTCAATTTGAATATTTCTTTCCTCACCCATAGATATTGGTTTAACATCCTCTACAATTATTTCATTTAGTAGAGCTGCTGGGGGTGATTCTAGATAAGAATCATGTGGTGAAGTTTCTTCCCTAAAGATAAGGTATTCTACACCATTTTCAAAAAAATTAACTTCCTTCTTCTTACAATAAACCTTCGCATCATAATTTTACAGCCAATCCATATAGATAATTATATCAAATTCATTCATTGTTATGATGATAAAGTTATAAAATAAAGCACGTTTTGGTGTCTGGAGAGGGACTAGTCGACATGCCTTTGTTGCAATGACACATCCCCTGGGAGTTTTGACTGAAAACTCCTTTATTAAATCAAATTGGACATATCTAATTTTCTTGGAAAACTGGGAAGATATAAATGAATTTATTGATCCATAATCAAATAAAGGGTTGTCTAAGTTTGAGGAAACAATTAAAGTCCCTTCCACTACGTCATTAGTAATTTCAACCTCTGTGGTTGTAATCACATAGGCTCTCCCTTGTTCTCTTTGATTTTTCTGAGGCATGTTTCCTTGGCGCTTAGGAGGCTCATTTTCATAGTGTCCCATCTCTCTGTAATTATAGCATTGAATATCATTGAATTATTTTTTCCCCTTACATTCATTAGATCGATGACCCTTTTATCTGCAGTTATATTAGACTCCCATGCCTTTCAAGCATTTCTCGAGATGATTCTTTCCACAGTTCTCACATAATGGGAATAGCTTTGTTACCCTGCTCTTCTATGGTACTTCTCCTTTTCCTTTGTTATCAGATTACCGCTTTTTATCTTGGTTTCCTTTGAAATTATTTGATCTAGAAAATTCCTTCTCTGTTTTGATGGCACATGATACAATTTCATCGTATGATGAAAATGATTGAGAAGCCAGTGCCCTTTGAAGAATTGGATTAATACCTTCAAATAAATGATCAATCTTGTATTCCGAGTCATGTACATAATCTACAGCATACCTAGACAGCCTTGTGAAAGTAGCCTCATACTCTGCAACACTGTCTTCTTCAATTTGTTTTAAGCTAAATAATTTCCTCTTCATTTCAGTTCATTTCTCACGAGGGAAATATTTTTCAAAAAATATTTCCTTAAAATTCCTCCATTCCATATCTTCTATTTTTTCTTCCTCTGTGGTATTTTAAATCAAGGACCACCATTGATCAGTGTCACTCTTGAGACAATATACTTCCAGTACTACCTTTTCATTTTCATTACATCTTAATGATATGAATATCTTTTCAAGGTACTTGATCCATTTCTCAGCAACCACTGGGTTAGTAGTCCCACTAAAAGATGGGGGCTTCTGTAGCATAAAACAATCCAACATAGGTGTGGAATGGTTATTCATTACAACCTGAGTAAGTTGTCCCAATATGGTCATGATCTGATCTTCTCCAACATTGTTCGTGTTGACTTACTCAGTAGGGAGATCCATACCTTTCCCATGAGTATTGATTCCCCTTCTTCCGTTCGATTCCATTTCAAAATAATGGGATACACTAGATTAGTTTATGAATCTCAAATAGAAAATCACTCATCATATATTGAAATTCTATGCATAGCTAATCTTATAAACATGGTTTCTCTGAGGAAAAATTTACATTAAACTCCTTCATAATGTCTTGTAAAGAAAATGTGAATTGTCCTAAACAAATCCCCTAGGAGTGTCATAACCAAGAGTGAATCAAGGCCCATTTTTGTGCACTAGTTCCTGTTTGATTCTAGCTCAAAGCTGTGTTTTCAGGTTTTACCCCTAGATACATCTGTGCCATAGCCACCTCTACCTGCGTGTATCCATACAGAGAGGTATTGCTTAAAAGATCCACATAATCTATTCCTTAACAAAATACCAGGACATTCTTGTACGCCTATCCTCAAATACTACCTTAGGGATTTGTTCCCTACTATACATTTCCTATAATAGTTTCCAAGTTTTCTACTAAACTTCCTTTGATACCAACTATAACACCCCAACACCTCTAGGCTAGAGCTAGTGCATCACTTGTGATATTGACATGGTTAGAAGGAATGAAAATCTCGAAGGAACAATTAGTTTAGTAGTCTTAAAGAAACTAGATACATAGATGTTACTCAAATTACATTGGAAAAGTTTACAAAATACAATACATAACGAAAAGTAAAAACTGCATCCACAAGAACTCAATAAATAATCTCCTCTTTGTCACCTGTTGAAAATAAACAATGAAAGGGGTGAGCTAAAATGCTCAGTAAGGGTTACAAATAGTGGAATCATAAATACAATAATAAGTGAATCATAATAAATCTTACATAATCAATATGGCATGGTGAATAGATGAAAAACTCACACCATTAATAAACTGAGAATGAAACTACATCCATAGATTTTGTCATAATGAAAACCTCATGGATAGTAATAACTGATAATGAATAAATAAAATTCTTATTATTTGGATGTTAGGTATTTGGCACATGAAACAATAATACCATTAAAATGGTTTAGTTCTATGGGTAGAAACTCGTCTGATTCTTGGAAACAAATTCGAAGGGTTTGTCGCCAAATTGATTTGTCTCATGAGACCTACTGATTCATCGAGGTGATATAGAGGGACCCACCCACCACTGGACAATATCTTAATACAAAACATTTAATTTTTAACAAAATGACGAATATGTCTATCCAATCTCCTTGATAGAGACTTGAGATTACAGTGGCAGTTGACTTTTGGATCTTCATATTTCCCTGCCTTATCTGGTTATTGCTGACTTTTTTTCATTTTGGTATTTTTCTATTATTGTTCCAGACCTGAAGTTATGAATTACTTAGAATCTTGTTTTGGGGTTTTGAAGTTCAGTTGTGTGGTTTTATCCAATTCCTGACTAGATCTTGTTCCTGGATGTTAGAGTGTTTTCTTTCTGATCATGATAGCCCTTGGCTGGTTCTGTTTTCTTGATGGGAGGTTGATTTGGATTTGTTTATGATATGGTTTAGCTGTTTTGTTTGGATACATCAGTCATCTGCTCCAACTGCATGTCCTTTCTGTTGTAAATAAAATGTGAAAATGGGGGGGTTCCAGATGCATGATGTAGGGGAAATTGATGTTTGTGCTTTCTATACTGCTTTATCTGTTGCAAGTATTCTGAATATTTTGGATAATGTACTTGCACAACATGTTGGTGATTATATATTAATTTTTCAATCATATGAAGGTGTTATTGCTGGTGAGCCTGGGTCTGAAGGTCGTGGAACACCTATTGTGGGGTTGCGATGATGATTTTGATTGATGAGGATACAAATGGTGGATATGGGGCAGGCCTGGAGAGTTACCCCATTTTGCATCAACTTATGAATATGAAGACTAAGAAAACTGGAGATGGATGGTTCAACTGTTGTCTGGAAGGAAGGTCATTTTGGCAGTCTTATTTTTTGATTTTGGTTTGTTTGACCTACCTTTTTGTATCCCCGTTAACTCCCTGTTGGTGTAAGTTCCATACACCTCGTGTTTGTAATGCTACTTTTTGTTTATTAATAAATTCCACAGGGGTCATGAATTGGGAAACCAATTCATGTCACCACCTTTTAAACAAACTAACTTTCCAAATAAACATCGTATGTAAAATGGTATAAAATTTAGACAACAAACATATCCATGATATAAGATTATGGATATTTAATATAAATATAATTTCAAATAAAAAGTGATATTAAATGGAAAATGTGTACACCACATAAATATTATTAGGTGCACTACACAATGTTAGTCACAACAAAATAGTAGTTGAGACAAATTCTATTACCACAATGTAATCGGTCGAATCATATGAACAAAACTTAATAACCCTCAAATGAAACATTGAATAACATGAATATAAATATAATCATGTTATTATATATCAAATGGAACTACACATATACCACATACAAGAAATAAGTGGCGAACAATGAAAATCTCACAGAAATGAAAGTGAGATAAGAAACCCTTTACAAACATTTTGGCATAGTAACGAGTGTTATTGTGAGGGATTAATGAGAGGTAAAGGGTTATTCAATTATTTATATGTTACAAGGGAAGTATGGGGGAGGTGTGAAAACATACCCCATCATTAGGAATTAAAAATAAAAAGGCACAACATAGGGGAGATTCTTGAACAAAAGTGAGAGAGAGGATCCCTTACCTTATGCTCGAAGGTGTTCTTTATGGTTCTTAACGACCTGAATAATCAAATTTATCTTCATTAATTAATAAGTCCATAAACTCTTCAAAATATAATTGATGTATTATGGCCTTATTAGCTTCATTAATGTCCTATTTGATGGTTTAAGAGATTAAATTTTATTGTTTTGGTAGCATTTTCTTCTTTAGTTTTCATGATCCGTTTACTTGTATTCATGAATGGATGTTTGTTTGAAATATGGTTAAACATCCAGAATTATTAATATAAATTCGTAGTAAAATTAAATTGATATAAATGATCTTATAATGATTCTGGTTATATATCATGAGAATGACTCATTCGATGAGTTAAAATAAACTCTTGGATTTGGCTTGGCGGTTTTGTGCACAATAAACTTGTTTTGTATTATTATTCCATATTATGAACGTTTAAAGATTACATATCATTAATCAAGATAAAATAAATATATTATGACCTGGTTAAACCATTTAAAAGGTTTCATGATCACTATTGAAGATATTAATTCAAATTGAAAACTCGTCTTCCTTGAGTGTGATAAATTTATACATCTCGAACGGTGTTTGCATTTATTGTATAAAAGGAGGGGGAAAGAGAGATTATGATGAAATGTTTCATTAGAACAGTGAGAATAAAGTAAATTTAGGGTACTAGAATTATCATGGAATTTGTATGAGGGGATGTGATAAGGGAGAATAAAATAATGGAACTTTGTAAAAGAAATTGAAAGAAAAGAGAAGGAAGGTTCACCTCTTGAGTACTCCTCCTTGAGAATCTCCTTAAGGCCTTTGTTTTGGGACTTTTGGTGAGACCAGAAGGTCTTGAACGTGGGAAGAGGTCTTGGGGAGAGTATTTTTCAGAATTTAGGCAATTCTTGAAGCTTGAGTGGTGTGGGAGGAAGAGGGGGTGAGGGGTGGTTTATATAGTGGAGGGGAGAGGAGTTTTCTTAATATTATAAACATTAATTTATTATTTCCTCTCAAGACAACCAATAGTGAGTATTACATGACCAAGAATAGTAATATATGCATGTTAATTCGAACCAATAGGGCTTACATCAGCATATCATCATCAATGACTCAATAAATTCCTTATTTAGCATTTATCGTAAATTATCGTATTTTACTATTCATCAAAAATTTAAGTATTCCAGAAAAATCCCAAAAATTAACCCTAACCATTTCTCTACATGTAGAATCAAAAAATAAAGTCCATTTTTTAAAAATAATTTTCTAAATATGATTAATTAAATATTTAATTACAATAATTATTTAATCAAAAAATATAAACACTTAAAATATTCATCTTCATTTTTATGGTGCCTAAATTTATTTATACATTCAAGGGCATGGATACCATTCATAAAAGTCATATTACTATTCATAAGGGAAAGTTACTATTCATAAGGGTAGGTTACTATTCATAAGGGTTGGTACTATTCACCAAAAATTAAGTTAATTCTATCAGACTCTAAATGTCATCTTGAACACAACCTTGTATGTCAAATTTTTAAAATTCAAATTGCAGAGTTAGAAAATTTAAGTTTAATGGCTAGTTTATGGATATATCCTATAAGTAACCATGTTTTGTTCTATATAGGATCAGTGATTCCAAAAATATAGGTTATAAGTAGAATGTATTTAAGGGAAACATACCATGAAGGTTCTGGGGTTATACAGTATGCCTCGTGATTTCCATGTTTAGCTTCTCAAGGGAGGATGGGTCTACGATCTTACTATAGGAAGAAAAGACTCAACATGTAGTTCATCTACTCACCGTGTTGATCCCCCTTGTGGTTAGTAGCATAGAATGTTTTTCTAGAATTCCTGGGAATATGGGAAAGTAATGCTGTAAATAAATAATTGAATAAATGATATTAACCCTTGAGGTTGGGGTTTTGTTGGGGCGCATTGCTGAGGTTGTAATTTAAAGGAACAGTGAACTTTGGGTGTTATTCTAATGAAATATAATGCGGAAATTGTTAATTCTTAATTAATGTTTAAAGAATTAATTAACTTAAATTGCAACTGATAAAAAGGGAATGAATTAATGTAATAAATCTCTTTAAATGGTTGTGTGCTTATAGGATACCTAGTCTTAGAAGTGACAGTCAGGAATCTGAGATACGTTAGCTGCAGTTGAGTCTAAGACTAGGTTATTCCCATAGTGTGGTTGTGAGATATAGTATATTCTGTACTTTTTTTGTTTCTATACGCTACTCCACCCCATCAGTTAGGTCAACTGACACCCTGGGGATTCTGAGCCCTATAGGGTGTTTTCCCCAACATTCGGGTGGGAGGATGGATGGTTGACTACCCCCTTTGGCCCCACTCTCTTCTCTAGGTAGTTACTTGTGCTGGTAGGAATAGTGGTTAGATTTCCCCATATTTGTGTGTTGAGGGATGTAATGTCTTGTGGTTATTCACACACATATATTTTGGATATAGTTTTCTATGGACTACTATAGGTGTAACGTGTATAGGTTGTGATGGATTGAGGATCCTTACTCAGTGTATGGGATATAATGGATTGAGGTTTAATACCTAACTTATGATACATGTTATGCAAGTTGTGGTGTATCCTATAAACTATCTGGTTACTTTTCTTATGTGGACTTTGTGGTTTTGTTGCACGAGGTGCACGTTGTAGTGCTTCGCCCAGGTGTCTGCGGGCAAGCTTTTTTAGAGAGAGATGCTTAGAACGTGCGACGTTGGGGAAAAGTGGCAAACCAGTGGGGAAGTAGTAGAGGGGTACCCTTGATATTATTTATTATATTATATACTCTTGTATGTGTTACTTGGTGAGAGTATCCATGGTGAGTATGGGAACTTAGTATACCTATTCTGGTGATGAGTTGGTTTCACTTATTGTTCATTGTGCTTTAGCATGCTTTCTTTACTTTTGCATGAGAGGCTCCAGGGAGGATCCTACTGAGTATACTGTTATACTCACCCTATATATATATAAACTTTTTTTAGGTCACTTGGAGCAGGTTGGAGGTCAAGCTAGTATCTACGAGCTTGGGGTTGCAGGAGGTGTTTGGGCTTTTTGGTCACTGATGTTTTCACTTTCTTTTGGGTATTTGCAGTTTTTTCCCTTTTAGTTATAGTAGTTTTGCATGACATGACATATGTATACCTGGTATTTCATTTATATTGTTGTCTGAGTTGGATTTGGTTGGTGTCTATCTTATCTATCTCTTTCGCATGTGCTCTCTTAGAGGGTAATGCCTCTCATATGTGTGTTTACTATACCCTCGATGCTAGTCACCAACCTAGGGCCTACTGGAGGTGGGACTCAGGGGTCATTATCTCCCTTCTAACATTTTTGTACCAGGAGGGGTACACTTTGTGGGGAGGGGGTCATGACAATTTTTGTGCCCATATTTTCATGGGTCCAGTAAGCTTAAAAATTAAGTATTTAGGAACCCAAATCTATTTGTGTAATCCAAAACATTCAAGACTTGAATTTGAAAAAATGTTAAGAAAAAAATCATTTTTAACTCCAAGGAACTATAGATTTATAAAAATGAAATTATTTTACCAGTTTCCTATCTCAACATAATAAAAACAAGTGATTTTTAAAATATTTCTATTTTTGGAACTTGGAAAAAAATAATTATTGTAAAACTTTGGTTTTCATCTTGACTCTATGTTCAAAATTTATTCTTATGAGTTTTATTATTTCTAGAAATTTGATTTTAATAATTTCCACTTTTTCTAAATAAACTATAATCACCTTTAAAGTCTTGAACATGTTTTTGTAATTTTTTAATTATATTCACATGTTCAACACATGATGTATCCAAATTTTCTAGTTTGATTTTAAAATTTTAATTTGTTTTGATATGCCCTATTTTTTCATTAACAGTCACTTAATATGATTTTTAAAGGTTTTATTTTTGATTTTTAAATATTTTTAATTATTTTCTAACTTGGAATAGTATTCATTCAGTTCCTAAAATAATATTTTCCTATTTTATGATCCAGTCTCATGATTATAAGAATTGAAAGGATATACATCATCAGTATGTTCCCTAAAACACATATTAGATTTACCATTAGAATTCATAGCTTCTGATTATGAATATGAAACATCACTAGAATCCTTATAATAACTCCATGTTCCTTTCAAGGATTTATTATCCTTATTTTTGTAACCAACATTCTTGAAGTATTTATTGTCTTAATTTGTGTCATATTGAAGCTACGAATAATCTAGCTTATTGTGTCCAAGATTCTTGCACTCATAAAATCATAATTCCTTGGAATTTATATCTAAATTATAATATTTTTTAAACGGTTTATTAAAACATCTTCACTGTTTATATAATTTCTTGAATTTTCTAACAAAGTGAGAAATATCACTATCTGAAGTAGTACTAATTGAATAATTTTCATTGGATGACTCAACTGTTTGAATTTATTTACAATTATTATCATCTTTTGAAGCTGTAAATTTTAAAGTATCATTTTCCTTCTTAACTGATCTATGTTATCTTGCCTCAGCTTCTATTTCTTCCTCATAAATCATCAGTTTACTGATAAGATTTTTTATTTTTATATTTTTGACCTTTGTTCATTATCTGATAGAATCCGAAATATCACTGCACATTGGTGGTAGTATTATAAGAACCATCAGTTCCTAATCTTGTTTAGCAATAGGTTTCCATAAAGTAGAAATATTATTTTTAATTTCTATAAGCCTTCCATTTAATTTTTTGATACTTTCAATATCCATCATTCTTAAAGTGTCAAAATTCAGTTTGGTGGTACTATATTTGAAATATTGCACATCATATATTCCCTCATAAGAAACTAAAACTATAGTCCACATCTCATGTGTTGTTTGACAAAGAGAAACCTTGTTGAAATCATCCATACCTAATAAATATGTTATAGAATTTATAGCTTTAGAATTAAAATCATAGATTATATTAGTTTTAGTATCCCAAGTATATGGTTTAATCTTTGGAATTTCATAAGGCTTCATGACATTGAGATAAACCTTCAGACCATGGTTATATAGATATATGATCATCCTTTCCTCCCAACATCTATAATTATTACCACTGAAATAGGGTTCTCTAACCATAAACATCTCTTATTTTTTGTCTTTTATAGTTTCCCTTGTTAAAGAGATCTTTATATTTCAACATTTTATAATTGAGAACTCAACAATCAATGCCTTTGGTACCAAATATTATCAGATACTGGCTGTATTAAGAACCAAGGGGGTGAATTGAGTTATTTAAATTTTTCTTCTCTTAGAAAAACCACCCTATTTAGTTTATGACTAACCTAAAATATGTTCTTTAAAAAATCATGCAACAGAAATAAAAGAATAAATAAGTGGAACAAAATAAAATATTTATCGTGGTTAGGGGAATAAAATTCCCCCATTCAACTCCACCACCACTCTTCTCCATGAGTGTGATGATTTTCGCTAGACCTGTCCATTTTTTGGGGAACTCCAGTACTTTTTCCAAGGACTACACAACTAAATGAATGCATTCAACACTTGGTATAGCCACAAATATTTTCAACCTATCTCCAGAAAGTATTTACAGTCAATATCCTTCAAAGTTTCTTTTAATGGTAACCGTTACAATAAAAGATAATAAACATAGGGTTTTACAAATTTCAAATCAAAGTTATAATATATAACTAAAATAAAATATATATATCCTAGAGAGATGATCTGAAAAATAAGAAGCATAAGGAGAGTCTTATAACTTCAACAAGGATCATTAATAAGAACAATTGATGAAGTGATACTACCTCTTCCTTATTTTCTTATAAAAAATAGCATCGTTTTTTGAAATATTAGAGAAAAATTTCACTATATTTTCATATACACATCACTTAAAATGAAAAATTAAACACCCACACTTTCAGTAATGCATTCACTTATAATTTAAATGCACGACACATGACCCGTAGAATCAGTGATCGGTGACACATACTTTTTCCTTGAAAATGCCTCATTAATAGAAGAAAAAAATAAAATATCTTTTTCCTTTTCTTCTATCTCGATAATTGACACTTATTATAATAACATTTATCTTAAATTGGAAATCAAATATTTAAAGGTTTTAGAACATCATTAAAATTCTCACTTGAGTGCTTCAAAGATAATAAATTCCAACTTTCAGCACAACATAGTCGATTTGAAAAATTGAATCCATGTAGCTGATTACATATATGATTCCACATTGCTAAATTGAATCATGTGGGATTTTTACCCACATAGTTTGATCTGACATAGCTAATTGAAATGATATAGAAAATTTCTTCAAATAGTCGATTTATGTAACCGATTACTCCACGTATCCATTTTAGGTAGATGTTTGATCATGTAGGAGATATTTTTGACATAAGCAATTTCCACATAGGTGATCTCACAATGTAGGAAATTAATCACATAGACAATTCCTTAACATAGATTATTTACATATTATTTTACTTTACATAGGTTTTTGACGTAGTCAATTGGTCGATGAAGTTGTTTTCACCACATAGCTAAAAACTTCACGTAGCTAATTTTCCTGAATGAGATAGATTTCATCCAAAATCATTCAGAATGAATATTTAAAGAAATTAACCATTGAACAAATAATAATATACTAAAACCTGATTAAACAACTTATAAAATAATATCATCATAAAAGTATAAAGGTTTTTTAAGATCATCTAAACCTAAAGTTCATGGGATATATTGGATCAACATTAGTAGTCCAATAAAAACCTCAAGATAAAAATAAATAAATTTAGGGGGAGCATACTCCTTCACAACATGATCCTATATATTTGAATACTCATAGAGATAATCTTGTTGATAATTTTATTGGTAATTTTGATTCTGGTATTGAAATTGAAAAAAAATTGAATTTTTGTGTTAATTTTCTTTTATTTATTATTATTTTCCTAATAATGTTGATGATGATTTGAATTATTCCAATTATATTTTTTATTAATTATGAACTTAATCAATTTTCTCATAATAATATATTTTCATTAGTTTAACCCCCTCTAGATAAGCATGTTACAGGAACTAAATGTATTTTTAGAAGTAAGATGGATAAATCTGGATAGGCTGTTAAGAATAAATCTAAACATGTTTCTTAATGTTTTTATCAAGAAGGTAACAATTTTTATTATTCTTTTATTATTGTTTCTAGAATTAAATCTATTGGAATTTTGTTATATATTACCTATTTTTATGGTTTTAAATTATTTCAAATGGATGTGAAAAGTGAATTTTTAAATTTTTTTATTTTTAAATAATTATATGTGAAGAAACTCCCTAGTTTTGAAAATGAGAAATTTTATAAAAAAAATTTAAGTTATCAAAAGCTATAAATTCTCTTAAAAAATAATATAAGGAACCGACAATAAATATTAAATAATATTTAGTTTTAAGTCAAGAATTAATTCTCTTATATTTTAGTATCATTATAGTTTACAGTTTTAGATAATTAGTCCATCACCCTTACATAAAAAAATATTACATCGTAAAGTGGGAACTTCCACTTAGTATCAATTTTTTCACAAAAAACAAATAAATTGAGATATAAAAAGTTTTATTTTCATTAAACATATTCATATTTTTAATCATGACATCATTATTTTCCTTACTCATCCTTAAAACCCTTTGACGAACATTTTAAAATGTGGGATGAGCATAAAAACTTTGTAAGGGATATATAAATGAAATAAATAAATTGTTAGTCCATGAATACTTATAAAATTTTTTATTTTTTTGAACAAACTTTGGGCTCAAAATAAAAAAAAACTCTTACCTAATAAATCAACTTCTCTTACCAAATCCATTCATAAAACATTTCATAATAAATCTTAAAGTAAAAAATAAAAAATAGAAAGGTTTCTTTGTAATAATGAAAACAACAAATAAAATATTTTTCAAAAAGTTATACATTTCAACCTTAATAAGTAGTGTATACATTCCATTAAAAATAAGCTCATTTGTTACATTTTCAAAATCATAAGTGTAAATACCCTGATCTTTTACTACCAGATCCATTGCTAAAAACATAATATTTAAATCTCTGGCTTTGATATTGATAAATTAGGCTAAATTTTTTCCATCCAAACCTTATGAAATCAAAAGGAAATATTGATTAACTTACATACACAATTACCTTTTAGGTTTGGAGTTTTATAGAATTAGGTTAAAATCTTAAAAACACAGATTCATAAAAAATCTGTTCATAAAAAAATACGACATATCCAACTATACCTAACTTTTCATATTCTATATTAAGTCTTAAAAATCTCCCATAAATTTCTTCACTTCTAAAACCTTTCTAGACTCAAATAAATTGTCATCATTCTTCATAACCTTGGAAAAATAAACATAATAAGGGTGATCTAAAATATTTAAGGATAAACATAATCATTAAAAATTGAACATCTCCAATGATCATAAGATGAACATAAGAATTTGATGATGTAATCCTAGTGCATCATCATAACATAAGGTAACTCGTACAGATAAATACATAGATCATAAAAAATTAATCATGGAATAAATATTTAATAAAGGAAAGATTCGTTGGAATCAATAATAATGGGTCATTTGATGTCAATATTGATCATGGACTAATTAAAAACCAATATATTTTCACCCAAAAGAAGTATAAAATAATTTTCTATAAACATAAACTCATTATCTTACCTTCTGAAATTAGAATATTTCCATAAAAATTAATAGCAATCATAAATAAATCTTATAAGTAACTTGAGTCATGTGAAGTAACCTTTAGGGATACAAATGGAATAAACCTCATGGATATACTTCAAAAAACCCTTGAAGTTATACTTTGAGTAACCATTATAGTTGAACTTGAAATAATAATCATTGTTATACTTGGAATAACCACCAATATATATTCCTATAATCTCTTAGGAGAAACCTAATTAGTTAATTTCATCCCATTACCCAATTAATTGGAGAGTAATAACAAGCTCACCAACTTTGGATTATAATGGAATCTCCATTCATCATTAAAAATTCACAATAAACATAATATAAATAGAGCTTTAATTTCAATAGAAAACTATCATCATCTATTATTCTCTTCATAACTTGATTAACCTATGGAAAAGAAACAGATTACATGAAAATATATTCAAAACAATAATAATCCATTGATAGAAATAATGAGGATGGTATCAATAAAAAATATCCCCAATGGTACATAATTAAAATCAAGGGTTATTGATATTGATTAATGAAAATACAATCAAAATATTATTAAAATCATTCTTGAGGAAAATATCCTTTTCACTTGAAAAACTACTTCTAAAAACTAAAAATTCCCAAAATATTGAGAGAATCCTTTTCTTTGAAAATAAAATTGGAAACGTATAAAGTAAAATTCAAATAAAATAACGGTGATGAAAATAGGAAAATATATTCATGATATAAATGTAAAAAATAAACATTCTTTTCAATCATTTTGTAAAATTATTTTAAAGTAACCCATTTAGAAATTGTTAAGAAATATTATTTTTAAAACATTTTAAAAGAAGGTTAAAGACCATGTGATATAGATGTTGAGAATAATTTATGTTTATAAAGGAAAATATTTTAAGGAATCTTAGTAAAATTGGATATAGAAGATAAATATTCTTGATCTAAATGAATATACAAGATTGGTATCAATTACAAAAAAAAATCTTGATGTTTCTTTAATTAATAAAGGAGGAAATTGAAATTAAACATCTAAACAAAATTAATAAACAGATGAAAATAAAATATATGTTGTTTAAGAAAATAATAGCATATTATATTTCCCTAATTAACCTTGAACATAAACAATATAGAAAAGAAAGGAGATTGTAACATAAAGCCTTCGCAACTTTGATAATTTTTCAATCATAAGCCCCATGAAAGAATAACTTAAAATGAAATTTTAAATATAAAGAACATAAAGATAATAATTATATTACATATCAAATTGTTATTATATAAAACTCATAAAATATTATAGGCACATATAATTAAATCATACCTCAATGAAAGGAAATTGATATGAAATCCCTTACCTTTAGTCAAGTCTTTCTATGTATGACCTTCAACACCTGTATAATAAAATTTTATCAATTATTTTATTTATTAAGAGAATTTAATAGGATTAATAACTTATCATTAAACAATTTTTTTAATTTATTATAATTTTATATTTAATTACTTAATCGTTTAATTCCACATCGGGTGTTTTGATGATATTTGGTTTATAAGTCCAAAAGATCTTTCATGTGTGGACTTTGGTTAAAAGGGGACATTTATCCATAATATTTAGAATAATAATAATAAAATAATTATATTTTTTATACATAAATTATACTTTTAAATCCAACAATGAAATATATTTTTGAAAAATTAACTATATTAGAATCATGGAGATGGTAGGTCGTACGTATGCATGAGTAACGTTTCCATTTTTCAATGATCATTATAGAAATGAGGTAAGTATAATTTTATATCTATGTAATGATAATAATATCAAAAATATAATATTATTTCATTAATTATACTTATATATATCATCCATGTGATGCGGTGGTGAAAAAATAATCACATCGCTTCATGGAGATAGTAGTCCGCACGTATGCACGAATGATGTTATCATTTTTCAGTGAATGGAAAAGTAAGAAAGTAATTGATATATTATTTTTTTATACTGATAAATATTAAATTAATATCATATATAAATATATATTAAATAAATAATTAAAACCATCCTTAATAGTAGGTTATGGAAAATGAATCACATCATCTCCTAAGGTAGTTTTCTTCCGTACACACGAACAACGTCTTCGTTTTCCATTTGATGGGACCAGATATGGATATAGGTTATTTAATTAAAATAATAACATATTAATATATTTATGATTATTTTTTATTTTCTTCATGGTTTACTAATATTTTAAGGTGGTGTAAGAAGAAATAAAATTAAAACATTCAGTTAAACACTATAACTCTTCTTCAGACAATCTCGTTTTCTTTACACCATAACCCCTATAAGGTTGGTATTATATCCAAAATAAGACCTATATAATGTGGTTATTGATTTTATAAAGGTATTTTTGAATATATTTTCCAAAAAAATGGTTCTTGAAGTTTGTAGAGAAGTGGAGAGGGGGTTTCCTTCTATAAGTGAAGGGAGGGAACTTTTGGAATTACACAAAATATTAAATTAATATAAATTAATTTTTAAATCCAAATGGATAAAAACTAATTTATGTATAATATATGATTATTATGGGTCGAAATAATCTCATAAAACAAAATTTGGTTAAGTTTAGATGATGGTTTTACCCTTATCTTTTGGTATTAACACCACGTTAACCCTTTTCACACTTTCCACAACAAGGTTTTTTACACTTTATAGGTCATTATAGTTACTATAAATGTTATAAACTTATATAAATTGATAATAATTGATATTATAAACCATGTAATAATCAAAAGGATTAATCAATGACATTTATAAATATTATATCATTTAATAAAATATTATTTATCATAAAATATCATTAATATCTATTTTTGGAACTATTCATTACTCTTTAACAATATCAAGGAAACAAAAAAATTGGAAAAAAATATTGCATCCCTAAACTATTGTATTAATCTATAAAATTTATGGATCACATTAATGATCTCAAATTATAATTCTTTTACTATTGTTAATATCATTTATTTTATTTTTCATTAATTGAATAATTATTATATCGTCTTTGTGTAAACATTTAAGGTAATTATTTCCTCAATAAATTTAAAAATACATAACCATGATGAATATAAATCATTTATATTTAAAATTACTATTTATATCCAAACATATCCTCTATTTATCCCCATTTTAATAATATTATACTTATTAAAAACAAGAGTGTGACTTTTTTTACTTTTCTATAAATAAAATATAATAAAGGTTATAATCACATCCAAATGAAAACACAAGTATATATGAATTAATATTGGAAGATTATGGAAGAAATTAACTCATAAAATAAAATTAAGGAAAGTTGTAGGGTTATTTTCTAGTCCTTATCATTTTATTTTTTTACTTTAATTACGTGATTTTACCCTTTAGTATAGTAACAAAAACTATTAAGGTTGTTATTCATATTGAACAAATGTAAAAGGGTTCAATCTACCAAATTTGGACCTCTTAATTCAAAATATGGAATTAATTTTTAAAAATTCAAAACATAAAAGGGAAATAATTTAATTTAAAATTAAACTAGAAAAAAGCAATGAAAAACAGTTTTTCAGAAAAAATACACTTTTTAAAAATAAAATGATTTTATACTAAATTAAAGTATAAAATTATTCTCAAATACCATAATTTGGTTATTATTAATAAAAATAAACAAGTTAAATATTAAAACAAATACAAAATATAATTTTACTTTTTAATTACTTTAAAAGAAAATAAAATTTTTAATAAAAATCATTATTTTTCACTATTATTGGAAAATCAATTTTTTCATAAAAATTTCAAAATTTAACCATAAGATTATTTTAATATTATGATATAAAATTTTATATTTATTTTATAAAATTAAATTTCTATAATTTCCCAAAAGTATTTATATTATTCGCACACACAAAATAAATAAAAACTATTTTTTAAGAAAATATATTTTTGATGCATAAAACGACTTTAATAAAATTTAGTGCTTATTTCCAAAGTATTAATCAATAAATTGTTTTATTAGAACCTTTATATATATTTAAAAAATTATGTAATTCTATTCATTCCCAAAAATTTAATTGCTATGTTATAACGATTATATTTAAATAATAATATTTTACATTTTGGTAAAGATTGGTGTTATGTGCCATATATATTATCGAATATAATATTTTTTTTTAAATACTTGTATATTAAATCCCCCCCTTATCTCGGTAAGGATGGTTTGATTTTTGAAACTATATTTGGTGAAATACCACAATGTAGAAAGGGTTAATAAAACTTCCTCTTAAAAAATTAATAAGAAGTATGAAGGTCATCTAAAATTACACATACTAGGTTTCCAAATAGGTGAAAAATTTTATAAAGTAAAAATATAGATATGGAAGATAAAAAATATTCCCAAGGACTAATAGAGAGTGATAGATAATGTGTTCAGGATAAATTAAATGACCATAAATCTATAAATCTTTTGTAGGTTAAGAGACTATCAATTCATTAAAAATGAAGAAAATAAGGTAACTTTTTTTTGTTTAAGATCCATTTAATAGATTTGAATAATTCCTTTATATTCTTGACTAAAATCATGAGAAAATATACTTACTTGAAAATTATAATTCCCTCATTTAATCAGTTTCCACTATAGTCTCATATTTTTCTTTGAACGATGAGTATTTAAGATGGATTTTTATGCATGAAGCACAAAAATCATCTTTTAACTGATCATATAATCCAAAAAAAGTAACATTATATTCCTCCTATCATTAGACATTATCCAAAACCAAAAAATAGTTAGAATGAGGTAAGATAATTCCAAAAATACATTAATCTCTAAATATCATTGGTCACTCATAAAGTCATATACCCAAAAAGGTATATTCCCTAATCATATAATATCAAAGATATACTAATCATTTCCATAAATAACCAAAATCCCCAAAAAGCTGCATTAAGATCATATATGCATCCAAATGATAATTTAATCTTTATTCCTCAAATATAATTACATAATATTTTGCTTACTATGATCATATAATGATCCCCAAATTTATAATAATCTTCTTCTGAAATAACATAAATACCTTAATCACTAAATTTCCTTTCAATACCATGGCTAGCTATATCATATGTTACCAAATTATAAAACCCATAATTACCTCAACATCAAAGATATGATAAACTTTAAATGTTACCAATAACATTAAACTTATGTCCAAAAAATTGATGGTATTCTTCTTCACATAATACTTCACATTAAACCAAAAGTTTATATATACCTCAACCTAATAAATTGTATACCAAAATGTCTTTAATCACATCAAAATTTCAAATTTATAACCCAAAAATGGGTGTCTAATAATTTGAACTTATGATCAACCATAATATTATAAACTCATGATGGTATCCATAACTCTTAATTTAACCTCTCCTAGAAACATTATAATCTCCAAATATATCTAAACCATGATCTGATACATACTGTAAAGACCCCAAACCGATGCTCGTGGATCTGGTGCTAAAAACATATTCATTACATTTCTAGATTTGATAGCAATAAATGTAACCCAGTTTTTTCCATCCAAACCTTACAACATAAAAAAGATATATTAGTTCACTTACATAGCCAAGGACAATTTAGGTTTAGAGTTTTATAGAATTAGAAAAAACTCCTAACAACTTGGATTAATAAAAAATTGGTTCATAAAAAAATTATTTCATCTCCCACTATATCTAGATTTTCATATTCCATATTATTTATTTAATATCTCCCATAAAATTATTCAAATATTAAATATTTCTATATTAAAATCAATTATCATCATTCTTTTTAACTTGGAGAAAGTGAAACATAATAAGGGTGAGATCAAATACTTAGTAAGGGTGAACATAAGAATTAACAATTAAATGTCACCAATGTGCTTAAGATAAACATAAGGGTATGATGACATAATCATATTACATGATAATTAAATAAGATAACTCATACCCATCAATACCAGGATCATAAATAATTAATCATAGAATAATGATTTAACACAATAAAGAGTCATTAGAATCAATAATCATTAGTCATGTAATGTCAATATTGATCAAGTATTCATTAAAAACACTTCTATTTTCACTAATAATAATTAGAAAATACTTTTCATTAAACATAAACTCTTTATATTACCTCATGAAATCAAAATATTTTCATAAAAACCCATATAAAGCATAAATAAATCATATAAGTAACTTGAGGCATATGGAGTAACCTTCTAGGCTACAAAAGGAATAACCTTCATGATTATTCTTGAAATAAAACTTATAGTTATACTTGGAGTAACCATCATAATTACACTTGAAATAAACATCATGGTTATACTTGGAATAATTATCATAGTATATTCCCATAATCTCTTTAGAGAAACCTAATTGGTTAACTTCATCCCTTTACACAATGCATTGTTGGGCTATAACAGGCTCAACAAACCTTGGTTTATAAAAAAACCACCCATCATCATAAAAACTTCCCAAGAAACATGACATATATAAAGTATATAGAGATTTAATTTCATTATTAAACTCTTAAAAACTTCTATTATTACTTTCATAAAATGATTAACCCGTCGAAAAGAAATATATTCCATAAACATATCTTTGAAAAAATCATAATCCATAAAAAGAAATAACAAGGATGGTATTAATATAAAATATCACTACTATATCATAATTAACATTAATGTTTATTTATGTTTATTAATGAAAATACCATTAAAATATTATAAAAATCATTCTTGAGGAAAATAAACTTTCACTTTGAAAATCAATTTTAAAAATACTAGAAATTCAAAAAATATAATTAAAATCCTTTTATTTGAAAATAAACTTGGAAATTTATAAAGGATACTTCAAATAAAATAATTTTCATGACATTAGTAAAATCCATTCATGTTGTAAATAATAAAAATAAACATTCTTTTCAAACATATTGTAAAAGGGTTCTAAAGTGACCCATTATGAAAACATTAAAAAAATTCATTTTTATAACCTTTTAAAATAAGGTTAAATACCATGTGAAATATATTTAGGAAATAATTTATTTTCATAAGAATAATTTTTAAAAAAAACTAAAATTTGGATATGAAAGATAATGATTCTCGGTCTAAAATAAGATACAAGATCGGTATCACTTAAAAAAAATCTTGATGTTTCTTAAATAAATAAGGGGGGAAATGAAAATTAAACATGTAAACCACATTCATAAACATAGTATAATTAAATAAAAAAATTAAGAAATTAATATCATATTATGACCCCCCCCCCCCAATTAACCTTTAACATAAAAAATCTTGAAAAGAAAGGAGATTGTAACATAAAGCATTTTCCACTTTGGTAACTTTTTAATCGCAAGCCCCATGAAAGAATAAATACAAATGAAAATTTAAATATATATAACTTAAATAGATTCATTATATTACATGTAAAATGGGTAGTATATACACCTCATAAAATAATATAGTTTCATATCATTAAATCATGCCTCAATGAAAGGAAATTGAGATGAAATCTCTTAGCATGAGTCTGGACTTTCTTTTTATTCCATTTAACACCAACATAATAAAATTATATAAATTATTTTATTTATTAAGAAAAATTTATGGGAATAATATCTTATCCATAAACCATTTATTTCATTTATTACAATTTCATATTTAATTAATTAATCATTTAAGTCCACGTCGGGTGTTTTGACGATATTCGGTTCATAAGTCCAAAAGAGTTTTGGTGTGTCGACCATGGTCAAAAGGGGTAATTAATCCATAATATCAAGAATAATAATCATTAAATAATTATAATTTTATAAATAAATTATAATTTTAAAACAAACTTTGAAATATGGTTATGATAAATGAAGTACGTTATAATCATAGATATGATAGGTCGTACATACGCATAAGTAATGTTTTCGTTTTTTAAACAATCATTATGGAAAGAAGTTAAGTATAATTTTATATATATAGAATGATAATAAAATCTTAAATATAATATTATTTAATTAATTATAATTTTATATACATATATCATCTAAGTTATTTAGTGATGAAAAATGAATCATGTCGCTTCTTCGAGGTAGTAGTCCACATGTACGCACGAATGACGTCATCATTTTTCAATGATGGAAAAGGTAAAAAGGTAATTGATATATTATATCTTCATAATTATAAATATTACATGAATATAATACATACATACATGGATATATATATATATATATATATATATATATTAGATACATCATTACAACCAGTCATAAGAGGTGGTGATGGAAAACGAACCACATAGTCTTGCGTGTTGGCAGTCCATCGTACAAAGGAACAACGTCTTCATTTCTCATTTTATATAAGTGGAGATAGATATAGGTTATTATATTGATATAATAATATCTCATTATATAGATGACTATGGTGTTATTATTTAATAATGTTTTAATAAGGTTTTAATGATGTGGAAGGATAAATAAAACTAAAACATTCAGTTAAACATTATACCTCTTCTTCAGACAATCTCATTTTCTTTACACATTAAGCCCTCTAAGGTTAGTACTCTGCTCAAAATAAGGCCTCTAATATGTGGGTAGGTATTTTTGGAAATTATTTGGGTTGATATTTTCCTAAATAAATGGTTCGTGATGGGTGTAGAGAATCGTAGATGGAGTTCCATTTTATAAGTGAAGGGAGGGAAACTTTTCGAATTACTCATAATATTAAATTAATATAAATTATTTGTCACATCCAAATGGATCAAAACTGATTTATTTAGAATATAATATGATTATGGGTAAAAATAATCTCATAAAATAAATTTTTTAAAATTTTAGGTGATGGTTTTACCCTTATCTTTTTGTTTAACCCCCCCCCCCCTACATTAACACTTTTCACACTTACCATGAAAACAAGGTTTTTTACTCTTTGATGGTCATTATTGTAACTATAAATATAAAAAAATACAATAAATGAAATATGGATGATATTGTAAACCATATCCTAAACAATTATATGAATATAATTATTTTTATAATTTTATATCATTTGATGAAATATTATTTATTATAAAATCTCATTAATGTGAATTTTTAGAACTATTCATTACATTGAATTTAATAATATCAAGAAAAAAAAAGAAATTCAAACCAAATTTTTTATTACATCCACATCCTATTATATTCATATATTAAATTCATTTATCACATTGATTATATAAAATTATATTTCTTTTAATATTTTTAAAATCATTTATTTGATTTTTCCACTAATTGAATAATTATTGTGTCATCTTTGTGTAAACATTTAATGTAATTATTTATTCACTAAAAAATAAAAATAAACTACCAAGATGAAGATAAATAATTTATAGTTCAAATTACTATTTATAATCAAAAATATCCACTTTTTATTCCCATGTTAAAAATATTATAGTTATTAAAAATAAGAGTGTGACATTTTTTTCTTTTCTTTAAATAAAATATTATAATGGTTATTATCACATAAAAATGGAAACAAAAGGCTATATCAGTGAATCTTGGATGATTATGGATTAATTTTAGTTATAAGATAAAATTAATTCAGGCGTTAGGGTAATTTTCTAGTCATTATTATTTTATTGTTTACTTTAATTACCTAATTTTACCCTTTACAGTGATAATAAAAATTATTAAGATTACTTTTCATATTGACCAAAAATAAAAGGGGTATGTTTACCAGATTTGGACCTTATGATTCCAAATATGGAATTTATTTTTAAAAATTCAAATAATGTAATTTGAATAATTTAATAACACGCAATGAAAATGAGTTTTTCAGAAAAAATTCCCTTTTAAGTATAAAATGTTTTTATACTAAATTAAAGTATAAAATTCATCCCAAAGAACATAATTTGATTATTATTAATAAAAATGGAATAATTAAATTTTAAAACTAATCCAAAATAATATTTTACTTTGTAAGTATTTTAAAAGGAAATATTATTTTCAATAAAAATTAATATTTTTCACTATTTGTTGAAAAATAAAACTTTTCAGAAAAGTTTTAAAATTTCACTGTAAGATAATTTTGATATTCCTATTTGAAAATTTATATTTATTTTTCCAAATATAATTTCTAAAAGTTAAATAAAATAATTATATTATTTTTTCATCAAAATAAATAAAAACTATTTTTTAAGAAAACGTATATTTGAAACATAAAACAACTTTAATAAAAATTGAGTGTTTATTTCATAAGAATTAATCAATAAATTTTAGTTTATTAGAAAATTGATATATATTTAAAAAATTATTTAATATTATTCATACCCATCAATTTAACAGCTATGTTACAATGGTTATATTAGAATAATAATATTCCACGGTTCACTAAATCTCAGTATAGTGTGTTGTATATTGTAACACCCCGAGATTTTATGAAAAATATTCTTTTAATTTCATTAATGTCTTGTGTTATAAGCTAAAATAAGATTACCTTGCACTATATGCAACACCGTATGAGCTTGCAGTATACACAACACTATTCTTGGATCATGTTACACACAATTTTGATAGTAGTTATTATACGAAACATTGAGTGTATATATATAAATATATATATATATATTCAATGTATAAATGAAATATGGTTGTATTCTGTTATACGAAACAACGGAGGAGTCTTGCACAACACGCAACCCTGACTTGGCTTGTATTACAAGCAATCGCGACCTTCCTCGATAGCGCGTGTTGTACGCAATACCAGGTTTCACAAAACAACGATATATGGTTATAATATTATTATGAACTAGTCGTTATGAATAGTATCAACTACATTTTGAATTTTATAACATTATTATTCATCTTACAAATTTTCTAGAACATGGTATGAGAACAAAATCAAGTTTTCGAGTAAAATTAATATTTTTCAAAAAATGTAGTTTTTTCGCCTTTTGATGGCGCACCCACTTTAAATCTTGTTTTTGACATGTCTATAAGTTAAATTTGACAAAATAAAATTCTACTTTGGAATCAGGATATAAAAATTTACTTTGGATAAAATTTTCATATTATTCTGATAACTTTCATAATTTAATGAATAGTAAAAACATGCTATATTTTAATTAAAAACAACTTTTTTCATCACAATAATTTGTATGGTTAGATTATATTTTTAATTGGTTTTAAATTTTAATTAGAATATATTTTTACCAATTAATCCAATGTTGTTCATTGGAATTGATTTCACTCTGAAATTGGATATAAACAAGTATCAATCTTTTGATTGTCTTTGTTTCTTAAAAACACGCTATTTGTTTTGATAACGGTAATTAAATTTAAAATTAATTAATTCCACTTATATGTTATTAATTTGAAAAAATATACATCAATTTTGAATTCGGAATATCAAATAATGTTTAGGCATAATTTTTGGTATTTTTCTGAAAAACTTCAATTTTCGATGAATACTGAAACCACTTGGTGGTAGTTAAAAACCTGACTTTTTTTAATTTAAATTAAATTTTACCACTTCTGTGAATTGAATTTCAAAAATATGAGAGACACGATTAACATCAAAGACTAAAATGTGGTTCAATGAGATGAAAATAATTTTTGGTGAATAGTAACTTTTAACTTTTATTTACCACGGTTAAAAGTCAATAGGATAATTAAGGGTAAAACTGATACTATTATAAACCTAACACATGTCCTAATTCTATTTGATAAGTGTAATTTGACCAAAAACAACCTTAGGAATAAAATATGACCATTTAGGTCCACTTGGATTAGATTAGGACATTTATTATTATTTATTTAAAGAATAGTTAAAATAGTTAAAACCAAAGTTTAATAACTAAAACATTTTTACTATAGGGCTATACATAAGATATATTAGACTATAAATATTCATTAGAAAGATAAAAATATTTCCTACATAATGATATTTTATTTTTAATTTTTAGATATTAGATAAGTTAATTTATTTATGACACAATGATGATGCAGTAATTATCTTATTAATGAAATATTGACATAATTGATGTTATAAATACCCAAATAAATGTAATTTGAGACTTTTTATGAATTACAATAAATTTATAGGTTACTATGACATGTTAGTATTGATTTAATTAACTTTTTTATAACTAATCATTCTGTTATGATTTTCACAAAAATCAATTACCAAATAGTGTCAAAATTGACATAAAATAGTTTTTAAAACAAATATTATATTATTAATTGTTATTTTATTCTTAAAAATATAAGGTTCGGAAAAATGACTTAGATAAGGTTATATATTAATAATAAACAACTTGGGGTTCGTTTGGCTTCTTATAGTAAGTTTATTAACCTTATGGTGTAAGAAAACAAGAAGACACAGTAAAAGTAAAATTATTTAACTTAAGGTTAAATCTAAATGATAAGGTTAAAAGAGAAACATAAACTTGTCTAAATTATATTGGATGAGAGTATTTAGACCCATCCCCACCTTAGCTTCTAAATAACTCAATTTGGAGCTATTAAAAACCGTATATGACTTTATAATAAAATAATTTTTTAGTTATTCCAAAGGTGCCCCTCTCCTCCCTTATAAAAGGGCACCTCCTCCCTCTCTTCCTCACACCACTTTGAGCCTTCAAGTTTAGCAAAACCCTACCACATTATATTCTCCCCTTCCATAGAAACATCCTAGATGTTTGTTTCATCTTAAAAGACCAATTTTAGTGCCCTAAGAGGAGGTCTCAAAGAGGCGCTTCAAAGAAGAGGTAATGTCCATTACCGATTCTTTCAACTTTATTTCTTCTTCCACTTCTTCTTATTTAGTTGTTTCATTATGAAGTAACAACATCAGTATAACTCATATACTTATATGTTATTATAATTATGAAACAACTCGATTTCACCATCTATCCATCCTACGGAAAATGAAATCACTACTTGTGTGTACGTACGGAATACCGTCTTCACGCCGTTGTGTAATCTATTTTCCGTCACCACCTTACATGGATGGATATAATGGTGTAAATAAATAACTATATATGGTTATTGTAAAGTGATATTTCTTCTATAATATTATACATACACTTCAATACAATCCCATTATCATGGGATTGATACCATCGCTCATGCGTACGTACGGACTACCGTCTCCACGAATGCGATGAGATTCATTTTCCATGATTAACCATTCAAGTATGATTATAAAGTATATATAATGAATAATAATGAAATATATGAAATAATTAAGCTACTGGATTTATGTATACACACACACACACACATATATATATATATATATATATATAATTCATCTACTTAATTCCATTCAATTCAATAAGGAAACGAAAACAGTGTTCATGCGTACGTACGGACTACCGTCTCCATGAACGGTGTATTTCTTTCCATTTATCAATCTATTATATATATGTATATTCTGAATATATATTATATATAAATCATGTTTTACATTATGGATATAATGAATCATGATCTAATTAATCATATGAATAATTACAAGTTTAAACACGAACGACAAATGAAACGATTTTACCCAAAACGCTACTTTAACATGAATTTACAAAAGAACGGGTAATATAAAGTCATAAGTGAACCATATAAGATATAATAACAATTAATATGATTCTATAATAATTAAATTACATTATTTAAATCATTATACATGAGTTTTGGATACGTACAAAGCATATGGGACCTAAGTTAAGGGATAACTTTTCCAATCTCGTTCTTCTCCGAGATTGTTTATTCGTAAGTATTTACTGGGGTTATTGTTCTCATCCATGTCCATGTTTCCTAAAAATGGTTTCATGTATTTTTAATGTCCTTTTTACCAATTTTTGACTTTTACTACATGGTATGTATGAAATCTTTCTTTTACAAGGTACTTTTTGACTTTTCCGGCAAAAGTACGAGAAGAATGTTTTTTTAACTTATACAGCACGAACAAATTTTTACGGTTTTATGAAGCCTTATTTTCAAGAAGAATACTCCAAAAGATTTCATGACTATTTTCAAAAAAATATTTTTCTTTTAAAATTGCATGTAATTTTGTGAAAAGAAAATGATTTTCAAGAAGAAAGGATATTTTCCTCAAGAATTCATTTCAAGTACTTTACCAAAACCATTTTCCATATAACATGACATTATTTCATATGTGTATATTTAAAGTATCATTACTCTATGATTTAAATGGTTTCACTTTTCTAATGATGAAATTATATCCATTTTTTTTGTGGATTACGTTATAATGGAATGATGTTTATGAAACCCATTTTATTCTTGGGTTATGATGAATGATTTATATTTATATTGTGGCACATGAAAGAATGATTTCAATATGATATGGGTGGGACCTATATCTCCCTCCAATTCATTGGGTAAAGATTATATATCTCATAAGATAGACATGGCTGAAATGGTAGGTTAACCCGGTTCAGTGATACAGGACTGGATCGAGGAGTGAACTCGATTCAGAAAGGGACTTTGTCCACTAAGATGGTCTTGGCAGCAATGCCTTGGCTACTATGGAAATCATAACAAGTGATGAATGGTTTCCACAATTACATATTTTATTCCCATGCTATTTTATTGTGATTGATGTTCCTTTATGATGAATGCCTTACTTACTTCCAAGATTTATGTCTTTGCTCGAGGTTTTGAGGTTTAGATTTCATGTTCAAGTTTTTGCTTTCAAATATTTATGGATTGTTTTATGTTATCTATGTTTTCCGTTACTGAGCATTTGAGCTCACCATTTTTATGTTTTATTTTCCCTATGAAATAAAGAAAGGTTTTAGGTAAGGAAACGAAAAGGTGAAGATCGTTATGGGAGATGTTGAAGATCTTTCAACATGATTAAATGTTTATATTCCAAGTTTCCAAAGACACTAAACTATTACGGTCCTTGTGTGTCTTTTTTTGTTATGTATTAAGTATTCCGCAAAATTAATGTAATGTCCATGTACGTCAAGCTTCGGGTCTCTACAGTTGGTATCAGATGAAAGGTTTATTCAACCTTTGGAAACTAGGATGCGAAAACTTTAGTGAGATCCCTAGAGATATTTCTAAGGTATGTCTAGGTATGTCCCAAAGGATAAGTATATGTATAGGTTATAGTCCTAGAATTATTGTAACTATATTATATTAAACCTAAGATGTTAGATATTGAAGTTACTCCCCCTTGATTATGATTTTTGTCTCTCACACTACTCTTTTTGGGTTTTAGAAAATGGCTGGAAACAAGATGGTTCACAATAATGGAGGATATGATGGACAATGGAATGGTATTCTTCATGAGAAACCAAATGAAATGGGATTTGGAAGTCCAAACATCATTATTATGCCAAATCAGAAATCTCATAATGTGATCAATAAACTCAAATTTGGTAAGTTTCCAGACTCGGCTAATAAGAGAATGATGGAGTTTCATGATGATCATAGAGGAAATAAAGTTCAATTTCCCCTATGTAAATCATGTTGGAAGAGGCATCAAGGAGAATGTTTCAAAGGAACTAGAAGATGCTTTGGGTGTGGAAAAGAAGGACACAAATCCAGTAAGTGCAAAGGAAAAGGTTTAGTTAAAACATGGATGAGGATAATGGTATTGCTACGACATCAACAATGGTTAAATGTTTAAAATGTGGAATGTACAAACATTATGCAAACCAATTCCCTAAGGTAAAGTCTCATGAAGATAATCAGTATGGTTGTATGGGTAGTATTTATGTTAATGATGATGAAGAGACTACAAATGATATGTGAGCTGAAAGAATTGTTGAAGCTCGATCAATGGTTTAAGAAGGTATTGAAATGATTACATGTTTATAAAGTGTAATGTTGTATAAGTAATCTCATGGTACTATGGAGTAAAGATACATCTAAGGATTGTTACACTGTTATATTTCCTTACGTTTTGAAAGTGTATGATGAATGGTACTAGTAACCATGAAAGGTTATTCAGATATTTTTGGAAAGTATATGATATTTGCATAATGAAGGGATAAGGAGAAAATTAAATTTTTGATAGTATTCATGAGCTCATGACTGATATAAGGAGAAGGTTATATCATGGTTTGAGTATATAGAATTTTTGGATTTTGGTATGTGGAAAGAGTTAACTTTTGACAGCATTTATGTTTTCACTAAGGTTTAATGGGTATTCATTTTTCAAGAGAATACATGATTAAGGTATTCACATGATTGTAATGTGACCAACAAGATATATGGGGGATAAATGATGGTATTCACATGATTGGTTGAGGACATTTCAAGTAATCGTTTTCTTTATACTATGAGCTTGGACTGAAGTATTTTAGATAAACCTAAAGATTGGAATGGATTATGTTGGACATAAGTTAGTATTGTTTAAGGATAGAACTTTTTTTATTATTGATGGGATGGTATAGTAATGTAGTTTTAGAAAAAGGACAACCTACAGTATGGGTGACAACCCATCGCGTCGGACAAGGTTGTGGGAATCGAACCCACAACTGAATTGTGACAGGCCTTTATCACCTACCACTGGCCTACAGGAAGTCCCTGTTTAGTAGAAACTAGTTTTATTAAGCAGTATGATATATGAAGTATAAGTCCATTTTAGGAACCATATATGATTAATCTCACTATAGATGGACTTATGTATTTTTGATAACTTTTCTAACATTTTGTTTGAGATAGATGGAATGACCCATCATTCTATCACATGATCTGCTAACACTTCACGAATGACAAATTCAACTTCATTTCTTTAAGAGATGAAGTGGAAATTGTCCAAAGAACGACCAACGGTGAGACTGTACCAAAATCACGAAAGTATTTCTTCTAATTCCAATTTCATCAACTTTAGGGAAATGATCTTGAAAACCAAAAATGTTGTCCTAGTGCCCTTATATCCGATGAATCAGATGGTACCTTAGATCATCACAAATCTATGGCTTTGTGATTGATGGCTTTTTCATAGCCATGTTCTCTACCACTCTCCATCAAAACTTGATGGTTATATTTTTCTTCCATATCCATATTTTCACCTATGTTCTCCTATATGGAAAACCAGTGATGTGTTACCTTGGGTAATCGTTAAATTTCATACTTTAGTTTTTAAAATTAAGTTTTGGTATTCCTTTTTATGATGTGGGTTTCTATAAATAGGAAACGATTTATAACCCCGACGAATTTCGAGGGCGAAATTCATTTTAAAGGGCGTAGAATGTAACACCCCAAGATTTTATGAAAAATATTCTTTTAATTTCATTGATGTCTTGTGTTGTAAGCTAAAACAAGATTACCTTGCGCTATATACAATACCATATGAGCTTGCAGTATACAAAACACTATTCTTGGATCATGTTACACACAATTTTGATAGTAGTTATTCTACCAAACATTGAGTGTATATATATAAATATATATATATATTCAATGTATAAATGAAATATGGTTGGATTCTGTTAAACAAAACAAGGGAGGAGTCTTTCATGACACGCAACCCTGACTTGGCTTGCATTACACGCAATCACGACCTTCCTCAATAGCACGTGTTGTACGCAATACCAGGTTTCACTAAACAACGATATATGGTTATAATATTATTATAAACTAGCCGTTATGAATATTATCAACTAAATTTTGAATTTTATAACATTATTATTCATCTTACACTTTTTCTAGAACATGGTATGAGAAAAAAATCAATTTTTTGAGTAAAATAAGTATTTTTCAAAAAATGTAGTTTTTCGGACTTTTGATGGAGTACCCACTTTAAATCTTGTTTTTGACATGTTTATAAGTTCAATTTGAGAAAATAAAATTCTTATTTGGAATCAGGATATAAAAATTTACTTTGGATAAATTTTTCATATTATTCTGATAAGTTTCATATTTTAATGAATAGTAAAAACATGCTATATTTTAATTAAAAAAACTTTTTTCATCGCAATAATTTATATGGTTAGATTATATTTTTAACTGGTTTTAAAGTGTAATTAGAATATATTTTTACCAATTAATCCAATGTTTTTCATTGGAATTAATTTCACTTTGAAATTGGATATAAAAAAGTATCAATCTTTTGATTGTTTTTGTTTCTTAAAAACACGCTATTTGTTTTGATAACGGGAATTAAATTTAAAATTAATTAATTCCACTTATATATTATGAATTTGGAAAAATAGACATCAATTTTGAATTCGGAATATCAAATAATGCTTAGGCTGAATTTTTGGTATTTTTCTGAAAAACTTCAATTTTCAATGAATAGTGAAACCACTTAGTGGTAGTTAAAAACCTAACTTTTTTTAATTTAAATTAAATTTTACCACTTCTGTGAATTGAATTTCAAAAATCCGGGAGACACGGATAATATCAGGGACTAAAATGTGGTTCAATGAGATGAAAATAATTTTTGGTGAATAGTAACTTTTTACTTTTATTTACCACGGTTAAAAGTAAATTGGATAATTAAGGGTAAAAATGATATTATTATTACCCTAAAACATGTCCTAATTCTGTTGGATAAGTTTAAATCTACCAAGAACAAACTTAGGAATACAATATGACCATTTAGGTCCACTTGGATTAGATTAGGACATTTATTATTAATTTATTTAAAGAATAGTTAAAATAGTTAAAATCAAAGTTTAATAACTAAAATTTTTTTAATATAGGGTTATACATAAGCTAAATTCGACTATAAATATTCATTAGAAAGATAAAATTATTTCATACATAATTATATTTTATTTTTAATTTTTGGATATTAAATAAGTTAATTTATTTCTGACACAATGATGATGTAGTAATTATCTTATTAATGAAATATTGACATAATTGATGTTATAAATACCCAAATAAATGTAATTTGAGACTTTTTAGGAATTACACTAATTTTATAGGTTAATATGACATGTTAGTATTGATTTAATTAACTTTTTTTGAACTAATCAATCTGTTATGAGTTTCACAAAAATCAATTACCAAATAGTGTCAAAATTGACATAAAATAGTTTTTAAAACAAATATTAAATTATTAATTGTCATTTTATTTATAAAAATCTAAGGTTCGGCCAAATGACTTAGATAAGGTTATATATATTAATAGTAAACAACTTGGGGTTCGTTTGGCTTGTTATAGTAAGTTTATTAACCGTATAGTGTAAGAAAACAAGAAGACACAGTAAAAGTAAAATTATTTAACATAAGGTTAAATCTAAATGATAAGGTTAAAATAGAAACCTAAACTTGCCTAAATTATATTGGATGAGAGGATTTAGACCCATACCCACCTTATATTCTAAATAACTAAATTTCTAGCTATTAAAAACCGAATATGACTTTATAATAAAATAATATTTTTTTTATTCCAAAGGTGCCCCTCTCCTCCCTTATAAAAGGGCACATCCTCCCTCTCTTACTCACAACACTTTTAGCCTTCAATATCAGCCAACCCCTGCCAAATTATTTTCTCCCCTTCCATAGTAACATCCTAGAGGTTATGGTATTCTTCAAAGACCAATTTTAGTGCCCTAAGAGGAGGTCTCAAAGAGACGCTTCAAAGAAGTGGTAATGTCTGTTACTGATTCTTTCAACTTTATCTCTTCTTCCACTTCTTCTTCTTTAGTTGTTTCATTATTAATTAATAACATCAGTATAAATAATATACTGATATGTTATTATATGTATGAAACAACCCTATTTTACCATCTATCCATCCTACGGAAAATGAAATCACTACGTGTGCGTACGTACGGAATACCATCTCCACGCCGTGGTGTAATCTATTTTCCGCCACCACCTTACAAGGATGGGTATAATGGTGTAAATAAATAACTATATATGGTTATTTTAAAGTGATATTTATTCTATAATATTATACATACACTTCAATACAATCCCATGATCATGAGATTGATATCATCGCTCGTGCGTACGTACGGACTACCGTCTCCACGAATGCGATGAGATTCATTTTCCATGATTAACCATTAAAGAATGATTATAAAGTATATATAATGAATAATAATTAAATATATGAAATAATTAAGCTACTGGATTTATGTATACATATATATATATATATATATATATATCATCTACTTAATTCCATTCAATTCAATAAGGAAACGAAAACAACGTTCATGCGTACGTACGGACTACCGTCTCCATGAACGGTGTATTTCTTTCCATTTATCGATCTATTATATATATGTATATTCTGAATATATATTATATATAAATCATGTTTTACATTCTTGATATAAGGAATCATGATCTAAGTAATCATATGAATAATTACAAGTTAAAACACCAACGACAAATGAAATGATTTTACCAAAAATGCTACTTTAACATGAATTTACAAAAGAACGAGTAATATAAAGTCATAAGTGAACCATATATGATATAATAACAATGAATATGATTCTATAATAAGTCAATGACATTATTTAAATCATTATACCAGATTTTTGGATACGTACAAAGCATATTGGACCTAAGGTAAGGGATAACTTTTTCAATCTCGTTCTTCTCCGAGATTGTTTATTCGTAATTATTTACTGGGGTTATTGTTCTCATCCATGTCCATGTTTCCTAAAAATGGTTTAATGTATTTTTAATGTACTTTTTACCCATATTTGACTTTTACTATATGGTATGTATGGAATCTTTCTTTTACGAGGTACTTTTTGACTTTTCCGGCAAAATTACGAGAAAAATGTTTTTTAACTTATATGGCACGAACGGATTTTTACGGTTTTATAAAGCCTTATTTTCATGAAGAATCCTCCAAAAGATTTCATGACTATTTTCAACAAAATATTTTTCTTTTAAAATTTCATGGCATTTTGTGAAAAGAAAATGATTTTCAAAAAGAAAGGATATTTTCCTCAAGAATTCATTTCAAGTACTTTACCAAAACCATTTTCTATATAACCTGACATTATTTCATATGTGTATGTTTCATGTATCATGCCACTATGATTTACATGGTTTCACTTTTATAAGGATGAAATGATATCTAATTTGTATTGTATGGATTACGTTATGATGGAATTATGTTTATGAAACCCATTTTATTCTTGGGTTATGATGAATGATTTATATTTATATTGTGTCACATGAAAGAATGATTTCAATATGAGATGGGTGGGACCTATATCTCCCTCAAATGCATTGGGTAAAGATTATATATCTCATTAGATAGACATGGCTGAAATGGTAAGTTAATCTCGTTCAGTGATACAGGACTGGATTGAGGAGTGAACTCGATTCAGAAAGGGACTTTGTCCACTAAGATGTTCTTGGTAGCAATTCCTTGGATACTATGGAAATCATAACAAGTGATGAATGGTTTCCAAAATTACATGTTTTATTCCCATGCTATTTTATCATGATTGATGTTCCTTTATGATTAATGCCTTACTTACTTCCAAGATTTATGTATTTTCTCGAGGTTTTAAGGTTTAGATCTCATGTTCAAGTTTGTTTCTTTCAAATGTTTATGGATTGTTTTATGTTCTCTATGTTTTCCGTTACTGAGCATTTGAGCTCGCCATTTTTATGTTTAATTTTCCCCAAGAAATAAAGAAAGGTTTTAGGTAAGGAAACGAAAAGGGGAAGATCATTATGAGAGATGTTGAAGATCTTTCAACATGATTAGATGTTTATATACTGAGTTTCCAAAGACACTAAACTATTACGGTCCATGTGTGTATTTTTTTGTTATGTATTAAGTATTCTTCAAATGTAATGTAATGTCCATGTACATCAAGCTTCAGGTCTCTACAGTTGGTATCAGAGGAAAGGTTTAGACAACCTTTGGAAACTAGGATGCGAAAACTTTAGTGAGATCCCTAGAGATATTTCTAAGGTATGTCTAGGGATGTCCCTAAGGTTAAGTATAAGTATAGGTTATAGTACTAGAATTATGGTAATGATATTAGATTAAACCTAAGATGTTATATATTGAAGTTACTCCCCCTTGATTATGATTTTTGTCTCTCACACTATTCTTTTTGGGTTTTAGAAAATGGATGGAAACAAGATGATTCACGATAATGGAGGATATGATGGACAATGGAATGATATTATTCATGAGAAAACAAATGAAATGGGATTTGGAAGTCCAAACATAATTATTATGTCAAATCATAAATCTCATAATATGATCAATAAACTCAAATTTGGTAAGTTTCCCGACTCGGCTAATAAGAGAAAGATGGAGTTTCATGATGATCATAGAGGAAATAAAGTTCAATTTCCCCTATGTAAATCATGTGGGAAGAGGCATCAAGGAGAATGTTTCAAAGGAACTTGAAGATGCTTTGGGTGTGGAAAAGAAGGACACAAATCCAGTAAGTGTAAAGTAAAAGGTTTAGTTAACAACATGGACGAGGATAATGGTATTGCTATGACATCAACAATGGTTAAATGTTTTAAATGTGGAATGTACGGGCATTATGAAAACCAATGCCCTAAGGTAAAGTCTCGTGAAGATAATCAGTATGGTCGTATGGGTAGTATTTATGATGATGATGATAAAGAGACTACAAATGATATGTGAGGTGAAAGAATTGTTGAAGCTCGGTCAATGGTTTAAGAATGTAGTGGAATGATTACATGTTTATCAAGTGTAATTTTGTATAAGTAATATCATGGTACTATGGAATAAAGAGACATCTAAGGATTGTTACACTGTTGTCTTTCCTTAAGTTTTGAAAGTGTATGATGAATGGTACCAGTAACCACGAAAGGTTATTCAGATATTTCTGGAAAGTAGATGATATGCGCATAATGAAGGGATAAGGATAAAATTAAATGTTTGATAGTATTCATGAGCTCATGATTAATATAATGAGAAGGTTATATAATGGTTTGAGTATATAGAATTTTTGGATTTTGATATGTGTAAAGAGTTAACTTTTAACAGCATTCTTGTTTTCACTAAGTTTTAATAGGTATTCATTTTTCAAGAGAATACATGATTAAGGTATTCACATGATTGGAATGTGACCAAAAAGATATATGGGGGATAAATAATGGTATTCACATGCTTGGTTGAGGACATTTCAAGTAATCATTTTCTTTATACTATGAGCTTGGACTGAATTATTTTAGATAAGCCTAAAGATTGGAATGGATTATGTTGCACATAAGTTAGTATTGTTTAAGGATAAAACTTTTTATGATTATTGATGGGATGTTATAGTAATGTAATTTTATAAAAAGGACAACCTACAGGATGGGCGACAGCCCATCGCGTCAGACAAGATTGTGGGAATCGAACCCACAACTGAAGTGTGACACCCCTTTATCGCCTACCACTGGCCTACAGGAAGTCCCTGTTTAGTAGAAAATAGTTTTATTAAGCAGTATGATATATGAAGTATAAGTCCATTTTAGGAACCATATATGATTAATCTCACTATAGATGGACTTATGTATTTTTGATAACTTTTCTAACCTTTTTTGAGATAGATGGAATGGCCCATCATTCTATCACATGATCTTCTAACACTTCATGAATGACAAATTCAACTTCACTTCTTTAAGAGATGAAGTGGAAATTGTCCAAAGAATGACCAACGGTGAGACTGTACCAAAATCACGAAAGTATTTCTTCTAATTCCAATTTCATCAACTTTAGGGAAATGATCTTGAAAACCAAAAATGTTGTCATAGTGCCCTTATATCCGATGAATCATATGGTACCTTAGATCATCACAAATCTATGGCTTTGTGATTGATGGATTTTTCATTTCCATGTTCTCTACCACTCTCCATCAGAACTTGATGGTTAGATTTTTCTTCCATATCCATATTTTCACCTATTTTCTCCTATATGAAGATACAGTGATGAGTTAATTTGGGTAATCGTTACATTTCATACTTTAGTTTTTAAAATTAAGTTTTAGTATTCCTTTTTACGATGTGGGTTTCTATAAATAGTAAATGATTTATAACCCCGACGGATTTTGAGGGAGAAATTAATTTTAAAGGGGGTAGAATGTAACACCCTGAGATTTTATGAAAAATATTCTTTTAATTTCATTGATGTCTTGTGTTGTAAGCTAAAACAAGATTACCTTGCGCTATATGCAACAGTGTATGAGCTTGCAGTATACACAACACTATTCTTGGATCATGTTACACATAATTTTGATAGTTGTTATTCTATGAAACACTGAGTGTTTATATATAAATATATATATATTCAATGTATAAATGAAATATGGTTGGATTATGTTATACGAAACAATGGAGGAGTCTTGCACGACACGCAACCCTGACTTGGCTTTCATTACACGCAATCGCGACCTTCCTCGATAGCACGTGTTGTACGCAATACCAGGTTTCACTAAAAAACGATATATGGTTATAATATTATTATGAACTAGCTATTATGAATAGTATCAACTAAATTTTTAATTTTATAACATTATTATTCATCTTAAATATTTTCTAGAACATGGTATGAGAACAAAATCAATTTTTCGAGTAAAATAAGTATTTTTCAAAAAATGTAGTTTTTCTTCCTTTTGATGGCGCACCCACTTTAAATATTGTTTTTGACATGTCTATAAGTTCAATTTTACAAAATAATATTCTTCTTTGGAATCAGGATATAAAAATTTACTTTGGATAAATTTTTCATATTATTCTGATAACTTTCATATTTTAATGAATAGTAAAAACATGTTATATTTTAATTAAAAACAACTTTTTTCATCACAATAATTTATATGGTTAGATTATCTTTTTAATTGGTTTTATAGTGTAATTAGAATATATTTTTACCAATTAATCCAATGTTGTTCATTGGAATTCATTTCACATTGAAATTGGATATAAACAAGTATCAATGTTTTGATTGTTTTTGTTTCTTAAAAACACGCTATTTGTTTTGATAACGGGAATTAAATTTAAAATTAATTAATGCCACTTATATTTTATGAATTTGGAAAAATAGACATCAATTTTGAATTCAGAATATCAAATAATGCTTCGGCTGAATTTTTGGTATTTTTCTGAAAAACTTCAATTTTCGATGAATAGTGAAACCACTAGTGGTAGTTAAAAACCTAACTTTTTTTAATTTAAATTAAATTTTACCACTTCTGTGAATTGAATTTCAAAAATCTGAGAGACACGGTTAATTTCAAGGACTAAAATTTGGTTCAATGAGATGAAAATAATTTTTGGTGAATAGTAAATTTTTACTTTTATTTACCACGGTTAAAAGTAAATAGGATAATTAAGGGTAAAAATGATATTATTATTACCCTAAAACATGTCCTAATTCTATTGGATAAGTTTAAATAGACCAAGAACAACCTTAGGAATACAATATGACCATTTAGGTCCACTTGGATTAGATTAGGACATTTATTATTAATTTATTTAAAGAATAGTTAAAATAGTTAAAATCAAAGTTTAATAACTAAAACATTTTTAATATAGGGTTTTACATAAGATAAATTCGACTATAAATATTCATTAGAAAGATAAAATTATTTCCTACATAATGATATTTTATTTGTAATTTTTAGATATTAAATAAGTTAATTTATTTATGACACAATGATGATGCAGTAATTATCTTATTAATGAAATATTGACATAATTGATGTTATAAATACCCAAATAAATGTAATTTGAGAATTTTTAGGAATTACAGTAATTTGATAGGTTAATATGACATGTTAGTATTGATTTAATTAACTTTTTTCTAACTAATAATTCTGTTATGATTTTCACAAAAATCTATTACCAAATAGTGTCAAAATTGACATAAAATAGTTTTTAAAACAAATATTATATTATTAATTGTTATTTTATTCTTAAAAATCTATGGTTCAGAAAAATGACCTAGATAAGGTTATATATATTGATATTAAACAACTTTGGGTTCGTTTGGCTTGTTATAGTAAGTTTATTAACCGTATTTTGTAAGAAAACAAGAAGACACGGTAAAAGTAAAATTATTTAACTTAAGGTTAAATCTAAATGATAAGGTTAATATAGAAACATAAACTTGTCTAAATTCTATTGGATGAGAGTATTTAGACCCAACCCCACCTTAGCTTCAAAATAACTCAATTTGGATCTATTAAAAACCTAATATGACTTTATAATAAAATAATATTTTTAATTATTCCAAAGGTGCCCCTCTCCTCCCTTATAAAAGGAAACCTCCTCCCTCTCTTCCTCACACCACTTTGAGTCTTCAATCTCAGAAAACCTCTTCCATATTCTCTTCTACCCTTCCATAGAAACATCCTAGAGGTTCTGGTCTTCTTAAAAGACCAATTTTAGTGCCCTAATATGAGGTCTCAAAGAGGCGCTTCAAAGAAGAGGTAATGTCCGTTACCGATTCTTTCAACTTTATTTCTTCTTCCAATTCTTCTTCTTTAGTTGTTTCATTATGAAGTAATAACATCATTATAACTCATATACTAATATGTTATTATAAGTATGAAACAACCCTATTTCACCATCTATCCATCCTACAGAAAACGAAATCACTACGTGTGTGTACGTACGGAATACCGTCTCCACACTGTGGTGTAATCTATTTTCCGCCACCACCTTACATGGATGGGTATAATGGTGTAAATAAATAACTATATATGGTTATTGTAAAGTGATATTTATTATGTAATATTATACATACACTTCAATACAATCCCACGATCATGGGATTGATATCATCGCTCGTGCGTACGTACGGACTACCGTCTCGATGAATGCGATGAGATTCATTTTCCATGATTAACCATTCAAGAATGATTATAAAGTATATATAATTAATAATAATGAAATATATGAAATAATTAATCTACTAGATTTATGTATAAATATATATATATATATATTTCATCTACTTAATTCCATTCAATTCAATAAGGAAACGAAAACAGCATTCATGCGTACGTACGGACTACCGTCTCCATGAATGGTGTATTTCTTTCCATTTATCGATCTGTTATATATATGTATATTCTAAATATATATTATATATAAATCATGTTTTAAATTCTGGATATAAGGAATCATGATCTAAGTAATCATATGAATATTTACAATTTAAAACACGAACGACAAATGAAATGATTTTAGCCAAAACACTACTTTAACATGAATTTACAAAAGAACGGGTAATATAAAGTCATAAGTGAACCATATATGATATAATAACAATGAATATGATTCTATAATAAGTCAATGACATTATTTAAATCATTATACATGAGTTTTGGATACGTACAAAGCATATCGGACCTAAGGTAAGGGATAACTTTTCCAATATCGTTCTTCTCCGAGATTGTTTATTCGTAAGTATTTACTGGGGTTATTGTTCTCATCCATGTCCATGTTTCCTAAAAATGGTTTCATGTATGTTTAATTTCCTTTTACCCATTTTTGACTTTTACTACTTGGTATGTATGGAATCTTTCTTTTACGAGGTACTTTTTGACTTTTTCGGCAAAAGTACGAGAAGAATGTTTTTTTCACTTATACGGAACGAACAGATTTTTACGGTTTTATAAAGCCTTATTTTCATGAAGCTTCCTCCAAAAGATTTCATGACTAGTTTCAACAAAATCTTTTTCTTTTAAAATTCCATGGCATTTTGTGAAAAGAAAATTATTTTCAAGATGAAAAGATATTTTCCTCAAGAATTCATTTCAAGTACTTTACCAAAACCATTTTCCATATAACATGACATTATTTCATATGTGTATGTTTCAAGTATCATGTCTATATGATTTACATGGTTTCACTTTTATAATGATTATATGATATCCAATTTGTTTTGTTTGTATTACGTCATGATGTAATGATTTTTATGAAACACATTTTAATCTTGGGTTATGATGAATGATTTATATTTATATTGTGGCACACGAAAGAATGATTTCAATATGAGATGGGTGGGACCTATATCTACCTCCAATGCATTGGGTAAAGATTATATATCTCATGAGATAGACATGGCTGAAATGGTAAGTTAATCTGGTTCAGTGATACAGGACTGGATCGAGGAGTGAACTCGATTCAGAAAGGGACTTTGTCCACTAAGATGGTCTTGGCAGCAATGCCTTGGCTACTATGGAAATCATAATAAGTGATGAATGGTTGCCACAATTACATGTTTTATTCCCATGCTATTTTATCGTGATTGATGTTCCTTTATGATGAATGCCTTACTTACTTCCAAGATTTATGTCTTTTCTCGAGGTTTTATGGTTTAGATTTCATGTTCAAGTTTTTTCTTTTAAATGTTTATGGATTGTTGTATGTTCTCTATGTTTGTCATTACTGAGCATTTGAGCTCACCCTTTTTATGTTTTATTTTCCCCAGGAAATAAAGAAAGGTTTTAGATAAGGAAATGAAAAGGGGAAGATCGTTATGGGTGATGTTGAAGATCTTTAAACATGATTAGATGTTTATATTCCGAGTTTCCAAAGACACTAAACTATTACGGTCCTTGTGTGTCTGTTTTTGTTATGTATTAAGTATTCTGAAAAAGTAATGTAATGTCCATGTACGTCAAACTTCAGGTCTCTACATATATGCTATCAAAGATAGTATTATTTTTAAAAATATTTGGATATTACATTAAGGCTTCCATAAAATCACATAGAAAACATATATAAATCATATGGGTAACTTGAGGCATCATTTTTCATATCACAATTACAAATGGAATAACCTTCACAATTACAAATGGGATAACCTTCATGTTAAATTTAAATAATCTCTTAGGAGAAAACTAATAAGTTAACTTTTTTCCATTTACCCAATGCATTGGAGAGGTATAATGGGACCACCCATACGTGGTTTATAATGGAACCACCTGTCATTATAAATAATTCCCAAGAACCATAACATAATCATAATACATTAAATATTTCATCATAAAAACATTCTTTACACCCATAAGAAAACATTTTCAAATATTGAACTATTCATTCCATTTAAAACTCTTTTTTGAAAATACCTAGGAAAAAAAAGATAATAGGTTTATTATTTCAAGAAAACACAAAATATTTTAAAATAAGGTAAACATTGTATAACAATTATGGTGGTGGTAAACCCCATTAACGTTGTATATGTTAAAATAGAACATTCCTTTTGTCTTTTTATTAAAATGTTCCATTTAAAACACATAAAAAGATTGATTTTGGAAACCTTTAAAATAAAGTAAAATAGTGACATAAAATGTCCTTTCTGTTTTATTTATATCTATATAAATTCATCTGTAAAATAATTTTAAAAATATGTATATGGAAGAAAACAAATTAGAAAATAAATCTCTAAAAAAGTTTGAAGGAAGATTTTATATTAATGTGTCCCTTACCTCGAGTCTAAATCATCGTATCCATTATTTATATTAAAGAATAATAAAATTAAGTTAATTATTTAGTTGATTAATAACCCTTTTCAATTTTATTGTCCCATTTATTTCCATGTTATAATCAAATAATTAATCAATTAACTTCATGTTGGAGGTTTTGACAATATTCGGCTTGAATGTCCAAAATTAATTTGGTAGGTAAACTACAGTGAAATAATTCATTATTAAAACATATCCACAATAATAATAATAAAATTATTATAATTTTAATATATTAATTGTACTTTTAAAACTATCCATGAATTATGATTATGGAAAATGAACTACGTGACAGTCATAGAGACAGTACGTCGTACAAACACATAAGTAACTTTTCCATTATCAAACGATCATTCTGGAAAGAAGTTATGTATTATTTTATCATTAAATAATGATAATTATATCATAAATACCATATTAAATCTATAAATAAACATATATATATAAAGAAAATTATGTGGTGATGAAAAATGATTCACATCGCTTCTTGTACATGGTAGTCCACATGTACGTACAAACAACGTTATCATTTTTCAATGGATGGGAAGGTAAGAAAATATATCATATATTAATTTTACATAATGATAAATATATCAGTAATATAATATATATATATATATATATTAAATCATTCATTATAAATATCCATGAAATATTTTGATGGAAAATGAATTGCATTGGTTCGCAAGATGGTAGTTTGTTATACACACGAACGATGGCTTCATTTCCAATTTAATGGAAGAGGTGATAGATATAGGTTATTAAAATAACATGAAAAAATCATAGTATATGGAATATACTGGTGTTATTATTTTATCATGGTTTTATAATATTTTAAGGAGGTATAAGAAGAAACAAAATTAAAACAGTTGGTTAATAACTATACCTCTTTTTCGGACAACCTCTCAAGGTTTAGACCAAGGGCTTTACTAGGTTTTTTATCAAACCATGGAATATAATACATGGGTAGGGATTTAAGTAAAATATTTGGGTAGTTCTTGGACAAAAAAAATCTTTTTAAGTGTAATGATAAGAGGAGAGGAGTTTCTCTTTTGTAAGTGAGGGGAGAAGCACTTTTGGGATTAGCCAAAATATTAAATTAATATAAATTAATTTACATGAAAAAACATCTAAACTGATATAATTTGAATATATGGTGATTATAGATATAAATAATTTCATAAAATAAAATTTAGACAAGTTTAGGTGATTTTTTCATCCTTATCTTTTGGTTTTAACCTTCTGTTAACCAATTTGATAGTTACCATGGAATCAAATATTTTACAATAAAGGATATGAGAAAGTTAAAATAAATGGAAAAATAGAACAAAAATAGTACATTTTTTTATATCAACAACAATATTACATTAAATTAGTTTAATATAATATTTTTAGGAATTTTAAATCTTATAATAAAACATATATAATAAAATAACATTAATGATAATTTTGGACCTATTCATTTAATTTGAATTTGAAAACAACATGAAAGAAAATGAATTCAAATATAATCCTTTAAAGAATATATAAAATTTTATATTTTCCCCAAAAAAATTGGAACACAATAATTCATTAAACTTATATTATTTTTTATATTTCTAAAATCATCTATTTTATTTGTCTATTAATTGAATAAATATTGTCTCGGTGTTACTTCAGAATTTGAGGAAATTATTTCATTACTAAAAATTAGATATAAATTACCATGATAAAAATAATAATTTATATTTTAGATAACCATTTATAATAAAAAATAATTTATTTATATCCCTTTCACAAAATTTTATAGATATTAAAAGCAAGAGAGTGACTTTTTTGACGTTATATTGAAATAAAATAATATAAATGTTATAATAAAAATAAATTTTTAAGAAATTGACCCATTTTTGAATTTTTTTTTCTACATATGGATGAAGTAAACTCATACAATGAAAAAAAATATAAGTTTTAGGGTCATTTTTTAATCCTTATCATATTATTTTTAACCTTAATTACATGATTTACCCTTACCAAAGTGATAAAAATTTAGTAATGTTTCTATTCATAATGAATGAAAATAAAAGGTACCTATTTACCAAACTTGGACCTACAGATTCAAAATACAGAATCCATTTTTTAAGATTCAATTCAAAAAAATGGTATATTTTAATTCAAAATCAAACCCAAAAAACACGACAATAAGCAGTTTTTCATAAAAATGTCTTTTTAAGTATAAAAATATTTTTTTCCAAATTCAAGTATAAAACTCATTCAAAATAATATAATTAGATTATGTTTAATATAAATTAATAGATTAAATTTTAAAACTAATCCATAAATTATTTTGACTTTGTAAATACTTTAACGGAAAATACATTTTCTAATAAAAATTAATATTTTCTGTCTATTCATTGAAAAATCAAACTTTTTATAAAATTTTAAAAAATCAATCCAAATATAAATTTTATATTCTAATCTCAAATATTATTTACTTTCTAGAAAATAATAATTCTAAAAGTTCTAAAAATTAATTATATTATTTTCTCACAAAAATAAATAAAAATAATTTTTGAATAAAACATAGTTTTAAAGAAAAAAATAACATTACTAAAATTTGAGTACCTATTTATTAATAATTAATAAATAAATTTTTATTGAGTATTAATTTTATATAAATTTCATAATGTGTTTATTCTTATTCATACCTTCCATTTCAATGGTTATGTTATAACAGTCATATTTAAATTATAATATTTCATGGTTTATTTAAGGTTGGTGTTGTGTGTCGTATAAACTATCGAAGGTAGTTTTTTTTTAAATCTTGGGGTGTTAAAAATAACCCCAATATTGATATGATCTAATTAATTTGTTTTGTTGAAATATTATTTTACTAAAGTAAAATCAAATCATACTATATTAATTAAAAGGATTTCAAATGAAATTTTAATTATCAAATTATGTTGATGGTATTGTTTCTAGATCTTCAAATGGTTTTTTTAAATCATTTTCAAATTTTATGGAAAGTAATTTTTATATGAGTGATCTGTGAGAATTAAAATTCATTCTGAGATTTCAAATTTTTTAAAGAAATTTTGAAATTTTTTAAAATCAATCCAAATATTATAAATATTTATTCAAGCATTTTGGTACCGATTCTTCTAGATATTTTAAAACCTCTATGAGTATTAGTTATAATTTAGATTCAGATACTCTTATGAAATATGTTCATTCTAAATTACTTCAATGAATGATTGGTAGTTTGTTTTATTTAACTGCTTTTATACCTGATTTAATTTTCAAGGTATGTTTATATTATAGATTCCAATCAGATCCTAAGGAATCTCACTTAAAGGCTAGAAAATATATTATTAGATACGGTAAGGTAACTATTAATACTAGAAAGTTTTATTCAAATAAAATAAAACTAATTTAATTATCTACTCTGACTTAGATTTTGGAGGATACATACATGATAGAAAAATCACCTCAGGTATGTGTCACTTTCTTGGTAATAATTTAGTTTCGTGGAGTAGAAACAAAAATTTATTTATTTTTCAACTGTTGAAATTGATTATATCTCTACTGAATATTTTTTGTCTCAATATTTATTTATTAAATATAATTTATATTATTTTTGTTTTAATTTTGAAAAGATACCAATTTATGTTGATAGTTTTTATTTTATTTCTATCACAAAGAACTCTTTAATGCATTCTAGAACTAAGCATATTGGCATGAATTTTCATTTTATTAGATATTATATTAATAAAGAAGATATGTTTTTAGAATATTTTCCTACAAAAATTGAAATATCTTATATTTTTACAAAACCTATGGATTCTGGTAGATTTTAGAAAATTAATTCAACACTTGGTTTGTTAGATACTTTATAATTTTTATACAATATGGATAAAATTTAAAAATATATAATTTCATATATTCTCATATCTGAACACTCTTTATATGTGTATTTACATAGGGGGGTATTGACACTTTTAATATTCAATATGTTTTTGATTTACTAGATTTTAATACTATGTGTTTTTTAGGATATTTATTATTCTTAATTCAAATTTTCTATTCTCTATTTAATTAAGGTAGATTTTTTCATATTAAAATTATACTATATTTATTTTAAAGGATGAGTTTTTATCAAAAATTATTCAATTTTATTTTATTTATTAGCCTTTTTGGATAAATTTCAAAAGGGGTAAATTTTTGAAATTGTTCATTTTTTTAATTTCCAAAGGTGGTTTGTTAGGGGATATTGTTATTGTTGTGTGTTTATCAATATGATTTTGGTTTATGTTTTGAAAATGAAAAATAACTTTAAATATTTATTAATATTTTATTAAGTAAATTTATTAATGTTTTTTTTTACCAAATGGGTAATTATAATTTCTCACAATATTTTTATATCATAGTTTTTTGTCTCACTTTTCATAAATATTAATTTTACATTTATAGTTTATATTTTTTCAATCATTCATTTTCTTAATTAATTATTAATTATCATTCATTTTTATTTATTCATTAATTTAAATTTAAAAATAATTTTTGGTGTTTAAAAACTTTAAAATTTATTTACTACTGTGAAGTCGCTACTTCTGCAACCATGTGTTTCTTTTATGGATGAAATGTTTGACCATGAGTTGTATACTTTAATCATGAAGAGGGTATCCATGATACCATGCCTCATTATGTAGTTCTAAATTTTCATGGAGAAGATCCTGAAATGGTATGTTGTACACTGCATCATTGATATTGGATTCTAGCTTGTTCAACCATTTATAGCGGCCCTTCGACTGTTATTAATGTTTTTTAATTATTTTAACCATGGAAGGTGTTTGTCAGTATTTTTATGTTCTCTATTTAAAGGGAGGCTGATTAATCTTGGAACGCATCAAATTCCATCGATAAAAACTTCAAAATATTACCTTTCCCTCAAGAACAATACATGAACATTAAAAGTGTTATATAATTCTATAAAGTACTATGTGGTCATTTTTTCATCTTCTGGATGATCTCTCAAGTGCTAAACTGAATCTTATTAGACTAATAATTCCTTAATGAGATGATTTTATCCATTACTCAATAACCATTATATGTGCTTCTCTTGTTCATCTTCTATCTATTTTTTTCCAATTTCTTGTGTCTATAGAACTACTTCCTATCTCTCACACTTAGTCCCACAAATTTTTTTATAATTTTCCATTAAAAATAATTATTTCCTTCTTTTTGGGATATACTTCCAAATTTTAAAGTCAGTACTGTTCGGGTTGTGACTCTCGTGGTCTAAAGTGAGTATTGTAATTGGGTTGTGACTCTCTATACAAAATTCACTCTGTCAGTGTGGTTATTCAACCACTTTTATACATGATCATTTTAATTGGGTCATGATTCCCCTTAAAAAATTAGTATAGCTCGCAATGTACCTATCATAGAGTAAAGAGGTATAAAAGTAGAGTATTTCCCCTTTAGACTGAGCTACTATAAATATTCTCTAGGATCATTATTTTATTATTCACTATAAATTAACTCCATTGATAATTAATCCATCTTTTTAAAAAAAATTAATCTAGTCTATTCATCCATATTCTAGACCATCATGCATCACCATCTCTAACCTAATATTGTCTAGGAGGAGGAAAATAAGAGAAACCAGAACACCATGTCAGATCAAGTTTTGACACCGAGGAGTGTCTGAAAGGAAGTCAAGAAGATTAATCATGATATTCTCAAACACTAAAAGTCCCAAGGATATTGGGAAGTCATAGTCATCACAAATACAATTCTCATATCCACCTCGCATGAGTATTTAAAGGTTTTTAGAATACTAAATAATACATTAAATTATAAGTCTATATCCATCCATAACATTACACCTTGAAGGCAACACCCAGAGTTTTGAGCAGCCATAATCTCACAAAATTCAAAGCCACATAGGGATCCAGCAGTTTTGTTGCTTCCAAAATCCAAAAAGGGGATCTTGCTCAACCCTAATGCATGATCTCTTTATGGGGTAGTACACACAACCCGAAGGTTATGGATCAACCTAGATATGCTCATAGAATGGACCCAAAATAATTATATATTTCTTATAAGGTCTCCATACCAAACAAACTATAAACTCACATAACCTTTCTATACTGTAGTGGAGGATCTTGTTCCCTATAGGGGGGATACCGAATCTAGTAGTTGATCCTACAACCAATCCAATCTCTTTGTAAACGGAGATACTAGCCCCATATATAGTGCATATCTTAGCCCGTAATAGTATGTTGATTCCAACCATATTTCATCCATGGTTAAAGGATTTTGTACCCTAATCCCATGGGGGTATTTTCTACCCTGCCAATGTATAGTAATAGGAACTTATCCTTAACTTAAATCACCCATTGGGTAGGTTTTCACTCACTAAGGATACCTAAAATCCATGTTTGGTCTCTACGATGCTAGTCTGACTGACCATTCTTACTTCAACTTGATCCCCATTTCTATTTTTAGAAATAAATCTAGTGATTCATTACACAATAAATTCCAATCAAATAGGTTTTCTTAGAGGTCTTATTCCAAGACAAAGGAAGGTAAACACGATGTTCAATAGGGAACACAACATGTTGTCACAATTCAACAACCTAGTTGTGTAATTCCATTCAACATGGTGTTTAAAAGACAAACTACATAGTGTGTGGATCGAGATACATGATGTGTCATTCTTGGTTTGACACTCCATATGTGTTACATTTCCCAAGTCAAGTGCTATTGGGAGTATATGGGGTGTAGCTCTGGGCCACATGACATGTAGGCTACCCAGGTTCCCTAGGTGTTTATTCCATGTACACATCGAACTAATCATCTTGGTTCACATAATGTATGGGCCCTACCACATGTCCATGTTATATTTAACTTTGTTAGAAACCCTAGCACTATATCCTCTAAGAAACATGATGTGTTTTCTTTTGAACTATACACTATGTAGTCGATAATTTTCTAGTTCCTTCATCGTTTTGATGTCTCTCTGTATTTTTTTCATCCTCTATTGATTCCACCATGAGTATTGTAGGAAGAACTTGGAAGGTGTGTTAATTGAGATCATAATGATTATAGAAGATGGATTCAGGCTACCCCTTGTCAAAAAGTCATATTTTTGTCTCCTCCTCACACCACTTGTGAATCTCAACTCAAGAAACCATTAGTCGATCAATACTATCCAATAAACCATCATCATCTAAGTTTTTTCATCATCTAAATATTTTATCCAACCATTTATTACCAGGATCACAATCCTTAAATTATGTTTTTCCATCCCATAAAAACTACCCAAAATCCAAATAAATATCTTCTTCAGAATCCAATCATGTTTATCACATCTGCATTGTTTCCATCAACTATGATCCTTCCTCACGCCCTGATCTTTAACTCACACCTTCATTATAAAATTATAGAACTGAAAAAAATGCATGAAAATATAATCAGTCTATGAGGACGGTTGAATAACTATCCAAATGTAATACCAGTGATAAACATGAATAAGATATGGAGGAATCGAGAAAACCACAAAAAAGTGAAAATAATGAACATGTCGTATTGATGGACATTTGTGTTCATGAAAATAAAAAAAATGAGGATTAATCACCAATTACAAACAAATTAATCACAAACCACAATATTAATCAAAATTATAAGATTATAGGGTTATGTAATTATACATATCTTGGGTTAAATTTAAGAGGAATTAATCCATGGTCTCATCAATAATTAAGAATGAGGTAAGATCCATAAATATAAATCCATACCTTATAGAAAAAAGTTCATCACTCAAATACATTGTTATGTCCATGGTTCCATTTTTCATTATTGCACAATCCAATCATCAAAGTCGGCGTATATCTGATTCAACTTTTTGAACCACTATCTATGTCACTTCCAATCACCAATCTATCTACAACAAAGATCTCTTCTCAATACTCCCTATAGGTTATGTGGATAACACTAGAAGAGTCACCAATGATAGGTATAAATATATATTTTATTAGTTTAATATAAAATTTAAAAAAATAATTTTAATTTACCCATTACTACTCTCTATTACAACACTCGATGAAAATAAGTCATATATCGAATCTAGGGTAAAAACCCAATTTTGGGTTTAACTACAGTCTTGGTTTTCTTATCCAATGTCTTATTTATGAGATGTAATCATCTTTCCAAAAACACTTGTGCAAGGACTAAAAATAATATAATATTTTTATTATATTATTTTCAAGTCTCCACAAAACATGCTTTTCCACCTCAACTCAACTTGGGGCTAAACCCTAGATTCAAGAACCCAAAAAAACATCATAAAATTATTCTGAGGTCCTCAACTAGGTTGAAATTTCCATTTTACCCGGGTAAAGGTCCCAAGAGTTCAAGAGATCAAAATCAAATTGAGTCCCACATGGGTAAAACTTGAGTCACTATATCATCAACACCTTATAACTTTACATGATCAAAAAGGATACAATTAGATATACAAAACAATGAATCCCATGAACATCACCATGTGATAATGTTCACAACCTTGTATGAAAACCCTTCACCTTTATAAGATGACCACTTCATGATATACTTAACCCTGAGAGTGAGGTGAATTAGCATTAACAACTTTTTATATAATTATGAATTTTCATCCCCTTTACCTCTTAGACTTGTTAAGATCTTGATTCTATTATTATATTTTTCTTATCGCATGAAAGTCTATGAAAGAAAGTAAATTATGGCACACAATGTTTTTACAAGGTTCACTACTCAATAAGAGTACCTAGTCCTTTTCGTGTAAGGTGATGACTAGTACAAGGTTCTCCACTATAATATAATACCAAGTATAGTGATTTGGCTATAAAACGATCCTTATTCTAAGTTTGAGTCCCTACACTTTAGGATGGGGTGAAATAATCCTATATCCCTAGACTAGTAATGACTTCATATAACTTGAAGCTCCTAATTAGTGCTTTATAATGCCTCTAAAGATAGTTTTTGCCTTTTTCTTAAGGTACTTTGTAATAATAATAAATGTTTACACCTATTGAGACTTATAATAGATGTCACAATGCTATTTTTTCTTCTCACTTTCTTAACTTGTTACTTGCATAGCAGAAGGAAAGAAACTTTTCATCTTTTCCTCTATCTTGAACATGTCTATTCGGTCCTCTATCGGTCCGATCCTATCCATCTAATGATTTTTTTTGGTGATGTTTCACCCTGTGATAGTTTGACAGATCCTCCTCCTCCTCCTTTTAGTACACATGTTCATCCAATAAATTACATCCAATGTATCTTTGTACAATAGTAGATTGTATAATTCCATCTTTATTGCCCTACTAGTCATATTCCAAATGATGTGAAGGCTATGTCTGGTATCTGGGTGATCTCTTCTATTTATTGATCATATAGAACCTATTCATCTAGTTCTTCTTCTCCATCAAATACTCTCTTCTCATTTTGATACCAGTATATCTGATCACTTATTCTTTCCTTCAGCTGGTGCACTGATTGTTCTCTCCAATGCCTTTTCTCCATCTTGTACCTCCTGCTCAATCTGGTATTTTTTCTCTTAAAAATTCATCCTAAATGAGAATTTTTCTCATGATTTTTGTCTGAAACTTTCTTAAGGTAAAAATTATTCTCCACTTCCAATCCTATGCATGTATGAATAGTCTTCAAAACATCATATGGTTTAATAACTCCCTTTATATAGGTGTTATTTCATAGGAAAATGTGGGAAATCAAATATATTTTTCCACCCAACTCAAACTTGAATTTATAACTTCCCAATCATATTTTATTTTTCTGGTATGATTCTAAAAAAATTTGAACATTTGAGATTTTAGAAAACTTTGTCGAACTTCCTTACCTTCTCAAGGTAAACAAACATTGAATTTTTTCATAAGAATATTCATTTTTAATGACTTAATCAAAACTTTTTAAAGTTATTCAAACATTACATCTGGTACAACTCCATATCATTTTTTATATCTAGTGAAATTTTTTCTGATGTCCCTTTAAATCTTTGCAAGAACATCTCAAAATTAATTTTCAATATAATTCATCTAACTGATGACATGATTTAAAAATATTCATCTGATAAATTTTTAATCTCCTAACTCTTCTCGATCTTACCTTTAAAATTTTATTTTTAATACTTTCATAGGTATATTACTCTATATTATGGGTTCTAAAATGTTTTTTAGTTTTCATCCTTCCAATGAACCCTCAAATATATTATCTACACTTTTTGTCCAATGACTTCACATAACTCTATAAATTGACATCATAATACCAAGACCAATATATTTTTAACTATTTATCTAATAACATCAATTGAAGAAATTTATATGATATAATGTTTTATGAAACCTTAGTAACTTCTATTGGATCATCCTGCATGGAAAATTGAATCTGATGAACATCACATGAAAAACTATGTCTGATGACTTCATAAAAACCTTTTGTCTAATACAACTATTCAAAAACCTCTGTAACTTCATAAAATTTCTTCTATCTAATGAATTGATTCAAAAACTTGGTATCTATTCAATTATTTAAATACTAGGGTCTAATCATTTAGTAATATCTTTATTTGATGATCATTACATGTTTTCTCTATATACTAATTTTTTTTAGGAAACCTATACTTGATCTTTCGAGAACCTATTCACTTCAAAGCTTGATATTTGTACAAGTTCATCCAATGAACTTAGTATATTACTTTTTTTAGGTTATATCACTTGTTAGGTCCACTAGGCTAGATACCCTAAGTGGGGGGTGAATCAGGGTATGACAAATTAAAACAACTTCCCCTTTTGATCTTGTTTTATTGTTAGGAAAAACCCTATTCTCTCTCTCTCTCTTTCCTGTTGTAGAGTATGAATGAATCTTAAAGAATCCATAGGACACAGAAATTTTACTTGGTTTGCCATCACTGGGCTATGTCCAAGGCACATACACCGGCAATGTGTCGATGTAACAAATCCACTATAAGAGCACTATTGTTTACAAGTTCGGAGCGGACTCACTGTCCCTTCTGGTTTACAACCACTCACAATATGAAATCTTTCTACTCTCTCAACTGAAGTGTGATCACTGCTTCTTCAGAAGATCCACTCATAGTTTAAAGACTTGCAGGTCCCTTCATTATCACAAATAAATGCATCTTCCTCTGTATGTAGATGCTCTTTTGAGGTTCCACTTTCATACACTGATGAATACAACTTTACCAAGGATGTACTTGGAAATATTCCAACTTTTCATACAACCCTAGAATGACTGGTGTGCATCTCTATGCCTGACACACTTCTCTAATACCTGGAGCGCTTCTTCAAGCCTGGAGCGCAAGTGTCACCTAACCACTTCCACAACACTCCCTTGTTCAACCCAAAACATGGTAAAATTAACCCCTTTTACTCCAAAACCAGTATTGGCATGCAACTATCAACTGGAGTGCAACTTATGAGTATCTTTATACTGGCGTGACCAAACCACCACTTGCATGACCGAAACACCTGCGCGAATGGAGCTCTAATTTTCTATAAGTGTTGAACTACCTCAAAAATTAGGAGTTTTTGACCTTTATTTATATTAATTTTGGACACCTGGAGCATTGGCGCGCAAGTATCCTCTCGGTGCGCAAGTCCATCCGCCCGAGTCTCTGTCTCCCTAGTCACTTGTGCGCCCAAACCAAAACTTGGGCGCCCCTCTTTCCTTTACTATATTTTCATGTTATGATTTTGGAAAACATATGGTACACAACTTTCCAAGTCTCCAAGACACTGGCTCACAGTTCCCTTTTCCAAAAACACTTTTCTTAATTTGTCGATTTTGAGGCCCAAAAATTTGGCAAACACTAGAAAATGGCGCTACCTTGTATCTTCTCTTTTTATACTGCCTCCAGATCATCCATTCCTTTGTCGAGGTTCTTTAATCAATCATGGATTGTTAACAACATCTCATTAACTCAATATTCCACCATGAAAACCCCATTTTTCAACAAATTTGTATATCATGGTCTGCTTTTTCAACGAACACAACACGGAGGCCTACTTTTCCAACAAACACAATCACCGAAAAATGATTCAATGATACCTTGAGGGATTTTTTACCAATAATATCCCCCTTTGGGTTTGTTGGCGACTCTTCTCATAATGATTCTTTGCACTTTGACACCTCATTAAGGCTCCTTCCAACTAATACCACCGTTCGCCTCTTTCGATTCTGATAGCATTCAAGGATTCTCTTAACATGTACTCTAAACCCACATGAGCAATACTAGTCGTGAGAAACAAGAGTAAATGAAAAGATCATCAATAAATCACTTCATTTCAGACACCAACTGTTGACACACAACTAATACCAATTTCCAAACTGATACCAATTGTTGATACCACACTGATACCAATTAGTGATAGTTGGAAACCTTATCACACCATTCTAACATCACTCGTATGATTTTATCGCAATCCTCATATATCATAATATATACTCTTTGATTGATCACTTCTAGCATCATTAGATTCCAATACTCTCCCCATGTCTCATTGTTCTCCCCCTATCTCACTGCTCCTCCTTTCAGCTTCTCCCTATGTCTTTGACTAAGACATTTTCTCCTTTCCTTAGTCGCAGTTTCTCCCCCTTGAGGAGTCACTATTTCTCCCCATTTTTCAACGAACCCAAAGGTCACTCCTCTATGGTCTGAGACATTGGAAAGAACATATATTAGCACATTATATAATAACACACCATACCACAAGGAGAGGGGGGGCTCCACATCCACATGTTTTCAAGTGCATGGAGTTGACTGAACTCCCAGAGCCAGTCGATGCCTCTCAAAAGCTTCCTCGGGTAAGGCCTTCATCAGAATTTCTGCAACCTGCAGTTATGTAGGTGCATACTCCAACTTCACAATTTCCTACTCAACCTTCTCCTTGATAAAATTATACTTTATCTCAATGTGCTTAGTCCTTGAATTATGGATGGGATTTTGGATGAGATTTATAGCACATGATTTATCACACTAAATTCTGATATGAGACTTCACTTCAACGCCCATGTCATCAAGTTGTTGCTTCATCTATAATAACTGTGTGAATGCTTGAGTGGTGGAAATATAATCAGCTTCTTCGGTGCTCAATGATATTAAATCTTGCTTCTTGCTTAGCCAAGAAATACACAAACCACCAAGATAGAAATCACCTCCTGACGTTGATTTCCTATCATCTGTTGATCCGGCTCAATCTGCATCTGTATATCCCAAATGCTCTTGCATATATTTTTCAGTATACTTCAAACCAAAATCCACAGTTCCTTTGATATACCGAAGTATTCATTTCACTGCAAGCATGTGGCTTTCCATGGGATTACTTTGATATCACACTGCTTGGAATTTGGAAAAAACAATATCAGGTCTTGTCGTTGTCACGTATAGTAAACTCTCAATAATCTGCCTATATTCTGTGATGTTAACTACCTTGCAATTATCATCTTTGGAAAACTTCATCTGGGTTGAAATCGGAGTCTTCGTCTCCTTGTAATTTTTCATTACAAATATTCTCAGAACCTCCTTGGCATATTTGTATTGAGAAATTAAGGTGCCATTCCTTCCTTGTGTCCCCTATAAATTAAGGAAAAATGTCATCTCACCAATCATAGACATTTTGAACTCATGTTTCATGAATTTATAAAACTTTATGCACTGTGCTTCATCTGATCGGCCAAATATTATGTCTTCGACATAAACCAGCACCATCATCCTTTGATTACTATTGTTGTTGAAATAGAGATTGTAATCAACTCCACCATGCTGGAAACCAAGATTCTTCAAATGCTGATCAATCCTTGAGTACCATGATCTCGATGCCTGTTTCAGCCCATATAACGCCTTCTTCAACCAAAAAACCTTTTTCTCATCCTCATGAATGATAAAACCATCTAGATTCTCGATATACACCTCTTCCTTCAGAATCCCATTCAAGAATGTAGATTTAAAATTCATCTGGAACACTTTGAACTTCTTTCACACTGTAATGGCTAGGAATAATATGATTGTCTCTAGCCTTTCAACTGGTAAAAATGTCTCATCAAAATCAATTCCCTCTATCTGGGAGTATCCTTTGCACACTACTTGTGCTTTATTTCGAATCATTGTTCCATCTTCATTCATCTTGTTGAAAAAGACTCATTTAGTCCCGATGACATTATTATCAGATGGCCTCGAAACAATCTTCCACATGTGATTCTTCTCAATCTGATCTAGCTCTTCATTCATAGCCTAAACCTAGTTTTCATCTTCAGATACATCAGAAAAGCATTTAGGCTCAACCTGAGATAAGAAAGATTTATGTTGTAGTGATTTCATTCTTTTTGTCTAAACTAGAGCTGATTGATCACCAATGATATCTTTCCTTTCAATTTCAGCTCGACTCCCTGGCTTCTGTTCAGATACAAATTTTTCTTCTTCATGCTCATCATCAGTATCTTCTTCTGAATCAGCATCAGCCACTTCTACTCCTCTTTCGTTGCTTTCCTCTTCATCACTTTCATCAGGAAATTTCTCACTGTTATGTTGAATATTATCTTCATTATCAACTACAGTGACATCATTTCTCTCAAATACTTTTCCCAGCCTTTTGTTAAAGAATTTGTATGATTTTCTTTTTCCTAAGTATCCAAGGAATATCCTATCATCTCCATGCGACTCAAATTTCCTATGTTTCTCCTTATTGAGGATAAAGCACTTACTTCCAAATATTCGAAAGTAGTTTGTTGTTAGATTCTTTTGATACCACATCTCATATAGAGTCTTTCCTTCCTACAGACACAAAAAATCCCTATTATAAATGTACACCGATGTCAATACTACCTCCTTCCAAAATTTCTCTAGTATTTCTTTTTCTATGAGCATCTTTCTGGCCATGTTGTTGATGATCTGATTTCTTCTTTCAACTACTACATTCTATTGGGGAGTTCTCACTAAGGAAACTTGATGCATTATCCTTTGTTTCTTGAGATAGTATTGCACCTGAATATTTGTTAATTTCATACTATTATTAGTACGAAACTTCAGAATTTTATGTACAAGCATCCTTTCACACTCTCTCCGATACTGCTTTAAGCAGCTGAACACATCGGACTTATGGGAAATAAAAAATACCCATGCCATTCTTCTATAGTCATCAATGAAAATAATGTAGTACCTATTTCCATCAATTGATCTTCATGTGATAGGACCACAAACATCATCATGCACCAATTCGAGCACTCTTGTTGACTTCTTTTCCTTTTCCTTCTACATCTTTATTATGAGTTTCCCTTATTTTCATGCATCGCACGTGTGTGTACGATCACGTGATGGCTTAGGGAGGTATCTTTCTGCATCACACTTTACCAGATCTTCTAGGGATGGTTGGAATAGATGACCAAGTCATTTATGCCACATCTTTTTTTCATCCTCTCTGGATAGAAAACACATATCTTCTTCTCCACTTACCAGGTAGAGATTTCCCTTTTTTCTTTTTCCCTGTAGAACCATTGTCTCATCTCTTCCTTGGACAATACACATCTTCTTAGTAAACCTTATAGAAGGTCCTGAGTCACATAGTTTACTGACACTGAGCAAATTGTGACTGAGGCCTTCTACTACTAAGACATCATCACATCTTATCTCTTTTCCCCCAAACTTAGTCTTTCTTGAGCCAATAATCTTCAGGCCTCCATCATTTTCAAACCTGAAAACTCCTTATTTGTCATATTTTATGCCTATAAAAATATCCTTATTACCTATCATGTTATATACGAAATCACTATAAAGGATCCACGCACCAGAGTGATCTGATGCTTTAAGGGAAATTTCTGCCACCACTGCCTTCTCATCCTTTTTCTTCTTAGTCCATATTTTTTCCTTCACACTTGTAATAGATTGAGACTTTTAATATTTCTCAGAGTATGATGGACCAGCTTCATCTTGCAAAGCTGAAAATCTATTTTTCATTTTCAACTCACATGTTGGTTCATTGATCTAATGCTTGCAAACATTTTGATTCTACTTTGGCATATTCCTCTATATGGTTGAAGTACAGTACCTAGCCATGTGCCCAAATCCTCCACACCAAAAATAGTGTCCTTCAAAATATGTTCTAGAGAACAATTCTATCTTTCAATACCACCTTTGTTCTTGTGCCCTTCGATATCTCTTGGCTATGGAACACACATACTGTGAATATCCCATATTTACACAATAATAACACCTGATATAAGGTTCATTCCTTCATGTCACTTCTGCACTGCTATTTTCCCCTTGGGATCTCAAAATATTCTAATTCTGCTTTATGCCAAAATCAACCTTCAATCTTGGAATGGGTGTTTGCGGTCTGACTTCAATTTTCACAGCTTTTTTTTCGATCAATCCCCCGTCGACCTTAGCATATGAACATCATTGATGCTTCCTTTCGGCTTAACCACTATTCTCCACTTTTAGCTTCTCCATTTTCTGAGTGATCTGCTTTCCTGATATCTTAACAAGAGTCAAGAGTTTTTCTTGATCCTTAACCTTTTTTGCAGACCAAAAACTTCTCCTTCAAGTTCTTCGATACGCTTGATTTTATCTTTCCTTGTGTTATTCAAGCCATCGATCTCCCTTTTCGCTTCTTCAATCTTGATTTTAAACACACTAATTGATTCTGAGTCTTCTGGTGTTGATGACTTGAGTTTCTAAATTTCTTCCATCAACTAAGACTTCTCTTCTTCCTACTGCTGCATATTGAGTTTGTCATCACGAACTAATTTTTTGGCTTTATTTTTTTTGGCTCTCCAAACATATATCTCCTCAAAAGCAGCCTCTAACTCAGCTTACATTTCAACTCTTCCTTCAACTTCTTCTTCTTCATCAATGTTAGTTTCTTCTTTTTTCTGAATACTCCCAACAACTGCCACCATAGAATTTTCTCCATGATCTTTTCAGTTCTCTATCTCTTCAACCTCTTCAACCATAGACTCAAATGAACTGACACATTCTTTTTAAAGAAGGTTCTTCTTCTAAAAGAAATTTAACTTGAATTGTTTCTTTCCTTTCCCATAGGTTGAAGAATTATTCATGGGAATTTCAATTTCATCGACATTGCAATCCTCTTGGAACTTTTTGGGGAACCTTGTCGCAAGATGTCTAACCTTTCCACATCGAAAACAAGAAAGTGTAAGTTTCCCTTTAAACTTTCTTTTTCCTCTTTGAAGGTTTGAGAAGAGGAATGACATCACCTAATCTATCTCTTCTTCTTCTTGAGAATATTCAATGGTGAGATTCTTCATGGCCTTGAATACCACCTCTTTGTATTTCCCCTTTTCCACAGCATCATTATCATCATTTCTCATTTCATAAGAAACAAGGGTGTTGTGAAGGTTATCCAATGTCAGCTCTTTTGGGTCTTTATCATCCAAAACAGAAACTTTCAAATTGAATTGAGGTGGAAGTTTCCTCAATATGAACTTCACAATCTTTATGTATTCAATAACTTCTCCAAGACCTCGCATGTCTTCCACTAAAACATTTACCCTGTCAAAGAATGCATCAATATACTCATTTGGGTTCATTCTCAGATCTCCATACTTGTTCCACAACACTTGCAGCTTCGCTTCTCTGACCTTTGTATCTTCTTCATATATATTTAATAGATTTTCCCACATGGCATGTGAGTTCTTTCATGACATCACCTTTTTATAAATATCATTGGATAGGGATCCCCCTAAAGAATTAATTCCCTTAGTATCATCATCCAATTCTCTACATTCAGCTTCCGATAGTGCACCACTATTAATATCAGCTATTATACCATGCATTGCTGCTGTAAATGCATACATTCCCAAAGATAGAAAGTAGTGTTGCATCCTATTCTTTGATAGATGAAAATTGTTCCCATCTTATATCGGAATCCCTTTATGATTAGTGACCTCTATTTGAGAGAGAAACACTGGTATCAACATTTCCCTATGATACCAATTGCTAGGTCCACTTGGCTAGATACCCTGAGAGGGGGGGTGAATCAGGGTATGAAAAATTTAAACAACTGCCCCTTTTGATATTGTTTTGTTGTTAGAAAAACCCCTCTTCTCTCTCTCCTTCCTATTGTAGAGTATGAATGAATCTTAAAGAATGCACAGGATACAGTAATTTTACTTCGTTCACCCTCACTGGGCTATGTCCAAGGAGCATACACCGGTGATGTGTCGATGTACCAAATCCACTATAAGAACACTACCGTTTACAAGTCTAGAGTGGACTCACTATCCCTCCTAGTTTACAACCACTCACAATATGAAAGCTCATTTCTCTATCAACTGAAGAGTGCTCACTTCTTCTTTAGAAGATCCACTCACAGTTTAAAGAATTGTAGGTCCCTTCATTATCACAAATGAATGAATATTCCTTTGTATGTAGATGCTCTGTTGAAGTTCCACTTTCATACACTGATGAATACAACTTTACTATGGATATACCATGAAATATTCCAACTTTTTACACAACCCTAGAATGATCGGCGTGCTTCTCTATGCCTGGCGTGCTTCTCTAATACCAGGAACGCTTCTTCAAGCCTCGCACGCAAGTATCACCTAACCACTTGTGTGAAACTCCCTTCTTCAACCCAAAACTTGGTGACTCAAACCCTTTTATTCCCAAACCATTATTGGCATGAAACTATCAACTGGCACGCAACTTCTGAGTATCTTTATACTTGCGTGACCAAACCACCACTTGTGCGACTGAAACACCTTCCTGACTGGAGATCTAATTTTCTCTAAGTATTGAACTCCATCAAAAATGAGGAGAATGAACCTCTATTTATAGGCATTTTGGACACCCTAAGAATCGGCGCACAAGTCTCCTCTCAGTGCACAAGTCCAGCCGCCAGAATCTCTATCGCCCTAGTTACTTTCACGCCCAAACCAAAACTTGGGCGCCCCTCTTTCCTTTCCCATAATTTTCATGTTATGATTTTGAAAAACATATGGCACACAAATTTCCAAGTCTCCAAGACCCCAGCGCTCAATTCCCTTCTCCAAAAACACTTTTCTATATTTGTCTATTTTGAGGTCCAAAAATTTGGCAAACACTGGAAAATGGTGTTGCATTATATCTGCTCTTTTTGTACCACGTCCAGATCGTCCATTCCTTTTTCGAGGTTCTTTAATCAATCATGTATTATTAACAACATCCCTTGAACTCAACATGACACCATGAAAACCCCCTTTGTCAACAAATTTGTATATCATGGTATACTTTGTCAACAAACACAACATGGAGGCCTAATTTGTCAACAAACACAGTCACCTCAAAAATGCTTCAATGATACCTTGATGGATTTTTTACCAACATCAGTTCTTTACAATTTTTAGAGACCATATATATACTAATTTATTCCATAATATAATATCCTCATGACTTGAACATTATGTATCCACCCCTCAATCTCTCTTTTAACTTAATATGATTGAACCCACTTTCTGAGAATTTTATCTTCATCCAAACTTCATCTTGAAACATAGCCGTAAGGAACTATGATATTTGACTGATGAAGAACTTGTCACTTTGAAATTTCTGATAAATTTTTTCTAATCATTGTTTTCCAATATAATAATGAATGTAATTAGTCAAACATTTATTTCCTACTATCATTTGATTGACTCAGTCTATTCACATCAGTCTGATGTTATTATGAACATTCCTTTAATGGCCTCCCAAAAAATACTTTTTCTTATTAGAATTTACATATTGTTTCAATAATTTAGACTAAGTTATATGTATTTGGAAAGTTTCATCTGATGGAGACTCTATTAGATGGTATAGTTCAAAAACCATTGTTTTATCACCTCTATTCACTGTCATCCATATGATCTTCTTCACTATATCCATTAATTTGGCTTCATAGGTAATTTTACGTGAGAAATAACCTACCTTTACATGTCCTTTAAAACTCATGGGTTACCCTTATAAAACCATAATATTACCATTATGTGGGTATTATAAATATCATTTTAGTTTTATGAAGTGTTAGGCCTACCTTTACATAACTGCAATATACCCTTATGTAGTGTTGTATCAACTCGGAAACCCTCATCTAACAACCTCTATATAATGATCCCCATTTATCTACCCATTTATCTTCACCATCTTCATCCAGTAATATTATTCTCAAAAACTTATTAAGGAAAATCCTAAAGGAAACTTCATAAACTTTGTAATGTTATAAATAAACATGTTTTTTGAAACATCAAGCACATGTATACATCATTAGGATAAACTCATCAATCACCATAAGTAAACTCAAAGTCTTCAAAGAACATTATTAAGATAATATGACTTGAGAAATTTTTTTATTTGACCATCCAAGATACATCACCTTTGTTATCAAGCTTAGGAACTTCATAAAAACTTCTTTTTAATAGCTTCTTCATTATAACATATTCAACATATTAACATCAATGGAATATTTATATTTAATTAAAAATTATTTATGACCAAAAAAATCCATTATCAACAAATGAAACTCATACACAAAGTGGGATATTCAATCTCACCTTTTTTATTTGTTGTAAATACCTTCAAATAACATTACAAATGAATATGTCAATATGTGAATCTTTCTATCCCTTTCTACTCAAACTTTTCTCTCCCCTATTGTTGTCGAAAACTTACTTTAATTTCACTCTCTACCCCCATTATGGATAATAAATAAAAATTTAATGGGAAAAGGGTATCTTGTAATTCTTTAGAAATGTGCTAGGTATATTTTCACTTTAAGTATATGTGATCTATACAAGTGTGGAAAATAAAATAGTTTGATTTATACAACAATTTTTTCCCTTACATAATGTTCATGATACCTCATAGGATGAGAACTCTTAAAATTTTCTTTAAGGGTTATCTACTTTTATTCTAGACTAATGATACTTAAATGAGATATGAAAATTTTGTAAGAAAGATCAACTTAAAACTCTGAAAATCTCTTTAATAAATATATTTTAAACATTTATATACACCAAACAGGAAGACAATTCTTGGAGAAATTTTATAATTCTAGTTTTCTTATATCATTGATTAATTAAATTCTCCTCCCTTTATATAATTATTTTTATCTTGAGTAACAAATTGTGAGTGATTAATAAATACATACCTTTTCTAATGACATGATCTTCAGTAACATTCTAGAATAATTATATTTTCCTAAGATAATTATTTTGGTGGCTACTTCAATATTCTCTAAATGTATAACCCTCAAGGATACTTTAATTACAATCTTAATAATTATGAAACACTTTAATAGATGTTATTTATTAACTTTATGTTAATAATTCATCAAAATTGATCTATTATTATATAGATGTATAGACTATTGATAATTTTCACATCTTCACAAAGAATGAACCTTTCATAAGAGATTCTAAATAAAACATCTTAGGAAACATTCTAGAATGGAAACCTCCTTATCTTGGATACCCAAGATTGTAGGTCATCCATTATCTTACATTAATCCCCAAAGATCATGCTTCACCTTTAATTCCCTATTTTGATAGAGAAAATTCAAAAACAGTGGTTAAGGGAATAAGGTGGATCTTAATTGATTCTTAATGTGAACAGCATGTTTGAGATAGTTTTTTTAACTAAGTTGTCCAATTTTCACCATTATTCACAATTGAACATATAAAATTAAATTATGATTGTGGTTTCATGAATCCTATCGTTTCTTAAAATTCATTATGCATGAACTTTCTCTTTTCAGGAGGTTTTGAAGCACTTGTATCACCTGGTTAAATTTTCATCTTCTCAAACAAATTTTCTTGTACTAGAATTATTATAGAAAAATTTCTATTAGAGTGTTCATACATGTTTTACCTCACACATAGAAATTCTTTAAATTTAGGTGAAATTTTTTATTTCCCTTTTACACAAGATTTTTCTTATGCTTCTCTAATTTTCCTCATTCTCTATAAATCTTCTGGAAAAATTAATAACTTATCATTAGGAACATTGGTAGTAAGTTTGGATTTTACACATGGTTTCTTTGGAGTTTCATCATTTTTATCAATTATTTTAGATACTATACTTTTTTTGAAATTCTTGGATTTAGAATCCAAGTACTTCTCACCTTTATTACTTGAAATATTTTTAGGAGAATTTTTGTTTACAACATTATTCTTCTTAATTACCTATGATGCTTATTCTTTCTTGACCAACTTCTATGATATTACTTTCTTATAAAATTTTGATACATCTTAACATGAGCATGTTCCAACCTTGTGATAATAATTCTTTCCAATATCATAGGTATTTTCAAACTTTCCAAATCTATTTCAAGTTTTCATATTTTTTTACTCTATAAATGTTGATTCTTTATATTTGACTTTCTCCCCCCTTGAAATGGGCGTCATTTATACTTTTTCAATTAGAATGTTACCATACATCCAATTCATAATTTATGAATCTACTAAAGAACCAAAATTTAATGGAAAATCATTATTTTCTTACATTTTTTGTATGAAATTTTTAGGTATTCTTCATAACTTGTTTGGATCATTATGGGGAACCAGCTTCCATTTTTTCCTTATCCACTTTAGATAAGGTGGTAGGATTATTATTATCTTTATTTATCGACACTTGTTTATATTTTGTTTTATAATCATAAATATTCATTAAAATAGATTTAGAAACATTATTACAAGATAGTATTGATGGTACCTCTTTCTTCACAACTGCTTGAGAAAGGTCATTGAATGAAGTCATGATCATATTATCACATGTTAGATATATTTTAATCCTAGAATCCTCTAGTGAACATTTTATATAAATATAAATTTTATCCTTATTTTGTAAAGACTAAATATGTTTCTTCTCAAAATTAGTCAATTGAACTTACTATTTTAGACATCTCATATTAAGTTTTTTTATCTTCAATCAAAATTTCATTCTCTTTATAAACCATTTTCATTCTTTCAACTTCCTTTTCATGTATCTTAACATTGTTTTTTAATAAAGAGGAAAGTTATTTTATCTTCCTATATTTTTCTACCAATTTCAAATCCTTAACATCAATTTTAATTATCAAAGTTTCTTCAAGTGCATGGATCTTTTCTTTTGGAGGATTCTTGACCCCATATCTCTCTTTAATTTCTCTGAGATATTTTTAGGAACTTATTTCAAGATTCACCTTTCTTGATTCAAAGGATCCAACCTGTTTGGAGAGAATTTTACATTCTAGAACATTTTCTTTCAATGTATTTAACACATTATTAACATCTTCATCCAACTGGGTGATATCTTCCTGTATACATTGAAAGACTCAAAAAAAAGGGGAGACTATTTATTTGGGAACACAAAGTAGAATATCTTTAAATCTAACAATAGATATATCTTGAGAAGTTATAGATCAATCATTATCACCACTTATGTAATGATATTATTCTTGATAATAGTTTGTACAAGAATTTTCACATACCGCGTGATCACTTAACATTCTTGATTCACTTAAGGTAATAATTTTTTTCTTATCGTTAGTGGAAACTTGAGCCAACATATCTTCACTTTCCAAGACATATTTATCTTTTTTGTTCTCATAGAATAGAGAAACTAATACTTAATATTCCTTGAGAAATAAGGGTATCTTATTCATATTTATTTTATATTTCTTTCTCCTGCTCATCATGGTATTGATAGAAATAGAATTTATCAAATAGGTAAATAAAACTTTACAAAAAATAAAATTCATTGTTAATATAGTAAAGAAATGGACTGACTAAAAGTTACACTTTTTATTAAAAGGGAGACTATACAAGATGGTATCAGGTCAAGGAGGCCTAAAATGGTGAATCCCAAGGGCATCACCTCTAAAAATAGAAGTAAAAATAGGCAGAAGGGATCTGGGGGTTGAGAAACAGATGAAAGGAATTTCTATGTTGAATCTAGAGGCCAAAAAATCTACCACGTGATTCCCCTCTATCCAAGCATAAAGAAAAGTAGTTGATTCATCAATAAGATCCTTGCATCATAGAATATGGTAAATGACCATACAGGCCACCTTGATCCGTTCACGAAGATAGTGAAGAAGAATCACTGAGTCACTCTCCACATAGTATAGATGAATATTTCTCCTACAGCATAGCTCCAAACCATCCCTCATAGCGTAGGCCTCTACTATTAAGGAGTCACCTAGACCATAAGATGAACTGAAATCAATGATAATTGAGCCCTCCCGATCATAGAACAACCCTCCTCTAAACATGATACCATTACAGCACGACCCATTTACATTCATCTTGAGCCCGTTGTGTGGGGGCTTCTAGCGGATCCGGCGCCCTTTACCTCTTAGACCTGTTAAGATCTTGATCCTCTTATTCTATTTTCTTTATCGCATATAGGTTTATTAAATCAATTAAATGATGGAATGTGATTTTTTTACTAGGTTCACCACACAATATGAGTATCTAGTCCTTTATATGTAATGTGATTACCAGTACACAGGTTATCTACTATAATGTAATACCAATAATAGTGTTTTGGCTTGAAAAAAATCCTTAGACTGTGTGTGATTCATACACTTTAGGAGGGGTGTAAATAATCTTGTTTCTATAGTTTGATAATGACTTTGTATAACTTTTAGCTCCTCGCTAGTTATTTATAATACTTTTTAAGTTAGTATTCAACTTTTTATTAAGTCACTTCATACCACTAAGAAATTATTCCACTTTTTGAGACTTCTGATAGATGTGACAGTGTGTATTTTTTCTTCTTCCTTATTCTTCACTTGTTACTTTCACAGTAATAGGTAAGTAACTTTTCTTCTTCATCATTCATATGGAACCTATCTATATAGTCCTCTATCACATCATGTCCATATGATATTTTCCATTCTATGATGTTTTTAGGATGATATTTCACCTAATTACAGTTTAATAGATTCTCATTTTGATATTTCTAGCACACCTATTCATATGTTACATTCTGTCTAATGTACGTTTTTCTAGTGAAATATTTTTCAATTCCTTCCTTTTTTCCCTACCGGTATCATTCAAAATGATAAGCAGGATATGAATGATATTTGGGAGGTATCTTCTATATATTGATCTTATTTTTCCTATTTATCTTACACTTTTTCTTAATCTGATGTTATCTTCTAGTTTGGTACATGTATGTTTGATCACTTCTTCCTTATATTGGCTAGTGAAATAATTTATATTTCCATTGATTACACTTTATCTTATACCATTACTTGTTTTGGTACCTTTTCTATCGAAACTTCATCCCAAATGATAATTTTTCTCATGATTTTTGTTCGTAACTTTCTTAAGATACAATTTATTCAATGCTTCCACTCCTCTATATGTATGAAAAATGTTTCAAACATCATTAAATTTCAACACTCTCTTATATAGGTGTTCTATATAGGAAAACATAGGAACAAAAAATTATTTAACCACCTAGATCAAACTTGAATTTCAAACTTCTTGCTCATTTTTTATTTCACTAGAATGTTTATCAAATATTCTAGAACATTTGAGATGTTAAGAAAAATCCTTAAAATTATTTAGCTTCATAAGATAAAAAAACGTTGAACATTCAACTCAACATTTTCATAGTAAATTACTTTATGAAAATTTAATAAATTTATTCAAACATTTCATCAAATAAAACTTCCTACATTATCTTCTATTTGGTGAAATGTTGATCGATGTTTTTTATATATTTGTAAGAACAACTTGGAATTTATTATGAACTGGTCCAGGTACCCATGTAACCCGATAACAAAGTTGGATCTAACATGGCTAGAATATATTTATCAATCCCCATGGGCTGGAAACAAGCACCAAGAATCATAAAAAATGAAATTGGGAATTATTTTTCCAAAAACATTATGAAAGTAAAGGAAAACAAGTCAGTATTCATATAAGAAAATTCCATATAGAGAAGTATACCATAAGTTAAATAGATATAAAACACCCAAAGTACCACCTAAAAGTACCAAAAAATTGGATAGATAACCCAAGTCTCAATGGATGCAACTCTTTAAGTCCAAGGATCAATAGCTGGAACCACCTCCAAGTGGTGCTTTACCCCTACTCAAACCTAGAAGGAGATAATCTACAAACACCCAAAGGTACAGGTATGGTGTTATCTAAAGACCATTAGTATCTCACCAAGGATTCCATAATATTATGCCAATATTTATTTAACCAAATAAAGAGATTTCAGTTTTAAATAAACAGGTTTGTTATTTCAAAACAATATTTAAAAAAATAATGCTTTACATTTAAAATTATAGAAATAAGTTAAAAATGGATTAAATAAACATTTTGTATAAAATAGTTTATATAAATTTATAAGGCATGTAAAATAGTTTACAATAATGAAATATATGTAATTCAAATACAAATAAGTGAGCAACATGGTTATATGACTAAAAGGTATGATAGTTCCAGGATAAGGGACTCCACACACTCAAAATGGCTCAGCAATATGTGTATACACACATCTCCTTCGACACTATTCAAGAGGACTTCACCACCATCTCATTGGAGATGTGATATACTTCATTTATGTTTTAGTAATGTTGTAAAATCATAGAGTATTGTCTGAATAACTCACTAACTACCTAATGTGTTCATGTTCTCTAATAAAAAACAATGATGGGAAATTTATTTTAAGACTTCTCAAAGTACAATCCATCCCATTATCTATTTCTAATATGCTAATTTTTCATTTAAAAATAAAAATTATTTTTTAATCAAATACATGTCTTTTCTAAGATAAAACTCAAATGTTTCTATCCAAAACATTTTAATCCATTTTTCAAAAATACCAATTCAAAATAAATTTCACCAAATCAATTTTAAAATTCAATTTCCACAATTTAATTCAATAATTTAATTTTTAAACAATTTCTATAAATTTAAAAAATTTAAATTCAACAACTTAAATTCCAAAAAATTCCATCCATTTCAGAAATTCCACCCCAATTCAATGGAATTGGGGGTTTTTCTAATTTCATGCCAAAATCCAATTTCCAAAACCCAAATCCCTTAATTCATTAAAATTAGTTTTTCAAAAAATCAATTTAATAAGAATCAAATTCCATATATTCAATTGAAATCAATTTAATAAAATCATGTAATTTATGGTTAATTAAATTGTCTATTCAAAATAGATTCACTTACCTTGGGATCCCTAGATCTCAAAATGTCAAACCTTAGTCGGGATTCACCAAGGAATAATGACGACAATGGAAACTGAGAATCAAACCTAGATCCAATATCTGAAACAGAGAGTATTAGATCCTCTAATAAACAATAAGATCTAAGAACCCCTAGGGAGGAAAGATGAGTGAGCAGAAGATAGATAATGGTAATAGAAAACTAATCGGGGGAGATTGAACATCATTCACCTAGATTTGATCTGATTATAGGAGGGTTTAGAGGGGCCAAAAACTACTTTTGGGAGCTCTCAAGGAAGGAGAAATAAATTAAGGGTCATACAGGTCTTTTGGGGACCTAAAAAGTGGGTTTTGTGGATTTTTAAACAATTTTCATATTAATAAAAACTAATATGCGTGGTTAGCTGGGTAGAGTTACATGGTTTAGAAAAACTGTGCACCCTAGTCATGCACCCGTATTTCTCCAAGTGTACAGTTTTTACTGAGTGGCACATGGTTTTTTAAACCATGAAACAACCATAAAAAACTCCACTACCTTGGTTTTCACGGTCTGTACTAGCAGGGCACACAGTTTGGGAAAACTGTGTGCCAATCGTGCACTAGCCCAAAAACTTTCAAAATCATCAGAATTTCTCCTGAAATAACCCCAAAATGAAACCCAACCAAAGCATGATCAAAAGAGGCATTTAGAAATACCTGAAAAATTAATAGTATGTTACAACATCCCCATTATATAAACTTTATATCCCCAGAAATCCAACTCAGAAGCTTCCATTCCAAAAATATGAGGTCAATGCTCTCTCATCAGTACCTCTCTCTCCCATGTCTCATGAGAATCTGAACCATGATTCCATAGAACATGAATGAATGGTATAGTCCTCCCACAAAGTACCTTGGTGTCAAAATAAAATATATCTAGATTGGTCATTCATTCACAGATAAATCATTTTTAACATCAAGATCACTCTAACTCAGAACATGATATGGATCAGATAGATACTTCCTCAGCTTTGATACATGGAACACATTATCTATCGATGGTATCTATTGTGGAAGTTTAAAATGATAATAACCCATCCCCACCTTCTCAATAACCTCAAAAGGTCCCACAAAATGAGGAGAAAGTTTCCTTTACCTCCCAAGTCATTGATGAACCAAACAGGGTGAAACTTTCAAGAACACCTGATCACCAACTGAAACTTTCAATGGTCTGTGATGATGATCAGCATAATAATTTTATCAGCTCTATGCCATAAACATTATCTGATTAATCAACTAAATATTTTTGTCTTCTCTTGAACCAGCTTGGTCCAACCAAGGAACCTTCACCAATCTCCAACCAACATAAAAGAAATCTACAAGGTCAACCATACAAGGCCTAAAAATGAGCTATTATGATCTCATACTGGTAACTATTGTTATAAGTGAACTCAAAAATCCCCAAATGGGCATCCCAATCCCCCACAAAAGTCAAGAACACAAGTGTGGAGCATATCCTCAAGAATATGTATAGATCTTTCTATCTAGTCATCCGACTGTGAATTGTATGATATGCTCAAATGAACCTGAGATCTCAGTGCCTCCTAAAGGCCTCTCCAAAAGTGATAAGTGAACCAAGGATCTCTATCAAAAACTATATCATATAAAACTCCATGAAATTGAACAATCTCTTTCACATAGAGATTTTCTAACTCCTTAACTTTGGTTGTATCATGAATGGGTATAAAGTGAACTGATTTTTTCAGTCGACCGACCACAAACCATATCATATTATTCATTCTCTGGGTACAAGAAACCCAATCACAAATTCCATAGAGATATCATCCCACATCCAAGTAGGGAATGGAAGTGGCCGAAACAAACCTAAAGGCTTCTGGTGCTTATCTTGGACCTATTGGAAGATATAACAATGAGATAAATTCAACAATGCCTTATATCATACCTAGCTACCAGAAAAATCACTTCATGTCATAGAAAATCTTTGTGGTTTGTAGGTGTACTTCCCACTGGGAATTATGAAAATCACCCATCAGATCTTCTCTTACTGCTAATGAAACAATAAAATGATACAGATAGTGTAGAATTCCCTCAGGGGAGAATAAATAGTCAGGTAGGGTATACCCACTATTAAGATATTTTATAATCCTATGGAACTCATCATCAAGCTATTTTTTCTAAAGAATCATCTCAAGAAGAGTGGATGATAATTGAACACTAGTCAAGGAAACCTCAGCCCCTGATTCCTAGACTACAATATTCAATTTTTGCAAAGAGATCCATAAAGTTCCACTCTTATGAAGATTATTTCATGAGATAGGTTATAAGTTTCCTGCTCAAATCATCTACAATGACATTACCTTTCCCAAGGTTAGAGGCAATTTCAAAGTCAAAAGACATCAGGTATTCCACTCAACTCCTCTGGATGAGATTCAAATATTTTTTTAGAGAAGATATGACTCAAAATCATGTGGTCTAAAAACATAGTAAACCTTTCTCTACAAAGGTAATTCCTCTAACTCTTAAGCACATACATCACAGTTGAAAGTTCAAGGACATGGGTAGGATAATTCATCTCATGTGGACTAAGCTAAATATATCGATAAGAAATGACATGATCACCCTGCATAATAATGAATCCCAAACCTAAACCTGATGCATCAAAGAAGACCACATAGCCATGACCATCCTCTAGAAGAGTCAACATTGGTGAATTAGTCAAAATACATTTGAAATCACCAAAGTAATTCTAACATTTTTCAACCTAATAAAACTTTACTCCCATTTGAGTTAGAGAAGTCATAGGAGAATCCAACTTTGAGAAGTATTTTACAAACAACTGATAATATCTAGCTAGACCCAAGAAGATCTGAATCTCGAAAACATTTAATGGTTTTTACCATGTCATAAAAACATTAACCTTTCTATAATCAACTTATATACCATGTTTTGACACCATTTGTACCAATAACTTCAATTCCCAAATATAGAAATTACATTTTGAAATATTGGCATAAATTTAGTGATTTCTCAACAATTTAATAACTTCTCTTAGAAGATGTACATGGTCCTCCTCAGACTTAGAGTAAACAAGGATGTCATCCAAAAATACTACCATGAAATTATCAATATACTCATGGAAAATCATGTTCATTATGGCCATAAATATTGAAGGATATTTGGTTATACTAAAAGGCCCGACAAGGTACTCATAATGGTCGTATCTTCTCCAAAAGGAAGTGTTATTAATGTCAGATGCTTTTATCCTCAACTGTTGGTAACCATATCAAAGTTTGATCTTTGGGAACCACTTTTCCCTTTCAAATGGATAAACATATCATCAATCCATGTAAACTGATATTTTTTCTTTATCATAGCTCGATTGATCTTTCGGTAATCAACGTGAATGTGGATTGAACTATCATATTTCATAAAAAAAGAGAACCAGTGCTACCCGAGGTAACACACTCATGTGTATAAATCTTTTATATAATAAATAATCAAATGAGACTTCAAATTTTTCATTGCAGTGGGTTCCATGTGGTAAGAAGGAATAGACACTAGTTTAGTACCAAAACTAAGCCAATAGAAAACTTAACCACCCTTACCGATGGTAAACTAGAGAAGTCAGAAGGAAACACATTAGGAAACTCAACAACCATTGGATGGAGATCACCACTCAAAGATTCTTTCTCTAGATAAAAAGAAAATATAGATATTACTTTCCCCAACTCTGGATAAGAATGTCTATCTCTGATAGACCTTGGGTCCCATTCTCCTTGGAAGACATGGCACACACCATCGGGTGAAGTGAAGGAGACTCGTCATAGATAAAAATAAATCTAGGATTTATTGGAAATGATTCAATCCACCCCAAAAATGACATTAATATATTTCATGTAGATAACTATAAAATTACAAGAAAGCATGACATTTGATATAGAGAAAACACAAGAAGGACTATGGAGACTCTGTTCTCTCTTCATTACAAGGGGTGTAGTAATATCCATCAAATAAGATAAAATATTCATATAAATATTTAGCAGATTAATAATATGGGTTGAAATAAATGAATGAGATTCCCTAGTATCAAATAAAATAGTCACTAATGACAAAGCTATAGTGGTGGTACCTCTCACGGTCTTTGGACTCATATGCACTTCCTCTGTAGACTCTTCCACTACTTGAAGAAGCTTCGCTCCAGATGCATGTGGTTGGAACTCCTTTTTCCTTGAACTATCTAATTTCCCTATTGTTTTAGAAGGTTCTCATTATCTTGTGACACTACATGGAGTGTAATAAACATGGAAGAACTTCTTTAGGATACTCGAACATCTATAGGAGCCACATATTTTGGGTGCCTCAGTGAAAACCCTATTTGAATGACCAGTCTTTCCACACTGGTACAAAATTAACAGGCCTCTTATAAGAACTACAAGAGGTCTAAAATGACCATCCTATTGATAAACACCATCAGAATCATCACGCATCCACTTTCCATTAAAGGTACCTAAGCATCCAATGGGAGAAAACAAAACTCTCGACAACCCTGACTTGTCATCCGGGTCCATTTAAACCATCAATTCTCTATCCATCACATCATTATAAGTATTAATATTTATTAATAAAACCTAATGATGAATATTAGATCATTGTCCCAACTTAAACCTTCGAGACTTTATCTTCTCATTCGATACTATATCAGATGTGAACTGAACAAGCTTAGCAAAATGGTTTCCATACTCTATCACAGTACAGTTAGCCTGGTCAAGTTTGAAAAACTTTATATACTTGGATAACAGCATCGACTCTAGATAGAATTGGTCAGTGAAAATAACTTTTAAGTACTTCCACTCTAATTCATCATACTTCTTCATTGTCACCATAGTACCCTATTATCTCATGCTCGGTCCTTCCAGTGCGAAGGTGGCACACTTCACCTTTATTTTGTTAGGTGTCTCCAATAACCCAAACAAACACTCCATCCTACTCAACCATTCCTTATCCTCTTAGGATCATTTGATACCTTGAATGTTACTGGATTATGGTGAAGTATTTATAATGATTACAGATATCATCCCTTTGAGGTTTTATAGTTAGATAATAAATAGGAACTAGTGGTGGTGCTTATCCCAAAGCTTATACAGTACGCACAATCACCACAACTAGATTCGGGTCCATAAGAGTATTTTCTAGCATGGTTTCAATAGCAGCTTCCTCCTGAATCTGATTTTCATTTCTTCTCATAGGCATGATACTACACAATAATAGATAAAAATAGATAAGACATAAAATTAATGCTCAAATATAGCAACAAGGGGAAATTAATCCTAATAGATAGACACAGTATTTGGATTTCAATCGAATCCAAATCAAAATCATGGGAAATATTAGAACTAATCATAAATACACATTTCCCCAAACCACCCTTGGACTCTTAAGGTTAATTGTTGTGATATATATCTAGGAAATCAATCTCAACTACCTCCTAATTCCTAACAAGATTACTTAAATTCATAATGACATCAAGATAAGAAGTTCAACCTAGATATCTAATACCACTTTTTCACGAACCATCTGGGTACCCTGGTAACCCAATAACTGATCCAGCTCTGAAATATCCCTAAGGGATTCATGATCCCCAAAGGTTGGAAACTAGCACCTAGAATCATCAAAAATAAAAGTGGGGATGATTTTTCCACAAACATTAGAGAAGTAAAGACAAACAAGTCAGTATGAATACAAGAAAACTCCACAGGGAGAAGTGTACCAAAATTCAAATAGGTATAAACCAACCAAATTACTATAGAAAATCACTAGAAAATATGATAGATAACCCAAGTCCCAATGGACATAACTCTCCAATTCCATGAATCAATAGCTAGAACCACATCCATGTAGTGCTTTAGCCACTCTCAAACCTAAAAGAAGATAATATACAAACACCCAAAGGAAGAGGTAGGGTGTGATATAAAACTCTATTAGGGTCTCACCATAGTTTCTATAATATGGTACCAACATTTAATTTACCAAATAATGATATTTAAATTTTAAATAAATATGTTTGGCATTTCAAAAGCATATTTAAATAAATCATGCTTTACATTTCAAATGACAGAAATAATTTAAACAAATGGATTAAATAATCATTTTATATAAAATAGTTTATATAAATTCATAAGGAATTTAAAACAATTTAAAAAATGGAATATATATAATTCAAACACAAAATAGCGAACAATATGGTCATATTGCAAAAATGTACGATTGTTTCAGGATAGGGGTCTCTATACACTCAAAGTGACTCGGAAATATGTGTATACACACATCCCCTTAAACACTAGTCAAGAGGACTTCACAACCATACCATCAGGGTTGTGACATGATGAATTTATGTTTTAGTGATGTTTTAAAATCGTATAGTGATGTTGGAATAACTCACTAAATACCTAAGGCTATCATGTTCCCTAATAATAAAAAATGATGTGAAATTTATTTTAAGACTACTCAAAATAAAATTCGACTCTTTATTTATTTCAAATATTTCAATTTTATATTTAAAAAACAAAATTTTTTTTTAATAAAATACATCCATTTTTTCAAGATTAAACCCAAAGGTTTCTATCCATACCATTTTAATATATTTCTTACAAATACCAATTTGAAATAAATTTCACCAAATTAATTTCACAATTAAAATTACAAATTAAATTCAAAAATTTAGTATTTAAATAATTTCCATAAATTTAAAATTTTTCCAAATTCTATCAATTTAACAAATTTCACCCCAATTCAATGGAATTGGGGATTTTTTCCAATTTCATACCAAAATCCAATTTCCAAAACCAAGTACCCCAATTCAATGGAATTGGATTTTCAATAATTCAATTTCATAAGAATAAAATTCCATATATTCAATTAAAATAAATTTAATAAAATCAAGTATTTTAGGTTTAATTAAATTGGCTAATCAAAATAAAACCACCTACCTCTGGATCACTAGATCTCAAAACGTCAAACCCTAGCCGGGATTCACCAAGAAATAACGATGAAAATGGAAACTGATAATCAAACCTAGATCTAAGATCCAAAAAAGAGGTTATTATATCCTAAAATCAACAAGGGGGTCCAATAAATACTAGGGAGGAAATAGGAGAAAGTTTCATATAGATAACAGGAAGAGGAAACTAACTGGGAGGATATCAAACGTCATTCAAAAAAATTTGATCTACTTCTGAGAGGGAAATGAGGGACTAAAAACTCTTATTGGGAGCTCTCAAGGAAGTAGAAATAGATTATGGGTCATAAAAGTCCATAAGGTACCTAAAAAGTGGGTTTCTGTAATTTCAAAAATATTTTTGGATTAATAAAAACACATACACACTATTAGCTAGGAAGAGTCACGTGGTTTAGAAAAAACTATGCACCCTATCCATGCACCCTTATTTCTCCAAGTGCGTGGTTTCTACCTAGTATTGAATGGTTTTTCAAACTATGTTGCAATCATGCAAAACCCCACTTCCTCAGTTTACACGGTCTTCACTAGCAGGGTGCATGGTTTGGGAAAACCGTTCACCAACAATGCACTATCCAAGAAACTATCAAAATATTAAAAAATTATATAGAATCAATCCAAAAAAACCCAACCAAAGAATGATAAAAATAGTTGTTTATGAATACATTAAAGTAGTAATAGGTTTTTATAGAATCCATTCAAAATACACATCCTCTGATTGATGACATTCTTCACAACTCTTCATCAGATAACTTCTTTTTCTTCCAACTCTACTTTATCTTCCCTTTGAAATTTTATTTTACATACTTTTATATGGATATTCCTCCATCTGATGGGTTCTCAAATGTTTTTTAGTTTTCCTTTATCCAATTAATCCTATTAGATCTTCTTTTTTCTTTCTATCTCGTGACTTTGTAGAACTATATCAATCAACTTCATAATAATCAAAACGGTGTCTTTGTAACTCTTTTTCTAATGAAATATCTTGGAGACTTGTATCTAATGAAATCTAGTCAGAAACCTCAGCAAATTCTGTCTGATCATCTTTCATGGAAACTTTGCTCTGATGAATTCCACATGGAAACCTATGTCCGATGACATCATACAAAACCTTCTGTATGATCCAATTATTTTGAAACATTAGTAACTTAAAAAACTTTCTTTTATATGATAAATTGCTTCAGAAACTTCTTCTCTATATGATGATTTAGAAACTCATGTATGATCATTCATAAATATATTTTTTTTATGATCATCAAATTTTTCCTCTATCTATTGAATTTTTTAGGAAACTTGTACTTGGATCTTTCAAAAACTTATTCACTTCATATATTGATCTTTATATAATTTCATCTGATTAACTTAGTATAGTTATTGATTAAAATTATATCATCACTTTATAATGTTCAAGGACCATAGATACACTAAGTTCCTCTATAATATAATATCTTCATGGATTAAACATTTCACAGTAACTCATCGATCCTTCTTTAAACTTAAGCTTATTGAACTCTCTTTCAAAGATTTTTCTATTCTTCCAAACATTAGCTTGAATCACATCTATAAGGTATTTTTATGTTTTATTGATGAAGAACTCATCACTTAGAAATGTCTGATAATATTTTTCTAATCATTTTTGGTTCAATGTAACCATAAAATTTAATCTTAAAAACATGTATTTCCTACTGTAATATGATCAACTCAGTCCATTCACATCTTTTGGATGTCATTTTTAACCTTACTTCAATGGTATCCCAAACTTTAATCTATCTAATTGGACTTTAAATCTCCATATAACCAATGTACTATGTTAAATGTCTTTGGAAAGTTTCATCTAATAGACACTCCAATGGATTATATAGTTTGGAAACCTCTATCAGATCACCTCAGGTATCTAACCTCCATATGATGATCCTTAATATCTCCATTTATTCGACCTCATGGATACCCTTACACAAGAAACAAACTAGATTTATGTGGTGTTTATAAATCATTGGTTACTCTTACACAACTATCAGATTACCCTTATGCTGGTATTAGAAATCTCAGCATACCTTTACACAGTGGTCAGATTACATTTATGTAGCCACAATGTACCCTTACATAGTGAAGTATCATCTCAAAAACCTTCATCTGATGTCCTTAATCTGATGATCTCCATTTATTTTTTCATTTTTCACCACATTATCTATCTGTTAACATTCTTCTTTGAAACTTCTTATAGAATGTTTTTAAGGAAACTTCATCCAATTTTTAATTTTATAAACAAGAATGATTCTTCAAACATAAAAGAACATGTTTTCATCATCAGGATCATATCATCAATCATCATAAGTAAACTCAAAATCTTCAAATAACTTTATTAAGATAATAATAGTTGAGCACTTTGATCGTCCAAGCTACATAATCTTTGTTATAAGCTTGGGAACTTCAACCAAACTTCTTTTTAGAAGCTTCTTCATTATAAATTATTCAACATATTGACATCAATGAAATATTAATATTTCATTGAAACCCATTGAAACCCAATAAGATCCATTGATATAAAATACAAATCGTAAACAAATTGGATCTTAAAAATATATGTGAGCTCCAAGAGAACTCAAAACATCACAATATATGAAGTATAACACCATCTTTAATCCATGAAGATACATACTATAGTATATATTTGAAGAAAAAAAGTAAACAAAAACATAAATCCACCCTTGTAATGTCTTACTCAACCTCTTCACTCCATTTGAGGTATATCCCAACTCGTGGTATGAGATAAATCCCAAAATCCTCTGACTATTTCCCCCAAATGGTCCACTAACTAGGATAAGTCTGGTGGTAGTGCCCCATTCCCCACCTTTCAAAGAGCGTTCTAGATGGTCATCATAGAGAACTACCCATCTACATTGAACATATACACTAGGAACTTAACTAATTCCCATGCCGACAATAGAAAAGCTTCAAGGTTACATTCTCTTCTAAATTTTTCACCAACATCCTTTTCCACCACTTACCAACTAGTTACAGGTTCGATCACTATTAGATTATAGTTAAATGGAAATATGGGATTCCACTAAAATGATAACTGAAGTATTCATAAGGTTTTCCATTCATGGTTTTACCATTGATATATTCACAACCTCAGTCAACAATATCATGATAGGGTTTTCATATCTTATTTAAGTAATCTATCAATGAGAACATCAGTCACAAAAACCACCTCATCCAATCAATCAATTCCGCATAACTGCTCATTTAGTGATCCAATCCACCACAATCCAAAGAAAATAGTATTTTCCATTCATATTACCTTGCGCTATTGGCTCCATACCCAAATAAAAACCCAACCAGAGCGATTGAAATTTACATTCCCTTAAGATAATTTCATCCATCATAAAAAAAGGGTTATCAGTTGATAGGTATCCTAAAATAAAACTATTGGGAATGGAACACCAAGAACCATACATTATAAAATAGGTATCTGACCAAAATTCCCACTATGAAACCCATCACATACACAAGTTAATAATCACTATCCACATAAGGAAGTGGATGAAAATATCCACACCTTCAAGAAAATCATCATCTCCCACAAGTGAATTAAAGTGACATCACACTCATAGAATCCTTTACACAAAATAATGGTGTGAGGAAACCATTATAGATCAAATGTGGGTAACATCTCTCATTTTTAAAACAACAATCTACATATTAGAGAAAACTTCTCACATACTTACACCATTTCTCAAACACAATGTCTTTTTCTTGAAAAAACCAACCATTATTACACATCTATGCTAATATGATCTCCCCAAACTCTATGGTCTCAGTTCATGAGGACCCAATTCAATCCATGAATTAAACATTAAAACTACAAAAACCCAAATGACTGATAGGCTCCACCACTAATCACATCATGGAGAGATTCGGTTTAATACATTGTAACTCCACAAAGGCGCTCATCGCCCCCAGAATGTGGGTCGATGCATAAACCAACTTCTCACTATGGTTCAACAATAGATCACCTTTCTAAATAATCCTTGAATTATTTTACATTCATAGGTATGTAGTGTATTATCCATTCACCAAACTCATGAATATAGGTTGAAAAAGGGTTGGTTCCATTAGCCACTCTTGAGGGGGATTTCTCACTATTATAGATAGAACTAGCCTCATCCACACATCTACCAACTCCTCATGATTCACATAAAGGTAACCAATTAATACTCAGTGTAAATTATCTAGTTGACCAGAGTCTATCCCAAGGTTCCACTGGGATCTTTGACTATTATACATATGATATTAGATAAACTATGTGTTCTGGTATAAAATAGTATAAGGGTTTGTAGGTAAACAGACACAAATCCTACTTTAGTTCACATCAGTTGTTTCACAATTATACGTATCCATTGATTTCATTATCCCAAGATAAAATTCATCAAAACTATGTGATGGTTAGGGTCTAACCCTAGTGTGGTGATCATGGGGAAGAATACATACATCACCCCAATTATAATGAATCTTTCACCTCCTAGCCTCCACTAACAACCTCTTTAAAAATATTAGGTTCTAGAACACTCATATGACCAAATTCACCATCTATAAGGTATAATTACATCTATAAAACTACTCTATATGTATTTGAGTGATAATTAAACCTCCCCTTATAGCTATGGTGATCATATGCTAAGATTTATGATCTTTCAAGTCTTTCTCGGGTCACTCTAGTATTGGTGGTGTCATAAGAAAGCTCAACCATAGCCCAAAACTCTCCATATAGAGTCTTACCTAATCAATTATATCAAATAATAACTCTATAAAACATTCATAGAACACACCTTTTAAATTATGCATGCCCAATGTGTAATTAAAAATATTCATGCTACCATGTGAAATCTTTACCATTCTCTATTAAAAACTCAATATCTAACGAGGGATTGTCCTATAACCAAGGTAAATTAGTCCCATCATGAGTTTAGGAAAACATCATCCACTATCACCTCACATTGATACATAAGAATCTCAAAACATAGACTGAAATATATAAAAAATAATTATGAACTAGATAAATACATGAGTTCCAAACTCTAACTGGTCCCCTATCACCCAAGGATAAGGCTTTCTTTATAAACACATGAGGCCTCTATCATCAAACACATGCAATATAAGCGGTCTACTAGAAGTCTCATCTAACTCAGTGTGAAATATCATCAACTCTATGAGAAATATTCAAAACAATCATAGGTAAAGAGACACTACCTCAAATTAAATGGTGATAACACCTCTCAATTGAGTCTCAGATGGAAGTGCCTCATCTCTCACTATCTAGTAACAATTGGACCAACTACATGCATGGTATTATCATAGAACTTACTCTATATAAAATCTAGGTATTAGTGGTTATAAACCTATAAAAAAAGATATACCCCCATTATGGTTATAGAATATATGGATGAGATGACATGTGAAGGACATGAAAGATCATGTTTGACCACTACACGATGCATGTATTAACTTACTTGTACCCCATAATTGATTTCTTAGGGTTCTTGGTCAATGAAAAAGTTATTAGAGTCATGGGAAAGGATACATTGGTCACAATACCTACCCTAATTTTATATTATGTTAACCAAACTAAATACCCCCTTAGCATCATTTCCAAAGGTCATCAAATCAATCGTCACATGATTGATAACTCCAATCATCATTCCTAGGACAATCCCTCTTTGATACTACTCTGACATGACCCAACCCATTGAGGAACCACCTGGAAAAAAAATAAAATCCGAAAAACCTTTGAGTAAAATTGAGAACCATCCAAGGAAAATAATCCCTTAATACAATCCATCTATAAAGATGAATTTCACCTTCTACTATCATCTCCTCATACCACAAGTCTCTACCTATGTTGAATCCACTAATGTTTCCAGGAATCAACTTTGAACGAACTATATAAAATTCACACACACATATCCATATCTGAACTATATGTCATTTTCATAGATTCAATGTGTTTGGGACCAAGTCACGTACATGGATGAGTATGAACATTCCCAATATGATACCCTGAAAACCATAAATAGATCACAAAGAAACAATCAACTCAACTCCTAACACAGTAAATTTCAAGGAGGAGGAAAATAAGAGAAACCAAAACACTAATTCATATTAAGTTCCCCAAACTAAGGAGTATCCAAAATAAAGTTGAGGAGATTAATAAAAATATGATCAAACACTAGAAATATTAGGGGTTTTGAGAAGTTATGGTCATTATAGCGTCAATTCTTAAAACCACCTCACACAAGTAGGTGGAGCTTCTTGGAACACTGAAGATTCCATGAAACTGGAAGTTAATATCCAACCGTAACATGACACCTCAAAGTTAACCCCCAGGGTTCCAAGGGTCCATAATATCATAGAATTAAAAGTTTTATAGGCTTCTAGTAGTGACATCAATTCCAAAAGACAAAAATAGGAGCTCGCTCAACCCTGATTCATGCTTTCCCACTAGGGTGGAATGCGCTACCCAAGGGTAAAGTATAAACCTTGATATGATCATAGAAAGGACCCAAAATATTTCAACATGCCTTCCAAGGTCTCTGAACCAAACAAACTATTAACTTTTTTAACCTCATTGTACCTATAATAGAGCATATCATGCCCCATATGGGGGATATCGACTCTAGTGGGGGATACCACATCCAATATGATCACTTTAGAATAGGGGGATACTAACCTCATAGATAGAGGATATCACACCCCATAATAGTATGGGATACTGACCCTACCTAAACCATTATTGGAGGATCTTTCACACCAATACCATGGGTGGATTTTCACTATAATTGAGTATAATAAGAGGAACTTCACCCAGACTTAACTCTCATGTCATATGGGTTATCACTCACTAAGGATACTTGAAATCCAAGACTGGTCTCCAAGATGCTAATGCAGATGACTATGATCATTTCACCTTGATTTTCATCTCTACATTTGGAAATAAATCCCCCATCACATTCCATGTGTAATTCTACTCAGATAGGACTGGTTGAAAGTCATATTCCAAGATAAAGGAAGGTACACAGTGTGTTCAAGAGGGAACACAACCTGTTACCTCAAGTCAAAAAACTATCTGTGTATTTTCATTAAAAATGGAATGAATAAATACAACTAAATTGAGTTTGGATTAATATACACAATGTGTGGGTCCAGTTTCAGCACTCGGTATGTAGTGCACCACCTGATTCATTTCCTACTGGTGATACATGGGGTGTAGCTATGAGCTATATGATGTGTAGGTTACACCAATTCACTGGGAATGTACTCCCTGTATAAATTGAACTAGTATTATAGGGTCACACAGTGTGTGGGACTAGCCACATGACCATGTGATATTAAACCTAGAATTGTATCCTATGAGAAACACATTGTGTGTTCTTCCGAACTATACTTCATGTAGTTGGGATTTTTTTAGATCCTTCGATGTTTTGATGTATCCTCAAATTTCATACCTCCTATACTAATTCCACCATGAACACCACCTAAAATGATCATAATAAGTGTTGAATAGGATCATAATGTTTTCCTAAGATGGATTCTATCCATCCCTACTAAAAGGTTGGATTTTTTCACCTCATTACACCGCATTTGTGCCCCAACTCATGAAATTTTTTTCCAATCATCATATCTTAATCCACCATCATCATACAAGGATTTTCCATTATCCAAAAAGGATATTTAACCTTAAATTTCTAGGATCAAAATCCTCTTATTAATCTTTTTCATCCTGTATGAACTTCCCAATGTCTAAATGCTTATCTTCTTTGGAATCTTCTCATGCTTCTTACATCCTCATTGTTACCATCATCCATGATCCTTTCTCATGACTCAATCATTATCTCACATCTTCATTAATGAATCATAGAACCCATAATAATGAACACAATTATAATTGGTCTATTGGTATGTTTTAACCACCATCCAAATTGAATATCGGTGAAGAACATGAAGAATAGTGGGAGGAATCCAAAAAGTCATAAAATATGTTATAATAATGATCATGTGTGGTTGATCAATATCTATATTCATGGAAATTAATTAAATAGGGATTACTCATTGGTTCCAAACCAATTAATCAAAAACCACAATATCAATCAAAACCGTAAGATGTCAAGGTTATGAAATTTTCCATATCATGGATTAAATTTAATAAAAATTAATCCAAGATCACATTAATCATCAAGAATTGGGTAAAATATATAAATAAAAATTCCCCACCTTATGTCACAATGACCTTTGATTTTATTTTTTCCCATGGTCATGGTTTTATTCATTATCATTGCACAAACTAATCATCGATTTCACCACGGATCCAATATCACTCCTCAAACCACTATCGATGTCCCCACCAATCCCTGATATCTCCACTATGAGGATCTCCTCTCAAGACTCCATCTAGTATATGTTTAAAACCCTAGAGGAGCCACCAATAATAAATATAAATAGATATCTTATTAGATCAATGGAAAATTAAATAATTTAAATTAATTCATTTTAATTCACCCATGACTGGGCCCTATTACGACATATGATGTGAACAAGTCTTATGTTGCACGTAGGGTAAAAACCCCATTCTGGATTTAACTGAAATATCAATTTTACTATATGAGATCTTGTTTATGATATGTAATCATCTCTCTATAAATACTCATTAAGGCACTAAAAATTATATAATATTTTACTATATTATTTTTAAATCTCTACTAAATTTTATTTTCCATGTTGACTCAACCCGGGAGTAAATCCCATATACTAGGACTAGTGGACCATTGAAAAAAATTTCTAAGGTCGTTAACTAGGGTAAAATTATCGTTATAGATCTATAAATTTCTAGGGACTTAAAAATTTTAAAATTAGTTTGATTATCACATAGGTAAAACCCAATTCGCTACAATTATAATGTCGATACCATGTCATGTATGTAAAGATTTATACGGGATGTTATTCTTACCATTATAGTGTTGATACTTCAATAGACACTATTTACATGATAATGTCCTTAGATTTATTTTCATATCAATAGGTTATAGAAGTTCCTATCTAAAAAAATAACCTTTAGATACCATGACAGTAATCTTAATCATATGTCAGGTGGTCTAGATACATCACACTAACTAGTCATTGGTAATGTATGACTATCTGGTTTTGGGGGCTCATAATCCTTGATACTTCTTCTAATGAAGTTTGCACTTGATAATCTAAAGTAGATGAGATCATGATGACTAAATCACCAATAAAAACATCACATGTTTTGGGTGTCATTATTTGTCTTTATTTATGAGAACATGTATTAGTATCTTAACTTAAGACTATTAGCAGTTTTTACTATTTGATTTTGTACTTTTATAGAAGATGAAAACCATGATATTTATGTTGTGGAAGGGTATCTTGAAATGAGTGCTTTATTGGTGGTATGGAATTGATGAATGATCAACATAGGACTTGTCACTTCTAAAAGGATTATATGTCTTGGGCCCATTTGACCTAGATGGTAGTACCTTTATGAAATCCATAGTCATGGTAAAAGAAGGTAAGTCCATCCAATAAGGTCACAAAATAATAAAGAAAGGATTATGAAACAAAATGTGTATATTTATTTATGATATATTACATGACAAAGATATTATGTTATACAACATGTTTTTGTAGGAGGTTGTCTCTACTTTGACTAAACCTTATCTCCTTATAGGACATAATGTATTACTAGATACTACTCTTAGTTTGTGAGTAGAACTCACTACTATCGAGATAAAGTTTTAGAGGGTAACACACAATGTGTATTCAAAAGCTTGATCAATTCTAATGAATTAGTGTTTAGGATATGATGGGTCCCACATTGGGGATCTGGTAATGTCAAAGTTTTAATGATCATAAGGAAATAAATAAATTCAATATTTTTTGAGTTTAGAATAATAATTTTTCAATTTATTAACTCAGTGTATTTTTAATTAATTAAGCGAATATAAGAAACTATTTAACGAATAGATATTTATTTATTAAAGGTTTGTTTAATATTTAACATGAGAAGTGATTCGAGTTAATGACTTGGATTTTATCACCTAAAATTATTTTAGATGTTACAAGTGGTAAAATATTTATGGTTTTAGTGACACATTCACTAGTTCATAAATATTATTTATGGATTATTTTTAAGGTTAAACTCATATGAGGTACAAATTGAAATTTTAAAGAGTTTAATCCCGCCTATATAAGATGTGGAGAGGCACAAATTCAAATTACTATTCACTCACTTGAATTTTAGGGGACCTCTCTCTACACTACCATGTCCTAGAGGTGGGAAGTTAAGATTTTAGCACTTCAGTCCAAGTTTTCCATCCCAGATCAAAGAAACGGTTCCCATGTGATCATGTCAACATTGAAAGCACCTAAACTCTCCATGCTAGTACCCATATTTCAAATTTTGATGATTGGACAAGTTTTTGAAGCATTTTTTGGATAATTTATAGCGTTTCAACTTCAGTTCCTTCAATAAAAAAACTTTGGAAGCAAGTGGAACATTCATTCAATCAAAATTGAATGATTTATGGTTTCGATTTTGATTTATGTTTTTGTTTTTATTTATTTATCATTCTTAATTAATTCACAATAGATCCTCAGGTTTTTGAACTAGGTGTAGTTATGTTGGATATGGCATTCTGAATTTGATCGCATTGTGGAAATTTTAATTTTTATTATATCACATGCCTCCATTTCATTCATGGTACCAACACTATGTATTACTACAAAGTAAACATCTGACTTAAAATATCTAAGATGTGATCCCATATTTTTGTTCCAAATATCTTATTTGATCCCATCAAATAAGGGTAATCCCTTTACATTTAAAATATTTTACACAACTGTAAAAACCATCCAAAGGATTCATGAATTAATCTTGGATTTGATACCACTTGTTGTACACCACTAGTCTCATTTAACACCCTATAAGGGAAGTGAATTATGGTGTATTGAAATTTATTCTTTTCTTTAGAACAAATCAGTCATGGTCTTCACATCAGAAAATACACCTTAAATCAATTATGTATTCACAATAAAATTTAAAATATCGACGATAATGCACACACAGTTTTGAGTTGCTTCACCCATAAAAGGCTATATCCAAGGAGAACATATAAATAATGTGTAATATTTCAATTAATCACTACTTCACCGGTATGTAAATACAAGATTTGGGAAGATATCACTAATCGACTAAGGTCCAAAACCTCTTACTCTCTTCCATACACTACTTTAAATAGGGTTACAAAGATGTAGTCATCATGAAATTTTATCATTCAAAGATAAAAAATGATGTTCCATCACCAAACAATAAGGATATTCTCCATGATTCTCGAATTTTCAAATCCATATCTTTAATAAAATACACAAAACTCTCTATTTTTAGTTATAATATTTAATGTAATTTATCCTCACACATGTCAATTCAAAAATATAGATATTAAATAATCTTTAACTTTTGATCCTCTATTACTCTAGATATTCATGTCTCTTCCTTCACCTCTATATGTGATTTTCTATCTCTTTTTTTCCGATGTTATTCTTTTCTTTTCTCTAAAACATAATTTGAATATTTCAAATTCAAATTCAAATCTTCAATTAACTTCTACTTATAATCCATCCCTCGGATTTATTTCTAATTAATATCCACCAATAAAATTCAAAATCATAGTTTTAATATGTTTAAATAAATATAAAAACTCTATAAGGATTCCACATAATCACCTTTGTTTGAATTATATAGAAAACTAAAATCACATAACGCCCATCTATTTCATGAATTGATGAAATAATTTCTCTATTACTTCTCTCAACTTATAGATAGATCATATTGTCAGACTTTCCTAGTCAAAATCACTAAAATCTACCCAAAAATTATCATAGTGTTTCTTACCTTCTCACAAAACAAGAGATTCAACTCTTGAAACATTATAATATGTTCAGAATCTTTCACAATATGACCTTTTATGTCATGGTTTGGACACATTTTTATAGAATCACTTAAAATCCTTTAGTTATCTTTAAAGTGCATCATTAACTTTAATGCACGGCACTTCAATATAGTGGTGTAAAAATATTATTATATACCCTTCATGGTGCAACCTATTGCATCACATCATGTCCCACATAACACTAAATATGAAGAAGGAGAATATATCATTAGATTTAACACGTATCATATGAATTTCAAAACATATTATGAAATCCATTCATGGTGTCACATGTCTAGTCATGGATTTTAAAAAACTTAGGAATTTTCCCAAGTATTCTTCCAAACATGACTTTTTAATGTGACCTTCAGTGACATGGAATGTAGTTATATTATAATGTACTTTGGAAGACTCTTATGAAGTCTCCCATTAGTATAATGAACTATTAATTTTCTAACTTTTTGAACATCCACTACCTTCATGGCATGACATATGTTGTTGTGACATGAACAACACTTTTTTTCTAGTTCTTTAAAAATTATATCCAGACTCTTCAAACTCTTTTCCAATACTTAAAAACCACTTATAATTGAAAAAAATCACTTTTGAAACAAATCCAACCAAAAAAATATATATTTGAAACAATAATACTTACATTTAAAACAAAAAATTGAAACCAATTTATTAAAACTAAAATTTTAACACTAAAACACTAAATTCTGAACCAAAACCTTTAATTTTTTTAATTTTTTTCCCCCTATTTCACTAGAAAATTATATGTTCTATCAAATATTTTCATTTTATTGAAAATATTAAAATGTGAATGAACGGGATTTTAATGCAATCTTATTTACATTTTTTTATGTGAAAATTTAATGAATTGTCCAAATTTACAATTTTTTTTAGAAAATTAAAATTAGATATTTTTGGGGATAGAAAAAAAAAATTCATATATAATGAAAATTAAAATATTTGTATAAGTAACCCATTGTATTTGGGGATCACCCATTGGAGTCGGGTGGTAGAAAAAACTCTATAATACTATAACAGTGTTGTATAACTATAGCAGTGAAAGTATTGTATCTACTAATATAGAGGGGGTACTATAACAGTGGTATTATTCATCAAAATTGGGATTTCAGACCATGTATATGGGCCTCTGAGTCATCTATTGTGGACCTCTGGGGATTGTATGAGAGCACCTTCAAGACTGGTGGAGTGAAATATGGTTCAAGGGAATCCAAATATGGAGATATTTGGATGTGAAAGCTCATTTTTGGAGTGGCTAAGCTCGAACCTATTCAAGTCCCCTGTGTGGGGTGGTGATGATGGTCTATGTACGTGGTTTCAGGGAGACATGTTAGATCTAGGCAGTAAAAGGTGTGGGAGGGTTTGTTCCTATGTGGATCTTCATGCCACTTTTTAAAGGTCTATGTTCCTCTAGAATGTAGGTTATATAGTATTAAATTTCCTATCTACAACTGAACTTTCAGGTCATGTGATAGTTTTCTCTCAAACCAGTTAAAAAAGAGGGCTTGTCCTAATAATAAAATAAAAAATCAAGGAATTCAGGCCATGGGAGAACTACTATTGGTAGTTCATATATAGGTATGGTAACGAGTAAAGTACCCACAAAATTTGGGGTACCCAAACCCTAAACCATTTATTTTTACAAAACCCTAACCCCAACCCTAATCCTTCTAATTACCCGATTAGAAATTCAAATATTAAAATTTTATTTATAAAACCAGAATAATCATACTAAAAATTAAATAAATATACTTTGTAGTTTTTCTTTATTTAATGACATATAGTCAACAAATTAAAATTTAAAATTCACTTATAAATATAATATTAACCAAAACTCAAAATAAATAAATATTTTTTTATAATTTTAATGTCATTTAAAATTTTATTATTGATTAATTAATAATAATTTTCATGCTAAGGTTTGGGTTTATCATACCCTAATGTTACAAAACTTCTAGGGTAATAAATGATCAATGATTCATAGAATAAGAGTAAAGGGTAAAAAAATAAGAATAAGATCTAATACATAGTGATTTATGTGGTTCGGGAATAATCCCTATGTCCAAAGAGAGTTAGAAATATCATCGTGACTCAATAGTAAAATTGCAAGGTGATTTCATATAGTATCACACACACAGAAAAACTAGTTCGAACTATCTCAAAAAGAAGATGGTGTAATAGTGGCATGAACTACACAATAATCTCATTATGTTATAGTGACCAGTGGATGGAAGTCTATGGAGCTACAATACTAATTTCTTTAAATTCTGAGATACTATAGTAACCATGTCGAAGTCTGCATTGCTATAGTTTTCTATCGGTGTCACTCTTCATCATTGCAACAGTCCAGTCAGAGTTTCTACAGTGCCCAAAATTTGGGTCAAAAGCCTTTGGCCTTTATACCCCTAATAAGGGGAATGTTACCCCTTGAAACCCCAGTGACCACACCATCGAGGTCGAACCATGGTATTTGTGGTTTGGTGTATAGTTTGGGTTTCCAGCAGTTGGCACAACTTCATCCAAGAGGATCGGGCTACAGTGGTCTAGTAATCTCCCACTTGGATCTTGATCCACCATACTGACCTTCTTTAATGCTACAGACTTAGGAATTTTATTTAATCTGAGGTCCTGCTCTTATTCACTCACCAATGGGTTATTCTCAACAATAATTTAATTTTAAGATGATGATTCATGAATACTAACTTTTTTCCCTTCTATACTCCCATAGTGCTTTCCTATATCCCTCCTCTCATCCTCCATTCATCAATAGAGACTATAAAAAGGCATATTAGTGTCTCAACTTCTCTATCACTGTGTTAAATCCCTCTAAATGAGCATCAAAAAAATCACAAACGTAGAAATACTTGAATATGGGTATTATTCTCTCCATAGAGAAAAAGAAGGAGGAGGTTACCATGATCCTGTGAATCATGTGAACTCCCAAGAGACATGTGATTGCATGGTTAGTTAGGGGTCATGTGGATGACCATGCACAGTGCACAACCTGCAGCCTATCTCATGAATCCCCTTTTTACAGGTCCTTTTTCTCCTATGAAGGCACCCTGGACAAATTCTGGTCACGCGGTGGCATCCAGATAAGCTCCCCCAGGTCACGCAGCTTTTCAACTAGTCGGTGCTTAACAAACCATCTGAAATTCCTTCAAAAAAAGAAGGAAAATAACCAAAATGTGGGAGACACTCATGGTTGTAAAATTCATGTGAAGCATCACCAATGGGAATAACGACCATTTTTGACAAAATTCAAGAAAACTCGTGAGATCCCTAACCTTTGTAGAATAAAATATGTAAATAAAAAAGAGGTAGGCGGGAGACTCTTGTGATTATAAAAGACACACGATGTGCCCCTAGAGATTTGAAGGATGCCACAAGACCCCGACAACATGTATGACTCATCTCATTAAATCTTTCTGGCATAAAATATTCATCACATGAAGAGCCTTGGGTATGTCTAGGCGGCCTTGTTCTCTCCCTTTGTCTCCTTAAGGACAAGTAGATGGAATTGTCCATGAAATGATCATGCACCTCCATAGGACCTTTTGAGTTCGCATGGGGTATCACCAAGAGGTATAGTGATTTTCTTTAACAACACCCATACAACCATGAGAAATACACAACCTTTGTAAACTAAACAAAGGAAATAAAAATGAGAGGATGTGGGAGTATCTCACGATCGTAAAAATAACACGACATTCCTAGGCTGTCCATAGAATGGTCTTGCAAGACCCCTTTACAAGCCTACCTGATTTCATGAAGGCCCCTTGAAAATTCATCCTTGTCTCATGAAAAGTCCTAGACAAGTCACCTTAGATCATGTGAAGGCCTTTCAACAGGAAACCTGATCTCGCAAAGGCACATGGAAATGTCAACCTAATGATATGAAATTCCCTTGGCATGTCTGTGTAAGAAAACAAATACCACATTAATTAGAAATAATCCAATAAATGGGAAAATTATGGGATGGTCTTGTGGTCACTAAAAGACATGAGAATCCCCCTAAGTGATTCACAGTAGGAACTCATAAAGGCGTGTGATGTCGAGGCCCTCCATTGACTCTATCCTGGAGTCTCACGATACACACCGCATAAAGTGGATAATTACCTAGGTGGTGAGGCCTAGAAATCCCCCACCCAATAATGAAAAATAGACCTATGGACTCTCATACATAGATTATCCTTTTTTCATCCTGACGCACCAGTGCACCCAAGCACTAAAGTGAATTTCTTGGAGTGGATGATCTTGCGATCGGAAATGATTCTTTTCCGATAAGATATAGGGAACAACCAGAGCGATCATGCAGCATGTATAATCACTTCACATGATCACTCATAGATCATGTGAAGGACTTATGGAGGGATAATGAAAGACATACCATATATATGCTAAATCACATGAGACTCAAAAAAATCTAATACTGAAAAAAATAAGAGGAATTTACAATAAAAAGCATAGAACAAAGACTAAAAAATTGGGGACTTATGAAAAAGACATATAAGACAATCCTCATGTGCTTTTCATGAACCACCAAAGACATGCGAAAGTGCCAATACATGTCACCCAAATCTCACGATGCCATTTGGTATACTATTTGGATCATGTGAAGTCCTCTATAAATGTCAAATAAAGTCACATGGAACCCCAAAGTCATGCCACCCAAGTCTTGCGAACCCTCTAGGATCACCATATGGACCTTTTGGTTCCCTTCAAACATGTATTCTGACTCATAGGGTAGTGCCAGAACATGTTATCCAAGTATATCGATAGAACCCAATCATGTCAACTGGATCTTCCAATGCCCTTCAGTCATGCAATACAAATCTTTCAATGTCCTCCAGACAAGTCATCTAGGACATACAACACCCTCTGATAAATATCACATTGATTCTCGTGATTCCCTCCAAGTTTGTTGTTCATCTTTCATGATGACACCATGGAATTTCATTTGGATCAGTTGATTCCCTCTAGACATTCCATTTGGGATCATGTGATGGATTCTAGGGTTAACTAGCCGTGTTTTGCGATATCATTTGGACAAGTATGCCTTGATCATGAAATAACCCTCAATCATTCCATATAGGATATGTGATGTCCCTCAGACATGTCAATTGGGTCATGCAATTTCCTTATGTAATTTCAGGTAGACATTCTCCAACATGTTTAGTGGAAAATCAAGGCATGTCAAGTGGACAATCAATTCATGTTAGGTAGAAAAGAAGGCTAGGTCAATAGGGCATCCTAGGACTTGATAACCTTTTTCAATACTCAGTGCGTAAGCCCTGACTACAAGGGAAATGTTAGTGTGTAATCCCTAATTAAGTGAACTATGAGAAATATGATTCCTTCTATAACCAGGATATGTTAGAAGCCTTCAAAGTTCATAATATCCATATAAAACCTCTAAGGGTTGTCCCAGAATATAATTCGCTTATCCATAAGCAATGAGACTAATTATTTTCCATACCCTATTTTTCACACTGAACATATATCACTTGGTCTTAGGGACTAGTAATGATCATATCATTTGCATCATAAGCCTCTACAAGGATAAGGGAAACCTTAGTGTGTAAGCCCAGATCAGTGGCATAATATGATATGTCCCACATATAAGGGAAATATCAATGTCTAAGCCCCAATCAATTGAAATATAAAAACTTGAATTCCTACAATAATCATGATATGTAGGAAACCTTCATAAGGCTCGAACTCAAACTCAAATGGGAACCTAAATCAGCGTAATACTCATCATGTCTTTGACATTTCAACCATCGGGACCCAGTCATTCCCATGGGTTGATCATCTTACCTCATCCCTTAGTAGATTGAAAAACTAATTGAACTATGAGTACTCTAATTTCTTATATAACTAGGATATGTATGACACCCTACTAAGGCCCGAGACAAAACTTAAATGGGAATCAACATTAGTGTAATCCCCTTCATGTCTCCCACATTTTAACCATTAGGACTCAATCATTCCCATGGATTGATCTTCTTAACTTATCCCTCATCAGACTAAGAAACTAACTGAACTTTGATGACTCTGATTCCTACCATAATTAGGATATGTAGGATGCCTTCCTAAGGCCCGAGCTCCATATTAAAACATCCCAAGGGTATTCCTAGCATATAATCCCTATATCCATATGCAGTGAGACTGATTACTTGTTATCCCTTGTTTCTCACATCGAGCAAAGCTCATGTGGGATTAGGGAGTTATGAGGGTCACCTCATTCACATCATAAATCTCCACTATACAGGGAAATCTCCGCACATAATCCCTGATGAGTGGAATGATATAAATATTCCCCATACAAGTGAGTCTACTTTGGGTCCAATCTTAAGGGCGTGAATGATCTATAATAACACTGATTCCTTCTATAACCTAGATACGTAGGATGTCTCCTCAATACTCGATATCAAATATTTGGTGCCCAAGTGCCTGTACATATGTCCTCACCACATGATGTTAAACTAAATGGGTTTGACCAACTACATGGTTATTGATTCCTATAATAATCAGGATATGTTGGACACCTCATTATAGATCAATGTCATCCTCAGAATATTAAATGCCTCCCCACATGAAAGAAAATTTTGAAGTGCTTCGTTATGTGGATTCAACATATAAATCAGTTATTAATTATTGGGAAATGGATGAAGAACCCCTGATACATATAGATGGATTTAATAATGAGATATCCCTTTCTTTTTTGTATAAAGGAGACTTAACCTATAGTCTTTTTGTTAGGGTAACCAGGCTCGTATTAGGATTATGAAGAGATTCATGAACATGTCTTAAATCTTTAAGAGATTCCTATAGTAGGAAAAAATTCCCCCAAAAAATGTGTGTGATGAGCTCGACCTCCCGTTCTCTCGTCCAATGCGAGTCCCTAATCATAAATGGATCTGAAACCCTAATTGACCACCTTCCTATGCAAGAAATGAACCCCCACAATCAACCATTGGGCAAAACTGAACGCGCCAAGTGGTCATCTCCTCTCCATAAAAAAAATAGTGAAGCCAACATGAATCTATAAAATAAAAAATGGTTGGGTTATTGTCCATCATCCTATTTCCTTTACATACTATACGTAAAAAAATGGTAAACCTGACATGAATCTCTCAAGTAAAAAAATAATTGAGTTATTTTCTATCATGCCATTTCCTTTGTACACTATATGCAAAAAAATGGTGAACCCAACATGAATCTCTCCAATAACAATATTATTGGGTAATTATCCATTAGTCCATTTTTTCCCACTATACACAAACAAAAATGGTGAACCCAACGTGAATCTCTCCAATAAAATAATGATTGTGTTATTATCCTTCAAGCTATTTTATTTACCCATTATACACAAACAAAAATGGTGAACTAGATGTGAATATATCCAATAAAAAATTATTGGGTTATTATCCATTAGTACATTTTTTCCATTATATGAAAACAAAAATGGTTAACCTAATGTGAATATCTCTAATAATAGAATGGTTGGTTAATCATGCATCAGGCCACGTTTCTTTCATATCCTACACAAAAAAAGATAGTAATTATGACATAAATTTTACAGTTGATCCTCTATAACCAGGGCTCTCATGAAATATGTCCATCCTCACATTGATATGTTCACATGAATAGAATGTTTGGATCGGTAATAAAAGGACAATTATGTTAACCATTCATATTTGATTGAGCGCATCATGACTACAATATTTCACTAATTGGTGACATTGTTCCTTGTTTTCTGTATGAGTGAATATATTGATCTCTTCAAAATAATCCTGAACTGAGATAATTTCATCATCCAGTGACCGTTCTGGAAAGTTAGTTGTGGTTTCAACCCCTGTGGGTCACAAAATGATATTACCTTACCAACAACTTCAATGTCAGGTGGTGAACATAATGATTCAAAAGTACCATCAATGTGGTATAATCCATACACTCAAAAATACTTGTGAGGGTCTCTAAATGCTGAAGCTGATGAGTTTTCATCATCCAAGGAAAGATGTAGCTAATCTAGTGGCCCTTTTTTCCACAGCCAACCACTTCGGGAGATTATTCCCAGAGTGCGACAATCACTACCTTAAATCTCTAAATAAGATGGACTAGGGAGTAAAATACAGATCCCTTCTTGTTTAGGTACTAATGAGGAGGGAACCTATCAACCATCATCACTAGAACCATCCCATTGGTACACACCAATTTCCTATCGAGGTTACCATCTGACATATTACCGCCTCTGACACCCATTCACGGGAAGCAAGAAAAACACATTGGGTGAGGAAGGTGCAAGATATCCAAGAGTGGGCTCATATCCCCACTCCCACTAAAAATGTCTTCCGACATATTTTAGTAGTAACCAGTGAGAAATATCATTTCCCTACTCACTCAGAAAAAGTATGTGAGTGTATTCCCACAGTAGGCATGGGGGAGGCACATATCCCTACCCCCATGTATTAAGTACATTGGCATATTCTGGTGGTGTAAGGAGGAAATAAGTGGGATCGTATCTCTACTTCAATCAAAGATATCTGGAAATACATAGTAGATATGGAAAATGTGTAGTATTATATCCCTACACACACTTTTCTAAACTGATAATACATCTTAGCAACAGTTGGATACCTCTACCAGAATATTCTTTCACTGGTATAGATGATAAGTTCATATTTCTATACCTAAAACTAAGGGAACTCAACACTCTGATCATTATGAATAAGTGGTTTCACTTGATAAAGAGAAAATTCTTGCACCCATCTATGAGGACTATCGGCATATACCAATAAAGTATGAGGCGTCATACTAGGATCATATTCTCATTCTAACCAGGATGCGCCAGGTGATATCAGTGCATGCCTTGGGACAGGGGAACATGCCTATTAAAAAAGTATGTTGATATATTCCAAAGACCCAGGATCGGGTTCATATCCATATTATGGTGAGGGATAACCATGTGAGAGGGTCATGTTCCTTGGTACAAGCTCATATTCATGTCAAAGAAGTCCAGTGGCATACTCCAAAGGCCCTGGATCGAGCATATATCTTCATTATGTATAGGGATAACCAAGTTAGAATGGAACAAGGCTCGAGATAGTCCTATATTAATATCAGTGAATCTATATGACATATTCTAGTAGATTATAGAAGCCACAAACATATTCCTACTTCTAATGATGAACAACCACACCATCATAATTTCGAGGTAATACAAGAGGAGGCTCATATACCTTCTCCCATTTCAGAGGTTCATCAGCATATTCTGGTGGGGAATGAATATCTAGATACCATTGGGAATCACCAAGTGAGAGTCTCACATGCATTAGGAAAGGCTAATATCCCTTCTATGAAAGACTAGTGGCATATTCTAAAGGCTTGGGATTGGGAAAATATTCTCGTCCTGGTTGAGGCTCACTAAGTGAGAATGAAGAATGACTTAGGACATACTCATATTTATATCAATAATATGACAACTCATTGGAATATTCCAATAGCTTCTCAGTAGTTGGATCATACTCCTGCAACACCAAATAGTTATAATCAAGTTCTAACAAACATCATGAAGAAGGCTCATATCCATGCACAATTCTAAAAGGTAGGTCGGTGTATTCTAACCATGACGTAGGATGTGACCCATATTCCTAATCTACTCAATTTCAGTTACCATTATGTCATTCAAGACACATTATAAACACCACAAAGGTCTGTCAACTCTTCAACCAAAATAGAAGATGATCATTACCCTAATCTTCCTCCTCATGGTATTCTGGAGATGGATTATAGGGACTCTACTCTTGATATCCACCATGGTCAACCTCCCAACGGAGATATCTCCAATGAACAAAAAAATCATCCCCTTTACTAGACACCTCCATATATAGAGGCTTTCAAAACTCATAATCCTTCATATAGATAGGTGCTTGAAACATTGGTGTCAACTACATATAGTTCCCCATCAACTACCAGCAACACTCCACTCCAGTCAACAGGAGACACTCGGAAATATCTTCCATGGTATGACTAAATGGATACATATAAGTTTGATGAAGAGGAGGATTAAATTGAAATATGGAGATAGTTATTTGGAAACAACCACCCCATCATGTTTTGGGCCCCCACCACTTCTGACTAAGATATCCCATATGAGATAGAAAAGGAGTGAATGCCTTATCTACACCAAAATATTTTGGACACTCATCGATGACTTAAGTAAAGACATATCCCCTATCTAGGATATGAGGTTCACCTTCATAAAATCATGATACTCTATTTCCAGCTAGACCTGAGTGTTATCTCCATGGCCCAGGATCTGAAACTGAAAAAGAACAGTATAAATCTACAAAAGGCTTTCTTCCATGGAATCATAACTCTTTAGAATAAAATCTATTAGGACATGTTATAAACCCATGTTCAAGGATGGATAATGTATAGATATTTACAAATTTCCACACCCTTGGAACAGTATATACCCTCAGATACAACATTATATAATGTCATAGCCTCTAGAGAAATTAGAGGAATGGGTAACGTTTGGGCCAGTTGGTCACAACAATAGAATTCACCTACTTCAATGATGTCCATAAATAAAAAAAGGAGGGAGAGGATAGCCAAAAAGATTAAAAACTAGGCCCCTCAAAGTAATGGGAATGTATTTCAGACATAGAGAGAAAAGTTACGATCAACTGGAAAACTTATCATAAGATATGATTCTCATAATGGGAATCCATCACACCCTTCTCCTATGCGATCACAAATGTTCCGTATCAAATGGGCCATAGTAGAAGATTCCAAATCATTCATCTATAAGTGGACCCATACCACCAGAACAAGGTAATATCAACCACCACCACCACCTCTAATATAATCAATTCCTAAGAGGATTTAGGACATACTAGTAACTACTGCAAATGAACCCCAACCCACTAGGCAAGAGGAATTTATATCTCAATCACCATCACCAGGTTCATCACCCCCTGAGAGGGTCCTATGAAAATCAATGGTGATTCTAAATCAACTCCACCCCACTAGGATTGGGGAATTTATATCTTTATGTCCATCCCGAGAGTTATCAAATCCCCGACTAGAATCGTTGGATCCTCAACAACAGAACTAATTAATTCCAATTGTGGCCCCGAATAACCCCCAACCTGTAGGGCTGGGGGAATTTTCATCATCATCATAATCACTACATAGAGAATCAGACTTCTCTAGTTTGGGAGGTAAAAAAATAGTTGGTGTCCCACCTATTCCTCCAACCACTAAAAAACCTCTACTGGTTGGGGCCCGTTCGGAAATCATGACCAGAAACTCCCTCAAGGTCATTTTTCATATACCAAGATGGGATAAGTGTACGGAAAAGGTGATCATACCCCCTACCTCCCCTCGGGTTCTCAATCCAAAATAGACCAATATGGTTAGGGGTTCGAATAACGACCCTATTGAAGGTAGTGCAGAATCATCCTATTGCATCGAAAGTAATGGGACAACCACCATTGCCTGATATGCCTCTTTGAATGTCGTCATTATCAATACAATAGACATGGTGGATAAAGATAGAAATATAGAGGTATGTAACATGGAAAACATACCTTGAGAAGAGGGAGATTTGGATAAACCAATTGAGGCTACATGCACCTAGAACCAAAGAAGGATCCAAAATCTAGCACCTTTAATTAATGAGCTGCCACATATCCAGTGGAACACTTCCAATGAAAAAGAGAAGGGTGAGGCTACATCCCTAACACCACCCAAAATAGTTGAGGTTCCTTCCACGGAGGAACATTTTTCATAATATGAGAGTGATATACAAACCCTCATAAAAGTCAACAATGAGATAATTAGGGTAAATGTTACTATGGGGTATCGTCTTCAGGTAGAGATGAATAGTATCCATCCCATAGATGATCTATCATTAAGAGTGGTATTTGAGCATCAGATTGTCTTAAAATCCAAGAATTCAGTCTAAATAAAATAGTAAGTTGAAAACCATCAAGAATTCCCTTTCATTGCAGCAATATCCTCTCCCATACTAGGGAAATCATTCAGTCCTAAGAGGGATCGAGAATCAGTGGGAGACAAAAGTGAGGCCACCTTATCTACCCCCACCCACTCCCTATAGAAATTAGGTGGCTTAGATTGTAGTTCCCCTAGAGATTCTTAACATCATTGAGTCCCTGGATACTCGAATAGAATCCATGGAAGGGCAGTGCACACCTGTGTAGTCTAAGAGGAAGCCATATACCAATTGGGTGGATGACACTTTTCCTCCACCCAATTTAGGCAATCCGTCATTCTCCACTTTTGATAGTGCAGGTGACCCTAAAAAGCATCTCACACACTTTTTATCCCAATGTGGGTCAATTATGGGCCCTCAAGATCAACAAGAGGCAAAAAAGATGAAGTGTTTTGTACATACTCTGGTAGGGATGGCCTTTTTTTGGTACAACATTCTACCAATAGGATCCATTGAAAGATGGTAAGACCTTCATCATCGGTTCCTTTATCAGTTCAGCTCCATGCTAAGAAAAATGACAATCATCAACCTGAAAAACTAAAAACAACATGAGAATGATATGTTTTATTACTTCATATCCAAGTGGAAAGGTTTAAACTATTCCTCAACATGCCTCTCTTGTAGGAGAAACTACTAGAACTCTATGCTAAAAATATTTGAGATGATTTTCAGACACCTCTTATCCCAATGAAGTATCAAGGTGGGTTCCATGAGTTCGTAGAAATGGAACAAAATCTAGAGGATATCATTCAGTGAACCCGATCCAAACCTTGACTCATACCCTTAGCACATGTGAAAAGGTTAGAAAAATCATAATCTACAATTGTTACTCTAAATCCAGTAGTAGTGTCTATCCAAGCACCTAGGTATGCCCCAAACCACCTTGCACCTCCTATCGAATGAAGACAACCACATAATCACCCTCGGCCAAAAGTATAGAGAAATCAAGGTCAACCAGGATTTTCGGAATGGATGAATAAAGTATAATCCTTCTGAAATGAACAATCCCTTGGTTATTTCTTGGAATCTATGGACAATAATATTCTCACATTACTGCATCCCAAGAAGCATGATGAGGTCAACCTCACCGACCATATCGAATACTATCCTTTTTATAGAAGGTTGGGTCATAATATCTTGGACTAATTCCTCTTTAAATACTTCCATAAAGACATTCTCAGTTCTAGACAGGTGGTGTTTTATAACTCCTAAGAGTAGGTGGCCTTCATAACCATTTTCTAGTCAAAAGAAGAGGGTGATTTGAAGAAAGTTCTAATGAGGTGGGAGAAGAAGTTCAACAACTGGATGACTTACAAAAGTGATCATTCCACCCTGATATAATAGTTGTGCAGACCCAAAATAGCTCTACCATCTAAGAAGGTGACAATATATATGCCTCCCAAAAATTGGGTGCAACCACCGAAAGTAGGAAGAAATAGAATAGGATGAGTCATATTCTGCTCCAATGTAATCTATGACTCTTGTATACTTTTTCCTTGAAAAATCCCAAGGGAACTTCCACAACAAAAAGAACCCTCATCAGATGAAGATCTCATATATGGTTATGTCAACATGATACACTTGTAAGACCACTTCTCCGATGATGAATATTTCTCATAATACAATTTTCTGCACATAACCAGGGAACATGAGGCCACATGCATAGGAACCGAGGATACAAGGCACAAATCGGGCATGGTCAGACCTAATATTTTGGTCATTTCCCCATAGAGGACATATATGCTACTGAGAATTTTGGGAAAGCACTTGCAGGCTCAAAAGAGGCATCAAAGCATCCTAGAACCCTCCAGCGGTCATCCACACCCATTTGTTATGCATGAACACTTAGCGGGGGTCCAATTATCCAATCATCCCAACCAACATGGAAGGATGGAATTACCCACTCCACTATAAGTAGATAGTCTAATGACCTTTGCACAAGAATCAGACTTGTCCACCTCAAATTCCTTAGATCCTAATCTGCATGTCTAGAAGAAACCCCATATTGGGAAAGGCCAACCTCTGGCACAAAAGTATGACATTCTGAAATATCAGGCGGTTGTTCCATCCAATCTCTCAATCTTGTATGTACTTCATATTTTACAAATAACTCAGGGAGTACTCATTTAAATCCTCCAAATCTTATAGTAATTAAAGATAAAAGTTGATGCAGCCAAGGTTTATCGAGTGGAGACCATGTCATTATAATTCCATGTTGCCATCTCGTTCACTGACCAAGATTAGGAAGAGGTCATTCAAGGGAACATTAAGCCCCTATATGTTTTGGGTAGACTCAATATTGTTGATATCCAAAGGGAATTGATTGATAATTGTATTAGGATCAACCTTATCCCGGTTTTAACCCTATAATGTTTGTGATATATCAAAAAGGATGTGTCTCCCACAAAGATGGCCATTCAAGGGTATGATAAGTGTGAGAAAATACCTCTTGGAAATATCAAACATAATGATTGGTTTAGGGATCTCACATCTGATGTTGATTTTATCGTTATATAGCAAGACACCACATACAATGTCTTTCTTAAAAGGCCCTAGCTCCACATCAACATGGAGGTACCTTCAACATTCAATCAATGTCTGAAATATCCCATCGATGGAAAGGTCAGCATACTACATAGTGAAAGTTCCCCCTTAGAGACATGTGGAGCCACATATGAAAAATTAAGTTTCTATAAAAGGGATTCAAACAACCAATAGTGAATGATGATATATATTTTGAAACTCTCAACGGCATGGGGACTACCCCTAAAAATCCCTAGAGTATTCTCAATAGCGACTATGTTCTCCCCATAAACCTCATCGAGGTAATAGACCTAGTCCTAGAGGTCCAAGCCCCTTCTTTCCTCAATGACAGTGTAAAATACATTTAGCTCCATCACCTCTCTATAATGACTCAAGAAATAAGGGATGATAATGTCTCTTATCATGGAATCTCTCACCTTGATGGTGATAGAGATGCCCCTAGATTTCCATCTCCATATGAGAATGTATCTATGGAATCAAAGGGGGGAGAAGATGAGGATAACCTTAGGAACACCCCTCCCACATTCAAGGAAGGTATATCCACCACAATTAATGATCTCAAGCAGATAAATATGGTAATAGAATAAGACCTATATCCTACTCTATTTAGTGTTTCCATGCCCCTCGAAGAGAAAGATGTGTTTATTCAATTTATGAATCAAAAGCGATATGTGTTCACTTGGAACTATACATAAATTCCTAGAATGAATCCAGATGTTTCTATGCACTATCTCGACTTACCATATGAGCATCGAGGATTCAAGTAGGTAACTAGGAAGATGCACCCCTCTCATTCCACCAATGTAGAGGCGAATGTTGAAAAATTGATCAAAGACAACTTTTTCCAAGAAGTGAAATACCTAACATGGCTTGCCAACATCACCCCCATCAAGAAAAAGAATGGGAATATTAGGGTCTATATCAATTTCAAAGGTCTTAATCAGCACTGCTCGAATAAAGACTTCCCATTATCAATCATATAACTCTTTATCAATGAAATAGTTGGCTTCCAAGCACTTTCCTTCATGGAAGCATACTCAGGGTATAATCAGATAAAGATGTTCCCTGAAGATGAATAATCCATTACCTCTAGAGCACCTCAGGGGGGTATTTTTCTATTAGGTCATGACCTTTTTATTAAATAACGATGTTACCACATATCAACGGGCCATGAATTATATATTTAACACATTCTTGAGAAGATTAGCCGAATGTTTTGTCGATAACCTCGTATTCAAATCCCGATAGTGATGTGATCACTTCATGGACCTTAAAATAGTCTTCACCAAGTTGTGGAAGCATAGTATGAAGATGAATATGATGAAATGTGCCTTTGGGGTAACATTAGGTAAGTTCCTTGGATTTTTTGTACACCATCATGACATCGAGGTCAACCCAGAGAAGACTATTGTTATTTTAGCAATGTCACCCCTCATAGATCTCAAAGAACATAGGGGGATCCAAGGGAGCCTCACCTACATTTGGTGATTCATAGCCATGATGGCCGAAAAAGCTCTCCCCATCACCAAGATAATTAAGAAAGTAATCTCCTACCAATGGGATGATGACATCCAAGAAGCTTTCGAAATTATCAATCATTATTTTATACATCCACTAGTTCTGATTCCTCTGGTGGAAAGGAGGTCAGTCATCTTATATGTGGACTCTATGGAATGCTCATGGGGTGCCCACATCACACATAAAAATGATTCAGGGAGTGGGGATAGTTTCTACTACCTCATCTAAACAATGATAGGTACTGAGATCCAATAATCTGATGTCAAGAAGAAATGCCTTTCACTCATCTTCATAGTGAAAAAGCTGAGGCATTACTTCCAGCATTGTGAAGTCCATTTTGTCTCTCGTATTGATCATATCAAGTACATACTTGGTCATCCTATGTTGATTGGGCGTCTGGCCCAATGGACGGTGATTCTGCAGCAATATGATATTTAGTTTATATCACAGAAATCAGTGAAAGGGAAATCCCTAGATGATTTCCTCACAGCACATCATGCCTTGAATAATACATCATTGGATGTAGAGCTTCCATATGAGGAGGTATTTTGTGCCCATAACACTACTTGTAAATGGGAGATGTATATTGATGGTGCATCCCAAATTCATAATGGTAGAAGGATGGAGAACTTGAAGATCAATTAGGTTGGATTAGAAATTGTATTTGCCTCTCTAGAAAAATAATTTTTTCCCTAATCTTTCTCAATATTTGAAGGTTGCATTAATAATGAGGAAGAATATGAAGCCCTCGTCATTGGGTTGGAACTAGACATACAGTTGAAAATAGCCTACCTAAATATCAAAGGGGATTCGAAACTAGTGATAAAGTAGATCAATAGTGAGTATTTTATAAAAAAAGAATAATTTACCCCTTTCACTAGCTACATTAGGGGACTGATGGAAAATTTCCCTTTTGATCCCATGTTTCATCATGTTCCCCAATCACAGAATGCTTGATCTAACGCATTGGCTAATACAGCTATGGTCCTGGCCGACCCTGATTAGGAAGAAGTAACCTTCTGTATCACGTACCAAATAATATTCTCATCCATCATCTTATATGATATAAAATAGATCAATCGGGTCAACATAGACCTAGGTAATGTTATATCGGTATCCACCCCTTAATGGATGGAGCCCATAATCAGTTATCTCCAAAAAAAGATCTCACCTGATAGATTGAGCCAGAAGGGAACATACTCTACATTGTGCATCAAACTTTACCCTACAAGATGGTCCAAATGAGAATAAGTACATCTATAAGTGTGGATTCAATGGAATACTCCTCATATGAATAGTAGAAAGATAGATCCATAGCATCATGGAATAAGTTCATATAGGCTCATACGGTGCTCATCAATCTCGAACTAGGATCTCCCACCAAATTAGGGGTGGGGATACTATTGGAAGACCATGACACATGACTATGTGGAATTCACCATCAAATTTTATTCATTCCATATCCATGAAAACTTTATCTATCAACCCCTAGAATTTCTACATACAGCTAAATATTATTGGCCATTTTTTGTTTGGTAATGGATGTGGTGGGGTTATATCCCCTAACTATAGCTAAAAATTTCAAGTACATCCTTACTACTACCAACTTCTTTTCCAAATGGGTTGAGGAAATACCCCTCAAGGAAGTCAGGATGAAGAAAATTATCAACTTTGTAAAGTCTTATATCATCACCAAATTTGGGTTCCCTCAAATAGTATTAACAAACAATAGAACCAAATTTTATTCTACAAATTTGAGGAACCTATTCCAGGAGTATAAAATCTAGTCTAATCACTCATATCACTATCATGCAGCAGAAAATGGATAGATAGAGGCCTTCGATAAGACTCTATCAAATATACTCCAGAATATAGTGAACAAGGACAAGAATTCATGGCTGGATAAGCTCCTCCATGCATTATGGTCTTATCGTACAACCATGCGTACTCCTACATAATAAATTCCATACTCATTGGTGTATGGGATGAAGGAAGTGTTACCTATAAAAGTATAGATTCCTTCACTCTGAATATCTATTTAAAGATGACTCTTAGCTGATGAGCAATCATAAAAGTGGCTGGATGAATTAGACCGGCTTGATGAGGACAGGTTGCGTACATTACATAACCTTGAATTCCATCAAAATTGGATCGCATGAGACTTTAATAAAAAGTTTTACCTATGATCATTCCTCCAAGGAGAACTGGTATTGTCTCTCAGTACCTCAATGATACCAGGCTAGAATCCTCTAAAACTGGAACCCAAATGGGAAGGTCCTTACATAATACATGAGTTATACCACAACAGAGCTTACTCATATTCCATAATGGATGGGGAACATGTTACACCCCCAACCAATGTGAGGTTTCTCAAGAAATACTTTCCATAGATGTCATCAAGCATATATCATCCTGGAAACAAGATGATAAACTTTTTATCATATCAAGTCCCAAAACAAAGACTTTAAACTTCATGGTATTCATTGACCTAGTTTAATGACGTTAAACTACACTCATACATCCTGACCACATGATGTTAAAGTATACAGAGACGTCCTGACCACATGATATTAAACTTTATGGAACTGTCCTGGCCACATTATAATAAACTATACAGATTTTTCCTAATATCAAGACATTAAACTACACAGTATCTCATTTCCTAACCACATGACACCAAAATGTGCAAATCATGTGCTCAGCGCATGAATTTAAACTACATGGGAATCGCCATATCACTAAATAATCACCACACATGGTCCAAATCTATGCAAAGAAATGATGAAATTCCCCTTTCCTCATGTGAGAGTGAGCTCCACATTGGGAATCTCTTCCCCAATAACTATGTGTGGCTTGATTCCTACCATCACATGATGTATAGTGAAGCCAAAACCTCTAGTTTTGGGCTCTGTAGGAATATCCTTTCATGTAAATTGATCCTCATCCTTACTACATGACATTAAACTACATGGAACATGTCTTTACTTTATGATGTAAAACTGCAAAAATCCATAATGTTTCTTTTCTTTCACGTCGAGTGATCCTCATCCTTACCGCATGACGTTAAACTACATGGACCTCCAGATGGCTCATATTCCTTCATGGTAGGTGATATTAATCCTTACTTCATGAATTTAAACTATATGGATGATTTCTATTCCACAAGATATTAAACTGCATGGGTTTTTTAGAACTATGTATATCTTGATTCTTATTTTCAATGAGACGTGTAGGGGTGCCTCGATCCTGTATCTTGTTCCATCCACCACATGATAAAAAATGGAATTGTCTTGTCCTTGATTGCCTCTTCATTATGAGAGGATCCCTTTATATTCCTTAGTTATCACATCTATCATAGCTCGCATGATCTTAGGAATTCTAGAAAGGGTTTCCCCACATAAACAAGTTATCACAGCTCATGATGGGATCATCATGGTCCTAAATGAAATACATTAAAAGGAATACCATGAGTCCTCATCGCATAATGTTAAACTAAATGGTTGATGTCCCTTTTCAAGATATAAAACTACACTTTCTCATGTACATCACCTAATAGGATCACTATGGTTAGTGTTGGTATCCTACCACACCTTCATCCAAGAACTATGTGTGACTTGATTCTTGACATCATAGAAAATGTAGTGACACCCAGATCTTAAATCCTAGGTCTAGTCACAAAAAATATAAAAATACCCCCTCTCTGCATATAGTTCATACTTGCACTGAAATTTCCTTCCTCAAGAACTGTGTTTGGATTGATTCCTATCATCACAGAATACATAGTCATGTCCAGATTTCCATCCTTGGGTCTAGCCCCAATACCCATTTTTCATGTCAGAAATCCTACATCCTTGTCTCATGATGTAAAACTACATAGTTCCTCTAAAAATATGTGTGGCTTGATTCCTGTCATCACAGGATACATAGTGACACCCGGACCTCCAACCCTAATCCCAACTACAACAATCAACAGAAACAATTCCAACCTCTATGTATGGTTCAAACCTGCATAGAGAGTTTCTCATTCAAGAACAAAATATAGATTGATTACTATCTTCACAGGATATTTAGTGATGCTAAGATCTCCAATCATGGGTCCAACTACAAAAAAAATGCACCCCAACTCTATTGAGGTTGAAGCGTACAAGAACACTTTGCCTACTTACAAGTCATATCCACATACGTCCTTCTTCCTCATGTAATATCTCTTGCATAATTTTTCATTTTGGTTCCTACTTCCTTAACACATGATGTCAAATTACAAGGCAAATTTCCTGGTTGCATGATATTAAAACTGCACAACAAAAACACCATTACCGCATGATAATAAATTGCATGGAAAATGTCCTTACAACATGACATTAAAATTCATGGAAGCAATAAAATCCTCACTAAATGACATAAAACTATGTAGACCATCCCCATTTTTCATCCCTTATTAAAGGACCATGAGAACCTTACACCGGTCAGCTAGATTATAAGGTGATTCTATCATCTTCTAAAAAAACTCAATCCATAAATCATACTTCATGTCTCGAGTACCTTAGGTTTCCAAAAATCATTCATGGGCCTTGAAAAAGATACCCATCTTCAAGGGACCATTTTCTTGACAATGCATGTTTCTCTATGGCTCATGAATATGCACCTATGGTCATCAAACAAATGTATCGCTCTGTAAAAAGGTCTTTTTGATCCTTATTATCCCAAACATCACTACAGAAGATCCCAACACCTCAGTGTGTTTTGATCCATTCTTGGTATGATTTCCCTATATCATTACTCATTACCCACCTCAATCCATTTACAACATTTTTATATCCTGCTCAGAAGGATTATGGGGTACTCCTGACATTGGGTTTACTAATGAGGATCTTGTGTATCATCATCCATGTTAGGTCCATGTACGTCATGACCTTAAATTTCCTACACTTTGGTCAAAGTTGTACAACCTTAAACTCTAGTGTACAATGGTCTAAATAAAAAGACCTTAAACCACTGAAGAAAGAGACACAATACTTGTCAGGTCCAAAACCCACCAAGAGAGTCCTGATAAAAATTCAAGTATTCACTTGATAAACTCATAATCTCTAGAGTTTAGGAAAAATAGTGTACAAATGAATAATGAATATAGCTCATAAGGACTACTCTGTATTCCTAGTAAAAGCCAAGCTATGATCATTGGACCCCCTAGTTTAGGTAAAAGTTAGATTAATGATTCTTCACATATCCTCGCCCTGAGAATATGTTATCTAGGCAGTGATAGAACTTTTAGGGTGCTCTAACACTTCTTAAAAATTACAATTTTTGAAAACCACACTTCATGATTTGGACTCCTCATATCACCATAAACCTTTCAAAACCTTAGAAAAGATACCCAGCTTCAAGGGACCATTTTCTTGATTATTCATGTATGCTTATGGCTTCTAAATATGCACCTATGGTATTCAAATTAATGGGTCACTCTTTCATGGCCCTTGGAAAGGAGTGAAGATCGTCTTTTCTTGACCATGATACTGACACACAAGGGCCTTATCCCACTAACAAAAGTCATCTCTTGCTTTCCAGAAAGGAGTTCCAATCCTTGTGAGCCATAGAGACACCACAGTTGAACCTAGAATCTAAGAGTGTTATGGTATATCCCCATTATGTCTGCCCCATACCATATTCACGGACTCAAAATTTTGGGTTATGACTTACATCACCCATATTCCAACTATCCATGCAGACCTAGAATCCCTAGTATTTCACCCTAAACTAATACTATCCCCATAAACCATCCATGACCCATGGAAAAGAGTGGATACACATTTTTTTAACAAAGTTACCAACACATAAGGGCTTTGTCCTCCCAACTAGAGGCATATCCTTATTTTAGGGAAGGAGTTATGATCTTCATGGGTTTCAAAAACACCATGGAAGAACTCATCACTTCAGTGTGTTTTGGGTCATTCCTGGCATGTTTTCACCATATTCCATGATCAATGATCAGGTCTAATCTAAAATAACATAAACTACAGTGATAAAATTTCCAAGATAAAAGACCCTAAACTACAGCAATAGAAGGTCCAAGCTAAAAGACCTTAAAATAAAGTGATAAAAGGTCTGAGCCAAAAGACCCTAAACTATAGTAATAGATTGTCCAAGATAAAATACCCTAAACTACAACAATATAAGGTCTGATCTAAAAGACCCTAAAATATAGAAATAGAATTTTCTAGCTAAAAGATCCTAAATTATAGATATAGAAGTTCCAAGCTAAAAGGACCTAAACTATAGAAATAGAAGGTCTAAGGTAAAATACCCTAAACTAAATTGATAGAAGGTCTAAGCTAAAAGACCCTAAACTATATAAATATCATGTATGAGATAAAAGACCCTAAACTACAATGATAGAAGGTACTAGCTAAAAATACCTTAAACTACAGTGATAGAAGGTATAGGCTAAAAGACCCTAAACTACAATGATAGAATGTATGAGCTAATTTGTAATTGGGGATGGCTTCTTCTTCTCCCAGCATGATCTCTCTAGCACACCTCTTCCCCTTCTAGGTTTCCTCCCCCTAGCATGGAGTGGATCATCTCTTCTTCTTATTTTCTATCTCTTTGTTTATCTACTTCTTTCTGATCTCATTTTTTTCTTCTCAGTTTTTTCTCTCTACTTTGGTGACCTTCCACCTCGTTGCCTTCTTATTCTTTCCATCTTTGGTTATCTTGCTTCTCCTATATTTTCGGCTCTCACGGTGGCCTTATTTATTTTAGTGACTTTACTCTCACTCCTCTTCTCTTGTCACTTGAACCTTCATACTAAACCCCATCTTGGTTTTTGTAAAGGCACTCTGATTTTTTGGGATTATGTTGGTGTGATATGGTATGCGGTCACCTTTTTCAATTTTTTCATCCTGGTGAAGATTATTTTTACTCTGGTACATTGATAGCGATTTCCATTGGTGCTATATTCTAATTTTGGTAGTGCTAGTTTGATGATGCTTCTTTCTATGGGATTGATGGTGTTGGATTCATCATGGCTCGATGTAGAGGTGATGTTCACTCTCACGTTGCTCTGTATTCTACATTTATTTCCCTTTTCTAGGTTGGTTGGGTGATATGGATTCCAAAGAGGTTTTGGTATGTGTTTTTGCGAGTGGTAGTGTGTTCCAGGAGGCATCACTGCAGTTGTATTCTCACTTTTTTTGTTCCTTCGGTGTTGGTTCTCCATTTTTGTTACATCTATTCAAGGTGATTCTGGTTCTTCTTTGGTAATGATGATGGTGGCGTGATGTGTTTTTACAGGTTTTTGGGATCTTATTCTGGTGGAGTGGTCCATCAAGGGTGATGGTGATTCTGTTTTAGAGGTTATGATGTCAGATTTCATTTGTGTTGGTAACTATGTGGAGACGGTGATGAGAGGGGAATTCTGGTTGGTTCGTGGCTTGAGGTTCCTACTACTCACACAATTTGAGATGTTCTACTTACCAAGGTGATGTGACAGTTCCCTATTTGAAAGTTTCCATTTGAATTTTGAATCTTGAATAGTGGTTTGTGGTTTGATTCTTTTCACTTTGTTTTTATTATTGGCTCGAGGCGACTACAAGTTGCATATTCCCTTTATTTTCATGTGTTAAATTTAAATTATTATTTTGTGATGATTTTTTTGTGTTTAAATTTTATTGTTAGGTTCCCACTTAACCAAAAAGTATTTTATTTAGAAAATGAAAAATTTGATTTGGAGGTGAGAATTTCTGATCTAAAAGACCATAAACTATAGTGATAGACGGTCCAAGATAAAAAGACCTGAAACTAAAGCATAGCAGCGATGTAGTCTATAAGAATTGAGAATCTTGTAAGGCCCACCATATAGCCTTTTAAAAAATAAAGATATGCTCACCAAGACTAACGGCTTTAGAAAAATAAATATCGCTCTCCCTATGGGATTTATATTCTACCTTTTTATCCTTTTGTAAAAAAGGTAATCTCAAGATAATTGGAGCAGTTATATCATTAGGGAATCTCATGTTAGTGGGAATTCATGAGCATTTATTGAAATTAATATATTTATAATTTCAATATTCAGTTCTAGACATTCAAGTTTTCTTGATATTATGAAAAGTATGGGTGTCGTTGTCAATTCATATAATATCGGATCAACAAAAATTCATGCACATCATGAATAAAAAAAATAGAAAACACATATAATGTTCAGAAAATCTAATCATTGATACCATGCAATATGAGGAATATCCAAATTTTGGGGTCTCTTTAAGAATCTCATCAAAAATGGGCTACACATCAATGATTGAACTACAATAAGATTTAGTTATCTGGTCTAGAAAAGATAGAAAGATTTTGGATAGAAGCTTCAATTAAACACTAACGTTCCACTAACCTCGCATCTTCTGCTTTTTCCCTAATGAGGGGAGTTTCAACTAAAGAAGTCATCTCCTCAACTCTCTTTTGAGAAATTTTTAACAAGAATAATGATTTTGAAATGTCAGACCTCAAGAAAACTATTATTTCTTCATATTTCCATATTTGTGTAGTCCAAACATCTATCTAGTCTTGAAGTTTAGATATAATTTAGTGACTCTCTTCTAGTGCATCCAATGCCTCCATCGTCTGCTGACAAGGGGAATTCAAGATCGTGAAATCCCGTAGAATTGGTGTCCAAATATTTTAGTGTTATGATAATTTATTTCATAATTTATTACATCATTTGTCGATCAAAACTATCCACCCTCAATTCATTAAAAACCTGTATTCCCCTTGTTCATAAAATGTTTCCAAAGGAGCCTTAATAATCAATGCATGAATCTACTGCTAGATTAGCCTACAATGTGTCTGAGATTATTTGACTGATAGGACAGGTGTTCCAAAAGGAGGAATAGCTGGGTGAGATTGCAAGGAAATTGAAGCGGAGGACCCATATTCCCTCCTCTTAATAGAATCACTACCCATTTTTTATGTTGGCGGGATGACTTCCTCGATAGATTCAACCCACTATCAGGATGATCATATCCAGGATAAGGGAACTTCCTCAAAGTCTCTACCAAGTATTTAATCATCTCCATTGTTTTCACAAATAGAGGGGTTGGTGAGGTAAAAGTTTTTTCCACATGGTGAATCAGTCAGCTTAGCACACCACCTAGATAGGATACTACCCATGCCTGAGCATAATCTTGAGTAAGAAAGGAAGGAGCATCTACAGACAAAATAATAATATTAGCATCGGTATCTTCATGCACTAACATCATCCAAAACTAGAAGATATCCCGAGGTTTATTTCTTGTGTACCAATTGAAAGAAGTGGAGAGACCATTTGGGTATAGTCAAACTGATGATAAAACTAATAAGGCATGTATGTCTCACAAATGATCAGTTCTTCCATCCTAGCTATAAGAACCCCATCATGAAGGGAGATCTTATAGAACCTTTAATTGATGGAACTTCTATCATTATCAATAATTGAACCAGTCAGCGCATGATAAGGGATGAAATCAAAGCTATCAGATCAGCTCAGCATGCCTATAACCTCATTAGTTCTTAGTGAAATATCCCACACCCCAGATATGTTCAACATTCTAGGATGAGATAAGGTGTCAGGGATCCTGGTAGCATTATAGTATTCATATCAATAGAAATTATCCTCTATCCAACCGAATAAAAACTATAAAAGGTCACTGATCCTATAGGGGATGATACCTTATTGAATATGTCCCAAGAGTTAATAAGACATTCTAGGTTTGGCATAGTTGGATTGAGACGATGTCCCTCTTCTAGTCATGCTTCCATTACCAGTGTACTAACATGGATCCCTCGATTCTCATCCTCAGTTGGGAAAATCCCTCCATTTAGGAACATGGCCATAAATCCCACCATACTAAGACTCAGAGAGATCTCTGACTTCACTTGAATCCCCATGAATTATGAACCCCAGCTTCTAAAAGGGACCAATATGCACCAACACTATCACGAACTTTCTATGAGTGCACCAATGGAGGTGTATAGTAGTTATCCTTTCCCCACTATGGTAATGAAAAATAATGATCCAGTATTTTATGGAGATAAGTGAACACATATTTAGATCCTTTCTAATATTCTCCTTTGTAATGGTGAGCATGTCCCTCACTAAGACTGGAGTCTGCAAAGGGTCATCCCAAACATCTATGGTTGGGAGGAACTCATCATAAATCTCTCTACGAGGGGGGATCTCACCCTGTTGGTAGATATCTCATTGGATTATTCCCACCTAACCATGGTATAAATGGAATGTATTAGTGATAGGGTACCACTAGATGATAATATCTTAAAGAATATTAGGATATAGATAGAAAATAAATTGGTAAATCCACACTACTGCATAAATATGGACCCTATATAACTGGTTGGTTGACTCCAAGAAGCTTTGTATAACCCAGAATGGCCATACCCATTCATTAGAGAAATTACCACTAGGATGGATACCCCATTTAGACCCCCATCTTCCACCTTGGTTTTTCAAAGAGAATAAAAATATACTCAAGTATCTCTAGTAAATAGGCTATTGAGATAAATAATTGTCGTTTAGAACCAAGGGAGAGTTTTCTAACATATAAGATGACCCTTCAGAATGATTTGTGACCGGTCGATCCTCCATAGAAATTTTTATTTGGATAAAGTCAAGAAAAACTAATACCCAGAAGGATAGTAGATTTTGGTCTGAAGGAGGAATGTAAATTTCATCTCGTAAGCTGAACTTGTATATAGGAAGCTAGTGTGATAGGGGATAATTCTAGAGCTCATATAGAATGAACCTCTTCAGAGACTTGTTATCAGAACTCACAAAATATCAGGGATCAGCATTGTGATTTATATAAATCATGGACCTTTGGTTAGCAGTAGTAGAGGAAGTGTGATGGTAATAAAAATCCATATGAAAACAATTAAGTGGCATATGTCAAATAAATTAAAATAAAAATCTTTTCAAAATAAATAAAATCCTGACAACATCATATGAATCGCATGAATCAATAAAGGAATTCACAGATTGCCTAAAGGGATCATGAATTGTATGACCCACCTAATACCTCATAGGTCACATAATCCTAAAATTAATCATGTAACCACATGAATCCCCCAAAGACTCATGATCGCGTAACCTTGACATGGTCATGTGAGCTGCAAAATAGTTAAAATATTATGAAATCAGGCCATCTGATCCCATGAAACCCTCATGAAAAGTGAATTCCCATTAATGAAGTCCAAGAAATTACTAAAGGATAGTTCATGGTTGGATTGAATAGGCTCCAATAAAAAAGAATTCTTATGGATAGTTATCATGAAAATGGGCTCACAGTAGGGTCACACGATCAGGTCTTGTAGATTAGTCTTCCGATAAGGACACACGATGGAAGGAAGGCGAGAGAGATTTGTAGAATCGATTAGTCAATGATTAAAGACTCTCTACACTCCCCTATTTATAGTGCATCATGTGGGATACCAAACTTTTCTCGGAAGACCCACCGTCTCCCAATACACTGATTCTCGACAGCACCAAAGACTCAGGCTGGTATTTACTTTCCTCAAAACTGAGCCCTTGTCCCCGCAGAAGTCTCTCCTAAGGGGGGGAATTTTTTGACGCTCACCAAATAAGTATGGGTAAAATAACAAAGGGATAAATACATGAATATGTGTATTATTTTCTCCATGAATAAAATGAATAAGGTGACAATGATCCTAGAGATCACATGAACCCCCAGGATACATGTGATTTCATGACCAGTAAGGGGTCATGCGGAAGACCATGCACTATGCATAACCTATGGACGATCTAGATAAACCCCTTTTTAGGGGTCCTTTTACTCCTAAAAATGTTCCCTATAAAAATTCTGGTCACGCGGTGGTGTCCATATAATCTACTTCTAGGTCAAGTGGTTTTTCAACTAGTGGGTGCTTAAAAACCCATCTGAAAGTCCTTCAAAAATTGGAGGAAAATATCCAAAAGGTGGGACCCACTCATGGTCTTAAAATCTATGTTATGTATCACTAATGGGGAGAATGATCATCTTTGAAAATATTCAAGAAAAATATTGAGATCCAAAACCTTTGTAAAATAAACAATGGAAATAAGAAAGAGGGAGGTGGGAGACTCTTGCGGTCATAAAAGACATGTGATGCATCCCTAGTGATTTGAAAGATGTCGCAAGACCCCGGTGACATGTATGCCTCATCTCACGAAATTTCTCTAGAATGAAATCCTCATCACATGAAGATCCTAGGGTATTTCCATGAAACCTCACTCTCCCCCTTTGTTTTCTTATGGACATGTAGATGGAATTTTCTATGAAACACTCACACACCTCCATAGGACCTTTTGAGGTTGCACGACACATCACCAAGAGGTAGAGTGATTTTCTTCAACAACACTCATAGAACCTTGAAAAATCACCAAAATTTAGATAATAAAAAAATAAAATGGGAAGGATATGGGATCCTCTCAGGATCAAAAAAATCATGCAACATGACTAAGATGCCTGCATCACGGTCTCGCAAGAACCCTTGAAAAGCTATCCTGGTTTCTTGAAGGCCCCTTGGAAATCCATCCTTGTCTCATGGAAAGTACTAGACAGGTCACCTAAGATCATTCAAAGGACTTTCAATAGGCATCCTAATATTCTGAATTCACCTAGACATGTCAACCTGATGATAAAAAAACACTTTACATTTCCTCGTAAGAAAAAAACCTGTTAATTAGAAATAATACAATAAATTGGATGATGACAGGATGGTATTGTTTTCACTGAAAAAAATGTGACACCCCTAGTGTGATTCATGGAAGGAACTCGCAAATATGTGTTATGTTGAGGCCCTCCACTAACTCCATGATGGATCCACATGATACATATCGTGCAAGGTAGAAAATTATCGAGGCGGTGATGCCTATAAATCCCCCACCTCGGCATGAAAAATAGACCTCTGGACTCTCAGATGCAGGTTTCCATTTTTTTCATCTAGACACATTGGCACACCCAAGAACCAAAGTGGATTTCTCAAAGTGGATGATATCGTGACTGAAAAGCTTCCCATAATGTAAGATTTGGGGAACAATTGGAGGGATCAAGTAGAATACATAAGCACTTCATGTGATCACTCATAGATCACGCGAAGGAATTCTAGAGGGATACATGAAAGACATCCCATATATGTGATAAATCAAACAAAACTCAAACAAAGATAATACTGAACAAATATAAGGCATTTATAATAAATGGCCGAAATAAATACTAAAAAAATGTGAGACTTATGCGAAAAACATATACGTTGATCCTCATGTGCTTTGCATGAACCACACCAGACATGCGACAGCACCGAGACATGTTTCCTAGATCTCACAACATCCCTTTGGTATACTATTTGGATCATGTGAAGTCCTATGAACATGTCAAATCAAGTCACATGGCACCCCATGGGCATGCCACCCAAGTCTTGAGAACCCTCCAATCTATCCATTCAGACTTGCAGCACCTTTTTTACATTTCACCCAACTCATAGAGTGGTGCTAGTACGTGTTATAAAAGTGTTGTGATAGAACCTTAGCATATCAACTGGCTCTTGTGACACCCTCTAGGAATGATAGTCAGATATCATGATATCATCATCATCAAGGACATGAGGCACCCTCCAAGACATGTCACATTGACTCTCATGATGCCCTCTAAGTGTGTTATCCAACTTTCATGATGACACTAAGGCATGTTAGTTGGATCATGAAACACCCACTAAACATGCTAGTTGGGATCATGCAATGACTTCTAGGGTCAACCAGTCATTTCTTTCATTGTCCTCTAGACAAGTCATCCTTGATCGCATGACAACCCTCCATAAATCCATTTTTTAAAATTTTATGAAAACACTTTTAAGAAAAAGTGTGAAACGTCACAAAATTGCAAAACAACACAATTCACTCAGAAAAAACCCAAAACCAAAAACAACCATAACTGCGCACCAAAGTAAAACAATTTCGAAATTCAAAACGCCTAAACCGAATGTCTGTGCTTTGAGAACCGCACCGCACCGCACCTCCTTGATTCCAGAACCACCAAAACACTGTCATGAGGGTCACAGTCCACATCATAGGCACCATCATTTCTCCACCAATTTCGTCTTCGTCGAAATCACCATCGGCCACACTAATCAACACAGTTCTCGTCAATGGCCAGAACGAACGTCGGCCGGATCCGACACTCCACTGGAGAAAATACCACAATTCTAGAAAATCAAGAGACACCAGCATCATATAAATCAAAGAACAAACCATCATTATCCCCATTAAAGCACCATGTCCGCCATTGTAGCATGTCGTAAATGCCTCCAGAAGACCATTGACCGCTCGAACAACACATCCCAAACCCTCCATGAAGACCACTGCACCTACCGACTTGGAAAGAAGCATTGGACCAGGATGGTAGAGCAGAGTATGAGTGGAATGAACCACCAACGGTTTCCTCCATAACAAAGACAGATCAAATCCAAACCAAAAAAACACCAAAAAAACCTTCATCAGGCTGGTCTCGAGTATATCAACCGCCAAGTAAAAGGACTCAAACAAATCAGCACTGAGAACCGAAGCATACCGTGTAAGGGGCACCATCGTCCATCAAACCCCACCTCCCAAAACCTTTGAGGAACCACCACTTCGGATCTGACTCGGAGAGAAGAAAAAGGGTCTTCAGGTCAGGGTAGGGGTAAGAGCGGCCTAGGTCTCCAAACGATGACAACCCAGTGAAACTGAAACCTGAAACACAAACCAAGGTTGATCCAAAACGGAAGCTCCTAAAGAAAAGATGAACTCTGAAACCCTTAACCCAAGACCCGTGTGTTATAACCGCTACAAATCTGACCTGGAGAGGAGTGCTGGAACGTGAGATCAGGGTAGGGTTGAAGCAGCCAGAGTCTTCAACGGCGGCAGGCTTCGGCAGGACCAAAGAATTCACCCGAGAAGACGAACGCCAAGAAAACCACACCTTCAAGAAGTCCAACATCGGCCAAAAAAGTACAATAGATGAGGAAGGGGACTAAAGGAGTCAAAATAGAATAATAAAGGAAGAAAATGAAGTAGCACTCATATGCACCACCGACCCCAAGCATAGGGTTTCATGGGGAAACTGTAGACGGGCCGAGGAGGATAGGGGGGGCGCTGGGAGAGAAAGGATCCATGAAAACCCTCAAACATGCCATCCAGGATATGTGATGTCCCTCGTACAAGTCAACTAGGTCATGTGATTTCCTTAAGGCATTTTAGGAAGACATCCTCTGATATGTTAGGTAGAAAATAAAGGCACGTTGAGGGGAAAATCAATATATGTTAGGCAAAAAAGTATGTCTGGTCAATAAGGCATCCTAGGACTTGATAACCTCATTCAATCCTAAGTTTGTAAGCCCCACCTATAAGGGAAACGTCAGTGTGTAATCCCTGATCAAGTGAATAATGATAACTCTGATACCTTTCATAACCATGATATATAGGATGTCTTCCTAAGGCCCGAGATTCATATAAAACCTCCAAGGGTTGTCCCAACACATAAGTCCTGCATCTATAATAAATGAGATGGATTATTTACCATCCTTGTTTCTCACACTAAGAATATATTAAGTGGTATTAGGGAGTTGTAATGGTCATATCATTTTTATCATAATCCTCTTTAAGGATAAGGTAAACCTCAATGTGTAAGCCCTAAGCAGTGGAATAATATGATATGTCCCACATATAAAGTCAAAGTCAGTGTGTAATCCTCAATCAATTGAAGTAAAAAGACTCTAATTCTTTCCATAATCATGATACGTAGGACACCTTCCTAAGGCATGATCCCAAACTCAAATGGGCATCCACATAAGCGTAAGCCCCATCATGTCTCTAATATTTCAACCATCATGATCCAATCATTCCCATGGGTTGATCATCTTACTACATCACTCAACAGACTAAGAAACTAATTAAACTATAAGGAATTTGATTCCCACCATAACCAGGATACATATAACACCCTCCTAAGTATTGAAACAAAACTAAAATGGGAATATCCATCTGTGTAAGCCTTGTCATGTCTCCGACATTTCAACCAATTAGACACAAGCATTCCTATGGGATGATCTTCTTACCACCTCCCTTAGTGGACTGAGAAACTAACTAAACTGTAATGACTCTAATTCCTGTCCTAATTAGGTTATGTAGGATTCCTTCATAAGGCCCAAGATCCATATTAAAACATCCCAAGGGTTATACTAGCACATAATCCGAACATCCATAAGCAGTGAGACTGATAACTTATTATCCCTTGTTTCTCACATCGAGAATAGCTCACTTGTCTTAGGGAGTTACGATTGTCACCTCATTTTTATCATGAATCCCCACAGCCAGGTAAATCTCATCATGTAAGACTCAATGAGTTTCATGATATAAATATCCCCCATATAGGGGAATCTACATTGAGGCCAGTCCCAAGGGCATGAACGAACTATTATAACTCTGATTCCTACTATAACCATGATATGTAGGATGTCTCCTCGAGACTCGAGCTCAAATATTTTGTGCCAAGTTCTTTCACATATGTCCTTTTCACATGATGTTAAACTACACATGTTTAAATAACTATGTGGTTTTTGGTTACTACAACAACCAGGATATGTAGGATGCCTCATAATGTCTCAATCCACTCCTCAAAATATTAACTACCTCCCTGCATAGTAGAAAATTCCAAAGTGTTCGGTTATACAGCTTCGGCATATAAACCAGCAATTCATTACTAGGAAACAGAAGAATAAACCTAGATATATATATATGGATTCAATAATGAGATCCACCATTCAATTTTTTATAAAGTAAACTTAACCTATATTCATTTTGTTAGGGTAATCGGTCTTGTATCGATACTAGGAATATATTCTTGAACATGCCTTAAATCTATAAGAGAGTCCTGGATAAGACAATAATTCCCCCCAAATGGGGTGTGATGATCCCAACATCCCATCCTCTCGACCAACGTGAGTCTTTAAGCCTCATTGGGTCTAAAACCCCAATTGACCACCTTCCTTTCGAAATCAGGGCCATACCTTGTTATGGATGATGGGATTGTTGGTATTTTATGTTAAGAATGACAATGTTAACCTAAATTTAATGATTGGGCAATAAATGACCCCCTCCCCCATAATTATCCATAATGAAAAACCAAACACACCAAGAATTTATCTCTTCTCTATCACAATACACCACTAGGTTCATCATCATGTTTACTAGATTTTTAGTTCCATAAATCTTATATAATTTCAATAACTCTTCATGTATTAGGCCTATTATAAAATGGAACTTCAACATAATGTTCTTCATCCAGGCATGAATCGTTTATTTCTTTTCAAGATGTATAAATCTCTAACTATCACTATTTAATTTTAAAAAACCAGACCCCAGTAGCCTAGATTCAGTGGTTACTTTATTACATTGGAAATAGATATAAGGAATCGCATCCCAAAAAGAAAAATAGTTTAATTTTATTGTTAAACTAGATACATACATGAATCAAAATTACATTTGAATCATAAAATGAAAAATAGAAATTTCTTTGATAACATTGTTATCCCCTTTAGCATAACCCTGCATAATAATCATAATAAACTTTTTGCATTCCTAGGTAAAAGAAACATAAGAAATTGCTTAGCTAAAATGATTAGTAAGGGTTGCATAGAGTGGAAACAATCATGAATAAATAATACATAATCAATATAGAAAGGTAAATAACTAAAACACATGACATTTAATCAGTAAATTGATCATAATATGGAAATAAAAAATAATGTTCAAGTAATTCCATATAAATAATCACATGAACTTGAAACTTATCCATATATATTCTATTTAATCGAATAATATCATGTAAATAAATAACTAATCTCATAATGAGGTAATGAATAATTTCAAAAATCACAAAAATGCCATTAAGGAATTTTTCTAAGACATGATATATAAATGGGAAAGGTCTTGACCAAATACCCAAACTAATTTTTCGCATGAGACCTACTGATCCATCAAGTGGCTATAGGGGGCCCACACATCACTTACTAAGTACATTGAAGGGGGTTTTCTACCATCCAATATTATATAGAGTGGTTTTTCTTCTCTGATAGTAATATAATAGATCCAGATTATCACTAGGTTGTAGAAGCTTCCTAGATTAATATAGTGTTTGGTAGCCATTGGTTGGCTCTTCATAATAAATTGTGATGCCTAAAAGGTGATCTAATCTCATGGGCCAAAAAATATCCTTCTGGATTTCAAGACCTGGAGGAGTTAAAAATGTACATTTATCAGATGGAAGAAAGACTTTAGAATGCATGATATGAGGCTATTTTTCACGATCTCTCTCAAAGGAATCATGTTATGGTGGATCATCTTCTAGAATAGGAAAGAAGGGTCTATGAATAATCTAGGGTTAAGTGTCTTAAATAATGAAATAAAAACACGTCAATATTCCATGCTTGAATTAAGGAAAATCTAGATTTGCAGGCCTAATATTCTCTGTGAGGATGGCCCTAACACTTCTGATAGATAAGAGGTTTTAGGTATGGATACTTAAATATTTGAATATATTCTTGTAGGTCATAACCCTCACATGGAATTAGGTTAACCATATGACCAAATAGGTATGTTCGATTCCATCCCTTAGGTGGTCTCATGTGATGTTAACTCTTCCCTAGAGTCAGTTTCAGATGAACAAGATATTCATGAAATTGTTCTCTCACTTGATCCAGCCAGTGTGCATGGCTTAGATATATTCCCTAGAAGTTTCAATATTGCATCATGAGATTGAATTTAGTGTATTTTCATGTAATCAATAAAATATATCTTTTGAGGATGTTTTATTCTGCATGTGGTAAGTGCTAACTCAATTTTTATCATTCCAAATCTCAGATATCCATCCTTACCGAAGCATTTCATACCCATAAACCTTTTCAATTTTTCTGACATGGTTACAGATTTCTTAGTCAACATGAATTTATCTCATCATCTTGAATAGTGGGTATTATGAGAACAACATGGTTTCATCTGGGGAAAAACAATTTAGGGATCCATAGGTGTGGCACAAGAAATGATCAACAATATTAATCAAAGGGTTCTGGGATCTAATGTTTCTATTAATCTATATATGGATAAAGCCTATAATCTATTTGAATGGTCTTTTATTATTAAATCCCTCACCTCCATGGGATTCTCTATAGGGGTGACTGATATATTTTTTAGGTGATTTAGCTCTCCATTGATGTCCATAGCATTCTTGGGTAAGAACTAGGGCTTCTTCAAGTCTGTATGGGGGTCAAGAAAAGAATATCCCATATCTCCTATCCTATTTATTATGATGTAGAATACTCTCAGTAACCACATAACAAGGAGTATTAATGAAGGTATTGTTACCTCCTTTAGGTGTATCCCCCCTTGTGTGGGAATTTCCCACCTCATGTTTGCGAATGATACTATCATTTTTATTAATGGAGGTAAGAATAAAATCCATGGAATAAACAAGATCCTTAATTTTTCTTGTAAGTGGAGTGGACAGCTTATAAATTGAGAGAAAAGCATAATTTACATTTCTAGTTGGTGTGCAGATAGAAGGGTTCATTCTGTTGAATATCTCCTAGGTATTCATAGGAATAAATTTCTAATGGATTATCTTGGTGTTTCTATTTCTTCCTCAAGGCTTTTCCTTCATCACTTTGATATAGTGGTTACCAGGATCAAAGTTCATATCACTAATTAGAAGAACCATTTGCTTTATTTTGTAGGGAGAATCACCCAAGTTAACAATGTCCTATCTTATATTCTAATGCATGGTATATCTGTAATAAAGGTGTAGAAGTCTATCATTATGAGCATTGAAAACGTCATGGATACTTTTATCTCGGAAGCTTATTATGAGTGGAAGTGATATTGGGCATATTGGACTAGGTTGGAAAAGTTGGTGAGGGAGGGAGGTATCAACATCAAGACTATCACAGGTACAATGCATGGCATCCATGAAAATATTTCATGGGGGTTTCTTGAATGAAGAACATTATGGAGAAAATTCGCCAACTCAAAGTATGACATGAATATGGGGAACCAAAGGGGAAGTACTTAACCATTGTAGTGTGTGTTATAGTATATTATTCTCCCTCTCAATATTCAGGTGTGATGGATAATAGTTCTGGGATATATAAACTTTTAGTTCCATAATTGGGTTGGACATAAACTTTCATTCTTAGGATGCCCATCCCTGGACTTAACTTTCAGGAAGGTAAGAAATTATCAAGAGTTCATCTGATCCATCTTGGATGAAGAGAAACATACCACATTTGATTACATTGAGTTGTCATAGGAGCAAGGAAAATTCATTTTCACCAAACTGTCATCTGGTTTCTTCTCTATTAAATATTATCATAGGGAACTTAAACCTTCGACCAAGTTGTAAAATTAAGGAGAGTCTCTTTGGTGAAAATATTTTCTTGTTAAGATGAGTTTCCTTTTCTTGGAGGATGAGAAACCACATGGTTCCAACCTATGACAATATCTAGAGCATGGTTATTCATCATGCCCCGAGGTTTTCTTATTGTAGTGAGTTGAAATTTGAGACCTCTCATTACTTATTTTATGAGATCCATTGGGAATAAAAAAGTGTGAAAAACTATCAATGGTTTAACTGGAATTCATTCTCAATACTTTATAGGTAATACTTTTCTGAACCACTGGTTTCAAGTCTTCTGTAGTAAAATTAAATAAAAGAAGGCATGAACTATCATCCTTATTGTTAGCTTCTAGTTCATTTAGCAAGTGAGGAATAAGGCTCAGTTTGATGGGACTAATAGTTATTATTCCGCCATAATTTTAAAAACCAAAAATATTCTACTTGACCTGGTGTTTCAATTTTATTATTGGGAGTTTTCACCCTCTCTCAGTGTTCTCAGGGTCCCTGGAAGTCCTCTTACATCCACCTATATTTCATCCTCTGGTCGGTGGATTTGTTGGATCCCCTCATTGTAGGTTTAAATATCAATATTGATGGGTTGTGTAACATGAAATGAGGGGTTATTGTTCGTGACTCTAGGGGCTTATTCATTATGGATTATTCTAATGCATTTTGGGTGGGTGAATCCCTACGGTAGAAGCCAGTGCCATGTTAATAGGTATGGAGCTCTTCCATCTCAAAACAATTAGGCTTTTCATTGTTGAAACTGAATCCAAGGTTCTTTTTAACTCTATTCTTGGTTGTATCTATACCCCATGGAAAATTTCTTATCATGTTCACAAGTGTATTAGCATCCTCTCTAATATCATTTAAATTACTTAAACTTGATTATGGGAACACGACGGCTGGCTTTTTTGCTTCCAGGACTACCCGGGATGCTTTCTATTATTTTTATTGAATAGGATCCATCCATGCAGAAGGTGTGGATATTTTTATGTGGTATTCTATAGGTATTTACTATTTTATACCCCCTCAATTACCTTCTTTATTTTTTCCTTGGACCTAGAGGTTGGTTTTTATCCCCCCACCCTTTTAAGAAAATATCATTGTTGTTGTGTTATGTGTAAAACTAAAAGTTCACAAAATATTTTGGAAACCCTTTTCTTTGAAAATAACCTTTTAAACTTATAATTAAATCTTTAAAACATTGTTTTTTCATGATGGTTAGAAATTATGTCCATGTCGTTCATGTTAAAACAAATATTCCTTTCACATTTTCAGTAAAATCCAAACATGCCTTATTTGGAAAATGATAGGAATATTCCATTTAAAACATTTTGTAAAAATATAATCATGGGTAAAAATTTCTTTAATAAATAATTTGGAGAATGTTAAAAATATTTTGAAAACATTTTTAGAAAATATGAATTTGGAATAAAAACCAATTTTGACCAAATAGAGAAATAAAGTGGAATTTTCTTTAAAACATTTTCTCAATCATTTAAAGTTCCAAAGAGAGGGAAATAGTAATATTAATTAAAGATTTCATGAATAAATAGATTAGAAGAAAATTCATGAGTTTATTGATAGTTATATCATAATATTTCATCATCAGAAACTTAATCATAAATAATCATGATGATCAAAGAGATTGTAACATAAACCCTTACCACTTTGGTAATATTTGATTCGTAAGCCCCATGAAAGAAATAAATTAAAATGAAACTCTAAATACCATGAATATAAATTGATTCATGATATTTCATATCAAATGGTAAATATATACACAACATAAAAGAAATAACTGGTGAATATGTCATATGTCTCATGAAAGTAAAAGTGAGATAATAAACCTTTACAAAGAAGATATCATTGAGTGAGAATCAATCAATGAAGTAATTATGTGTGAAAAACTTAAATCCAAACAATAAAAGTGTAAATACAACATAATACAACCATACATCATTTCACAAATATTATTTAAATAATATAATCAATTAAGTATAGGTTTAACCTAATGAATGGAAATTGAGTTAAGAAACCCCTTACCATAGGTCTGACCTACTTTGTATGTGTTCAAACATCATATATAGTGGTTTTAAACATGTTATTAGCATACACTAGAACCATATTAGTATTTATAATATCATATATGATCCTTTTATAACATATTTTCACTTGTTCGTTAATAATCATTCATTATCACTATTGTTTTGGGTGCTAATTTCCTTATTTTCTCAAGCATGTTTTGTCATGAAAGTTATGGATATTGAACATAGGATACAATTCCATCATCTCCAGAATTATATAAATGTTATAAATATTTTTTTTCATTAGATAAATTTTTATAATCCTTATTAAAATTTTAACATGGATAATGAATTAGATTTATTCATGAAGATGTTAGAATGTACGTATGCACGAATGACGTTATCATTTCCTTAACGGGTGAAAGGGTAAGAAAGTGTATGGTATATTAATTTTCCAAAATAAATATCATGTTATATATATAGAAAATATTTATTAAATCTATCCTTTATTACCTTCCATGTAAATAATAAGTGAGAAATGAATCACATCGCTTCATGAGGCGGTAGTTTTTCGTACACACGAGCGACATTATCGTATTATCTAAAGAATAGAAAGTAAGAAGATATATACGATATTAAAATTATATAATTATAATTATATTATAAATATAATATATAAATATTAGATCCATAATTATACCCAACTATGATAGGTATTGATAGAAAAATTTCATATCAGTTATTGAAGCGGTAGTCCACCATACATATGAGCGACATTATAAGTGGGGGAGAGCACACACTTGGAATATTAGAAAATAAATAATTTCACCCATATTTTTCTCATGAAAAAATCATAAAAAATGGATTGTTTTTAAACATTAGAAGATATAAGGTCTAAATATGACCATACAATATGAATTAGATAATTTTTGGGTCATTTTTCACCCTTATCTTTTTAGTTTAACCCCTGGTAAACCCATATTTACCATAATAATGATAAATAATTTTATATTTTTTTCACTATTTATTAAAGCAAAAAAATAAATTTGACCTTATTATATAATATAAATTATTATGATTCTAAATATGGGATTCATTTTTTAATTTTTATTTGATTATTTAAAAAATTAACCTTATTTTTTCAAATAAAATTTATAAAATTAGTGGAAAAATAATTTATAATAAGTGCAAAAAATGCGATAGAACTACTTTTTTAGAAAAATAAAATTATTAAGAGAAAAATAGAATTTATTCTTAACTAAAACATAAAAAACACATTATATGAATATCAAATTATTTTATTTAATATATAATATATTAATTTCCTTAAAATCACTCATAGAAAGATATTTTTTAAATTTATTGAGACAAAACACATTTGTGCACTAAAAATAGTTGTTCAGAAAAAGATGTTCTTTATTTTAAATTGGTTTTCATTTTCATTTATAATTAATTGATAACCAATATAAAAGTGTAAAGCATACATTTTAATAATTTTTTAAATCCTATTCATACCCATCATATGTCTACGTGATAATTTTAACATTAAATAATAATATTTTAATAGTGTATCGTGGTTCGTCAAAACTCAGCGTTGTATGTAACACAAGCTAAACTTAGTATTGCATGTAATGAAATCTATCAAAGAGATTACATTTAATGAAATATATTTCATGGTTCATTTAATATTTTTGTTACATGTCTCATACACAATCAAACACAATGTTCTTCTTTTAAAATATCAGGGTGTTAAATTTTACCCCCTTAAATGAATTGTTCCCTTACAATTTTATCTAAATCATTAAAGGTTCAATCTATGTTGAAAACCCACATCGTATAGAGGGATAATTGAACTTACCTTAAAAGGGGGAAGTGGGAAACGTAAAGGATACTTGGTAAAATAAATAACTAATTTTCAAAATAGGGATAAAATTAGTGGGAAATGAAAATATGGACATGGAGGGAAAGCATAAATAATTATTGAGAGTGATAGAGAACATGGTCAGGAGAAAGTAAATAACCACAAAACCATAAATTTGTGATGATTGAAAGGACCATTGATTCATTAGGAATGAAGGTAAAATTATAAAAAATTTATTTCAAAATCCTTTTCCTAAATTTGAGGGATTATTTTACTATCTAGATAAAGTACTTGAGAAAATATACTTACTTGATTTCTTTCAATTTCATAATCACAATATAGCCCTTTAGTTATGATTTTAATGATTTACAATTCATATCTTACTCCAAGAATGAATATCTAAAATGGTTTTATCCTGAAGTACTAAAATTAACTTTTAAAGAATCATAAGATCCATAATTAATTCCTTATAACTCTAAATATTTACCGAAATAAATATTGTTAGCACAAGTTATCCAATGATACCCAAATTTCAACTTAATCAATTCCATAAGTAATTATCATTCAATTCATTTAACTAAAATCAATTTCATATTATCTAGGACATCACATAGGTTAGTGGTAGGCACCACACCCTATTCTCCCTTCAGTTTTGAGTTCATGTCCCACAACCTTACCGAATGCAATGGGTTTTCACTCGACATGTAGATTGTCCTTTTTCAAAAACATTATTAATATAATTCCTATAACATTCCCAAATTGTAATAACCCATAATTACATCAACATAAAAGATAAGATAAACCTTAAAGGTTACCAATACTATCTCATAAACAACTTTATATCATTATTATATCAACATAGGGTATATATTAAGGGTTATCTTCCCTTAATCATTTTTTTCAAAAAGATCAACTTGCCATTGAATCACTTTTCTTGGTACCATTAATCATTTTATTTTAAATAATTAAATAAATACTACTACAATACAATCCTTATATGATTCATGATTCTTATAAAGAGAATATCATTGATAAAATAATTCTACAACATAATTTTTGAATCTAGGATACATAAGAACATTAATCATTCCACTTAGGTTGTATTAATATCATGATATTGACCTTGATCTCTTATCTTATTCTGAGGTATATTCCCTTGATGTTTGGGGAATTAATTTTTGTAGTGCCTCATCTTTTTATATATTAAGCATTAAAAATTCGTAGTTTCCTTCTTGCCTTTGAAATTATGAGCTTGGTATAATTTTCTCTACACTTGTAGCAAACTCACATTACCTTCAAGAAAGTACCCAGATGTTTCTTCCCATAATTATCACATGTGGTAAAATATTTCTTTTTATTCTTCAACTTATCACCATCATCATATTTTTATTTATTTACCAAAAGGAAGAATCTAAGTATAAATAATTGCATATCATGGGGGTATAAATTAATGAATCTTGAGAGAATAACCTTGAATTAAATCCACACCTTCAAGGGGTAGGGATCCCAATGTGGAGAAATGGGTGACTGACATGTCATGAGTGGCTATGGAGGCAAGGAAGTCCGCAACTTTATTTCTATCACGATATGTATATAGGGATTCTACCTAATTTTTAATGATTATTTTTCAATTGTGTATGAGATAAGAGGTTGACCAAGGAATAGAAGTGAGTCTGCATAAGGAATTATAAATAATTCTAGAGTTGGTTTTGACCATAGTGAGATTAATATTGTTCTTTATGCAATGGATAAGACCTACCAACATCACCCTTTCTTATTACTAAAGAGAGTCATCACCACCAAAAAATTTAGTGAAATCAATAATGATTGAGCCCCTATTTTCATGAACAATGCCCCCTCCCCACATTGTACTTGTACTACAAGAGCCATCTTTATGGAGTTTGAGCCCCAAGATGTGAGAGATCCAACCAATACACTGACCTTGCTAATCCCCAATGTTGGTGAGAATGGGAGATCTATTGTTCCTCAAAAACCTGAAGGATGGTGATTCAATCCAGTCCTTTTCCAACTATGAGAGATCAATGAGTAAAATTTTAGTTCTTATAATACATGATATTATTTCCTCATATCATGAGAAACTTTGTATGACTAGTTCCCTTCAAAGGATTGGATTTAATCTATCAAATAAATGGTCAATCTTACTATTTGTATTATGTATGTAGTCCACCACATTCCTTCCTAACCTTGTAAAGTTGGATTCATACTTGGAAACATTTTCATCTTCCTTTTTTTAACTCGATAATTATCTCTCTATATATATTAATTACTCATAATGAAAATATTTTTCTAACAAATGATCCTTAAAATAATTTTATTCCATACTCTTTATTTCCTCCTCATCCTTGGTTTTTTTGGATCAATGGATATAATTGATCCATATCTATAGAGATATGATAAACTTCCATGAGTACTTTCTCCCTTTCATTACTTACCAAGCTGAGAAATATCTTCTCTAAGGAGCTTATCCATTACATATCTATAAATGGATTTTTATTCTCGTTAAACGATAGAGGTTTATGATACATGAAGTGGACTAACATTGTCACATTGCATTGTGGATTAGTAGGATTCTATATATAAGAAAGGTTATTTCTCATAACCTAAGTCAGATACCCCAATATGTTTATAATTTATTCATATACAGATGCATCTATAGCTCTAGCTCTAGCTTCATTATCTTGCCTAAGAGGTAAATCCATACATTGACTACGTGTATTAATATGGTTCCCATTTATTATACTAGGAACCATTTCTAAAAAATGACATACATTAGATCATAACATTATGAAACATAATGTATAATCCAAAAACTAGTGAAATACTTAACATAAATTGAAAATTTTATACATAGTTAATCTCATAATCATAAACATGGTTTATTTGGGAAATTATTTAAATCATAAAATATTTTCAAATAATTTATATTGGTTTTTAAAGAAAATGATAATTAACCAAATCATATTCCCAGTAAGTGTCAAACCAAGTGTGTAGCAAAGCCCTTTGTCATCTACCAAGTAATTATTGAGTCAATAATGACATGACTTTTTCAAGTTATTACTCTTAGGACCATCTATTATAGGGCCACATTCACTTTAAGTATCCAGATAGGGATATATTTCTAGGAAACCCACATAATCTATACCATAAAAAAACTTTAGGAAATTATTCCATACTTATAATTATTATCAAAATCAGTCATAGGGTTATGTTCTCTAATATATATTTTCCTAAATCTAGTTTTCAAGGTTTCTACTAAACTTTCTTTAATACCAATAGTAAAGACTCAGACCCTGGTATCCTATAGTTATTGTTTAATTTATTACATTTTCACTAGATAAAAGGAATCAAATCCTGAGGACTGGATAGTTTAGTAGCCTTGGTAAAATAGATGCATACATAAATCCAAATTACATAGGAAACATAAACTGAAACTTATAAATTTCTTTCATAACACCATTATACACTTTAGAATAACCCTTCATAAAAATCATAATAAACTTCCAGGATTCTTGATTAAAATAAACATAAAAAATGGGTGGGCTCAAATGCTCAATAAGGGTATGTGTATAGTGGAAACAATCAATAATAAATAAGAAATAATCAATATGGAATGTTAAATAACTGAAATTCATTCCATTTAATCAAAAACTTGAGTATAATATGGTAGTAATAAATAATTATCAAATAATGCCATATAAATAATCACATGATCATGAAACTTATCAATGGATATTCTAACTAATAGAATAATCACATGGAAATCAATAAAAAATATCATAATGAGGGAATGAAAAATTTTGGACATCATAAACATATCATTATGGCCTTGTGCTAAGATATATTACATAAATGGGAAAGGCCTCGACCAAATAAGCAAACTATTTTGTCTCATGAGACCTGTCGATGCATCAAGGGGCAATATCAGGCTCCTCCCATCACATAATAAGTATAATTTATTCCTCATATTAAAGTGGATAAACCTAATCAACATATACATTCATATTGAAAATCAATCATATGTAATATTAATAATTTTCTCAATCAATAAACATAATCATGAACCATTCAGAGTAATATGGAGAATGGTATCAAAATAGTATATCCACAATCAAACTTATCATAAACCATAAAGATAAATAAGAAGGATGGTATCATTATAAAATACCCCTAGTGAATCACAGGTAGAATAGGGATTTTTTATTTTTATTAATAGAAATTCCATAAGAATATCATTTAAAATATTCTTGAGGAAAATAACATTTACTCTTTGAAAATAACCTTTTTAAAATTAAAATTGCACAAAATATTTTGGAAATACTTTTCTTTAAAAAAAACTTTTAAAATTATTAGGTAAACTTTAAAACATTGATTGTTTATGATGCTGGGAAATTATGTTCATGTTATACACTTTAAAATAAATATTACTTTCATATCTTTAGTAAAAGTCAAACAAGACTTGTTTGGAAAATGATAGGAAGATTCCTTTTAAAAAAATTTGTAAAAATCTAATCATGGAAAAAAAATTATTTAATAAATACTTTTTATAATGTTTAAAAAATTGAAAACATTTTTAGAAAACATTTATTTGTAATAAAAGGAATTTTTTACCAAAGAGAGAAATAAAATCAAATTTTCTTAAAACATTTTCTCAATAATATTAACTACCAAATAAAGGAAAAGGGGTAATATTTATTGAAAATTTAATGAATAACCATATGATAATAAAATTCATGAATTTATTCAGAGGTAGATCATAATATTTCATCATTATAAACTTAATCATAAATAATCCTGATAATTAAAGAGATTACAACATAAACCCTTATCACATTGGTAACATTTGAATCATAATCACAGTGAATTAAATAACTTCAAATGTATATATAAATAAAATTTAGATAAATATATTCATGATATATAATATCAAATGGAAATAATAAACACCATACAAAATAAATAAGTTTTGAATATGGAATATGTCTCATGAAAGTAAAATTGAGACGATAAACCCTTACAAAGATTGCATCATTGGAGTGAGAATAAATCAATTAAGTAAGTATGTGTGGCATATATAAATCCACATAATACAATTGGAAATAAAACATAATACAATTAGAGGTCATTTCACACATATTATTTTCATAACATAATCAATGAAGTAGAAGTTTAACCCAATGAATGGAAATTGAGTTAAGAAACCCCTCACCTTGAGTCTGACTTCATTCATACATGTATAATCATCATCTATAGTAGTTTTAAACATGATATTAACTTATAATAGAACCATATTAGTATTTATAATATGATATATGATCCTTTTATAACTTTTTTTCACCTTTTCATTAATAATCATTCATTATCACTATTGCATCGGGTGTTAGTTGCCTTGCTTTCTCATGCATGTTTTGTCATGAAAGTTCTAGATCTTGAACATAGAATATAGTTCCATGATCTCTAGAATGATATCAATTTTATAAATATAATTTTTTTATTATATAAATTTTGACAATCATTATTGATATTTTAACATGGAGAATGAATCACATTGCTTCGTGAAGAAGACAAGTTGTACATACGCATGAACGACATTGTCATTTCCTTAACTGGTGAACAGGTAAGAATGTGGATGGTATATTAATTTTAAAAAATAAATATCATGTAATATCTATCACATATATTTTTTAAATTTATCCTTTATTACCTTCCATTTAAATCATAAGTGAAAGACAAATCACATCATTTCGTGAGGCAGTAGTACGTCGTACACATTGGCAACTTTATCGTATTCTCTACGGAATGAAAAATAAGAAGGTATATATGATATTATAATAAAATAAGTATAATTATAAAATAAATATAATATATAAACATTATATCCATCATAATATTCAACTTTGATATGTTTTTATAGAAAACATATCACATCAGTTCACTTGGGAGTAGTCTGCCAGACACACAAGCAACATTGCCATTTCCCATTTGAGGGAATGGGAGATAGATATAGGTCATATACTTAACAAAATAACATATTAATATATGTAAGATGATTATTTTATTGTATTATCTTATTTTAATAATAATTTATGTAGTTGGAGTAAGAAATAAAATAAATATGCTCGTTGAAAAATGTTACCTCTTCTTCAGATAACTTCTTTTGGTTTTCACCAAAATTCTTCTTTAGTTAGATTTATGACCAAACCAAGTCTTCTAATATTATGGTAGGGAATTAGGGAAGTTATTTGGTCAGTTATTTTATAAACCAATGGGTTTTTTAAGTGTTTAATGGAGAGAAGAGGGTTGCCTTTTATAAGTGGGGGAGAGGATACACTTGGAATTTTTGAAAAGAAATAATTCCACCAACATTTTTCTCATGAAACAAGGATCACAAATGAACCAATTTCTAACCTTAGAATATATAAGTTCAATATATAACCATAAAATATAAATTATATAATTTTTCGATCATTATTAACCCTTATATTTTTAGTTTAACCCCCGGTGAACCCATTTTTACCTTAACCACAGTAAATAATTTTTTAATATTTTTACTATTCATTATGGTAAAAAATAAAGTTGAACTTATTAGATGATATAAATTATGATGATTCCAAATGTGGAATCCTTTTTTATAAAATCAAAATTAATATCAAATATTATTTTATCTGATCCTTAACCCCTCTTTTGAGAAATTATTTGAAATATCAAATTTATATGTTTCTACTATTTTGATTAACTGGGCATTTTTATTAATTTTGGGGATTTATTTTCAATTTGTTTTAAATAGAAATTTTTATTGGGAACTAAATCCCACCCTCTTAATTTACTCACTCCAACCAAAATTTAGTATCATAGGATTTTCAAATATCTTTTTAACTGTGATTTAGTTATATTGTAAAGATCTTAAATTTCTGTTATTTATAAATTTAATTATTTATGGGTAATAAGAGATGAGGGTGATACTAATAATCATACTCCTTATTTTAATGCAACTAATTATTATAAATATAATATTAAAATTAAAATACATCTTGAAATCATGGGTTTTGAAATTTGGACTATCATTGAGGATAAATACAAATTACCCAAAACTGCTAGAGCTTAATGGAATGATCCTATTAAAGTAGTTTATAACAACAAATGTAAATACATGAATAATTTATATTGTGATTCAGGTGGTGAATAATTTAATATAATTTTTTCTTATACTACTACACTTGAAATTTGGGATACTTTGGTTGTTTCTATTAAAGTAATTTCAAATGTCAAAGAACTGAATTTGAATTCTTAAACTATTAAATATGATACATTTAAGATGAAACTTTATGAACCAATTTTTGATATGTATCTTAGGTTTAAAGAAATTATGAAATTGATTCACTCATTTTGGAAACCACTTTCTAACAAAGACCAAGTGATTCTCCTATTGTGGTGTTTACCAAATAGATATAGAGGAACTTCAGTTTCAATTCAAGAGTCATGTGACATAAGTAGGTTTCCTATAAAAGAGTTTAAAGGAAATATCATGATGTTTGAAGAGGAAATCAAAGTAAATAGATAAAAATTAGACAAACCAAAGAGTAAATCTATATCATTCAAAAATAATGCTTCAAAACAAAAATAGAAGGTTAAAGAGGATAGATCAAGTGATAAAGAGTCACATGTTGACAATGATTAGGAAATGTCCCATCTAGCTTGGAATTTAAATAATTTCTACAAAAGAAAAAAAATCAGGAAACCTAGTTATAGAGTTATGTATTACAATATAGGTAACTAGAGAATAGAATGGAAAAAAGTATGATACTACAAATGAGATAGTCTTCTATGAATGTAAGAGAAAAGGTCATCTCAAAAAATATTCTCTTAAGTTAACATTTAAGAATAAATATAAAGACCAGTATAAGAGGTATAAGAAAGCTATGAAAGAAACTTAGAGTTCTTCAGAAGATATTTAAAGAAAATTTGACTCAATTAAATAAGATAAGCATGATATAGCCAACATGTGTTTTATGACAAACACATCTCAAGTATCTAGTATGTTTCTTTCATCTCTTATTGATAATTCTAATCTTTATAGAGAAAAAAATAAAGAAAAAATATCTAATGAAAAAAATTTCAAATACTAAAATATGTTGGAGGGTACCTTCAATGAACATAAATACAAGTATAAAAATTTAAAGAAGAAACATGCCTTGTCTTCTCACTTTAAAACAGATCGTAATATTGATTTGTTTATAAAAGAAAAAAATGCATTAAAATTATCCAATGAACAAATAAAAAATATTCAGAAAGATTTAAAAATAGAAGAAATACCTTGACTTGGATTCTTGGAAAGAAAACTGCACCTAAATATACTATTGGAATGGGATTTCATCCTGGAAAAAGAAGGATTATTAAAAATCAATTTATTACTAGCTCTAGTTCTACTAATTTTGTCACTATTTTTTATTATTCTTGACCTAAAAAAGTCTTTTATTTAAAAAATTATTAGATCTAACTATAATATACCAATTAAAAAATTATGGATTCAAAAATTCTTTATTACTAACATCTAAGGATCCAATAAAATTTGGGTACCAAATTAATTTTTGGTTGAAAATAAATTTTATAAAAAACCTTCTTGAAAATATACAGTAAGCACTTGTGGTATCTAGATAGTTGCTACTTCAAAAACATGACTGGGAACTATTCATGTTTCAAGAACCTAATCAAGGTTGATGGTGGAAAAGTCACTTTCGATGATAATGCCAAAGGAAATATAATTGGACTTGACCAAATCGGTAACTCTAATATTGTTTTAATTTCTAAAGTTTTGTTTATGGATGGATCAAATTATAATATTCTTAACATATCACAGCTACATGATGATGGTTTCCATGTTATATTTGAAAATAATTCCTGAAAATTTTTTGATTCTAAAAATGATTTAGTTTTCACTACTTTAATAAATGATAATTTATATACTATTAATTTATATTCCTTGTTTTCTCAAAACATTTCTTATATAAGTATTTTTATAAAGAGTTTAAGATTCAGAAACGAAGACTAAGACATTGCAACATACACTTTATTAGAAAGATAAATAGGAAATGGTTAGTTAAAGATATTACTAAACTATATTTACCAAATGATAAATTCTATAATGCATGTCAACAAGGGAAACAACACAAAATCTCTTTCAAATCAAAGAATCTTTAACTTCTCAACCCTGGAGTTGGTTGATATGGATTTGATTGGGCCCTCTAGAATTTCTAGCTTAAATGGGAAGCACTATTTTTATGTTCTAGTTGATGATTTTTTTAGATGTACTTGGATATTATTTCTTGATCACAAAATTGATGTTTGTTCATATTTTACTAATTATGATAAATCTATAGAAAATATTAGTGGACTAAAAATTAATACCCGGAGAAGTGATCATGGTCGTGAGTTTAAAAATTAATATTTTGAATCTTTTTTCTCAAAAATAACTATAATCATAAATTTTCACCTCTAAGTACCCCATAGAAGAATGTATTATTAAAAATAATAAATATAACCCTTCAATAAATTTCTCAAACCATGCTTAATGAGTATGATTTACCTATTTATTTTTTGGTAGAGATTTTGAATACAACTTATTATATAATCAATAGAGTTTTAATTGGACCTATTTTAAAGAAACCCCCTTATGAATTATGGACTGGAAGAAAACCAAAGGTTAATTACTTTATATTTTTTGGTTTCAAAGCCTTTATTATCAATACAAAGTACGATGTTGACAAATTTTCATCCAAGAGTGATGAAAGAATTTTCATTGGATATTCAACGTCTAGTAATTCATATAGGGAGTTTAATAAAAGAAATATTATTGTGGATGAATCTATACATGTAAAATTTGATGAAACAGATCCACATGAGCCTAATACCCCTTAAGAAAACCTTGAATATGATATTTCAAATCTGAATATAAATTCCAAACCTTTTAACAGTTCTTTAAAACAAGAAGAAAAATATTCCAGTTCTGAGGAACAACTTGAACCTAAACCTGTATAGGATAATGAGATATACAGATCTTATTTTATTATAACCTTTAGTAATCATAGATACCATCCTTTAGGTTCTATATTTTTAGATCTAGATAGAGGAACTCAAACTAGATCTTCTCTTTGAAATCAGGTTGAACATCAAGATTTATTATCACAGCTTGAACCTAATAACATTAATGATGCAATTAATGATAAATTTTGGGTGATGGAAATGCAAGAGGAACTTAATAAATATTAAATAAATAAAGTTTTGGAATTAATATATAAACCTAAATACACTCTAACCATTGGTACTAAATGTGTTCTTAGAGATAAGGTTGATGATTTAGGGACTATAGTTTGAAACAAATCCATATCGGTTGCACAAGGATATAGTCAAGAATAAGGTATTGACTATGAGGAAAACTTTTCAACAGTATCTATACTTTAATCCATTAGAATGTTTCTTTCCTATGAATTAAATTTTAATTTCAAACTATATCATATGGATGTTAAGAGTGTATTTGTAAATAGTGACATAGTTGATGGCGTTTTTGTTATACAACTCCCTGTATTTCAAAATCCTCATTTTCCAAATCATTTTTTCAAGATTTCAAAAGATTTACATGGTTTAAAATAATCTATTATATCTTGGTATGATAGGATCACCTAATTTTTTATTTTTTAAGGTTTTACTAAATGCATGGATGACCCTACTTTATTTATAAAAATAATTTCAAATAATTTTTTTGTAGTCCAAATTTATGTTGAGGATATAATTTTTCTAACTTCTAAAAATTATTTTTGTACTAATTTTTCAAAAATAATGAAAAGTGGCTTCGAAATTAGTTTAATAGATGATTTAAAAAATTATGGTTTTCAAATTTTTCAAAATAAAGATGGAATTATTTTAAATCGAAGTAAATAACCCAGATATCTTTAATAAAATTTTGGTATGGATAGCACAAATAGTAGTGATACTCCGATGAGTACAACCTATAATATGGATCTTAATGAAACTAGGAAATCAATGGATCAATCCAATTATAGAGGTATGATTGGAAGCCTACTCTATCGGACTATTATCCAACCAGATATTATGTTTATTGTATGTATGTGTTCCTATTTTCAATTTAGGATTGTTCTATCCTAGAGGAAAATCATTTGATTTAGTAAGTTATTCAAATACATATTTTGGTGGGTTTAAGTTAGATATAAAAAAATCACCTCTCAAAGATTTCACTTTTTAGGAAATTCACTAGTTTCATGGTGTAGTAAACAGAAAAATTCTATTAATTTTTCTAATTATGAGGATGAATATATTGCTACATTAAGTTTTTGTGCATAGATTTTGTGGGTGAAACACACTTTACTAGATTATGGATAATAATTTCAAAATTCCACTATAAATTGTGACAATACAAGCATAATAAATATTTCCAATAATCTTGTATCTCATTCTAGGACAAAACATATTGATATAAGTCATAACATTTTGAGAGATCATTTCCAAAAATATGATATAGCTATTGAATTCATTAGAAATAAACATCATCTTGCTAAAATATTTACAAAATCTTTGAATTCTGATTGATTAATTTGTATCATACATAAACTAGGAATGATAAACTTTAGTTAGTTATCTATATTTGGAGTTACTTTCTAGAAATATCATCCATTGGATAATCCATCATTGGTAATCCTACATTGGTAATACACCATTGGTAATCCACCATTGAAGATCCGCCATTAGAAGATCCAACATTAGAAGATCCAACATTAGAAGATCCACAGCAGAATCATTGGAAGAACGGAATTTGAACCACAGAAGTAACATAATTTGAAAAGCAAGAAAACTTTAGCAGTAAAAATTAACACTCGGTACACTAAAAACTTTCAATTCTTTCAGACTCAAAAAAAATTAAACAAGATCTGAAACAAATTCATAACCCATTGTATGAACCCTCACCAACCACTGCTCAAAGAACCCTCCACCATTGAGTGAATCGAAAACCAACCGCAACCATCTCTTTATTCTCCACGTAGGCGAGTCGCGCCATTGTGCGAAGAGCTCCATTGCGCCGCTGAACCCAAACCTCTGGGATTTTCTGTTGCCGCACCTAACCAGAGGTACCGTCACCTGAATCCGAGGGCCATTGATGTGCCACTGTTAATCCTCCATGGGAGCTTCATGAAGGAGCCACTATAGCACCGCTGGAAGAAACCAGCGAAACCCCCCACCTAGGGTTGCTGCCTAAAGAAGAAGAATCAGAGGGGTTTAAAGTTAATATATATATATATAAATAAAAATTAAACATTAACAAAATTAAAACAATAAAATAAATATAAAAAAATATTAATAAAATAAATTATATTAAACTAAAATAATAACAATAACTTAATGATTAAAATTAAAATAAATAAATTTTAATAAATTCATTCATTATAATTTTAAAAAATTTAATAATTTAAATAAACTAATCAATTCATATTAACTAATAATAATCTAATTTAAAAAATATATAATAAAGTTTTAATAACTACTTACTAGTAATATTTTTTAATAAAAATTATCATATAAATAAATATTAAATATTAATCTTAATAATTTAATCTAACTATTAATTGAATAACTTAATTAAATAATGACATTTTACAATCCTAAAATAATATAATAAGTTAATTAAAATAACAAATTTAATAATTAATAATTAATTTAAGTTTTAAATTAAATTAGTAATAATTATCAATTAAGATATTTATTAATTAATAACAATTAACTTTTTAATTTCTGATAATTACTTTTAATTAATTTTTATTCATGTTTTTAACTGTTTTGTTTTGTTCTTTCATGTGTAGGTTCAAAGAAAAATCCAAAACACATCCATATTCATTCAATTAAATCATCGATAGTTAGTTATAAGGGAAAAGATCAAATGATGTGTGACTCACCAAAGATTACACATGTGCAATGCGAAATTGAAGAACACTTAAAGTCAGTGGAAAACAAGGGGTGATGTGCAGCAGATGATAGTGAGTTTAAAACAGACCAGTGAGGAGAAAGTGAGGGTACTCGGAGACACGCAACTCACGAGAACTCTCGATCATTCGACAACTCAAGTTCTCACACATCATAGTAGAGCAGATCCGAGGAGAAGATTCTAGAGACCCGGTGGGCAGTCCTAGATTCGAAGGAGTACAGGAGCAGAGCTTCATTTAGGGAGTTCTTCTTACCACTTGTTTTAACTCTTGTACTCTGTTCTATGATGATTTAAATTAATTTAAATAAAATAAACATGATTTTTAGAAAAATATTCTAGTTCTGGTAATTTCTACTTATACTGGTTATTTTTTATCATCCTTTTCAAAAATCAATTAAATGCGTTCAAATCTGATCGGCAAGATCAATTTTGAATTCATTCAACTGAATTGTGCCACTAGCATTCGATTTTTAATTCCATTATTATTTGGTGAGAATGAATGTGGATTCATTTTTTAAAACATTTAACTTAAAATGAAAACTTCATAGCTTACGATGAGTTTGTTCGGTCGTCATCTCCAAAGATAAATTTTCATAGTGGAACTTTATTGGAGTGGCGAACTCCAAGATTGATCAATCTATATAGCTTATCTCCTGGTAAGGGAAGTAAGTCATTATTTTTACAGTGGTACATTTCAGCAACATTTATGTTATTAGGATTCCTTTTAAAAATAGTAGAATATAATTTTTCTCCAAGATTTTCATCCTAATTGTTCATCTAACAGCGTTTAATATTTATGTTGCTTCCTACTTTAAAAATATTTCCTATTTCATCATAGTGTAGAAATAAAATACCAAAAAATGTGGTGTTTCTTTACTTCTTTATAAAAACACAAAAAATATATATAAAAAGTAAACAATTATCCCCACTGCTGACAACAGTGGGATGTTTGGAGTTTTTTTTAACAAAAAGTGGTACCTTCCTTCCCTATGAGTTTGACCCTACAAACCATTATACATTGTAGTTAGTTGGAATTATAAATAATTAAACTTTGACTCAATTTCAGTGATGGTCATGTCAAGTTTTTGGCTCCGTTTTTGGGGAAGGCATGAGCCAGTACTTTTATAAAAAATTTCAAAAAAAAATGACACAAATAAAAACACCAAAAAATTGAAAATTTTGGAAACTGTTTAAAAAAAATATGTTCTATCAAATTTTGTGAGTTACTATGTTGTTGTTGATACTATATTTCAATTATCTTTTACTTTTGTTCCTATTTATTTTTATTGTTTGCTGTATTGAACTATTTTTCTAAATTCAATTGTTGTTACCCATTGCATGAGCACAAGAGCATATTCTGGTAGTCTAGAGCCTTTGAACTTAAAAATAGACAAACATTTTACAGCTCTAAGAAAGAACAACAAAATTGAAATGGAGAACATAGATAATAGATTCCCTGATAAAAACTTTCAAAACCATCTAGAACTCTTAGAGAATGCGAGGCCTGTGATGAGGGAATTCCCACTCCCTCAAGTTTCAAGCAACCCTTCTTCCATTAGACTAAGTCCTAGAGCCCAAAAATACGAGCTGAAATAGTCCCACATTTCACTGCTTCCTGTATTCAATGGGATCTCTAATGAGGACTCTCTTGCCTTCATTAGAGACTTCTACAATACTTTACAGCATTTACCTCTTCTAGGACTCACTGAAAATGAGTTGAGAATGAGAGTCTTTCCCTTTTTCCTTAAATGGAATGCTAGGAACTGGTTTTTGAGCCTATATGATAACATTTTTGAGAACTGGGATCAAGTATACAATTATTTTATAATGAAATTTTATCCCCAAATACTTAAGGGTGAACTGATAACAAAAATCACTAGTTTTTATCAAGAGGATGGAGAAGCTTTCTATGAATCTTGGGATAGATTTAGGGACCTACTTAGGTAGTGTCCCCATCATCAACTCCCATACCACCTTCTCATGGATACCTTCAATGAAAGGTTATCCTCCTCTGTATAGAACCTAGTTGATCAAGCTATTGAGGGTAATTATAATGACAAGATAGACGAAGAGTTGAGAAAAATATTTAACAATCTTTTAACTGAAATCTCAACATAAAAATTCAAGAAGAAAAAGAGTCAATATAAATGTTAATGTTAACTCTAGTTAAATGAATGAAACTCAAGCTCAACTTTCTGAAATCACAAACTAACTTAAATATTTAATGAACCAGAATTCAAAATAGTCTTCTAACCAACTGGGTTTTCAAAACCCCAACCAATCACTTAGAGTAAAATGTTCACAATGTGGAATGTTTGGTCACATTGAAAACTTTTTTCCCAACATTGACATGTCATCCCAACAACAAGAAAACTCAAATTTTGTCAATTATGGTCCTAGAATTCCTCGTAAAGAAGATCCATTTTCAAAAAACTACAACCAAGGCTATAGGAACCATCGAAACTTGTCTTGGAAAGATCAAGGTTTAATTAAGCAATCCACGTCCCCTAATTACTCAAACCAACCAAGAAAAAACTTTCAAAATCAACAAAGGGGTGAATCTTCAAACTCTCAAGGTAATAATGATGGCCAAATGTCTTTTAATATAGATCTAATTTTGAATAAAATGAACACTCAAGAAGAAAGATTCATGAATCAGCTCAATAAACATAAAACCAAATATGAATCTGATAAAATGAAAAATGATGTTAAAGTGTAGAATATGTAAACACAGGTTGGACAATTAGCTAGAGATTTGACTTCTGGGGAAAAATCTAGGTTTCCTAGTACAAATGAACTGAATCCTTAGGATAAAATCATAGATATATTCACTAGGAGTGGCCTCAATACTCAAATTGTTGCTGAGAAACACCTTGAAAATTTCCAAAATGAAAAACTATGTGAATCTAAAAATAAAAATGTGATTTGTGCCCAATCTAGAAAACAACATAAATGCCTTAAAAATGATCAAAATCTGAATTTATCACCAGAAACTCAAGCCATAAATTCTTCTAAAAATAAAAAAAATAAAGGAAAAGAAAAAATTTATGAATAGGTGAGGGAAATTCCAACTATTCTAGGAAATTTTTTCCCACCCATCCCTTTCCTTGAGAAAATCAAACATCAAAGTAACACCAAGGATGAACTTATTCAGTTCCTTAGGCTTATTACAAAACTTCAAGTGAACATTCCATTCTTTCAATCTTTAATTAAAATCCTATATTACTTGAAATCTCTTAAGAAAATTGTTTCAAATAAAAAGACTCTTCAAGAATTTGATACTTACAACCTCACTGAAGAGTGTAGTGTTATACTCTAAAAGAAAATCCATCCCAAACTAAAAGACCCAGGTAGCTTTGTTATCCCATTCACCCTAGGAAATTTTGATCATCTCAATGGTCTTTGTGACTTAGGTGCTAGTATTAACCTGCTCCCATACTCATTATTTCAATAGTTGAGATAGGGTGATATTCAACCCACCACAGTCATACTATAATTAGTTGACTGTTCTTTCACTCATCTTGTGGGTAGGGTAGATGATTTGTTAGTTGGCGTAGGGAAACTATTTTTTCCCATAGACTTCTTAGTATTGGATATAGAGTGTGATCAAGAGGTTCTCATCATCTCGGGTAGGCCCTTCTTGGCCACTGGTGGTGCTGTAATTCATGTGTCTAAAGGCCATCTAATTTTCAAAATTGGAGAACAAGAAGAAGAGTTTAATGTATTCAAAAACATTAAAGGACCAACATTCCCTAAAAACTGTTCAATGGTAGAGTCCTTAGAAGCTGAAATTTCAAATGAAAATCTTGAAGAATATTAAAAACAATCCTCTATTGAAGAAATTCATTTGGAAGCAGAAAATCTTGATTTTCTTGTCTTAAAAGTTGAAAATTCTGCTCAAGTAGAAAATCTGGAATGTTTTCCAAATCTAGAAAATTGTCCAGTTACTACTGTAGGAGAGTCCACTATTTCTGAACTTAGGAGATTTTTGAGTGAAATTGAGGGTTACTCTATTTTCACCAACACTACTGAGCACTTTGATGATTTTGAGGGAGATATTTTGAGACAACTTGATGATTCGGCTTTGATAAAACTGTTAAATTTTAATCTAGAAAATCTAGACAGTGAGCTATCCACTTTGGAAACCAGCACTGTAAAGTCTAAATATGAGCTAGAAATTGAAAATATTTCATCATTTCAAACTCCTTACAAGAGATATATTGAATACCTTGGTCCACCTAGGTCCAAGAGTCTTCCTTCTGGTGAAAAACCACCCATTCTTGAACTAAATCCACTACCTCCACATTTTAAATATTCATTTTTTGGTGAGAATTACACTTTTCTTATCATCATTTCTGCTGATCTGAATGAAAATAAAGAAGAGAGATTGCTTAATGTTCTTAAAAAGTTTAAATTTCCCATAGGTTAGACCATATCTAATATAAAAGGTATTAGTACCTCATTCTTCATGCACAAAATTCCTATGGATCCGGATCATAATCCAAGGGTACAGTGTTAAAGAAGATTAAATCCAAACATGAAAGAAGTTGTGAGAGAGGAAGTGATTAAACTGTTAGAAATTGGTATCATATATCTCATCTCTGATAGTGCTTGGGTTTTCCTTAAGAAAAGAGGTTTCACTATGGTTAAAAATGAAAAAAAATGAAGAGATTCAAGTTAGAAAAGCCACAAAATTGAGAGTTTGTATAGATTATAGAAATTTGAATGTATCCACTAGGAAGGAACATTTTCTAATGCCCTTTCTTGATAAAATGCTTGGGCAGATTGCTGGAAATGAATTTTTTCTATTTCCTAGATGGGTATTCTGATTACAACCAGATTCCTAATACTCTAGAGGATCAAGAGAAGACTACTTTCACATGACCCTTTGGGACATTCTCCTACTGGTGAATTCCCTTTGGGTGTAGAGCTTCAGCTACCTTTCAAAGGCGTATGATGGTTATCTTTTCATACATTATTGAGAGGATCATTTAGTTATTCATGGATTATTTCTCTATCATGGGTAGTACTTTTGATACTTGTTTAGGGAATCTTGAGTTAGTTTTGGAGAGATGTATTGAAAGCAACCTTGTTCTTAATTGAGAAAAGTGTCGATTTATGGTAACAGAAGGTATTTTGTTGGGTTATAAAGTTTCTAAGAGAGGTTTTGGAAGTTGATACTGCTAAGATAGAAGTCATTCAAAAATTACCACTTCTTGAAAATGTAGATGGTGTTATAAGTTTCTTAGGGCATGTCGGTTTCAACTGGAGGTTTATCAAAGAATTTTCCAAAATCACTAAGCCCTTGTGTTCTTTGCTGGTAAAGGATTCACCTTTCAAATTTGAGGAAAACTATTTGAAATCATTCAATATACTAAAGGAAAAACTCACTAAATCACCTATCATCACTGAACCTAATTGGAAACTTCCTTTTGAACTTATGTGTGATGCTAGTGATTTGACAGTTGGTGATGTCCTTAGATAGAGTAGAGATAGAAAGTTGCATGTGATTTATTATGCTATTATATTTCTAGATGAGGCTCAAATAAATTATAACACTACTTAAAAAGATATGTTTGTCATTGTGTTTTCTCTAGATAAGTTTAGATGGTACCTTTTCATCTCAAAAGTTATCATTTTCACCGATCATTATTCCTTGAAGTACGTGCTATCTAAGAAAGAAACTAAACCCAGGCTGATTAGATGGATTTTATTGTTATATTAATTTAATTTAGAAATAAGGTATAATAAGGGAACTGAATACTTAGTTGCTGACAATCATTCTAAGCTTCCTCATACTCATTCTGAAGATCCAAGGGAGATCAATTCTTCCTTTCCTGATGAAAAACCACTCACTGTGTCAATCAAGCAGTCTCCATGGTATGTATATTTTTCCAATTTCTTGGCAGTAGGATTTTATCCCAAAGATATGTCTAATAACCAAAGGAATAAATTTATTTATAAACCTAAATACAACCTTTTGTATGAACCTTTGTTGTTAAGGAGGTGTGCTGATGGTATTCTTAGGAGGTCTATGCCTAAGGAAGAGGTGCTACCTATTCTAGAGAGTTGTCACTCCTCGCCTTGGGGAGGTCACCATGGTGGTGAAAGGACAACTCAAAAGGTTCTTCAATCTGGTTTCTATTTTCCCACCCTTTTTAAGGATGCTAGGAGTTTTTTGGTTGGCTGTGATAAGTGTCAAAGGCTAGGAAATGTTGGTAGAAAATAGGAATTACCCCAAAAGGGTATTTTAGAAGTATAAATTTTTGATGTTTGGGGTTTAGATTTCATGGGTCCATTTCCATCATCTCATGGAAATGATTACATTCTTGTTGTTGTTGATTATGTTTCTAAGTGGGTTTAGGTAGTGGCACTGCCCAATAATCAAGCCAACAATGTTATAAAATTTGTTAAAAATAACATCTTTTCAAGATTTTGAGTTCCCAAATCCTTTATCACTAATAATGGAACACATTTTACGAACTAAAAATTTAAGGCTTTGATAGAAAAGTATAGTTGTGTGGATAAGACTGGTACTCCTTATCATCTACAGTTCAGTGGACAGGTGGAAATCTCAAATAGAGAGCTGAAACAGATTCTTGAAAAAAAATGTCTCAAACTTTATAAAATATTGGTCTCTTAAATTGGATGAAACTTTATGGGCATATAGAACAGCTTTCAAGACCCCAATATGTATGTCTCTAATAGGATTTTGTATGGAAAATTTTGTCATTTTCCTTTGGAGCTGCAACATAAATCATATTGGGTGGTTAAGGCCTTAAACTTTGACTTTAAGAGTGATGGTGAGAGGATATTGCTTGAGCTGAGTGAGTTAGATGAGATAAGGATAGAGAGTTATGATAATTCAAAGATCTATAAAGATATGACTAAAATATTTCATGATTATATCATTAAAACCAAAGAATTCAAACATGGACAAAAGGTCCTTCTCTTTAACTCTAGACTTAAACTCTTTCTTGAAAAACTTAAGTCCAAGTGGTCTAGACCATTCACTGTTGTTGGAGTTCTTAATAATGTATCTTTAGAGATAGTTAGTGAGGAGAATAAACCCATGTTGGTTAATGGGTATAGAGTAAAACTTTATTTTAAAGGACAACAAAAGGGCTTGGTTACCTTTAATTTACTTGATAACTGATTCTGAATAAAGTCTGGCTAAAGACTTTAAAACTTAGCATTGAATGGGAGGTAACCCATGGTTCTTGTTTTGTCCTTTTTGTTGCTTCATTTTTTGGAATTTGAATAAAAATTTTGCATGCTCTATTTTTGGGTAATTCTTGTTTTTTCTTTGTTCTTGCCCTTGGTTCTTATTTTCTGTGTGAGGATGCTATTGTTGTGTCACAAGGGAGTATAATTCCCATGTTGTAGGATTAATGACAAACCATTTCAGGGAAGTACTTTAATTTCTTTATTTTTTTCTACTCTTGTTCACTTTAATAAAAATTCATTGATAAGTTGCATTTTCTCTGTTATCAGTGAGTCATTGACTCACCGATGCACCTAATCCACTGACGCACTGCTGTTGGTGACTCATTTGTGCTACTGTCAGTGACTTGGTTAATGTTACTTTAAATATTCTACTTTTAATAAGAAATCTACTGCGTGTCTTGCTTGAAAAATTCTGCATATGCTAAAAAATTGTACATGTATTGGAATGAAAGTATGTTGCATGTCACTGTGTTTTAAAAACTATGCATGTTCCTCCTAGTTGAAAAAGGAGTTTAAATGGTTTAATATATTTAATGTTTGAACTTAAGTGTGGGGGGGTACATGTAGGTTGGTTGTTTTTCTTTTAATTGAATCTTCTTGTATTTATAGGCTATTTAGCATGCCTTTATCTGCTCTATTGAAATTCTATTTGAATCCAAAAAAATTAACCTGATGCACCCTTTTCACTGTGTACCCATAAGACACATGCTATTGATAAATATTTTGAAAATTATTTTCATTGACTTAAATGTTAATACATGTCTTTGGATAATTATCATGCTATAAATATTTTTATGGAAAACAATATTTTTGAACTTTAATGAAACCTTTTAACATGTCATAAATCTACTAAATTGAAAATATGTTTTGAACTTTAATTGATACATTTTTCTTCTCCAGATTTTAATTCAACTTTGGGGACAAAGTTGGTTTTAATTGTGAGGGAGGGGAACAAATTATTAATTGAGCTAAACTGTGCTTAAATGAAATCCCTTCAATTCTCACTTCTTACAAACTTTTTTTCAAAAAAGAAAAAAAATGGTCAAATTTTTTTAAAATTCTTGTACAATTTAGGTTGTATGTTGTTTCTAAAATGGGTTTTGATTAAGTAAAGTGCCTTTATGTTAGTTAAGACTTGATTTTAATCTAAAATTAATGTGGGTGAATGATTTATGAGTGAGCATGCTTAGTGATTTTATGAAAATTTGTTTTAGGAACTACTTTTGAGAGTGATTTGGGATACATTTTTATGGAATTGAAATCATAGCTCTAGTAACTAAATGTTTAAGATTTTTTCTTGGGACTTCATTATTCTTTTAATTTATAAAAAATAATAACCTTAATGATGCCCATGAGTTGCCTCCTATGCCACCGTTACCTTCGCAACTCGAGTCACAGTTCCTCTATCAGTGATTCGATTCACCTTCCCAAATCTCATTCACCATCCAAAATCCAAACAAACTATCCATAACATAATCATTGGAAGAACATAATTTGAAAAATAAAAGCAACATAATTCAAAAAGAAAGAAAACTTTAGCAAAAAAAATCAACACTCAATACACTAAAAACATTCGATTCTTTCATACTCAAAACAAATTAAACTAGATCTGAAACAAATTCATGAACCATTGTTCAAACCCTCACTGACTGCTTCTCAAAGAACCCTCTGCCGCCAAGTGAATCAAAAACCAGTTGTAACCATCTCCTTGTTCTTCATGTAGGCGAGTGATAAAAAACTATTTTATTGAATATTTTATTGATAATAAATGATATAATTTCCTCAAATTGTGTTAAATATGTTTATTTATATAATATTTGGGATTAGATCATTCATTTGAATATTTGATGAAAATTCCAGTTTTACCCTTTATAGTTCACTGTAGTATTTAGAATATAAATATTTTTATATTTATTATTTGAAATTTTAATTTTGTAACAGTGTTCCTAACTTAATTATCTACAACTTTCATTCAGGACACTAGAGCTAAAGAGTTCATTTGGTTGTTGAAATTGGTCCATGAAGTCGAAGTTGGGCTGGGCTCTCCAGAATGGAGAAGCTTCTGTATTTCGGCCATAACTCCTTCATATCGGACTTTATTGAGCCCAAAGTTGGAGAGGAGATAGAAGACACATATACTCACATTTTATCCTTCTGGAAGGCCGGCCAATTCACGCGTTTTAATGGTAAAATGGGCGGTTCAAGTTGGCATAAAATATTTGGCCGAATTTCCACATTCACACTTGAAACCACTTGTAACCTCTCCTCCCCTACCCTCTATAAATTGGAGTTTTTCTTATTTGGAGGATTTAGGACGTGCATTGGGAAGTTGAGGTCAGAGTATAAGTGGATCCAATCCAATTCTCTAACCATTTCAATAAGGGTAGATCTTGAAGCAAGGATCCCTTCGACGAAGCCTTCTTCTTCTCCTTCATGTTGTAATGATTTTGTTTATGTAATAAACTTCTTTGTTATTCTTTTATTTCTTCTCTTTTCTTCTGTTTTGTTTAAATTTCTTATTCTATTAATCTTCCTAATTGGGCTGGAATTCTTGAGTAGAAGCGTTATTGGGTTATACCCATTTTAAACCTTTGCACATGCAAAACGCTTCTACGATGATTACGCCACTCATGGAAGAGTAGTCTTTTAGTAGTCGATCTATCTTCTACCCTCTTCATTTAATTATTTTGAATAAATGAGATACTATAATTCACTTAATATGATCCATGAATTGTGTTTTTTAAATTGTAAGAAACTAAGTAAGCAATTTAACAATTAACACAAAAACACGCGAGGTCGGGATTTTGTGTAAATTGTGAGAGCGCGATCTTAATCAGTAATATAAGACCACACGGGATAAATTTGTAGAGTTCAAATATAATCCCTAAACACAATTCATCCTCATTTCCATAATGGATATGTGCCTTAATTTACCACTGACCATAAGCTAATCTTAGAACATCAATCAAAGCAGGGTGCTGCGATTGCATGTTCCGAAGTTAGCCTAGGGTTAAATTCACATCATCTTCATGGTAAAGTTAATTCTCGTAGGGTTCAGGATTTAACAAATTAAGGGATCATAATTAAGTGAATATTAATTTAAATGATAATGATTAATAAATGATTGAAGAGGTATAGTTAGATCGATTACGCCTTTTAAATAGATTTCTAAAAAAAACATCTTCTTGTTGTGTCATTTTAATCGAAATTCATTTCAAAACTAAAAACAAAAAAAAATTATACAATCTTCTTCCAGCAAACTTCTTCTAGATTCATAAACTAAAACAAACCCCAATCCTTTAAAGTAGTGTTTTTATTCTATTCTATTTTATTTTATTTTTTTTATAATACCTCTAATAAGTTGTTAAATTCACTTCCTCCTTTGAGAGACGACCTTGGTCAGCCACTCTGCTGCACCTAAGTACCCCAAATTACACTAATCATTTGAGGGCGCCCACGACAGCGCTCTTTCAAATTGGCGCCGTTTCCGGAGAGGCAAGTAATTATTTCAACCAATTAGAGGTATTTATTTTATTTTACATTTTATTCTCTTCCTCTCTTCTTTCTTCCTTCTTTACCCAATCTGATTTTTCTTCTTCTTCTTTTATTTTCTTCTACTTCTTTTTGGACCATCAACTCAAACTTCTCATTTTTATTTTACTATGGTCCAATTTCTTTCTTTTCATTTTTATTTGATCTATGAAACGAACTAATCCTAAAGATCTCTTAGATCTTGACCCTGAGATTGAACGTAGCCTTAGGGCACGAATCAGACATTCTCAATCAACAGGGAGTTTCAATATTCAACCAGTTGGTGAATTCCTCTCTTCTGGAAACATTGAAATTGGAAGCTATTCAAATTCAAACATAAAAGAGGAACCAATGGCTGAAAACAATGGAAATGAACTTAATAGAACCATTCGATAATTGGCTGCACCTGATATTAACTATCAACCAAATTGTATTGCATACCCAAATCTCGAATCGGACTTTGAATTGAAATATGGATTAATTCACCTTCTTCCAAAGTTTCATGGCTTATCTGGTGAGGATCCCAACAAACACCTTAAGGAATTTAATGTGGTTTGCTCAACTTTAAAACCAAGAAATGTTTCTGAAGATCAAATTAAATTAAGAGAATTCCCATTCTCACTTGATGGAGCTACAAAAGATTGGATTTATTATTTGCAACCTGAAGATGTAACATGTTGGAATGATTTGAAACGTCTTTTCTTGCAAAGATTTTTTCCAGCATCAAGGACAACATCCATTCGAAAGGAGATATCGGGGATCAAGCAAGCCCAAGGGGAGTCAATGTATGAGTACTGGGAGAGATTCAAGAAGTTGTGTGCAAGATGCCCACATCACCAAATCAGTGAGCAACTCCTCATTCAGTACTTCTATGAAGGACTCACACCTATGGAGAGAAGCATGGTAGATGTTGCGGCTAGAGAAGCATTGGTGGACAAGACACCAGTAGCTGCACGTGCGTTGATCGACAAGATGGCCCAAAACTCCCAACAATTTGGTGATAGAGGTACACCACATGTCAGGGGAGTACATCAGGTAAGTCCTTCTTCTCTTGAAAGTCATTTGATTGATACTAAGTTGGAAGAATTGACCACTATGGTGAGGAAAATTTCTTTTGCACAAAATACATCTTTACCCCCTCCTTCAAGGCCTTGTGGTATTTGCACTGAGACAAGCCACCCAACTGACTGTTGCCCACAACTCCAAGAAACATAAGATTGTGCAGCAGTGTTCCCTGGGAGACCATTTCAGCAGAAAAAACAACAACCATATCCCCAAAAGAAGTTTGATCCAACATACAACCAAGGGTGGAAATATCAGTCGGACATGAGGTATGGATCTGGACAACAACAAAGGCCACCCTTTCAACAAAACTTCCAGCAGCCTCCACCTTACCAACAGGGTTTCCAACAACCCCAAAGGAGATTCGAAGCTCAAACATCAACGAGTCAGCAACAAGGGAATATCCAACACAAGGTAGACTCTAACACTGATGATCTTTTGAAAAAAATTGTTCTTAATCAACAGAATGAGCTGAAGAGTCAAAGTTCGGAGCTGAGGGAGTTGAAGACTCAAATGAGCCAGATTGCCACCGCCCTCCATGAACTTGTGAGTAAGAATTCTGGAAATCTACCTTCCCAACCCACTCCAAATCCAAAAGGGAATGTTAGTGCCAAAACATTGAGAAGTGGGAAGCAAATGAACGATACATCTGCACCTACCATTCCACCGGGATTCACCTCAACTTCAGAGAAGCCGCATTCCATACCAACTGATGAGCAATCCAAGGAGAAAGATAAAGGTAAGAAAAATATTGATTATGTTCCTCCTAAACCCCTTTCTTTTCCAAACAGGGTTGTTCAAACTAAGAAGATGGCTGAAGAAGCAATGCAAAAGGAGGTTTTGGACACATTCAAGCATGTGGAGATCAACATTCCTCTACTTAAAGCCATTAAGCAAATCCCAAGGTATTCCAAATTCTTAAAAGAACTCTGCACCAATCGAAGAGGGATCAAGGGGAATGAGAGGATCAACATTGGAAGGAATGTATCGGCACTCATTACACCAACTCTAGCAATGCCAACAAAGTGCAAGGATCCCGGGACATTCACCATCCCATGTACCATAGGGGAGTTGCACTTCTCTGATGCTCTTTGTGATTTGGGAGCTTCCATAATTGTGATGCCTCACTCTGTATTATCTTCCTTGCAGATTGGTGATTTGAAGCCAACAAGAGTAGTGGTGTAATTGGCGAATAGAGCTATGGCATATCCAGTGGGAGTTCTTGAGGATGTACTTGTTCGGGTAAGAGACATGATCTTTCCAGCAGACTTCTATGTGCTAAACATGGAGGATGATCAGGTAAGTTCTCATGCCCCCATTATCTTAGGTAGACCCTTCCTCAAAACTGCAAAAACTATCATAAATGTCAATGAGGGTACACTTTCCATGGATTTTGGAGATGAAGTTGTGATATTTAATGTTATGGATTCCATGAAGTACCCCTCAGAGGACCATTCTGCTTTTGTTATCTCCCATTTTGAACCACCAAGTAAAAACATCATGAAATTGGATTGTCCTATGCTTAGGGGGATTATGAGTATTGGTTCTGGTTTAATGTCTAAGAGAACTTCCACACCTGTTTCTAATGAACAAGACTCTCTAATATTTGATTTTGATGTGGATTCATATTCTGGTTTTGATCATGTTCACTCTGATTATGAAATGGCTGTTGAGTATGCTGATGGATTTGATGCTTTATTCTATGATTTTGATGATGTCTATTCTGATACTGATGCTCTTTGTGCACATATTTCAGTTCCTTCAATGTCTTCATCCATACTACACCCTCCTTCATTAGAACTCAAGCCATTGCCACCAAATATGAAATACTCATACTTGTTGAGTGGTGAGAGATTACCTGTTATCATTGCTAACAATCTCCCTTTTGAACATGAAGAAAAGCTTTTGAATATTTTTAGGGAGAACATCAAGGCGATTGGGTGGACCTTGGCTGACATATCAGGTATTAGCCCCTCCATTTGCATGCATAGGATTCTCTTGGAGGATGGGGCTAAACCGGTGAGACAACCACAAAGGAGACTCAATCCCACCCTCCTGGAAGTTGTTAAAAAGGAAGTTGAGAAATTGATCGAGGCAGGTATAATCTTTCCCATTTCAGATTCACAGTGGGTAAGTCCAATTCAGGTTGTGCCTAAGAAAACTGGTTTTACTGTTGTTAAAAATGAGAAAGATGATTTAGTTCCAATGAGGGTGAAAAACAGTTGGCGTGTGTGTATTGATTATAGGAAACTAAATCAGTCCATTCGCAAGGACCATTTCCCCCTCCCATTTATTGATCAGATGCTTGAGAGACTAGCTGGGAAGACACACTATTGTTTCTTGGATGGATTTTCTGGATATTTTCAGGTTCCTATAGCTCCAGAGGATCAGGAGAAGACTAAATTCACCTCTCCCTTTGGCACATTTGCCTACCGGAGGATGCCATTTGGACTTTGCAATGCCCCAGGTACCTTCCAGAGATGTATGGTGAGTATTTTTTCTGATTTTATTGAGACCTGCATGGAGGTATTTATGGATGATTTTACAGTGTATGGGTCTTCATTTGATGAATGTATAATTAGTTTGGGAAAGGTGTTGACTCGTTGTATTGAGAAGAATCTGGTCCTGAACTTTGAAAAGTGTCATTTCATGGAAGAGCATGGCATTGTCTTAGGGCATGTAGTGTCAAAACATAGGATAGAGGTTGATAGATCAAAGGTAGATATTATTTCATCCTTACCATATCCTTCATGTGTGCGTGATGTTAGATCTTTCCTAGGTCATGCAGGATTTTATCGGCGCTTCATCAAAGATTTTAGTAAGATTGCTCTTCCTATGTCAATATTACTTCAAAAGGATTCTGATTTTGTGTTTGATGTTTCTTGCAGGAATTCATTCGATGAGCTAAAACAACGTCTGACCACTCCACCTATCATACAGCCCCCACGGTGGGAGATTCCTTTTGAGCTTATGTGTGACGCCTCCAACTTCGCGGTTGGAGCTGTCTTATCTCAGAGGGTGGAAGGACGTTCACATGTGATCGCCTATGCATCGAGGACACTAGATTCAGCCCAATCAAACTACACTACCACAGAAAAGGAGTTTCTTGCTGTCATATTTGCTTTAGATAAATTCTGTTCATATTTATTGGGCTCTAAAGTAGTTGTTTTTTCTGACCATGTAGCTTTGAGGTACCTCCTAAAGAAGCCAGATGCAAAGCTACGACTTATCCGTTGGATGCTCCTTCTTCAAGTGTTTGACCTTGAGATAAAGGACAAGAAGGGGTCAGAGAATTTGGTGGCAGACCACATGAGTAGGCTTACTCACACACTAGAGGGTGACACCTTGGACCAGGTACCACTTCGGGACACTTTCCCCGATGATCATCTCTATACCATCTCAGGTAAGCATCCTTGGTATGTTGATTTAGTTAATTACATTGTTGGATCTGAAATCCCAGTAAATTTGAAGAAGCATCAAGTCCAAAAATTAAAAAGTGAGTCTAGGTATTATGTGTGGGATGATCTGTACCTCTGGCGCATGTGTAGTGACCAAGTCATTAGGAGGTGTGTTCCCGATCATGAGTTTGAGTCTGTTTTGCATTTCTGTCATACACTTGCTTGTGGTGGACACTTTGGACCCCAACGGACAGCTAGGAAGGTTTTAGACTCTGTATTATATTGGCCTAGCTTGTTCTATGATGCCCATTGTTTTTGTAAGTCATTCTCTCATTGCCAACACACTGGGAACATTTCTAGGAGACATGAGATGCCCCAACAACCCATACTATTTTGTGAGATTTTTGATGTATGGGGCATCGACTTTATGGGTCCTTTTCCTAGTTCATTTGGATTTTTGTATATTTTGGTTGCTGTTGATTATGTGAGTAAATGGGTGGAGGCCAAGGCCACCAGGACTAACGATTCTCATGTTGTTGTGGACTTTGTCAAAGCACATATTTTTTGCAGGTTTGGAGTACCAAAGGCCATCATCAGTGACCAAGGGACACACTTTTGCAATAGGAATTTTGCTTCCCTCCTTCGAAAGTATGGGGTGACACACAAAACATCAACACCATACCACCCCCAAACAAATGGCCAGGCTGAGGTTTCAAATCGTGAGTTGAAACAAATCTTGGAGAAAACCGTGCAGCCAAATAGGAAGGATTGGAGCAAGCGCTTGGATGATGAATTGTGGGCTTATAGGATAGCATACAAGACCCCCATTGGTATGTCCCCATTTCGGATTGTTTTTGGGAAAGTGTGTCATCTCCCCATGGAAGTCGAGCATCGGGCATATTGGGCTATAAAGAAATGTAACATGGATTTGGCCCAAGCTGGAATTCAAAGGAAGTTGCAAATTCAAGAGCTTGAGGAGATTCGACTGTCATCATATGAGAACTCAAGGCTCTACAAGGAAAGATCAAAAGCAGCTCATGACAAAATGATCCAACAAAGGGAGTTTCATGTTGGAGAGAAAGTCCTTCTCTATAGTTCACGACTGAAGTTGATGCCTGGTAAGTTGCGTTCCAGATGGTTAGGTCCTTATATTGTGTCTAATGTTTTTCCTTATGGTGCAGTGGAGATCACACAAGAGGACACTGGAAGGAGCTTTACAATCAATGGGCAACGTTTGAAGAGATACATTGAGGGACATCCTACTGATGCAGTGGATTTTATCACACTGCATGACCCCATCATCACTTGATCACATCAGGCTGTTCCTAACCCTTTCACTTTTATATTATTTGTCCTATTTAAAAATTCTGCATTTCATGTGCATATATCATCTAATAGGTTCACATTGAGGACAATGCAATATTTTAAGTGTGGGGGAGGGAACCTTTTAGTTTAGTAATTTCAATTGTTTTCCTGTTTAAAAAAAACAAAAAAATTGTGCGTTTTTCAAATTTTGTGTGTTTATTTTACAATTTTATGTGTTTTTTGAAACATTTTGAGCTAAAATGATTCTCATCACCATTTTTAAATCCATATCAATAAGTGAAACAATTTACCCCTTGAAACTAAGCTTAAATGAATGCTGAAATGACTTTGTTTCAAGTTCAAATATTTAGTAATTTCATGAAAAGTACGCTGAATTTTGAATCCCATGCCAATATCACTGTCTTTATATTTGAAATCACTTTCCTGTGAGGCTTCTAAACCATTATTCTCATATTCTTTACATTCACCTCACTTCTTGAGAGAACCAAACCATGCTTGATTTAACCAGAATTTGATCTATTCCTGTCAAAACTTGAGGGTTTGAGGTACATATGTTTAAATGATTGAGGCATTTGTTTGGTATTAAAGCCCCTATTTCAAAGAATCCTTTTTTATAATGTCCTACCTTGAATATTTAATCCTTTTATCCCTTAGAATCCATGCACAGCCTGTTAGGTTAAGCCACATTACAAGCCAATTTTCCCTATCCAACCAACTCTTGAAGTGAAATTGCATAATCTAGTTGAGCTTAAGTGTGGGGGAAGTTGTCTTGGGTTTTGCCACCACATTCTGTGATACTTTGGGTGGAAAATTAAATTCTGAAGAGATGTGTTCACTGCTAAAGAAAGTCATTATATTGAAAGCTGTGCCTTTTCTGGAGCTTTCATGACAAGTGAAGCTGTGCCTTTTCTGGAGCTTCTAATTGAGGTGGAAAGCTGTGCCCATCTGGAGCTTTCAAGAAAATCATGTTTGAGAAGATTGAAATTTTTTTATGCTGAAATGGTGAATGGTGTAAACCTTTCATGACTTTTCATGATGATGGAGCTTAATTGATACTATGGGGATTGATGAGAAGACCATATTTAAGTGAAAATTAGATTAATGCAATTTTGCTTCAAAAGAGTCAATCCCTCCTCATTCAGCCTCAGAGTTTTTCACATCTTAATCCTACCAACCGAAAGCCACAGAATAACCCTGAAAAGTCCTCATGATAAACATATTTCCTTGACTCACATCGGGTAGTGATGTAGGAATCTATCAATCCTATGGTGACCCTTGTATGAGTTTGGATGAGAAAGACATTGCAAAAAAAAATTGATATTTGAGTGATGAGAGAAAATTCAAGCGAGGTAAGTGTTTTGTGCATGGGCGGATAAATGAAGTGGAAATATATTGAATGATATAAATGGAGAACTTGAAATAAGGTTTTTTATGAGGCATGATATCTTTTTATTCTTGGTGTGAAATTGATTGATCTTAAGGATATGTGTTTTAAAATTGGTTTTGATTTGATATTGATGTTTACTTGATATGAGGTTTTGCCCAGGTGTGCAAAAGGGTAAGTGTGGGGGAGTTGATAAAACACTATTTTATTGAATATTTTATTGATAATAAATGATATAATTTCCTCAAATTGTGTTAAATATGTTTATTTATAAAATATTTGGAATTAGATCATTCATTTGAATATTTGATTAAAAAATTTCAGTTTTACCCTTTATAGTTCACTGTAGTATTTCGAATATAAATATTTTTGTATTTACTATTTGAAATTGGAATTTTGTAACGGTGTTCATAACTTAATTATCTACAACTTTTAGTCAGGACACTAGAGCTAAAGAGTTCATTTGGTTGTTGACATTGGTCCATGAAGTCAAAGTTGGTCTGGGATCGCCAGAATGGAGAAGCTTCTGTATTTCGGCCATACCTCCTTCATATGGGCCTTTATTGAGCCCAAATTTGGAGATGAGATAGAAGACACATATCCTCACATTTGATCCTTCTGGAAGGCCGGCCAATTCACGCGTCTTGGTGGTCAAATAGGCGGTGAAAGTTGGCATAAAATATTTGTCCGAATTTCCACATTCACACTTGAAACTACTTGTAACCTCTCCTCCCCTCCCCTCTATAAATTGGAGTTTTTTTTATTTGGAGGAGTTGGGACGTGAATTGGGAAGTTGATGGAAGAGGAGAATTGGATCCACTCCAATTATCCAACCATTTCAATAATGGTAGCTCTTGAAGCAAGGATCCCTTCGACGAAGCCTTCTTCTTCTCCTTCATGTTGTAATGATTTTGTTTATGTAATAAACTTCTTTGTTCTTCTTTTATTTCTTATCTTTTCTTATGTTTTGTTTAAATTTCTTCTTCTCTTAATCTTCCTAATTGGGATGGAATTCTTGAGTAGAAGCGTTATTGGGTTATACCCATTTTAAACCTTTGCACATGCAAAACGCTTCTACGATGATTACGCCACCAATGGAAGAGTAGTCTTTTAGTAATCGATCTATCTTCTACCCTCTTCATTTAATTATTTTGAATCAATGAGATACTGTAATTCACTTAATATGATCCATGAATTGTGTTTTTTAAATTGTAAGAAACTAAGCAAACAATTGAACAATTAACACAAAAACACGCGAGGTCGGGATTTTGTGTAAATTGTGAGAGCGCGATCTTAATCGGTAATATAAGACCACACGGGATAAATTTGTAGAGTTCAAATATAATCCCTAAACACAATTCATCCTCATTTCCAGAATGGATATGTGCCTTAATTTACCACTGACCATAAGCTAATCTTAGAACATCAATCAAAGCAGGGTGCTGCGATTGCATGTTCCGAAGTTAGCCTAGGGTTAAATTCACATCATCTTCGTGGTAAAGTTAATTCTCGTAGGGTTCAGGATTTAACAAATTAAGGGATCATAATTAAGTGAATATTAATTTAAATGATAATGATTAATAAATGATTGAAGAGGTAGAGTTAGATCGATTACTCCTTTTAAATAGATTTCTAAAAAAACATCTTCTTGTTGTGTCATTTTAATCGAAATTCATTTCAAAACTAAAAACAAAAAAAATTATACAATCTTCTTCCAGCAAACTTCTTCTAGATTCATAAACTAAAACAAACCCCAATCCTTTAAAGTAGTGTTTTTATTCTATTCTATTTTAATTTTTTTTTTATAATACCTCTAATAAGTTGTTAAATTCACTTCCTCCTTTGAGAGACGACCTTGGTCAGCCACTCTACTGCACCTAAGTACCCCAAATTACACTAATCATTTGAGGGCGCCCACGACAGTGCTCTTTCAGCGAGACGTGCCACTGTGCGAAGAGCTTTGTTGCACCGCCAAACCCAAGCTGCTGGGATTTTCTGGTTTTGCACCTAACCAGAGGTACCGTAAATCTTCAATGGGAACTTCAGAAAGAGCCACTACAGCACCGCTGGAAGAAACCAGCAAAACCCCCCACCTAGGGTTGCTGCTTAAAGAAGAATAATCAGGGGGGTTTAAAGTTAAAATATATATATATATAAATAAAAATTAAACATTAAAAAAATTAAAACAATAAAATAAATATATAAAAAAAACTTATTAATAAAATAAATTATATTAAACTAAAATAATAACAATAACTTAATGATTAAAATTAAAATAAATAAATTTTAATAAATTCATTCATTATAATTTAAAAAAATAATCATTTAAATAAACTAATTAATTCATCTTAACTGATTATAATCTAATTTAAAAAATATATAATAAAGTTTTAATAAATACTTACTAATAATATTATTTAATAAAAAATATCATATAAATAAATATTAAATATTAATCTTAATAATTTAATCTAACTATTAATTAAATAACTTAATTAAATAATTACATTTTTCAATCCTAAAATAATATTATAAGGTAATCTAAATAATAACTTTAATAATTAATAATTAATTTAAGTTTTAAATTAAATGAATAATAATTATCAACTAGGATATTTATTAATTAATAAAAATTAACTTTTTAATTTCTGATAATTACTTTTAATTAATTTCTCTTCGTATTTTTAATTTTTTTTATTTTTTATTTTCTGTGCAGGTTTAAAGAAGAATAAAAAACATATCCACATTCATTCAACTAACTCATCAGGAGATAGTTACAAGGATAAATCTCAAATGATGTGTGATTCACCAAAGATTACATGTGTGTGGTGTGAAATTGAAGAACACTTGAAGTCGGTGGAAAACAAGGGGTGACGTACAGCAGGTGACAATGATTTTAAAATAGAGCAGTGAGTATAAAGTGAGGGTACTCATCAACACACAACTCACAAAAAATCTTGATCATTTGACAACTCAACTTCTCACACATCGGGGTAGAGCAGATCTGAGGAGAAGATTTTGGAGACCCGGTGGGCAGTCCTGGAGTCGAAGGAGTATAGGAGAAGAGCTTCATTGGGGGATTTCTTCTTCCAACTTGTTTTAAATCTTGTAATTTGATCTATGATGCTTTCAATTGATATAATGAAAATGAACATGATTGTTAGCTAAATATTCTAGTTCAGGGAATTTCTACTTCTATTGGTTATCTTTTATCATCCTTTTCATATATCAATTAAATGTGTTCAGAACTGATCGGTGAGATAAATTCTGAATTCATTCAACTGCATCGTTCCACTATCATTCAATTTTCAATTCCAAGTTCATTTGGTGAGAATGACCGTGGATTCATTTTTTAAAAAATTTAACTCAAAATGGAAACTTCATAACTTACAACGAGTTTGTTCTGTTGTCATTTCCAAAGATAAATTTTCATAGTTGAACTTTCTTGGAGTGCCAAACTCCATGATTGATCAATATTTATGGCTTATATCCTCAAAAGGGAAGTAAGTCACTCTTTTTATAGTGGTACATTTCAGAAACATTTGAGTGATTAGGAGTCCTTTTAAAACCATTAGAATATAATTTTTCCCCGAGCTTTTCATCCTGATTGTTCATCTACCAGCGTTTAATATTTCTGTTGCTTCCTAATTTCAAACTATTTCCTATTTCAACATAGTTTAGAAAAAAAATAAAAAAAAATGTGGTGTTTCTTTACTACTTTATAAAAACACAAAAAAATATAAAAAGTAAAAAAAGTATCCCCACTGTTGAAAACTGTGGGGTGTTTGGATATTTTTTTTAAATAAATGTGGTACCTTCCTTCCCTGTGAGTTCGACCCTAAAAACCACTATAAATTTTAGTTAGTGGGAATTATAAATAATTAAACTTTGACTCGATTTCAACGTCGGTCATGTTAGGGGACTCAAGGTGAATCTAGTTGAGCTGTTATTATCAAACTGAAGAACCCCCAACTTGCGATTCATGTTATCATTGCTGAAAAAGAGATAGATATTGAATGGATATTTTTAAGAAAGTATTTAGTTCTTAAAGTTATATAGGACCAAGGATAGATGGAATGACTTTTAGGGAATGATTGTCCATTCTTTATTAGGTTGGTTCACCAGTTCTATTAGTATGAAGAGTATAAATTTAGTGAGAATAAAGATGTAAGTATGATCAATGGAAAATAAGTAGACTTTTCTTCAAAGAAATATGCCAAATGTCTCAATGTACCTCATAGAGGTATTTATTCTGATTTTCAAGGTTCAATTACCTATGATAGTTAGTTTTTTTATGATAATTCTCTACTGTAATTGACTAGAAATGGTTTAGTGTGAAGAAAAATAGTTGTAGAGACTGATGAAGAGTGTAGACTCTTGTTTAAGTTCATCCAACACATGCTTTGTCCTGGGAAAGGAGAATTTATCACCATGTGGTACCAGGATGTTTTTATCTTATTCCTTATAAAAATATGGGATTATTGGTTCTAGGAACAGTGGAAGCATGTGGTGGTGGGTGATACATTTAAAAAATTATCATTGCTCGAAACCATGAGCGAGGATCTTGCACATCAAATTTATAATTTGTTTATTTAATATCTGAATAAATGAATACTTGGGATTGGGATATTTCTTCATTGATGAATATTGATCATCTAAAAATACCCTTTTGGATTGACTTCATTGTGCTGTAAGGATCCAATGATATAATCCCTTTAGCTGTGATCCACACATGCTCTTATGATCTCCGAGAAACTTCGCTTAATCTCTAGGTGCTAGAGTGGTGAATTGAATGTCTCTCTTTTTTCATTATTGATCGATCATTCTTCTATCTTGAACAAATATCTCTTTCATTTCTTTTTCTTAAGATGGAGAGAGAAGGAGGATTCAAATGATAATTAATCATGTTCAATAATTCTCTATTTCGATTGTATCGATCGATGCTCTACACAAATAGAAATAACCATCTATTTATAGATCTAGAGTTTAGGTTAAAATAATTATTTAATGCATGAAAGTCATTAAATAATATATTAACCTTTAATAAAACCCATGACACATAATAAAACAATATTATAATTATTTTTTGTCATGTGTCAACTTGCACAATAACAAGTATTATTTAACTGACTTGTTAATTAATATTTGTCATTGAACTCGACCTTGGTCCATTTGAACTCCTCTAGAATTTATTGAATACCAAAATAAAATATTTTATTCTATTTAATAAATATTTTATTCAGAAACCAATAAATAGGTATTTATTTAATATTAAATAAAATAAATAAATATATTTTATTCACAATCCAGTGAATAAATATTTATTGAATTTATAAAACCAATAAAACTTGAATAAAATTATTCCTCGGTCTTGAGAATAAGATTTATTCCATTAATTAAATTCAAATAAAATTTAATCGAGATCAAAGGAAACACTTTCTGTGTGAACATCTAGGATTCTTTCTCATTAGCATTAGGTGGGTTTTCATAAAGTCCAAGATTACCATCTAGAAATAGGTCAAGGAACCCAAGAGAAAGAACATAATGTCATAATGATGACAACCATATATGAATTATCATTGAATAATATAACCCCTTTGTCATAATATCTTATCAAGAAGGTTTCATGATGGTGTCATCAACCTATATTATTAATGCATCATTCTTTGACTACCTGAAATAAACACATATATACACCATGTCCATGGAATTTAGGAAATGGTTATATTCCAATCAAAGGGACAAGATATCAACTCCCATAAAGATAGAAGGGAAAAATACTTCCTTGATTTATCCATTAATGAAATGTCGATCATGATGCACTCAACGTACCCTACCTCACCATGAATATATGTATTCATGGTTTTCATTAAAAAATCTAAGTGTGTGAGTCATGACATGAATTAATGATAATATTGAAGTCTAAATAACATTACACACACTCACAGATAAGAATATCTGATGACAGTGAAACATGTGGAATTATTACCAGCGGGTCTCTTCTCATATCTCTCATATTAGAGATTACCTAATGTGAACTTCATAAGAAGAAGTCTCATCTGCTTATGAATACTCACACCTGATGGTCTATATACTATGTGTCCCATCATTTTATGTTATCTAACCATACAACTATATTAAGAATATTTTCATAACATTTCAAAGTTTTCATCATAGTTTGGGACTACTATAACCTTATCAATGTAAAAAATACTCTAGGACATTATTATATTAAATAAACTCACTATGTAATAAGGTGTTTAATTAATATTCAATAAATAAAATATACATGTATTCAAAGTATAAACTACTGGTCCTAGGACACCACTTTAAGAAACTCCCACTTGGACTAGATCCAAATGCCTATGACTTTTAGTATTCTATAACTCACATAATAATCATGTTTCTACTAATTCAAGGATTTAGTCAAGGGGGCCACCATGTTTTCTTTCATGGAAATATTGCTCACTATAACCTCAAATCTTTGAGAAAAATTCCTCAAGTGATGATACTTATAAAGTATGTGCTTTATCCATTGATGTGACCTTGACTCTTTTTCAAGTGCCACCACTACAGTATTATCATAATAGTGTGTGATAGGATCTATACTACTAGGTACCATACTAAGATCTTGGATGAATTTTTGCATCCATACTAATTATTTAACTACCTCAAAAGTTGTAAGATACTCATAATCTTCTATATAATCTACGAAGAGAGCCTTCTTTGAGCTCTTCTATCTCACAACACCTTTATTCAAAGAGAAGATATATCTCATTTGTGACTTCATGTCATCTTTTATCACTTTGGAAACTAGAATATGAATATCCTATGATGAATAGTTACACATATCCTCTATAAACTAGGAACATTTCCATAGTATGTCTCATATACTTAAGGATAGTCTTGACTTCCATCCAATGGAGGTCACCTGGATCATCTTGATAACTTCCTACCACACTTAAATCTTAGGAGACATATATCCTATAACATAACATAGCATACATGACGGACCTAATAGTTGATGCATATGGAATCTTTATCATTATATTTCCTTCCTCATGTGTCTAAGGACACATTTTCTTTGAAATATGAATGTCATTTGATGCTGGAAACAATCCCCTCTTGTATTGTTCCATTCTGAATATCTTCAGTATCTTCTCAGTTTTTGTACTTTGAGTTAGGCTGAAAAACCTTTTGGATCTATCACAACGGATCTTGATCCAAATAATATATGCTTCCACACCCAATTCCTTTATAGAGATAAATTTATTAAACCATTCCTTAATAGACTATAAGACTAGTATTTCATTTTAAATAAGAAATATGTCATTAACATATACTATTAAGAAAACAAATTCACTCCCACTAAAATTTTTTTAGACATAAGGATCACACACATTCTTTATGAAACCAAATTCTATTATGGATTAATCAAAATAAATGTTTCATGACTGAGATTCTTGCTTTAATCCATAAATGGTGTTTTGAAATTTTCATATCTTATTGGCATCCTTTGGAGTCACAAAACCTTTTATTTGTGTCAAATAGACATATTCCTTAACGTTCTAATTAAGTAAGGTTTATTTGACATCCATTTTTCAAATCTCATGGTAATGTTAAGTTGTAATAAAAATTTGAATTATGATGGATTTTAGTATTGAAACTGGTGAAAAGGTTTTATCCTAAGTAATTCCATAATGTTTTTTAAACCCGTTTGCAACCAATTATTCCTTATAGGTACTAACTTGTCCTTACATGTCTAGTTTCTTCTCAAATATCAATTTTCAACCCATAGGCTTTACATCTACTAGAGGACCTACCAAAATACAAACTTGTTTTTAGTATGTGTAATCTATTTCAGAATTCATGGATTCTTTCCACTTGTAAATATTTGTTCCATTTACTACTTCCTTTTAGGTTAGTGTGTCATTATTGTTAACTAATAATGAGTCAATATCCTTGATGACTAGAAAAACATAAATTTCTAGTTCTCTAACCTATCTTATACTCCTACACAGTACTTGTGTCTCTAGAATAGTTTCTTCTTCCATAGGGCTTTGTGGAATATGTACCTATGCCAACTATTTTGTACCTTGATCCTCAAATTCATCATATTCTATCTCTCTCCCACTATATCTTTTATAGAAGTTCTCCCTCTCAAGTCATATGGTGTTTCTTTTATCTATAACCATTTTTTAGGGGTCATCTAGGTAATATCCCCTTATTTCATTGGGATATTATATAATATTACACTTTGTCCTTGGGGTGACTATTTTTTACCTATAGAGGACTTAACAAATGCTTTACAACCCCACACATGTAAGTATGACCACATAGGTTTCTTTCCATTCCATAATTGGTATGGTATACCATCATCTGCTTTAGTGGTAACTTGTATTAGTATTTATACTAATATTTGTAACAAATATTCTCAAAAGGATAATGGAAGACTCACATGACTCATCTTTGATCTCACCATGTCCAAAAAGGTGTGGTTCCTCCTTTCTCTTACACCATTCCACTGAGGCATATAAGAAAGAGTGGGTTGAGATGGTATCTCAAAATCCAATAAATAATTAATGAAGTCTTGATTAAGATGTTCTCTACCATACTCTAAGTGGGGTTTCTTAATATTCTTACCAAGATGGATCTCAACTTCATTCTTGTATTCCTTTAATTTATCAAAATAGTCCAACTTATACCTCATTAATTAGACATATCCATATCTACTAAAATCATCAGTAAAATTTATGAAGTATGAGTACCTACCCCTTGATTCAATAGGAAATGGTCTAGATACATTGGTATGAACTAATTCAAGAATATCTTTAGCCCCTTTACCTTTCCCACTAAATAGGTATTTGGTTTGTAAACATGCATGAGATACATCAAGTGGTTTTAGTTCAAAAGAATTTAAATGTCTATATTTATGTAGTTTAGACAAGTGATTTTTTTTACATGAACTAGTTGATGATGCCAAAGTCGGGTGTGGTATGATCCAAGTGAGGTTGTTTAATTAGCAATTTCTATTACTTTTTTTGTGTAGTTAATACATAAAGTTCGTTATTTAATTTTTCCTTACCATAAAAATTCTATATTTATAAAAGAAGAAACAATTATTTCCAAATTTGGAAATAAAACCATATGTATCTAGTATGGATAATGAAATAATGTTTTTGGTAATTGAATGAACATAATAAAAACCCTTTAAAATCAAGATAATCCACATTGGAAACATTAGGTGGTAGTCATTGATAGTTATAGAATTAAGTTTATCTTTGTTGGATACTTATAGATCTACCACCCCTCGGTTAATATTTCTAAATATACTTGGTTCCTATATTTGAATACATATGTGAGAACCAAAAGTTGTATCTAATACCAATTTTTAGAAATAGATAAATTTCACTTGATAAAAAATTCACCTGAAGCTTCCCCTTTCTTCTGTGTCTAAGTGTAGTTTTTCTTCTAGTGGAACTTAAGTCCACATGCAAAATAGACAACATTAAATCCCCTTGTTTTCCCCTTGATATTATTCTTATTGGAAGGATGTGAAGAATATTTGGGCTTAAGGATCTTCAATTTCCATTTAAATTTTTTTACCATAAGGACAGAAGGATTTTCTCACTTATTATCTTTATTTACTTGGAAAAAGATAGTAAGAATATTTGGCAGAGACTTCTCAATTTTGTTAAAATAAAAATTTATAATAATTATAGATATAATCTAATGGAATGATGAAAGAATGAGATTATTGCTCAATTATTCAGAGAGTTAAAACCCTATAACCTTTAGGATCTCAATGTGGCCAATGATATTGACTACATGAGGCCTAGTTGGGGAACCCTCTCCAATATTTCTCTAAAATAGAACCTTGGATATCTAAAATTGTTCTTATCTAGCTCTCTCATAATAAAGTCCGTGGAGGTTATCAAACATGCTATATGCATCCATGTTTTCATTAGATTTCATGAGTTCACTAGACATAGATGAAAGAATCAAACATTGAACATCAATTGCATCACAAAATGTTTTTTATAGACAAGGAACTCTTCATCACTCACCTACTTAGCAGGTGGATTCGGCATTGAGTATTCTAGCACATAAGAGTTTCACTCATGGAATAGCACGACCTGAAGGTATCTAAACCACTCCTAGAACTTACATACAATTAGGAGGTTGTCTTTTTCTAATATTGATCATGGGGATAATGTGGGTAACAAGCTTTCAATTTTATTCTAAAATTAAAAGAGCATATTATTAGTACTTTTTTGTTACAAATTTTGTGAGAAATAATAAATTAATTTGATTTTATTAATTTTTATTAAATCTCCCACTATTTTATCAAGTCCCAACAACCCTCACTATTTAACATGAAATATCTAATTGTTTTTACATTCTAATGGTAAGGATCCATATTCCCATTCACATAACCCCAACTAGGGCTAGTTAAGATACATGAAGGTATTTAGGTAGGAAGGAATTTTCCAACTATAGACTTGAAGCTCCTTGATCTGTTGAGTGGAATCTGCTATATTGAAATCCTAACTTGGATTTCCTCAACACTTGCCTCCAAGTTACATAAAGTTTATCCAGGTCTACTTCTCCTTATGTAAGATGATTAATCCAACCCATAAAATTAATAAGAACTCTAAATTAAAAGTAAGTGTCCCAATGAGGGTAGGTTAAAAACTTAGTTTCAAGGCTTTCATTCATAATCAAGTAATGAAAGGTGAAGTATGAATTAATATTTAATTGAGGTATTTTATTTAATTATGCATAATTTTTTATCTTATTTTATCATTTACATGTCTTTTTAATATTAATTGGATGTTACTTGGTTAATTAACCATGATGGGTAAAAAAATTATGCGTAATTTATTTATTTAATTTTCATCTTTCACATTAATTAATTTATTTATGTGATCATGGCCTTACATCCATAAAATAAATAATTTCATAGATACAAATAAATGATTAATTAAATTACTCATTCATGAAATTTATTTAATTGTTGATTTAATTAGAAAACATTAAATCAACCTTTGAACTATGGGAAATAACTCATATCTCCAGTCTTAGTATGAGTTACAGCATTCCACTTGTCCATATGTGTATCACCTGAGTTAGCATCATGATGGTTCTTTCTTGAATTGACTCTACATTCCTTGGGATACTTCATTAATTACATGTATTTATGACTCACATATAGGTTATGGGAACCAAAGGATTATTTAAAATAGGATTACATAAATATCTTTGGACATTCAAGTCCTACATAATAATAGAGGGAGGGATGACACACAAGATATCATATTTAGTTTAATATTAAATAATTACAAACTCATGCAATAAATTAAATTAAAACATCCAGTGTATACATGGGTCTTGGTCAATCTCATTAATGGTTATACATTTAATGAATATACAAAAGTAACTGGCTAGCATTCATTTATTTATTTATTCTTTACTATTAATACAAATGCACTTGCATTAATTAATTAATTAAATTAAATAATTATCTTTCATCTTAATGATCATCTAAACTTAATTATAGATTCCCATTATTTATGGTATTCATGGAAAATAAACAATGAATCCAATAATGACATATTAATTATAATAAATTAGTTAATAATTTAATATTCTTTAAAACCATTATTAAATTTTCAAACATGCATTGTTGTTCCGATCAATAAAATAAGGTTTTAATGCTATAATTTTAAATTTAATATATTTTTTTTTAAATCCTTTAATGGGTTACTACATGGTGTTTATACACCAGCTACATACTGTATATTTCGATTTTCATGTATTGAGGGTGTATGCCTAGGTCTACGGTGTGTACCTCCAATGGCCTGAAGGCCTTCATTTTTTATTGATTTTTGATAATCCACCTTTCAAGGGGTGAGGTGGAACCCTTACAAGGTATGTAGGTGTAAGTATTAAATGGCTCATAGGCCTTAGAGGAAATCATTGTCTGTAGGCTTCAAACATTACATACAACCCAGACTAACTACTTGGAACTTCTCCTCCCCAGCATCTTCATCGTGAAATCACCTCACCAACATCGCATGGCTATTCGGCTAGGCATTCCCATGCATGCACAGGCTTTTCCCAATGGCAGGTGTCATACCCTCTCATTCTTGCAATCTGTTTAGCTTCTGCTGTGGTGAAAGCTCCTTGCTCATCCTCCTTGTAGAGATTGTTCCTTGTAGGTTGTCTGGTTTGCATCTGCACTTAAAGGTGGCCTGAAGGCCTTGAGGTGGCCCTAAGGCCTTACTGACCCGAAGGCCTGGGTGGCCTGAAGGCCTTAAAGGACTTAGGGACCAAATCAGTGGCCCGAAGGCCCAAACAGGGGCATATTCCCGGCTGCTACAGTGTCAAACAGTGACTGCTACAGTACCTACTACAGTACTGCACAGTTCCCGCTACAGAACTACTACAGTAACTTGGAAATTCTACCTCCGCCTAGATTTGATCCCTGGTCGCTTGGATGCACTTACAGAGTCCTTACCAACCGGGCTAAGGCTCATGTGCTCTATGGTGTGTACCTCGGATGGACTAAATGGCATGTGCATACCAGCTACACTCTATTTTTTTCTACTTTTTGTGTGTACGGGATGCAACCCTCAGTCTTCTGCATGTGTCTTGGTGTACTACACAGCATGTATAGACCAACTACATTCCATGTATCTCTTTGAGTCATGTGTCCGTTTTCTCACCGAGTGGATTAATGTGTTCTTCAAACATGGGATTTGATGAACTACATGCCATGTACACCATATAAACATAATGTATATCATAAATGCTCTAGTTTTTTAGTATCATGTGGTTTTATCTTGTATTATGACCACATGTATTGTGAGATCTATGCCCCTAACTATGTAGAATACATAACGTGTATTCTGATACACATCATGTAATCCAACAACTGTGTTCCAGGTTGGCTGATCAACACACGATGTACACCACATTTCATTACTATGTGGCATGTCGTGTATCCCTTAGCACATCTAGATGCAGTGATCTAAGTTACACAGTGTGTACTTCCAAGAACACATTGTGTAACCCTATCTTACAGGCCAAAAATTTGGCAGTTCTCGATGGAATCTCTAATACTTATTCATCTGTTCTTAGACCTTTAGGAAAATAAAATATTGAATTAACATGATTAACATGTCAAGGCATAATAATTCAAATTGGATTAAAGAACAAATAATATTAAATGAAAATATAACCACAATTGTGTATAGATCAATAATCAAATAAATAATTATAAATTTAAACATGACTCCTCTAATACCACTTTCTAGTTATAGGAACAGTGGAAGCATGCGGTGGTCATATGTATATTAAAATTATTTTTAATTATCATTTCATAAAACCATGAGCGAGGATCTTGGACATAAAATTTATAATTTATTTATTTAATATCTGAAGAAATGAATACATAGGCTTAGGATATTTCTACTGATAAATGTTTATCATCTAAAAAATACCCTTCATATTACCTTTGTTACTCTATAAGGATCCAAGGATAGAATCCCTCTATTTGTTCCACACGTTCTCCTATTATCTCTAATAAATATCACTCAATGTTTGGGTGATAGTTTGATGAATTGAATGTATTTTTTTATTTCTTAATCGCTCATTATTTGGCCTTGAAAAATCTCTCTTGAGTTTCTCATTCTTGAGAGGGAGAGAGAAGGAGGATTCAATAAAGAATTATTTTTGTGCAACGATTCTCTATTTCAATTGCACTGATCAATACTCTACATAATATAAATAATAATATATTTATAGAGCTAGGTATAATGTTAAAATAATTATTTAATCCATTTTAAACATTAAATAATATAATAGCATTTAATAAACCCCATTCTACATAATAAAATAGTATTATTATTATTTTGTGGTGTGTGCCAACTTGCACAATAACAAGTATTATTTAACTAACTTGTTAATAAATATGTGTCATTGTAATTGGTCTTAGTTAATTCAAAATACTCTAGGATTTATTTAATACCTAAATAAAGTATTTTATTCTCTTAAATAAATATTCTATTCACAAACTAGTAAATAAATATCTATTATCTATTCAATAAAACAAATAAATTTATTTTATTCACAATTCATTGAATAAATATTTATTTAATTTATGTGATCAATAAAACTAGAATAAAATTATTCCTTATTCTTGAGAATAGTATTTATTCCATTAATTAAATTCAAATATAATTTAATAGAGATCAATGGAAACACTTAGTGTGTGCCCCTCTAATATTCTTTCTCCTTGGAATTAGGTGGGCTTTCCTAAAGTTTAATATTACTATCTTGCAATAGGTCAAGGAACCCAAGAGAAGGAGCTTAATGTCGCAATAATTACAACCACATACAAATTCTTAGTGTAATATAATCTCTTTGTCACAATATCTCATCAAGAAGGTTTCATTAAGGTGTCATCAACCTATATGCTTGATACGTCTTTCATTGACTATCTAAAATAAACACATCAATACACCATGGACATGGAATTTAGGTGATGTTTATATTCTAATAAAAGGGACAAGATATCAAATACTGTAAATATGGAAGGGACAAATCCTTCCTCAGCTTATCCATTAATGACATGTCAATCATGACATGCCCAAGGTGCCCTACCTCACTGTGAATATATGTTATCACAGTTTTCATTAGAAAATATAAGTGCATGACTCATGACATACATTAATGATAATCTAAAAGTCTAAGGACCATTACACATGCTGCAAATAGGAATATCTAATGACACAAAAACATGTGGAATTCTTACTGGTGGGTCTATTCTCATAATTTCTCATCTTGGAGATTACAAAGTGTGAACTTTATAAGAAGAAGCCTCATACTCTTATGAGTACTCTCACTTGATGGTCTATATACTATGTGTCCCATTATATTATTTTATCTAACCATGGAACTATATTAATAATATTTTTATAGCATTTCAAGGTTCCCATCATAGTAGGGAACTGTTATGACCTTATGAATGTAATAAATAATCTAGGACATTATTACATTAAACCCATGCAGAACAATGAAAAAATATGCAATAATTTGTTTAATTAATATTCATACATCGAATATATATGTAATAAAAGTATAAATAGTTGGTCCAAGGACACCAAATCTAACAGCGATAAAGTAAATCTGTGCAGATATCCAATAGTCCACATGATGGAGATGAGAAAGACCTCATTGATATCTAACTCCTTGATTTATCATAAGTTCATTTTGAATCTCTTGTAAGCCAAGGTTTTAGTGGATGAATAAGAAGAATAAGTTTTCAGTTGTGGTAGTTTTTGTTTGAGTTAGTTTTCATGAAAAAGGATGAAGGTCAATTGGAACCCATGGTGGGGGAAATAGGTGGTAGATGATGATAAACTTTGTGAGAATTTTAATCCTCTATAGAATCCCTATAGACCTAAAGATGTGGTTGAGCCTATATTATAGACAGATGAAATTGTAATCTATTCTTATGATGAGGATGTTGAGGAAGAAGAAGCTACAGTTAGAGTATAACTGTCAGTAGATGCTTCAGTTGAGGAAGGAAATGACCTTGATGTGGTCAATATACTCTATATTTCTTATAGAGTGGAGAGTCCATCTATTTATCTTCTTGTTATAGAAAGCCTTATTAGTGAAGGATAAGAAGAGGAAACCAAAGTATTGGGTGAAGAACAGGTTGATAGTTATTCTAATAGCTCAAATAAAATAGTTGACGTCTTATATGGATTTAAAAATAGAAATGGTGATAGACCTTAAGCCTATGAAGGTTATGATGATATTGGTTTTTTTGGTGAGGAAGTGCAGTCAAATAACTCTTCTGGTACTTCTACTTTAGGTAATAGTGGTAAATATGTGATAGTTTTTTAGGTTTATTTTTCTATTGATGTTGCCTCTGTTAGAGATGTGGCTAGAGTACCTATTGAGGGGGAGGATTCCTAGGGATCTTCTAGTCATTAATCAATTCATAATGATGAACCAGATGTTTCACCCACATCTAAGGATGATGCACCATCCAAGGGGGGTCTATCTCTTTATTCTAAACTACTAGGTATTTCTTGCCTTGATTCTGATAGTGAGGGTGATGATAGTGGTGATGATGAACGTGGTATTCCACCTAATCATAGTGTAATTTCAATCATTTTTTATGTAAAAGCTCCTAAGGGATCTCTGGTAGAACATATCTATGAGGATAGAAAGTTGGAAGCCTTTCCCTTAGATGTTCCTACTGCTAGATCTAAGAATGTAGAGGCTGATTTACCTGAGAGGATTCCATATCCTCTACCTTTTACTCCTCTACTTTCAGATTATGTATCTAAGGATGATCTTTAATATTTTTGAGAGAGTATTATTTTGGATATAAGTGGGATTATTATATCCACATCTCCTCAAGAGGTAAATATCAATGAAGACGATAATAAATGGATTTTTTTAGTTGGTTATCTCTCATGTTCATCCAAAAATGATCTTTATGATGAAAGAATTAGAGATTGAGAATAGGAGGTTGGACACTGAGATGAAAAAATTTAATTCCATTATGGAATAGTTGACGAAAATATTTACTACAATCCATACATCACTTATAGAGATTTTGGAGTCCTTATCTATAGTAGGTGATTTTACTTCCATTGATCCTACTAATTTTCCGGTTGATGCTAAGATGATCTGAGCCATTGTAAGAGAAGATTTGAATGTTTTCATGGCTAATCTTCCTACATATCATCAAGAATAGCATCATCAGATCAAGGAACATGGTGAGAATATATATAAATTGGCTAGGTAAAGTTTGGATGATGCTATTAGTGATAGAGAGACTATCACTAAATACATTAAGCATTACCTTTCCCATATATATACCAAGAATGAACTCAATTTTCATTTTAGGTTTCTTGATGAAAATATAATGAATCCTCCTATGAAATTTTCCCAGTATCCATAAAAAAAATGATCAGTGGTTTCTTGTTTTTGATTCATGCAGCAAAGGCACCGCGAAGATAAGTTAATGCCCTTCCTCTTGATTTCCTCATTATTAGGGAGAGAGTGATTCCTAATCCTCCAAACTAGAAAGTTGAACTTTTTTTAGAATGTATTTGCACCATAAAATATCCCCCCATGCATCGGGACATCAGAACCACACACCGCCAGTCTATAGGCTTTATCTGAGAAAGAACCAGAGGACGTCCCAATGAAAATGCAGGTGTCCTACTCATCGTTAATAATGATGCTTTGAAAAAATGAAAGTTGTTGAGGGTTGAGTGATGCATTAATAAAATCTGGGTAATTTCTAGTGATTCTAAAAGAGATATTGGGCATTGGGCACCCTAGAATTTATTAACCTAACAAATCCATTTTTTATACCTTCAGGACTGTGGTGGTGGAACCTGAAGCCAAACCTATGTCTTCTATTACTTTTTCACCTTCTTTTTCACCTCTGCCTCCACCATTTCAACCTTTTGGCATGACTCTGTTTATATCCATTCAATATCTTAGGCAGATTTTCATTCATGAGCTTCCTCAGACTACCTCTTCACCCTCAGCCTCCGCCTCTATGCCTCTAGTTTCAAGTAAAAAAAGACCCTATGGAACCTTAATCTCCTCAGGCTGAGAGTGATTCTGATTCAGATTAGTTTTTAATAGGTATTTTCTTTACCCTGGTATTACTTTTTAGAATATAATCCTTTACTTTGATGTCTAATGAACACTCTCTAAGATTTATCTTTATTTCTTAGCTTGTCTTTTATTTTTATTTACTTATCTTATCTATAATCCAAAAGGGGGGAGTATTATTGGATAGAATTTATGGTTTTAATTATATTTTGAGTTTGTGAAAATACATGGATAAATCAATATATCACATTGGTAATTTTATATGTTAAGTAGACCATTCTTTTATATTTATTCATACTTATTTAATTGTTTTCATATGCATGGTTATAAAATGATATGATTTTTTATCATTAAAAAGGGAGATATTGTTGGAACCTCTTTATTTTAAGACTCACAAATCATGATTATTATTTTTCTAAAAATTTCAACTTTTTATGATAGTAAATTATTTTATAAGTAACCTTGTGAATAAAATTTGGTAAAGTACTGATCTACCAATAATTTAAATAGATCGACCACTAGTTCAAAAGAGATATACCACTAGATTACATCTATTATTTGACTCTACCATTGATGGATCTACTATTGAGAACACCTACTATTAGTTTAACAAAATCTACCGGTGAACTACATTTACCGTTGGAGAATCTACCACTGACTCATATATCGCCAGAGTTGATCTACCACTAGGGTTGATCTACCACTAGAGTTGATTTACCACCAAAGTTTATCTACCACTAGATATATCTATTATTAGACTATATCTACCGCTCATGAGGATCTACCAAAATAGTTCTACCATTTCTCTATAGATTATTAATTCAGATTAAATTCCGCTAATGGCTAGTTTATGGAATTTAATGCTTTCAAGTCGCACGTGCATTTAATAATCATTATCATTAAACCACTCCACGAATGCATTGAAGAAAAAGTCATACCTTCCTGGTTTAGTGTTCAATACGAGGATCTAGGTTTTTATTTATTATTATTCAATGTATATTTGGATATAGAGAGCTATATATTCATAAGATCTTCTCTATGTGTGTGTGTGGAATATGCATGAAAATAGAATAGCCAATATTAGTGATACATGCACAATAGAACGTATACTCTCATATTTTAATCAAGAGACTTGTGTGTGGAAGGACTCTAGATTTCTACATACTGAAATAGAAGTATTATTTCAGACATCCATAATACTCTATTTTCTAGCACATTCTAAGAAACTTGTTCAATATTCCATTAAAGATAAACTCGAAGACTATGAACAACCGAAGCATTGCGGATTGAGCTACATCATACTTTCAATCAATCTATATATTTATCCTTCTAATTTATGCTTTAATTTTGATTATTGTGATGTTGTACTCTTGTTATATTTACAAATTGTCTCATGTGATTAAACTAGAGTGTGCTTGAAAAATTCTCTCAAAATCACTTATTGCATTCCCATGAATAACTATCGAAGATATCCTATATGGAATGTATTGCTTTAAATCCCATATATAACTATAGAAGAGGATTTGAGTGTAGATAGCCTTATTTTCTATTGATTTTAAAACCCGATCCAGGTTCTGGATCAATTTTATTGGTATAATAAACTGCTTAGTAGCAGGTGATTTCCAAGTAGAGGGGATTAAGCCTTGGTTGGAGACCTAACACCTTGTTTTATTTCCACTATATATTTTTGTTAATTTTTATTGCATTTACCTACATATCAATTTTAATTTTATAATCTATAAACAAAACAATAATTTGATAATTAGTTATAATTTGTTTTTTTATAATTTTTTTGATTAAGTAATATACTTTCAAAAGTTAATGTGATTTCAAATATTATTTTAACCAAGCCTTAATATTGCTTCTAATAAATTATTTAAAATATAAAATTTATATATTTCTAGAATTTTGATTAACTCGGTGTTTTTATTAATTTGAGGGATTTTTTTTAATTTTTCTGAAACAAAAAAAAAATTATTGGGAACTCAATTCACTCCCCACCCTCACCCCTCTTGAGTTACTCACTCTGACTAACATTTGGTATTAGAGGCTATTCAAATATATTCTTAACTGTGATTTAGTTATATTGTAAAGATCTTAAATTTCTATTATTTCTAAATTTAATTATTTATGGATAATAATAGAAAATAGGTAGATTCTACTAATTGGAATCCTTATTTTAATAAAACAAATTATGATCAATGGAAGATTAAAATGAAAATGTATCTTGAAAGCATGGGTTTTGAAATTTGGACTGTCATTGAAGATAAATACGAATTACCCAAAACTTTTAGAGTATAATGGATTAATCCTATTAAATCATCTTATAAAAATAACTATAAATCCATGAATTATTTATACTATGCTTTATAAGATGAATAATTTAATATAATTTCTTCTTGTACTGGTGTAATTGAAATTTGGGATACTTTGGCCATTTCTCATAAAGGAACTTTAAATTTCAAAGAAATGTGTTTGAATACTTATACTATTAAATATGATACATTTAAGATGAAACATGATGAACCAATTTCTAATATGTATCTTAGGTTTAATGAAATTGTGAACATGATTCAATCATTAGGGAAACAAGTTTTTAAGAAAGACCGAGTGATGTGCCTGTTGAGGCATTGACCAGATAGATAGAGAGAAACTTCAATTTCAATTCAAAATTCATGTGACATAATTAAGTTTCCTATTAAAGAGATGATAGTAAATCTCATAATCTATGAAGAGGAAATCAATGAAAATATATAAGAATAATATGAACCAAATAGGAAATCTGTAACTTTCAAAACTACTACTTCAAAACAAAAATAGAATGTTAAAGAGAATCTATCAAGTGATGAAGAGTCGCCTATTAATAGTGATGAGAAAATGGAACATATAGATGGGAATTACAAAACGTTATAAAAAAGGAATAATTTATTCAAGAAACTTATTTATAGAAGAAAGTATTACGATAGAGGTAATTGGAGAAAATAATGGAAAAAGGATGATACTACAAATGAGAGTCTTATATGAATATAAGAGAAAAGGTCAAGTCAAATTAGACTATCCTATGTTAAAATTTAATAAGAAATGTGAAGATAAGGATAATAGGTATAATAAAGATATAAAATAAACCTGGAGTGCTTTTGAAGATAGTTCAAGTGAATATGACTCAATAAAATAAGATAAACAAGATAGAGCCAACACGTGTTTTATGAAAAACACATCTGAGGTATCTAGTATTTTTCTCGTATCTCTTGTTCATAATTATAATCTTTCTAGAGATGAAAACAATGAATAAAACAATTCTAATGAATAAATTTTTGAATACTACAATATATTTTAGGATAGATTTATTGAACTTAAAAGAATGTATAAAATTTTCAAGAAGCAACATTCCTTGCCTGCTCACTTTAAAACAAATATTAGTATATAAAATGATAAAAATGATCAATTGTTAAAAGAAAAAAAAGAGTTAAAATTATCCAATGAAATTTTTAAAATGTATTTATAAATATTTAAAAATGGAATAAATAACTTGATATAGATACTTGTAAATAAAATTACACCTAAATATATTACTAGAATAGGATATCATATTGGATAAAGAATGATTATTAAAAATCAATTTATTCCTAGATCTAGTTCTATTAATTATATTACTAGTTTTTATTCTTTCGATCATAACAATGTCTTTATTTCTAAAAGTCTCATAACTTTTTATAAGATACTATTTAAACAATTATGGATTCCAAAATCCCTTATTACCAGCATCTATCGACCCAATAAAATTTGGGTACCAAAGTTATTTTTGGTTTAAAATCTATTTTTCAGGAAACCTGGTTAAAACATCTAGTAATAACTTATAGTATCCAGATTATAGTTTCTCTAGACACATTATTGGGTACTATTCAAGTTTTGATAAGATAATCAAGTTTGATGGTGTACATGTCACTTTCAATGACAATTCCAAAGGAAATCTAATTGGACTTGATCAAATTGGAAACTCTAATACTATTTTAATTTATAAAGTTTTTTGTTGATGGATTAAAGTATAATATACTTAGAATATCATAGCTATTTGATGATGGTTTCCATGTCATATTTGAAAATAAACCATGAAAAGTTTTTTATTCTAAAAAATATTTAGTTTTCACTGCTTTAAGAAATGATAATGTATATGCTGTTAATTTAGATTCCTTGTTTTCTCAAAACATTTCCTTTATAAGTGCCTTTCATAAAGAGTCTTTTCTTTCACATACAAGACTAAGCCTTTAAAATATACACTCTCTTAGAAAGATAACTAGAATAGGGTTGGTCAAGTATCTTCCTAAACTATAATTCCAAAATTATAAAGCTTGTAACCCATGTCACAAATAGAAACAACACAAAATCTATTTCAAATCTAAGAAATAAGTTTCAACATCTCAACCCGTGGATTTGGTTCACATGTATTTGTGTGGACCCTCTATAATTTCTATCTTAAATGTGAATTATTGTGTTTATGTTATAGTAGATGACTTATCTAGATATACTTGGGTATTCTTTCTATCTCATAAAAGTGGATCTTATTCTTATTTTACAAAGTTCTAAATTTGTATAAAATCTTAGTGGACTTAAAACTAATACCTTAAGAAGTGATCGTGATCATGAGTTTGAAAATCAATATTTTGAATCATTTTTCACACAAAATGGTTATAATCATAAATTTTCTTCTCCTAGGACCCCACATCATAATAGAGTAGTGGAAAGGAGAAATAGAACCCTTCATGAAATTTACCAGACCATGCTTAATGAATTTGATTTAACTATTTATTTTTGGGAAAAGTTTGTGAATACATCTTCTTATATAATTAATAGAGTTTTAATTAGGCCTCTTTTAAAGGAAAACCCTTATGAATTATGTAAAGGAATAAAAATAAAGATTATTTACTTCAGATTTTTTGGTTGCAAAGTATTTATTCTCAATACACAGGATAATATTAAAAAATTTACATCCAAGTGTGAGGAAGGAATTTTCCTTGGTTATTCAACATATAGTAAGTAATATAGGGTGTTTAATAAAAGAACAAAGATGGTGGAGGAATCTACACATGTCAACTTTTATGAAATGGGTTCACATGAGCCTAAGACCCCTTAACACAATCTTGAAGTTTATCTTTCAAATATTAATATAAATTAAAAACCTTATTGCACTTATGTTAAATAAACAAACAAATCTTTTAGTACTGAGGAACAACCTAAACCTGAACCTATATAGGATAATGAGATATCTTGACCTTATTTTCCTAGAATCATTAGGAATCAAAGATACCATCCTTTATATGTTATATTTATAGATATAGATAAAGTAACACAAACTATATCTTCTCTTAGAAATCAGGTTGAACATCAAACTTTCTTATCATAGATTGAACCTAATAATATCAATGATGAAATTAATGATGGATTTTTTGTGATGGAAATGAAATAAGAACTAAATCAATTTGAAAGAAATAAATTTTTTGAACAAGTAGATATACCTAAATACATTCTGACCATTGGCACTAAATGGGTATTTATAAATAAGGTTGATAAGTCAAGGACTATAGTTAGAAACAAAACTATATTGATAGCACAATTATATAGTCAAGAAAAAGGTATTGACTATGAGGGAATCTTTTTACCAGTATATAGACTTGAATCCATTAGAATAATACTTTCATATGTAGCACATTTGAATTTCAAACTATATTAGATGGATGTCAAGAATGTATTTCTAAATGGTTACATATTCGAGGACATTTTTGTTGAACAAACCCCTAGATTTAAAAATCATGATTTTCCAAATCTTTTTTTCAAGTTAAAAAGGGATTTATATGGTTTAAAACAAGCTCCAAGAGCATTGTATGATAGAATCGACTCATTTTTTATTTCTAAATAATTTACTATAGGAATAGATGACCTAATTTATTTATAAAAATAATTCCAATTGATGTTTTGGTTGTTAAAATTTATGTTGATGATATAATTTTTGGATCTTCTAAAAATTATTTGTGTACTAATTTTTCAAAAATGATGCAAAGTGAATTTGAAATGATTTTAATGGGTGAGTTAAAATTATTTCTTGGTTTTCAAATTTTACAAAATAAAGATAGAATTATTTTAAATCAAAGTACCCTAAAGATATTTTAAAATGTTTTTGTATGGATAGCACAAAAAGTATTGATGCTCTCGTGAGTATGACCTATAATATGGATCTTTATGAAACTGGAAAATCAATGGATCAAACCAATTACATAGGTGTGATTGGAAGCATGCTCTATTTGACTACTATCTGACCATATATTCTATTTAGTGTATGTATGTGTGACCATTTTCTAGAAAATCCTAAATATTAACATTTAATTATTGTCAAAATAATTTTTAAATACCTCAAGTATACAACAAATTTAGGATTTTTCAATCCAAGATGATAAACATTTGATTTATTAATTTATTCAGATAAATATTTTAGTGGTTGTAAGTTAGATATAAAAAGAACATCTAGAACATGTCACTTTTTGGGAAAGTCAATAGTTTCACGGTGTAGTAAAAAGAAAAATTATGTTGCATTGTCTACTACTAAGGATGAATATATTGCTGTAGGAAGTTTTTGTGCACATATTATGTGGATGAAATTCACTTTACTATATTATGATTATTAATATTGACATGTACCTATAAATTGTGACAATACAAGTGCGATAAATATTTCTAATAATATTGAATCACATTATAGGAAAAAAATCTTGATATAAGACATCACTTTTTGAGATATCATTTAACAAGGTGATATAAATCATGAATTCATTTAAACTAAGCATCAACTTGATAGAATATTTACAAAACCTTTGAATTCAGAGAGATTAATCTATATTAGACATGAACTGGGAATGATAAAATTTAGCTAGGTATTTATCTTTAGAGTTACTTTATAGAATGATTTAATGTTGGGTAATCAACTATCAGTAATACATCATTAGTAATCCATCACTTTTAATCCACCTTTGGAGATCCCTCATTGGAATATCTAATGTTGGAAGATCCACCATTGGAATATATACTGTTGGAAGATCTACCATTTGTGTTCTACGGATCAAGTATCTTTGTTTTATCTACTACCGGATCTAAATTCTGTGATTAATTTTTATTATATTTATATTTTAATATTTTATTATATTTATTAATTCTAAATACATAAATGATAAAATTGAGTTAAATCAGATTTTAAGAACTCTCTCCCTAGAACCTCCCATAAAACCTTTCATCTTCCTTTCTCTCCTGAACTTCAACCTTCCTTGTGCTCATCCATCTTCCTTCAAATCAGTGCAATGGTGAGAGTGAAACGTGCTTCTATATCATCTCATAAAGTATTATGTCCTGTAAATGATTGTTAAGGTGAATCTAGTTGAGCTACTGCTATCGAACTGAAGAACCCCCATCTTGCGACTCAAGTTGTCATTGCTAAAAAATAGATAAATGTTGAATGGATAGTTTCAAGAAAGTATTTAGTTCTTAAAGTGATCTAGGACTAAGGATGGATGGAATGATTTTCAAGTAACGATAGACCATTCTTTCCTATTTTGGTTCACCGTTTCTATTAGTATATAGAGTATGACTTCAATGATAAGAAAGATGTGATCCAAAGTATGATCGATAATAAAGAAGTATTTTTTTCTTAAAAGAAATGGCCCAGATGTATCAATGTACCTCATAGAGGTATTTATGATGATTATAAAGGATCCATTCCTAGTGATATTGAGTTCTTTTCTTATGATAATTCCATGTTAGAATTTACTAGAAATGGTGTAGTGCAAAGACCAGTTGTTGTGTAGTTTGATGGAGAGTGTATACTCTTGTTTAAGTTCATCCAACAAAAGTGTTGACTCTTGTTTAAGTTCATCCAAAATGTTCTTATATCAGGAAATTGTACTTCAACACCATGAGATACTAGGATTTTTTTCTCTTATTCATTATGAAAAGAGGTTATTGTTGGTTCCAGGCATAGTGGAAGCATGCGGTGATGGATGATATATTAAAGTTTATTTTAATTTTCATTACTTGAAACCATGAGTGAGTATATTTCATGTAAAATTTATAATTTATTTATTTAATATCTGAATAAATGAATAAATAGTCTTATAATATTTCTTCGTTGATGAATATTGATCATCTAAAAAAGACCCTTTCAAATTACCTTCATTACGCTATAAGGATCCAAGGATGGAATCCATCTAAAATTTATCCACATGTGCTCCAATGATCTTCGAGAAACTTCACTCGATATCAGGGTGATAGCATGGTGAATTTAATGTCTTGTGTTATTCATTCTTGATCGCTCATTCTTTATTCTTGAATAAATGTATCTTTTATTTCTCATTCTTGAGAGGGAGAGAGAAGGAGGAGTCGAGAGAGAATTTATTGTGCACAACAATTCTCTATTTTGATTTTACCTGATCAATGCTCTACATAATAGAAATAACCATATGTTTATAGAGATAGGTTTTAGGTTAAAATAACTATTTAATTCATTCTAGAAATTAAATAATATAATAAAATTTAATATACCTCATTCCCTATTATAAAATATTATCATTATTATTTTGTGGTGTGTGTCAACTTACACAATAACAAGTATTATTTAACTGAATTATTAATTAATATTTTTTAACAGACTCGGTCTTGGTCTGTCCGAACTCCTATAGCATTTATTAAATACCTTAATAAAATATTTTATTCTCTTAAATAAATATTTTATTCACAATATAGTAAATAAATATTTATTAAATATTCATTAAAATAAATAAATAAATTTTATTCACAATCCAGTGAATAAATATTTTGTTAATTTATGTGATTAATAAAACACAAATAAAATTATTCCTCAGTCTTGAGAATAATATTTATTCCATTTATTGAATTCAAATATAATTTAATCAAGTTCAATTAAAACACTTAGCGTATAACCATCTATGATTCTTTCTCATTGGCATTAGGTAGGCTTTGCTAAAGTCAAAGTTTATTGTCTAGCAATGGGTCAAGACATCCAAGAGAAATAACTTAATACAGTAATGATGAAAACCACATATGAATGATCACTGTGTAATATAATCCGTTTTCCACAATATCTCATCAATAATGTTGCATGATGGTGTCATCAACCTATATGCTCGATACGTCTTTCTCTGACAATCTAAAATATACATGTCGATACACCATGTATATGAAATTTAGGAGATGGTTATATTCCAATCAATGGATTGAGATATCAAATCCTATAAAGATAGAAGAGACAAATCCTTCCTTGACTTATCAATTAATGACAAGTCAATAATGACACACCCAACGTACCCTACCTCACTGCGAATATATGTTATCATGGTTTTCATCAGAAAATATAAGTGTGTGGGTCATGAAATGAATTAATGATAATATTAAAGTTTAATAACCATTACACATGCTAGTAGATAGAAATATCTGATGACACCAAAACATGCGGAATTTTTACTGGTGGTTATATTCTCATAGTCTCCCATCTTGGTGTTTTTATCAAATATAAACTTCATAAGAAGAAGTATCATCCTCTTATGAGTACCCACACCCAACTTTCTATATACTATGTATCCCATCATAGTATGTTATCTAACCATATAACTATATTAAGAATATTTTCATAGTATTTCAAGGTTATCATTATAGTAAGGAACTGGTATGACCTTATCAATGAGACAAATACTCTAGGACATTATTAAATTAAATCCATGTAGAATAATGAATAATATGTAATAAGGTATTTAATTAATATCCAATAAAAAAATATACATGTAATCAAAGTACAAATAGTAGGTCCTAGGAGACCAACTCCAACAAACTCTCACTTAGACTAGATCCAACATCCTATGAGTTTCAGTCCGCTAGACCTAACATGACAATCATGTTTCTGCTGAGTCAAGGTTTTAGTCAAGGGGTCCTTCATATTGTCTTACATGGAAATACTAGTCACTTAAACCTAACCTCTCTAAGAAAAGTTCCTCAAGAGATGATACTTATGAACTATGTGCTTCATCTACTGATGTGACCTTGGCTCTTTTTCAAGAGCCACTGCTGTAGTATTATCATAGTAAAGTTTCATAGGATATTTATTTATAAGTACCACATAAATATCTTGGAAGAAGTTAAACATCCATACTTCTTATTTAGATAATTTAGAACCCAAAATATACTCAGAATCTATTGTAGAATCTGTGACCATTGCCTTCTTTGAGATCTTATATCTCACATCACCTCCATTCAAAGTGAAGATGTATCATGTTTTTGACTTCATGTAGTCTTGATCATTTTCGAAACAAGAATATGAATATCCTATGATGACTAGTTCCTCATCTTCTTTATAAACTAGAAACAAATCCTTATTATGCCTTAGATACTTAAGGATGGTCTTGACTTCCATATAATGAAGGTCACCTGGATCAACTTGATATAATCCTACTGTACTTAATGCATAGGCGACATCTATTCTAGTATATAACAAAGAATACATGACTGACCCAATTGCTGATGTGTATAGAATCATTTCTATTCTATTTCTTTCCTCATCTATCTGAGGACAAATTTTCTTAGAAAGATGAATTCCATGTGATGCTAGAAAAAATACCCTCTTGTATTTTTTTCATACTAAATATCTTTGGTATATTGTCAATGTATTTACTTTGAATTAGGCTAAGAAACCTCTTGGATCTATCATGTTGGATATTTATCCCAAGAATATATGTTTCCTTTCCCAAGCTCTTCATAGAGAATTATTTTTTCAACCACAGCTTAACAGACTGTAAGACCAGTATTTCATTTCCAATGATTAATATGTCATCAACATATACTATTAATAAAATTGCTTCACTCCCATTAAATCATTTTTATACATAAGTATCACACTCATTCATTATGAAACCAAATTAAATTATAGATTCAAAAAAATGAATCTTCTATGACTCATATTATTTCTTTATTCCATAAATGTATTTTACAGTTTTCATATATTATTGGCATCCTTTAGAGTCACAAACCCTTTGGGTTATTCCATATAGACATCTTCTTAAAGGTTCTCATTAAGTAAGGTTGTTTTGGCATCCATTTTCCAAATATAATAGTCATGGTAGGCCAAAATGGAAAGTATAATTCTAATGGATTTCAGTATTTCAATTGGTGAAAAGTTTTCATCATAGTTAATGCATTGATTCTATTTAAACCCTTTTGCAACCAATCATGCATTATAGGTATCAAATTTACCTTTTATGTCATGTTTTTTCTTGAATACCCTTTTGAAACCAATGGTATTTACTTCCATTAGAGGATATACCAAAATCCATACTTGGTTTTGTTACATGGAATCCATTTCAGAAATCATGTCTTCTTACCACACAAGTAGAAAATTGGGCTACTTCCACGAACCTATAGCCATGGTTTTAAAACCATGTCTATTGGTAGGCTATAGTCATAGTTATGTGTCTTATATCCACAGTTTTCAAAACCATGTCTATAGGCCATTTTTTCATGGGTTATAGCCATGGTTTAGAAACATGTGGCTATATCCCACACCTATATCCACAGTTATGTGGCCTATATCCATAGTTTTCAAAACCATGGATATAGGCCATTTTTTCTAAGGGTTATAGCCACGGTTTTTAAAACTGTGTCTATAAGTCTCCCGCCCTTACGTAGGAGAAAAATTTTCCCACAAAAAAAATAGAGTAGGAATCCCTATTTACATAGTTTTTATGCTACCACCATGGTTTTAAATAATATATATAATATGTTAGATATATATCTATATACCTAAAGTGTGGCGTGGTGTAGTGGTTCTTCGGTTTAATACTATGGGTGAGGTACAGAGATCGAATCCAGCCGATGAAAAATTATTTTTGGGTGATTTCCACGGTTTTTTAGGGATATAGCCACAGTTTTAACCATATAAATAGGTGTTTTATTGCCACGGTTCAAAATATAGACCTAGGTCAACTTCCACGGTTGGTCAAAACTGTGCTTGTAGCCTACGTCCACAGTTTTGGGCCTTATTGCCACAGTTTTCAATCGTGGAAATAGACTAATTTTCTAGTTCTTCCGCTTGAAAATATCTATGTCTCTTACTAATTACTTGTAGGTTATAGTATCATTATTATCAACTAATAATGACTTGTAATCCTCAGTGATTATAAAACCATTTTTTTCTTGTTCTCTAACCTCTCTTGCACTCCTATATAGTACTTGTGTCTCTAGAATAGTTTCTTCTTCCATGGGGCTTTGTGGAATCTGTTCCTATGAAAACTGTTTTGTACCTTGAGCCTCAACTTAATTGAAGTCTACCTCACTCCAAAAGTATATTTTAGATATTTTCTCCCTCTCAAGTAATATGTCTTGTCTTTCCATTATAACATTTTTTAGGGTTCATATAGGTAATATCTCCTTGTTTCTTTGGGATATCCTATAAATGTACTCTTTATGCCTTGAGGTTCAAGTATTTTACCAGAAGAGTCCTTAATAAATTATTCATAACCCTGCACATATAAGTATGACAAAACAGGTTTCTTTCCATTCCATAATTGGTATGGTATACCATATGCTGCCTTAGTTGGCACTTGGTTTAGTATTTTTTTCTACTGTTTGTAATGTGTATCCCCAAAAGGATAATGGGAGGCCCACGTGACTCATCATTGATCTCACCATGTCCAATAGGGTGTGATTACTTCTTTCACTTACACTATTCCACTAAGGTGTATAAGGATTAGTGAGTTGAGATAGTGTCCTAAACTCCCTTAAATAATCAATGAAGTCTTGGTTAAGATATTCTCCACTATGGTCTAAGCAGAGTTTCTTAATATTATTACCAATCTAGTTCTCAACTTAATTATTTTATTCCTTTAATTTGTCAAAATAATCTAACTTATACCTCATTAAGTTGACATATCCATATCTACTAAAATAATTAGTAAAATTTATGAAGTATGAGTACTCACTCCTTGACTCGATAAGAAATGGTCCACACACATAGGTGTGAACTAATTCAAAAATATATTTAGCCCTTTCACCTTTCCCACTAAATAGGGATTTGTTCATTTTACCTTATAACCATGAGTGACATACAAAAAGTTGTTTTAGTTCAAAATAATTTAAATATCCATATTCAAGTAGTTTAGTCAAGTTCTTTTCATTTACATGACTTGTCCATTGATTCCAAATTTGGATGTGGTATGATTCATGTGAGGTTGTTTTGTTATCAATTTTCATTACTTGGTTTGTGTAGTCCAATGCATAAATGCCATTATTTAATTGTTTCTTACAATAAAAAAATATATCTTTATAAAAAAATCAACATTTATATCCAAATTTAAAAATAAAACCATTTGTATCTATTTTAGATACTGATATAATATTTTTTTTAACTAAAAGCACATAATTACAACCCTTTAAAACCACGATCATCCTAGTTGGAAACGTGAGGTGGTAGTCATGGATAGATACAGTATAAATTTTATCTCTATTGGGTTCTCATAGATTTACCTCCCCCCATACAACCTTTATGAATCTACCTACTTCCAATACTTGAATACATATGTGATCACCATGAGCTATATCTAATACCCAATTTATACAAATTGATAACTTTCACTTGATAAAAAATGCACTCTAAGCTTCCACTTGCTTCTTTGGTTGGGTGCAGTTTTCTTCTAATGGCCCTTCTTGAAACATGCGAAATAGTCAAAATCTAGTTTCCTTTCTTCCCTTTGATCTTCTTCTTCTTCTGAGGGTGTGAATAATCTTTGGGATTAAAGTGATTCTATTTCCCATTCTGTTTTTCACCATAAGGATGGAAATCTTTTCATGCATTGTATCCTTGTTTACTTGGAGAAATAGAGTAAAAATATCTGGAAGATACTTCTCAATTTTGTTTATATTAAAATTTATAAAACAATATAGAGAATATTTGAGATAGTAATTCTAGAATAAGATCGGTTACTAGTTATTTAGGGATTTTAAACCCTAGAACCTATGTACACTCTCTAATTCCCAAAATGAGCTTGACTAAGTGAGACCCAACTGGGGAACCCTCTCTAGGATTTCTATGAAAGAGCACCTTGGATGTCTTAAATAGTTCATGTCTAGCTCTCTCCTGGTAAAGACCATGGAGGTTCTCAAGCATGCTATGTGCATCCATGTTTTTTTTAGACTTCATGAGGTCACTGGACATGGATAAAAGCATAAAAATTTGAATGTTGACTACATCACTCAAATGTTTTTCATAGACAATGAAGTCTTTATCACTTACCTCATTATCATTTGGATTAGGCATTGAGGATTCTAGCATATAAGATTTTCATTTATGGAATAGTACAACCCAAAGGCATCAAAACCACAACTGAAAGTTACTACCATTTAGGAGGTTTTAATTTCCAATATTGATTATAGGGATAATGTGGATAAAGATCATTCCATTTTATTCTATAAATAAAATATTGTCTTATTATTAATTTTATTTATTAAAATTATGTGAGAAATAATAAATTAATTTAATTTTATTAATTTTTATTAAATCTCATACTATTTTATCAAGTCCTAATATCCCTCACCATTGAACATGGAATGTCTATTTATTATGACATTCTAGTGGAAAGGATCTATATGCCCCTTAACATGACCCCAATGAGGGTTGTTCAAGGTACTTGAATGTATTTAGGTAGGATGGTCTTTTCTAACTATGACCTTACTGCTCCTTGATCCGTTGAGTGGACTCCCCTATCTTGAAATCCTGACTTGGATTTCCTCAACACTTTCCTCCAAGTTACATTAAGTCTAGCTAGGGAACTTATCTCGATGTAATATGGTTACCCATTACCTTTATAAGAACTTCACATTAAAATTAAGTGACCCAATGAGGGTTGGTAAAATACTTAGTTTCAAGGATTTCATTACTAATCAAGTATTAGAAGGCCAATTCTAACTTAATATTTAATTGACGTATTTCATTTCATTATGCATAATTTTTTATCTTCTTTTATCTTTTACATGTATTATTAATATTAAGTGGATATTACTTAATTAATTAAACAATATAGATAAAACATTTATATATAATTTCTTTATTTAATTTTTGTTATTGCACATTAATTAAATAATTTATGTGATCATGTCCTTGAATCTGAAAAATAAATAATTACATAGATATAAATAAATAATTCAATAACTCATTCATGATCTTTATCTAATGGTTGAGTTAATGAGTGGAAATTAAATAAACCTTTAACCTAGGGGAAATAACTCATATTGTTGATCTTTGCATGAGTTATTGCATTCCACCTATCCACATGTGTATCACCTAAGATTCCATCATAATGGTTCAGTCTTTAACTGCCTCCACATGCCTTGGGATACTCCATTAATTACACATATTTATGACTCACACGTAAGTGATGGGAACCAACAGATTGGTTAAAAGGGGATTATATAAATATCCTTAGACACACAGTTCATACATAATAATGTATAGAGGGATGAAACATAGGCCATTATATTTAATTTAATAAAAAAAATTAAAACCAATAAAATAAGTTAAATTAAAACATCCAATGCATACACTAATCTTGGTCAAGCTCATGAATGGTCATACACGCAACAAATACACAAAACTGGCTAGCATTCATTTCTTTATTCATTCTTTATTATTAAGATAAATGTGCTTGAATTAATCAATCAATTAATTAATTAATTAATTCCCTTTAATCTTAATGATCATTCAAAATTAATTGGAGATACCCATTAGTTATGGTATTCATGGAAAATAAATGGAGAACCCAATAATGATGTATTAATTATAATAAATTAGTTGAGAATTTAATATTCTTTAAAACCATTATTGAATTTTCAAACACACTTTGGTGTGATGATCAATAAAATAAGGATTTAATGCTGAAATTTTCAATTTAATGTAATTTTTAATTCTATCCTTTAATGGTAGATTACACAGCATGCATAGACCAACTACCCGACATGTATCTCAGTTGTCATGTATCAAGGGTACACACCTGGTTCTGCGTCGCGTACCTCGACTGGACTACATGGAATGTACAAACTAACTACACTCCATGTGTTCTACTTGTTTTGTGTCTAGGATGAACACCTAGTTCTTCAACGTGTGTCTCGATAGACTACATGGAATGTACGGAGTAGCTACACACCGTGAATCTCTTTGATTCATGTGTCTGTTTTATCACTGAGTGGCTTGGTGTGTTCTTCAGATATGGGATTTAATGAACTAAAAATTATGTACACCACATACACATCATGTATATCATAAATTGTCTAGGTTTTCAGTATCACTTGGTTTTACAGTATATTATGACCACAAGGATTGTGCAATTTATGATGCTAACCCATGTAGACTATACAATGTGTATTCCAATACAATCCATGTAATTTGACAACCATGTGCCAGATTTCATAGTCAACATGTAGTGTACACCATGTTTCATTAATGTGTAGTGCACAGTGTATCCCTCTGCACATCCAGATGCAGTGCACTAGGGTACACAGTGTGTACTTTCTAGTACACACTGTGTAAACCTGTCTTACCAACCAAAAATTTGACAGTTTCAGATGGAATCTTCAATCATTATTTATCTATTATTATACCTTTAAGAAAATGAAATACTGAACAAACATGATTAATATTTCAAATCATTTTAATTCAAATCATATTAAAGAATGGAAAATATGAAATAAAAATATAACCATAATTTCAAATAGATCAAAAATCAAATAAAAAATTATGAATTTAAACATGAACCCTATGATACCACTTACTAGTTTTGGGCACAGCGAAATCATGCGGTGGTGGGTGATATATTGAAATTTATTTTAATTATCATTTAAAAAAACTAAGAGCGAGGATCCTTCTCCATTTATGTATATTGATCGTCTGAAAAAGATCCTTCGGGTTGCCTTTGTTGCGTTGTAAGGATTCGAGGATATAATCTCTCTAGTGGTGATCTACATGTACTCCTATGATCTCCAAGCAATGCCACTCGATCTCTGGGTGCCAGCATGGAGAATATAATGTATTAAATTTTTCTTCCTTGATCGCTCATTCTTAAATCCAAAAAAAATCTATTATGTTTCTCATTCTTGAGTGGGAGAGATAAGGAGGAGTAAAGAGAGAATTCATTGTGCGCAACAATTCTATATTTCTATTGCACTGATTGATGCTCTACATAATATAAATAACCATCTATTTATTGATCTAGGGTTTAGGTTAAAATAATTTTTTAATTCATGTTGGATATTAAATAATATAATAACCTTTAATAAACCATAATCCACATAATAAAATAATATTATTATTATTATTTGGCATACACCAACTTGTACAATAGAAAGTATTATTTAATAGACTTGTTAATTAATATTTTTCATCAAACTTGGTATTGGTTCATTCAAACTCCTCGAGAATTTATTGAATATGTGAATAAAATATTTTATTATCTTAAATTAATATTTTATTCACAAACCAATAAATAAATATTTATTAAATATTAAATAAAATAAATAAATATAGTTTATTCAAAATTTTGGTGAATAAATATTTATTTAATTTATGGGATTAATAAAACTTGAATAAAATTATTCATCAGTATTGAGAATAATATTTATTCCATTAATTAAATTTAAATATAATTTAATCAAGATCAATAGAAATTCTTAGTGTGCGGCCCTCTAGGATTATTTCTCGTTGGCATTAGGCGGACTTACCTAAAGTCCAATATTACTATCTTACAATGGGTCAAGAAACCAAAGAGAAATAACTTAATATCGCATTGAAGACAATCACATATAAATTATTACTATGTAATATAATACCTTTATCACAATATCTTATAAAATAGGTTTCATGATGGTGTCATCAACATATATTCTCGATACGCCTTTCTTCGACTATCTAAAATTAAAAAAATTAATACACCATGGCCATGGAATTTAGGTGATAGTTATATTTTAATAAAAGGTCCAAGATATCAACTCCCATAAATATGTATGGGACAAATCCTTCCTCGAATTATCCATTAATGACATTTTAATCATAATGCATCCAACATAACCTAGCTCACCGTGAACATATGTCATCACGGTTTTCATCAGAAAATGTAAGTGTGTGAATTGTGACATGAATTAATGATCATATTAAAGTCTAAGGACTATTGCACACACTATCTTAAAGGAATATCTGATGACACCAAAACATGTAGAATTATTAATGGCGGGTATGTTCTCATAATATCCCATCTTGGAGATTACCATGTGCAAACTTCATGACAATAAGTCTCATCCACTTACGAGTAATATTACCTAGCAATATATATATTATGTGTCCCATCAGAGTATATTATCCAACCGTGTAACTATATTAAGAATATTTTCATTGAATTTCAAGGTTCTCATCATAGTGGGGAACTTTTATAACCTTACCAATTTGAAAAATACTCTAGGAAATTATTACATTAAATTTATGCATAATAATAAAAAATATGTAATAAGTTGTTTAATTAATATTCAATACATCAAATATACATGTAATCAAAGTAAAAAATTTAGTCCTAGTACACCAACTCCAACATGGATAAGGTAAGTATTTACAGATATTTGATGGTCCACGTGATAGAGATGATCATGACTACATTAAGGTCTAACTCCTTGATTTATCCTAAGATCATTTTGGCTATGTTGGAATCCAAGGGTTTAGTGGGTGATGAAGAAGAATCAGTTGTTAGTTTTGGTGGTTTTTGTAGTAAGTTTACAAGGAAAATGAAAAAGGTGAATTAGAACCCATGGATAAAGAAATGGGTGGAAGACAATGATAAACTTTATGAGAATTTTAATCATGTACAGCATCCCTCTATCCCTAAGGATGTGGTTGATCCTAGATTAGATGAAAATAAAATTTTATTATATTCTTCTACTGAGAAAGTTAAGTAAGAAGAAGTTACAGTTAGAGAAGAAGTTTCAGTAGCTGCTTCAGTTGAGGAAGGAAATAACCCTGATGTGGTCAAGATCCCATATATTTATTATAGATTTAAAAGTTTGTTTATCTATCTTCCTGCTAGATAAATCCTACTTAGTTAAGGAGAATAAGAGTAAATTGAAGTCTCGGGTGAAGAAAAGGTTGAGATTTCTTATGATAGATCAATAGGAGTAGTTGGAGTTTTATATGGATCGAATGGATCTAAAAATGAAAATTATTATGTACCTTAGGACTCTTAAGGTCATGATTTTGTTGTTGTTGCTGGTGAGGAAGTGCAGTCTCATCACTCTTTTGGTACTTCTGCTTCAGGTAAGAGTGATAATGATGTGATAGTTTTTGATATTTAGCCTACTGTTGATGTTTCCACTATTAGAGATGAGGCTATAGAACCTGTTGATGGGGAGGAGTCCCTAGGATCTTCTAGTCAAAAAATGGTTCATAGGGATGAACCAAATGTTTCACCCACAGCTAAGGATGATTCACCATCCAAGGGGGGTCATCTCTTGGTTCCAAACTACTAGGCATATCCTTACCTAATTCTGAAGGTGAGGGTGATTATAGTGGTGATTATACCCATGGAATTCCACTTGATCATGGTGAAATCTCTATCCCTATTGATATAAAATATCCTAAGGGATCTCTAGTGGAATAGATTAACGAGGCTTGATAGTTGGAATCCTTTCCCTCAGATGTTCATGCTACTAAATATGATAATATAGAGGCTAATTTATCTAAGAGGATTACATATCCTCTACCTTCTACTCCTCTACATTTAGATTATGTATCTAAGAATCTATAATCTTTTTGAGGGAGGATGATTTCGTATATAAGTGGGATTCTTAGATCCACACCTCCTCAAAATTTCAAGATCAGTAAATAAAATACTAGATGTATTTTTGAGTTAATTATCACTCATATTCATCCAAAAATGATATTGAAGATGCAAGAATTAGAGATTGAGAATAGGAGGTTGGCCACTAAGATGGAAGAAGTTAAGTCCATCATGAAATATATGAGACCAAGATTTAATACTTTACATACATCACTTCTAGAGAGGTTGGATTCCTTATCTACAGTAGTTGATTCTACTTCTACTGCTCCTCCTACTTTGTAAGTTTATTCTGAAATGATCTGATCCATTATAAGATAAGAGTTGAATGATTTCATGGGTGATCTTCCTACCTATCATCAATAAGATCTTTAAAAGATCAAGTAATATGGTGATCATATCAATAAAATAGTTATGGAATGTTTGAATAAATCTAGGAGTGATAGGGATACTATCACTAAATTCATTAAGTATTACCTTTCTTGAATTTATACCAAGAATGAGATCAATTCTCATTTTAAGTTTCTTACTAAAAATCAAAGTATGCTTCCTATTACCAGGGTCTTCAAGTAATAGGTGAATGAGCTCAAATTTTTATCCCCTTTGTTCAAACTCTTTATAGAATAAAAGAAATACTTTTTCAAGGAGATGAAGCATGGTAGCAACATAATTATATATTTTATTAACCTAATGATGATGTTTTTTATGGCTCTAGGACTGTAGTGGTGGCACATGAATCCATACCAATGTCTTCTCTTACTTTAGCACCTTCTTATGCACCTCTACCTCTATCATTTCAACCTTTTAGAATGGTTTCAGTTTTATCCCTTTAGCATCTTAGGCCATCTATCATTAATGATCTTACTCATACTACCTCTACACCCTTGGCCTCCACCTATGTGCCTATAGTTTCAAGAAAAGTAAAATCCTTTGTGGACCCTTCATCTCATCAGGATGAGAGTGGTTTTGATTTGAATTAGTTTTTTATAGGGATTTTCTTTACCCTTGTATTTTTTTTGTATTATAATCCTTAACTTTGATATCTAATGAAAACTCTATTTGATTTATCTTTATTTATTATCTTTTCTTTTATTTTTATTTACTTACCTTTTTTATAATCCTAAAAGGGGTGTATTCTTGGATGGAATTTAATATTGTAATTATATTTTGAGTTTTTAAAAATCCATGGATAAATTAGTTAATCACATTAGTAATTTTATATGTTAAGAAGTCCATTATTTTCAATTCATTCATACTTATGTATTTTTTTCATAAACATGGTTATAAAATGATATGATTTGTGATCATCAAAAAGGGGGATATTGTTGTAACCTCCTTATTTTAATGTTCACAAATCATTATTATTATTTTTCTAACAAGTTCAATTTTTTATGATAGTAAATCATTTTCTATGTGACTTTGCAAAAAAAATGTTAAAGTATTGATCTACTGATAGTTCAAAGAGATATATCATTGGTTTAAAGAGATCTACAAGTAGTTCAAAATATATCTACCATTGTACTTAATCTAGCATCAAACTCTACCACTGATGGTCCTACTATTGAGAACATCTACCACTAGTTCAACAGAATGTACCGGTGAACTATATTTACCGCTGGAGCATCTGGTTTTGCCCAAATTTTCCCTAAAGGTATGCGGTTGTTGTAGTATAGGTAGGGGTCGAATCCATAGGGATCAAAGAAGGAACCTAAAGACACTCTGATTTTGTAAGGATTTGTCTATGAAGTGGCCAAATATTTAGATTGAATTGATTTGAATAACTAGTTATTTAATTTAAAGAACAAAATAAATAAAAACATACAATTACTTAGTCTAAAACAATTAATGCAGATAAGTTGATCCTAATTTGTTACTTGGGTTATATTGGATGTATTTATTTTCTTATAATGTTCGTTTCACTAATTCAACATGCATCCACAAATTGATATAATTCCTCAACACCATTCACCAATTTAATCCCTAAAAAATTTCAATACTAATCTCTAATGCAATTAGAGGATCAATTTAATGATCACTCCAAGTAATTGGATTGTACTAGCACTCGAAATGTGTCATTGTTAAAGTTGGTGAAAATGAAGAAGAAAATAAATCATCAAATGGAAATCTTAAAGTAATGAAATGGTTATGAATTTAAGCACATTTAATAATATCCAATCCACCCCATTCAACTCCCTAGGATAAACCCATAAGGGGTTAGACCTCCATTTATGCTATTCAATAAATGGAAATGGTAAGTCGACTTAAAGAAGCGGGATTGAAGAAGAAAAATAAAACAATGAAACGATCACTCTACCGTTGTTTGAATAAATTCACAAGTGCTGATGTGAATAAGATCACACCTTGGGGAAACAGTATCAATGTGAAAATAATAAGAGGAGAAAAATAGAATAATAATAACTTTTATTGAAAACTAAGGTGATTCGAACAACTTACATGAGAAGTAAGAACATTACAAAGACAAATTGACATAATAACATTACATTGAAAACAAAGCTCCAAGATGATAAGAAAAATATAAGATTCCTATTCACTTCACCAACATATCCTTATATAGGCATATTAGGAGCCTTAGGTCCACCCCCTAACAATAAATTCACCCCCAAACAATTAATAGATTCAAAAGGAGGGTGAATAATCAAAAGGAAATTGATGTTACAAAGTTGACCACAAAACCAGCCAGATTCGTCCACCGTTTTGACGTGTGAATTTGTAATTGAAGAAGCCAAATCCGGAGGGGTTTTAGAAGAGAAATATGCTCTTACATATGTCCTATATGATCTGTAAAAAGTTTAGGAAATTTTATGTAGCCTTTTGGAAGTTATGGTCTAAATGGTGGGACGACTTTATGTGCATTCATGTCGAGCCCACCATTTAAATCTCAAATTCAGATCCCTTTATCATCATGAAAACTTCAGAATTAGCTCTGTCCAAAGTTGAATAAAATTATCTTCATATTTTTATATTTCTAATGTAAAAATTTGAGCTTCATTGGGGTTTTTTTGTGGGACCCACATTTGTTTGATGGGCCTTAGGCCCATTATGCTTTTTCCAGCAAATTTCTGCATTCAGGCACAAAAATCTCCATCTTCCCTTAGGATTTATCCATCGGACCTAAAAGATAAAATGTTACAAATAAAGTGATGAATTATATACCAAAATAAAAAATTAAAATTATGAACAATGTATTTTTCACATGAAATTTATTGAGTGGTCCCAAATTGACACTTTAAGCATGAATTGCACAATGATGGGAAATGAAGTTCAATTTCTGAATTGGACTAAAATTGATGTTTATGCACTTTGAAACACATTAATATTAAGATATTAACAATGGATATTAGCCACTTTCAGTGACTAATCAGCATCTATCACTGACTCATCTACTACTAGAGTTGATCTACCACCAGATTTGATCTGCCGCCAGAGTTGATCTACCGCTAAAGTTTATCTACTTCCAGAGTTGATCTACCACTAAATAGATCTATTGTTAGACTATATATACCACAAATAAGGATATATAACTAGAGTGTTACCATATATATTCATATTCTTAATTCAAATTAAATTCCTCCAATGGCTAGTTTATGGAATTTAATTCTTTCAAGTCACACATACATTTAATAATCATTATTATTAAACCACTCCATAGATTAATTGAAGAAAAAGTTAAACCTTTCTGATTTAGTGTTCAGTATGAGGATCCATGTTTTATTAATTATTATTCGATGGATATTTGGACTTGGATAGATATATATTTAGAATATATTCCTCATTAATGTGTGTGGTGGATGCATAAAAATATGATATCCAATATCAGTGATACATGAATAATAAACACAAAATTTCATATGCTAATAAAGAGACTTGTCTTTGGAAGGATTATGGATTTCTATAGACTAAAAACAAAAGGATTCTTTTAGACGTCCACAACAGTATATTTTCTTAGATATTCTAAGAAACTTGTTCAAGATTCCATCAAAGTTAAACTCTAGGAAACAGACCAACTAAAGCATTGCGGATTGCGATGCATCACACTTTCTATCAATTTATTTCTTTCTCTTTCTACTTTATACTTTACTTTTGAGAAGTGTTTTGTTGTACTCTATTTATCTATTCACACTGTCTATTATTGTTAAATTGGATTGTGCTTGAAACATCTATCAAAATCTCTTATTGTATTCCCATGAATAACTTTTTAAGATGTCCTTCATGTCCTGTATTATTTTTCATCCCACATATAACTGTGGAAGAGGCATTAAACCTAGATATACCTGTGTGTTATTGACTGTAAAACTTGATCCAGGTTGTGGATAAAGTTTAAGATATAATAAAATGATTAGATTTAGGTTATTTTAAAGTGGATGGGATTAAGTCTCGGCCTGAGACCAAACCCCTTATTTTATTTTCACTATGACTTTTTGTTAAGTTTTTTTTCTTTCAACTACAAATCGATTTCCATTTTCTAATCTATAAACAAAATTGTACTTTTAGAGTGAGTCTTAATTTGTTTTTATATAAAGTTTTTGATTAAGTAAATTAGTTTCAAAATTTAAATTGATTTAAAATATTATTTTAACTGATCCTTAATCTTGCTTCTGAGAAAATATTTGAAAGATCAAATTTATATATTTCTACTATTTTGATTAACTAAGTGTTTTTATTAATTTGGGGGATTTAGTTTTAATTTGTTTTAAACAGAAATTTTTAATGGAAACTCAATTCACTCCCACCCCCACCCCCTCTTGAGTTACTAACTCCAACCAATAGTTACTTTTAAAATAATTTTAAAAAAAATGGAACTTGTAAATTATTTAAATGAAAAGAAGGTTTTCAATAAAAATCGGTATTTTTCACTATCCATCACAAATGAAACTTTTCAGAAAAAAATACCAAAAAATCACCCTAAGATGATTTTGATATGATGAATTCAAAAATGAATTTTTTTTTTAAATGAATTTTCTAAAAGTGGAAAAAATTAATTTTATAATAAGTGTACAAAATGTGATAAAACTTCTTTTTTATAATTATATGGTTTTTAAGTGTAGAATTAGATTTATTCTTAAATTAGACCTAGAAAACATATAAGATGAATATTAAAACATTTTATTGAATATATGATATGTAAATTTCATTAAAATCATACATCAAAAGTGATTTATTTAAATTTTTGAGATAAAACATGTTTGTGTGTATAAGGATAGTTTTTCAGAAAAAGATTTTATTTATTTTTAATTAGTTTTTATTTAAATTTATAATTAGTTGATAATGAATATAAAAGTGTAAACCATAAATTTTCATAATTTATTTAATCTTAATAATATTCTCTATTCCAACAGTTAGGCGATAATTTTAATATTAAATATTATTATTTTAACAGTGTATCGTAGTTTTTTGAAAACTTGATGTTGCATGTAATGCAAGATAAACATGGTGTTGTTTGAAATGATAGATATCAAAGATATTAAATTTAATGAAATATATTTTTTGGTTCATTTAAACTCAGTGTTTCATGTCTCAAACGCTATCGAACACAGCATTCTTCTTTTAAAATCTCAAGGTGTTGTAGTAATAAATTTTCCTATCACTTTCTATCTAGTTCTTTTAAGAAGTTATTCAACCAAACCATGTCCTTCTTGTATTTTTTTACAACAAATTATTCTACATATTTGGTGGATAAGTCCACCACCTTCTGCAACTCAGATATCCAACTTACCATAGTTCCTTTACAAGTAAACACGTAACCTGTGGATCTCCTCCTACTGTCAACATCACACCCAAGGTTAGCATCCACATTCCCCTATAGTAGATTTCCTTTCCCAAAGAAAATAGATAATTCCTTACTTACCTTAATATACCTTAGTATCCACTTTACAAATCCCTAATGTTTCTTTCCATGGTTATCCATGTACCAGTGCTCAACTCCTACTACATTAGAAATATCAGGTTGGGTATAGACTATGAAATACATTAGGATTCTAACATCTGATGTGTATGGAACCTTTTCCATGTACTAAACCTCTTTTACTGTCTTCGGTGCTTTCTCCTTTGATAGTTTGAAATAGATTTCCAAGGGAATAGAAACTGACTTTGCTTCCAACATACTAAATATTATCAAAACCTATCCAATATAGTCATCCTATGATATCATCAAGGTTCCAGCTATGCGATCCAACTTAATCTTCATTCCCAAAATCTTGAAAGCTTATCTAAGATGTTGGTCGGAGTGGATACTCAAGAGGGGGGTGAATTGAGTTCCAATTAAAATTTTCTGTTAAAAACAATGTTTACTAAAATCCCCCTATTTCAAAAACAGATTAAACTGTAGTGAATTTATACAGATTATAAAGGTTCAATTAGTTTATCAAAGATTGATTAGTTCTCAGTTAACTTAATCATATGATTAAATTAACTTTTGAAACTAACTTACTGGTTTATAATAAATATAAACACTTGCGAGTTTAACTATCAAATTAGCTTTGAAGACAAATTATATTTCAAAGTAATAGCAGTGGAATATGAAATAAATATGTAGTAGGGATATAGTATGTAGCTACAATCACAGAGAATTTACCAAGAGGTTCAGTCTCAAGCCAAGACTTAGTCCTCTCAAAAGTTTATATAAAAATGATCCACACCCTGGATCGGGCTTAAAAACAGTGAACACACTGTCCAGGTCACAAGACCTCTACCACAGTTCTGCGTGGGGAAACAAACAACAGCTTAGAGCTGTCCAGGTCTCACACGACCTCTACCACTATCCACAGTGGGAAATAAAGTGTAAAAAGGTTTTCTGAGGATTTACAGATCCTCCAGTGAAAGTACAGGAGTCAGTGTGAGTGTTTAATACAGAAGATAACACACACTGCTCAAGATGTAAAACAAATGTATCACAGAGCAGAGATGTAGAGTTTAGAAATGGCTCTAGTGATTTCAGTGTAGCTCTGGACTCTTTTGTATTTGGTCAGAATTTATTCTGAGTCCTCTTCTCGTTTTTGTTTGAGAAGAAGAGTGTCGTATGCTTCAGGTTCAAAGGCAGTGAGATGTAGTTGATGAAGTTCTTCAATGTTCTTTTGTATGCACAGAACTCTTCTTGAGTAGGCTTGATTGTGTATGAGGTTCTATCTTGCTTGGTTCTTCCTCTTCTTTCTTTCCTCTATATTCTTCTTGTGTTCTTCCGTCCACACCTCTTTTTTTTTCTTCAGCAGAGTCTTCTTGTATTTATGTCACGTGCTTCGGAAGACAGAAAAAGTTTCCTTTCCGCAGGTACGAGGTACGGTTTCCTGACATCCGACAACCTTTATTAATTAATTGACAGAGCATTAAAATATACCTAATATGACCTTTGGTTAGATTAAATAAAGATAAAGATAAAGAAATTCAAACAGTTGTTTATGACTATTGAAGAATCAAGTGATCGGTAGGTCATCAGCATTAGTGAGTAATGATCGGTGACTCAGATAGATCAGCATCGGTGAGTCATTTGCATCGGTGAGTCATTTTGATCAGCATCGATGAGTCATTTGCATCGGTGAGTCATTTTGATCAGCATCGGTCTGTCATCTGATCGGTGAGTCATTTTGCATCGGTGAGTTAGTTTGATCAGCATCGGTCTGTTATCTGATCGGTGAGTCATTTTGATATCGGATCGGTGCGACCGTTGTCCTTTGATATTGGATCGGTGCTTCCTATGTCTGTTGATATTGGATCGGTGCTTCCGATGTCTGTTGATATTGGATTGGTGCTTCCGATGTCTGTTGATATTGGATCGGTGCTTCCGATGTCTGTTGAATCCAGAAGACTTCCAAAATACTTTGTAAGTCAATAAGCATAGACAAAAACAGGATAACAGATTCATTCACAGATTGTAATTAAGTTTATGAGAAATCACCAGATAAAGCATTAATGGTATGTGATGATTTGTGATTATTAAAACATCAATCATAGACATGAAATCAACAATATTCTAGAGGGCTCAACAATATCCCCCTTTTTGATAATCACAAATATTTATCATAAAATATAAATAATGTGATATATCATTAATAAAAACATAATGAGAATTAAACCATAAAGAGAACAAATATAAAGAGATATATAAATCTCCTCCTTAATTTAAATTTCCCATATATATTATACAGATTTCTCCCCCTGAGAGATACATCTTTTCTCCCCCATATATCTCTCCCATACATCTTTCTTCTCCCATATATCATTCTTTTTCTTCATTCTTTTTCTTCTCCCCCTTTGGGATAATCAAAAAGGAGGGAAAACATATAAGTGAAAGTGATAGTAAAAGCATTCAGCATAGAGTAGAGAGGAAAGAGAAAAAAAATTGATAAAGTACAAAATATTACAAGCATCACATTGTTCACCCCATCAAAAACAATACACAAATATTTGTTGGGATACAAAGGGGATTTGCCTTTGTCTTTGGGATCAATAGTGGGTAAGTTTGCAGGCTTGGAGGCAGGCTGGACTTGGCGAATCTGAAGTGGTGGTAGGACAACTCGGGCAGGTGTAGGAGCAGGTGCCACAGAGAGTTGTTGTTGAGAAACAGGAGCTGGTTGAGAAGTTTGCTGAGGGACTGGTCTTAACTGAGATAGAGCTTGAGCAACAGATAGCTGATTTGGAGCTACATCAGAGTCACTGAGAGGTTCAGAAGTAGGAACTACTATTGCAGTGGCATGGGCATCCAAATAGGGCTTCAAAAGATGAATGAAGTCCTGAATGACTTCTGCTCCATACTTCATAGCTTTTTCAAAATCATCTTTATTCTCCATGAACTGTGCCAATGAAGGGGTAAAATCTTGCAACTGATGAACTTGAGTTTTGAAGGCCTGAGTGACTGGAGGTAATTTCAGTTTTTCTGCCAACACCTTGAAGTTTGCAGCCATTTCATGCTTTGTATAAATCTTGGAAAAGTAATTATCAACTTTCTCTTTGATCTCTTGTAGAGCTTTCTTAGCATCTGCTGAATACACCAATGCCATCTTATGACTGTTATCACAGAGCTCTTTCATCTTCCTCAAAGATTCTAAATCAAGAATTTGTCTAACAGCAACTTCTCTTAGAGATTCTAGCTCACGGGTAGTGATCTTGGTTACCTTTCCTGTACTGGCTTGGCCAACTATGTGAGTTAACTCAGCTTTCAACTTCCTCAGGTCAGACTTGTTGAGATGTTCAATCAAATTTCTCAAAACTTCCATCATACCAGAGATGGTTGATCGGAATTCGCTTAATAGAGATACCAAGCCGGTGTGAAGATCCTTCATAGTCTGATTCAAAAAGGCTATGTGCCTGCCAATAAGTTCACTAGTATTGGCCAGGTCTGGCTTCACAGCATTAGATACTCTTTTTGAGAAGGCTTCCAATGAATTTTCAGAAACTTGTAGAGACACTTGAGTAAGAGCAGTAGAAATTTCTTCTCTAACTGTGTCTCTCACAGCAGTTAGCAATTCAATCTTAAACTTATTAAGATCAGCTTGAGAGATTCCAGAACCAGGTAAATTGACATTTGTAGGATCAACAGCAGGAACAGACCTTGCTTCTCTTGGGAGGTTCCTCTTCACAGCTGCAGCAGATTCTGGCATTGCTTCTTCTTCTTCAGAATATTCTAATCCCAACACAGCATAACCAGGGTAGTCATCCCAAACAGCAGCACACGGGGTGTATTTTGGTTTCTTATAGCTTGTTGTTCCACTGATTTTTGGTGAATCAACCGTGCCACTGATATGTATTTCTTGTTCTGACTGAGGTGATTCTATTTGATCTTCAGAAAGACCATCCACTAGTCTGTTATCACAATCAACAGCGGCCTCAGCATCATCTGCACGTCCATCATCACTCTTCTCAGAAGCTTCACTGTGATATTCTTCAGTATCAGAATCTTCTTCATCACCAAGAATAGGTTCTGATTCTGGTAGGGCTAAGGGTGGACTAGCAGGTCCAAATTCTATTCTTCTCTTGGGACTAGCAGTGTCAGGATCACTCCTATCATCAGGATATGACATACTTCCTTCTTCAGTCGCACCTTCTTCTTGCTCTTGGGCTTTGGTGGCCTCATCCTTTTCTTCTTCTTTCTCATCATCATCAGAATAAACTGGTTCCTCATCTGGTTTCAAGCTAGGGTCTCTCAAATCCTTTGGCCTCTTTCCATGATCTATGGGATTGTAGGCTTCATACAATTTAACTCCATCTGCAACCCAGCACTTCTTCCATGGATTCCAATTGATTTTTATCCTCTTGCAGATCTCTTTGTTGAGACAGAAGGTATGATCTGTTTCATCAACTTCATCATCTTCATCAATACATTCTAGATTCTTGAGCATGGTAGATATCATCTTTGAATAAAATAAGGCAGTGGCTTTCTTGGACGGTTTTACCATTCCAGCTATGTGCACCATCACATATCTACACAAATTGATCTTCTCATGTGTTTTCAGAAGAAACAACAGGAAAACATCCTAGTACTTTACAGCAGCAAAATCTCATCTCCTAGGGCAAAGTTGGTGCTGAATAAACTTGAAAAGAATTCTACATTCACCATCTAATTCTGAAGTTGTGATTCTTCGTGACTCTCTGTTTCCAGTCAGAATATCTAGAGCTAATTCGTAAGAGAAGTAATCAGATGTTGGAGGAATATTCCCAGCATAATCCTCATACCGACCTTCATGAGGTACATTCAAGCACTCAGCCCACTGCTTAGATGAGAAGGATATTTTCTTTCCTTTTACCACAGACGACATCCTGGCAGCCTCCACACCATCTAAAGTGATTTCCAGATTCATATAGAACTCATGTACCAGCTTCGGGTAGTCTATTCGAGAGTTTTCAGAAAACCAGTCTATCCATCCTTGCGATTCAAGAACTTGCAGCAACAGTGACTTACTTGACAAAAGCCACGCAGAGCTGACTTCCCTTTCTACAGCAACAATCCGAGTTTCCAGGTTCGGATTTACTGATCGTTGAGAGGTACTACTCGACTCGACTCGAGAACGCTTTGAAGGTACAGGGATATCCGGTCCTTTGCTCGGTCTCTTTTTCTTAGCCATTCGAGGATTTTGGGAAGGCAGGAGTTCGAAGGTTCGAAGTAGAAGGGAAGAGAGGTTGAAAGGTTCGGCGGGAAATGAAAGGTCAAAGGTTTAGGGAAGATAAATAGTCGCGTATCATTTATTTTATCATTTAGGGTTCCCATAAAAAGTATAAAAGAAATTTACTAATTAATTACAATATAATAAAAAAAAGATCGGTAGGATAGATCGGTTGCACAGATCAGTTTCACAGATCAGTTTCACATATCAGTTTCACAGATCGGTTTTACAGATCAGTTTCACAGATCAGTTTCACAGATCAGTTTCACAGATCACTTTCACAGATCAGTTTCACATATCAGTTTCACAGATCAGTTTCACAGATCAGTTTCACAGATCAGTTTCACATATCAGTTTCACAGATCAATTTCACAGATCAATCATACACAACTCTTGTTTAATAAATTTCATTCTTTCAGAGCATAAAGGATTTGTGAAGATATCAGCTAATTGATGTTCAGAACTAATAAATTTTAAAGAAATATCACCTTTTTGATAATGATCTCTTAGAAAGTGATGTCTGACATCAATGTGCTTAGTTCTAGAGTGAGACACAGGGTTCTTAGATATATTTATTGCACTAGTATTGTCACAGTTAATTGAAACATGTTTAAGATCAAATCCATAATCCAATAAAGTGTGTTTCATCCACAGAATTTGTGCACAGTAACTACCAGCAGCTATGTATTCTGCCTCGGCAGTAGACAATGCAACTGAGTTCTGTTTCTTACTACACCATGATACTAGGGATTTTCCAAGCAAATGACATGTTCCAGATGTGCTCTTCCTATCTAACTTACATCCAGCAAAGTCAGCATCTGAATAACTAGTTAGGTTAAATGATTGTCCTTTTGGATAAAACAAGCCTAAATTTACAGTATACTTAAGATACTTAAAAATCCTTTTAACAGCCAGTAAGTGTGATTCTTTAGGATTATCTTGAAATCTAGCACACATACATACACTGAACATAATGTCTGGTCGACTAGCAGTAAGATAAAGTAAGATCCCAATCATACCTTTGTAATTGGTTTGATCCACTGGTTTCCCAGCTTCATCTGTATCCAATTTACAGGTAGTACTCATAGGTGTATCACTTTCCTTAATACTATCCAATCCAAAACGTTTTAAAAGATCCTTTGTATATTTACTTTGATTTAAAATAATTCCATCTTTAGTTTGAAAAATTTGAAAACCAAGAAAATACTTAAGCTCTCCCATTAAGCTCATTTCAAATTCATTTTGCATAATCTTTGAAAAATCAGTACATAAGGAATTTTTAGAAGATCCAAAAATAATATAATCAACATAGATTTGTACTATTAATACATCTTTTGAAATCCTTTTTATAAAAAGAGTGGGATCATCTACTCCTTTTGTAAATCCTTTTGAGATAAGAAAGTTTGAAAGCCTTTCATACCAAGCTCTTGGAGCTTGTTTTAAACCATATAAAGCTTTAGAAAGTTTAAAAACATGATTTGGAAAATGAGGATTTAAAAAACCAGGTGGTTGTTCTACAAAAACATATTCAACAATAAAACCATTTAGAAATGCACTTTTGACATCCATTTGATATAGCTTGAAATTCATATGTGATGCATAGGCAAGTAAGATCCTAATAGCCTCTAATCTAGCTACAGGTGCAAAGGTTTCCTCATAGTCAATTCCTTCTTCTTGATTGTAACCTTGTGAAACTATCCTAGCTTTATTTCTAATGATGTTTCCAGATTCATCAACTTTGTTTCTAAACACCCATTTTGTGCCTATGGTCAAAATGTCCTTAGATCTTTCTACTAATTTCCAGACTTTGTTTCTTTCAAATTGATTTAGTTCTTCTTGCATAGCCATTACCCAAAATTCATTATTGATAGCATCATTGATATTTTTAGGTTCTAACTGTGAAAGAAAAGCTTGATGTTCAACCTGATTTCTTAGAGAAGCTCTAGTCTGTGTTCCTCTATCTAGATTTCCTACAACAGCATCTAAAGGATGGTTCTTTAGAGTCCGAGATGGTCTTGAAAAGATAGGGCTAGAGATTTCAGATTCATCTACAGATTGAGGTTCAACAGAAGCAGGTTCTGGAGAATTTCCAGAGCTAGATGTTTTAACTATAGGTCCATTGTCTTTATCATTGAGATTCAAACCAGAGAGATCATCTTCAAGAGATATTTTAGGTTCATGTGGATCAGTTTCATCAAATTTGATGTGAACAGATTCTTCCACACATTTGGTTCTTTTATTGAAAACTCTATAGGCTTTACTAGAGATGGAGTAACCTAGGAAAATTCCTTCATCACTCTTGGATGCAAATTTGTCAAGATTGTCTTTAGTATTGAGAATGAAGACTTTGCAGCCAAAAACTTTGAAGTAGTTAACCTTAGGTTTCCTATGGTTCCAAAACTCATAAGGGGTCCTCTTAAGAACTGGTCTGATCAAGACTCTATTAATGACATAACAAGCTGTATTTATAACTTCAACCCAAAAGTAAATAGGCAGTTCATATTCATTGAGCATAGTTCTAGCTATTTCTGGCAAGGTTCTATTCCTTCTCTCTACTACACCATTTTGTTGGGGTGTCCTAGAGGCAGAGAAATTGTGACTATAGCCATTATGTGAGCAGTAGGAATCAAACTCATGATTTTCAAACTCATGACCATGATCACTTCTCAGGGTCTTAATCTTGAGTCCACTAAGATTTTCTACAGACTTGGAGTATTTAACAAAGTAAGAACAAGCTTCACTTTTGTGAGCTAGAAAATATACCCAAGTATATCTAGAAAAGTCATCTACAAGAACATAGACATAGTGCTTCCCATTCAAACTAGAAACTCTAGAAGGTCCAAATAAATCCATGTGAACCAACTCGAGAGGTTGAGAAGTTGACACTTCTTTCTTTGATTTAAAAGAAACTTTATGTTGTTTTCCCTTTTGACAGGGATTACAAACTTTGTCTGCTGGAAATTCAAGTTTGGGTAAGTCTCTAACTAAGTTCTTCCTAGAAAGTTTTCTAAGTGAGTGTACATTGCAGTGTCCTAATATTCTGTGCCAAAGCCAAGACTCTTTATGAAAAGCATTTAAACAAGGAATATTTTGCTTAGCTAAAGAATCTAAATCAACAGCATAAACATTTTCATTTCTTAAAGCAGAAAATACTAAAACATTTTTTGAGTTAAAAACATTGCAAGAATCATTTTTAAATTTCACATAAAAACCATCATCACACAACTGAGAAATGCTTAACAAGTTATATTTAAGTCCATCGACAAATAAAACTTCAGAAACCAAGATTGAATCAGTGTTACCAATCTGGCCTAAGCCGATGATTTTTCCTTTTGAATTATCACCAAAAGTGACAAAGCCTCCATCAACTTTTACTAAGCTCTTGAAACTTGAAAAGTCTCCTGACATATGTCTTGAAAATCCACTGTCTAAGTACCATATCTTCTTGTGACATCTCTTCAAGCAGGTCTCCTACAAAACAGATTTAGATGGAAGATGATTTTGGTACCCAGATCTTCTTGGGTGCAGACATGTTATCCAATGATACTTTAGGTATCCATATTTGTCTAATGGGTCTCATATAATTTGTAGAATTAACATTCTTTGAAAGATAAACCTTATTAGATCCATAACTATGAATATAACTGGTTGAGGCATATGAAGTTCCAGAATTAACTATCTTCTGTCCAGATTTAGGAATGAATCTAGTTTTGGAAACTTTTCTTTGTCCAGGTTGGTATCCTATACCAGTAGTGTATCTAGGTGCAACTTGCTTTCCTAGCATTTGTGTTAGAGTATTCTTGCCATTTGTGAACTTCTCTAAGTCTTTTCTGAGTTTCTCATTAGACAATTTTAGTTCAGTATTCTCTTTAAGCAACTGAGCATTCTTTTCTACTTCTATATCCAGGTCAGATTTATGCTTAACACTTAAAGCATACTGTTTCTTTAAACCTTTATATTTATCTTTAAGCTCATTACAGGTTTCTTTAAGCATATCACAATATTCAAACAGTTCAGATTTAGACATGTTATCACATTCAGAATCATCTCCAGAATAATATGAATTTAAAGCAGGAGTTTCTGATGTTACCTCAGAAGTGTTTGTCATGAAACACATGTTGGCTCGATTCCTTTCAGAGTCTGAAGATTCAGCTTCACTTGTGCTGTCTTATGAAGCACTCCAAGTAGACTTCATGGCTTTCTTGTACTTGTTATCCTTGTATTCATACCTCTTTCTGTATTTCATCTTTGGACAGTCTGCTTTTATGTGTCCTTTTCTTTTGCATTCATAACAGACAACTTCATCTGATTTATCAGACTTCTTCCAATCCTTTTTCCAGTGTCCTTTGTTATCATACTTGCCTTTGTAGTTTGACTTTCTGAAAAACTTCTTCTTCCTATAGAATTTCTTAAATCTTCTAGGAATGTGAGTCATCTCAGCATAACTATCAGAATCATTCTCACTTTCCTCACTGCTTGAACTTTCATTGATAGCTTGAGGCTTTTCCTTATCCTTATTCTTTGAGGTTGTAGTCTTGAAGGCAATAGACTTCCTTTTAGGTTCATCATCTTCTTCTTTGTTTACCTTGAGTTCTTCTTCATACATCATTAACTTACCAATTAGTTCCTTGACAGGCAGTTCTCCAATGTCACACGATTCTCTAATGGAGACAGAGGTTCCTCTCCATCTTTCAGGTAGACATCTCAAAATTCTCATGATTTGTTCCTTTGCTGGAACATCCTTTCCCAGAGAAGTCATTGTGTTGAAAATTTCATTGAACCTGAGATACATATCAGAAATGGGTTCATCAGGCTTCATCTTAAAATTATCATACTTAATAGTATAGGTATTCAATCTCATCTCCTTAACATTAGTTGTTCCTTCATGAGAAACAGCTAAGGTATCCCAAATTTCATATGCAGTTTTACATGCAGAAATTCTATTAAACTCCTCATCTCCTAGAGCACAGTACAAGGCATTCATAGCTTTACAATTATTATTGTAAGCAGTCTTTGTAGGTTCATCCCAAGTAGATATATCAGTAGTGGGAATTTTGTATTCAGATTCAATAGCAGTCCAAATATCAAAACTCATGCTTTCTAGATGAATTTTCATTTTAAGTTTCCACTGAGCATAGTTGTTTCCATTAAAAAAATGTGGCCGGTTAGTAGCAGCACACTCAAGTCTATTATCCATGATATCACAGAAAGAATTTTAAAGAGATAAAAATTTAGAAATAACAGAAATTTTAAGAACTTTAAAATACAACTAAAATCACAGTTGAAAAACAGAGTACTTTTAGAAAATATTTTCCACCCCTCTGATACCAAATGTTGGTCGGAGTGGATACTCAAGAGGGGGGTGAATTGAGTTCCAATTAAAATTTTCTGTTAAAAACAATGTTTACTAAAAACCCCCTATTTCAAAAACAGATTAAACTGTAGTGAATTTATACAGATTATAAAGGTTCAATTAGTTTCTCAAAGATTGATTAGTTCTCAGTTAACTTAATCATATGATTAAATTAACTTTTGAAACTAACTTACTGGTTTATAATAAATATAAACACTTGCGAGTTTAACTATCAAAGTAGCTTTGAAGACAAATTATATTTCAAAGTAATAGCAGCGGAATATGAAATAAATATGTAGTATGGATATAGTATGTAGCTACAAACACAGAGAATTAACCAAGAGGTTCAGTCTCAAGCCGAGACTTAGTCCTCTCAAAAGTTTATATAAAAATGATCCACACCCTGGATCGGGGTTAACAAAAGTGAACACACTGTCCAGGTCACAAGACCTCTACCACAGTTCTGCGTGGGGAAACAAACAACAGCTTAGAGCTGTCCAGGTCTCACACGACCTCTACCACTATCCACAGTGGGAAATGAAGTGTAAAAAGGTTTGCTGAGGATTTGCAGATCCTCCAGTGAAAGTACAGGAGTCAGTGTGTGTGTTTAATACAGCAGATAACACACACTGCTCAAGATGTAAAACAAATGTATCACAGAGCAGAGATGTAGAGTTTAGAAATGGCTCTAGTGATTTCAGTGTAGCTCTGGACTCTTTTGTATTTGGTCAGAATTTATTCTGAGTCCTCTTCTCGTTTTTGTTTGAGAAGAAGAGTGTCGTATGCTTCAGGTTCAAAGGCAGTGAGATGTAGTCAATGAAGTTCTTCAATGTTCTTTTGTATGCACAGAACTCTTCTTGAGTATGCTTGATTGTGTATGAGGTTCTATCTTGCTTGGTTCTTCCTCTTCTTTCTTTCCTCTATATTCTTCTTGTGTTCTTCCATCCACACCTCTTTTTTTCTTCAGCAGAGTATTCTTGTATTTATGTCACGTGCTTCGGAAGACAGAAAAAGTTTCCTTTCCGCAGGTACGAGGTACGGTTTCCTGACATCCGACAACCTTTATTAATTAATTGACAGAGCATTAAAATATACCTAATATGACCGTTGGTTAGATTAAATAAAGATAAAGATAAAGAAATTCAAACAGTTGTTTATGACTATTGAAGAATCAAGTGATCGGTAGGTCATCAGCATTAGTGAGTAATGATCGGTGACTCAGATAGATCAGCATCGGTGAGTCATTTTCATCGGTGAGTCATTTTGATCAGCATCGGTGAGTCATTTGCATCGGTGAGTCATTTTGATCAGCATCGGTCTGTCATCTGATCGGTGAGTCATTTTGCATCGGTGAGTCAGTTTGATCAGCATCGGTCTGTCATCTGATCGGTGAGTCATTTTGATATTGGATCAGTGCGACCATTGTCCTTTGATATTGGATCGGTGCTTCCGATGTCTGTTGATATTGGATCGGTGCTTCCGATGTCTGTTGATATTGGATCAGTGCTTCCGATGTCTGTTGATATTGGATCGGTGCTTCCGATGTCTGTTGAATCCAGAAGACTTCCAAAATACTTTATAAGTCAATAAGCATAGACAAAAACAGGATAACAGATTCATTCACAGATTGTAATTAAGTTTATGAGAAATCACCACATTAAGCATTAATGGTATGTGATGATTTGTGATTATTAAAACATCAATCATAGACATGAAATCAACAATCTTCCAGAGGGCTCAACATAAGATATTTCATCTTAAACTCGTCAGCTATCTTCCCTTTCAACTCATCAATTCTACATATACATGATCCCATAATGAGAATTTCATCCATATATAGAATCAATATAATTTATCCATCACCAAAATACTTATAATAGTATCATTAATCAATGACACACCATTTTTATGCATTTTTTATCATGAATTCATGTTGCACTGCTTGTGTAGCTTCTTTAACACATATAAGCTTTTTTGTAGTTTTCACACTGGGTTTTTCATTCCTAACTCAACATATCCATATGGTTACTGTATATAAATTTTATCCTCTAGATATTTATGAAGTAAATATATCTTTAAATCAAGATTATCAAGATGTAAATCCTCTGATGAAACAATACTAAGAACCACTCGGATGCTGATAAGATTTACTGCAGATGAGAAAATTTCAGTGAAATTGACACCATCCTTCTATTGAAAACCCTTCCTCACCAGTATTTCCTTGTACCTCCTCTTAACATTATGTTATTCCTTGACTCGGTATACCCATTTTTTCTATAATTATTTATTTCATTGTAAATATTTCTACTCCCAAGTATTGTTATCATGTAATGAATAAATCTACTCCTTCATAGACAGCACCCACTTGTTCAAATCCTTCAACTATATTGAACCTTCAAAACATTCTAGTTCCCCATAGTCAGTCAATAAAAAATAATGTAAGGATTGTTAATACCTATGCACAGACCATGTCTCCCTTATTGAACACATCAACTACACTTTAGGTGTTGGCTCCACTGGTTTTAGTGTTACATGATTTAGTACACCTTCAAGATACACTTACTCTTGGAACTCTGATTCTTTATTCTCACTATCAAATTTAGTTGTATGATGGTCCTTATATGTGACACCTTAATTAAATATAAAATTCTATATTTTGATGATCATATTTTTCTTATCATCCTAGAATCGATAATCAAACTATTTAGCATCATATCCAATAAAGAAACACAATTTGGACCAAGCATCAGGCTTTTTCCTTGAATCTATATCAATATAATCATATACCAGAAATCCAAAGACTCATAAATCAGAGAGTCTTACCTCCTTTTCTGACTAGTTATACTTGGGTAGACATTATCTCATTGGTATATATGGACTATTGTTAATGATATATGCTTCCATGTTCACTACCTCTACCTAGAAATTACTGGTTGACCCTAAGTACAACCTCATACTTGTAGCACATTCATTTAGTGTCATATTCATCCTTTTAGTTGCACCATTATGTTGTGGTGTTCTTGGAAGAGTCATATCCCACTGAATTCTATTATTAGCACAGAATTACCTAAACTTCTTAATTCCATACTCTCCTCCATTATAAAACCTCAATCATTTCATCTTAGATTCGGACTCATTATCCGCCTTGGACTTCCACTTCTAAAAAATTTTAAACATATCATTTTTTCTTTTCCAAAATTAAACACATACCTTCCTTATTGATTCTCGATAAATGTTACATAATATTGTGACCCTCTAAGGTAATATACTATTGTAGGATCATGAACAACAGTGTACACTAGGTACAGATTCTCAACCTTCAGTGTTCTACCTTCTTTCCTAAAAGATACTTTCTTCTTCTTTATGAAGATAAAATATTAACACAAGGAAACTTCTACCATCTTCAACTATGGTAGTATTCCTTTTATTATTATCTCCTTCATCAACTTTCTTACTATTGAGGAATATACTGCAGTTCCACATTTTTTAATCCCTAAAATAATTTATTTATGTAAGCATGTTCAAGAAAGTATTAGTTATGTTTTACATGGTATCATTATTTACGATACGAGCTATGACCACATCTCTAATGGTAATATTCCATGCACCACCAATTAATGTGGTACTAAAACCTGCATCATCAAGATTAATAAGAGAAATATGATTTATTCTTAGTTCAAGAATATACATTACATTTTCTAGAATTATACAACTCTCACTATTGGTTTTAATCAATGTATTACTCTTTCCAACAATGTACAAGAGTTCATCATCATCAAGATGTACCTTGCTAAATTCTTATGAAACATAATTGTTCAGGAAACTCTTCTACAAAGTGGAATGGAAATATTCCACTGAGTCTAAAATTTAATACTCTATAGGGATATCCATAGTTAGAAAAAACACATCACCGGTTCCTCTAGCTATCATGTTTTCTGGGTTTCAGGCACCTTATATTTTTCTCTGCACTCATTCTTGATGTGTCCTTTCTTCCCATAAGTATAGTAGGTAGGAGCAACCCCCTTTTCCATGTCATGGATCTTTTCTCTTGATTTTGATCATCCTATGTGACTATACCACTTCGCATATTTTTCTCTTTCTTCTATGTTCATAGAAAAACCAAAGAATCTTCTCAATTCTCTTCTATGAATATAATCACTAGGGATCAAGTCACACACATCTTTCAGAACCAACTTTTCATTCCCTAAATAATTACTCGTAACTGATATAGTAGCTTCCCAACTATTAGGTAATGAAAACAATAAAACTAGAGAACATACATCATCGTCTAGTATAATTCTCATCGATGACAACTGGCTTTTGATGGTGTTGAGTTCATTGATGTGATCAGCAATAATCTTCCCTTCCATCATCTTTAGAATGAATGATCATCGCATCAAGTATACTTTATTCAATGAAAAATTCTTCTCATATATATTCATGATAGACTTAATCAACATATCCATCATCTATTCTCTAATTTTGAACGCCGCATTTTTTCCAAGGTAAGGTTCACAGCTCCCAGAACCTATTGATCCCATAACTCCCACTTCGTCCTCTCCATCTCCATGGTTTTTCACCCTGATGTGGTAGTGTGACTTTTTTTGGTAAAGATACTATTTGATCTGCATCATCCAGTGATTGAAATTAGTTCTGTCAAAATGATTGATCATCACCTTTACTTCTTCCATTACTATCGTTAAATTTGAGAAATCCGACCATAATCATCAAAACATAAAGTTTGATACCTATTGTTATGGAAATTTGCAGAGTAATAAATGATCAATGATTCATAGAAGAATAATAAAAGGGGAAATGAAAAATAAGAAGAATAAGATCTAATTCGTAAGGATTTATGTGGTTTAGGAATAATCCCTATGTCCATGAAGAGGTAGAAATATCATTATGTATCATGAACATTGATCTGCATGGATTTTGCTAATGTTTTTATGAATTTTTAATTTAGTTTTAATTAATTTTTCTACCATCTTTTAGTGTTTGTAGGTTCCTTTTATTGCTTTTTATTGTTTTTGTTATTTTTGTAATTTTTAGTTAATTATATATTAATATTAGTTATTTATTATTATTATTATTATCGGTTTATATTAATTTTATACATTATTAACATTTAATATCTAACACTTCTATTATTTTTAATAGTTTAATTAATATTAGTTTTATTGTCAGTTTATTAATTTATTAGTAATTATATTAATTTGTTATGTTAGTATTATATATTTTTGTATATCATTATAAATATTAGTATTTTTAATAATAGTAATATTAATATTATTAGTTTATTATTATATAAGATTAATATTTAATAGTATTATTAGCATTATGTATGTAGATAGTAATTTTATTTAATTACTAATTGTATTATATTAACATACCTAATTATATGTACATATATATATACATATTTATATTTATATTTATATAAATTTATATTTTTATTATTTTTATTTCTATAAGTAGTATAATTTATGTATATTGTATAATATAAATCTAGTTTTATTATTATTATTATTAACATTTTTTTATTATTATTATTTAACATTTAAATAATGTGTTTTGATTTTAGTTTTAAATTTTAAATTTTGAAATTGTGTTTTGATTTGCGTTTTTCTTGTAGATATCCATAGAGGAGGCCTTCATATTCATCTAGGAAAGGAGAATCATGATCATCTCAGTGGAAAACCCTAAGAGAGGCAGCACCCTCCTTCTATCCCAACACACCATGACGACACCCCCCTATGCACTACAGCACGAAACCAGTTTCCCTCCATATCTCCACTCCTTCAGACCAGGTCGATTGGGCGCCTCCTCTCTACACTCTGCACTTCACCCTACACACCAGCAATATCCTCTCTCTCTCTCTCTCGACTAAAACCCTACCACAGTCCACCTCTCCTTCATACTCCCACCTTAACATCACCATCACACCACTATAGCACCCTACCACACCATTCTGAATCCCTTCCTCCCAACACCATCCCAGCTTATCCCAAACCCTCATATTGCGCCCCTTCATCACCATCAATGCACACTCCTTCCTCTCTATGCAAATACCTATCATCCTCCTTTAGCAGGACTTTTTATATATATGGGTTTTTTTATTTTTTTTATTTACTAAAAAGGGGTAGGGTAACAAATATTTTTCAAAAATGGGTCCCGAGATGCATGAACCCCGTTCACGCATCCCCGATCCCAGGAAGATGCGTGAACAGGGTTCACGCATCATAAGTGTGGTGAAAGATGTGTGAACCTCATTCACGCATCCTTCATAAACTTCGTGAAGGATGCGTGAACGGGGTTCACGCATCCTACAGAAGCCTTTAATTCTTTATTTTTTTGTAATTTAAAAAAAATTGTTTTGTTTATATATATATATATATATATATATATAACAAAAAAATTCAGCAGAATTTATCTGTTATTTAATATCAGGCAGTACTGTCATTACAGCAGTCTGGATTATGACAAAAACTCTCATCCAGGGCTCTCTTTTATAAGAGGGCTTTTCCTAAAAATCATTCTGCATTTTCGATGTGGGATTCAGGTTCTCTCTTTCCTGCGCAAAACATTCTGCATTTCCGATGTGGGATTCTATTTCAAGTACATGACTTTGAAAGACTATAAAATACAAACTATAAGACCAATATAAATGAAACTTAAAACATGGATTAAGCATATAAAAAATAGTTGAAAATATAAAGAATTTTGTAAAAACTGTTGATGAAGAATATTTTATAATCTTTCTTAACCACCAACTTGAAACTTAAAAATGTTTGAAGTACGTGTCTTTGAAAGACTATAAAATACAAACTATAAGACCAATATGAATGAAATTTCAAACATCGATTAAACATATAAAAAATATTCAAAAATAAAAATAATTTCATACATCCATCCAATGGCCCGAAGGCCTTCATTTTTTATTGATTTTTGATAATCCACCTTTCAAGGGGTAAGGTGGAACCCTTACAAGGCCCGTAAGCGTAAGTATTACATGGTCTGTGGGCCTTAGATGAATTCATTTCCCATAGGCTTCAAACATTACATACAACCCAGACTAACTACTTGGAACTGCTCTTCCCCAGCATCTTCATTGTGAAATCAGTTCTCCACCTTCACATGGCTGTTCGGCTAGGCATTCCCATGCATGCACAGGCTTGTCCCGATGGCAGGTGTCATACCCTCTCATTATTGCAATCTGTTTAGCTTCTACTGTGACGAAATCTCCCTTGCTCATCCTCCTTGTACAGCTTGTTCCTTGTAGGTTGTCTGGTTTGCATCTGCACTTAAGGTGGCCCGAAGGCCTTGAGGTGGCCCGAAGGCCTTACTGACCCAAAGGTCTGGGTGGCCCGAAGGACTTAAAGGACTCAGGGACCAAATTGGTGGCTTGAAGGCCCAAACGGGGGCATATTCCTGGCTGCTACAGTGCCAAACAGTAGCTGCTACAGTTTCCGCTACAGTTCCTGCTACAGTACTGCACAATTCCCGCTACAGTGTCCAAAGATTATGCCTCCACTTGGATTTGATCCTGGGTCACTTTGATGCACTTACGGAGTCCTTACCAACCGGGCTAAGGCTCATGTGCAAAAATGGATAGTAATTTATAAACTTTCAAAACCACCAACTTGAAACTTAAAAATGCTTCAAATACGTGGCTTTAAAAGACTAAAATACAAACAATAAGACCAATATAAATAAAATAGAAAACATGGATTAAACATATAAAAAATAGTTAATAATTAATTAGTTAATTAGTAATATAATTAATAATTAGTTAATTATTAGTTAATTAGTAATATCGTTATTAATTATATAATAATTAATTAGTAATATAATTATTAATTATATAATAATTAATTTGTTAATTTTTAATGTAATTATTAATTATACAATAATTAAATAGTTAATTAGTAATATAATTATTAATTATATAATAATTAATTATTTAGTTAGTAATATAATTATTAATTATATAATAATTCATTAGTTAATTAGTAAATTATTAATATAATATATTATTATAATTATTTATTATAATTATTAGTTATTAATTATTAATAATTAATTATATAATAATTAATTAGGTAGTTATTAATTATATATTAATTAATTAGTTAATTAGTAATATAATTATTAATTATATAAAAATTAATTAGTTAATTAGTAATATAATTTTTAATTATAATTATAATTATTAATTATGTAATTAATAATTATATTACTAATTAACTAAGTAATTATTATATAATTATTAGTTAATAATTATAATTAATAATTATAATACTAATTATAATTAATAATTATATTACAAATTATAATTAATAATTATATTACTAATTAACTAATTATTTACTATATAATTAATAATTATATTACTAATTGACTAATTAATTATTATATAATTAATAATTTAAAATTAAAAATTAAAAATTATAATGAGTAATTATAATTAATAATTATATTACTAATTAACTAATTAATTAGTATATAATTAATAATTTCTAATTATAATTAGAAATTACATTAGTAATTAACTAATTAATTAGTATATAATTAATAATTAATAATTAATAATTAATAAAGAATAATTATAATTAATAATTATATTATTAATTAATCATTTTATAATTAAAACTTATATTAATAATTAACTAATTAATTATTATATATTAGTAATTAATAATTATAATTAATAATTATATTACTAATTAACTAATTAATTATTATATAATTACTAATTATTAATTATAATTAATAATCATATTACTAATTATAATTAATAATGATATTACTACTTAACTAGTTAATCATTATATAATTAATAATTATATTACTGATTAATTAATTAATTATTATATAATTAATAATTAATAGTTAATAATTAATAATTAATAATTATAATGAATAATTATAATTACTAATTATAATACTAATTATTTATTTATTTATTTTATAATTAATAATTATAATACAAATTAACTAATTAATAATTATATAATTTATAATTAATAATTATATAATTTATAATTAATAATTATAATTAATAAATATATTATTAATTAACAAATTAATTATTATATAATAAATAATTAATAATTACATTACAAATTAACTAACTATTTATTATATAATTAATAATTAATAATTATAATTAATAATTATAATTATAATTATATTACTAATTAACTAATTAGTTATTGATTAACAATTATATTACTAATTAACTAATTAATTATTATATAATTATATTACTAAATAACTAATTAATTATTGTATGTTAGTAATTAACAAATTAATGATTAATGATTAATAATTATATTAATTATTGACTAATTAATAATTATATTACTAATTAACTAATTAATTATTAACTATTTCTTATATGTTTAATCCATGTTTTATGTTTTTTAATGACCCGACCCCAGTTACCTAGAGTCGGTGCATTATTACATAACATTGGCATGATCACAAAAGATCAAGTCTCGAAAGACTGATTAGTTTAGTAGCCTTGGAATCACTAGATACATTCATAAAGTTTACATTACATCATAAAGTGAAAACTACAACAACATCTTGTCTCCACACTCATATTCCCTTATACTATCCCTGCAGGTCATTCATAAAATACTTCTTCACATCCTGGGAAAAATAAAACATAGAAAGGGGTGAGCTCAGATGCCCAGTAAGGATAACAATATAGCAGAGACTTTCATAAATAAGCATAAACATTTAAGGCAATGTATAACTAAAACAAAAGCCTTTTAAACTTGAACTTCAGCATAATATGGCAGAAATAAAATGAAATAATGTCATTTACTTATTCACATGGATATTCTACTAGTCGAATAATCACATGCAATATCAATAACCACTTTTATAATGATGGAATGCATAATGTCAGACTATCATAACCACATAGTCAAGGCCTTGTGCCAAGACTACAAATAAGATTTTGTCAAGGCCTTGTGTCAAGACACTAGTTTGTCTCATGAGACCTACCAATGCATCGAGGAGCTATATAGGGCTCCACTCGTCACTTATTAAGTCCAATGCATTCCTCACATGAACAGGTTTAAACATAACATAAACATTCGTATTAAAACTAGCATATGAAATGTCAATACTTTCTCCATAAACCATGAATGGTATAAAAATAACACATCCACAGTCAAACATATCACAAAACCTTCAATACAATATGGAAGTTTTGTATCATAATAAATCAACTTCAAATAAGCTTAAAATCCATCAAAGGAAGTTGACATAGATGAAATCAAAACTATTTGAGAGAAATATCTCCCTTTTTTGAAATCATTTAAAAGTCACATAATTATAAAATAAAACATTCACTTTGAAAATATTCTTATAATATTTTAAGGGAAGATTTGACAATTTTATAATGGCGGAAAATAGTAGCACCCGCCGTATAAGTTAAAAAAAATATTCTTACCTTAATTTTGTCAAAAAGGTTAAAAAGGACCTTGTTTGGAAAACGACCGAAAGATTCCTTTATAAACTTATTATAAAAAGTCAAACAAGGGTATAAATTACTTTAACCCACAGTCTGTAAAATAGTAATAATGATTTGAAATACATTTTTAAGAAACATGGATGTGGATGATAAAGAGGTCCCAGTAGATAATTACGTATAAACAACCTCAGATAATGAAGAGATTGTGAAATAAACCCTTACCTTGTACTTTTCCTTAGTTGAGGGTAGTTTAACCTCCTGTATAATGGTTAAATATTTGTTATTAAATTATACAAGAATCATATACATTAATATGATATCATATATGATCTTTTAACATTGTTTTGTAAATAATATCTTAGTATTATCGTCGTTTTCGGGTGTTAACTTACTCGTTTTATTTTATATGTTTTGTTACATAAGACATGTTTGTTGTGGATAGGTTGTATCTTATTCATATCTATAATGATATAAAGTCCTTAAAAATTATTTTTAATCATTAAATGAGAATTATACTTTCATGGATACGATGGGAAATGAATCTCATCGCGTTCATGGAGACGGTAGTCTGTACGTACGCACGAGTGACAATATCATTCTTTTGATATTAAAATAATATATAATTGGATGGTATATCATATATACATAATCATTATCATGTTATATTTATTATTTACATCAATTACACATCATTATCATACCCATCCAAATAATAATGTTTTGAATAACAATTACACCACGACGTGGAGACAGTAAGTCGTACGTACGCACGTATGGTGACATGTCATTCAAAGGATGGATAGAATAATGAATATGTTTATACCATATTTATAATAACATCAAAGTATATATAAGATACTGGATTTATTATTTTAGAATTGAAATAACAAAGAAAGAAGAAATTGAAGAAGAAAGGAACCTCAAAGAGGGTGGTGAAAACATTACCTCTTCTTCGGGTTCTTCCTTTTGATTTGATCAAAAGGGCTCCTTAGGTTGGATTTATTATCAAACTAATGCCTCTAGGTTAAATTTATGGAAGTTTAGAGAATATTTGGTCAGGTTTTGGCTGAGCCAAAAGGCTTTGAAGGTGTGAATTAGTGAGAATGGGGGTGCCCTTTTATAAGAGGGGTGAGGGGCACCTTAGGAAAAGCTAGAAATATTAGTTTATAATAAATTCATATTCGGTTTCTAATGGTTAAAAAGTGGATTATTTAAACTATAATGTGTGTATGGGTAGAAAAAAACTCAACCAATAGGTTTTAGATAGGTTTTGGTTACTTTATTAACCTTATCTTTTAGTTTTAACTCTTAGTTAATTAGTTTGACATTTACCATGTCTCTTTGTATTTTTATATTATATAGTTAATAAACTTACTATATACATCCAATCGACCCCCAAGTGGTCCATTAATGACACAACTATCATAATATAATTCCTTTTTATGAACATTAGATTTTTAGGAATATAATATCAATTAAAAATTTAATATTTGTTTTAAAAACTCTTTTATGTCAATTTTGACACTATTTAATAATTGATTTTTGTTAAATTCTTAACAACTTTATTAATTCTAAAAAAATCATTTAAGCAATCATAACATGTAATATTAACCAATAAAATTTTTTATGTCATAAAAACTTTCAAATTATATTTATTTTAACATTTATAATATTAATTATTTGATTCTTTCATTAATAAGGAAAATATTGCATCATTATTGTGTCATAAATAAATTTAATTATTCAATGTCTAAAAATTATAAATAAAATACCATTATGTAGTAAATCTTTTTAGATTTATAATGAATATTTATATTCGAAAATATAACATATATAACCCTACGTAAAAAAAATTTTGGTAAAAGATATATGCTTTTGTCATTTTTGTATTTACTTTAACTTAATTAATATAAAGTGTCATTATCATTTACAAGTGGATCCATGGGGTCCCAAAATCGACCCAAAGATGCCCATGGTTGGAAATGTATCAACCAATAGGGTTAGGAAACGTTTTAGGTTAATTTATTATTATTATAATATTATTTTTTACCCTTGTTTACCGGATTTACCCTTTAACCATGGTAAATAAAATATTTACCGAAGTAATTATTCAAAATGTCTAAAAATAAAAGTTACCTATTTACGCAATTTGGACCTCCTGATTCTAAATATGGAATCCATTTTTCTAAATTCAAAACACAAAAGTGGCAGAAATTAATTTAAAATTAATTCCTGCTGTCAAAACAAAACGCGTGTTTTTAAGAAATAATAACTATCAAAAGATTGGCACTTGTTTATGTCCGATTTAAATGTGAAATTACGTCAAATGACCAAAATTGTATTAAATGTTAAAAATATATTCTAAATATACTTTAAAACCACTCAAATTCATAATTTATAACTATTAATTATTTCGATTAAAAAAGTTGTTTTTAATTAAAATTTATTAATTTTCACTATTCATCAAAATATGAAAGTTATCAGAAATGTACCAAAAATTCACCCTAAGATAATTTCGATATTCCGAATCCAAAAATGAAGTCCATTTTGAAAGATAAAATGTATAAAATTTCAAAAATTGGGTATTACTATTCATAACGGCTAGTTTGATTGGTTGTGGTGTGTGTTAGAACTCGAAGTTGCGTACAACACACACTACTGTATTATTCAAAGAGAAGCGTACCATGGAAGATTGGGGTGTTACATGTTTCATTTATATTGGTCTCATAGTTTTTATTTTATAGTCTTTTAAAACCACATACTTGAAACATTTTTAAGTTTTAAGTTGGTGGTTTTGAAAGCTTATAAATTACTATTCGTCAACATTTTTTACGGAATTCTTTTTATTTTCAACTATTTTTTATATGTTCAATCGATGTCTTAAATTTCATTAATATTGGTCTTATAATTCGTATTTTATAGTCTTTCAAAGACACATACTTGAAACATTTTTAAGTTTGAAGTTGGTGGTTTTGAAAGCTTATAAATTATTATTCATCAACATTTTTTACGAAATTATTTTTATTTTCAACTATTTATTTTATTTTTAATCCATGTTTTAAGTTTCATTTATATTGGTATTATAGTTTTTATTTTATATTATTTCAAAGCCACATACTTGAAATATTTTTAAGTTTCAAGTTGGTGGTTTTGAGAGCTTATAAATTATTATTCATAAACATTTTTTACAAAATTATTTTTATTTTCAACTATTTCTTATATTTTTAATTCATGTTTTATGTTTCATTTATATTAGTATTATAGTTTGTATTTTATAGTCTTTCAAAGTCAGGTTCTTTAAATAGAATCTCACATCGGAAATGAAAAATGTTCTATACAGGAAAAGGAGAACCTGAATCCCATATCGGAAATGCAAAATGATTTTCCAGGGCAAGCCCTCTTATAAAAGAGAGCTCTGGGTGAGAGTTTCTGTCATAATCCAGACTACTGTATTGAAAGTACTACTAGATATTAAATAGAAGATAAATTCTGCTGAAAATTTTTGTTATATATATATATATATAAACAAAACAAAATAAAAATAAAAATTTTAAAAATACAAAAAAAAATTAAAATTTTAATCTTTTTGTAGGATGCGTGAACGGGGTTAATTCATCCTTCATAAAGTTTACAAAGGATGCATGAACCCCGTTCATGCTTCCTGTCAAAGGTAGATGCATGAACGGGGTTCACGCATCTTTTATGACGTCTGTGAAGGATGCGTGAACCTCGTTCACCCATCACTCCACGTCGAAGATGCGTGAACGGGGTCCATGCATCTACGAACCCATTTGTAAAAATAGTTGAAACCCTATCCATTTTCTATATAAAAAAATTTCAAAAACTCATTTAAATAAAAAAAACCTTTAGCATCTCACTAGCATGCGCCTCCACTAGAGTGTTCCCTACTTCCTCCACTATAATAACACCAGGCGACATCACCAGGTGTGAGGGACTCCTCCCCTACACAGTGTCACACTACACAGGGCCTCCACCCACTTTTAGACCATCAACTTCCACAGTACGTTATCATCCACCATTCCTCCATCATCATTGAACCACTAAAACAATAGTTATTCACATGTGTGTTTCACCTATTGGTTCACATCGAAGGTGAAGTGATCAACGAGCGATGATTGTTATTCAATGATTATTAGTGGTAGCTTGTAATGATATCTATGATGAAATGAACATGGTAAATTCTACTATTTATTTTTTGTGCCTTGTTTATGTAATGGTTGGATAAAAGTATTTGTGTTAGAGTTGCGACGAAACAACATTGTATGTATGCCATCATTTTGGAACCATGTTTTATTGACTTTTGAATTAACTTTTTAATTGTATTTTTATTTATTTAATCATATTTTTGTTTGAATTAATTTTCATTTGTAGAGTTCAAACATGATTTGGTTCTTATTCTTGTGATACCTAATAATTAATCACAAGTGTAAGATCATATGATAATTTATTTTTTTAGAACTTGGTCACGCGCATGAGAGAATCAGTGAATTCTGAATAAATAAATATATTAATTGAAAAAATAATAATATTTTATGTGAATTACCCTTAAAACTTACATGAGTGATACCTAATAAGTTATATCATGTGATAGAAACTGGTACAGATAGATACTTCTACTTTTTGAGAAATGGGTTGTTGTATTTCAACAAAGGATTCGATGCTTAAATTATGTGTAAATTATTCATCAAATTAGAGAACAAAAATATGTATAATTTGTGTGAAAATTAGAATATTATCTAACATAAAATAATAATACCTAATATTATTTTAATTAAATTTGGAATTGGTGATAATTGAATAAAATAAATATTCATATGTGAAAATTAAATAATTTTCATTGCATTCACCTGAATGACCGTCACAACTCTAACACATCCATCTCTACATGTTTCCTCATAGATTAAATTAGTTCACTAAGATATTTTGGGTTAATTTAATTAATAATTTTCTAATATTTTTTTAGATTTTATATTTTTTAGTTGTTAATCACATTTAAAACTTATCTGCCTGAAAACAAAAAAAAAATCAATTTACTACTCTGGGAATTTTTCATTACAGGGACTTTCAAGACACCTAGAAGTTCTGAATGGCATAGTCGACATTGTAAATCTATAATCAACATCCTCCCTATATGACCATAGTTCACGATACTAATTATAAAGATTCACTGCATATTATCTCTCTAGTTAATCATTTTTAATATAATTATTTTTATTCAAGTCCATGTTATGATCCATATATGAATGCTTCACCTTGTTATGATACAAGTCCTTCTACATATTTTAATCATCTTCAAAGTCAAATCATTCAAGAAAATTTATAAATCAATAATTCATATGAAACAAATGATTCAATAATTGGGAACATGTTGTTTTCTTCTATCATTGAAACAAATATGATGTTTTAACTTCAAGATGAATGTAATGAAAAGTTTATTTCTTCAATTAAAGATATAGAAAATCGAATAAAATATCTATAAAATCTAATAAATAATATATAATATCAAATGAATCATCTTGTCCAACTAGTTACCTCTCTACCACTTGATGATCTAATTCAGAATAATTATTTTGAGGAAAGTGCAGTAGAGGTTCCATTTGAACAACATCCATTTCCTAGTTTTTATAAAGAGACTACTTTGATCGATCGTTCTTATTATCATACCATTCATAACCCCCCTCTATCACAATTTTATTCTTCCAATCTGATCTCATTTCAAGAATATGAGAGCTCAATCATCCACTCTGTCAAATATAAAGGTTCCTCAGAAAGTAGGATTCCATATCCTAATTATGTTAGTTCACAACCTGCCCATACCAAAGTGAAAAAGGACACATTCAATCTTGGTGGATTGTCATTAACATGTGGCTGAAGATGAAGTAAACTTAATTCTCAATGGTAGGCAACCCACCATTAGTTTGTTTTCATTTTATTTCATTTATTTTCATTTCATTTAGTTTTTAGGGAATAAAATGGAATGCATTTATCATAATCTATTTTCTCTTATCACTTCAGTGTATCTGAGTTCATCATATATATTTTTACCATACACATGTTAATTCTATTTTAGTTTTATCTCTCTTTTATTATGTGGGTATGTGTTGTCCTTGTGTATATTTTAAATGTATAATATTTATAGAGCTTCATTGAATATAGGAAACCTTTCCACATATATCTTCACTTACTCAAGGAAGTGTTTTATTTTTTATCATATTTTATGATTCCAAAAACACCATGTAAACTAACTAACTAAAAAAAATTGAAAAAAAAAATATCACTCCAATCATTGTCGAACCCACATAAAAATGGATGTATTTTTATAGTAACACAATCAGTAACATACCAATTGTATCTCTGGGTAGTTTGAGCACATGATTCCTTTTCAAGATTCTTTGATCCTTGATCTCATATCTTATATGATTGCTAGTATTATTCCATGCTTCAAAAATGTTTTTTTGGAATCTTGTATATTTTTGAGACACCTATTTTCATTGATTCTCATATGTGTTGTCCAATATTATATTTCCATACTCATGAGGATTATATCCCATTTTTTACATCATCTCCTATTTATATTTTTATTGAGGTAATCTCAACCATGATGTGTATTCTATAACTTGAAATGTTTTCCATCAAATAAATGGTAATTTTGAAAGTTTCACTCAAATGACTGAGGAATTTGTTTGATTTATTTATCCCCCTTGACATATTGAGCCACCTATACATTTTCTCCATCATATATCCCTTAGAAGCCATGAAGAAGCCTTTTTAGGATGATCCCATATCTAATACCCTTCCCTACCAATTTCTTGAATATTTCATGATGATTTTCAATCTAAGTGTGGGGGAGATAATTATTCAGGGAGAGGGTTATTTAATGGGTGGTGAGTCATTTAATGCACATGGGTCCACATTATCCGATCATGATTATCTATGTTATATTCCACATTATCCATATGCATTACATGTATTTTTATATGGGAATGTAGATTCTTTTTAGTTCCAACAATGAGTACATTTATGGTCATTATATTGTAACCCTTACTTTTGGGGATACTTATGAAAGTAATGATTTATTACTTTAGGGGAAAGAGAGATTTTTGTATAAACTACTTTAATTGATATTCTACTAGGTATGGGATACTTGTGTACCTTTTCTTGGGATAATTTATTGTATATTTTATTGGTTTTGAGAGCTGATACTCACCTTTTTACCTTTACATTACATTTGCGTGAGTTATGTCCTTAAAAAAGAAGAAAAAAATTGAAAAAAAAACAATGTGACATTTTTATTTTTATATTCTTGAGGACAAGTAAATTTTTAAGTGTGGGTTGATATTTTTAGGGAGACATTTGGATTGACACTTATCATGTATTTATTTCAAGATTAAACCCTCATTTTTTCACAAATTGTCAAAAAAATATGACCCATCATCCCACAGCTTTGGATACATTTGAAACTGATGTGAAGTCCTTAATATTCATACATTATTTTGATTTCCATTAGTAGAGAAGTGAAATTCATGGAAAGCCTATGGTAAGAATGCATGTGTATAAAAATTGACCATGGATTTGATCAAATTTTTTGAGTGATGAGAGTGATGACGAGGTAGGTCACCTTGATGAATGAGTGTAGGAATTTATTTTGGAAAAAATGTGAGTGGAAGAGAAACTATATTTGAAAATCGGAATTTTAAATGAATCATGAAATTTTTTGGGTAAAAGGGATTGAAAAAATTTTATCTTTTAATTTTGATGTTTTTATTTTTCTGTGGTTTCAGTTGTGTATTCTTTCGGATTATTTTTCCCAAGAGTGAAAAAGTCTGAGTGTTTGGGATTCGATGTGCATGGATTTAACTAACATTTTTATGAATTTTTAACTTAGTTTTAATTAATTTTTATACCCTATTTTAGTGTTTATAAGTTATTTTTGTAGTTTTGTAGTGTTTTTTTTAATTTTTAGTTAATTATATATTAATGTTAGTTATTTATTATTATTATAGTTTATATTAATTTTATACATTATTAAAATTTAATATCTAACACTTTGAATATTTTTAATTGTTTGATTAATATTAGTTTTATTATTAGTTTATAAATTTTTACTAGTAATTATATTAATTTGTTATATTAGTATTATATATATTTTTATATCATTATAAATATCAGTAGATTTGATAATAGTAGTATTAATATTATTTTTTTGTTATTATATTATTATTAATATTTAATAGTGGTATTATCATTATGTATATGGATAATATGATGGAGAGGTTCTGTCTCATCAATGGAGAGGTTCTATCTCTTTAAATCAGGGGGTCGCTCTGGCGATCTGATGCTCCCATGCTCAATAATTAAGGATGAAATTGTTATAAATTTGGAAATATTTGTAGCATGTGGTGGTACTAGACATCAGTCTCAATCTGCCAAGGTTTCGGTTCCTAAAATATGTGATGTTGAAATTGATTTTTAGGGTGATATTTCTTTTGATGAAGGGATAGTGATTATGGGTTTCCCCAGTAGAGGAGGGATTGGTGGACTTGTGAGGAGGGGTTCAGAGAACCTGTGCTTACCTCACCATAGGGTCTGGCGATGAATTCTGACTCACAGCATTGCTGGCAATGGCAGTGTGTGGGGTCATCTGTTGATGAGGTTTGTGGCTGAGATAAAGCCTGATCCTCGACCAGTGGTGGGGATGGATCTTGGGTGTGAGCCGATATTAGGATTTGGCATTGATGAAGACCCTTTAGTGGGTGGGTGGAAACGTTGATGATATCAGGATCCAGGATGCACGCCGACAATGACATCAGTTTAATGGAGATGAACTCCATCAAGGAGGATGATGACCTCATGATGTGGATGGGGGATGACCTCAGATAGATAGGATGAAACCTTAAGAGCTAGTTAGAGCCTAGCAGTAGGTTGGCTTTGTCGACAAATTTTCTAGTCCCAAGGTTTTGTCTTTTATTTGGGGTTTTTGGGCTTGTTTTGGACCATTTTTTCACTTTTTGGTGTTGTTTCTTTTCCTTTTGGTGGGATATTTCTAGCATGTTGATGGGAAAGAGGTTATGGGATGACCTGCGGTGGTATGGGACACTGATGGGGGTGATGATCTTGGGTACCATAGGATTTTGATGGTACGGTATATCGATAGTGAGCATCTTCCACTTATGACATGATAATTCTGACACCTTCAGTGATAATTATTAGGATGAATTTGATTGCATGATAAATGAGGTTGAAGGGAACAACTACATCCTTGGCATGCACAATTTGGCATCCAAGATGATGACCTTGGGTGGAGTGTTGTCGGTGAGCTGCATTGATGTGGTTGGGTGAGCAAGATCTTCAAGGTTAGCAATTGTCACCCGAATCATGGATGATTCAGATAGAACTGGTATTTCTAGGTCTTTGGGTCAACTAATGTGGGTCTTTGTACCTTTTCAATGGGTCTATGAACTATCTTTTTTTTTGTAGTGATTTTTCCACTTTCATGTATTGGTGTAATTTCATGTGTCACATACTTTGTCTTTGCTCTACTTTTATTTTAATGACTAAATTTTTAGGGTCGGACATGCTCAATACCTTAACTTTCTTGGTATATAGATAATAATTTTATCTCATTACTAATTATATTATATTAATATACCTAATTATATGTACACACACACACACACACATATATATATATATATATGTATCTTTTAATTACATTCGTTTTTTTCTATAAGTAGTATGATTTATGTATATAGTATAATATAATTCTATTTTTATTTTTTTATTATTATTAACATATTATTATTATTATTATTATTTAACATTTAGATAATAGGTTTTGGTTTTGGTTTTAAATTTTTAATTTTGAAATTGTGTTTTGATTTGCATTTTTCTTGAAGATATCCATAGAGGAGGCCTTCATCTTCATCCGGGAGAGGGGCATCATGATTGGCTTGGCTGAAAACCCTAAGAGAAGCGGCAGCCTCCTCCTATCCCTGGCACACCACGATGACACCCCTCTATTCACTCCTTGTGCCCTGCAGCACTGAACCAGTCACCTTCCATCTCTCCACCCCTATAGATTAGGCCGATCAGGCACCTCCTCTCTACACTCCGCACTTCACCCTACACAAGATCCATATCCTCTCTCTCTCTCTCTCTCTCTCTCTCTCTCTCTCGGTTGAAACCTTATACCAAAGGCCACCTCCCCTCTATCCCCCCACCTTGGCATCATCATCACATCACTGCTCACCCTACCACACCACTCTGAATCCCTTCCTCCACCAACCCAACCGAGTCTAGACCCTAATAATGCATCCCTCCATCACCACTTGCGCATCCTTTTTCACTACCACAGATCACGCATTACCCAGTGCTGACTTTTATCAGTGCTAAACATAAAGTGCTGATAAAAGGGTTTACTTTATTAGTGCTAGCTAAAATTATTGATAAATGTAACTTTTATCAGCGCTAAAAAAATAGCTGATAAAGTTGCTGATAAAGATCAATCTTTAGCAATGTTATTCTTAGCACTGATAAAAACTTTTAATAAAAAATATTACTAATATATATAAATAATTATCATATTTATATTCAAAAAATAATGTTTATTTATATCTATTTAAATAACTATATAATTATAATAAATATATTTATTATATTTATAATTATATATATTTATATATTAATAAGTATAAATATAATTATATAAATATATATAATTATGTAAATATATATAATTATGTAAATATATTTATAAATATATACAAATATTTATAAATATATTTATAAGTAATTATAATTATAGATAATAAATTTATATTCAAATAATTATAAAATTATAATAATTATATTCAAATAATAATTATATTTATTATATTTATAATTATATATATTTATATATTAATAAATATCTATATAATTATATAAATATATATATATATAATATAATTATATAATTATATATAATTATATAAATATATTTATAATTATATACAAATATTTATAAATATATTTATTTATAATTAGAATTATAAATATATATATATATATATATTTTTAATAATTATAAAATTACAATAAATATATTATAATAATAAATATAATTATTATATATATAATTATATATAATTATATACAAATATTTATAAATATATTTGTTTATAATTATAATTATAAATAATTATTTATTTTTTTATTTTTAAATAATATTTATATGATAATAAGTATATATATTTAAATATAGCATATAAATATGATTTATATAAATTTTAATAAAAAATGAATCTTATTTTCATAATTTTATATAAAAAAATTATCAGATTTATATTAGTCAAAATGTTTAATAGTTTATTTATATATATTAATTACAAAATGCATGCATATAATTAATATAAATATGATACATTAATAAATATTTTTTAATAATTCAAACATTTATATATATTTAAATAATTATAAAATTATAATAAATATATTCAAATAATAATTATATTTATTATTTATAATTATATATATTTATATATTAATAAATATCTATATAATTATATAAATATATATATATATTATATAATTATATAATTATATATAATTATATAAATATATAAATATATATAAATATATTTATAATTATATACAAATATTTATACATATATTTATTTATAATTAGAATTATAAATATATATATATTTATTTATTTAAATAATTATAAAATTACAATAAATATATTTTAATAATAAATATAATTATTATATATATAATTATATATAATTATATACAAATATTTATAAATATATTTGTTTATAATTATAATTATAAATAATTATTTATTTATTTATTTTTAAATAATATTTATATGATAATAAGTATATATATTTAAATATAGCATATAAATATGATTTATATAAATTTTAATAAAAAATGAATCTTATTTTCATAATTTTATATAAAAAAATTATCAGATTTATATTAGTAAAAATGTTTAATAGTTTATTTATATATATTAATTACAAAATGCATGCATATAATTAATATAAATATGATACATTAATATATATTTTTTAATAATTCAAACATTTATATAAATATAAATGATATATTGTTAATTTGTGGTATTTGAACTTATATATTTATATCAATGTCTATGTGCATGCATTATATTGTGTGTGTGTGTGTGTTTTGTGTGTGTGTAGAGATGTTGTACGTGTATAGATGTGTGTATGTGTATGTATATATATGTGCATGTGTATGTGGGATGTACATATATACATAACATGTGTACATGTGTGTATGTAGGATAGGTACTTAGTTAATTGTAAAATTATAAATATATATAATGTTTTAAAAAAATATATTTATAAAATTATAAATAAATATATATTTAAATAATTATAAAATTATAATAAATATATTTAAATAATAAATATATGTATTATATTTATAATTATATATATTTATATGTTAATATATATATATAACTATATAAATATATTTATAAATATATAAAAGTATTTATAAATATATTTATTTATAATTATAATTATAAATAAATTAATATATATTTAAATTATTATAAAAGTATAGTAAATATATTTAAATAATAAATATATTTATTATATTTATAATTATACATACTTATATATTAATATATATATATATATAATTATATAATTATAAATATATATATATATAATTATATAAATATATATGATGAAAGATAGCGTCCAGGGAGTTCGAGAATCTCTCTCTCCTGCCATGGCATTTATGTCAAAACCTTTGAGATGGCTTCATTCTTGGATGATTATTTCGATCCAACACACATCTTTGTTGGACCTTCAAGGAAAGAGAAATTTAGTCCTGAAATGAGTGATGCGCTTCTTCTTTCTAATGTTGAGTGGGGTTCGAAAAGAGTCGAACCTGATTCTCTCTCTATGAAGTCCATAGTTCAGAGATCAAACAAGGATCTAAAAAATCAATCATCGCAGCCTGCTATGAGTGATAGATTCTTCTCTAGTCTTCACAATGAATCAATGATAGCGTACAACCAAATCTTGAGGAATGGTGCTCTAGATTTTGTTGAAGTGAATCTGAAATTCATTGAAGGTCGAATTGAGGAATGTAAATATTCCATCATTGTGTGGCTTACCCCTTTTGTGAGAAGTAGTTCCTGGAAGCTCAAAGACTTAAAGAAACGACTTTTACAGCTTTGGGGTTTCCATGGATGTCACATTGTGTCTATCTATATGGGATTCTTCCACGTTGCTTTCCCTTCAAAAGACCTTAAAATTAGGGAATGGTGTTATGGATTTGTGATTCTCAAACTAGGGGTCCTAAGATTTCACGATTGGGACCCCTGGTTTGATCTATGGCAGGTGCAGAATATTGTGATTCAATCCATGATCCAAATTACAGGATTGAACTGGTTCTTTTGGCATCTGGATATCCTATGGGATATCACCTCAATTGTGGGTAATCCCATTAATATTGATAAAGGAACTCAGCTGGCCAAATACAGGCATTATTCTTGAGTTATGGTTGAATTTTATCTTAGTTCAACTATGATTGAAATAGTTTTCTTGGTTTCTTGTGAGTTTAGGTTTGATCTTGGCATTGAATATGAGTGTGTGCCAGAATTTTGTCTCAAATGCATGTCAGTTGGGAATGACAGAGGGAAGTGTCATTGGGGTTTGAGGTGTTCGAACTACGAGAAGCATGAACATCAGGTAGAAGACTATAAATTCAATATGCTTATTTTTTATGACAATAATGTTGTAGTGAATGAACCTATGGGGAAGAATATTGGGGTAATGATATGTTCTTGGGATAAAAATGATGCTTCTAATTTTGGAAATTTTAAATACTCATTTTCTTATGTGGTTACTTCCCCTTCTGGATATAGAGATATCAATGATTCTGTGAATGTTTTTTGGTAGTGATGGGCTGATCATTACGGACGGGACTATTCCAGGTGTGTAAATACTTCATCATAGTGGTGTTATTGTAAATATGGTGATGTCCGGTGGCCTCACTATAAAAATGGATTTGGGAACCCAAGGTGTGATTCCATCAGTGTATTTTCACTCTTTGTAGTGGAATCCTTTGGCCAATAGGTGAGGTGACTCAAGTTCTAGCACAGAGATGGTATCAGTGGAAACCTCTCTTGATCCACCCACATCTTTGGCTAAGTCCAATGGTAAGACAATTGTTTTGGATGAGGAGGGTTTTCAAATGGTGTCTCCTCATAAATCCAAACCAAATGAGCATCAAATTTTGAAGGATGCACCTGATTATATACCACTCTCAAAGGGGAAGGACTAGGATTCCCAACTTCAGGTGCAATATGACTAGGCTATGATGAGTGGGGTTTCTCCTCTGCATGCTATTTTTAAAGACACAACGGGTGAACCTGCTTCTGATTTCACTCTAGGAGGGAAATCGGCAACCTAGGAGGATTCCATTGACCTACCGACATCTGGTCCTAGAAGTATTTCTTTTCTTGATAGAGGGTGGAAACAATACATCTTGGCCGGTTAATGGGATCGGTGAGCCCCTTCTCGACAGTGGGGTGGTGGTCTAGTGGTAATCGGTGGCACTTCCATGGAATCCGGAAAGATGGAAGTGGGAGGGGGCCTACCAATCATTAGTTTGAAAGGGAGGACCATTTGGTGGTTCTAAAGATAGAATGGCATAGTAATAGTTGATGTTCCATAGCATAGGCTATAGGCCTCTAGGTCTGATATGTATGGGGCTTGCTGACCTTCATAGGTCTTATTAGTTGGGTCTTTGGGATGTCACTACTATAATATAGGGTGTTTTCAATGGGGTAATTGTGACAGGCAATTGTCCTATCATGAATATTTTATGTTTGGAAAATATTTGTGACAGATTGTTTATTCTATCATAAATATTCATTATTTACAACAGAATAAACCATTTGTCAAAAATACTTTTGGCGGGACTTCCCACCGCCAAACATGAAAAGCTGTTGCGATGGAAATTTATGATGGAACACTATTACCATCACAAATGGTTCTTAGATTAGAAGTATTTGTGACAGGAAATAATGACTATCTATAATACTTTTTATGGAATGGATATTTTTTTATGGAATTAATTTCATCACAAATATTCTATCATAATAAATATTAGGTTTTAACACTCGTGTCTCCATCTTCTTCTTCCTCTCCCCCTCTGCTTCTCCTTCTCCTGAATGGTCGTGCACACCATCGGCTTCAACCCCTATCAGATCTACTCTACTGAAGATTATTTTTTACAGATTATCCTTCGAATCACCTTGGTATGGATTCCTCTTATCTTATTTTTTTTATTATTTTTTTGTATTTTCATTTTATTACATTATTTAGTTTTTCCAAACCCTATATTTAGAAATTTATCCGATTTGGATGTTGTATTTGATATTTAGGATTGCTGAAAATTTATTAGTCCTTGTTTTCATATTAATTGGGCCCGCACGAGTTATTTCAATTTATTATTAGGTATTTTTCTCATTGTTTTATTTGGATATATATGTGTTTGTGTCCAATTTTGATGTTATATTTGGTATATAAGATTGCTGCAAATTTATTAATCTATGTTTGCATATTAGGGGTTGGCAGGGCTTTATGACCGTGGTGATGTGTGGTGGTGGAACAACCGCTTCAGGCGAAGGTAGCACAGGCTGACACAATGTGGCAGCAGAACAATCGCTTCAGGTGGGAAACACAAGTGATGGAGGCATCTATAGTGGGAAGGGCTCATGGCAGTGTTGGCTTGAAGGAGGACCTCTTCGGTAGCACGCTACCAGGGGTTGGGAGATGGATTGCATGAAATGCAATGGGGCATGCAATGCCGGTTTCGATAGGGATGATGTGGTGGGGTCAGTGTAGACCATGATGGATGGTGGTGTGGCTATGTTGGGTGATGACGGACCAGGAAAAGGTGAGGCAAAGGGGGGACTCGACCGAGATCTGTGATATTAGGCGAGGCAGACGCATTATTGGCCCTTTGGGCCATAAATAATGGGTCTTTGGGCCATGTATTGGGCTTCATGTCCCCTGAGATTTCGGGTAATCTATATATAAATAAATAAGGATTGAAGGGTGGGATATTCCCTTGGGGGGATATGGCTTGCATTTCCAGCATGTGTGTGAGGTGTGTGTTTGTTTGATGTAATTGTACCCCCAAGCACCTAATATATATATAAATATGTTTTTATTAATATATATGTTTATAAAATAAATTTACAGTTATATAAATATATATATATATATATTTAATAAATTAAATATATTAAATATATGTGTAAAAATATATTTATATATAGATATTTATTTATAAATACATATATATAATTTTTTTAAAAATATTTATTTAATTATAAATATATATTTATAAATTTGTTTTTATAAGTATATATATAAATATATTTATAATTATATATATATAAAAATTAAATTTGAAATTATTACCTAATTATTAATCTGGGAAGGTTCAGAAAATATTTTTTAAAAATATAGTTTTTTAATCCTTAACTATTCTAAATAAAAAATATTATAATTTTAAATTGTATCTTTGATTTTTTATATCATGTTAGTTATAAAGACATTTAATTTTGAAAAATATATTATCAATGATATTTTTTATATCATACCAATTATATAAACAATAATTTTGATTTTAATCAATTTTTATCTTTCATGTCACAAAAATTAAGTAAATATTATTAATTCAAAATAATTACCAATTCAAAATTATTAATTAAAAATAATTATTAATTAAAAATTATTAATTCAAAATAAATATCAATTCAAAATAAATATTAATTCAAAATTATTAACTCAAAATTATTTGTAAATTATTTATATAAATTATTAATTCAAGATAATCAAAAGTATTTATACTCAAACAGCTCATCCATGGATTTGGATGATCCAAATCCATGACCCAAATTTTATTAATAAAACAAAACATACAAGACGGGAGGGTAGCAAGTCAACATGACATAACATTCCCACAATGAAAACCATAAACAATTTATATAGACCCTAGCTTCCTTGGGTATCATCCCCTGCCTTTTGGGTGTTGACCACACTGCCATATCTTAACCCTTTGAGTGGCCACACATTCTTCCTCCGATAAAGATTCAGACGAACCCTCCAGAGTAGAGAATATCCTAAATTTCCAAGATAAATCTTGATACTCCGTTTCTTAATTGGATCAGATTCAATATTAAAAATTAATAGATAATAACCTCTATAATTTCATATAATCATTGAAGCCAAATACCTATAGTTCCATTAATGAGAAGGTTGAATCAAGTTGTGAGGAGTACCAATTTTCTGCTTCTTTGCTAATGCATGTAATGGTTCTTTCACCTTCCTGGACTTTTGAGGTTATGGTACTTGAATTATTTTCCTATGAAATGTCACATTCTTCATCATAGGCTTTGCTAAAGGACACATAAGCAATTTTCATTAAATCATTGAAGTGGGGTGGGAAAGTCCACTCCACATTTTCAGTACTCCTTTAAGAGGGTGCATTAAATGGATGTTCAATCTACAAAGGTATCTCAACACCTATCATATTATCCAACCTAAGTGGGATCCCATCTAATGGGGAATGCATAGGGTCCTTTAAATTCATCATTGTATGAACATCATTATGATCCACATTGATCACCTGGTCCTTTTCATGCCCCCTAGTCTGTGTCAAATGCACAATTGGAGTAACTCTTGGATTTATTGGGATAACCAACTAGAAGACTACATCATCAACCAGTTTGGACTTATCCTTTTTTTAGTAGACACAAAAATATCATGTCTCATATTAAAGTTAACTTCTTCCAGGATAGAAACATAATAATCAGATTGGTTCTCCTCTTTATCAACAGCCACATCTACCCATGAAGTCTTCGAACCATCTTCACCCTCAAGTGATCTAGAAATAATCCCAATAGTATCCATATATTCACCACAATTATCATGAATAAATTTTTCATTATATTATTGGAAAATAGTATATTCAAATCCATGTATAAGATGAGACTCGTCCATGTGTACCTACAGAGAAGATCCCCCATTAATGTTATGTACACTCTGCTCCTTGGAATTAGAAGTCGATGTAGAGTATTGAACTTGAGTCATTTCCTTAAGGGATATAGGAGACCCAACACAGTGTGTAATGCACTTTCCAACAGGATCCTATGGATCCATAGTCCTTTTCTTGACAAAAGATAAAGCCCCTATGCCATTGGAAATATGAGCATTGTGGATCTTCTTCGTGAAGACCTGCTTATATCTATTATGATCATCAAATGGCTACTTCTTGCACTGACCAGAGGCATGTCTTGATTTATTATAGTGATATCAGTGAAGTTTATTATGGAAATACTCGAGAGTGTTCCCAATACATAAACATTTTCCAAAAAAACTGGGCAACCACTCAAATTATATGGACAATTCTAGCTTGAGATCCCCCACAACCAAAAAAAATTATTTCAATCAACTCATAAGAGAGATTAATATCAAACAAAACTCTAGTGAAATGAACATACCTAATTCTATAATCATTCTTTTCAATCTTGATCGGAGACCCCACCACAGAGGAAACTTCCCACAATATCAAAGGATACCAAAAGAACTAACTCAAACCTCTAACTCTGATCTAGGTCTGTATAGAAGAAGCACTGGTGGTGAATGGATTTGAGAGAGGATACCAATGCTGAAGGGTGAGGTACCCTGGTTTCAGAGGGATTGGTCCAAAGCTTGGAGTAAAGTTTTGAAGATCCTTCGAAGGGAAAACAACATGGTAGACACCCTTACTAATTGAAGATCATCTCGCAGAATGAAAACTCTCGCTTCTCGCCTGAATATCAATTTCTTGGAAGGATTTCCCTTAAATATTAATAATATTTATTATAAATTTAGATATAAATAATAAATAATTAGTATTACTTAACAAATAATTTTATCAACTACTAAAAAATAAAAAAAAATGTAATGAATACCAATTTTTTTATCATACCATGAAAAAAAATATAAAAAATAATAACTGTTAGAAATTCATAATAATTAATATTAATATTGTATTAATTAAAATAATTTTTATTAATAATTCATATAAATGTTTTAATATATACATTTATATATATAAAAATATTAATAAAAGATTAAAAATGATACCTTCATGTGCGATGTTACCAAACACTCGGCACTTAGAAATGTTATGTCGCACCTAAGGTAAACCAAGCATCCCTAATATAATGGTGGTCATAGATTTTTGATATAATACACCATTATGAAGATAAATCAATTTTTCATAAAAAATATAATAAAAATATTAAATGAGATTACCATCGTTCATGATGTTACCAAAGTCTTGACGCACAATAATGATATGTTGTGTTTAGGGTAAACCCCATATCTCGGACTCAACTACGGTCTCTGGTTTTTCATAAAATACATAGTTTTAAAGATATTTTAAATTTTTATATTAAATTATAAAAAAATATTAAATGAATTTTACTCACATGCAATGTAACTAAACACACAACACACACAAATGTAATGTCATGTCTAGGGTAAACCCCACATCTTAGACCTAATAGTGGTATCTGATTTTTCATATGTTACAGAGTTTGGGAGATACTTAAATTTTTTATAAAAATTTATAATAAAAATATTAAATGAATCACCCTCATGTGACATGTAACAAAACACCTGACGCACACAAATTTTATGTCACAGCTAGGGTAAACTCAACATCTCTGATCTAATGGTGGTTATATATTTATGATATGATACACCCTTATGAAGATACTTCAATTTTTTGTAAAAAAATATAATAAAAATATTAAATGGAATTATCATCATGTGTGATGTTACTAAACTCTCAACACACACAAATTTTATGTCACACATAAGGTAAACCATGCATTTTGTACCTAACAATGGTCTCATATTTCTCATATGAGATACCATTTGGGAAATATTCTATTATTTCCCAAAAAATAGCAATTGTATGATATAATATATTTAATATTTTTATTCTATCTGTGTTGAGCCTCTACAAGCCCCATAATCCAGTGCTAACCCAGTTCCTCACTCTGATCATATTCCATAGAATATTTCAAGGTTTTAAAATATAATAAAAAAATTCAATTAGTTAAAATGATCAGTAATAATTATTCTTATTTATGAATTTTTTTAGATAATAATGAACTTAAAAATTAGACACTAGTTTCTATTACGTGATCGTGATTGGATAAATCATTGAAAAAATCCCAATAGATCTGGTATAAATATAGTCTACATTGAAGGTGTTGAAACATTCATATTATTTGCATCGTCAGATCCATATTTTGTTTCTGAAGTAATGATTAAATTCCCATGTCATAAATGGTATATTAGGTGATTTGAAACATTTGAAAATGTTGGACTTCATCCATTACATTTTGGTTTTCAAAAAGATTATATTTTTTGGTATCAACATGGTGAACATAATTTAGTAGAAGATACAAATTTTTTGGTTTTCAGATCCATCATTTCATAATTTAGTACATGAGTTTGTTGGTCCATATATTCATGAAACAAGAAACCTAGAATGATATTTCAAATCCTAAATCAGAACCTTCTCATTTTTACAATTTGTTGAAATATATTGAGGAAGCCTTATATCTAGGATACTAGATGAGAAAACATGAATATGTTGCAAAATTTATGCCTATTAAATCAGATCTGGGATTATCAAATAGTTTTTTTGATCGGATATTATTATTGGTTAAATCATTATTTCTTGACAGAAATACATTACCTGCAATTTTATATTAAAGTAAGAGGTTGGTCCATAATTTGGGTCTTAGTTATCAAAAGATTTATGCATGTTCAAATGATTGTATATTATATTATGGTGATTATTAATCCTTGGTTAGTTATCCAAGATGTATATAATTTAGGTATAATGAGGTGAAATAAAGAAATTCAAGATTTCCTGTGAAATATTTGAGGTATTTTCTGATTACACCTCATTTGCAGTGTTTATTTATGTCTCAAAACATAGTTGCGTTGATGACATGTAATAAATCAAATTTCTCTATTAGTAATAGCTTAAATCATCCATGTGATGGTTATTCATGGAAACAATTTTATCAGATGAAACTTTCTTTTTCTTCATAACCTCATAACATATGGTTGGGCCTTTTTACTAAGGTTTTTTTCCATTTAGTGCTTATGGAAGTCAATATTCTTTTAGTCCTATTTTCATTAATCCATACAACTTACCTCCTTGGATGTTGATAAAGGAAACATATATATATATATATATATATGGAACTCTTAATTCCAAGACATCCAAAGAATAATATTTATGTTTATATGAAGTTACTAATTGATGAGTTAATTTCATTATGGAACTATAGTGTGACTACATTTGATATAGTTGCATATCAGAATTTTAAATTAAAGTTTTCATTAATATAGATGATCAGTGAATTTTTGGAATATGGTATGTTATCTGGATAGGGAATACATGGAAAAAAATTATGTATGTACTCAATGTCTAAGAATAAATCATTTATGATTAAGAATGAGAGAAATATTGGTTATTTTGACTGTTATCAAAGATTTATTCCTACGAATAACCCTTTTTAAAGGAACATAAATAATTTTACAAAAGGTTGAATTGAAAGAGACAAACCTCTAGCAGTTCTCTCAGGTATTTAGGTAAAATCTATTATCTCTACATTACCTCCTATTACTTTTGGACCAACCATAAATGAAAAAAAATAAATGTTTTTACTAAAGATCATGATTGGAAAAAGAGTAGTGTTTTTTGGGACCTTTCATATTAGTCTGATTTTTTGGTTTGTCACATGTTAGATGTAATGCATATTGAGAATAATTTTTTTGATAACATATTTTATACCATGTTGGACACACCCGGTAATACCAAAGATAATTTAAAGGTATGCTTATATCTTTTCCAGATTTATATATATTGCAAACTTAAATTATTTGAAGATAAAATATCACACAATTTAATGAAGCCAAAATCATTTTATGCACTTTCTAAAGAAATTATTTTATTATTTTGTCAATGGATTCAAGATTTGACATTACCATATGGTTATGCTTCTAATTTTTCATGTTGTATCAGAAATGGGAATATTACTGGTTTAAAAATTCAAGACAGACATTTCATAATGGAAATATTATTGCTTGTTGGTATTATAGGGCTATTTAATTATTCAATCTCGGATGTGTTGATCAAAATATCATATGTTTCTGAGATATTTATGTGAAAACATCAGATTATGATGTATTGAGTATGATACAAAAGGATTTTATTTTAATTTTATATAAATTGGAGAAAATATTCATGTCGTGATTCTTTTACTCAATGGAACATTTAATATTTCATTTTAAATATAAAGATAAATGTGGAGGACTGATATAATTATGATGGATATACCCATTTCATAGATGTATGAAAAATTTAAAGAAGAAATTATGTAACAAATCATTAGTTGAAGGTTCAATTACAGAAGCGTACTTGTAGGGAAAATTTCAAATTTATAATCTTATTATTTTCAATAGGAATATTCTTCAAAACATAGTTGAATGGGTCATAATGAGAAAAATTTTGATGGTGTCATAGACCATCAATTGTCAGTTTTTAATCATCCTGATCTTGGAATTGGTGATTATCATTAAATATGGATTTTATATAAAGAACTTAACAGAGATCATACATGTGTTCTTCTGAATTGTGAATAAATGAAATGATTTGTGTAGTAAATATTAGTTTTTTATTATTTTGTTAAATATTTATAAAAGATACATGTTGGTCGGAGTGGATACTCAAGAGGGGGGTGAATTGAGTTCCAATTAAAACTTATGTTAAAAATTGTCTATTTAAAATCCCACAATTTATAAAATAAGTTAAACTGTAGTGAATTTATACAGATTGTAAATGTTCACTTAGCTTCTCAAAGATTGATTAGGTCTCAGTTAATTTAACCACAAGATTAAACTAACTTTTGAAACTAACCTACTGATTTACAATAAGTGTAAACACTTTCTAATTTAACTATCAAAGTAGCTTTAAAATAGTTTTTTATTTCAAAGTAATAGCAGCGGAATAAATAAGATATATTTAGTCTACTATAAACTTAAACTAAATATGCACAGCAGATACCACAAGAGGTTCAGTCTCAAGCCGGGACTTAGTACTCTCAAATTTATATAAATTTGATCCACACCCTGGATCGGGGTTAACAACAGTTTACAAAACTGTCCAGGCCACGCAGGGACCTCTACCACTGTTCTTCGTGGGAAACAAAACAAAGACCAGGCCACACAAGGACCTCTTCCACAGTTGATGTTGGTAAACAAGAGATAAGAGATTTGGAGTGAGGATTTTGATATCCTCTAGTTCAGTGCAAGAGACAGTGTGTGTATAAGAAATACAGAGTACACCACACTGATCGAAAGTTAATAAATAAATCACTTAGAGAGAGCAGATAAGAGTTTAGAAAGCTCTAGTGATTATCAATTCAGCTCTGGACTCGTTGGATTCAGCAAGAATGCTTCTGAGTCCTTCTCTGGTTTTTTTGATGAAAAACAGAGTGTCGTAGTCAGCTTGTCTTCTTCAGGAATGAAAAAGATCTCTTGATTCATCGTGTGTTCTTCAGTGGTGTTGGATTGCATTCATGATAATTCTTTGAAAGTCCGGCAATCTTTTTCTTGATCAGGATTTTTATTCTTGTAGTACTCTCTGTGTATATAAGTTCGTCTTGTTGTATATTATCACTTGTGCATTGGTTTACTGCTTGCATGTGTACTGCATCTCAATCTTCCTTATATTCCGCACGTTCTGGCAGTAGGAATGATTCCCTTTTCATAGGTATGAGATACGGTTTCCTGACATGCCAACAACTATCATTAAATAACATTAATTGCATTAAAAACATCAAATATGACCGTTAGTATTATTTAAATAATATTGACAAAAAGTTAAGGAACAATGTCACAGTGATTATGTAAACGGTGTCTTCTTCACGGTATGAGGTTCACGGTATAAGCTTCATGGTATGAGTTTCACGGTATGAGCTTCACAGTATGAGCTTCACAGTGTCTGGGTCACGGTGAGTCATTCACGGTGTGAGCTTCACGGTATGATCTTCACGGTGTCTGGGTCACAATGAGTCATTCACGGTGTCTGGGTCACGGTGAGTCCTTCACGGTGTCTGGGTCACGGTGAGTCATTCATGGCGTGAGCTTCATGGTATGAGATTCACGGTGTCTGGGTCACGGTGAATCCTTCACGGTGATTCCATACTTAGAAAAATATATGTATTTGGACTTAGACAGAATATGCAGAATATGGATTAAGTTTAACCATTAGAGAGTAAGAGAACTTGAATCATAAACATAAAGGCTTGATAATATATGTGAGATTTGTGATCATGCATGAGACTTGTAAATAATAGAGTAATTAATATCCATAAGATTTGTTATCATTAAACCATGATGTGTAGTTATTATTGAGATTGAAGACCATTATCAATATGTGCAATGAATATTGAGATTAATTAACATTAAAAGGATTTGTGATCATTAAAACATGTTTAACACATGAGGAGTCCAACAATCTCCCCCTTTTTGAAGATCACAAATCAGATATAGGTAGAATATAAATGAAATGTAACAGAAAAGATACTAGCATAGAAAAAAAACATTATAGAACTGACACTTGTAATTTTTCTCCCCCATTTATACTTGTAGAGATTTCTCCCCCTTTTGGGATTATCAAAAAGTAGAGAAAATGAAATTAAACTTGGCAGTTTTCATTAAACAAAGGGTTTAGAATACAACATACAGGAGAATTACAAATAGTAAACAAGAAATGACATCCCATCAAAAAGAAAATAGTCTCTATACTCTTCACGGATCCATATTTTCCTTACCTTTATCAGTAGTAGGAGCTGGTGCTGAAGTAGAAGAAGGCATGGATGCAGTAGACAAAGAGGGTAAGGGTAGACCTTCAAAAACAGATGGAGCCAAAGTGGGAGTAGAAGAAGATCTAGGCTTAGGTTGGTCAAGATTTACTGGCCAGATCTGAGAAAGAGCTTGGCTGACTGACATGGCAGTTGAGTCTAAGGCAGGTAGACCAGGTCTAAGGGGTGCAGCAGTTGGAGCAACTATAGCAGTACTCTGCACATGAAGATACGGCTTCAAAAGATTTATGAAATCAGTAATGATTTCACCACCATATTGCATAGCCTTTTCAAAATCATCCTTATTTTCCATTAGCTTGTCCAATAATCTGGTGAACTCTATAAGTTTCTGAACTTGAGTTTTAAAATCTTGAGTCACCAGAGGGATTCTCAAATTTTCAACAAGATATATAAAGTGATCTGTCATATCACTTTTAGAGAAAATCTGTGAGAGATAAAGATCTATTTTCTTAGTGATCTCTTGTTGAGCATCATTGGCTATCTTAGAATGAATCCTAACCAAGTCCAATGCTCTTTCACTGTTCTTAACCACTTCTGTCAAAGAAGATAGATCCAAGCCACTGAGGCACTCTGAATTCCTTCCTTGATTATAGATCTCAGCATAGAATCATCCAAAGAAGATGTGGAGATCTTACCAGAAGTAGGTGAAGCCTTGATAGCTTTGGTTAGAAATTTGAGTTGTTTCAATACTTTTTGAAGGCATCCAGTGTATTCATCTGTAAGCTTATTCAGAGTTTCTACAAGCTCTCTCATGCGTTCCAGCATCTTGGTGTGTCTTTTTCCAATATTTTCATCAAAATAAAGGAGGTATGGATGAACTTCAGACACAATTTCTCTAGCAAGTAGGGAATCAGATGGCTCAAGAGAAGTAGCAACCGGTGCAGGAGTTGAAACAGGAGCAGGTTCTGATCTCAAGGATAACTCATTATGCACACTTGCTATCATATTTTTCAGATTTGAAACATCAGTACTTAGCAGCTTATTCTCAACTCTAACTTCTTGAATTTCTCAGATCATCCTTAGTTGAATATGAAATATAATATTTTCCAAGAGAATTGATGCATCTTCTTGACTTAACTGAGTTACTGGATGAGGTTGAGTGGAGACAATTTTCTCAACTCCAGCTAACAAAGTTTCTCCAAAAACTTTCAGATCATCTTTGGTCACAAAGGAGTGAAGATTGGGTAAGGGTGCAGGTAAAGGTAGTGGTTCAGATTCTGGTTGAGGTTCAGAGTCATCTTCAGACTCAGATTCTGATTCGGATTGAGGTTGGGGCTCTGGTTCTGGTTCTGGATGAGCTACAGATTTTAGTTGAAACAGAGAAGAAAGATCCATTCCAGTTGTAGACACTTGCTCTGACTCATTCACATCATAAAATCTTGGGAAAACAAATCGAGTGTGCATAGAGTATGAGACATCAGGTTGAGAAGCTTCAGCAGATCCAGCTTCTGTAATATCAAGATTTTGAGGTTCCTCCCCCTCAAATTGTGCTTTCCTTTCAGATTATTGAGGCTTAGGAACATGGAAAAGATCCACAGGATCATCCCTAATCTCTTCAACAAATTCTTGCCTTGCCAGCTGAAAGGAAATTTCCATCATCTCTTCAGTAGAGGGAATTATCTCAGGAACCGATTGTTCCATTGGTTGAACTTCCAGACTTGATTCTCTTTCAATAGAAAGATCATCTTCAACAGGATCTGCCTCTAAGGTTACTTGTTGTTCTGAATTAGGAAAAACCAACTTCCTTGAAGTATTAGGATGAGCTTCTGGATTTACATCTGCACTAGAAGCAGGAGCTTCCTCCTCTCTCAAACTAACACCAACTTCCTCTTCTTGAGGTATTTCAGCAGGGATAACAGTAGGGAAAATAGTACTTTCTTTTTCAACAGGAGTTGTTTCCATTTGTGGTATTTCAACTTCTTCTCTTTAAAATACTTCAGCAGTTACTTTCTCTTCTTCTTCTTCTTCTGAATACTCAGCCACTCCATCTAGTTCCAAACCAGGATCAAATATATTTTTAGGCCTTCTTGGATAGTCAACACGATTAAACTTTTTATACACTTGATCATTGTCCTCAACCCACTGCTTCTTCCAGGGGTTCCAGTTAATCTTCATCCTTCTGATGATAGGTATGGATAGGCAGAAATCAAGGTCCTCTAACTTTTCTTCATTCGGTCCAACCATCCCTTTTGCAACTAATATAGCAGAAATCATCCTTGATTAAAATAGGTAGGTGTATTTGGAAGTGACTTTGATCAGATCAAAGATATGGTTGATAACATACTTGCATAGGTTGATCTTATGGCCATTCTTCAACAGATGAATCAGGAACACATCCTGATACTTCATCACAGCAAAATCTCTTTTTCTTGGACTAATAAAATTCTGAACAAACTTGAACAGAAGTCTAGTCTCACCATTTAATTCAGAAGCTATTGCCCTTCACTTGGTGCCATTTCCAGTCAGGTTTTCCAAAGCAGTCTCCAGGTCAAAGATGTCGGTTTTTGGAGGAGGGTCTCTCTGGTAATCCTCACAAACTCTTTCATGGGGAATCCCTGGTCATACATCCCACATCCTCGAAGAGAAAGAGCACTTTTGACCATTTATCCAGCTTGTCACCGTAAAGATTTCTCCAAACTCAAAATAAAACTTTACATACTGATAAAATTGAGATACCAATCTCAGGTAGATTGGTCTATTCTGTCCAGTGAACCATCCAAGCCATCCTTGATCTCTTAAAACTTTCAAAACTAAATATCTTCTAGATAGAAACCACTCTACACAAACCTCTTTTTCATGTACAACTGTACAGCTTACCAGGTTTGGGTATAGAGGTCCTTCAGGAGCTATCCTCGGTATCCTCTTCTATTTCTTAGAGCGGCGCTTCTCAGAAGAGGGTGAAGATGGATGCTTCATCCTTGGCATCCACTGAAGGTTCGGGCAAGAGGGAAGAGAAGGTTCAGGAGATAATTCGGGTAAGGAATCGAATGAAACCCTTAAGTTTTATCATTTGAGAATGTCAAACGTCATAAAAACAAAAACGCGGGAAATCAAATAGCGGTGAAATAAAAAAAAATACGTGATACGGGTTAAAATAAGAATAAAAAAAATATTCACGCTGAGACCGTGAGCAGGCATTACGGTGTGATGAAAACTAGTCATCATAGTGAGACAGTTGATAGTCATAACGGTGAGATAGTGAGCATTCTGTGTAGTCACGTTGAGACAGTAAGTTGACAGACCATAAGCATAAAGTCTTGATGGTGAGACCAAGAACATAAAACAGTAATTTAGAAACAGTGATTATGAAACCGTAGAGTAAAATACAATAAAGTATTAATCATTAAGATCAGTAAGATATTTACTTATGATTAATCATACCAAGATCATGTATGATGTAGTCTAATCTTTCAGAATTTAATGGTTTAGTGAATATATCAGCAAGTTGATATTCGGTACCAATGAATTCCAAAGTGATATCACCTTTTTGATAATGATCCCTCAAAAAGTGATGTCTTACATCAATATGTTTTGTCCTAGAATGAGAAACAGGATTCTTGGAAATGTTAATAGCACTTTTTTTGTCACAATTTATTGGTACATGTCTGAATTGATATCCATAGTCTAGTAATGTGTGTTTCATCCACAAAATGTGTGCACAACAACTGCCAGCAGCTATGTATTCAGCTTCTGCAGTGGATAATGCAACAGAATTTTGTTTCTTACTACACCATGATACTAGTGACTTGCCTAAAAGGTGACATGTTCCAGAGGTGCTTTTTCTATCTAGCTTACATCCAGCAAAATTAGCATCAGAATAACTAACTAATTCAAATGATTGTCCTTTGGGATAGAACAGTCCTAAATTGGGAGTATGCTTGAGGTATTTGAAAATTCTCTTTACAGCATTTAAATGTGACTCTTTAGGGTTTTCTTGAAAATGATCACACATACACACACTAAACATAATATCAAGACGACTAGCAGTTAGGTAGAGTAGGCTTCCAATCATTCCTCTATAAGTGGTTTGATCAACAGATTTACCATCTTAATCAAGATCCATCTTACAGGTGGTACTCATGGGAGTGTCACTACTTTTTGTGCTATCCAATACAAAACATTTTAAAAGATCTCTAGTATATTTACTTTGAGTTAAAATAATTCCATTATCGTTTTGAAAGATTTGAAATCCAAGAAAGAATTTAAGTTCACCCATTAAACTCATTTCAAATTCGTTTTGCATCATTTTGGAAAAATCGGTACATAATGTAGTTTTTGAAGATCCAAAAATAATATCATCTACATAAATCTGTACAACTAAAACATCTTTAGAAATTTGTTTTATAAACAGAGTAGGATCAAATATCCCTTTTGTAAAACTTTTAGAAATTAGAAAAGTACTTAATCTATCATACCAAGCTCTTGGAGCTTGCTTTAAACCATATAAAGCTTTTGATAATTTGAAAATATGATTTGGAAAATGAGGGTTCGAAAATCCAGGTGGTTGTTCAACAAAAACATCCTCAGTAATATATCCATTCAATAATGCACTCTTGACATCCATTTGATATAGTTTGAAATTTAGATGAGCAGCATAAGCAAGTAAAATCCTAATAGCTTATAATCTGGATACTGGAGAAAAAGTCTCCTCATAGTCAATACCTTCTTCTTGACTATAGCTTTGTGCAACTAGCCTAGCTTTATTTCTAAATATGTTTCCAGATTCATCTACTTTATTTCTAAACACCCATTTAGTGCCTATTGTGAAAGTGTCCTTGGGTCTTTCAACAAGATTCCAAACTTTATTTCTTTCAAATTGATTGAGTTCTTCTTGCATATAAATTACCCAAAATTCATCATTAATATCATCATCAATGTTTTTAGGTTCAAGCTATGACAAGAAGGCTTGATGTTCAACCTGATTTCTAAGAGAAGCTCTAGTATGTGTCCCTCTATCAATATTTCCTACAACAACATCTAGAGGATGATTCTTTATAATTCTAGTTGATCTAGTAAATGTAGGACTAGAAATTTCAGTTTCTTCTCTAGGTTCGGGTTCATTAGGAACAGATTTTGGAATAAGTCCAGAACTGGTTTTCTTTATAGCAGGTTCATTAGATTTGTCATTAAGGTCCAGAACAGATAAATCTTCTTCAAGATTTTCAAGAGAGGTTTTAGGCTCATGTGGATCAGTTTCATCAAACTTGATGTGAATAGATTCTTCCACACACTTGGTTCTCTTATTAAAAACTCTATAGGATTTACTATAAAAATAGTAACCTAGGAAAATTCCTTCATCACTCTTGGAAGCAAACTTGTCAAGATTATCTTTGATATTAAGAATAAAGACTTTGCAACCAAAGACTCTAAAGTAACTAACTTTAGGTTTTCTATTATTCCACAACTCATAAGGGGTATTCTTAAGAACAAGTCTAATTAAGACTCTATTAATTATATAACAAGCTGTATTGACAGCTTCAGCCCAAAAGTAAATAGGCAGGTCATATTCATTAAGCATAGTTCTAGCAATTTCTTACAGGGTTCTATTTCTTCTTTCTACTACATCATTCTGCTGAGGTGTCCTAGGGGAATAGAAATTGTGACTATAACCATTGTGTGAGCAGTAGGATTCAAACTCATGATTCTCAAACTCACGGTCATGATCACTTCTTAGGGTTTTAATCTTAAGTCCACTAAGGTTTTCTACAGATTTGGAATATTTGACAAGTAAGAACAAGCTTCACTTTTGTGATCTAAGAAGTATACCCAAGTATATATAGAAAAGTCATCTACTAGGACATAGACATAGTGCTTCCCATTTAATCTAGACACTCTAGATGGTCCAAAAAAATCCATGTGAACCAACTCGAGAGGTTGAGAAGTTGAAACTTCTTTCTTTGATTTAAAATAAACTTTATGTTGCTTTCCCTTTTGACAGGGATTGCAAACTTTATCATTTTGAAACTCAAGTTTAGGTAGGTCTCTAACCAAGTTCTTCCTAGTAAGTTTGCTAAGTGAGTGTATATTACAGTGTCCTAATCTTCTATGCCATAACCAAGACTCTTTATGAAAAGCATTTAAGCAGGTAACATTTTGCTTAGCTAAGGAATTTAAATCAACAGCACAAACATTTTCATCTCTTAGAGCAGAAAAGACTAAAATGTTTTTAGAATTAAAAACATTACAAGAATCATTTTCAAATTTGACATTGAAACCATCATCATATAATTGAGAAATACTTAACAGATTATATTTAAGTCCATCAACAAATAGAACTTTAGAAATTAATACTGAGTCAGTGTTACCAATATGGCCTAAGACGATGATATTTCCTTTAAAATTATCACCAAAGGTGACATGTCCTCCATCAACCTTTATTAAACTTTTGAAACACGAGTAATCCCCAGACATATGTCTTGAACATCCACTGTCCAGGTACCATGTCTTCTTGTGGGAACTCTTCAAGCAGGTTTCCTACAAAACAGATTTAAATAGGAAATGATTTTGGTACCCAAATCTTCTTGGGTCCAGACAGGTTAGAAATCAAATATTTCGGTACCCACATTTGTCTTATGGGTCTCATATAATTTACAGAATCAAAAGATTTTGAAAGATAAACTCTATTAGATTTATAACTAAGTGAATAACTAGTTGAAGTATATACATGTCCAGAACTAGAACTTGCAATATTCTGTCCAGATTTAGGAATAAATCTATTCTTGGTAATCTATCTTTGTCTAGGTTGGTATCCTATACCAGTAGTGTATCTAGGTGAAATATTCTTACCTAGAATTTGAGTAAGAGTATCTTTTCCATTTGTGAAATTTTCTAAATCCTTCATAAGTTTCTCATTTGATAATTTCAGTTCAGTGTTTTCTTTAAGTAACTGAGCATTCTTTTCTATTTCTATGTCAAGATAATATTTATGTTTAATAGTTAAAGCATAATATTTCTTTAAACCTTTGTATTTGTCTTTCAGCTCATTACAGGTTTCTTCCAACATATCACAGTATTCAAACAGTTCAGATTTTGACATATTTTCAGAATCAGAATCATCTCCAGAATAATAAGAATTTAAAGCAGGAGTTTCAGATGTTACCTCAGAAGTGTTTGTTATAAAACACATGTCTTCCTTACTTCTGGTTTCAGTCTCAGAAGCTTCAGATTCACTGGATCTATCCTCAAAAGCACTCCACATAGCCTTCATGGCTTTCTTATACTTATTATCCTGATACTCATATTTCTTCTTGTATTTCAGCTTTGGACAGTCTGCTTTTATATGTCCTTTTCTTTTGCATTCATAGCAGACAACTTCATCAGATTTGTTAGATTTCTTCCAGTCCTTTTTCCAGTGTCCCTTATTGTCATACATTCCTTTGTAATTTGATTTTCTGAAAAATTTCTTCTTCCTATAAAACTTCTTAAATCTTCTGGCTATGTGATCCATTTCTGCATCATTGTCATATGCACTTTCACTTTCTTCACAGCTTGAGCTATCACTTATGTGAAGCTTCTCCTTATCTTTATTCTTTGAAGTAGTAGTCTTGAAAGTCACAGATTTTCTTTTAGGTTCATCGTCTTCCTCTTTATTCACCTTGAGTTCTTCCTCATACATCATGAGATTACCAATAAGTTCCTTGACTGGAAGTTTACCAATATCACAAGATTCTCTGATTGAAACAGAAGTGCCCCTCCATCGGTCTGGTAGACATCTCAAGATTCTCATAATTTGTTCCTTTGCTGGAATAGCTTTACCAAGTGAATTCATTGTATTGACTATCTCATTGAACCTGAGATACATATCAGAAATAGGTTCATCAGTCGTCATCTTAAAATTATCATATTTAATAGTATAAGTATTCAATCGCATTTCTTTAACATTGGTTATTCCTTCATGAGAAACACCCAAAGTATCCCAAATTTCAAAAGTAGTTTTGCAAGCAGAAATTCTGTTAAACTCCTCATCTCCTATAGCACAATACAGGGCATTCATAGCTTTACAATTATTATTTTAAGCTATCTTTGTAGGTTCATCCCAAGTTATTCTTTCAGTTTCTAGAATTTTATATTAAGATTCTATAGCAGTCCAGATATCAAAACCCATGCTTTATAAATGAATTTTCATTTTAAGTTTCCACTGAGCATAGTTTGTACCATTGAAAAATAGTGGTCTATTAGTAGCAGCACCTTCAAGTCTATTATCCATGATAACTAGGTTGAGACAAAAAAAATTAAAGAGATAAAAATTTAGAAATAACAGAAATTTTAAGAACTTTAAAATACAACTAAAATCACAGTTGAAAAACAGAGTATTTCAAAAAATATTTTAAACCCTCTGATACCAAATGTTGTTCAGAGTGGATACTCAAGAGGGGGGGTTAATTGAGTTCCAATTAAAACTTCTGTTAAAAATTTTCTATTTAAAATCCCCCAATTTATAAAACAAGTTAAACTGTAGTGAATTTATACAGATTGTAAATGTTCACTTAGCTTCTCAAAGATTGATTAAGTCTCAGTTAATTTAACCACAATATTAAACTAACTTTTAAAACTAACCTACTAATTTACAATAAGTGTAAACACTTGCTAATTTAACTATCAAAGTAGCTTTAAAATAGTTTTTTATTTCAAAGTAATAGTAGTGGAATAAATAAGATATATATAGTCTACTATAAACTTAAACTAAAGATGCACAGCAGATATCACAAGAGGTTCAGTCTCAAGCCGAGACTTAGTCCTCTCAAATTTATATAAATTTGATCCACACCCTGGATCGGGGTTAACAACAGTTTACAAAACTATCCAGGCCACGCAGGAACCTCTACCACTGTTCTTCGTGGGAAACAAAACAAAGACCAGGCCACACAAGGACCTCTTCCATAGTTGACGTGGGTAAATAAGAGATAAGATATTTGGAGTGAGGATTTTGATATCCTCCAGTTCAGTACAGGAGACAGTGTGTTTATAATAAATACAGAGTACACCACACTGCTCGAAAGTTAATAAATAAATCACTTAGAGAGAGAAGATAAGATTTTAGAAATCTCTAGTGATTATAAATGCATCTCTGGACTCATTGGATTTAGAAGGAATGCTTCTGAGTCCTTCTTTGGTTTTTCTGATGAAAAACAGAGTGTTGTAGTCATCTTGTCTTCTTCAGGAATGAAAAAGATCTCTTGATTCGTTGTGTGTTCTTCAGTGGTGTTGGATTGCATTCATGAGAATTCTTTGAAAGTCTAGAAATATCATTATTGATCAGGGTTGTTCTTCTTGTAGTACTCTCTGTGTATGTAAGTTCTTCTCGTTGTATATTATCACTTGTGCTCCGCTTTACTGCTTGCACGTGTACTGCATCTCAATCTTCCTTATATTTTTCATGTTCTGGCAGTAGGAATGATTCCCTTTTCATAGGTACGAGATACGGTTTCCTGAAATTCCAACAACTATCATTAAATAACATTAATTTCATTAAAAACATCAAATATGACCATTAGTATTATTTAAATAATATTGACAGAAAGTTAAGGAACGGTGTCACAGTGGTTATGTAAATGGTGTATTCTTCATGGTATGAGGTTCATGGTATGAGCTTCACAGTATGAGATTCACGGTATGAGCTTCACGGTATGAGCTTCACGGTATGAGCTTCACGGTGTCTGGGTCACGGTGAGTCATTCATGGCGTGAGCTTCATGGTATGAGATTCACGGTGTCTGGGTCACGGTGAGTCCTTCACGGTGAGTCCATACTTAGAAAAATATTTGTATTTGGACTTAGACAGAATATGCAGAATATGGATTAAGTTTAACCATTAGAGAGTAAGAGAACTTGAATCATAAACATAAAGGCTTGATAATATATGTGAGATTTGTGATCATGCATGAGACTTGTAAATAATAAAGAGAGTAATTAACATCCATAAGATTTGTTATCATTAAACCATGATGTGTAGTTATTATTGAGATTGAAGACCATTATCAAGATGTGCAATGAAGATTGAGATTAATTAATAGTAAAAGGATTTGTGATCATTAAAACATGATTAACACATGAGGAGTCCAACAATACATTTATTTACATTATTTTTTTATAGACTCTATGATGACAATATCAAAAAAATTGTACAAATTACATATGTTGCTCTTGAAGAACATCGTCAACAAATATTTCATATTGGTTTCAAAGAATGGTAAGTTAACTTCCTTTCTGAGGAATAATAAATAAAATTTTCAATGATATCTATTATTAATAATTTTTATTGTTGGTAAAAAACACAACATGAAAATAAAATTGATAGTTGATTATGTGTGCTTAAAACCCCTCCATAAAAATTGGTAAAATCATATAATGGGTATGTGGTTAATGGGTTTCAGTTCCATACATGCTTATATGGTGACACAAAGAAATCAATGAATAGTGGTGTTTGTTTGAAAGAATATCATCATAAAGAAAGTGAAGTTGAGTTTTATGTTATGCTGGATGAAATAATTGAGTTATGTTATATGGTACTGAATTTTGTAACAATGTTTAAATGTCATTGGTTTGAGACTAATTGAGGTTTGTGAGTTCATCTATAGCATGGAGTCATTGACATTAAATATAAAAATTTTCTTGCATAAAATGATCCATTTATGTTGGCACATCAAGCATAAAAAGTTTATTATAAAAATTATTGCGATGTTTAAATGATTAGTGGAGTGTGATAAAAATGAAATCACATGGAAATAAATTTACTAAAAATGAAAATGGTTCTATAGAAGTGAAACATATTGAAATTTTTCAAGAAACGCCCCAAAATATATCTATTACTAGACAAGATATAAATATCTATGATGAATCCCCTCGGTTAAGGGTCAATGATATAGCTAATGTTAAAGAAGTAATGACATAAGATGAAACTGAAATTCATATGGAAGTTGATGATGTTGAAGACGAGGATGAAGAAATTGTTCTCAATGAAAATAATGAAGAATATGAAGATTGGTGTATTATATTGAGGTATTTACTTAAAGGTAATTATTATTTTTTAAAATTTATTATTTTTTTATACTTGATATTTGTATTAATAATTTGTTAATGGTAATATTGTTATATTCTAGAATTTATTATTTTTTTATATTTTATATTTATATTAACAATTTCTTATAGGTAAGAATATTTGTTTCGAATAGCTGGAGATGCTCCTGATGATCGATTTCATTCTCTCACTAATGTCAGACTACCTGCTGATGGGCCTGATTCATCTAATCCCTAAGATGTTTCTCCTATTATGAGGGGGCATGGTCTTGCTCGATTGATGATTATAGATCCTGTTCTATAGATATTGCCATATATTTATTTTTATCCTCATTTATTGAGGTATATTTAATTGTTTAAGATATTTATTTTATATCAACTTTGTGTATTAATTTTGGTAATAATTTTCTGATTATTTGTTTTTATTTTCACAATTTTTCACATTTAGTTGTTAGGTGGGATGGTGTGATTCTAAGAAATTATTTTTATGAGTCATGGGTGACATGGGGCCTGGTTCCCATCGTCGTTCATCACCATATATTTGACCACTAGATTGTACGTTATTAAATAATATATTTTTTAAAAAAATTATTTAATTACTAATATATTGATTTTAATTGTCTTGCTGAATTTATCTTCTAATATTCTTTATAGCCTGAGAGATCCTATCCAAGAGGCATGGGAGATTTTTATACATGATCTCTTTCATCAGTTTCTACACAACCCCAGAATGTGAGTCATGGATAAAGCTTCTGCTATAGTTTTCAACCAGCCTTGAGTATCTCATCGACCTGACTATATCTCAACTCAAGTATGGATGGATTGCGCTCTTACTGGCTATGAGATACTTTTTGGATGAGGTCATCATCTGGATATCAGAGCTGGGGGAGGCAAGAGGTCACACATAAGGCCAGAAGTTATACATTTGGCATACATCAATGACATATGGTAAGTGATATTATTTATTAATGTATATATACTTTAACTATAACATGTTTGTTATGTGATACAGATCGATATTGACCCATCTATTACGGAGTTTGATGTTTATAATAATATGTATACTGATCCTCATACATGATAAGTTTTATGCAACCAAAAAATCTATATTGTGGTTAGTAATTTATTTAAAAATATCACGAATATTAATTAAATTGTTATTCTAGTTTGTAATTATATTTGAAAGAAATGTATGAGGTTGTGAATTCTCATTCACGAGAGATTCATGCGGAGAGTGAACAAGATTCCACTGGGGATTTGGGTTTTAATGAGGGGGACTGGATACAAAAGACTTTTCATGGTGTCGAGAAAGGTCAGGTGATTGGTATTGGTTCCCAACTGATACCAACGAGTAATTATGGAACTTCTATGATGTCATCGGCAAGCTCAGAGGGATCTCTTGGAGATTCTTCATCGATGTCATCGTCCGCTACACATTATGAGGAGAGGTTGAGTGCTCAGGATGAGATGATATAGTGAATGCAAAAAAAGAGGGAGGGGGAACGTGAGCACCAGCGTTAGAGAGATGAGCAGATGCTGGAGTATCTGTGACAGCTTGCGTGTGGCATTAGTTTGGAGTTTTCTCCCCATGATCCTTCAAGTGATCATGATCCACCTGACGTTAGTTGATGATTTGTGATGTTTTTTAATTGTTTTTTAATTTTGGATAAAAAACATATTACATTTGAAATGATGTATTTCTTCTATGTTTGTTTTAATTGTTTTAATTTTTTTTATTTTTTATTTTTAAAATTATTTTTTTTTATTTTTTTTATTATTTGTAATTTTTTTAATATTTTTAATTATTTGTAATTTTTTTAATATTTTTCATTATTTTTAATTATTTTTAATTATTTTTAATTATTTTTAATTTTTAGATTTTGTAAATTTTTTTAATTTTGTAATTGTTTTAAAAAAATAATTATTTTTAATTTTTTAACATTTTTAATTTTTTTAAACTTAATTAATTTTTTTATTTTTTTAAAATATTTCTAATTATATTTTAAATTTTTTAATTATATTTAAAAAAATTAAATTATATTTATTTTTCTCTAATTATATTTAATTTTTTTAATTATATTTAATTTTTTATAGTTTTTGTATTTTTTAAAAAAATAAAAGTATTTGCGATGGATTAATTATCCGTCGAAAATACAATTAATTACAATGATCCGTTCTAATTTCTTTTTTTAAAATATAGACACATACCATTTGTGATGGGCGCCTAGTGCATCACAATTATTTTTTATTTGCAAAAACCCATCGCAAATACCATCATTTGCGATGCCATTTATTGCAACGGCGCATTAGCGACGAACTCCCGTCTCAAATGGCCTTTACCAACAGCATTACATCGCTAATGTGTTATCGCTAATACCATAATATCTAGTAGTGCGTTAATGGGTGGGTTATTCCTTAGGGGGGTATGACCTGTCCATTGGTGTTGAGGTTTTGTAATGTCTTTGAGGTATTTTTTGGTTTAAACCATCCTTCTTTTCATGTATTGCTTTCGTTTTTTATTTTTCTTAATAAAGGGGCTTGACCGAGACTGTTTGTGTATAAATATATATAATTATATATACTAGAGATGGTGCTATCATATAATTATATAAAAATATTTTTAAATATATTTATTTATAATTACAATTATAAATAATTAAATATATATTTAAATAATTATAAAATATTAATAAATACATTTAAATGATAAATATATTTATTTTAATTATATTTATAAATACATATATTTAATTCTTTAAATATTCATTTATAATTATAAAAAATTAATTTTTTTAATTATAAGTATTATATTATGAAAATTGGGTCTTTATTAGTGCTTCTTTAGCGCTGATAGAGATTGAGTTTTATTAGCGCTAAAAAGGCACTGATAAAACATATTATTATCAGTGCTATAATTTTAATGCTGATAAAGATTTGTTTTATCAATGTCTTTTTAGTGCTGATAAAGATACGTTTTATTAGTGCTTACTATTATAGTGCTAATAAAATGTGTCTTTATCAGCGCTTTTTTGAAAGCACTGATAAAAGCCTTAGCGATATTTTAAATAGAACCCTAATGAAGTCCTCCTCCCTCACGTCTTCAAGCTTTCATAAAACTGATCCCTCACCACCAATGCTCTTCATCAAGACTTATCAATGAATCGATCCTCTAGATCTAAGGTGTGTGATTAATTTCTTCTCTCTTTAATTGCGGTCTTCATTTTCATGCCGATGTCGGTCGGATACCAGGCTACTACACACTCAGCCTCCATCGAGAACCATCGTAGATGGCCTCCCTTCCTTTCTTCTCTACATAAATGGTGCATTTTTGTGGTTTCTTTTCAATTCAGGTCTCGTTCATCAAGGTTGTGGTTGATTTCTCTTTTATTTTTCCTTTCTCCTTCATTTCATGTGGTTCCCTCATCTCCCCCTTGTTGTGTGCACACTAGAAAAACGCCAGGTGAGGTTTGGGTTCTAAATTTATTTGATATCATAGTTTTTTGGGTATGTGATGGGTTCTTCAAGACTTTTTTCTTTTGTAATTGAGAGTTTCTTCATCATTGTTCTTGATTGAGGTAGGTTTCCCATCACAATTATCATTAAATTTAAGAACCCTAATAACATGTGTTTTAATTTAATGTTTTGGATACCTAGTAGTAGTATTGAATATGTATAAGGAATATTTTAAAGAAAATAAAATTTTAGTTGATTTTAATTTCAATGAAATGGATTTCTCAAAATAGAAACAAGGAAAAAATATGTTTTAAAATAACTGTTCACACCATGAATTTGAAAAATTGTTAGAATGGATGTTATTTATGAGTTATCATATTTTAAGATGTTTTTTGGTTTTCAATTTGATTTTTTAAGGTTCCTTTGATTTTTAATGGTGTTATTTTTCATTCAAAATGGAATTTTAGGTTTCATCTTAGTCTAGTTTTTTTATTGTCAACAGTTGAGGTTCCCATGAAGCTAGTGTTTAGGCTCTTCTTTGTTTCTATTTGATGTATAAAAATTATTTCTTGAGTTCAACCATTTTTTAGAGATAAAGTGGTCCTAATTTCATCTGTTTTGTGGAGTTTAAACTATATTATCCTTCTCAGATTTTTATTTTGGGGAGATTTAGATGTTCTTCCTATAGAGTACATGTACCAGAAAAGGTTTAGGAATCAGGAAAACCTACTCCTACCAAATTTTATTGAAAAATAAAATAAAATCATGAAATAATGGAAATTGGGTATTGAATTATTAAATTATAATGATATATATTCTTTTTTAATATATACATAATTTTTACCATTTACCGTATTTTATAGTATTTATTATTCATCAATATATTTAACTATTCTCACATGTATTATATTTTTTACCAATAAATGTTGTTTACTCTCTTAATCATTTTTTATATCTTAATTCAAAATATGGAATATTTTTTTGAATAAACTCTAAATATATATAAATGAATTATTAATTTAAAACATATAATGTATTTTAAATTTAAGTTTTTTTTTTGTAATAAATACTTCTTTATTATAAAATATTTTATTTTAAATTCTCAAACATCCTTTATTATTTCTATATTACTAATAATTTTATTATATATATATAAACATATATAATCTAATTTTTAAAATTAACCATTTAATTATAATAAATTTTATTTTCTACTAAAAATATTAATTTAATAAAAATAAAGACTTCCTATAAAATACATTTTATAATTATTAGAAGAAAATTTTATTAAATAAATAGTTACTCATAAATAAATCCCTAAATTAATAGTTACTCATAAGGAATTCTAAGGTGTGAACATGTACGACATTGACATCATTAAAAAGAAACATAAAAATACCAAGGTGTGCTTATAACTCATCATAAAGACAAAACAGATTCCAAATACCCTTAAATACCATACGAGATAAATTAATAAGTCATTACTAACAAAAATTGTTCAATTTTACTTAAATAAACTCAACTCTATAAGGATTTCATCCTATATATAAGGTAATATGAGAGGGAAGAGGTGTATTCCTACCAAAAGGATTGCAGAGAATCATTTTGAATTTAAAGGAAGAAAATTCAACCACAACTCTAAGCAAAGAACCAACCTAAAAATAAGATAAAATTAGGAATTGGTTTGTTTTTTATATGAATTATGAAACTAGAAAATGAAAAATATATATTACCTTGGTGTCATTCAATAAAATAATCCACTCTAACCAAACTTAAGGAACATTAAAGGATCAAAAAAGAATCAATGGCCTAATACCATATTGGAATGCGTAGGGATACTCTAGAAAAAACAAAGTTGAAGAAAAATATTATAGGATAGCATGTAGGCTTAACTTTCTAAGTAAAATCCCTTATTTAATATTCTAGGTAAGTTGTAATTTATCACTGAGAAGAGTTGATAAATAAGTATACACTTTTTCTTTTATAATTACTCTTTAGAAATTAACCTATATTATTGATTAAAGTCTTGATCCACTCACTTACTAATTTCTTTTCCCTTTTATAACACTTGTTAAAATATGTTTCAAAAAGTATAGTGATATATATATTTATAAATTCAATGGGATGAGTGGTATATATATTTATAAATGAATACATGTGTAAGGACAAAGGGTGGTATCTATATTTATATGATCATATTAACTTTCAGAGAACTCTTAGATACACAGAATCTCACCTCCTATATAATATAGATTGATAATAACACCATGTAAAGGGCATGTCACTAACTCCATTCAACCCATATAATATCTCTCATGACCCCACTCTCGCAACCTTGGCCTCACAGGAAGCTAAGTGCTATGGAAATTCAATCCTCAAACCAAAATATTTTTTCCTTTTCAGGGAGTAATTGAATGATTTCTTTGAATGTTGAAATTGCAATGGTTGTCTCAACATGAGTGCATGCAAGACCATCCAACTGATCCTTCTCAAAATCAAACCAATCAAGTATCACCTTGTAGGGATCAGACTATTGGTGCTACTTTTTTCAACTTTAGAAATCAAACTAAGAAATGTTTTCTGGTTCTTCACCAACTCCCTAGCCTAGGAACATTTAGATTTAAGGATACAACTATCACTCTCATTAGATTCATCTCCTGAACAATTATTATTTCATTTTTTTCCCTAAGAACCATCCCTCATCTCTTTTGGACTATGCACATATGTTTCTTGAATTACCCTAAGTGGTAGGCATCCCATACCAGGTATCAGTGATCATTTTGGATAAATTTATAGGATAACACCTACCACTAGTGGAGTAATTCTTTCCTTAAATTCTATTACCAATTTCCTTCAAAGCATGATGAAATTATTTAAAACATTCAAATTTTGGGTTCCCATTATTTAAAGGGCCCATTTTGTGTATTTTTTTTAATATTAATATTACTGAATCAAATACGATGGATATGAATCAGAAATGGATAGATTCCAATCATATAAAAAAAGTGTATAAATATGGGGTGTAAGAGTTCATCAAGTTTTCAAAAGATCATGTATATGAACCTTCTCAAATCCTTTATCTATGTTTATGTTGTTATTATTCAATACTAATTAGTCCAGAGGAGTTGGAAGAACACTTGATCTATCATGGAATAGATCTAAGTTATAAATGTTTGACTAAATATGGGGAAAAGTGAATACAGCTAGTGATTGGGATAACATTGTGTTTTATAGAACATATGCTATGATTACAAGTGTGTAAAATGAAGAAGAAAATATCAAGGATGTGATTATAGGTGTGAATTATGATGAAGATTGTATTGATGAAATGTGAACTTCATGATTGTAAAAAAATTGTTTGAGAAGTTAAATAGTTGTGCAAAGACATCATTTTATTCTAGTTGTACTACATATCAGCATTGCCAGCCATACTGAATCTATATAATTTAAAATTTGGAAACGTATGGAGTGATTATAGTTTTACTTAACTACTTTCTCTCTTTAATGATATTCCCTCAGAAGATAATGAGATTCCTAGACAAACATATGATGCTAAACGAATGCTACGTTCAATGGGTATGATCTATAAAAGAATACATGTGTGTAAAATGATTGTATATTGTTTCTCAAGGACCAAAAATCACTTAAATAATTCCCAAAGTGTGATTTTTATTAATAAAATAAATATTAATCAGGTCCTAAGAAATTTTTATGGTACTTTCCAATCATTACAAGGTTTATGCACCTATATGGAAGTGAAGAAACTGCAAGATAATTGTTGTGGTACACAGATATAAGAAATAAAGATGGGAAACTTCATCACCCAGAAGACTCTCCTCAGTTTAAGAGAATTGATCGTGAGTATCCTAAATTTTTAAATGATCTGAGAAACCTTTTTCTTGCTCTATCTACAAATGGAGTGAATCCTTTTGGTTTTCAAAATAACACTCATAGTACATGTCCAGTTATTTTGGTAAATTATAACTTAGAATTGTGGTTATTCATGAAATGAAAATACATTATGTTATCTCTTCTTAGATTAGGACCAAAACAACTAGGTAATTATATTGATGTTTATTTGGATTCATTGATCAAATATTTGAAATTATTTTGGGATTAAGGTGTTACGTTGTATAATGATTATAGAAATGAAGATTTCACATTGAGAGCCATGTTTTATGGGATGATAAATAAATTTCCTAATTATGAAAAAATTTCAGGATATAGAAATAAATGAACTCAAGGGTGTCCCATTTTTGAATAAGGTACATGATCAATTAGGTTGAAACATTCCTTGAAGATTATGTTTCTTGGACATTGTAGATTTTTATCCCAGCGACATAAGTACCAATCTTGGATGAAATCATTCGATGGGATTTCAGAAGAATGTAAAAAACCATCCACACTAATAGGTGATCAACTATTTGAGAAAGTAAAAGATATGGAAAATGATTTTGATAAACCCTTTTTGAAAAACCTTATAAAAATCAGTTGGAAAAAGAGATCAGTTTTTTTGAATTACCATGCTGGAATTGTTTGTACGTCAGGAATTTTCTTGAAGTTATGCATGTTGAAAAATATGTATGTGATGGTGTCATTGGAACATTACTAAATGCACCGAAAAAACAAAGGATGGAATTAAATCCATGTTGTACATGATTGACATGGGAATATGGGAAGAGTAAGTGCTGGTGAAGGGTGAAAATGGACTTTTATTCCTACAACTACTTACACTCTTCCCAAGAAGGATATAAATATATTTTTCATCTTATTCAATAATGTAAACTTTATAGAGGGATATTCATTTAATATCAAGAATATCATGTCAATGAATGATTTAAAGTTAAAGGGTCTGAAATCACATGACTGTCATGTTTTGATGCAAGATCTAATACCTATAGCTTTACGTTTTATTTTTTTAAATAATGTATGTTATACATTAATCAAGATTTGTTTCTTTTTCAAATCTATATGTAGAAAATATATAGACCTGGTGAAATTTCCAACTATGGAAAATGAAATTTCCATCATATTATGTGAATTGAAAATATTCTTCCCACCGACATTCTTTGATATGATGGTTCACTTGGTAAGAGATATTTGACTTGGTGGTCCTATATATTATAAATGGATGTACCCTATTGAATGGTATATGAATATTTTGAAAGGGTATGTCAAAAATAAAATTTTAACAGAAGTTTGTATTGTGGATAGATATATTGTTGAGGAAGTTATTGAATTATGTACTGACTACATGTCTGGTGTGGAAAGCATTGGTCTACTTAAATCTTATCACACTGGGTGGCTTGTGGGTGAAGGAATTTTTGGAATAGATTTTGTCACAATCACTATTATAGATTAGTAGAAATCCCACATTTATATTTTTTATAACATTTTAGATGTTTCCCCATATATTGAAACCCAAAAATAAATTCTTAGGCATTTGAATCCATCTAGGGATGAAATATGGATATCAAATACACATAATAAATGGTTTATAAGATGGTTTCAAGACCATATTTTTAAGAAGTCAGTTGAAAATATAAATTCAATTTTTGAATGACTTTGATGGCTAGCTAGAGTACCAAGTGTGAATGTATTATCTTACAATGTTTATGTAATTGAGGGTTATACATTCTATAAAAATGAACATTATGAATGAAATACCAAGAAAAATAGTGGAGTTACACTTATGGCTAAAGCGATGCATGTATCTGGTACCAAGGAAAGAAATCAAATTTATTTAAATATATCATACTTTGGTATTATCAAAAAAATATGGGAGTTTGATTATACAACATTACAAGTTCCAATTTTTCAATGTAAGTGTTTTGATAACTGGAGTGATGTTAAAATAGATTAATTAAGATTCTTGAAAGTGTATTTTTGTAAGGAAGGGTGTAATGAAGGACCATTTATAATGGAATCACAGGAAGTACAAGTATTTTATGTTCCAGATCCCGTAAACCGAAAGTGTTCAATTGTTCTCTTATCAACCAAAATCACTAAAGGTTCGGATTAAAATTCAACTGAGGATAACCATTTCATTGGGAAATTACAATCATTTTACAATGGTACCAATGTAGACCAGGTCTTGAATTTCATAGGATACCACAATGAAGGGATTTGGATACTCAATAGAGGGTTCAAATCCCTTCAACCATTAAAATAATATATTTCAATAATCATGTTTTTTTTGTAATATACATTGTGTTACCTCATATTATTATTTGTTCACTACTACATTTATGTAATATAAATTAAATGTTCAACCAATTCTATAGATAATGACTTCTGTACAAGTCGATTCTCCCAATCCTGAGGAACAACAGGTTTCTCAACCTACTGGTGCACCCAATGTAAAGGAACAACAACCTTCTGCACATGCTGATGCTACCAATCCATATGAACAATATATTGATGATTTTGAACCAGAGAAAATGGTATGTGGTGAAAAACCAATGTTCCATATAAAATAGTAGCATCATAGTGTGAAGGTGTTAGCAAAAATTATTAAGGTGATAATAAAACGCATCAAATTTGAGGTTGGATAGAATGAACATGGTCGGGCTATTAACCCTAACAAGACCATGTTTAGTAGTTTCATTGGGATCACCACTTGAGAGTGTATTATAATTGATATAGATTCATGTAAAAATGTTGTGCTCATGCTTAAGATAATTATTTGGGAAGATATTAGGGTAACATTATGATATACTTTCTTTATTTTACTAAACACCAAAATAATGAAACATTAACTTAGTCTTCCTTATCCATTGCAGAGTGCATTTATAGTAGATGAATCCTAAATGAAATTTGTATTAATTATTACTATAAAGGATCATAGATTATTTCACACAATTCTTATGAAGTTTCATCTCAAATAATTTGAAGGGAAAATAAACCAGCACCCACCGCATATTTATGCACAACTGATAAGCCAAGAAGCATGGGATGAATTTACTATCCGTCATGAGGAGACATCTTTCCTAGTAAATTATGGATGATAATACATTGTTTGAAAATATGTGTATTAATCACTTTGATTAAGAATTTTTAATTTATGAAACAATAACTGAGTACTAAAAATAAGCAACATGCAGTAAAACCAATGTACCTTGACAATAAATCAAGGATGGGGTATGCTTCACTTGAAAATAAATAGTATGTATTTTAAATCTATTGTAATACTTTTATGTGACAAGAAACAAAAACATAATTTTTTCCTCGATTTATATAGATTTATGAATCCAAATCCATATCCACTTCCATTCCACATCATGTGTTATAAAAGGAGGTACATGTAAATAATGGATATTAATATATGAAAACACACAAAACGTGTGGGCAGTATGTCTAAGTATGAAATAATAAAAAAATTATTTAAATTAGTATTATATAAAAATGATTAATTATTTTACTGTATTTTTTATCCAACTTAGACACAGGAATCATCATTAGTTTTAGCGGATGAATAACTTCTATAAGTGGCCTTGAAGCGGTCAGAACAGTATATCCATTTCAAAGGTGCTAGTTTAGGGGTGACACCCCAAACATATTTTGATAAAAGAAATGAACAGGGAGATAAATATAAAAAATCAAAGTGTTGTAGGAAATATCATATACTATTGAATAAAAATTTAATTGTTAGTCATATTTTCTAGAAAATTTTATGCAAAGGAAGAAAATAGAATAAACAACTTGAGAACAACCACTGTGTGAAGATCCCCCCCCCCAAACCCCCAACACCACCATCTTTTAGGCTATCCATTCCCCTAAAAGATCCATATTAGATGAGGTAATAAATATTCTCATAATTGTTTCTATGAAATTTGAATTAGGAAGACACTAATTCCTTTCCTGTATTGATAATATACAAGGTGAAGATGATTGTGATTTATATCTATCAACACCCACCAATCACTTGTTGTGTGGTCTATTGTATTCAATATCTAAGAATATTCTACAAAAAAGACAACTTTCAATAGGTCATGTGAGGGTGGATATTAACATAGCTCATGATCCAAGAACTGAGCTACCTATTTCACTTGATGATGCATATATTCATACGGTCAAGTAAGATATTGGAGCATTCGTATCATGGGCATTAGATCTTGAAAAAAACATGTTGACCAGGATTTATTCATTTTTAGTTTATTTTTCATGTAGAACTATTAAAAATTATTATAAATATGACTGAACTGGTGAATTTTATTATAGACAAAAAAAAGGTAAGGGGTTGAAATGAAAGGTCGAATCAAAACGATCTAAAGAATCAACCAACCAATCAAAAATATCTTAACAAAGCACCTTTACCCCACCCATTCAATATCTGCATTTACTAACATTGAAGATTCATGTAGATACGAGGTTACAAAATGGTAGTAATTTCATATTTTATTTTTAATTGAAAATGTATAGAGAGACCATCATAGATTACATTTATCTTGAGAATGTAAATGAAATCCTCATGTATGACTGGCTAGGATCCTTAGTTGTAAATTTATACATGAGGTGTGTTTTCATGATTTGTTTTTCCAATAACTGTTCTACTATGTTAATTGTGAATAAATATAATTCATATATTTTTCAGGTGTCTATATCAATACTATTTTAAGGGAAACCCTATAAACATAAATATGGACTCATTAGTCTTCACATCACCTCTACACAACTAACCTCATTGAAATCAGATCAAATTGATACAATAGTGGAAAAACTGGTCGTAGTGTTTGAAAAAAAAAACTTACGGATGGTAGAATCTTCTTATTACCAATGATGCAAGGTTAAAACTATACAATTTAATAATATCAAATATACTTTAATTTATTTCATTACTTATTCATTTTTATTTTTTATAAATAGTTGGTTATTCATTTTAGACAATTTGGATAATCCAAATATTTATTTTCTGAATTCACTGTATGGATGCCCAACAAACTGACAACATGTGATGATGTTTTTAAATTTTTATTACACTACATGAAACATTTTAAAACTAAACTTCAATTTATATATTTTATATTATTTTTTAATGAGAATTATGTTATGATAGGGTGGTGTTTAAATATCATCAAAATCATGGAATGAGGATAGTCCATGCATACAAGGAGCCTATCAACTTCTACAAGTGGATAATTTTTAGGGTATGTATAATAAGATTTCACTATCAAAACAAATTAATTATTTTTTTCAATGTTTCGGTAGTGTCTAAAAAAACCAATAAAAATATTGAAATTCATGAAAGATATCATATACCATCAACAAACTAGCATCCCAGAAGAGGTATTTTTTAATATAATTACAATTTTATTCAAAGTATTTATTAATACTTCGTGTATTTATATTTTTTAAAACTACATGGATTTTAAAAAATCCTCATATTCACAAGACGAAATAGATTTATTTATAAATGACTATGCAATATACCTGGTTTCAAAATGTACACATATATCATGAAGATATGACATCCTACTACTTATTTAGTTGATTTTTTTTTATCATTTTATCTAATTTTTTAACTATTTTCCTTATCATTTTTATCTGATGCTTATTTTGTTAATGTTAAAATAGATCATGAAGAAATGAATTTGTTATCAAGGATGATTCACTCATGTACTATGATCATGCACTCAGCATGGATGATGCACTCATGATGATGCAATTTTCTTTTTATTCTCCAATACATTTAATATTATGGGTTATCAAACAAAAATATTGCTAGATAACCCATAATGTTGAATGAATTATAGGATAAAAAGACATGGTGGAATAAAATTTACTTCAATATAATATATAGTGTACTCGGTATGACTCAAATTTTGTGGTTTTAGTTTAAAATTGACATTTTATTAATGTATTGTTCTATATTTATGTTTAATTTATCTCTTTATAGTATTACTAACATAAGAATCATTTTCTTTATAGGTGTATTCTTTTTCTCGAGTTGGTGTGGTTTTTTAGAAGCTTCTCATTCTCATGAGAGATTAAACTTTGAGGCTAAAACTGAGATAATGGAAATAAGGAAATGGGTTAAGAATGTATAGAGACATCATGAAAAGGTTAATTCTTACTTCTTAATTAGTTAATTTTTTCATCATTTTATCTAATATTTTTAATATAATTTCTGTATCATTTTTATCTAATGTTTATTTAGTTTTTTTCATAGGTCTTTTGAGAATTCATATTTTTCTTTCAACTATCAGCAATAAGCTATAAAAGAGAGAACATGTTCCTTTTAGATTGAAGAGTAACCCCTATGTTTCCTAAAACATGAAGTGTTTTAGGCAGAATGGGGTTTTTTATTATATCCAAATGGAACATGTTCTCTCTTTTCTGGCTTGTTTTTGATATTTGAAAGAAAAACAAACATCACATACTCAATCAGATGCACCTCAATCTGCTCAGTATGACTCAAACTGTATGTTTTAGTTTATAATTTACATTTTAGTTAAAAACACACATCACATACTAAAAACCAAGAAAACGGATTTATATTGTTATTATACATTTGTAAAATGATCCATAACTCATTTTTTATGTGTATGAATTGGTCTCACCTCAATATGACACACGGTACAACTGGTATGACTTTAAGTGTGTATTTTTATTTAAAATTGACATTAATTTCAGTAAAAATGACAAGTGACATACTCAAAACTAAAAAAAATATTCATATTGTTTTGATACTTTATTAAAATGATTCATAAGCCATTTTTGATGTATAGGAATAATTTTCACCTCAATCTAATACACTGTGTTCCTAATATGACTCAAAGTGTATGTTATCAGTTTAAAATTGACATTTTAGTTTAAAATGTGTGTCACTCCCTGAAAAAAAATACGCTATAATTGTTTTGATAATTTAGGAAAACAATTTATAGTTCATTTTTGATGTGTTGGAATCAATATTACATCAAAGAGACACACAATGTGACCGATAGGACTCAAAGTGTGTGTTTCCAGTTTAAAATGACATTTTAGAAAAAGAACACAAGTGACATACTCAAAACTAAGAAAACGAATTTGGATTGTTTTTATACTTTATGAAAATTATCAATAATTCATTTTTTACATGTAGGAATTAGCCACACCTCAAGTTGACACACGGTGTGACCGGTATGACTCCAAGTGTATCTTTTTATTTAAAATTGACATTAATTTTATTAAAAAGGAAAAGTGCCATACTAAAAACAAATAAAATGTATTTTTATTGTTTTTATACTTTTGGAAAAGGATCCATAAGAAATTTGTGACATTTAAGAATCAAATTCACCTCAATATGATACATTGTGTTCCTAGTATGATTAAAAATGTCTCTTATTAGTTTAAAATTGATATTTTAGTTCAAAACATATATCACTCACTAAAAAATAAGAAAATGTGCTCTGATTATCTTGATAATTTAGGAAAACAAAACATAAATAATTTTTGATGTGTATGAACCAGTCTCATGTAAAACTGACACATGTTGTGACCGGTATGACTCAATGTGTGTGTTTTTAGTTTAAAATGAAATTTTAGTAAAAAAACATAAGTGACAAACTCAAAAAAGAGAAAACACATTAGGATTGTTTTGATACTTTAGTAAAATTATCCATAGGTCATTTTTTGATGAGTAGGAATCATCTGTACCTCAATATGACACACGGTGTGACCGATATGACTCCAAGTGTGTCTTTTTATTTAAAATTGAAATTAATTTTAGTAAAAAGGCCAAATTACATACTCAAAAATTGAGAAAACACATTTGTATTATTTTGATGCTTTAGGAAAATGTTTCATAAGCCATTTTTAATGTGTATGAATTATCCAAACCTCAATCTAATACATTATGTTCCTGGTATGACTCAAAGTGTCTGTTGTCAGTTTAAAATTGACATTTTAGTTCAAAATGTGTGTTGTTCGCATAAATCCAAGAAAATGTGCTCTAATTATTTTTATAATTTATGAAAAAAATCGTAAGTATCTTTTGATGGATAAGAATTGGTCTCACAACAAAGCGGCACATGATATGATCGGTATGACTCAAAGTGAATATTTCTATTTTAAAATAATATTTTAGTAAAAAACACAAGTGGCATAATAAAAAATAAGAAAATTCATTTAGATTTTCTTAATACTTTAGGAAAATGATCCATAAGTCATTTTGGATGTGTAAGAATCAGTTGAACCTCAATCTGATGCACGGTGTGACCGATATGGCTCCAAGTGTTTCTTTTTAATTTAAAATTGACATAAATTTTAGAAAAAAGGATGAGTGACATTTTCAAAACCAAGAAAACACCTCAATATGATACATCATGTACCTGGTATGACTCAAAGTGTTTATTATCACTTTAAATTTTAAATTTTAGTTCAAAACATGTATTAATCACAAAAAAACAAGAAAATGAATTTTGATTGTCTTGATAACTTAGTAAAATGATTCATAAGTCATTTTTGACATGTAGGAATCAGTCTCATGTCAAACTAACACGTGATGTGACTGGTATGACTCAAAGTACATGTTTTTAGTTTAAAATGACATTTTAGTAAAAAAACACAAGTGACGTACTCAAAACTGAGAAAATGAATTCGTAATATTTTGATACTTTAGGAAAATGATTCATGAGTCATTGGTGACATGTATGAATCATCTACACCTCAATCTGATGCATGGTGTGACTGGTATGACTCCAAGTGTGTCTTTTTATTTAAAATTGAAATTTTATTAAAAAAGAAAAGTGACATACTCAAAACCAAGAAAAACCATTTGTATTGTTTTGATACTTTAATAAAATGGTCCGTAAGTCATTTTTTATGTGTAGGAATCAATTTCACCACAATCTGATACACAGTGTGCCCAGTATGACTCAAAGTGTTCGTTATCAGTCTAAAATTGACATTTTAGTTAAAAATGTGTGCCACTCACTGAAAACTAAGAAAAAATGCTCATATTGTCTTGATAATTTAGGACAATGATTAATAAGTCATTTTTGGTATGTAAGAATCAGTCTCATGTCAATATGACACATGATGTGACCAGTATGACTCAAAGTGTAAGTTTTTAGTTTAAAATGATATTTTAGTAAAAAAGACACATGACATACTCAAACTGAGAAAAAATATTCATATTGTTTCAATAATTTAGAAAAATGATCCATAACTCATTTTTGATGTGTAGGAATCAGCCTCACCTTAATCTGACGCACTGTATAACTCGTATGACTATAAGTGTGTCCTTTTATTTAAAATTAACATTATATTCATGTATTATTTTATATTATGTTTAATTTATTTTTTTATAGTATTACTAGTATAAGAATTTTTTTCTTATATAGTTGGATTCTTTTCCTTGAGTTAGGGTGGTTTGTTCGACAACTGATACCATGATCCTGCTTTTTTGAGAGGGGGTCAAGTGCTAAAGACAAACATTAATGTTTTTGAATTTTTATGATAACACTTTCTAATTTAATTGTACAAAACATTTTTTTAAATGTATATAATATAGTTTTTTATGTATTTGTGATGTAATTTTTATTTCAATTAAATTATTATGAAATTTCCATATATAGGTTATTGGTGCATGGTGTTGTAATTCAAAAAACATACTATAGTAGTAGGGCCTTTATCACCGCTATTTCTGGTGCTGGTAATGGCCAACCTTTATTAGTTATGATGAAAGTGATGATAAAGGTTAACCTTTATCAATGCTAGAAATAGTGCTCATAAAGGGGTCCCCCTTTTAATGGCACTTTGGACAACACTTTTTTAACGCTATTAAATCCCATTTTTCACAGTGTTAAAGGGATAATTTTTGGTAGTGCTTCCTATCCCTGTAGACAACCAATGACCTCCTTCAGTATCCCATAAGCATAGTCCTCCACTCGAGGAAGTTCTCTTTCCTCCATTGCAACAACGCCAGGTGACATAACCAGGAGCACGCCTTCTCCAGTGCACAAAGTCACACTACACAAGGCCATGACCCACTTTTAGACCACCAACCTCTATAGTATGTCATTATCCACCATTCCTCCATTATCACTACACCAACAAAACACCAGTGGTTCTCATGTACATTGCACTGCTTGGTTCGCATTGACATTAGAGTGATCGACGGGTGTTGGTTATTATTCAGTGATTGTTAGCGGCATCTTGCAGTGATATTTTCAATGACATGAACATTATGAATTTTATTGTTTATTTTTTGTGTCATTTTTTCATAATGGTTGACTCTAAGTATTTGTGTTAGAGTTACGAGGATGCAACGGTGTGTTCATTTCATCATTTTTTAACCATGTTTGATTTGCTTTTGAATTAACTTTTTAATTGTATGTTTATTCATTTAATTATATATGTGTTTTAATTGATTGTTATTTAGAGTCTACAAACATTCTTTGGTGTCTGTTTGTGTGATAACTAATAATTTATCATGGGTAGGAGATGATCCTAGAATTTATTTGTTTGGAACTCAGTCACACACATGACAGAATCATAAATCACATGCGAGTGAATTCTAAATAAATAAATATATTAATTTACAAAAATTAATATTTTGTGTACATTATCATTCAAAACTTCATGAGTGATACCTAATAAGTGGTCTTGTGTGAGTGAACCTAGAACAGATATATACTTTGAGTTCATGAGAAATGGGTTATTTCATTTCACCAAGTGATTTGATGCTTAAATGATGCACAAATTATTCATCAAATTAGATAACAAAATGATAGATAATTTGAGTGAAAATTAGAATATTGTCTAACATCATAGAATGATACCTTATATTATTTTTATTAAATTTAGAATCAGTGATAATTGAATAAATAAATATTCAGATGTGGAAATTAAATAATTGTCATTGCATGCACTAGAACGGACATCACAACTCTGACACGTCCATCTCATATTGTTTCCTCTATAGATTAATTTAGTTCAGTTATATAGTTTAAGTTAATTCAATTAATCATTTTTAAATAATTATTTAGTTTTTAGAAGTTTTAGTTGTTAATCACATTTAAAAATTATCTATCTGGACATTCTTTCTAGATGATATTCTTAGTATCTATGCACATTCTCTCAGTGGTTTGACCATGATCGCTTCTTCTACATTAGTTATTAGGTTAATAAATTTTAAAATTTGTATGTGTTGTGATGTGAGTAACAAACAAAATTATAAGGTGATTTTATAGATTATCATACACATAGAAAACCTAGCTCGAATGAGCTCATAAAGAAGACAGTGCAATAGTGTCACCAATCGCACAGCAAGTCCACTATGCTATAGTGACTGGTGGATAAAAGTTTGTGGGGCTACATGAAGGTATCAGGGAGCACAAAAAAAGACGGTGGTCCAAGAATTTAAAATTTTTCATTATCTATATAACATGACTTGTCATCTCCAATGATATGAGCCCTAGTACAATACTAAGGATCTCATGTGAATTAAACAGAGCATGGAAAATAAATAGAACGTGGACCTTGTTCCAAATAGAAACATGTACGACTACAACTCATCAGTGATAATCATTACTCAAAGAATCCAAATTCGAACTCATCTAGATCTTCCACACATGCTTCAAGAATTTGTGAACTCATCATTCATCGAATTCTGGGTGTTAGTGCAGAGATCTGATGAATCCTTTGCCATCATGTCAATCACCAAGATCCTCTTCATTTGATCCATGATGGAAATCTTGGATCGTACACTTGGTTGGAGAATTTATCTCTCTAGGAATTGAGAGGAGAGAGAACCTATCAATTCTTAATGCATGAAAAATGTATTGAATGAATCTTCTCTCCTACTTATATAGTGTATTTCTCAAAATACCCAGATAGGATTTCCAACCCTCATATATTTAATGTTCGCTAAATAAGTAATAAATAATAATTATGATGAACTAAATTGCATCATAAATATTATTTATATTTTATCACATACCTTTAATATATATTAAATATATTACATGGTAAAACCAAGTCATTTAACTTGACTTATAATTCCCACTAATATTAAACATACCTGGAATATTAAACTAATATTCATTTGTAAAATATTTTTCCTGTATTTACTTACACTTTTAAATAAGTTAATAAATAAATTAAACCTAATTATTCTTAACCTGAATAATAATTTATTTATTTATTTATAGTTAATCAATTACATGGATAACTCTCTAACCCCATGGTGGGTCCCACCATGTCCAATATACCTATTCATAAAAATATGGTAGATTCTCAAATATTATATTGTGTGTCACCCTCTAGGACCTTATCTTGATATCAGTGAATAATATTTACAGACTGGGAATGGATTCTAGCAAACAATCAAGGCCCCTAAAGAGATAAGGAATAGTTATAGCAACGACAACCAACTTAAGAAATACGTGTTGTGTAATATTATCTCTTTGTCTTTAGATATCTCATAAAGCAGGACGCACACTTATTTTATAATAATTTATTTCTTTATTATTTTTTGATATGACTGAATGGATTTACCTTTTTAATACCTTGGATAGGGATTTATGAAGGTACTACCATCCTAATCAACCAGTTATGAGATATATTACTTCCTCAATTCGGAAGCGGAAAATTCTATTTTCACCATTCAATTAATTTCATACCATCAATGGTGCACCCAACACAAGCTACCTCACCACGATTTCATTATAATGGTTTTTTCATTGCATCAAAGTACATGATCAAATGGAACACATTGATAATTAACTCAAATCAAGAGACCAATACACATGTTCTTAGATAGAAACAACCAATGACACCTGAAACATGTGGTGTTCCTATTGGAGGGTCTTTCCTCACGATCTCAACTACTAGATATCACCAAGTTTAAACTTCATGAGAATAAGTCTTAATGATTATGAGAACCTAGCACTTGATAGACAAAAATCTAATGTTTATAGTCAGTATGATGTATCTAGACCATAATACATATATCATGGTATCTCAAGGTTCTCATTATAGTATGGGGTCTGTTATACCCTTTTGATACAAAAATTAATCATTGTAAATTACCATAAAATAGTGGACTCTAAAATACATGTACTATAATGGTAAGTGTACATCATGCATATCTAACTTTATACATGAAATGATAATCAAAAAGTACTATTTAATTGGGTCTAGGAAACCCACTATTACAACACTCCCAATTTCACTAGATCCAACTTGATAACCATCCTTATAAGATCTCACAAGATTAAGATCATGTTTCTACTGAGTCGTGACTTTAGTTGTTGGGTCTTCCATATTTCCATTGCATGGATATTCTACTATGTGTGACCTTATCTCCTTAAGTAAAACTTCTCAAGAGATTTCAACCTTGAGTATAACCCTTTCTTTCCACTGTCATAAATTGAAACCTTAGCTCGTACTAGTAAAATATTTATCATCATGATAAAACTTTACTTACTAGGTGAGATTACAAGAATTGGAACAAATCATTGTATTTAATAATTGCTTCCTATCTACCTTGGAAGTTGAAATGTACTCAGTATTTATAGGTATGGCTACCACTAGCATGTATGATCTTGTATCGCTCATCACCTTATCCTAACTGCATTATTAGATCACATTGATCCAATGACAACTAGTTTTGTGTCTCCTAAAATATAGTATCTTTTCCTCTCCACATACTAGGTACATATCCTCTATACTTGTTCAAGTGTAATTGGATTGTTCTCACTACTTCCCTTGTATATTTCTTGGATATAATTGATATTTTTTTATCATAAATTTTATATTGGAAATATCATTTCTTGTACATATCATGGAATACATGATTGATCCATCACTGAAGTGTATGTAATTTCAACTCACCACTTTAATCTCCTTGTATTCCTATGCATGTCTTCTTGGAATGATTAATTCCATGTGACATTGGAAACAATTGTCTCTCTAATTATTCCAACTTTTAATTTTCAATACCTTGTCAATATATGTATGATTGACTAGGTCTAATAAACTATTAGATCCACCTTGGTAGATCCTATTCCCTGGAACTTAGGTTTCTACTTTAAGTCAATCACAAGAGAATAACTTTTAACCTGGTCTTAACTAACTATAATACCAATAGTTATTTTCAATATGTTACCAAACATATTTTACTTTAAAAAATGTGACACTCCAACTAACATCTAGTTGACACGTGGAATTTATTCATTCCAAATGAATATTCTATGATCTTATTGCTTACTTCAATCCTATACTATATTTCAATAACTTTCACCCTTACCGGCATTCTATGATGTCACCATCCTTTTCCGATTGAGTCAAATAGACATATTCCATGATTGATGGTCTTGAAATCCAATTTTCAATAAAATGATCATAGAATTTATCTATGAAAAGTAAAATTTTAATGGATTTAGGCATAATGACTTAGAATTACCAATCGATCCTTACTGGTAGCACACTTGTAACACCCATATATCATCTCACTTGAATACCCACCATAGTATTCAAAAATATAATCCCATGTTCTTTGATACATGGATTCCATTATTGAATTTTAATTGATCTTTTAAATTTTAGATAATTTCCATATACTGCCTACTTGTAGGAATTATTATTCTCAATGAATAATGTATCACCAATTACGATGAATATAAAACCATCACCATGGTTTTATTCTTCCTATGCAGTATGTGTATCTGGAACATTCCTCTTCCACATGATCTTGTGTAACCTATTCCTATGCTAACCATTTATGTATCTTTTAGAATTGACTAAATCCAAGTCAATAATGATCCCACTATCTCAAGCAGAGATGTGCACCCTTTTATAGAAATGCAGTCCATCACTTGACTATATTTTTTCTATCATATGGATTTATATAATATCCTAAGAAACTTTTAGGATAATTACTTTGATGAACAATGTTTTTTTATTAATAGAATTTTGTTTATATCCTAAAAAAACTATTTTCATTTAAACACATATTCTTATGATAATGGATTTATATCATAATACAACTAATATGATATCCATTTGTCATTATAGTTGGTATACGGTTATGGGATAACACCGTTATTTTCAATGCACGTCTTGAAATATAATGGAAGTTTTTGAAATGATTATTAGTCTCAATATTGATACTCTTTTTACTAGCATCATGTCTCTAATGTGTATAAGGAAATGTGCATTTAAAAATTAATCCATTCTATATTTTGTTGATCAATGTTAACATGTAAGACTTATCATCGATCCTCCTTGTTATCATCATAACTTTGATGTGGATATGGTAATGTATGTTTAGGAATTACTCCACACTACATTACATTGATCGATGAATGATTGGTCAAGATATTATTCAGCATACCATCCCAAAGAAAATCATATATTCTGACCATGCATACACCATACTTCACTTTATCATTCCTTAATAAACCTTTAAATGAATCATATGAAGTATATTTACAACTATCTTACCCATTATCTATCAGAACTAATTTTGAAAGCTTTGTGATGTACCTTTATTTCTAAAGGTTTCTTTGTCCAAACTAAATAAGTATATACGCTGATAATACCTAAGGTATTTAGTACCACTAAGTCTAAATTCCATATTGAGTATATCCTTGATTCCCACTTTTAGTTTTACTTGAAAAAGAATTATCTTTCCATAACTAGGTATATAAGTCATATATTTTATATTCATCATGTATTGCCTAGGATTCATGTATCGCTAAACTATTAGTTTAGTTTGAAACACCACAAGAAATGTTCATTATTGAACCTATAATAATTTCTCCTAGTGTCCAAAAGGACATGTGAGATAAATTTTTTGGTTATACTCAATAACAGTTATACTAGAATCAATTACTTGGAAATTAGAAGTTGTGTATTTCTCACTATTGAATTAGGAACCACTGTTTATCATCCTCTTGGAGAACACACCTTAATTATTATAATGTTTCTATTACTTACATGGTTACTATATTTTGATACACATAAGTGATAAAGATATTGTATTTAATACCCAATAAGTATGTCAGAAACAATACTTCTAATTGATGGATATACCTAAAGAAGAAATGATTACTTTATTCTTTAATTCAATTCATTGTAATTAAACTTCCATAGATTTATTTAATGATATGAGAAGAAAATAACCTCTTGTTTATTACCTCTCTCTTTGAAGGTCATTATGAAGGTGCCTTTGGCATCACTCTTGACATTGTCCTAATAAACATGTCTTTCAAATTGTTCTCCATTAGAATTAAAGGTTATTAATTATTTAATTTCTTATTTAATTGGAGAATGTTAGGTATACTAGGTCGAATACCCTGAGAGGGGGTGAATTAGGGTATGAGAGATTAAAACTTTCTCATATTTGGATCTTGTTTCATTGTTAGAAAAAACTCAACTCTCTATTCCTCCCGTAACAATATATGAATGGATATGAAATCATGAAAAAGACACAATGATTTTTACTTGGTTCACCCTCACTGGGCTATGTCCAAGGAGCATACAACGACAATAATCTAATGTACCAAATTTACTAAGGATCACTACCAATAATGAGTTCAATGTTCGGGCTAGATCTGTTATGCCCAGGCCCACTGCCTTTACAAGGTTTAGGGTCTGCTCACTGCATTCCCAAGGGTCACTCCCTATGCCTCTTTTTCTGGCTCACTGCTAGTGGAAAGGTTCACCATCTTCCTATTCCTTCATTCACTGCTCTTGGAATGGAATCCACTCACAATTTATGGACTTGTAGGTCAAACATAGTTTATGCACATGTAGTTCCCTTTATTTTCATGAATTCCTGCATCCTCAACTATAGGTAGATGCTCTGTTGAAGTTTCGTTTTCACCCATAGATGAAGTCCACCTTCCCGAGTACTGCTGGATATTGGAAAATACTTTCGCAAACTAATTTGAAGCTCTCACAAGATTCCTTGTGCAAATTGAGAACCAACTTTCTCTCTCACATACTGAGTACTGAGTTTGGTATATGGGACGCCTTCTTCATGTACTATCGCCGCTGCCACAAACTGCCCTTTGTTTGCATATTTCCTATGCCTTTGCGGTCGCATAATTCTACTATGTACCAATTCTATGAACCTCCTATGCGAAACCCCTCTTATCCGTGAATTGTTCTCTATTCATGGACTATATTTTCTTCTGCGTACTATATCTCTCCCTCCATTCATCACTTGCAGAATTATCCCTCTTGCATACTGGAGATTCCTCCTCTGCATACCGAGACAACTCCTTCAACGTACCAGACTTCCTCCTCTATATACCGAACTTCCTTTGTGGGTTAAGAATCCCTGCAAACACCTTCAGCGTGAACCACTTTTGGAATTTTTCAAATTCCCAGAGAAAAATTTACTTTCTAATGATGTTCAATCTCCACAGTAATTGGTGGGATTAGCGATTCATATATAGGCAAAGATATCCACAAAATCCATTAATCCAAGATTTACCAAATCTTTGATTTAGCCTCCACCGCTTACCAATCCTTCTGCCACCGTGAACTGCCAGCCACCTGCGAATCGTTTTTCTACGTCATCTGTGTAATACATTTGCTCCTACGTGGTCAATATTATTCACTGACGACAATCCATCCGCATACCACATATCCTTTTTCTACGAACCATGTTCATTTTCATGAACAACACTCGTGTACTATTTCCACTACTCCGCATACCGTTCCAGGAACATGGTATGCGGCCTACGTATTATGGTACACGGTTCTCACCCTTTGCCAATTTTCTTCAACATTCTTCATACGATTCACTCCTATGAAGAAATTATTCCTTTTCCAACATCAAACTCCCAATTTTGAGGCCCTAAAATTTAGAAAACACTGGGAAACTGTGCCACCTTAAAAAACTATCTTCTAAAAACACCAACCATGCTCATTTACAGTCATCTGGCTTTGTCAACAAATATAGCTACACCCAAAACATACCAAGAGGACACTTTGGGGGATTTTTTTCCCAACAATATCCCCCTTTGGGTTTATTGAAAACTCTTCTCATAACAATTCTTTGCATTTTGATATCTCATTAATACTTCTTTCAACTTTAACTACCATTCGCTTCAGCGATTAAGATAGAGATCAAGGATTTACTCAACACATACTCTAAGCCCACATGAGTCATGCTCAGTGTAAGAAATAAGAGTATAATGAAAAGTTAATCAATGAATCACTTCATTACTAATACCCAATTACTAATACCATACTGGTACACTGATACCAATGAATTTATTTCATCATGAACCCCAACCGTTATGATATCTAATCATTTATTGATCACTTCTAGCATCATCATATTTAATGATGCCCCTATATTATAGTTCTTATAAATATCTTCAGCTCATATTCAACTCCCCCTATCTCGTTGCTCCACTTAACAGCTTCTCCCCACATCTTTTCTCCCCCTAGAAGTCACACTTTCTCCCCCTTTGTCAACGAACCCAAAGGGCACTTCAAGGTTGTCTGCAATAGGGTAAAGAACACATATCAGCACACTATGGAATGACACATCATACCTCGGGGAGAGGGGGACCTATATCCACACTTTTTCAAGTGAGAAAAGTTGACTTGACTCCTAGATCCAGTCAATGCCTTTCAAATTCCTCTTTGGGTAAGGCTTTTTTCAGAATGTATGCAACCTGTTGTTCTATAGGTACATACTCCAAATTCACAAGCCCTTGATCCACCTTCTCCTTGATAAAATGATATTTTATTTCAATTCACATTTTCCTTAAGTGATGTACTAGATTTTTTTTAAGATTTATAGCACTTGAATTATCACAATGGATTCTGATTGGAGATTTCACTTCAATTCTCATATCTTTAAGTTGATGCTCTATCCATAATAGTTGCGTGCAAGATTGAGTAGCTACAATGTATTCATATTCTATGATGATTAAGGAAATGAAATATTTTTTCTTGATTAACCAATAAATACACAACCCTCCAAGATAAAAGGCACCTCCTGGTGTTGATTTCCTACCATCTGGTTAACCAGCCTAATCTGCATCTGTATACCCCCAATAACTCTGGCTGAGATTTTTCATTATACATTAGGCCAAAATCCACCATTCACTTGATATAATAAAGAATTATTTTTACTACAATCATGTGGATATACTTGGTATTTCTTTGATACCTCGCTGCTTGGCATGTGGAAAATACAATATCAGGCCTTGTCGTTGTCAGGTACAATAGACTTCTAATGATTTGCCTATATTCTGTGATATTGACTATCTTTCCTTCATCATCTTGTGACAATTTTAGCCGGGTAGCAATTGGAGTCTTCATCTCTTTGGAATTATCCATTCCAAACCTTTTAAAAACCTCCTTGGAATATTTATATTGAGAAATAAAAGTTTCATTTCTTCCTTGAGTCACTTGTAAGCCAAGGAAAAATGCCAACTCACCAATCATCGACATTTCAAACTCGCTTTTCATGAATTCTAAAAACTATCTACATTGTGCTTCACCTGATCCACCAAAGATTATGTCATCTACATAAACCAGCACTATCATTCTTTGACTATTTTCATTGTTGAAATATAGATTGTAATCAACTCCACCACGCTAGAAACTGAGATTCTTTAGAAACTGATCAAGTCTTGAATACCATGCTCTTGGTGCTTGCTTCAAACCATATAAATCCTTCTTCAGTCAAAAAACTCTATTCTCATCTTTATGAATGAGAAAACCATCTGGTTGCTCAATGTAGACTTATTATTCTAGAAATACATTAAGAAATTCTAACTTGACATCCATCTAAAAAAATTTAAACTTTCATTACATAGCTATGGAAAAGAATAATCTAATTGTCTCCAGCCTTGCAATAGGTGATAATGTTTCATCGACATATATACCCTCTATCTGGGAGTACCCTTTGCACACAAGTCGTGATTTGTTTTGAATCATAACACCATCTTCATTCATTTTGTTGTGAAAGACCCATTTTTTCCCTATAACATTATTTTCTTCTTGTCTCAAAACAATTTCCCATGTTTGATTCTTCTCAATTCGGTCAAGATCTTCATTCATTTCCTGAACCCAGTTCTCATCTCCAACTGCTTCATCAAAGTATTTAGGTTCTACTTGTGATAAGTATGATTCTTACTGTAGATACTTCATCCTTCTTATCTACACTGGTGTTATTTGATCACCAATTATGTTCTGCCTATCAATTTCATCTCTTATTACTAGTATATGGGAATACACTGATTTATTCTCATTATCTGATTCTTATTCTAAATCAATCTATGGAGCTATATCATCTCCTAATCTTCTTATCTCTTCATCGCTATCCTCCTGAGTCTGATCATATATTTCCTGAAGATTCTGTTCATTTTTTACTATAGTCACATCATGAATTTCAACTATCTTTCCCAACCAATCATTGAAGCATTTATATGATTTTATTTTCTTTGAGTAGCCAAGAAATATCCCTTCATCCCCATGGGATTCAAACTTCCTATGTTTCTCCTTATTGAGAATGAAACATTTACTTACAAATATTCGAAAGTAATTTAATGAATGCTTCTTTCCATACCATAACTCATATGGAGTCTTATCCTCTTTTCGATAAAGTAAATCTCTATTTGAAGTGTATATTACTGCCATCACTGATTCTTTCCAAAATTTCTCTGGAAGGACTTTCTCAATAAGCATTGTTTTGGCCATGTTTTTGACAATCCAATTTCTTCTCTCAACTACTCCATTCTACTATAAAGTTCTTACTACTAAAACTTGATGTCTTATCCCATGTTTTTTGAGATAATCCTCTACTTGGATTTTGTGAACTCTGTTCCATTATCTATTTGAATCGTTTGGATTTTATGAACAAGAATATTTTCACATTATCATTGATATCTTATAATGCAACTGAACACTTCAGATTTGTGGGTGATTATTGAAACCCATTCCATTCTGCTATAATCATCAATGAATAGAACATAATATCTCATCCCATCAATATCCCTTTGTGAAATTGGCCCACACACATCAATATACACCAACTCAAGAAGTCTTGTTGACTTTTTTTCCTTCTGCTTATATGTTTTTTGAATGATCTTCCCCTATTGGCATGCATCGCACATATGAGTACAATCACGTGATAATCTAGGGAGATTTAGAGCTCCATCATATTTCACCAAATCTTCCAAAGAACCTTGGATTATGTGGCTAATATGCTTATGCCACAACTTGTTTTCTTCATCCTTGGAAAGAAATCACATATCTTCTTCTCCACTCATAAGGTAGATATTTCCTTTCATACGCTTTCCATATAACACAACATCATCATCCTTTGCCTTGATGATACATAATTTCTTAGAAAAACTTATGGAATGTCCTGAGTCACACAATTAACTAACACTAAGAAAGTTGTGACTAATCCCCTCAACAATCAATACATCTTCTCATCTCATGTATTTTACTCCAAACATGGATTTTCCAGAACAAATAATTTCTAGGCCCTCATCATTACCAAATCTTACAATACCTTCTTTATCATACTTTATTCCAGTTACTAGATTCTTATTTCCCATCATATGGGAAGTGAATCCACTGTCAATTATCAATATCCATATGCAATCAGATGCCTTGAACGCAATATCTACAACCACATCATGCTCGGTCCTTTTCTTTTTTACCTAAGTCTTTGAATTCATACCCGACATGGAATGATAATCTTGATCTTCCTTAGCATATGACGTACCAGCTTCAACCTGCAGAGCTGAAAATCTATTTTGAATTTTCATCTCTCTTGAAGAAACATTTGGATGATTATTAGAAAAAAAATCAGTCTGTATCGGCATATTCCTCTGTAATGTTGATGTGCAATATCTTGTCATATGTATGAGTCCTTTACACCTGAAACAATAAACATCAAATAATGACTTCTAATTTTGAGCTCTGTATGACCACCTATGTTGGTCTTGTTCCCTTTGGTACCTCTTTGTAATGGAACATACATTTTGAGAGTGTATCATCTTACCACAATAATAGCATCTTATGTGAGGTATATTCCTATGTGGAAATGATGCACCACTAGTTGTGCATTGGGTTATCTGAATCTTCTGATTTTGATTCATACCCAAATCAATCTTCAATATTGGAGTGGGTTCTTGTGGTATGACTTGAACCATAACTACTTTCAGTTTTAGATCAAGACTCATACCAGCCTTATTATTCAAAGAGAATTTGTGCTTCTATTCTGATGGACCACTCTGTTCAAATCTAATCTTCTTGGTTGCATGTATGATCTTATTTCCTAGAAGTTTCTCTTGATCTTCAATTTTTCATCGCATATTGAAAACTTCTTCTACTATTTGTTCAATACATTTGATTTGATCTTTTTCAGTTTTAGTCAAACTATCAATTTCAATTTTCTATTCTTCATTTTTGAGTTTGTACGCAACCACCTTTTCAGAACTTTCTGGCATTGAAAACCTCAGCTTTTCAATTGCTTCATTCAACTCAGAATTCTCTTCTTCTTGCTGTTGTATAAAGAGTTTGGCTTCATGAATAACTTTTTTAGCTTTCTTCATCTTGGATCTCAAAATATCTATCTCTTCAAGGGTAGCTTCTAATTCAGCCTGAAGATCAACTCTTCCTTCAATTTATCCTTCTTCATTGTCACTTTCTTCTCTTGTTAATGAATTCCTAAAAACTACCAATAAAGAATCTATTTTATGATCCTTGCAGTTCTCCAACTCTTCTTCCTCAGATTCTTCTGAAATTTCATCCTCTTTTTAAAGAATATTATTCTTTTTGAAGAACTTTCTCTTAGTACTTCTCCTCCCTTTCTCATTTCATGAGTACTTCTTTTGGGTAATTTCATCATTTTCTTCATCAAGCTTCTTAGGACACTTTACTATAAAATGCCCAATATTTCTGCATCAAAAGCATGCAAATGGAAGTTTACCTTTGAACTTACCTTTTCCTATTTGAATATTTGAGGAGAGAAATGATAGGAAATCATCCATATTTTCCTCCTCATGACTATCTTCAACAGATAGATTCTTCATGGCCTTGAATTCCACTTCCTTGGACTTTTTCTTTTCCACTGCATTGTTATCATCGTTTCTCATTTCATACGCTATAAGGGTACTATGTAGGTTATCTAGTGTCATCTCTTTTGGATCTTTGTCTTCCAATATTGAGACTTTTGGATTGAATCATGGTGAAAGTTTCTTCAAAATATGTTTCACAATATTTATATATTCAATGAATTCTCCAAAACCCCACATGTCTTCCACAATAATATTTATCCTGTCAAATAATGCATCAACAGTCTCATTTGTATTCATTGTGAGATCCTCATACTTGTTCCATAGAACCTGTATCTTTGCTTCTCAAACTATCGAATCACCCTCATAAACATTCAACAATTTTTCCTACATTGCATGTGATGTTTTTCAGTACATCACCTTCGTATAAATTGCATTTGATAGGGATCCCCATAAAGCATTTATCCCTTTAGAATTAGCATCCAATTATCTTATTTTGGCTTCTGATAAATCTCTACTATTAATGTCAGTTGATATTCCATACATAGATGTTGTGAAGACATCCATCCCTACTGATCGGAAGTAGTGTTGTATCTGATTCTTTCATAGTTGAAAATTATTTACGTTAAATATCGAAATTCCTTTATGATTTACCATCTCCATTTCTTCTTCTTGAGAGAGAACCACTGACTTTCAACATTTCCCTCTGATACCAATTATTAGGTCCACTAGGTCTAATACCCTAAGAGGGGGGTGAATTAGGGTATGAGAGATTAAAACATTCTCCTATTTGGATCTTGTTTCATTTTTAGAAAAAACTCAACTCTCTATTCCTCCCATAGAAATATACGAATAGATATTAAATCATGCACATGACACAATGATTTTAACTCGGTTCACCCTCACTAGGATACGTCCAAAGAGCATACAACATCAATGTGTCGATGTACCAAATTCACTAAGGTTCACTACCAATAATGAGTACAATGTTCGGGATAGATCTTCTATGTCTAGGCTCACTACCTTTACAAGGTTTAGGGTCTGCTCACTGCATTCCCAAGGGTTACTCCCTATGCCTCTTTCTCTGGCTCACTACCGGTGGAAAGGGTCACCGTCTTCCCCTTCCTTTGCTCACTACTCTTGGAATGGAATCCACTCACAGATTATGGAATTGTAGGTCAAACATAGTTTATGGACATGTAGGTCCCTTAATTTACATGAATCCATGCATCCTCAACTATAGGTAGATGCTCTATTGAAGTTCTGTTTTCACCCATAGATGAATTCCACCTTCTTGAATACTGCTAGGTACCAGAAAATACTTTCAAAAATTGATTTGAATCTCTCACAAGATTCCTTGTGAAAATTGTGAACCACCTTCCTCTCCTGCATACTGAGTACCAGGTTTGGTACATGGGACACCTTCTTCACATATCGTTGCCACTGCCGTGAACCGCCCTTCGTCTGTGGACTGCCTCCGACTTCACGATCGCGTACCGCTACCATGTACCGATTCTGTGAACCTCCTCTACGAAACCCCTCATGTCTATAAATTGTTCTCTACTCACGGACTGTCTTCGCTTTTGCATACCAGAGCTCTACCTCTGTGCATCGCTTATAGAATTATACCTCTCACATACTAGATATTTCTCCTCTGCGTACCAAGACAGCTCCTTCTGCGTATCGGACTTCCTCCTCCACATATCGGACTTCCTTTGCGGGTTAAGAATCCCTGCAAACACCTTCAGTGTGAACCACTTTCAAAATTTTCCAAATTCTTAGAGAAAAATATTTTTTCTAATGATGTTTAATCTCCACAGTAATTATTGGGATTAGTGATTCTTATATAGGAAAATATATCCTCAAAATCTGTTAATCCAAGATTTACCAAATCTTCGATTCAGCCTCCACCACTTACCGATCCTTCTGCCGCCGTGAATCGCAAGCCACCCGCAAACCATTTTTCCACACTATCTGCATACTACATTTTTTCCTACACGGTCAATCTTCTTTGCCAATAACAATCCATCTATTTACCACATCGCCTTCCTCTGCGAACCGTGTTCGATTTCACAAACCGCACCCACGAACCATTTCCACTGCTCTGCGTACCATTCCCAGAACATGGTACGCAACCCATGTATTTTGGTATGTGGTTCTAAAACTTTGACAATTTTCTTCAAAATTATTTATACAATTCACTTCTATAAAGAAATATTTTATTTTCCAACATCAAACTCCTGATTTCGAGGCCCCAAATTTTGGCAAACACTAGGAAACCGTGCCACCTTAAAAACCTATTTTCGAAAAACACCAACCATACTCATTTGAATTCATCTGGATATCTCAATAAACACAACCATACCCAAAAAATACCAAGAGGAAACTTTGGGGGATTTTTTCCCAACAGATAAACTTACCTTTTAGGTAATAAATTGTTTACTCTATCTTGTTCATTTTTTAATATTAAATGAAAATGGAGTAATTGGGTGAAAAGGATATAAGAATGGGATGTCTTGAAATATCATGGTCTGCCTTTAATATTTTCATATAACCAATGTAATATCATACATTCATATCTAGATTCACTTTCTCCTTGAAAGCTTCTCAGATATGAGACTACATGTGAAATCATCTATATCCCGATGATGTAACCACAACTGACATCGGGCATTGATGATGGCGTTATGAAATAACCATCATGTGTGTCATAAACGAGTCTCCTATAAGAATTTTTACACCCTTGATTCCTGAGATGGCTTAAAAGGTATTGGGGACACCAATACCTTGAATTTTTGATATCATAGTATTGTGCGCAAGTGCCTATACTACACTTGGAAATTCATGATTTGGACATTTGATTTGTCCATGATTATCGTAGTGTATTTTGTGGTATTACTTACCACTTTCTACAAAAAAAATCTATCATATTGTACTTTTATCCGGATTACCAATTTAGACATTACCGATTTAAACATTACCGATTATTTAAATCATTAAATTTATCCCACTATTTTATCAAATTATAGGATCTCTCTATACTAGAATCAAAATACTTTGTTTCTTGAGTATTATAGTGGTAATGATCATTGAACCTCCCCTCATAATCTAAATGCTTTGGAAATGCCACTACTTACTGAGTTAAAGGTAGGAATTTTATTGGACAACCGCATTAACTCACGGATCCTTGATCTATTGAGTGAAGTCCCAACTTTTAAAATCATAAAAATGTTTTACTCAACGCTTGCCTCTAAAGTTGGAACAAGCTAGATTTGGCTACTTCTTTGCTACCAACTTAAGTTAAGACAGCTTGTCACTCTTATAAGAACTCCCTGGTAGTAAGAGGTGCCCACAACTTTGGCTGATGAGTACCACAAACACCTAGTTTTGTTCAAATTCAAATGATAGAAGGTGTTTGACAACTTAATATTTATTTGAGGCTTTTTATATATTTTTCTCGACAAATGTAATCTAATTATAGTAATTATTTTCTAAATATGTTTTTGTGCTCACAACTAAATATTAATAGAAAAACATTCATTTATTCTCTATGCATTTTTATTGTTTATTATTTTATGTATTTTCTGCTTTCATGTAAATGCATAAAATAATAAACAAATGCATAAAGGAAATAAACTACCTGACTAGTATTGAGCATCTAAAACTGTTTGATCTATTTAAACTCAATGGATCAACCACAACTTATGGGGTATCATACTTGGGTCATGGCTTGACTCATGATATAGCTCATCCCCATCCAATATTCTCTTCTCATCTAGATTCTGCCTTGACTTGGCATGGGCTGTGACATACAAAGTCCTCATCATAGTACAATAAATACTTTCACGCAAGTGAGGGGGTCTCAGGAGTATAGTATACACACAAGTCACTTGTTGGGTGTGCACACCCTTATGCGTATTTAATGAGAAAATAAATGGTGATTCACAGACTATCTTATTTAATTACAATCATCACAAGAAATTAAATAATTAAATAAATAAATTCATCAGATATACATAGGTCGATCAATTGCTTAAGACCAGTCAGTGGGTAATATAAAAGCGCGATAAAAATTAAATTACTATAAATTCAAGTATGAGGATATTTAATTAAATTTAATGAATTAATTAAATTCAAATAATATAATTCTATTTGGTCTGTTGTTAATTTAATTTTAATTCCAAAAATTAAATTAACTAATTAATTTAATTTAATACCTAAATTAAATTAAATTTATTGGAGTATTAAAATATTATATTTTTAAACCATAAATTAATATCTTAATTAATTTAATTTTATATTAAAATTAAATTAATTAATTAAATTAATTTTGGTTAAACTAAGCCCTGAAACTCCATGTAGACCCAATGCGGGTCGCACTGAACCCACAAAAACCATTTTGGGCCATGCAAAGCCCGTGTAGGGACATTTTGGGCTAGGTAGGTTTGCCCAAACCTATACCAGATCAAACAGACTCACACGGGCCCATTTTAGGATGGATCCGGGATGGATTAGGTCCAACAGACCTTAGCAGGGTACCTAACAATATGCAGCAGAGATTTGGGGCCGCCAGTCTAGCAGTAGGGAGGTAGAATCGCAGTTGGCTGAAATGCAAGTGGCATGGGAGATCGAAGGAGGTTCATAGTGGATCCCATGTCATCATGGCGAGTGGTGGAATCCGTGAGGAAAAAAATGGAGGCACACTTGGGTCTGGCCGGAACAAGAAGGGGTGTCGGTTTTAGGCGATTGCGGTGATGCCCTAGTGCGTGGCGGGTCAGCTGCTTGGGAGTAGGCGGGACGAGCCAATACTGGATCCACCCAAGGGGTCCGACATAGGTGGGATCCTGGGGAGGTGGTGTGGGCGAGGTTGGACACACGGGAGAGGAGGTGCCTCAGGAAGGTCGTCTGGTGCAAAGTGGGGTAAAATGACCTAGCCTTGTTGGAGGGTGGCGGTCGGCTCTACTTAGCAAGGAAAAGGACAGTCAGGTGGGCAGATCATCAGATGCGGGAGGGCGGCTGCCTGGTCACCACGAGTTAGGATGAAAGGGGACCCCTTTCTGTAGAAAAATCTTCAAAAAGAAAGTTTTTCATTTTTTCATTGGTTTCTTTCTTTCCTCAGTCATGCCACCCCCTCACCATCCCCATTTGTTTTGTGTGATATTTTCCAAACTCACACCACGCAAAACAAACCTCCTAAGATTCAAAATAATTAAAATATATTATTTGTATAAAATTCCACAAACCGTGTGGAATAATTGCAATTGGCTGGAGGATATCCAACCACCATATTCTAGATAAATGTGGCCAGAAATTATCCGGGTCGTCGATATCATTTTGCAAAGTCTATCAAAATATCACTTTAAAAAAACTAAAAATGATTATTATTTTTTATTATTCCATAAACGGTGTAAACATCTCACCAGATGGTATTTTTCCAGTGATTGGAATTTGAATGGAGACTAAGATTGGATAAAATTAAACATATATAAATATGTTCAAATTTTAATACTCATAAACAAACCACAAAGGATCCATAAAAGTGTTTTTGGATGTCCATAACTTGGTCATATGACCTCAGATCGCCTCGCAGTCAGAAACCATTGGGACTAATTTAATACCCTCACTTTATTTTAAGACAACTTAATTGTCTTGGATCAGAAAATTTACGAAACTCACTCTGATACCAATTGAAGGTACCTGGGTAGACAACAGAAGCTGGTGAACTTGTAATTTAAAAAATATTATCATTAGGATGATGGAACTCATCATCTCCAGTGATATGTGAATCAGTATAATCCCGAGAATCTCACATGAATTAAATTAAATATGGAAAATAAATGGAACATGCACCTTATTTTGAATCGAAGCGTGCATGACTATAGATCATCATCGATGATCTTTGCTCAAGCAATCTGAAGTCAAACCCCTCTAGATAATCCACACATGCTTCAAGAATTTATTTTCTCATCGTTCATCGAATTCTAGGTGCTAGCACGGAGCTCTGATGAATCCTTTGGCATCACGTCGATCACCATGATCTCTTGTCTTCAATCCATGAAGGGGATCTTGGATCGTATGCTCGGTTGGAGCATTTCTCTCTATAAGAATTGAGAGGAGAGATAAACTCTCAAATTTGAATGCATGAACAGTGCATGGAATTAAACTTTTCTCCTACTAATATAGTTGATTTCTCAAAATTACCTGGATAGGGTTCTCAGGCCCCGTATATTTAATGTCCACTAAATTGGTAATAAATAATAATTATGAAGAACTAAACTGCGTCATAGATATTATTAATATTTTATCACATACCTATAATATATATTAAATATATTACATGATAAAATTGAGTTATTTAACTCGACTCGTAATTCTAGCTAATATTAAATGAAACTGAAATATTAAACTAATATTCGTTCGTATAATATTTTCCTGTATTTACTTAAACTAGTAAATACTTAAATAAATAAATTCAACCTAATTATTCTTAATATGAATAATAATGAATTTATTTATTTATCGGTGGTCAATTACTTGGACAACTCTCAGACCCTGTGGTGGGGCCCACAATTTCCAATATATTTATTCATCATAATAAGTCAGATTATCGAATATGCTATTGTGTGTGGCCCTATAGTATCTTATCTCGATAGTATTGGATAATATTCACTAACCAAGAGAAAATTTGAGCAACCCATGGAGGCCATTAAAGAGATAAAGAATAGACATATAAACGAAAACCAACCTATGAACACGTGTTGTGTAATATAATCTCTTTGTATTTAGATATCTCATAAAGCAGGATGCACAATTTTATCATCATCCTTTATTGATTTATTATTTTTTCATCTAACTAGATGGATTTACCTTTCGACTACCCTTGTTTGTGCATGTGCATTCTCTTTTTTTATTACTTATTTGATTACATATGATTTTTCATTTAAAAAACTTTTTCTATTTTGATGATTTCTTAAACTACATTGTATGTATTTCTATTATTCCTTTAAATTTGGATAGATAAGATATTTATATAAATTTAATTAGTTTATGAGGAAGTATGAAAATGAATTTTTATTACTCTAAAAATTCAATTAAGTTGTTGATGCAGTTTTAGAAACTCTGCATTTTTCAGTTTTAAAAATTTATGTAGTTATTTTACTAAAACTTATAAAGATATCGGATTTTCATGAAACTTAATTTTATAGAAATAAAACATGTTATCTTAATTTAATTAGTTTATATTGAAGTCTAAAAATGTCGTTTCAATGGTGATTAAAGTTTTTGAAGTTCTGCTTTGATTTTTCAGAACTGTTGTTTTCCAGAATGTTGTTGGTTCAATTTTTCAATGATATTTGGAACAGAAGATGTTGGTTTTATTTTATTCTTGATTCGTTGGAAACCTAATAAGTTTTTTTATAAATAATTATTGTTTGACAAAAGTCTAAATCTGTTGTTTAGATCCCTTAAAATTTTGTTTAAGTTTGTTAAAGTATTTTGTCCAATTTTTTCACAAAGTATGGGAAACCCTGCATTCACAATAGTGAAAATTATGGTTCATCAACCATACATTATTGTTCATCAGCCATACGCTATGTTACTATTCATAAATAGTGTAAATTATGGTTAATCAACTCTACGTTATTGTTCATCATCCATACGTTATGGTACTGCTCATGAATAGTGCAAAGTATGGTTCATCAACCCTATGTTTTTGTTCATCATCCCTATGCTACGTTGTTGTTAATCATCCCTACACTACATTACTATTCATCATCTATACTCTATGTACTATTCATGAATAGGGAAAAGTATGGTTCATCAATCCTACGTTATTGTTCATCATCCCTATGTTACGTTACTATTCATGAATAGTGAAAAGAATGGTTCATCAACCCTACATTACTGTTCATCACCCCTACGCTATGTTACTATTCATTAATAGTGAAAAGTATGGTTCATCAACCCTACGTTACTGTTCATTTCTGAAGTTACTGTTCATTCAGTGCATTTTTTTAAAATTGATTTTCTGCATATATATGGATTATTTTTAAAGGTTTTGTCTACTGAAAAAAATTCTTATTAAATATAAGGATTATAATTAAATATTTTTTAATGTTCTTGGTTCTATATTTAAATAATAAAATTAATAAAATTTTCAATGTCTTTTTCCCATAAGTTTGGAGGTGTTAAAATTTTTTAAATTCAAATATTTAATTTTACTTACGGATTGTGCTACTAGTTTTTGGGAACTATTTTGTCTAAATTTGAATTAGTTTGACTGAATTTAAATGGGAGTTTTAAATCATTGAATAGTGCTATTATTTTAGAGATATTATTATTTCAAATTATTTTGAATGCCTTTATTATAGATTTATTTTACAGAAATAAAGAGGCAACGATGCTGCATTTTTTATGGAGATATTTATGAACGTTATTGACTCAATTTATTTTAAAAATACGAAGGAAGCATAGATATTTTAACTGCTTAATATCTACTCTATATATATATTTCTCTTTTGTAGGTTAAAAAAAGACAGCAAAATCCAAATTAAAAGACATGTGTTAACATTTTTGATACTCTATTTTTTAAAAGAGGAAGTGTTGTGAAATTTGAATCTGCTATACATTTTTAATATCCTGTGGCACTATATTTCCTTAATTGTGTGATCACTCAAGTGCTGAATATTTTCTACTTCAACTACAATTGTCTTGATAAGACGTACCGATCAAATCCTCAACAACCAGTACCTGTGCTTTAATTTTTTATCTTTTTGTTCATCTGGTTTCGAGTCTGTAACACTATTTCTTATCTCTCACATGCACTCTATTTTTTTGTTTATGCTTTTACACACAAAAGAATTATTTTTTATTCTTTTTCCTCAGGTTGTGACTCTCAGATTCTAAATTCAGAATCTAAGGGTTGTGACTCCCTGTATCTAAAGTCATGATTGTTCGGGTTGTGACTCCCATTATCTAAATTCAGGTTGTAAGGGTTGTGACTCCCTATAAAAATTCAATGTCATGTTTATCCTTATGCTATAAAAGGATTTTTTTTAATTGGGTTATTATTCCACCATAAAAAATAATTTTTAGTGCACGCGTATCTCTCACCGAGTAGAGAGGTATATGAGTAGAGTATGCCCACTTAGGACTGAACTACTATAAAAAACATCCTTGCATTATTTACTTTTTCTACTACTAATTAACCTTAATAATTAACTTTGATAATTAATTTAATTAATCAATTTATTTGATTAACTGTTTTAATCTGGTCTATTCACCCCCCTCTAGACCATCTGTTATTACCCTATCCTACCTAAAAATTGGTATCAGAGGGAAATACTTTGTAGAACTGATTATATCTATTATTCTATTTCTGATACCCTTCAATATGTATCAATATATTCCATAATCTACTTTGATTTTATTTGTGTTAACATTTTTCTATACCTCACAGTCTAAGGAAAAGATCTTATAAGATGGCAGGATTAAACTACAATGATGCTTGGCTACCTCAAAAGCCACATAACTTTGATGGAAATGATTATGGATACTAGAGATCCTAAATTGAGGCTTGACTCAAATAGTTAAGTATTGAGCATTGGTTTATCATGTCAAAATAGTACACACTACCTGAAGCTGACCCAGATACTCTTACAAGAATTGATGCTACTAGATATATTTTAAATTATAAAGTTTTTAATATTTTGTATCGTGCTATTAACAAAAGTGTTTTTAGTTATCTGTATACTTGTAAGACAACTCATGAAATATGGAAGATTCTACAAGTTACTCACCTTGGCTCTGACAAACTAATATGTACAAAACTTGGAATTCTTCATGCTGAGTACCAAGACTTTAAGATGGGTGAAGATGAAATAGTTAACCAAATGTTCCATAGATTCACAAGCTTTATTAATGGAATGAATTCACTTGGATAAGATCTAGAAAACCTAGTACTAGTTGAATGAGTCATATGATACTTACTAAAGAAATGACATGCTAAGAAGGTTTCCATTGATGAAAGCAAGAATTTCAAAGAGTACACACTTGATGAATTGATTGGATCACTCCTTCAGTATGAATTGGAACTAAACAACATAGTTTCTGAGGAGACAATAAAAATAAAAGGTGTAGCTTTTAAATCTAGGAATTTTGTTTCCACTGACTCTTTTGATTTTAATCTACAAGATTATGAAAAAGAATATATGGATCAGATTGTCACTGGAGTTTACAAAAGAATGAAAAATAGAGGATTCAAGAATCAGTTTAGAAGAAACCCTCAAAAAGAAAAATATGTGGGAGATAAGAAAATTGATATGAATTATAATTCTTTAGATATAACTTATTATGAGTATAGGAAGAAAGGGTGTATTAAAACTGATTTTCCTAAACTAAAGAATAAAGACAAATACAAAAAGAAGGAGAAAAAGGCATTGACCACTAGTTGGAGTTATATAGAAGAATCTGATTCATGTAAAAAATCTATAAGTGAAAAAGAATTTGCTAACTTGTGCTTCATGGAGTCACTGGACAAGGTCAGTAATTATTAGTTTTATTCTTAATATTTTGATTCTGAATGTGATTTTGAAAACCCCAATTTTTTTAATTAAATAAATAAATTGAAAGATTGATAAAAAATATTTTCAAAGCTGTTGATTTATATAATAAGCTTAAAGAAAACAATGAGAAACTTGTTTCTGAAAATAAAATACTTTTTCAAAAGAATGAAAAATTAAGTAACACTTCTTCTTCTTCTTCTCATTTAAAAGATTATGAAAATTTGAAATCTGATCAAAATTTAAATGAAATTTTGAAAAGGGAAGTTGAATGTATTAAACAAAGTTTATTTGATTTTATTCAAGGTTGTAAAACATATCATGAGATGATGTCTTTGGAAAAAACTGATAAAAATAAAGATGGTTTGGCTATGGAATAAGATTACCCAAAATGTATAAAACTCATTTTGTTAAAATTAAAAATGGATGTACTTATATTGTTACATGTTTTAAATGTGGCATGAAAGGTCATTATAAAAATGAATGTTCTCTTAAATTTAAACAATATTTGGTATTTAAAAAAATTAATATTTCTAAATTGTTATTATATATATTACCTTACAATACATGTTTAAATTCTGTTTGGGTACCTAAAAATTGTATAACTAAACCTATTGGACCCAAAGTATTTTGGGTGAAAAAATTGTCAAGTAATTGATTTTTGTAGGAAAAATTCATTGGATGTCTCAAGAATGACATATAGTATATGGACAGTTTATGATCTATGCATATGACCGGAGACCCATCAAATTTTACCACTTACAATGTATGTGATGGAGGTACTATTACTTTTGGAGACAATTACAAAGGCAAAGTAAAAGATTTTGGTAAATTTTGTATTTCAAATTCTACATTTATTTCTAAAGTTTTATATGTTGAAGGTTTAAAAATAATTTAATTAGTATATCACAATAATGTGATGATGGAATTGAAGTAAAATTTTAAAATGATAAATGTTTAGTTTTTAAAGATGATTCTTTATTATTTTATTCTAATTGAAAAGATAATATTTATACTACTGGTTTTTCTAAACTAATTGTTCAAAATGTAAAGTGTTTGAATGTTGTATAGAATGACAGCATTATTTGGCATCGATTCTTAGGTCATGTTAATTTCATATTGTTGCATAATCTCTTAAAACATGAAAATGTGTTATAGTTGCCTTCTTTGAAGAAAGAACATCTTCATGTTTGTGATGCTTACATGAAAGGGAAGTAGCACAAAATTTATTTTAGACCCATCAACCGGATAAGTACTATTATACCTTTACAGTTAGTAAAACTTGATTTATTTGGTCCCACTCAAATTTTTAGCCTTAGTGGAAAGAAATATACCTTAGTTATTGTGGATGATTATAGTATATTTATTTGGGTATACTTTCTTGCTCATAAAAATGATACATTTTCTAGATTTACTACTTTTTGTAAATTAGATCAAAATGAAAAAGGTTGTATGATTATTTCTATTTGTAGTGATAAATGTGGTGAAATTCATAATTTAAATCTTGAAAAGTTTTGGGAAAATAATGGATATTTTCATAATTTTTCTGCTTCTAGAACACCATAGTAAAATGGTGTTGTAGAACAGAAAAATAGAACTCTTATTGAAATGGATCGAACTATGTTGAGTGAATATAATTAACCTAGATATTTTTGAGCAGAGACTGTTTTTTCTGCATGTTATATTTCAAATAGAATTCTTATTATACCTTTTTAAAAGAAAATTCCTTTTGAATTATTCAAAAATAAAAAGACTAAAATTGGTTACTTTAGAGTTTTGGGTTGTAATGTTTTTATTTTAAATTCAAAGTATAATTTAGATAAATTTGATGCTAAGAGTGGTGAAGGTATTTTTCTTGGTTATTTTAATAATAGTAAAGCTTATATATTTTATAATAAAATAAATATGATTATTGAATAATTTTTTTATATTGAAATTGTAATTAGAAATGCTAATTTTTGTGTTAAAACTAGAAATTCTATTTTAATTTTTTGTTCTAATTCTGATTTTATTTCCGATTTTGTATCATTTAATGTTAATTATGATTTGAAAGATTCAAATTGGATTGTTTCTATGAAAAATTAATTAAATCAGTTTGTTAGAAATAATGTTTGGACTTTATTCGAATTGCCTAAAGATAAACAGGTGATTGGAACTAAGTGGATATTTAGAAATAAGCTGGATGAATCTGGACAGATTGTCAAAAATAAAGCTAGGCTTGTTTCTTAAGGATACTCTTAGGAAGAAGGTATATACTTAAAATATTATTTTTCACTTGTTTCTAGGTTAGTTGAAATTAGAATTTTATTGGATTTTTTTTGTTTTCAAGGTTTTAAATTATATCAAATGGATGTAAAAGGTACTTTATTAAATGATTTTATAACTGAAGAAGTTTATGTTTCTCAGCCCCCTGGTTTTAAAAGTGATAATTTTTTTAGCCATGCTTTTAAACTATCTAAAGATTTATATGGTCTCAAACAAGAACCTCATGATTAGTATGGAAGACTTTCTTTTTTTATTAAATAATTTTTTCAAGAAATGCAATATTGATCCTACTTTTTTTATTAAAAGAACTTCTGATGATATTTTAGTTTTTCAAATTTATGTTGATGATATAGTTTTTGGATCATCTAGTGAAATACTTTGTAATGAATTTTCTTCTTTGACGTATTTTGAATTTGACATGAGTTTAATAGGAGAATTAAAGTTCTTTATTGTACTTCAAATTTTTCAAAGAAAATATGGAAATTTTCTTAATAAATCTAAGTATGCTAAAGAGTGAGTTAAAAGATTTGGTCTTGATTCTGCTACATCTTTGAAAACTCCTATGGGTACTAATTGTAAATTAGATATTGATTCTTTTAGAAAATATGTTGATTTTAAATTTTATAGAGGCATGATAAGTAGCTTTATTTATTTAACTATATCTAGACTTGGTATCATTTTGAGTGTTTTTTTATTTGCTAGATTTCAAGCAGATTCTAAATAAATTCATATTAAATCTATCAAAAGAATAATTAGATATGTTAAAGGAACTGTTGATTCTGGTTTGTTTTATCAAAAATATAACTTTTTTTATTTAACATCTTATTCTAATTCTGATTTTAGAGGATGTAAAATTTATAGAAAAAGAACATCAGGTATGTGTCATTTTCTGGGAAATATTTTAATATCCTGGTCTTCTAAGAAACAACTATTGGTTGATTTATCTACTATAGAAGCTGGGTATATCTCTACTGTTAGTAGTTATACTCAAAGTTTATGGATTAAGAAATCATTATGTGATTTTTGTGTTTATCTTGATAAAATTCTTGTTTATTGTGATAATACTTCTGTAATTTCTATTTTTAAAAACCTCTTACATCATTCTAGAACAAAGCATATTGATCTTAGATTCCATTTTATTAGAGATCGTGTGAACAAGGGTGATGTTTTTTTAGAATTTATATCTTATAAAAATAAGCTAGCATATATTTTTAAAAAGTCTTTATACTCTTCTTAGTTTGAAAAAATTAAATTTGAACTTGGTATGTTGGGATTTTAATTTTTTTATTATTGCATTTGTTTAGCGGGTGTTTGTTTTCACTTTTTGTTTATTTACAAAAGGGGGGGAGATATTTTGGGGAGATATTTTTTTTGGGAATAAATGGTGAGAAATAAATTAGTTTTAAATGTTTTTAAAATTGATTTTAATTATTCAAAAGTTTTGGTTTTGTAATCAAACAAAAATGGGATATTGTTTGTGCATGTGTATTCTCTTTTGTTTGATTACTTGTTTCATTACATGTGATTTTTCATTTAAAAACTTTCTGTATTTTGATGATTTCTTCAACTATATTTTATGTATTTCTATTATTATTATCAAGTTGTATATATAAGATATTTATCTACATTTCATTATTTTATGAGGAAGTCTAAATATTCATTTTTATTACTCTAAAAATTCAATTAAGTTGTTGATGCAGTTTTAGAAACTCTACAGTTTTCAGTTTTAAAAATTTATGTATTTATTTTAATGAAACTTCTACAGATATCAGATTTGCATGAAACTTGATTTTATTGAAATCCAACATGTTTATATTGATTTAATTAGTTTACATCTAAGTCTAAAAAGGTCTTTTGAATGGTTATTAAATTGTTTGAAATTCTGCTTTGATTTTTCAGAACTATTGTTTTCCAAAATGTTATTGGTTCTGTTTTTCAATGATATTTGGAACAATAGATGTCGATTTTATTTGATTTTTGATTCTTTAGAAAGATAATAAGTTTTTTACAAATAAGTATTTTGACCAAAGTCTAAATTGTAATGTCTTAGATTTTCTATTTATTATTTTTAAATATTATATCGAATTATTACAAGACCAGACCTTTCGACGGCGTATGATTCTGAGGCCCGGAGTGCCCGGAATAAATGTTTGAAATAAATTGAACCTTTAAATAACGCGTGTGAGCGGTTTTCTTGAAAAAGTGAAATATCTTATAAATGGGTGCCTGAATCAAAAATCTGAGGGCATCGTTGCATTTAGAGACACAACTTTACCTTAGGTGGGGCCTAACTTCGATCAGCGTGGGTCAACTGCGAGAGTTAGTTTTTGGACGCACCTCCGCTAGGTCGTTGCGATGTCGGATCTTCAAGTTGGCATCGTTGCGTTGCAAAACGGATGCACATTGATCTATTGTTAGTCACCCCACAAAGAACGCGAAGAAAAGAGTAAAAAATCTAATAAACCAAAATGAGAAACGAACCTCCATCGTTGTTCGTCGCGACATTGATCTGCTCTCGTTAGAAGGATTAAAGAAGGCGAATAAAAATGATAATCCAATAATTATCACAATTAAAATTCCCGAATCAAACCCCAAAAGAAACGAAAAATAGCACCCTCCTGCAAGAACGCACAATCCTCGGATCAACATGTTTGTGGTTGATCTGTGTTCATCGTTAAATCCAAAAACAGGGAAAGGAGAATCGAAATAACAACCCCTACCTCGATATAGTTGAAGAATGATTGTCGCGTCGTGTTCTTCGGTGAGGCTTGTCGAATCCGAAATGTGTTGTTGTCATCCGCCAACGGGTTCTCCTCCAAATCTCCAAGAGTCTCTCTCCCAATTTCACAGGGTTATGAGGCTAACCTTGCAAACTTTCTATAAGTAGGTATTTAAAAAGGGAGGAATTAGGTCACTACCAAAAAAAGGAAACTTTTAAATAAAATAAATTATTATTTTATTTTATTTCCGTTAAAAGTCCAAAAACTAACTCTCATAGATGACCCATGTAGATCGAAGTTAGGCCCCGCCTAAGGTAAAGTCACAGCTTTGAATGCAATAGTGCCCTCAAATTTCTGATCTAGGCACCCGTTTAAAAGATATTCCACTTTTTCAAGAAAACCGCTCGTGCGCACTGTTTAAAGGTTCAATTTATTTCAAACATTTATTTCTAGCACTCCAGACCTTGGAATTGCATTCCGTCAAAAGTTATGGTCTTGTAATAATTCCATATAATATTTAAAAATAATACACAAAAAATCTGATACATTACATTCTCCCCACCTTGGGGCTTTGTGTCCCCAAAAAGCCAAAACAAAGGCTACTCAAAAAGATGTGGGTACTGGGCACGGATCTGAGCCTCCCACTCCCACATGCTCTCTTGAATATTCTCATGTCATCACTGGATGCGCACCATAGTAATTGATCACCCATGAAGGATCCTCTCTTGTCGATCCTCGATCTCCACTGGGTACTCAACAAAGGTCACTCCATCCTCGATGTCCATCTCTCCCTAACTGATGATGTGTGATGGTTCATGCACATACCTCCTTAGCTATGACACATGGAAGACATCATGTACCCCATGCAACTGTGGTGGTAGAGCTAGGCGGTATGCCACCTCGTCAACTTTGCACAGTATCTGGAAAGTTCTAATGAACCTTGGAGATAGCTTGTCTCCCCGACCAAATCTCCACAACCCTCATCAAGGTGAGACACGAAGAAAGACGTGGTCTTCCTCCTCGAACTCCATAGGTCTTTGTCGTCTGTCAGTATAAGACTTCTGTCGGCTCTGTGCAGTCTTCATCCACTCTCAGATGATCTGCACCTTCTCTGTTGTAGCTCGCACCAACTCTGGACCCATGAGTGCTGACTCTCTAGGGTCGGTCCAGCAAAGCGGTGACTGGTAGGGTCTCCCATATAAATCCTCTAAAGGTGTCATACTAATGGTGGAGTGGTAGATATTGTTGTACGCAAACTCCACCAGTGGTAGTTGGTCCTCCCAACTACGACAAAAGTCCAAGATACAGGCACGCAACATATCCTTCAAAACCTGGATGGTCCTCTCCTTCTGACCATCGATCTGGGGATTAAATGTTGTGCTCAAGCATAGCTGAGTCCCAAAAGCCTCCTAAAATACCTTCCACAACTAGGATGTGAAATGGGCATCTCGATCCGAGACTATTGTCGAATGGACTCCATGAATCCGAACTATCTCCTACACGTAGAGGCATCCCAAGCTCTCTACGGAACTCTTCTCCTAGATAGCTAGGAAGTGGGATGAATTGGTGAGTCGGTCAATGATCACCCAGATGGAATCATGCCCCTTGGACGTCCATGGTAAGCCTGTCACGAAGTCCATTGATATTCCATCCTACTTCCACTTCGGAACTTCTATGGGGTGAGCTAATATCGCTGGAACCTGGTGCTCAACCTTCACCTCCCGGCATGTTAGGCATCGAGAAACGAACTCTGCTACTACCATCTTCATGCATGACCACCAGAACTTTCGTCGGAGATCTTGGTACATCTTCACAACTCCCAGATGTACCGCCAAAGGGGACGTATGAAACTCCCTAAAGACCTCCTCCTGCAACGCCACTGGAACAACAGTGCATCCTTTTAAAAGAAGTACATGCTCCCCACCTTGCGAATATCTATCAGGAGCATGTCTTGTGGATAACTGAGTATGTAAAACCTCACAGTCGACATCCCCAAGATGTGCCTCCCTAATTCACTGTAAGAGTGGGGGTGATAACCATCGACTGGAGGTAAGATGCATCCTCGTTGTCCATTAAGGATAGATGCAATGTGGATAACTAATCTATCACCTCACTCAACAACTGCGAGCTCGACCTTCTACTACGAGCATCTGCCACCTTGTTCCGCTTCCCAAGAGTATAGACGATCTTGAAATCATAGTCCTGGAGGAACTCTAGCTAATGCCTTTTTCTTAGATTCATATCCTTCTACGAGAAGATGTACTTGAGGCTCTTATGGTCATACTAGATGATAAAATGATCTCCCATATGGTAGTGTCGCCACATATTTAACGTGAAGACTACCGCTGTCAACTCGAGATCATGGGTCACAGAGTTCTACTCATGTGGCCTAAGCTGGCGCAAACCATAAGCAATCACCTCCTATCACTGCATTAGGACACGGCCAAGATAGGTCCCTGATGTGTCGCAGAAAACTACGAACCCGACACCCTCCTCCGGCAATCTCAAGATTGGTGTGCTCGTCAAACTATGCCTCAACTGCTTGAAATCCTGCTGGCACTTCTCTATCAATATGAAGGGTTGTCCCTTCCTAGTCAAGGTTGTCATCGGTGCTGATATTCAGGAGAAATCAAGAATGAATCTCCGGTAATATCCTGCCAACCCAAGGAAGCTTCGCACCTTCATCACGCTCCGAGGTGGCTCCCATGCTAACACTGCCTCCACCTTGGCTGGGTCCACAACTACACCATTTGCTGAGATGACATGCCCCAAAAAGTGGACCTCTTGAATCCAGAACTGGCACTTCGAGAGATTCCCATAAATCTGGTGCTCTCGGAGTATGTCTAGAACCATCCGCAGGTGTCTCACATGCTCCTCCTCTGACACCGAGTACACAAGGATATCATTGATGAAAACCACTATGAACCAGTCTAAGTACAGCTAGAAGATCTGGTTTATCAGTCCCATGAACATTACGGGGGCATTTGTCATGCTGAAAGGAATCACCAAATACTCATAGTGACCGTAGCGGCATATGAATGTTGTATTTGGTATATCCTCGTCCCGTACTTGTAACTGGTGATAACATGATCAAAGTTCAACCTTTGAGAACCACTATTACCCTCTCAGCTGGTCGAAGAGGTCATCGATCCTTGGTAGTGGATACTTGTTCTTCACCGTTACCTGATTCAGGCGCCAGTAATCCACACACAACCTCAAACTCCCGTCTACCTTTTTGGAAAACAAGACCGGGGCCGCCCAGGGTGAAATGTTGGGTCTTAAAAAACCCTTGCTCTGCAAATCCTCCAATTGCACCCTCAGCTCGTGAAGCTCTGCAAGATCCATCTGATATGCTGATGAGGAAATTGGTGTCGTCCCAGGGTGTAAGTCGATGCAGAAATCGATTTCCTGATGGGGAGGTAGTCCTGGAATATCTTCAGGAAAGACATCCTCATACTCTGCCACTACTTCTGTGAAATGGGAGCTTACAACATCTACTGCTTTGAGGGTAAGGCTAGTCAACTCAAGAGTGATCGGCTGCACCCTCCTATGCATGAGCCCATTTTGTGCTTCCTGGGTCTCCTTTTCTCTGAAAAAAGAAAACCTCATCCCATCACTGCGGACACACCGCACTGTTCGCATAAAATAGTTAATCTGGTCATGGACCGAAGATAACCAATCCATACCGAGAATGACGTCGTAAGGCCTCGACGCTACCACTAAAAGGTTCCAACCGATACTCTCACCTCCAAGGGTAATATCACACTGTCTACAAAGGTGTGTGATCATCGAGTCTCCTCTCGTAGGTGTCTCTAAGCGTAAGGATCGATTCAACGACTCTACCAGAATCTCAAGGTTTCGCACAAGACATGTGGCGATGAAGGAATGACTGGAACTTGTATCTATAAGTACAGAATCTAAGGTAGAGAAGACACAAATCGTACCTCGGATCATCCATAGAGTCCATGGGTCGTACGCCTCAACCGCATGCAGTTGTCCCCACCCCTATCCCCTAGCTCCCTAAGCCTAGTGTGGACCTCCTGGGGTGGTGGTGGTAGTAAATCGAAGCGTCTACCACCACCTGCAGCTCTCCTTGCTCCTCTTCCACGTCTGCCACCTGGAAGGTCTGCCTGTTCCACTCTCTGCCTTTTCCTCGGTGGTCCATCACCCACCTCCCTGTCAACAGCTTAACAGATCAGACAATCTCTAGCGAGATGTCCCCTACCGTCGCATGTGTAGCATCGCTTCTCCCTAGGTTGAATGGACCCATCCCGAGAGCCCTGGACTGTTGATCCCCTGTCATAGGTCCTCCTATGATGTCTCCCACATCCTGACCCCTATGCCTAACGTCGGCTCCCTGCTGTCGAGGTCTCCACACCTATATGCCTACTACTAACTACCATCATCTGTCTCTAATACACTAAGAATCTCTTGATCACCAAGGCTCACTAGATCACTCCAGCATAAGTCGAAATGCATAGAGGTGTGACACTATATTGGATGTCCCATCGTAGACCTCTCTCAAAGGTTCGAGCTCTGAAGTACCGATCCCAGACCATATCGATCGAGTACCTGGCGAGGTTGGTGAACCTCGATGAATAGTCAGCTACCATCAAACTGCCATGTTGGAGCTGAAGAAGCTCCTGGATACGTACTTATCTCTGTGTAACTAGAGAGAACTCCTCCCTAAAGAGTCGCTCAAACTCCATCCGCGAAAGAGTCTCCTCTTTGTGAGTCTGTGTGATCAGACTCCACCATCATCTTGTAGAAACCCTGAAGAAGGCTCGCTCCTAGGATCACCATATGGTCTGCTGGTGTCCTCATGAGACGGAAGACTCTGGTCACCACCTCAATCCAGTCCTCAACCACCTGAGGGTAGGACTCACCTTGGAACCTGAGGGGTCTCTGTCTCTAGAACTCATGGAGCGCGCTCAACATGCGCTCCTCATCGGTCGGCATTGCGGGTACCACGGGCTGCTCCACTGGTGGTGGTATAGCAAGTGCACCACCTGGTGTAAATGCATGGGGAACTGGTCTCTGTATAGAAGCCTCGTCACTAAGGGGGTCATCCTCGTGATAGTACTGCTGAATCTCAGCGGGTATGCATCGCGGAGGCATCCTATAAGAAAACTAGATGTACTATATTAAATGAGTATATCTGGATAGCTGACACAAATGACATGAAAAACACAACCCATTCCTATATGATGCATGTACCATTCTTTTTATTTCCCCACAACTAGTGTTTTCATGTACCGAATTGAAAAGTAGGTTATCAGATTCATGGTGTATGGATATGTTGGCCCCCGCACCAACACTGGAGTCTCTATCCTGAAAGTCGAGCTTGAAACACTTAACATTGTTGCCCAAAAACAATCTCACAGAATCTTGGTTTTAAGGTAGAACCGACCACCTCTCATACCACTCTGTCATGAACCATTCCAGTGGGGTCAGTGCCGCGACTCCCCAAGCCCGCCTCCAATAGGCCAGGGGCTGGTGACTAGCACCGAGTAGGCATATTACTAACATGGGAGGCATTGCCTAAGTACCTATACACACGCACACTTCTCCAAGGACATAATGTTGAAATGTAAAAACTACTAGGGAACAAAATGCATGCATACAACTAAACCCAACCAACAGAGTATGATGGAAAGTAAAGTACTGAAATTTAACTGGGCCAAAATACAAGCCCACCAAAAACAAGAGTCTAAAAACTACAAATTCCAAACTGTAAACACAAAGAGGTACTGGGACTACTGCTCGTAGTCGTAGGATCACCTCGAACTGTAGGGAACTCAGAAAGCTTGGTCCTGTCCTGGTCCACCCTGGACTCTGTCAAAAGGCTGCTCGTCTATATAAGACACGACACGTGCGGGCAAAGCCCGTGCAGGGGTGAGTATAAAAATACTCAGTAGAGGACCCCGAAAACCAAAAATCAATACACAAAGGAAAGGTACAGTCATCTATACACAATATATGTCTACTGAACATATAATATGAGAACACAATAAATATCCAGATATACTCAAAACCTAGACCCCCAGTCTAGGGACAAGTCGCACAACCGCATACCCCTTCTAGGGATTCAGTTTGAAGATTCCACGAAGCACTTGTTTGGGAGAACTCACTCCACAAGTCTGATATCTATGATGATGTCCATTCAATAAGTAAATTCTATCGGGAAAGTTCATGAGAGATAGATACACTCATTCTGGGAGAACACACACTCATGTAGGAAAGATCACAATACATAGACGAGGATCACTGCTAGGGCCTTGGCAGATACCGAAACTCATCCGGATTCACCTGATAGGTAGAGGATCGATGCCCTGTGGAGTTGGTCACATCTATTCCTGACTCTACCTAAGGTTAAGAATGGATAGAGTATCTCGCTCCGGGCCTCTCGGAGGGATACCTGACTCTATCTCGGAAAGTCCTGCTGAAGGGATCATAATCCTATTGTAGGAAATGATACCTGGCCTTCAGGGGAACGAGAAAAAGGGGAACTAACCCAAATGAAACATGTATGAGATATAGTGTAAAAGAAGATAAAGCCATGTAATGAAAATTACATGGCGTTTATAAGTGTTACACACCGTGTCTTCTGACCCCAGGTACTGCCCATGTACAATGGCTCGTGTCGCAAGGCTGGTCATGTAGGAAAGTCAGTACACGGCGTGTAGTGTAGATCACATGCCGTATTTGATTAACTGGGGTCGGCTTCATGTACGCGGTCATGTTCCCATACACGGCTTTATCCCATATCCATGTATTTCCCGAGATACACACTGTGTCCGGCGTAATTGCCTCTGCCATGCCGCATAGGGTCTGCACACCGTGCCTTCAAAGCTGTGTAGTTCATCTCATGTTTGTGTACTTTCTAGAATACATGTCGAGCTTCGGGGAAGGTCCAACACGCTGTGTGACCGGGTTCACACGCCATGTGATACCCTTCTGACACCTGAAACCCTAGTCATCGTCGCCGCTACCACACAGTGTGTTCTTCAGAATTACACGTCGTGTATTCTGAAATTTTCCAGAATCGCGAACCTGCTTCATCGCACCTCGGTGATGCTTCAATCTTTGTTCTGATGATCCGATCACCTTGAAACTCCATGGTTTAGGTCACCCCGACCTTATGGATCTGATTCCGTCAGTTTTGGGCCTCCAATGGGCCTCGAAAATATGTGTTAATTCACCCGTGCGAAGAACGCTCGAAGAACAGTATCTCCCGATCCAATCCAAATCGTCATCCACCATCATCATCGCACCTCCTCTAGGTCATTGCGATGTCAGATCTTCAAGTTGGGATCGTTGCATCGCAAAAAGGATGCACATTGATCCATTATTCGTCACCCTGCGAAGAACGCGAAGAACGGGAAGAAAAGAGAAAGAAATCCAATAAACCAAAATGAGGAACGAACCTCCGCCGCCATTTGTCACGACGTTGATCTGGTCCTGTTAGAAGGATTAAAGAAGGTGAATCAAAATGATAATCCAACAATTATCACAATTAAAATTCCTGAATCAAACCCCAAAAGAAACGGGAAATAACACCCTCCCTCAAGAACGCACGATCCGCGGATCAACATGTTCGTGGTTGATATGTGTTTGTCGTTAAATCCAAAAATGGGGAAAGGAGAATCGAAATAACAACCCCTAACTCAATCTGGTTGAAGAACGATTGTCGCGTCGTGTTCATCAGCGAGCCTCATTCCTCATTTTGGTTTATTGGATTTCTTCTTGTTTTCTTTGCGTTCTTCGCGTTCTGCGCGGAGCGACAAACAACGGATCGATGCGCATCTGTTTTGCGACGTAATGATCCCAACTTGAAGATCTGACATCACAATGACCTAGAGGAGGTGTGACTATGATGGAGGATAAAGATTTAGATTGGATCATGAGATACTGTTCTTCGAGCGTTCTTCGCATGAGTGGATTAACACGCGTTTTTGAGGCCGATCGGAGGCCCAAAACTGACGGAATCGGCTTCATAAGGTCGGGGCGACCTAAACCATGGAGTTTCAGGGTGATCGGATCATCAGAACAAAGATGGAAGCATCACCAAGGCGCGACAAAGCAGGTTTGTGATTCTAGAAAATTCTAGAATACACAGCGTGTAATTTCGAAGAACACACCGTGTGATAGCGGCGGCGGCTAGGGTTTCAGGTGTTATACCGGTATCACACGGCGTGTGACCCTAGTCACATGGCGTGTTAGACCTTCCCTGAAGCTCGGTGTGTATTATGGAAAGTACACGAACACAGGATGAACTACAAGGCTTCGAAGGCACGATGTGTAGACCCTATACGGCATGGTAGAGGCAATTATGTAGGACACGACGTGTATCTCGGGCGATACACAGACATAGGATAAAACTGTGTACGGGCACATGGTCGTGTACACAAAGCCGACCCTAGTTACTCAGACATGGCGTGTGATATGTACTACACACCATGTACTGACTTTCCTACATGACTAGCCTTGCGACATGGGTTATTGTACATGGGCAATACCCGGGGTCAGAAGAAACAGCGTGTAACACTTCTACATGCCGTGTACTTTTTAGTACATGGCTTGATCTTCTTGTCCACCATATCTCAGACATGTTTTTTTTGGTTAGTGCCCCTTTTTCCCATTCCCTTGAAGGTCAGGTATCGTTTCCTACTACAGGAGTATGATCCCTTCAGCAGGACATTCCAGGATAGAGTTAGGTATCCCTCTAAGAGGCCCGGAGCGAGATCCTCTATCCATTCTTAACCCTAGGTAGAGTCAGGAATCGATGTGACCAACTCCATAGGGCGTCGATCCTTTACCTAGCAGGTGAATCCGGATGAGTCACGGTATCCACCAAGTCCCTGACAGTGATCCTCATCTGTGTATCGTGATATTTCCCACTCAGGAGTGTATTCTACCGGAATGAGTGTATCTATCTCTCGTGACCTTTCCCAACAGACTTTACTTCTCAGAGAGACGTCATCAGAGCTATCAGACTCATGGAGTGAGTTCTCCCAAATGAGTGCTTCATGGAATATTCGAATTGAATCCCTGGCAGGGGTATGCGGTTGTGCGACTTGTCCCTAGACTGGGGGTTTGGGTTTTGAGTATATCTGGATATTTATTGTGTACTCCTATTATATGTTCAGCAAACATATATTGTGTAGAGCTGACTGTACCTTTCTTTTGTGTATTGCTTTGTGGTTTTTGGGGTCCTCTACTGAGTATTATTATACTCACCCATGCACAGGCTTTTCCCACACGTGTCGTGTCTTGTGTAGACGAGCAACCTTTTGACAGAGTCCAGGGCGGACCAAGACAGGACCGAGCTTTCTGAGTTCCCTATAGGCCGAGGTGATCCTACGGCTACGAGCAGCAGTCCCAGTACCTCTTTGTGTTTACAAGTTGGACTTTGTAGTTTTCAGACTCTTGTTTTTTGTGGGCTTTATTCTGGCTCAGTTTACTTTCAGTACTTTACTTTTCATCGTACTCTGTTGGTTGAGTTTAGTTGTATGCATGCATTTTTTTCCCTAGTGGTTTTTACATTTTAGCATTGTGGGCTTGGAGAAGTGTGTGTGTGTACATGTACTTAGGAAATTCCTCTCATGTTAGTAATATGTCTACTCGGTGCTAGTCATCAGCCCCTAGCCTATTGGAGGCGGGCTTGGGGAGTTGTGGTGCGGGCCCCACTAGGATGGGTCGTGACATGAATCTACTATTTAGAGCCCTTAATTTTTTTTAAATTTTGCTAAAGTATGTTGTCCAGTTTTTTCATAAAGCATGTGCGACCCTACATTCGAAATAGTGCAACCCTACATTACTCTTCATTATCCATATGATATGTATTGTTCATGAATAATGAAAAGTATGGTTTATCAACCCTACATTGTTGTTCATCATTCATACACTACATTATTGTTCATGAATAGTGAACACTAGTATGGTTCATCAAACCTATGTTATTGTTCATCATATATATGCTATGTTAATGTTCATCATCCCTACACTATGTTACTATTCATCATCCATACGCTATGTTACTGTTCATGAATAGTGCAAAGTATAGTTCATCAAACCTATGTTACTGCTCATCATCCCTACGCTACGTTGTTGTTTATAAATAGTGAAAAGTATGGTTCATCAACCTTAAGTTACTGTTCATCATCCCTACACTACGTTACTATTCCTGAATAGTGCAAAGTATGGTTCATCAACCCTATGTTACTCTTCATTTCTGAATTTACTGTTAATTCTGTGCATTTTTTTAAAATTGATTTGCTGCATGTATATGGATTATTTTTAAAGGTTTTTCTACTAAAAAATATCATTAAATATAAGGATTATAATCGAAGAGTTTTTAATATTTTTTGTGCTATATTTAAATAGAAAAATTAATAAATTTTTCAATGTCTTTTTCCCATAAATTTGGAGGTGTCAAAATTGTTTAAATTCAAATATTTAAATTTACTTACGGATTGTGCTGCTAGTTTTCAGAAACTATTTTGTCTAAATTTGAATTAGTTTGAATGGATTTAAATAGGGGTTTTAAATCATTGAATGTTGTTATTATTTTGAAGATATTATTATTTCAAATTATTTTGAATGTCTTTATTAGATATTTATTTTACAGGAATAAAGAGGCAACAATGCTGCGTTTTTTATGGAGATATGTATGAAGGCTATTGACTCAATTTATTTTAAAAATTCGAAGGAAGAGGAGCTAGTGTAACTGCTGAATATCTACTCTATATATATATTTCACTTTTTTAGGTTAAAAAAAGCCACCAAGATACAAATTACAATATACACGTTAGCATTTTTGATACTCTGTTTTTTCAAAGAGAATGTGTTGTGAATTTTGAATCTGTTGTGCATTTGAAACATCTTGCGACACTATTTCATTACCTGCACGATCTCTCATGTGCTGAATCTTTTCTTCTTTGACTACAATTGCCTTGATAAGACATGTCGATCAAATCCCCAATAACCAGTACCTATGCTTTAATTTTTTATCTTATCATTCGTCTGGTTCTGAGTCTGTAACACTATTTTTTTCTCTCACACGCACTCTATTTTTCTGTTTATGCTTTTACACGCAAAATCATTATTTGTTATTATTTTTCCTCAGGTTATGACTCCAAGATTCTAAAGTCATGATCTAAGAGTTGTGACTCCCTGTATCTAAAGTCAGGACTGTTCGGGTTGTGACTCCCAGTGCGTAAAGTCAGGTTGTAAGGGTTGTGACTCTTCATACAAAAGTCAGTGGCATGGTTATCCCTCCACTAGAAAAGGATTTTGTAATTGGGTTACGATTACCCCATAAAAATCATTTTTAATGCATACGTATCTCTCGCCGAGTAGAGAGGTATAAGAGTAGAGTATGCTCACTTCAGACCGAACTACTATAAAAAAACATCCTTGCGTTCTTTACTTTTTCTGCTGCTAATTAACCTTAATAATTAACTCTGATAATTAATTTAATTAATCAATTTATGTGATTATTTTTTTAATATGGTCTATTCACCCCCCTCTAGACCATTTTTCATTACCCTATCTGACCTAACAACCATGACCAAGGATTTATGAAGGTACTATCATTCTAATCAACGAGGTTTGAGATATATTACTTCCTCGACTCGGAAGTGACAGATTCTATCTTGATCATTCAACCAATGTCATGCCACCAATGACGCACCCAACACAAGGCACATCGCCACAATTTCATTATCATGTTTTTTGTATTACATCAAAGTACACTGTCAAATGACACACATGGATGATGGTCTCAAGTTAGGTGACTGATACACATGTCCGTAGATAGGAACAACCAATGACACCTGAAACATGTGGTGTGTCTATTGGTAGGTATGTCCTCATGATCTCAACTACTAGAGATCACCAAATGTGAACTTTATGAGAAGAAGTCTCAATACCTATGAGCCTCCAACACCTAATAGTCGGACATCTATTGTGTTCAATCAGTATGATGTATCTAGACCATGTGACATATATTTGAGATTAATATCATAGTATCTCGAGGTTCTCATTATAGCCTAGGATCTGCTTTAACCTTTTGACACGACAATAAATCTCTGGACATTACCATTAAACAGTGGATGCAAAAATGTCTACACTGTAATGATAAGTGTACATCATGCATATCTAACTGTATACATGAAATGGTAATCTAAAAGTACTGTTTAGTTAGGTTTATGGCACCCACTATTACAACACTATAATATTGTTGTTTCCAAAGTTTGGAATGCTATAGTAACCATGTCGAAGTCCGCACGACTACAGTGCCCTGTCAGTGTCGTCGGTCAACTCTGTTGCAGTCTGGTCAGAGTTTTTACTGGAGGATGAATGCCTTAAAGCCATATTTGTATGTGATATAATTACGAGCTAATTTGTATTGCATGCAAATTATGATTTTCATTCACATAAGTGTATATTATTTTATGTAATATGTGATTGCACCAAAATGATAAACATTTTCCATTTTGCGTTTCACCCATGTAAGCTATCAGTAAAAGAAATCGTTTCATATTTATTTGAAACGTTTGGGAGTAAATGCATATGATGCATGACCTGACCATGATATTTATCCATGCATTTCAACATATGAATAAATGAGACAACAATTAAAGAGCATCCTTAATTGCCTGTATAATTTATTGTCATGCGATGGGTTGAGATGGATTCCATTATATCTTGCCCAAAACTCCATGAACCCAAAGCTCTTTCATCTCCCCCCCCCCTTTGCATATAGAAGTACTAACATATCGTAGAGAGAAGATGGATCCCATTCGAACATCGGATGATCCAGCGCAACCTGTGGATACACCACTGGGGTGGGATGCTTTTTCCACTCAGAGATCTTTATCAAACCATATGATGATGATTAAGATGCAGCAGATGCTCTTCGGTGTACGGTACGCTCATTTACAGCAACATTTCTTTATTTCAATTTTATTATACAGTTTCATATAATTTTGCATGGAGATCCTCAGACAAGGGTTTTAATCCCTCGCGCTTGATTTGATAGTCATTATTAGAGACTAACAAAATTCTTTAGCTATAGTTCTCAAAATTTTGGTCGGGGCCCATACTACCCTAACTCTGCTCATTTATTTATTAAGTTTTTAATTTAGTACCCTAACCCTATAAATATAGGTTTAACCACTACCCTAAATCTATTTAATCGGATCGAGTAGTGTCGGGTACCCATTTCCATCATTACTCATATACGTGGTCGGTCCGAGGCATGATACAAAGGAAAGAAATCTGCAAACACGGATGTTCAAAACCAAAACCTCCTCAGCACCACCCCGTGTACAGTAGGGATGTACCCACTGAACTGTGCCCCATGAGGCATCATTACTCATATACTTTATTAATATTTTCTTCATTTAAAAAAAACTAATATTTTTTTAGAAAATAAATGAACACAAAAAATCTAAAACCAAACACATAACTTTTTTTCAAGTGTGTCAATTGTGTTTTTATTTACTAGCTTTTTTATTTGTATAATCTAATACGTTTTGTATTACATTTTTTTAAAAAAATTGAACAATAAATATTTTCCAAAACTAATTAAAAGCCGGTATTTTTTAATAATTATATACATTATTATAGTATTAAAATTTAACTATTTTTATATATATTAAAAATTAAAATTTTAGGTATAAATAATTTCACTTAAGCTGGAATCTAGCCGCACATTGCGGGGAAAGGATTTCCTTACTGCCCATCCCTGCGTGGGATTTATATAGTTTCAAGTTGGGGAGTCCAACCTGACCCTCAAAATGACTTTCTGGACGATAATACCTCCATTGTGCATTCTTGTTTTTTTTACATTGCCGCTCATCCTTATTATTCATATACATACATATGTAATATTTACTATATATATTCATAATATATAAACATATATTTACTGTGATATTTATTATATAAATTCATTGTAAAATATTTATTAATAATATAAATATACATAATAATATAAATATAACTATTGAAAGTATTATACATATTTTAAATTTTATTATAATGCAATTAATATATATTGTTAATTATTCGTGGAAAATCATTATATATACTCACACACACATATATATAATATTTATTACATATATATATAATGTTTACTATGATATTTATTATACATAATATTGATTATATATATTTATAATATGATACTTATTAATTATATAAATATACATAATAATATAAATATATATATACTAATATATTAACATATAAGTAAACAATGTGATTTTGCATTGAAAATTTAAACTACAAATTTAATAAGGAAATTTCAAGTGCAAATTTCCACTAGAAATTTATGATGCAAATTCCCACCGTAAATTTCATGTGCAAATTTCTACATAAAATTTATAATTCAAATTTTTACTTAAAAATTCAATGCAAATATATTTATACATAGATAAGAAAGGCAATTTTTGATGGAAATTTGCATTAAAAAATTCTAGTGCAAATTGTAGGGATTCCTAGGAGTCTATAAACACTTTATAAATCATGCACAAGTAAAAAAATATAATCCCACGATCTCCATGCATGCAATTTAGAAATGAAGAGTACTGTAAGTGCGCATACCTATCACCGTAAATGTCGTTGAAAGTTTGTACTATAAACTTTTAGTGTACATTTCCAACGAAAAATTTTAGTTCAAATGTCCACATAAATTTTCAGTGCAAATTTCCACAAAAAAATTGCAGTTTAAGTTATCACTTAAAATTAAAATGCAAATATAATAACACATAAATAAAAAATTTAAATTTTCATCAGAAATTTTCATTGAAAAATTGTACAATGAACTTTTAGTGTAAACCTCCACTGAAAACTTTTCATGCAAAATTTCACTTGAATTTTCAATGAAAAATTTCATCTATATTTTTTACACATCGTGTGTCTGCATGCATGTGCATGTATATCTAAATATAAATATAAAATGTATTTTATGTGAAAATTTCAGTGTGTACATATAGACATACATACATACATTGTAGGTATATACATATATAGTAATATAAGCATACATTCAGAAATTTATATTATAAATTTGGAATGAAAATTTACATCCAAAATTTTCCATTCAAAATTTCAATGGAAATTTCAACTAAATTTCAACTGAAAAATTTAAGTGCAAATTTCTAATGTATATTTACTACACACCATGAAACATATTGAAAATTTACAATGTAAATTTACATCGGAAATTTCAAGTGACTGTTTCTAGTGTATATTTAAATGAATATTGCAAAAAAAAAACATATATGTATATGTATAAATTTAGAGTACATACATGTTTAAATTTTTAGTGACGATATATTGACACATAAATAAATAATGTGAATCTACACTGAAATTTTGCAAGGTAAATTTCCACCGCAAATTTTCAATGTAAATTTGCTCTATTTACTATTATTATATATTTATTATTGTTATTATATATTTATTATTGTTATTATATATTTTTATTTATATTTACAATTAATTTTTTATAATAACATTTTTTACTATTATTGTTATTATAATGTTTTTTTTACACGATCGATAAGAGGGCATTATTGTCCAATTGTTTAAAATGAAAGGATTTGATTTTTAAAAATCGTTTTAATCAAAAAACACATAATAGTCTGCAATATCACGTTTTTGCTGTGACGTCGGAGGATACTTCTCCTCCCTGCGCGAGAGTTGAAACGGAACCCTAGTCGCACCAGGTTCATCGATTCGGTCGCCGACTTTTCTCTATCCATCTGCAAATTAATACCTCCAGAGCATTTTTTTTTTGTTTTACTTTCGGATTACATGCCCAGATCATTTTCGATTGAGCGAGTCATCGTTCAGCCAAATGATTCCATTCCCCCCATTCTTGATTTCTGCACGGGATTCCTGAAGCTTTTGGTTTTTGATTTTCCACTCTTTCGTTCTGAATCTCATCCTTTATGGTGGGAAGGTTCGTCGACGAAAGTAACAATGATGTTTGGATGGTTGATTTTGCGCAGAAAATGATTGATTTAGCATTTGATTTAATTGCAGGACTTTGCGCGATTCGTCAATTTTTTGGGTCAGTGGCACTCTTCACGAATTTTGATGTTTTCAAGATTTGATTTTGTACTTACCTTTCTTTTGTCTGGCCTTCGAAAGAGAGACTGACCAAAAACTATACAATTTCGTCTTCGAATCTGTAAAACCCTGTTGTTCATTCGGGATTGCCCCTTTTCTGGCACAGATTCTTGACCCATTTGATGCCCATCGAAGTTCCGCTTTTGATCTTTTGTGCACTGGTGATCGCTGCAGCCTTTGCTTTGCCCAGTCCACCGCCACGTTTTGTGTCTTTTTTGCTGCTGCCGCCGCCGGTTTTGTTTCCATATTCTGGCTGGAGGGCACCAAATCCTCCTGTACCCCATTGATCGGCCCAGCTCGGTGCCTCATCCGCCATTGATGTTTCTGTCTACCCCCCTGCTAGGTATTATTCATTTGAATAAACTATATCAGCATCTTCTTTCTTTAAACTCCTGGGCATATTGTAAATCGCCTGCAAATCAATTTCCTAATGGGCTATGGCCTGGAGAACTCTTCTGATTAATGTGAATTAAGTTGAAAACATAACATCTTGACTGCAGGTTGTTTGAGGATGAAACCTTTATCCCAAGAACCCCTTTAAAGAACCCACAAAACAAAACCAGATAGAAAATGGATGTCAATGTGTCAGAAAGAGTACCTTGGGAGCTTCGATTTAGAGTGAAGCTTGCTCTCAAATTGATGAATTGGGTAGGAGATAAGCTGTTGATAAAACTAGCTACTGCGTTTTTAAGATCAGTAAAGGGATGGAGATGCATATATGGATGGGCAATCTTTTCCTCTATTTCAGGGGCTCCTCACCTCATTCCTTGCCACCATTCTAAGCAAAGTTCCCAAAGAAAGGTTCGCTTCTCTCATTTGGTTTCAAAGCATCTTTCCTATTTTCTGATTCCCATCTCCTTCACCCTCTCACATTTTCTCCCCGTTCCTTAATTTAGCTAATTATTGGGGGCCAGCAGATGTTACTTTATAAACAAACTTCCATCCCCATGTAGAAATGTTTTTTTCGTGCATGTGCACATCTCTCATCTTAACCTAAACAAAAATCTTATCAAAATAGTAACATCTTCAACAATACTCCATTTACGAATAATCTAAAATGACTGGAGAAAATTCAAAAGCATGAATGTTCCCATGTAGAATCTTTTTTAATCCTACGTCAATGGACCACCAACAACATCAACTTGAGAAATTAGTGATACATATGATGATCCACATGAGATTATTAATGTAGGGCAATCTAGTATCCAAGTTATCCAACATTCATCCCATCATTGTGCTCAGATCTTTATACAAATGCTTAGTCATGCTAGTGTCAACAAATAATCATAATATATTATCTCCATGATGATCATTGCAACGCCTTAGCCCGGATTGCTCAAACGGTAACCGTGACGGGGACGCCACGTGATATCAGACGCACCTTTTTATACGTCAAAAGTTGTCGACTAGCAGTGAGAAATTGAAACAGTGGGGTGACTATGCCTTTGAATAAAACACACTAGAGTAATGGTTGACTCTGCTGAAAATTCATTTTGACCCACTTGTATAATGAACATACCGAAGACGTGAAGACATAAAACAGGGAGCCATGAGGACGTCTCACAGTTCAGAATATAAAAGATGCATCAATGTAAACAAAGCATCAATAACAAAATATACATAAAAAACAATCAAAATAAATACATCAAGAAGGCCTTTAGTCCAATACACATGGAGTACAACAATTGAATATAAAAGTACAATTGCCTCTGACTCAACTCACTAGTCAACACCTATCGAATCATCAACCTCCAAATACCATGCTAGAGCCGAACCATGCAGCTCCAAGCGATACCAGTACATGAAATGAAATATAAGGTCTATCTATATACATTGAAACTCATGTCATGTATGCATGTAGGGGGTGGGTCCAATGACCTAGTAGGATTCCCTTGCTCGCCTCGACACATTGAGTGCTGGTGATCGAGTAGATGTGTATGCAAATCTTGGGAGAGTGCAAGTCAGTGCTTAGTGCAACTCACCCATCCATAAGCACAATCTATGCATGCACATATAATTCATACCCGTACGACTGGATGACGCACACATCCTAAACTGTTGCGGGGAGCGCCCCTGCGCGAGAGACAGTCCCCACGTAATAGCCCGAATCTATTGGGTGTTTTGATTGGTTAAAATCCGAAATGCAAAAACGATATTTATATTCAATTTATTACATGCAAATTGATAAACATAGAACATGTTCACATTGCATTCCAACAATAAGGAATGTTCAAATGAATTTAAAGAAGCATTGAATAAGAGACACACATATAACAGTGGCTTATTCATATACATACTCGCAGTGGCAATTACAACAATCAAAGCTTGCACTTAATTCTCATTCAAACAGAAGACATAATCTGAACACATTGATTCTTCCAAAACAGAATCAAACAGCAATGAGAACAATAAAACGGTAGCAATGGAAACCAACCATTCAAAGGGGTTCCAATAGCTTCTAATAAACCATTTAAATTCCAAGTTAGAATTAAATTTAATATTCAAGAAGCAATGAATCGATCAACGATTTATAGGTCGAAAAAATGCGGAAATGGAAAGCAGTAAAAGGGATGCCAAGGATTTACGTGCTTCGGCCATAGGCCTACGTGCACGAGGCAGGATCATCACGGGTTTTTCACTATGCAAGGAAACTGTACAAGAGGAAACAAAGGACACAACTCACAAGCTAAACTGGACATGAAACAGAAATAAGATGCGACTGAAAAAACAAACACGCACAAGCTTATAAAAAAATCGACAAAGAAAAAACTATAACAGGACTGAAACCCCCTTACCGGGGTTCGGCCAAACCTTTATCGATGCAGAAGCTTGTAAAAGGGTGATGAAAACATCGTCGCAGAGTCCAGCAAGTTTGATCCTCCATGATCAACGCTGTTGTCCAAATTCATCACCACGTTCCAGTTGGTGTGTCCTCGAGCATATTACCGTCAAGGGATAACAACGTCTATCCACACATGATGTCGCTGCCCAAGGTGCTTCTGCGGACGAGTGGCTTCCACTGCTGCCCACACTGTCCAGGTGGTCGTCGCTGCTGTTCGAGAGATGGTTTGTCTTCATGAACATGAGCAAACAAGAAAACCCCCCAAACCAAAAGCTCTCTTATTCGCCACTGATCTCTCCCGGCCGAACCAAAACACCAACCCTGGCGCAGTAGGCCCTGCATCTGGATCTGGAAACGGTGCAAGTACAGCGTTGCATCTGGATCTGAAGAGAACGGGCGCTCCTGCTCTGCCTCTCTCGGCTAAACCGAGTTGTTGTCAATTGGTAGGGTCCGCAACACCGTGAACTCCAAATGTCGACTCATCGAAGCTTGCGCCCGTGATCTGGGCGACACAAATAGAGAAGATGACCGGAGGCACACAAGCTGCAGATCTGAACCTGAGTCGGCAGCCGCGGCTGGAGATGCCAAATCTTGCGGGTCCAAGACCACCGAGGAACAAAGCCGCGAGGATTCGCCGCTGTCCGAGCCGTCGCAGAAGATGCCCAAGGCTTTCTCTCTATGCCGACGACAAACCAAGAACCCCATCGCCGGAGTCGCTCTCTGCCAAGGAAGAACCGACGAGAGAAGTGCCGGACTGCCCGATGTGCACTGATCCCTCTCTCCGGTGAAAAGGCGCTGACAAAACCCTAAAACAAGAAAAGGGAAGAGAAACCGCAAGGCCATGCGTACGGTGTAGAAGCAAAAGACGGTGCCCCTTTTTAGCTGCGTAACAAACTTCTCAACAAAAAAACATATTAAATAAATTGCATTTTAATTAACAAAAATAAGGAATATAAAAAATCACATAAACAATCATACTAAAGCTACCTAACTCAATCCAAGTCTCTTTTGTAATTGATGACTCACATGCCCTCATGACCCAATGAGGCATGCCTGACAACAACTCTCATTTCATCAGACTGAACAAATAATCTCAATAATGGAAATAAAGACTGAACAACGAATCTCAATAATGGGCTATCAAAGAGGTCCCAACCATATATCAATGTCAAATGACAACGAAAACCAGAAACATGCAGTGAAAGAGGGCCCATAGAATCAAATAACCATTGAACATCAAACAAATGGGAAAACTAAGGAATGAGTCTCAACCACATGAAATAACAATCTCAATGTTCACGCACTGCCCTATCTCGTCTTACGAGTCCTCATTGGTAGTATATACCATATTACCCATAGAACATCACTGGCTCAATCCCACATATCGTATGTCATTGCAGGGGATGACCCCCATTGCTTGTTAGTACAACTCTCCCGCTTTACATTGGTCACTCAGCTCATACATCAAGACCAACATCATAAACCAACAAGTGTGTGCCATGGCCATGGTATTTCCTTGAGTGGGTCTCTGGAAGGCCACTGATCAACTCTATATCATGAAGTCGATGCTATCCTCATTAGCGTCATCCACCATCCCACCTAGTGCCTCATTGTCCATCGCTCTGCATCCGAACACCCACGGGGAAGATCACATCTAGAGCGAGTCGTACCTCAACTGGGAAATTCAAACATCATGTGTGACCTCACACACAATAGCATATATGCTCTTCAAGCTAAACGTCTATCTCAATGGTCATCTGAGACATAACCTCCCATGGGTATCGATACACCATCAAGAGGTCTGTCACACAAGTCTCACTGCCTCTCAGGTCATGTGCCCAGTCACTCTGTCTCATAGTGGTATAAGCCAACGTTAGCCAGGAGGAACACATGGACTAACTCCCTACCCAACCACTGAGGTCAAACACGAGGTTCTCCTTTAAGTAACTTAGGAGGACCAACAATCATCACAATGTAAGAACTGTTCAATGCTGATGGTGAATAACTCACCATCACTCGATCAACATCAAGGGACCATGCCCACACCAAAAGTATCCCAAGGTTTATATAGACTTATTCCAAAGGAAACCTTACTAGTGTCTCAAATTGATCTAACCGACCCATCACCCAAGGCAAAGTTTCTCCTATGGTCCATATGCTATCATGCATCATCATGCAATAATAGATAACATAATGGATAACCATAATCTAAAAGTGAATATGTAATCATAAAAACATTAGAGAATAGGGAATAACCCTCAAAAGGTTAAATGAACCAAAAATATTTATCAAGACAAGACTTTGCCTTTTTCAAAACCCGATTCAAAAACCCCTTTCTCAAACACTTTACAAAGGCACCATGTGTCAGATTACTCACACTAGGCCCTTGGACAAAACCTATGAAGCTTTTTTTTGAAAACCCCACCCTCATCTTGAAATATCATTTTAAAACCAATAATTTAAACCATTATTTCATTTTGAATTTTAAATAAAAACCACTTCTTTTACACTTTCTATTTAAACCCAACACATCCCTTTAAAACCTTTTGTAAGGGATTTAAACCATTTCCCCTTAAAATTCCACTTTAAGCCCAAAAAAACTTTTAGGACAAATTTAAAAAGGAAGAACCCATTCCTGTGCAAAATCCCACCCGCGCCACCAAACAAGCCATAAAATGGGCCACTGACATTCATTTTACCATAGCGCCACTAACAAAACATTTAACACACTATACAGTTGTAACACCTCGATTCTCATAACCTAGAGCCAATATTTACTTTATTACATTGGTACAAGATACAAGTGATCACATCATACATGATCAATCAGTTTAATTGTCTTGAAAAACTAGATACATACTTTGATTCCCATATTACATTGGATATATAAAAACATAACATAAGAAACATTCTTGCATCATTGAAATCATTCAAAGAATCCTTCTTCATATCCTGGGGGAATGGAAACAAATAAAGGCTGATCTCAGATGCTCAGTAAGGGTTACATATAGTGGAAGTTATCATGAGTAAATAATAAATATTCAATATGACAGAGTGGATAATCAAAACATATGTCATTCAATCTACAAATTTAGTTCAATGAACATTCTTAGATAATATCAACATACCAATCACATGGATAACGGTAACTAAATTCTCAATAAAGGAAATGCATAAGTCTGGACATTCATGAACTTTCCATCAAGGCTTTGACCAAGTTATCATGAATCTTACCATCAAGGCCTCTCAACCAAGACATCATTCTTAATAAGTTGGTAGGTGCATACCAAATACCCATATAATGCAGCCACTTGTTTTGTCTCACGAGACTTGTCGTTGCATCGATGATCTATTTATAATCGGGCCTCACCCATCGCTTGCATGTCCTATAGATTCCTCATATATTGAATGATCAATACAATTCATTCTCAAAATTCATTATAAATCAACATTTATCCATATGGAATCAAGAATACAATCAATGAAATAAAACAACATGATCATAAGCCATCCAGAGAAATAAGGTGGATGGTATCATTAGATTATATCCCTAGTAAACCATAAGAATCATAAAAGGATGTCAATATAGATGAAAATACCTTTAAACAAATATTCGAGGATTTTTCTGAAAACATGAGGAAAATATCCTTTTATTTTGATAACACTTTAGATAAAAATTTCCAAAATATCGATAAAATGATTTTTCTTTCAAAATAACTATAGAAACTTATAAATAAAGTTTCAAAGTACAGTTATGATGATGTGAAAAGTCATTCATTCTATATATGTTAAAAGAGAATATTCTTTTTTTTACTTTTGTAAAAAGTCAAGAGAATGAATTGCTCAATTTTTTTAAAAAGAATTCCTTTTTAAAACATTGAAAAGAAATTCAAATATGGTTGAAAATGACTTTAAAAAAAATCATTGGATCATATAAAAGAACATTCATGAAAATATTTTAAAGAATATGGACATGGAAGAAAAGGTTCGTCAATCAAAGAGTAAATAAGGTTGATTTTTCTTAAAAACATATTCTCGATCATTTTAACTACCAAAGAGAGGAAAATGATACTATTACATGAATATTTCAAAAATAACCTGAGAAAACAGTGAATTAGTTTGATTATGTTTTTAAAAGATTTAATTTTATTAAATTGAAGAAAGTGGTGAAGAAGATATGAGTTTGATTGATTTTAAGAAAATGAAAGGCAAAGGCAAATCAGATTGATTGGTTCCGAATCATATTTGAAAAGCATATGTCAGGGTTTTATAATTTCAGGGTTCGAGTGCACTTGGATTTTAGAAAATAGGTTGATTAATTCATGATTGGTGTCAGAGTCAAGATGAGGAAGATCCAATGGTCATTGTATCCCCTCCTTGACGCAACAATCCCCTATTTCCCTTAAACAGGTAATTTAGGGTTTTGCTGAATCAAGTTTTTCTTGATACCATGTTTAGACATGATTCCCCCTAAATCTGATAATAGCCATGCCTTCTTTAGGGTTTTCAGTTGCGTAATTTTAAGATTCCTTTTTGATTCTGTTGCTCCGATGCTTTCGCCGGGGCGCGCACATCCGTCTGTGGGGACGACGCGCTGCTTGTTACCCCGCATTCCCACTTTCCAAAGGCGGGCGACATCCGTTCCTTGTTCAGGGACGTCTGCTCCTTGATCGAAACCGGGATGATGGGATGTCGGTTCTTCCTTCCGTGGATTCCTCCTCGGAGCTCGTCACCTAGTCCGGGTCTCCCTTATAGATTTAAGACGGGTTTGTGAAGCTCATTCCCGGTGCCATATCTACATGGACGCCAGTTAATTACGCCGCTTCCGTCGAGACGCTCCAAGGGGTCTTGTCGGGGCAGCAACCTTCGTTGAGGAGAATGGTCGCGCTGGGGTGTCGTTGGCATGTCCGTCTTCAGTCCCTCGTCACAGGGCTTCTCGAGGGCGCGAAAGCCTGAGGTATCCCACATCAAACGCGGGGAATGTGTACCATCTGATGTTTTCCTCAGCTTCCCATGTTTAACACGGGGTATGTCGCGAGTTTAACGTCTTGCAGAGACAGATCGGGTTGATGGACCCCTAGGGGGAACACTGATGTTGGGGCCAACACGGGAGGCTTCCCAGATGTCATGGAGTGGGATGAGATGGCATGATCTTACCGGGATGTGGCGGCCCAGGTAAGAATCAGGATGAATGGTGGAGTGAGACATGGGGTTTACATTCTGAGACGGCCCAAGAGGGGGAATACAGTTTAACGTCATGTGGGATGAGATACAGTTTAACGTCATACGGGACGAGATACAGTTTAACGTCATGTGGGACAACATACAGTTTAACGTCATGCGGGACGAAATACAGTTTAACGTCATGCGGGATGAAATACAGTTTAACGTCATGCGGGATGAGATACAGTTTAAAGTCATGCGGGACAAGATACAGTTTAACGTCATGCGGGACGAGATACAGTTTAACGTCATGCGGGACGAGATACAGTTTAACGTAATGCGGGACGACATACAGTTTAACGTCATGCAGGACGAGATACAGTTTAACGTCATGCGGGACGAAATACAGTTTAACGTCATGCGGGATGAAATACATTTTAAAGTCATGCGGGACGAGGGGTTTGGGGCCTACGCTCTAAGGCGGCCCATGGTGGTCAAGAAATCGACGTGGAGAGGTCGGGACGACCGAGTGGTGAGCTTGAACCTCGTAGAGGCTTCCTACGTACCATGTATTAGCACGGATCAAAGTCCATGTAGTTCGCTGGAATGGGGCTTACGCTCTGAGATGACCCATGGTGGTGTCATGGTCAATGCGCTCTCTAACCCCACGTGAGTCATGCTCGGTGTGAGAAACAAGAGGCAGCAGGGACCAGACGATCACGTCGCAAAGGTTGCGTCCGTGAGAAGCAGAATGGGGCTTACGCGTTGAGCGGCCCAAAGAGGAAACAGGGGCTTACGCGTGGTTAGCGGCCCTTGGCGTCGTGGCTTACTCCAGGGTGGAGGCCCGTGGTGCGACACAACGCAGTGGGAAAGGGACTCCACTGGCCTTGGCAGGGGGAAATACGGAGATGCACGGGTGCAACCTTCCGTTGAGAGGCTAGGGGCTTACGCTCTGAGGCAGCCCTTCCCCCGCGGACAAACGCCACTCCGACAAGAAGGATCTCATTCCATTTGAGGAAGAGTACATTCCCGTGGAGACGAGTGGGCGTAAAGAATGCCCGAGCTGGGGGGACCCTGTGTGCGAAGCACGGGGTCAGACCATAGTTTAACGTCATGTGTTAAGGACGAGGTGCTTAGCAGTTTAACGTCCTGCAGCTTGGAAGAGGTGGGTTCACTCCACACCCCTAGGGTTTACATGCCCAACGCCCTCTACCCCTTGTGGGAGGGAAGGCATCGGCAAGGCCGTCGTGAAGGGGGGCCGTAGGGAAAACCACCGGGGGGTCCACGTTAGCATGATTATGCGAAGAAGCAATAGCCGTTAGCGTGCCTATGCAGAGAAGCATAAGGCAAAGCAACGCAACAGGAAACACCGCCCAAGGGACCTTGAGGTTACTTCGCACGAGCCTGGAAGCCCGTATGGGAAAACAACGAATGGCGCGCATGCCCGGCAGGGGAGACATCAGGTGCCGGCGCAGAGAGGCAGCCAAGGGGAGTCAAGGTGAAGGGTCTTGGGCTTTGTGCGCAAAAAAGAAGGCTTGCGCGCAAAACACCGGGACTACGCACAATTGGAGCAAGGGAATTGCGCGCGGAGAGGGGATTGCGTGTAGGGTATTGCGCGCACAGAAGGGGACTGCGCGCACGGGACACAGATTGCGCGCAAGGAAGGAACCCAGAGGAGGGTGCAAATTCACTTAAGCCGGTGGGGTTGCACGCAAAGGCGAACCCCGGGGAAAGGTTGTGCGAAAAGGGGAATTACCTGGAAGTCATCTTGCGCGCGAGGGGAGTCGAATTGCGCGCAAGAGTTCCGTTCCGAATTCCGCAACCCCCAAACCGTTCAGGGTTGCCTTCTATTTATAGGCATTGACCAGCGCGTAATCCCGGCGGCGTGCAAAATCTTCCGCACCGGGAGCCACCTGCGCGCAAAATCTCGCCGCGAAGAACCGGAGCGCGCAATTATTGCGCGCCGCATCGGCTCGATTCCGCGAATCCCAGGGATCCTTCGCGCACACAACATTTTTGTGCGCGGATCCTCCTTTATTTCGCACACCGCTTCCCGGGCCTCCAGATCGGGCCTCTGATTCCGAATATGACTTCGCTTCGTCTTTTCGAAACTTCCTCCGGGAGTTACGGACTTTTTCGGCATCTAAAAATTCCCCCCCTTGGAATTGGATCGGCGAGAGGTCGCAACGATCGGATTCCAAGGGAAATGCCGAAACGCCGTAGTGTCGGTCCTCCTGAGCACTTTGCACGCAATATTCCAAAGGGCGCACAAAACGACGTACTCGCACGGAATTCTCTTTCCGCGCGGCGTGGAACCCTGGCCTCGCCTATAAAAAGGGGAGCTGGGTCCCAAATCCGTACTGCAGCTTTTTCCACGCGATAGGCTTCTTGCTCTCGTGCGCGAAATCGCTCCCGCGGCTGCGCGTAAAAAACGCTCTGGCAGCGTGGAATTCCTTTCGAATTTTGGCCGTGTTTTCGCGCCAGCTCGGGATATTCCGCGACTAGCGTGCCGATTGCGCGCCCATCTCCAAGATTTCGCGCAACTACTTCAGATTTCACACACAACTCTCCGATTCTGCGCACTGCATCTTGATTTCGTGCAACTCCCGAAAAATTCGAGATGGCCGCAAACCGAGTTGATGAGGGGGAAGCCGCTACTCGTAGGAGCGAAATGGAGGCGAACGAGGAGGTTTATGGTGCCAAGGTGATTGTCTCCAACAATCTGACCTTGTTCAATCTGCTGACTCTGGCCCAGAAGACATATCCCCTGTCTGACAACCTCCCGCTTTAGAACTTTGGCATCCTGGAGGAGGTGCCCCTGCCGGGCTTCGAGGTGGACACGCCGTGGTCATGGGTGACCCGAGAGGATGAGCTTCCTCGCTACAACATCACCAATAACGGCCATCCTGCCAGGGAAACCAGACATATGGACGTATATGTCCTGAACCCGAGGACTAGGACCATTACCGGGGACGAGCCTGTCGCAGAGAATTCTCCATCCCTCTACGCGAGCACGTTCTGTTAGAGCGTCACAGATGACACGAAGGGCTGGCTGAAGAATTGGGACCTGCGGTCCGGGGGAAACTTCACCAGCGAATGGGCCTGGGCGTTCTGGGTTCGCCATACCTGTGACCAGTTCAAGGATGAACTGCGGTATATCGGCCTGTTCGAGGCGGTATGGACATCGCAGTTCCACTTCCACCGCCAACCTAAACTCGGACCGGAGCTATTCACCCGGTGGTCTCCTGACACCAACACATTCCACCTTCATCATGGGGAAGTCGACATCAGTCTCTGGGACGTTCACTGCATCGGAGGTATCCCACTGGAGGGCTACCAATACGACGAGTTCGTTCCTCCAAAGAATACCTGGGGAGATAGGTCGCGGACGCCTATGCTGACATGGCACCTGTTGGAGCTGGCCAAAGAGAGGCTGGGGGTCAAGGAATTCCTGAAGGACATTGCCTACAAGGGCTGGTTCAGCCTGTTCCTTGAGAAGGATCCGACCATCAAGATGCCGGGACGGGGAAAACGGTGCCCAACCGCAGCTCAAAGGAGTAGGGACGGGTCGTACTGGAGGACCCTGGAGGCGGGGCAATACCAATCATGGGGCTATCGCGTCATCGAGGCCCGGGACCCGAATGTCCGATATGCCGGGTTCCTTTCCACCTTCCTGAGCGGGTGGCTCCTGCCGTTGCGGGACGTGAGGATGGGCGTCCGTCCTGTGACACTGGTAATGGCGGGTACCATGGCCGCCAACAAACGGTTCAACTTGGGCGTCCCCGTACTGGCCAAGCTGTATGCCATCCTGGGACGCATCTCACGAGGGGGGTCACCTCAGAGAGTATGTGGTCCCTTCCAGATTTTTCAGGGCTGGGTGGCAGCTCATCTCGGCAGGTATACTTTCCCAAACGCCATCCGTCCTCCGGGAAACGGTCTGCGACCGTCCTTGCTAAACATCTCAGGGGTGGCGCCGATGACGCTCAATGAGGAGGGCGTGAGGATCCGCATTGGAAATCATGCCAACTTCAACTTCAGACCGAGGATCTCTGGAACAGCAGGAATATTTCCAGAGCATTCGGGGCGGGGTGCTCGTGGCTCGGATCGACGAGAAGGTGATCTGCGAGCCTTACGTGCCATCCCGATTCGCCAGGCAGTTTGGGTGCCTCCAACGAATGCCGAAGAAGGTATTCACGGCTATCTGGCAGGAGAAGAATCTCTGCGTCTTGCGCCAGATGTGGCTGATGTTTACCACCTTTGGCTCAGGCAATGTCGTTACTCTTCCTCCCACCGGGGTCAACGCCGACTTAGCAACCGAGTATGCTGAAAACTGGACCATCGCGTACCCTGAGGGGCTTTTACGCAAGCGATTTCGGCAACTCGAGGTTACTCGCACGGAAACCGGGCGACGGGAAAGAAGGAAAGGTGCCGCCAGAAGGGGGAAACCAAGGGCGCGTTAGGCAGCGAGGCCTGCGCAGGCCGGGACTTCAGCAGCGGGGACATCACATAGTGCCGCCCAGCTGGCTGACGCGTAGGAACAACTGATGGAGGCGAGTCACCCGATGACCGTACTTCAAACCGAGCGGGCGCAGGCACAACCTAGGGTTGGCGAGCTGCGCTCTGTGGTGGCTGATGAGGAGAGAGTCTTCAAGGAGCGAAAAGCGGTCCTGGAGGCTACCAGCCAAAGGGTAGCAGCGCTGGAAAGATCGCTTCAACACGCTGATCCCAAAGGGCTTTGTTTTGGCCATCTCATGAACTTCTTGCTTATACTGCTCATCATCTCAATCCAATACATGGCCAAATCCATCCATTTGTACCCTTGGTTTAATATGCTCAACCATAGTTCCGAAACGAATAACAACTCATCCCTAGGCTCCTGTGGGTCGCGCCCAACGTGAGAAGCAAAGGATGTTTGTGCCATCATTTCGTCCAACTGTGGGGCATTGACCAAGATTCAGGCAATCGAAATTGGGCCTGGATTTCTGAGGAGGCCCCAAACCAATTGATGTGTCAACTTCTCAATGTGCTCGAAAACACGAGCGGGGCAATGCCAGGGGCATTGAAATCCATCCGAACATAGGGAGATGGAGAGGAAGGGTGAATCACGCTGCCCAAATTCGAAATACGATGGGGCACAACGATGGAGGATAACTGTCAACTATGGCGGGAACAAAACATCCATATCGTGTTGGCCTGGAATGGGGACAATAAATGAGGGCTGACCGCTGACTATGTTCGCAACACGGGGCCCAACTCAAATATCGTCGGTCCGTTTTCCAGAACGTTGGCCCAGGACAGTAGGCGGACCATAGGTCGAGCATCCATACTGTTAGGGGGTCCCGTCAAACATGATCAGTCCTATGGAACGTTGGCCCAAGACAGTAGACGGACCATAGGTCTATCATCCATACTGTTAGGGGGTCCCGTCAAACATGACCAGTCCTCCGGAACGTTGGCCCAAGACAGTAGACGGACCATAGGTCTATCATCCATACTGTTAGGGGGTCCCGTCAAACATGACCAGTCCTCCGGAACGTTGGCCCAAGACAGTAGACGGACCATAGGTCTATCATCCATACTGTTAGGGGGTCCCGTCAAACATGAAAGAAGATGAAGATCCGAATAATGGGGGCACGCAAAGCGTGGAAGGTGGAGTGGTGGTTTGTCCGAACATAGTCCAACACTCCCGAAATTGCGCCACCGTGGCAAAGGCGCATTAGGCGAACATACCGACCTGATCACGGGTCGTACCAATTTCCAGGTAGGACCTCTTTGGCAAGAGAACCGCCGCTTCCCATTATTAACATGGGGCATCCCGAACCTACTCGGGGTAGATGTCTCGATTACAGCACTTCCCATGAAGTCGGGCCGAGGGGCCGACAATAAGGAGGGACGGGGTTTGGTAATCCCTGGGGCTGGACCCAAGACAAAATGTCCGGGCGTTCCTACGTATCCCATTAAGATGGGAATCAAGCCGTACATAGTTCTTGAAACACAGTTTAACATTGTGTTGGACGAAATATAGTTTAACGTCATACGGGACGGACACATCTCATCTGGGGATAGGCACGGCACGACGAGCAACACGACGTGAATGAGGACATAATCCCATACCACGCCGCGCAATCCCACAAGAGAGAGCGAGTCATAGAAAGCCAAAGAAATGATCTTAGTTTTAGGTCTTAGAATTCGGACCACAGGACAAGGGGGACGAGAGGCACACGATAAAGCGATTGCAAAACCCAATGTGAATGGGGCAAAACCCCGCTTACTATGTGCTCCCAGGGACGCGTTTAGGCCGAGAGACCGAGCGCAGAAAGTTAGGATGGGCCTGTGGGGAAATTCCCAGGAGCTCCTACGTATCTCATTAAGATGAGAATCAAGCCATACGTAGTTCTTGAAAGGCAGCATGACGCGATGGGGCGCCTGCGCAAAGAAGTCGTGCGGGTCTAGCCCTCGCAGCAAAAGAAGCGTCATTTGATATATCTTGTTTGTTCTTGAAGGTGAATGGTTTTTCTTTTGTGGGGAAACTGGCCTAGGGTAGAAATTCTTGGCATCTCCACAATAATCAAGCCATAAAAGGCGTTGACAAGCGGCATGGTAATCGACCAATACCTGGCGTGATGTCCCCCACGGGGAGGCTACCACAATGCAGTTCCATTTTTCTTCAGGCGGCCAAGATGATATTATCACAGTTTAAGGTCGTACGGTTTGGATCGACAGCACAGTTTACGGTCGTATGGCTTGGACCGACAACACAGTTTAACGTCGTATAGTTTGGACCAACATCACAGTTTAAGGTCGTATGTCTTGGACCAACAACACAGTTTAAGGTCGTATGGCTTGGACCAACATCACAGTTCAAGGTCGTATGGTTTGGACCGACAACACAATTTAAGGTCGTATGGTTTGGACCAACAACACAGTTTAAGGTGATACCATCACTGCACGCGATCCTGAGAGAGGAGCCTCGGGACAAGGGGCCGGTGAGGGTCCAACCATCAGGAGGGGGACAGGGGATGCTAGCTCCCAGCTGTGCTGGGCCCGAAACGCAATGTCCGGGCGACTCCTCGTTTCCCATGGGGATGAGGGTCAAGCTGCACACAACCTGCAAAGAAGAAACCCAAGCACATACTCTAGCGCTCAGATCGTGGGAGCCCCGAGAGACACCGTTACGCAGCTTGGTCTGTCTGACGTGTGGGGGTATACTGAGGGTTAGTACAGGGAGTGTCGAGATTCCACCTTGACACGGTGGGGCGGAACATGACATGAATCATGCCACCAACATTCAGGGCCTGGGGAAGCCGGCGTGACGACTGAGGATTACTGCTGACCATGTTCACAACACAGCATCCTATCATGTTAGCCATGGGGACACACAAATGAGCATCAACCGCTGACCATGTTCGCAACAAGGGATTTGTATCATTTTTTTGTCTGAAACCCTCAGGGGCGTTGGCCCGTGACGGTAGGAGAGCCCTTGGGCGTTGTATCCAGGCCGTTCTTGGGGGTCCCTCCGGGTGTGAAGGATGACGGGGGCCCGAATGAAGGGGAACACGAAGCTTGGAAAGTGGATGGAACTTGCCTAAGTCGAATCTGGCACTCCAAGTCCTAGACCAGAGTACTCTGAACACATTAGCAGACCACTGGAAAGGGTCAAAGGGTTCAGTCTGAGAGCGGCCAAAAGATGGCGGATCCCCGGGCAAAAGAGGGGGCGTAATTCCAAACACCCTGGCAACCAGGAGATCGTGGGATCTCCTAAGAGATGGGGCTGGACCTGACATCTAGGTGTTCAGGCAGTCCTACGTATCCCATTAAGATGGGAATCAAGCCATACGTAGTTCTAGAGGGCGCCTTTTAATGTCATGGGGAACATGACATAGGAGGGAAATCCTGAGGACAAGGTGTGCGTGGTGCAGCTATTGAAAACCCGTCGTGAATGAGGACATAATCCCATACCACGCCACACGATCCTGTGGTCAAGGCCCCAAAGGCGAGATAGACGCGATAGCGGACCTCAAGCTGGACCCAAAGACGAAAGGTCTGGGCGTTCCTACGTATCCCATTAAGATGGGAATCAAGCCATACGTAGTTCTTGAAACACAATTTAACATCGTGTTGGACGGAATACAGTTTAACGTCATGTGGGACGAAATACAGATCTTAGTTTTAGGTCTTAGAACTCAGACCAATAGGATCTTAGTTTTAGGTCTTAGAACTCGGACCAATAGGAGAATACGTTCAGGCAAAATACTGTTTGAGGAACCTGGCGTTGGTGGGAGGAGTGACACGCTCACCATCCATAGTCACCAGGGAATACGCGCCATTGGGATAGACCTTATGGACAATAAAAGGCCCCTCCCACTTGGGCTCCAACTTGGGTGGTTTCCTGCCGAGAATCATTGGCGCTCTGAGAGCTATCACCAGGTCACCTTGCAGGAAGGAGCGGAGGCGAACCTTCTTATTGAAAGCTCGATCCATCCTGCCCTGATGCCTTTCCAAGTTATGTAAAGTGCGAAGCCTACTTCCATCCAGCGCTTCCAATTCGGCTAAACGGATTTTGGCAACTCTGTCAGGCGCTTTCTGGTCGTAGACCACCATGCGTAATGAGGGCAGCTGGATCTCGATGGGCAGGACAGCCTCAGCTCCGTATACCAGGGAATACGGAGTCACCTGAGTGGAGTTACGAGTCATTGTCCTATAAGCCCAGAGGGCGTTGGGGAGTTTGTCCGGCCAAATTTTCTTGTTCTGACCAACCATTTTTTGCAGAATGTTAGAGAGGGTTTTGTTAAACGCCTCAATCTGTCCATTCGCCTGTGCATGATAGCGGGAGGTGTGGTTAGAGCGAATGTTGTACTTGGCGTACAATTTCTTCAGCTCGGCCGCTCGGAAGTTGGCTCCGTTATCCGTGAGGATAGCGTGAGGTACTCCAAACTGGTAGATGATGTTAGAGCTCACGAAGTCAGTGATAGAACAAGCCTTTACTTCCCTGAGCAGGATTGCCTCTGCCCACTTTGAGAAGAAATCCGTAGCGGTTAAGATGAACTGGCATTGGCGGGCCGTCGCCGGTGGGTAAGGCCTTATGACATCCAACCCCCAGACTGCAAAGGGCCAAGAATACTTGGTAGTATGGAGAGACTCTGGTGGCTGATGCACAAAGTTAGCATGAACTTGGCACACATGACACCTCTTGTCATACTCGATGCAATCGTGGATCATGGAGGGCCAGAAGTATCCCAACCTCCGAATCTGGTGAGACAACCGCGACCCGGCCTGGTGGGCGCCGCAGGAACCAGCATGCACTTCTTGCATGACCTGTGGGATCTCGAATCCTTGGAGACAACGGAGGAGAACACCATCAAACCCGCGCCTGTAATGGAGCTGCTCACGGCTGGGACCGCTTTGAAGGGTGAACTGCGGCGTGCGACGTCTGATTCATTCTCGCTCTTCTCGGTCCAACGGAAGATTTCCGTGCCGGAGATATTCAACCAAGGGCGTCCTCCAGTCAGGAACTGTCTCGATCACCACGCCTGAAGCCCCTGAGGGTCCCGACGTAGGGGCGCCAGTAGTGAGATGGTTCACTCGCGGGCCACGATCGCTCTCTGGCATAACGGGAGCAATGACTCTCCGGTGTGCCACGTGGATGATTAGGTCATCCTGTTCGGGCTCCGCAAGTGATGCGGCCAGGCTGGCCAAGGCATCTGCTCGACCGTTCTGCGACCGAGGAATGTGAACGACATCTGGCCGGGAGGGGAACTTAGCCATTAGACGGAGGGTGCACTCCAGCAACGACATGAGTTCTGGCTTCCTGACAGCATAGTCACCATTGACCTGCTTGATGACCAGATCAGAGTCCCCTTTCACACACAGATGGGGCACATTAACCTCCAGATCCAACTCGAGGCCAGTGATGAGGGCATGATATTCTGCCTCATTGTTGGTGCAGCCTTCTGACAATAGGAATGAATATGGCAGAATGGCTTGCTCTGGGGTGATGAAGACGATACCCAGGCCCACTCTGTTAAGCCTAGGATCGTTGAGCCTTCTACCGGTGGGGCTTCGGGAGGCTCCGTCAAAGTGCATCTTCCAGCATGGGATAGCGTGATCGACTGAGAGGATTGCCTCATCAGGAAAGCCTAGATCCAGTGGCTGGTCCACAGAGGCTGGGTGGGAAGTTAAGAAGTCTGCCAATGCCTGTCCTTTGACGGCCTTCTGAGGTACGAACCTGATGTCGAACTGCTGGAGGATCATCGCCCAGCGTGCCAATCGGCCGGTCAACATAGGTCGGTTCAGTATGTATTTCAACGGGTCTACCCGAGAGACCAGCTGTACCTCGTGGTGCTGCAAGTAGTGCCGCAATTTTTGTACGGAAAATATGAGCGCCAGGAAGCTCTTCTCGATGGGAGAATATCTCACTTCCGCGTTGAGGAGCATGCGACTGAGGTAGTAGAGGCTATTCTCTGTTCCCTCATTGTTCTTCTGGGCAAGAAGGGTGCCGAGGGATCGTTCCAGGGCGGTCACATAAAGGACCAACGACTTTCCAGGAACGGGTGGCATCGGGACCGGAGGTTGAAGAAAATACTGCTTGATTTCTCAAAAGTGATCTGACACTCTTCATCCCACCCATAGGCAGCACCTTTCTTCATGAGCCGAGAAAAAGGGATTACACTTGCCGGCCAGATTCGCAATGAATCGGCGTATATAGGCTAAGTGGCCTTGGAGGCCTCAAAGCTCCTGAATATTATTTGGGGGAGGCATCTGACTGATGGCCTTGATCTTCTCTGGGTCGATCTCGATGCCTCGATACCTAACAATGAAGCCAAGGAACTTTCTGGAGGTGACCCCGAAGGCACACTTCAACGGGTTCATCTTCAAATGGCGAGAATGGAGGAAGCCGAACACTTTCTCAAGGTCTTTGAGATGGTCCTGACGGTGACGAGATTTAACCACCAGGTCATCTACATATCACTCCACCAGCGTCCTGAGGATCAGCTTGAATATGCGGTGCATATCCCGTTGATAGGTGGCGCCCACATTCTTCAGGCCGAAGGGCATAACCCGGTAGCAGAAAGTACCCTGGGGGGCCCTGAAGGCAATGAACTCTTCATCCTCGGGGGCCATCTGGATCTGGTTGTAGCCGGAGTACCCATCCATGAAGGAGAGGACTTGGAACCCGGCCGTTGCATCGATCAACAACTCTGTCACGGGAAGGGTAAAGTCATCCTTCAGGCAGTGGCGATTAAGATCGCAGAAGTCGATGCAGACCCTGATCTTCCTGTTCTTCTTCCTGTCTGGCACGATGTTGGCTAGCCACGTGGGGTACTGGACTTCCTTGATGAAGTTGGCCTTGATGAGCTTATCAACTTCAGCCTCAACCATGACACCATGAGAGGGGTGCATTTTTCTGGGAGGCTGCTTGAACCCGCGATGGTTTGCTGGGAGGCCAAGGCGGTGGACGACTACCTGGGGGTCTAGTCCTGACATCTCATCATAACTCCAGGAAAACACATCACGGTGCTATTTGAGGAAGTTTATGTTCTGTTGCCGTTCCTCGGGGGGCATAGCGGCGCTGACCAATGTGGGTCTCAGGTCCGCCTCGCTACCGAGGTTCACCTGCACTAACTCGTCGACCGTGGTGGAGGCGCCCTCCTCAAAGGTAGTAGGAGCATCTTCCATGTCCTCCTCTCCGCTTATGGAAGGATCGTCCACGGGGGAAACTACTTCGGGGCGGCTAGACCCTGATGGGGAGCTGGCGCTGGCTTGGGCGGTGGAGGTCATCACGACGGGAGACTCATGCACGGTGGAGACCATGGCGACGAAGGTGGTTGATCCAATCCCATCTGGCCTTCGGCCCAAGGGGCCACACTTTACGACATCAAAGCAGTAGTGACGCGTTGGCTTGAGCCGGTCGATTCCGGCCCAACAAAACAGACACGTATGATGTACTTCCGTTGCCATGAGCCCAACGTACCGATATCGTACAGGGGTAGGAGGCTCGGGGATCACCTGAGCCTGGTTGGTGTAAGAGTACAAGGTGATTTCCCGCCGTCGCTTGGACTCGGAAATATGCCTTCCTTTGGTACCCGAGACAACAAAGAACTCTCCCATATCGGGGGTCGTGGCCTCCAACTGATGGATTGGGAAGACATATGCGTCATCCAAACCTGCCCAGGGATCACTTGTGACAGCGGCAGGCTCGACCTCACCTGTCAGGATCTGCTTGTCCTTGCTCTTGTAATAGTCAGCGCCCAGGTAACGGGCTTCACAAGAGGCAAATGGAGACGCATCTCCTTGGATCACGCCCACTCGACACTTAAGGGAGTATTTGAGGAACTGATGGTACGATGAGGGGACCGCTGCGTGAAGGTGGAGCCACGACCTGCCCATCAACGCGTTGTAGGCGGTGTCCTGAGAGACAACCATGAATTCGGTATTGGCGATTAGGCCGCCGAACTGGGTCTTCAGACGAATCTTGCCAAGTGGAGTTTTCTTGGTCCTGTCATACCCCTGGATTCTGAGGTCGGAGGGAGTTAAATCATCCTCATACAACCCCAGTTTCTACAGTGTCCGAGTTGGGATCAGGTTAATCCCGAAACCCGTGTCGACAAGACAGCGACGGACTTCCACGCCATTGAACTGGCCAGTGATGTATAGTGGGCGGATGTGCCCCTGTATGGGAAGGTCTTCATCTTCACCAGAAAATGAGATAACCGTCTGACATTCGGTGTCCTCAATCACCTCGGTGTGGAAGGATTTTGCGGCTGCTACCTCCTTTTCAAAATGGAGGGGGATCCTTAGAGCCTCGGCGAGCGCCTCACGCATTTCAGACGACAGGCGAAGGGACTCAAGGATGGAAAGCCTTGCCGGAATGCCAACCAGATGCTTCAGAACATCATACTTTCGCGCCAAACGCGAGCTTCTGCTTACAGGAGGTCGCTCTGCGATTGGGGGAATGACGGGCCCTGCTGGCGGGACTGGTGACTGACTGGTACTAGGCACGTCCTGCTGTCCACTAGCCGAAGCCCGGGAGGTGGCTGTCGTGCTAGGACCGGAAGGCCGTAGTCGGCCAGTGGCATGGTAGGGATGGTTGCGACACGGACAAGGCGGTTCCGCCCGATCCAGCAACACAAACAGTGGTGGAAGCGAACTTATTGACACCGGGTGAGGGATCCGGGAGTGCTGCTCTCTGTACCGGGCTTTCTGCCTGGTCTCGGTAGTGTGCACGACCTGACTAGAGGTGACGACTGCTGTGCCCCGGCGATTCACGTAGCCACGGCTCCGCCGACGTTGGCGACGGCTAGGGACATTGGGGAGGTCCACCTGGCACTCCTCATTGTCGGGAGTCAAAAAGGGATTTACCAACTCTACGGTGTTAACCGAAGCGTACCCCGGGATTTCACTCGAGGAGTCATCCACTACCGGACGAGGTCTCAGAGGGATCCCCATTTCTGGGGGCATGAAATCACCAAGTGTACAGGAAGATGACGGTAATGGCAGGGTGCGTTCTTTCTTCTTGCGCCGCCGCCTGCTCTTCTGGGAAGAGGTAGGCTGGGACGACGATGCCAAAGCGGCGCTCGCAGAATCCAAGGGCTCTGGCTGACTTAGGCGGGGACAGATGATTCCATGTGCACGGGAGACTGTCCTGCGGGCCATCCAGTCGTTATAATTCTGGGACCCACGGTTGGAAACCTGTTCCCACTCATCCCCGTTGTCACTGCTGCCATCTGATCTCACGAAGATACCTGCCACCTGTGCCGGGGCTGGGCCCAACCTGACTATGTTGTTGTCAATCTGGTCTTGGAGCCAGTCCTTGAACACATAGCATTGCTGGATGGTGTGTCCCAGGAACCGGTGACAAGGGCAGTAGTTAGGGTGATCAGTGAGACATGCCTCTTCTGGCTTCCGTCACTCAGGCAGTCGCACGATCCTCTGCTCCAAGGCGCTACAGAAATAACCGGGAACCTGGGCCTCGCCAAATGAGTAAGTCTGATTCCTTCTGTCTAGAAAGGGGGCTCTTAGGGGCTGACCATGACCAGGGGCCGGAGGAGCAGGCTGAGGAGGCGGAGCCGGATTATCTCGCCTATGTGGTGGCAGTGCATTACGCGGAGGTGCCTGCTGATTTTGAGGCAGTCTCTGCTGGGCCGAAGGCTGTGCCCGTGGGGGTGGACCCCTATGAGCCTGCTGAGCTGGCCTCACTGGCAGCAACTTTATCTGTTTGGGGGCCTCTATTTGGGCTACAGCAGCAGGCTCGGCTCTGGCGACTCTCCTTGCAGAGATTACAGGAGGCAGCAGGCGTGCCTGACCGGCCTGTTGCAGGGCTTCTTCGAGGCGCTGAGCCTTGTCCGAGAAGTCCTGGAACCCTCCGGGGTAATTCTGTGTGATCAGAGAAGGAACCAACTCTACCTTGACGTTCCCTACACACATCGTCAGTAATTGATCCTGAGTCAGTGGCATGTCAAGGGAGTATGTGAGCCCCTTCCACCGGGCGACGAAGTCCGTGACTCGCTCATCGGGCCTTTGTTTTCACCTAAAGAGGTCTACAATGTTCGTCTTCCGGGTTGTGGAACTGAACTGGTAGAGGAATTTCTAGCGAAGGTCCTCCCAGCTAGTCACAGATCCAACAGGGAGCTGGCTGTACCAGACGAATGCTGGCCCTTCCAGTGTCTGAACGAAGCAACGGATCTTGGCAGCCTCCTGCTGCACCGGAGTCCCTAACATAGGCCTGCACCTCGAGTTGAAGTGGGCCAAGTGTTGTGGTGGGTCTCCGGTCCCATTGAAGGGGGCGAAAGTGGGGTTCCCAAACCCCGGAAGGGCCGACATATCATCCACCCATGCTGGGTATGGCTTGCCGTCCGGTGAGATTTCCACCTACTGAGTTTCCAGGGCCTCCAAGCGGGTGATGAGTACTTCCATCAGATCATCCGGATGCGGATTCCTGTCCTGACGGGGATCTCTAACCACGAGCGCGTTGCCAGGATCTTCGATACGGTAGTCACGCTCAGCAGCTCACGGGGCGGCTGGCAGAGCGACTCTCGGGGTGGCGAGAGGAAACCGAGCAGGGTCCCCCAGGTGGTCCCGCCTCTCGGGGGGGGGGGGGGGGGGGCTCGGCGAAACATATCGCGCCCTCTTTCCATGGGTTCCAGCATCTCCCCTGTCAGCGAACAAAACATGGTCATGGTTGCCTGGGGGAATCTCGGCAAGGGGTAGATGCTCCTGCCCCTGCTGTCCTGGTCTAGGGTTACCGTAGTCAGGCCGCCGCTCTGCAATGCATTCGGCCAAGAACTCATCAACCAGACTCTTTTGCTCAGTAAGATGTTGGCGTAGCATGGCCCTCTCGGGATCTTCCTCTACCTTCTGCACCGAGGCAGATGGGTCAGTGAGTTTGAGAGACCCGACGGGCTCTTTACCCTTGCCGATGTTTCGGCTCAGTGTCAGTGCCTCCGTAGGTACAAGGAGACCTAGGAGGCTCCTCTGTTGGAGAGTAATCCTCCCAGATGGGTCCAGTAGCGGCCTGTCCTCAGGGGGTGAATCCCCATCGAGGGGCTCCACACCGTTTCCCTCACCTGACAGGTCAACCATGTTGACTGCCACTGCCCTTGGCGACGTTCCCTCAGGGCCACCCAGTGAATCGGGCTGTCGACGGATCGCACAGAAAAGAAGAGCAGCATACTGCCCCCATCCGTGGACGTGCGTGTGGGGGGTGGCTTCCTCAATAACTTTGCGGAGTACTTGAAAACTCTGGATGCATTGTTGCTGGAGGGCCTCGTGGTGGCCCAACGACTCAGGGTGCCGAACCGCGGGGAGTGCTGCCAGGTCGACCCGACGACACTTCTCACCGATCTCCTCGAGATGCGCTTGGCTCTTGGGATAAGGCGCTAGCTGATGGCGAAGGCGGGAGTGGGTCACCCGGAGGGTCTGGCGGAAGCATTCAAACTCTCCCGGGGTGAGTGACTCTGGCACATCAAAATCCGATTCTGAGACCGGCCAAAACTTCTCAGGGAAGAGGCCTGCTGCAAGAACGATCCAGAAGCTCCATGACTCTAGTTTGGGGTCCGGAACTTGCTGCCTCTGCTTGTCCGTCGTGGATAGTCGGGGAACTGGCAATGGCGCTGAGGCAGGCCGCCGGGCCGGTGGGCTGGCCGGCGGGGAATACAGCGAATAGGCCGACTGGCCGCCGATCCCTGAGTCATCCTCCAGGGGTTGCAGTGCCCTCGCTGCCACGTCGCGATAGGATGGGCCGGCGAATGGGCCTCCTGTCACAACGTCAGTGCTTGTTGGGGGTGTGTCACTTCGCGGCTCTTCCAGCGGTCCCCAAAAAAGTTCCCCACCCTCCCTGATAGGGGCGGAAGGTGCTTCTGGGGGGGCCAGTGGCAACTGCGGGTTTGACCCCTGGGGGTATGCCTCGTCCTCGTCCTCCTGGATATACCTCCGAAGGGAGGAGGGAATCATACGGATCTCGCATTCAGGGAGTACAAGACTGACGCGCCGCGTCCCCATCCCTGCCCTCAACTTGAAGGGTTGGGGGGAAGGTTCCATCATCGAGTCGTACTCTGCCTCAGAATCCGAGAAACGGACTAGTCTAATTTCCGTCCGGACTCCCCTGACATTCCTCCTACGACGACGACGCCCAGCCTTCCTGCCCCTGGGTGGCTCCTTAGGGTAAGGATGATTTCCGTCAAGGGGTCCCCCGGCCGCAATAGAGATGGGGCAGAGGGGACTGAAGGCCGGGGTGTGAGAAGCACCGAGACAGATGTCGAAAGGGACATGGGGAGGACCTCCATGTGAGTGAGCGACTAGATACGCAACGGCTCCATACTCGCGGCCGACAGTAGGGGGAGTGACCTCATACTCGATGCAGTGGGCGCTGGAAAGAGTCACACCCGGAGTATAGCCGTCGCGAAGAAGCCTTCGGCTTTCCAGATCAGTGGCACCGAATGAGCCTTCATGGTGGGTAGCACTACCGCGGATTGGTCCGCGGTGGCCATTGCCAGTGCCCGCGATCGGGAGATTCGACCCAACTCGCCTACAGGGCGGTCGGGGTTTCGATCCCAGTCGGGCCTGTGGCTACCCCTGCTCAACGTGTGCGGGGGTCTGGTACTAGGAGTCAGCAGTGGCTCGGGCCACAGTGGTTGCTGATGTTGGTGCCCCAGGACGGGCATTCTCTTCTGCTTGCGCCCGACACTGGCGTCGGGTCATATGGGTCGGAGCTGGTGGTGCGGGCATGAAGATTGCCTGCTCCTCGGCTCGGGGGGTCGGACAACGGCGTCGACACAGCCTGGCAGGGGTTCTTTCCGTTGACCCCTGGGACGGGTCTCCGATCGGGCGGACCCGGACATCCCCCACCTCGTTGGCACAGGGGAGGGATGTGTCAAGGCGCTCCGGGGATAGGCTCCCGAAGCGGTTGAACGTCGGAGTGGGGAGCGGCGGCTCCCTGTGCGGCCCTCGGGGGTGGCAATGGTGGTGAGGCGCGACCACCTCTAGATCCAAACGGGCCATACCCCTGGTGGGGATGATCCCTTCTTCATCGTACTTATGAAACAGGTCGTTGATCACCCTCCGTTGGATGATTTCCAACGGGGATAGGGGGCGTGAGCGCCCGACTGCTACGACGGTCGAAGTCGAAGCGACTGTGGAAAAGGTGGGACCGCACGGGGTAGCTGCGTCGGTGCTGCCCCTGCCCCTGCGCCGGTGGGCAGGTGGCGCTCGAGCTCTGAATGCAGTGACCTGATTCCTGGAGGCAGGGAGATGAACCCATTAGCATCAACATGAAAAGAGATCAACAACCAAGGCCCAATGTCATTCCGTCTTCCATAGTCGGCGAGAGGGGTCCACACTGACGACATCACAGAACGGAGTGGTCAACGTCCTGACGGCCTCAACCCCTGGCCGGTTTCACGTCCCGGTGAGGGTTACCCGTACCTGGTGACATGCTAATCTTCCGTCACCCCGACCGCTACCATTCCCCGTATTGAGGAGAAGAGCTTCACGTCGGGTTCACCATTTTTGTTGCTCCGATGCTTTCGCTGGGACGCGCACATCCGTCTGTGGGGAGGATGCGCTGCTTGTTACCCCGCATTCCCACTTTCCAAAGGCGGGCGACATCCGTTCCTTGTTCAGGGACGTCTTCTCCTTGATCAAAACCGGGATGATGGGATGTCGGTTCTTCCTTCCATGGATTCCTCCTCAGAGCTCGTCACCAAGTCCGGGTCTCCCTCATAGATTTAAGACGGGTTCGTGAAGATCATTCCTGGCGCCATATCTACATGGATGCCAGTTAATTACGCCGCTTCCATCGAGACGCTCCAAGGGGTCTTGTCGGGGCAGCAACCTTCGTTGAGGAGAATGGTCGCGCTGGGGTGTCATTGGCATGTCCGTCTTCAGTCCCTCGTCACAGGGCTTCTCGAGGGCGCGGAAGCCCGAGGTATCCCACATCAAACGCGGGGAATGTGTACCATCTTAGGTTTTCCTCAGCTTCCCATGTTTAACATGGGGTATGTCGCGAGTTTAACGTCTTGCGGAGACAGATCGGGTTGAAGGACCCCTAGGGGGAACACCGATGTTGGGGCCAACACGTGGGCGGCTTCCCAGATGTCATGGAGTGGGATGAGATGGCATGATCTTATCAGGATGTGGCGGCCCGGGTAAGAATCAAGATGGATGGTGGAGTGAGACATGGGGGTTACATTCTGAGACGACCCAAGAGGGGGAATACAGTTTAATGTCATGCAGGACGAGATACAGTTTAACATCATGCGGGATGAGATACAGTTTAACGTCATGCGGGATGAAATACAGTTTAACGTCATGTGGGATGAAATACAGTTTAACATCATGCGGGACAAAATAAAGTTTAACGTCATGCGAGACGAGATACAGTTTAACGTCATGCGGGACGGGATACAGTTTAACGTCATGCGGGACGAGATACAGTTTAACGTCATGCGAGACGAGATACAGTTTAACGTCATGCGGGATGAAATACAGTTTAACGTCATGCAGGATGAGATACAGTTTAACGTCATGCGGGAAGAAATATAGTTTAACGTCATGCGGGATGAAATACAGTTTAACGTCATGTGGGACGAGGGGTTTGGGGCTTACGCTCTGAGGCGGTCCATGGTGGTCAGGAAATCGACGTGGAGAGGTCGGGACGACCGGGTGGTGGGATTGAACCTCATAGAGGCTTCCTACGTACCATGCGTTAGCACGGATCAAAGTCCACGTAGTTTGCTGGAATGGGGCTTACGCTCTGAGACGGCCCATGGTGGTGTCATGGTCAATGCGCTCTCTAAGCCCATGTGAGTCATGCTCGGTGTGAGAAACAAGAGGCAGCAGGGACCAGACGATCACGTCACAAAGGTTGCGTTCGTGAGAAGCGGAATGGGGCTTACGTGTTGAGTGGCCCAAAGAGGAAACAGAGGCTTACACGTGGTTAGCGGCCCTTGGCGCCGGGGCTTACTCCAGGGTGGAGGCCCGTGGTGCGACAAAGCGCAGTGGGAAAGGGACTCCACTGGCCTTGGCAGGGGGAAGTACGGAGATTCACGGGTGCAACCTTCCATTGAGAGGCTAGGGGCTTACGCTCTGAGGCAGCCCTTCCCCCACGGACAAACGCCACTCCGACAAGGAGGATCTCATTCCATTTGAGGAAGAGTCCATTCCTGTGGAGACGAGTGGGCGTAAAGAATGCCCGATCTGGGGGGACCCTGCGTGCGAAGCACGGGGTCGGACCATAATTTAATGTCATGTGTTAAGGATGGGGTGCTTATTAGTTTAACGTCCTGCATCTTGGACGAGGTGGGTTCACTCCATTCCCCTAGGGCTTACATGCCCAACGCCCTCTACCCCTTGTGGGAGGGAAGGCATCGGCAAGGCCGTCGTGAAGGGGGGCCACAGGGCAAACCACCAGGGGGTCCACGTTAGCGTGGCTATGCGAAGAAGCAATAGTCGTTAGCGTGCCTATGCGGAGAAGCATAAGGCAAAGCAACTCAAAGGGAAACACCACCCAAGGGACCTTGAGGTTACTTCGCACGAGCCTGGAAGGCCGTACGGGAGAACAACGCATGGCGCGCATGCCTGGCAGGGGAGACATCAGGTGCCGGCACAGAGAGGCAGCCAAGGGGCGTCAAGGTGAAGGGTCCTGGGCTTTGTGCGCAAAAAATAAGGCTTGCGCGCAAAACACCGGGATGGCACGCAATTGGAGCAAGGGAATTGTGCAAGGAGAGGGGATTGCGCGCAGGGTATTGCGCGCACAGAAGGGGATTGCGCGCATAGGACACGGATTGCGCGCAAGGAAGGAACCCGAAGGAGGGGGCAAATTCACTTAAGTCGGTGGGGTTGCGCACAAAGGCGAACCCCGGGGTAAGGTTGCGTGAAAAGAGGAGTTACCTGGAAGTCATCTTGCGCGCGGGGGGAGTCGAATTGCGCGCACGAGAGCCGTTCCGAATTCCGCAACTCCCAAACCATTCGGGGTCGCCTTCTATTTATAGGCATCGGCCGACGTGGAATCCAGGCGGCGCACGAAATCTTCCACGCCGGGAGCCACCTGCGCGCAAAATCTCACCGCGAAGAACTGGAGCGCGCAATTATTGCGCACCGCATCGGCTCGATTCCGCGAATCCCAGGGATCCTTCGCGCGCACAACATTTTTGCGTGCGGATCCTCCTTTATTTCACGCACCACTTCCCGGGCCTCCGGATCGGGCCTCTGATTCCGAATATGACTTCGCTTCATCATTTCGAAACTTCCTCCGGGAGTTACGGACTTGTTCGGCGTCTACAGATTCAATTATCAATGATCATGATAAAAGTAAAATAAATGGATTGGCAATTGAATAATAAATTACGACAAACCAAATACACGAATAAAGAAAATGAAATCAATCTAACAACACCTTCCCCCTTCTATTACATAACCCTAGAACATGGATAGTTTACCCCCTCATCCTAGTGGTGAGAGTATTAGAGGGAAGGAGAAGATAAAAAGAAAGCATAATGAAATTGGAGATGAAACCGGGAGGACCTTGCGCAAAGCAGCTTCTCACTCCAAGCTTTGGTCTCTGGGATCTCTTCAATAGTAGCAGGCTATCCCTCCATTTAAAGAACTTCAAGTGGGATCAAGATGCATTCAATGCCGTTATAATGGTGTTAGAAAATCTCCATAGTGGGTCCTGGGGTCAAATATTTGAGATTCTCATTAAAAATCCCATCAAAGGCTCATAACCGGGTCTGTCAGGATATTACATGATGTGTAAATTCATCTTTCAATTTTATTCACTTCACATCATGTCTCTCTTTCATGAATTGCACCGGTACATGATGTGTAATTTTAGTTTTCTATTTTGGATGCCTTGTTCTGCCTTGGTTCTTCAGTTTCGTGCCTTATAAGTGCTCCATGCTCATCGTCAAAAATCTGGTGTTGCACTGCTTCACTTCGCTCATGGTGGGAAGTGTCATTTTTCTCCTTCTTCAATTATCTGTTGCATCCTTCCATAACACACAAAATGAGTTAAACCATTCAAAAATTGGCCGGAATATTCATTTAAATACAGAAATCAATATATCAAAACAACATAAAATACATGCATGAAATACAATTATCTAGAAGAAAATAGATTATGTTTAAGATATTATGATCATATAATTCCTCCAAAGGAAATTTTCACATAAAAAAATCCCAAAATAAAATTAGATTGTAAAAGAAATCCCTTACTACTTTGGTAATCATTGAATCAAAACTCCTTAAAGAAAAAAAGTGAATAAAAAAAACTGAATACCATGAATAAAGATGGATTCATGATATAAAGTGTAAAAAGGTCAGTATATACTCCATGTGAAATAAATTAGATGCATAATGTAAAGAATGTATCATTGAAATGGAAACGAGATGAAATTACCCTTACCTTGGGTCTCTGCTTAGTCACACGTGTTTGGTCCTCCTGTATAATGAATTTAAATTTATTAAATACTTGATTAAGAATATTTTTCATCTATATTTAATTTTTATGGTCCTTTTATAATTATTTGAAATATATTCATTGAATATTTCTAGCTTATGTCGACCACTTAAGGTTGTCCGATTAATTTCTCCAAAATTACTTTGGTATATTGTTCATGTTTAAAGGAGTTATGAAAGGGTTCCATCCTCTCCAAAATGTTAATAATTTCATGAATATAATTTTTATTCATTAAATACAATTTTAGATTCATCCATGCATGGTGGTAATAGAAGAATGAATCACATCGTTTCGTGGAGGCAGTAGCCCACATGTATACACAAGCGGCGTTATAATTTTCCAATGGATGGAAGGGTAAGAAGGTAGATGATATATTTTATTTCCAGAATCCTAATTATGCCACAAATATCATATATATTTCATTAATTTTACTTTTATAACCATCCAAATAAAATAGTGATGAAAAATGAATTACACCGCTACATGGAGATGACAAGCCGTACATACGCACAAACAATGTTTTATTTTTCTATTGGATGGAAATGAGGTGAAAAATGGTTGTCACATAATCAAAATAACATCTCCTTATATCGGTGATACTATAGTCATTATTTTAGGATATATACAATATATTTAGAGGAAATATAATATGAAATAAACTTTGAAAGAGTCGGATAAGACGATTATCTCTTCATTGAGAGACCTCTTTTGTCTTACACCTCAAACCTTCTTAGGACAATATTAGGGTAAAACCAAGAGCTCAAGAAAAAAGGAAGGAATATAGGACAGTTTTGGAAAGTGATTTTTTCTAAGATAGAGGGTTCAAAGTTTGTTAATAAGAGAGGAGAAGATGTGTCCTTTTATAAACAAGGGGAGGGGAACACATGAAATTTCTTAAAATACTTTAATAATATAAAGTCATTTTCTTGTGCAAGTGGCTCAAAATTTCTATATACTAGAATATAATAAGGATAAGGTTGAAATAAAATAAAAAATGAGGTTTAATCAAGTATTTTGTGTTATCTTGAAGCCCAATCCCTTTATTTTTAACATTTTAACCCATTTTACCCTTAATTGAGACAATAAATATTTACCATGGTTACTATTCATTATGACAAAAAATTCAGTTGAACTTATTAACTAATATTAATTACAATGATTCCAAATATGAAATCCATTTTGTATGATTCAACTCCTATAATTGGTAGAAATTACTTTTAATATAAGTTCTCAAAACACAACTAAAACCATTTTTAGAAAAATGTTTATTTTATGCATAAAAACGATGTTACAAAAAAATAAATTATAATGTTTATTCCAATGAAATTAATTGGATTATGTTAAATCAAAGGAGAATTAATTTTTCTTTCAAACCAAACCAAAACCTAAAGTAACCTTGTAAATACTTTATTAAGAGAAAATAATGAAAACCTATTTTTTATATGAACAAAAACATTACTTAAATTTCAAAAATGTTAAACATATATTTCTAAGTTTGAAATTATATTTTTATATGAATTATATGAATTATTAAATATATATTTATTTGAGAAAAAATGTTTGATAAATAGTCAAGTTATTCTTATATAATTATAATTTCATAAAAGTGACTTTTTGTAAAATAAGTATCTTTCACTATTCACCCAAAAATAAACTATTTTGAAAAATCTAAAAAATTTACCCTAAGTTAATTTTGACATGATAAATTCAAAAATAAAGTTCATATTTTCAAATATTTTTTCCAAAAGGTAGAAATTAATTATAATTAATCACACATAAAACACCTAAAACCATTTTTATGAAGATTGTATTCTTATGATATTAAATGAATTTATTCTTATACTCTGCCTAGTAACAAAAATTAGATTAATGATTTTTTTGATTGAATCCATTATTTTTTTAAGAAAATACTTTCTACATATATTTCATAATTCGGTTATTCCAATTCATACTTGTCAACCCAATGACTACATTATAACATTCATATTTAAATAATATTATTTCCCAGTTTATTTAAGCTCGAGGTTTCATGTGGTGCACACTATCAAACATAATATTTGTTTAAATGAAACTAAAATATTGGTATGTTACATTCCTCCATCCTTACAGAAATTGTGTCTTCACAAATTTAATTCATTTTGTGCATATCATGACATTTTAAATGATTTTATCATGAATTTTAATTTCTAGGTTAAGACTAGGGAACTTACTATTTTTTGAATAAACAATATGTGCACCTTTATAAGAATTACACTCGTGAATGTGATTCTAGAATAGTACTTTAATAATTAATTGATACTTTCCATATAAAACTTAATAGATTCATCTTCTATTTCTTAAGTTTGAGGAATTATAAGAAAATATACTTACTTGATTCCTTTAAAATTTCCAAGTATTTTTCCCCTTTGATTGGGTATTTTAGTTAGCTTCCACTTTTGATTCTAATGATGAATGATAAAGAGGAATTTTTAACTTTTTAAGTATAAAAATCAACCTTTAATGGATCATATTATCCATAAAAGAAAGACAAGTTATTTTTCCTAACGAAAAAATGATTAGAATAAGTTAAGATAATCCTCAATATGAATTAACCTTATTATGAATAAGTAATAAAAAAAATCCTAAAATATCAGTAAAAAAACCCATAAAAATGCTATAAAACTTTGACCATTAAATTATAATACCACTAGTTCAACATAAATTATTTTATGTATTATCTACTAATTACTAACTCCTCAAAAATAATTAAACCCCCAAAATCAAGATTACGTCAAGGCCAAAAATAAATAAAAAAATCATGTTTTCAACTAGGGAATAACTATTCATCTTAATAGAAACCACTTGATATATTATCATTATAAATAGATTCCCATAGGGTGTATTGATTTACAATTCCTTCATCAGAGTGTTAAGTGATGATTCAATATCCATATAAAATATAAAAGAGTGTGTAGATCTAGAATCAAACAAAGCACGAGTTTACGATCAAAGTACTTGCTATCACAACTTAATGGATTTCAACTTTAGTTGTAGTAATTTCATAAGCTTGGCCTTGCTCCCTTAGAATTTTCTAAGGAAAATTCCCTTGACCATTGGAGCATTCATTTGCGTAATAACCCATATCCCTAGAGTTGAAACATTAGACATTGGGGGCTTCTTTCTTTCCCTTTCATTCACGCTCCTGATATACTTTCTATCCACACTTTAAGTAAACTTCCATTCCCTTCAAGCAAGTATCAGGGTGTTTATTTTCACAACTATCATATGTGATAAATTCCATCCTTCCCTTTTTATACTTAATCCCATTTCTTTTTTCTTGGTGCTCAGTTGCCCTCTTCTTCTCTTGATTTCCTTTGAAAATATGTGACTTGGATAATCCCTTCTTCTTCCTGATGACACTTGATACCATATCATCATATGATGAAAATGTTTAAGATACTGGTTACCTTCAAAGGCTTGATTTAATCCCATAAATGAAATGATTATTCTTACTTTCCAGATTACATATTTAGTCCATAGCATACCTTAATAATCTTGTAAAGTTTTTCTTATCCTTAGAAACACTTTCTTCTTCCTTTTATCTTAGATTGAGAAGTCGCCTTTCCATATCAGTTCATTGTTTATGAAGAAATTATTTTTTGAAGAATATCTCCTTAAAAGTATTCCATTATATTCTCTCTATCTCCTCCTCCTCATTTTTATTTTGAAATAATGACAACCATTGATCAACATCTTCCCTTAAACAATACACCACCAAAATAACCTTCTCCCTTTCATTATTTATCAAACCCAAAAATATCTTTTCAAGGGACTTGGTCCACTGTTAAGCTATCAATGAATTAGTATTTCCATTAAAGTATAGAGGTTTCTTCCACATGAAGGATCCCAACATAGGGGAATTATGCTGTGGAATAACATATTTCTCAATATGGTCAATCTTATTTATCATAACTCGAGTTAGCTTCCCTAATATGGCCATGATCTTATTAATTCCAATACTAGTTGTATTGGCTTGCTCCACAGGGAAATACTTACATTGACTATGGGTGTTTATTCCCTTGCTTCCACTAGTTGTTATCACTAACAATGACACACATTGAATTAGATCATAATCATCATGAATATTGAGCCATAAAATACAAAACCCTATAATCATAAAAGTTCTCAAATAACCTAAGTACTTATTATAATTCTAATTCTAGCTATGTTCATTTAAAATACAGTTCCAAAGGTTCCTTTTAAACTTCATTTTCTACCAACAATAACACCTCAACTCCAATAACCTAGGTATGATGTTTAATTTATTACATTGGTACAATATATAAGGGATCACACCATGTATGATTGATCAGTCTAGTATTCTTAGAAAACTTGATACATACTTTATTCCCATATTACATTGAATATATAAAAACATAGCATAAGAAACATTATTGTATTATTGAAATCGTTCAAAGTATCCTTCTTCATATCCTAGGGGAAGGGAAAAAAATATAGGGTGAGCTTCAATGCTTAGAAAGGGTTACATACAATAGAATCTATCATGAGTAAATAAATTATATTCAATATGGAAGAGCGGATAATCAAAACACATGTCATTCAATCAAAAAATTTAATTCAATGAACATTCATTACTAATATAAACATAGAAATCACATGGATAATGGTAACTGAATTCTTAATAAAGAAAATTCATATATTCGAACATTCATGAACTTTACATCGAAGCTTAGGTCATGTTATCATGAATCTTACCTTCAATTCCACTGAACCAAGACACTATTCTTAATAATTGGGTAGGTGTAAACCAAATACCCATCTAATGTGGGCATCCGTTATGTATCACAAGACCTATCAATGCATCGAGGGGCTATCTATAACTAAGTATCACCAGTCACTTATACATCCTATTCATTCCTAATATATTTAATGATCAATACAATTCATTCTTAATATGCCTTATAAATCAACATTTATCTATATGAATCAAGAATACATAATATTTCCCCAGTCAATGAAATAAAACAATATGATCATAAGAAATCTAGAGAAATAAGGTGGATGACATCATTATAGTATATCTCCAGTAAATTATAAGAATCGTTGAAGGATTTCGACATAGATATAAATACTTTTAAAAGAATATTTGAGGATTTCTTTGAAAACTTGAGAAAAATATTATCTTTAACAACTTTTTTGGAAAACTTTTAAGAATATTTATTTTTAAACTATTTAAAATAAATTCTAATATGGTTGGAAATGAATTTGAACAATAATTGGATCATAGAAAAAAATATTCTTGAAAACATTTTAAAGAACATGAACATGGAGGAAAAGGTTTGTCGACCAAAGTGGAAATAAAGTTGGGTTTTCTTAAAAATATTTTCTCAATCATTTTATGTACCAAAGAGATGAGAATGATAATATTAATTAAAAATTATAAGAATATCCATAGGAGAAGAAAATATATGGGGTTTAAGATATTTGGATCATATAATTTCCCCAAAGGAAATTTGTACATAAAAAATCCTGAAATAAAATGAGATTGTAAAAGAAATCCCTTACTGTTTTGGTAACTTTTGAATAAAAAAACTTAAAGAGAAAACTTGAATAAAAAACATTTAATACCATGAATAAAGAGTGATTAATCATATAAATTGTGAAAGTGTAATTATATACACCATGTAAAATAAATTATGTGCATAATGTTAAACATGTCTCATTGAAATGAAAATGAGATGAAATTACCCTTACCTTGGGTCTACGCTTAGTCATATGTGTTTGATTCTACTGTATAATGAATTTAAATTTATTAAATACATTAAGAAGAACATTTTAAATCTATATTCCATTTTTTAATATCCTTTTACAATGATTTCAAATCTATTCATTGAATAGTTCTAGCTTACATCGACCACTCTAGGCTGTTTGGTTAATTTCTCCAACATTACTTCAGTATATTGTTCACGTTTAAAGGAGTTATGTAATGGTTCCATCATCTAATTTTTTTTCATAATGTCATTATTTTTTTCATTATATATTATTTTATTATCATAAATTCATGGTGGTAATAGAATAATTAACCACATCACTTTGTGGAGGTGGTGGTGCACACGTACACACGAGCGACATTATAATTTTCCAATGGATGGAAGGATAAGAAGGTAGATGATATATTATATTTATAGAATCATAACTATGTCAATATAATATATATTTCAGTAATTTTACCTTTATAACTATCCAAGTAAAATGGTGATGAAAAACGAATCACACTACTACGTGGTGATGGTAGGCTGTACGTACGCACAAGTGATGTTTTTTTCTATAGGAAGGAAAGGAGGGGGAAAATGGTTGTACCGTAATCATAATAAAATATCAGTATATTGGTGATAATGGATTCATTATTTTAGGAAGGATATAACATATTTTAATAAAGTAGAAGAAGAAATAAGCTTTGGGTAAGACAATTACCTCTTATTTGAGAGACCTCCTTTGGGTTACACCTTAAGCCATCATAGGATGGTCTTAGGGTAAGAGAATAAGATCAAGAACAAAGGGAAGGGAATCTATAAATATTTTTTGGTAGGTATTGGATGATATAGAGGGATCAAAATTTTTCAATAAGGGAGGAGAAGATGTGCCCTTTTATAAGTGAGGGGAGAGACACACATGAAATTTCTTAAAATATTTTCATAATATAAAGTCATTTTCTTGTGATAATAGCTAAAAAATTATCATATATTCTAAGATGATAAGTTTAAGGTTGATATATAATCAAAAAATAAGTTTTAATCAAGTGTGTTTTGTTATTTTTAAGCCTTATCTCTTTATTTTTAACCCTTTTAACCTGTTTTACCCTTAACCAAGGTGATAAATATTTACCATGGTTACTATTCATTATGACAAAAAATTAAGTTGAACTGATTACCTAATATTAATTATTTTTAATTCAAAATATGTAATCCATTTTACATTATTAAACTCTTAGAAGTGGTAGAAATTACTTTCAATATACGTTCACAAAACACAATGAAAACGGTTTAAAAAATGCTTATTTTAAACATAAAAATTATTTACAGCAAAATAAAGTATAATGTTAATTCCAATGGAATTAGTTGTATTATGTTAAATAAAATGAGAGTTATTTTGTATTCAAACCAAACAAAAAACTGAAAGGAACCTTGTAGATGCTTGATTAAGAGAAAAGAACAAAAAAATATTTTTATTTGAACAACAACCTCACTTAGGTTTCTAAAATGTTTAGCATATATTTATAAGTTGGACATTCTATTTTTATATGAATTATATTACTTATTAAATATATATTTATTCTAGAAAAAAGTTTTATAAACATTAAATTTATTATTATATCATTATAATGTCATAAAAGTGACATTTTTTGTAAAATCAGCATTTTTCACTATTCACCCAAAAATAAACTATTTCTGAAAAATATAAAAAAATCACCCTAAGATAATTTTAACGTTATAATTTAAAAAATTAATTTCATTTTTTCAAATTCAATTTATAAAAATTTCAGAAATTAATTATAATTATTCACACATAAAACATCTAAAAACCATTTTTACGAAGAATGCATTCTTATGGTGTAAAATGAATTTATTCATATACTTTTCCTAGTATCAAAAATTAGATAATTTTTTTATTAAATCCATTATTTTTATTAAGGAAATACTCTACATATATTTCATAATTCAGTTATTCCAATTCATACCTTCTAACCTACTTATTAGGTTATAATAATAATACTTAAATAATATTATTTCACGCTTTGTTTAAGCTTAGGGTCGTGTGTGGTGCATGATCTAGAAAGTATTACTTATTTAAATGAAACTAAAATCTTATGGTGTTATTTTCTCCCATCCTTACAAAAATTATGTCCTCACAATTTAAATTCATTTTGAGCATATCATTGATTGGGTTTTGTACGATCGTCACATGACCATATGCAGCGGAAGAAAACTTAAACATAGCAAGATATATCATCAAGAATCAATATGTAAATAAAAATATAGAAACATAGTACATAGAAAATTCCAACAACAATAGTATTCCTCTTCCTTGGTGAAGGAGAATGTTGGATAAAGATCACCAAGCAGTGAACCAAAGAACCCTGCCTCTGAGGGGAGAACATAGACCAATGGATCTATGATCATATCATGAGGATACCCAAATGATGAAGGTGTGATAATTAATTCATCTTAGATGATGAATAACAATACGGGAAGAGAGAATTTGACACACCCAATAGAATAGGACACCATCCTCTTATATAGGCATAACCCGAGGCTCCATGCATCATATGTGTTTCATAATGTTGGGTTAATTAATTGAATGTTTTCAATGAATTAATATAAATCCATTACAATATTTATAATGATTTGTAACTGATAATAAAACCATTCAAGATAAATAAATGTATATCATATATATATTTTATCGCATGTATATTTAATACATAAATAAAGACACCTTCATCACATGAACGTATTAAATATCCACTTATATATATATATATATAATATCATATACTATATATATATATATTAGTGCGCATCCAACAATATTCCACTTGCACTAAAATCCCATAAAGACTTTATTCATAACTTCACAACTCTTTATGAATCCACCCAGACTATTTTGGATATGATTTTTCATCAAACTCTCTTCATTTTGAAAAAACATTTGTCCAAAATTTTATCCTTATCCAAGGGCCTAAATTTGTGAACCTAAGGGTCTTATTAGTGTTGAAAAAAACTATAAAATATCTATTTTATAGATGTAAACAAAGAGCATCCTCTTGAAAAACATCAGTGCTACTTAATATATTAAGGGGTCTGGTGTGATCTCCATTAAACATACTCATATATCTATATAAACATGTTCACCAAAATATGTTTCATATACATCATATGTATCTTATATTATCCTTTTTTATGACATCAAGTGAACACTGGATATATAACTTTTCAATCTAGTATTGGCCTCTCATTATTTTCTTGATTCTCTGAAAAAGACTGACCAAGTGGATGAATACATCACATGTCATTCATCTATCTGATAAACACATTAAGTGTCACTTATCCAAGTAGTTGAACACATCATATATGAAACTACTTAGCATGTCCATGAATTTCCTCAATCTAATTAAATTAAGGTACAAATGTCTTTTCTTGTCATACAAGTGGGCAAATCCCATCTTAGTTGCATTCTAACCGATGACATGATCAACAACATACCCAACCACCCCTGATTAGCTAAGTACATATGGTGACTTGCATAAGTAGGGTATCAAAGTATGATGGTTATTATGTTAGTTATCTTTACAATCTCAGGTAAGAAGGACTGATAATAATCATACACCCCTAATTATATCCATGATTCTCATGACCCATCCCCTGGGGCCTGTGCCGTGACTACCCCAAGCCCACCTTCCATAAGCCAGGGGCTGGCGACTAGCACCAAAGGCGTAATTCTCTAAAACTGGGAAGGCATTGCCTTTATAACCTATAAATGCACACAACAGAGCACACAAATGGATACAAAACACTAAGTAAACTGTATAACAAAAGTCTGCTGAAAATTAAAAGGGGATGGAAATACAAGCCCAACTGTAAAGTACAAGGAACTGGAAGTTCAAGTACAACTGAAGAAAAGAAAAAAAAAACAGCTGCTGGGTCGTCCTCCGGGATTCATACCTGAAGGTTAGGTACAAATATCCTCCTCATCACTCCACGTCCATCAGTCTCCTTCGAGTACTGACTCGTCATAAGGTCCACCTCCGGGTACCGTCCAGTCCTGGTACTCTCAGCCTCAGTCAGCGTTGTCCATCGTCTGCATCCAACACAACAAGGTGAGGGCATAGCCCGTGCAGGGGTGAGTATAACGATACTCAGTAGGGACCCCGAGACCCTCAAGGTATCACAAACCCACCAAGGATTAACCACAAAGTAAGGAATCAACATATAACCCTACTTAGGTATATGCCCATACATATACCTAAGTTATTAAGTAATCCGTCTCAATCATGAGGAAAACACCAAAGTACTGACTCAGCTCAACCAGGATTTTATTCACATTATCGAAACCTCAACTACTGGAGAACTCTTGCTCAATCGAGTACAATGGGCCTACCGCATCACATAGAGACGCTTCCCATTAACCTTGGACTGCTGGGGTACTCCTCCTGTCGAGTACTATGGGTCTTCTGCGTCACACAGAGGCGCTCCCCACTGTGGGTCTACCGCCACACCCAGGCACTCCCCCTCATAGCCTGCAGAGGTACTCCTTCTGTCGAGTACTGTGGGTCTACCACGTCACCGAGCGTGCTTCTCCACTGTGGGTCTTCCGCTACAACTAGGCACTCCCCACTGGGCCAGTCAAGTCACTCCGAGTCAAAAGGTCAGCAGTCGTCAAGTCTCAGCCAGCTACTAGGTCTCCGCACTACGCTTTCTTGTCTCTAGAAGATCTGCTCCACAAGCTACTGGTCGATTCTCCAACTGTCACGAAGTCCCACGAAGAAGTATCCCAAAGGTCCACCCCGTCATAGGGGTCTCAACGCAACTGATGACACGTCAATCAGACACCCGGTCTGTGAGTTATTAGCCTTTTAGTCCCGGGGGCCCGGTTGGATTCGTGCATGATCCAACCTGACCGAATCTCAACTATACCCCAAACTCCAGTGGGGTATACTCAAAGGGACCGTCACACTCCAAGATTACCAACGCCACTGACGGTTCATCAAATGGATGTATGGTGCCAAAGATATGGCCAAAAGAAAGTAAAGGGTTGTAGTGGGCCCGGGTCCGGTCCAACCCGGCCCGACCCAGTCTGGGCCGACCCGGTTCGGGTCGACACGACCTGACCCATTAGGTCTGGCCCGACTCATTGGGCGGGCCAGCCCGTTAGGTTCGGCCTGGCCCGCTGGGCCCAGCCCAGCAGGCCACGAGGGCACGGGCCGGTTCGGCTGGGGCGCCGCGAGGGGCACGGGAGGCCGGCTCGGTCGAGGCACCGCGAGGGGCGAGGGAGGCTGGCTCGGCCAGGGTTCCATGAGGGGAACGAGAATCCAACTCGTCCGGCGCGCCGCGAGGGGCGTGGGAGGCCGGCTCGGCTGGGGCACCCTGGGGGTGCAGGTTTGGCCGAGAGCTCGAGAGGCCGGCGGCTGGCGCGGCCGGGGTGAATTGGGAGGGCGCTGTGAGGCTGGTTTGACCGGGAGGCACAGGCGGCCGGAAGCCAGGGCGTGGCGCGGCCGAGGCAACTCGGGAGGGCGCCGTGAGGCCGGTTCGACCGGGAGGCACGGGCGGCCGGGAGCCGGGGCGCAACGCGGCTCGGGCCGGCGGGCGGCACGACCGGCGTGGGTCGGAAGCCGGTGGGCGGCGTGGTTCGGCCCGGGGTGGCTGAGGCCGGTTCGGCCGGAGCGTCATGGGGGCGGCGCGGGTTGCGGAGGCTGCGAGTAGCACTGTTGTTGCCTTCATCACCTTCGTCGCCTTCAACGCCATTGTCTCCTTCCTCCGTTTCGAAGAACACTGCAAATCAATAAAAGGGTTACAGAGAGGATGGGCCATGTTAGTTTGGCTTGCACTCTCTGCATTAGAGCGGTAGCATGAGGTTTACCAAGAACAAAAACAAGAACGAGCATGGAAGATATTTTCAATTCCCATAATCCCTCGGTAATTTCTATTCCCAAATCCACAAAGGAAAAAGAGGGGAGAGCATGGGATGTGTTAATCAAATAATGAATAAACCCCTACCTTGTTTTTGTTCGTCGACATTGGTGCGAGAAGGAAGACGTCGATTCGTTTTAGACGAACATGTCCTACGTCGAAGGAGGTTATGAGGAAGAAAGTAGAAATCGAGGTCATTCTTCGTCGGTGGAGCATTCTTCGTCGGGAGATGAAGTTATTCGTTGGGAGCTTTCTCCCAAGTTCCTCCTCTCCCCAATCCTCCTTTTCCAACCAAATGAAATGGTAGCCAAAGATAATAGATAGAAATATCTTATTTAGTCGTTGGAACCAATTTCAAATTAGCCTAATTAAACACCTAGGTTGGAAAGATTAATTTGGGTGGATTGGCAGAATTAAATTAAGGGAGGTGGTGGAACCATTAATGGTAGAGGAGGTCAAGAGGCTCTCCCTCATTAATGAGGGGAGTTGAGAGTTTCTCACAAATAAATGGGGGGTTTAGTCCCGGGTGGTCCCCACCACCATAACCTCTCGTGGTAGGCTATGTTTGGGCGGGCCCCACCCCCTTAACCTCTAATGGGAGGTTATGGTCGGGTGGTCCCCACACTTCATCTCCCACATGAGTGGTTATAAAAGATAAAATAAAATAAAACATGCGTTTATTTTATTTTATTATTTCTACAAAAAACCCAAAAACTAACTTTCACCCTCGACCAACTGCCGTCGAGGTGAAAGTCTTCTTAAGTGAATACGGGCGCTGCGAGGTCAACGGTGCCCTTGGATTTTCGATTCCGAGCTCTGGTTCAAAAGTTAGAAAAACCTGATCGATCTTTCACTGAACGTACCCGAACAAAACTTCAGAAATTGATTCTGGGCACACATGCCCTTGGAATCATATGCCATCAATTTTCGAGGACTCGTAAAATTCCCATTTAATTAAAAAAAAATTACATGGAAATTCTGGGTTTTTTGAGAAAGATGAGCACAAAGTCTCTAAAATTGATAAATCAAGGAGTTACACAATTCGAAAGGAGTGTATTTTACATTTATTGCGAATCAAGAAAATGCATCAAGTCATTAGGCACCGTGGGCAGTTGCATGCATTGTTCTTCCAAGATACCCTTATTTGAAAGGCCATCCGCATGATAGTTCCCTTCCCTGAACGTGTGCATGAAAAAGTAGTTTATATTGGCAAGTTTTTCCAGGCAGTTGACCCATTTACCAGTTAATTTCCATGAGAGATGATGTTGATTCATCCAAATCGCTTGAACAAGAACCGTTGAATCACACTCGAACCAAATATTGTTCCAATTATTTTGAGGGACCATATCAACCACTCTAATTAGCGCCATCATTTCAGCTTCCAATGCAGTGGCCTGTCCACAGGGGATATAAAAACACTCCACTGCGTCCCCCTGAGAGTCCCTGAAAATAATCCCAAAACTAGACCGTCCCAGATTTCCCCTGGAGGCCCCATCCGTATTGCATTTGATCCATCCCTTATATGGAGGGGACCAAGAAACCTCTATTGTTCCCCTTGTCTTAGGGAAATACCCTGAAACCTTCAATCTTCCTATAATCAGGAGGTCCCTCACCAAATTGCAGCAATGGTCACTGACCCACTAACTGGCCATTCTGATTGCCGCTGCAATATTTTCCAGCACCGAGGCTTCATGGTATTTCGCCCTTTGATGCACAATGTTGTTGCAAGCTTTCCAAATCGAGTGAATCACTTCAATGCAAGTGACCCGAAGAAGAGTTTTGAGCTGCTTGGATTGCTATACATTAAACAACATCTGCAAGAAATCCATAACTGAGGAAGCGCTAGGAGGATGAAGCTCGAATGTGTTGAGCACAAATTTACAAAGTGAAGAAGCAATATTAAATGACAGAAATAAATGATCAACATCCTCGCGATGCTGATGAAAGAGAGCACATCTTGAACAAAGATAAACCTCCTTCCTTTGGACAACTTCATCCACTAGAATTCTACTGTGAAAAAGCCTCCAAAGCAGCGTAAATCTAGATGGACACATCCATGTTTTGTTCAAATCACCAATAAATTTGTCCTCTCCTGGCATTAGATGCTTATAAAAAGATTTTTGAATCCAACATACCATTTGGCGGGCCCTAACATAGCAGCATGTCCTCTTGAATAATAAAATCATAGTCATTGATAATGGATATAACCTATTCAGGAAGGTCCTCAATATGATAAATCTGATTTTTGATGGAAACATTGTGCTCAATCTGCCATTCCTCAGCATTGACACGCTCAATAAGTGGGCTTCCAGTCCAGTTGGCATTCCAAAATTGAAGTGAAGAATTTATGCTGGCCACCCAATGAGAATGCTGCATTATGATGTGAAAAACTGAATGCCATCCAATCCAAATCGAAGAGTCAAGATATCCCTGTTTCCCTGTGATAAGTCTTGACAAAATTATGCTACTTAAAAATTCCAGAGAATCAGATTTTTAATGAACTAGGTGCCAAAGAAATTTGGTCCGCAATGCTTGGTTGAAGCAGAAAATATTCTTGATACCCATCCCTCCTTTTCTGATAGACATGCAACATTTCATCCATTTTACAATGATAATTTTCCTTTCCGACACATTTCTACTCCAAACAAAGTTCCTCATCATTGTATTAAGAGTTCTGACAATAGAGGCCGGCATCATATAAACCATGCAGGGGTACACCGGCTATGAAATGACAACATGTATGACATGACAAACACGTCCATCCATAGAAAGAGACTTTCCCTTCCAAGAAGAAAGAATTTTTCTCACTTTAGTAAGGACCTACGAGAAGTGTGATGCTCTTGGTTTTCCCCAGAAAATTGGAACTCCAAGATATAAAAACGGGAGAGATCCTTCCCTAAGTCCAAGCATGTTGATGAGTTGATTCTTCCGAGAAACTGGAAATCTTTTTCCAAAAAAGATGAAGGACTTTTTCTAATTAATCTCCTGTCCAGAGACTCTCTCATAATGCTGGAGAGATCGCTTAAGATTATTCATGTTTCTCCTATCACCCTGAGTGAAAAACACAATATCATCAGCAAAAAATAGGTGGGAAGGTTCAGAAATACCTCTAGACACTCTTAATGTGATGATCTCCCCCTTGTCCACCATATCAGTGAGGAGTCTGCTCAGATAATCTTCAGCAAGTGAAAAAATAATGGCAGAGAGGGGATCTCCCTGTCACACGCCCCTCGAACAAGTGAAGTAACCCTCTGGCGACCCATTGATCAAAATGGAAATTCATGCCGAATCCATCAACTTTGCAATTCATAAGATCATAACAAAGATTATATCCAATAGGCTTAGTCGTGTTAGTGAGAAAATCATCTCATGGAAATTCCATGAGATATAGTTTAGTTTATCTATCCAAGTGATAAGTATCTACTTATATCCTCAAGAATCTAGTCTTCAATATCTAATATACAACCATTGGAAACAAATATAAGAATCTATTCAATCTAACCTTTATATATCATCACAACCCATTATACTCCATGTTGATCATAAGTTAGAGACAACTCAAAGTTTTTACTTTTTGGGGATATTTATCATTTGACTGTTCACGTAAAATAAATTTCAACATACATGAATTAATGATAAATGGAGATTTAATTTGTTATAATAACATGATACTTTTAAAACCATTAAAAATAATATACTTATTAACTCAAGAATCTATTCTACAATATCTCATATACAACCATTTAAAACCAAACTCTTTTATTGCATCATCAAACCGAACATTCCAACTATTAGATGCTTGCTTCAGTCCATAAACAGACCATTAGAACTTTCAAACCTTAACATTCTCATTTGGAAATTCAAAACCATTAGGCTATATCATATACATGTCCTAAACTAAATTCCCGTTAAGTAATACAGTTTTAACATCAATTTGAAATATCTAATAATCATAATGAGCTGATATGGATAGTAAAATATGAATGGACTTTATCATAACAATAAGTGAAAAGGTATCTTCATAGTCAATACCATGATTTTTTTGTAACCCTTTACCACTGGGAATGCTTTATAGGTAGAAGCTTTACCATTCATATCAATTTTCTTACAGAAAATCCGCTTGCACCCTATGGGTATCACCCCTCCAGGTTCATTTACCAAGATTTAAACTTGGTTAGTGTACTTGGGGTCTACCCCATATTCCATAAATTATAACAATTTCTCAAAACTTTAACTCTCAATATCCTCTTGGTAGGAAGTTAAATCATCTTCTATGGACATTATTTCATTATCGTTTTCCAATATAAGTTCATATCTCTTCGGTATACATTGAATTCTACCAGGACTTTGAGTTTCTTATGTAACTTGAGTCATTTATTATTCCAAAAATCTTTATGGAACAAACTAAACTTCCATCTCACAAACACATCCTATTTGTTGGTCTTGAATTTCTCCAAGTTAAAATTTCCTCCCACATAATCCTTGAATTATATGTTTTTCCTCAAAGAAAATAGTTTTTCAGGCCACAAATACTTTGTTTTCAATAGGGTTATAAAAGTAATATTCCATAGTTTCCTTGGGATAATAAAAGATAAGTACTTTTCAGAATTAGGGTTATTTTTTTTGAATATAGTCATTGTATGAATGCTTCACAACTCCAAATATGTTTTTTGGTCCTTTGATGAGACCGGGGTTCCTTATCCTGAGAAACAACACCATTGTAGTCACAATATTGCTCAATTTATCCCTTAATGATAGGAACTACTCCAAGTTTAGAAATGAACTTCCTGATCCAAACAAAATCCTTTACAGCATCTGATGAAATTATGTATTCTTTTTATGTTGTCGATTCCTCTATGGTGGATTTTTTGGAAATTTTCCAACTATCTTCTTTAATATTTAGGCAAAAAAAAAATCCTAATTGAGATTTCATATCATCTTTTTTCAGATTGGAAATTAGCATATGTATAACCCTTTAAACATAGATCATCCTATCCTCCAAAGACCAACAACATATCCTTAGTCTTTCTCAAGTACTTAAGGATGTTCTTCACATAAATCCAGTGACTCTCACTAGGATTAGATTGGTATATAATCATTATGTTCAAATCACATGAGACATTAGGTTGAGTACATAACATGGTGTACATGATAGATCCTATAGAAGATGCATAAAGAATCCTATCCATCCTATTTAACTCTTTATAAGGATCTTGATACTTCTTAAGATTCATTCCATACAACACTAGTAAATACCCCTTTTTGGTGTTCTTCATGCGAAAATGGTTTATCACTTTACCAATATATGTGCTCTAACTTAGTCCAATAAACTTCTTGGATCTATCTCTATAGATCATCATATTGAGTATGTAAGGTACATCACCCATGTCTTTCATTGAGAAAGATTTTCCCAGCCACATATTCATAGAGTGAAGTGTCGAGACATCATTTCCAATAAGCAATATGTCATCAACATACAATATTAAAAATATTACTATGCTACCACTAATCCACTTGTATACATAGAAATCATCCACATTTTTAATGAAACCAAACTCTTTGATTGCATCATCAAACCAAATATTTCAACTATCAGATGCTTGCATCAGTCTATAAATAGAACATTAGAACTTTAAAACCTTATCATTATCATTTGGAAATTAAAAAACCTCAGGCTATATCATATACACGTCCTCGGTTAAATTACCATTAAGTAATACAGTTTTGACATCAATTCAAAATATTTCATAATCATAACAAGCTGCTATGGATAGTAAAATTTGAATGGACTTTATCATCACAATAAGTGAAATGGTATCTTTATAGCCAATACCATGAAATTGTTTGTAACCCTTTGTCACCATACATGATTTATAGGTAGAAAATTTACCATTCATATTAGTTTTCTTGTGGAAAATACACTTTTATCCTATGGGTATCACCCCTTCAGGTTTATCTATCAAGTTTTAAAGTTGGTTAGTATACATGGGGTCCATCTCAGATTCCATGAATTTTAACCATTTCTCAAAATTTTAGCTCTCAATGGCCTCTTGTTAGGAAGTCAATTAATCTTTTATGTAAATTATTTAATTATCATTTTCCAAGATAAGTTCACTTATCTTGGGTATATGATGAATTCTACCATAAATTTGAGGTTCTTATGTAACATGAGTCATCTTTTCTTCCACAAATCATTGTGGAACCGAATCAACTTCGATCTCATGAACACTTATTGTTTGTCAGTCTTGAACTTCTCCAAGTTCAAATTTCCTCCCATAGACTCCTTGACTTATATTTTTTTCTTCAAAGAAAATAGTATGTCAAGCCACAAAAACTTTTTTTTCAATAGGGTTATAAAATTAATATTCACTAGTTTCCTTAGGATAACAAAAGATAAGTATTTTTTAGACTTCAGGTCAAGTTTTTCTAAAGATAGTCTTCATACGAATGCTTCATAACCCAAAATCCTCCTAAAATACATTATGGGACATTTCCCATTCAATATCTCATATGGTGTCTTTATGACTACTTTAGATGGTACACAATTAAGTAAATATGCATCATTTTCCATGGAATTACCCTAAAATGAGATAGGAAGTCCACACAAACTCATCATCAATCGAACCATGTCTAACATAGTATAATTCCTTCTTTCAAAAACACTATTACATTATGGTGTTCCAGGAGGAGTGAGTTGTGAAAAATTCCACAACCTCTCAAATGAGTTATGAATTCCTAGCTAAAGATTCACCACCTCAATCTGATCAAATGACATTAATAATTTTTACTAGCTGATTATATACTTAGTTCTAAAACTCTTTGAACTTTTTCAAAATTTTCATACTTGTGTTTCATCAAAATAATATACCCATACCGACTAAATTCATCGATAAAAGTAATGAAGTACATATAACTACCATTTTCTTGTGCACTCATTGGTCCACATATATCTCTATGTATAAGATCCGATAGTCCACTAGTCCTCTCACATTTTCTCCCAAAAGGTGAAATTTTCATTTTACCCAATAAAAAAGATCCCCATGTATCAAATTATTCATAATCAAACGAGTCCAACAATCCATATATATGGAAACTTTAAATGTGTTTCTCATTTATGTGTCCAAGGTGACAATGCCAAAGGTAGGTGATATTACAATCCACCTAGAACTTCTTATTATAAATGTTATAAATAAGATTATCCATGTCAAGAATATATGAACCATTCATTATATTCCCAATTCTATAAATTTTTTTTATTCTTATATATAGAACAACTCTTTTTCTTAATAATGAATGAATAACCAATCTTGTACAAAGAAGATACAGAAATCAAATTTCTATTTATGATAGGGACATAATAGTAGTTTTTCAATTCTAATATCAATCCACTTAGTAAAATCAGATTATAAGTGTTGAACTCTAATACAAAAACTTTTCTCCATTACTGACATAGAGATCTACTTCACCCTTCTTCAATTACCTCCTATCTTTGAGTTTTTATTTGTCAACAAAAATGTTTGACACACACTTGGTATCTAATACCCATGAGTCAGAGTTAGAGAAATTGAATTCTATAACATTCACATTTGGGTACTCTGAATTTTTCTCCTTGAGAACACTTCTCAATCCTAGATACAAATATTTAACTGTTTTATAGATCATACCTATTAATGATATCAATATGATTAGTTTGAACTATAACACAATCTATAATAAAGACATATCACTAGGTGAATATAATTCATTATATCTTTTCATTAAGGGTATTAAATGAAAGTGTTCCCACTAAAATTGATGACCCTATACATCATATACATTTAGTGATCCAAGATCTATATTTCACTAAGCAGTGAGTCTTCTTGGTCATTTATCTCACTAATTAGTTATTTAGGTATAGAATCATCTCAATTACAACAATTGGGACTCTTGGATAGTTGAGTGGATAACCACTTATACAAATCTATCATATGGATATAGGTCAACTCTATTCCTATGGTATCCTAATCATTAGGGATTACCAGTTAGTGTAACCCAAAGAAGATTCCAAAAACAATCTTACCAAGGAAAATCCAGGGGTACCTAGTGTAGGTACAAAACTACCCAATAAGACAATTCAGAGTCACTCATTACTTTCTTTCATTATACAAGATAATCTAGGGGCATATAGTGTGGGAAAAAAACTACCTAATTGGATGATCAAGGTCTTGACAAGTTTTTCTTTGAAAGGAATCTCACACTTAGTATTTGAGGGTTTTTTATTCTTAAAGTGTCACAAATTTAATATATATCATATTCATATTAAATTAAAAATTATTACATATTGTGTAATAATTTTCTTCTCATGTTTTATTCCTTTTGTGTATGCATGATTCTAATAATTTATTTTGGAATCCTATTCCAACCACCAATTAATGTTTTCACACTATATTAATGTGTAACTCTTTACACAACCCAAAAGTCTATATTAATCACCTAAAAATAGAATTCAAGTATACTCATACATATCAACATTCATAATATGCATAAGTTACATGAACACTTTATATAAATTCATAGAGTTATATAAGTTTGACATACTCCGCGTGAGTAAGTTTGAAGTGAAAAATAGCTAACCCCATTCACCTTCATAGATAAGGCAAGCCTCCAAGAAAGTAGGTGGTTCAACCCCAAGTCCCTCTACTTGGGGAGATTTTACTCAAGAGATAATTCAATTCAAGAAAACTCTAACACCTAATATGCACAAAATATGCCCAACAACTATTCTCAAATTCATAACCCCAATTACAAACCGAGGTCCAGGTAGATGAAAACTATTTTTTTGATATCAAACCTAGCATGATATGCAAGGCTTTGTCCTAGAAGTAATTTATCATATAAATTGGTGTAAATAATATTCACATTTCATAAATAATGAAATAAAGATGAATATTTATGAAAGATAATGAATAAATAAACAATTTATTTATTTTCCAAAACATGAGAAATTTATGAACTATTAATAAATAAATGATAATAATAATGATTTTATAAATTGAAAATAATATAAAATTTTTATATTCATTTCAATATGAACCCCTCCATATTTTATATTAAATATAATTTATATGATATTTCATGAATTATAAACATTTTATAATATAATATCTATTATATAAACATCTTTATATGATCAAAATATCATATATTTTTTAATTTATAAACACTTTATAAATAACCTTTTATGATTTCTAAATAAACCATTTATTTCTATATCATAAAGGAATCCATTTAATTTTTCAAAAGGTATTTTAAAAATATTTATCGATTAACCATAAACATTTTATAAATAATTAATTTATAAAACACTTTTATAAAATTTATAAATATTTCAAAACATCTTTTTCATTATTTATAAATAATTTATAAATAATATAATTCAATTAATAATTGAATACTCTTGATTAAAATAAATGATTTATTTATTTTCATAAATAAGAGTATTAAACATGAACATTTTCATAGCTGAAAAAGGTTAATATTTTTTTTATTAATCCTAGGTTATTATTATTCCCATTTTACAAACCATTTTATAAATTTGAATAAGATAAATAATTTGATATTTTTTTTATTTAATTACTAAATATGAATTTTTCATTTTTATTTATAGGCTTAAAATATCTCATTTTACAATTTGTAAAATGTGTTTTTCATAAAATAATAAACATATAGATTCATTAAATAAGCCTACCCTTTGATACCACTGATGGGTTTCATACGATCATCATATGACCATATGTAGTGGAAGACAACCCAAACACATGTAGATATATCTTCAAGAATAAATGTGTAAATAAAAATTTAAAAATAGAGTACCTAGAAAACACCAACAACACCGGTCTTTTTCTTCCTCAGAGAAGGACAATTCTTGATAAAAATCATGAAACTATGAACAAAATCACTCTACCTCCAAGGGGGACACCGAAAAATGGATCCATGGCCATATTGTGAGGATACCCAAATTTTGGAGGGGTCCCAGTACCTTCATCTTAGATGATGAACAATAGTATGGGAGGAAGATATAATTCAACACACCTAACAGAAGAGGACACCATCCTATTATATAGGTAGAGCCCGAGGCTCCATGCCTCATATATGTTTTATAATGTTGGGTTAATTCATTGAAAATTTTCAATGAATTAATATAAACCCATTAAAACATTCATAATGGTTTATAAATGATAATAAAACTGTTGAAGAGAAATAAATATATATCACACACATATATATTTATTATCACATGTATATTTAATACATAAATAAAGATACCTGCATCACATGCATGTATTAAATATCCAATTATATATATATGATATATTATAATATATTTATATTTTAGTGAATATCTAATAATCTTTATTTTGTAATAAAATATCATAAGGACTTTATGCATAACTTCATATATCTTTATGAATCCATAAAAACTCTTTTGGATACTATTTTCATCAAACTATTTTTATTTTGAATGAACTCTTTATCCAAAATTTTATGCTTATCCAAGGTCATAACCGTGTGACCCTATGAGCCTTAGTAGTGTTGAAAACAACTATAAAATCTCTATTTCATAGATGTAAGTAAAGTGATGCCTCTAGAAAAGAATCAGTGCTACTCAAGCTACTATGGGGTCCGGTGTGATCTCCATCAAATATACTCACATCTCTATACAAACATGTCCACCACAAGATGTATCATACAAATCATATTTATCTTGTATAATCCCTTTTTCCAAGACATCGAGTGACCACTGGACATGGAATATATAAATCTATTATTGGCCTCTAATATTTTATTGATTCTCTGAAAGACTAACCAAGTGGATGAATACATCACATGTCATTCATTTATCTGATAAGTAAATTACATGTCACTTATCCAAGTAGTTGAAAACAATAAATATGAAACAAAAAAACATGGCCATTCATTTTCTTAGTCTAATTCAATCAAGGGATAGATGTATTTTCTTGTCATAAAAGTAGAAAATCCCATATTGGTTTCACTCCAACCGATGAAATGATCAAAAACACACCCAACCACCCCCCTGATTATTAATTTCATATGAAGACTTTCATAATTTGGGTATCAAAGTATAAATGTTCTCATGCTAAGTATCTCTCCAACCTCAGGTAAGAAGGACTGATAATAAGCATACACCCCTAAGTATATCCATGATTGTATGACATTCCAGGAGGTATGCATTAGAGGATCTATCCAAGTGATAATTATCTACTTATAACCACATGAATATTCAATATCTCATATAAAACCCTTTACAATAGATATCAGAATCTATTCAATCTAACTTTAACATATAATCAAAATCCATTATACTCCATAATGATTAGCACTTAGGGACAACTCAAAGTTTATAATTTGAGGAGATATTTATCATTCGATTGTTCATGTAAAATAAATTATATCACACATGAATGAATGATAAATATTGATTTCCTTTATTATAATAACACGACACATTTAAAACCATTAAAAAATGTTCTAGCCCGACTCACCACTAAGACGGTGGCCGGACCAGTGGGTCACATGGCCTCAAGATAGCCTCCCCACACACCAAAGGTTGTTGACTAATAGTGAGGGTCTCATGAAGTGATAGTGGGTAGAATATACCCTCATATCATAGTAGAACAATGGTATAAAAAATAATAAACAATAGAAAAAGTAGGAGAAGAATAATATATACAGAATATAAAATAACGGCCAACACCAGTATAAAATGCATGCATGTCCAAATGAAATTACATAACTAAAAAAGTAGACACACAATAAGTAACAGTATACAGTATAGTACATGAATGTAGAAAAGAAATAAAAATCCCTGAGGGGAAACTCCATGAGTATCCTGAGCTCCATCTTGGTCCTGTGATCCAAACTCCTAGGTACAAGATAAACAACACAAGCAACCAACCATGGTCATGCAAACAGATGGTCTACTCAGGTACCCCAGTGCAATGGCAGCCCGAGTAGGGTGTGAGATAATAATCCTAGTAGGTTCCCACCCATAGTGTATACAACTGAATACAGTCTATGAAATATAATGGAAAGAATTGTCTAGGTATAAGTAGAAAGATAAACAAGTAGTGTAGAATAAATAAAAAACAACCCACCCAGGTTCCTAAGGGACACCTGGCGCCTATACCTGCTTCAACTCATGACCAGAATGAGATTCCATATCAGTAACTATATATATATATATTAATAATTATATATATAGTTTAGTTATATATATTGAACCCACCTACATGAACCAAGTACGTACGAATGTAAGTGGTCATATACCTGGAATACTAGTTGCTGTCTAGACTGGGGCATAACTCAGACATCCATAACCAGTCTAAACGAGACTATAAGCTCAAGAGATATGGTAAATTCCCTATATACCAATAAATTGAGAGAATTCATTCTACTACACTTGGGATGGTGAGTGAGCCTCCATAGAAACACTCTAATCATGTAACTTGGCACGTAAATCCCCTCACCCATATAGTATCACTAGTGTAAGATGTCATGCTCAACACCTGATATAAGGAACATGATGCCTCCATGCTCAATAGAACCCTTACCATTTTTCCATATCCTATGTATAATGTGTAATCATATTTATAATAAACATCCATGAGGCATTAAATCTCATGCTTTAGATTTATCAAGCCCATATGAAGGCATCATCATATTTATAATACATTCCATGAGGAAATACCTCTCATATTTGAATTTAAATAAATCATTAAATCAAGGACATACAAATTATAACAAATCACATAATCTGTGCTTATTTAATTATATCAAGAGGCATGTTAGTACCACCCTATTCAATTTCACTTCAATTAAACTATCATGAACAAGCTATTCAAATTAATGCATTCCATTTAATCTATCAAAACACAACAATTCATTTTAACAATTCTCAAGGAGGTACTTAGAATGTAACACAGTATCATTGGGAATTACCTACACGGGAAATCCCATTTATTAAGAAATACATTCAATTTATAAAATGATCCAAGCACTTAGACAGTGCAATGGTTAAAAAAACATGTATATAATAAGGGTTAAACTTCAATCAAGAACATCAACATGGGACTTGGCCTAAACATGCCATATAACTAACCATAACAAAAGCATAAGGAAAAACCAACTCCATAAGGCCAAACATGATTTAAAGAAAAAACCATCACTTTATAATTTAGAAGACAATGCACCTTATTCGAGGGGTTTTATTATAAAAACATGAATTTGTTTATTAAAAAATTCGTTTAGAGCAATAATCATCACAATCAATCATTAAATCTCAACTCAATAAATTAACCAATTTATAAAAGGAACAAATGAACATGGAAAACACTACAAGGCTTTACATGGAACTTAGAAGGTTCCGTTATCAATTGGGCTCTTAATTACATGGGGAAATTCCATTTATAGACTAATACTAACACTTATCAACATTATGGGATTTTAATAATTTAATTATAAAGGGGTAATATGAGATGGCACACCCATGGAGTGTCCGTAATTTTTTCTGACATCCTCTATTCACTTAATAACACTCAATGAGCATAATACAAGGTGCATATATCAATTTAATATAAGGAACTCAATTTAAAGGCAATGAAAAAAACATGTTGTCATGAGGCACAATGAAACTATTTATAGAATGATGGGAATTGAAGTAAAAGACATAGACCACCTACCTTGTACTTAGGATGACCTAATTGTCCAATATCAACCTCTGATTCGGTCAGGTTTGGAAGAAATCTAAGAAATAGACATCCTCTCTGAAAACAGGGAAAACAAGATTGAACCTTAATAACATTTTTGAGAGGAAACTAAATAAAGAACGATCAAAAATGAATTGAGAGCTTACAAATATGGATCCATAGATTCTGATGGTGATCGAATCAGATGACGGATGGAGGATATCTAGAAAATCCTAGATTAGGCTTGGAGGAGACCCATGGTGCCAAAGAGAGGAGGACCCCACTGAAGGAATGGGAGAAAAAAAGAGGGGTTTTTATTTTTTAAGTCATTAAGGGAAGTTTTGTAAATTCACCCCAAAACCTGGGTTGCATGATTTGGATGCAAGGTTTGGAAAAACTATGCACCAACCACGCGACATCCTCTGCCTGAGAATACACCTCACATGGTTTATGCTGCATGGTTACCCTAACCGTGCGGAAACCATGTGGTGAATAGTGTGAGGGTACTGCCTAAGTGGAACTACCTATGCGAGATAGGAACACAGTTTGGGAGAATCATGCATAGCCCATGTAGGGCATTTATCTCCCCTTCTGCAGCCACACAATTTGCTGTTAGAGGCCACACGATTTCAAACAAACTGTGTGCCTCTATCAGACCCTCCTAAACTTTGATTTCCAGACGTCGGTGCTCTTGAAACTCGACGGATCACCTAAGGAACCTTTAAATCCTTCACCAAAGTCTAAAAAAACACATTGAAGTGTTCCAACTCTCAGAATTACATTCTAAAGCTTGGTTCAAAGAATAAACCATCCAATAAGTTCCAAAATTCAAATTCCCTTAGAATTTTACCTTAGGTCAAAACATGGGTTGTTATAACCTCATCACCGTAGAAATTATCTTCCTTGAGAATCCTTCAAGAATAAATAAAACATTACCCGAACTATAGGGGTCGTGAATTTTCATTCAAATATTGAATTTCCAAATGCCCAACGGACCACAAATCACTTCTTAAGCATATGACAAATAAGACACCAAAACCCAAGCCAACACTCATTTTTCCAATGAAACACCAAAACAGAGCTTACTCGATCCCATTTTTCTAGAGACACGATCACATCGTTATCTCATTAAACAATTTTCCAAAGGTTCTCCCCACTGAGGGTTTTTAACATCATAAGGGAGCAATTCCAAACTACAATACACTCACCATAAAAATTGACTTACAAAGAATGCGCATAAGCATTCTAACAAAGCTCTTGGAATGATTTTAAAATGATCAATGGTTGATTCCCCACCGACCTTTCTCATACAGGTCGAGTTGGATTTTCATGAAAATCCCAGGCTGACACATACCTTACTTGTCTCTATCCAATTACATGCTTTAAAATGGTCTGTCACTAACTGTATTCATTTAACAAGAAGAAAAACCAGTCGAGCCACCTTCGACTGACTTTTCTAAGAATGATTGACTTAGAAAGTTGGTGTAATTTAATTGAACCACAATTCCTTCTACCAAGGCATCACATGCTTACAAAAAATAATGTCCAATGAATTACATACCTAAATTCCAATGAAATTACTTGATCAACCATCACCTGGTTATTTAGAAATGATGTGCCTCAACATGAACAAGGGTGTGATCCAGATCCTACCCACTAGAATCATCACCCCTTTCCAAAAACACCCCTGATCCTGACAATGAGTCCAGGATAACCTCTGATTCAATGAACTGGATTCCAAGGAACTAACCCAAAGTAATCTATACTCCATTTTTTCAAGTGAGACATTGGTATAAGTCCAATACATCTATATCTGATAATTGACTGAGACTAGAGAGGCATAAACCTGGCGGTTGATTCAAAAGGAATGATTGGTTTCCAAGAGTCTGACCAAGGAATTCCTACATCAGAACCCTGGTATCACTCTGGACTAACCATGCCATGATAAAAAACCATGCTTCTAGTACACACTTAGATTAAGCACCCAAACCAGCCTAATAGATTTTAAAACATTAGTGTGGCATAAGACTGATGCTATCTTATTGCATCAAGGATGACATCAAGATAGGGGACATGTTCTCCTCTTAAAGAATAGCACACTAAGAGGAAACCAAGAAAACCAAAATAAGGATAGTCTAACAACTAATGGTCGACTTATTAAAAGAAGCTTAACTTCACCTACCGATGCATCACCATTAACAGAACCACGATGCCTCCACCATATGAGGAATCCCGTGGTCATTCAAGATTTAACTCCAAAGTTCAACCATGACCAACATTGTTTTCAAAGGTTTCAAATTCATCCAACCACTAAAACATCATGCTTCCAAGTAAGCACTAACATGATTCAAAACCTAAAATCCTTAAAGGCCTTCAAGTGAGACTAATCGTTTCCAAATGGTCCTTCTTGGTTGTGTTCCTTATACCTAGAAGGATACATTTACCAGATTCGATATGACACTCCCCACCTTAGGAGTGTCATAATCATCGAAATAAGATATAGACAAGCTGTTCACAAGCTCACTAGGTAAGATAAACTTTAAATGTACGTGTTCCAATCCTCCAAGTCACGATCACCACATCATGAAATTTGAGTGTTTGGTATGAAATCAAGAACTAACCTAACCGACGTGTCATAATAACTGATCCTCTGGGAATGCCATCCTGAAAATTGGGATTATTTGATTCATTTACATACCAAGTTACTAGATTAAAAAAATGACCCAAGAACATACTAAATAGCTCAAGGATCAATGATTCCACCAAACTCAACCGGTTTATTATGCCATTTAAGAATTCAATGAGTATTGCATATATCAACACATACCACCCAAAAAATTACAAAAGAAAAACAAAATAATGACCCAAATGACTGTAAAATAGCCTAACGACCTTTCAAGTCACCTGGGAAAAAGAAACAGGGTCATAAGACTTACAAAGAAGTTGACCATTCCCTTGGAATGTCTAACTAGTTGAAACCGAACATTACTTGATGCTCACAAACATAATAAGGGTTGATGAAAACATGACCACCCATCTGAACAAGGGTGTAATTTAGAATATAAGAATCCTACTAGGGACAAAAATACCCAAATGGAACCATATGTTAGAAAACCCATAGAATTTAGCAAGACATTTAAGATCTAAGGGTGCTACCAACCATGTGCCATCCCCTTAGAAAAGCATAAGCACTGACCCTATAACCAAGTCACTCAAAAACTTATTTCACTAGGATTGAACCTATAATTTAATCCATTTCTAAAGAGATAAAGAGGACTATGGAAAATTATTATGGTTCAGTTCCAAGGAAATTTAAAATAAAAGGTAAACTACCCTTACATGAGGGTTTAAACAAAGGACACCACCTAGGGTTCCGTTTTCAAGTCAATTACATTGATTCAAGTAAAATATTTAAACATTTAAAAGATTTTGAACAGAAAACCAAGCACTATTTATAAAAAAAGAACTTTGAACCTTTTAAATTGATTCCATAAGAAAAAACAGGCATGTTATATCAACTTCCATCTTTAAACATTAAACATTTATTAACATCCCGTCAAAAATTAAGAAATTTATCTTATAAACTTCTATTAAAAAAACAAAGTATTCTAAGATAAGGATAACTATGAGGGTCATATTTAACCAACCTAGGTTCATCAAAATGAAACCCAATGGAAGTTGTTTAATTTTCAAGATTTCAAAACACCCATAAAGGGTTATCTCATAAGAAACATGCCTCAACTGAACTACTTGAGTATAGTTATGAATTTTAGAAGTTAAACACATGGTTCATTAAGCCTAATAAAGTAAGGTACATTCCTTAATAAGTAAGACAATCCATTTTTGTTAAAAATTATATAGATTTCAAACTTATTAACATTTTAGATATAACATGGTCATATATCATAATTCAGTTATATGGGTGGCCATCTTCCAATCCATAAAGCACCCATACACTTTACAGTTTGGCATTTGGATCCCATTAATAAAAAACAATTCACATTAAAATTTAAACTTTAGTAGATTTTCATTTTAATAATAGTCTTTAGATATATAAACAAGGCTCAAAATATGGTTCTAATATACGATTTACCCTTTTCCCAATTATAAGGCTCCCATACACCTTACAACTGAAAGCTGGTTCCCATTTAATCACAACCCACATATTTATCCCATGCAACCAATTGCATATCAAAATAGGACTAGCATGCTATCACAAGCAGTAAACATATAGAGGCATGCTAACAAGTTTAGAAGCACAATACATAGGCAAGACATGCTAAATAAATAGGCAGCATGGCATATAATCACATGATCATGTTATAAAAATAGGAATGCTAAAGAGAACAAAAGAATGGAATATTATCAACTAAGAGTATTATGTAAAAGGAATTCTAAATTAAACAAGAGCATGTCATAGCACACAAGGCACAAAAATTAAATCAACAGGTATGCTATAAATGAAACTACATGGCATGAAATATGCATGGCATGTGACTTTCTATGTTCCTAATAGGATGCATGAAATGCTTCATCCTTTCCATACCAGGCTAAGGATAAAATTCCATAAATTCCACAAATCAGTAAGTAGAAAAATGTACACTATAACTTGAGGTAAAATCAAATCAACTGTAATAAAAAATAGCATGAACAATAGTCCCAGCCCTAGCTACTTGGAATTTTCCCCATGGGTGGGGTGATCAGTCCCATACATGACTATTTACCAAGCATCAATACATTCCTAGTATCATATCTACTAGACTAGAATAGTAAGATAAAGGAAAATAAATATCTGATACCACTTTGTAACATACTGGACTGACTCATTACTAAGACGGTGGCCATACCAGTGAGTCACATGGCCTTAATCACACCTCCCCATATTCTAGAGGCTGTCGAATAGCAGCGAGGGTCTCAGGAGGTAATAGTGTGGATACTATACCCTCATATCAGAGTATAAAAGTGGTATAATAGATAATAAATAGAATAAAAAATAATAGAATAATAATATAGACTGAATATAAAATAATGGCCAATGCCAGTATACAATGAATGCATGTCCAAATGATGTTACACAACTCAAATAGTAGACACAAAATAGGAAACAATATACAATATAGTACATAAATTTAAAAAATAAATAAAAATACCTGAGGGTAAAATCCACAAGCATCCCGAGCTCTATCTCGGTCATGTGATCCTAAATTCTAGGTATAAGTTAAAAAACATAAGCAACCAACCATGGTCCTGAAAACAGAAGGTCTACTCGGGTACCCCAGTGCAATGATGACCTGAGCTGGGTGTGATATAATAATCCTAGTAGGTTTCTACCCATGGTGTCTATGACTGAATCTAGTCTATGAAATATAATTAAAAGTAGTGTGTAGGTATAAGCATAAAGATAAACAAGTAGTTTTGAATAAATAAACAACAACCCGCCCAGGTTCCTAAGGGGCACATGGAAGCTATATCTACTTCGGATCATGACCATAATGAGATTTCGGATCAGTAATTATATATATATATATATTTATAATTATATATATAGTTTAGTTATATATATTTCACCCACCAATACAAACCAAGTACGTACGGACGTAAGTGTCCATATACCTGTAATACTAGTTGCTAGCTGGACCAAGGTGTAACTTAGACATCCATAACCAGTCTAAATGAGCCTATAAGATCAGGAAATATGGTATATTCCCTATATCCCAATATAATGAGATACATCATGCTAATACACTTGATATGGTGAGTGAGCCTCTATAGAAACACTCTAATCATGGAATGTGGTGCGTAAAGCCCATCACCCATATAGCATCGCTGTAGTGAGACATCATGCTCAACCCCCGATGTAAGGGAATGTGATGTCTCCATGGTCAATAGAACCCTCACCATCACTCCTCAACCTATGTACAAGGTGTAATCATATTTATAATAAACATCCATGAGGAAATACCTCTCATTCTTTACATTTATCAGGCCCATATGAAGGAATAATCATATTTATAATATAATCCAAGAGGCAATACCTCTCATTCTTTACATTTAAATAACTTATTAAATCAAGGAAATCACAATTATAACAAATCACATAAGCTCTGCTTATTTAATTATATCAATAGGCGTGGTTATACCACCATATCCAATTCCACTTCAATTAAACCATTGTGAACAAGCTATTCAAATTAATGCATTCCATTTAATCTATAAAAACATGGAAATTCATTTTAACAAGGCTCAAGGAGGTATTTATAAGGTACCATAGTCTCATTGGGAATTACCTATATGGGAAATCCCATTTATTAAGAAATCTATTCAATTTATGAAATGGTCCAAGCACTTAGATGGTGAAATGATTCAATAAACATGTATATAACAAGGGGGGAACTCCAATCAAGAACATCAACAAGGGCCATGTACTAAATATTCCATGTAACTAACCATAACAAAAGCATAAGTAAAAACTAATTCCATGTGGCCAAACATGATTTAATGAACAAATCATCACTTTATAATATTGAAGATAATACACCTCATTTGGGGGGGTTTATTATAAAAACATGACATTGTTTCTTAAAAAATTTGTTTATCCCAATAAGCATCACAGTAAGTCATTACATATGAACTCACTAAACTAGTCAATTCATAAAAGGAACAACCAAATATGGAAAACACTACAAGGATTTACATGGAACTTAGAAGGTGCCATTATCAATTAGGCTCCCAATTATATGGGGTAATTCCATTTATAGACAAATTCAAATTCTTAGTAGCATTCCAAGATTTTAATGTAACACCCTGAGTTTTTATGGACCATTTTTTTGAATAAATCAATATTTTCAATTATATCTTGTAATGCACTAAGTCTAACATTCCTTTCATACTAAACTGACTTGTCATATGTTACACACAACACCGAGTTGGCGTACGATACACACAACATGGAGTATATATTTTGTTAAATGTATAAAAGAACTATGTTTGGATTATATTATACACAAAACCAAAGGAATCTTTCACTACATGAAACACTGACTTATCTTGCATTACATGTAAGAGAGACCTTTCTCGATAACTTGCATTGTACGCAATATTGAGTTTCACTAAACAACGATGTATTATTAAAATATTATTATTTAATGGGATATAACTAGCTATTATGAATAGTATTAACCACATTTTGAATTTTATATAACATTAAAATTCATATTATGTATTTTCTATAACATGATATAAGAAAAAATTCATTTTTTTGGATAAAAGAATCATTATTCAAAAAATGCAGTTTTGCTACCTTTTGACGGCGCACCAATTTTAAATCTTGTTTTTAACACTTTTATATATTATATTTGACAAACTAAACATATTATTTGGAAGAGAGACATAAAAATTTACTTTGGTTAAACTTTTGGTATTTTTCTGAAAAAAATCACATTTTAATGAATAGTGAAAAATACTACATTTTAATTCAAACCTGCCTTTTCATCTAATTTATTTATTGTAGTACCCCCAATTTCTGGGTTGTGACATCTGGTTACCTTGATCAAGTATGTTTTCTACCTTTTCTAAGTCCTCTTTTTATTAATAATCCTTAAAAGAAGTTTTCTGGGGTTTACTATAGGTTTCAGGTGCTGTACCTAAAGTGCACGCCGTGTACCTGAAGTACACACCGTGTACTGGGGGACATATTCAAGTCATGAAGAGAGGGTAATTCCATGAGTTGGTACATGTCATGTATCTTAGGTACACATCTTTTAATGTTTAAATATTGTTTTTTAACCTGAGGCGACAGTTTTTTCTGCGTACTTTTCCAGCATGGCCTTCACATCATGACCATGGGGTACACGTCGTGATCCAGCCCACGCCCAGCCTAAAGTCACATGTTTTGAAGTTCCACTTGGTCTATTCTTTCCAGACCTCCTTTCTCTCGAACCTAGACTCTCCCTAGGTTATTTTCATAGGCACTCATTTTTCCAGATCGATCTGATTGGATTTGGATATTCGTTGCGTTTGTGGTACGTCTCTCCGAGTAAGTGTTCTATTAGATCTACTTCTCCTCTCCTCTTGGTTCTAAGATATATACCTATTATGGGTAGATATAGGTTCTTGTTTTCCAGATAAGTTAAGATTTGGATTTTTTGTTGATAGGATAAGGGATCTAAGGCTGTTTCTTTGAAGAATCAACTCGGTTTTTGTAAGCGTTCTTCGTCCTTTGTTGGGTTTCATAAAAAACTTCGAGTTAAGAGGCTTCTCTCTTGACTCATATTAGTATAACTTGTTATCATGATTTCAAATTTAATGTATTTTTCTGAATTGATTGTGATTTGGTTGTTAAACACTTGTTGGAAACCTTTATGAGTGACAGTTTGTGAAATCTAGAAAATTAGGGATTTTAGTTGTGCTTTGGTTCTTGGTTTTAAAATACGGATTTTAAAATGGGTATTTTTTTCAGGAATTTTGGTACATGAATTGGATTATATGTTTTCAATAAAAGGGAAAGTTTTATTGAAATGAAATATTTCTTTGAAATTGGTTGTGATTTGGTTTTCAATAAAATTTTAGTTTTATTGAAGTGGTTTGTTTTGGTAATGGTAATATTTAGCATACATGGTGTTGGTGTGAATTCATGATTAATAGGCCTTGAATAAGGGACGAGTACCATTAGAATACAAGGTACATGACCTTGGATTGGGGGTAGGTGTTAGTGGGACACAAAGTGATTGGACAAGAGACCGCTCATGAGTATGAAACTGTCGAACGAAGCATGCATGTATGGGCGTGTGGTGAACTATGGAATGGGTATGCCAAAATTATAATTAGAATTTGTTTATAAGATTTGATTAGTTATTTTCTAGAAAATAAATTTCTGAAAATTAGTTTTATTTAATTTTGTTTGTACTTGGTTATAATTGGTTTTTGAACGTGTTTATATTTGGTTTAAAACTATTTTGGTAAATTGTTTTATATAAATTGTTTTATATAATGTTCTAATAGGTCTATTCTAGTAGTGTGAATATGGAAATCATTTGGGAAAACCTACTGAGTTTTATACTCACCCCTACTTTGGCACTTTGGTTCTTTTGCAGATGCTATCTTTCAGGATAGGGGAAAAGGTAACATTTCATACATTTTTAGAACTACCTCGTGAGAATTGGGCTCTTCAGTGATTGTGGAACTTGGATCATGTGGAGCATGGAGTCTTGTGGTATCTTGAGAGTCTTTAGTTGTTTATCTGTTATTTACTTTGATACTTGTTTGGTCTTCCACTGTTGCACACTTTGATGTGGTTTTGAGATACATGAAGTTGTTGAGTTGTCTTTCTTTTGTTCATGCATCATTTAGTGAATGATTTTTTGGTTTATTTATTCAAGGATAAATCATACCCCACTTGTATTTGAAACCCTTTGGCATTTATTTATAGCCTTTGGCGCCTTGTGGATGTCTCTTAAGTCCAAATAATGACTCATTGTACTCTCAATCCAATGAGAATTAGTGGGTCATTACAAATGGTATCAACTTGTTCTGTCATTGCCTAACAATTAGTCATAAATGTTCTTGGTCTTGGAGTTAGAATTATTTCTTGTCTATTCCTTGGTTTATAATCTTAGAAAGGAGTAGGATTGTCATAACTTGAAATGTATAGCATAAAAGGATGTAGCTAAGACTTTTATGCTTAACTTCAAGTTACAAAGGAGTTGGGTACATATGTGTTTGGAGACACTTTTAGGATTTTAAGACCTCATTGTCATGGGTTTATCCAATGAGACAAGCATGACATGCATTATAGAGGAATGAATTCCAACTAGGAGTGTATACATCATTTCAAGTAATGATTCGTGTTGTGAAAAAGTGTTGATTTTTGAAAAAGTATGATTTTTTTTTTCAAATGAAAGATTTTGAAGAAGGAAATGCTTATGGTATTTTGAAAATGGTTTAATTTTCAAAAATCAATTTGAAAGTTTTAAAAAATGGTTGAACATGGAAAAAGGTTGTTTTTGGAAAAAATGTTGTGATAGTTAATGTGATAGAATTTGAAATTCTAAGCCATAAATTACTAGAGAGTGAGACTTACATATGTTGTCTTTTGTTTAGAAAATGGAACCTGGTAGGCATTGTCGAAACCAACTCGAAGAAGTTGCGGAGAATGTTGTTACACCTAAACCACAGGTGAACTAAGATCTAGTTTAGAGTATTCTCCAAGTTTTTCAATCTATAGATACATGGAACTAGAAGAATGAGCCGTGGCATGTGGATCATACCATCCAGTTCATGAAGTAGAATCCACCTAACTTCCAGGGTGATGCTAAACTTGAAAAAGTAGAGGTGTGGATGAATAGGATGAATCGTATCTTCGATTTCATTGGTACACCATCAAAGCTCAAAGTCAAGATGGTGACTTATATTCTTGAGGATCTTGCATGCTAGTGGTGGGATTTAGTGGTGCAGGATAAAATGGATGAAGGCTTTACATGGGAGGATTTTGAGGAATTGTTTAATAAACAATTCTATCCTCACACATTCAAGATCCAGAAAATGACAGACTTCATTATCCCAAAGTAGGATAATCTCTCTGTCATGGAATATGAAACTAAATTCATGAATTTAGTGTTCCTTGCACCATAAGTTATGGAAAGTGTGTCCTTGAAGGCACAAATCTTAGAATCAGGGCTAAGGCAAGAGATTTGATCGAAGATTGTGGTGCTTTGTATTAATGATTATACATAGATGGTGAATAGAGCGACAATTGTTGAATGTGATATCTTGAGATCTATGGGAGGAGGTATGATGATACCTATAGGGAATGGTGGGAACTCAAATGCTAGAAGCAAGCATAAAAGGGACACCTATTTCCAAGGTGGAAGTGGAAATCAGAATCAGATGACTGGATTAGTGAACCTTCCTCCACGAACCAAGGAAAAAGTAGGTTGTTTTCAATGTGGTTAATTTGACCACATAAAGAGAGAGTGTATGACACAACCTATATCATTCCATAACTGTAAGAAAATGGGGAATCTTCAATTCTATTTTTTTAGTGCTCCATGGTCAGGTGCTCGAGACACTTCTCAGGTGTCGCAGGCATCATATGCTTCGAAAGGGTGAGGACAACAGAATGAGTCTTGTCAGCAGAGCAGAGCTAGCCATAGTGATTCTAGAAATACCATGACTCCTCAACCAGGGAAATCTCAGTAAGTCAACAAGGAGAAAAATGCAGGGAAGAAGAAATTGTATGGAGCTGAGTAGATTATTATCAATGATCAGGATGGACCATCTAAGGTGAGAGGTACAATTATATTTGAATTCTACCCTTTGAAAGTGCTCTTCGATACTAGTGCATTTAATTCTTTAATTGCTTCTTATACTATTGATTTTTTATGTTTAAAGTTGGAAATGATGACTTTTTTTTTAAAACTGCAAACTCCTCTCGGGGAAAGAGAATGTCAAGCCTTTGTGTGTAGATCATGTGCTATAACTGTTGATGGAGTTGAGCTAAAATGGGACTTCTCAGTGTTGGACATGGATTTCTATGAATTAATCCCAGGTATGGATTGGTTGAAAATGTTCAAGTCTCACATTGAATGCTATAGGAGAATATTTAGTTTCATGACTGAGGATGGAATCGAGCATCTCTTTAGAGGAGAGAGGATGGTAAAGAAAGGTGAAAAGAGCTTGTTAGCACCAACAATGGGAATGATCTCTTATTAGTTGGTAGCATTGGCTTTGGAATCAATGTAATAGATCAAGTAAGATAGTTTTCTAGAAGTTTTAGATCAATTTCCTATGTCTTTCCCAAGAACTTATCAGGGGTACACCTCTAAGGGAAGTAGAGTTTATGATTGATCTCCTTCCAGGGACCAGTCCTATTTCCCTTCATCTTATAGGATGGAACCAACAGAGTTAAGAGAATTGAAAGTTTAATTAGAGGAGTTATAAAGAAAGGGTTTTGTTCATCCAAGTTTATCTCTATCGGAATCACCGGTCTTGTTCTTGAAGAAATCAGATGGAACTCTTTGGCTGTGTGTTGATTATCATAATCTTAACCAAGTTATGATAAAGAACAGGTACCCACTTCCATGCATTGATGATCTATTCAATCAATTGAGGGGAGATCAGTGGTTCTCTAAGATTGAATTGCAATCAGGATATCACCAATTGTGAGTTCGTAAGGAATATATCCCAAAGACAGTTTTCAGAAGCAGATATGGCCACTACAAATATGTAGTCATGCCTTTCGGTCTGACAAATGCACTAGTAGTCTTCATGGTTTTGATGAATCGGATATTCTAGTGATATCTGGACTCTTTTTTTTTGTGGTGTTTGTGGATGAAATCTTGGTGTATTCAAAGACAAGGTATGACCATGAGAAACACTTGGAAACAATGTTGGGAATCTTGTGAGATCACCTTTTGTATGAAAAACTATCAAAGTGTGATTTTTGGATATAAGAGGTACGCTTTCTTGGCCACGTGATTTCTGAAAAAGGTGTTTCAGTGGATCCTGAAGAGATAGAAGCTGATATCTCATGGAAAACACTGAATAATGTCTTTGAGATACGAAGTTTTATTGGTCTAGATGGCTACTACCGACGATTTGTGCATGACTTATCGTGACTAGATTCACCAATGATAGCTCTGACAAAGAAGAATTCTCCATTCCAATTGATAGATTAATTTCATAAGTCTTTCCAGGAACTGAAAGTTCATCTCACATTGGAACATATCTTGATTTTTCTAGAATCAGGATAGGGGTATGTGGTGTACTATGATACTTCGGGATCAGGTTTGGGTTGTGTTCTCATGAAAGGAGACCATGTAGTTGCTTATGGTTTAAGGCAGTTGAGGGTGCATGAGAATAATTACCCAATATACTATTTGGAGTTAACTACAACCATCAATGCTTTGAAAACATGGATACACTATCTCTTTGTTGAGAAATTCATTTTGTTTATGGATCATAAAAGCTTGAAATATATTTTCTCACAACGAGATTTGAATCTGTGGAAAAGAAGATGGATGGAGTATCTCCAGATGTTTGACTTTGAGTTGATGTATACACCAGGAAAAATAGAATTAGGTGGTGGTTACATTGAGTGGAAATTCATATGCTCAGTTGGAAAAAGAAGCTTCAGATGAATGGCATTTGATGTCATTCCTAGCCGACATAAATGTGGAATGTGAAGACTGAGGTGATGTTGCGGTTTTCTTTTAATCTATACTTGTTCCTGATTTGGTAAATATGGTCAAAGAGGCACAAACATCCAATGAAGAATGTCTGGTTATGAGTTCAAAACTCAGTGGTGGGGAGACCATTGAGGGATTGAAACTTGATGGGAGTTTAGTTTTATGTTTTAGAGATCATATGGTTGTACCTATGGCTTTTCAGGAACAACTCCTTCATGATTACCACTATTCGAGATGGGCTATACATCCAAGTACACATAATATGTATATGGAATTGAAGGCAAAATTTTGGCGAAGAGGCATGAAAATGAAGGTGGATGAGTTTGTTTCTAAGTGCTTAACTTGTCAGCAAGTTAAGTAAGAGAATCAGAGACCATCAGGTATGTTGTAGTATTTACCTATCCTAGTGTGAAAATGGGAGTATATAGCATTGTATTTTATTATAGGTCTTCCAAGAATGGTTCAGAAACACGATTCCATGTGGGTGATAGTGGATCGACTTACCAAGTCAGCCCATTTCATTCCAATTTGTGAAACTCATACGGTGGAGGATCTGTCCAAAATTTATATCCAAGGAGTGGTAAAGAGGCATGGTGTACCAGTTTCAATCTTTTCAGATAGAGATCCAAGGTTTACATACCTTTTTTGTAAATCCTTACAAGAAACCCTTGGGACTCAATTGACTATGAGCATAGAGTATCATCCTCAGACAGATGACCAATTTGAGAGTATGATACAGATGTTGGAAGACATGTTGCAGGCTTGTGTAATGGATTTTGGTAGCTCATGGGAATAACATATACCCTTGGAAGATTTCTCATAAAATAACATCTATCAGGCCTCAATACATATGGATTCGTTTGAAGCACTGTATAGGTTTCCTTTTCATTCTCCACTGTGTTGGGTGAAAATGGGTGAGACTTCACTAGTTGGGCCGATCCTTGTCCAAGAAACAATATAGATGATCTAGTTGATTATAAAGAGGATGGAGATGGCTCAGAGTCATCATAAATCATATGAAAATCACCATCAAAGACCGTTTTTGTTCTCCGTGGGTGATCATGTGTTCTTGAGGATATCTCTAGGGATTGGACATCGTTTTTTTAGGAAGCATGGAAAGTTATCTCCTAGATACATAAACCCTTTTGAGATATTGGAATGGGTCAGAGAGGTGACATATCGCCTGGAATTACCACCATGTTTCATTTCATTGCATAATATGTTCCATGTATCCCAGTTGAAAAGGTATCAGCCTGATCCTGACCATGTGATCATATGGGATCACATTGACCTAGAGTCGGATGCTTCATTGATACATATCCCGATGTGGATTGTGGATAGGTAAGAGAAAGTCTTACGTGGAAAAAACATCGGTCTGGTGTAGGTTTTATAGCAACGTGGTCAGATTCATGAAGAGACTTGGGAACGCGAGAAGGAAATGAAAGAGCAATGGACGAAACTCTTTCAGGAAAACAAGGGTTTTCTACTTTCTAAGGATGTAAAGACCAATGGTGGGGAGAATGTAGTACCCCTGGTTTCTGGGTTTTGATATCCTATTACCTTGATCAAGTATGTTTTCCACCTTTTCTAAGTCCCCTTTTGATTAAGAATCTTTAAAAGCAGTTTTCTGGGGTTTACTGCAGGTTTCAGGTCATGTACCTGAAGTACACACCATGTACCTGAAGTACACGCTGTGTACTTGGTGACAGATTCAAGTTGTAAAGTGGGGGTCACGCCTTGAGATGGTACACATCATGTACCAGAGTTACATGTCATGTAATGTTTAAATATTGTTTTTTAACCCGAGGCGATGGGTTTTTCAGCATACTTGTCCAACATGGACTTTATGTCATGACCAGGGGATACAAGTAATGAGCCAGCCCAAGCCCAGCTTAAAGTCAAATGTTTGGTAGTTCTGCTCAGTCTATTCTTCCCACACCTCCTTGCTCTCGACCCTAGACTCTCCCTAGGAAATTTTCATAGGCACTCCTTCCGGATCTATCTGATCGGCTTTGGATCTTCCTTGCGTCTGCAGTACGTCTCTCTAAGTAAGTGTTCTATTAGATCTACCTCTCCTATCCTCTTGGTTCTAAGATCTATGCCCGTTATGGCTAGATCTAGGATTTTATTTTCCAAAAAAGTTGATATTTGGATTTATTGTTGATAGGAGAAGGGATCTAAGGATATTTATTTTAAGAATCAACCCAGTTTTTGTGAGCATTCTTCGTCCTTTGTTGGGTTTCATCAAAACCTTCAAGGTAGGAGGATTCACTCTTTAATCCTCTTAGTAGAACTGATTGGAATGCTTTCAAATTTAATTTATTGTACTGAATTGATTGTGATTTGGTTGTTGAACACCTTTTGGAAACCTTCTTGAGTGACGGTTTGTGAAATCTAGAAAATTGGGGATTTTGGTTGTGCTTTGGTTCTTGGTTTCAAAATTTGGATTTTAAGATGGGGATTTTTTCCAGGAATGTTGGCACATAAATTGGATTAGATTTTTTCACCAAAAGGGAAAGTTTTATTGAAATGAAATATTGATTTGAAATTTATTGTGCTTTGGTTTTCAATAAAAGTTCAGTTTTATTGAAGTGGTTTATTTTGGTAATGGAAATATTTGGAATACATGGTGTTGGTGTGAGTTCATGCTTAACATGACCTGAATAAGGGACGAGTACTATTGGGGTACAAGGTACGTGACCCTGGATTGGGGGCGAGTGTTAGTGGGACACAAAGTGTTTGGACAAGAGACCACTCATGAGTATGGAACTGTCGAACGAAGCATGTATGTGCAGGTGTGTTGTGAACTAAGGAATGGGTATGCCAAGATAACAATAATAATATTTTTATAAGTTTTGATTAGTTATTTTTTGGAAAATGACTTTCTAAAAATTAGTTTCATTTACTTTTTTTTCACTTGGTTGTAATTGGTTTTTGAATGTGTTTATATTTGGTTATAAACTATTTTGGTAAATTTTTTTATATAAATTGTTTTATATAAACTATTTTATATAATGTGATAAAAGTTCTATCCTGGTGGAATGGGTAGGGAAGTCATTGGGGGAAAACCTACTGAGTTTTATACTCACCCTTACTTTGGAACTTTTGCAGATACTATCTTCCAGGATAGGGGAAAAGGTAATGTTACACATGTTTTTAGCACTACCTCATGAGACTTGGTCTGTTCGATGATTTTGGAGCTTGGATCTTGTAGAGCATGGATTATTTTGGTCTCTTGAGAGTCTTTAGTTATTTATCCTCTGTTTACTTTGATACTTTTTTGGTCTTTTTCTATTGCACACTTTGATGTGGTTTTGAGATACATAAAGTTGTTGAGATGTCTTTATTTTGTTCATGCATCATTTAGTGAATGGTTTGTTGGTATGTTGGTTTATTTATTAAAGGGTAAATCGTCCCCCACTTGTATTTGAAACCCTTTGGCATTTATTTTCAGCCTTTGGCACCTTGGGGATGTTGCTTAAGGCCAAGTAATGACTCGTTGTAATCTCAAGCAAATGATAATTAGCGGGTCATTACATTTATATAGTTATATTATCTTTTTAATTAGTTTTAAAGTGTAATTGGATTATATTTTTATTGTTTAATCCAATTTTGGTCATTTTAAGTAATTTCACATTTAAATTGGACATAAACACATGCCAATCTTTTGATAGTTTTTACTTCTTAAAAACCTGCTTTCTGGTATTTAAAACACAAATTAATTTTAAATTAACTTCTGCCAATTCTATGTTTTTAATTGTGAAAAATGGACTCCATATTTGGAATCGGTGGGACCAAATTATTTTAATAGGTTACTTTTATTTTTTTTGGATCTTATGAATAGTAACTATGATAATTTTTATTTACCACAGTTAAAGGCAAATCGAGTAAATTAGGATAACTAAAAAAATAATAAAGATAATAAAATTACCCTAACACCTGAAAAAATTATATTGTATAAATTAAAGTTAAACAATATCACCTATGGGTTGGAATTTATTTATTTAATGGACTTTTTCCTATGAAAGTTATGTAATTATAATTAAAACAGAAGAAGGTGACAACATGTCACTCTCATATATCTTATAAGTATAATAATTTTAATATAGTGATAAACATGATAAAACATAGAACATAAATAGTTTCCAGAAATATAATTAAATTATTCACATCATTTGAATTTATTTAAAATTTTTAGAGATTAAATAATTACCATTAATGATGACACAATAGTAATGTAGAAATTATTTTATTGATAGAAATATCAAATAAATGGTTTTAAAAATATTAAAATAGATATCATATGAACTAATTAATTTTCTCCACGAATTTTATAGGTGAATATGACATGTTAGTAGTGTATTAAATATTTTGTTTCGAATTTATCTTCTATGTGGATTTTATTTAAAGTCAAATAAATGAATAGTGTCAAAACTGACACTATTGATATTTTATAAAAATAAAATATTATTAAATTATTTAAAAATAAAAAAAATATTTAAAAATTACAAAGTGAAAATAATATGGTCTAAAATTTCATAAATTATCCAATTATGGAAAATTTACAACACAAAATTAAATATTTATAACCATTTAATATTTATAATATTATTACCATAAATAAAATTAAAAAGATTAAATAAGGATAAATCAAATGATAAGGTTTAAAATAAAATAAAAACATGTATAAATTTTAATTTTTGAGAGTATTTTGACCCATAATAATCTTATATTTAAAATAAATGAGTTTGGGATCATAATAAACTGAAAATGAATTTATAATAAATTAATATTTCAAGACTTTTGAAAGGTGCCCCTCCCCTCTCTTATAAAAGGGAACCTATCCTTCTCTTTTAATCACACCTCGAAAGCCCTTTGGCTCAGCAAACCCCATCCCAACTCTCCTCCCAAATTCTCTCACTTCATCCTAGAGGCCACCCTTTGGGAAAAAATCCATCTTAAAGAGTCCTTTTGTGTATACCAAAAGGAGATACACAAAAAAAGATAATTATTTTATCACCTCTTTCAAAATTCTTTTCTTCTTCTACTTACTATTATTATGTTGTTTCCATTATAAAGTAATAAATCTAGTATATTATACATTCTGAGATGTTATTATAACTATGTTACAACCTTATACCTCCTTTTATCCATCCTACAAATAACAATATCACCATGCGTGTGTACGTACGACATATAGTCTCCACACTGTGGTGTAATTATTATTCAACAATACTTAATTTGGATGGGTATATTGATGAGTATAATGGATTTAAATAATGAATATATCATATTAATTATTCTTTAAAATTCATATTCCATCCAATTCCATACTATTTAACCATCAATAGAATGATATCGTTGCTCGTGCGTAAGTACGGCTTACCGTCTCCACAACGCGATGAGATTCATTCCCCACATTAACCATTCAAGAATGATTTTAAAGTATATATAATAAATAAGTATAAAATATAATACATAATAATGCTACTGGATATATATATATATATATATATATGTCATTTACTTTCTTCCATTCAATTCAATAAGGAAACAGAAACAACGTTAATGCATACATACTACCTACCATCTCCATGAATGGTGTATTACATTTTATTTATCTATCTATTATATATATTTATATACTGAATATATATGATATATAAATCATGTTTTAGATTCTGGAAGTAAGTAAATCACAATATAATTAATAATATCAAGAATAACAAGTCAAAACACGTATGATAAATAAAATGATTATCACCCAAAATGTTGCTTTAACATGGAATTGATAAATGAATGGGTAATATAAAGTCATAAGTGAATCATATATGATGTCATAAATATTATTATGGTTCTGTTACAAGTTAATAATATGTTTAAACTCACTATAAAATAGTTTCAAACACATACATAAGAAATCAGATCTAAGGTAAGGGATTATTTTGTCTCACTTTTATTTCTGTGGGACATATGCCTTATACACCATGTAATTATTTTGTGTGATGTTTATGATACACATAAATGTTTTAATTATTATTATTATGAAGGTTATGATATTTAAATATTCATATAATTTTTTTTATTTTATGTGGCATATGATGTTACTGATTATAAATTATAAGGGATAATTTTTGAATCTCATTTTTATCCGAGATTGTTTATGCATAAGTATTTACTGGGGATATGTTTATCATCAATGTCCATGTTTTATAAAAATGTTTTCATAAAATGTTTAATATTATTCTATGTATGTTTAAAGTCAATTTCAACCATTTTTTACTTCTACTACATGGGATGGAATGGATCTTTATTTTTTTACCATATGAGATACTTTTTGACTTTTCTAGAAAAATTATGAGGAGAATGTTTTTTTTAACTTATACAACATGAAAGGATTTTTATGGTTTTATGATTCCTTATTTCCATGAATCTTAATCTAATTTTTTTCAAATTTATTTTCAACTAAATTATTTTCTTTTAAAATTTTATGGTATTTTGAGAAAAGAAAATGTTTTTGAAGAAGAAAGGATATTTTTCTCAGGAATTAAATTCAAGTGTTTTATTAAAATTATTTTCCATCTAAGATGACACTATTTAAATAGGGTTATGTTTTTATCTCAATTATTACTATTATTTGATTGTGTTAATGATGGAATGATATTTTATACGTATTATGTTATGATGGAATGATGTTTAAGAAATACTTTTTATTTCTTGGGTTATGCTATGATGAATGATTTATATTTTTGTGGCACATGTAAGAATGATTTCATTATGAGATGGGTGGGACATATATCTCCCTCCAATGCATTGGGTAAAGATTTATATCTCATGAGATAGACATGACGGGAACAACAAGTAAATCCAGTTCAGTAATACAGGTCTAGAACAACAATTAAATCTGGTTCAGTAATACATGGCTGGAATGACAAGTAAACCTGGTTCAGTAATGGAATTTGTCCACTATGATGGTCTTGGAAGAAATGCCTTGGATACTATGGAAATCATGTTATGTACTTATTTTTTTTCCACAATTCAATTTTTTATTCCAATGCTGTTTTTTAATGGTTAATGTTCCTTTATGATCTATGCCTTACGTACCGCCAATATTTATTTCATGACTCACGATTTTGATATTCAAAATTCATGTTATTGTTTTTACATTATTATGTTTATGTTTTGTTTTATTTTCTTAATTTTTATCCTTAATGATAATTTGAGATCACACTTTTTATGTTTTCTTTTCCCCAAGATATACAGAAAGGTTTTAGGTAGGAAAACTAAAGGGGAAGATCTTTATGGGAGATGTTGAAGATCTTTCACCAAGTTAGAAGATTATGTTCCAAGTTTCCAAAGACACTAAAATAATACAGTATTTGGGAATAATTTGTGTAATGTATTAAGTTTTCCCCAAAAGAAATTTAATGTCCATGTAAGTCAAGCTTGAGTATTTATAGTTGGTATCAGAGCAAAGGTTTAGTTAATCTTTGGAAATTAGGATACAAAAACTTTAGTGAGATCCTTAGAGATATTTCTAAGGTATGTATAGGGATATCCCTAAGGGTAAGTATAAATACTGGTTATAGTCCTAGAATTATGGTAACAATCATGGATAACCTAGGATTAAACCAAATATTTTAGATATTTAAAGTACTCCCCCTTGATTATGTTGTTTTCCTAGTATGGTTTTTTCCTCACACTATTATTTTTGGGTTTTAGAAAATGGCTAGAAATAGGAGGATTCATGTTAATGGAGAATATAATGGACAATGGAATGATATTATTCATGAGAAACCAAATAAAATGGGAGTTGGAAAGAGATAATTCATTATTATGCCTAATCAGCAATCTCATAGTATGATCAATAATCTCAACTTTGGTGAGTTTCCTGACCCAACTAATAAGAGAAAGATAGAGTTTTATGGTGATTATAGAGGAAATAAAGTTCAATTTCCTCATGTAAATCATGTGGGAAGAGGCATTAAGGAGAATGTTACAAATGAACTAGAAGATGATTTCGGTGTGGAAGAGGAAACAAAGCTAGTAATTGCAAAGGAAAAGGTTCAGTTTACACAATGGACAAGGATAATGGTATTGCTAAGACATCAACGATGGTTAAATGTTTTAAATGTGGAATGTATGGGAATTATGAAAATATATTCCCTAAGGGAAAATCTCATGAAGAGAATAATCATAGTCGTATGGGTAGTATTTATGTGGATGATGATAAATAGGCTACAAATGATATATGAGATTAAAGAAGTTTTAAGAAATAAAATGATGAATCTCGGTCAATGCTTTAAGAATATAGTGGAATGATTACATGATTATAATGAATAATGTTATATAAGTAATTTTATGGTATTATGGAATAAATAAACATCTAAGGATTGTTACACTATTCTTTGTCCTTAGTATTTGAAAGTATATGTTGAATGATACTGGTAACCATTAAATGTTATTCAGATATTTTTGGAAAACAGATGATATGTGGATAATGACGGGATAAAAAGATAATGAGATGTTTGATAGTATTAATGAACTCATGACTGATTTAAGGACAAAGTGATATCATGGTTTGAGTATATATAATTTTTGGTATTTTTGGTGTGTGTAAATAGTTAATTTTGATAGAATACATGTTTTCACTATGGTTATATAGTAATTCATGTTATTATCATGTTTTAAGACAATAAATGATTAAGATATTCATATGTTTGGAATGTGACAACTAAGAACCGCCTAATAAGATATGGGAGACAAATGTTAAGTTGATTTAATTCACCTTTTTCTAAAGTTTTATATTTTTAGTTTTTGGGAGGATTGTAATGTTATATATTTATGGATAGTATAATTTATTTTCTAGTATAATTTTTTTAGATTAATGTATTATCTCACTATATGTGGACTTATGAATATTTAACTACATATGATAACCTTTTGTTGAGACAGATGGAATGACCTATCATTCTATCACATGATCTGCTAACATTTCAAGAATGACAAATTCAACTTCATTTATTTAAATAAGAGATGAAGTGGAAATTGTTCAAGGAACGACCAACAATGAGATTGTACTGAAATCAAGTAAGTATTTCTTCTCATGTTTTTAAAATTTAAGGAAAGGATCTTGAAAACCAAAAATGTTATCTTAGTACCTTATTATCTGATGAATCAGATTGTCCCTTAAATCATCACATATTTATGGATTTCTGGTTGTTATCTTTCTGAAACCTTGTTCTCCATTACTATCCATCATAACTTGACGGTTAGATTTCTCTTCCATATCCATGTTTTCACTTCTTACCTATGTTTGCCTATATGGAAACCCAGTGATGAGTTACATTAGGTAACAATTATGTTTAACTTTCCTTTTTAAAATGAAGTCTTAGTATTCATTTTTATGATGTGGGTTTCCATGAAAGAAACCTTTAAGTGGTAAACCTTTTATAACCCCGATAAATTTTGAGGGTGAAATTAATTTTAAGGGGGGAATAATGTAACAACCTGAGTTTTTATGGACCAATTTTTTCTGAATAAATTAAAAAGTTTATTTATATCTTGAAATTCACTAATTTAAACATTCATTTCACACTAAGATGACTTTTCATATGTTACACGCAACACCGAGTTGGCGTACAATACACTCAACACTGAGTATAAATTTTGTTCAATGTATAAAAGAACTGTGTTTGGATTATTTTATACACAACACCAAAGGAATATTTTACTATACACAACACTGACTTAGCTTGCGTTACATGTAGGAGCGACCTTTCTTGATAGCTTACGTTGTACGCAATACTGAGTTTCACAAATCAACGATATATTATTAAAATATTATTTTTTAATGGGATATAAACTGGCCGTTATGAATAATATTAACCAAATTTTGAATTTTATATAACATTAAAATTCATATTATGTATTTTATAAAACATGATATAAAAACAAATTCAAATTTTCGGATAAAAGAAGTATTATTCAAAAAATGTAGTTTTGTCGCCTTTTGATGGCACACCAATTTTAAATCTAAATTTTAACACTTTTATATATTATATTTTAAAAACTAAACATATTCTTTGGAAGTGTGACATAAAAATTTACTTTGGTTGAATTTTTAGTATTTTTCTGAAAAAATTCACATTTTATGAATAGTGAAAAATATTGCATTTTAATTCAAAACTGCCTTTTAATATAATTTATTTATACTGTTAGATTATATTTTTAATTGGTTTTAAAGTGTAATTGGATTATATTTTTATCATTTAATCCAATTTTTGTCATTGGATGTAATTTCACATTTAAATTGGATATAAACACATGTCAATCTTTTGATAATTTTTACTTCTTAAAAACCTGATTTTTGGTATTAACAATGAGAATTAATTTTAAATTAATTTCTTTCAATTATGTGTTTTGAATTATAAAAAATTGATTCCATATTTGGAATCAGTGGGACCAAATTATGTTAATATTTTACTTTTTTTTGGATATTATGAATAGTAACTATGATAATTTTTATTTACCACAGTTAAAGGAAAATTGGGTAAATTAGGATAACTAACAATATGATAAAGATAATAAAATTACCCTAACACCTGAAAAAAAATCCTATTTTATGAATCAATGCCAACCAATATCACCTATGAGTCGGAATTGATTCATTTAATGGAATTTTTTCAATGAAAGTGATGTAATTATAATTAAAACACAAGAAGGTAACAACATATCACTCTCATATATCTTATAAGTATAATAATTTTAAAAAAGTGATAAAAATGATAAAAATTTGAAAATAAATAGTCTCAAAAAAGATACTGAAATTATAAAAATCATGTGAATTTATTTATAATTTTTATATATTAAATAATTAATATTAATGATGACATAATAGTGATGTAGAAATTATTTAATTGATATAAATATCAAATAAATGGTTTTAAAAATATTAAAATAAATATAATATGAACTAATTAATGTGATCCGTGAATTTTATAGGTTACTAAGACATGTTAGGAGTTTATTAAATATTTTTTTTCAAATTTATCTTATATGTGGATTTTATTTAAATTCAAATAAATTAATAGTGTCAAAATTGACACTTGATATTTTATAAAAATAACATATTATTAAATTATTTAAAAATCAAAAAAATATTTAAAATTAAAATGTGAAAATTATATTGTCTAAAATTTCATTAGGTATCCAATTATGGATAATTTACATCCCAAAAGTAAATATTTATAACCATTTAATATTTAGAATATTATTACCACAAATAAAATTAAATAGATTAAATAAGGACAAATCAAAATGATATGGTTTAAAATAAAATCAAAACATGTATAAATTTTATTTTTTTGAGAAGATTTAGACCCATACTCATATTATCTTCTAAATAAATGATTTCAGAAGCATTATAAACTAAAAATAAATTTATAATAAATTAATATTTCAAGACTTTCCAAAGGTTCCCCTCCCCTCTCTTATAAAAGGACAACTCTCCTTATATTTTAATCACACCTCCAAAGCCCTTTGTCTTATCCAACCCCTGACAAAATCTCCTCCCAAATTCCATCAATTCATCCTAGAGGCCAACCTTTGGGCAGAAAGCCATCTTAAGGAGTCCTTTTGTGCATACCAAAAGTAGATACCCAAAAAATAGGTAATTGTTTTATCACCTCTTTCAATTTTTTTTCTTATTCTACTTCCTATTATTATGTTATTTCCATAATAAAGTGATAAATCCAGTATCTTATACATTATGAGATTTTATTATAACTATGGGAAAACCTTATACCTCCTTTTATCCATCCCACGAATAAAAATATTACCATGCGTGTGTATGTACGACTTACCGTCTCCACGCCGTGGTTTAATTATTATTCAGAAATACTTAATTTGGATGGGTATATTGATGAGTATAATATATCTAAATAATGAATATAACATAATAATTATTCTGTAAAATTCATATACCATCCAATTCCATACTATTTAACCATTAATGGAATGATATCGTCGCCCGTGCGTACGTACGGCTTACCGTCTCCACGATGCGAGGAGATTCATTCCCCACATTTACCATTCAAGAATGATTATAAAGTATATATAATAAATAATCATGAATTATATGACATAATAATGCTCTTGGATTATATATATATATATATATATCATTTACTTGCTTACATTCAATTCAATAAGGAAATGAAAACAACGTTCATGCATACATACGACCCGCCGTCTCCATAAACCGTGTATTCAATTTCATTTATATATATATTATGTATATTTATATAATGAATATATATGATATATAAATCATTTTTTATAATTTATAAGTAAGTAAATCATGATCTAATTAATAATATCAAGAATAACAAGTCAAAACACGTATGATAAATAAAACGATTATTACCCAAAATGTTGCTTTAACATAGAATTGATAAATGAACGGGTAATATAAAGTCATAAGTTAAACATATATGATGTCATAAATATTATTATGGTTATGTTAAAATTTAATAATATGTTTAAACCCACTATACAGAAGGTTTGTACACATATGGAAGAAATCAGATCTAAGGTAAGGGATTATTTTGTCTCACTTTTATTTCTGTGGGACATATACCTTATACACCATCTAATTATTTTCTGTGATGTTTATGTTACCCATAAATGTTATTATTATTATTATTATGAAGATTATGATATTTAAATATGCACATATATTTTTTATTTTATGATGCATACAATTCAACTGATAATAAATTGGTAAGGGATAATTTTTCAATCTTATTTTTTTCTGATATTTTTAATATGTAAGTATTTACTGGGATATATTTATCATCCACATCAATTTTTTCTAATTTTATTTTTCATAAAATATTTAATATTATTCTATGTATATTTAAAGTAATTTTTACCCATTTTGAATTTTAGTATATGGTATGGAAGGAATCTTTCTTTTGTTTACCATACGAGACACTTCTTGACTTTTCTGGAAAAAGTGCGAGGAGAATGTTTTTTTAACTTATACAACATGAATGAATTTTTATGGTTTCATGACACCTTATTTCCATGAATATTACTCTACAATATTTCAATTTTATTTTCAACTAAATTATTTTATTTTAAAACTGCATGGTAATTTTAGAAAAGAAAATATTTTTGAAGAAGAAAGGATATTTTCCTCAGGAATTAAGTTCAAGTGTTTTATTAAAATTATTTTCCATCTAAGATGACACTCTTTAAATAGGGTTATGTTTATATACCTATTATTACTACGATTTTATTGTGTTAATGATGGAATGATATTTTATATGTATTATGTTATGATGGAATGATGTTTAAGAAAACCATTTTATTTCTTGGGTTATGCTATGATGAATGATTTATATTTTTGTGGAACATGTAAGAATGATTTAATTATGAGATGGGTGGGACCTATATCTACCTCCAATGTATTGGGTAAAGATTTATATCACATCAGATATACATTACTAGAATGACCAGTAAATCTAGTTCAATAATATAGGGCTGGAATGTCAAGTAAATCTGGTTCAGTAATACAAGGTTGGAACGCCAAGTAAACCCGATTCAGTAATGGAATTTTTCCACCATGATGGTCTTGGCAGAGCTGCCTTGGATGATATGGAAATTATGTTATGTGCTTATTTTTTTTCCAAAATTCCATTTTTTATTCCAATGACATTTTATCATGGTTAATGTTCCTTTATGATCTATGCATTAGCTATGACCAAGATTTATTTCATGACTCATGATTTTGATATTCAAAATTCATGTTCATGTTTTCACATTCTTGCTATATTTTTTTTGTGTGACCTTACTACCACATTTTAATAAAATAAAATTGTTTTTGTTATGTCTAGTGATATCCTTCAGGGTAATTATAATTATAGGTTACAATCCTATAATTGTGGTAATGATCATGAATAACCTAGGATTAAACCTAAGATGTTAGAGATTGAAAGTAATCCCCCCTAATTATGTTGTTTTCCTAGTATGATTTTTACCTCTCACACTATTATTTTTGGGTTTTAGAAAATGGCTAGAAACAAGAGGATTCATGTTAATGGAGAATATGATGGAGAATGGAATGATATTCTTAATGAGCAACCAAATGAAATAAGAGTTGTAAGGAGAAACATTATTATTATGTCTAATCATCAATCTCATAATATGATTAGTAATCTCAACTTTGGTGAGTTTCGTAACCCAGCTAATAAGAGAAAGATGTAGTTTCATGGTGATCATAAAGGAAATAAAGTAAATTTTCCACATGTAAATCATGTGAGAATATGCATCAAGGATAATGGTTCAAATGAACTGGAAGATGCTTTGGGTGTGGAAAAGGACACAAATCCAGTAATAGCAAATGAAAAGGTTCATTTATCACAATGGACAAGGATAATGGTATTATTAAGACATCAAATATGGTTAAATGTTTTAAATGTGGAATTTACGATAATTATGAAAATCAATGCCCTAAGGAAAAATCTCATGAAGAGAATCATCATGGTCATATGGGTATTATTTATGTTGATAATGATGAAGAGAATACAAATGATATATGAGATTAAAGAAGTGTTAAGAAATAAAATGATGAATCTTGATCAATGGTTTAAGAAGATAGTGGAATGATTACATGATTATCAAGAATAATTTTATATAAGTAATTTTATGGTATTATGGAATAAATAAACATATAAGGATTGTTACACTATTTTTTTCCTTAAGTATTTTAAAGTATATGTTAAATGATACCGGTAAACATTAAAATTTATTCAGATATTTTTGGAAAACACGTGATATGTGCATAATGATGGGATAAGGAGATAATGAGATGTTTGATAGTATTAATGAACTCATGACTGATATAAGGACAAAGTAATATAATGGTTTGAGTATATATAATTTTTTGCATTTTTGGTGTGTTGAAAGAGTTAATTTTGACAGAATACATGTTTTCACTAAGGTTCTATGGTAATTCATGTTATTATCACATTTCAAGAGAATGCATGATTAAGGTATTCACATGTTTGGAATGTGAAAACCATGAAATACCTAACGAGACATGGAAGATAAATGTTAAATCTATTTAGTTCACCTCTTTCTAATGTTTTATATTTTCAGTTTAGGGAAGGATTGTAATGTTATTTATTTATGAATAGTATAAGTTATTTTCTGGTTGAAGTTTGTTATATTAATGTATTATCTCACTATAGGTGGACTTATGCATATTTGAATACCTGTGCTAACATTTTTTTGATACAAATGGAATAACCTATCCTTATATCACACGATCTTCTAACATTTCAAGAATTACAAATTCAACTTCATTTATTTAAATAAGAGATGAAGTGGAAATTGTTCAAGCAACGACCATTAGTGGGATTGTAATGAAATCATGTAAGTATTTATTCTCTTGTTATTCAACTTTATGGAGAGGATATTGAAAACCAAAAATGTTTTCTGAGTACCTCCTTATCTGATGAATCAAATAGTCCCTTAAATCATCATAAATTTATGGATTTCTGGTTGTTAACTTTCATCAACCTTGTTCTGTATCACTATCCATCAGAACTTGACGATTATATTTACCTTTCTTATCCATGTTTTCACTTATCACCTATATTATACTATGTGGAAACCCAATGATGATTTAAGTTGGGTAACCATTATGTTTAAATTTCCTTTTTAAAATGAAGTTTTAGTATTCCTTTTTACAATGTGGGTTTCCATGAAGGAAACCATCAAGTAGTAAACCTTTTATAACCCTGAAGAATTTTGAGGGAAAAAGTCATTTTAAGGGGGTATAATGTGACACCCTGAGTATTTATGGACCATTTTTTTGAATGAATTTAAAGTTTAATTTATATCTTGTAATTCACTAATTCAAACATTCCTTTCATACTAAACTGACTTGTTGTATGTTGCACACAACACCGAGTTGGCGTATGATACTCGCAACATTGAGTATATATTTTATTCAATGTCTAAAAGAACTATGTTTGGATTAAGTTATAAACAACAAAAAATTAACATTTCACTACACACAACAATGACTTAGCTTGTGTTACACACAAGAGTGACCTTTCTCGATAGCTTGCGTTGTACGCAATACTGAGTTTCACTAAACAACGATATATTATTAAAATATCATTTTTAATGGGATATAAACCAGCCTTTATGAATATTATTAACCAAAATTTTAATTTTATATAACATTATAATTTGTCTTATTTATTTTCTAGAACATGATATAAGAACAGATTCATTTTTTTGGATAAAATATGTATTATTCAAAAAATGCAGTTTTTCCACCTTTTGATGGAACACCAATTTTAAATCTAGTTTTAAAATTTTTATATATTATATTTGAAAAACTAAATATATTATTTTTAATAAATACATTAAAATTTAATTTGGTTGAAGTTTTTGTATTTTTCTGAAAAAATTCAAATTTTAATGAATAATGAAAAATACTACATTTTAATTCAAAACTGCATTTTCATCTAATTTATTTATATAGTTAGATTATATTTTTAATTGGTTTTAAAGTGTAATTGGATTATATTTTTATCATTTAATCCTATTTTGGTCATTTTAAGTAATTTTACATTTAAATTGGATATAAACACATGTCAATCTTTTGATAGTTTTTACATTTAATGGGCCTTTTTCAATTAAAGTGATGTAATTATAATTAAAACTGAAGAAGGTGACAACATGTCACTCTCATATATCTTATAAGTATAATAATTTTAATATAGTGATAAAAATGATAAAACCTCAATAATAAATAGTATCCATAAATCTAATGAAATTATCCACATCATGTGAATTTATTTAGAATTTTGAGATATTAAATAATTACCATTAATTAGGACACAATAGTGATGTAGAAATTATTTTATTGATAAAGATATCAAATAAATGTTTTTAAAAATATTAAAATAAATATCATTTGAACTAATTAATGTGCTCCATGAATTTTATAGGTGACTATGAAATTTTAAGAGTGTATTACATATTTTGTTTTTAATTTATCTTCTATGTGGATTTTATTTAAAGTCAAATAAATGAATAGTGTTAAAATTGGCACTATTGATATTTTATAAAAATAACATATTATTAAATTATTTAAAAATCAAAAAAATCTTTGAAAATTTAAAATTTAAAATTATATGATCTAAAATTTCATAAAGTATCCAATTATGGAAAATTGAAAACACAAAAGTAAATATTTATAACCATTTAATATTGAGAATATTATTACCACAAATAAAATTAAATAGATTAAATAAAGATAAATCAAAATGATAAGGTTTAAAATAAAATAAAAACATATATAATTTTTTTGATATTATTTAGACCCATACTCATCTTATCTTAGAAATAAATGAGTTTGGGAGCATTATAAACTAAAAATAAATTTATAATAAATTAATATTTCAAGACTTTCCAAAGGTGCCCCTCCCCTCTCTTATAAAAGGGAACCTATCCTTCTCTTTTAATCACATATCCAAAGCACTTTGGATATAACAAAACCTACGTAAATCTCCTCCCAAGTTCCCTCACTTCATCTTAGAGGCCACCCTTTGGGCATAAATCCATCTTAAGGAGTCCTTTTGTGCATACCAAAAAGAGATACCTGAAAAAGAGGTAATTGTTTTATCACCTCTTTTAAAATTATTTTCTTCTTCTACTTACCATTTTTATGTTTTTTCCATACTAAATTAATAAATACAGTATATTCTATATTCTTAGATGTTATTATAACTATGCGACAACCTTATACCTCATTTTACCCATCCTACGAATAAGAATATCACCATGCGTGTGTACGTACGACTTACCATCTCCACGCTGTGGTGTAATTATTATTAAACAATACTTAATTTGGATAGGTATATTGATGAGTATAATGGATTTAAATAATGAATATAAAATAATAATTATTCTTTACAATTCATATACCATCCAATTCCATACTATTTAACCATCAAGGGAATGATATCGTTACTTGTGCGTACGTACGGCTTACCGTCTCCACGACGCGATGAGATTCATTTCCCAAATTAACCATTCAAGAATGATTATAAAGTATATATAATAAATAATAATTAAATATATGAAATAATAATTCTATTGGATTTATGTGTATATATATATATGTCATTTACTTGCTTCCATTCAATTCTATATGGAAATGGAAACATCGTTCATGCGTACATATGACCTACCATCTCCATGAATGGTGTATTAAATTTCATTTATATATCTTTTATATATATTTATATACTGAATATATATTATATATAAATAATTTTTTATATTCTGGAAGTAATTAAATCATGATCTAAGTAATAATATCAATAATAACAAGTCAAAACATGTACGATAAACAAAACTATTATTACCCAAAATGTTGCTTTAACATGGAATTGATAAATGAATGGGTAATATAAAGTCATAAGTGAATCATATGTAATGTCATAAATATTATTATGGTTATTTTACAAGTTAATAATATGTTTAAACCCACTATATATGAGTTTCAGACACATATGGAAGAAATCATATCTAAGGTAAGAGATTATTTTGTCTCACTTTTATTTCTATAAGAAATATACCTTATACACCATCTAATTATTTTGTTTGATGTTTATGTTACCCATGAATTTTTTTATTATTCTTATTATGAAGGTTATTATATTTACATATGAATATAATTTTCTTTATTTTATGAGGCTTACGATTTGACTGATTATAAATTGGTAAGGTATAATTTTTCAATCTCATTTTTATCCGAGATTGTTTATACATAAGTATTTACTTGGGATATATTTATCATCCATGTCCATATTTTATAAAAATGTTTTCATAAAATTTTTACCATTTTTCTATATAGGTTTAAATTCATTTTTACCCATTTTTTACTTTTACTACATTGGATGGAAGGAATCTTTATTTTGTTTACCATACGAGATACTTTTTGACTTTTCTAGTAAAAGTACGAGGATGATGTTTTTTTATCTTATACTAAATGAATGGATTTTTACAGTTTCATAATTCCTTATTTCCATGAATCTTCCTCTACACTATTTCAATTTTATTTTCAACTAAATTTATTTCTTTTAAAATTGCATGGCATTTTGAGAAAATAAAATGTTTTTGAAGAAGAAAGGTTATTTTTCCCAAGAATTAATTTCAAGTGTTTTATTAAAATTATTTTTCATCTAAGATGACAATATTTAAATAGGGTTTTGTTTCTATTATTATTATTACTATGATTTGATTGTGTTAATGATGGAATGATATTTTATATATATTATCTTATGATGGAAGGATGTTTAATAAACCCATTTTATTTCTTGGGTTATGCTATGATGAATGATTTATATTTTTGTGGAACATGTAAGAATAATTTCATTATGAGATGGGTAGGACCTATATCTCCCTCCAATTCATTGGGTAAAGATTTATATCTCATTATATAGACTTGAATGTAATGAAAATCAAGTCCGATTCAGTAATACTGGGCTAGAACAACAAGTAAATCCTGTTCAGTAATACATGGCTGGAATGACAAGTAAACCTAATTTAGTACTGGACTTTGTCCACAATTCCATTTTTATTCCAATGATATTTTATCATGGTTAATGTTACTTTATGATCTATGCCTTACGTACTGCCAAGATTTATTTCATGACTCATGATTTTGATATTCAAAATTCATGTTCATGTTTTCACATTCTTATGTTTATGTTTTTTTTGATTTTATTCATGTTTACCCTTACTAATCATTTGAGATCACCCTTTTTATGTTTTATTTCCTCAGGATATAAATAAATATTTTAGGTAGGAAAACTAAAGGGGAAGATCTTTATGGGAGTTTTTGAATATCTTTCACCAAGTTAGAAGATTATGTTCCATGTTTCCAAAGACACAAAACTAATATAGTCTTTGGTCATATATTTGTGTAATGTATTAAGTATTATACAAAAAAAATGTGATGTCCATGTATGTTAAGCTTGGGACTTTACATTTAATCATTTAATTACAAAGGGTAAATATGAGCTATCACACCCATGGGGTGTCTGTGATCATGGTTGACATCATCTATTCACTTGACAACACTCAATGAGTATAATAAAAGGTGTGTATATAAATTTAATATGAAGAAGTCAATTTAAAGTCAACACACAAAAAATTACGGCATGCGGTGAAATGATGCTATTTAAAAAATAATCGAAATTGAAGAAAAATCCATAGACCACCTACCTCGTACTTAGGATGTCCCACTCATATAAAATCCAGATCCGATTCAATCAAGTTTGGAATAAATCTAAGAAATAGACATCCACCCTGAAAATGCGAAAAATGATCTTTCACCTTGATAATTTTTTTGAGAGGAAACTAAATGAATAACGATTAAAAATAAATAAAGATCTTACCGATGCAGATCCATATAAACTGAAAATGATTGAATCAAGTGACAAATGGAGGAGATCTAGAAAAGACTATATTAGGCTTATGGGGACCCATGACACCAAAGAGAGGAGGAGCCTGCTGGAGGAATGGGAGAAAGAAAGAGGGGTTTTAGTTTTTTAAGTCATTAAGGGAAGTTTTGTAAATTCACCCCAAAACCTAGGTCTCACTATTTGGATGCATGGTTTGGCCAAACTGTGCACCAACCGTGCGGTATCCTATGCCTAAGAAACCACCTCAGACGGTTTGTGCCACACAGTTACCCTAATTGTGTGCCAACCGTGTGGTGAATAGTGAGAGGGTAATACCTAAGTGGCACTACCCACGTGAGATAGTCACACAGTTTTGGAAACCATGCACAACCCATGTGGTGCGATTATGATCCCCTTTGGCAGCCACACCATTTGGTGTTAGAGGATGTGTGGTTTCAGACAAACCATGCACCTCTATCAGACCCTCAAAAATTTTGATTTCGAGATCCCGGTGCTTCTGAAACTCGATGGAGCACTCAAGTAACCTTTCAGTCCTTCACCCAAGTCTAAAAAAACACATTGAAGTGTTCCAACTCTCAAAATTATGTTTCGAATCAAAGTTCCAATAATGAACCTTCCAATAAATTCTAAAATTCAAATTCCCTTTTAATTTTACCTTGACTCAAAACATGGTTTGTTACATAATATATCATTTTTTTAACACCCATAGATTCTAGATGACCCTAATGTTATTGAAGTGGAAATGGTTTTGGTAATGAATACGGTAAATTATCCTATGTAGCCACCCAAATGATCTTTATATCACCCCTCACAATTATCTCACTTATGAGATTATATTTGAGAATATTTTTTGGTCCTTTGATGAGAGTGGGGATCTTTATCCTAAGAAGAAACACCATTAGTGTTTTAATATATCTCAATTTCTCCCTCAATGATAGGAACCACTCCATGTTCAGAAATGAACTTCTTGATCTAATCTGTTTCCTTCATAGCACTTTATGCAGTGATGTATTCTGCCTATGTTGCTAAGTCTTCTATGGTGGCTTGTTTAAAACTTTTCTAACTAATTTGTCCACTATTTAAGAAAAAAAATCCTAGTTTAGATATCATATCATCTTTTTTAGATTGGAAACTAGAATAAATGTAACCCTTTGCATATATCTCTTCCTATCCTCCAAATACCAAGAATATATCCTCAGTATTTCTCATGTACTTAAGGATATTATTTATGGTAATCCAGTGAATCTCACAAGGATTGGATTGGTATCTAGTCATTATTCTCAAAGAATATGATACATCAAGTTGAGAAAATAACATGAAATAAATGTTAAATCCAATGGATGATGAATAAATAATCTTATCCATCATATCTAACTCTTTATAAGTATCCAAAGTCTTCCAAATATTTTTTCCATACAACACTATTAAAGACCCATTTTTGGAATTCTCCATGCTAAACTGATTTATCACTTTACCAATATATGTGTTATCAATTAGTCCAATAAACTTCTTAGATATATATATATATATATATATATCCACATATTGAGTATGTAAGCTACTTCACCCATTTCTTTCATCGTGAAACATTTACCTAGCCGTATCTTCATAGATTAAAGTGTCAGAACATCATTTCCAATAAACAGTGTTTCATAAACATATGATATTGTAAATACTACTATGATACCACTAAGCCACTTGTATACACATGAATTATCCACATTTTTGATGAAACCAACATCCTTTATTGCATCATCAAACTAGATATTCCAACTTTGAGACTCTTACTTTAGTCTATAAATTGGCAATTGCAACTTGCAAACCTTAGTATTATCATTTTGAAATTAAAAACCCTTGGTCTGTATCATATACATACTCGTAGATAAATTACCATCAAGGAATGAACTTTTTATATTCATTAAAAATATATCATAATCATAATGAGTTACTATATCTAGCAAAATCCGATTGGACTTTATCACCAAAACATGTGAAAATGTTTATTCGTAGTCAATGCCATGATTTTTTTGTTACTCTCTTACAATAGGATACCTATATAGGTATAAAATCTTCCATTCATGGTATTTTTCTTTTAAAAAACCCACTTGAAACCTATGGATAACAACCCTTTAGAAGAATCTACTAAGTTTCAAACTTTGTAAGTATACATGGAGTCTATCTCGTATTCCACAACTTTTAACCATTTCTCAGAATTTGAACTCCTAATGGCCTCTTGATAAGAAGTAGGTTCATCTTCTATATATATTATTTCATCATAATTTATCATTATAAGTATATATATATTGGGTATCTCATGAATTATACTAGAACTTTTAGGTTCTTGTGTGACTTGAGTTGGTTCTTCTTCCACAAATATTTGTAGAACTAGCTCAACTTCCATCTTAGGAACACTTCATGTTTTTTGGTCTTGAACTTCTCTAAGTTAAACTTTACTCCCACTTACTCCTTGAATTATATGTTGTTCCTCAAATAAAATATCATTTTTGGAAACAAACACTTTGTTTTTAACATTCTTATAAAAGTAATACCCTTAGTTTCCTTAGAAAAACCAAAAAATAATTATTTTTCACACTTAGGGTCAAGTTTTTCTAAATCTAGTCATCGTAAGAATTATTTACAACAAAAAATCCTCATAAAATATATTATGGGACATTTCCTAGTCCATATCCCATATAATGTCTTTATTATTACTTTATATGGAATACAATTAAGTAAAAACATGTTGGTTTTTAGGGAATAACCCCAAAACAAGATAGGATGGTCATATACATCATTGGTCAGACCAGGTATAAAAAGGTATGATTTATTCTTTTAGAAACATCATTCCATTATGGTGTTTCGAGAGGAGTGATTTGTGAAATAATTCCACAACTACTCTGATGAGTTATGAACTCATGGATCAAGTATTCACCACCTAAATATGATCATATGACTTTAATACTTTTACTAATTAATTCTATACTTCATTATGAATATATTTTAACTTTTAAAAAGTTTCATACTTGTGTTTCATTAAAAACATATGACCGTACCGACTAAATTCATCTATAAAAGTAACAAATTACTTATAACAACTATTTTCTTGTGTAATCATTGGTCTACATATATGTTTAAGATCCAATAGTCCACTAATCCTCTCACCTTTTTCCCCAAAAGGTGAATTTTTCATTTTACCTAATAAAAAATATTCACATATATCAAATGATTCATAATTGAATGAGTCCAACAATCCATCTCTATAGTAACTTTGAACACATTTCTTGTTTATGTGTCTATGGTGACAATTTCAAATTTATTTGATATTAGAATCCACCCTAACCTTCTTATTATGAATGTTATAAACAATATTACTCATATAAAAAATATATAAACTATTCATTATATTCCCAATGCCACAAAAAATTTCATTATTATATATAGAACAAATCTTATTATTAATAATGAATGAATAATCCATCTTGTCCAAAATTGACATAGAAATTAAATTCCTGTTTATGATAGAGACTTAATAATAGTTTTTCAATTCTAGTATCAATCCACCAGGAAAAATCAAATCATAAGTGCAAACCTCTAATGCAACAAATTTTAATCCATTATCAACATGAAGATCTACTTCACCCTTCATCTATTACATCCTATCTCTAAGTTTATGTTTTTCAGAAAAAATTTATGATACACACCCTATATTTAATACCCATGAGTTAGAGTTAGAGAAATTTATTTCTATAGCATTAAAATTTGGGAAATTTGAATTTTTATCTTTAAGAACACTTCTCAATACTAGATACCAATATTTAACTATTTTATAGGTCATACCTACTAATGATCTCAATATGATTTGTGTGAAGCATTACATAATCTACAATAAATACATATCATTGTGTGAGTATCATGTATTATATCTTTTCATTAAGGGATTTAAATGAATGTTTTCCCACTAAAATTGGTGAACCTAGACATCATATCCATTTAGTGAGTCAAGGTACACATTTCACAAAGTAATAATCCATATTGGGAATTCATCTCACTAATTAGTTATTTAGGTAGAGAATAATACCAATCACAATACTTGTAACTCTTCTATAGTTTAAAATATAACCACTTCCAAATCCAACATATGGATATACTCAACTCTATTACTGTGGTATCCTAACTATTAGGGTTTTCTATATAGTTTAATCTAATGTAAATTCCAAAAAAAATCTAACTAAGGAAAATATAGGGGCACCCAAAATAGGCATGAAACTACCCAATAAGAAAATATGGAGTCACTCATTTCTTGCTTCTCATACACAATATAATCCACATGCACCCAATATAGGCATGAAACTACCCACAAGTCTATGTTAATCACCTAAATTTAAAAGTCAAGTTTACTAAAAAATATCCAAATTCATCATGTGAATAAGGTACAAGAATACTTCATGTAAATGCATAGAGTTATATGATATTGAAAAACAACACCAGAGTAATCCCAGAGTGACATATAGCTTGCCCCATTCACTTTCCTAGCCAAGAAAAGCCTCTAGGAAAGTAGGTGGTCCAACCCCAAGTCCCTTTACCCTGGGAAACTTTACTCAAGATAGAATTCAATTCATGAAAAATCTAACATCTAATATGCACAAACTATTCTCAATAACTATTCTCAATCTCATAAGTCCAATTACAAACCTAGGTCAAGGTAGATAAAAACTATATTTTATGATATCAAACCTAACATGATACGCAAGGCTCTATCCTAGAATAAATTTATCATATAAATGGGAATAAAAAATATTCATATTTCATAAACAATGAACTAAACATGAATATCAAGGAAATATAATAAATAAATAAATAAATAATTTATTTTCCAAAAAAGGATACATTTATGAACTATTCATAAATAAATGATAATTATAAACATTTTATAAATTAGTATGAATATAAACATTCTATATTAATTTCAATATTAACCCCTTTATATTTTATATTAAATAACATTTATATGATATTTTATGAATTATAGAAATTTTATAATTAAATTTATATTATATAAATTTTTTTATATAATCAAAATATAATATATTTTTTAATTAATAAACACTTTATAAATCCCCTTTTATTATTTCTAAATAAATAATTTATTTATATATCATAAATCATGCCATTTAATTTGTCAAAAGGTATTTTTAAAATATTTTTCAATTAAACATAAACATTTTATAGTTAATTAATTTATAATTTTTTTATAAATGTTATAAATATTTAAAAATATCTTTTCCATTATTTATAAACAATTTATTAAAAATTAAATTCAAGTCATAATTTAATTCTCTTGATTAAAATAAATACTTCATCTATTTTTATAAAAAATATTAATAAATATGAACTTTTTCATATTTAATAAAGGTTAATAAAATAAATTTTATTAGGCCTATGTTATTAATGTTATTCCCATTTAAAAACCATTTTATTAATATGAATAAAATAAATAATTAAATAAACATTTTATTTAATTAATATATATATGAATTTTTCATATTTATTTTTGGGCTTGAAATATCACATTTTACAATTTGTAAAAAATATTTTTCATAAAATAATAAACACATTGATTCATAAAATAAGCCTATCCTCTGATACTGCTTATGGGTTTTGTATAATCATCATATGACCATATGAAATAGAAGACAACCCAAACACAAAAAAAATCTATCTTTAAGAATCAATTTGTTAATAAAACTATAAAAATTGAGTACCTAAAAAAATCCAATAGTAGTAGCCTTTTTCTTCCCTAATGAAGAAGAATAATTGGTAAATATCATCAATTAGTAAACACAAGAATTGTGTCTCCATGGGGGTAACACTGATAGATGGATCCATGATCATATCGTGAGGATACCCTAATTTTGATGGGGTGCCAGTGGCTTCATCTCAAATGATGAACAACAATATGGGAGGAAGAGATAATTCACCACACCCAAAAAAATATAACACCATCCTCTTATACAGAAAATGATTGAGGCTCCATGAATCATATGCATTTCATAATGTTGGGTTAATTAATTGAATTTTTTTAATGAATTAATATAAATCCATTAAAACATTCATAATAGTTTGTAACTGATAATAAAACTGTTTGGGAGAAATATATATATATATATTACACACACACATATTTATTATCTCATATATATTTAGTATATAAATAAATATACCTACATCACATGCATCTATTAAATACACACTTATATATTTATAATATCATATATTATATATATATATATTAGTTCACATCCAACAATCATGGAATTTTAATAGATTTTATCATAAATATTGATTTATAGTTTAAGAATAGGGAACATACTATTTGCAATGTGATCACCAGCACAAATATATTTCTTTGGATAGGAAGTTGCATCATCAAACTGGGGAACATGCTTCCCAGGAAAATGATGTTAGAAACACAAGAAACCAACCTAGTGGGCAAGTAGAGGGAGATTCTCCTATCAAATCTTTGATAGTGTTGGAATCCCTTGATGGGGGATATTGAGATATATTTTTAAGCTCTTTCTGTAAAGCATATTAATGAGTCTTAGAGGAAATATTGGGATTAAATATTTACTAAATAAGTAAATGCCTTTGAAGATGGTGACAATGTTAAATTCTTGTTTTCTGATTCTAGACAAAACCAATAAGTGGTTTCCACTACAATTGAACAAGTGAATGAAGATGATATTCAAAGAGTGGCTAATAAAAAATCCATGATTGAGTAGGATATTCTTTAAAGTAATCAAAAGGGAAATAAAAAAGATGTATCTTCTCACATGAAGCCTCAAAAAGGCAGGAAAATTCTCATGGATGATGAGGGATTTCAAATGGACCCTCCTCAAAAAACCAAGTCAAATGGAAAAAATGTTCATTCTAGTTATAACCTACCAGAGGATGACTAGGAAGTTGATTCTAAATTTGTTTCTCTTATATAGGGAATCATTACTCTCTTTGTCTCTGGTTTAGTGAAGGACAACCTAGATGCTGAGAAACAATAACATGAAGGAGTTTGGCATTAAAAAACCTAGAGACGGGGGAGGCATCCAAAAGGTCATGGTTAGGGACATGGGACTAATGATTATATTATAGCATGAGGGTGTGGATATGTGTCCAAAAAGTTTTCTACCATGTCCCAACTTATAAGATCAAAATGTATAAGTAGATTTCTCAATTAAAAGAGGGGGGGGGGGTAAATTTTAGGTTTAGAAACATTCATTTTTATCCTGAAGAAAATCTATGTTTAACAAATTTAAACAAGATGAATTAACAAGACCTCTTTAGTTATTAATAAAGAAACTAACTTCCTTAGGATATGATAATATGGATCTGATAAAGAAACTTAAACAAGTTTACTTAAAGAAAGATTCTAATTAATGTGTATAAAATCTAAATCATAGTTTGTACAAGAATAAGAAAGTGTAAGAAAGTTACACTTTCAATCTGTAACTAAATGCAGCAGAATTTAATTTTTTTTAACAAGTAACAACTAAAAAAGAAATATTTTAACCCAAAGAGAAGGGTATCCAAAAACCTTGGATAAAGTTCCCTTGATTTATACTTTCAAGAAAGTATATCTTACCCACACCAGGGTAAGACCTCAATATGAAGATCGATATCTATCTTGCTATCCCCACAAGCCATTGATTAAGTAGGTAATCAACACCTCTATCTTCTTATCCCTGGAATCCCTTAATTGTTCACAACATCTATCAGATTCACACTAAGTAGGTTGAACAAGATGTTCACAACTCGAATAAGTTGTTCACAACATTCACACATGGAAAGTTGAGCATATATTTCACAGTGTATCACTTCAACTTAGAGCTTCAAGAATTCAATTCTTGAATAGAAGCTCTCAACAAAAACTCCATGATGGAACCAGGTAGGTAGAAGAAGCCTCAAAAGTTGGGATTTTAAATTTTTTTACCAATGTTCAACATGAATTTGTTGACGTCGGTGAATAATAGTCTGGTTTAAGCCGAGGATCATGTGTGAAGAGTTTTAAGCACAAAAAAACCATAAAATATCTATTTCAGATCTGAAGCTGAGCATGATGTCTGCTCATTGTTGGTGATCACTTCTTGTAGAATTCAAAGCCGAATTCCTCTAGATTGTCTACATGTGCTTCATGAAATCCACAGGAGTGTCGATCATCAAATTCTTAGTGCTAGTGAGGAGATCCGACGACGCCTTTGATGCACCGATGATCACCGCATTGCTTCGTTTGCGATGACTAAGAGAGAGATCAATCCAAGATCCTTGGATTAAAATATTCTCTCTTTAGATCATGGGATAGAGGATAATAGAGACAAATCCCATTAACAGTTCTTGGTTAATTCCCCTCCTCCTCTATTTATAGTGTGTAATTAAAATACCTGGTATTGCCTCTTCGTCCCCCGAACACTTAACGAACAATTAACAACATGTTACAACTACGAATTGGAGTAATAAATATTATTATCACTCTCTTGTAATATATTAAATATATTATTCTATAATAAATGAGTCATTAACTTGACTCATCATTCCCATAAATATTAATTGAACCTTGAATACTTTAATATTCATTCAAATAATATTTTTCATGTATTTACTTAAAACCTGTAAATAAATTAATAAATAAATTCAATGCTCATTATTCTTAACTTGAATAATATGAATTTATTTATTTCATTGGTGATCGTATATACTTAGACAAACCCCGGACCCTAGTAGTTGGTCCCACCATGTCCAATATACTTATTCAACTGAATATGGAGGATTCTTGAATACTCTATTGTGTGTGACCCTCTAAGCCCTTATCTCGATAGTAGTGAATACTATTCATAGACCAAGAGTGGAATCTAGCAACCCATCATGACCCCTAAAGAGATAAGGATTGTCACAGTAGCAAAAACCAACCTAGAGACACATACTATGTATTATAATCTCTTTGTCTTTAACATCCCATAAAGTAGGACACACACCAATGTCATCACCCTTTACTTGCTTTATTGTTTGTTGATACAACTGGTCAAATTTACCCTCGACTATCATGACCATGGTCTTATGAAGGTACTACCATCCTTATCAACATGGCATGAGATATATTACTTCCATAACCCAAAAGTAACAAATCCTTTCTTGACCATTCAACCAATGTCATATCATCAATTACACACCCAAAACAAACTACCTCGCCACAATTTCAACATCATGGTTTTCATATTACATCAAAATATGTGATCAAATGACATAAAATGACAATGATATCAAGTTAGGAGACCATTACACATGATCATAGATAGTAAAATCTAATGACACCCAAAACATGTGGTGTTCCTATTGGTGGGTAATTCCTCATGATCCGACTACTAGAGATCACCAAGTGCAAACTTCGTGATAAGAAATCTCAATTATTTTGAGCCCCCATCACCTGATAGTAAAACATCTACTATGTCCAATCATTAAGATGCATATAGACCATAGAACCTTAGTTTAAGATCAATGTCATAGTATCTCGAGGTTCTCATTATATCCTAGGATATGATATAACCTTTTGATACGATAATTAATCTTTGTACATTACCATTTCTATAGTGTATCCATACAATTCTACACTATAACGGTAATATGGCATTGGGTATAGATAACTATACACATGATATGGTAATCAAAAGTATTGAATAGTTGGGTATAGGGAACCCACGATTTCAACACTCCCACTTTAACTAGATCCAACTTGCTAACCAAACTTGTTAGATACTCACATGATAAAGGTCATGGTTCTGCAAAGTAACGACTTTAACAACTAGGCCTACCACGGTTATGCCGAGTGGATACTCTTCTATAGAGACCTCATCTCCTTGAGTAAAACTTCTCAAGAAATGGTATCCATGAGTATATCACTTTTTTACACTATCATAACTTGACATCTTGGATAGTAATAATATCATAATTGAAATTATGATTATTTTTCCTTACTAGGTGTGATTCCAATAACTAGAACAAATCGTTTCATTTAACTACTTCTTAACTGCCTCAGAAGCTGTAATGTACTTAGTCATTGTAGGTATGGCTACCACAGGATTATATGATCTTGTATCACTCATCACCTTATCCTAAATATGATACTAGATCAAAAATATATAAATATAACTAGTTTGTGTCCCCTCAAAACTAGTATCATTTATTTTCCAAGTACCAGGTACTTATCTTTTGTACTTACCAAAGTATAATTAGATAGTTCTGACTGCTTCCCTTGAAGTGCTCCTAGATATTACTGATATTTTCCTACTATAAAATATACCTTGGAAATATCAGTTCTTATACATATCATTGCATATATTATTGATCCATCACTTCAACATATGTATTTAACTCATCATGTTTATCTCCTCCTATGTCTCAGACATGTTAACTTGGAGAGATTATAGCTTGTGACATAGGCAAAAATTCATCTCTTGAATCATTCCAAATTGTAGTTTTTCAATACTATGTCACTATATGTATGATTGACTAGGTCTAAGAAACCTATAGATCCACCTCAGTAGATCTCATTCCCTAGAACTTAGGTTGCTGCTTTAAGTCAATCATTAGAGAAAAGATTTCATCCTGATCTTAACTAACTGTAACACCAATGTCTATTTTCCATATGTTTCCGAACACACTTTACTTGGAAAACCATAGCTCTCCCACCAACCTTTGGTAGACACATGAAAATCATTCATTCCAAATTAATACTCTATGACCATGTTTCTTACTTCAATCCTAAACTGGATTTCAGTAATTTGAATCCTTTATTAGTATTATGTGACATAACCATCCCTTTATGGTTGTGTCATATAGACATCATCCATGATTGGTGGTCATGAAATCAAATTCTTAATTTAATGATCATAGAAATGAACTATGGAAAGTAAAATTCTAATGGATTTAGTCATACTAACTTGGTATAACCAATCGATCCTTATCGGTACCATACTTGTACCATCCATTTATAAAATTTTAAATGATCTTGTCAATCTTAACAAATTTTCATATAACGCTCACTTGTAGGAAATATTATTCGTAATGAATAATTCATCACCAGCCACAGTGAATACAAAAAACTATCACCATGGTTTTATCCATCCTACGTAGTATGTGTCTCTAGAATATACTTTGTTCCACATGCGCTTGTGGAACTAGTTCCAATGCCAACTATTTGTGCATCTTTAGCATTGACTAAACCCTAGTCAATATAGCTCCCACTATCTCTTATAGATATTTTCACCCTTATATAGAAGTTTAGTCTATTACTTGACTACCACTTTTCTATCTTAGGGATTTATATAAAATCCTAAACAACTGTTAGGATAATTACAATAGATGCACAATGTGTTTGTTCCTGACAGAAGTTTGTTTATGTCCTAACAAACTATTTGCATCCAAACACAAGTTCATATGATATAATGGATTATTCATCATACTATGACTCATATGATATCCATTTATCATTTTAGTTGTCATATGATTATGGGATTACGCCATTTTTTGTGAAGCATGTCATGAAATATATTGTATGTTTTTGCAAGTTGCAACATTAATACTACTTACATCAATAGTTTGATGTATAAAATGTGAGTTTAGGAATTCATCCATGATACATTTTGTTGATAAATGTTTACATGTAAGACTTCATCATTGATCCTCTTCATTAACATCAATATCATGATGTAGGTAAGGTAGTGTGCATTTAAGAATTTCTCCACGCTACATTAACATGATCGAAAAATGCTTGGTCAAGATATTCTTCGGTATTCCAACTTGAAGCAACTTATATCTTCTGGAAATGCATATAACATAGTTCACTTTACTATTCCTTAATATCTTAAATGAATCTTATGAAGTAACTTTACCTCTATCTTTCTCTTGGAATAGTTTATGCTCACTTGATGAACTAATTCCAAAAGCCTTGTGGAATACCTCTATTTCTAAAGGTTTATTTGTCCAAAATAAAGATGTTGATTATACCAAAGGTGTTTAGCTGTACCATGCCTAAATAAGAGACTTGGTATATTCTTGATGTCCACCTTTAGTATTTGTTGATAAGGAATTATCATTCCATGACTGGGTATAAGTCTTACATTTATTATATACATTAGGTACTGCCTACAATTCAAGTTTTACTAAACTATTGGTTAAGTATAAAATACCAAAGACATAATTAATTCCTAAACATAAAATAATATATCCTTGTTTCCAAAAGGACATGTGAGATGAGTGTTTTGGTTATACTTGATAATAGTTCTATAAGAATCATTCACTTGGCAATATAGAAGTCGTGTACTTCTCACCACTGGACTAGGTATCACCCTTTCAAAACCACTTGGAGAATAAACCTGACTTCTAATAATATTTATATACTTACTTGGTTACTGTATATCAATACACATATGTGATAGGCATATAGTATTAAATACCCCTGAAGTAAAACTGAAACATTACAATTTACTTTAAACCTGAATAAGAAGCAGTAACTTGCTTCTTTAATTCAGTTAATTTCTTTTAAACTTCCATTGTTTTATTTTATAACATTAAATGAAAATAACCTCCTAATAATACCTCTTTCATTGATAGACGTTGCAAATGTTCCATTGGCATTACATGCCTTTGGCATCTTCACCTTGTCTCTCAATTTATTAACCATCAGAATTAAAGATAAAACTTTAATATTATTACTTACTTGGTAATCGTTACCTAAATTGGTAATGAAGCGTTTACACAATACTTGTTCATAAAACTAAACTTGAGTAAAGGGGTGAAAAAGATATGAGAAAGGGTCCCATTTAAAGGTCATGATCTATCTTTCAATTTACACATGGCAGTGTAACAATCACTTTATTCATATCATTGCTTCACTTTCTCCTTGTAAACCTCTCATAGATGATATTTCATGTTATATCATTCATGTCATGATGTAGCGACTACAACTAACACTAGAAGTTGATAAAATCATAATGGAAAAACTATTATATTCTTTTTACATTAGTATCCTGTAAGTAATTTCATCCTCTCTTCCTGAGGTAATTTAACAGGTGTAGGGGATATTGCCACCTTGAGTTTTTTATATTATAGTACTATGTGAACACTCCTGTACTATTCTTGGATACTCGTGTTGGTGAGGAAATTTACTTTGTCCAATATTTATCGTAGTTTAAACTTGTGGTATAATTTTTCATTTTACTACAAAAATAAATTCTAGCAGATTAGTACATTTTTTCGGGATTACTGGGTTAGACATTTTGATTAAATAATTAAGGCATTAAATGTCTCCCACTATTTTTATCGAATTATCAGAACCCTCTATGCTAGATTCAGAATACTCTATTATTGGAGTATTCTAGTGGCAAGGATCCCAAAACCACCCCTCATAGTCTACAAGCTATGTCTACACCACTACTTGGAGGGTTCAAGGTAGGATTTTGGCTGGCCTACCGGTTTAACTCATGGCTCCTTGATCTGTTGAGTAAAGTCTCATATTCTAAAATTAGAACTTGATTTACTCAATACTATACTCTAAAATTATAGAAAGTTAGATTAGGATAATCCTTACTAGAAATTTAGTTAAGTCGACCCATCACTCTTATAAGGACTCCCCGGTAGCAAGAGGAACCCTCAACTTTGACATGACCCACACCCTAAACACTCGGTTTTGTCCAAATTTGAATGAAAGAAGGCGGTTATGACTTAATATATCTTTGAGGGTTTTATTATTTTTAGTGTGATGAAAGAAATATTTTTCTATCTTCTTAGCATGTTCTAAATGATCACACTCACAACTGACCATGCATGAAATAGAAAAATTCATCGTGTCACATGTTCATTTTATCTTGCATGCTTTTTTATTATTATACCATGTGATTGTGCATTAAATACACATTCACAAAAATAATAAACCATGCAAAAAAAAAAATGATGACCTGATCATGAGCCGGTACTAAAGGTTGATCCACTGAGTGAATAATGGATCAACCGAGACCTTAGGTGTAATACCATAAGTCGCATGGCTTGCAACTCAAATAGAAATGTCTGCCAATCTAATGCATTCAACTCCTTTCTAGTGTGTTGCCTTCACTTGGAACAAACTGTGTCACTTGTCATCTCATCATTATACAACTTTACTCGCACAAAGGTGAGGAGGTCTCGGGGTATGAAGAAATAACTCTGAGAATGGGCGTGTAGGCCCTTATACATATAACGACTCTGAGATGACACACATTTCACCTTTTAATTAAAATAATTATTAAAAAAACATTAAAATAAATAAATAATTAAATAATAAAGTACTGGACATGCATTGGTCAGTCTCTATATCATGATCAACATATGCATTAACTCACATATATAAACTAAATGCAGAATAACAATTAAACTTTCATTAAATAAATTTGAGGGCATTTATTTAAAAACTTCACTCTAATTTTTAATTCAATATCTTAACGTCATTCAGTCCAGATTAATTAATTTAATTAATTAATAAATTAAATTAATTTATGTCATAGTTATTATTAAACCAAAAATTAATATTTAATTAATTTAATTATCAACTGTAATTAAATTAATTATTTTAATTAAATTTTGATTAAATTATTTTTCCCGGGCCCCGAAAACCCTGGGCAGGGCCTGTGCAGGTCGGGTCAGACCCGCACATGTCTATCTCGGGATTAGCTAACCTTGTGTGAGGTGATCTAGGATAGGTAGGTCTTATCATGCCTATTTTGGGCTGGGCGGACCCACATGAACCCCTTTCAGGATAAACTCAGTATGTGCAGACCAAACTGAACCCGCAAAAGAATACCTCACGGTGGTCCGACTACCAAGCAGGAGGGAGTCACTCACTATGGGGCACCAGAACTGTCAGTCGTGATGCACAAGATGCCAGCAAGAAGTCCGCAATGTCCAGAGTTCTGGAAAGGGGGTGCCGCCATGAGAGGTGGTCACCGGAGTGGTTGGGAAGGGGATCCGGTGTAGGGCGCAGGCCTGAGTAGGGGGAACGTCTGGGAGGAGCCAGCAGGCACGCTGGAAGGGGTTCCAATCTATGGGCGGTCCGAGCGGGGAGGGACCGGTGCAGGGTGCTGTATTCTGGGATGATGGATACAGGTTCGCAGGACAGGCCATAACAGGGGGCAGTGTTTGAGAAGCAGGTGGTGCAGGGGCACCGGGCCAAGGCAGAGCAGAGATCGGACTGAGGTGGAGTAGCAGTCGGCAGAGGCGCAGCTGGATGGGGGCAGCGACTACTGTTGGATCTTGGATCAGAAGAGGAGGCTGGAGGGTGGCCAACGGTGGCTGACTCCTGGAGGGTAGCGCAGGAGCGCTGGGAGAGGGGCTCGGCCTGTGTGGGGTGCTGCCGGAGATGGCTGGCTGACTGGGAGCTGGAGGAGGTGCTAGCAGCCCAACGGTCTGGATCAGTCTCTATGTGAGGGGGAAGATTTAGGGGGAAGGGTTTTTTGGAGAATTTTTTAATATGGGTTTTAAGAAAAAAAATTCGGGAAAAGGGATTAGGGTTCCGATATTTTTAAAAATGGGTATGGGATGCGTGAACGCCATTCACGCATCCTTCCACGGTGAAGGATGCGTGAACGGCATTCACGCATCCCAAACCCCACTGAAGATTCGTGAACCCCATTCATGCATCCTCCCAAGAGGAGGGATGTGTGAACGGGGTTCACTCATCTCACAGTGAGCTCAAATGTTTTCCAATATTTATAACTTGTAATTAAAAACTAATACACTTAATGTAAAAATTAAGAAATATTAATAAATATCAATTAAATAATAGAAAATATTGAAATAATGTTAATAATTATTAATAAATATTCATGAATAATAGATATTCATTAAATAATTAGTAATATAATGGCTTGAGTATTCTCTAACATATATTGAAAAATATATAATCTTAGCATCTTTCACTCACTCACATTATCTCAACATGTTTTAGTTAAACACCTATTTCTATAAAGATCCTCATATGGTTCCATTTGTATTCTAAAGTGGAAACTGTTATTATATATGAATTCCCCTAATAAATGTTGTCAATCACAATATCTCTTGAAATGGATCAAGAAATATATTAGATGATCTAAAAGCCTATGAATGATCCTTTTAGAATTACTATTAGTTTAAGTGTGGTAAGTAGTTCAAATCTCATTTTTGTATCCAATGCTTGTTAAATAATTCCCAAAAACATTATAGAGATCCTTGGGTCTCTCTTAGATATAATATAAAGATTTAATCCATGTAAACTTACCTCTTTATTTATATATTGGTATGTTGATAGAGTGTGAAATACTCTCAAATAGTAATGAAGTAAGAAAGAATTGTAAGTTGATCAACTATAAACTGAATAGAATTATTTATAATGTAGGTCTTTATAAGACCTATGATGAATTACATGGTGATGTTTTATATTTTAATGGGTAATAGTTTAATCATCCTCTTTTACCTCTTTCTTTCATCCTTTACTTACTATAAACTTAAGTTTTGAGATGCATACTCAATAATCTCACTCTTTAGATTGCGTACCAGTAGAAATTGTTTCCTTTTATAAAGTCTGAATATGTATCTTCTCAAAATTGTCCAAATGAACTTCTAATTCATATTGTAGTTATTCTGATCTTCAATCATAACCATATACTCTTCACAAATATCCATTATTCATTCAAAATTTTCTTCATGCAATTTAATTTTTGTAAAAAAATTATCGTGTTCCATGATATTCTAGGATTTTACATCTAATTTTAAATCATTAATATCAATAATATTTTTCAAGATTTATTCAAGTTCATGCATCATTTCATCCAGAATATATTTGATTTTGAAATAGTTAATATAATTAATATTTATTATTTAATTTAATCATATTATTTATTATACACACACACACACACATATATATATATATATATATTGGTAGATAATTTGATAACAGTAAGAAACTTATTAAAAAAAAGAATAGAAGTCTATAATTGATAACAGTAAGACACATACAAAATGTATCATAAGTCAAATATCAACCTAATCTATGCCTCTGGTGTGGATGCTCCTCTGTCCCACAGCCAGGCGTATACTGGATACACCCACACCATGTCTGTCTATGTCTGTGCTCTGGCGCATGCTGCACATCCTCATCGACAACCACCTCCACATCCTCCTGTGTGACAGGCGGTGGATGTACAGTCTCACCGCCTGTACCATAGCCTGCATCTAAGGATAGTGGAAGCTGGCTAGAACTCTCACCAACATAGGAAGTAGATGGATGATGTGATGTGGATAACTTCAATAAAACATCAAACTCAATCCAGTCATCGTCTGTAAGTACCTATGGCTGTGCCTGAGAAGCTGGAGGAGCATCTGACTGATCATGCTGAACACCCTCCTCCAGTGGAACAATAGCATGTGACCGAGCGAGCTAGGTAGCCTCCTCCTGTGGAACAACAACATCCATAACAGGGTCATCACCCCCAGGTACATCTATGTGAGTCTCAACAGGATCTACGACCTCTGTAGCAGGTGGTGGATCAAAGAAAATGTCATGATAAATCTCGTCCATCGACGGTAGCATCTGTCGCACAAGGGTGTGAAAATATGATGGGTCAAAGGAAACTCTCTCCACTGGATCAGACATGTGAAGTAGATAATAAATACGAGCATCCTGCGAAAACAAATTCCATTGTTAACTAATATGAATAAAAATTCTGTTGAACAGTGAAAGGAAGAATGCATACCAAGTCATGAAAGCCCCGTCCGTGCCGTGTCAAAAATCCAACTGGGGACCTGATGTACCAGCCTGGATAAACCATCTGATCCATCAAATGAAAACGTACTGTCCCTACCCCTCCCAACTGGGACTCTCGTCTTCTATCCCATAACACAACATATCTGTCATGGTAGCTCCTCCAATCAAAATCCCTCTTCCCTGACATCTTCAAGGAATGCAATGAAACCAACTGACTGGGCAGGTCAGGAACTGGATGAAGGAATCCAAACTGACTCATAACCCTATCCGTCTGATGCCACTTGACTATATGAAAATGAATCAGTGGAACCCTGCAGGAGCCGATAGCAAGCATCACTGTACAATATGATGGCAGACTCTGAAGGATATCATATGTATATGAAATCCATGTAATCTGAGAGAAAAAAATGAATAATCAATTAATAAATGAATAGATGTACAGTAAATAGTAATGATTTAAAAATATAAATAATAATCACTTACATCGTCTGGTCGAATGCTATCTAACATAAGTCTGTAGGCGTGAACATCATGTCTGGGAGAATCTGAATGTCGATGCGCCTGACTCCACCTGTAGATAACATTTTTATTTTTACATTTCATAAAAGAATCTTATACAATTAAGTTAGATATTAGAAGGAATTAATAACATACCAACGTCCACGTGGGGCCTCTGCTACAATCTCAATGGGTAATGGTGCATGGTCATGTGGAGCTAAACGAGGGATGTTCTCCCATACCCACATCTTCATAAGAACCATGCATCCTGTGATCTGCATCTTATTGATGCGACATGCGCTGCATAGGGCCCTGTATGTATATGCTAAGAAGGAAGACCCCTAGCTATATCAGCCTACCTGGTCCAAATCCTCCAAAAAAGATAAATACATCAGGTGCACAAAAGTAGTAGATTGTTCAACAAAAAACGTGACACCGATCAGCCTCAAAATATATGTGCATGAAAATCACAGCACAGTGACGTCATCATCATCATCTGGTAAATGTATGAAGTGCTGGTCTAACCAAGGCATCTGCAATCTACCACCGACAATGTTCCTGCCATCATCCTGGACTTCTATGCCCAGTAGTCTATGAACAAGATCAGGCAAATCTGATGGAACTCGGCCTGTCAAAGAATGTCCGTCGATAGGGAGCCCCAAAATAATGGCCACATCCTGTAATGTAATAGTCATCTCCCCCTCACTGAAATGGAAAGTATGCGACTCTGTCCTCCATCTCTATACAAGTGCAGCAATGAGCAGATGATCAAGAAATGTGAAGTCGCACATCGCTACTCCATAGAATCCAGCTCGACACAGATGGGGGATGATAGAGGGAGGTGGTGTAGTATGATGGAAATGGTGAGATCTACGTACACTCAAGGGAGGCACAGGACATCCCTCTAAAAGCAACCGCGATACATGAGTAGCCTGAGATGTAAGTAATGGAAAATCTGCCATCTGCACACATGATATCATCGTTACTTTTTAATAGTGAATTGAATAAAAATTATAAACTTTTCTTAAAAAAAAACTACAATAAGAAAAATAAGGTATAAAATAAAGAAGCAGTGATAAAAAACCTGCATTGAAGATGTGGAAGCATGATATATTCATTTTTGTTTGGTGTTTATTTTTTTAATAGTTTGTGAAGAACCTTTGTGGTGTTTTCTTTAACAAAGTTTTGTATATGTTGAAAACTAATATTTTTTTAAGATGTGGAAGCATGATATATTCATTTTCGTTTGGTGTTTATTTTTTTAATAGTTTGTGAAGAACATTTGTCGTGTTTTCTTTAACAAATTTTTGTATATGTTGACAACTAATCATTTTTTTAAGATGTGGAAGCATGATATATTCATTTTTGGTTTGTGTTTATTTTTTTAATAGTTTGTGAAGAACTGATTCAACCCCCCCATTCTCAGTTGTTATTAGATCCTTGGAACTTCAGTTTTAGTATCATAAAATTCTTTATGATAAAATCCAAAAATGAGAAAAACCAAAATTTAAACATCTAAAAAATGGAGCAGGTACATAGACTCGATCATGGATGATGAGATGTGGAAATATGTCCTGCCACTTGGGAACATCTCTTACGAGTATGTCCTTATGCGTGACAAATACTGCATCGTATTCCCCCTCTTTGTTGCCGAGGCCAATCCATCTCATTTCTGATGTAAGTTGACTTTGGTCTTCCTCGGGGCCGCAACCTGGTAGCATGAAGCCAATAATTTTAAAAATGATGGACATTGAAAAAAGAATAAATGAAACCAAAACCAACTTATGAATACCTATAAATATTAGGTATGATGGTCGGTTTATCAACAGGCAATGTGATAGAATGGAAGCCACCAACAGGCATCCAAACAACACTATAACATTTAACCAAAGTGATCATGTGATACACCGGGTCAATATATGGCTCCCATGATATATTTACTGAAGCGCAAGCTGTGATAACATGTACACATGGATATCTCAATTCCTAAAAGCTACCATACACATGCCAAGAACTAGTTCCAACATTCAAAATTTTCTTTTTCTACAATGGAAAAAGCAAGTGGCAGAGGAGCATGATTACCATCCTGCATGGAAGCAATGAGTAGAACACCTTTCTAATTTCCAAAAAGGAATGTGCCATCTACCTGAATAAATTGTTTACAATAGGGAAACATAGAAATTCACAATATAAATGCCCAAAAAAGACTATTGAACTTCACCTTTGACTGATAAACTCGATGATTCTGGGATACATACTCAAAACTGTCCAAATTATAAACAATCTGATTATTGAGAGACAACAATTCCATAAGCTGTGGCAACATCGCATAAGACTCATCTCAATCACCATACACTTTTACAATGGCTTTTTGTTTTATAGTCCAAGCTTTTTTGTATGATATATTATAGTTATACAACTGTTAAATTCTTTCCTGAACAAGGGAAACAGGAACATCCTGACTTGTTCGTATCATCTCACAAATAACAGTAGATATAAACTCTACATCAAGGAAAGAGTGATCTTGTGCCAAGCTGGGATGTAGAAAAGTGTGTGGGCATTCTAATTTGGTTATCTTCCAACATCCATAATATTTATCAAATATTTCTCTTAATCTAAATTTACATTCTGACCCATAATTTTCACAACGAATGAGATATTTGGTCTTCTTTGACTCATCAACCACAAATGTGAAATATCGCACAATGTGGTATTGCTTTATCACATTTTTCATGGCCTGTTTACTTTCAAACTCCTGCCTAACATATATGGAATTATCATTTGATGCAGGCCTATTCCCTATAATTCTAGGGAATTCAGAAGCTGGTGTAATGACATCCCAATAAAAATACTATTCACGAGACATTCCTCCAACTAAGGAACTCAAAACTGAAGGCTGATTACCACTAACTGGTGGATGTCTATCTCTCAAAGGAACCTCAGAAAGTTCATTCCCAACCACATCATCTCCTGATGACTCTCCAGATTCTTCTTCCTTAGATAAACTTTAATGCACTATATCAGCACACAAAGGGATGTCATCTACATTTCCTTCCAAATTTTGATCATCTTTTTCATAAAATTCTTCCACAGGAGTCATATGAGGAGGAGGCAATGAATAAGACTGTTGTGAAGGAATAGCTTCTACAGAGCTCACAAAGAATGGTTCTGTAGTAATTGATTGCACCACATCAATATCAGAAATGAAAATAAATAATTCCATCAAACCATTAATATACTGTTTCCTGAATAACTGAGAAGCCTCCATCCAATCCTCATCATTGACTATAGGGTACTCGCTGTGCCACAGATGCTCAGGATATTGAAGATGTTAGTATCTAATTGAAGTGATTGCTTGTTCAGCCCTCAGTTTTAACCGACTATGAATCTTATTACGAACTGCATCCAATTTCATACAACCATGGAGATTTACCACTTTGTCAGGTGGCACACTATAGCTAAAACCCTGCTCGGTATAAATTACCTCACTGTTGCAATATATTTGAGAAGACATAATTACCTATAAAAATATAATTTAAAAATTATTTTATACTACATTAAAATTTTAAATTACTTAATTTGGTTTTGAATAATTGATTATCTTGAGGCTTTTTTATGTATTGATTTATCACTATTAAGGTATAGTGATTGTGATATTAGCACAAAATCAAATTTAATATAATGTTTCATAAAGTTTAATTACTTATGAATATATAATCATGAATTGATCTTGAGACTTAGGATTAGTTTATCGTTATCTGATAAACTAACCACAACCTATGGGTGGAATTCTGTTTATATTATCAAATATTTCAGTAACCGCCAATCTCTTGTCAAATAGTAACGCCTCTTCTTGAATGAGTTCTCGAATTCCTCTTCGTGGACACCTCTTTGGGGAAGCCTGTTCGGGGACACCTCTTCGGGGAAGCCTGTTCGGGGACACCTCTATGGGGGTGTCTGTCTTTTAATTACAAATTTACTCACATGCATGTGAGGGGGTCTAGGGGTATGAAATACATAATTTTTTTTAAGAGGACATGTAGGTCCTTACACTTACTGAGAGATGACTCACAGGTCATCAATGCGGAAAAAATGCAATTATTACAAATTGAATAACAACATACACAAAATAAAACATGCAATTTCAATTATGCATGGTCGGTCATCTCAAGATCAGTCATCACTCATACCATGTTTTTTGGTATAATTATTGTATATACATAATTATTAATAACATTTAATAAATTTTATTATAAATGATATAATTGAGATTTACATAATAAACAATTTTTTTATTTTATATTTTATGAAATTATGATGTTTTTTGGTCATTCTTATACTTTTAAAAATATAAGTAAATATATTTTCTACTTTATTGATTAAAAATATTATTACTAGTAAATAAAAGTAATATAATTTACACTTACATAAAAACCATTCATTAAAATAAATTTCTCTAACATTAATTACATTTCCTAAACATTCAACATTTTAAAAATAACATAAAACATTCAAAATTCAGACAACATACATTCAAAAAATTAAATCATACAAACATTCTACATCCAGAAAATTAAATCATACAAAACATTACACATCGTGCATAACATATGAAATAAATAACTCATACACAAAATTAAACATACAAATGAAATAAATAAACACAATTAAAATAATTAAAATGTTAAATAGAAGCTTTACCTTAATAAAAGCAGCAAATATTTGTTGAGAAAGAATTTCTGTAGGGCTTCGCAACAAAAACCAGAGGATAACAATGGTTTTTGAGGGGGGGGGGACCCTCCTTTTATAAATTTTCCCGGTCGGATGCGTGAATGCCGTTCACGCATCCTTCAGCTGGTCAGCAAAGGATGCATGAACGGCTTTCACGCATCCCTGCCGCATCTCGGATGCGTGAACGGTGTTCACGCATCCTTTCCCGCGCACGGATGCGTGAACGCCGTTCAATCATCCTTTAGCTGGTCAGCAGAGGATGCGTTAATGCCGTTCACGAATCCCTGCCTCGAATTGGGATGCGTGAATGGCGTTCACGCATCCTTCGCCACGGAAGGATGCATGAACACCATTCACGCATCCCAGACCCATTTTTAAAAACATTGGAACCCTAATCCCCTTTCCCGATTTTTTTCCGTAAAACCCATATTAAAAAATTACTCGTTTTTTTAGTTAAATGGGGTATGGTGTTTATTATTTAGGAAAATGGGTGTCTTTAGCACCACTTGAAGTGGCGCTATATAATTCTTCGAATAGCGCCACTTCAAGTGGCGCTATAGTATTTTTTTAAATTTATTAAATTTATTATTTTACATTTAATATAATAAGATAATTTTTATATTTATTATAATTATTATATTTATATTTATATATACATTATAATATTATAATTATCATAAATAGAAATATATAATTACCACAAATTTATAATTATAAATATAAAAATTATAGTAAATATATAATTATAGTAAATATAATAAATATAATAGGAAATATTCTTCATTGTATATTTTGATTATTATAGTCATATATTTATTATAATTATTATATTTATAATTATATTTCGATTATTCTATATTCATTATAATATTAGAATTATTATAATTATAAATAGAGAATTATAATAAATTTATAATTATAAATATAATAATTATGATAAATATATAAAAATAATAAATATATAAATATAGTAAAAACAAAAATATAATAATTATATAATTATAAATATAGTAAATAAAAAAATAAAATAATTATAGAATTATAATAAAAATAATAAATGTAATAAATATAATAAATGTAGTAAATGTAATTATATATTTATGTATACAATATATATATATATATATTTTCTTTGTAAATATGCAATTCTATTTATATATAATGTATATATAATGTATATATAGATATATAATTACATAATGAAAATATATAATTCTATACATATACATTATATATTTTTTTACATTAAAAATATGTAATTATAATAAATATGTAATTATAATAAATATATGCCTATAATAATCATTTATTTTAATTATATATTTATTATATTTAAAGTTATAATTAGATATTTATTATATTTATAATTGTAATTATATGTTTATTATAGTTATATATTTATTATAATTATATAAATATAAATAGAATAATTATATAATGTATACATAAAGATATAATAATTTGTAATAATCATTTATTAATAAAAAATAATTTGAAATTTAATTAATGACAATTAATTATTTATAATTGATTTTCAATTACAATAACTTATTATTATATTAATTTGTAATAAATTATAATTTAATTTACTATTATAATTAATTTACAAATATAATTATTTATAATTATAATATTTTTGTAATAATTATATTTTAAATATATAAGAAAGAGTTGAAAACAAAAGAAATTTCATAAAAAATGTCGATGAAAAATAATTTTTAAGTAATTAAAACCACCTATTTGAAACTTAAAAATGTTTCAAATACGTGTTTTTGAAAGACTCTAATAGATAAAGTATAACACCGATATAAAGGAAACTTTAAACATTGATTAAACATATAATAAATATTTGAAAACAAAATGAATTTAATGAAAAATATCAATGTAAAATAATTTATAAGATTTCAAAACCAGCTATTTGAAACTTACAAATGTTTCATGCACGTCAATTTGAAAGACTATAAAACATAAATTATAGTACGAATATAAATGGAACTTTAAACATTGACTAAACATATAATAAATATTTGAAAACAAAATGAATTTCATAAAATTTTTTGATGAAAAATAATTTACAAGATTTCAAAACCACCAATTGAAACTTACAAATGTTTCATGTACGTGAATTTAAAAGACTATAAAATAGAAACTATAACACGGATATAAATGAAACTTGAAACATTGATTAAACATATAAGAAATAATCGAAGAAAAAAATAATTTCATTAAAAATGATGACCAAAATTAATTTATAAGCTTTCAAAACCGCCTACTTAAAACTTAAAAATGTTTCAAGTACGTAGATTTGAAAGATTATAAAACGTAAAATGGATATGAAGAAAGGTTGAAGCCGCCTTTCGTTAAGGGAATCCTTGTCACATGGGTTTTCTGAAATTTTGACATCCAATTAAGTGCAAGAAAGGCCAGAAGGTCCACATAAACACACCATGTTTGGACCTTCTGGCCTTTCTTGCAGTGAATTGGATGTCAAAATTTATACTAGATATAAAGAAAGGCCGAAGTCACCCTTTGTTTTGGGGGGAACACCACCACAGTTTCCTACATCTCTCTTAATCGTTCAATTTAGTTTCATTAAATTTGGACAACCCCTCATTTTTAATGAAACTATTTTTGTCTTCGAGTATTTCTTATATGTTTAATAAATGTTTCAAGTTTTGTTTAAATTATTTTGTATATACTATATATATCATTTTATAATTATTTGTCTAAATAACAATAATTTGTCTAAATAAATAAGGTTTTTAACATATAAATCATGAAATATGAATAAATCAACGTCGATTTCCCCCCGGTACCACAACGTGGTGTCTGAATCTCACGTCCTCCCTGCGTCCGACGTATGCGTCGCTCCGGTGTCCTAGCAGTGGGATCCTCCGCTTCTGGTGCATCTGGTGCCTCCTCATGATGTTGTGTAGAGGGCTGACCAAAATCATGTGTGGATGATGGCCCAAAATCATACGTGGATAACGGCCCAAAATCACGCGTGGAGCCAGATGGTTCTAGGGCTCCTAAAAATGGTAGAAAGGGCATACTGAAGAAGTCCTCGCCGGGAGGAGAGGGGGCTTCCACAAGCTGTGTCACCTGATCCAACTCGTAGTCCATAGTAGTCATTGGAGACGATAGATGTGGTATATAAGCGTCTCCCTGCTGTGCAAGATCATCAATAAGCTGGGTAGGTTCATATCTATATAAAGCTTCCACATTTGCAGGAGGCGCTCTCGGATGTCTATCTCGCCACCTCTTCCCCTCCCGAGGTACTCATCTCTGGCTCCCAGCTGGTGGCGGTGGTGGTGGTGCATCATCATCAGCAGGCATAGTAGGGACATCATCACCCTAAAGAGCTCCAGCTGGAGGATATGGATCAGGATATTCCTGTGGCTCCTCGTCATAAAAACTGTCCCGTATCATCTAGAGATCGTCGTAGAGAGCCAAAATATCTTGATGAACTACGCCCCGTCTAATATATGCCTCCACCTAAGGATGTGTGATATGTGCAAGATGATCAATGCTGTCGGTCTGCAAATGAAATGACATTCATATTAATACCACAAAAGAGTTAAACTAATATAATATACCTTAATAAACATACCATCCACTGAATGCCAATCCCCTAACGTGTAAGATACATGATGGTATGACGTCGATAACAGTCTTCATAATCCCCCTGGGAAGATAACTGATACTGTGCTTTGGGATATCCATATCGAGAAACACCATATCGGGCACACGCGTGCCACAACTCAATATGAGATCCATGAAACAACCACCAGTCCGTCGACTGTCTACCTGTAAGTACAATAGAATGCAACCCATCAGGCTATCCTGGTGCCATCAGGATATGCTATATATAACTGAACTGGCGCATGAACCTGTCTGGCTGGTTCCATTCAATGATATGGAAGTGGATGAGTGGCACCACTGTAGCACGATCTCTAATCATAGCTGTGCAGTACGGTGGAAGTGACGCATAGACATAACCTGTATATGGAGTCCATGAAACCTGAAATGTAAACTCAAAAAGTAAGTGACATATTACCAATATAATGTTAGTAAGATTACAATTAAATAACTTAAAATAGTTATAACAAAACATATTGTTCTATAAAAAATTATTGCTTGACTTACATCAACTGGAACTCATGCATCAAATATCTGTCGAAAGTTGTGCACACTATGTCTTGGTGTGTGTGCATGCTTTTGAGACTGACTCCACCTGGTTACAAAAGATTAATATACAGTAAGTTTATAAAAAAAAACAAAAAAACTAAATAAATAAAAGTAATGAAGTAAACATACCATCGTCCCTGAGGACAATCTTGAAATAGCTCTGCTGCAAGTGGTGCGATAGCTCGAGGAGCGATGCGTGGAAAATGTTCCCAAGACCACATCTATACTAAAACCATACAACCTGTAATTTTATGTGCATCTTCCTGAAAAATGGTACAAAGGGATCTGTACAGATGTTCTAATACAACGGATCCCCAACTATATGTAGCTGTCTGATTAAGATCCTCAAGTAATGGGAGGTACATCATGTGTACCAAAAGGGTGGAGTAGTCGACGCATAACATGCCTCCGAGCAGTCGCAGAATATATGCACGTGTGTTCCTAATAAGTGTCTCCATGTCTGCATCGTCAGGAATGAAAATGAAATGCTCATCAAGCCACGTCATGCACAATCGAGAAACCACAAGGACACCTCATACGCCAACGACATCAATGGCTAATAGTCGATGTATGACGGAAGCCCAGTTTCCACTAGTGGCACTCGTAAGTGCCTATCCATGGATGGGAAAACCAAGCATGTAGATGAAGTCCTCTAAAGTAATGGTCATATCCCCCTCGGGGAGATGAAAAGTGTGTGTATCTGGCCACCATATCTCAACCAATGCCGCAATCAAATGATAATCAATAGTCTTGAAGTCACACATAGCGACTCCATAAAATCCTGCACGTCTAAGGTATGGAGAAATAACTGCCAGGGGCGCATCGTGATGAAAATGATGTGCTCTCTGAATAGCAAGCTATCGAACAGGTCATCGTGCCAACACAAGACACGACACATGCGTCTCCTATCCAGATAATAATGACTTCTCCATCTGATTTTACAAATAGTAAAACATTAATTTCATGTTAGTCATCACATTTATCATTTAAGGTATGAAATTTATCATGTAATGTATGAAAGAAGTGTGTAATGAGTTAAATAAAGTAATTTAGGATATGTTCAATATATAAATAAATTTATGATATGTTAAAAATATAAATTTTATGATATATTCACTTTGAATGCTTTCAAAATTCAACGATGACAATGGATTTTGAAGGATGTCGACATCACAATAATTGGCCAAAATTATTAAAGGAATTAATGATATGTTCAATATATAAAGTTTTAGATTGATTCTCCAAACTACTATGTCTATCAAATAATTATGATGTTATTATAGGAAATATTCTTCGTTGTATATTTTGTGTTCATACATGTCACAAACGACTCATGGATCATTTTCCCAAAGCATTTGAACATATTTTAAGTACATTTTTCTGCCTGCAAATCACTGCACCCTTGCCTCTGAAACCTAAAATAGAGAGTTGGCCAACTCAATATACTCAATCAACATCATTTAAAAGGAATATGGAAAAACCTTTGATCCATGTACGATTGACATGAAAAAACATCCTCCTTATGCATCGTAGCTTTAGTCGACCCAGTAAAGAACCAACTATCACATATTCACGACCTCCGAATGAATATATGACAATTGGTTCTTCACTGAGTCAACTAAAGAGGGGAATTTCCAATGTTGCAGAATGAATCAATGTTTTTTTGTGAAGAAAACCCATTCTTGTGGTTGAAAACGAGGGGCATATTGTTTTAATCATTTTCAAGAATATCAATTATTTATGTTCATCACTCTATTTAACACTTTTGAAGAAAAGGATGAGAGGGGTGTAATTTTTGAAACATGTTGATTTCTCACCTTCTCCTAAAATATAGCTTTGTTCTTGCCTTTTTTTATCTATTCCCACTTCATTTTCCTTGGATATTTGGATTTTTTAGGTGTGGGTTCATCACACTTTTCAGGTTGAACCTTGTAGTCCTGATTTATTTATTTGTCCTTTTCTAGGCTAGTAGTCTCAGATTCTGTTATATCCTCAATTTATTCTTCACTAGTATTCACTATAACTGATTCTCAGATTCTGTTAAATGCTCGATCTTACATTTTATATATTTTAAAATTTCTTGTTAGTTTTCTAAAACAACAACCACTTATTAAAATGATGATGATATATTAACTATGATTGGTTTCAAAACTCATCGATGGAAAAATATTGATTACAAATAAAATGTGTTTATAGTAAATGATGGAGTACAAAAATAATTTTAACCATTAGATGATTACCCTATGTGTCTAGGGAAACGTGTCTTCGTATGACCCTCTTGGTGGCATATGCTGTACCTTCGTCCAGATTCCTGTTCACTAGGCCAATCCATCTCATTCCGAATATGAGTCGACTTTGGCCTCCCTTTAGGGTGAAGTCTACTGTTGTTTGGTAGAATCGTGGGTGTGTCATCAGAGAGCTGAAAATTCTAATATTATCCGATTGGAATCCATGGAGTATTGTAGCAGGAGTTGATACTGTCGAGTCGATAAACTGGATCAAAAAACTGCTCTCAAGATACGTGTACATAAGCACATGCTGCAATCACATGGCCACAAGGATATCTCAGTGCTTGGAACTTTCCACATTCACAGTAACGCTTCTCCAATAAAACAACTTGGATACGACCATTGCTGTAAGAGACAACATCACTGGGATCAGTGACCTCAAATCGTTGCTCTGGATGATTAAATGTGGTGATATGATAAGTTGCAGCTTCCTGAAGAACTGCATCTAGATCGCACTGGAAATAGTGTCCATAGCGCATCCCTCTGTTCAATCCCTATTCAGCTTGCTTTCCTCGTTCCAAAAAATACTTGACACTATGATAGAAGGTCTCTTGTACCAAACCTATAATTAAAATTTAAGTCATTATACTGATAATATATTATAATTTTACTTTTCTAAGAAACATATAATCAAATATTCATATTTACCTGTGATTGGTAATTTTCGAATGCCCTTAAAAACTCCATTTATGTATTCTACGATGTTGGTCGTCATATGACCATATCTCCTCCCATCATCATATGCCAACAACCATTTCTATTTTGGAATTTTCATCATGTAATAATAAACTTCTGGATTAACTCTATGAATATCTTGAAGACGCTCCTCCATTCTTTGTTGTTGAGGATTGTATGCTATCATACAAGAAATAATCTAAACAGATAGGATCATAACTATGACAAAAATTTTTAATAGAAAAAAGGATATTCATACCAATTTTTAAGATTGATTTCTTCATCGACTCATTCTTGAATCTCTTTTGTAAATTGCTAGAAATGTGTCGAATACAGTATCTATGATGGGCATATGGTTCTCTCCATGAAAGTCCCTCAGACCGTACTACCTCCTTGATTGCACGGTGATGATCTGAGATAAGACAAATCCCTTCCTCACCCGTAACAAACTCTCGAAGACATGCCATAAACCAAATCCATGATGAGAAGTTCTCTTTATCCACAATTGCAAATGCCAAAGGTAGAGGGGCTCAATTTACATCTTTTGGGGCAGCAATCAATAAAGTTCCTGTATAATTTCTATACAGAAATGTGCCATCTATTTGTATAAACTGCTTGTAATTCCTAAAATCCGCCACACATGGTAAAAATTCCCAAAATAATCTATCAAAAACAACCATTGACTGGTCAACTTGGTTGTATTGGTTAACATATTCAGTAGTATGTAAACAATATATCACTTGATTATTGTGGCGTAAAAGATCCAAAAGTTGTGTTAAAACTTGATAATAATCATCCTAATCACAATAAACTTTCACAATATCCTTTTTCCGTGCTGCCCATGCCTTCTAGTAAGAAATCTGATACCCAAAAAGTTGTTTGATTCGCTCCTTCACTAGAACAATAAGAACATCTTGACATGCTCTAATCAATTCAACAATAACTGATGAAACAAAGTCAACATCTAATAAAGAGTGTTCTGGTAACAGGATTGGGTTCACACATGTGTGTGGAGTAAATCTTGTGATGCGCCAGCTGTGAAAAGTGTTATCACTTATAGATCACAGACGCATTTGACAGTTCGAATCATATTTGTCACAACGGATCAAATAATAAGATCTTTTTGAATCTTTTACAACATAAGAGTAATGTCTTTCAATGTGATATTGTTTTATCACATTTTTCATTGAATCTTTACTCTCAAAATCTCTTCCAATATACAGAACACCTTAATTTTTCACTCGATCTGTGCCCCCAATGATTCATGTAAATTATGAACTAGGAGTAATAACTGACCAATCGAATTCTGGCAAATGATTCATGCCTTCTGTCGACCATGAAATCAATGGTGGGGGATGGTTCAATGGTCGGTTAAACCTCACATGAGTGGGAAATAACTGTTCTTCCACATACACTTCCTCTTCATCTTTATCTTCCTCTTCATCTTCTAAATTGTCATCATCCTCAAAATCATAGACCAACACATCTACAGTATGCCGGGGACTATCCATTGAAATTGTAACCTAGGGAAATGACGGTACCAATGCAGATGGAACTTCTTGATGTGTTCTAACAGGAGAATATGACATTGTCTCGTGACATTGTGATGACCCAGGTTCCAATGTCAATGGAGCCTCCATTGTAGCTATGGTCACATACAACTCCATTTGATTGGGAGGTAGGAACTTGACCAATGACAATACGTATTCCCATTCTTCATCATCAGTTATTCGATAAGCCATATTCCAAAACCTATCCACATATTATAGATTCCTGTATGTGATAGATTCTATCGCTTGGTTGCTCCTCAGTTTCAACTTTTGATGAATTTTCCTTTGAAGAGTTCCCAAAGTTGTACACCCTCCAAGCATTACAATAGCTTCTGGCTGTATACTATAACTACATCCTTGTTCTGTCTCAATTATTTGTCCCTTGCAATAAATATAAGCAACCATATTTTTTTATCTAAAATAAACCCTCGTTAATAATCACATATGATCAAACAATCAATTTATGTCTGCATGCTTCTAGAATTTATGTTGGAATCCTAGTCCCTCCACTAAATCAATATGTTCAAACCATATTGATGTGTAACTCTCTTTACACAACCCACAAGTTTGTGTTATTTACCCAAAAATAGTAAGTCAAATATATTCATACATATCCACATGCATCATATGCATGAGGTACATGAACATGTCATGTAAAAGAATAGAGTTATATGAACTTGAAAAACTCAACATGAATAAGACCAGAGCGACAGATAGCCAACCCCATTCACTTTCCTAGACAAGGAAAGCCTCCTAGAAAGTAGGTGCTCCGACCCAAAGCCCCACCATCTGGGGATACTTTACTCAAGTAATCATTTCAGTTCATGACAACTCTAACACTTAATATGTAAAAAATATATTCAACTACTAAATTCAAGTTCATAACTACAATTAAAAACTAAGGTCAAGGTAGATGACAAACTAAATTCATTATCATACTTAGAATGTAATGAAAATATATATTATATAAAAAATTCATAATATAACTACTTTTCTAATTATTTTAACTACTTCGCTAATTATTGTAACTACTTCGCTAATTAGTGTAACTACTTCGCTAATTACTGTAACTACTTCGCTAATTAATCGACTTATTATAAATAATTAATTGAACAATTATAATGACTAATTATAATTCATTAAATGACTAATTATAATTCATTAAATGACTAATTATAATTCATTAAATGACTAATTAGATTCATTAAATGACTAATTAGATTTATTAATTGACTAATTAGATTCATTAATTGACTAATTAGATTCATTAATTGACTAATTAGATTCATTAATTGACTAATTAGATTCATTAATTGACTAATTAGATTTAATTAATTGACTAATTAGATTTAATTAATTGACTAATTAAATTTAATTAATTGACTAATTATATTTAATTAATCTACTAATTAGATTTAAGTAATTGACTAATTAGATTCATTAATTGACTAATTAGATTCATTAATTGAATAATTAGATTCATTAAATGACAAATTAGATTCATTAAATGACTAATTAGATTCATTAATTGACTAATTAGATTCATTAATTGACTAATTAGATTCATTAATTGACTAATTAGATTCATTAATTGACTGATTAGATTTAATTAATTGAATAATTAGATTCAATTAATTGACTAATTAGATTTAATTAATTGACTAATTAGATTTAATTAATTGACTAATTCGATTTCATTAATTAACTAATTTGATTTAATTAATTGACTAATTAGATTTAATTAATCGACTAATTATATTTCATTAATTGAATAATTATAATTAATTAATTGACTAATTATAATTAATTAATTGACTAATTAAAATTAATTAATTGACTAATTAAAATTAATTAATTAACTAATTAAAATTAATTAATTGACTATTTAGAATTAATTAATTGACTATTTAGAATTAATTAATTGACTATTTAGAATTAATTAATTGACTATTTAGAATTAATTAATTTAATATTTAGAATTAATTAATTAACTAATTAACTAATTATAATTCATTAATTGACTAATTAGAATTCATTAATTGACTAATTATAATTAATTAATTAACTAATTGAATAATTATAATTAATTAATTAACTAATTGACTAATTATAATTAATTATTTAACTAATTGACTAATTATAATTAATTATTTAACTAATTGACTAATTATAATTAACTAATTGACTAATTATAATTAACTAATTGACTAATTATAATTAACTAATTGAGTAATTAAAATTAACTAATTGAATAATTATAATTAACTAATTGAATAATTATAATTAACTAATTGACTAATTATAATTAACTAATCGACTAATTATAATTAACTAATTGACTAATTATAATTAACTAATTGACTAATTATAATTAACTAATTGACTAGTTATAATTAACTAATTGACTAGTTATAATTATCTAATTGACTATTTATAATTAACTAATTGACTAATTATAATTAACTAATTGACTAATTATAATTAACTAATTGAATATTTAGAATTAAATAATTGACTATTTAGAATTAACTAATTAACTAATTATAATTAACTAATTGACTAATTATAATTAACTAATTGACTAATTATAATTAACTAATTGACTAATTATAGTTAACTAATTGACTAATTATAATTAACTAATTGACTAATTATAATTAACTAATTAACTAATTATAATTAAATAATTATAATTAATTAATTGACTAATTATACATAATTAGGTACCTAATTATGCTTACTTAATTAACCAAATTAAATTAATTATTTAACTACTTACAATTTATTATTTTTTAAACTAATTCTATAAACTCAACAAAAAAATTAATAAAAAAATTCTATAATCTAATTACATTAACTAAACAATTAAATATGCAATTTAAAACATTAAAGAAATGTAAATGAAAACTTACCTCAAATTTTCGGAATGGTCGGTAGACAACCAGAATTCTGTTATCCAAATTGAGAGAAAGGGAGGAGGTTGATGAGGTGAGGGGATGAATGAGGAGGGGCGAGGGGGTGATGAGGTTTTATAGGGGACATGGGAGATCGGCTCCACTTAAAGTGGTGCTGATTTGTGTAGTTGTAAGGGATCAGCGCCACTTCAAGTGGCGCTGATCAGTTTACCCAGAAATGGATCAGCGCCACTTCAAGTGGCGCTGATGAATAGTATGCCGAATTCTGCCTAACGCCACTTCAAGTGGAGCTATGGCGTTTTTTCCATTAGCACCAATTGAAGTGGTGCTAGGGTGCCCCATTTCCTAAATAAAGAAAATGGGGAACCCATTTTCATAAAAAAATTGCCCCTGCCTCCCAAAATTCCCATGTGAGGGAGACAAAGGGGATGGGGGGGGGGCACTTAGCCCCACCAATAGACCATTTTTTTATCAGAGCCCCCCCCCATTTTTTTGTTTTTTTTAAAAGATGCAATTCCACACTCTGAACCAAAATAAGGCCAACCCCTTTAGAAAAAATCTAAAGTATATTTAGGCTTTGGAAAGTAATAATAATATTAAAATATTAAAATATTATTATAATAAAAATTGTAATAATTAAATTATTATTAAGATAAAACTATTATTATTATTATAATATAATTATTAAACTCATTGTAAAATACTATTCCGGTGACCTGCTTCCAACCTGATTAAGCATTGTAGAAAATTCATAAAACAAAGTTCTTCAAACAAATAAACAGCACAATTTTTTTTTCAATCTGAATTCTTATCTTTGGATATCCGTAAACTGGACATCCGAAATCTGATTTAGATTTATGTTTGTGGCATTGGGACCTTATCGACACCCTCTTCATATTTTAATGAAAATTTAATTTTTCAATTGACTTAAAATCAGCACGCGTCCCTTTGATATCACTTGAAGGAACCGGGCAGGCCTCAGAAGCCGCAAAAGTTGGTATTTTAAAAATTTTCACCAGCATTCGACATGAAATTTTTGATGTCGGCGAATAACATCCCATTTTAAGCCGAGGATCACATGTGAAGATTTTTAAGCACAAAAATAAATCCATAAAATACCTATTTTATATCTGAAGTCGCGCACGACGTCTGCTCATTTTTTTCGTTCGCTGCTCGAAAAATCTGAAGCCAAATTTCTCTAGATCATCTACACATGCTTTAAGAAATATATGGGAGTGTCGATCATCAAATTCTGGGTGCTATCATAGAGATTCTACGATGACTTTGATGCACCGATGATCACCGCATCACTTCACTTGAGATGCCCAAGAGAGAGGTCGATTCGAGCTCCTTGGATTCAGTGTTTATCTCTCTATATCAAGGGAGAGAGAAGAAGAGAGAGAAATACCATGAATAGTCCTTGGTAAATGCCCCTTCTCCTCTATTTATAGCGTGTAATTAAAATACCCAGTATTGCCTCTCCAGCCCCCGAATACTTAACACACTATTAACAACATGTTATGACTACTAATATGAGTCATAAATTTTATTATCACTCTATTGTAATACATTAAATATATTACATGATAATAAATGAGTCACTAACTCTACTCATCGTTCCCATAAATATTAATTGAACCTTGAATAATTTAATATTCATTTAAATAATATTTTTTCATGTATTTACTTAAAACTTATAACTAAATTAATAAATAAATTCAATGCTCATTATTCTTAACTTGAATAATATGAATTTATTTATTTCATTGGTGATCTTATCTCCTTGGACAAATCCCAAACCCCATTGGTTGGTCCCACCATGTCCAATATACCTATTCAACTGAATATGGAATATTCTCGAATACACAATTGTGTGCGACCCTATAGGCCCTTATCTCGATAGTAGTGAATACTATTCATAGACCAAGAGAAAAATCTAGCAATCCATCATGGCCCCTAAAGAGATGAGGATTATCAAAACTGCAACAACCAACCTAAAAACACATACTTTTTAATATCATCTATTTTTCTTTAATATCTCATAAAGTAGGGTGCACACTAGTGTCATTACCCTTTACTTTCTTTATTGTTTGTTGATCTAACTGGACAGATTTACCCTTGATTGACATGGCCATGGTCTTATGAAGGTACTACCATCCTTATCAACATGGCTTGAGATATATTACTTCCATAATAAAAAAGAAAAAAAATAAGTTTTTTACCATCAACCAATGTCATATCATCAATGACGCACCCAACACAAACTACCTCGCCACGATTTCAACATCATGGTTTTCGTCTTGCATCAAAGCACACGATCAAATGACATACACTGACAATGATCTCAAGTCAGGAGACCATTACACATGATCATATATAGGAACATCCAATGACACCTGAAACATGTGGTGTTCATATTGAAGGGTCAGTTCTCATGTTCTGACTACTAGATATCACCAAGTGTGTAGTTTATGAGAAGAAGCATCAATGTTTGTGAGCCCCCAACACCTGATAGTCAAACATCTATTGTGTCCAGTCAGTAATATGCATATAGACCATATAACCTTAGTTTAATATTAATGTCCTAGTATCTCTAGGTTCTCATTATATCCTTGGATATGATATAACCTTTCGATACAACAATTAATCTTTGGACATTACCATTTCAATAGTGGATGCAGAAAAGTCTACACTATAATGGTAAGATAAAATCATTTATAGCTAACTATACAAATGATATGGTAATAAAAATCACTAAATATTTGGGTCTAGGGCACCCACTATTTCAACACTCCACACTTTTAAATTATTTCAAATGGATGGGTATTTATAGGAAATTTCTCAATGGTTAAATTCCTCCTCCAATGGTTAAATTTCCATGAAATTTTGGAAGGACCTGTATACATGGAATTCATTCAATGGTTAATTTGTAACAGGTTTTATGACATCATTTTATATAACTAACTATGAGAAACATTACCATAATTAAGAAACATTATCACCTTTAGGATTTGATAAAATGAAACTCTATATTAAGGAAATTTGATAACTATAACAAAAAAATTTAATCGAATTCTTAAGATAGTTTAATTAGAAGTCTAAAAAATATTGACAATAATATTCTAGGAAAATTGATAATAAGAGTCTGAATTCTGATAGAATAGGAGTCTAATTTCTATGAAAAATTAGAGTCTGATTTCTGAGAGAATTGGAGTCTGATTTCTTTGAGAATTTGAGTCTGATTTTTAAGAGAATCAGAGTCTAATTTCTGAGAGAATCAGAGTTTGATTTTTAAGATAATCAGAGTCTGATTTCTGAGAGAACCAGAGTCTGATTTCTGAGAGAATCAGAGTCTGATTTCTGAGATAATCAGAGTCTAATTTATGAGAGAATTAGAGTCTAATTTATGAGAGAATTGGAGTCTATTTTTTTTTTATGAATTTGGATTCACAATTCTAGAGAAATAAGATTCCTAATTCTATAGAAATAAGATTCTCAATTATAGAGAAATAGAATTCTAGAATTGAGAATATGATTTCTCTAGAATTAATAATATTATTTCTCTATACTTGAGTATCTGATTTTTAGAGAAATTGGATTCTGAATTCTAGAGAAATCGGATTCTCAATTATAGATAAATCAGATTCTGAATTCTAGAGAAATCATATTCTCATGAACTGTAAGGTATTATGCTATAGATAAGGATCCGTTTTTTGGATTAAGGAAAATATGGTTAGATTTAGTTATAAAAAAAGTAGGTAAGGCATTGGAAACCATACATAAATTCAAAACCATTATTAGAGAAAGAAAATTTCCTTAAGAAAATGTTTCTTAGAGAAAGATAATTTTCCTTAATAAAATGTGTTTGTGATTTACAAAACATAAAGGAACAAAAAATACATAATGAAACTTATTGACTCGATAATTTACCCCTTTTTCGAAATTACAAACAACTTTTTGTAAAAGAATATTAGGATCTGAGGTTTTAATTTTTGAGCTTAGAAGAAATACTTATCTCCATTTTTGTTTATGGATCATAATGAACACGAATAACTCCCCTTAGGTTATGAAATCCCTAAGGATCATATTCTTGTATTTATTAGAGAAATAACTATACCTTACTTAAGTATTTATTCTTTTAGTAATCTCCCCCTTACTTAGACATTCTCTTTCTTTAAATTAATATTCCTTTTGAACATTATTTTCTCCCCCTTTGTGATTTTCAAAACAGAATGGAAGGAAAAATTATACCTAAAAGGTTAGGAAACATAGAAGATAAAACAATGAAAAGATAAAAAATTTCATTATAATAACAAATGTGTCACAAAAGAAATTACCAAAAAAATCAGATATGGTAAAAATTATTCATCCTTCTTCCTCTCCTTCAGCATCAACTTTTTCAAAGTAGCCTTCAACTTCTTCAGTTATTTGTGATCATTATGAAAATTCTTGAGCAGCTCTTCCCAATCCTGATTTTTTCTTTAATGATATGTGATTATCTCTTCCTAGGACATACCTATTTCACCTTGATACTTGATTAATTCTTTATGGAATTTGAGTTTTTAGCTAACTCTTACCTAATTTCCTTCTCCCTTTTTTGATTATGAGAAACAGAGTTCAGTTTACCATTTAGGTATTTGTCTTCTTGTTGGAGGATAACTTTATCTTCCTTCAATTTCAATGAAAAAATTGTTGATATATTATTGATATTTTCATCAGATTTATAAAAATCATCCTTTATTGTGTTAGTAAAATCATCAAAAATTTTAAGATCATTTATGACTATCTTTGACCACTTTGTTATTTCTTTTCATGACCTTCTGTGAGCATCATAGCTGATATGAGAAGTCTTGAACTCGACTTCGAGTTTGATGAAATTTTCCATAATAATATTTGTTGATTCTATCTTTTGATTGAATGATTCTTGAATTAGTTGACATCTTGAATCAATGATGGGAAATAAAGGGATGGAGTTCACAAGTTTCTTCAAATACTAGACCATAAAATCATGTCCTAATGAAGAGGAAGATTCTGAAACAGATTATTTTTTAGGTGAGGCAACTTCATTTTGATCATCTTCTTTCTTCTAAGACGTACTAAAAAAATCCTTCTTTATTTTTGAAACAAAATCTTTCTTAGGTGTATTGACAACAACTTACTTTACTTTCTCTTTCTTAAATATTTTCTTCTCAATATTTTGAGTCTCATGCTTTCCATCAGAAACTTGGACTATTCTATTATCATCAACATCATCTTCTTTATCAAAAAATTTATCAGAAACATTATCATATTTTTTGTCATCAACTTTTTATCATCCTTTTCATCAACACGTTGAACAATTTTATCATTACTACTTTCATTATCTAAAGAAACTTTATTAACCTCATCCCAAGAAATATCATCTTTCTGAATAGATTGTCCTTTTTGAAATTATCTTGGTGGAGGAAGCTTGGGAAGTTCTTATTGACAACTTATTGGAAGGAATCTCATTCTCTTCATATTCTTCTACCATTCTTATCACATATTCACTTTCCTCCTCCCACTCCTCTTCTTCTTACTAGATTTATTCTTATTCAACTATTGGTTTCAGAGTTGAAATATCATTCTTTCCCTTATCTGGTACCAGAGTCTCGGTTGCCACTGGTGCCAGTGGAATCATGGGTTATTGAAAGAATTATTCTAGTACTTGAACTTATTCAGAGGCCTTCTCATTGTCTATTAGCAAGGATTAGATAATCTCATCTTCCAATACTTTCTTCTTAAACATCTTTTATTTATATTGTTTCTCAAACTCTTAAAATTCTTGGATTTTTAAGGCCTTAGCCTCAGTAGGATCTATCCTGAAAACCACATCACCTTAATTTTTCTTCTTTTCAGCTCTCTTAATTTGGCTACAACCTCATAAAAAAAGGTCTTTTTCTTCTTGGTCTTGGGTGGATCAGATACTGGTTCAACATCTGGTGCTTATTCCTACGGTTTCAGCTCCTTGGATTTTCTTTTCTTGGGATTGTTTTAAGAGCTTTCTCCAACTTTTCCTTTCTTACTAATAGATTGGGAATCCTTATCATGAAGATCAAATAATTATCCTAACTTGTCACTAAATTGGATATTTATCCTTCTCAAGGTATCATCACTTAACAACACGATCTTGAAAGTTTTGGCCTTTGATTTTCATGGAATTTTGAAGGATTCTTGGAATAAGATAATGATCTTAGAAAAGATTTTAGGGTACATCAAGATTTTAGATTTTATAGTTCCATTCTTACTGTTGATGATTGTTAAAAGAATGTACTTAATGAGGTTTAACTTTCTTACATTCATGAAGAAGTATATTATTAATATATCACATATCTTTAGAGAGTCCTTATCTCCCTTTATTAGAATAAAAAATTCTTGAATCCAAAGGGATACTAATATGTGGTTTTTTCAAACATGTTCCATCTTGGGAATCTTAACTCCCTTACTCCCAAGGCACTCAATAGACTTAATTTTATCAAAATAACCTTCCTTATTAGAAAATTCGTGCGAGAAAAAGATTTCCTCTCCTTCATAGGGTATATCCAAAATACTTGCATCCTTCTTGTATGGCAGAGTAAGTTTTTCCATAACTATTAAAGGTAAACATTTCTTTTCCATCGTTTTCATATAAATGAATAGTATCATAAAACTCTATAACTAAATCAACATACAAAAAATCCTAATTCTTTTCCTTTTCTACATAGATGCTTTCCCATCCATTCAAATTTATGAATTTTGAAATCAAAGAGTTATACTTAGAAACAAATTTCGGGTCCACTAACCTTTCCCTAAAGATTATCCAATATTTAAGTTCCTTGTTGGACAACATCAGATCCTATGAGGAGATATCAAGCGAAATTAAGAGTTTAAGGAGAAGGGGAAATTGGAACGACACACTTGAAGGGAGGAAGAGCTTTGATGCAAAAACATTGAGAAAACTAATGTGGGATGAGAAGAGTGGGGTCACTTTATATAGGCTTTGTGGCGATGGTTTATTTTCCTGGGTCAATTCAATCATTGAGGTTTACTTGATCTAATGTGATGGTTGATATCAATTCTGGATAAGGATTTATAGGTTTTTATCTTTTTAGGTTTTAAGGAAAAAAAATTAGATCTAAGGAAAGTGAATCCAATATGGTTTTCTTAAAATAAGATTAAAATACCAAAAAAAATGAAATTATTATGATATAATTAAGGAAATGTACCTTCTAGATTACTCAGAAATAATTGTTAGTATGGACAAGGTTTCTCTTATATTTTTAGGTAAATAAAACTTGTTAGGTTCCAAAACAAAATTTAGGTTCTGGAAAAAAATTTAGGTTCCGAAAATTTTTTCTGTTCTGAAAAAGTTTTAGGAAAGAAAATATAAAATAATAAAGAGTGTTTGGGGTATTGATTGGAGTAAATATAATTTTAGTGTTTTCATATCCATAATTCTTAAAAAGATAATTAATATAATTATCTTGAGATATAAAAGTCCTTTTGGTTTTTTAGAAATTTGAAGACTACGAAAAAATGTTAACACACCCAACATACTTATTTTAAACTTAGATTTCATGAGATTCACAAATGAATTAGTTAAGGATTGAAGAGTTTATCTGAATATAATGCCAGAAACATAAATTTGAATATTCAAAACATTTTTCTTATATTAATTTATAAAAATAGTTGGATCAACAGTCCCCTTAACATAATTGTTTTGTAATAATAATCCTATAAGTCCGTCATACCATGCTCTAGGGGCTTGTTTAAGTCTATATAAAGCTTTGGTAAGTTTGTAAAAATGTTCAGAATGTTTTTTTTCTTCAAAACCATAATTTTGTTTAACATAAACTTTCTATTGAACATATCTGTTAAGGAAATCACACTTCACATCCATTTGAAAAATTTTAAAATTGAAAAACGCTACAAAGGCTAGTAGAAAATGAATAGATTCAAGTATAGCTACTGGAGCATAGGTTTATTCATAGCCTATTAATTCTTGTTGATTATTTCCTTTAGCAACTAATATTTCTTTATTTCTTACAATAATTCCATTTTCATCACATTTATTTTTCAAGAACCACTTTACTCCAATTATAGAAGTTTCTTCAGATCTTTCAACTAAGGTCCAGACTTTCTTCCTTTTGAATTCATTTAGTTAATCTTGTATAGATTTAATCCAATTATCATTACCTAAAGATTCATCAGTAATTTTAGGTTTTAATTGGGATAGAAATGTTAAATGCTCTACTTCACTCCTTAGAGAACTTCTAGTACTTATAGTTTTATTTACATCACTAATGATATTATTATTGGGATAATTCTTAAGAAACAACTGATTTGGGTTTTTTAAAACCTGTTCATCAACATAAGGTAAAAAATATTCACAGGTAAATAATTATTATTTTTTGATTATTTTCCTAATTATAATAATCTTCCATCAAAGGTTGATATTCAGTTTTTTAAAAAACATCCAAAGATATAGGTTGGGGTTGTTTAAAAACAAAAGGATCAGTTTCATCAAACTCAACATGCACTGTTTCTTCAAGAGTACAAGAATTTTTTTTAAAATCTCTATAATCCTTCGAAGTAGTGGAATATCCTAATAAAATTAATTCATTGGATTTGGGTTCGAATTTATGTAAGTCACCTTTAGTATTCAAGATGAATACTTTGCATCCAAATACTTTGAAGTAAGAAACTTTAGGTTTTTGACCAGTCCATAACTCATAAGGTATTTTATTAAGAAAAGGTCTGATTAAAACTTGATTTATAGTACAGCAAGTAGTACTAACAGCTTCAAACAAAAAGTGTTTATAAATAGAGTATTCACTCAACATGATTCTTGTTATCTCTTGAATAATATGGTTTTTTCTTTTAACAACACCATTTTGTTGAGGAGTTCTTGGATATGAGAAGTTATGCGTAATGCCTTTATTACTACAAAAGGTTTGAAAATCTGAATTTTCAAATTCTCCCCCATGATCACTATGAATAGTTATCAATGGAAGGTTTTTTCTCATTTTTAACTTTGGCTGAAAAATATTTAAAATAATAAAATGCTTTAGATTTATTTTCTAGAAAAAAGACCCATGTAAATCTAGTGTAATCATCGACTAAAAATAATACATAGTATTTACCTCCAATACTTCTATTTTGTGTTGGTATAAAAAGATCCATATAAAATATTTATAATGCATAATAATTTGAGACTTCACTAATTGATTTAAAGCTTGACTTATGTTTCTTTCCATATTGATAAGGATCACAGACTTTTGAAGAATCAAATCTAAGATCTGGTAGATCCTTGATAAGTATTTTTCTTAGAGATTTTTCATAGTTTTCTAAGATTAAAGTGTCCTATTATTATATTCCATAACCAATATTGATATTCTATTGCACTAAGGCAAGGTAAGTCTTAGCTCCTAAGGCCTTCTAGGTTAAGTGTATAAACATTCTCATGCTTATGGGTAGAGAGAATAAACTCTTCCTTGGAATTGTGTACTAGGAATTTATCATTCCTAAAATTCACAAGGTAACCTTAATCAAATAATTGGATTATTCTTATAAGGTTTGTCTTAAGAACTTTAACTAATAAAAAATTTGAAATTAAGGATTTTCCAATAAGAACAATATTACCTATACCAACAATTTCTCCTTGAGCATTATCTCAGAAAGTTACTTTTACACATTTCATCTTAATAATATTTTTAAATAAGTTTTTGTTACCAATAATGTGCTGGAAACATCCACTATCCACGAACCATGTATTATTGTTGGCACTTTATTTGTTTTCCTAAAAATAAAATAGTTAAAATTTTAGAATCCAAACTTTCTTGGATTAAAAAATGTTAGAATATAAAATCTTGGGTATCCATATTTTCTTAGAAAAATGGGATTTATGAAAACATAAGGAATGAGTTTTATTCAAAGAAAAAATTTTCTCCCAATGTCCACCACATTGACACTTTGTGAAAAAGGATCACTTTGGGGTACAAAATAGCTGTGATTAAAAACTGGTTTTGAATGAGAATAACCAAATCTAGAACTATTCCTTAGAGGATGAAGTTGTTAATACATTTTACCAAAAACATCCATTCTATGAGTAATGTTTGACAAAAGTTTCTTTAAGGAAATTATTTTAGATTTTAGTATGATGAATAAATTATTATCCTCATAGTCATTAGTCTTAGAATTTGAGTTTGTCTCTAAAATTTTTTTCTTGGAAATAACTTTTTCAAGATCCTTAGAAATTTTATCCTTTTGAAAATTTACTTCCTTAAGGTTATTGGAAACATTTTCAAAATAAAGGGTTTTCTAATCAAGATCTTTTAAAAGATCTGATACTTATTTTGTTAAAATAGAGATTCTAGAATTTTCATTATCAAGTTTCTTATCGATCTTACTATTTTCATTCTCAAGTAACCTTGAAAACCTAGATAATTTTTCAAAAGAAGTTAAAGTATTATCTTCTGATGAGGAAGGTTCTTCATCCAAAGATTCATAATTTTGTTATTTTGAATAATTATCTCTTAAATAAATGTTGGTTAAATATTCAGTAGTGTTTACCTTATCCATGATACATTGATTTTCAATAGGAATTCTGGATATAAGACCAATATAATCCTATCTAAAAGATTCAATAACTGAAGATTCATCAGAAGAGTCTCCACCACCAGCACTCCATGAATCATTATCTTTTAATACTTTCCTTCATTTAGAATTATAGTAATTCTTCTTATTCCTTTCATAATGTATATCCTTTCTTTCTTTCTTCTTAAGATTAGGACAATCTGGTCTATTATGTCCAACCTTCTTACATTCATAGAAATTCACTTAAGATTCTTTCTTATCCTTTCTATCTTTCTTCTTGTATCTGTATTAAAATTGTTTCTTTCCCACAATCTTGTTCATCCTTTAAGATAGATTTTCTATTTCATTCTCTGAGTGATCTCTATCACTTGATTCTAATATAAGAAATTTATTAAACTTTGACGTGGCATATCTTTCATGGGTTTTGGATTTCAGATGTTTAGAAGTGGTTGTAAAAGAAACACTCCCATTCTTATTCTTAATATTATCAGTATCTCCTTTTATTCTATTTTCATATTGTAGAAGAGTCCCGAATAACTCATTAAGAGTAAATGTTGTAACTTTACTTGATTTATCAATAGAGGTTCTCTTAGATCACCACTCATTAGGCATGATATCAATAATCTTGTCTACAAGAATCTCATAATCTATGACTTTTTCTCCCATTGATTGTAAGCTATTGAAAATTTTCATGAACCTATTTTGAACTTTACATATGGGTTATCCATACAGAAATAAAAAACCATGGCAGTCATCTCTAATTATTTATATTCTTGTTTCAATAACCTTGTATGTTCCAAAATGTTTAACTTCTAATTTATTTCAGATTCTATTAGAAGCTTCACATGATGAAATCTGGATATATATGTTCCTATTCATATAACATAATAAAGTATTGTGTACCTTAAAGTTAAGATGATACTATTTTTTTTCATGATTGGGGAATTTTCGGATTTTCTTGTTAGGAATCTTGTAATCTCCAATTAACATAACAAAATTATCCACACTAGTATTGATAATAAAATTCTTCATCCTATCTATCCAGTATTTATAGTCATTTCCATCAAAAATTGGGGATCTGGTAGGATTTAAGTTTTCTATTGATTCCACATTCATTCCTATCATTTAAAAAACAAATTATTTTCCATAAAACGGGTTAGTAGAAAAATTTTATAAACAAAGAGTTTATAAGGAAAATCTTTAAAAAAACTTGAACAAGTAAAGTTAAGTAAGAAAAGTTGAGCAAGAAAACTTATATGCAAGTATAAGTATTTCATAAAACTCCTCTGATACCAATTTTAGGATCAAAATGTATATGTAAATTGCTCAATTACAAGAGGGGGGGGAATTGTAGGTTTAAAAACTTTTGTTTTTATCCTTAATAAATTCTATGTTTAAAAATTTAAACAAGATGAATTAACAATCCCTCTTTAGTTATTAATAAAGAAAATAAATTTCTTATGATCCAATAATATGGATCCGATAAAGAAACTTAAACAAGTTTACTTAAGAAAATATTCTACCTTAAAGCGTATAAAATCCAAATCAAAGTTTGTACAAGAATAAGAAAGTGTCAGAAAGTCACACTTTCTATCAGTAACTAAATGCAGCAAAATTTAAACAAACTTGTAACAAGTAACAAGTAACAAAAAAATCTTTTAACACAAAGAGAAGGGTATCCCACAACCTTGTATAAAAGTCCCTTAATTTATACTTTCAAGAAATTTTATTTTACCCAGACCAGGGTAAGCACTCGATATGAAGATTGATATCTAATTTTCTATCCCCACAAGCCCTCAATTAAGTAGACAATCGACACCTCTATCTTCTTATCCCCAAAATACCTTTATTGTTAACAACATCAATGGAATTCACACTAATAATGTTTAAAAAGATGTTCACAGCTTGAAAAAGTTGTTCACAACATTCTCATAAGGAAAGTTGAGCGGAGCTTTTGCAGTGTATCACTTCAACTCAGAGCTTTAAGAATTTAGTTCTTAACGAACTGCTCTTGAAAAAAACTATATACTTTTAAATGATTTTAAATGTTTGGGTATTTATAGTCAAAGTTTCAAGGGTTGAATTCCTCCCCCAACGGTCAAATTTACTTAAACTTTCGAAGGGTCTTGTATATGTGGAATTCATGTAATGGTTAATTTATAACAGGTTTGAAGACATCGTTTTATATAACTAACTATGAGAAACATTACCATACTTAAGAAACATTATCAAAATTAGGATCTGATAAAATGAAACTATAAATTAAGGGAATATGATAACTATAACAAAATCATTTAATCAGATTCTTAGGATAGTGTAATTCAGAGTCTAAAAAAATATTGATAATCATATTATAAGGAAACTAATTATCAAATTCTAATTTTTGTGAAAAACAGAGTCTAATTTCAAAAAAAATTAGAGTTTGATTTCTGAGAGAATCGGAGTCTGATTTCTGAGAGAATCTGAGTCTGATTTCTAAGAGAATAAGAGTTTGATTTCTGAGATAATCAGAGTCTGATATTTGAGAGAATCAGAGTCTAATTTCTGAGAGAACCAGAGTCTGATTTTTGAGAGAATTGGAGTCTAATTTATGAGATAATCAGACTCTAATTTCTAATATAATCAGAGTCTAATTTCTGAGAGAATTAGAGTCTTATTTCTGATGAAATCAGATTTAAAATTCTAGATAAATCAGATTATGAATTCTAGAGAAATCAGATTCTCAATTCTAGAGAAATTATATTCTGAATTCTAGAGAAATCAGATTCTCAATTATAGAGAAATCAGATTCTCAATTCTTGAGAAATCATATTCTGAATTCTAGAGAAATCACATTCTCAATTGTAGAGAAATGAGATTCTAAATTCTAGAGAAACCAGCTTCTCAATTCCAGAGAAATCAGATTCTGAATTCTATAGAAATTAGATTCTTATGAACTATAAGGTTTTGAGTTATAAATAAGGATATTTTTTTGTCTTAAGGAAAATATGGTAAGATTTAGTTAGAAAACAATTAGGTAAGGAATTGGAAACTATAGGTAAATTCAAAACCATTCTTAGAGAAAACAATTTCCCTTAAGAAACTATTTCTTAGAGAAAGAGAATTTTCCTTAGGAAAATGTTTTTTATGATATCCAAAACACAAAGTAATGAAAAATTCATAAGAAAACTTATTGACTCAAAATTATCCCCCATTTTGGAAATCACTAAAAACTTTTCATAAAAGAATATAAGGATTTGAGGTTTTCATTTTTGAGATTAAAAGAAATACTCATCTCCCTTTTTTTTATGGATCATAATACATATGACTAACTTCCCCTTAGGTTATGAAATCCCTAAGGATTGTATTATTTTTTTTATTAGAGAAATAACCCCCACTTACTTAAGGATTTATTCTTTTAGTAATCTCCCCCTTATACATTCTATTCCTTTAACTTAATATTCTTTTTGAACAATCTCCCCACCCCTTTGTGATTTTCAAAAATAATGGAGGGAAAAAAAATTGTACCTGAAAGGTTAAGAAACATACAAGATGAAACAGTGCAAAGACAACACATTTCATTAAGATAAAAAATGTGTCACAAAAGAAATTACAACAAAATATCAAATATAGAAAAAATTATTCATCCTTATTTTTCTCCTTCGATATCAACTTTTTTAAAGTGGCCTTCAGCTTCTTCAATTCTTTGTGATCATCTTAAAACATATTGGGAAACTTTTCATGATCCTTATTTTTTTATTTGAAGATATTTTATTCTCTATTCCTAGTAATTAACTATTTCACCTTGAGACTTGATCAATTCTTCATGGATTTTGAGTTTTTCATCCAAATATTCCCTGATTTTCCTCTCCCTTTTTAGATTAAGAGAAAAAAAGTTCAATTTACCATTCAAATATTTGTCTTCTTGTTGGTGGCTAGCTTGCTCTGCCTTTAGTTTCTTTGAAAAACTTGTTGAAATATTCTTGATCTTGTCCTAGGATTTATTAAAAGAATCCTTGATTGTTTCACTCTCGCGCGTCGTTGGTCACGGGCGACAAACTAAAATTTATACCTACTTACTACTTAGGACAGTGGAAAGACAGGGTCGAACCACAGGGAGGCCTGTTGTTGTGTTTGGTGTTATAAAGAAAAGACTAAACAAAAACACACATGAAAAAATCGAGCAAAGACAATTGATGGTGGCGAAGTGGAGAGAATGAGATTTAGTGTGTGATGAAGAAGGGAGAGTTAGTGAGTGCAAGGGAGTAGACAGAACAACAAGAGAATTTGGGGTGCAAACAACCAATATATGAAAAGGGGGAAAATTCCACTTGCCAATTTGATGTTGCATAGCCTTATTCATGCACTACGATTTTAAGAACAAGGATCTGACTAAAAATAACCGGCCATATTTGTCGTCTGGTCAGTTTGTGATGAAATGGCTCTTACAGTCCCTCGACTGTAAAAGTCATTCCATCCAAAGGTGAAATTAAGTCAGAAGTCACCGGGCTCAACTTGTCAGTTGAGTTCAGTTTGTCTCTCTCTTTTGAGAATAATTCACTTGTCAGGGAATTATTCAGATTTAAACAGTTTGAATAATGGTACAAACAAGATCGGTTTTCACATGATCTTGTTGTTATGAAAATAAGATTGTCTGTGAAAATGAGAGAGACGATCCAATTAAGTGATGCGGTGCATGAATGAGACCAAACAAATCAAATCAACCAGCTTATTCCCCCTGATGGAAATTATCCAGACATAGTGGATGGTTTTAATGCAATAGTAGAATTAAGAGTAATGAAACTCATATTGAAATAGGTTTCAGAAAAAAAAAGCGCAAGAAAAACAAAGATGTTCCAACTACCTACTAATTCTCCTGAAATTCTAGTTCCTGCTACTCAATGGTGGATGTGATGCTGGACTCCACTCGATGCCCAGCCCTAGGAATCGAGGTGTGAAAATGCTCTGATCTCGTACTCCAATCTGGGAAGATGGTGTAAGTTTCTTCTACTCTGCTCCCTTGGTATGGAACAAAACCCTTGCTGCCCGTCTCTCTCGATGGAAGCGTGTCCCGACTAGATGTCCTCGGATATTGAGCTCTGTTCATCTATGCCTCTACCACCTCTTGTGCATTCATCACCCAACCGAAGCCTTTGGAATCTCCCCCGGTGAGTTCCCTGGCCTCCACGTAGAGCTTTCACTGTGCTGCTCCTCCCACGTTGGTCACCGGAGCAATTTCTCCTAACTGAATGAAAATGATATGCACACGGTGAGCTAACTTCTTCCCTCTAAAAATTAGCGAATCCACGTTGCATCCTTTTATGTGCACGTCACCCTCTTTTAAGTGAACTCCAAGTAAGTGCATCTCCCCCCTGCAACGAAACAACAAACGCACGTGAGTTAACTAAAATAAAATGAAACTATTATATACTATATATTAATATTATTACTTAAATAAAAATACTTATATATATATAATACTTAATATTAATACTAAAATATATAAATATAATAATAATTATTATTATGATATACTAATTATATAAGCTTATATACAATTATTAATTAATCCTTTTATTATAATTCTATAGTATATGATATATGTACTATATAATATATATTATATTATATTATATTATATGATATAATAAAATAGATTAAAAACTAAACTACAAAAAGAAAGAAGAGATGAAATGGGGGAGGGGTCGGGTCTATTCGGCACAGGGAGATGGAAGAAAGGGGGTATTTGTGCGGCTGAGATAAAGGAAGGCGGGTTACCAGAGGCTTCGGTTGTGGCGATGCGAGGTGGCGGGGTGAGCCGACGGGAATGGGAGGTGAGGCCGGATCGTGGCGATGGGGTGAGGTGGCAGCTGTGGAGAATAGGGAATGTCGGCGCAAGGAGGAGGATGAGGGTTAGGGATTCGAAGAGGTGATTTGGGGCAGTGCCGAATCAATAGGGAGATTCGGCCGCGGCTAGCGGTGAAGTCTGAGCAGAAGGGAAGCAGGTGTCACCGGCGAGTAGGAGATGCGGCGGTGACATGGGCTCAAGCTGATGAAAATGGTTTGGTCCAGACCTGGAATTTTGAGCCGAAGTAGTTGAAATCTTGAGTTCTTATTTTGAGTTTTTGCAATTCTTCCTATCTTGTTATGTGCGATTTAATCTGCTGTTATAGTGGATTTGAAATTTTCTGTTGCATTGATGGTTATAGTGCTGCTGTTGAGTTTTTGAGATGTTTATGCGTGTTTTGTGAATTGTTGTGCTGCTTCTTTTGCGATTTGTTGTTTCTTTCTTGCTGCATTGATAGTTGAGTGCGCTGCTATTGTGTTGTTGGTGCTGGAATGGTGCGAGGATTGCTTGGGTGAGATGGGAGAAGAGGAGGAGTGGCCCTCCTGGTTGGAGGGGCAGAGGTGCAGTGGGGGTGATGGTGGAAATGGAACCATGAGGGACCGGTGGAAGAAAGGGGCAGTGCCACCGTGATTGTCACGGTCTCACCGTGAGATAGTGAAATGGGGTTGAAATGGGTGTGTGGGATGGATATTACGGTGATAGATTAAAGAGATAAAATGGTGGGTAACGGAACCGGTAGCACCGTGAGTGAAGGTCACAGTGAGACCGTGAAGTGGGGAATATGGTGGCACCGGACCGGAAGCACCGTGATTACCTGCAAATTAAAAAGAACAAATTAAATAAATTAATAATTTAAATAAAACTAAAAATCGATTAACAAATTAAATTGAATTAAAAAATAAATAAATAAAACAAAATTAAATAATAAAATTAATTGTGTTATATTTAAAAGAATAAATTTATTAAAAATTATAAACAAACTTAATTTAAAAAAAACTAACGATACTTGCTTAAATTAATCAACCAAATAAGTAACCAATAAACTAAAGAATTCATTAACTTAAAGAATAAACTTATTAATTTAATAAAATTAAATTGTTAAAAACTAGTTTAATTATAAAAAGACCAAAAACTACACTAAGTTATTTATTTACAATTTAAAGAATAAAGAATTAATTAATTTAATTAATGGATTAATAAACTAACTAGAATGGAAAATAAATAAATAAAAGTCTAAATCGCAAGACTAAACTAATTTAATAATTATTTAAAAATGACACTAATTCACATTAAAACACATGTTTTAAGCTAACAACAGATTATTTTACACAGCAGGTTCAAAAACACAGCACTTATCAAATATTTACTAAAAACAATCATTTTGGTATAAAAAAAAGTCAATAAAAATACAAAAAGAATGTGTTAAGAAGTGTGAAAACACTGCCACATCAAAATCCCCCACACTTAAAACCTTGTTTGCCCTCAAACAAGTACATGCACTTGACATTAAAACAGAAAGATGACTTGTGAAGTTCAGTTCAAAACAAAGTGCATGACTAAACTTTAATACCCAGAGGATCAAAAGCAACAGTAGGTCAAGATTTTCAAAGGTGTTCAAAAATGATGTCCTGCCTAGCTTTAAATACTCACTAGAAGTCAAGAGCTTCACAAACTCATACACTGTCATGTATGTCATGCCTCCTATGTGTATTCATTAACTGTCCTACTTCACCTTCCAATTTAAGTTCTAATTCAAGGAGTGTTGATAAGTTAGATGAAATGGAACTCAAAACTTAACCAAGGGTACCTTCCATTCCAACCATCCACCAGGTTTCAAAAAGTAACTCCATTAATTTGATCACTTTATTGATTCAACTCAAATGAAAATTAACCAAGTCAATTGCTCCCTTCTTCATCTGGGTTCAAAATTCCCCTCAACTTAATGAGTTCATTTTTGACAAGGGAACTTTATTTTACTTTTTCCCAACCATATTCCATGTGCAGCGAACTGTGCATAGCACTTATTAAGATTTAAATTGGATTTATTTATTCATATAAATGCACCCAATGCACCTTATCTCAGATACTCACCGTGGGATCCCATTTTCCCATTTTACTCCAGTTACAAAGGACTTAATTAATAATCATTTGAATTGACTTCCTAAAGTGATTGAATATTATTTTATAAAAATGTGAGTCCCATGGGTTCTAGTGAGAACATCAAGTTACCCTAATCCATGATCATAATCCCAAAAAATTTATCATGTCACACTCCCATCCTCAGTTCCTAAACAGATAGATCCATAGACACAGTGAACAATTGCACTCAGCAATCATTCATACTTAATAGTTTCTGACTAAGTGCCACTCTCAACATCCAGCAAACCATTATCCACTAAACCAGACATAATTGAAATACCAGTGAATCTCCAATGATCATCATGTGATGAAATAATTTTGAATTTTTTTTGAAGGAATTTTGAACCATTTTTTTGAAAAAATTTGACCATGTTTTTAAACAAACTCAGGTTCAAGAAGGGGGAATTCAACATGACACTAGAATGACCCATCTCCCCCACACTTAAAACCCAACATTGTCCCCAATGTTGAATCTCAGGGTGGGAGATAGTTAAAGTTAAAAATATATGGACATTTCAGCTGAAAAAGGATATGGAGGGGTATCAATGAAGTTCCAAAATTTTCTTTGCCACACAAAAATAAAAAGAAAATAAAAATAAAAATAAAAAGAAACGGAAGAAACCAACCCCACCAACCATCACCAGCAACAAAGTACACTCTATTCCAAAATCATTCATTCTTTGAATGTTTAAAGAGCAGACAAAAGATTTTATCAATTTACTTCAAAAAAATAACATGATTAACAATAACGTGCGACAACAGCTCAACGAAATTGAAAGAAATGTGTGCAAGCATGTTTCACAAATCAGCTCAAAATAATATTTCAACTCTCTAGATACTAGTAGCTAAATACCCATGCAATAAAACACAATCATTACTCATAGATCGGGAGGAAGTCCCCCACACTTAATTCACAGTGAAGAGTAAGCAAGTAATTGAAAGTGAAAAAGGAAGAACAACACTTCCCTGAATTATTGGACCTTTAACAGTGGCTTTCATCAACATGTCCTATTCAGAATCACTGTATTGTTACTCCTCTTCATTAACCTACAAATTCAAATAATTAAATTAAGATTTCAGATTTTAAATTGCAAGATAAGTAACCCAAGAGAGTGAGTAGAGAGAAATGTTATCCATATGATGCAGTGGATTTCTCCCTTGGGGTTTCTTGGCCAAGTTTCTGGAAGAAAAAACTCACTCTAACACAATAACATATCATGAAGCACCATCAGCAGTTAAGCAACTGAACTAGAGAACAAGCATAAGGGATTAATTTATTGAAAAACATGAAATAAAAGAGAAACTACCAAGAAACCATGGGTTAGTTCCCATGCAACACTGAGTTTATAGTCCTCAGTTAGACTTGGATCAGCTCATTCTTCCAAAAGAGATATGAGATCCAATCCCTTTGGATGCCCTTCATAGAAGTGCTTTATTCTTTGGCCATTGACTAAGAAGGGTTTATTCTCATCTCCAACCTACTCAACATCTCCATTAACCAAGACTCTAACAATGGTAAAGGGTTCTGACCACTTGGACTTCAACTTCACTGGAAACAGCTTCAATCTTGAATTGAAAAGCAGGACCCTCTCACCAACCTTAAGATTCCTATTTTGAATTATTGAGTCATGAAAAGCCTTTGATATTTCTTTGTAAATTGCAGAATTCTCATAGGACTCTCTTTGGATCTCATCCATCTCACTTAGCTCTAGCAGTCTCCTCTCTCCAGCAGATTTAAAATCAAAGTTAAGTGCCTTCACTGCCCAATAAGATCTCTGTTGTAACTCAATAGGTAGATGACATGCTTTCACAAAGAGTAGCCTATATGGTAACATCCCTATACGAGTCTTATAAAATGTTCTGTAATCCCAAAGGGCCTTATCCAACTTCCTTGACCAGTCTTTCCTAGAGCTAGACACTGTTTTCTCTAAAATTTGTTTAAGCTCTCTGTTTGAAACTTCTGCTTTCCCACTGGACTGTGGGTGGTAAGTAGTGTCTGTCCTATGTGAGAACCCATACATCTCCATCAAACCTTTGAACTTATAATTATTGAAGTGAGTCCCATTATCAGTGATAAATGCTCGAGGCACACCAAATCTGGAAAAGATGTTTTTTTAATGAATTTCACCACACTAGCAGCTGAATTTTCAGGCAGAGCTACTGCCTCAACCCACTTGGACATGTAGTTCACAGCAACCAAAATGTAATCATTCCCATAAGAGGATGGAAATGGTCCCATGAAGTCCAAACCCCATACATCAAAGATTTCAACCTCTAGGATACCTTTTTGGGGGTAGTTCCTGCCTTCTTCCAACATTTCCCAACATTTGACATTTCTCACAGCCAATAACCAAAGTCCTAGCATCTTTAAACAGTATTGGACAGTAGAAACCAGCCTGGAGGACCTTCTGAGCAGTCCTTTATCCTCCATGGTGGCCACCCCAAGGTGATGAGTGGAAACTCTCAAGTATGGGTAAAATATCATCCTCAACCACACATCTTTACAGAATCCCATCGGCACACCTCATAAAGAGAAGAGGGTCATCCCAAAAATAGTATTTCAGTTCAGATATAAGCCTCTTCCTCTGGTTGTGTGAAAGATCCTTGGGCATGACTCTAGCTTCAAAAAAGTTGGCATAGTCTGCAAACCAAGCAGATTGCTGCACAGAAGCAGCAAACAGTTGTTCATCAGGGAAGGAAGTGTTGATCTCTTTTGGTTCCTTATTAGGGGAATTGGGAAATCTGGACACGTGATCTGCAACTACATTCTTATCCCCTTTCTTATCCTTAATCACTAAATCAAACTCCTATAGTTTCAAGGTCCACCTCATGAGTCTAGGCTTTGAGTCCTTTTTAGCCAGCAAATACTTAAGGGATGAATGATCTGTGAAAACTATGATCCTTGATCCTATCAAATACTACATGTACTTTTCCAAGGCAAACATCACATCAGTCAAATCTTTTTCAGTGGTAGAATAATTCTTCTGGGAATCATCTAGGAGCTTGCTTGCATAGTAAATAACATGAAGTTTCCTATCCTTCCTTTGACCTAACACAACTCCTACTGCAAAGACACTAGCATCACACATAACCTCAAAAGGAAGCTTCCAGTCAGGAGCAGTGATTACAGGTGAAGTAGTCAGCTTCTCCTTGAGCAAATTAAAGGCTTCTAGACAAGTCTCATCAAAGACAAAGGGTGTGTACTTAACCAGTAGGGAGAACAAGGGTCTAGTAATCTTAGAAAAGTCCTTAATGAACCTCCTGTAGAACCCAACATGACCCAAAAAACTTATAATTCCTTTGACATTTTCAGGTGGGGTAAACTTTTGTATGACCTCAATTTTAACATTGTCAACCTCTAGCCCCTTCTTAGAAACCTTATGTCCCAAAACTATGCCTTCAGTGGCCATGAATTGGCACTTTTCCCAATTTAAGACTAATTTGGTCTCTTGGAATCTTTCTAATACTAGTTCCAGATTTTTCAGACAGTTCTCAAAGGTATCTCCCACAACAGAAAAATCATCCATGAACACTTCAATTATCCTCTCAATCATGTTTGAAAAAATTGCCATCATACATATCTGAAAAGTGGCAGGATCACCACACAAGCCAAAGGGCATCCTCCAGTAGGCAAATGTCCCAAATGGACAGGTGAAGGTGGTTTTCTCTTGGTCCTCAGGTGCAATGGAAATCTGGTTGTAACTTGAATAACCATCAAGAAAGAAGAATTCATTGCCTGCCAATCTCTCTAACATTTGATCAAAAAATGTCATGGGTAAGTGATCCTTTCTAGTGGCAGCATTCAACTTTCTGTAGTCTATACAAACTCTCCATTTATTCAATGCTCTTGTCTGGATTTTCTCATTCCTTTCATTAGTGACCACTGTCACTCCACTCTTTTTGGGACCCACCTGGATAGGACTGACCCAGGGGCTATTAGAAATTGGAAAAATTATTCAAGCATCCAACAAACTAATCAATTCTTCTCTCACAACTCCTTCATGTTGGGGTTGAGACTTCTTTGGGCTTCTACTCTGGGATTACACTCAGGTTCCATTGGAATTTTATGCATACAAAAGGCTGGACTTATCCCTTTGATATCAACAATTGACCAACCTATGACAGACTTGTACTTATTCAAAACAGTAAGTAGATTTTGCTCTTGACTCACCTCTAGATTGGATGAAATGATCACAGGTAGGGTATAATTGTCTCCTAAAAAGAAATATTTGAGATGGGCAGGGAGAGGCTTGAGTTCTAGGGTGGGTGGTGACTGGCTTGAGGGAAGACACTTGGGTCTGGGTGGCCCAAGGTCTTCATGCTGCCTCTTGAAGAAGGCAGTAGACAAGGCTTTTTCCTCAGTTCAAGAGCATCCAAGAGATATATCCTAAAACTCAGACTCCTCTCTCAGGGTGATAATGTGCTCTAAAACAAACTCATCTATGTTATCCAAGAATTCTCCCTCATACTCATCAAAAAATTCTCTCTCCTTACTTGAGCTGATCCCCATGCAAGAGGAAACAAGGATTTCAGGTTCACTGTTGATTTCAGCTATCATTCTCAGAAACTCTTCTTCCTCCTTATCAACACTACTCTCAATAGATTACATCTCATCTTTTGGAAAAAATGGGTGGGTGGGTTCTTGGATTTTCTTAAACACATTGAATTCTTCTTTCTGTTCACCTAAATTGAAAATCAGTTTCCCCTTAGACACATCTATCACAGCTCCCCCTGTGGCCAACAAGGGCCTACCAAGAATGATAGGAACCTCCTGGTCACACTCCATATCAAGGATAATAAAGTCAGTAGGCAAGAAGAGTTTTCCTACTCCCACTAATAGATCATCGACCCTACCCACTGGATGAGTAATGGAACTATCAGCAAGCTGCAACACAATAGTGGTGGGTTGGGGAACTCCTAATCTCAGGTGATGGAAAAGGGACAGTGGAATCAGATTAATACTAGCACCCAGATCACACAAACAATTGAACTTACCACCTCTATCCACAAATGTGCAAGGGATGACAAAGATTCCAGGGTCCTGAAGCTTAGGAGGTATCCTATTCTGCAAGACTGCACTACACTTCTCTGTTAAGTTATAGGTGGAAAATTCTTCCAAAGTCTTTTTGTTTGAACAAATTTTCTTGAGTGATTTCAAATATGATGGGATTTGTATCAATGCTTCCAGGAATGTTATATCAATGTTCAGTTTTTTAACCACTTTCAAAAATTTCAATAGTTCAGAATCATGAATTGGTTTCTTAATTCTTTGTGGGGAGAGGATTGTAGGGGCAAAATTCCTCACAATTGGGGGCATCTCTACAGATTCTTCTTCAACAAATTTCTTCCATTTATTTTCTTTGTTTTTCAAGCCATTTTCCTTGGGTTTTTGAGATGGAACAGCAGCCACTGGAGGAATTCCAGTGGTTCTGTCCAATTTTCTAGATTCAGGTTCTTTCAAATTTGAGTTTTCAGTTTCATCCAGTTTCTCATTTTTAGTATTTTGGGGTTCTTTCCAAGGCACTTGGTGAGTTTGGAGACCACTTCTGGTGGTCACAGCCATGGAATTCTCCCTAGGATTGGCTTCAATGGTGCTGGGAAGCCTACCCTTTTCTCTATTACTAGCATCCCTAGCCAACTGGCCCATTTGGATTTCCAAGTTCTTCATTATAGCATCCATTTGAACTTTATAAAAATCATTTTTGGTATTTTTTCATCAAAACTCCCTATCAACTGATGGAACATATCTCTCACCTCATTTTTGAGTTGGATGACTCAGCCTTTGGTTGGGATTGGGGTTGGAACTGCTGCCTTGGAGGCTGCTGGAATCCAGGAGGGGCAGTAGGTCGAAGGACTCCCTTCTCCCTCCATGAAAGGTTCAGATGGTTCCTATACCACTGATTGTAGATGTTGGAAAAAGGATCATCCCTATGCTGCATCCGAGGTCCATAGCCAGTAAAGCTGACACTCTCATGAGGTTTTACAGGAATATCAATATTTGGACAACAAGTTTGAGAATGGCCATACATGCCACAGTGGTGAAACTGATCCTTAAGGATTTGATGTGGGTTCTCATTAAAGAACCCAGCAGCTTGGGCTTCGTCTTGAGGAGCAGGGGCAGTTTCTTTTCTAACAATGGTTCTCCTCCTAGATAATTTGTGCTGGGAGTTTTGATATAATGTATTAAAGATCTGTTTGAGCTCCTCAGCAGTCCTATCACTAAATTCTCCTCCGGAAGACCAATCCACCAAAGTTTGGTGGTAAGGGGTGAGACTATTGTAAAAGGTGTCCATGAGGAATTGAGGTGTACATTGGTGGTTTGGAAACTACCTAAGTAAACATCTAAACCTATCCCAGGCTTCATGAAACAGTTCTCCTTCATCCTGAAGGAATCTAGTGATTTTGTGCCTAATCTCAGATGTCAACCTCCTAGGATAGAATTTCATTGTAAAGGCATTGTAAAATTGATCCCAGGTGACAAAGATCTATTCCTTTAACTGTTTGAACCAAGACCTAGCATTTCCCTTGAGGCAGAAGGGGGACACTTTCAATTTAAGCTCTTCCTCAGTGAGACCACTAAGTGACAGCTGCTGGACACTACAATAGAAGGCTCTAATGAAGTCAAGAGAGTCTTCACTAGGCATTCCATTGAAGGTGGGCAACTGACTTATCATCGATTGCTTGATCTCATAATTCCTAGAACTAGGAGAGAGTCTAATGCATGAAGGGTTGCTAGAAACCGAAGGTAACAAGAACTCTCTTAAACTATTCATCTTAGCTATCTCATTCTTAGGTGGGTTCATCATTCCAGGTTGGTTCAAATTCTCAAGAAGTGGGTTGTTCAGGTTTTAATTTCTATTTTCTTCCATTTTGATCTTGTCCTTGTTATTTTTCACTTCTTTGAGGTGTTTATCAATATCAAGGTTACCAGGTACTAATTGTTCAAACTTAGACCTGGTTTTCATGCAGTAGGTTCACAATTTTTTTTTGATTTTTTTTTTCTTTTTTCAGATTTTTTAGTGGTTTTTTTATATGATTTTTTTGATTTTTTTTTATGTGAATTTTTGTTTGTTTTTTTATCGCACCTAGCCTCCCCGGAAATGACACAAAAATTTGCATTCTCGCACGTCATTGGGCACATGCGACAAACTAAAATTTATACCTACTTACTACTTAGGACAGTGGAAAGATAGGGTCGAACCACAGGGAGGCCTGTTGTTGTGTTTGGTGTTCTAAAAAAAGACTAAACAAAAACACACATGAAAAAATAGAGAAAATACAATTGATGGTGGTGAAGTGGTGAGAATGAGATTTAGTGTGTGTTGACGCTTCTTTTCATCAAATTGTTTAAAGGAATGAAAAAAAAATGAATTAGCACAAAGTGATTAATCCTTTGAAGAAAACATCAAAAAATCAATAAAGGCATGAACAAGGCTTCAAATGCACATGCGCCGCGCAAGTTCCCTCACTGTCGTGTAAGTACACTTGTGCGACGCCTGATGGTCGTGAAAGTGACTTGCGTGCCCTAATTGATAACCACCCGGAGTCTTCTCCAGCCTATAAATACCCCCGGTGGGCTCCCCATTCACTACTGGAAAGGGGTTATATCCCCACACATCTATCCCCACGGTTTGATAAACCGTGGGGATAGTCATTCTTTGTTTATCAATACCCACGGTTTTTTAGAACCGTGGGTATTCAATCCACAATTTTATCGGGCCTCCTCCTCACTCCGTCTCACGCTCCTCACTCTCGTGCTCCCCCACTCTCGTGCTCCCCCGCTCTTGTCCCCGCTCGAACCCTAGGTTCCAGATCTCCGCCTCCGACCCTCTCCCCCCCTCCCCGACCACTGCCTCTCAGGTATCCGACCTCCGCCTCCCAGCCCTCTACTCCCCTCTCCGACCTTCCGCCTCTTGGCCATCCGACCACCGGTACCCGTCCATCTCATCCCCACTCCGGACTCCACATCCGCTCCCGACCTCGACCTCCCGGCCGTAATTTCCACCTCAACATCTCGGCCTCCGCCTCCCTTCCTCCAGCTCCAACGACGTGCCCCTTCCCCCTGTAGGATCCCTCTCCTCCGGCAACGTCCCGACAGATTCATTTAATTTAGGTTTGTAATTTTTTCTCCTTGATTTTTTATTCTTTTTAAACTAATCACCGATTCTTATATCAACTCACCGACAGATTCATTGAATTTATGTTTCATCGATTTTTGGGTTGAGGTTCGAGTGTGGTTTTATAATGGTTGAGGCTTAAATCGATAAGCTCATTAAAACCAACTGTGTTAGGGAAGTCCAATACCTCACATGTCTGGAAAACATTCTCCTAGTCATGAATAAGAATATAAAAATTAGGATCTATATTTACTTCTGAGATCTCAATCACCATTTCTCAAAATATGATTTCCCCATCCTAGCAACAGAGTTGCTGATTGATGTGAATGTAGATTTCCAGGCTCCGTCCATCATGGATGGTTATTTTGGATACAATAAATCTGGATTTCTTGGTGATACATAGATGGAATTGACCTAGAGTGAAGTCATAGGGTCTAGGATCCTAAAAAATGTATCTTCTTAAAAGGATCAGAAGAAGATGGTTCTCCCTGAGAACACTAAAAAGCTAAAGCAACATCATACTTTTCATGTTTTTTTCTGATAGAAAGATGACAAATATTAAATCGAGTCAATTTTATGTCTATCACCATGATAATATTCAATAGGATCATAACCAATAGGTATCCTTATAATTTGAAATAGAGCTTCAACACACATGTTTATTCTAGGAATAATATCTGACTTTTATAATTCCAAAAGAATGATAGAGGCTTACTTGTGAACCTAGTGAATTAAAGAAAAACCACTCTTGATAATCCCCTTAAAATATTTAATATGAGTTGATGTGAAACTCAATGGAGTAATGAATGCTTGAGGTTGGAGTAAAGAAGAAATGTCTATAGCAGTGAGAGCTGATAAAATGTGCACTGAAAGATTCTTCAAAATTTGATCTACTGAACTCTACATGTAAATCACTCTACCATTCAATGATTGCAACTTTATATCCATGTTCTTCATTTGCTCTATCAAAATCTAAAAAAACTTATTTTATATCAATGACAGAAGATTCTAAAACTTAAGCACTAATAGCAGGAGGCTCATATTTAACTCAATCTGATATTGCAGGAATAAGAGAAACCAATTCCAGAAAATGAATTGTCCATGGAGGTTTGTAAACAACTAACTCCCTTCCTATAACTAGAAACGACACTTCTGATTCTAAATTTGGTTATTCATCTGAAGAATCAAAATATAGATTCATAATCGCTAAAAATATTTCCTTTATCCACTTGTAAGTGATTTGAGTGTATTTATTAATTGGTTCAACAGAGCATGAAACTATATCTATTATATTCTTATATACTCTTAATTTTTATTTTACCATACCACCAAGATATTATTTGAGATAACCAACATGGTCATTCATGCACATATCAATTACAATAATAATCTTCTTAACAACTTCTTTGTTGTGTTGGAATTTACCCAATAGATCCTTCTTCAAGTATTACAATAGAACATGTGTGATCAGATCACACTAAAGACATTGGATCTTTGTGGATACTGAACTTACTTATGAAATAACTTGATAAAATCCTCTTTGAAAATCAATAATATAATACAGTTCTAAGGGAGAAACAATAGAAACATATTGTAACTTCTTTATAAATTCGAACTGGATTATCACTACACTTCGTAAAGTGTGTAAAGTTTTCCTCCTCTTATTCCTAAAAGACTTCAATTCATAAAGAAATTATTGATATAAACATGGATTTTATGAATGAATGTTAGGAAACACATCTCTCTGAGATGCAACCATAGTACTAAGCTCATTAAATTCAGCTTTGGTAGGAAAAAGGTACTCCAATAATTTCACCAAAGATTTTAACTCTTCCAGTTCCTCATAACTAAAATCAAAACTAACAGTAGGCTGAACATGAGGAATGGATTTCATATTCTTTATTAGTTCCATCTCGGTAGCTAACATATCAAATAGCTTATTAAAATCAAACTTAGAAACATAGGACACTTTGAGTTCTCTAATATCATCTTATAAAATAAAAATATCCACCTTAAAATCATAATAATATGATATGATATTATCAAAATCATCCCTTAGAGTAAAAGAAAAATTTGGATTTCCTTAGCCACCTTAGCTCTTACTGTCAGAGGGCACATCCTCATGATCCACTAGTGGTGGTGATAGTACATGATGTATATGGGAATTCTTAGCAGACCCCATAACCACATTATCACTCCTTTATCTAACAATAGGCGATCCATGAAGAATTTGATCTACTATTTGAGCTTCATCATCAGCCTCAAACCTTCCGTGAACATTAGAAACTATAGAAAAATATTCAACTGAACTTTCCTTGGGAAAATAAATATATGTCACAATAACTAGCTTCTCAACCTGATGAAATTATTCATTAGACTAATCAAATTGGCTATGAGCAGCCTCTTCTTGACATTGAATAAGCTCAACCATGGTAAGATTTACTTCTGGAACCAAAGTTTCAGTTCTGAATGGTACCGACTCCTCCACTCTCCTAGAAGGTACCATCTCGATAGGTGATTCATTTGTAGATAGTGAGGTCTGAGATGGATCCCTTTGATCCATACCTTCCTAGCATATTTCCTTTAAGGATCTTGAATTAGAATCCCAAAAATAACCAATGGTATTCAATAAGATAACATGTAAAGTGTCATTCTTGTGAAACTTCACTACACCCCCTTCATCGAGATCCAATTCTTTTGTCTTCAAAACTAAAGAAATCAACCTTCCATAAGGGTAGTAATTAAGCTTACCCTTTCCATTGTAACAATGATGCAAAAAATGCATCACGTGCCTTGGAAGATTCAATTTCAGGTTATTTATTGGAATATACAACAAATATATATCCTGAAAAAGAGCTTTATCCATCTCACTAGCTTTCTAAACTATTCCAGTATGAACAAACTTACACAATACCTTCTATTCTACTTGAAAATATTTCACGGGCTTCTTTTCAAAATTATAGGTTCCAAATAAAAACTTAAACACTTCTGATGGCCCAAATGAGCCTATTTCAACAAGCATATGACTGAAACTAAACTCTCCCTCATGGGGACAATGGAACATCTCATCCTTTTTTATAGAAGAAATCATTAATGAATTTCCATTGACATTTGAAGAAATTACATCTTTATTTTTATTAAAATGAAACCCCACATATGGAGTGATTATTTTTGGGTTCTGTCAAATTAAGTGACTAAATTATTTATATTCTATGTTATTTTAGAACTGAATTATGTGTTTTTTCTTCACACATTCATTATACTTCAATCTCATTTCTTTTTGTACACTCTGCATGTATTAATGTCATGTGAGGTAATTGTAAATGTCATGCTAACTAGGTGCCTTTACTCATGGAACTACACGTTGTCTAATATCATGACACATCATATAGGCAGACATGTTTTGTTGGTATGTCATACACAACAAAAAACTATATAGATTTTTTTCCACACACTATGTGAGTGAGAATACACACCCTATAGTGTATAAGGGTTCATATCATGTTGCCTCCAATACAATATATGTTTATTATATTTCTGATGGAAATTAAGAACTAACAAGAAGGGTTCCTATTGTGTTCCCTGTCATTTCATGAAATGCATGAATTACTTTTAAATTAATTAATATTTTTTAATTTATTAAAAATTATAGAAAATTTGAATCCCTAGGACTGTTTGAATGGGAAGTTCAGATAAATGAATTAATGCATTAATTGCACAATTATTTTGTTACTTTTTGACTTTTATCTTAATAAACAACAAATAGAAAGGAATTATAGCTTACTTATAATATGATATTGTAACCAGTTGGGGACATCATTTAAAAGGGGTCATTATTTAAGAAAATAAATACTTATAAAATGAATATAAAAATATGAAATATTATACTTAGACTATTTCTCTCATGATAAAATTTTTTAGGAGAGGTGGAAGAGGAAATTAAATATGTTTTGCTAGCTACTAATATGCTTTGATTAATTTAATAATGAAATTGATTGTAATGAATTTTTTAAATATGATTTACATTGTTGACTGAAAGATATTTTTTTCTTGATATAGAATGGATAGAAGCTGGATGTATCGTGCCGATCGGATTTCAACCGAGTTTCAAAATAATTTGGAGAATTTTTTAGATTTTGCATTTAACAATGCGTTAGATGGAGGTTGTATATAGTGTCCCTGTTATAATTGTGTTGGAAGACCATGGTTAAGAAGAGAAGAAGTTAGTTACCATTTAACGAAATTTGGATTTCAAGCAAACTATAATGTTTGGTTTCACCATGGAGAGATGAACCAATCTTCGACTGTTCATAAACGAAATGAAAGAAGTGACATGGAGAATTTGATATTTGATCAGTTTCCATATGTGCATCATTCCGAGAGAGACAGTATGCCGGTGCAAGAAGACAATGATATTAGTAGACATGAGGAAAATACTGAAGGCGATGATGTTGAGAGAGTGAAAAATTTATTGGATGATGCCAGAACTCCAGTATATCAAGAATGTACTAAAATGACTAAGCTGGAATTTTTAATGCGGTTATATCATGGGAAAACCATGTATGGGATTTATAATACCGCCATTGATTATATTCTTACATTTTTGAAGGACTTTCTTCCTGATGGTGCAGATATTCCCTCAAATCATTACATGGCATGGAAGTTAATTAAGCAGCTTGGATTTGCTACTAATAAAGTCCATGTTTGTCCGAAAGATTGCAGTTTATTTTTGGAGGAAACAGATGACCGTAATGACTGTAAAGTATGTGGTACATCTCGATGGAAGACAAATGCAGATGGAACACCATCTCGTGTGCCACGGAAAGTCATGTGGTACTTTCCATTGATTTCCAGACTTCAAAATCTATTCATGTCTCCAGAAATCTCAGCCAATATGCGATGGAACGATGTTGAGAGAATTAAAGGTAATGATGAGCTGGTCCATCCTGCAGATGGATTAGCATGGCAGACATTTGATTCACAACATCCTGATTTTGTAGCTGAGGTGCGTAATGTCAGATTGGGCCTATCATGTGATGGTTTTAATCCGTTTGGTCAGATGCTTACTGCTCATAGCACGTGGCCGGTTTTTATTCATGTTTATAATCTTCCTCCGTGGATGTGTATGAAAAAACCATTCACTTTCTTGAGTATACTGATTTCTGGACCTTCAGATCCTGGTAATGATATAGATGTCTACTTGTAGCCTTTAATAAGAGAATTGAAACAAATTTGGGAATTAGGCGTGAAAACATTTGATGCTTCTTCAAAGAATACGTTTCAGATGCGTGCTGCCCTTCTATGGACCATAAATGATTTCCTTGCCTATGCAATGATGTCTGGGTGGATCACGAAGGGAAAATTATCATGTCCCGTTTGTATGAAGAATACACGATCGAAAAGGCTTAAATATCGTCGTAGTTTCAGTTTCATGGGGCATCGTCGATTCTTGCCAATGGATCATCAATACAGGAAGAATCGTCGGAGGTTTGATAATAATGTTGACACTGAAGAACCACCTCAATGTATGTCTGGAAGTGATGTGCTTAATGAATTGAATGATTTTTAGCTTTTCATTAGGGAAAGGTTAGTTGAAATCTCAAAAGAGGAAGACTGCTTATACTCAAGTCACTTACAATTGGAAAAAGAGAAGTATTTTTTTTGTGTTGCCATATTGGTCTACTAATTTATTACGTCATTGTTTAGACGTAATGCATATTGAGAAAAATATATGTGAAATTTTGCTTGCAATTATTTTGAATATTAATGGGAAGACCAAAGATGACTTCCGATCTCGTCGGGATTTATTGGACTGGGGTATTCGACCAGAACTACACCCTGTTTGTATCGGTGAAAACAAATGGAAAGTTCCCTGTGCTTCTTATGTGATGACACCGACAGAGAAAGATCAATTTCTGGAAATATTGGAGAATATCAAGGTTCCAGATGGTTATTCCAACAACATATCTAAACGAGTCAATAGAAGACATTTGAAATTGAAATCCCTAAAAACTCATGATTATCACATCCTTCTTCATGAATTGATTCCAATAGCAATTCGGCATTTTCTACCCAAAAATGTAAGAGTGAAGGTGATTCGCTTGTGTCATTTTTTTAGAGACCTTTGTGCTAAAAGGTTATCCAAAGCATTATTGATAAAAATGCAGCAAGAGGCACCATTAATTCTGTGTGAGTTGGAAATTTTTTTTCCTCCATCCTTTTTCACTTGCATGCTGCATTTAACAGTTCATCTTCCAACTGAGACACTTCTTGGGGGACCAGTCGCTTTTCGGTGGATGTATCCCACTGAAAAAAATATGTGCACAATGAAATCATATGTCCGAAATAAGAATTATCCTGAAGGTTCCATTGTGAGGAGTTATCTGGCCCAAGAATGTATGGATTTTTGTTCAATGTATTTGTTCGATGTGACCACAAGACATAATCGACCAATGAGAAATGAAGATGAGCAGTATGAGGAAATTCAACCCTCATTTCCCTCTCTTCCTCAAACAGGTGGAATTGTCGGGTTATATACATTGGTTACATTGAGCTTTGAAGAGCAGAATATGGCACATCGTACAGTCTTGTTTAATTGTGGTTTGTTCGATGCCTATATCAAGTAAGTAATTTGAATATCTATATGTCATCTCATACGATATCATATCACATATACTTTATACTATTATTATCATTTTATGTAGGGAACATAAACAAATTATAGGTAGAGTTCATCGATATTTTCCATTGAGAAGGAGAGAGGCTATACATAGCCAAGAGTTCCCAGCTTGGTTGAAATCAAAGGTATGAACATTACTTTAAATACCTTAAAATATAGATATATGTTTAATTATATTAGTCATATGTATTTCAGGTATTGAGTTTACCTGCTGAGTTCATTTCTCAAGAATTAAGAGCGTTGGATTTTGGTCCCAATTCTTTGGTTCGTGACTGAAAATCTTTAATAATCAATGGATATAAATTTGTCACAACCGATAGAGTAATGAAAATGAGAACACAACATGATGGAGTTATGTTAACCGCTGGAACGGATTGTTATGCCAGTGCATCAGATAGTCGACCTCGATATGAAGATGTGTATTATTATGGACTGGTTGAGAAAATATTGTTATTGGATTACTACTCTCAAGGTCGAGTCACTATGATGAAATGTAAATGGTTTGATTCAATGATGCGACATGGTACATTTATTGATGATTTTGGATTTAGAGTTATTGACATGAGTCGATTCTTGCATACTGATGAACCATACATTTTGGCATCAATGGAAAAACAAGTGTTTTATGTGAAAGATCATTTGAAACCTGATTACGGTGTCATTAATGAAGTAATCCCAAGACATATTTTTCATGATGCTGGAGATGAAATTGTCACTATTGATGCCCCCATCAGTGTTATCCAAAATACTGTATTTGATGATGCAAATTGTCCCATTGTGAGAGATGATGTTGAACCTGAGGTGGTGGAGGGTAGTATATAAAAGCAACCATATATATTCAGAGTTCATTCAGTTTAACTTGACGTGAGTTTCTCAGGTTGGTACTAATGAAAAATGTTATGACATTATTTGTCTTCTTTGACTTCTAAGTTGTATGTATGATTTGTAAAAATTGTTGCTAAAAAATATTTATTTCATTCTTATGCAGATTATGAAGAAAACTACAAAAGCTCGCAAGAAGAGATTATTTGATGTTGATCCTGTTAGACGCGACCCTGAGTTGTCTTCAGTGAGTATAATAATTCTAATATTTATCTTCTGCATTACATATAATGTAATCTTCATATTTTTGATCAATTTTTTTTAGGGACATATAACTCCAGAGTGCCCTCTTCCCACTATGGGACCGAGCAGGGATTCTCCTAGGCCTAGGCGGAGCTCCCGTCTTACCACTCCCCCCACCGACCCATCATTGGACATCCCATCTACCACACATGTACGCCCTCCGCTTGAGACCCTTGGGATGTTCCCATACATGCCGCCATCATCATCCCATTTACCCTCTTTTTCCCATTCCATGTCCATGCCGACTCGACCGATGTTCTCACCTGAACAATTTCCATATCCATTCATGTATCCCCAGACTTACTACGCATATTCTGACATGTCTGCACCACCTCCTTTTCCTACCATCCTTCCTACACATATTGAGTTTGTTCCTTCAGTTTCCACACCTATTCATGAAGATCAGCTGGAGCATGCTGTGGAATAGATACTTCCTTCGGAGGATGCTGATCCAGCACAGTCTACAGATGCCTCACAGTCTATTCAGGAGCCTGCATCAGGTTTTTTTATAAATCTTTCAAAATATAGCATTTCAATTCTGTCCTATTGTATTGTCACTTAACTCTTCTCTTTTCACCTCTTATCTTATTTAGTGGGATATTCTAGTAGGCGACGTGGAAGCACTCGAATGCGGGATTCCTGGAATCGTGAAACTCAGATTATGATGGATTATAATCCTCAAAATCAAATGGTAGGTAAAAATGCTAAGGAGTGTAGAAGTTTCATGGTTACTTTAGCCAAATATCATGATATCGTTCCAGTGGAACCGGTCTCATGGAGACATATCAGTGCTGACATCAAGGATAGGGCATGGGCACAGATATGGGTATGGAAATTTTATAAATTTATATTTATATTAGTAATGTATTTATATGACTTAACATGTTCGTTGCAGAGTCGATTTAACTTTCCTAACGGTGAAGCTGCCAAAGCTGCTAGGTTGAGTGATCTTGGAGAGTATTGGCGGTCATACAAACATGAGTTATATATTGGTTGGAGGAGTAGAGTGGGTACTGAGTTAGAGGGTGTACCCACAAACCCTGACTGTCCAAAAAGTCAATATCAAAAAATGACCGCACATTGGAAGACTGAACGGTTTATGGTACTACCGATCTTTAATGATTTTTATATAAAAATTTAATTCTTATTACTTGTATTGTTTTTGTGTTTCTTAGGTAGTGTCAGAGAGAAACAAAAAAAAACAAAGATGAATTGACATATTTACACACATTAGGGCGCACTACAATGCCCGAGCATGAGAAACAACAGGTACGTTCATATGAATTAAAACAATGTCCTTATTTATAACATGTCATCATAATTTATTCATGCATTCCCTTGGTTAGTCTATGTATCCTGGAAATCACATATTATACTAGGAGAAGACTTGTCTATTTTTTCTAAACAAGTAGTATGTTTCCTTGAAACCCATTTCAGAAAACCATTTCAGAAAACCACCAATTGGTTATGACTGCCATTTACCTCAATGTTTGTAGGTCTTTGTTGAAACTCACTTCAATCCAATTTTTTGCATTTCTCATATATGGTTGTAATCCAAATTTATGCATTTCTCATATGTAGCAAGCTGTATTGGGCATTGAAGGTCCTGTACCTCATGCCAAATTATTCTGCTCTAGTAGAAAAAAAAAATATGGAACTGCAGTTAATTCACAAACACAAGATAAAATTGTAAGTTTTTTTTATTTATATTTCAAACATTTATACGAAATTCATAATTTAATATGTTTATAATTTCAACAGTCTGCCTTGGAGGCCATGGATGAAAAGGAAGATGACAACTTAGGGCCAAATGATCATTTGAGTCAGGTGTTAGGTGCGGAGCATCCAGGAAGAGTCCGTTGTAGACCAGGAAAAAAAATTGTCCCCTCTAGGTATTGGTCATCATCAGAATCCTCTAAGGCCTCTGAGTTGGAAAGCTCTGCTGAATTAGCTGCAACAAAGAAAATGGTATTAGAGGAGCGTGAAAAAAGTAAACTAATGAATGAACATTTCATGAAAGCAATGTCAGTTTTGAGTCAGTTACTAACATCAGAGGCTGCTGCCACTTTTCATTCATGTATGGCATCAATGCGCTCTTTAAATTATGCCTCGGGTGATTCCCATGAGGGTCCTAGTGGCGGTCAGGGTGGTGGTGATGGAGTTGGTGAGGATTTTGGAGCTGGTGAAGATGTTGCTGATGCTGTTGTTGGTGATGATATTGCTGTTGATGATGCTGATGGTGCGGTTGGTGGTGATGTTGATGATGATGATGATGCTGGACATGGGGATGATGATGATGGCGATGGGGGGGATATTAATCCCCTCCATTTTTGACTTAGCAGAGAGACTTCTGTTTTAGTTTATTTTTTTTTTTATTGGTGGACTGCTGTATGTGAATTTCTGTTTAGACTGTTTGAAAATTTCTGTTATTTGGGTTGTCTGGGCAGGGGGGGAGGGCTGGGCAGTGGGGAGGGAGGGGGGGGGGAGGGCTGGGCAGTGGGGAGGGAGGGGGAGGGGCTGGGCATGGGGGGAGGGGGAGGGGGGCTGGGCAGGGGGAGGGCTGGGCAGGGGCTGGGCATGGGGGGAGGGGGAGGGGGGCTGGGCAGGGAAAGGGCTGGCCAGGGGGGAGGGGGAGGGGGGCTGGGCAGGGGGAGGGCTAGGCAGGGGGGGTTGCTGGGCAGTGGGGAGGGAGGGGGAGGGGCTGGGCATGGGGGGAGGGGGAGGGGGGCTGGGCAGGGAAAGGGCAGGACAGGGGGGGAGGGGGAGGGGGGCTGGGTAGGGGGAGGGCTGTGCAGGGGGGATTACTGGGCAGTGGGGAGGTAGGTGACAATTTTTAACTTGACATGATATTTGGACATGACATGAGTTAAACAGGTTTGGGTTAGACATAAAGTGGTTCAGGTTGTGAAATACTAGAGAGAGTAAACTAAAAATTTTCCAATCTACCCTACTTCATTTTCTATACATTTCATATTTATATACATTCCATTTTGGTTAAAATACACTAATGGAATGTATAAAAATTCTATCAAGAAAAGAAAGAATGTGTAGACTCCCAATACTTGAATGATGTCAATGACACCAATGACAATAAGACAACTACACTTTCTAACCAATACTTGAATGATCATGAATTTGTCTTATGTATAGAAACCAACAAAGGAATTGCTTGCAAGAATCAGGAGGCTTCTAATCCTGTCATCCCTACTGATACCAACAAAAACATTTATTCTACAAGGGATGTCATCCTGAGAAGCAAGAGTAATCTGGATAAAAGGGATCATGTTAAACCTGACAATGGCTTGGTAAGTTCTCTAAAAACCCAACATGTGAATGACTCACTTATTTTAGCTGGATCAACATCTCTCGTTTCCTGTTCTCCTGAAGTTAACACTGTGGTTCCATCTCATGCTAGCAGTTCCAAGATTGCTCAAACAGGTACCCCTAATCACCCTCTCCCTGCACTGCTTAACACTAATTGCACAGTCACTGAGAGGTCTTTGCTAACTGATGCTGATAAATATGTTTCTTCTGAAATGGGCAAAACTATCATGGTCCCTTTATATAATACTGATTTTGTCCATACTATTTCTCCCACTATTATTTTGCATTCTGCTACAGAAAATTCTGCTACTCCTGCTGCTGGACATCCTGTTCTCAACACTCAAGTTATATCCTAACTGAAATCATATTTACTGTGGAGATAAGGTGACTATTGTGATTTGAATTATGGTTTTCAGAGCATTGAAGGTTCACAAAATAGAAATATATTCACCAAAATCTTGGCTAGTGTCAGGTTGAAAGGATTGATGTGTAGTCAATGATAACATTACTAATATATGAAACACCAAAAAAAAAGTTTATAAATATAAATATATTCTTAGTGGTTTAGAATACAGGTGAACTCTCTTGAAGAAAATTTCTCAAACAAAGACTCTGGAATTCAATCGAAGTAAATAGTTGAGGAAAAAAGTGTTATGAGAAATCAATAAAGAAAATTTTATACATATGATCATTATGAAGGTGGGATATTGGTGTTACCATTATAACCAGTTGGAGTTTCATATAATCTACTACTAATTATATATTATTATTATGAAAAATCACATTTATGGAAAAGTGGTAAACCATTTGAGATTACACACAGACATCACCAAAACAAACATGAAATAGTCGAATCACTGAACTATAATTTAATCCTATTAGAGGATTTAACTCTTAGGAGACTCCATTTTAGAGGTGAATCCTTCTCACACCGATCTTCATTAAGTTAGATTTCAATGTTGTATGGTACGTTGTCCAAAGTCTGGATGAGATCTTCCACAAAAATAATCTTCCCATTGAAACCATTTTCTAGTATGCCAAGATGATTGTGGATCCAGAAACCTTTCTCCTTGGAGTGGCTAGCCTGAAGATGCCTCCCCATTAACTGGTCATATTCCTCTTATGTAGTAATTACCTGAAGGATCTTGTCACAAAAAGCTTCCTTACAGTTGATGATGTTTCCAACTAGTCATATTCTATCAATTCCTTAACACACTAAGGGATATCAAATTCAGTAACCTCCTTGACAGCATGCACCCGGTCAGATATAGATTAATCATATGCTGAAGAGTCAAGCCCCTTAGGCGAGTTTACCTCTTCTGGATTGGAAACCTTTAGAGGTATATTTCCTTTTCTTGAGGATTGAGTAACAGGAGGGATAAGTAATAAATAGTAATATTTATTTCTACACAGCCTTTGAGAGTGCTAGATAAACCCTTCTGGATCGATAAGAGTGTTTCCCCCTTCCTTTAAGTGGTTATAATTTATTCCCCATCCATGTCCACTTCCTTAGACTCAATGAGCGCATCTGAATTAGAATACCTTTCTTTATTGGGAGCCCCTTAGGTGAGTTTACCTCTGTGTGTTTTGAAGGTTAGCTTTGGACTCTTAATGTATTGGATTTGTAGCTCCAGTCCACTTCTAGAAGCATACAGTGACATTAGAATGTTGTCTATGAATTGTTCTCTATCTTCTAGGATCTTCTCATTTGGTTTTGTTGTATGCTAAATAGATGTAGAAATGTTGATGCACAACATGTTCATAGCAAACAACAATGATGTTCTTGTTGTTTGTTCTTCTCTGATGCTCGTGTATACTTTTTTACAGGTTTGTATGTGTGTTCTTCTTATTCTTGGTTCCACGCCTTCTCTACAATTCTGTCTGGTTCTCCTTATTTTATGTTCAGTGGCCCAAAACTGTGAATGTGGATATCCTCATGAATCATATAGTTCAATGACATGTCATTAAATATGTTTTTCCAAAAAGAATTATTATAATCAGTAGAATTAATAACTATAATATGACCCATAGACAAACAATCGAAAATTATATATAAAAGAGGTAAAGTATGGAGCTGTGTCACAGTTGCAGTGTCACTGAGCAATGTCACTAAAGAGCGGTGACTCAGGAGTGGTGATTTTTCTTATCTCTGAGTGGTGTAAAAACCCATTTTCATAGGAGTAGTGACTCATACTTTGAGAAATTCTAGTACTAGTGTCTTGAAGTCGTAGAAGTGTGTTATATACTTTTTGAAAATTCTAGAGCGGTAGCTGTTTCACATCCTTTGTGAATTTTCTGGAGCGGTGTTTGTTTGGACCGATAGAAATGTCTGTTTGGATCAGTAGCAGTGTCTGGCCCTTTTCCATTTTTTTGGACCGGTATCTATTTATGGTCCATTGATTTTTTTCTGGACTGATAGCTATTTCTGGCCCTTTTCCATTTTTTTCTCCAAAAATATCTCATGGGATTTAGTGAAATCCTTAAGTTGTTTGACTTGATCATTGAATGCTTGAGTAACTGGGGTTAATATCATATTTTCCAAAAGAAATTTCAAGTTATTATTCATTTCATGCTTGGAATTGTTCCTGGAGAAATAATAGTCAACTTTTTGGGGTAATTTCCAGTTGGTAAGTGGAAGCCTCATTTGAAAACTGCTTGATTATATTATAAACATGGTCACTATTCTTCGTGATTTTATCCAAAGTATCATGGTCTGTTTCACTAGGCAATGCATACAATTCCTTTCTAATCATATTTTTGAATGGCTCAATATTAGTGGAGGTTGATGTATCCGCAACCGAAGTATAAGAACCTTTAATTAGTTATCCAATTTCAGTCTTCAACAGAGACAAATCATAGTTGTCAAGATATGTAACAAGGTTTTTAAGATCCTCCATAATGTTCTCCATTGTTGTTTTATACTATATAGTCAAACCATTAATCCCAAGAGTCAATTTATTTACATCATTTTCATTCTTGGTGTTGCTTTCAACAATGGTCTCCAAGGTTGAAATGAGATTAGGCTAAATCTCATTTATCACCATCTTGGAAACAAAGGTAGAATCTGACATACTGATACCAACATAATAATAGGTAGAGGAAGAAGGCACCAACTTCCTAAAAAGTTCTAATTCAGACTTTATATTGTTCAATTCATCATTTAACTAAAGGTTTCCTTTTCTAGAATTCTCAAATCATTCCTGATTTTAGTTTGTACTAACTCCTTAATGGTAGATTAGATATCATGTTGTGACTCTCCAAATAAGACTTAGTGACATAGTCACTACAAAAAATGGGTACTGATGGAGTAGGAATAGGTCTGGGTTCCTCAGCAGGTGAAATATCAAAATTGGTGGTAGGTCTTAGGTGAAAAAACTTTTACAGATCCATTGGATTGATTGAGATCCCATGAGGAAATTCAACTACTTCACACTCTCCTATAAATTTGTACAAAGTATCCATCAATGTTGGGTTAGAAGGATGTGGTACTTTAATCATTTTTAAAATGGGAGTTTTCTCCCCATCAATCATATCTTCTCCTGCCACATCTCCACTATCAACATCCTATTCCTGATTAACTATCATAGTAGAATTTTTAAAGGATGTCTGATCTAGAATTTTTGGGTTCTGGATTTCTGTTTTTTTGGATTTTGGTTTGCATTTTGGCTTTTGCATTCTGGTTTTCAAGATTAAGGTGAGATTCCTTTGTATGATTCTTTTTTGTGCATTTTGGATTTTTCATTCTGGTTTGAAGGAACAAGGTGAGATTCCATTTTGGATTTTTCATTCTGTTTCGTTTTTGGGCATTTTGTCTGCTTCTGTTTTTGGGTTCTGGATTTCTGTTTTTTTGCATTTTGGCTTTTGCATTCTGGTTTGCAGGATCAAGGTGAGATTCCTTTGTCTGCTTCATTTTTGGGCATTTTGGCTTTTTCATTCTGGTTTGAAGGATCAAGGTGAGATTCCATTTTAGCTTTTGCATTCTGCTTCATTTTTGGGAATTTTGTCTGCTTCTATTTTTTGGGTTCTGGATTCTGGATTTCTGTTCTGTTTTTTGGGTTCTGGGTGAACTGTGTGACCTCTTTTCCTTCTCCAGGTAAACCATATATACCCACGGTTATATAAACCGTGGGTATATATGTTGTGCTTTTAAAATGTATACCCACGGTTCTGTAAACCGTGGGTATATATGTTGTGCTTTTAAAATGTATACCCACGGTTCTGTAAACCGTGGGTATAGATGTATACCCACGGTTTATCAGAACCGTGGGTATGATGAAATATTAGTGGGCTATACCCACAGTTTTCAGAAAACCGTGGGTATAGACCTATTGCGACGGCACTGCAGCGCACGGTTTTTGAAACCGTGGGTATATCCTATACCCACGGTTTTAAGGGCTATACCCACGGTTCAAAACCGTGGGTATAGGTGATATTTCAAGTAGTGATTTGAGGAGGAATTTTTCCAGAATTCAGATATAGAGCTATGAATGCCCAAGTCTCTTCTTCAGGTCTTCTGAACACTTCTAAGGTAATTCTTTACCTAGAATGGAAGGTCTAAACAAGAAGAGTAAGGTCTAAGTGTTATAATTCACTAACACTTGCACGCCTAAGTGTTTTACCCTTAAGGGAAATGGAAACAATTGCGCGCCACCCTACTTCTTCACCAGAACTTGCGCGCCATCTTCTAGAAAGACTCTAGGGATAATACCAAGGGTTTGAGCCAAGTCTCACCTAAGTATTACCCTAAGGGCTGAAAATCGCGCAAGTACCCATGTGCCATGCAGGTATACCTGCACGACTAGTACTTTCACACCCACACAGTACCTGCGCTCCTTCCAGGACTTGCACGCCCCTATCTTTTTGGGTGCCTTTCTTGCCCATTTCACCCCTCTTATGAGATTCCACCTCTTCTATTCAAGATTCAGTCTTCAAGACACTCTTCAAAGGCATTTATGGCATGATTTCTTTATTTGACTTCCTTATCTGAAAGGAACTCCATGGAATATCTCTCAAAACCTAGTGATTTACACATCTTTATGTCACTAAAGATTGAGATTTCATTCATTCAACCTCATCCTTTAAGATGAGAGAACCCCTTAACATGGGCATCCTTTTCAGGAGTAATCCCCAAGTCCCATAATCTGGGTATCCTCCTTAGGAGTAATCCCCAGTCATAAAGTTCCCAAATATGGGCATCCTTTTCAGGAGTAAGCCCCAAGTCCCTTTAATTTTCAAATCCCTTTAACCTGGGCCTCCTTTTCAGGAGTAAGCCCACATAATCCCTACATCATTGCATCCTTCATGTCACAATTGTCTAGTTTCACCAATACCTCTTGTTTCTCACACCGAGCATGACTCATGTGAGCTTAGAGTGTAAAAGTAATCATGACATCTTTCTTTGAGCCATCAATCATGCATAAACATCATACTCCCTTACTCAAACTACGTGGGTTCTGATTAATTTTCCAAAACAAAGGATACGTAGGTAGCCCATCTGCGGGTACGATCCCAACTCTAAAATAATCAATGTCCTTCTGAATGAAAATAAACTTCAAGTTCCCCACTGAGTGGAATTAAAACCAGTATGGTCATCATAATGACCAAGAGAATTTCATGTATTAAAGGATACCATTGGCTAAGAATCTTTAAACAAATACAGATGATTCTCTATCGATGAAGAACCTCGAATACATATAACAGATTCTCTAAATTTCTTACATTGATTGACAGATCTAAAGGAAAACTCCTTTTATACTTGGTAATGTAATAAGGATTCATGAACATAACTTAAATCTATAAAGAGAGTCCCAGAGTAGACAATAATTCCCCTAAAAAAGGTGTGATGAGTCTGACCTCCCATCCTCTCGACCAATGAAAATTCTTAAGCCACATCAGTCCACAACTAATGAGCGCATACCTTTGGAAAGTAGGTTCAAATGGATATGAAATCATTGTATGTTTCCGGTTCTACAAACAAACCTATTAGAAACCGCTTGGAATGTTTGAATCTTAAATTAATGAGATCATCCCCAATTCCAGAGGGAAACAAAAAATGGTGAACCCGACATGAATCCTTAACCAAGTTAAAATGATATTTTACTTATTTGTTAGGACCCTATTTAAAACTGAATGAGAGGGCCAACAAAAACAATCATTGATATATGTGCTCATACAAAAGATGTAATGGTTGGAATTATCTTGATTATGTATGTTATATAAAACAGGCATTATTTTCCAAGATTTTCTGTATTCTAAGAAATGGCTGCTCTCAAGTTCACACCTGTGAATACCGCTGCTGCGAATGCCACTGCTGCTACTCCTGCTGGATCATCGTCCGCTCTGGGGATGGCATCACCTACTCAGCGTCTTCAACGCTGGGTATCAAATGTGCTGGTTAAGTAGTACCGTCAAAACAGTACTATTCCAACTCTAGAGGCTGCTCAACGAGCCCTCCAAGTGAACAATTCACCCCGGTCGTCCCGACAGCGACGACCAGTAATCAAGAAGCAGGCAGTGCTAACCACCGTCTCCAACCGTTTCGGGTCGTTATCCCTGGAACACAATCACCATTCACTCCCTTATTCTGGGGAGGTGAATGAGCAGGTCCCTCAGGGCCTTAATTCAAGAAGACATGAGTTCTTCCCAAGGGATCCTATCAACAATCTCCACCAGACTCGTGCGGCAGTGTGCCCTCAACATGATGAGGGCACCGACTCTAGGTGTTCGGCTTAGGTTCCTTGAACCCGAGCAGGCAAGAAGAATCACCAGAGGCGAAATCCGGTTAACAATGAGTAGATTCTCATCTCTGCCATCTCTGGAGAAGTCCACCAACCTAACTTAGTGGTAAGCAATGAGCAGGAACATACACCCATCTGTTTTAATTCCGCTGTCCAGCAGACCCGTCTGGCAGCATCACCCCAATCCAGCTAGGCAATTCCGGTGTAGTACTATAGGTAGGAACATATACCTGTTTATACATCATCAGATAGTCAGCAGGCTCATCTGACTACATATGATGGAGCTCGTCAACTATGTTTGGATAAGGGAAATCAGCAGGCACATACACCTGCTAGTATTGATCAAGATTACCAACAGTCTCGCTTGGTATCACATGGAGAAGTCAGTTGGAAAGCTCCGGTGACAAATAGGAGGCATACTCAACTTTCTGTCCCCACACTTGAGTACTATCAGGATTCACTGATAGGAAAAGGAGGACAGGAGGGGGCACATTCACCTACTCCAAGCATGGAATGGATGTATATCCCCATTCCGAAAGCTAAAGTCATGAAACATATTCTATCAATGGTGAAAGAGAATAAGAAAATCCTTACTCATAATCTGGATGCTTTCCAGGATATTATAACAGCTTCAACAACATCTCAGGGAAGACACATAAATCTATCCCTACCAGTGGAGTGACACATCAACAGTTCACTCCGGAACAGACACACACATCTGTTTTAGTCCAAGTGGGTTGTGGGGAATACTCCCCCATATCATATGAACAACCAAGTCAAGAACATACACCTGATTTGAGTAGATTTCGTCAGCCTAACCTGGCCATCTCTCCTGATCAGGCACATACACCTACTCAGAGCAGCCACTTTCTTCAACAAGTGGTTTCCAAGGCGAGTAAGAAGGTGTCTAAGAAGAAGACCTGCCTAGTACAATCAAGAGATCAAGAGCCAATCTGTAACAAGGCCTTGCTCAATACTAGAGTTATTGAAGCCCTCAAACAGTTATCTATTGGAATTCAAGATTCTACCCCCTCATTTCCCAATAGTAGGAACATTAATTCCGAAGGTCTTCAATAGACACTTCCTCATGAAGGCTTGCTTCATGATGATTCGGTCAATCTCGAAGTTTCATCTTCAGATGAGAGCCACAGGAACCCTCTGTGTGGTCCGATGACTAAGGACCAAGAGATCTCATCTTTTTCTATAACCCACCATGGTGGTCCTCCCCATGATGATGAATTTCTCTGCGAAAGTCCTCTCTACAGTAGTGATGCACATTTCCCAGAAAATGCTCCAGTGGAAAATGTAGTGCTGAGAAATCCCTCTTATCTTGAGGTACTTGAAAATGAGAAACCAATCATATCTGATGCTTCATCGCTAGCAGGTGAAATACTTTCTCAATCAGAAGAAAGCCCGGGGTGTAGGTCATTCTCCGAACCACCCCTAAGTCATGCATCTTCTAGTTTAATCAGTGATTTCTCCTCCAATATTGTTGAATCCGATGAAGAAACAAGGAAGAACCAACTCCGGTCAAATCAGGTAGAAGATTCTTCATTGAATGATAAATAGGAAATGCTGAACATGAGAAAACAACTGGAAAAAGGTGAAGTGCCAGTCATGTTTTGGCCTCTGGCTGACTCTCATTATGACATTCCAGAGATGTTAACAGAAGATGGAATTCATGATATTCGTCTGAACATATGGAAAAATCTTTGTCAGTTGAAAAAGAAAGTATTATCTTATGATGAATATGAAAATAATGTTAATATAATAGAATAGTTACAACGTCAAATTGACTTGGAAACTCTATCAGTCTCTCGATATCTGAAGGATGAAAAGCAGCAGAGTTCCCTTCAGTGTTCATGCCTTGGCGCAATAAGAAGATTTCACCAGTTAATTGCCAATTCCCCATTTGGTATTCATGTCAGAGGATGTGGTGTTTATGGAGAACTACATTTACCTGTGCTCTCCAGTCAGAAAAGCCCACCAAAAATGGTCTCATGCAATGTTATTGCCCGTGGCCAGCCACAATCAACTGGATTTGTTTGTAATCAAAGGCTTTCCCAAGAAAAAGCTTCAAATAGTTCTTCTCAAAATCAAGAATATAGAGAACAAGTTGTTGAGTTACTCCTGCATCAAGAAAACGAGAATATTGAATAGGCCTCTCGTATAGAGAAAGCACACCATCAAGTGATAGAAGTGTCATAAATCATCCAACGGTCTTTTGAACCGGGTGATAAAAGTGGATGCAGGTTGATGAACCTAGCTAATTTCAGGACTAATGTCTGCAAGATCAGGAGAGATTTTAAGAAAGTCTCATACATTACATGTCAAGAGCCACCCAGCTTGCCAGACTAGGGACTCTTTTACCCCAACCCCCAGAATCAACAAATAGGATTTGAGGAGTTGAGCAAAGGCAGCTGGAACAGCCCTAGTCCACCAGACTGGGGAATTTTTCAAATCATCAATCCCCTCCTCAGCGAAAGTCGGTCTTCTATCGATTACGAAAGAAGCCACAGGAGGAATGGAGAGCCAAATTATCAGGAGATTCCCTCCAAATTATGGTTTTTCAAGAAGTTCCTGAGGGATTGAATCAAAAAAAGGCAATGTATCATCAAATACATGAAAGAAGACAATATCACAGAAATGATGATAGAAGGGATGCGATGTGTTATGCATCAATCAATGTCATCAATGCCATTGTTTCTGATCCACCAGATGAGGCTCACTTAGGGAATTCAGATTAAGAGGTTCCTACACAATAATACATATGCATAGAAACAAATGAAGAAGGTTTGCGTGCACGAAATCAAAGGATTACTCAGAACCTAGGAAATCCTTCAAGTAACCCACTTCCCCCTCTCTGAAAAGGATCCAACAAAGGGAGGGGAAAGAATCAGGTTACATATCCTTACTCTGGAGAAGGTCAATCGCTCTCACTAGAGCAAAGATTTGCACAACAAGAGGAAGAAATGAAAGAATTGAGGGGTTGAACGCAGAACTACTTCAAAGTAGTCTTCCTCCTAAGCGTGATGGAGTCAGTCAGCCAAGGGAGTTTGTTGCAGCTACTGAAATGGATCAAGAATATCCTTCTTTATCAGTACACCCTCACAGGTCTAATCCTATGGGTCAAGTGAAACAACAATTGGCAGTGCTGCCATCAGTTGCAGTACCAGCTTCCATACCTGTAAAAACTCCAGTCATTGCACCTGCTCAGGTCCAAGCTCAACTGGATTTTTCTCAAAAGTTAATAACTACTATTGAGTCATTAATAGTTCAGTTGGAAGCTATGGAGGAAAATAATGCTCAGTTTCAACCAGAAAAGAGATCTTACCCTGAATGGGTAGATTCAATATCTCCCCCATCAAGTTTTGGGAACTATGTATTCCCTATTTTTAATGGATCAGGCGATCCTGAACAGCATTTGACGCATTATGTGTCTTGTTGCGATCCTATTATGGGAAATCCGGAGCAGCAAGAAGAAATAAAACTCTGATGATTTGTGCGAACCTTGCAAGGACTATCTTTTGTCTGGTATACAAGCTTTTAATCCCAGTCAATTACCAGATGGGAGGATCTTCGCCAAAGATTCATTCTCCAATTCAGCTCAACGTTGCCAAAGACAATAGTTTTTGATCTTAAAAAATGTAAGCAAAGGGAGAATAAAAGGGTCTCAAATTTCATTGCTCGCTGGAAGGGATTAACATATTCCCTGAGCTTAGCACTCCCTCAAGAGGAACTGTTGCCAATATGTGTGGCAAATCTGCGTGATGAATTACGCACACCATTGATCCCTATGAAATACACAGGAGGGTTTCGAGACCTTACTTCAATCGCTCAATAGATTGAAGATTCTCTTATACAGACTAAGGATAAATCTCGTGTAATTCCATCATCTCCAGGAAGAAGAATGTGTAAAGTAGAAACTGCTACATTTATGCTTAAACAAGTACCTGTACCTGATTCTACTTCAAAACATTCATCTTCTCAAAGGGCTCCACCTCATGAGCACCAACAACAGAGTCCGTTTCATGAATATAATCAAAGAGATCAAAGACGAAAACAATTTGGGGATTTTAAAAGCAAAGTTTACTCTTTCCGAAATAAACAAGTTCCTGGTTATTTCATTTCGTCTCTGGAAAATAATTTGGTTCAATTGCCAATGCCCAAGAGGCCAAACAAGGAAGGAGATGAAGACCGTCCCAACTATTTCCCGTTTCATCAAATGTTGGGGCATCCCATTCAAGAGTGTTTTGTTTTGAAGGACCTCCTGCAAAAAATGGTTGATTTGAGACAATTCAAATTGAAAGGTTCTTCAGCTCAGGTAGCATGTGTTAATGCTACAGTTCCATCGGAGGAAGGCGAATGGAAAGAAGTCAAAAGCAAAAATTCACAAAAATATGATGATTGGATGGTCAGAAAGATGATCAACCGAGCTCATTCTATTTTGTGAACACAATTGAAGAAACCAATTGTGACTTCTTCCATTAATGTCGTAGAAAAACCCTCTTAATCAGAGGGAAAATCCTCAAAGAAACGGCACAGTTCCAAGAATGAGGAACAATCAGAAGAAGATGAGTATGTGTCAAATCCTAAGCTGTCGTTGACTCTGGTAGATTTCATGCCATCTAATTTGAAGCCACGAGAACCTCCCCACCAAACAGAACAACCTAAACAGGTTAATCAGGAAGAGTCTTCATCAGATGAAGTGTTGATCTTCAGTTCTATTAATATGATTCAATTAACAGATCCATATGCCAATCGCAGTTTAGATTTTTATGAGCCTGAATTATCTATATCAAATAGAGGAATTAGATGAAGTTCCAGAGGCTCAGGATATATAAGAAGATGTGGATCTTTCAAAATCCACTATTCCAATTTTACCCCTGTTAGAACTGTGTATGAAGCAGAAACTCGTGGCGGATCCCTTCAGCGAGCTCAACAAAAAACAAGAAAGTTCTTCCACCAATAGCAAATTCAGTCCTAACACAGTTATTCTGGAAGACAGGTTGAATGTTCCATCTTCTTCCTCTCAGTGAGTAAATGGATCTAATCAGTCTATTCTTCTAAATCCAGTAATATTTCCAACTCCTATCCTGATACAAGAAGCATCAACTTCCAAGGCACCTGCTAAACCACATGTTCTTGTTGGGAAACACAGACCTCTGGATCAAAAGTATGATGTATTGAAACACTTGGCCCAATTACCGGCCAAGTAATCAATTATGGATGCTTTTAATCTATCAAAAGATCTTCAGGAGGCACTCACTGAGGCTTTGTCAAGTCCTTAGGAGTTTGAAACTGAAATTTCTATAGCTGAAGTCTATCACATAGAGAATAATCCTACAGAATGCCATGTAATAATATCTTTTACTGATGAAGATGAAGATGATGTCGTGCATGGAAATATTAGACCTTTGTACTTATCTGGAAAGGTCAATGGCGTAGACATCCGAAGAGCTTTCATTGACAATGGTTAAAGAGTCAACCTCATTCCCATTCTTACACTTCATCGATTGGACCTCACAGAATCTGATTTATCTCCTTCTACAATGATGTTACAAGGATATGATAAAAATGAACAAGAACCACTGGGTGAGGTTACACTCAGAACTCATTTTGGAGATCTTGTATCCAATTCAGATTTCATGGTTGTTGATCAAGACTCAGCCTTCAACATCTTGCTTGAAAGACCCTGGCTACATCAACATGCGAATATCCCTTCATCATACCATCAATGTCTAAAATATTTTTTCGATGGTCAAGTTGGGACATTTTATGGTGATAAGGCCCCATTCAAGACATGTGAGTCTCAATACATTGAGGGGGAATTCTATCGCATGAATGGAAAGGATAAATCCACAACCAGGGAGATTACCAAATTTAATGCTCCATATGGTTTGGAAAAGATTCCAGTAAATCCATTTACACATGTGTGTACAGATTATGTGTTGCCTATCAGTCAAATTGACAAGATAGACCAAAATCAAAATACTATTATGGAAAGATTCATAATGTCAATTATGGAAATCGATCCAGACAACATGGGAGAAATTGGTAACCCACCAAGCAGTGATGAAAGCCCAAATGGTGATGTCTTAATTTCATCTGCTGAAATCCAACAAGTCTATACTTTTCCAATCAGGTCAGAATAAGTTATAGAAACATCATAGGTGAACAATGGTGTCGATTCTCAATCCATCATGTCCTCTTTATTTCCCAAGGAAGACCCTTCATCATCAATCGGGTCAGAAATGGAAGCTTCTTCTTCAAGATGTTCAAATTTTAACATCTCTTCTAATCATGAAAATTTTGCTTTATCATCTACTATGCAAGTAGAAATGGAAGAAATAACACATGATGAAGAAGAAGAGGAATATCTTAGAGATGCTCCTCCAGCATTTGAAGAGGGTATCTCTACCACTGTGGATGAACTCAGAGAAATAAATCTTGGTAAAAAATAATATCCACGCCCCACTTTAATCAGTGCGGCCATGACTCTTGAAGAACAAGAGATGTATATTTCTTTTTTAACTAAAAATCAAGAAATATTTTCTTGGAACTATACAGATATTCCCAGGCTTGATCTTGATGTTTGTACTCATCATTTGGGTTTACCAGAAGAACATCAAGGATTTAAGCAAGCTGGGAGAAGAACACACCCAACTTATGCCTCCAAAATTGAAGCTAAATTGGATAATCTTATCAAAACTAACTTCATTAGAGAAGTTCAATATCCCAAGTGGTTGGCTAATATTGTCCCTGTAAAGAATAATAACAAAAAAATTAGAGTTTGCATCGATTTCAGATATCTTAATCGGCATTGTCCTAAGGATGATTTCCTAGTTACGATTACAGAACTTTTAATTGATGCAACTGCTGGCTATGAAGCACTTTCCTTCATGGATGGATATTCTGGATATAATCAAATCTGAATGGCCCTAGAATATGAGGAATCCACAGACTTCAGATCCCCTCAAGGTGTGTTTTTCTACCGGGTAATGCCCTTTGGCTTAAAGAATACAGGTGAAACATATCAGCGTGCCATGCATCGTATCTTCAAACCCTTTTTAGGGAATTTTGTTGAATTCTATGTGGAAAATTTTTTGGTCAGATCCAAACAACGTTCTAATCACTTGGCTGATTTTGAAGTCATATTCTGCAAGCTTTGACAACATAATTTGAAGATAAACCCCTTAAAATGTGCTTTTGGGGTAACCTCAGGAAAATTTCTCGGCTTTGTTATACACCATTGTGGCATTGAAGTCGATCCTGAGAAGAAAAAGTCAATCCTTGGTATGTCACCTCCTTAAAATTTGAAATAATTAAGAGGACTTCAAGGAAACTTAGCCTATATTCGGAGTTTCATCGCCAATTTGGCAAAAAAAAGTTTACCCTTCACCAAATTGATGAAGAAGGGAGTCACTTACCAGTGGGCTGAAGAATGTCAAGAATCATTCGATATTATGAAGAAATACCTCTTGAGTCCACCGGTACTCATGCCACCTATTGAAGGAAGACCACTTATCCTCTACATGACAGCTTTATAGAGATCATTAGGTGCCTTTCTTGCTCAGAAGAATGATGTTGGGAATGAAAATAGCCTCTACTACCTCAGTCATACTATGCTTGAAGAAGAAACCCGGTATTAAAGTATTGAGAAGTGTTGTCTGGAATTAATATTTGCAGTTAGAAGTTGAGACACTACCTGCAACATCACGAGTTCCAATTGGTATCTCGCAATAACCCGATCAAATTCATCCTTAGTCATCCAATGCTTATAGGACATCTGGTAAGGTGGGCAATTATTTTGCAGCAATTCGACATTCAGTATGTGTCTCAAAAGGCAATAAAGGGCCAAGATCTGGCTTATTTGTTAGGTGAACACCCTTCAGTGGAAGACACATCTTCAGATATTGAACTCCCTGATGAGGAAGTCTTCTCTATTCAAGAAATTCCTTAGGTATGGGAAGCGTATTTTGAGGGTGCTTCCATAAGTCCAATAGGGAGGAAAATGGAAAATCCTAAATTCAACAAAGTTGGCTTAGGAATTGTGCTCATTTCTCTAGAAAAGGAAGTGCTACCTTATTCCTTATTATTGTGGGAAGGTGGTACCAATAATGAAGCAGAATACCAAGATCTTATCACAGGCTTGGAATTGGCGCTTCAAGCACAAGTGAATCACTTAAAGGTGAAAGGTGATTCAGACCTGGTAATCAAACAATTCAATGGGGATTATTCCATCAAAAAAGAAGAACTAATCCCTTTGTATGATTACATCAGAGAGTTAATGGAGGAATTCCCTTCGGAACTGACATTTTATTATGTCCCATGATCACAAAATGCTCAAGATAATGCACTGGCTAATATAGCCACAGCTCTGGCAGATCCAAATCGGGACGAGACAGTCAACAGTATTTCCCACCTTTGTGAAATTTCACCTTATGTTCGAATCAGAATAGAGGAAATTAATGAAATTAGTCCCATTCCCGAACCATATGGTCATACTATAGGATGGATGCCACCTATCAGGGAATACCTTCAAAATGGAACACTTCCACCTGATAGAGACGATATAGAACAAAGCCGACGGTGTGTGGTCAATTTTACTCTTTATGATAGCCCATATCACCTAGAGAAAATTCTATACAAATGTGGTTTTTATGGAGTTCTCTTCAGATGCATTGATGGTGATGAGACAATGGCTGTCATGAAAGAAGTGCATGCAAGAGTCTGTGGTGCCCACCAGTCTGGACATAGACTATCTGATCAGATTCGAAGGCTTGGATACTTTTGTCCTTCAATGATACAAGATTGTGTTGATTTCACAAAGAAGTGTAATTCATGCCAAGTAAATTCCAACTTCATTCATCAACCTCCAGAGTTGCTTCATATAGCTAAATACTCATGGCCATTTTCCACATGGGGAATGGATGTGGTGGGACCTTACCCTCCAGCTACGACCAAGAAGTTTAAGTATATTCTTACTACTACTGATTTTTTTTCTAAATGGGAAGAGGCAATACCTCTCAAGGAAGTCAGTTCTAAAACCATTGTTAGCTTCATCAAGTCTAACATCATTACCATATTTGGTGTCCCTCATACCATATTGATGGACAATGGCACCAACTTCTGTTCATCCTAGGTGAAGAAGTTATATCAAGAATACATCATCAAATCCAATCATTCATCTCAGTATCATGCAGCGGCCAATAGCCAGATAGAAGCCTTTAATAAGACTCTTTCAAATATACTGCAAAAGATGGTGGATAAAGATAAGAAATCATGTCCTGATAAACTCTTTCATGCTTTATGGGCTTATCGGACTACCACCCGCACTGCAACGTGGTCAACTCCACATTCACTGGTATATGGAACGGAAGCCGTCTTGCCCATTTAAGTTCAACTACCCTCACTCAGAGTAGCTATTTTTCACCAGTCATATATAGATGAACAATCTCAAAAGAAATTTAATGAATTGGAATGGTTAGATGAGAAAAGATTGTGCACGTTGCACCACTTGGAAGTCTATCGGAATCGAATATCACGATATTTCAACAAAAAATTTCGTTTTCGTTCATTCACTCAGGGATAATTGGTATTAGTTCTCAGAACTCCAATGATACTAGGAACTAAACCTCCCAAGATTGAGCCAAAATGGGAAGGACCTTATTCAATACATAAGGTCTATTCCAATGGAGCTTATTCTTTAATCTCAATGGATGAAGAACTCATCACTACTCCAACCAATTATAGATTTATAAAGAAGTATTTTGTATAAACACAAAATACACCATCCACGGTCCATACATATGACCTTAAACTATTTTTATTACTTTCTTCCCACACGACGTTAAACTATGACATCCTAACTACATGACGCTAAACTGTACAGAAGTCTCTTATGTCCAGCAAGACATTAATCTGCATAACCAACAGTCCATGCATACGAACTTAAACTATTTTCATGTCCCCTATGTCCAGCATGACGTTAAACTGTACCATCCACAGTCCATGCATATTACTTTAAACTATTTTCATTTCTTTCTTCACTACTGGAAATTCGGTCTATACCCACGGTTCTAAACTGTGGCTATAGGCCCTAAAACCATGGCTATAGGTAATAGCCACGGTTTCTCAAACCGTGGATAAGTTTGGCGTGGCTATAGGTATATTGCCACGGTTCAAACCGTGGCTGTATACCTATATCCACCGTTACAACCGTGGCTATACTAAAGGCCGAACATACTTAATTGCCACGGTTTAAAACCGTGGAATTATGTCTATATCCATGGTTAATAACCATGGTAATAAACCAATAGCCATGGTTTAAACCGTGGATATAGGGTGTCCAAATCCATAAAAAAAATACCCCCCAACCCCCCCAACCCCCCCCCCCCCTCGACACCCCCTGGACACCCCCTCGACATCCCATGGACACCCCCCTGGACACCCCCTGCCACCCCCTGCCAGTCCCCCCTGTCAGTCCCCCCCTACCACCCCCCTGCCAGTCCCCCCTGCCCCCTGCCACCCCCCTGCTAGTCCCCCTGCCCCCTGCTAGTCCCCCCTGCCCCTGCTAGTCCCCCCTCCCACCCCCTGCTTGTCCCACTGCCAGCCCCCTACCCCCTGCTTGTCCCCCTACCAACCCCCCCTCCCCCTGCCTGGACACCCCTCCCCCACTGCTGGACACCCCTCCCCCCTGCCTGGACACCCCTCCCCCATGTTTGACACCCCTCCCCCCTGCTGGACAGCCCTCCCCCTGCTGGACAGCCCTCCCCCCATGCCAGATAGCCCCTCCCCCTGCTGGACCGCCCCTCCCCCTTCCTGGACACCCCTCCCCCTGCTAGACAGCCCCTCCCCCTGCCTGGACACCCCTCCCCCTGCCTGGAAACCCCTCCCCCCTGCCACCCCCTACTTGTCCCCTGCCTTTCACCCCTGCCCCATGCTAGTCCCCCCTGCCACCCCCCTGCCATCCCCCTACCCCCTACCCCCTGCTAGTTCCCCCCTGCCACCCCCTACTTTCCCCCCTGCCAGCCAGCCCCCCTGCCCCCTGCCAGTCCCCCCTGCCACCCCTGCTAGTCCCCCTGCTAGTCCCCCTGCTAGTCCCCCTGCTAGTCCCCCTGCCCCCTGCTAGTCCCCCTGCCCCCTTCTAGGCCCCCTTCCCCTGCTAGGCCCCCCTGCCACCCCCTGCTTGTCCCCCTGCCAGCCCCCCCTGCCCCCTCTTGTCCCCCTGCCAGCCCCCCTCCCCCTACCTGGACACCCCTCCCCCCCTACTGGACACCCCTCCCCACTGCCTGGACACCCCTCCCCCCTGCTGGACACCCCTCCCCCCTGCTGGACAGCCCTCCCCCCCCCGTGCCGGACAGCCCCTCCCCCCCTGCTGGACAACCCCTCCCCCTGCCTGGACACCCCTCCCCCTGCTGGACAGCCCCTCCCCCTGCCTGGACACCCCTCCCCCCTGCCTGGACACCCCTCCCCCCTGCCACCCCCTTCTTGTCCCCCTGCCTTTCCCCCCTGCCCCATGCTAGTCCCCCCTGCCACCCCCCTTCCAGCCCCCCTGCCCCCTGCTAGTTCCCCCCTGCCACCCCCTGCTTGCCCCCTGCCCCCTACCAGTCCCCCCTACCACCCCCTGCCAATCCCCCCTTCCAGTCCCCCCTGCTAGTCCCCCTGCCAGCCCCCCCCCCCCCCCCCCCCCCGCCCCCTGCCAGCCCCCCTGCCCCCTACTAGTCCCCCTGCCCCCTGCTAGGCCCCATACCCCCTGATAGGCCCCCTACTAGGCCCCCTGTCAGTCCCCTGCTAGTCCCCCTGCCCCCTGATCTGATAACCAAGTTTATCTGATCTGATAACCACAACATCTTTAGCACTGCCATATTCAGGTTTAACAGGTACCAATTCACCAATTCTGACATGTTTAGCAGCATGAGATAAGATAGGAATAGACTGAACTACATCAGATTTACATACCATGTTTAGCACCCCTCCCCCCTGCTGGACACCCCCCTGCCTGGACAGCACCCCCCTCCCTGGACAGCACCCCCCTCCCTCCCCCCCTGGACACTGGACTCCCCCTGCATATTTACCCCTGCTGGACACTGGACCCCTGCTGGACACTGGACCCATACTCCCCCCCACCCCTACCAGCCCCCTTGTACCCCTGCTGGACACAGGACTCCCCCCTGGAAACTAGTTCTTGGGACGCACAAATCATATTTACCCCTATTGGACACTGGACTCCCCCCTGGACACTGGACTCCCCCTACATATTTACCCCTGCTGGACACTGGACCCTTGCTGGACACTGGCTCCCTGCTATAGGTTCTTAGTAGGACCACCCCATACTATAGGTTCTTAGTATGACTTGGGAAACACTTGAAACAAAATTCAGAAGTAGCTATATATGAGGAATCTAGGAAAACATACATATAATCAGTCTGGAAAATAAAACAGAATAAACTATAAAATGTTTATGGAAATAAAATAAAACATATTTGAAATTGGAAAACATTACCAGAAAAACTGTTTATCAACTAAACAAACTTCTTGGTGAAATCATGGTCACACATGCTCATCCTCAGATAAAATCTGCTTGCATTTCATGTAGTACTGCATTAAACAAAACATTGGAATTATGATTTGAAATAGAGTTACCCGATTTTATAGCACCGTGCTCACTATCTATAGGTGGTGAAATAGTTATACCTGGTGCCTGTGAAGTATCTGTGGGATTTTTTATGATATTTTCCAGATCTGAACAACACTGCATTTTCCCTATAGATACATTCATAACCTACATGGGCTTAGGTTCCTGGACAGCCCTCTTGCACCCCCTTGAGACCCCCTGGACAGCCCCCTTGAACACCCCCCTGCACCCCCATGCCCCCCTTAGTCCCCCATGCCCCCCTGCACCCCATTGGATAGCCCCCATGCCCCAACTGGACAGCCCCACTGGACATCCCCACTGGACAACCCCACTGGACACCCCCTGAACCCCTGGACAGCCCTCCCCCCATGCCGGACACCCCTCCCCCCTACTTGGACAGCCCCTCCCCCTACTGGACACCCCTCCCCCTGCTGGACACCCCTGCCCCTGCCCCCTGCCCCCTGCACCCCACTGGACAGCCCCCATGCCCCAACTGGACAGCCCCACTGGACACACATCCACCCCTGAAGAACTACCCCTGAATGTTGATTTCCCAAATGAGGATACCCTCTTAGTGGATCATGTCAAAGAGTATTAGAAAACGAATTTTGATGGTTATTTTCAAAGATCGACTGAAATAATGCTTAATAATTCCAATATTAATTGAGTAGGCCAGGTGGTTGTCTTTATCACACCAACACATGACGTCCAATCATACTTTTTCCTATTTTTATAAGGTTTCACTGATGATGAGGCAAATTATTAGGCTCTCATTACTGGTCATCAGTTATCAAATGACATTTATTTCCCCCAAATGGATATGAAGGAAGAATCCAAGTTAGCCCTCAAATATATTAATGATGACCGGAGGATGGGAGTCCGTCGGGGGATGCGTGGTCGTCCGGGGAGGAGAGGTCGTCAGGAGGAGGGGAGTGCGTCAGGGGGAGGAGGGGAGTCCGTCGGCGTCGGGGGAGGCACTGTCGTCCGGGGAGGGGGGAGGCGCGGTCATCCAGGGAGGGGAGTGCGTCGGGGGAGGGGAGTGAGTCGGGGAGGGTTCCGTAGGAGGAGCCTGAGAGAATATTGGCCAAATCTCACATATAGCCACAGATGAATTTTCATCCGTTGGTATAACCATGCTATAGCCACTGAGAACAACACAGAACATACATTTCTTAGCACATATTATTTGCAAAATAGGTGGAAGGAATACAAGTTGAAGATGTATAGAAGGTGTGCTGAAGGTTGATAGAAACAGAGGACACAAATTTTTTTAGGAATAAAATTGAGAGAGGAGAAAAACAAGAAGGTACAATGGTAAATTTCTGTATTGAGAGAAAGCAGTACAGAGAGAGAGAGAGTTACAGTTTGGGGGAGAAGAGGAAGAAGTGGAAGAACCATTTGCCGAGTCCTTGCATAATCTGTTGAAGGAATATTCGCCGAGTCCTTGCATAATCTGTTGAAGTCCAAAAAAGAATACCAGCAATAGACACCACTTCTGGACACCCCTCCCCCTGGACCACCACCCCTGGACACCCCTGGACCACCCCCTGGACACCCCTCCCCCATGCTGGACACCCCTCCCCCCTACCTGGACAGCCCTTCCCCCTGCTGGACACCCCTCCCCCTGCTGGACACCCCTGCCCCCTGCTCCTTGCCCCCCTGCCCCCTGACCCTGGACACCCCAGGACAGACCCCACCCCAAGACAGACCCCCCCAGACCCTGGACACCCCTGCCAGTCCTGCCCCCCCCAGACCCTGGACACCCCAGAACAGACCCCCCCAGAACCTGGACAGCCCCCCAGACCATGGACACCCCCCCAGAACCTACCCCCCCAAACCCAGACCCCCCATGACAGACCCCCCAGACCCTGGACACCCCAAGAAAGACCCCCCAGGATAGCCCCCCAGACCCTGGACACCCCAGGACAGACCCCCCCCCACTGGACCCCCTAGACAACGGATGGATGTCATGGGCTATTGATAAAAGACAGAATCCGGCTGCTGAAATCAGCAGTAAGTAAGAAGAGGTAAATGAAGAAAAATGAATAAAATTTTCCCAATATACTTGGGGAATTTTATTCATCAGCAGGAAGAAGAACAGAAGAACGGTAGATGAGAGTTCCTTCCCCGAAGGTGGAGAATGATTTTTTTACATAGGATATGTCTAATATTTAATGGAAGAAAGAGGGAGAGGAAATTAAGTACCTCATTACAAGTGGCATCATCCAACAAATTCTCTTCCAATGGAATAAAATATTAAAAAAAATCTATAAACCTTCTCTCTCCTCTTTTGGCTTCCAGGTGTCCAGGTGGTTAATAATTTGGTTGAGGTGAGGCTGTGGACTCATAGGGGAAAGCATGAAGGAAACTAAGTTGGACTGGATTTTAAGTAGGCTGCTCTTGTTTTTCTGAAGTGGTAGGGCTGATTGGGTCTAAAATAAGTGAGTTGGAACAGGAATTTAGATGAGGGCTTCAAATGTTAAGGGGTCTGGTTTAATTGGTTAGAATTGGGTGAGGTTTGGAATGGTTTTAAAGTGGGATGCCTGGTGGAAAATGTGGGGTTGGTGGCTTAGAAGTTGAGAGGTGGGTAGGCCTGATTGGTGGTCAAGTTGTGGATGGGTTGCCTAGGTGGATTGAAAAATGGTGGGGGACTGGGAAGGAGTTCATAGTGGCTAAATTGAAGTGGGAGCATGGAATTGTAGTAGGGCTTGAGTTTGGATTTTTTAGTGAGAGTGGAAATGGCCCTGGAATAGCTGGTTTGATTTTGGTGGGTTGGCCATGGGATTTTTATAGTGCATCGAAAAATAGTCACTAGCAGGGCTTGGTTTGGTGTGAAATTCAGTCAAACGGTTGTGGGAACCATCACAACAGGCTGATCCGGTTTAGACGACATGTGCAGAGGATGAGGATGATCTGGTTCGGACAACATGTGAAGAGGATGAGGAAAAAGAAGAATTACCGAACAAATATTATGGGATACATGTACAATAAAATATGCCAGACAATTCCAAACCAATATTTTCAGTTGAATTGAGCCTTTGTACCACCTGCTATGCACGTTTTGTGGAAAGATGGATGAGAGGAAGAACTGAGAGGAGATATAGTTTAGGAATGAGGAAATACGAAAAATTATAGAGATAACCATTCAATGTTTCTCTAAGGAGGAGTAACCGCCGCAAGGTGTCGTCCTGGAGCAGGGCCAAATCACGACGTGACCGCGGCGTCACCGCGGCGTGATCGTGGCGTTACCGCCACAGTGTGTCGTCCTAGAGGAGTAACCGCCGCAGGGTGTCGTCCTGGAGCAGGGCCAAATCACGGCGTGACCACGGCATGACCGCCGCAGGGTGTCGTCCTGGAGGAGTAACCGCCGCAGGGTGTCGTCTTGGAGCAGGGCCAAATCACGGCGTGACTGCGGTGTGACAGCGGCGTGACCGCCGCAGGGTGTCGTCCTGGAGGAGTAATCGCCGCAGGGTGTCGTCCTGGAGCAGGGCCAAATCACGGCGTGACCGTGGCGTGACCGCGACGTGACCGTGGCGTGACCACGGCGTGACCGCCGCAGGGTGTCGTCCTGGAGGAGTAACCGCCACAGGGTGTCGTCCTGGAGCAGAGCCAAATCACGGCGTGACCGCGGCGTGACCGCGGCGTGACCGCGGCGTGACCGCGGCGTGACCGCGGCATGACCGCGGCGTGACCGCCGCAGGGTGTTGTCCTGGAGGAGTAACCACCGCAGGGTGTCATCCTGGAGCAGGGCCAAATCACGGCGTGACCGCGGCGTGACCGCGACGTGACCGCGGCGTGACCGCCGTAGGGTGCCGTCCTGGAGGAGTAACCGCCGCAGGGTGTCGTCCTGGAGCAGGGCCAAATCACGGCGTGACCGCAGCGTGACCGCGACGTGACCGCGGCGTGACCGCCGCAGGGTGTCGTCCTGGAGGAGTAACTGCCACAGGGTGTCATCCTGGAGCAGGACCAAATCACGGCGTGACTGCGGCATGACCGCGGCGTGACCGCGGCGTGACCGCGGCGTGACCGCGGCGTGACCACGGCGTGACCGCGGCGTGACCGCGGCGTGACCGCGGCGTGACCGCGGTGTGACCGCGACGTGACCGCAGCGTGACCACAACATGTTGGCCCGGTCCAGCGACATCCGCGGGGCAACATCTTCCACTTAGTTTCAAATAGGATGATATGGATGGCATGAGAGGATGTTTTCTCAGAAGATTTAAATAAATGAATGCTAATCTGTGATGACTAGAGGATTGGATGACCCCTGATATACCTAATTCGGTGAGGTTTGTTGATCTAGAAATGTGTAGGAATACCTAGAGGAATACCCCATGGGATCAGGAAAATCACAGGTTACATAACATGTAATCTGACATTTCTGGTACTATAGGACCCCTGGGCTGTGGAACTGGGCTTTTGGTTGGATTTAAATATCACATGCCATGTGACATGGTCACACAACATGGGACCCATCTTAAAAGTCTAACGGCACTTAAAGATTGTCTTGGTTCAAACAACTGTTTTAATAAAAAGAGGGAAAACCCCTATAGGGATATAAAAAGGGTCAAGTACGATGTGTGTTTTATGACTAACAATGACATCAAGTATAAGGAAAACATCAATGTAATAATGTTAAGAAAGGTATACCACTGTGAGTTTTCGCAGACAGCGCACCTCCGTTGGAGGGGTTTTATTACAAAACCAGGACTTATTTATCAAAAGAAACAATTATCTGAACTAACAATTATTCAAGAATTGCAATTTAATATAAACATGAAAAATTAATAAGGAAACTAAATGCAATTTAAAACATTCTCGAATTAAATGGGCTAGGAGAGGGACCCTACCTCAACCTCATAGCAACAAAAATGAAATTCTGTATAGAAACGATTATATTACATAGAATAAAATCATGAGAATAAAATACCATATTCAAGATATAAATTCCCAGGGGATATGGATTCCTATATAAAGAACCAAACTAGTAAGTCTGAATAGATGCTAGTAGCATCCATGATTAAAAATAGCACAATATAACACATAACATTCTAAGTACAGGAAAACCAAATTTGATATATCAAATGAACAAAGTGTACCACTCTTCGCTTGTATGCATGGCACTATTCCACTAAATCAACAATAACTTCCTGCTTGAGACCCTGCAGGAAAACGCAAACATTACCAGTAGCTAAGGTAGAGATTGCCATTGAAAACTCAAAAAGCTTTTACACGTGAATAATTCATCGGTTTCAAATTTCAGAACTTTTTATCAGAAATGCAATCACACTTTCCCCCCACTATTTTTTCTTGGGGCTGATGGAGTTTCCCTGGACTTGAGATTAGTACTTTTCAAGGAATCCTCTATTTGTTGGGAAATGGTAGAGAAATATCATTCCCCACCTGTATACATCAATAAGATGAATTGTGTTGACATCTCGTCATGGGGATTGTTGATGAACATGGAAAAAAATATAATGCATGTTTCCAGAACAACAGAAATTTAAAAACAACAAAATAACAAAAATAGAATGCAATAGAACAAACAAAAATAATAACTAATCAAAAACAGAATGCAAAAATAGAATGCAATAAAACAAACAAAATAATGAAAACAGAATGCATGTTTGGACACCCCCACCCCTGCAATGAAATATTTTTTCAAGATGATGAAGAATTGAAAATATTTTATGTGAAAAGTGTTGGAAAATGTTGTTAAAAAAGTGATCCATGCTTTGGAGAAATTGCATAAAGTATCCATGAATGTCAGTGATGCTCAGTTGGAAGTGAAGATTAAGAAAATAAAAGAGTTTAATGACTCTTTATTTGAGAGATACAAAATGTGAGGATCACCCCCCTTCCCCCCTTCCACCCCCCTATATAGCTTCCCTTTCACCCCCTGCACATCCCCCCTTGCACCCCCTGCACATCCCCCCTTGCACCCCCTGCACCCCCCCTACCCCCTAGACAACCCCCCTGGACACCCCTCCCTCCCCCCTAGAAAACCCCCCTAGACACCCCTCCCTCCCCCTAGACACCCCCATGGACCCCCCCCAGACACCCCTCCCTCACCCCCTAGATCCCCTGATAAGTGCAGAATTGTACAGAAATTATGCAAGCCATCCTCTATTAATACTTCGTTGAAAGATGCTTTGAAAGGGAAAAATATTAATACCAAACACTATGTTAGAAAAAAATACAAAGAAGGTTAAAAAGAGGTCACCTGGGATAACAATTCTACTATTAGTAAATCCTAGGAAGACTTAGTAGAGGAATAAGAATCCCAAGGATGTGTTCATGCTGAAACTGGTAACTCTAATGGTGCGTAAATACTAAGTGATTTTTATAAAGAATCCTTAATTTTCTAAGAGGCATCGGATTATATTCTCTCTTTTTCTTTAAATCTGTAGTCTGAATCCCTCTTTTGGAGTTCATTACCTCAGAATTATTAAAAACAGTTGATATGGATGACAGAATTGCAGCTGGATTTTCTCAGGCTGCTCTCTCTATGCAATTGTCAGAGCACACACCTTCTCAACATATAAAAATCAGTATAAAAGATTCATACCCTATAATGAAAGGATTACAAACCAGGGAAGATTATATTAGGTTGGGGATCCATCTCACTATAAAGCAAGTTTATTCTACCAACCATTCCAACAAGATAGAGTTGAGAAGCTCCAATTACAAAAGTGAAACTGAGAAATAACAGAAAGGGGGACTTTCCCCCATTCAGAAACAATGATGTGTATCCTCTTCTAGAATTTCCAGGGGCTAGCCAACCCTAGTACATTATGTTGCCTTAGGCTTCTTGTGAGTAAATGGAAACCTGATTTCATTGTCATCTCTGAGCTAAAATCTAATAACATCACTTCTGGTTCTTTTTTCCCAAAATGGTAATTCTTTTCTATGTTCCATGAAAGATATCACTAGTATTGAAATAATTTTCTTTATTTTCCATCATAATGTTACTAATCCTTCCATTTTTTGAGTGGAAAACCAAATTATCACTTGCACCTTCCTTAAAGAGGGTTATATCTCTTTTTGTTAAATGGTTTATGCTTTCTACTGTTACTTCTCTGAGGTAGAGTTCCTGCTGGATATATTCTATAAGCAGATCCTCAACTCGTACTCCCAACTTGAGCACCTTATCAAAGAGGGTTCTCTACCGCAACTAGAATTAAGATTAAACATCCTATCAACATGGGGTACCAACAACCAACATACATGAATCAAGAAATAGAAAATAGAGAGTTCCCAACATTTTTTACACAACCAAAACATGTCTAGGAGCATCATTACAGACCTCACCCTATAGGTTACACATGAAATATACTAATAGGGCTGCCACATTTTACTCTACCTGCTGTTGCACCTATTCATGCTCCTTCTCAGCTAGAAATTCCTCAAGGGCTCATAAAAACTATTGATTCTCTAATGGATTGATTAGAATCCATAGAGGTATAGTGGGAATTGGTACAACTATAAAACAAGCCTTACCCTAAAGGGGGTGATTTTAATTTTCCCCACTAAATTTGGGAAACACTACATTTTCAATTTTCAATGGTTTAGGGGACCCAAAGAAGAATTTGACCCATTTTGTGTCCCGTTGTGATTCCATGATGGGGACCCCTAAAAAATAAGTAGTGAAACCCAAGATCTTTATACAGAAATTATAGGGACCAACATATGTAGGGTACACTGGTTCATCGACTCAATCAATTACATGGTGGGAAGATCTCTATTGGATGTTTCTGTTCCAATTCAGCTTGATTCTATAGAAGAAACCCATACTAAATCTATCAAAATACAAATGGTAGGATAATGAGAGGGTTTTATATTTCATTTCGTGGTGAAAGGAGTTGACATACTCCTTAAGCCAACATTTTCTTCAAGAATATTTTTTGTTCATCTGTATATAGAATCTTCATGATGATTTTCACATACCACTCACCCCTGTTAAATATATAGGAGTGTTTTGGGATCTTTCCACAATTTCATAAATAAGGGAAGAATTCATAGTATGAACCAATTCTAAGTACTATTTAATTCCCCCTGCTGGACACCCCTCCGCCCCCCCCCCCTGCTGGACACCCCTCCCCCCTGCTGGACACCCCTCCCCCCTACTGGAAACCCCTCCCCCTGCTGGGAAGCCCCTCCCCCCTGCTGGACATCCCCTCCCCCTGCTTGGAAACCCCTCCCTCCCTGCTGGACAACCCCTCCCCCTGCCTGGACACCCCTACCCCTGCTGGATACCCCTCCCCCCTGCTGGACAGCCCTCCCCTGCTGGACAGCCCTCCCTCTACTAGACAGCCCTCCCCCCTGCCGGACAGCCCTCCCCCCTGCGGGACAGCCCTCCCCCCTGCCGGACAACCCTCCCCCTGCTGGACAACCCCTCCCCCCGGACAACCCTCCCCCCTGCCCCCTCCCCCCTCCACCCTGCCCCCTGCACCCCTCCACCCTGCCCCCTGCCCCCCTCCACCCAGCCCCCTATCATACTTCAATACATCCCGAAGATATTATCAAAAACACTTCAAGACATAAAATGACTATTTTCAACAAATATAACAAAAGACCAAAATATATGCTGCAAGAACCACAAATCAAAGACCCCTCTCAACATACATGATGTAGTATGGTAAAAAGAAATAAATGAACTTACCAACATGTTACCATCATACAAAATGGTGCCTTAAGAGTACTTTGGGTGCATATTTCTTTTTCACCCTAAGCCTATATTTTACCTACAAGAAAAAAAGAAAAAAAGATCAAAATAAATCAGAAGTAATTATGTAGAGAATAAATAATTGATAAGAAATATATTTGTGTTTATGTGCCTGACTACAAACATGTATCCTGCAAAAATAGTAGATGCAAGAACCAGAAATCAAAGCTTACTTGAGAGGAAAATGTTTTGTTTTGAAAAGTTACTATTAGAAATTAGAGCTTCAAAAATTTCATCACAAGTTGCACCCTATCTTCATCAAACTGTAAAAGGTTTATGGAAGAAAGAAGGTGATACAGTCATATCGAGCACAACAATTGAGTACCGTAGAATTCAGCTCATAAAAAAGATTTTAGAATTTCAACCATAAAACTATGATTAAATTTTTATTTTATGTTTGTAAAACTACATGTGAACAAAATAATATGTTAATATCACTCTAATCAAAACCAATAACTGAGAAGTGAAGTTCACATAGATGCCCATTACCAAGAATGGATGTTCCCCCTTGCTTGTCGGTTTCATGCCAACATGCCCGCATTAGAACCAACACCAACCACCTCGTCCTATGGTAGAAATGATTAATTAGATATATGCATCAATTTGTAACAATAATGAATTTTTTTATCTAATTAAAAACAAAGAATATAAATAATATATTAAAAAAAAGAAATGAAGAACATAGAGTTCAAACAATCACACAAAATGCATGAATGATACCCACTAGTTACTATATTAACAACTTCAACACATATTCATGGGTTTTAAAGTAGATGCATGTTAACATTTGAAGTTCAAAAATGATTTTTAGTAAAACATTAAAATAAGCATACACACCAGAATTTCAATACACAAAGGTAGTAAAAAAGGAAGAAACAACCAACAGATTTAACAAGATGATTTCAGCATACAAAATTTATTAAAAGGCAACTTCCAACCATTTATTTCGACTAAAAAAAAAGAAGTTAATTTTTAAGTTTAAGTAGAAAAATCACAGAATTTAAACTATTACTCCCATGGTATAGATGCTCTATTCATTTGAGATCATTGGAAAAAATTTTCCTTCTTTTCTTGTTGACTAAATACCTTTGATTTCCAAAATTTCATCTCCTATAAGTGTAAACATATACATTAATTTATAAAATTTAAAGTTCAAAATAGAACAAATTTGGTGCTTTAATTTAGAGATTTGGTAGTGTCTGTGGATCATGGTCAGTGCATCCTATAATGGATATGAAATTGGATTCGATAGAGTAGATGATGGAATGGTTTCTACAATAATTAGAACTCATGGAAATGAAGATAGATGAAGCGCTACAACCATCCGAGTAGTATCGAGTGTAGGAAAAATGCTTGAAGGGGCTATCAAATAGAAGAATATAAGAATTATTATCAATTAAACACTTCGAAAAATAGAAGAATCGAAGCACCCATCATTAACACACCTGTGCGAGGAGGGCGCGGCGAGGAGGGCGCAACGCGGAGGAGGCGTCGGTGAGGAGGCATCGGGGAGGAGGGCGTGGCGAGGAGGCGTCGGCGAGGAGGGCGCGGTGAGGAGGAGGGCGCGGCGAGGAGGGCGTGGCGAGGAGGGCGCGGCGCAGAGGAGGCGTCGGCGAGGAGGCGTCGGGGAGGAGGGCATGGCGAGGAGGCGTCGGCAAGGAGGGCGCGGCGAGGAGGAGGGCGTGGCGAGGAGGGCGCGACGATGAGGGCGCGGCGCGGAGGAGGCGTCAGTGAGGAGGCTTCGGGGAGGAGGAGGGCGCGGCAAGGAGGATGAATCGCGAGGGGGGGGAGAAGTAGCCCGATAGGTTTGGAAAAAAAATGGGGCTGCTGCATATAGCCACAGATGAAGATATTAACGTGGCAGTATATAAGATATAGCCACGGACCTATAGAACTATGGATATAGGTCTGTGGCTATAGTTCAGATTTGTAGTAGTGCTTCCTACACGACGTTAAACCGTGTCCCCATTCATCATCCTTTCTATATGACGTTAAACTATATAGAAGTCCCTTATGTCCAGAAAGACGTTAAACTGCATAACCAACGGTCCATGCATACGACCTTAAACTATTGGCACTTACATCCAACATGATGCTAAACTGTATCATCCCTTTTTTGTCCAACATGATGTTAAACTGTGCAAAAGTCCATAATACGTCCAACATGACGTTAAATGGTGTACTCTTTTGTCCTCACTGCATGACATTAAACTGCACAGTCCTCGTTTTTTCCTACATGACATTAAACTGTATTGTCCCCATCGTCCTAACTACATTACGCTAAACTGTACATAAAGTACTTTAATATGTCCTACATGACATTAAAATATACTTTTTCCCTGCTACATGACATTAAATTGTGCATCGTTAGGGTTGTTGCTACCTCTTGTTTCTCACACCGAGTATGAATCACGTGAGCTTAGAGAAAACTTCAACCATAACACTCTCTCTGGGATACTAACCATGTGTAAGTCCCAACACTATTTTCTAGGTAATTGTCCCCAAGAAAAACTTGATCACTAATTCATTCTTTAATTGAACTATGCAGACTTTGATCCTTTCCTTCGAGGCTGGGTACGTAGGCAACCTCCCAAGGTTCAATCCCAAAATCAATCTCTTCACATCGGTTCACCTCCATCTCATACGATGTTGATTCGTGAAACTGCCCCTAGAATCAATATCTTTACATGGGTTCACTTTCGTCCTTGCTATACGACGTTAAACTATACAACACTTTTGTCAAGTATGAAAATAAACTACAATATTATTTGATACCCTCACCTGATAGGGAATCATTATTTACATTGATTTTCAATCAAGATTCATTTCAAAGACTACGTGCATACATGGAAATACCTGAAACTTTTATCTTGGGTTAAACCATTATTGCACTAAAATCCCATTTCACCCTTCACATGTACGAACCTAATTTGTACAAAGGGTATTTCTAGAACTACGTGGGCTTGATTACCATACTTATGGGATACGTAGGAACATTCTAGTGTCCCTCGAATCCAATGATAAGTCTTTCGGGCCTAACCCCAAATTCCTCTTTTAGTCCCCTGGCTGAAAAGTCCCCATGAAAACACACACTGTGTATTTCTTATAATGGTCCAAGCTCTATGAACCTAAACTGAGATCTCCAATCCTTTTGTCCCACACAATGTTAAACTGTAGTCCAAGAACTATGTATGGCTTGATTCCCATCCTTATGGGATATGTAGTGAAGTCCAACATTTCCATTCAGGACCCAACCACAACATGATTATGGTTAGTATTGATTTGTGTATATCTGCATATATTGGAAAATACCCATATTTATGTGTCATAATCATAACCTTAAATATTTTCAGATCTTTATAACCATTTTCTTAACTTCTAATCACAAAAGGCTTGAAATTCTGAGAGTTATTTTGCCTGACCATGTAGTACGTTCCCTTAGGTGGACTTGCATAAATAGTCTACATAACGGACCTGTCAGCCAAAAGATGCTATTATTTGACTATGCAGCCAATTCCCTTAGGTGGACCTGCATAATTCAACCCCCTAACGGGTTTGTTAAATAGTGGTAACTTCATTCTTGGGAGGAAAACCTCTTTTGTCTTTATTTTTCTTGATAATATGTAGGGATCCGTAAAAAATAGCTATCCTTAACATATTTGTCCCATATCCTTTTTCATGATCTGAAAGTATTAAAGTCTATGGTTTATATTATCCTTCCCTACGTTTGGGTTAGACCTTCATAGGAGTGATATCCATCCAGTTCTTCGATAATCTTGTTTGGAAATATATTCTCCATATTCAAGTACTTCTTTCCATACAAAAAACTCTATACTTTGGAAAATTTGAATCTCAATAAACTTCCATTGGATTTTTAGAACTAGGAAAGTAAATTTCTGAGAGTTCTTTTGCCTGACTATGCAGCATGTCCCCTTAGGTGGCCTTTCATAAGTAGTCTACATAATGGACCTGTCAGCCAAAAGATGCTATTTATTTGACTATTCAGACAATGCCCTTAGGTGGCCCTGCATAATTCAACCCCCTAACAGGTTTGTTAAATAATGGTAACTTCATTCTTGGGAGCTACTTCTTCTAATTCCTTTTTATCTCTTTTTCATATCATTCCTCAGATTCAAAATTTCTTAATTATTAGTTTACATTTTTTCCCTCATACTTGAGTATGGTAATATGTTTTCAAACAAATTATCAAATAATTGAGTCAATTTTAAATCCATTCAGTCAAATCTATTTTGACCTTAAACATTAACTTTTTTTATGTCCGACATGCATGAATTTAAACTGCCATATTTCTTGTTTCTTATCACCATAGAGTGAAATAATTTTTCTCTCCAGATCCAACTCTGAGGGGGGACTTTTATTGAAGCTCCTTTTCAGCACATTGTTTAAAGGAATGAAAAAGAAAATGACTTAGCACAAAGTGATTCATCCTTTGAAGAAAACATCAAAAATCGACAAAGGCATGAACAAGGATTCAAATGCAAATGCATCGCGCAAGTTCCCTCACTTTCACGCAAGTACACTTGCGCAATGCCTGATGGTCATGTAAGTGACTTGCGCGCCCTAAGTGATAACCCCCTGGGGTCTTCTCCAGCCTATAAATACCCCCGGTGGGCCCCCCATTTGAGGAGGAGTTTTTCCAGAATATAGATATAGAGCTATGAACGCCCAAGTCTCTTCTTCAGGTCTTCCAAACACTTCTAAGGTAATTATTTACCTAGAATGGAAGGTCTAAACAAGAAAAGTAAGGTCTAAGTGTTAGAATTCACTAAAACTTGTGCGCCTAAGTGTTTTACCCTTAAGGGAAATGGACACACTTGCGCGCCGCCCTACTTCTTCACCAGAACTTGCGCGCCATCTTCTGGAAAGCCTCTAGGGATAATACCAAGGGTTTGAGCCAAGTCTCGCCTAAGTGTTACCCTAAGGGATGAAAATCATGCAAGTACCCATGTGCCGTGTAGGTATACCTGTGCGTCCAGTACTTGTGCGCCCACGCAGTACCTTCACGCCTGCCAGGACTTGCGCACCCCTATCTTTTTGGGTGCCTTTCCTGCCCATTTCACCCCTCTTATGCCATTCCACCTCTCCTATTCAAGATTCAGTCTTCAAGACACTCTTAAAAGCCATTTATGGCCTGATTTCTTGATTTTAATTCCTTATTTTAAATGAACTCCATGGAACATCTCTCAAAACCTAGTGATTTACACATCTTTATGTCACTAAAGATTGAGATTTCATTCATTCAACCTCATCCTTTAAGATGAGAGAACCCCTTAACATGGACATCCTTTTCAGGAGTAATCCCCAAATCCCCTAATCTGGGTATCCTCCTTAGGAGTAAGCCCCAGTCTTAAAGTTCCCAAATATGGGCATCCTTTTCAGGAGTAAGCCCCAAGTCCCTTTAATTTTCAAATCCCTTTAACCTGGGCCTCCTTTTCAGGAGTAATCCCCAGTCTTAATTTCTATTAACCAGTCCTAATTTACTTTTGATTTGGGATTCTTTCTCATGATTAAAACCCAATCATAAGTCCCCTCCTAACTTGAGAATCTTCCATAGGAGTAAGCCCCAAGATTAGAGTATCCAAATCTCCATGAAGCACATATACCTTTATGGACCATGTTCCTGGATTTATTCCCTGAAGTAAATCTTAATCCTCATCTATTTGGGAAGTCATACACACATAATCCCCACATCATTGTATCTTTCGTGGCACAATTTTCTGGTTTCACCAATACCTCTTGTTTCTCACACCGAGCATGAATCACGTGAGCTTAGAGTGTAAAAGTAATCATGACATCTTTCTTTGATCCATTAGTCATGCATAAAAATCATACTCCCTTACTCAAACTACGTGGGTTCTGATTCCTTTTCCAAAACAAAGGATACATAGGTATCCCATCTGTGGGTACGATCCCAAATTCGAAATAATCAATTTCCTTCTGAATGACAATAAACTTCAAGTGCCCCACTGAGTGGCTTTAAAACCAGTATGGTCATCATAATGACCAAGAGACTTTCATGTATTGAAGGATACCATTGGATAAGAATCTCTAAACAAATATAGATGATTCTCTATCGATGAAGAACCTCGAATACATATAAAATATTCTCTAAATTTCCTACATTGATTGTCTGATCTAAAGGAAAACTCCTTTTATACTTGGTAATGTAATAAGGATTCACGAACATAACTTAAATATATAAAGAGAGTCCCAGAGTAGACAATAATTCCCCTCAAAAAGGTGTGATGAGTCCGACCTCCCATCCTCTCGACCAATGCAAATTCCTAAGCCACATCATTCCACAAATAATGAGCACCTACCTTTGGAAAGTAGGTTCAAATGGATATAGAATCATTGGATGTTTCCGGTTCTACGAACTAACCTGTTAGAAACCGCTTGGAATGTTTGAATCTTAAATCAATGAGATCATCCCCAATTACAGAGGGAAATAGTGTGTGATGAAGAAGGAAGAGATAGTGAGTTCAAGGGAGTAGATAGAGCAATAAGAAAATTTGGGGTGCAAACAACCAATAAATGAATAGGGGAAAAAGTCCACTTGCCAATTTGATGTTACTTAGCCTTATTCATGCACTGCGATTTTAAGAACAGGGATCTGACTAAAAATAACTGGCGAGATTTTTTGTCTGGTCAGTTTGTGATGAAATGGCTGTTACAGTCCCTCGACTGTAAAAGTCATTCCATCCAAAGGTGAAATTAAGTCAGAAGTCACCGGGCTCAACTTGTTAGTTGAGTTCAGTGTGTCTCTATCTTTTTAGAATAATTCACTTGTCAGTGAATTATTTAGATTGAAATAGTTTGAATAATGGTACACACAAGATCGGTTTTCACACGATCTTGTTGTTATGAAAATAATCTTGTCTGTAAAAATGAGAGAGACAATCCAATTAAGTGATACGGTGCATGAATGAGACCAAACAAATCAAATCAACCAGCTTATTCCTCCTGAAGAAAATTAGCCGGACATAGTGGATGGTTTTAATGCAACAATATAATTAAGAGCAATGAAACTCATATTGAAATAGGTTGCAGAAAAATAGATCACAAGCAAAACAAAGATGTTCCAACTCCCTACTACTACTCTTGAAAGTCTAGTTCCTGCTACTCAATGGTGGATGTGATGCTGGGCTCCGCTCGATGTCCCGACCTGGGAATCGAGGTGTGAAAATGCTCTGATCTCGTACTCCAATCTGGGAAGATGGTGTAAGTCGCTGCTGCTCTGCTCCCCTAGTCTAGAACAAAACCCTTGCTTACCGTATCTCCCGATGGAAGTGTGTCCCGACTAGATGTCCTCCACTCCTGCTTAGATTTGTTCATCTATGCCTCTCCCACCTCTCGTGCATTCATCACCCAACCAAAGCCTCTGGAATCTCCCCCGGTGAGTTCCCTGGCCTCCACGTGGAGATTTCACTATGCTGCTCCTCCCACATTGGTCCCCGGAGCAATTGCTCCTAACTGAATGAAAATGATATGCGCGTAGTGAGCTAACTTCTTCCCTCTACAAATCAGAAAATCCACGTGGCTTCCTTTTATGTGCACATCACCCTCTTTTAAGTGAACTCCAAGTAAGTGCATCTCTCCCCTGCAACGAAACAACAAACGCATGCGAGTTAACTAAAATAAAATGAAACTATTATATACTATATATTAATATTATTACTTAAATAAAAATAATTATATATATATATAATACTTAATATTAATACTAAAATATGTAAATATAATAATAATTATTATTATGATATATTAATTATATAAGCTTATATATAATTATTAATTAATCCTTTTATTATCATTCTATAGTATATGATATATGTACTATATAATATATATATATATATATTATATTATATTATATGATATAATAAAATAGATTAAAAACTAAACTAAAAAAGGAAAGAAGAGATGAAATGGGGGAGGGGTTGGGTGTGTTTGGCATAGGGAGATGGAAGAAAGGGGGCCTTCATGCAGCTGAGATAGAGGAAGGAGGGTCACCGGCGGCTTCGGTTGTGGTGATGCAAGGCGACGAGGTGAGCTGGCGGGAATGGGAGAGGCCGGATCATGGTGACGGGGTGAGGCAACAGCTGTGGAGAATAGGGCATAGCGGTGCAAGGAGGAGGATGAGGGTTAGGGATTCAGAGAGGTGATTTGGGGCGGTGCCGGCTTAGTAGAGAGATTCGGACACAGCTAGCAGAGAGGTATGAGAAGCTGGGAATCAGGTGTCGCCGGCGAGCAGGAGATGCGGCAGTGACATGGGCTCAAGCTGATGAAAATGGTTCGGTCCAGACCTAGAATTTTGAGTTGAAGTAGTTGAAATATTGAGTTCTTATTTTGAGTGTTGCAATTCTTCCTATCTTGTTCTGTGCGATTTAATCTGCTGTTGTAGTGGATTTGAAATTTTCTATTGCATTGATGGTTATAGTGCTCCTGTTGAGTTTTTGAGATGTTGCTGTGTGTTTTGTGAATTGTTGTGCTGTTGCTGTTGCGATTTGTGGTTTCTTTCTTGCTGAATTGATAGTTGAGTGTGCTGCTATTATGTTTTTGGTGCTGGAATAGTGCGAGGATTTCTTGGGTGAGACGGGAGAGGAGGAGGAGTGGCCCTCCTGGTTGGAGGGGCAGAGGTGCAGTGGGGGTGATGGTAGAAATGGCACCGTGAGGGACTGATGGAAGAAAGGGGCGGTGCCACCATGACTGTCACGATCTCACCGTGAGACAGTGAAATGGGGTTGAAACATGTGTGTGGGATGGAGATTATGGTGAGCCAGTGAAGAGATAAAATGGTGGGTAACGGAATCGGTAGCACCGTGAGTGAAGGTCACAGTGAGACCTTGAAGTGGGTAATACAGTGGCACCGGACCAGAAGCATCGTGATTACCTGAAAATTAAAAAGAAAAAATTAAATAAATTAATAATTTAAATAAAACTAAAAATCGATTAACAAATGAAATTGAATTAAAAACTAAATAAATAAAACAAACTTAAATAAGAAAATTAATTGTGTTTTATTTAAAAGAAAGAATTTATTAAAAGTTATAAACAAACTTAATTTAAAACAAACTAACAATACTTGCTTAAATTAATCAACCAACTAAGTAACCAATAAACTAAATAATTCATTAACTTAAAGAATAAAATTATTAATTTAATAAAATTAAATTGTTAAAAACTAGTTTAATTATCAAAAGACCAAAAACTAAACTAAGTTATTTATTTACAATTTAAAGAGTAAAGAATTAATTAATTTAATTAATGGATTAATAAACTAACTAGAATGAAAAATAAATAAATAAAATTCTAAATCAAAAGACTAAACAAATTTAATAATTATTTAAAAATGACACTAATGCACATTAAAACACATGTTTTAAGCTAACAACTGATTATTTTACATAGCAGGTTCAAAAACACAACACTTATCAAATATTTACTAAAAAAAATCATTTTGTTATAAAAAAAGTCAATAAAAATACAAAAAGGATGTGGCAAGAAGTGTGAAAACACTACCCCATCAACTGTGTTAGTGAAATCATAAAAAATTTTAAGATCATATTTGTCTGTCTTTGACCACTTTTTAATTTCTTTGCATGACCTTCTTTGAGCATCATAACTGATATGAGAAGTCTTGAACTTGGATTCAATTTTGTTGAAATTTTATATAAGAATGTTTATTGATTATTTATTCTAATTGAATGATTCTTGAATCAGTTGACATCTTGAATCAATGCTAGGAAAGAAAGGGATGGAGTTCACAAGCTTCTTCAAAGACTGGACCACAAAACCATGTCCTATTGAAGAGGAAGATTCCAAAAAAGATTATTTTGTTGGTGAGGTAACTTAATTTTTCTCATCTTCTTTCTTCTTATATGTACCAACAACATCCTTCTTTATTTTTTCAGCAATATCTTTCTTAGGTGTATTGACAAAAACTTCCTTTCCTTTCTATTTCTTTGAGATTTTCTTCTCAATATTCTGATTCTCATTCTCTCCATTTGAAAATTGGACTATTCTATCATCATTAAAATCATCTTCTTTATCAACACCTTTATTAGAAACATTATCAGCTTTGTTGTCATCAAATTATTTATCATCCTTATCATCAACACATTTAACAATATTATCATTACTACTTTCATCATCTGAAGGGACTTTATTGACCTCATCCTGGGCAATATAATCTTTATGAATAGATTTTCCTTCTGAAATTATCTTGGTGGAGGAAGCTTGGGAAGTTCTTATTGAAAACTTGTCGGAAGGGCTCTCCATACCTTAAAATTATACTACACTTTTATCACATATTTTCTTTCCTCTTCCTCCTCCAATTCTTCTTACGAGATTTATTTTTCTTCATCTATTGGTTTCCATTGTAATCCTCATGTATTAATCATGTTTTAATGATCACAAATCATATTCAACCTAGTTAACTCCTATAAATTATATCAAATCATGTGTATTAATGTTTAAAGTAGTCTCATGCTTTAAGAAGAGACATTCAAGATCTGAATTACTCTACATCCAGTTTACTTACTTTATACTATTTTTGATCTACTCTCATAATACCTTCTTTGACAAATGCTTAAGTCTAATCCATTCTATTATCATCATTGCTTAAGTTTGAACAAAATTAATTTGAAAAGTCTGATACATCATGAGTCTGCCACTGGTTATGTCTTTCTGGCACCATGAACAAGACACCATGACCATGAGACACTATGAAGCAGACACCGTGAATAAGAAACCGTGAAGCAAGACACCGTGAAGCAGACACTGTGAATCAAGACACTGTGAATTAGACACCGTGAACAAGACACCATGAACAAGACACCATGACCATGAGACACTGTGACGACGATACACCTTGACCATAAGACACTATGACACTCAGACACCGTGATCAATCTAGACACTGTGAAATGGAGACACCGTTTCCATGACTTACTGTGACACCATTTCTTAAACTATTTTTTCATCTTTCAATTTAATTTCTAACGGTCATATTTGAAGATTTTAATGCACTGACATAATTAATGTTTATTTGTAGACATATCATTTGATAGTACAAGGTACGAGGTGCGTTATCCATGAAATATGTTGGCTCCAGCACATGCGCTCCACGATAAAAGCGAAGTTTGGAGAAGAATCAAATAGCATGATACAAAAACAAAAAGAAAGGACGTGAGCACCATAACGTAGAACACACTTAGAGAAAGTTTCAAAAGAAAAAGGCATACTGCATGAAACTCGACACTGCTAAATAACACACGAAGCATTTTTGAAGCTTAAAGAACATCTTCGCTCTGTTGAACCTCACAACAAACACAAGATGGACCGTGACACTCTATTTTACTGATAAGGATATGAGATCTACATCTACTTCATCTCAAGAAGTCCAAAGATGGAAAGACTAACACTCAGAGCACTTATAAACCCATCTCCATATTTATGCTCTGTTGTGTATCTGTTTATTACCTTTCGAGAAGAGTGTGTACCTGTAGAACAACACACTTTGTATCCTACATTAAACTGAAGGATACAAGATATCGTTACTCAACCATTATTTTACTCTTGTGTATACCCATGGATAAGTGTGGAAGAGGTCCCTGTTTGGCCTTGTTATTTTTTACCCACGAAAATTGTGGAAGAGGTCCCTGTGTGACCTGGACAGTCTATGTACTGTTGTTAACCCTGATCCAGGGTGTGGATCAAAGTTTATTATATAAACTTCTTGGTGGCAGGTGATCACCAATTGGAGTGGATTAGGTCTCATCTTGATACTGAACCACTTGTTTCATATCCCCTGTGCTGCTTAAATTAGTCTTCTCTGTTTTATTGATTTACTATATAATACAGAAATCACTAATTTTACTTTGATAGTTAGTCTTGGAAAGAATTTATAACTGGATTGTCTTAGTAGAATAACTTCAAAAGTAATATTAATAACACAAATTACGATTACTGAGAATTAATAAATATTCTAAGAAGTTAATTAAATAGTAAAACTCTTATAACAATATAACCTTGATTAACTGGGATGTATTTAATCTTTGTGGAAAACTTTTAGAAATTATTTTTATAGAATTATTTTTATAGTTACTCAATTCACCCTCCCCTATTGAGTAATCTACTCCGACCAACATTTGGTATCAGAGAGAGGTTTATTAGTACTCTATGTAATCTTATTCAACTGTGATTGTAGTTGAACTTTAAAGATCTATAAATTTCTGTTAATTCTAAATTTCTATCTCTTTTAAAGTAATAATTTATTATGGATAATATATTGGAAGGTGTTATAACAAAAATACCACCATTCTTTAATGGAACCAATTATACTCATTGGAAAATTAAAATAAAAATTTATTTAGAGAGTATGAGTTTTGAAATTTGGTTATCCATTATATATGAATACAAAATTACTGCTACTGATAGAGTCACATGGGATGAATCTACCAAAACTGCCTACTATAACAACTGCAAAGTTATGAATGCTTTATACTGCTCCTTAACAGATGAGGAATTAAATATAATTTCTTCTTGTAAAACTACCCATGAAATTTGGGATACCCTATTTGTCTCACATGAAAGAACATCTAGTGTAAAAGAAATGAGACTTAATAATTATACTATCAAATATGATAATTTTAAAATGAAACCTGATGAGCCTATTTCTGACATGTATCTTAGGTTCAATGATATTGTCAACATAATGATTTCTCTTGGAAGAGAAGTCACTTCCAAGGAACATATCATGATAATCTTTAGATGTCTACCTGACAGATGGAGGGGAACCTCTATCTCTATTAGAGAATCGTACGACATCAGCAAAATACCTGTAAAATAACTCATTGGGAAACTGATGATGTATGAGTAAGAGTTGAAAGTCAATAAAGATGATGAACCAAAGAATAAATTTGTTACATTCAAGACCACCACCTCTAAGCACAAAGACAAAGGGAAACTGGAAGCTTCTATAGAAAGATCCACCAGTGAACAATCATCATCTGACAGTGACGAGGAGATGGCTCAACTAGCCAGAAGATTCAAATAATTTTACAAAAAGAAGAACTTTTTCAAAAATCCTAACTTCAAGGGAAAATATGAACAAAAAGGAAACTAGAAGAAGGACTGGAAAAATGGTGACAAGACTGATTAAATTGTCTCTTATGAATGTGAGCAAAAAGGACATATAAAGTTTGAATGTCCAAATCTCAAGTACAAAAAGAAATATGAGGACAAGGAGAGGAGGTACAAAAAGGAAATTAAAGAAACTTAGAGTGCTTCTGAGGATAGTTAAAGTGACTCAGAGACATCACATGATGAACAAGATAACAAATCCAATATGCATTTTATGACAAACACATATGAGGTAACACTGGACTCTTCTGTACATAACTTATATTATTATTAAGATAAAAGTGGATCAAAAAATATTACTAATGAAGAAATGTTTGAATACTGTAACATGCTTTAGGAAACATGCAATGAACTAAAAGAAAAATATAAATCATTAAAGAAATAACATGCTCTTACCGTAACTATTAAATATGAACTCACAACTGAAAAGGGGAAAATGCTCAACTACTCGAAGAAAACAATGAATTAAAAATGTCTAATGAGAAATTAAAGAGTGACTTAGAAAAGTTTACTAATGGGAAAATTACTCTTACCCAAATGCTAGGAAAAACAATTTCCCATAAATACAACACTGTCATTGGTTATCAACCTGGTAAAAGAAACCTTGGTAGAGAATTTTTTTTTTCAAAATTTAGGACATATAGTTTTACTCCCAGTTCTGGACTCAGATCAACTAATTCAATCCATGATACATATTATGCTGTTTCAAGTTTTCGTGGACCAAATATAGTTTATTTTTCAAATACTTTACACAATGCCTATAGGAAACCTATTAGGAAAATATGGGTTCCTAAATCAATTATTACTAATATTACTGGACCCAAAAAAGTATGGCTACCAAAATATGTTTGTGCTTAATCTTTTTGAAGGAAAGATGCTTAAAGAGCTCCTGCAAAAGTCTATGGTACTTGGAAATTGGGTGTTCAAGGCACATGACAGGAGACTAATCATGCTTTAAGAACCTGATAAAAGTAGATTGAGGACATGTCACATTTAGTGACAATGCCAAGAGAAAGATTATTGGCCTCAGCCAAATCGGTAACTCTAACTCTATTTTAATTTCTAAAGTACTATTTGTTGATGGCTTAAAATACAATCTTCTTAGTATATCACAATTATGTCATGATGGATCTCATGTAATATTTGAAAATGATGATTTTAATGTCTTTAATTATAAAGATGAATTAGTATTTTCTGTATTATGAAATGAAAATGTTTATTCTGTTAATTTAGTTTATTTAGCTTTACAAAATGATTTATTCTTAAGTGTATTCCATAAATAATCTTGGCTCTGGCATAAGAGACTAGGACACTGTAATGTTCAATCCCTTAGAAAGATAATTAGAAAAATCCTAGTTAAAGACTTACCCAAGATTGAGTTTCCAAATGACAAAGTGTATAATCCTTGTCAAAAGGGAAAACAACACAAAGTTTCCTTCAAACCAAATAAATAAGTGTCAACTTCTCAACCTCTCGAACTGGTTCACATGGATTTGTTTGGACCATCTATAGTTTCTAGTTTAAATGGGAAGTACTATGTTTATGTTCTTGTAGATGACTTTTGTAGATATACTTAGACCTTCTTTATGGCTCACAAAAGTGAAGTATGCTCTTATTTTACTAAGTATTCCAAGTCTGTAGAAAATCTTAGTGGACTTAGAATTAAATCATTAAGAAGTGATCATGGCCGTGAGTTTGAAAATCAAGAGTTTGAATCCTTTTTATCACAAAATGGTTATAGTCACAATTTCTCTGCCCCTAGAACACCTCAGCATAATGGAGTTGTAAAGAGAAGAAATAAAACCCTGAATAAATTTCTAGAACAATGCTTAGTGAATATGAACTACCAATTTATTTTTGGACTGAAGCTATTAATACAGCGTGCTACATAATCAATAGAGTGTTGATCAGACCTATTCTTAAGAGGACTCCTTACGAATTATGGAATAATAGAAAACCCAAGGTTAGCTACTTCAAAGTTTTTGGTTTAAAGTCTATATTCTTAATACCAAATAAAATCTTGACAAATTTGCATCCAAAAGTGATGAAGGTATCTTTTTAGGATATTCCATGTCTAGTAAAGCCTATATAGTGTTCAATAAAATAACTAATTGTGTGGACAAATCTTTTCATGTAAAATTTGATGAAATAGATCCACATGAGCCTAAAACCATCCTAGAGAATCTGGAGGATGATGTATCAAATCTAAACATCAATTAAAAATCCTCAAATTCTTTTGTGAAAGAATCTGTGGAAAATTACAACTCTATAAATTCATTAGAATCAAGTCATAATGAACCTTAATCTATTGATGAACTTAAAATCACTAGTCCCTCTTTTTCTAGAACTGTTAGAACCCTTAAGAAACATCCCTTAGATGCTGTTGTTGGAGACTTAGACAAAGGAACTCAAACTAGAGCTTCTCTTAGAAATCAGGTTGAAGATCAAGTATTATTTTCACAACTTGAACCTAAAAACATTAATGATGCTATCAATGATGAATTTTGGGTGATGGATATGCAATAATAACTTAATCAGTTTGAAAGGAACAAAGTTTGGAAACTTGTTGAAAGACCCAAGGACACATTCACCATAGGCGCTAAATGGGTGTTTACAAATAAGGTAGATGAAGATGGTAACATAGTTAGAAACAAGGATATATTAGTCGCACAAGGATATAGTCAAGAAGAAGGAATTGACTATGAGGAGACCTTTTCACCAGTATATAGACTTAAAGCCTTCAGAATTCTTCTTGCCTATGCTACACATCTAAATTTCCAACTATATCAAATGAATATAAGAGTGTATTCTTAAATGGGTATATAACTGAGGATTTTTTTTGTTGAACAACCCCCTAGATTTACAAACCCCCATTTTCCAAATCATATTTTTAAACTATCAAATGCTTTATATGATTTAAAGCAAGCTCCAAGATCTTGGTATGATAGATTGGGTACTTTTATTATTTCCAATGGTTTTACAAAAGTAATAGTTGATCCTACCATTTTTATAAAACTAATTTATACTGATGTTTTAGTTGTTCAAATCTACATAGATGACATTATTTTTGGATCTTCGAAGAATTATTTATGTGTTGATTTTTCTAAAATGATGAAAAATGAATTTGAAATGAGTTTAATGGGTGACTAAAATTCTTTCTTGGATTTCAAATCTTTCAAAATAATGATGGAATTGTTTTAACCCAAAGTAAATATACTAGAGATCTTCTAAAACGTTTTGGATTGAATAGAACTAAAATTAGTGACACTCCCATGAGTACCACTTATAAGTTGGATCTTAATGAAGATGGAAAATCTGTTGATCAAACCACTTATAGAGGAATGATTGGAATTTTACTCTACTTAACTTCTAGTCATCCTGACATTATGTTTAGTGTGTTTATGTGTTCCCGTTTTCAAGAAAACCCTAAGGAATCTCATTTAAATGTTATAAAGAGAATTTTAAAATACCTCAAGCATACAACAAATCTAGTAATATTTTATCCTAAAGGAAAATTATTTGAATTAGTTAGTTATTCTGATGATAACTTTAGTGGCTATAAGTTAGATAGAAAAAGAACCTCTGGAACATGTCACCTTTTAGGAAAGTCACTAGTATCATGGTCTAGTAAGAAACAAAATTCTGTTGCATTATCTACTGCAGAAGCTAAATACATAGATGCTGGAAGTTATTGTGCACAAATTTTGTGGATGAAACACACATTACTAGATTATGGATATCAATTTAGACATGTACCTATAAATTGTGACAACACAAGTGATATTAACATCTCAAAAAATTCTGTTTCACATTCTAGGAAAAACACATTGATGTAAGGCATCACTTTTTGAGAGATCATTATCAAAAAGGTGATACCACTTTTGAATTCATTGGTAATGAATATAAAATTTCTTATATATTCAATAAACCATTAAATTATGAGATAATAGACTACATCATACATGAACTAGGCATGATAAATCTCAAATAGATACCTTGCTTGTTACTATTTCATGTCTTACTGTTCGATATCTTACTGTTTCATGATTATGGCTTCTCAGCTAGTGTTTCAAATTAATGTCTCATTTTAATACTCAGTTACTGTCTCTCATTTTTACTGTCTCACTGTAAAGTTCATGTTTATGGTCTCACAGTTACTATTCTATGATTACTATCTAACAGTTGTTGTCTCACCGTAACGCACACTGAGAAGTTTGTTCACCATTTCACCATAACATGTGTTTACTGTCTGACCGTAATGAATAGACACGTCTCACCATAAAAATTCTTTATAATTTTTTTAAAAAACCCGTATAGCGGTAATTATACTTTTCCCTTCCTTATTTTCCCATGTTTTTATTTTTGCGATGATTGGTATTCCTAAATGATAAAATAAAGAATGTATCACTAAATTATTCACTCAGGGTTTCTTCTACTTACTCATTTTGAACCCTTCTTCATCCCTACAACCCTTCTCTCTCTCTCGAACCTTCAGTGAATGCCAAGAATGAAACGTCCTTCATCGTCGACACCTGAGAAACGTAGCTTGAAGAAGAATAAGATTACACCTAATATAACACCCTAAGGACCTTTAAATCCTAATCTAGTAAACCGTGTTGTTGTACCTGAGAAAGAGATTTGACCCAAATGGATTCTGTCTAGTAAGTCTCTAGTATTGAAAGTGTTATAATAGAAAAGCTAGTTAGAATGGTTCTCAAAGGAAGATAGACCCATCTACCCTAAGTTAGTGGCTCAGTTTTACTAGTACATACATTTCTCTTTTGATTCTGGTGATAGTTATATTGTAAGAAGCTGGGTCAATGGCCAAATATTCTCATTCTCTTTGAGGTTATGGGTAGCATGCCTTAGGATACCTCACGAAGGCATCTATGAGGATTATTAGAGAGGACCCCCACCTTACACCGAATTATTTGATTTAGAAGATGATTTGAAATCCTTAACTGAAAATAGAACCCAGAGGAGATCCATTGTTGCTGAACTCGATAGAGAATCAAGGATTCTGTTCAATTTCATACAGAATTTGGTTAGTCCCAGAAAAGGTAATTTTTCTTTTTTAAAATATCAACATGTGTTTCTGATTCACCTTATGAAAAATGGGCATAAGATTAACCTGTGAAAGTATATCATACACCATATGTGTGAGCTGATCAAAGTCAGATCCAAGTAAAATTCTCTGTTTTACTCTCAGTTAATCTTAGCCATGCTTCTTGACAAAGGTATGGTTGGACCTAATGAGGATGTGATTAAGGATTGTGAATTCTTCCTTTCAAAAGTAATCATCAAGAGGATGAAAATAAACTGGAATACTATAAAAAAGTAATGGGTGGAAGAAAATGATAGAATTTATGAGAAATTCAATCTGGTGGATTATCCCTCAAGACCAAGAAATATTTCTGATCCTGGTTTGGAACCAGATTAGATTTTTGAGTATCTTGAAGAAGAGGAAGAAGAGGCTAAAGTGCCACCTAGGGAAGCTGTTGAGGAAGACGAGACTACTGTTCCTCATGAAGTTCTTGAAGAAGAAGTCCCTGCTCCTAAAGAAGTTGTTAATCTGGAAACTCAACCTGAGGCTGAACTAAAATCAGTTGTCAAAGAATCTAAAAATAATTCCATGGAAGAGACTATAGTGGATGAGCCACCTATTTTTCAAGAGGTCAATCTAGAGGAACTCCCAGTGGAATAATCTGTTCCTGAAATCACCCCTTCAGTTGAAGAACATATGGAGATAGATTTTCAGCTGGCTAGATAGGAAATGAGTGAGGAACTTAGAGCTGAGTCTATTGAATTTGAACGAGATCCTAAGCCTCTCAGTCCTGAGAAAGAGACACCTGTTGTGGGGAAGAAAACCCCAAATATTGAGTCTATTGAAGATTCACATCCAACCGAGTCAAGTCCTGTAGACACTCAGTATAATTTCCCCAGTTTCTATGATGTGGATGACTCTCAGCAGGTTACAACAAACAAACTTAATCTTTCCTCTATATTCTAGTTGAAATAATTCTCCAATATCGCACCTGAGAAGGAAACTGAGCCTATACCAGTCCCTACTCTTGAACCTTTACCTGAAGAAACATTTTTCTAAGTAAGGATTATCTGAAAGAATTTGGTGCTATCATCTTGTATGGAGTTGAGAAACTCATAAATACCCAACCTCTTCCCATGACCAATTTAAGTGAGATAGATTTCTCACTATTATTGGAGAAAATTATTTGGAAAATACAACCTAAGATGCTTCATGAGATTCAATAAGTAAGATTTGAAAATAATATGCTCAGTAATGAAGTGAAGACCCTAAAAAGTATGGTTGAAGACATGAAGAGAGAGCTATATTCAAGATTTGAGCCTGTTGCTCCTCCTGTATAACTGGTTTCTCCTCAAATTCCATAGGTTGTTGTGACTCAGATTCAACCTTATCTAGCTTCCTTAGATGAAAAGATCGCTGAAAGGAACAAAACAATTGTGAAGGAAATGAGAGAGCTTGTTTCCAATCTTAATAAACTCATTGATGAGTATACCAGGTGTCTTCAAAAGGTGCTGAATCAACTAAAATCTCTGACCACAACTGTCAATGCCTCTAAAGCATCTGTTCAATCCTCTAAACCCTTCTTGGATAGTGATCTTCTCAAAACTATAGCTAAATAAGAGATTTAGAATTTACTCAGTGGTTTTAATACAACTTCCCTATCTGAAGTTGTCAAGAATAATGATAGAGTTCTTGACCTAGTACAAATCCACTCAAAAATTTCTAATGATTCTTAGCAAGAGATTTCCAAGAAAGTGGATTTATACTTCAATAGAATCTTCTCCAAGACTGATATGAAAAATCATTTCAAGTATCTTGTAGAAAATCTGGAGATTCCTCCTGTGACTCAGGCTTTCAAGACCCAAGTCCAAAAGCTCAGAGAGTTTACTCGATTGTTGGAAAAGTTTATGGAGAACAAGGATGATTTTGATAAAGCCATGTAGTATGATGGAGAGATCATTACAGATTTCATCAAACTCATGAGGCACTATCTTCATGTCCAGAGTAAAACCATTGTTGTTCCAGTAGTTGCACCTCTAAGACCTGGGCTTCCTACCTACACTTCTGCCCTAGCCTCCACCACTATTTCTATCGGCCAAGCACTAAGTCAGATCAGGCCTGTGATTCTTGATCAAAAACTGCCTAGATCTTCTACTACTCTTACTTTGGATCCATCAGTCTTTGAAGGCCTTCCTTTACCCTCTTTATTAACCACCTCACTACCTTCTTCTACCTAAACCTCTACCCCTATGGCTTCCTCTTCTACCACTATAGCTAAAGGTAAAGAGAAGGCCAACCCATAAAGAAGACCAGTTATTACTCTTTTTTGATAGGGATGCTATTGCTTTTGTATTGATCTTTTGTTTTGTACTGAACCTTATTTTCTATTAATGGAATCTTCATTTTTGACTTCTCTTATTACATCATTTTGATAATCCTAAAATGGGGAGAAATTTCTATATGTTATCCATCTATCTCTATAGTTGAATCCAATATACACTTTAACTTTACATGATTTGTGATCATCAAAAAGGGGGATATTGTTGGACTCCTCATGTATTAATCATGTTTTAATGATCACAAATCCTATTGAACCTAGTTAACTCCTGTAAATTATATCAAATCATATGTATTAATGTTTAAAGTAGTATCATGCTTTAAGAAGAGCCATTCAAGAAATTAATTTCTCTACATTCAGTTTCCTTACTTTATAATATCTTTGATCTACTCTCATAATACCTTCTTTGACAAATGCTTAAGTTTAATCCATTCTATTATCATCATTGCTTAAGTTTGAACACAGTTACTTTGAAAAGTCTGAGACACCATGAGTCTGCCACTAGTTATGTCTTTTTGGCACTATGAACAAGACATCATGACCACAAGACACCATGAAGCAGACACCGTTAACAAGACACCATGAAGCAAGACACCATGAAGCAGACACTGTGAACAAGACACCGTGAAGCAAGACACTGTGAAACTGACACCGTGAACAAGATACTGTGAAAAAGACACCATGACCATGAGACACCGTGATTGCAAGACACCGTGACCATGAGACACCATGACACTCAGAAACTGTGATCAATTTAGACACTGTGAAAAGGAGACACAATTTCCATGACTTACTGTGACACCATTTCTTAAACTATTTTTTTCATCTTTAAATTTAATTCATAACAGTCATATTTGAAGATTTTAATGCACTGAAATAATTAATGTTTCTTTTTAGACATATCATCTGATAGTAAGAGGTATAAGGTGTGGTATCCATGCAACCAGTCGGCTCCAACACATGCACTCCAAGATAAAAGCAAAGTGTGGCCAAGAATCAAATAGCGCGATACAAAAACAAAAAGCAAGGCCGTGAGAACCATAACGTAAAACACACTTAAAGAAAGTTTCAAAAGAAAAAGTATTACTGCATGAAACTCGACACTACTGAAGAACACACGAATCATTTTTGAAGCTTAGAGAAAATATTCTCTCTGTTGAACCTCACGACGAACACAAGTTGAATCGTGAAACTCTATTTTATAGATGAGGACTCAAGATCTGCATCTGCTTCATCTCAAGAAGTCAAAAGCTGCAAAGACTAACACTCAGTGCATTTATAAACCCATCTCCATATTTCTGCTCTGTTGTGTATCTATTTATTATCTTTCGAGCAGAGTGTGTACCTGTAGAACAACACACTTTATCTTCTGTATTAAACTGAAGGATACACGATATCCTTACTCAACCATTATTTTAATCTTGTGTATACCCATGGATAAGTGTGGAAGAGGTCCCTGTGTGGCCTGGTTATTTTATACCCATGGAAACTGTGGAAGAGGTCCCTGTGTGAGCTGGACAATCTGCGTACTATTGTTAACCCCGATCCAGGGTGTGTATCAAAGTTTATTATAAAAACATCTTGGTGGCAGGTGATCAACAAGTGGCATGGATTAGGTCTCGGATTGAGACTGAACCACTTGTTTTATATCCTTTGTGCTACTTAAATTAGTCTTCTCTATTTTATTTCTTTACTATATAATTCAGAAATCACTAATTTTACTTTTATAATTAGTCTTGAAAAGAAGTTATAACTGGCTTGTCTTAGTATAATAACTTCAAAAGTAATATTAATAACACAAATTATGATTAATGATAATTAATCAATCTTCTAAGAAGTTACTTAAATAGTAAAACTCTTGTAATAGTATAACCTTGATTAACTGGGATGTATTTAATCTTTAGGGAAACCTTTTAGAAATACTTTTTACAGATTTTTTTTAATAATTACTCAATTAAACCCTCCCCTCTTGAAAATTGGACTATTCTATCATCATCAAAATCATATTCTTTATCAAAACCTTTATTAGAAACATTATCAGATTTGTTTTCATCAAATTATTTATCATCCTTATCATCAACACATTGAAAAATATTATCATTACTACTTTCATCACCTGAATGGAATTTATTGACCTCATCCTGGGCAATATCATATTTATGAATAGACTGTCCTTCTAAAATTATCTTGGTGGAGGAATCTTGGGAAGTTCTTATTGAAAACTTTTCAGAAGGGCTCTCCATCTCTTCAAATTATTCTACAATTCTTATCACATCTTTTCTTTCCTCCTCCTCCTCCTCTTATTCTTCTTAATAGATTTATTTTTCTTTATCTATTGGTTTCTGAACTAAAATATCCTTCTTTTTGTTATCTGGTACCCGAGTCTCGGTTGCCACTGGTGCTGAAGGAATCATAAGTTATTGAAAGAATTATTCTGATACTTGGACTTGTTCAGAGGCCTTCATATTATCTCTTAGCAAGGCTTGTATAATCTCATCTTCTGATATTATCTTTTTCAACTTCTTTTCTTTTGATTTATTCTCAAACTCTTCAACTTCTTAGATTTTTAAGGCCTTAGCCTTAGCAGGATATCCCAAAAACTACATCACCTTCATTATTCTTCTTTTTAGCTCTCTTAATTTGGATACAACCATATCAGAAAAGGTCTTTTTATTCTTGGGATTAGGTGGAGTGGATACTAGTTCAACGACTTGTGCTTGTTCCTATGGTTCTAGCTCTTTGGATTTTTTTTCTCTTGGGAGTTGGCTTAGAGATTTATCCAACTTATACTTTATTACTAGAATCTTGTACATCCTTATCAGGAAGATCAAATAATTTTCTTGACTTGTCACTAAATCTGATATTCATCCTTCTCATGGTGTCATTAATTAACAACATGATCTTGAAAGTTTTGGCCTTTAACTTGCATGGTATTTTGAAGGATTCTAGGAATAAGATAATTATCTTAGACATGATTGCAGTGTACATCAATATTTTAGATTTTATGGTGTCGTTATTAATGTTTCTGATGGTTAAAATAATGTACTTAATGAGGTCTAACTTTCTTACTTTCACCTAGAAGCTCATCATAAATATATTTCATATCTTTCAATAGTCTTTATATCCCTTCATCATAATCCAAAATCCTTGCATCCAAATGGATACTAATCTATAATTTGTTGAAAGATGTTCCATCTAGGCCATCTTCACTACCTTAAGACCAAGGCACTCAATAGACTTAATTTTCTCAAAAGAACCTTCCTTATCAGGAAACCTGTGCAAGAAAAATATTTCCTCTCCTTCATAGTGTATATCTAAAATACTTGTAGCCTTCTTGTAAGACAAATAGTAATTTTTTTCATAACTCTTAAAGGTAAACTTATCTTTTCCAACTTTTTCATAAAATTGAATAGTATCATAAAACTCTATAAATAAATCAACACACACCATATCCTGATTCTTTTCATTTTCTACATAGTGGTTTTCCCATACATTAATCTTTATGACTTTTGAAATGAAAGAGTTATACTTGGAAAAGAATTTTAGTTCCACTAACCTTTACCTAAAGATTATCCAATCTTTGAGTTCCATGATGTATGGAATCAGAGTCTTTGAGGAGATCTCAAGATACATTCAGAGTTTAAGAAGAAGTAAAAAATGGAATGACACACTTGAAGGCCGACATTGCTTTAGTAAAAAAACACTAAGAAAACTGATGCGTGATGCGAAGAGGGGGGTCCTTTTATATAGACTTCACGGTGACAGTTCATCTTCCCAGGTCAATCCAATGGTTAATGATTACTTGATATGATATGACAGTTGATATCAATGCTGGAGAAGGATTTATAGGTTCTGATCTTTTTAGGTTTTAAGTAAAAATAGGATTTAAGGAAAGTGAATCTGATAAGGTTTTCTTAAAACAAGATTAAAATACCAACAAAAAGAAATGCAATTATGATGATATAAGTAAGGAAATGTACCTTCCGGATTACTCAGAAAGAATTGTTAGTATTGATAAGGTTCATCTTAGATTTTTTAGGGAAATAAAACTTGTTAGGTTCTGAAAAAAATTTAGGTTTTGAAAAAAAATCAGGTTATGAAAAAATTTTAGGTTCCGAAAATAATTTTAGTAAAGGAAATATAAAAGAATAAACATATGTACTACCCCTATTAAAAGGAGTATCTTAATGTTAGGAGATATCTTTCAACCAAAAGTTAATATAGATTATTACCTTATAGTTATCATTCCTAATTTTTTAATGTACTCAAATCTATCAGAGGGTAAAGGTTTTGTAAATATGTCAGCAAGTTGATCTTATGTTCTGATAAATTGAAGTACGATATCTCCTTTAAGTGTGTAATACCTAATAAAGTGATGCATTATGTCAAGGTGATTTTCAAGAGAGTGATGTGCAGTGTTTTTTCTTAGGGAAATGGTACTAGTATTATCACACATTACCTGTGTTTTGGTAAAACTCATGCCATAGTCTATGAGTGTGTGTTTCATACATAACACTTGAGCACAACAACTTCCAACTGCTACATATTCAGCTTGTGTAGTGGAAAGTGCTATTGAGTGTTGTTTCATTCATGACTAAGAAAATAATGAATCTCCTAATAAATGAAAATTTCTATATGTAATTTTCCTATCCATTCTACAATTATTAAAGTCAGCATCCAAAAATCATTACAAAAAAACGATTTCTAGAAGAATAGAACAGTCCTAAATCCATGGTTCCCTTTAGACAACAAAAAATTATTTTCACTATTTTTAAATGATATTATTTTAGATTAGATTTATATCTTTCACATAATAATACTAAAAACATTAAGTCTAGATGACTAGCTGTTTAGTATATTAGGCTTCCTATCATACCTCTAAAATATGTTTCATCTACTGTTTTCTAGCTTCATCAAGATAAAGAGTGTTTGAGGTACTGATTGGATTAATTATACTTTTAGTGTTTTCATATCCATACTTATTAAGAATATATTTAATATACTTATGTTGAGATATTAAAGTTTCTTCTAGTTTTTGAGAAATTTGAAAACCAAGAAAAAATGTTAACTCACCCATCATACTTATTTCAAACTTAGATTTCATGAGATTCACAAATGAATCAATTGAGGATTGATGAGTTGAACTGAATATAATTTAATCAACATAAATTTGAATAATAAATTTTTTATTCTTATCTTTCTTTATAAAAAGATTTGTATCAGTATTTCCCTTAATATAATTGTCTTGTAACAAATATCTGGTAAGTCTGTCATACTGGGATCTACAGGATTGTTTAATTTCATATAAAGCTTTGGTAAGTTTACAATCTTGTTCAATATGTTTTGTGTCTTAAAAACCAGGATTTTGTTCAACATAAACTTCCTCTTGAACATATCCATTAAGGAAAACACACTTCACATCCATTTGAAAAAGTTTGAAATTTAAAATTGCTGCAAAGGCTAGTAGAATATGAATAGGTTCTAATTGGGAAATAAATGCTAGATACTCTACTTTATTCCTTAGAGAAATTATAGTCTTTACAGGTTGATTTAAATCACAAATGATACTATCACTAGGATTATTTTTAAGAAACAACTAATTTGGGTTTTGTAAAACCTGCTCATCAACATAAGGTAAAACATATTCTGGGTTAAATACTTCAAGAACATTTTCTTGAGTATTTTCCTGATTCGAAGAATCTTCCATCAAAAGTTGATAATCAGTTTTTGAAAACACATCCTAAGATATAGGTTTGGGCTGTTTAAAAATAAAAGTATTTGTTTCATCAAACTTTACATGTATAGTTTCTTTAACAGTACTATATTTTTTGTTAAAAACTCTACAAGCTTTAGAAGTAGTGGAATAGCCTAAGAAAATTCCTTTATTATAATTAGGTGAAAATTTATGTAAGTTATATTTAGTATTCAAGATGAATACTTTTCATCCAAATACTTTGAAGTAAGAAACTCTAGGTTTTCGACCAGTCCATAACTAATAAGGTGTTTTATAAAGTAAAGGTCTGATTAAAACTAAATTTATAGTATAATAAGAAGTACTAGAAACTTCAGCTCAAAAGTGTTTAGCAATAGAGTATTCACTCAAGATGGTTCTTTTTATTTATTGAAGAATAAAATTTCATCTTTCAACAAAACCATTTTGTTGAGGAGTTATTGGAGATAAGAAGTTATGAGTAATGCCTTTCTTATTACAAAAGGTTTCAAAATATGATTTTTCAAATTCTCCCCCATGATCACTATGAATAATTATAAATGGAAGGTTTTTATCATTTTTTACTTTGGATGAAAATGATTTAAAATAAGAAAAGGATTCAGATTTCTTTGCTAGAAAATAGACCCATATAAATCTAGTGTAATCATCAACTAAAACAAATAAATATTATTTAACTCTAATACTTACAATTTTTTTAGACCAAAATGATCCACATGCACTAGCTCTAATGCATCAGAAGTTGAGACTTCGCTAATTTATTTAAATATTGACTTATGCTGCTTTCTATTTTGAAAAGGTTCACATGATTTTGAAGAATCAGAACTAAGATCCAATAGATCCTCAATAAGTCTTTTATTTTAGTGTTTTAATAGGTTTCTAAGATTATAGTGTCCAATCCTTCTATTCCATAACCAAGATTGATCTTCCATTGCACTAAGGCAAGGTACGTCTTGGATCCTAAGGTCTTCTAAGTTAAGTGTATAAATATTCTCATTCTTATGGACAAAGAGAATAAAATCTTTCTTATAATTGTGTACTAGGGATTTATCATTTCTAAAATTTAGAAGGTAACCTTTATCAAATAATTGGATTATACTTAAAAGGTTTCACTTAATACCTTTGACAAATAAAACATTTGAAATTAAATCTTTTCTAATAAGAACAATATTACATATACCAACAATTTCCCCTTTATAATGATCTTCAAAAGTTACTTTTCACCTTTCATCTTAATAATATTTTCAAATAAGTTTTTGTTACCAGCCATGTGTGGGGAACATCTAATATCCTTGTACCATGTATTTTTGTTGGCACTTCTTTTGTTTTCTTGAAATTAAAACAATTAAACTTTCAAAATCCAAACTTTCTTGGATCCTGAAATGATAGAAAATAAAATATTAGGTATCCATATTTTCTTAGAAAAATTGGATTTATGAAAACCTAAGGATTGTGTTTTATTAAAAGAACAACTTTTCTCCAAATGTCCACCACATTGACACTTAGGGAAAAAATAATCACTTTGGGGTACGAAATAGTTATTAATAAAAACTCGTTTTGAATGAGAATAACCAAATCCAGAACTATTCCTTAGAGGAAGAAGTTGTGAATATATTTTATAAAAACCTTCCTTTCCAGGAGTAAAGTTTGAAAAAAGTTTCTTTAAGGAAAATATTTCAGATTTTAGTCTGATGACTAAATTATTATCCTCATAGTAATTAGTATTAGAATTTTAGTTTTAATATAAAACATTTTTCTTAGAAATAACTTTTTCAAGATCCTTATAAAGTTTATCCTTTTTAGAATTTACTTCCTTAAGGTTATTGGAAGAATTTTTAAAATCAAGGGTTTTATGATCAAGATCATTTGAAATATCTGATACTTATTTTGTTAAAATAGAGATTCTAGAATTTTACTTATCAAGTTTCTTATTGATCTTACTATTTGCATTCTCAAGTAAATTAGAAAACCTAGATACATATTCAAAAGAAGGAAAAATATTATCTTCTGATGAGGAAGTTTCTTCATATGAAGATTTATAATTTTGTTCATTAGGATAATTAGAACTTAAATAAATGTTGGTTAAAGATTTAGCAGTGTTTAACTTAGCCCTGATACATTGATTTTCAATAGGAATTATCGCTATAAGACCAATATTATTCGGTCCAAAAGATTAAATATCCAAATATTCATCAGAAGAGTCTCCACCACTAGCACTCCATGAATCATTATCTTTTAGTACTTTCCTTAATTTAGACTTGTAGTACTTCTTCTTATTCCTTTCATAATGTCCATCCTTTACTTCTTTCTTCTTAAGGTGAGGAAAATCTGGTTTGATATGTCCAGCCTTCTTACAATCATATAAAGACACTTTGGATTCTTTCTTATCCTTTATGTATTTATTCTTGTATATGTATTGAAATTATTATTTTCCCACAATATTTTTCATCCTTAAATCAAGATTGGATAGTCATTCTATAAGTGACCACTATCACTCTAGTATGATATAAAAACTTTCTTAGACTTTGACCTGATAGCTCTTTTAGGGACTTTAGCTTTCATTTGATTAGAAGTGGTTGTATACGCAACACTCCCATTCTTCTTCTTAATATTATAAACATGTAACACCCCAAGATTTCATAGTACGTTATCTCTTTAAAGTAATTTAATAGCTTATATTGCATGGAACATCGACTTGGCTTGCGTTATACGCAAGATTGAGTTTCTGCAAAACAACATATTAGTATTATAATTATTTAAATGGTATATTTATTTATCAATTAAATATTGTAATATGAATAGTAAAAAATAAATTTTAAATTTTATTTATAATTTTTTCACATAAATAAAACATATTTATAATGAAATGTATAAGTTTTGTTAAAGTAGTTATATATTTAGAAAACTATTTTCTTAAAAGAATTACTTTTATGTCATTTTATGAACAATAATAAAACTGATTTTAGACACTCCTAAAAATTTAATTGGGTAAAATAGACTTCATTTTTGAATTCGGAATATCAAAATAGGCTTAGGGTGAATTTTTGGTATTTTTTCTGAAAACATTCAATTTTGGATGAATAGTGAAAAAATACTACATAGTACATAAAAACCAACTTTTTCATTTAAATAATTATTTTTAGTTAAAAATTTATCTTAAAGTAAAAATAGATACATAATACATATATTAGTTCAATTTAAGTCATATTAGTCATTTTATAATAAGATTAGATGTATAAAATTTTATCAAACATTTTGATGTCTTTTACCCACCTTCTAGGCACATTTTCAAATTTGCATAAAACATAATTTTACCGCTTTAGTGAATTGAATTTAAAAAATCCAAGAGACACGAGTTCCATCAGTAATTAAAATGTAGTTCAATAGGATGAAAATAATTTTTTGTGAATAGTAACTTTTCAATTTTATTTACCACGGTTAAAAGTAAATAGGGTAATTAAAGGTAAAAATAATATCATAATAATATAAAATTACCCCAACACATGTCCTAATTATATTGGATAAGTTTTTTTAGACCCAAATAAACCTTAGGAAAAAATATGATCCTTTTTTATTCACTTGGGTTAGATTAATACATTTATTATATTTTATTTGCAGACAAGTTAAAAGTGTTAAATTTAAATTTTAATAACTAAATCATTCTTAATATAAGGTTATACATAAGATGAATTAGACTATAAATATTCATTAGAAAAAAAAATATTTCCTACATCATGGTATTTTGTTTATAATTTTTAGACATTAAATAATTAAATTTATATATGACACAATGATGATGTAGTAATTACCTTATTAATGAAAGATTAAACTAATTGACATTATAAATATTAAAAAAACTATAAATTTATACTTTTGATGCCATCAATGAATTTTCTAGGTGAATATAAAATTTTAGGGCTGATTCAATGTATTTTTTCTATGTAATCCAGTTTTTATGACTTTGACAAAAATCAATTACTAAATAATGTCAAAATTGACATAAATGAGTTTTAAAACAAATACTATTTTATTAAATGATATAATATTCCTAAAAATATAATATTCGGCCAAAGGACTTAGATAAGTTTATATATGTTATTAATTAACCACTTTAGGTTCTCTTGTATTTTAATAGTAAGTTTGTTAACCATGTAAAATAAAAATACAAGAAGGCATAGTAAATGTTAAACTATTTAACTAAGAGTTAAATCTAAAAGATAAGGTTAATATGGTAATCTAAACTTGTATAAAACCTATTTTTTGAGAGTATTTAGACCCATCCCAACCTTATCCTAGAAATAAATTAATTTTAACCTATTATAAACCGAAAATGATTTTATAATAAATTAATATTTCAAGCTCTTCCTAAAGTGCCCATCACCTCTCTTATAAAAAGGAACTTCCCCTTCTCTTAAATTCACACCTCCAAAGCCATTTGTCTCAGAAAAACCCTACTCAAATATCCTCCCAACTACCCTCACTTCAACATAGAGACTTTACTTTGATCAGAAATCCAACCGATGGATCCATTTTATTCAAATCAATAGGAAGAACCCGAAGAAGAGGTAATTATTTCATCACCTCTTTCAAAGTTCTTTTATTCTTACACTTACTATTTATTTATTGCTTCCATATAAAAATAATAAATCTATTACCTTATACAAACTGAGATGTTATTATAAATATGTTACAACCATATTCATTATTATATCCATCCTATGAATGAAAAAGTCACCATATGTGCATACGTACGACTTACCGTCTCCACGTCGTGGTGTAGTTTGTTATTCAAAACTTCATTATTTGGATGGGTATAATAATGAGTATAATTGATGTAAATTATAAACATAACATGTTAATTATTCTGTATATATAATATACCATCCAATTACATATTATTTCACCATTAATATAATGATATCATCGCTTGTGAGTACGTAAGGCTTACCGTCTCCACGACACGATGGGATTCATTTCCACGTTCATCATTCAACGATGGTTATAAAAATAAATATTACTAATAAGTATGTAATATATGAAATAATAATGTTATATATATGTATTTATTTACATATATCTCATTCACTTACTTCCGTTCAATACGATATGAAAACAGAATCAACATTTATGCGTACGTACGACCTACCATCTCCATAAACCGTGTTTTCCATTTCATATATCTATCTATTATACATATTTATATTGTAAATATATATGATAAATAAATAATTTTTTATATTCTAGAAGCAATTAAATCATGATATAAGTGATACGACCAAGAATAAGAAGTTAAAACACATATGATAAAGAAAGCGATTATTACCCAAAATGTTATTTTAACATGGAAATTATTATTAAATGGGTAGTATAAAGTCATAAATGAATCAATTATGATATCATAAATATAAATATGGTTCTGGTATAATTTAATAACATACTATGGTCATTACACAGAAGGTTAAACGTACCCTCTACCAAAGGAAAGTACAAGGTAAGGGTTAATATTTCAATCTCATTATTATCCAAGATTGTTTATGTGTAAGTATTTTATGGGACATATTTATCATCCAAGTACATGTTTCATAAAAATGTTTCCGAAAGGAATTTTTTATGGTTTTATAGAAGAGAATATTTAACTATATCATCATTTTACATGTTTTAAAGATTTATTTTTCTAAATATTTTTAATTAATGTCTATGTTTTCAAAATGATTTTAAGGATTTATTTATATGGACACGATTGTTTAAAATGTTAATTAATTTAAAAAACTTCAAATTTGTATGGGAAATTTTGATTCAAAAATCTCTTTTAAATGAATTCTTTTATAAATTGTGTGAATTTTAAATGATTTCACAAAAAATGTATATTTCTCTCAAAGAGTTTTACTAATCATTTTCAACTATATCAATATCCTTTATTGGATATTATTCTTGATTGAGGTTGATTTATTATAATTAAATCATCTATATTGTAATGAATGAGTTATGATATGTTTGACTATGGATGTGATATTTTTATACCATTCATGATTTATGGTTAAATTATTTACATTTCATATGCTAGTTTTAATACGAATGTTTATGTTATGTTTAAACATTTTCAAATGAGGAATGCATTGAACTTAGTAAGTGACGGGTAGGGCCCGCTATAGCCCCTAGATGCATCGTTAGGTCTCATGAGACAAACTAGTGTCTTGGAACAAGGACTGGACATAATTTTTATTTTTAGTCTTGGAACTAGGACTTGACTATGTGGTTATGATGTCTGGAATTATGCATTCCCTCATTATGCAATTAGTTATTTCATGTGATTATTCGACTATTAGAATATCCATGTGCAGGTTTATATGGTAATATTTGACTTATTTCTAGCATATTACGTTCATGTTTTATGTTTTAAAGGCTGTTGTTTTTATTATACATCTTTCCTCAAAATTTTATAGCTTCCCTTGAATTATTTACCCTTACGGAGCATCTGAGCTCACCCCTTATGTTTTATTTTCCCAGGATTCCAAGAAGGGTATTATGATTGATATGCAGGGTTAAGCTAAGGGAATAATGGTGTTCTCAAAGGATTATTTATACTGTGTTGTATGTTATAAAGTGTAATGTAATGTTCATGTATATAATCTATTTTCCAAGACTTCTAAACCGATCGGTCCTTCGGGAATTTTTTCCTTGTAATCATGCCAATGTATTAAAATAATGCACCAGATCTGGGCTTTTGGGGTCGAGGCATTACAAAAAATCTATTTTCATTTTATTCTCATGCTATAGAAGAGTCCTGAATAGCTCATCAAGAGTAACTATTTTAACTTTCCATGATTCATCAATAACGGTTCTCTTAGATTCCCACTCATTAGGAATGATATCAATAATCTTGTCTACAAGCATATCATCATCTAAGCCCTCCCACTGATTGTAATATTTTGGAAAGTTTCGTAAACCTCTTTTGAACTTTACATATGAGTTCTCCATAAGGAAATAAAAAACCATGGTAGTCATCTCTAAGCGTTTCTCATCTTGTTTCAATAACCTTGGACGTGCCTAAATGTGTAAGCACATAAGCATCAGCCCAGTTGGTGAGGAATTGACAAGTGAATCTAAGAGACCCGAGATCAAATTTAGGTGGAGACATATTTCTAGGTCACTTTAGTAGAACTGTTGCAGGCACTATAAAAAATACTGTTCGATCGGTACTATAGCATCCAGAACTATTCATCCATCTGGGCCTTGAGGCCACTAGTTTGGTTCTTGTGTCCTACAAGGCTTTAGGACCACCCAAATCCTTTGGGTTAGTTGTATCTCAAGGACTTTGGTCCACCTCAAGCCATTTGGGACACCTCAAGGCCTTTGGGCCACCCCAAGGCCTTCGGGCCACATGAATATGAAAATGTAATGGTCAGACTAAAAGGGACAAGGCTCCAGATGAGGATCGGAGTAGGAACATTCACTAGAGCAGAGCTAACCGGAATTGGAAGAATGAGAGGGTATAGGATTTCCATTGGTACTAGGCCTATGCACCTCTGTATAGGATAGCTAGCTGACTAACCTTACTAATGGGGAGTACTAATATCATGAAATATGTAGGGGAGGAGTAGTTCCAAGTTGTCTTTTCTGGGTGATTTCCTCTAAGACCTACGGGTCATGTAATTGTATCTAAGACTTCGGGCCTTGTAAGGGTTCCACCTCATCCCTTGAAAGGTTGATTATAAAAAATAATAAAAAAAGGCCTTCGGTCCATTCAGCCATCCTAAATGTGGAACTTCTAATTTCTTCAATATGCTATTAGCAGCTTTACATGATGAAATCTGACTATAGATGTTCTTAGTCATAGAACATAATAAAGTAATGCATACCTTAAAGTTAAGATGATACTCTTATTTCTATTGATTGGTGAATTGTCATATTTTCTTGTTAGGAATTTTGTAATATCAAGTTAAAATAACAAAATTATCCACAATGGTATTGATAATAAAATTCTTCATCCTCTCTCTCCAGTATTCATGGTCATTTCCATCAAAAATTGGGGTTCTGGTAGGATTTAAGTTATCTATTGATCCAACGTTCAATCCTTTCATTCTAAGAAAAAAATTCTTTTCCAAAAAATAGGTTTGTAGCAAAATTTTATAAACAAAGAGTTTATAAGTAAAATCATTAAGAAAAACATTAATAAGTAAAGTTAAGTAAGAAAACTTGAGCAAGAGAACTTATATGCAAGTATAATTATTTTAGAGACCTCCTATGATATCAATTATAGTATTGAAATAAATATATATATATTTCTTAATTACAATATGGGTGAGGGTGAATTTTAGGTTTAAAAACTTTCATTTTTTTCCTTAAGAAAATCTATGTTTAATAAAGTTAAACAAGATTAATTCACAATCCCTCTTTAGTTATTAATAAAGAAAGTAAATTTCTTAGGATATGATAATATGGGTCAGAGAAAGAAACTTAAACAAGTTTACTTAAGGAAAGATTCTACCTTAAAGCGTATAGAATCTAAATCAGAGTTTGTACAAGAATAAGAATAGTAATAAAGTTACACTTTCTATCTGTAATTAAATGGATTAGAATTTAAACAAACTTGTAACAGGTAACAAGTAACAAATAAATATTTTAACCCAATGATAAGGGTATCCAAAAACCTTGGATAAAGGTCCCTTTATTTATACTTTCAAGAAATTCTATCTTACCCACACCAGGTTAATCCCTCGATACAAAGATTGATATCTGTCTTGCTATCCCCACAAGCCCTCGATTAAGCATGTAATCAGCACCTCTGTCTTCCTATCCCCAAAATCCCTCCATTGTTAACAACATCAATCAGATTCACACTAAGTAGGTTGAAAATGATGTTCACAACATTCATACAAGGAAAGTTGAGTAGAGATTTTTTAGTGTATCACTTCAACTCAGAGCTTCAAGAATTCAATTCTTGAACAACAGTTCTGGAAAGAAACTCCACACTTTTAAATTATTTCAAATGGCTAGGTATTTATAGAAAAAGTCTCAACGATCAAATTCCTCCCCCAACGGTCATATTTCTTTGAAATTTCGGAGGGACTTGTATACGTGGAAGTCATGTAATGGTTAATTTGTAAAATGTTTGATGACATTGTTTTATATAACTAACTATGAGAAACATTACCATACTTAAAAACATTATCACATTTAAGATATGATAAAATCAAACTCTATATTAAGGAAATATGATAACTATAACAAAATCATTTAATCAGATTTTAAGATAGTGTAATTAAGAGTCTAAAAAATATTGACAATTAGATTATAAGGAAACTAATAATCAGATTCTAGTTTTTGTGAAAATCGGAGTCTGATTTTTATGAAAATCAGAGTCTGATTTTTTAGAGAATCAAAGTCTGATTTTTGAGAGAATCAGAGTCTGATTTCTGAGAGAATATGAGTATAATTTCTAAGAGAATCAGAGTTTGAATTATGAGAGAATCAGATTCTGATTTCTGTGAAAACCCGAGTCTGATTTCTGAGAGAATCAGAATCAGATTTATGAGATAATCAAAGTTTGATTTCTGAGAGAATTGGAGTCTTATTTCTGAGAGAATCATATTCTGAATTCTGAGAGAATCAAAGTTTTATTTCTGAGAGAATCATAGTATGATTTCTGAGAGAATAAGAGTCTAATTTCTAATGAAATCAGATTCACAATTCTAGAGAAATCACATTCTGAATTCTAGAAAAATTGGATTCTTAAATCTAGAGAAATCAGATTCTGAATTCTAAAGAAATTTGATTCTCAATTCTAGAGAAATTAGATTATCAATTCTAGAAAAATTGGATTTTTAATTCTAGAGAAATCATATTCTCAATTCTAGAGAAATCAGATTCTCAATTCTAAGGAAATCAGATTCTAAATTCTATAGAAATCGGATTCTCAATTCTAGGGAAATCAGATTCTGAATTTAGAGAAATCATATTCTCAATTCTAGAGTAATCATATTCTAAATTTTATAGAAATCATATTCTCATGAACTATAAGGTTATGAGTTATATATAAGGATCCATTTTTTTGATTAAGGAAAATATGATTATTTTTAGTTATAAAAACATTAGGTAAGGCATTGAAAACTGTAGGTAAAGTCAAAACCATTCTCATAGAAAGAAAATTTTCATTAAGAAAATGTCTCTTAGGGAAAGATAATTTTCCATAAGAAAATGTTTTTATGATTTCCAAAACATAAAGGAATGGAAAAGTCATAAGGAAACTTATTGACTCAACACAACTCACACCGGAGTAGGAAAGGCTCACAAAGATGTATTATGAACTTCTCAATAATTTTTTTTTTCAATCTGAATGGGAATAAGCCGATGAGGGCGATGGTTCTGATTATGGTTATGGGGATGATATTGATCTATTTGATCTATATTTTTTTCTATTTAGACAAGGGATTGTCTCATTGTTTGACACCATCCTTCCTTTTTCTTTCTTATTTATTTTTCTTCCATCTTTAATAAATGGTAATAGGATTCTACTTCTGACTAAAACTTTTAGATAATAGGTGTACCTTTATAAGACTTACACTTGTGAATGTGTTTCTAAAAGAGTAATTTAATATTTAATTGATACTTTCCACACAGAACTTAGTATATTTTTCTTCCATTGATCGAGTTTGAGGAATTATAGGAAAATATACTTACCTGATTCCATTCAACTTTTCAATGAAACTTTTACACTTTTATTGAGTATTTTAATCATTTTCCACTTTTGATTCTAGTAATGAATGATTGAGATGAAGTTTTCATTCCATAAGAAGCAAAATAAACCATTAATGGATCATATAACCCATAAAATAAAGACAAGTTATTTTTCTTATCTAAAAAAATTAGTAGAACAATTTAAGATGATAATCAATATAAATAAACCTTCTCATGAATAATTAATACATTAATTCTTAAAATATTAAAAATAACACCCATAAAAACGATACAATAATTTAATATTTAAATTATAATACCACAAGTGTAATATATATTATTTTATGCTTTATCTACTAAATCCTAAATACTCAAAAATAATTAAACCCCAAAAATTAGGATTATGTCAAAGAAAAACATTGGTATAAAACCATGTTTTTAATTAGGGAATAACTATACATATTAATAGAAACTGCTTAATATATTCTCATTATATCCAGATTCTCACCAGGTGTATTGAATGAAAATTCCTTCCTCAGAGTGTCAAGGGATGATTCAATATCGTTGAAAAATATAAAAGAGTACATAGATCCAGAATCAAATAAAGAATGATTTTATGATCTAAGGACCTATTATCATGACATAAGGGATTTCAACTTCAACTATAGTAATTATAAAATCTTGTCCTTTCTCCCTTATCCTTTTCTGAGGTAAATTAACTTGAAGCTTCAGGTATTAATTTGAGTTTTATTCCATCTCCTTACAGTTGAAACACCAGACATTGATAGTTTCTTTATTGCCTTTTAATTCATGCAGCTAATATACTTTCTCTCCATACTTCATGAAAAGTACCATTCCCTTCAAGCATGTACCAGAGTGTTTCTTTCCATAATTATCACATTTGGTAAATTACATACTTTCCTTTATTTCCTTCACCTCATTTATTTTTTCTTAGTGATTAGTCATACTCTTATTATTTTGATTTCCTTTGAAAATATATAACTTGGATACTTATTTTTTTATCCTAATGACACATGATACCGTATCATTATATGATGAAACTGTTTGAGAGACTAGTTCCCTTTAAAGTATTGGCTTAATCACATCAAAGAAACTAACAGTCTTATTTTTCAGATTATTTTTATAGTCTATAACATACCTTACTAATCTTGTAATGTTTATCTTATAATCAGCAATAATTTACTCTTCTTTTTGTATTATATTGATAAATCTTCTTTCCATATCAGCTCGTTTCTCCTAAGGAAATTATATTTTAATGAATATATCCTTAAAATTATTCCATTAAATTTTCTACATCTCCTCCTCATCAAATTAATTACCACTATTGATCAACATATTCCTTTAAACCATACACCACTGGAATAACTTTATCCTTTTTATTATTTCTCAAATCCAAAAATATATTTTCAAGGGGCATGGTCAACTATTCCAAAATCAATGGATTAGTATTTCCATTAAATTATAATGATTTTTTACACAATAAATGGCCCAACATAGGTGCATTATGATTTGTAATAACATATTTCTTAATACAGGTGTAGGGTCCTAAAAACTTCATAAAGGGAAGAAAATACCGCCATAATCACTTTGCAGAAGGAAGAAAGCATTACCACAGGAATGGTAAAGATAATGTATGAAAATTGAGTTGAAAAATTTAGAAGAAACTTGAATAAATTGAATTTAAAAAAAGCATTAAGTTACCTATGTACCATCAACAGGAAGGGTTTGTGGAAAGCATGAATCACAAACCACCGGTACGCCAAAGGACCCATGAGGTGCTGGCCCACAGAATGATGGCTGGTGAACCAAGGAATCTGTGAATCACATCTTTAACAGAATCAAGCACAAGAAGGCCATCTGCATACCGTCTCACAAAATTAGCAGTTCGCAGACAAAGAAAATCGGTAGGGTTCCACAAACCATGAATCGTGAACCGAGGCCTCTGCAGACCCCGGTTGGTCGAGTCTTCTATGGGTTGAGATATCTCTTCATGGGATTCCACAAATGGTGCTGTATTCCAATAGATATTATTTTCCCCAATGCTCTATAAAAGGATCATAGGAGGAAGAATAAAGGGATGAACAAAGAAAGAATAGAGGAGACCCTAGATATTGGAAGAAATAATTCGTATAGGATTCCAGATTCAATTTCAAATAATCGATGAAGTTCAAGCTGTGAACCAAGTTTTCCTAGGTATAACTAGCTGCATACTATAAATAGAAGTAACTTAATAATAATGGGAAAACCACGAACCTAATTTCTGTCATCGCGAACCAAAAACCCCACACAGATGAACTCCTTATGAACGATAGGTTCCAAGACCCTCCTTCAATACGACACTCTACATAATGTATCTCTATGTGGATCGAACCTCGTGCTGCATAATATATCAGTACATAGATGGAACCCGAACCAGTGTGGTGGATTGCATCCAGGACCATGTATCACTGTGGAGCATGGTGCTCCACACCCAAGCCTGCATACTGCTCCAATACGCAGATGACCCCTCTAACTGCATACTGCTATGGAATACAGAGATCCCCCCATTTGGCATGAGAAAACGATATGTGGAATGGGGAATCTTTGGGTGTCCTTCCCTCTAGCTCTAATCTCGCCCCTCCATTATAGTCCAGTCCTTCATAGCTTCTCTGCGAACCAGTCCCCCCGACATCATTCCAAAGAATCCTCTAAAGCCACCGAACCCGTATGATCAAATCATCAGGTGCATCAACGTGCCCCTTTGAGTCTACATACCAATGGTAAGTGGAGTCATGAAGGCACTCACCACAATGGTTTGGACTCCCGGAATGTTTGTAAGTCTATATTCCCATGGTAACCTGGAGTCTAACCTTGGGACGCTGACAGGAACCTCCTCGTTCTAGGGATTAAGGGTGATCACATTATTTTTTGTTCAATGAGGAATGGTTATCAGTCGAAGGAATCATGTTTTCTTCTCTTTTTGACGAGAGGAGATATTCCTCCCTTTTCCCAAAGTGCATTTTGGGGAACTCCCACTGAGGTAAGTCCCTAACCTTTTGGTAGTTGAGCCGTGTAAACCCCAATGTCATCCCACATTGAAGGGTTCATTGCTTCATGCCCTTGCTCATCATCACCTTGAATTATTTCTCCGTATCCTCACCCTCTCCCATTAGCGGGAGAGAAGGCATGTGGTCACTACTACAAAATAAAGTTATAACCACGGTTTGGAACCGTGGCTATAGGCCCAAAAACCGTGGCTATAGGTTATAGCCACGGTTTCATAGACCGTGGCTGGTATTAGCGTGGCTATAGGGTAAAACCTATAGCCACGGTTTAAAACCGTGGATATATCCCTATAGCCATGGTTTGAACCGTGGATATATCCCTATATCCACGGTTTTAACCGTGGAAACAGCCTATAGCCATGGTTTTCAAACCATGGCAGAATCTTAAGTCTGGAAATATATATAGCCATGGTTTAAAACCGTGGCTATAGGCCTTTTTCCACGGTTCTAAACCATGTCTATAGGCCTTTTTCCACAGTTTTAAACAGTGGCTATATGTATCCCCATTCCATAAAAAATAGCCCCCACCTGCCCCCTTCCCCAGCACTGCCCCCCTGCACTCCCCACAGCCCACTGCACACACCCCTGCCCCCTGCCCCCTGCCCACTGCACCTCCCCCCCATCCCATTGCATCCCCCCCTGCACACACACCCTACCCCTAGCACACCACCTGCCCCCTGCACTTCCCCCTTCCCACTGCACTTCCCCCCCAGCCCACTGCAAACCCCCCTGCCCCCAGCAAACCACCCCTTCCCCCTCACCCTGTCCCCTGCACTTCCCCCCCAGCAAACCCCCCTGCTCCGGTCGGTCAGTAGTGCTACAGTGGTCATCATTGCTATAGTAGGCAAAAAATTGGGTCAGGGCCTTCGACCCCCGGACCCCCAGAGCAGGGGCGCGTTGCCCCCTACAACCCCCAATGAGCTCACCGCGGAGCTCGACCCATGACAGTTGCGGGTCACAAGCATTCAACCCAACCAGATTGGGCAACACCAATCCAAACAAATCCTCATCAGCATTTTCGTTCACATGTTATGAGACTGGTGAGTATCCAATTGAAGACCATTTTATAGCTTTCCAGCTTGAGAACTTCATTTTTAGTTCAGCAATGCTAATCATTAAAGGTTTTTTGGTCATAAGAATGTGCCTAAGGGCTTTGACTGTGGGAGGGTTCCCATGCCCATGGAAATTCCAGAAAAAATCTTCATTTATTAAGAGCTGACTTGCCTCTAGTCTGGGGCCCCCCTTTCTTCATGTTGTTCAGTTTATTGGATTTAGTGTTCTCTTTAGACTTTCCTTTAGAGTCCTTATCCTTAGGACATTCATCAGCTTCCCTAGAGGAAGGGGGAGATTCATCCTTTCCATTTATTTAAATTGTTATATCTTTGGATGGAGCACTGTCATCTACATCTTCCACCCATGATTTCCCACTTAAAGGAAAGAATTTATTTAGAGAGTGAGAAAATCCTATGTCTGCGGCTCTTGAAAATTTCCTTTTTCCTATTTTCGCAGGCTCTACCTGAGTAAAAGAGTCCCCTTTATGAGAATCATGTCCAACCAAATATGAAGTAGGCAAAGAAGATGCATGCCCAGAACCAGCACTACCCAATTGTGTGTCTGGGACTACTTCATCATAGCCATATATAGTAGCACTGAGGTTCTCCTACTATCCACCAAGTGACTCGACTGAACCATGTAGGTCCTACCCTAAATTGTTGATTTTCACCTTATGTCTAGGCATGGTCACAGTAGGAATTTGTGAGTCTGGGACAACTTCATTAGATCCACATTTAGTAGTTCTGAAGTTCTGCTTTCCATCAAGAGCCTAGTCTTAGTCATGTAATTCCTGGCCTGAGTTTTGGGTCACTAATTCTATTCTAAACAATCATTAGATGGGGCCTTATAAGCCTGTTTAGAGACCAAAATCAGTTGATGCGGCTAGGCAGTCACATAGGACACTGGGATATCTTCAGGCACACCATGGAGCTCGACCTGCGATAGTTGTGGGCCACAAGAATTCGACCCAACCGGATCGGGCAACACCAATCCAACACCCCCCCGGCTGGAGCCCCTGGACAGCAGCCCCCCCCTTAAAAATCCAATGCACATCGCTTTCCCCCCTGGACAGCAGACCCCCCCCCCCACAACCCTTGAACCTCCCTGCTGGACCCCCTGGACAGAAGCCCCCCCTGCTGGACCCCCCCTGGACAACAACCCCCACCACACACATCCCTTGCACCCCCTGCTGGACCCCCCTGGACAGCATCCCCCCACCCCCCTGATGGACAGAAGCCCCAGCCCCCTGGACAGAAACCCCCCCTGTTGGACCCCCCTGGACAGAAGCACCCCTGCAGGACCCCCCTGGACAACAACCCATCCCCCCTGCTGGACAACCCCCCCCCCCCACCGCCACACACATCCCTTGCACACCCCTTCCCCCCTGGACAGTAGCCCCCCCTGCAGGACCCCCTGGACAATAGCCCTCCCCCTTGCTGGACATCCCCTCCCCCCCACACATCCCTTACACACCCCTTTCCCCCCTGGACAGCAGCCCCCCCGGACCCCCTAGACAGAAGCCCCCCCCCCCCCCCGCTGGACCCCCCTGGACAGCAGCCCCCCTGCTAGACCCCCCTGGACAGGCCCCTGGACAAAATCCCCCCTGGACAGAAGCCCTCCCCCTGCTGTGTAGAGACCCGAAGCTTAACGTACATGGACATTACATTACTTTTTCAGAATACTTAGTACATAACAAAAACACACACACAAGGACCGTAATAGTTTAGTGTCTTTGGAAACTCGGAATATAATCTTCTAATCATGGTGAAAGATCTTCAACATCTCCCATAAAGATCTTCTTTTTTTCACCTAAAAATTTTCTTTATATCCTAGGGAAAATAAAGCATAAAAGGGTCAGCTCAAATGCTCAGTAAGGGTAAACAAAAGAAATATTAATCACATCATATTCATAAGAACATAAAATTTTGGAAATCTTAACCTGCAAAAGAGATCATAATATCATAACATGGGATAAATCATAGTAGTGAAATGTAATCCCAATAATCATAACTTAAAACATGAAACTTTGTGTCATACACACATAATCATAGAGAATCATTTCTTATTAGTCAAGACTCATTTCCAAGACTATCTTAGTGAACAAAGTCCATTTCTGAACCGAGTTCATTCCTCGTTTCAGTCCTGTTTCACTGAACCGGTTTAACCTGCCGTTCCAGACATGTCTATCTCATGAGATATAAAATCTTTACCCAATGCATTGGAGGGAGATATAGGTCCCACCCATCTCATAATGATACCATTCTTATGTGTGCCACAAAATCATAAACCATACATCATAGCATAACCCATGTAATAAAAATGGGATTCTTAAACATCATGAAATCATAAAACAATTCATATAAGATAAAGGAATTCATAAAAATAATTCCATCACAAAATAATCATATCAATGTAATAATAGGGATAGAAACAGAACCCTTTATTATCTTAGATGGAAAATAATTTTGATAAAACACTTGAACTCCATTCTTGAAGAAAATATCCTTTCTATTTCAAAAACACTTTTCCTTTCTTAACATGTCATACAATTCTAAACTAAAAGAAGTTGATTAAAAATAAACTTGAAAACTTTTAAAGGAAGCTTCTTGGAAATAATTTTTTAAAAAAATCCATTCATGCCGTATAAGTTAAAAAAAACATTTTTCTTGTACTTTTGTCGGAAAAGTAAAAAAGTACTTCGTACGAAAAAACAACAAAAGATTCCTTTCATATCTTTTACTAAAAACTCATCGAAGGGTAAAATTGGATTTAAAAAATTTTAGGTGGATGGAAATAATATTACATATTGTGGAAACATGAATGTGGATGATAAAATACACCCCAATAAATTCCAAAGTATAAACAATCTCAGATAAAAATTAGATTGTGATATTTCCCTTACCTTAGGTCCGATTTGCTTTGTAAGTGTACGAACCTCCTGTATAATGATTTAAATAATGTCATTGACTTATTCTAGAATCATAATCATTGTTATGATATCATATATGGTTCACTTATGACTTTATATTACCCGTTCTTTTGTAAATTCCATGTTAAAGAGCGTTTTGGGTAAAATCGTTTCATTTTTCGTCCGTGTTTTGACTTGTAATTATTCATATGATTACTTAGATCATTATTAAATAATTGAAGAATATAAAACATGATTTATATATAATATATATTCATAATATACATATATATAATAGATCAGTAAATGGAATGAAATACACCGTTCATGGAGACGGTAGGCCGTACGTACGCATGAACGCTGTTTTCGTTTCCTTATTGAGTTGAATGGAATTAAGTAGATGACATACATATATATAAACATAAATCCAGTATCATTATTATTTCATATATTTCATGATTACTTATTATATATACTTTATAATCATTCATGAATGGTTAACGTGGAGAATGAATCTCATCGCGTCGTGGAGACGGTAGTCCGTATGTAAGCACGAGCGATGATATCGTTCTCATGATCGTGGAATTGTATTGGAGTGTATGTATAATATTTCAGAATCAATATCACTTTAAAATAATCATATATAGTTATTATTTACACCATTATACCCATCCAAGTAAGGTGGTGGTGGAAAATAGATTACACCACAGCGTGGAGATGGTATTCCGTACGCACGCACGCGCGGTGATTTCGTTTTCCGTAGGATGAATAGATGGTGAAATAGGGCTGTTTCATACTTATAATAACATATCAGTATATGAGAGATACTGATGTTATTACTTCTTAATGAAACAACATATGAAGAAGAAGTGGAAGAAGAAATAAAGTTGAAAGAATCGGTAACGGACATTACCTCTTCTTTGAAGCGCCTCTTTGAGTCCTCCTCTTAGGGCACTAAAAGTGGTCTTTGAAGATGACCAAGACCTCTAGGATGTTTCTAGGGAAGTGGATAAGATAATTTTTCAGGGTTTGGCCGAGCTTGAAGGCTAAAAGTGGTGTGAGGAAGAGAGGGAGGAGGTGCCCTTTTATAAGGGAGGAGAGGGGCACCTTTGGAATAACAAAATATATTATTTTATTATAAAGTCATATTCAGTTTTTAATAGCTCCAAATTGAGTTATTTAGAAGCTAAGGTGGGGATGTGTCGAAATCTTATCATCCAATATAATTTGGATAATTTTAGTTTAATATTTTAACCTTATCATTTAGTTTTAACTTTAAGTTAGATAATTTTACTTTTATCGTGTCTTTTTGTGTTCTTACACTATAAGGTTAATAAACTCACTATAACAATCCAAAATAACCCCAAGTTGTTTATGATTAATATATATAACCTTATCTAAGTCATTTGGCCGAACCTTATATTTTTAGGAATAAAATAACAATTAATAATATAATATTTGTTTTAAAAACTATTTTATGTCAATTTTGACACTATTTAGTAATTGATTTTTGTGAAAATCATAACAGAATTATTAGTTTGAAAAATTACTTAAATCAATACTAACATGTAATATTAACCTATAAAATTATTGGAATTCATAAAAAGTCTCAAATTACATTTATTTGGGTATTTATAACATCAATTATGTCAATATTTCATTAATAAGATAATTACTGCATCATCATTGTGTCATAAATAAATTAAATTATTTAATGTCTAAAAATTACAAATAAAATACCATTATGTAGTAACTCTTTTTATCGTTCTAATGAATATTTATAGTCTAATTTATCTTATTTATAACCCTATATTAAAAATTATCTACTTATTAAACTTTGATTTTAACTATTTTAACCCTTCTTTAAATAAATTAATAATAAATGTCCTAATCTAATCCAAGTGGGCCTAAATGGTCATATTTTATTACTAAGGTTGTTTTTGGTCGAATTACACTTATCCAATAGAATTAGGACATGTGTTAGGGTAATAATAATATCATTTTTACCCTTAATTACCCTATTTACTTTTAACCGTGGTAAAAAAAGTAAAAAGTTACTATTCACCAAAAATTATTTTCATCTCATTGAACCACATTTTACTTACTGACATCAACCGTTTCTCTTGGATTTTTGAAATTCCACTCACATAAGCGGTAAAATTAAGTTTTATGAAAAATTCATTTTTTTTAACTATCACTTTGTGGTTTCACTATTCATCAAAAAATGAAAGTTTCCAGAAAAATACCAAAAAATAGGCCTAAGCTATATTTGATATTATGAACTCAAAAATGATGTCTATTTTACCAAATTCGAAACATATCAGTTGCATTAATTAATTTAAAAATTAATTCTCGTCGTCAAAATAATTAGCGCGTTCTTAAGAGATAATAACTATCAAAAGATTGACACTTGTTTATGTCTGGTTTAAATGTGAAATTACATCCAATGACCAACATTGTATTAAATTGTAACAATATATTCTAAATATACTTCAAAACCAATCAAATTAATAATTTATCACTATTAATTATTTCGATTAAAAAGGTTGTTTTTAATTAAAATTTATTATTTTTCACTATTCATCAGAAAATGAAAGTTATCCGAAAAGTACCAAAATTTCACCCTAAGCTAATTTTGATATTCCAAATCCAAAAATGAAGTCCATTTTGAAAAATAAAATTTACAAAATTTCAAAAAGTGGTTATTACTATCCATAAAGGGCTAGTTTTAATAATATTTTAATAGCATATCGTTGTTTAGTGAAACTCAGTATTGCGTACTACACACGCTATCGAGGAAGGTCGCAATTGCGTGTAATTCAAGGCAAGTCAAGGATGCATGTTGTGCAAGATCCTTTTGGTGTAGCGTACAACACAAGACATTAATTAAAAAGAATATTTTTCATAAAATCTCGGGGTGTTACATTCTACCCACCTTAAAATAAATTTCGCCCCCAAAATTCGTCGGGGTTATAAATGGTTTACTACTCGAAAGTTTCTTCAATAGAAACCCACATCGTAAAAAGGAATAAAAAAACCAATCTTTAAAAAAAAAGTATGAAACGTAACGGTTACCCAAATAAACTAATCACTAAGTTTCCACATAGGTGAAAATATGGATATGGAAGAGAAATCTAACCATCATGTTCTTATGAAGAGTGGTAGAGAACATGGATATGGAAAATCTAGCAATCACAAAGCCATAAATTTGTGACAATCTAAGGTACCATCTGATTCATCAGATATAAGAGCACTAGGACAACATTTTTAGTTTTCAAGATCATTTCCCTAAAGTTGATGAAATTGGAATTAGAAGAAATACTTTTTTGATTTTGGTATAGTCTCATTGTTGGTCATTCTTTGGACAATTTCCACTTCATATCTTAAAGTAATGAAGTTGAATTTGTCATTCGTGATGTGTTAGCAGATCATGTGATAGAATGATAGGTCATTCCATCTGTCTCAAATAAAAGGTTTGAAAAGTTATCAAAAAATACATAAGTCCATCTATAGTGAGATTAATCATATATGGTTCCTAAAATGGACTTATACTTCTTATATCATTCTGATTAATATAATAAAACTAGTTTCTACTAAACAGGGACTTCCTGTAGTCCAGTGGTAGGCGATAAAGGCCAGTCGCACTTCGGTTGTGGGATCGATTCCCACAGCCTTGTCCGACGCGATGGGCTGTCGCCCATCCTGCAGGTTGTCCTTTTTCTAAAACTACCTTACTATAACATCTCATAAATAATATCGAAAAAACTTCTATCCTTAAACAATACTAACTTATGTCCAACATAATCCATTCCAATCTTTAGGCTTATCCAAAATAATTCTGTCTAATCTCATATTATAGTGAAAACGATTACCAAAGAGTTCATACAACTATCATGTTAATACCATTGTTGATCCCCATATATCATGAGATATGTCTTGTTGGTCACATTCCAAACATTCGAAGGCCTTAATCATGTATTCTCTTGAAAAAAATGAATACCCATTGAACCTTATTGAAAACAAGAATGCTGTTAAAAGTTAACTCTTTCCACATACCAAAATCCTCACAATTCTATATACTCAAACCATGATACACTTAGTCCTTATATCAATCATGAGCTCATGAATACTGCCAAACATTTCATTTTCTCGTTTTCCCTTCATTATGCGCATATCATATTTTTTTCCAAAAATATATCAATCACTTTCCATGGTTACCAGTACCATTGAAAACCACAATAGACCAATACATAAATATTCAAATATTCCACGATACTATATACAAAATTATTTTGGAATCCCATTACATAAACACTTAATCATTCCACCACATCATTGTCATATTCAACATTTCCAATAGTGATCGCTTGTGACTTCCCTTTGTCCTTTTCCTTAAGTGGTTGCTCATGTCGATCATCACTAACCCTTGGATTGGATTAGGGCATTTATTAGCAAAATGCCCCATTTCCTTGCACTTGAAGCATTGAAGTGTTGGTGGTGTGTTCTCTGCAGTATTTTCTTTATTCACATCATTAGAAACCCTTTTTCTATTACTTCAACACTCAGCTGCTCGATGACCTTCTTTTCCACACTTAAAAAACATTTTCTAGTCCCTTTAAGAGAATCTCCACCATGCTTCTTTCCACACTTTGATCATAAGGAAACATTCATATTCTTTTCACCATTATTCTGAGATTTCTCCTTGAACTCCATCTTTCGTTTCTTGTAAAAAAATATGAGATGGATAAGTAACACCAACATCCATTTGTACCTTGATAGCACAACGTACAATTTCTTCATAGCTACTGAAGTCGCTTATAGCTAATGCCCTTCGAAGATTTTGTTTTAAGCTACTGAATAATCGATCAACTTTACTTTCAGGTTGGATGATAAATCTAGATGCATACCTTGAAGGCCTTGTAAAATTCACTTCGTATATACCAAAAGATTCATCATCCTTTTTCTTTAGTTCAAGAAACTCCTTCTCCATCTTTCTTCAAAGAATACGAGGGAAGTACTTATTGAAAAATAAGTTCTTGAACTCGTCCCATTCCATGGACTGAACTTCATCTCTTGGCCTCGTATTCTTGATAAGATTCCACCATTGATCAGAATCACCTTCCAAACGATACACTACTAAGATGAATTTATCATGTTAAGAACATTGAAAAATTGAAAAATATCTTTTCAGTAGTACTGATCCATTTTTCAGCAACAAGTGGATCAGAAGACCCACTGAAAGAAGGTGGATGTTGCCTCATGAAGGTCTCAATAGAATATTGTTCCCTTCTCTTCTCATTTGGAAGTCTATAATGATTCATAGCTTGTGTAAGTATATAAATAAGATTTTTCACTCCATCTCCCATAACATTTGTTTGTTCAGGAGGAAAATCATTGCATTGTCCATTACATTGATCAACACGGTTCCTTCAGGTTCCAACCATCGTCTAAAACCCAAAAAGAATAGTGTGAGAGGAAAAAATCACGCTAGGGAAAACAATATAATAAAGGGGTAGTACCTTCAATATCTAACATCTTGGGTTACCGTAATTCTAGTACTATAACCTATACTTATACTTAACCTTAGGGACATCCCTAGAAATACCTTAGAAATATCTCTAGGGATCTCACTAAAGTTCTCGCATCCTAGATTCCAAAGGTTGACTAAACCTTTCCTCTGATACCAACTGTAGAGAACCGAAGCTTAAAGTACATGGAAATTACATTACTTTTGTGGAATACTTAGTACATAACAAAAACACACACACAAGGACCGTAATAGTTTAGTGTCTTTGGAAACTCGGAATATAATCTTCTAATCATGGTGAAAGATCTTCAACATCTCCCATAAATATCTTCCTTTTTTTACCTAAAACCTTTCTTTATATCCCGGGGAAAAGAAAACATAAAAGGGTGAGCTCAAATGCTCAGTAAGGGTAAACAAAAGAAATATCAATCACATCATATTCATAAGAACTTAAAATTTTGGAAATCTTAACCTGAAAAAGATATCATAATATCATAACATGGGATAAATCATAGTAGTGAAATGTAATCCCAATAATCATAACTTAAAAGATGAAACTTTGTGGCATACACACATAATCATAGAGAATCATTTCTTATTAGTCAAGACTCATTTCCAAGACTATATAAGTGGACAAAGTCCATTTCTGAACCAAGTTCATTCCTCGTTTCAGTCCCGTTTCACTGAACCGGTTTAACCTGCCGTTCCAGCCATGTCTATCTCATGAGATATAAAATATTTACCCAATGCATTGGAGGGAGATATAGGTCCCACCCATATCATAATGATACCATTCTTATGTGTGCCACAAAATCATAAACCATACATCATAGCATAACCCATGTAATAAAAATGAGATTCTTAAACATCATGAAATCATAAAACAATTCATATAAGATAAAGGAATTCATAAAAACAATTCCATCACAACATAATCAAATCAATGTAATAATAGGGATAGAAACATAACCCTTTATTATCTTAGATGGAAAATAATTTCGATAAAACACTTGAACTCCATTCTTGAGGAAAATATCCTTTCTACTTCAAAAACACTTTTCCTTTCTTAACACGTCATACAATTCTAAACTAAAAGAAGTTGATTAAAAATAAACATGAAAACTTGTAAAGGAAGCTTATTGGAAATAATGTTTTAAAAAAATCCATTCATGCCGTATAAGTTAAAAAAACATTCTTCTTGTCCTTTTTTCGGAAAAGTCAAAAAGTACCTCGTACGAAAAAATGACAAAAGATTCCTCTCATATCTTTTACTAAAAACTCATAGAAGGGTAAAATTGGATTTAAAAAATTGTAGGTGGATGGAAATAATATTTCATACTGAGGAAACATGAATGTGGATGATAAAATACACCCCAGTAAATTCCAAAGTATAAACAATCTCGGATAAAAATGAGATTGTGATATTTCCCTTACCTTAGGTCCGATTTGCTTCGTAAGTGTCTGAACCTCCTATATAATGATTTAAATAATGTCATTTACTTATTCCAGAATCATACTAATTGTTATGATATCATATATGGGTCACTTATGACTTTATATTACCCGTTCTTTTTTAAATTCCATGTTAAAGAGCGTTTTGGGTAAAATCGTTTCATTTGTCGTCCGTGTTTTGACTTGTAATTATTCATATGATTACTTATATCATGATTAATTAATTGAAAAATATAAATCATGATTTATATATAATATATATTCAGAATATACATATATATAATAGATCAGTAAATGGAAAGAAATACACCGTTCATGGAGACGGTAGGCCATACGTACGCATGAACGCTGTTTTCGTTTCCTTATTGAGTTGAATGGAATTAAGTAGATGACATACATATATATACACATAAATCCAGTATCATTATTATGTCATATATTTCATGATTACTTATTATATATACTTTATAATCATTCATGAATGGTTAACGTGGAGAATGAATCTCATCGTGTCGTGGAGACGGTAGTCCGTACGTACGCACGAGCGATGATATCATTCTCATGATCGTGGAATTGTATTGGAGTGTATGTATACTATTTCAGAATCAATATCACTTTACAATAATCATATATAGTTATTATTACACCATTATACCCATCCAATTAAGGTGGTGGTGGAAAATAGATTACACCACGGCGTGGAGACGGTATTCCGTACGTACGCACGCGCGGTGACTTCGTTTTCCGTAGGATGGATAGATGGTGAAATAGGGTTGTTTCATACTTATAATAACATATCATTATATTAGTGATACTAATTTTATTACTTCATAATTAAACAACCTAAGAAGAAGAAGTGGAAGAAGAAATAAAGTTGAAAGAATCGGTAACGGACATTACCTCTTCTTTGAAGCGCCTCTTTGAGTCCTCCTCTTAGGGCACTAAAATTGGTATTTGAAGAAGACCAGGACCTCTAGGATGTTTCTAGGGAAGTGGAGAAGAGAATTTGGCAGGGTTTGGCCGAGCTTGAAGGCTCAAAGTTGTGTGAGGAAGAGAGGGAGGAGGTTTCCTTTTATAAGGGAGGAGAGGGGCACCTTTGGAATAACTAAAAATATTATTTTATTATAAAGTCATATTCGGTTTTTAATAGATCCAAATTGAGTTATTTCGAAGATAAGGTGGGGATGGGTCGAAATAATCTCATCCAATATAATTTGGACAAGTTTAGTTTACTATTTTAACCTTATCATTTAGTTTTGACTTTAAGTTAGATAATTTTACTTTTACCCCGTCTTTTTGTGTTCTTACACTATAAGGCTAATAAACTTACTATGACAAGCCAAAAAAACCCCAAGTTGTTTATTATTAATATATATAACCTTATCTAAGTCATTTGGCCGAACCTTAGTTTTTTAGGAATAAAATAACAATTAATAATATAATATTTGTTTTAAAAACTATTTTATGTCAATTTTGACACTATTTAGTAATTTAATTTTGTGAAAATTATAACAGAATGATTAGTTATAAAAAAGTTACTTAAATCAATAATAACATGTCATATTAACCTATAAAATTAGTGTAATTCATAAAAAGTCTCAAATTACATTTATTTGGGTATTTATAACATCAATTATGTCAATATTTCATTAATAAGATAATTACTACATCATCATTGTGTCATAAATAAACTAAATTATTTAATGTCTAAAAATTACAAATAAAATACCATTATGTAGGAAAGATTTTTATATTTCTAATTAATATTTATAGTATAATTTATCTTATTTATAAACCTATATTAAAAATCATCTACTTATTAAACTTTGATTTTAACTATTTTAACCCTTCTTTAAATAAATTAATAATAAATGTCCTAATCTAATCCAAGTGGGCATAAATGGTCATATTTTATTACTAAGGTTGTTTTTTATCGAATTAAACTTATCCAATAGAATTAGGACATGTTTTAGGGTAATAATAATATCATTTTTACCCTTAATTACCCTATTTACTTTTAACTGTGGTAAAAAAAAGTAAAAAGTTACTATTCAACAAAAATTATTTTCATCTCATTGAACCACATTTTACTTACTGACATCAACCGTGTCTCTCTGATTTTTTAAATTCCACTTACAGAAGCGGTAAAATTAAGTTTTATGAAAAATTCATTTTTTTTAACTACCACTTAGTAGTTTCACTATTCATCAAAAAATGAAAGTTTCTAGAAAAATACCAAAAATTAGGCCTAAGATATATTTGATATTATGAACTCAAAAATGATGTCTATTTTACCAAATTCAAAACATATCATTTGAATTAATTAATTTAAAAATTAATTCTCGTCGTCAAAACAAATAGCGTGTTCTTAAGAGATAATAACTATCAAAAGATTGACACTTGTTTATGTCTGGTTTAAATGTGAAATTACATCTAATGACCAACATTATATTAAATTGTAAAAATATATTCTAAATATACTTTAAAATCACTATTCATAACGGCTAGTTTTAATAATATTTTAATATCATATCGTTGTTTAGTGAAAATAGGTATTGCGTACTACACACGCTATCGAGGAAGGTCGTGATTGCATGTAATGCAAGGAAAGTCAAGGATACATGTTTTGCAAGCTCCTTTTGGTGTAGCGTACAACACAAGACATTAATTAAAAAGATTTTTTTTCATAAAATCTCGGGGTGTTACATGCTGGACCCCCTGGACAGCCCCTCCCCTGTTGGACCCCCTGGACAGAAGCCCCCGCCCCCTGCAAGACCCCCTGGACAGCAGCCCCCCCCCTCGCTGGACCCCCCCTGGACAGCAGCCCCCCCTACAGGACAACACCCCCCACATCCCTTGCACTCCCCTTTCCCCAATTGTCAGGTTAGAGGAGATGAGGTTTAAAATTGTTGGAGGAAAGGAAAATGTGGGACCAACTAAACAATTGAGGTTCAGGCTCAACATCAATTTTGAGGTTCAGGCTCAATAGAAGTTGGTAGCTACTGGGGTCCGAGCCATGGTGGTGTTACCCCTTTCTCCAGAAGCCCTCCCATTAAACATAATTATCAGTGGAGGAGGTACAGAATGGGAAAATAATCCTATGTTGGTTAGTGGTACTGATAGGGAACATGGTTTAGTATATGTTCAGCATGGATTGTGATACAAAATAAAATTCAGTTAGAAATGAAAATAAATCATGCTGAAACATACACCTACAGATGGAAGTGGTCTGACTATTGTTCTTCTACATTCTTACAGTAGGTGGATGTCAAGGAGGAATATCTAGCTCCAAACCATTTTCCTAATTTATCTTACCAAAATATTAACATGAATTAACATTAATACCCCTATAATTTATCTTTTTTGCTTGTGTTCTTATTTCTCTCCAAGAACACACACATAATCATAATGGTTTAGTGACTCTAATGAGGAACTATGAGTTTAGTGGATCAACCGAGGATGATGTATTTGTGTATGGGGTGATCATTATTGGATGGGAATAGGTGAGGATGAATCTAATGGAAACTCAATGAAACAATAATGTGACGATCATCAATTCACAAATCATAGTTTCACACACACATTGGGTGGAAGACAACTCGATCTCTACCTATATTTAGGTTGGAAAATTGTGTATTACAATATTTAGGTAAACACGAATGGAAACAAATGTGGCTTAGATATACTTTTTTTATGGTGATTATTAAAGAAAATATAGAATCGATGTAATAAAACATGGAATAAAATATGAGAGGGTAGAACAAGAGCCAACATATGGATTTGGATGAGGCGTAGAAGAAAAGCATGAAGTTATTAGTTTTTGATTTAGAAGAAAAAACTCTTTAGATTTTGAATAGAATTGAGCAAAATATGCAGTGAGGATTAGAAAATGAAAAAAAAAACTTGATAAGCACTGAAAAATCCATAATTTAGATAAATGGGATGGATGGAGTGCAGCGTGCTCCTTGATACATTTCTGGTTACAGAGGTTGTCGAACAATTTGAAGAGCTATGAAGCGTCTCACAGTTAGTGGAATTACCAACATTATTTGGAGACAATCCATTTGTATGGATTACAAATTTACCCACAAAATGACTTATTTTTGAATGAAACCAATGAGAAAACTATATGAATAACGTAAATAGAGATGACCAATGTAATGGTGTGATAGATATGAGTCATCATGAATTGGGGGAATATAAGTTGAATGGGTTATGCTTCCACCGTTGCCAACCATACAGACCAATGCACAAATGCCCTGAAAATATTTTTTGAGTGTGAATCCAGGAATTCAGAGAACTTAGGGAATTTAAGGAGGAGGGAGACCTAGAAAAAGAAAAATATTTGGTCATAGAAGATGGAGAATGATAACATGGTAGGAAACTAGTAGAATGAGCAAGATAATCGATTGATCTCTAGAGTATGCATGAGGTTAAGGAAAATTATATGATGCTCACCATATGTATATCAAGTGTTATGGTAGTTATTTTACTGGATAAAAGAGCCATCCATCTATTTACTTCTAGAAATCTTGCCAAAATCACAAACTTGAAGGTTTTAATTACCAAACCATTTGTTTTTACTCATGGTTGTGGTTCTCATTATTTTTTACAAGACCTATGAAAATAGATTTAGGTCAGTATAGAGAATTACAACAGTACAATTGATACATTTGTTTTTGACCCTATGGGACTATATGTAGTCTTTAGGATATAATGGATAACAATAATGCATAGTGTTTTGACTAGACAGGGTTATAAAACAAAGGGATTTTTATAGTAGGGGTAGGAAATTAATCTCTATGTAAATGAAACCTCTATAGTGTGACCATGGGGACTTAAAAACCAGATTCAACAAAGAATAATACAATTGAGTGATGCGAGAGGAGGTTTGTATAGGCTCAAGGTAGAAATGTAATGAATGGATGAGGTGATAAAGTTCATGAAAAAGGATGATAGTCTTATCCCCAGGTGATTAGGCCCTAGTAATTCCAACGTAAGAGGGATGTCATTAATGAGGGGTGGGGGTGCTAGCAAAGAGGAAACTCTACTGCAATATTTGGAATCCTGAAGGATCCTGGACTAAGATTTGGTATACGTCCCTCACGTGGGGGATTAGCATGAATATTGAGAGAGATCTATTTCCCATTCTACATAATTTGGAGAAGTAATAAAGAAAGTGAAAAAAATTTAGATATAAGGGGGAGAAACTTTAGGAACCTGGATCAATCACATGAATGGGGGGGAGGCAGGGAGATGAGCACCTATATGCCCTTGTGAAAATGAAGCTTTTCATTCAGTGAGCATGAAGCCAACAGATTATGAAATTAGGGGAGAAGAGGCCAATTTTGAAAAGACTCAGTCTATATTACATGTGGGTAAATACCATTATAAAAGACTCAATATAGAATGGATTTTGTAGAAAATTAGGAGTTGAAGAAAAAACTAAAAAATAATCTAAATAATTTTTCCCTACACCAACCTTCTTCACCATACAGTGCACCATTCCTCTTCATCAAAAAATATGGGTAAATTCACCTTTAGACAGCCCTTGGACACCCCACCTTACACCCTCCCCTGCCCTGCAGATCCCCCAGGACCCCGGACAGCACTTGGACACCCCACCTGCACCCTGACCTGCAGCCCCCCAGACAACCCTTATACACCCCCAAGACAACCCCTCCTGGACACCCCACCCGCACCCTCCCCCCTGCCCTGCAGACCCCCCGACACCCCCCAGACAGCCCTTGGACACCCCACCTGGACAACCCCTTTTAGAAAATTCTATATCCATCAGTACCTTCAATTCATTATGAAATAATGCTAAATGAACAATGACTTGAAACTTTTCCAAGAATAGTCTTTGTCTGGCTTATTCTGAATAATAGACTTCCACCACTTATAACTCGGACCCTCTAGTGAGATGGTTACAAAAATAACCTTAAGAGACACATAAATCTAAATCTAGATAAAAATATCCGCAACCTTCAATACCGAAACCAATTCATCCTAAGAATCTTGTTTCCCAGAAATTATTGTGAGGCTACCATCTTGATTCTAGGGGGCCGTTGCAGGCTGAAATGAAGGTGGAAGGAGGCTGGTGTGGACTGGATGTGGCTGGAGTAGGGCCAAATCATGGAATAAACGTAGCGTGATAGTGGCGTGACCGCGACGTGATCGTGGCGTGACCGCGACATGACCGCGGCGTGACCGTGGCGTGTTGGCCCGGTCCAGTGACATCCGCAGGGGGGAGGGCTGCTGCGGGCTGGAATGCTGGTGGCAGCGGGCTGAAATGAAGGTGGAAGGGTGCTGGTGTGGGATGGATGTGGCCGAAGCAGGGCCAAATCACGGCGTGACCGCGGCGTGACCGCGGCGTGACCGCGGCGTGACCGCGGCGTGACCGCGGCGTGACCGCGGCGTGACCGCGGCGTGACCGCGGCATGACCGCGGCGTGACCGTGACATGTTGGCCCGGTCCAACGACATCCGCAGGGCAACATCTTCCGTCCAGGAGCGAAGGGAGCGGGAGGAGGCTGGAATGCTGGTGGAAGGGGGCTGGTTGCAGGTGTTGGGGAGATGGTGCGGGCTGATTCAAAGGTGGCAGAGGGGGCTGTTGCGGGCTAGAGTGCTGGTGGCGGTGGGCTGAAATGAAGGTGGAAGGGGGATGGTGTGGGCTATATGTGGCTGGAGCAGGGCCAAATAACGGCGTGACCGCATCGTGTTGGCCTGGTCCAATGACATCCACGGAGCAGTATCTTCCCTCCAAGAGCGAAGGGAGCAGGAGGAGGATGGAATTCTGGTGGAAGGGGGCTGGTTGCAAGTGTTGGGGGGATGGTGCAGACTGATTTGAAGGTGGAAGGGGGGGTCTGTTGTGGGATAGAATGCTGGTGGAAGCAGGCTGAAATGAAGGTAGAAGGGGTAGGTGTGGGCTGGATGTGGCCGGAGCAGGGCCAAATCATGACATTACCACGGCATGACCGCGGCGTGACCGCGATGTGTTGGAGCTTTCTAACTAAAAGTTGTTGCTCCCCACTAGTTATACGCACCTTCACACATTAAATGTATTTTACATAAACCTTCAAATTAAATGGGCAATGTCAAACATACAATTTAAAGATGAAGGTGGAAAACATAAAAAACATTGAAAACAAAGTAGAAATATGAACCTGGATGTTTGTTTATGCTTCCAACAATAGTATGATTCGATCTTCAATAGGTGCATGAGGTGTTGTCCAACTTTTTTCGTGCCCAGATAACACAATAAAAATGTTATTAAATAGTGAAATAACTAAACGAAATAAAAGAAAAGAAAAGGGAAAAGAATTTTTAGGTTTCAAACCCGGAACATGGGCTGTTGTTAACCTATCCATAGCTGCACCCCTCCACCCTCCCCCCTGCCCCCTGCCCCCTGTCCCCTGCCCCCTGCCCCTACCCCCTGCAACTTGCCTCCCTGCCCCCTGCAACCTGCCCCCTTCCCCCTGCCCCCCTCCAACCTACCGCCCTTCCCCCCTGCCCCTACCCCCTTCCCCCCTTCCCCTTGCCCCCTGCCCCTACCCCCTGCCCCCCTCCAACCTGCCCCCTGCCCCCTTCCCCCTGCCCCCTGCCCCCTCCCCCTACCCCCCTGCCCCCTGCCCACCTCCAACATTCCCCCTGCCCCTGCAACTTTCCCCTTCCCTTCGCCCCCTTCCCCCTACAACCTTCCCCCCTGCCCCCCTGCAACCTGCCCCCTGCCCCCTGCCCCCCTCCAACCTGCCCCCTGCCCCCTGCCCCCCTGCCCCTACCCCCTGCCCCCTACCCCCTACCCCCTGCCCCCTGCCCCCTGCCCCCTGCCCCCTGCCCCCTCCAACCTGCCCCCTTCCCCCTACAACCTGCCCCCTGCCCCCTGCCCCCCTGAAACTACTTATTTTGTTATGCGAGGACATCTAAGGCATGGAGGCACCATGCTGAAATTTTTATGGGATTCTGCTACTTGTTGAATAATATTTATCTAGGAAAATTATTCTCATAGAGCATAAGCTGATGCCTCAACATCGATGTTTCCCATGCCTTCAAATTCAACAGTGTATTATTTAATCAATAAAGGCCTTCATGTACCTTCAACAATTGAAATAATTCTAGAACATCATCCATGGAACTGAAAAAAACCACCATAGATAGTGTGAAGTAGGTTCATGACAATCAAAAGATCCACCTAATATCAAGTCCAAGAGACGATTATTCATAATAGTGTCGGGCTTTAGGGGTGTTCATGTGTTGGGTCGAGGGTGTTTTGGGGCTCGACCCAAAAAAAAGATTAGGTCGATCACGTGCCTTGTGAGAACCTGACCCAACCCGACCCAACCCGCTGGGGTCAGGTTACCTAACACATGGCCAAATGAATCATCCCAACCCAACCTGTCATGGTTTGGGCCAGTTTGGGTCAAGTTATATGATCAAAACCCAACCTAATGCACCTAAACCCAAACCCAGACCCATGCACCCCCTAGACCCCTCACCCCCTACAGTAGCCCCTCCATCTCCCCACCCCCACCCCTCGGCAGCCCCCCTCCCCCAACCCCCTACAGCCCCCCCATACCTAGACCCAACCCAATATAGCAGCAGGGTGGATTCCAAAAAACACCATCCAATTCCAAAATGCAAACCAAAATGCAGTGACATCAAAAAATTTTAGCAACATCCAAGAAAATACAAACCAAAATTCAAAACAAAATAGGGGAAATAACAACATCCAAAATGAAGTGGCATCCAAAAATGTAGTAGCATCCGAATAAATGTAGTTGCATCCAACCCAGAAAAATGAAACAATGAAGAAACGTCATAAATATAAACAATAAGGAAGGTCACAAACTCCATAAATTTGATCATAAAATCGTATATAAATTTAACAACCAAACAAAACAACAGTGGCATAAAATTCTGTACACAACAAAACAGGGGAAACAAATAGGTGTAAAGTGAATAATAACATGGGTAAGGGAAGCCAACCTTTTACCTAAGCAACAAAATTAATAAATGTGATCCCAAAATATTTCTATTAACACCATCGGGAACAATCTTGTTACTTATCTACCACTTCAATTAATTGGTGCAATTAAACTTGGTAAACCCCCACTTCCTACTGACAATTGGAATAAAATGCATGAATTCAAACATCATTCTGTTTTCTTTCTTTTTCTTTCATTTAGTACATGTGAAGAAAATAGATCCTTATGTCCTAATGAATTAGTTCGCTCCATCCTAAAAGTAACTCAAAAAAATACAAAAGATTATAGAAAGTTATCAAAATAAACAAAGCAACCCTACTAGATAAGATATTTTCCATTTTATCCTTTGATAAAGAAAAATCTTTCAAAATAAATGTATAATAAAAAGATTATTAAATTAAACTACATTCAAATAAAAAGGGTAAACAGATTATTCATTTTCTTTAAAAATAAAAGAGATATTAAATAATCAATCCCATTTTCCACAATTAATACCATTACACTGCACTCATGTAAACTTTATGTGGTCATAAAAAGAGAGAAAAAAGAAAACCCTAAAACTTATTTTGATCAGTGAAAATTCTATAAAACTTTTAAACAATGAAATCTTATGAGTGGTATAAAATTCATGAACTCGTGTAACAATGCTTGTGAATAATAGCTATCTACTATGATGCTTGTCATCAACTCAATTCTTGTGAATACCAACAAGCTACTATGGGTCTGTTTTTAATAAATTCATAGGTTGTGGAACTTTTTTTATAATTCAACTTTCAACAGTGTTGGGGTGAAGGATGTAAAACTTTCTTGTATTGGGGTATTTATAGTGGGAGGGAAATAGGAGGGAGATTCAAAAAGTACATAGAAATTGAAAGCTGAAGCGCCAGTGGATTCCTGCTTCTTAAGGGCCGCTGTGAACCACATGAGAGAGTTCGTGAGAGAGGTCGACGGTTTAGAGTGGAGGGTCACGGTGAGAGAGGTCGCCAGTTGACTCATGATGATGCCGTCCTGGAAGATGCTTCATGTTGAACCTCAATAGAACTGCAAGGGCTGCAATGTGAACTATTCTCTAAGGTTATGGCTGAAGGGAGATCAGTAGTAGGGGCTAGGGGGTGCATGGTGGTTCTTTTCTGGGTCTACAATATCTGAGGTCAAACTAAGGTGCTACGTGTAAAATGAAGCTGGGAAAAATTGAAAAGGGATGGATCATGTATCTTTAGACTACAACTCCATATGCTGGTTTGGGAGTGTGAAAATGCTACAACAAGACTCCAAAGGTGCAACATCGAGGGGTGGGTCTGAAATCTAGAATGTTGGGTCTGCAATGTACGTTCAAGTGGTCTACAGTTGGCCTGATGGTACATGGTGGGATATCTGTAGCTAAAATGGGGGCTTGAAAGCCCTATATGAGTGTGTGTAAAGGATGTCAAGGTAAGGTCGAGCCTGTGTGGTGCAGGTCTTCAAGGGCCGGTGCTTCGTGTGAAATGTTGCAACATGTAAAGGGGGTTGAACAAGAAGGTTGCTAAGCTGGGCATTGATGTCTACATCAGGAGATGGACCAACGTGGTGGCCATCTGTAGGGATGTAATTCGACTATTTGAGGTACCAGAACTGCAGCAACATATCAAGAGGATCTCTACAGCATATTAGGGCTTGTGCAGGGGGATCTTCAAGGATTGGTTCGGATTTCATGGGCAGTGGCGGGCACAGAAAAATAGTGGAGGAACGATCTCTGGGTCCCTTCAATCCCCAGGGTAGTGGCAACATGATCCTATAGCCCTTCGATCGAAGCTCCTGAATTTTATTATCTCAACATCAAATCCATGAACTCAAAATAACCTCTTTGATGGTAGTAGTAGCGGCATGATCCCTTGGGAAGTCACAGCAGACTTCACCCCCTGATCGCAACTGTAGTGGTGCCCAGAATCAGCATGAAACAAACTTAAAAGACTCTCAGACATCCATAAATTGAATCATTCAACACTTTTGATGGTGTAGAATACTTGGAAAATTTGCATTCACTATGGAAAGATCACAATTTCCTCCTTTCTTGGACTTCAATGTGAACCGAGCTTCACCAAGGATCCTATATTGATCTGATGCAGTGTCTAAGCCCCTCCTTCGTAGCAGCGACGAAGCTAGGGTTTATCGTCCTTGTTGTTATCAAACCAAAAATGTATCCACGAGAAGCCTCCTGTCTCCATTGAAGCTAAAAAAATGCTGGAATCCCCTTCTTTGAAGCAGATTAAACGAGGAGATGCGGACAAACACTCTGATCTGTGTAGCTCGGGGGAGGCCGTCGCGGATCGGGGGAGGAGGAGAGGTGAGGCCGACGAAATCCAAAGAAAAAAAAAGAAACACTAATGTTTAGAAGTTTAGCCACAAATTCTTAATTAAAGCATGGCTATAAACAGTCTATAGCCACAGACCTATAAAACCATTGCTATAGGTCTATGGCTATAGCTTAAATTTCTAGTAGTGGGTTGGTTAGATCTATCACATATTCTTGTTTCTCAAACTGAGCATGACTCACTTGGGCTTAAATAATGGTGATGATTACAAAATCCACACAACCAACCCATTATAAACTACAAGAACTCTGATTCCTTTTCAAACTAGGATATGTAGGACACTTCTTGAATGCTTGAGCTCAAAAGGGTTCCCTTTCTAAAGAGTTCACCCAATCATGTTCCCCTCAAATGGACAGCTTCCATGCGTAAGCCTCAAAATGTACCAAACTATATGGGATATGATTCCTCTCCCGAGGATATGTAGTAAGCCCATATTATGGGTCTGATCCCAACATCAAGCCATCTTTTTCCCCTCTGGATGACGATAAACTCCAGAATGCATTATTGAATGGATTAAGTCAAAATTGCCTCCGTATCATCAAATCCATGTATGCCTATGATGATCCTGTAAAATAGGGGTATCCCATGGATACACTCTTCAGGAATAAACCAAGGATTCCTGAACATATGAACCCAACTTAAATCTACAAGAGAGTCCCAGAATAGGCAATAATTCCCCCCAAAAGGGTGATAAGAGCCTGAACTCCCATCCTCTTGACCAATGGATTCTTTAAGTGTCGTTGGCCAAATGTTCATCTAAAGAGTGACTACCTTTGGAAAGAAGGTCCATGAATCATGGATACTAGGGCCGTTGGGTGTTTCTGGCTCCATGAATAAACCCATTGGAGACCATATGAGGAATTCATATCCCAAGAGAACTGATTGCACAAATACCTAACCCCATGAAATTTACTATTGAGATCATTTCACTATGGCACCTCCTTAGTAATGCAGAAGGGATAAACTGTCCAGTCCCCATGGGGTCAATCCAATCCCCCCTTAAAGGATAACGATGCAGATAGGGTAAAAAAATATAGTGATGGGAAAGTCTCTATAATAATGGACGAATGATCATCACCTGTTGGACCATTTTTTCATTTTTACCAAACTCGTAAACACACCACCTTAGAGGGTGAAACAAAAATGGTGAACCCGACGTGAATCCTTAACCATGGTGGTGGTTTTACCCCACTCAATCCCCTTCGCCTCCCAACAAAAAAAGAATGGGGGCCAAGCTGAATCGTCAAATATGAATGTGATTAAGAGATTCTAATTTGAAAGGGTTTTTTTTCTATATATTTCACACACACACACACACACACACACACACATATATATATATATATTTCATGTTCCCACATAGACACATTCGATCCAAATGACATCCCGATGAACAATGCAGACATGTGCCTCAGTGATCCTGTAAGAAACTGGGGCCTCAATGAAGAGTAAGACCCCCTCACCTACCCAGTTTCTTCAACGCTGGGTATCCAACATGATGATCTAAGATTACCACAAAAATGGTATTGTCCCCACATTGGATGCCAAAAGACAGACCATCCACTCTGCAAAAGATTACCAACCGCCTCCTCATCTTCGGTCGAAACCCCATCATAGGGCGTCCCCAGTGGTCATCTCGAACTATTTCTGGAGCCTGTCCCCGAAGTGTGATAATGAATACCTCCCTTTTCTTAGGGAGGTAGATGAAGTCGATAACGACAACTTCATATCAACTGTACAGGGGTCCTACTCACTACCCTCTACGAGAGAGAATCGTCACTAACACCAAGCAACCAAGACTCCTCACTCCGAAGAGGATCTTATGCCAAGGGAACCTACTGAAGTCCAAAACACCTGGGCCCCTCAGGCTGCCTAACGAGGGCAGAAAATATATAATAAAAAATAGGCTATAACCTTGTTTCCTAATGTGCAAATCTGCCATACAAATGCGGAAACATTCAACTGGCAGACATAAAACTCTCCCCCCTCCACTAAATCCCACCATAGAAATAGGGTGGCACAATATGAGCATGTGAATGTTCCTGCTAGTGCTCACTGGTCCTACCATACAGACAGAGTAAAGAATTACAGGAAGATGCAGATATCTACCGATGCATAAGAAGGTCATCATCCAAATAGGATAGAAACTAGCTATAGGCAGACACAAATACCTGTTTATGTGTATCAATCCTTCCATCCAAATAGGGTGGAAAGAAAATATGAGAAGAGTAAAATTCTTGTGGATGCATACAAAGATCATGAGACAAATACAAAAAAAAGAAAGCAGATGAAAATTCCTGCTCATGAATATGAATCCCACTAGTCAAATAAATTGGCAGTCAGAGAAGACAACCGGCTACCGACTCATTCCTCTATCCCGACATAGGTGAACTGCCAGTATCTAATAACAACCTTTGGAGGACCAGAGCAGGAACAAACTCCTTCTCTGACATTGGAATGGGCCTTCATACCCGTTCTATCCAAATATGTATCTCATCACATCATTGAAATGATGGAAGATTCGATGTCGATTCCAAACCATATCCTCCAAACATGCCAAGATATCATTGCATTGATGATAAAGGTGAGGAACCATGCCCACAACCTAGTTTCCTCAAATAGAATTACTTACTCGCAAAATGAGTTAGTCACTCCGGAGTAATTATGCATCCCTTCTCTAGTCCAGGAGGATCGACGACAATATCCCACGATACACAAACAATCAGATCGGGAACAAACACCCTTTCTAACTGGGGGATGTTGGTCCAATGTGGTGGCCACTCCAGGGAAGGCATATATCTTTTCCAAAGATCAAGATTCCTTTTGGCATATCCTGGTGGAATCATGGGAACTAACAAGACAAGGACCCATACATGAAGGCCGTTACCAACATCAGGAAGCCCTGGTTACCTGCCAAAGAGCACCCAAGAATTAAATGAGCCAAAGGCAACTGAAAAATTAAGAGCATATACATGATCTTTATATGTTGGAAGATGTATTTATTGACACCATAGAACATATATCAATAAAGTATCAATAACATGTCAGTCCATTACCAAATTATGGAAGTGGTAGTAGTAGTTGCAAAGGCCCACCCTGAAATGTTTCTCCCAGCAGCTCTGAACGTCTTCCCCAAAGCTCCCATAGGGGCTTACTCCATGGGCTAGGAATAATCGATCACAAGACCCCATCTCTTGATGCATGTCAGGGTAGTCCTCCCCTTGACCTAAATATTAGCCAATAAGAATTTCCTACCCTTACTGTTGTCCACCCTGATGGTCCTACCTAGTGTATACACTGCAAATATGATTCTCCCTATAGTCGGACGTCGAGTCATGATAGTATTACTTTCCATGATGATAGTCATTGATAAGGACCTCCCCGCAATGACAGTTGCTGTAAAGGAACTCCCCATAGTAACATCAATAAACGAGAAGGTCCTCCCCTCATTGTAGTATATCCTGAAGGCCCTCCCCAGGATGCACACCGCGGAAATTATTCCTATAACCAGAAATCATGCTATGATAGTAGTCCTCACCATCATAGCAGTCATCGAGAAGGTCCTCCCCTTAGTGACAACAAGAAGCAATAAGTTCCTCCCCTTGCTGTAGCCTACCCTGGAGGTCCTCTCCAGGGTATACGTCGTAGAGAAACTCCCTATAGTCGGGCATCAAGTTGAAATGGTATCCCTCTCCATTGTAGCACCAATTGTAAAGGTCCTCACCACAATCAAAATTCATACTAGGAAGAAGACCCTCCCCTTGGTAGGAAAAATATGAGAAATCCCTCATATGATGAGTTACTCAGAAAGATGGAGTCAGACATACCAGAAACTCTGTTTGTGATGAGTGATATCCTTTCTCAACCATAGGATGGTCCGGGGCCATGCTCATCTTCTGATCCACCCTCGAGCCATTCACATACCAATGAGGATCCCACTAGCTCGACTACTTTGAATGAAATTATTAAGAAGTAATCAAGCCAGGCATATCAAATAGAGGATTCCACAGAAGAACAAAAAGATGATATATTTCTTGTGAGAAGACAACTATCTAAGGATAATATACCCATGATGTATTGTCCTACGACCACTTCTCAATTCGACATACCAAGGGAGTTTTCTGAGGAATGCATGCATGAAATTCGCCTCAATATATAGACAACTATTCTCCAGATAAAATAAAAGTTCTTTCCCTATGAAGAGTATGCAAACCATGTCAACATATTAGTGGAGATTCAATATTTAATAGACCTGTAATCCCTCCCATATGCATGGAATACATGATCATAAACGACAAAGAGAAACCTTATACTAGCTTTCCTCCACGCACTGCACAAGTTGCATTGTCTCATTGGCAATGCCCTGTTTGGAGTTTATATTCGGGGATGGGGAGAACATGGAGCTCTAAACATCACCCCACGTCCCATCCAAAAGACCATGAAAATGACATCTTCCAATTTCATTTACCAATGGAAGTAATAAAATGAAATCCCTGCTTAGGAAAGATGGGATACTCAACAAAAAATGTCCTGGAGTAGGTCTCAAAAGTGTCAGTCCCGATGAGATCAAGCCATCGAAAAACTTATGATCTAGGAAAATGATAAAATCTAGTATGATTCCCACTTAAGGGAATCCAAATAGAAAGAAGTTCTCATGTTTTTAAAGGACAATAAATACTGCGTGGATCTAGCACTATACTTGTCTCACACCCACCCGAGAATCCGTGAAATAAAAAAGGTGGAAATAGCAGCAGCTATCACCGAAATGCGGGAGTAGCCCGAACCCGTAGGGCTGGGGGAATTTTTAACTGAAATTTCCACCGTAAGACCAAAAAATCCAGGTTGTAGTGCATTAATGGAAGAATGAGAGAAACCCCAGCCCGCAAGGCTAGGGGCATTTTTACCTCAAGTTCCTGCACAGCGGACGTCTGTCTTCTCCTATCTGGGAAGAACAATGAGCAGAGAGTTCACCCCTTCCACCACATCTCGTGGTTCATACCCTCTAAGACGAAGGAACATTACAAGGTCCGATCAGGGATCCCTTTGGGTCAATTTTTCCTAGAAATCTGAAGAATATCGCAGAATGGAAGGACAAAGTCCAACAAAGGATGCATAAATCTTTCCTACCATTCGACACCAGGTAAAACAACCCCAATGCAATATGAATAAGTGAACAAGGTAAAAATAAACCCCACAGATCTCATAGTAAATGATACAAAGGTAGAGGATTGAAGAGAAGATGGTTCTATATTGGAGGCATACCACACTGAGCCTAATGGCATGAATACCCAGAACCAGAGAGTTGTCCTAAATTTTGGCACCCCCTTAGTTAATCTGTCATTACCTCTATCTTGAAACCCCAACAAAGAGAATAATAAATCCCAAGTAGTCTATAAAACACCTAATCCTACCCTTAATAATGTGTCCCTCACTCTCTAGGAAATATTTTCCAAGAAGGAGGAAGAAATGAAAGATCTCAGGTGAATTAATTCCGATCTACATCGAGGGAGATATCTTTCTAGATATGTTTCCCCTAAAGAACGTCAACAGGTGTTCCCAGAAGAGGTTCCCCTACCACAGGAACTCATCCCAGTATGTGAATTCAAGCTCGGATTCCCATCCAATATAGCACTGGGACTATCAACCTAATTAAATACAGCCCCTAAAGGACATCAAGTCTTCCTTCCACTGGGAAAGCATCCAGAGTATATTCTGGAAAACCCACAAATGATACCCCCAGCTAGATATCCACTCCAAATTCTAGCAGTACTGGAACATCCAACTTTGGACCCGACTGCACACACCCAAGATCAAGTCCGATAGGATTTGAATCAAAGAATATTGAATACCGTCGATCATCTAACAGCTCAACTAGAATCCATGGAATGGCAGTGTGTTCTGATTCAACCAGAGTGAAAAACCTTCCATGATCGGGTGATCAATGTTTCATTATTGAAAAAATTTAGAAACCCTATATTCCTAGTGTTCAATGGTTCAGGAGACTCATGACAACATCTAATGAACTGTTCCTCTTACTGTGATCCCATGATGGGAACTCCATAACATTAAGAAGTAGTAAAACTTAGGTGCTTCATGTGAACCCTACATGGTTCAGCCTTGGTATTGTATACTAGCTTTCCAGATAACTCAATCACAGGCTGGGAGGACCTTCGACGATATTTTCTCTTCCAGTCCAGTTTGACACTTCCTAATACAATGGTTAGTGATCTCATAAACTCTAAGAAGAGAGAGAATGAAAGAGTTTTAGACTTCATTTCCATATGTAAAAGACTGACTTATTTTATGAACCGAATGACCCCCTAGGATGAAATGATCACTATGTGCATCAATAACCTCCATGATGAATTATGAACACCGCTCATCCTAGTGAAGTGTACAAGTGGGTTCCAAGATTTCTTGTACATTTCCCAAAGGATAGAATACTCTTTGAAGAAAACCAATCTCAAGTCTTGGGTGCTACCATCATCCCCAGGAAAAAGAACAGGAAAAGATGAAGAGACTTCTATCATGATTAAGCTTCCCCGACACTAGCTCTAGTTGTGATGCCTCCACCAAACTGTGAAGGACCCCATGGACACCAAAAACCACCCCCAACTCAACAATATGAGTGAAGGGGTTATAAAAGAAATCAGTTTGAGGAGTTAAGAAATAAAGTCTACTCGTTCCGAGATGAATAATTCCATGACTACTTCATAGACACCATGAACTGCAACTTGCTCTGGAACCAAAGAGAGCCAATGAAGTGGGTCTCAAAAACCGTCCAAATTATTATACCTATCACTGGATATCAAGGCACACTATCCAGGAGTGATTTGTCTTCAAGGATCTCCTACAAAAGATGGTGGATTCCTGGCTAGTCAAGTTTGGTCCACCGCCAGCTATATATCCTCTTTAGACCCAAGGGAGGAAGAGGAGTGAAAATAGTCTCTTGAAAAAAGAAGAAAAATTTTGATAGTTGGATGACTCAGAAAATAGTCTACCAAGATCATGGAATCCTCTAGGAATAATTGAAGCAACCAACTGTGCCCCCAATATCTCATGATGTGACACAACCATCATCCTCTTCTCTATAGCCCTCTGATGGCCAGAAGGGAAGAAAGAAGGAGAAAGAAGATGATATGGAACCAAAGCCAAAGCCAGTCTTGAAACTTTCGGACTTCATGCCAGTAGACTTGGTGCAACGAGAACCTCCCCACTGAACATCACAATGGGCATTGCCCCACCAAATGACACCATATGAAGAAGACAGTCAGAAAGAAACATAGTCAGATCAAGAACTAATCTTCATCTCCATTAATTTCATTCACTTGATGGACCCCTTCTTTGATGGAGACTATGGTGAAAAACTCAAATTACCCACATCCAACTGGAGAGATGGAGGAAGAGGTCGCAAAGGCTGAGGGTTTTCTAGAAGGCATGATCTTGGTTGGATTCAAATTCCCAGCCATGCTTTAACACAAATCGTTAATGTTGCGAAAACCTACAGAAGAACCCTCCAGCAGACACAACAAGAACTTGATTATTTATCCACACCCTCTAGAAGAAATCCTAGAACATTCATCTTGGAGTATTCATCGGAGGAAGAAAATATGTCTAATTACCCGAGGCATGTAGGTGGACCAATTCAACCAAACTCGGAAAGTGCAGCAACACCATCAGCTCCTATCACAGAGGCCAGACCATCTACATCCAAAGATCAAGCCCCTAAACTGCCAATGAAGTAGCACCCCCAATCCGGGAATCACTGACCTTTAGAAAAATATATATGATATTTTGAAGCATCTATCCTTAGTACCAGTGAAGCTATCAATCCTGGATGCCTTGAGTCTGTCTGTAGACCTTAGGGAGGAACTCATTAAAGCCCTACTATGTCCCCAATAATTCAAGGCCGAAGTAGTAGTAGAGAAGTCTATCAGATGAAGACTAATCCCGAAGAATGCCATGCTGTCATATCCTTCATAAACCAAGATGAAGACTTCATCATGTAAGGACCCATAAAACCCTTATATATGTCCAGCAAGATAAACAAAATTGATGTTCAGAGAATTTTCATCAATAATAGATCTGGAGTCAATATCCTCCTGCTAAGAACACTCTATTAGATAGGCTATGATGAGGATAGTATAACACCATACACCATAACTTTGTTGGGATATAAAAAAAGTGAGTAAAATCTGTTGGGACAAATCAAGCTTAAATCTGGTCTTAGAGAGCTCGTGTATGATTCTGAATTTCTGTTAGTGCAGAAAAGTATGACCTTCAACATCCTGTTATGGAGGATTTGGCTGTATCAACACATTGTAATTCTGTCATCATACCATAAGTGTGTAAAATATTGTGCTAATGAAAAAAAACAGGACATTTCACATAGATAAATCTTCATTTGAGTCCTGTGAGTTGCATTACATCGATACATGGTTCTATTAACTGAAAGGGAAGAAGTCTTTGGCTGAAAATGTTGGATGGATCACTACCTCGAATGGATTGGAAACGACTCCCGTCGATCCCCTCCAATAGCTTGGGGAAGAGTATGTATTACCAATCAACCAAGTTGAATACATAAGTTAAAACTTAGATATAGACTCATTCATCTACATGATTTACTTTATGGTCACTAAGTCTAATGATGATAAAGAGAGGGATGGCTTCTCTGACATCAGGGAAAGTTTAAACAAAGATGGTCCCAGTCTTTCCTTAGGACCCCAAACCATTACCACCTTACTAACTAAGGTAGAAGATGATTTACCTCCCAACATTGGAGAGTTCATCTCAAGAATCCTCTCTCCATCAGAAGAGGAATAAGATGATGAAGAGGACGAGGAAGAAGAATAAGAATAAGACCTCAAAGATTCCCCTACCACATTCGAAGAAGCTGTCTCCACCACAATGGATGAACTTAGGGAGGTAAACCAGGGAATCAAAGATGACCCATGACTGACTATGATTAGTGTGGATATGCCTTTTGAGGAAAAAAAGGAATATACCTCCTTCCTAAAGAATAATCGAGATGTGTTTTCCACAAAATACATAGAAATGCTAGGGCTCAATACTAAGATGTCCACTCATCATCTAGGTCTACCAAAAGACCATTTTTGTTATAAGTAGGAAACCAGAAGAACCCACTCGATACATGATGCCCAAATAGAGGTTGAAATTGAAAATCTGATCAAAGATAACTTCATCCAGGAAGTCCAATATCCGATATGTCTAGAAAATATAGTCTCTATCAAAAATAATAATGGATAGATTAGAGAATGAATCGACTTCAGGGACCTCAATCGGCACTACCCGAAAGATGATTTTCCAATTCCGATCACATAATTTTTGATCGATACAAATCCCAGATATAAGTCCCCCTATTTTAGGGATGGATATTCTGGATACAACCAAATCTGAATGGACCAAGGAGATGAAGAAGCTACCAATTTTGGGGCCCTCTAGGGAGTGTTATGTTATAAGGTGATTCCCTTTAGTTTGAAAAATTCTGGTGCTACATATCAGCATGCCATGCATCACATTTGCAAGCCCTTATTGGGAAGAATCATCAAGTTCTATTTTGAAGATCTGGTGGTTAAATCACAACAGTGCTCGAACCAACCAAGATATCTTGAAACTATCATCAACAAGCTGTAACAATACAATTTAAATATATACCCCCTAAAGTGTGGTTTTAGTGTTACCTCTAGGAAATTCCTTGGATTCATTGTATGCCATCATGACATCAATTTCAACCCTAAGAAGAAAAAATCCATCCTTTTCATGTCTCCACCTCACAACCTCACCAAGTTGAGGGGTCTCTAGGGGAACCTGGCCTACATTTGGTGCTTCATATCCAACCTTACAAGTAAATTTTTAACTTTCACCTGGTTAATAAAGAAAGGGGTGATGTATGAGTGGGATAATGATTTTCAAGAAGTTTTCAACAATATCAAAAGATATCTCATAATCCCACCAGTGCTCATGCCTCCAGTTGAGGGGAGACCACTCATTTTGAATGAAACCTCCTTGGAATGGTCATTTGGTGCCTTCCTCAAATAGAAGAATGATGCTGACAACAAGAACAGTCTCTATTACCTCATCCGAACAATGATCGATGTTGAGACTTGATATTGAAGAATCAAAAAGAACTACCTAGACCTAATCTTTGTGGTTCATAAATTTAGGCATTAACTGCAGCACCATAAGGTCCATCTGGTCTATCGCTGCAACCCGATCAAATATATTCTCAATAGTCCCATGATAACTAGAAACCTATCGTGGTGGGAAGTCATCCTACAACAGTTTGACATATGATATGTTCCCTATAAATGCATCAAAATCCATATGTTAGCAGACTTCCTGGCAGAGAACCCCTTGAAAGAAACAACCTCATTGGATGCTGAACTTCTAGATGAAGAAGTTTTCTTCATCCAAGAAGGCCTCCAATCATGGTAAATGTACTTCGATAGTGCTTCCATAAGCCCAATAGAGAAAAGGATGGAGGATCCCAAGCTCAACAAAGTAGGGCTAGGAGTTATACTCATATCCTCTAAGAAGGATGTATTTTTTTCCTCCTTCCTACTTTTAGAGGGATTGAAAAATAATAAAGTAGAATACCAAGCCCTCATTAAAGGCCTAAAGATGGAACTTCATGCATGTGCTGAACACCTGAAGTTAAAAGGTGATTCAAATATGGTCATCAAGAAGTATTCCATTAAGAAAGAAGTATTGTAACCCTTAATGTACCATGTTTGAGAACTGATGGAAGAATTACCTTCCAAACCAATGCTGACCTATGTCCCTTGATCTCAAAATGCTCAAGACGATGAATTGGAAAATACAACTACGAATCTGGATGATCCAGAATGGGATGAAACAGTTATTAGCATTTCCCACAGTCAGATGGTCTTTCCATTTATTCAGAACAATACATCATAAATTGAAAATATTATCCCCATTTATAAGCCTTATGGTCACACCATCAGCTGGATGAATCCCATTGAAAATTACCCCTGAAGTGGGGAACTCCCACCAGATAGGGCTGGAAGAGAACAGATCTAGAGGCGAGCAGTCAACTTTGTCTTGAAAAATTTCATAAACCAAGAAAAGGTTATCTACAAACAAGGCCTTGACGAAGTCCTTCACAGGTGCATCAATGGATAAGAGACTATTTCCATCATGAAAGAAGTGCATGCCAGAGCTTGTGGAGCACACCAATTAACAACCAAGATCTCCCATAAAAGTCTAAGGCTTGGATATTGTTGGCCCACTATGATACAAGATTGCGCCATATTCACCAACAAGTTCCATTCCTACCAATTTCATGCCAATTTTATTCACTGACCCCCAGAGCTACTTCACACAACTATGTACTCCTAGACATTTGTCACATGGGGGATGGATGTTGTGGGACCATATCCCCATGCCCCAACCAGAAAATTCAAGTTCATTATCACAACAACCGAATTATTTTACAAATGGGTTGAAGCTATGCCCCTTAAAGAGGTCAGTGAAAAACAGATTTTTAGCTTTGTGAAGGCCAACATCATTACAAGATTTGGTTTCCCTCATAAAATAATGATGGAAAATGGAATCAAATTACACTCTACTGAGTTAGATAAGTTATACTAGGAGTATGGAATCAGATTCAACTGTTTATATCACTACCATGTAGTGTCCACCAGGAAGATATAGGATTTCAACAAGACTCTATCCAACATACTCCAAAATATGGTAGATAAGGATAAGAAATTATGGTCAGACAAGCTCCTTCATTCTTGATAGGCTTACTGGACCATGACTCCCACTACCACCTAGACAACCCCGTACTAACTAGTATACGAGGTAGAGGTGGTTTTGCCTATTTAAATTCATGTTCTATCAATTCATGTATTCATTTTTGATCAACTATATATGGATGAGAAATCCCATAAATGGTTTGATGAGTTGGAGTAGCTGGATGACAAAAGGCTGCACACTTTGCACTATTTGGAAGTCTACCAAAATTGGATCACACGAGCCTTCAAAAAAATGGTTCTCCTTCGGTCTTTCCTTGAAGGAGAGATGGTGTCGGTCCTCATAACCCCTAATGATACTTAGGAAGAATATCCCAAATCTTGAGTCAAATTGGGAGGGACCATATGTCATAAATAGGGTATATTCTAATGGATCATACACCTTGATATCAATGGATGTATAGATTATCACTTGTCCCACCAATGTAAGGTTTCTGAATAATTACTTCACGTAAAAATGATTCAACCGGTCCAAACTCTATGATCTTAAACTATGAATTATTGTCCTATACACATGACATTAAATTGTGTGGTACTAGTCCCTACAACATGACATTAAACAGTGATGCCATATTCTAAGCTATATGATGTTATACTATAGTATACTGGGCAATTTTGGATCTTCATAAGCATCCCAGACCATCAAACATGGAAAGACAATGTCCTAAGGAAACCTCTTCTTGACTACGCACACCATGCCCCGACAGCTCTACATATGTTTCCCATAAAAATAGCCTATCAACAAGAGAAAAGTTCATCCACAAGAGAGGCCTCTCCTACCTTTTTAAACCTCAATGGATTCCATGCCTCATATCATTTCTCCTGATCTGATATCCTCTATAATCATGCTTTACACATTCTGTCCCTCTCATGTTCGAGGCATTTAGGAATATCCAAACATGATTTTACTCCAGTTAATCTTGGTTTATGTGACAACTGGTCCAAAATCTATGACCCTAAACTATGAGTCGTCATCCTAACCACATGACATTAAATTATATGGGATTAGTTCCTATAACACGACATTAAAATGCGATTCCAATGTCCTCGCTACATGGCTCTAAACTAAACATCATACCATCCTCACTGTAATACATTAAACCGTATAGCATAAATCATCCTAATTTCATGACAATAAACTGTACAATCCCCAAATAACAATGTACGGCTTGATTCCCATTCATCAATGGGATACATAGCGATGCCTCGATCCTTGATATTGGACTAACCCCCCTCATAAAAGCATCTATAATATCCTTTATCTCCCCATATTATGAGGGAAATCCTTGTCACTCCTTTTTTCCCACATCGATTATGACTCACGTGAGTTTTGGATCAGTTGTAAGGATTCCATTATATAAACAAAATACAGAGGAATATGATAGACCTAACACCCATAGAGGATGAAACCAAAATGCCCATAGTCTTACATCTTAGTCAGATTGGTATAGGGAACATTTAGAACTATGTATGTCTTGATTCCTGCCCTTGTAGTATTTGTAGCGATGCCCGAATTTGACATCCCGACCCAGCAACCAATTAAAAAAATTCCCCTTCCTCCATTCATAGGTCGAACTTGTACAGGTGAATCTATAAAAGGTCCTAACCAAATGACATTAAACTGCAAGGTTCCTCAAGATTCATGTGCAGTCCGATTCTCAACATTATGAGATCCCAAACATGCCCCCAAGTTTCTGCACAACAAATATAAAGAGATGACGAAAATTACATGTTTGAATTTTGACACTCCAAAGGAGTCAAGTGATCATACTCCCCCTACATGTGAGTCAGATCTAGTGGAAGCTGCAGTAGTTCTGGGATGATCATGGAATGGATATTTATTACGTTCCCAGACACATCTTTCTTGTTTTTCAAACTCTATGCCCTAGGAAAGATTGGATCCCCATAACCATTCATGGCAAACAGAGAGGGAAGGCCAGTGTCCTGCGAACACCTTTTTTTGACTATGCACATCATGCCCCAGTGGCTCTGCATATGTCACCTACAAAATGACCATCAACCAAAGGAAAATTATTCCTCAAGAGAGTCCTCTCCAACCTCAGTACTCCCAATGGCTTCCAAGACCCATGTCATTCCTCCTGATCCCAGTTTCCCCTCAAGAATATGGTTTACAAATTCCATCAACACTCATGTCTAAGGAATTCCAAAATATCCTGACCACGATTAACTCAAATTAATTTATGGTATTTGTGAAATAATGTACTCACTGCATGAATCTAAACTACACATCATAATGTCCTCACTACATGGCTCTAAATTTCACAGAAAAACATCTTTATCGCACGACGCTAAACTAAAAGGCCAAAAGTGTCCTGGACATACAACATTAAACTAAAGGGTACTCCAAATATGGGATGAATGCCTCACCCTGTATATGAGTCATATCTATGTAGGGAATTACTTGATCCCATGAACAAATCACAGCCCGAATGTTTCTAATGTATCTAGATACATTCTTACCATACACCAAACTCCGTAATTTGAGTAATATTTAATCTCCATAATCTTCTATGTCCATCGAAGATGGAAAGACAATGTCTTGAGGACACCTCTACTTGACTATGAACACCATGCCTTGATGGATCAACATATGTTGCCCATAAAAAATGTCCTATCAATAAGAGGAAAATTCATCCTTAGGAGAGTCCTCTCCTATCTCAGTACGCCTGACGGATTCCAAGCCTCATGACATCCCTCCGAATTCAAGATCCCTCAGAGTAATGGTTTACATTATCTTTCTTACCCACGTCTTGGATATATCAGAACATTCTGGACCGATTCACCTTTGGTCTCTTTTGAGGATTTTGTAAAATAATTATATCCCATCCATACGTGTGAAGTTGATCTACGTATGAAAAAGGAAAATACCCCCACTTATTTATGGGTTTCCCGATAAAGTTCAGTCAAAGAAATATCCCCTTTAATTCTCAAGTGCACACATTTTTAGAAGCCATATACCATGTTAAAAAAGGTCCCAATCTCCACAATCTTTCATGTCCATTGGACATTGTAGGTCAGTTTCCTGCAGACACCTTTGTTTTACCATGCACATCATGCCCCGATGGCTCTGGGTATGTTGCCTAAAAAACAGCCATCAAACAAAGGAAAATTCTTCCTCAGGAGAGTCCTTTCTAGTTTTTGTATACTCATATGACATTTATGCCCCATATCACTCCTCAGACTTGGGAAGCCCCCTGGATTACAACTTACATGTCTTTCAATTTTCAAATTCCCAGACATGAAAAGTATTTCTAATTGAACTGATGATTCACCAACCCTCCCTTATATAAGTAAGATTCATGTGGGAGTGGTTTCCCATTAAAAGCCAATACAAATTCCCCTAATAATTTCCAACATCATCCCTTATAAAATCCACCAACTATGGCCCCCCAAACCCAAATCAAATCCAATGTGTTATAAATCCTCCCAATCCATCGGAGATGGAAGGCCAGTGTCCTGTAGACACCTTTGTTTGACTATGCACATCATTCCCCAGTGGTTTCACATTTTAATCGTACAAAACAACCATAAAACAAAAGAAAATTCATCCCCAGGAGAGTCCTTTCCTACCCACGTATGCCTAAAATGGTTCTAAAGCCTCATACATCCCAAAAATCACAAAATCAGGGTCAAAAGAATCCCCCATTCTTATCTAAAGGTTACTAGGGAATTATTTTCTGATGAATCCCGAATTGAGGCTCCTGCCCCATTAATTTTGTTCAAATATGTTCGACCAAAAACATCATTAATAAGTATGATTAGAAATACTATAAACTACTAGTGAAAAATACGCAATACTAGCTAGAGTGAAAGACTGCAAATGGAACCCCTAGATAAAAGTTGAGTATTATCTCATTAAACCTATACTGTGAATGGTTTAGGAAAAAAATGTTGAGATATCAACTATTCAAAAGAGATATAAAGCTTGTTAGGTTGAAAACCCACAAAGGGAAGCCTAGGAAAAGGTCAATTTATACCCGCTAAGCCTATATCAAACGAGCTTAGAAAAAAATTAGGGTGATAATGAGAAATACACAAAAGTTTGTGATATTTTCTATGAAAACCTAGAAATAAGTCGAACTACACTTGTTGAGTCCTGTGGCTTAGGAAAAAATTATAGCCTGATTTGATTATTTCAATTTACTGGTTTTGAATCATAGTTTAAAATTAATACCTAATTAAAATAATGGTTATATGGTTGATTTTGATTAATTGACATGACCGGAAAAGGAAAATAAGAAGTATTGGGAGGAAAATTAGTTCCATTAAGTTCAAAAAAATAGAGTAACATAACCAGTACAGAGTCTCTCCATAGTTTCAAAATAAAATTAGTACATCATGATTTGGGTAAAGTTACAGTAAATCTTGGATCACCCTTACTAGAAAAATCTAAAGAGACTACCATGGGTGGTTAAGATTTTCCTCTAAAGAAGCTCTCTCATCTTCTTCAGCCTTGACCATCGGGCTTACACATTCCATAAGGAATTTAAGGTCCCTCCCTTTCTTCTGGATAGATTCGTAATTGGCCCCTGAAGAGGCCAGTTGAGCCCTAAAATTTTCTATAGGAGCCTCAAATTCTCACAACTCTTCATTTTGGGCGATCATCAAATGATGAGCCTTCGCCTCTTTAGCCGTTAGGTGATCGAGTTCCTCCAAAACATCTCGCAAGGTCATTACTTGATGATGGGAAGAATTGAATTTGGAAAGTTTATCCTCACAAGAAGTGAGGTATTCCTAGGATATGAAAATCTAGTAGATAAGAAGATAAATATGCCAGTAATAAAACCCACTAGAACAAAACTTGGTAAATAACCACTAGAAGTTGTCAGTATCGTTAGTATAGATAGCTAGAGGTGTTTCCACCGTAAGGGAACATAACTGACGCCATGCCTATTTTCGCACTGCCTGATGCCTGTCCGCAGCACCAGGTCCTTTTTACTCCCCCACCGCAACAATGTTATACATAGGAAGTGTCATTATGGGAGTGGAAAGGGACCTAAGATAGGTTACCCAAGATGGGGGGTTATCCTTACCCTTAGATGGTTCGACTGCTAGATACAGACATGGAGGACTAGCCACAACTTCTAGCGTGTCCAATGACACTCTGCTAGGGATGGCCTCATTAGGTTCATGGTTAGTATCCATAGAAGAGGATAAATCTGAATCACTCCCCACCTAGATAGGCCGCACCAATGAATCCCCTTCCAGACACATCTGATGGCGGATTAAGTGTCTTATCACCACAAGGGCAGGAACAGATGGCGTAGCCATCGTGTCCACCACAGGGGAAGGAATAAAAGATGCAGCCATCATACTCACCATATGAGAAGGAATATATGACATGGATTTCAGGGTCAAGAAGGGGTGAATGATGGTTATAGGCTTTTGGAACCGTTGAATTGGTCTTCTCATCACCCCGTCAAGGTAAAATCCCACCCGTAGTTGGGCATATTCCAATGATATAAAAGTAGATACCGTTATATTGGGTATGATAACCTCCATATCAGCACTATCCCACATCATCATAATCTATAACAGGAGAATAATTATAGGATGAGACTCTCCCCTTAACTAAACGGTAGGAAGAAGAATGGCTTTTTCAAGGCACCCAAATTACCTGGATAACTAGTAAGGGAGGTATAGATCACAAATGGCCACTCGATCTATGCGAGCAGTGAGCATCCCATCCCGAAGCGCAATAATGTATGAGAGATCCTTTGAAGAACTACCCTTGTCACCCCTTAATGACCCATGAGGGGTAGGGTGTAGTGAAAATGAGAAGAGAGAAGCATCATTTAGTATACCGACTGCATCTCTAATGATTAAAGTCATAACATGAACAATGATGATGTTAAGAAGGGTAAGCTGAAAGTTAGAGAAAGTAACCCTCGCAGTGTGATGATATTCATAGCAAGGGAAGTGTTCTACTATCCACCCATACAAGAATTGAAAATTTTCTTTGAGATGATGTAGTGGTTTACTTTCTTTTATCTTCCCCAAAAAATCATAAAGTCGGGAAAGAGTAGGAGTGGCCAGATTAATTGGTCGACCTTCTACCAGCACATCCACTATCATCAGAGTGCAATCCATAACCCCGGTATATACATCACAGGATGGGAATATCCATCCACTAAAAAAAATGCAAAAGAAACCTACTATTATAATCACAGGTGGAATGTTTGGTTGAAGTTCATATCCCCAGGTAGTATATCATCCAGAATCTAGGGTGGAACAATATGACCCTAGAATCTATCGAGACTGACAGGATGTATGAGTTTGGATGTGGATGGATCTTGACTTAGGACCATTCACCTGCCGAAATGACCCTATATAAGACTCAAATGGAATAAGAGAGCTATCCTGGAGGGGGTGATCAAGTAATCCCTATGCTATAACTAGTATAATCCTTATCAATGGGGACACATGGTCTATATCATCCCAAGTAGTAGCTACTGGAAGAAAATCGTCATACATATTTCCAAGAAAGGGGGTCCTCCAAGTTAGTGGATGTCCCATAAGATAATCCCCACCACCCCATGTGACAAATGGAAGGTGTTGGTGCTTGAAAACTAGCATCTCAATAGCTCAGGAAGGATTTAGCCTAGAGAGAAAGCTGTGAACTAGGAAATCCAATCTGCCTGATATAATTTCACTACCTCCAACTTATCAGGGGACTCTAAATAGGTTTGGTGTACCCAGAATGCCGAGGCCCATTCATCAGAGAAGTAACCTCTAGCTTGAAAGTCCTATTTTGTGCTCCACCTACAGTTCGGGTTTTCTTAGGAAATTTTGATAATGGATGGGTACTTCTGAGCAAATAGTCTCAAGGTAGTGTTGTGGCACCTGTGATTGCCTTGATTCCACACCAAACCCTCTATTATGAACACATTATACTGAATCGGGATTGCTATGAATTCTACTGTTGGGGAAATATTGTCCCGATAAAGACCTTGTAGTGCTTCTAAGAGAATGAAAGGAGTATTGGGGTTAGCCAATGGAAAAGGAATGTCATCAGGAAGACCAAAGCCATAAAGCGGTAACTACACAGACAATGGGTAAGCTAGTAGCTCTTGCGTAAGGAGATATTTTAAGAATCTTTCATGAGGAAAAATGTAAGATTGAAGATGGTCCTCAATGTCCTCAACCATGGTTTCCCTCATCTTGGTTGATTTCATCAAAATCTATGAAAGATCCACTGAAACCTACACAAAAAGATCTAATGGCCCATAAAAAGTCAGTCCAATGAGAAAATTTTTAGATAAAGGCCACAAAAAAAGGATTAGGGTATTAAAATATGTCCTGCATGGGGCTCCACATACTGCTCTCAAAAACAATACATGGAAAAAATTTCCCACATACTGTACGGTGCGTAGAAGCAATCCACACATACAACTACGATATGAAGAATTTATACTATGTACATCCGCGATATGAAAAAGTCCCATGAGATGCTAGACCATAGAACATTTCCTAGTAAACAGAATGGTTTGTGAAAAGAAGAAAATTCGAACCAAGGCCTTTCCATGCTGATATTCAAAGTTGATGTTTAGAAGTTTATGTTTGGATTAGTAAAGCTTAAAGTTCAGTTTTCTAGTTTAAGTTCAGTGTTTGGGACACAAAAAATGCATAGAATTATCATACACAAAGGTCCATAATTTAGTTTTAAAATTCCACAATGCAGTTCAAAAAACCCCTAATTCAGTTCACGGGAAGAAGAAATTGTGAAGAGTTCAATTCACGACAAGTACAAAGAGGTTCACGAATACAAATATCATAAAAGGGATGGTATGCAGATGCATAGAAAGGTGAGGGAGAGTCGAGAGTAATTTTCACCATGAGAAATGGTAAATGAAAAATGAACTGGGCCGTTATATATAGGCATGGTCACCTCCTACCAAACCTATCAATTCTACTTCAAACAACTTCAGTTCAAAACCACTTCTACATCGGAATAGTCTCCACTTCATTCTGATTGGACCCCATTCTGATAGGGGGAATTTGTAGGGTCCTAAAAACTTTACAAAGGGAAGAAAATACTCCCACAATCACTTTGCAGAAGCAATCAAGAATTCCCATAGGACCAGTAAAGTAAATAGATGTAAATTGAGTTGCAAACTTTGGAAGAAACTTGAAGAAATTGAATTTCTCAAAAATCATTAAGTGACCCACGTACCATCACCAGGAAGGGTTTTTGGAACACATGAATCGCAAAACACTAGTACACGAAAGGACCCACAAGGTACTGGACCACAGAGCGATAGATAGAGAACCCATGAATCTTCGAACCACATCATTAGTGGAATCAAGCACACAAAGGCCATATGTATACCTTCTCGCAAACTCTACAGTTCGTGGACAAATAAAATTGGTAAAGTTCCGTGAACCATGAATCACGAACCACAACCTCTGAAAACCCTGGTTGACTGAGAATTCTGAGGGTTGAGACATCTCTTCATGGGCTTCTGTAAATGGTGACACATACCCATAAATATGATTTTACCCAATGCTCTATAGAAAGAGCGCATGAGGAAGAAGAAAGGGATGGGAAAAGAAAGCACAAAAAAGAACCAAGATATTAGAAGAAAGAATTCAGAGAGGATTCCTGATTTGATTTAGAATCATCGACAAAGTTCAAGCTGTGAACCATGTTTCTGATGGTATACCCATCCACAAACCATAAAAATAATGAACTTAATAATAATGGAAAAACCGTGAACCTAATTGGTTTCATTGTGAACCTCAAACCCCTCACAAATGAACTCCCCATGAATGACAGGTTCCAAGACCCTCCTTCAATACGACACTCTGCATAGTGTATCACTATGTAGGTAAAACCTCATGCCGCATACTGCATCAGTATGCGGATGGAACCTGAACTGGCGTGGTGGACCGCATCTAGGACTACGTACCACTGTAGTGCATGGTGGTCCATGCCTAAGCCCACGTACCACTCCGGTATGCGAATGACCCCTCTACCCACATACTGCTATGGTATGTAGAGCTACCCTCATCCCACATGAGAAAACAGTATGCAGAATCGGGTGTCCTCACTTGTCTTTCCCTCCAACTCCAATATCTCCCCTCCATTACCCTCCAGTCCTCCATAGCTCCTCTACTAACCAGTCCCCCGACATCAGGCCAAAGACTCCTCCAAATCCATCGAACCTGTATGATCAGATCATTGGGAGCATCAACATGCCCCTTTGAGTCTACATACCCCTGGTAAGTGGAGTCATGAAGGATCTCCCCACAACGGTCTGTACTCTTGGGATGTTTGTAAGTCTACATTCCCATGGTAACTTAGAGTCCAACCTTGGGATGCTAACCTGAACCTCCCCATTTTAGGGATTAAGGGTGATCACTTTCTTTTCCTTTCAATGAGGAATGATGATCAGTCAAAGGAATCATGTTTTCTCCTCCTTTTGATGAGAGGAAATATTTATTCCCTTTACTAGAGTGTATTATGGGGAACTCCCACTGAGGTAAGTCCTTAACCTTCTAGGAGCTAAGCTGTATGGCCCCCAATGTCATCCCACATTGAAGGGTTTATTACTATGCACCCTCGATCACCTTCACCTTGGATTCTTCCTCCATAGGCTTGCTCTCTCCCATTTACAGGATAGAAGGTGTGTGGTTGGTTTGATCTCTCACATCCTCTTGTTTCTCACACCGAGCATGACTCACATGTGATTAGTTAATGGTGATGATCATAACAGACACACAACCAACCCATCCTGAACTATGAGAACTTTGATTCCTATTCAAACCAGGATACATAGGATGCCTGTTTGAAGGCCCGAGCTCAAAAGGGTGCCCTTCCTATAGGTTTCACCCAATTATATTCCCATCAAATGGGCATCTTCCACGCATAATCCCTAACCCATACCAAACTATGTGGGCTCTAATTCCTCTCCTGAGGATATGTAGGAAGCCCATATTATGGGTCCAATCCCAACATCATGCCATATTCTATCCCCCATGGATGATGATAAACTCTAGAGCACCTTATTGCATGGATTAAGTCAGTATTGCCTCCATAGCATCAAATCCATGTATACCTATGACGATCCTGCAAACCAGGGGTATCCCCTAAACACACTCTTCAGGAATGAACCAAGGATTCACAAGAATATGAACATGACTTAAATATATAATAGATTCTCAGAATAGGCAATAATTTACCCCAAAAGGGTGCGATGAGCCTAACCTCACATCCTCTCGACCAATGGAGTCCTTAAGTTTCATTGGCCAAATAGTTATCCAACGAGCACCTGCCTTTGGAAAGCAGGTCCATGAATCATGGATACCAGGTCTGTTGGTTGTTTCTAGCTCCATGAATAAACCCACTAGAGACCATCCAAGGAAGTAATATCATAAGAGGATTGATTGCAAAAATACTTAACCCCATGAAATCTCCCACTAGGACCATTTGACTATGGAACCTACTTTATAATGAAGAAGGGATAAACTGCCCAGTCCCCGTGGGGTCAATCCAATCCTCCCTTAAAGGATAACGACACAGATCGAGTCATAAACAAAGATGTTGATAGGAAAGTCTCTATAATAATGGATGAATGTGCATAACTCGTCAGAACATTATTTTCATTTTTCCAAAACCCAAAAATGCGCCACCTCAAAGGGAAAAACAATAGGAAATATTATTCATCATAACCTGATCCAACTACCCTAATATGGTCTTGATCTGCTCAGTTTCAACACTAGCTGTATTATCTTGATCAACATGTAAATCCTTATATTGACTATGGGTGTTGATTCCATTACATATAATAAGTGATATCTCTACAAATATAACACACTAAATTAACTCATAATCATCATGAATATTGATCCATAAAATAAAAATCACTATAATGGTTAAAGTTCTCTAATACCATAAGTGATTATCATAATTCTCTTGTTATATATGGTCATTTAAAATTTATTTTCCAAGTTACATACTAAACTTTATTTGATACCAACTATAAAACCTCAAATAAATTAACCTAATGCTAATTTTTAATTTATTACATTGGTAAAATATACAAGGTATCACACTATACAAGATCAATCAGTTTAGTATTCCTGGAAAACTGAATACATACTTGATTCAAAAATTATATTTGATATATAAAAACAAAGTACTAGAAATTTTCTTTCATCCTTGAAATCATTCAAATAATACATTTTCATATATTAGGGAATGGAAACAAATAAATGGAATTCTTATATTCTTAGTAAGAGTTACGTACAATGGAGTCTATAATTAATAAATAAGGCATATTAAATATGGCATAGTGGATAATCAAAACACATTCCATCTAGTAAATAACTTTAGTTCAATGAACAACCATAACTAATATCAACATATAAATCACATAGATAATGGTAAATAAATTATTACTCAAGGAAATTTAATTTTTTTTACATTCATGAACTTTCCATCAAGGCCTCTATCAAGTTTTCATGAATCATACCATCAAGGCCTCTCAACAAATACACCATTCTTAATAAATGGGTAGATATAGACCAAATAAACATCTAATGTGGCGACCAGTTTGGTATCACGAGTATTTTAAATGCATCAAGGGGATATATATAACTGGGCCCCACTGATTACTTTCTTTCCTTATTAATTCCTCATATATTTAAAGATTAATACAATTCATTCTCAATATTACTTATAGATAAACATTTATCTGTTTTGAATCAAGAATACAAAAAAATTCCCTAGTCAATGAAATAAAAAAACATGATCCTAAACCATATATAGAAATATGGTGGATAATATCATTATATTATAACCCTTTAAAATCATAATAATCATAAAAGTATGTTGACACAAATGAAAATACCATTAAAATAATATTCAAGTATTTCTTTGAAAACATGAGAAAAATATTATTTTTTCTTTAACGAATTATTCATAATTTTTTTTAAAATATTCCTTCTTAAACCATTGAAATTAAATTCAAATATGGTTGAAAATTAATTTAATAAATATTTTGATTATATAAAAGAACATCCTGGAAAACATTTTAAATAAGACAGACAAGGAAGAAAAGGTTTTTCAACCAAAGATGAAATAAAGAAATTTTTTCTTAAAAACATTTTCTTGATAATTTTCTGCATTGAAGAGTGAAAATAGTACTATTACTTGAAAATTAAAAGAATAAAAATATTATAATAAAATATATTGGGTTTAAGATATTAAGATTATATAATTTCCCTAAATGAAATCTATACACACACAGTTCTGAAATAAAATGAGATTGTAAAAGAAATCCCTTACTACTTTGGTAAATTTTGAACAAAGAACCCTTAAAGTGAAATCATGAATAAAAACATTGAATACCATGAATAAATATAGATTCGTGATATAAAGTATAAAAGTGGTAGTATATACACCATTTAAAATAAATTATGCTCATAGTGTAAAAATGTATCATTGAAATGGAAATGAGATGAAATGTGTTTGATCCACCTGTATAATGAATTTAAACTTATTAAATAATTTATTAAGAAAATTTTCATCTATATTCCATTTATTAAGGTCCTTTTATAATTATTTTAAATCTATTCATTGAATAGTTCTAGATCTCGTTGGCCACTAAGGTTGTTTGGTTAATTTCTTAAAAATTACTTTGATATATCATTCATTGTTAAAGGAGTTATGTAATGATTCCATAATCTATAAAATGTTAATAATACCATGAATATAAGTTTTAATCATAATATATAATTTTATAATCATCCATTCATGGTGGTTATAGAAGAATGAGTTACATCACTTCGTGGAGGTGGTAGTGCACACACACACACAAGCGACATTATCTTTTTCCAATGGATTGAAGGGTAAGAAGGTATATTTTATATTATATTTACATAATCATAATTATTTCATAAATTTCATATATATTACATTAATATAACCTTTATAACCATCCAAGTAAAACAATGATGAAAAACGAATTACACCGCTACATAGAGACGATAAGTCATACATACTCATGAGAAATTTTTTTCCTTTCATTTATATGAAATGTGATGCTTCTGATAGATTGAATTTATGGAAACAATTATCTTTTTTTTCAACGAGGTGGTTCCCCATGGTTAATTATAGGAGACTTTAATACTATTATTTATGTTTTTGAAAAGATACAAGGAATGATTTTTTCTAAAAATTCCATGTAGGACTTCAATGAGTTCATAGAGATAGTGGGTCTTATAGATTTGGGTTTTTCTAGAAGAAAATATACATGATGTAATATTCATAATGGGATTGGAAGAATATGGTTACAACATGATTGGTGTCTCTCTAATCTATAAGGGATTGATTCTTTTGGGTTGAATAATTTTACACACCTCACTTGGTCTATCTCTGATCATGCCCTACTACTCTTAGAGATAAAGAAAGAAGATAGGATGATGAAAAGATTTTAGTACTTGAGAAACTATCACCAAATAAAAGATTATATGGTAATGATCAGAAGGTCCTGGGATCATCTGGAGAGTAATACTTCTTGGAATGGGCTGATTAAGTGGCTGTAACATTTGAAATATGATCTCCAAAATTTGTGTCATAATAGAAATGAAGGGGATGTTAGTCTGGAAGGGCTGAAATAATACATAAAAAAATTAGAGGATTGACTGTAGGATGGGTGGAATGAATACCTATTCATTAATTTAATTGAAAAATAGAATTTATTATATGAAAAAATACTAGATATTTATAGGACTTGCATGGAGAAATCAAGGGCTTTATGGATTAAATAAGGAGATCAAAATACTACATAATTTTAGGCATGCTTGAAGGAAAGGAAGGTATCCAAAAAACTCAACGTACAGCTTTAGGATGGATCTTTCACTTCATATTTTGAAGTTACAAGGAAAAAATACTTGGAGTACTTTGAAAAACTATTAGCAAGCTAGAATAAAAGCATGAGTGGCATCCTAAACAGGGCGACTGATGAAGATTTTTTCATGAGTTACATACCGAGGATGGTGATTAATTAGGAGAATGGGATGTTATAAGATCCTCTAAAAGAAGCTGAAATAAAAGACACTGTTTTCAGTATGTAGCAAGAGAGTGAACCAGGTTCAGATGGGTTTCCTAGTGCTTTCTTTATAGAAACATGGGATGTTATTAAAAATCAAGTGAAAGAAGCGGTGAAAGACTATTTTAGTGGTGAAGCATTAGTTAGAGTAGTCTGTGCTTCAAGGGTGTTTCTAATTCTCAAAGTGAAATATCCCACTTCTTTGAGTCAATATCATCCAATTTGTTTACGAAATTTCATTTAAAAAATCCTTTCTAACCTTATATACATGAGTATTAGTGATATTATTCCCAAGATTACTTATAAAAGTGGGATGGTTTTGTGAAAGGGAGGAGTATTCAAGGAACCATTGGAATTTCAAAGGAAATGTTGGATGATTTAAATAAAAAGGAAAATTGGATCAGACGTCATGATAAAGGTAAATAAGGATAAATCTTATGATATATTTGAATGGAGTTTTATCTTAAAGGTTATGTGGAACTTTGGATTTAGGAATGGTTTTGTGATATATATTTCAGATTTTATGCTTCTCCTTGGCTAACTATTTCTCTGATGGGTAAAAAATTTTGGATTCATTAAATCTATTCATAGTTTAAGGAAAGATAATAATTTATCCCCCAGTCTCTTTATTTTTTTTCCAAGAAAATATTAAAAAAAATATAAAATTATGTCTGTAGGAAGAAAGGATCAAGACTTTAAATAAAAGTTTTGGAAGATGAATGATATCTCACCTAATGTATACTGATGAAATGCTATTCTTTCTTAATGGTAGGAAAAATTTAGTTGATGGGTTGAATAAAATCATGGAAACATATGGTAATATGAGTGGTCAATGTGTCCATAAATGGAAGAGAAGTGTGTTTATATCCAAAAAATGTTCAAGGAGGAAAATTAAGACTATTTAGGGATAGCTAGGCATAAAGAAGTGACATCTCCTAATGGAGTATATTGGAGCTCTGATTTCAAACATAAGGATCAGAAAATATTTATTTTATAACATTATCAATCAGATTATATAGAGATTCATAACTAGAAAAAAATTTCTCTCCTTTGGAGGGTTAATTACTCTCATAAATAGTGTGCTTACTTTAGTTCCAATTAATATTATATCTATCATTAGACCATCGGAGGGGACAATCTCAAGAATGGAGATGATTATGGAAATTTTTCTATGGGATAAAAACAAAGCTGGGAGATGTAATTGGGCCTCCTAGAAATATTTTTCAAGGATAATAGATTAATGTGGTATTGATCTTTGGGATGTTGAGGAGTCCATACATGCAATGCAAGAAAAAGATTTGGGATATTTTAACAGGGAATTATTTATGGGAAAACTTCATACAGAACAAATATGGGGAGAGATGGGAGAACTGGATAGGATGTTTCATAAGTCTATATATTCTTTCTCTTTATAATCTTAATCACATGGAGATCTTGGATGAAAGCATTATGGGTGATCAAAATAGGGGATATCAATTTTTGGAGCACTAACTGGGTGGGAAATAATCTATTTTCCCAGGATCTCTGATACCAAATCATTAATTTAGAGAAGCTACCAGGTACCCTACATTTATCAATGATATTTTAAATTAGTAATATAATAATGTGTATTGAAATATTTACTTAACCAAGGAGCCAAATAGTTGTGTTTTTGTGTGCTCGATGGTAGGTAACTTCAAGACCAAGGATTACATAAATTTGATGCATTCCAAAAGTGAAATGGACAACTGGGCGACAAATATTTGGTGCAAAGAGATTACAAGAAAGACAAAAATTTTAGTTTGGAGATTAAGGAACAATGCTATCCCTACATATGAGAATGTCCAGAAAAGGGGTGCTCATTGCCTCCAAATTCCACTAATGTGGGTCACCGCAATAAGAATCCACATTTCATTTATTCATCAAGGGTGACTGTGCGATGAAGGTCTTGAATAAGATAGGACATATATTGAATATCCTTACCGATGGTGAAAAAATATAGGCGACAATCATTAATTGGTTTCAATGCGCAGGTGTGAAAGTAGTGGAAATAAAAACTCAAGTAATTGTTTTTTCAACAGTGTCTTGGATTCTTTGAGAGGCCCGGAATAGGGAAAGTGAAGGTAAGAAAATGTTTCATACTCTCTTACAGGTATGGGTTATGCTTCTGGTTGTGTAACTTGGTTCTCTCTTGCATGGAGGGTTATCTTCTCCTTCTTTAAGGAGGATCATTCCACACCTTTGCAGTTCTTTGGAGAATGAAATAGGTAACTAGGGTAGGTGGATTCAATGGATGTATCCTCTCACATGGATAAATTTTAATGGAGGTGGATCATGCCTCTATGGTAGATAATAGATAGTGGTTTGGTGATGTACTATAGAGGCTTATTTGTTATGGATTTTAGTTCTTTTCATGGGACCACAAATTCCATGGAGGTGGAGGCATGGGATTTGATGACTGGCCTTTTGTTATGTAAGCTGTATATTTTTTAGATCACTGAAGTTGAATATGATTTTTCACTATTGGTGGGATTCATCCAAGGAAAGGGAAGGTACCCGTGGAAGTTGACTTATCTTATTAGGAGTTGTAAAATGATTTCCAATCAAGAGATCTAGGTGAGTCACATTTGGAGAGAAGGAAATTTCGTGGCAGATGTGATTGCTAATAAGGTGAGTCCAACTGAGAATTTAACTTTGTATATTGGGGATGTATCATTACCCGATGACTGTAAGCATATTGTTGAGGGCGATTCTGTTGACCTTCATCATTTTCAGCCTCCATGAGAGGTGGGATATTTTTTAAACCTTTTAATAATGAAAATTTAATTTTCAGTTACTTAAATACAAGGAGACTTATTTTTCTTTAAAAACAAACCAAAAAATTAAATTAACCTTGCAAACACTTGATTAAGAGAAAAGAAGAAAAAAAATTTTATTTGAACAAAAACAATACTTAAATTTCTAAAATGCTAAGAATATATTTTTAAGTTCATAATTATATTTTTATATGAACCATATTACTTATTCAATATATATTTATTCTATAAAAAGGTTTTATAAACATTCAAGTTATTATTATATCATTATAATGTCATAAAAGTGACATATGTTTTGAAAATTAGTATTTCTCACTATTCACTAAAAAATAAACTATTTCTGAAAAATTTATAAAATTCACTCTAAACTAATTTTAACATGATAATTCAAAAATTAAGTTCATTTTTTCAAATAGAATTTATATAAATGAAAGATATTAATTATAATTATTCACACATAAAACAAATAAACATATTTTTATGAAAAATGTATTCTTATGGTATAAAATGAATTTATTATTATACCTTGATTAGTAAAAAAAATATATGAATGATTTTTTTAATATAATCCATTATTTTTATTAAGGAAATAATTTATACATATATTTAATAATTTGGTTATTTCAATTCATACCCACCTACCCACCTACTAGGTTATAATAGTCATATTAAAATAATATTATTTCATGGTTTGTTTAAGATCAGGGTTTCATGTGGTGCATGCTCTAGAACGTAGTATTTATTTAAGTGAAACTAAGATATTGGGGTGTTATATTATCATATCCTTAAAAAAATTCTTTCCTATCAATTTTAGTTCATGTTGAGTATATCATGACATTTTGATAGACTTTATCATGAATTCTAATTTCAATGTTAAGACTAGGGAACTTACTATTTCATGAATTAACAATATGTGTACATTTATAATACTTCTGCATGTGAATGTGTCTATAGAAGAGTATTTTAATAATTAATTGATACTTTCCACACAAAACTTAGTAGATTTATCTTCCATTTCTTGAGATTAAAAAGAGTTATATAAAAACATACTTAATTTATTCCTTTCAACTTTAAAAGTGAAAATGTTTCCTTTTGATTGATTATTTTAATCAGTTTCCACTTTTGGTTATAAAGATGAATGGATAAGAGGAATTTTTCATGTCTGAATCACAAAAAACAACCTTTAATGGATCATATGATCCATAAAATAAATACAAGATATTTTTTATTTTTAAAAAAAATGATTTGAACAAGTTAAGATAATACTCAATATGAATAATGTTTTTTTACAAAGAAGTAATATATTAACTACTAAAATATAAATAATAAAACCCATAGAAATAATAAAATAATTTAACCTTAAATTATAATACCCCTAGTTCAATGTATATTATTTTATGCTTATTCTACAAATTCATACAACCTCAAAACTAATTAAACCCCAAAAATCAGGATTATATCAAATCCAAATAGAGGTATAAAAACCATGTCTGAAACTAGTGAACAACTTTTCATCTTAATACAATATACTTGATATTTTTTCATTATAACTAGATTCCCACTATGTGTATTAATTAAAAATTCCTTCCTCAGAGTGTCAAGGCATGATTTGATATCCATAAAAAATATAAAAGAGTTGTTAGATCCAAAATCAAATATAGAAGCAGTTTATGATCAACACCCACTATCACACCTTAAGGTATTTCAACTTTAGCTATAATAATTCCATAAGAATGGTATTTCTCCCATATCATTGTTTAGGTAAATCCCCTTAACACTTAGGGAATTCATTTGTGTAGTACCCCATATCCTTACAGTTGAAGTACTCCAAATTGTAAGCTTCATTATTTCCCTTGAATTCAAGTTCCTAATATCATTTCTCCCCACACTTTAAGAAAACCCCCATTCCATTTAAGAAAGTTCCATGGTGTTTTTTCCCACAATTATCATATTTGTAAAATTCCATCATTTCCATCATTTCATTTGCCTCATTTTTTTCTTGGTTCTTAATCATCCTCTTCTTCTATTTATTTCCTATGAAAATATATGACTTGGATAACTATTTATTTATCCTAATGACACTAGATACTATATCATTATATGATGAAATCGATTGGGAGACTAGTCCCCTTCAGAGGATTATCTTAAGCTCATCAAAGAAATTGGTAGTCTTAATTTCCATATTATGTACAGAGTATATAAATTGACTTACTAAACTTGTAAAGTATTTCATGTACTCAACTAAAATTTCCTCTTCCTTCTATCTTATATTGAGAAATTTCCATTCCATATCATCTCATTGCCTATGAAGAATGTATTTTTTAAAGAATACATGCTTAAAATTATTTCATTTCATTCTCTCTATCTCCTCCTCCTACATTTTATTTTGTATCAATGACCACCATTGATCAATATATTCCTTCAAATAATACACTACTGGAATAAAATTCTCCATTTAATTATTTCTTTATGATAGAAATGTATTTTCCTGGGACTTGGTCCATTGTTCAACTATAAATGGATTAATATTTACATTAAAGTATAGAGGTTTCTGCCTCCTAAACTGGACTATCATAGGTGAATTTTTCTATAGAAAAATATATTTCTCAAAATGGGAAGAATTATTTTTCATAACCCAAGCCAACTGTGTTAATATGGACATGATCTGATCAGTTCCAATTCTTGTTATATTAGCTTTCATAGTAGGTCAATCCTTATATTGACTATGGGTGCCTTCCTTCCGTAATATCCATATCTAATAATGGAAAACACTAAATTAGCTCATAATAATTATGAATATTGAGCCATAAAATAAAAATACCTATAATAGTAAAATATATCAAATATCCTAAGTGATTATCATAATTCTCATGTAAGATATATTAATTTAAAATATAGTTCCCAAGGTTCCTATTAAGATTCTGTTGATACCAAATATAACACCTCAAATCTAGTAAAGTAGGGATGATGTTTACATTGTTACATTGGTACAAGATACAAGGGATCACACTATGTAGGATCAATCAGTTTAGTATGCTTGGAAAAATAAATATATAATTTATTATTATATTATATTGGATATATAAAAACATAGTATAAGAAATATTGTTTCATCCTTAAAATCATTCTAATAATCCTCCTTAATATCATTGGGAAATGAGAAAAAATTAAGGGTGATCTTAGATGCTCAGTAAGGGTGTAATGGATCTGTTTTTCCTTGTTAATATTTGAGATATTTTAAATAATATTTATGAAGCTAGTAACTGAGTTGGCATAGGATTTTGGGGCTTAGGGAGACTTTTTTATATAATAAAAATATTAAATATATTATATCATGTGTGCATATATTTTCTAAAATAATGGAATAACTCATGAATAGAGCAACAAATGGAAATACCAAGACCTCCATTGAATCTAGAATGTGGGTTTTACCCTAGGTGTGATATAATATTTTTCAACATCAAGTGTTTGGTTAAAAATATATCATGGAAAGACTAGTAAACTAATTAATTAAATTTTATAGACATAGCCTCCTCTTATTTAAAAAGAGTAATGGTAAAATCCTAGGGTTATCCATATAACCATAGGGATTTGAGAGGAGAAGTGTAGGAGTGAATTGTGGCATTGAAAAATCATGGTCCATCGGATTAGTACCACTATTGACATCTACGATAATAGAGTTCATGGATCTCATCAATGATAATGAAGGATAACCATTCTTCATCATTAATTGATCCAAACTCAATGCATGACATATTTTTATCACTAGTTTATTCCTCATTTGATTATACCATGAATTACATGAATCAACACCACTAACAGATTAATTCATGGGTTGATCATACCTTGCAGGTGTGGGTTTATATTCCTAGGATTTGAGAATTTATATTATTTGATTTTGTTCCGTCATACATGATTCTAATTGAAACAAATTGAGGCCAACCTAAACAATAACCAATTTTTATTCCTCTTATTATGTTTTGTGAATTTATTCACCCTTTATTCATACATTCATCACTGGTATTCTCTTTGGCCGATGATTCAACCAATACCTAGTGGACAGTAATAGCGTGATTGTTCTTTGGAAAAATAGATTATCACCATAGGTTCAGGTTCATGATTGATAGAGTGATCAAGGTGCAAGTTTAATGACATTAAATTAGAGGTTTATTTAAATCATACATGGGAGAACCCGTTTGTGATTTGGCATGCAGTGATGGCATGGTTCAATGAGAGGTGATTCCCGAGCAGAGATTGTGGCTAGAATCTAGCTACCGATGAAGGAAAGTTCAGTCAACCCCAGATCCATGATTTTTGGGAATGAATGGAAGCTAGATCAAAGTGGAAGAAGTGTGGGTGGAAACACGCTAGTGTTTTAGAATTTCTAGAAAATACTACATCACACGACATGTACTTTGTAAGAACACACTCCATGTGGACCCTACTATAGCTCAAGGGTTTACACGTAGAGAAATATATCACATGATGTGTGGTACCTACCACATTCCTATGACCCATGGGTAATGGATCAACATGTACCCTATGGGTAAATAGAAATGGTCATGACCAAACACATGGGAATGACTAGAGTACACATGCATGACCCAGTACCCAGACACAACCAAATACACGAGCATGACTAGAGTGCATGTGCACAACCCAAAGTAAACAAACATAGATAGAGTACACGTGCTTGGGTAGATGACACACACTGAGTGCCAAATGACCTTTACACAACATGTATCCTAAAAGGAAATACTGTGTATATAGATAAAGACATGTTATGTGAGATAGTGAGACATGAGAAGACCTGAGGAAAACAAGACACGCTGTGTACTCCCAGTACTTTCCATTTAATTTCTCTAGGATAGGTTAGGGGGCTCCTTATATTCATTATAGACCGGTATTAGTTGGGTGTGTTTCCATGGTCCATTACCTAAGAGTATAGTGTAGTATTATGTACTGAGCATAGGATTGTGATCCCCTATATGGGTTTAGTCTTGGATAGAGTTTTAGGAACCCCTCTATGTTACTAGGGTGGGATCATATATCATTTCATAACCTTCCCTTGGTGGATATTGAGGAATCTTCATTAACAACTTATGTGGGAATATGATCCCCTACTTAAGAGATTATTTTTGTAGGGTTTTTAGTGTCACCCATGAGACTTAGGTGTAATCCCCTATCTGTGTATTTAGATCTTTGGAGTTCCAAAAGTTACCTATTTGGAGAGGTCCTTTGAGCATGATCTCTCGAATGAGCATCATTAGTAATAGCATGGATCATAGAGTGAGTTTTCCTAGATGAGAATTATGTTGAAGACTCAAGAATAATCCCATGGATGATAGTATGATTGATACCAATTTGAGACTTGGTGTTAGTTATGAGTATATATTGGTGTTCTTGTTTTATGTCTCATATTATTTTTGACATGTCTTCATGATGATCAGATGAATAATCCCTTGATTCTTTATGTTTGATTATTTTGGGGTGTCTTACAGGGTATCGTTATACTCACCTATACATAGGATCTTCCTACACATGTTGTGTTATATGATAATGAAAATACATTTTAAGGAGTCCTTAGAGGACCTAGAGCAAGTAGTGCATAGTGAGATAGAAAGATCGTGGTTGATGCTGAGTGTTTCATTTGACCATAGTCCCATTCTTCTTAGTAGTTTAGACTGTTTTATAAATTTAATGGGATTGTGTTTTACCATTTTATGCTTTCCAATACTTTTTTCACACACTAATTGTGGGATATAGATGTATTCATGAATATAGTACCATTTTTTTTACCTTTCAGAATTGTATTGGTATTAAGAGATGTGTGCATGTGTATAGGTACCTAGGATAAGTCCTCCCACGTGTGATTTATGCCTACTCAGTATTGATCTCTAACCCCTATCCTATTGGAGATGATATTGGAATGTCACACATGGCTTACTACTGGACAGGTGGGCCCTTGTGGTTCGGGTTGTGATAGAGTGGTATCATAGTAAGTTCATCTTAAGTATAAATTTTGGAGATTTTATAGCTGTGAGTTTGGTTTGGGAACTAGGGAAATGGTGTTAAAGTGTTTTGAGTTCGACTCTCTAACCAGGGGCTCTAGTGTTGGTGCGACAACCAATGCATCCATTCACTAGAACTCTAATGACTTTCTTGTTTACTCAGTATATGTAGGCACTCATTACAATGAAAACATTACTACATTCAGCATATAGGAATGGGTTATGGTTTCTATGTACTTTTGAAGTTATATCCCCATATATACTAATTGATCATGTAATTTATTGTTTATTTTATGATGCTTGTGCAATGACAGCCCACTAGGATTCCACAGTAGGATCATGATGATGATACATTGAGTGATGAGGATTTAGTGCATGGTCCTATAAAGGAGGTGGTAACTCTAGTTGGTTTTCCAGTCTTACCAAAACCCATTGAAAAGTAGGTTACACCAACAGTACCAGCCAAGGATGTGCATAGGATGAGAGAAATTTATAAGTTTTAGAGGTTGATAATTCTCTGGTTTTGGGGTGAGTTATCCCCTCAAGTAGATAAGGACTGCCTATAGGTAGTCACATGAGTATTTCACCTTGTGAGGAACCATCATATTAGATGCTGGTCCTAGTGGTGAGTCTTATTCATGGATCCATCAGGAGATGGTAGAGTATGGTGACTTAAACACATGATGAGACAACTCTCTCTTGGATAGAGTTTGAGTTTCGCTTTATGGAGGAGTTCTACCAAACCATATAGTGAGCTATGTGCATTCATGAGATCCTGCAGCTTAATCCAGGAAGTATGACCGTGATAGAGTATTCTTTGAGTTTCACCAACCTATCATGATACTATCTATATAGAGTTTGTGATCCTTTATTCTAAGAAAAATAATTTGAGAGGGTCCTATTATGAAATATCAGGGTTGGAGTGATATCTCATTTCATTCCCACTTATGTTGGAGTACTTGAGCAAGCTTTGGTAGTGGAGATTTTTTTTCCAAGAATACATAAACTATTGGTACGGGTAGTGGGTGCACAAAAGACAAGACTTCAACAGATAATAGGTAAAAATAGACACAGGGATCTAGGTGTGTGAGATGCTTCAAAATAAAGTCTCAAGATATTGGTTCTATTATTCAGGGATCTGAGGAAACTTCTTGTTAGTTGAGAGATAGGAGGTGTTTCACTTGTGATGGTTGGGAAAATCTCATGTGAGATTGTCTAACCTTCCATGGAGCTAAAAGAGAGACAATTGATGGACAACCTAGACAGATACAGAAGAAGGAGAAGGTAGGTATACAAGATGGTGTATTGGAATAGAAGTAGGGAAAATGGTAGGATGTGGAAGAAAGTTTGTCCTATTTTCACCCCCACCCCCAGGTGGTCCGCTCAAGGCTTAGGGAGCTGGTGGATAGGGGGAGGAAAACTGAAATCCATGGTGGCCTTTGACCCTCAGGCTCTAGGGATGATTAGAGTTATGATCTATGTATTCTCTACTTTAGATAAAATAATTATAGTCATAGGTGTGATCCACTCTTTTCTTTCCACTTCGCTTTTTTGATACTTAGAGATTCCAGTTGAGCCCTTGGATCAAACCTTGTGCTTGGAGACTTCTACCAGAGGGGATTCAACAGTGAAAAACTATTTCCAATAGTGTGAATTGACTCTTGTATGAGAGATATTATTATGAAATTTCTTTATAGTAGTAATGGGGCCTTATGATATTTTCTTATATATGAACGGGCTATCCAAAGTTCATGCCCATATTAACTATTTTAGGCATAGTATGCGGTGTGTTCGTGGTGATGGAATGAGATTTTCCATTTGTAATGTTAAGGAATACCTATAAAAGTTGGATAAGATCATCTATAAGAGCATACAACCAATTACTCATTAGTTTTCTAGTATTAACCTTGGAGTAGTAGATGTTGTGGGATTTTAACATCCTACAATGGTGGTAGAGTATGAGTACATCTTTCCTAAAGACATGTTGGGATTACCTACCCACCAAGACATAGAATTATATATATAATTTTACATAGGTAATTTTTAAATATCTTCACTATCATATTATATGGTTACCACATATCTTTATGAGTTAAAGGTGTAGCTTACAGACTTATAGAGGAAGGGTTTTTTCAGACCTGATGTGTCACTATGGGCATCCCCAATGTTATTCGCCAAGATGGAGAACGAGAGATTGAGGTTGTGTGTAAATTATCATCACCTAAACTAGGTGACCATGAAAAATAAGTATTCTCTACTGAGGAATTATGACCTCTTTCACCACTAGATAGGGGAAACATGGTTCTCAAAGATTAACCTCAGATCAGCTTATTATTAACTTCGAGTACATGATGCAGATATAACGAAGATGACATTTCAATATCATTACAATAATTATGAGTACTTAGTGATTCATTCTGCATAAATAACACCATAGATATGTTCATGAGACTCATGAACCAAATATTTTATCTTTTCTTATATTGGTTTCTGGTGGTCTTCATTGATGATATCCTAGTGTACTTGGCATATGAGGAGAAGCACCCGAGACACTTGAGGATGGTCTTGAACACACTATGAGTGCACCTGATTTATGGGAACCTCTAGAAGTGTTAGTTTTTTACTTGATAGGTCCACTTTATAAGACATTTTATATCAACAGAGGGTGTAACATTTGACTCAGGGAAGGTTGAGGAAATGCTAACTTTGGAGCCTCCCAAGAGTGTGAGTAAGGTACAAATATTCCTTTGGTTGGTAGGATACTACAAGATATTTGTTCCCACTTTATATTGGATATAGGAACCCTTGAATTCTTTAACCCAAAGGGTATCCTTTCATATGTATGGATATGTTCTAGCAATCTTTTCTGGAGTTGCAGAAGAGTTTGACAATCAGCCCCATCTTGAGACTTCCAAAGGAGGATGTTGAGTATGTAGTGATCTACGATGCCTCAAGGAATAGAATTGGTTGTGTTCTGATGTAGAGGTATGAAGTAATTTCTTATGGGTCTTGATATTTGATACCATATAAGTATAACTACATGAAAAAATATCTAGAGCTAGCAGTGGTAGTCTTTTCCATGAAGATGCAGTGACACTACCTTCGGGGTGAGTGATTTATCATCTATTTTGACCATAAAAGTCTCAAATATATATTCTCATAGAAGGGTATTAACTTGTAACAATGGAAGTGGATTTATTTACTCTATTATTATGACTTTGAGATAGTTTATACTATAAAAAGGGGAACTTGGTGTAGGATGCTCTCATCAGGAGATCTTATTCACAGTTATTGACCAAGGCATTAGAGAAGTTAGCCTCACTACAATTGTTCTTAGTGGATGAGAATGGTGAATCTTACCTATAGTCGATGATTATTACCCAAATTATTCTAAAATGTGTTATGAAGGATCATATTGGAGATACCAACTGTGAGACCTTGAATGTATATATATATCCACTGTACATTCTCTTGATGGATTTTATAAAGATTGGGAGCACATCATCCTTTTTAGAGAATGGATGATGGATCTGGTGAAATTGTGTGGGGAGGTTATAAGTGAGTTTCATGAACCCCCTTGGTGGAACATACATGTGTGAAAAAGATGTACCAAGACCTTTATCATCATTTACAGTGGTTGGTGATGAAGAAGTGTGTAGCGGATTTTATCTCTCGATGCGACAATTGTCAGCAAGTGAAGGTTGAACACCAGGTTCCAATGGGTTTAGCTTAACCCCTTGACCGCCCAAGTGGAAGTGGGATGGTATATATATGGAATTCATGATGGAAAACCCAAAAATATCTAGAGTAAATGATTCCATCTGGGTGATCATAAACTAACTCACCAAGTCATCCAATTTCCAAGGTATCTGATAAAAGAGTTTCATAGAGATCTTGGGATGAATTCACATGTAGGAGATAGTAAAAATTACTAGAGTTCCATAAATAAATGTTTAGACCATGATTGTTGATCTAAATCATGATTATGAATAGTATTTTAGGAGTCCTTTGAGACTTAGTTGTGTTTGAGCATGATATTTCACCCCTAGACTGACGACTAGACTGAACGGACCATTCAGGTTATGGAGGACATACTGTGGGATTTCATGTTCAACTTTGGTTGTACTTGGTAGGATCACATAACTTTGGTGGAGTTTGTGTGAAATAAAAAATACCATTCCACCATTGATATGGAACCATTCGAGGAATTATATGAGATAACTTTCAGGTCAACACTATGTTGGACTGATCTAGGTGATTCAATACACATGGACCCGAAATTGGTGTGAACAATGATAAAGAAGGTGTAGGTCATCCAAGAGCAGATGTTGACTGACCAGAGCCATCATAATCCTTATGTATAACAATTATAGAGGACTTTTGATTTATAATATATAGTCTATGTATTCCTAAAGGTATCATGTCAACATGGATTGTGGAGGTTTGGATGGGGTGATAAGGTATCTTCGAGATTCATCAAACTTTTACAGATACTATATAGGGTTGGAAGGGAGGCATAACACTTAGACCTACTTCCAAAGTTATATCGGGTACATGAAATCTTCGACGTTTCATAGATGAGTAGGTACATGCATGAGCTATTGAACATTATCGACTAGGGAGATATGGACATCGAGGATAGATATGCCTTTGTGGAGTACCCGATAGTGATCAAGGATCAATATAAGAATATCCTTAGTGGGTGAGTTATTCCCTTGATGTGTGTCTAGTGGAAGCATGGGAATATTCAAGAGAGAACTTGGTAGTAGGAGAACCAAATACAAGCTCATTAATCTCATCTTTTTATGTAGGATTTTTTTCTTTTTGGGATGAAAAGAAATGAGGTGGGGAGAATATAACAACTCCGTTTTAACTTGTTAAGAATTGAAATATTTTAAATAATATTTTTAATGCCAAGTGCTAAGTTAGAGAATGATTATGGGATCTAGAGAGGCTTGGTTTTTATATAATAAAAATATTAAATATATTATATCACACACATGTAGATTTTCTAAAATAATGGTATAACTATTGAATGGAGTCTTAGAGGGTAAAATCGGGACCCTGTTGAATCCAAAATGCAGGTTTTACCCTAGGCATGACATAAATATTTTTGGCATCAGGTGTTTGGTTAAAAATTGGTCAGGATTTGATTAGTAAATTAATTAATTAATTAATTTATTTATTTCACAATAACTTTCCTCTTCCTATTTAAACCCAATCATTATAAAATCCTAGGGTTATCCACATAACTCTCTAGATTTGATATGACTATTAGAGGAGTGCATTATGGCATTAACATATCATGGTCTAATGGATTGGTACAATAAGGATAATCAATGCCAATAGAGCTCGGGGATTTCACCAATGATAATAAAGGAGAACCATTCTTTATTATCAATTGATATGAACTCAAGGTAGGTAATTTTTTTCATTAGTTTATTCCCTACTTGATTATTCTATGATGAACAAGAATTAAATCCACTAACAGATTGATTTTTTGGTTAATCATCCCTTGTAGGTGTGGGTTTATCTTCCCAGGACTTGGGAATTGATATTATTTGATTCTGGTTCTTCATTTTTCATTATAATGGAAAATAATGAAGGATAACCCAACCAATGACCAAGGTTTGTTACTCATGCTGTGTTTTGTACATTTATCCCTCATTCTGTGCATGTTCATTGCCAGTATTCTCTTTGGATGATGATTCAAAAAATACATAGTTAATGATCATTGCATGATCATTATTTGGAATAAAAAATCATCACTATGGGTTTGGGTTCATGATCAATGGAGTGATTGAGGTGTGAGGATGAAAAAAAAGATCAAAGGTGAATTACAATCAGATTTGGGAGACCCTGTTTGTGATTTGGTGTGTGTTAATGAAACAATTCAACAAGAGGTGATTCTTGAGTAGAGGATGTGGTTATAATCCAGTTACCCCTGACTACAAGTTTGGTCAACCACAAATCCACAATTTCTAGGTTTTAATGGCAGTTGTATCGAAGCATAAACAACATGGGAGGAAACATATGAGAATTATGGAATTTCTGGAAAGCCCCATATTACATGTTGTTTACTCTGTAAAAATGCATGTTGTGTGGTAATTACTGTAGTGCTAGGGTTTATACATAGTGAAAACTATCACATACCATGTGGTACCTACCACACACCATGTGACTCATGGATGGTGGCTCAGTGTGTACCCTAAGGGTACATGGGCACGTGCATAGTTAGACACAAGGGAATAACCATAGTACACGAGCATGACCCAGTACTTGAACATGGCCAGGTACATAGAAACAAGCATAGTTAGACACATGGTAACAACTAGAGTACGCGGGCATAACCCAATACATAGACATGGAAGGGTACACAGGCATAAGCAGAGTACATTTTCAGGACAAGAAGTACATGGAAATATCTAGAGTATACAGGCTCATGAAAATGGAACATGTTGAGTGCCATCCAACCTCTACATGTTATGTATCCTAAAAGGAAAAGTTGTATATATGGATAAAGATATTCCATGTGAGATGGTGAGACATGGAAGATCCAGGGAAGAAAATACATTTTGTGTACTCCTAGTACATGACATATACTTTCTCCAAGGTTGGTTGAGGCCCTCTTATTATTTAGTGTAGACCAGTATCAATTGGGTGGGTTTCTATGGTCCATTCTTAGTAAGGTATAGTGTGGAATTACATCCTGAGCATAGTATTTTGATACCCTTTATGATTTTAGTCTTGGATATAGTTTCATGAGCCCCTTAATGTGACTGGGGTGGGATCCTATATCATTTTATCACCCTCCCTATGCAAGGTTTGAGTAATCGTCATGAACAAATTACAAAGGCATACAATCCCCTACTTAGAGGGTTATTCTAGTAGGGTTTTCGGTATCCCCCATGATCCCTAGGTGTGATACCTTATCTTTGTATCAAGATCTTCATAGTTCTCATGGGTATTTATTTGGAAAGTTATGAAGATCACAAACTATTAAATGAGTGACATCAGTAATAACATGGCTCATGGCGTGAGTTCTACCGAACGAGTATTACCTTGAATCCTCAAGTAGAATCATGTGGTTATCAGTATTATTGAGACCTCTTTGAGACTTAGGGTATGTTATGAGTATATTTGAGTGATCTAATTATATGTATCATATCCCATTTGACATACATTTATGACAATGAGTCGACTACTCTATTGATTCATTAAGTTTGGTGATTTTAGGGTATCTTACTGGGTATTGTTATACTCCCCACTAGATGGTATTTAACCGCATATGTCATGTATTATGAAGACAACATTCCATTTTATGTAGTACTAAGAGGTCTAGAAGAAGGTGGAGAATAGTAAACTAGATATACTGTGGTTAATGCCAAGTATTTTATTTGACCATAGTCCCCTACTTCTTATCATATTGGACTCTTTTAAAGATTTTTAGTGGTCTTGTGTTTGGCCCTTTTATGCTTTCCAGTAATTTTGTAGCACTCTAAATGTGGGAAATAGATTTATGTATTAATTTGGTATCATTTGTGTTACCTTTTAGAACAGTATAGATATTCAGATATGTGTGAATGTGTATAGATACTTATACTAAGGCCTCCCATGTGTGAGATATGCCTACTCGGGGATGGTCTCTAGTCCTAGGACTATTGGGGGATGGATCGGGGTTCCACACTTGGCTTACCACCTTCCAGGAAGGCCTTAGTGATTTAGGTCATAAAAAAGGGATACATACAACAAGAGATATCATGAGTTAATATGTTATATTCAAAATGGAAGAGTGGATAATCAAAACACATTCCATTCAATTAATAACAACAGTTCAATGAACATCCATCACTAATATCAACATAAAAATCACATGGATAATGGTTACTAAATTATTAATAAAAAAATGAAAAAATTTAAACATTTATGAACTTTAAATTAAGGCCTCTATCATGTTATAATGAATCTTACCACCAAGTCCAGTCAACCAAGACACCATTCTTAATAAATGGGTAGGTGTTGGATAAATACCGATATAATGTGGCCATTGATTTTGTCTCATGAGACCTATTAATGCATCAAGGGGATATCTAAAACCAAGTCCCATCGGTCACATTCAAATCCTATAAATTTTACATATATTGACAGTTAATACAATTCATTCTCAACATGACTTATAAATCAAAATTTATTCACATTGAATCAAAAATATAGTATCAAGCTTACATTGACCAGTTGAGGTTATTATGTTAATTTCTCAAAAATTACTTCAACATATCATTAATGGTTAAAAGAGTTATGTAATGGTTCCATCATCTCTAAAATGTTAATATTTTCATGAATATAATTTTTATTAATTATATACAATTTTACAATCATCAATTTATAGTGGTTATAAAATAAATAATCTCATTGCTCTATGGAGGTGGTAGTGTACATGTATACATGAGTGACATTATAATTTTCTAATGGATGGAAGGGTAAGAAGGTAGATTATATATTATATTTAAAAAATCATAATTATTTCATAAATATCATATATATTTCATTAATATGACCTTTATAACTATCCAATTAAAATAGTAATAAAAAATGAATTACACTTCTACGCGGAGATGGTAGGTCATACGTATGCACAAGCAATGTTTTCATTTTATATATAATGAAATGGAGAGGGAAAATGGTTTTCTCATAATAATAATAAAATATAATTATATTTGTAATAATGGATTCATTATTTTAGGATGAATAAAATAGATTTAAATTATGTAGAAGAAGAAATAATCTTTGAAAGAGTTGGGTAAGATGATTACCACTTCTTTGAGAGACCACCTTTGGCTTACACCTTAAGAATTTTTAGGATGGAATTAGGGTAAGATAAGGAGATCAAGAAAAAAGGAAAGGATTATATAAAAGTTTTTGGTCCAGGATTGGATAAGATATTGGGATCAATGTTTGTGAAAAATAGAGGAGAAGATGTTCCCTTTTATAAGTGAGGGGAGGGGAAAACACAAAATTTCTTAAAATATTTTAATAATATAAAGTCATTTTCTTGTGAAGGTGCCTAAAAATTGTCTTATATTATAATATTTTAATGTTAATGTTGAAATAAAACAAAAAAAATGAGGCTTAAACATGTGTTTTATGTTATCTTGAAGACCTATCACTTTATTTTTATCCCCTTTTATCCATTTTCCCCTTAATCGAGATGATGAATATTTACCATGGTTAATATTAATTATGAACAAAATTAAGTTGAAATTGTTACAAAATACTAATTATGATTATTATAAATATGGAATCCATTATAAATGATTTATATCCTAAAAGTGTATAAATTTATTTTAATATATATTCTCCGAACACAACAAAAACTATTTTTCGAAAAATGATTTTTTTCAGCATAAAAATGATTTTACAGAAAAATAAAGTATAATGTTTAATAAAATGGAATTAAATATAGATTTATTGTAAAAAAAAGTTTTATAAACCTTAATGTTACTCTTATATCATTATACTTTCATAAAAGTTACATTTTTTTGAAATCGTTATTTTCCACTATTCATCAAAAAATAAAATATATCTAAAAAATATAAAAGCTTTACCCAAATATAATTTTTTCAAGAAATTTCCTAAAATTAATTTAATTTTTTCAAATAAAATTTCTAAAAATGGAATAAATTAATTATAATTATTGACTCATAAAATACTTAAAACCATTTTTATGAATAATATATTCTTATGGTATAAAATTAATTTATTCTTATACTGTGCCTAGTAATAAAAATTAGACTTTCTTGATTAAATACATTATTTTAATTAAGGATATACTTTCTACATAAATTTCATAATTCATATCCTCAAATTTATACCTTCCAACCTAATGAATATGTTATAACAATCATATTTAAATAATATTATTTCACAGTTTGTTTAAGATTGGGGTGTTTGTGGTGCACGCTATCAAACATAGTATTTATTTAAATAAAACTAAAATATTTGGTGTTACATTTTCCCACATTTAATGAAATTATTTCCTCAAAATTTTAATTCATTTTGAGCATATTATGACGTTTTAATATATTTTATCATGAATTTTAATTTCTAGGTTAGGACAATGGAACTTACTATTTCATGAATTCCACTTGTGAATGTGTTTATAGAAGAGTAATTTAAAACTTAATTAATACTTTATACAAAAAACATAGTATATTTATCTTACGTCGCATGAGTTCGAGGAATTATAGGAAAATATACTTACTAGATTACTTTCAACTTTCAAAGTTAATTTTTTTCCCTTTGATTGAATATTTTAATTAGTTTCCACTTTTGATTCTTATGATGAATGAGTAAGAGGAATTTTTCATGAATAATGCACTAAAATCAACTTTGATGGATGATATGATCCTTAAAATAACGTAAATTTATTTTTATTATATAAAAAATGATTAGAAAAAATTAATATAATAATCAATATGAATAAACCTTTTTATGAAGTAGTACATAATTCCTAAAAAATCAATAATAACACCCATAGAAATGCTATAATACTTTAAAAACTTTAAATTATAATTCCACTAGTTCAACGTAGACTATTTTATTCTTCATCTAATAATTTCTAAATTTATAAAAGTAATTAAACCTGAAAAATTATGATTTTATCCAAGACAAACATAGGCATAAAAACTATGTTTGCAACCAGGGAATAACTATTCATATTAATAAAAAATGCTTGATATATTCTCATTATAACCATATTATCACTAGGTATCTTGATTGAAAATTCCATTATTAGAGTTTCAAGGGATGATTCAATATCCATTCAAAATATAAAAGAGTATGTAGATCCATAATCAAATAAAGAACGATTTTTAATTAAACTACCTGCTTTTAAAACTTAAGGGATTTCAACTTTAGAAGTAGTAATTTAATAATCTTTTCCTTGATCCCTTATCCTTTTTTGAGGTAAATTACCTTAAATTTGGGGCATTTATTTTCATAGTAACTCATTTACTTATAGTTTAAACATTATAAATTTTCGACTTCTTTCTTGAACTTTAATTCATACACATGTAATGGATGGATCTAAACTTTGTTATCTTGGATCCTGATCTTGGTTTCATTCCTAGATCTCCCGTGCCTTCTTTCTTTGTTGGCGTTCCCCTTACAAGTGTTGATTCATGATATTTAATTAAAGTTATGTGGTTCTATGATTCTTTTCCCTATTATTGAATCCTTTAATGTATTTATTATATTATAATAAGTTTTTAATTTATTTAAAAACATGTATTTGATCCTTGATTTAATATGGATAGTGAAATTTAGAAAAACCCCAATTTCAATGGAATTGAAATTTTGGGGTGGATTTATGGAAAAAGGTGATTAATTTTGGAAATAGTTTTGATGAAAATTATTTGATTTTAATCATGAGAATAAGTCTTAAATTGATAGGTGTTTTAAAATTGTATTAAATTATGAAACCTAAACATTGGTTTTGAAATAATAAGGCATGTTGAAAACTAAAACTGGGCAATTGTATTTTAAAATGTTTTAAAATGATTGATTTCTAATTTATTTGATGTAATTTTCTCTTAAGTGGGAGTGGATTTAATTTTACCTTAAGTGGGAGTGGATGTAATTTTTTATTAAGTGGGTGTGGATATAATTTTCACTTAAGTGGTAGGGGATGTAATTTTCCCTTATATGGGAGTGGGTGATAATAATTTTTCCTTAAGTGGGGGTGAAATTGTTTGATTTGATAAACATACTATGGATTTATGGAGCATTTTTATTCATTTCAAATTATTTATATAAAAAATTTTATATAAAATATTAATATAATATTTTTTGAAAGATTTTTGATATACCTTCCATTTATATGTATGAAATCATGTTTTGTTTTAAATATGAAAATGAAATGCCATAATTAGTTTTATTTAAATTTGTATCATAATTGGTATATTGTTTTTGAAATAATTATGGAACGCTTAGTGAGAACCTAATGGGATTTATAGATCAAAACTTTCCTTTAACATCATGAATTTTGTAGATTTTATTATAGTAGGTCTGAGAAAAGAGAAATCACCTCTTGGAAGAGGTGGATGTTCTTGATCCGTTGGGCTTAGAGTGATAGATTTGGCCTATGGAGATGTTATCTAATTGTTTTCTAGGATGTTTGAGTTTTATCTTGTCATATGTTGAGTAATTTTATGATAAAATAATTTGTGTTTTGTTATAAGTTCTTCATTTATGGTAGTTTACCTATTTTGAGTGTTGATTATACTTACTTGTATCTTTAACTTCCACTGTTATTGTGAAAAATTTATTCCCTCTTTTATCTTTTATGATTCTAGGTGCTACTCACCAATATGTGGGGATTGTTAATACCCTTTGATCCATGTTAGTATTGAATTGGGTATCAAGGTACTAGGGTATTCAGACCGGTTCATGAAAAGTTAGTATTAGAGGGACAAGTTGATCATATTTCCTTGATGTATGTATTTAGTTTTGGTTGTCCTCGTAGAAAGGAGGTAGGATTTTCAAGACTTAGGTAGTATTTATGACTGATTTCCTAAAAATATCTCATCATAATGAGCATTAAGTCACCATGGGTGTTTGGGGAAAGGTGTATTGAAGAATAATTTGATCTAATTCTAGTCTTTTCCATACTTTTGATTTGGGTATGTTGAAATATAAATCTTGATATATTATCACATGGAATTAATTTTTCCCATTGATCTTATTAGAGTTATTAATCTGGGTAATTTTATGGCATATTCAGTGTTGTCTATTGATTTTGTGTAGTATCAGGCCTCTAAGAATATGTCTGAATAGGATCCAAGAGTAAGACACTGGTTAACCACAATGAGAGGATCCTCCCATGGGCCAAAATATTGTTGAGATTATTGTGTATGCTATCCAAGATTTGGGACAGGAACCAAAACCCATTCTCATTAATGATCTAGTTGTAGAACCTCAAAGGTATGAATATAAAAATTATGATAAAGAGTTTATTTTCCATAAGCAACTGGAATTATATGGCTCTAATGATCCTCAAGAGTTTGAGGATTTGTTGGGAAAGATAAATATTCTATTTGATTTATTGAAAATACCTGATTTAATTAAGTTAAAATGTTCCACCTTCAAGACAGAATGACCTCAAAGGATATGGAAGAATTATATGGTAACAAATAAGGATAAAAAGTGTTTTGAGTGAAAATAATTTAGAGTTATTTTCAATGATTTGTTCTATGCATAATCTATGGTACTTGCTAAGGATCTAGAGTTTTTCAGCCTCCAACAGGCTGAAACAACCATGAAGGAGTATGAAAACCATTTTTATGAGCTTGTTCAATTTTCAAATGAGATTATATTGAATGATAGAATGAAGACTCAACAGTTTGAGATGGGTATCCAATCGGATAACCATTCTCAGTTTTTCTTACTAAATCCCTCCTCTTATGCTGATGTGTTGGATATGGCATTGATAGTTGGGATTTATTTGGATGGAAGGTAAATGTTTAGAAGAGTTCATTTTTATCATAGTGGTAGTTCTATGAGTTAATTTAAAGGAATTAAGAATCATGATGAGTCTCATGGTGGTTCTCAATAATATTTATCCTCTAGACCTCCTATAGTTCCTAGAAGAGTCCCTTTGACTTGATTTCATGTAGAAAAGTTGGGAATTAGAGACATGTTTGTACTGAGGCAACAAATATCTACAGTTCTTATGGTCACTCAGGATACATATAGAAAATTTTCATTTCTTTTTTGCCCCACACAATGGCACAGGATCACCTGCATCTACAAATATTGTTGTGAAATCAGATGCTTCATGAACTTTGGGGCTTCAACCTTAGGCATCTAGAAAAAAGATTCCTCACATAATGGAAGAGTCTCTAGAGGAAATTGATACATGTCCAATGACTATGAGAGGTACCATCACTATAGATTCATCTTTATTGACTACTTTATTTGATACTAGTGAATCTCACTCATTTATATCGACTCATATTGTGAACCTGATAAATATTCCAATGGTGATTTTGTCTTATGTGATGGATATTACTAAACCCATAATAATGAAGAGATAGTAGGGTCTTTGTTCTTCTTCTTGTGTATTATCTTTATTAGAGATCAATATTACTTTGGATTTTCTGGTTCATGACATGAAACTAATTGATGTAATTTTTAGGATAGATTGGATCATTTCTAATAAGGCATAAATTGGACGTTATCTTGGATGAGTATCCTTTACTACGACCTATGGGGTGAGCCATATCTTTAAGGGAGAAGGGAACCTGAGGTCTAGTCAAGTCGGATCTTCCTATCTAGAGTTGGGGAAAGTAATATCAGTGCTTTATTTTGTTATGGACTGGGAATCTTTGAGTGAGGATATCCCCCCATCCGTTATCAAGTTTTCCAACATGTTTCCTACTAATTTCTCTAGTATTCCACCAGTAAGAGAGGTAGAGTTATCTATTTATTAAGAACCTGGTACCCAGACAATATATATACCTTCTTACCACATGGAACTAGCTAAATTGAAAGAGTTCAATACTTATATGGATAACCTACTGGAGATAGGATTTATATTCCTGTATGTGTAACCTTAAGCGGCTCCAATTCTCTTGAAAAGAAATATGATGGAACACTTCAACTTTATGATGATTACCAGAAACTCAACTGAGCTACAGTAAATAATAAGTATCTGTTTCTATATATTGATGATTTGTTTGACTAGTTGAAAGGGGAAAAGAGGTTCTCCATGATTTATCTTCAATTTCATTATCACCATTTGAGAAAAATGAATCTAACATTCATAATACCTCTTTCTAGAGTAGGTATGACCATTATGAGTATCTTGTTATGACCTTCAGCATGAATAGTGCTCCTAAAATCTTTATAGAATTGATGAACATGATCTTCCATGAGTATCTTGATACATTCTTGGTTTTATTTTTGGAAACAAATTCTTGTTTACTCTATGTATGAGGATGATCACATGCATAATTTGATATCAAATATGGAATTTTATAAAAATTTCCAACTCTGTCCCAAGATATCAAAATATGATTTCTTGAATCGAGAAGTGAAGTTATTTGGAAATGTGATGTTAGAACATGATATTTAAGTTGATCCTAAGAAGGTTAAGGCTATTATAACAAAGGTAAAACCATGTATTTTTTCTAAGATTCAGAGACTCTTGGGTCTAGAATGATATTACCATAATTTTGTAAAGCGTTTCTCGAAGATGGCTTTTCGAAAGACCACTATCACTTAGAAGGGAGTGAAGTTTACATGGGATGATAAATATCAGAGTTATTTCATTGAGATGGAAATTATGTTTACTTCTATACTAGTGTTGAATCTTCTAGAGGCTGGGCAAGGTAATGTGTTCTTATTTGAGTATGAGGTTTGGGTTTGGGTTGTGTTCTTATACAAAGTGATCATATGGAAGGCTATGGACCTCGACATCTTAGGTCACATAAGAAGAAATATTTGACCCATGATCTTGAACTTGTAGCTATGATGCATGATCTTAAAATTTGTGAGCATCACCATTTTGGAGAAAGATTTATTATTTATTATAAGTACAAAATCTTGAGTTATATATTCTCTAAAAAGGATTTGAATCTACTTGAGAGGCATTGGGTGCAGTACCTATATTCTTTTAATTTTGATATGGACTATACATCGAGAAGGGAAATGTAATCAATGATGACTTGATTAGGAAACTTTTGACCAAGGTTGTGAAAGAATCATCATAGGAGTGAATATTTATGTCTCTTTTTGAATAGTTTCATATAGGAGTCTCAGAAATAAGGGATGATATTTTCTTGGCTAGTGTTCAATTGACCTCCTCTCTTGTCAAGACAATTTTTCAGGAACATCGGCTTAATGATGAATTTTTCAACATTAGGGACTCTCTTTATAGTGAATATACCTTTGGTGAATGGTTTTTCTCTTATGAGGTTATCCTATGTTTCCATAACCGATACATTATACCTTTGTTTGTGAGGAAAGATGTAATGGGGGATTTCCATAATTCCCAATGGGTTGTGAACCTAAGAACTACAAATATATTTTATGATATGTGATGATGATTTTGATGGTTAGGTATGAGACATGACATTACTACTTTTTTTTCTCATTATCATACCTATCAACAGGTTAAGGCTGAGAACCATAGAGCTTCAAGTTTTTTATCCACTTCCAGTGATGAATTGGAAGTGGGATGATATTTCTATAGACTTTGTGGTTGGGATTCCATATATCCCTTGAAAGAAGAATGTGATATGGGCTGTGATCGATGGGATGACCAAATCTTCTCACTTTATACCCATTTAAGACAATTTTTTAGAAGTTTGGAAATATATATGTTAAATATATTTTTATTTTTATGGAGTTCCATAAACTAGAATCTATGATAGAGATCCATGTTTTAACTCTCATTTTTTTCGAGTCTTTCAAGAGGCAATGGGATCCCAGGTTCGATTGAGTATGAAATACAATCCATATAAGGATGTCCAGATAGAGATATCTATATAAATTATTGAGGACATTATATGTTCTAATATTCAAGACTTTGGTGGATCATAGGATAACCACTTGGGAATGATTGACTTTTCTTATAACAATAGCTACCACTTCTTAATTAGAATGGATCCTTTTGAGCCTTTGTTTGGAAGGTTGTGTAAATTTAAATTATGTTGGTTGGAGATTGGAGAAACTTCCTTAGTTGGATCAAGTTTAGTCCAAGAGATGATGAAAAATATTTATTTGATTCATTAGATAGTTTTCAAGGAACAAAGCCGATATAAATATTACACTGATTGGTGTTGTAGACATTTGGAGTTTTCTATTGGTGATCTAGTATTGTTGAAGGTTTCACCTAGGTTTTTTCACCAATGGCTTGTGAGAAATGGAATATTTCTCCTCATTTTGTGGGTGCTTTTTGAGGTTGTTTAGTGGGAATGGAAAGTGGATTTCCATTTAGCACTTCCACCATATTTGAAATCAATACATGACATGTTCCATGTATCATAGCTTCAAAAATATCTTTCTTATCCATATCATGTTTTTAGATAGAGTTATATTAATGTTGATCTTGATTTATCCATGAATGAGCACCTAGTTAAGATAATTGATTCCGAGATAAAGGTACCTCATGGGAGTATGACGCCTTTAGTCCTTGTGTGATGAAATCATGGTTCCGATTCACATGGGATGTGGTAGCGCGAGGCACTGATAAGAGATAAGTGGTTTCAACCATTTTATATGGAAAATTATTAATAATATTTCTAGTAATATAATGTTTTTATGGCGGGGAGTTTGTATCTTCCCGTTACACCTTTAATTTATGACTTATCCTTTGGTTTTTGGTTTCAGGTTTTTATGTGCATAAACTGGGCTATTTTCTATTTACTATTTATTGGGAGGTTACACACTGTGTAAAGGAATTACCTTCCATGTAATGTTTTCTTGGAATATTCTTGGAAATTGGAGAACTATTCGAAATTATTACACATAGTTTATAGTTTACATGACATGAAATTGTTGTAAATCATATTTTAATAAAAGGTGATGCCTTTTTCAATGTATGCAACCATTGTGAATTGAAATACATGAACCAGGGTTACATGTTATGTAATTCATGAGGAATGTGGTTTTATATAGGTAACCTAATTTATTTTTATTCCATTCGACCTGTATCCCTCCCTCTCATGACCCATAGCCTTCCCTAGGTGATTTTGGCTCCTCCAAACCCTTTCCTTAGAAGATCGAAGTAGTATTGACCTCATTTGATTTCGTCAGGGTAAGTGTATCTTCTCTTAGGTGTTTTTTATAGTATCTATTTATATCCTCCTTGGATTGTGAATAGATTATCATGTAATGGATGAATCTAAACTCTATTGTTTTGGATATTGACTATAGGAAGTGTTCCTAGATCTCATATACTTTCTTTCTTCATTGGAATTCCCATTGCGGGTGTGGATTCATGACATTTTATTAAAGGAAGGTGGTTATATGATTCATTTACCTATTATTGAAACCTTTAATGGATTGATTATATTGTAATTAATTTTTAATTGATTTAAAAATATGAATTTTATCCTTGAGTTGAGATGGATAAGGAAATTGAAAAAAACCCCAATTTCAATGGAATCGAAATTATGGGGTGGATTTATGGAAAATGATGGATTGATTTTGGAAATAATTTTGATGAAAATTATTTGATGTTAATATTTAGAATTTTTTTTAAATAAAAATGTTTTTTTAAATGGATTTAAATAATTAAAACATGTGTATTTTTTTTGAAATGAGAAGTCATGTTGAAAACTGAAATTGGGAAATTGTATTTTAATTTTTTTTAAATGATTGTTTTATAATTTTTTGATGTAATTTTTCCTTAAGTGGTAGTGGATTTAATTTTAATTTAAGTGGGAGTGTATATAATTTTCCCTTAAGTAGGGGTGCATGTAAGTTTCCCTTAATAGGGAGTGGATGTAATTTTATTTTAAGTGGGAGTGAATGAAAAACAATTACCCTTAAGTGAGGGTGCATTTGTTTGATTTGATAAACATGCCATTGATTTATAGAAATTTTTTATTCATGATAGAAGATTTATATAAACCATTTTATATAAAATGTTCATTTAAGTCAGTTTGAAATTTGTTTGATATACCTTCTATATATTTGTATGAAAGAATGTTTTTTTAAAATGAAAATAAAATTACATCCCTAATTTTATATAAATTGATAGCATGATTGGTTTATTATTTTTTCAATGAATATAGAACACTTTTCGAGACCCTATAAGGATTTATAGCTCACACCCTACCTTTTACTTCAGGAATTTGTAGATTTTATTATGTCATTTCCAAGAAAAGGGAAAGAGCCTCTTGAAGGAGGTGTATGTTCATGCTATTTTAGGTTCGAAGTGATGGTGGTGAACAGTGGAGATTTTATCCACTTGTTTCATGGGATGTTTTAGTTTTATATTGTCCTAAGTTGAGTACTTTGATGATATATTGATTTAGGTTTTGTTATACCTTCTTTATTTTTAGTACTTTATCCCTTTGGAGTGTTGATCATAATGACTTGTAGCTTTATCTTCCAATGTTCTTATGGAATATTCATTCCCTATTTTATCTTGTATGATGCCAGGTGATATTCTATAATCCATGGGGATTGGGAATGTCACAGACCAAGCCAGGATGCCATTCAACCTGACACCCGACCCATTACAGAACATGGCCCGAAGGGCATTCTCGATCCCCATGGGTTGGAAGCCAATGCTTGGGTATCAAAAATATTCTCTAGGAATGATTTTACCAATTTTAATAAGCATAAATAATCATTATAAATAAAAAAATAATAATAAATAACCATAACCAAGTGCGGTGCAATAAGTTTTTAGATTCAAAATTTTACAACATAAAAAAAAACAAAAAGTGATACAATAAAAAGGGAACAAAAATAAAACAATCCCAAAAACCTCTATGTGAAAAGCAATTTATCTCCCTCAATCCACCATCTCCAACACCTGTAGGAAGTGTAAATCTGTCAATCAGATCTTCCATCACCATGATACATCTTACCTTGACCTGGGTCAAACATGACAAGTTCTACATGCTCACAAAGGTGTATATAGGATGTGAGTAAAATCCAATTAGGATGATACCCAAAATAAAATATTCCTTTCCATGATATTATAAGAAAAATTAACATTCAAATTTCCTTTAAAAAAATTTGTATCATTTCAATGAATTTTTTAAGAAAAACTATTTTAAAGAAAAACACCTTTAATGAAAACTCTTTTCTCAAATAATCTTTCTTTTATATAAAGTATACAGAAGGTCCACTATATACTGATATATGGAACCACATACCAAAAGAGCACTGAGTCATGGAAAAACCATATAGGCACTAGCTAAAGTGGGACACTATGAAACTTGTATCTCGGTGAAATTTAGAATAGAAACCACAACCCACATCATCCCTGTGAAAAAGCCACTAGAGAGGAATCCATACAAAATTCTAGTGGTATCCAATCATCATCAAAATTTAGTTAATGTTTTAATCATCAATCCTACTAGATGAATCTGGGCTAAGCCACTTCAAATTCAACTAAAATACTAGTCCTAGCCCACCCACCTAGATACCTAGGATTCCCTTCATTCTAAATTTCCATTTCCTATATCACATAGGTTACCACATTCACATGCACACACAATCAAGGTGAATAAATATATGAAACTACCATTTCTAATAAAAAAACCCTTTCAAATTCCCATACATACCAATTCTACTTTAAAATATGTTTCATACCACTTTAAAAATTTATTAAACCACTTGAATAATTTATAAAACAATTTTAAGAAACATTAGGAGTAGAATACATGTTAAAACCATTCATTTACATTGTAAAATCCCCATTCCAATTTACCCATAAACCAATTTAACATTAAAAAAATCTTACCAAATTTTACACAATTCAAAAGTCATATTAAAGGTTCACAACATGAAATCCAATATTAAAAAAAACTCATTTCACTTAGAAAATCCACTTTCAATACATTTTCACCTTTATATATCTTTGAAAACACATTTTTCACCTTCCACATCGGGCATAAAATATATTCAAGAAACACTATAAAGAGGCAAACACGAAACACAACCAATTTATTTTAAAAAATCAACCCCATCACATATGCATCACAAACCCTTTCAATAACACATTCCATACCACAAAAATAATCCATAGAACATATTTTAAAACTCAAGAAATAATATTTAAATCATATAATAATGTAAAATCATGGAACCTCCTACCTCAATCTTAGAAACTTCTGGAAATTAGTGGGAAACCACAAGAACAAAACCAAAAGGCCCTAAAAAGTCAAGATATAAACATAAACATCAATATTGAACCCTAAGTACTAATATTCAACCCAAAATAGGTCACCCAACTGGCTGGAGAACAAAAACCCAATGAAAAAGAAAGAAAAACCCTAGAAAAGAGGATAAATCAAGGGATAAAACCAATTAATTGATGATTTCTTAGATAATCCACACCAAACCCCCAAAGTAAAGGATTCCAAGGGAGGCAAGAGGGAGAGAGGGTGGAACCTAGGGATAGAGAGGTAGAATGGGGTGAGCAAGGGGGGATTTAGGGTTAAATATGAAAAAGATGAAATGGAAAAAATTCAATTTTTAATGACCTAGAAAAGTCACAAGGTTAGCCCGAACGGGTTTCCAAAAAATGTGGACACCGTGTGCCCCTCATTTTTTAAGAGGAAATGACCGCATAGTTAACCCACACTACCTCACTAACTGTGCACTAGAAATGCAGTAGATACTACTGAAATCCACATTTGTTGCAAGGTTAAATTGATAGGGATGCACGATTTTCCCTAACCATGTTCCAACTGTGCACCACATGCTTACAAGACCAATTTAACTATTTAATCCAAAAACACAAGGTAATTCCAAGAGAAAGACGATATACCAAAAATAAATAGTAAAATAGCTCAAAATGAAATCACAAATATAACGATTCTCCCCACCATGAAAACTTTATTCCCTTATAAAATCATTCCAATGTTCGATTCAAAACAAAAACTGATACTCATCGACAACTCAAGAAAATTCCTCACAAAAATAAAAATTAGGAGAAATTAGGGATACCCCAAATGGAAACAAAGATTCATAATATTTAACTTGGGATGACAGAATAGAATCCCCACCATATGCCTTCTACCCCATAAGTCACAACACCTCTAGTTGATCAATCAAAAGAAAAAGAATTATTACAATCGAATAATCTAACCTCTCAAGAAAATAACACTTCATAAATTTATAAATGAAACTCATGCCTATTACCTGAAATGAATAAACAAACCCCAACCACTTTTTAAAGATCATCAGATTATTGATTCATAAAAGGCCATTGTGCACACTCTAAAATACCAATGTTTACTCAAAAGGGAAACTTAGATCCAATATGTCTAAAAGAAACTTCATAATGAAAAGATACTCTAGATATTGAAATGTATTATCAATACAAGGACTGAACAGAATCCCTATCATTAGAAATAAATTAGTTCCATTTTACTTCAGAAGAAATTTCAACGAGAACCACATTGGGTATCCCCGTAATAAGAGCCAAATAGCTTAACCAACCATTATATACTAAAAAAATATGCTGAAAAAACCCTCCATTGATGAGGGAAACACCCACCCATGAGACAGTCTAAACCAAAACAAATTCACAAAGGCCAACTGTGTGAGGAAAAAAAACAAGGATCCACATCCAGAAAGCTCAACCACTAGAATATCAATAAAATTAGACTACCATGCCTCCTTACAACCAATGAATAATTATCAAACCTCATGGGTCATGAAAAATAGATGAGTCCTCAATTCCCTTTCTGAAAAAAGGGAACTTTCCATGGTGAAGATACCATAGGAAACATAAACTATCACCATTCTAGAATTGGAGATAAAATATGGACCAAGGTCCCCCCACACCTAGAGGATTTATGACTATGTGCAACCATTAATTTGGGGCCTATAGATGGTGCCCTAATGTTTGAAGAATCTCTTTACTCATAGTCATAGGATGATGATCCCTGATTAGAACTCCTTTTAATTTAATGAGTTACCACATAGCACTTTAGGTAGGACTAAAAGAACAAAACACCCCACAAGAATCCCTTTTCTCCAACATGTCACTTTCACCAAGACATGGACTTAGAAAATGCACACGCATCAACATTTTTCACCTCAAATGAGAAACAATAGAAATACGATGACCATGTAACACAACTCTAATTAAAATGGAAAAGTTTCAGAATTTACAAAGGGGAAACATGATTCCATTAAATTAGGAGTTATAAAAATAATTTCATGACATGCAGTTTTTCATTTAAAAGAAAATGCCATGCCAAAAAAAACTTCCAGAAACAACTATTACAACCAAAGAAACATTATAAGGAAATGGAATTTAAAATGGGCTCCAAAAAAAACACTACTAATGCAAACAGGCATGGGTGTTTTTTTCTAAGAGGTGGACCTATCTCTAAAATTCTTCCTAAAAACACCTAGGAAGAACTGTTGTAAGTGACCTAGGCATCCACAGGCACAAAAAGACTTCAGAGTATTCGAACATGATAGTTCATTATGACCAAACTTGATACACTTATGGAACGTCATGAAACAATTCCCAAAAGGACTTAATGAAATATCCAAGGGCGTTTTTAATATCATGGCCAACAACTACAACTTCTAGCCAATTTACATTACTAGAATTTCTCTTAACCACTTCTAGGCTGGACCCTCAAGTATAAAAGTGGAGAACTTCATGTTTAAAGAATAAGGCAACTCAAGTAAACTAAATTTTATTTCTATTTTGTACATCCACTCTTCCTCTTTGAAAGGATCCGATTTACCATAAAAGAGATTAGGATTCAACTTCTGAAACGTAGGGAAAAATTCTATGGGTTGATCAACCACATGGTCTATCAACAGTGAACTACTTGTGGACACACTATGAATATTCATAGAATCTTTTTTGGGGGCGTACACTAGCCAATCAAGAGAACCAAGAACCCAATCCAACTAATCAGTCAACCAAAACTTACCACAAACAAACACCAAACACACAAAGTGAGCCAAATCAAAGGCTTACCAAATATTTTTAGAAGAATACACAAACTATTATTTCAAAACCAACTCATCAATAAGAAATCAAACTTGAAACTCCATTCAAACAAAAAGAGTTCTAAAACTCCAAAAACCTCGCAAGAAATATTCTAAAATCATAAGGAGACACACCACACAACCCTTGGTTATCAAAAGATCACATCTTATATTTAAAATATATTTTGAAAGGGAAAAAAGTTTTTTGGGTTGAAAATTCACCAATGGTATTCCATGGAGCCTCGCACATGCATATTCTCATTCCAAACTAGACAGTCATCCATTTTCACACATATCATGCACGTGGTCACTCATGGAAATACCAATGGTCAAAACACTTTACAAGATAAAACATTCTACCCACACTTTCAACTTCTCAATTTAATTCCCATTTAAAAATCTACAAAACTTATCAAAAAATCACTCTCCACCGAGTCAAATATCAAATTCCAATCCAAAAAATAAAATCATTTCATCTTTTCTCGAAATAAAGTTCCATGGATTCCATTAAAAAATTCAATTAATCCCATTTTATGGAAACTAATTTATTCTTTTTTGAAACAAATTTCCAAAACACTCTTGAAAATAAATTCTGTTTTCCAAACAACTGATTTCTATAAACCCTAGGTTTTGGTTAAAAAAATTAATTCTAAATAAAATAATTCTAACTTTACCCAAAAATACTTTTATTAAAATACACTTTTCTAAAGATCCCTTCAAAATGATTCAGAAAACTCATTTTATAGCTTTCCAAAACCTAACTATTTCTTCTTTAAAATTCAATTTTCAAAATTTCAAAACAAGGTTTTTTAAAAAAATTATCAGAACCTAAGAAGACACAAGAAAATTCAAAAATAAAAACTAGCGTTGATGGGTGAATTGGACATATCGTTGGAGACCATATTCTAATCACACCACCATCATAGAAATTATTCTTAAACCATGTCCCTGGACCCACATGGATTTATAGGCCCTGTGATCTCACTGAGACCATTGGCCCAAGTCCCATTTCATTTCAAAAAAATCAAATAAACCACAAGGAGGAACCATCAACACAACCATTCTAAATTTTTTCAACAATGATAACAAACAAAAACATTTGAATAAATTAAAACATAACTGAATCCTTTACAATAAAAATACAAACTAAAATATTCCACCCCCACATAGTGTCCATAAATAGTCTGTAGATTTTACATCTCACTTGAGGAAAATTCAAATCAAACCTCAACATCCCATGGCGACTCAAGTCCTATCATGAGATGTGCTGGCTAGACACCCCACTCATAACTAGAACCTCAAAACCCAACAATACTAGATATGATATATCTAGACTCTTTCCCAAATAACCTAACCCTAAAGATTGTTACATCCTTTGATACCATTTTTTCATAAAACAAGTTGGGATTCCATTTAACCCGACACTTAGCCCGGTTCAGAACATTTACTGAAGGGAATTTCCAATCACCATAGGCTAGAAACTAGTGAATTGGTATCAAAAATATTCTTTGGGAATGATTTCACCCATTTTTATAATCATACATAATCAATATAAATAAACAAAAAAATAATAAGTAACCATAACCAAGTGAAATTCATTGTTTTTTCAGATTCAATGTTTTACACAATTAAACAAAAACCAAGAGTGCTACAATTAAAAGGGAACAAAAAAACCATTGCCAGAAACTCCATGTGACAAGAGAATCATCACCATCATGACACCATCTTCAACACCTGTAATAAGTATAACTATAGCAACCAGATCTTCCATAACCAAGATACATCTTTCCTTTACCTAGGTCAAACATGATAAGGTCTATATACACCCAATGTTTTATATAGGGTGTGATCCAAAGGCCAGAAGAATTCTAGCCTAAATAAAATATTCCATTCCATAATGTTATAAGAAAAATTAACACAAACATTTCCTTTAAAAACATTTGAATCATTTATAGGAAAACATGTTAGGGAAAACTATTTTAAAGGGAAAACCTTTAAAGAAATACCTTTTCTCAAATAATATTGATTTTATATAAATTATACACAAGGTCCACCATATAACGATGGATGGAACCACATCACAAGAGAGCACTAAGTCATAGGAAAAACATATAGGCACTATATAAAGTGGGACACTAGGTACCTCGTATCTTGGTGAAATGTGGTATAGAAACCACAAACCACAACATCACTATGCACGAGCCACTAGAGTGGAATCCACCCAAAATTATAGTGGTATCCAATCATAATGATAATTTATATAGTGTTGTAATCATCAATCCCACTAGATGAATTTGGGCCAATCCACTTCCGAGTCAACTAGAATACTAGTCCTAGTCTTACCATCTAAATACCTAGGATTCCCTTTTTACTCAATTTCCATTTCACATATCACATATATCACTTTATTCACATGCACACACAAGAAGGGTGAATACACAAATGAAACCAACATTTCGCATAATAAAAAAACCTTTTAAATTCACATGCACACCAAGTCCACTTTAAAATATGTTTCACACCACTTTCATAATTTATTAAAACACTCTCAAAATTTATAAAACACTTTTAAGAAACACAAGAAGTATAACATATGTAAAAACCATTAATTTCCATGGAAAAATCCCCTTTCAAATTTACACATAAACCAATTTTACTTTTAAACATTCTTCCCATCATTTACAAAATTCACAAGTCATATTAAAGGTGGAAAATAATAAATCCAATATAAAAAAACTCATTTCAATTAGAAAATCCACTTTCAATACATTTTCACCTTTAAATATCTTTGAAAACAAATTTTGTACCTTCCACACAAGGAATAAAATATATTCAAGAAACACCACAAAGAGGCACATAAGAAATATAACCAATTTTGTTTCAAAAACCAACACCCATAACATTTGAATAACAAACCCTTTCCAAAACACATTCCACACCACAAAAATAATACATAAAAAATATTTAAGAAATAAATAAAGTATATTAAAATCATCTAATAATTTAAAATAATATAACCACTTACCTCAAACTTGGAAACTTCTGTAAATTAGTTCGAAACCACATCCACACCACCACAGGACCCTATAAAGAAAATATAAAACCATAAACATTGATATTGAACCCTAAGAATCCAGATTCAACCCAAAATAGGTCTCCCAACCCACTGGATAATAATACCGCAAAGGAGGAAGAAAAACCCTTGAAAGGAGGAGAAATCAAGTTAGAAAACCACTTACTAGATGATTTCTCGAAGAATCCACACTAAAACCACCAAAGTAAGGGAGTCTAAGGGAACCGAAAGGGAGAGAGGGAGGCGCCTAGGACCAGAGAGGTCTAATTGGGTGAGAAAGGGGATATTTGGGGTTAAATAAAAAAATGTAAAATTGGAAAAAATCCAATTTTTAATGACCTATACAAGTCACATAGTTATCCCACACGGTTTTCAAAACCGTGTAGCAACCATGAGACTCTCATTGTTCAAGAGTCACTGACCACATAGTTAGACCACATGAACTCACTAATCATGCACTATCCATGTGGTAACTATAATCCAAACCCACATCTACCACATGGTTTCTTGGGTAGGGGTTCATGGTTTCCCCTAACCACGTGCCAACCATGCACCCCATGCTTCCAAGACTAATTTCACCATTTTTCTCCAAAACCACAAGGGAATTACAAGAGAAAAATTACAAACCAAGAATAAATAGAAAATAACTCAAAATGAAATCAATTATGTGATAGGAAATACCCTTTGGGCCATGTCTGTTCTGGCTCAGGTATTAGGGTACTAGGGTATCCGGGCTAGTTAGTGGCAAGCGATGTTTTTGTTTTCTATTGGGTAGAAAGGAGGATTATAATGGATGTAATATAATCATAATAAAATTTTGGTATATTTTTTATACTTTATTAATTATGTTAGTATGGATATAATAGATTTAAATTATGTAGAATAAGAAATGACCTTTAAAAGATTCAGGTAAGAAGATTACTCCTTCTTTGAGAGACCTCCTTTGGCTTACACCTTAAAACTTCTTAAGATGGTCATAGGGTAAGAAAATGAGCTAATTTTTTTTCAAGGAATATATAAATGTATATTTGTAGTTATTTAATAAGATAGAGGGTTTAAATATTTTTAATAAGGGAGGAGAATAGGTTCCCTTTTATAAGTGAGGGGAAGGACACATATGGAATTTCTTAAAATATTTTAATAATATAAAGTTATTTTCTTTTGAAAGTGGATCAAAATTTTCATATATTTCTATATTATATAGGTAACATCCAATTAAAAACAACCAATTTCGTTTAAGAATTTTTTTTTGTTTTCTGTAAGCCTCACCCTTTTATTTTTAACCCTTTTAACACATTTTACACTTAGCCGAGATGATAGATATTTAACATGGTTACTATTAATTATAACCAAAAATTATGTTGAACTTATTAAAATATATTAATTATTATGATTAAAAATATGGAATCCATTTTACATGACTCAAATCCTATTATTGGCAGAAATTACTTTTAATATAATTTCATAAAACACAATGAAAACAATTTTTAGAAAAATTATTGTTTTAAGCATAAAATTGATTTTATAGAAAAATAAAGTATAAAAATGATTCAAGGGAATTAATTGGATTATTTTAAATAAAATTATACTTATTTTCTTTCAAAATGAATAAAAAATTAAATTAACCTTTAAATACTTGATTGATATAAAAAAATAGAAGCAATTTTTATTTGAACAAGACATAAATTAGATTTCTAAAATATTAAGAATATATTTCTAAGTTAAACATTATGTATTTATTTTCATTAAATTAATTCTTATATATATATTTTTTCTAGGAAAATGGTTTCATAAATTTTTAGGTTATTTTTATATCATTATAATGTCATAAAACTGATATTTTTTGTAAAATAGATATTTTCACTATTCACTTAAAAATCAAATACTTCTAAAAAATATAAAAACTTCACCGTAATAAATTTTAAAATGATTATTTTAAAAATTAAGTTCATTTTTCAAATAAAATTTATAAAAATGGATGAAATTAATTATAATTATTCTCATATAAAACACCAAAAAACCATTTTTATAGAGAATTCATTCTTATGGTGTAACCTTGGAATGGATGAGGCCATAAGGGGGTCAAAAACGCTTTAGGGTTCATCTCGTGCCACCCTCCCCATCCTAGATCTTCTATCCTTCTTCTCCCGGATTTGGCGGTTTGACGTGGTTCTCTCTGCTACTGTGGTCCTCTGTTGGCTATTATTGAACGCACTGGTGTTTCTTCTTAGCACAGTGTTGATTCTGCGCCTGAGGTCCTGGACGGTGGTTCAAGTTCGTCACTTCATCCATAGATTTGGGTGTTGGAGGTCGAGTGCTGTCTTTCTGGATGTTGCGGTTGGTGGCACTGGGATCCTGATTTGGTTCTATTTGTTTCCTTGGATCTCTCAGTTGGTGCTTAGATCGGCTGTTTTTTGTGATGGCGGGTGATTTATTTTTTGGAATGAACAATGAATCTTCATTGGTGACTCATGGTTGCTCTTGCCCTGCTTTCGAGATCTTCTGTAGATGCTTCTCTAAGGTCTTGGAAGGTGGGGTTTTGCAGGTGGTGGTGCTCCATGTGAGGTATGGTTTGGTTTATGGTGAAATCATTTTTGATTTCGTGGATCTGCTTGCGACCGCTTCAGAAATGGTTTTTCTTCTTCCTTTCATCTCGTTTCTTGGTGAGGTGAAGTATGGATGTGATGGTGTTTTGTATGTTTGTGATTGTCGAAGGAATTTTGCTACATGTCGTATGATTTCTGTGATTTCTGATGTTTGTGGTGATGCGGTGAATGTGTTGGAGGCGTCAGCCTGGAGGATGTCAATGGAGATCTGGTTCTCCATCGGTGGTTCTCTGATGAAGTTCCCATTTGTATGTTGTAAGTTTTTGTTGATCTTGACTGTGGGGTGAGTGATAGTCATCCTCAGCAACATCCACCTTGATGGATTAATGAAAATTGGTCTCCATGAGACAGTGGTGAATTTGAGGATGACACTGAGGGTGATTTCGGCGGGTTTCTCCGGCATGCTGTCTCCGGCGACGGTGCTTCTGATGGTCTTTCCGATGACCTGCATTGATGGAGATGCGTGATGATGGGATCTCTGCTCGAGGTGTGGCGCGTGGAGTTTTATGGTCAGTGGTTTTGTTTGAATTTGAATTTTGAAATGTGAAATTTGGGGATTGTTTGTATGGGTACCGGGAACCCATAAACCGGCTTTGGAAAATGGAAAAAAAATGTTTTACAACATTTTATGGTGTAAAATAAATTTATTAGTATACTTTACTTAGTAACAACAATTAGATCGATGATTTTTTTGATATAATTCTTTTTTTGTTTTATGGAAATTATTTATATATATATTTCATAATTAATTTATTCCAATTCATATGTGCTAACCCAATGACTAGGTTATAATTGTCATATTTAAATAATATTATTTTGCGGGTCATTTTAGATTTATGTTTCATGTGGTGAATGCTAAGGAACATAGTATTTATTTATATGAAAATAAAAATTCAGAGTGTTATGACAATACTTTTTGGCTACTGGGATAACATGAACCCATCCCACTCTATGAGATATGATCATACAATGTCATGAATTGTTCCAACGATGCTAATAATGGTGACATGAAAATAATAAAATCTAACAGATTAGGAGACTCAATAATGAAAAGGACAAATACCCTGGTCATTCTTCCATTTAATAAATCAAATATTTTATCAATATATACTAATAATTTATCACCAATCACATCCCTAAACATGCATACTTTAACCATAAAACCATTCAAAACTAAAAACCGATGACAACACCTATCATAGGGTGTACAAAAATAGTATTTATATTACTCCTAAGAGTGAAATATAATATCTAACCTCAGAGTGGAAATATTAACCAAGTATAATTAAATATGATGTGATTTTAATGGATATAGAGGTGTAAAATCATGAATCATTCCTGTGTGGTTTAAAAAATTATACCATAAGGAAAGAGGAGAATATCGGTGGAAGAGCCCTCATATGGTAGAGAAAAGATGAAGAATGATGTAGTGATGATGCATAAAATGAAGAAATGTTCACAAGTGGGATTAGTATCATAATGGATATAAATACCAAGCTAATAAATATAAATAATTTAAAATAAAATATCTAAAAATATGTTTGTATAAGTGACATCGTTAAATAGAGAACCATTAAGAATGATTGGATATAAGTTGGGAAAAAGGGTTGGTTCAACATGACCATTCAAATTCCTCTACTTGAGGATAATTAGGAATTACCCATCTACCTATGAATTTAATTTTTATAACTATTATTGTAGTGATACAAGATTAAGGGGGAGATATGATCCATGGGGTGAGTGCATTGTAAGTGGGGAATAAAACAAGTTGTGTTGAAGCAAGAACTAGTGGAAATAAGGAATGATCAAATTTTACAACTGGAAACAAGAGAAATTCCAAGTGGAATCATAATATAATATAAAAATTTAAGTTTTTTTTATTAAATCTATAATTTCAAGAGGTAATGAAGAAATTTAAGTGATACTAGGCCTTATTTGAAATTAAAGAGGTGGAAAGCCTAATCTGGAAGTGTCAAGTGGTATTGTGTTGAATGTAGTGATCAACAAGTGACATCAGACATATACTATAATTCCAAAAATGTAAAAATCCTATTATTAAATGATTTATAAAAAATATTTCATTACTTACATTCCTATTAAATTTTAGGCTTAAAGTTTTAGTAAATTAGGAAAATCCATTACATTAAAAAACCCATACTTTTCCTACAAAATGGAATTTTTCGACGAAGCCAAACTCTTTAAATGACACACCTACTTCATTCATGGGTAAAACCTAATAATTAGAACGTTTACATCATAATCATTCTAAATCATCCTTAATCCTTATAAAAACCATTTGAAAATGTGGGGTGAGAACAAAAATCTTGGTAAGGCGTATAAAAGAAATAGAAAATTTGTGAGGCCATTGAAATACATGAAAACCTTTATAAACATATTTATTTTAAATATATAACTTTGATATCATATAAAACATTCTTTTGAACATATAACCAGATTCATTTCTAATTTTTTTAAATAAAAATCATAATCAATCATTAGGTAATGAATTATTACATTTTTATTTATTAGTATACCCTATTTTTAATAGGTATTGGTTAATTATAATTCATTTTAAATATAATATTTATATTAAATAATTCATTTCTATAGAATTATTGGATACCCATTATAAAAATTTCAATATACATGTTGGATATATACATTCTCAAAGTTCATATATATTTCCAATCATCATATTCCCTATTTTTATTCCTATATATAAGCTTAAATACTTCTATTATATTCATTCGTACTACCCTTTAATTTATCTTTAAAAATTTATATCATATTTATAATATTTTTCCTGCTTTCCATAGTTATAATTTGTGGTGAGATCTTGAAGAAAAATCTTGAGGATAAATATTAAACTTTAATAGTATTTTTATTTTCTTGTTGTTTTATTCCTTTTGTAATTTTCATAATTTTTTTTCTTATTTCATTGTCATAATGTATTAATTTTTATCTTGTACTGTGATATTTATTAAAAAAATATTTTATTTATTCATTTTAGTTTTTTATTGTGTGTAATATAAGATATTAAACATATTTATAGAATAATAATGTGTGGTATTAGATTCTACCACCCATAAAAACATTTCAACCTTAACATTTTATTTAGTAGATGATAACAAATGAGGGTAATTTTTCCTAATTACATCTTTAGGTTTCCAAGTAACTTCCTCAATATTATGATTTCACTATAGGAATTTTACGAGGTGATCAAAGTTGTTTTTATCACTTTATCTCAATGATCTAAGATCTCCACTAGTTGTTCCTCATAAGAAACATCATGTTGTAGTTATAAAAACTTATAGTTTAGAATATATAATTCATTTTTTTTCTACTAATTTCACACCCGCACTTGTTTTAAGTCAATGTGGACCTGATTTACAAAGATAGGGAGTCACTGGGACTTTACCAATGTCCTCTTAGAAAACATGTTGGTCAAGATTATGGGATGCCAGGATCACCACACCCTTTTGAGGGGTATTATTGATTACTCAAAGAATCTATTATAGATTTAAGATATATTCATGAATCCTTCCCAAATCCTAATATGAGACTTATTATACCTTTTCCAGTGATATGATCAAAACCATGTATTGATTCAAAAAACTATGTGTATTATATGTTATCCATGATTCTCTTATTAATTTAAAATGATTTATTTTATATCCAAAATTGAGTGTTCTAGAGTTTATTACTATATAAGGAGGTGGTGGGTGTTTTGGAGTTGGGATTGAACCTCATAGATGCATCCTATGTATCCCATGGGAACAAGAATTAAAACCCACATAGTTAAGCTAGATGTGTAAGTGGGAAATGAAATTGGGTTTCGAATTCAAAGTGGTCAATACATATCCTTCCTAGAATAGTAATCAGATCCCACATAGTTCAAAAATTTAAGACATCTATGTTATAAAATACATGACAATAGGGGATGGAATAGGGATTACACATCAAGGATTCCCTGAGATGATTCAATAGGGATATGTACTTGTGAAAGAATATATTATTGAGAAATACATCCATTTTTGAAGGAGAAAATATCTCCAGGGATTACACATAAAAAGGAGGCCTGCACAATGGAGGTTCTTTCATCATTATGGTAGGATAATCACCATATATCGCTAAGCCCATGTGAGTCATGCTCATTGTGATAAACAAGAGAAAAAAAATATTAGGCACATTGAATGAATGCATACCATTAGAGTTGGAAGGTGATTACATATTAAGGTTTCATTGGGATGCCTGACCCAATGGGTAAATATAGTTATGGTTTGTTTTGAGGCTTGTGACTAGGAAGATTACCGTACATAGGAATCAAGAGGAGTATATCGACTCGTTGTATATTAAGAAATGTTTAGGGCTTATACCTCGCAAAATGCTCATATATGGAAACCAAGAGGAACATATAGGCTCAAGGTAGTGATGGGACCAAGATGAATATATCTACTCAAAGTGATTGAAGGTATGGTTGGGGCTTACACCTAGGAGGATTCCCATACATGATGTCCAAGAGGAATATATCGACTCGAGCTAATGATGGATCTCAGTTGAATATTTCAACTCAAGGTAAATAAATAAAATTGGAGGAATATATTGAATTTTGGTAAATAATGAAATCCAAAAGTAGAATATAAACTTATTGTATATGTGTGGGTCTTATCCATAGGTGCCACCCGAAAGTACCTAACCAGACCAGTGACTCATGTGAAGGTAATAAGAATTGAGGATTACACCCTATAGGAAGCTCTATTGGGATAAATCCAAGAGGAGCATCTTATTTTAGACTCAAGGTTCATGATGGATACAAAATTAGATATCTCATATAAAGTCATATAAGGGAAAGAACATAGAGATATCTCAACATGAGACAAAATTATAATGAAACTACAAGGAGAAATCTTAACTTGAAGAATTATGATAAAACCAAAAGTTGGCTTCTCAACTTAAGGTTTTTGAGGGCATGGTTAGGGATTACACCTAGGAGGATATCTATGTACGTTTTTTGATAGATGAGGATGAATAATCATACTCATGGGGGAACATGATTCTATGATCTAGAAAATTCAAGGGCTTACAACAAAGTGGATTCCAATCTCATATATTAATTCTTTGTCCTATGATGGAAAAATAAAGATGACTATGACATGTATTTTGAATATGATTTTATATCATGGAGGTCCATATGGGGAATGGAAAAAGATAAATTCCCATTTCTACAATTTTTTTAGGTGGTTGCATGACCAATTAGGGGTTAGGTGATCATGTGACCACAAGGGGGTGATGTGGTCATAAGTGGGTGCATGACATAGAGCACATGAATGAGGTTTGTATAACCAAGGGATCATAACCCATAATACATGGAAATTGTTGTTTAAATCCATCACATAATCAATGGATCACATGATAGGGGCACATTAATATTTCTAAAATTAAGAGAGTGAATGATCCAAGGGTGAATGACTAGGACACATGAATGTGGTCACATAACTGAACTAGTCTCATGGTCAAGAGTGATCACATGAGTTACCCACAATTAATAGATTTATTGAACCCATATCATGAAGAATGTTACATTAATAGAGGTGTATGAATCATGGTCACATAACCTAGTGATTTCAAGAAAGAGTTGCACGAGCAGAGGGTATATGCATATGTAAAGGAATCATGTGAAGCCGCTCCACCTGAATGTTCCATGTAGGGTTTCTCTACTTAAGTGAACCATATGGAGGGTGGGTTGAATAAAAAATTATAAATGGATTTTTCATGTTATTTTGGATAATAGAGTCATCCTTTCATGATTACATATGCATGGCCTGGGCCTCATGAAGGGATCACATGATGACTAAATAGTCACATGATAGCGTAAGGGACAAGTGGTCACATGATCACATGATTACCTAGAGTGTTTTTTTCTAAAATAAGTATACTTGATTTCCCTCATATCCTTATATGTTCTTCTCATATATATTATCATGTATCTATGTGTCATCAAAGGAGAAGGTAGAGGGTTTTTATAATAAATGGGGTTCAATATTTTCACCACTTTGTATGGAAAATGACATGCATGTGCATGCTTGCGGTGGTGGAAGGATAATGAACAAAGTAGGGCCTTTTATATGTCACTGATCAATTTCATTATAGAGTCACATGTCTTGGGGGAGTCATATAACCCTGATTGTTTCATTCATTCATGCATCACATCCATTTTTTGAGTTTGTATCCCCGATGCATTGCTTGATCCATAACAAGCAAAAAGGGGCCAACCATCAACTTCCTTTTCAAACTCTTCTCATTATCGAGGAGTGTCACATAATAAAGAGTTACTATTGGTATCTTCTATCATGGATGAAAAATTTTAAATCCTTTACATGATATGTTTTAGTACTCATGATCACATATCCCCATGAAAATCATATACTTCATATTTATCTCATGAAATCAGCTTGTTTTTTGGATAAAAACATGAATGCAAGATGTATATTTCATGCATGGTGGTTTGAAAATCAATCATGGGTTTTTTATTTGACATGTTTTGTGAATAAAGGATGGAGTCAATATATAGAGGAGCTTTCATATGTCGAAGGGTAGGATTTGTGAGGTTGAATATAAGTCGGTTTGATCGGAAGGTGAAAATTGATTTGATTGAGCGACTTGTGTTATGTCTGCATTTTTAATGACTAAGGAATAGTTTCGTGGCTCCTTTGAGTCCCATATAAAAATTATTATAAAACTAGTGATGAATTATTAACTTGGTATTAGATAATATTTTCCATAAGTGAGCAACTCGGTCTTTATTGAGCTTTAGTTGGCACTACCCTATGATGAAACCACCTCCGCGCTACCGACCAACGATGTGGCTTTGCTCCATCTTCACATGTGAATGTTCTTAAAATACACCCTACTATTATAAATATCCTTTCATTCCAGTTACCTTGGGTTGTCAAGGGAACCCCCACATGCTGGGTAGATGTGAATGGATGTATTGAATGGTTGGACCACATTTTTACTAAACACTCTCATAATACTTCTCAAAAAATTCTAAGTAATATGCATCTTAAAATTATCACATGAATAAAATACTTTAATGTATAAATTTACATTTCCAAAGTTATTCAAATATTTTCAAAATCGTTTATGTGAAAATAAATAATTTTTTTAATGGGATTATTTAAATATTTTCAATAAAACTCTCAAAATTATTCATTAAATTTTTTTCATGGGCCTCTAAGTTCTCAAATATTCCAAAGAAAAGTGTATTGAACACATTTATGAGTGTTAACAAAATCCCCCTTTTATAATTGGATTCACTCTAAATGAAATGAATTCAATTATAAGGTAAATTTAGGTAACTTTTTAACATCCCTGAATATATGGTGGAATTTTTCAATGGATATAATGAGAATATTTTCCAATAAAAGCGTGTCAACTTAGGGATTTGGAGTATCACTAAGAGGAGAACCTCAACCTAAGGCGTTTGGGTTACCAAGATGAATAGTATAATTGGGGCATTGGGTCTCAAAAAGGTATAATCTTGATTTGGGGCACAGATATATTGGATTAGAAAAGTTAAAAATTAAATGATGGAAAAGGAAGTGGAATAGAATAGAAATTGTGGATTGGTCCAAGATATGATATTTGGATGTCACTATGTATCATGTAAGAAAATGAATGAAGCCACATATAGTTCTGATAAAGGGAATCCTATATAGATCAAGCTCATGCATAGATGGATATAATTTTTAACATAGATTTATAGATTAATAAATATATGATGAAAAACCCTATATAGATATAGATCATATTTAAGAGAGGCGATATCATTACTTTACCATGGAATAATTGGTAGGGGACCCATATTTTAGTGGGTAAGTCACAGATATATGATTATTATTGAAAAATTTCAGGACACATGGGGTAGGATTCTCTAACTAGATTAACTCCATTATGGATAAACCGTGTGTTATATAGTTTCAAGTCATGAGAGGACTAGGAAACCTCATATGGGTCCTGTGAAATAAAGATGTGCTATAATTTTTCCTATGTCAGTAGACCTAGAGATCATAGATTGATTTTTTACAAGTCTAGATAATGGTCCATAAAAGATTTGTATCTTTTATTTTCACCCTAAATCTTTTTTAATCCATTGAAGGAAATTCTTAGTGGATATGAACTTGACTTTTTTCTAAATCTGCCCTTTATGTGTTTTTTCATGATAAGTTTTATGCCTTTTCCATTTTTAAATACTTAATACTTTTCCTAAGATCTTAAAGAGTTAAGATTAGTGATTAGATGCTTGAATTCTTATTAGGGTTCCCTTTGAAGGTTTTCAACCTGGTGAGTATTTTGTATATTTCAATTGATATTTTATGGACTTTAAAGTAAAAAAATGGGTTATTGAGGTTTTTTAGTCAAAAAAATTTGACCCAAAAATGTTAAAGTTTAAATTCATACAACTTAGACAATATTCTACTATAATTTAAGGTTATATATATTATATTATATATTCAAGAATAGAGGAACATGTGTTGAATGATGGAATCCCAAAAAATGTAAATAATATCTTAAAAATCTTGAACCGGGAAGATTATATGAGAAAACCATTCCAGGGATGGTTTTGGATCACACTGTAGTGATGGGTTCCATTGCAATGTTTTTAGAGCATATTAAAATCATCGGACCTTTTTTCAAGGTGAAAATTCCTTTGGTTGATAGGTCAAATTGAGGGATTGTATACTAGATCCAACATGGGGCTTACATGTATAGTCAATCAGAGAGTCCGTTTAAGATAAATACACTCCTTACTAATGGAAACATAATATTTTTTGGGATTCAAATTCTCAAGACATGAATTGGGTCATGGGAAATGAACACTCAAGAAGGGTTCTGAAAAATGGAGATAGTTTATATGAAAAGGGATGAGTGAAACCCATCATGAATAGAGGGATGATTACCAATATAGACAACCTCATAAAAGGGTGGAATTCAATTTATGGTCATGAAGCTCATACCATTTTTCTTGTGGTTTAGAGTCATATAGTTTTTACCATGGAAATGAGGTACTATATCCTTTCTTCGAGAATGGGTATGTTATATGGAGATGAAACATTGATGATGTCAAATAAACTTGAATAGTTGGATTATGGGTTGTGAAAATAATGTCAAAAGGAGTTTTAACTAAGGATTATGTGAAATTACATATATGTCAGGTATGATCATGAATCACACTAGGGTTAAGAGCTCCACTGTAAGTTTTTAGGGAACATATAGATCAAAGGATTTTTTTGAAAGGAAAATATACCTCTAGTTTATATGTTGGAGGATCATATGCAATTTTCATGGGTATGCATGCATAGTCAAGAAGAGAGCCCCTTGAAACTAGATAAGATCCTTACCAATGGTCATGAAAGGTTTATAAATATTTAAAAATTTGATTATTAAAGTAGGTTATGGGGAAAATGATATCCAAGGGTGGTTCTGAAACCCATGAGATACTTTATATGATAACAGATGAGTGAAAACCATCATGAATAGAGTGTTGATTAATGGTATAAACTATTTTGGAAGAGAGTGGCATTCAATTTTTTTTATGAAGCTCGAACCTCAGATCATGCAGCTTAGGGTCATGTGATGAGGATCATGGAAATGAGGCACCACATCCTTTCTTGAGAATGAGTATGGTATACAGTGAAATAACACCGAGGATGTAAAATACACTTGAATAATTGGATTGTGGGCCATATAAATCATATTTCAAGTATTCTAAACTAAGTATTATCAGATTGGATAAACCTATAGGGGATTATCATGAATCACAATGGGGTGATGAGTTTCACTGCAATGTTTCCAGGGCACACATGGATCAGAAGACCTTTTTGTAAGGTGAAGATTCTTATGGTTGATAGGTTGGAAAATCATATATAGGAGTTAGGGGAAATGCATGAATAATAAACTTGATAGTCCCTTGAAGCTAGATAAACTCCTTAATAAGGGTCATGAAAGGTTTATGAATCTTAAAACACATGATCAATGAAGTAGGGTATGGGAAAAAAACTATCCAAAGAGAGTTCTGGAACCTTAAAAGCTTCATTGTTGTGTACTAAACACATGGTCAAGGTGAAAAGATGTGATTGATAATTTATTTAACTTTTAACTACATTGTAAGGATCCAACAAGATAAACTCAAATTTTTTCTAAGGTTATGGGATAGACCATGTGAGTTCTGTACCTCTTTTATCTATGCTCTAACTTTTTACTAGGATATTAAAGAGTAAGGATTAGAGAGAAGAGAATTGAATTTTTCTCAGACATCCCTTTATAGGTTTTTTATTTTGATAATTTTTATGTCTCTTTAACTAGTATTTTTGGTTCATGAGATATGGACCATCAAGGTATAGATTTTAAGGTCATATATATTTGACCAAAGTGAACATAGTTTAAGGTAGTGATACTTGGACTGTGGAAAACGTGAATGTGCAGCACAACAACCCACATAAAATACCAAATGTCATGATTTGACCAAAAAATACACCAACTAGGCTAGAAGTAAGTTGAGAGTGACACCCCAAGACCACCTATAATAGTTCAAGGGATGAAGACAAGCATTGAGTAGGAATAACACTAAAATGGGATACCTTATCCTAAAGTATCTATACTCATGCACACATAAAATTCCATGGTAAAGTTAAAATCTATAATAAAGTAGTAGCCTATAGATAGAAAAAAATTTATAAACTAACCTCTAGGATATAAATCAGAGTGTAATAAGGTATAAAAATATATAATGTAAAATATATATTCCCAAAAAGAAATATGTGGGAAACCCAAACTGAACACAACTGAAAAAGGGGAAAACATGGGAGAGCCCTAGACAAGATCCCAAAGCCTGACCACTAACATAGTTAGTTCATCCACATACTAATAATGTCCACCAATACTAGGTCCACCATAATCATCAATAATATATCTATCATCTATATAAGAAATTACACATGCAGGAAAATCCCATGCAGGGATGAGTATATACATACTCAATAGGATACCCAAAAAACCAAAAGGGAAGAAAAATAATTAAACAACCATCTCAACCCATAAGTCATGAGGGTTAAGAAACCAAATATTATATATGATCCAAAAGAAACTCAAGAAAATAGAGAAAGTGGATCTTGATCTTTATATCCAGATAAGAACAATATGTCTATATATAGTTTCAAAGTTCCCAACTCTGATGCCAAACATCACAAGAAACCTCACAAGAATCAGGGTGGAGGTCCCATAACTTTCCATTGTGCTCTATAGTCGAGGGAGAAATAAATCATGTGGATGGCTCACTCCCCATAAGAGCTCAAATATAGGGGAGTACCATTCTGTAGATATATGACCTGTTCCTTTTCTAATGTGGGGAGTTCTAAATATACGAATATAGAATATGGGTAACTCACACCCTGGTGTGATAGGGGAGTACAAACCTCAACATATTTTTGATGATCAAACTCGACCATCACTATCAAAAAAGAGTCACTAGAATAATAATTTTAATCTTAACCCATCAAATAATATATATGATTCCAAATTAAATGCCACTATCACATCTTACATGGAAAACCACTCAGGATAGGATAATCACAGGACAAAATCCATATACTGGAGAAAGAGATATATAAGGTAGAATATTCTGAGGGGACTTCATAGTGTGTCCGACTAGGGTACACAATGTGTCTCATAAAATAAAACCCTATATGTATCCAATAACTACATTCGACATGTAAAATCCAGGGAACACAATGTGTCATCTGGGTGATATGGCGTGTAGGGACATGTCACGACCTGTTCCCTGGGGCCCATGCCGTGACTACCCCAAGATCGCCTTCCATAGGCCAGGGGCTGGAAAATAGCACTGATGAGGCATATCCCTACAATGAGAAGGCATTGACTAGAAACCTGTACAAACACACAGTTCAAGAACACAACAAGAAGCAACCACGAAGTAAACTGATATAGTAAAAAGTGTGCTAAAAATAAAGGGGCTAGAATAGAAGACCAACTGAAAAGTAAAAGTACAACTAAAAGGAGAAAAACATCTCCAGGAACATCCACCGAGGATCCTAATTGAAGGGTATATAAAGCTCACGAACAGTAGTCCTATGTCACATCATGTAAAATGATCCACCTCTGAGCACCATCCAGTCCTGGCTCCCTCAACCTTGATTAACGTTGTTTGTCATTTGCACAAGACACAATGAGGTGTAGGCGAAGCCCATGCAGGGGTGAGTATAACAATACTCAGTAGGGACCTTGAGACCTCCAAAGGTCTCCCAGAGTTCCAAAAAGAAAAAACCACAAAGAAAGTCCTCAATAAAAAAGAACGAAGTAGTCATCAACTCTACTTGGTTATATTCCCATACATATACCTATGTTATGAAAATATACTCGTCTCAAACATGAGAGAATAATACCACAAAGGTAACACCACAAAGGTAAAATTACCACAAATGTAACACCACGAAGGTAACACCAAGAAGGTAACACCACGAAGGTAACACCATGAAGGTAAAATTACCACACAAGTAACACCACAAGGATAACACCACGAAGGTTAAAGTATCACACAGGTAACACCACGAAGGTGAAGGTACCACTAATGTAACACCATGAAGGTAAAAGAATCAGCTCATGCCAGGTATATAAGTAAGGCTCAAAAGTACAGATGATTAGTTGAGAACCTATATCATCTTATTCTATCGAGAGGCCCTACTGTTGACTATATGAAGTTTGACCCACACAGGATCAATAGGTACTAACCCCCACTGACACACATAGGATCTGAACCACACATGATTGATATGCGCTGACCCACACAGGATCGCTGACCACTGACCCACATAGTTTCTAACCTACATAGGATAGATATGCACTGACCCTCATAGGATCACTGAGCGCTGACCCACATAGGATCTGAACTACACAGAATCGGTGCTGACCCATAAAGGATCACTTGGTACTAACCACCGTATGATCTTTCTCCAACCTCCACCTCACTGCCAGCCACTGGATTCCCACTGATATCATGCTTGGGAGAACTGATCCTCAAGCCATCGGTCATAACTCAACCACCATGAAGTTCCACAAAGATGTATCCCAAAGGACCTCCATGTCATAAGGGTTCCAACGCAAAAGACGACGCATCAATCAGATGCCCGGTCTGTAACTTATAAGAGTTTTAGTTTTGAGGGTACGGTTGGATTCAGGTTCGATCCAACCCAGTTTCACTCCAACTTTCTTCAAAACTAATGTGAATTATATCAAAAGGACAGAATCATCTTAAGGGTTCTGGTTCCTCAAATGGGTTTTCAAAAAGACGCCCGACCTGTTAGTTACACCCCTTTCCATGAAACAGGGGTGAACACACCTTGGTCCGACCTGGCTCATTCGGGCCCGCCGAGATATTACAAAGGGACCGCTTCCCAAAAGGGATCCCAATGCCACTGATGGCGTATTGAATGGACACTTGGTTCATCAGTTATGGGTGTTTCTTTATTCAGGGACCGGTTAGGTCTGGGCCCGGTCTGACTCAGTCAGGCCGACCCGACACAATGGATCCTGGGGTCTACTTGACCCCACCCAGGTCCGACGAGCTAAGGGCCGGCCCAGTTTACTAGGTCCGGCCTATCGGGGTTGGCCCGGTTCTATTCATGGGCCCGGGCCATGGTTGGCCCGGCTCGTCGGGTGGGGCTCGTCCCACCAGCGTTGGCCCACTGAGCTGCAGGTTCGGCCCACTGTGCGAGGAGTCGAGTCCACCGGGTGGGTCCGATCTGCTAGGCGGGTCCAGAACGCTCGACCAGCCTGCGTTCGGCCCAGTCCGCTAGATGGAGGACTGGTCTTCCTAGCTAGCCTCGTGGGTGCGGGGCCGTTTCAGCCAACCGGTGGGGCGCTGCCCCACCGCGTAACGATCAGCCGTTTTGGCCGACCTAGTGTCTGCCAAATCAGTGCGGTATGGGGCCGCGCCACTCTCCACCTGCTGTAGTGCCTACGGGCACCACCCTTTGTCCTACACAGCTGGCTCAGGCCGGTCTCCTTTGGCCTCCTCAACACGTCATCGCGCGCCGCCCTCCACCAGCCACGGTCGGTTACCGTAGGTCTCCAACGGCCACTTCCAGCCGCTGCCGACTTGGTGGCCTGATAGTTCGACAATTTCTTCCCCGCTACCACTGTCTTCTCACTGCCATCACCCTAAGGAAAATGTACCTGAATAATGCAACTTAAATGCAGCGGCGGGGGGGGGGGGGGGTGGAAGCTTTGTTTGTTAGGCCCACACAATCCGTGTTAATATGATAATGAACAAAAGTAAGGAAAAGATCAGAGATGAACTCTAAAAAACCCCCCTACCTCAAGATCATTGGAGAACACCCGCAATTGAGGAAAAGTCGGTGTTCATCATCCCCGAAACAATCCACCAATGTTTCTGCTCAAACAACTTCCTTCAGTTCATGATTCGGTGTCGCTCATCACCGCCCGCTGGAACTCGCTCCATCCTCCATGTGATTAGCATCATGGAACTTTATCAAAACTTCATTGCTTGGTGAAGTCGTTCCAATACCTCTCCCCAAGCTCCATATAAATAGGAGAGGGGGAGGGTGAGTAACGCTCGTGGAATTATTGGGGGCTCATTTAATAGGAACCTTCCTAATTCCAACGACATTGCTACAAAGGATTTGAGGAGTCAATCCATTTAATTTCTTGACACATCATTGGTCCTGCCAATTCTACTTGTCCGTTGTAGGAAAAGAAAGAAAGAAATAAAATAACAAAGATATTTTATTATTCCTTTAAAAAGACCAAAAACTAACTTTTTCTCCAGAATTACTATGGTCGAAGTGAAACCTCCCTTAACCGAATCCTGACACTATAGATTCAACGGTGACCTCAAATTTTTAATCCGAGCACCGGTTCAAAATATAGAAAGCTCCACCCACGCATTTACTGAACGTACCATAAAAAAAGTTCAGAAGTTCATTCCGGGCACACTGGGGCTCAGAATCATGTGCCGTCAATTTTTAAATACTCGTAATAGTTCCATATAATTAAAAAAATGACATGGAAAATCTAGGTCTTTATAGGACACTTAGAGTGAAAGATGTTTTCATCTCTGAACATGATATTCTCTAGAAGAGCAGAGGTACATAGGGTGTTCTCTAATGTACATGACTTGTGGGACTACCTGTGGTCCAAGTTGTGTTCCTCACTAAACATGGGTTCTCTAACCGAGTACAGGTACACCGTGTTTAGTGTAATATACATGATGTGTAGGCCACACATGCTACCTAAACATGTTCCATCAATACATGGATCAGTTAACTAGCTATGATAACATAGTATTTGGGTTATCTACAAGACGTGTGATACTTATAGTGGACAAAAACCCTATCCACTGCACTGGGGGGTCAACACGACATGTGTTCTTATAAAGTACACACTATGTATATCATGTTTTCACTAAAACCCACTTTCTTCATGCATACTACCCATATAACCTCTTCCTCTTCTCTTACAATGAAATCCACCCTAAATCATGAATCTATGTTGACGGATATTGAATCATTACTGATGGCTGGATTCCATTCACCCATTATTCTGAAAAACATCTGTCATCATCATCCATAAATTCAACATAGCCTATTCCTCATAAAATACACTACCCGTGCCATTTCCAGATTTCCTTCACTGCTTCTACGCCTTTGTTTCATCTCCCAACATCAATTCCTAGTCTCTGGAGGCTGGTAATATGGATTCTAGTCACCCATTCATGATCTATTACACCTATCATTGATTAATTTAGATTCCAATAATTGGAACCATCACCCAAAAACCATTGATCCACCTCTATCTATCTATAAGCCATATATTCCATGGTTGTTCATTAAACTATCAAGAATATGAAGGTTTGATCATTTTAAAAATAGTATGGAAATGTCAAATTATTGACCCTAGGGTATAATGATAAGGAAAGTGAATAATGGGATGAGAGAGGCACCAACAAATGAGGTGATAATCAACATTGGTTGATGCCATCTCATCCAAAGATAGTAATTTCAGAAACCAAAAAGAAATTTGAAACATGAGTTCAATTAAAAAAATAGGTTGAAAAATATTGTTTTAAAACTTTATATCCTGAAAATAATGAAATTCAATAATTAAGAAGATATACAATCAATTCTCAATAATAAAATCAAAAGGAGAAAATCCACAAATAATGATACGTAACTGAAGATTAGATCGATTACTGGTGAAGAGGATGTTTACAAGTGATGTTGTTGTAGAATCTTCTATATTCTCTATTCGTCTTACAAATATATTTGATTCATTCTTCATCAACCTACAATTTGAGTTTTTCAATGAACATGGGGGATTTCCTCTTAATCTCCTCTAAAATCCTAGGGTTATGTGGCTAAAACCTAGATATTTTCCATAATTTTATATTTATAGAGGAGGATAGGTTATGTGTTTAACATACTAAATAAAAAAATTATTTAATTTCTTTAAAACACCCACCAATGAATTTATTTCAGGAAATGCTCGATGATGACTGAACATATGTTATTCTATTGTTAGCCCCATATCCTAAAACAAACAGTGGTCTCAAATTTTCCATTGGAGATCATTATCTATGGTAAACCCATTTATTACCAAAAATTTGTGTGTTGGTGCTTAAATATATTTAATATTTTTAATATATTAATTTTGGGGTCTTGCGACACCGAAAAAATAGTGTCAACTCTGAGTAAAAATCCATATATACCTATATAAATATTCAAAGGATCAAACCACTAAAACTAAAGTTGTTACATTCTCCCCACCTTAAAGTATTTTCATCTCAAAAAGAAAAATATACACAAAAGGGAGAGAGTACTAGGCTCAAATATAACTCTCACACTCCCAAGAGATCTCCTGTACACTCCAATGTAGCCCAAACACTTGAACCATAAGAATATTCCATCCATGCATGATCTTATCATACCAATATTTGATCACCATCAGGTACTCTAAGAAGGTGACTCTACCATTAATGTTTATTTCACCATAATCAGTAATGTGAAATGTGTCATGAACATATATAATCATCTGTTTCACATGGAAGACATCATGCACTCAGTCTAAATATGGGGGTTGGGGGGGGGGTAAGGCCAAGTGTCCAGTAACCTCTTCAACCCTCCATAGGATCTCATACAAATGAGTATCGAGGAAAAGAATACTACTGCAAAAAAAAATTCACAATTCATATCATGGGGAGAATATAAAAAATAAATGGTCTCCCATATTGAACTACAAAGGTCTATGATGTCATTATACAAAATATTTTTGTTGACACTAAGCTATCCTCAAATACCCAAAAACCATCTAAACCCTTCGCCAATATTTCCTACACCATTTTTGGACCATCAAGAGATGTCTCACAATCTTCGTTCCAGCACAAGGGTGACCTACATGGTATCTCATATAGTGCCTTTCATAGTTTCATGCTGATAATAGAGTGATAGATGTTATTAGAGATGATATAAACTAATTATAAATGATCCATATAGATCTAGTCAAAAATCAACTTGCAAGTTCTCATCTTGACTTCCAAAACCTAAATAGTCCTCTTAGACTGGATAACTGACTGGTGGTGAAACATTGTGATCATCTATAATAGGGTCTTCAATGCCTCATGTTAAACTCTATACAATCATGATATATAATGAGAATTATGGTTTTAGATAATAATTTTGGGTACCCCATGGGGCTATATCTTATACTGCATAGTCAAATACTTCAAACTCTCAACTAAGATCTACCCTCAAATAGTAAGGGAATGTGTTTAATTTTTAAGTCGGTCAATAATCATTTAGATAGCATCAATGATTATCTCTACCCATGGAAGATACATCACAAAAACTATTGATATTCCATCCCTCTTCTATTCTGGAATCTCAAGGGGTTGAGTCAAATATATAGAAACGTGATGTTCATCAATTACTTATTGATAAGTGTGGCATCAATAAATAAACTTGACAAAACTCTGCCTTAGGAAAGTCTACCAAAACTACTGCTGAAGATCCTAGTATATACTTTCCACTCCCAGATTTACTTCTAATAGGGAGTTAGAAAACTCCCTCAACACCTCCTCATGTAATGTGATATGAACCACCGTATGTTCCTAGAAAACTATGATGTACTCCCCACCTTTTGGAAACCCCATATGATGAATCTATTGAGGATATATGCTCACATAGAACTATATAGTAAATTTCTACTAACCGATCCTCCCCCACATGATAAATAAGCAGTGGAGTCACCATTATCGACTAAGGATATGTTGCATCCCTCTCCTCCTCTAGGGTTAACTATAATGAGGAAAACTGCTTTGTCGCCACCTCTACCAAACAAGAATGACATTTATTACTATGGAAATATTCCAACATGTTTCCCTTCCATAGAGTACAGACTATCTTGAAGTCTTAGTCGTGTAGGAACTCAAACAAATTCCTTTGTCCCAGGTTAATATATCTCTAGGTAGATATGTACCTATAACTATGGTGGTCTAAGGAAATAGTGAAATGATCGCCTAGAAGATAACACATCCATATCTTTAAGGTGAAGACTACCATTTCCATAATGAATCGATGGGATGTTTAGTTCTAATCACGAAGTCTCAACTTCCTAAACCCATAACCATTAAATAACTATATTTATATAAAAACATATCCAATATTAGCTACAAAGGCATCACAAAACACTATGCACTCAAATACCTCCTCTAGAAGCCTCAAAACAAGAGCACTGATCAAGCTCTACCTCAGCTCATCAAGGGATCTAGAACTACATAGGTCAATAATTTGACTATCTTTTCCATGTCAAGGTAATCAAAGAGGATGTAATCATGAAAATTCCCATTGTAAAACTCTAATAGTACCCTACCAATCTGAGGATACCCTGCACATCTGCCATCCTCTTAGGTGGATTTTAAGAGAACAAGACATTAAACTTTGTTAGGTCCACGACTACCCCATGATGAGAGTTAACATTCTCTAAAAGTAAAATTCTCAAATAAAAAACCAAAACTTTGGTATCTTAAAATAATTGGTGCTCCCAGAGTAAGTCTAGGACCATGATCAAAATTTATTTTCACACCACCCTAGATGCAGCGTATATGAGAAATTCATTGACGATGGTAACCATGAATCAATACAAGAAAGGTTGGAATATCCAATTCATAAGGGAAATGAACACTAAGGGGGAATTAGTCACACTAATAGGAATAACTAGGGACTCTTCATTCCTATAGATACATAAAAATATTTTTCTTTGGTACATCTTCTTTATCAACCCTCAACCAATGGTAGTTGTAATTAAGATCAAACTTCAAGTACCATCTCACACATATCAACTGGATGAATAGGCCATTTAACCTTAGAAAAGTATACTTTCCATTGATTATCACTTGAATTAGGTGATGGTAAACAATTCAAATACTCAAGTTACTATATTCTATTTTCATGAAAGACAAAAAAGCTACCAAGGGGGACACATTGGGTTTGATGAAACCCCTCTCTTAGAATCCACTACTACAAGGGTGAAACTAGAAAACCAATAATAAATTTCTTTTACCCTCATACATAAAATCCTAGACAACTTTTTATTATATCCCCCATTCCAATTTAGGAAAAAACTCATCCTCCCCACTTGGATACATATAAAACATTATAAGGTCTCATTTCGACAATGGAAAGATCCTATGAGAAGCTCTCTCCTCCAAGAGTCAAGTCACACGACTAAAAGAAAAGTGAAATCATATAAACATGCTCAGTACGAGTCTCCAAATACAAAGGTTGATTTAAAGGCTCCACTAAAATCTCCAATTCTCAAACATGTAATGTGACAAGGAAGGATTTAATTGTGCCATTGTCTAGAAAAACTGTAGCAAATATAGAGAATTTAGGAGTCATACCTCGAATAATTCTTGAAACCTCTGGGTCAAATCCTCCACTACTTGAAGCTATCCTTTCACTTGAACTATAGTTCCCCATAACTAGGTTTCACACCAACACCTTAGAACCTCCAAAACGACCTCGACCATACAATTAAAAGGAACTAAACCAACCCACCTCAACACTATCCTATTTTGGTGACACCAAATCACCCACACTTCATAAGATAACACATCATGGTGGGGGAAATGTACCCCTTAATTGAGTACTAGAATCCACCTCACCCCACCAATATAAGGATCCATCAACACCCTATGTTTCTATAAAACATTATAGCTATTAGGACCACCATATAACTAGTAGCGGTCTCACACAAGGAAGGAAACCTAATCCATCACCTCTATAAAAAACTCGATTACCCATAAGGTCACTAGAAAGTATTCATCTCTAAAGAGATACTCATATATATCCCAATAGAGGGTCACCTAATCATGGATATGGATGAGAATGCCTCACCAACAATATACTTCTCCTAGAGCAAGACTAGTTGTGAGAATGGCTATTTGATTGTTCAGGGTTTGTAGAAGCAAAAAAACAGGGACTACTACCTTGAGCTAATCCTGCACTACCTAAGGGTCTGTCCTACCAAAAAACCTGAGTGGTATTTTTCACTGTAACTCGTGAAATGTACTAAAACTATATACATCATCATAATAACCTTTTGGAGCTATTGAATTCTCAACATACATATGATTATCCACCTAGACCACTGGAGGTGGGTCCATGCATTGCTCATCGGGTGGAATCACTATTCCATGTTTAATTATAGGGAACACCTCAATAATAGGTCCATATACTAAGGCCTCATCATTGAACTGGTAATTTGCATGAAACTATCTCAGAATCATAGTTGGAAGTCATTATAGAATCATCTTGAAAATTATCAAGATGTACCACAGTTAAAAAGAATATTTGGGGAGATGACTCAAGAAGGACATAGAAGTCAAAAAGACCCAATATAATATGATGAAATACCATTGATTTCCCCTATAATGGGTGATTCAGTATGTCAAGTTTAAGATTACGTACTCACATTTCTATTGTATAGATACATCAGCTGCTACACCATCAATGGGTTCCCTGGAATAAGATATAAACTCGAGACACTCCAATACCATTTCCCTAAGTTACCAAACAAAACCTCACTACATTTTTAACTCTGAAAATCACCCCTAGGATAAAAACCTTCTTTGATAATACCCTTCCACGATCTGACCCATCAGGACCTACCTGGGTTGGAAGTAATTTGAGATTGACACCCCAAGACCACTTCCAATAGGACAAGGGTTGGAAACAACAGTGGAGTGGTAATAATACTAAAATGGGAGGCTTTATCCTAAAGTACCTATACTCTCTCTCTCTCTCTCTCACACAACTCCATATAATAGTGTAAAGATATAATGAATTAGTAGCCTCTAGAGAGTAAACAATGCATAAAACAAACTATAATATGTATTAGAGTGAAATAGTATTTAAATGTATAATAGGAAAAATAGACACCTAACTAGAAATACAAGTGAAAACCCAAACTAGCCACAAATGAAAAAGGAAAAAAATTAGGGAGATCCTATATGAAGATCCCAGATTCTGACCACAAAACATGATCATCGGCATAATGCACCAGTAAGCTCAACCGATACCAGGTCCACTTAGTCACCACTAATCTATCTGCCATCTACATAAGAAATGACATAAGTGGGAAAATCCCCTACATGGGTGATTATATACATACCCTATAGGAATCCAAGAAAATAAAAAGGCAATAAAAAGAATAAAATAATCATCTCAACCCTTAAGGAAATAGGGTAAAGAAACCTAATATCAAATATTCTCAAAACTAAACCCATGATAAGTGAGAAAGGGGATATCTATCTTAACATATATATAAGAGAAATGAGTCTTATTGTAGATCCAAAGTTTCCAACTCTAATTCCAATCTCTAGAAACAACTTCATAAGAGTTTGAGTGGAGGGCTCACACCTCGCCACTACGCTCCATAGTCAAGGGAGAACTAACTCTAGTAGAGTACCTGCTCCTTGCCGAATATGAAATATTATTAAGTATAGATCTCTACCACAATAAGAATATGGAGAACCCACGCCCTATTTCAATAGGGTAGTACAAACCCTGAAATCTCTCTGATGATCAAATCCAATCATCACCATCGACCAAGAATTGCTGGAAAAAGTGTCTCACTCATAACACCTAATGTTGTATCTATGATGAGAAAATGAAGTTCTCCATCACATCTTATATAGAAAAACACCCATAATAAGATACTCATGAGCCCAAATTTCAGTCTTAGAGATAGAGATATACAATGTGGAAGGATTTGGTGGGAGTACATAGAGTGTCCTTATAAAGAACCAAACTTCTCATACATAGATATTTCATATTTTTAGATTAATATTTATTACATTACACAAACACATATCTAAGGATCATAATGGTATAATGACTTTGGAAAATTGGACACATAAACAACTGGTCCATAAGTGAGCTACATTATCTCCCACTATGTTCTTTATGACAAACACCATTATTAGACATGTTATACATAATACCTTTCATCATAACCTAGGGAAAGGAAACTTAATAAAGGGTGATCTAAAATATCCAGTAAGTCTAAACAATGAATATATAAATATATCATGAGTATAAGGGTATGAGAAAATGAAATTAACATAAAAGAAATACACCTTGAATATCATAGGTCATAAACCCAATCCATGGAATAAATCTTGGAAGTTCCCAAGACATGAATCATAATGGTATTAAGGAAGACAATCCACATGAGCATAGCATTAGAATAATACATAGATTTATGGCATACACATAAGCTTAGGTAATCATTTCCTTAATAGTTCAAGTCTTATTCCCAAGACTATCATAGAGAATTGGGTTCACTTCCCAAACCATTTTAGTAGCAAAGGCTCACTCCAAAGATTATAATAGTGGAAATAGTCCCTTACTAATATATCTTCACTCCCATTCTTGTTCTTTTTATCTAATGAGATATCAATATTTACCGAATTTATTGGGGGGGGGGATATTGGCCCCACCCATCAAATAATGAAAATCATGCATATGTATTCTATAAGATCATAAAAAAACTCATCATCTTAGAACCCATGAAATTAAATGGGTTTTATAAAAATTTCATCATAACATAACCTGTGTAAAAGAAACAATTTTCACAATCATTTCATCATTTTATCAAAGTATAACCTGTGAAGCAAAAGTGGGTTTCATAAGCATTTTATCATGGTATAACCCATGGAAGAAAAATAGGTTTCATAAAAATCTTTTCAACATAAACATAAAACATAAAAAAAAATAATGATATCCTTGGATTATATCCCCATTAAATCATAAGTAACATCAAAGGATGTCATCTTAGATGATAAATTATTTTTAAAGAATAATATATTGGAACATTTCTTGAGGTTTTTATCCTTTCTTTGACAATCACATTTTTTTAAAATTAAAAATTTATAAAATATTATGGAAATAAATTTATTTAAAAATAACATTAAAAAATATAAAGTAATATTCAAAACAAATAATAGTCATGAAATCAAGAAATTTAGATTAATATCCTACATGTTAAAGCATAGATTCCTTTCACATTTTCAGCAAAATCCAAACAAGTCTTGTTTGGAAAATGATAAGAATATTACTTTAATTTTTTTTAAAATTAAAACATGATTATAAATTCTATTAATAAATAATTTGGAGGATGTTAATTTTTTTTTATTTTTTTAGAAAATAAAATTTTCGAAGAAAAAGGGGTTTCGACTGAAGTGAGAAATAAAAATGATTTTTCCTAAAAATATTATTTTGAACTATTGAGTGCACAAATATAGGAAAATTTAGGGAAATAATTTATTCTCCTTAAATTAATAGAGTAAAATAAAATTCATGATTTTCTTGAGATATGAATCATAAAATTTCATCATTCTAAGCATAATCATGATCAATCCTGATAAATGATGAGATTTTATCATAAAACCCTTACAACTTTGGTAACTTTAAATCATAATAGCTATGAAAGAATAAATTTAAATGAGACATAAAATATAATGAGAATAAATAAATTCAAGATATTATATTTCAAAGGGACTTTATATGAAACTTATAAAAGAAGATTTGTGCATAACAGAACATATGTCTCAAAGAATGCTAATTGAGAAAAAAATCCCTTACTTCTTGACTTCCTTCATACATGTTAAAATGTCCTATATAATAAATATATGTTTATTATATATCTATAAAATAAATAAAAACATATACATAATACCATATATGATTTACTTATGACATTTTATTACCTGTATATTAACAATTCCATGTTAAAGTCACATTTCAGGTGATAACTACTTTGTTTTTCATGTCTATTTTGATATGTTATTTTTTTGATACAATTAATTTAATAAAGGTTAAATAATAAAAATAATGTTAAAAATGATATAAATATCATATATATTCAGTATAAATATATTTATAGTAATATATAAAATTTGGAGGTAGAGAATGAAACACACCATTTATGGAGACGGTAGGCTGTACGTACGTATCATCACTGTTTCCATTTTCTAGAAAACATGATAGAAATAATGGTAAATAATATATTATAATCATAGAATAATTTTTATTTTATATATATATATATATCATATTTTCATTAACCCATACTCATTACCTTCCATGTAATGTGTGAATAAATCACAACGCTTCATGAGGCGATAATCCATCGTACACACGAGCGACATTATCGTATACCCACAGAATGAAAAGTAAGGAGGTATATGTGATATAATAATTTAAAAAGTATAATTATATAATAAATATAATATATTAACATTTAATCCATCATTATATAGATTTGTTATGGGTGGTTATGGAAAATAGATAGCAACAGTTTGCTAGATGGTAGTCAACCATCCATACGAATGATGATTTTATATCCCATTTGATGGATGTGGAGATGGTTGTAGGTAATGGACTTAAAATAATGAAATATAAGTATATTTAAGATACATAGATAATTTATAATCATGGTTTAATAATAATTAAATTATGTGGAGAAAGAAATAAAATAATAACCCTCGTTGAAGAACATTACCTCTTCTTCGAGAAACCTCCTTAGGTTGGCACAAAAATAATTCCTAGGTTGGGTTTATTACCAAAATAAGGATTATAGGATGATAGTATGGAATTAAGGAATATATTTGGGTATGTATTTACTGAACTAAATTATTTTGGAAGTGTTCATTGGAGAGGAGATGGGGTGGCCTTTTCTAAGTGAGGTGAGTGGAAAACTTGTAATTGTTTTTAAAGAAAAAGGTGTACCCATTTTTTCACATGAGAAATGGATCAAAAATGGATATTTATAGAGAATTATAAATTATAAGGTATAAATAAGTCCATATAATGGGGTTTTTATAAGTTTTAAATCATTTTAATGTAGGATCCAAATAATGATGTAGATGCTCAATATACATGAGGGGGTGAATTATATACGTTTAAAAATTACTTTGGAACTTTTAAAGATGGTATAAAACATTATATTGTTTAACAATGTTAAACAAGGTAAATTCACAATACCTCTTAGTTCTACAATCTTCCTAGATTCCGAAAATATGGTTCTAGAAATGAAACTTAAGAAAAGTTTACAAGGACAAAGATTCTACCTTAAAGAGTATAGAATCTTACTAATCAGAGTATACAAGAATTTGAAAGTATAAGATAGTTATACTTTCCTTATTAATCAAAATGCAGTGGAAAATAAACGTTAAAAAATACAAGTAACAAGTATAGAATCTTTTAACCCAAATAGTAGGGTATCCAAAAACCTCAGATAAAGGTCCCATGATTTATACTTTCAAGAAAGTATGTCTTACCCACACCTGGGTAAGCCCTCTATAAGAATATCAGAGTCTGTCTTGCTATCCATGCAAACCCTCAAACTTCAAGGTAGTCAGCACCTCTGTCTTTCTTATCAAGTAAGTCCTTGAACTTTAAGGTAGTAGTCACCTCTATCTTCCTATCTCTAGAAGCCCTCGATTGTACATAGAAACGATCATAGTCGAACGAAGCAATCTGAACAAGATATTCAGTACACACAAAGCATGAGAGTCTCTCTCTCTAGAAATCACTTCAGCAACATGTAATATCTAGATTGATCAATGTATTTTGAGCTCGTTAAAATGATCTCCAATTTATAATAATTTTTCTAATGTTAGGCTCCCCCCTCCAGTGGTCATATTTTTCCTTCAATTTCGGAGGGACCTGTACACGTGTCACTCAAACAACAGTTAGTTAGAAACAGAATACACAGCATCGTTTTATAACAATAACAAGAGTAAGTAAAGTATGGTTGCTAAACGAAATCTATTTTTCATAGTCTAATAGATTAAATATATGGATTCTACATGGATATTAAGATTCTATTTTTGAAGGATTTTGAAATCAGAATTCTATGGACTTCGGAGTCTGAATTAAAAGGAATTCAGAGTCTGGATTCTAAAAAATTTGGTGTCTAAATTATAAGTAATACAGAGTCTGAATTCAAAGGAATTAGGATTACTATTTCTAATGAGTTCAGAGTCTTAATTCTAAGGAATTTGAAGTCTGAATTTCAGAGAATTCTTAGTCAAATTTCATAGAATTCAGAGTCTGAATTTCAGAGAATTCAGAACCTGAATTCTGAGGAATTCAGAACTTGAATTTCAGAGAATTAAAAATCTATTTTTAGAGAATTAAAAACCTGAATTCTGAGGAATTCAGACTCCTAATTTTATAGAATTCAAAACATGAATTATGAGTAATTCAGAACCTTAATTTCAGAGATTTTGGAGTCCTAATTTCAGAGAATTTGGAACCAGAATTCTGAGGAATTTGGAGTCTGAATTATAAGGAATTCAGATTTCGAATTTCAGAAAATTCAGAGTCTGAATTTATAAGAATTCAGAACCTAAATTTTGATCCTAAAAATAGAATACTATATATCTAATTATTTATATAATTATGAGGTTTTAGATGTGAAACTGAATTTTTTACTTATGTATAAAAAGAGTTAGATTTAGAGAAACTAAAATATAAACAATGAAAAATAGGTAAGGATAAAATTTCACTGGGGAAGGAAAATTTTCCTTATGAATATAAATCTTTATGGAAATAATATTTTCCTTGAGATATAGTGTTTGTGATTTTAAAAACATAAAGGAATGGAAAAGTCATAAGGAAATATTATTGACTCAATAATCTCCCCCTTTTTGGAAAGCACAAACAACCTTACTAAAAAGAATACAAGGACTTTAAAATTTTATGAACTTGAAAATAAGAACTTATATCCCTTTACATATGGATCACAATGAATACAAATAACTCCCCTTCAGTCTTCGAAATTACTAGAGATCATATTCTTGATTTCCTGAATGAGATTTTCCATTTTCTTGCAAATGAAAATATTTATGATAAAAAATTTTCCTTAGATAGACTCCCCCTTAATTAGGGGAATTTCTTCTTTACGTAGTATTATTTTTGACATTCCTTTCTCCGCCTTTTTGATTTTAAAAAAGGAATACAGGGAATGGAAAAGAAAATATGGTACCTGAAATATTAGTACTAAACAACCAAAAATATGAAGTGCAACAAGAATTTCATTAATATTGAAAGAATTTATACAATAGGAAAATACAACAAAAGATCAGATTTGAGAAAGATTATCCCTCTTTCTCCTTCGACAATAGCTTCTTCACAATAGTATTAAGATTCTTGAGTTCCTTATGATCATCTTTCATGAACATGAGTAATTGATCTTGATCTTCACTTTTTTATAAGGTTTTAATTTTTTCTCCCTGAGCCTTAAGCATATCAATATAAGACTTCAAGGATTCTTCTTGTTTAGAATTTCTTTCCTCAAGTTTGATTCTAAGATCCCTTTCCCTCTTCCAACTATGAGAAAATAAATACAATTTCCCATTCAGATATTTCACTTCTTGCTTCCGATTAGTTTCTTCAAGAGATAGCTTTTCTTCAAAAGAAATTGTGAGATCTTTGAACTTAACATCTTCAGTTTCAAAGGTATCCTTGACATTATCTAGAAAATCATCGATAATTCTCATCTCTTCAATAGTTTTATTTGACCAACTAGTCATATTCTTGCAATATCTTTTATAATATACATAGTTAATGAAAAATGTTTTGAAATCAGCCTCAAGTTTGACACACTTATCCATAACCATGGATACTGAATTTGTTTTCTGATTTAAGGAACGCTAAAGAATCTGGCATCTTGAATCTATGCTTGGAAATAGAGGGATAGTTCCAACCAGATTCTTAAAAGACTGAACAACAAATTCATTTCCAAGAGAAGATGATTCAGAATTTGAATGATTTGTTGATGAGGATTCCTCTTCAAGCACATAAAATTTCCTCTTTTATGAAAAACCATCATATTTCTTTCTGACCAAAGACTTGGTAGAAGTATCAACCATCACCTACTTTCCCTTATTGGTTCTCGAAATTATTTCTTCTTATTTAGGTGATTCATGTTCGCTATCTGATAGCTGAAAAATATTATCTTCATCAACTTTTTCCTTCTCAGCTCCTTCCTCAACACCCTCTGGCTATATGAAATCATGATTACTACTTTATTCTTCAGAAAATATATTTACTTCATCCTCACCATTCTCATATTTTCTTGGGGTATCAATTTTTGAAGACTCAGCTTTAGAAGTTTGGATTGATAACTTCTCATAAGGACTCTCCTTCTCATGATAATCTTATACTTGATTTATCATATCCTTGGTATCCCCACTCCCTTCTTCTTCTTGCACTATTTCTTCTTCTTGAATCTACTAATAAATGACCAGTTCCATATGTACTTTTCCTATCCATTCTATATCCACCAAAGTCATCGTCTGAAAAAAAAATTAAAACAAAATCATTTCTAGAAGTATAAAAGAGTCCTAAATCTATGATTCCCTTTAAGTAGAAAAAAATCATTTTCACTTCCTTTAAATGAGATTCCTTAGGATTGGATTGATATCTTGCACATAAGCATACTGAAAACATTAAGTCTGGGCGACTAGATGTCAAGTAAAGTAGACTTCCTATAATACCTCTAAAGGATGTTTGATATACTGGTTTCCCAGCTTCATCAAGATCCAGTGAATTCGAGGTACGAATGGGAGTACTTATACTCTTAGTGTTGTCATATCCATACTTTTTAAGAAGATATTTAATATACTTATGTTGGGATATATTGATTCCTTCTGGTTTTTGAGAAATTTGAAAACCAAGGAAAAATGTTAACTCACCCATCATACTCATTTTGAACTTAGATTTCATTAGATCCACAAAGTAATCAGTTAAAGATTGCTGAGTTGAACCAAATATAATGTCATCAACATAAATTTGAACAATAAAATAATTTTATTATCTTTCTTTATAAAAAGGGTTGGATCTATATTTCCCTTAACATAATTATTTTGAAAAAAAACCCTGTAATTCTATCATACTCGGCTCTAGGGACTTGTTTAATTCCATATAAAGCTTTGGTAATTTTGAAAACATGTTTAGGATGTTTTGTATCTTTAAAACCAGGAGGTTGTTCAAAAAAACCTTCTCTTGAACATAACCTTTAAGGAAAGCACATTTAACATCCATTTGGAAAAGTTTTAAATTAAAGAATGCTTTAAAGGCAAGTAGAATAAGAATAGATTCATGTCTGGATACTGGAGCATAGGTTTCTTCATAGTCTATTCCTTCTTGTTGATTATAGACTTTAACAACCAATCTATATTTATTTATTACTATGATTCCATTTTCATCCCACTTATTTCCGAAGACCCATTTTACTCCAATAACAGAAGTTTCCTTAGGTATTTTAACAAAGGTCCAGACATTATTCCTTTTGAATTCATTTAGCTAATCTCTAATAGCTTTTATCTAATCATCATCACCTAAAGCTTCATTTGTTCTTTTTGGTTCTAATTGGGAAAGGAATTCTATATGTTCTTCCTTATTTCATAAGGAACTTATTGTTCTTATAGGTTGATTTACATCACCAATGTTACTATCACTGGGATGATTCTTATAAAACAACTAATTTGTGTTTTGTAAAACCAGTTCATGAATGTATGGTAGGAATCCTTCTGGGGTAAATGATTTAGAAACATTTTCTTGAACATTTTCCTTATCAGAAGGATATTCTATAAAGTGTTTATAATCAATTTTTGAAAACACATATGAAGATATAGGTTGAGAATATTTAAAAACAAGAGGATTAGTTTCATCTAAATTGGCATGTACTATTTCTTCAATAGTACAAGTATTTTAATTGAAAACTATATAAGACTTAGAAGTTATAGAGTAGCCTAAGAAAATTCCTTCATCATATTTTGGTGAGAATTTGTTTAGATTATATTTAGTATTTATAATTAATACCTTGTAACCAAAAAACATGAAGTAGTAAAGTCTAGGTTTTCTACCATTCCATAACTTATAAGGAGTTTTATTAAGAAAATGTATAATCCAAACACAATGTATAGTATAACAAGCCGTACTTATAGCTTCAGCCCACAAATGTTTGTCTATAGAATATTTACTCAACATGGTTCTTATTATCTCTTTAATAATTCTGTTTCTTCTTTCAACAACACCATTTTGTTGAGGTTTTCTTGGTGCTGAGTAGTTATGAGTAATGCCTTTTCTACTACAAAAAGTTTCAAAATCAGAATTTTGAAATTCTCCTCCATGATCACTATGGATATTTATCAATGGAAGGTTTTTCTCATTTTTAACTTGGGATCTAAAAATTTTGAAATAGGAAAAAGCTTCAGATTTCTTTGCTAGAAAATAGACCCATGTAAATCTGGTGTAATCATCAACTAAGACAAATACATAATATTTTCCTCCAATGTTTCCATTTTGTGTTAGACCAAAAATATTCATATTCACCAACTGTAATGCATCAGTAGTTTAGAATTAACCGATTGATTTGAAACTTGATTTATGTTTCTTTTCCATATTGACAAGGATCAAAAATTTATAAAGAATAAAATCTAAGCTCCGGTAGATCCTTAACTAGTATTTTCTTAGAGAGTTTCCATAGGTTTCTAAAGTTACGGTGTAATAACATTCTATTACATAACCAATAATGATCTTACATTTCACTAAGGAAAGGTAGGTCTTGGCTCCTAATGTCTTCTAAGTTTAATTTGTAAACATTCTCTTGCCTATGGGTAGAAAGAATAAACTCTTCCTTGGAATTATGTACTAAACACTTCTCATTTCTAGAATTACCAAGGTAACCTTCATCACATAATTGAATTATTCTAATAAGGTTGTGCTTAAGACCCTTATAAAATAAAACATTTGAAATCAAAGTTTTTCCAAGAAGAATAATATTACCTATACAAATAATTTCTCACTGATCATTATCTCCAAAAGTTACTTTTCCTCCCTTTATCTTGATAATCTTTTCAAAGAAGTTTTTGTTACCAGTCTTGTGACGGGAACATCCACTATCCATGTACCATGTATTAGTGTTTGTAAATATTTATTTTATTTAAAATAATGGAGTTATATTTTCAGAACCCAAACTTTTCTTGGATCTAAAAAATTCAGAAAGAAAATTTTTAGGAAGCCACATTTTCTTTGAAAAACAGGCTTTATGAAAACCTAAAGACTGAGTTTTGTTTATAGAAGAATTTTTTACCCAATGACCACTATACTGACACTTAGTACAGAATGGAGCGCTTTGAGGAACAAAATAATTGTTACTAAAAATCGGTTTTGAATGAGTATAACCAAATACAAATTTATTCCTTAGAAGTCGAATTTTAGAATACATCTTATTAAAGTTTTCCTTACATAAGGTAAAGTTTGAAAAAAACTTCCTCAAGGAAAATATTTCTAACTTTAGATTAATAACTATGATTTTATCCTCAAATACATTAGTTTTATCACTAGAGTTAGTCTTGAAAACATTTTTCTTAGAAATTACTTTTTCTAGATCCTTAGAAAGTTTATCCTTCTCAGAATTAACTTCCTCAAGGGTTTTTGAAACTCTTTAAAAATCATAAATTTTCTTATCAAGATCTTTAGAAAGATATGATACTTTCTTAGTAAGAATATAATTACAAGAATTTTCCTTTTCAATCTTTTTATTGACTTTAGAATTTTCATTCCCAAGGATCTTAGAAAACCTAGAAACTTCTTCATAAGTAGGTAAAGTATTATCTTCATCAGAAGAATATTCTTCATTAAAAGATTCAAAATATTTACTATCACTATAATTAGAATTCAAGGATACATTGGTTATCAATTTAGAATTGTGTACCTTGGCCATTAAACAAAGATTTTCAATAGGTAATCTAGCTAGTAAACCAATATTCTTCTGACCAGAAGATTCATACTCTGAGGATTCATCAGAAGAGTCTCCACCACTGGCACTCCATGTTTCATTAGCTTTCAAAACTTTCTTAGCTTTATATTTGTATACATCTTTATATTTCTATCTGAATTATTTTCCTTTCTATCCTTTATCTTAAGAATATGACAATCAAGACTTATATGTCCTGCTCTTTTGCATTCATAACAAGTGACTTCAGAGTCTTTCTTGTACTTTATTTCCTTCTTCTTCTTATATCTATACTGAAAGTCTTTCTTCCCAACTATCTTGTTCATCATTCAAGAAAGATTATCTAGTTTATTCTTAGAATGTTCACTTTAACTATATTCAGATAAAACAGTAACCTTCTTATATTTAGATCTTGTAACTCTCTCAGAAGTCTTGGATTTCATACGATTTGAAGTAGTTGTAAAAGAAACACATCCATTATCATTCTTCTTCGTAATATTGTTAGAATCTCTCTTCATTCTGGTTTCATGCTGAAGAAGGGTTCTAAACAGCTCATCAAGAGTAATCTTAGATACTTTTCTATTCTCATCTATAGCTTTCCTCTTGTATCTCTACTCGTTAGGCATGATATCTATAATCTTTTCCACAATTCCCTCATCATTTAAAACTTTCTCACCCATAGACTGTAAATTATTAACAATAGTCATAAACCTTTGTTGTACCTTACAAACTGGTTCTCCATAAGGAAATAGAAATCCATGATACTCAGCTTTAAGCATATATCTTCTAGTTTCGATAACTTTGGATGTACCAAAATGAGTAACTTAAAGCTTATTCCAAATACAATTTATATATTTACATCAATAAATCTGGACATATATATTCCTGCTCATAGAACACATCAAAGTGTTGCGTACCTTATAGTTAAGTTGATATTTTGACTTTTCTTGATTAGTAAAAGTTATGAATTTCTTATCAGGAATTTTGTAATCTCCAGTAAGCATGAAAAATTTGTACACTCTAGTACTAACAACAAAAATATTCATACGATCTCTCCAATATTCATAACCATTCCCATAAAATATAGCTGGTCTAGTAGGATTACGATTTTAAATCATACCAATATTCATTCCTTCCATCTCAAAGAAAATATCTTTCCACAGAAACTTTTTAGTAATAAAAGTTTTTAAAACAGGATAAAAATATCCTAAGCAAGGAAAATATAGAACAATGAAAACTTGAGCAAGAAAAATTACATGTGAATATAAGTATTTCAGATACCTCCTTTGATACCAATTGTAGGATCGAAATAATGATGTAGATTCTCAATATATAAGGGGGGGGGGGTAAATTGTATACTTTTAAAAGTTCCTTTGTAAATTTTAAAGATGGTATAAAACTTTCTATTATTTAACAATGTTAAACAAGGTACATTCCCAAGACCTCTTAGTTCTAAAATATTGCTAGATTCCGGAAATATGTTTCCAAAAATGAAGCTTAAGAAAAGTTTATAGGGATATAGATTCTACTTTAAAGTGTATAGAATCTTACTAATCAGAGTATACAAGAATAAGAAAGTATAAGATAGTTATACTTTCCTTATTAATCAAAATGCAGTGGAAAATAAACATGATACAATACAATTAACATGTATAGAATCTTTTAACCCAAAGAATAGGGTATCAAACAACCTTGGATAAAGGTCCCTTGATTTATACTTTTAAGAAAGTCTATCTTACACACACCAGGGTAATCCCTCAATAGGAATATCGGAGTCTGTCTTGCTATCCCTGCAAGCCCTCAAACTTCAAGGTAGTCATAACCCCTATCTTCCTTATCAAGAAAGTCCTCAAACATTAAGGTAGTATAAACCTCAATCTTCTTATCCCCAGAAGCCCTCGATTGTACACAACAATCGAAGTCGCAAAAAGCAATTTGAACAAGATGTTCAGTACACACAAAGCATGAGAGTCTCTCTCTCTAGAAGTCACTTCAGCATCATGTAATCTCTAGATTGATCAACTTATTTCGAGATCGTTCAAATGATCTCTTACTTATAGGAATTTTCCCAACGTTCAGCTCCCTCCTCCAATGGTCAAAATTTTCCTTTAATTTCGGAGGGACCAGTACACATGTCACTCAAAAAATAGTTATTTAGAAACATAATACATGACATCGTTTTATAACAGTAACAAGAGTAAGTAAAATATGGTTGCTAAACCAAATCTATTTTTTGGAGTCTAATAGAATGAACATTAGGATTATACAAGGATATTATAATTTTGTTTTTCAAGGATTTTTGAATCAAAATTCTATAGACTTCAGAGTCTAAATTCTAAGGAATTTGGAGTCTAAATTCTTAGAAATTTGGAGTCTGAATTCTATGGAATTAGAAGTCTGAATTATATGGAATTCAAAGTCTAAATTCTAAGGAATTCGGAGTCTGAATTATAAGGAATTAGAAGTGTGAATTTAATAGAATTCGGAACATGAATTCTAAGGAATTTGGAACCTGGATTTCAGAGAATTCGGAGTCTGAATTTCAGAGAATTCGGAACCTAAATTCTGAGGAATTCAGAGTCTGAATTTCAGAGAATTCAGAACCTGAATTTTGAGGAATTTGGTACCTGAATTTCAATGAATTCAGAGTATGAATATCAGAGAATTCAGAACTTTAATTCTGATAAATTTGGAGTCGAAATTATAAATAATTTGGACTCTGATTTTTAGAGAATTTAGAGTCCGAATTTCAGCGAATTTGGAACATGAATTCTGATCCCAAAGACATAATAATCTATATCTAAGTATTTATAGAATTCCTTGGTTTTAGATGTAAAAATAAATTTTTTTACTTAGGAATAAAAAGAGTTATATTTTGAGAAACTAAAATATGAACAATGAAAAATAGGTAAGGATAAAATTTCTTGGGGGAAGGAAAATTTCCCTTATTAAGATAAATCATCAAGGAAATAAAATTTTCCTTGAGATAGAGTGTTTGTGATTTTAAAAATATAAAGGAATGGAAAATTCATAAGGAAATATTATTGACTCAACATTTAACCGATATATATTCAGTTTAACCCCATGTAAACCCATTTTTACCTTAACCACGGTAAATAACGTTTTTCTATTTTTACTATTCATTATGGTAAAAAATTAATTTTAACTTATTAGATAATATAAATTATGATTATTCCAAATATGTAATCCATTTTTATAAATTCAATTAACATAAGTGAAAAAAATTAATTTAAAATTTAACTTGTAGACACGACGAGAAAGTGTTTTCCAAAGAGAAAATGTTCAAAAGTTTTAAAAGTTTTTAATATCAACATTTATGATTAAAATGATTCCAATGAAATAAATTGGATTAACTTATATATAATTGAACTATTTTATTTTAAAACTATTTTTTTAAAAATGATCCTTATAAAGTTTTTAAATAAAAAGTAAGTTTTCAATAAAAACTAGTATTTCTCATTATTCATTGAAAAATTAATATTTTCAGAAATATCCCAAAAATTCACCATAAGATAATTTTGAAATTTAGATTTAAAAAATGAATTCTATTTTATCAAATTATTTTTTCTAAAATTTTCAAAATTTAATTTTATTATTTTTCACAAAAATAAATAAGCAATTGTTTTGAGAAAATGGTATTTTTGAAACTTATAAAGACTTTATCGAAAATTAATTATTTTTTATCAATATGTTTTTATATAAAAAAACATAATTAATATTTAATTGTTTTTATTCCTATTCATTCTTCTAGGTTTAATGTCTTGTTGATAATTTCCTTTTTAATTTATAATATTAATAGTTTATTAAGGTTCGTTAAAAATTTATGTTGCATGTAATGCAAGCTATCAAAGAAATTTAATTTATTCAAAAAATATATTTCCTAAAATATTGGAGAGTTACATTCTACCACAATTATATTGAATTCCAACATTAAAATTACATCACTCTAACACAAATAATATGTGGATACTTCTGCCTCATCACACCCTTAAGCTCCCACATAGCTTTCTCAAAAAAGTGGGTTTTCCACAAAACTTTGACTACCTGGGTGGTATTATTTCATAGAAATTTATTTGTATGATCTAGAATATTCACTATTTATTCCTCATATGAATTATTTTAATCCAATAGTATGACCTCTAAATTGAATAAATGTGAAGTATCTGGTATGCACTTCCTCAATAGAGATACATGGAACACATCATAAACTTGAGAGAGTTTTGGTGGAAGCACCAACTGATAGGATACAATCCCAATACGATCAATAATATTAAAGGGACTAAAATACCTAAGGCTTAGTGTTCCCTTATTTACAAATATAATTACCTTATTCATTGTAAAAAGTATTAGAAACACCTTATCACCAACTTCAAATTTCAGATCACATTGACGATTATTAGTATAACTTTAATTTTGAATTTATGCCACCCTTAAGTGTTGTTGAATGACTCTAACCTTATATACTGTTTCTTTAGCTATTCCAAGTCCTAGTAGTTTTCTTTATCCAACTTCATTACAACATGTTTGAGTTATACACTTACCTCCATAGAGGGATTCATAAATAACCATATGAATTCTTGAGTGAAATCTATTATTGTAAGAAAAATCAACTAGAGGATGGTGTTAATATGAACCAAATTTAAAGTCTATAGAACATGATATATAATAAATTATCTAGGGGTTGAACTATTATTTTTGTAATATCACATGTTTGAGGATAATATAAAGTGATTAAACTCAACTCTATATCAAGATATTTCTACATTGTTCTCTAGAATTTTGAGGTAAAAATATTATCTAGATTTGACACAATTTATTATGAACCTCCATGAAATCTTAAAAATTCCTTAATGTATATACAATAAAGATAACCCATAAATAAATATTTTCTGATAGAAATGAATTATGATGACTCTGTAAGGTGATTGACTACAACCCATAAAACATTATTCCATTTAGATGTTTTAGGGAGTCTAGTGATATAATTAATGGTGATGTTTTCCCATTTCCATTACGGCATGGGTAATGGATGTAACACGACCTTATAAATTTTTCTCTCTGCCTTAAATTATTTAAATACCAAGCAACGAGATACAAACTTTGTCATATCTCAATTCATTACATTGCACCATAAATACTTTTTCTAATATTTATACATCTTCATACTTCCAGGATGAATAGATAAGGAAGAACTATAATCTTCCCCTAAAAACGCCTTCAAATAAGGTATGGATGAAACACATACATGGTTCCCAATCCTTATAATTCCATCATGATCAATGTTAAAATAAAAAACATTTCTAACCTTCTTTTACAACTCTATATCTTCCTTTCATTCCTCTTTAATATTCAATTGGATAGACAATTGAACATTCAATTGATCAAGATAATATTTCTCCCTTTTATTCATGATTTTTAGATCCATGCTTTGAAAATCTAGATATATTGGATATTTTGTGATCCTTATCATTGATAATCTAACATGATCCTTTCAAATCAAAGTATCAGACACCTTGTTTGATTTCCCAAGGTGGTAATGTATTAAGTAGTTATAATATTTAATTATCTCTAACTATATTCTATGGTACATATTCAACTCATTCTGTTTGAATATATACTTTAAATTTGTGTGATTAGTATATATATCATACTTTTCTACATAACGATAATTCCTCCATATCTTTAACTCAAAAATTACCATAGCTAACTCCAAATCATGATTTGGGTAATTTTTTTAAACTTACCATGGGGAATAAGATATAGAAACCTCATTATGTATAAGGACACATCCCAATCCCTTATTAGATGTATCACTATAGATTATAATCTCTTCTCCACTATAGGGTAATGTAAGCATATGTGTGCTGACTAATCTTCAATTTAGTTCCTTGAAATTTTCCTCACATTCATCTATCTAAAGAAACTTGGATACTGTATGAGTTAAATTGGTGAGTGTATTATATAGTTGTTAGAAATCCTCTATAAACCATCAATATTATCAATCTAAACTAAGAAAACAATGGATCTCAGTCACCATGTTTGGTTTGGTCCAATATTAAATAGCCACAATATTTGATGTATCTATAGATATAACTTATCTTGATATTATATAACCCAAAAGTGAAACCCTTTTCTTCCAAAATTCACATTTTTTATTTTTTTGATATAGTTTCTCCTTCATTAGGGTCTCTAGTAAAATTCGAAAGTGATGTTCATGATCTTCCTAGATATTTAATTAGATAAGAATATCATTTATAAAGACTACCAAATATTGATCAATGTATTAAATAAATGAAGATAAAAGAGGAATTAGTATGATCAAATGACATCACTATTTATTTATAGTGTGTATACCTTGAATAGAATTTTGTCTTGGTTATATCCTCCTTCCTGACCCTCAATTGATGATATCTAGAAAGAAGTTCAATATTTGAAAATTATTGAGCTCTGTGTAGTTGATCAAATAGGTCATCAATACAAGGCAATGAATACTTGTTATTGATTGTTATATTTTTCATATCACAATAATATATGAATAGTAATATTTATTCAAATTTATATAAAAAATGGATAGTTTCACCCCAAGGTGACACACTTGTCTGAATGAATCCCCTATCATGGTTCTACTGGAGTTGTTTCTTCAATTACTACAACTCAATCGGGGAAATTATACAAGGAGTCTTTGAAATAGGAATGGAACTAATTATGAGTTCTATTGAGAAATAAAATTCACATTTTGGTGTAAGTATAATAAAATATTTTGGAAAGACCTCATAAAATACCCAGAAGTTAGGAATATCATTGATGTCAAGTTTCTTCCCAACCATCTAAGATAAAAACCCCTTTTGAATAGGAATCAATACCCATAAAATGGATGTGATATCTATCATAAGTTCATACTGATCATCACATTTATAGATGATCATAGGTTGGTTTTAAATATCAAACGTGAATTACATTCCTCAAAAATTGATTTGGATATTATTTAGAGAAATCTAATCCATACTTATGATAACATAAAATTCAACTAGAGGAAGAATTAAAATATTTATATGAAGTATATTCCCACAAACATCAACCAGAGAGGAAACATATGATTGAAATGGGATCATCGTAACATTAATGATTTCCACTACTAATTTTATATTTAATTGTTTATGATTAATCTTGATACCCTTTGAAAATTTTTCAGATACAAAATAATGGGTAGAACCCAATTCAAATAAGACATTAATAGTTCTAGAGTGGATGGTAAGTGTACCTTTCACCATTTCGTTACTGTACCCCTATTTAGAAATAGTGATCACATGAGATTTACCCTTTTCCCTTAGCTTAATAGGTTATTGGAATTGGTCATCATCAGTAACATATGGTTTTGAGCACTTGGTAGTATAGTTCCCATACTCCATGAATTTGAAAAACTGGAGTGTGGGTGGTGAATTCTGTGTATCTTTCTCTCTATTATCTTTATTAGATAAATTCTTACCATAAATCTAGAAATAAATATCTTGATAACCTTCCTCATGAAAATTTAAAAATTTATTAGCCCTATTTAGACAAATTATTCCATGTTTCCTTCTACACTTCAAGCATGAAGGAAATATAATCCTTTTCTCTCCACATTTTTTAGAGTTTCCTTCGAACTACATAATTATTTGCATTTAAAAACCATGATATTTATGGGTAACTATGATATAAATTTATACCATGAGGGAAAATAAAATAATTTATTCATAGATATTAAATTCCCTTATAGATAATACCCTTTATAGAATTGGTTTTTAGCCATTTAACAATGGACCAGCCTTACTTTCAAGTTGGATGATAAAGCTAGAAGTGTACCTTACACGTCTTGTAATATTTTCCTCATAGAAAAAAATGTATTCATCAAACTTATTATTTAGATCAAGTAATTAATTATTTATTTTTTTATGAAGGATATAGGGGAAGTACTTATTTTAAAATAACTTCTTAAACTCATCCCACTCAATATAGTCAATTTCATCATGCACCCTTATATTCTTGATGAGATTCCACCATTGATCCGCTTAGCCTTCGAAATGATAGAAAGATAAAATGAAATTTTCATGTTATTAACACTGAATAATGGAAAATATCTTTTAATTGGTACTGCTCCATTTTTTAGTAATTTGTAGATCAGTGGAACTATTGAAAGAAGGTGGGTGTTACCTCATGAAGGACTCAAAAAAATATTGTTTCATCTTTTTCTCATTTTGAAGTTCTGAATGATTCATAGAGTGAGAAATTTGTGTTATCATAGTAAAAATATTTTTCATTCCATCTTTAATAATATATGGTTTATAAGGAGGAAAATCATTTAATTTTCCATCACACTCAGAATTAACACGGTTCCTTCAGGTTCTCTCCATTTACTAAAACCAAAAAACATAGGGTAAGAAACAATAATCATTGCAGGGAACCACATAATCATAAACAACCACTTATAGGATTTATAAATCATTACACCTTATTTTTAATCTATGAATCCTTAGGTTTTTCTGAGGTCATTAATAGTAATCATCTATTTTAATCCTTTATGATGGTTTTTAAATAGTTTTTGAATCTCCAAAGCATATCCCCTGAGAGTGTCAAACCAGGTGTGAAGTAAGGCCCATTATCGTGCACCAGTTGACGATCGTGTCCAAATCAATGTTCCCTTTTCAGACTTATTACCACTTAGAACCCAAGTACAAAATCCAAATCCATTTAAAGTATCCAGATAGGGATTTAATTTCTTGGAAACCACTCAATATATCCTTTACTAAAATTCTATGACATTTTCTCATACTTTGACTCATCCTTAGAATTATCCTCAAACATATCCTTAGACATTCCCTTATAGTTATCACTAAATATTTCATATCCTTGTTTCCAAAGGTTAACTAAAACTATCCTATAATATCAACTGTAAAGACCCAAAATTCTCACAAATAGACATTAAATCTTATTAGATGAATATTTATTACATTACACAAACACACACATGAGGATTATAATAGTATAATGCCTTTGGAAACTTGTACACATACAAATTTGGTCCATAAGTGATCTACATCACCTCCCACAATGTTCTTAATAACTAGGATCCTTCTTAGACATATCATATATAATACCTTTCATCATAACCTAGGGAAATGAAACATAATAAAGTGTGAGCTTATATGCTCTGTATGGGTAAAAAATTGAGATATCAAAATATCCCGAGTACAAGGGTATGCGAACATGAGAATAACATTTTAAAAATATACCCTATATATCATAGATCATAAACTTGATTCATGGAATGAATCTTATTATTTCATAAGAAATGAATCATAATGGAATCAAATAAAATGAACTATGAGAGTATAACATTAGCATAAGATATAGATTTGTGGAATTCACATAAGCATAGAAATTAATTTCCTTATTAGTTCAAGGTTTATTTCCCATACTATCATAGTGGATTGGGTTCAATCCCCAAACCATCATAGTAGTCAAGTTTCACTCTCAAGATTATCATAGAAGATATAGTCCCTTAGTGAACTGAGTTTACTCTCTATTCTAGTCATGTTTATCCCAGGATATATCAATATTTACAAAATTAGTTGTAATAAGCTATAGGTCCCACCGACCACATAATGGAAATAATACATATGTGTTTATGCAAGATCATAAAACATTTATCATATAAGAATACATGAAATAAAATGGGATTCATAAAAATTTCATCATAACATAACCTGTGGAAAAGAAAAAGGTTTTATAATCATTTCATATTTTCATTAAAGCATAACCCATGGAGAAGGAATAGGGTTTCCTAATAATTTTATTATCGTATAACCCATGGAGAAGAAATGTGTTTCATAAGTATCTTGTCATTATAAACATGAAAAATTATTAGAAATAATAACAATGTTTATAAGAACCCGAATCTTCTTTTCTTGTATGTTTTCCTTTTTCTGGTGTTTTTAAGGAAAATAAGAGTTTCTGAAAATTTTTAAAGTACACTCCGTGTACTCAGTTACCACATGTAGATGTGTTCTTGCCATGTAACGGATGTGCACATGGTCATGTTTGGTGACCTGGAGGCCTCCTAAAGAGGGGCTTGTTAAGGGAAAGTACACTCTGTGTACCTCAAAAGTACACACAATGTACTTTTCTTTCATTAAATGTACCGGGGTCACGTCTAACGGACAAAAAAACCTCCTTCTTGACCTAGTTCATCTGAGAGCATCCGTATGGTCGGGATTCTTCCCCGAGCCCCTGATCGACTATATTTTTTATGAATACACCACCGTCAATTGCGTTGGGATCACCTCATTAAGCTCTTCTTTCTTCTAGAGCTTCACTTCCTGATTCCTCCTATATCAAGAGTTATCCCCGGTTGAGAGTTTTTAGCGTTTTTGTAGATATATGGTGTTTATGGGTGATTTAAGGCTTGAGGTTCATGTATAATGATCGTAAAACACTGAGTTAGGTAGTTTGGGCCTTTCTGTAGAATGTCTTTGAGTTATTATGTGAAACATTTCCCAATACCCTTGAACAGGGTATTGCGTGTTTACTGTTTTAGCCCTGTTAATTTCCTGCTATGATTTTATGTTATAATAGAGGTTAATTGAATGTGAATAGGGTAAATTTATATGATTTTTAAGTTTTTTCCCATACATGTTTTTTATGAACATTTGGTCCTGCTTAGCCTGTTAGGTTGCCTTGTTTTTCACCATGCCTAGTACTGTAGGATGGGGTGTTTGTTTATCTGACATGCTGTTATGATGTAGACTATTAGCCAAGTAGTTATTGAAGTTTACTATGGCCGTATTGCATTTCTATGCTCATTTGACTTACACAAGGCCATGAGAACCTGGTGTGGTAGACCATAAGGAGAATGGATGTAAGGGATTCTCCAGAGTGTCTATTATTACTTTTATGACGTGAGACCATAGGGGGGAATTGACGTAAGTGCTTCCTCATAGTGACTGTAGTTCCTCGACGTGGGACATAGGGGGAATGTGACCTAAGTGCTTCCCCAAAGAGCCTTTTAGTTACTGATATGATACTATAGGGGGAATTGATGATGATTGCTTCCTCAGAGAGTCTACACTTAAGATGAGATAGAGGTGTTAGACTATGTGAACCTCCCAAAGGGTTTCTTGTGTTGTTTTGGTTGAACCAGAGGGGTTAGGCTGAGAGTAATTCCCAGAGGGTTTCCTGCTTTGATTATTTTCTTACTTGATATGTGGAATTGAATGCTTTGAACTGTAAGAATGTTTACTGTTGAGTACTTCCTTGTTTACTGCTTCTTTTTACTTATTTCCTGCCACATATATTCACTAACTATTAGGAAAAAATATTTTGGTGTTTGCCTACTAGGATTAGTCTCACACCCTATTTGGGTTATGGTTTTGGGCCCAAATAGATTATATTACTGCAGGTATAGATAAGGTCAAGCACCCTTCTACTTCAGGTACTTGACTGCTATGGAGTTGAAGAGCATGGGACCAAGCTCAAGATTGCGATGCTGAAGAGTTTTATCTTATTTCTTTTGTACTTTGGTTTAGTATTGTATTTCAGCATTGTGAGGTGTTTGGATGTTTTCCTAGATACATGTATCATGCATCATTTATATGTGTTCTCCTGTTGTTTCTTACTTTCCATCTTCCACTGTATACTACTGTATGGTGTTATTACTTCTTTAGATACTGTATATCTATTTTTTTTCCACTGGGTTACTCTGCCAATGAGGGAATAGTTTCCCCAATATCACACCCAAGTCCCTCGCTGCTAGTCGACAGCCTCTGGCATTTAGGGAAATGCACTTGAGTCCATGTGTCCAACCGGATACGGGACGCCTCTAGGTGGCTTCCGGAACCGGGATGTTACAATGTTATCCTTGGATAATTTACATAGTAAATAATAAGTAATATTAAATGATGCCATCTTAGATGGAAAATTATTTTGAAATAAAAATCATTTGGAATGTTTCTTGGGAAAAATATATTTTCATTAAAAATAAACTTTTTAAAAATTAAACATTCATAAAATAATATGGAAATAATTTTCTTTGAAAATAAAATTGAAAACATATAAAGGAATATTCAAATCTTATAATGGTCATGACATCAAGAAATTTCCATTCATGTCATACATGTTAAAATAAATATTCCTTCCAAATTTTCAGTACAAGACAATCAGGCCTTATTTAGAAAATGAAAAGAAGATTCATTAATTTTTTTAAAAGTAAAACATGGGTAAAAATTTATTTAATAAATCATTTTTGATAATTTTAAAATCATTTTTTTAAAACATTTTTAGAAAACATGTTTTTGGAAGAAAAAGGGTTTCGACTGAAGAGAGAAATAAAGACGATTTTTCTTAAAATAATAATTTTGAAATATTGAGTACATAAAGAGATAAAAATGAAGGCATAACATTTATTATCTATAAATAACCTGATTATAAGAATATAAATGAGTAAATTTGGATATATAGCATAATATTTTATCATTAGAATCATAATTGTGAGCAATCCCGATAAATGATGAGATTGTAACATAAAACCCTTACCACTTTGATAACTTTGAATCATAATCCCCATGAAAGAATAATTTTAAATGAAACATATAATATCTTGAGAATAAATAAACTAATTATATTTCATGTCAAAGGTTCTATATTTACAGCTTATAAAATAAGATAGGTGCATAACATTACACATGTCTCAAAGAAGGTAGATTGTGACAAAGATCCCTTATCTTAAGTCTTGAATTCTTTTATACACATTAAAAAATCTTGTATAATAAATATAATATCATTATAAATCTATCAAATAACCATATATATATATATAATATGATATATTATTTAATTATGACCTTTTATTACTTGTTTATTAACATTTCTATGTTAACATCACGTTTCGGGCAATAACTACTTTGTTTTTTATGTCTGTTTTGATAGGTTATTTTGTTGGTACTATAAATGTAGAGACCCGAAGCTTAACATACATGGAAATTACATTACTTTTTCAAAATACTTAGTACATAACAAAAACAAACACACAAGGACCGTAATAGTTTAGTGTCTTTAGAAACTCGGAATATAATCTTCTAATCGTGGTGAAAGATCTTCAACATCTCCCATAAAGATCTTCCTTTTTTTTACCTAAAACCTTTTTTTATATCCTGGGGAAACGAAAAAATAAAAGGGTGATCTCAAATTCTCAGTAAGGGTAAACAAAAGAAATATCAATCACATCATATTCATAAGAACATAACATTTTGGAAATCTTAACCTGCAAAAGAGATCATAATATCATAACATGGGATAACTCATAGTAGTGAAATGTAATCCCAATAATCATAACTTAAAACATGAAACTTTGTGGCATACACACATAATAATAGAGAATCATTTCTTATTAGTCAAGACTCATTTCCAAGACTATCTTAGTGGACAAAGTCCATTTCTGAACCGAGTTCACTCCTCGTTTCAGTCCTGTTTCACTGAACCAGTTTAACCTGCCGTTCCAGCCATGTCTATCTCATGAGATATAAAATATTTACCCAATGCATTGGAGGGAGATATAGGTCCCACCCATTTAATAATGAAACCATTCTTATGTGTGACAAAAAATCGTAAATCATACATCATTGCATAACCCATGTAATAAAAATGGGATTCTTAAACAACATGACATCATAAAACAATTAATATAAGATAAAGGAATTCATAAAAATAATTCCATCACAATATAATCAAATCAATGTAATAATAGGGATAGAAACAGAACCCTATATTAACTTAAATGGAAAATAACTTTGAAAAAACACTTGAACTCCATTCTTCAGGAAAATATCCTTTCTACTTCAAAAACACTTTTCATTTCTTAACATGTCATACAATTCTAAACTAAAAGAAGTTGATTAAAAATAAACGTGAAAAATTGTAAAGGAAGCTTCTTGGAAATAATTTTTTAAAAATCCATTCATGCTGTATAAGTTAAAAGAAAACATTATTCTCGTACTTTTGTCAGAAAAGTCAAAAATTACCTCGTAAGAAAAACGACAATATATTCCTTTAATATCTTTTACAAAAAACACACCGAAAGGTAAATTTGGATATAAAATATTGTATAAGGATATAAATATTAAAAATTAAGGAAACATGGATGTGGATAATAAAATACACCCCAGTAAATACCAAAGTATAAACAATCTCGGATAAAAATGAGATTGCGATATTTACCCTTACCTTAGGTCCGATTTGCTGCGTAAGTGTCCGAACCTCATATATAATGATTTAAATAATGTCATTGACTTATTCTAGAATCATAATCATTGTTATGATACCATATATGGTTCACTTATGACTTTATATTACCCGTTCTTTTGTAAATTCCATGTTAAAGAGAATTTTGGGTAAAATCGTTTCATTTGTCTCCGTGTTTTGACTTGTAATTATTCATATGATTACTTAGATCATGATTAATTAATTCCTGAATATAAAACATGATTTATATATAATATATATTCAGAATATACATATATTTAATAGATCAGTAAATGGAAAGAAATATACTGTTCATGGAGACGGTAGGTCGTACGTACGCATGAATGCTGTTTTTGTTTCCTTATTGAGTTGAATGGAATTAAGTAGATGACATACATTTATATACACATAAATCCAGTATAATTATTATATCATATATTTCATTATTACTTATTATATATACTTTATAATCATTCATGAATGGTTAACGTGGAGAATGAATCTCATCGCGTCGTGGAGACGGTAGTCCGTACGTACGCACGAGCGATGATATCGTTCTCATGATCGTGGTATTGTATTGGAGTGTATGTATACTATTTCAGAATAAATACCATATATAGTTATTATGTACACCATTATAAACATCCAAGTAAGGTGGTGGTGGAAAATAGATTACACCACGGTGTGGAGACGGTATTCCGTACGTACGCACGCGCGGTGATTTTGTTTTCCATAGGATGGATAGATGGTGAAATAGGGTTGTTTCATACTTATAATAAAATATCATTATATTAGTTATACTGATGTTATTACTTCATAATGAAACAACCTAAGAAGAATAAGTTGAAGAAGAAATAAAGTTGAAAGAATTGGTAAGAGACATTACCTCTTCTTTGAAGCACCTCTTTGAGTCCTCTTAGGGCACTAAAATTGGTCTTTGAAGAAGACCAAGACCTCTAGGATGTTTCTAGGGAAGTGGAGAAGAGAATTTGGCAGGGATTGGCCGAGCTGGAAGGCTCAAAGTGGTGTGAGGAAGAGAGGGAGGAGGTTCCCTTTTATAAGGGAGGAGAGGGGCACCTTTATAAAAACTAAAACTATTATTTTATCATAAAGCCAAATTCGGTTTTAAATAGATCCAAATTGATTTATTTAGAATCTAAGGTGGGGATGGATCGAAATCATCTCATCCAATAGAATTTATACAAGCTTAGGTTCCTATTTTAACCTTATCGTTTATATTTAACTTTAAGTTAGATAAAATTACTTTTACCGTGTCTTTTTGTGTTCTTACACTATAAGGTTAATAAACTTACTATAACAAGACAAACGAACCCCAAGTTGTTTATTATTAATATATATAGCCTTATATAATTCATTTCATCGATCCTTAGATTTTTATGAATAAAATAACAATTAATAATATAATATTTGTTTTAAAAACTATTTTATGTCAATTTTGACACTATTTTGTAATTGATTTTTTGTGAAAATCATAACAGAATGATTAGTTAGAAAAAAGTTAATTAAATCAATAATAACATTTCCTATTAACCTAGAAAATTATTTTAATTCATAAAAAGTCTTAAATTACATTTATTTGGGTACTTATAACATCAATTATGTCAATATTTCATTAATAAGATAATTACTGCATCATCTTTGTGTCATAAATAAATTAACTTTTTTAATGTCTAAAAATTACAAATAAAATATCATTATGTAGGAAATATTTTTAGATTTCTAATGAATATTTATAGTTGAATTTATCTTATGTATACCCCTATATTAAAAATGATTTAGTTATTAAACTTTGATTTTAACTATTTTAACCCTTCTATAAATAAATTAATAATAAATGTCCTAATCTAATCCAAGTGGACCTAAATGGTCATATTTTATTTCTAAGGCTGTTTTTGATCGAATTAAACTTATCCAATAGAATTAGGACATGTGTTAGGGTAATAATAATATCATTTTTACCCTTAATTACCTTATTTACTTTTAACCGTGGTAAATAAAAGTAAAAAGTTACTATTCACCAAAAATTATTTTCATCTCATTGAACCAAATTTTAGTCCTTGATATGAACCGTGTCTCTCTGATTTTTGAAATTCCACTCACAGAAGCGGTAAAATTAAGTTTTATGAAAAATTCATTTTTTTAACTACCACTTAGTGGTTTCACTATTCATCAAAAAAGGAATGTTTCTAGAAAAATACCAAAAATTAGGCCTAAGATATATTTGATATTATGAACTCAAAAATGATGTCTATTTTACCAATTTCAAAACATATCAGTTGCATTAATTAATTTAAAAATTAATTCCCGTCGTCAAAACAAATAGCGTGTTCTTAAGAGATAATAACTATCAAAAGACTGACACTTGTTTATGTCTGGTTTAAATGTGAAATTACATCCAATGACCAAAATTGTATTAAATTTTAAAAATATATTCTAAATATACTTTAAAACCCATTAAATTAATAATTTATCACTATTAATTATTTCGATTAAAAAGGTTGTTTTTAATTAAAATTTAGTAATTTTCACTATTCATCAGAAAATGAATGTTATCCAAAAAGTACCAAAATTTCACCCTAAGCTAATTTCGATATTCAGAATCCAAAAATGAAGTCCATTTTGAAAAAATAAAATTTACAAAATTTCAAAAAGTGGTTATTACTATTCATAACGTCTAGTTTTAGTAATATTTTAATAGCATATCGTTGTTTAGTGAAACTCAGTATTGCGTACTACACACGCTATCGAGGAAGGTCATGATTGCGTGTAATGCAAGGCAAGTCAAGGATGCATGTTTTGCAAGATGATTTCGGTGTAGCGTACAACACATTACATTAATGAAATTAAAAAGAATATTTTTCATAAAATATCGAGGTGTTACATTCTACCCCCCTTAAAATGAATTTCGCCCTCGAAATTCTTCGGGGTTATAAATGGTTTACTACTCGAAAGTTTCTTTAATAGAAACCCACATCATAAAAAGGAATACCAAAACCAATCTTTAAAAACAAAAGTATGAAATGTAATGGTTACCCAAATAAACTAATTACTGGGTTTCCACATAGGTGAAAATATGTATATAGAAGAGAAATCTGACCATCCTGTTTTGATGGAGAGTGGTAGAGAACATGGCTATGGAAAAGTAAGCAATCACAAAGCCATACATTTGTGAATATCTAAGGTACCATATGATTCATTAGATATAAGAGCAATAGGACAACATTTTTGGTTTTCAAGATCATTTCCCTAAAGTTGAGGAAATTGGAATTAGAAGACATACTTTAGTGATTTTGGTATAGTCTCACTATTGGTCGTTATTTGGACAATTTCCGCTTCATCTCTTAAAGAAATGAAGTTTAATTTTTCATTCGTGATGTGTTAGCAGATCATGTGATAGAATGATGGGTCATTCCATCTGTCTCAAACAAAAGGTTAGAAAAGTTATCAAAAAATACATAAGTTCATCTATAGTGAGATTAATCATATATGGTTCATAAAATGGACTTATAATTCATATATCATACTGCTTAATATAATAAAACTAGTTTCTACTAATCATGGACTTCCTGTATGCCAGTGGTAGGCGATAAAGGCCAGTCGCACTTCGGTTATGGGTTCGATTCCCACAGGCTTGTACGACGTGATGGGCTATCACCCATCCTACAGGTTGTCTTTTTTCTAAAGATATATTACTATAACATCCCATCAATAATATTGAAAAAAGTTCTATCCTAACTTATGTCCAACATAATCCATTCCAATCTTTAGGCTTATCTAAAATACTTCGGTCCAAGCGCATAGTATAAAGAAAATGATTACTTGAAATGTCACATAACAATAACGCGAATTCAATCATTTATCCCCCATATATCATAAGATATATCTTGTTGGCCAAATTAAAAACATGTGAATACCTTAATCATGTATTCTCTTGAAGAATGAATACCCATTGAACCTTAGTGAAAACATGAATGTAGTTAAAAGTTAACACTTTCCACAAACCAAAATCCTCAAAATTCTTTATACTCAAACCATGATATCACTTAGTCCTTATATAAATCATGAGATCATGAATAAAATCAAACATCTCATTATCTTCTTATCCCTTCATTATGCGCATATCATCTGCTTACCAAAAATATCTCAATCACCTTCCATGGTTACCGGTACCATAAAATTATTGAAAACCACAATAGACCAATACATAAATATTCCAATATTCCACGATACTATATAAAACATTATTTTGGAATCCCATTACATAAAAACTTAATCATTCCACCACATCGTTGTCATATTCAACATCACCAATAGTGATCGCATGTGAATTCCCTTTGTCCTTTGCCTTAAGTGGTTGCTCATGTCGATCATCATTAACCCTTGGATTAGGGCATTGATTAACGTAATGCCCCATTTCGTTGCACTTGAAGCATTAAAGTGTTGTTCGTGCGTTCTCTATAGTCTTTTCATTATTCACACCATTAGCAACCCTTTTTCCATTACTTCAACACTCAGTTGCTCGATGACCTTCTTTTCCACACTTAAAACATTTTCTAGTCCCTTTAAGACAATCTCCACCATGATTCTTTCAACACTTTGAGCATAAGGAAACATTCATCTTCTTTTCACCATTATTCTGAGATTTCTCCTTGAACTCCATCTTTTGTTTCTTGTCAAAACCATGAGATGGATATGTAACACCAACTTCCATTTCTACCTTAACAGTACAATGCACAATTTCTTCATAGCTACTGAATTCTCTTATAGCTAATTCCCTTCGAAGATTTGGTTTTAAGCCACTGAAGAATCGATCAACTTTACTTTCAGGTTGGATGATAAAGCCAGATGCATACCTTGCAAGCCTTGTAAAATTTTCTTTGCATATACCAACATATTCATCATCCTTTTGCTTTAGTTCAAGAAACTCATTCTCCATCTTTGTTTGAAGAATATGAGGGAATTAATTATTGAAAAATAAGTTCTTGAACTCGTCCCATTCCATAGACTCAATTTCATCTCTTGGCCTCGTATTCTTGATAAGATTCCACCATTGATCAGCTTCACCTTCTAAACGATATACTGCTAAGATGACATTATCATGTTCAGAAAATTGTAGAACTGAAAATATCTTTTCAGTTGTACTAGTCCATTGTTCAGCAACAAGTGGATCAGAAGACCCACTGAAAGAAGGTGGACGTTGCCTCATGATGGACTCAATAGAATATTTTTCCCTTCTCTGCTCATTTGGAAGTCCAGAATGATTCATAGCTTGTGTAAGTATAGCAATAAGATTTTTCACTCCATCTCCCATAACATTTGTTTGTTCAGGAGGACAATCATTGCATTGTCCATTACATTGATCAACACGGTTCCTTCGGGTTCCAGCCATCATCTAAAACCCAAAAAAAATAGTTTAAGAGGAAAAAATCATGCTAGGGAAAACAATATAATAAAGGGGGAGTAACTTCAATATCTAAAATCTTTGGTTACCGTAATTCTAGTACTATAACCTATACTTATACTTAACCTTAGGGACATCCATATACATACCTTAGTAATATCTATAGGGATCTCACTAAAGTTCTCGCATCCTAGTTTCCAAAGGTTGACTAAACCTTTCCTCTGATACCAACTATAGAGACCCAAAGCTTAATATACATGGACATTACATTACTTTTTCGGAATAATTAGTACATAACAAAAACACACAGACAAGGACCGTAATATTTTAGTGTCTTTGGAAACTCAGAATATAATCTTCTAATCGTGGTGAAAGATCTTCAGAATCTCCCATAAAGATATTCCTTTTTTTACCTAAAACCTTTCTATATATCCTGGGGAAAATAAAACATAAAAGGGTGAGCTCAAATGCTCAGTAAGGGTAAACAAAAAAAATATCAATCACATAATATTCATAAGAACATAACATTTTGGAAATCTTAACCTGCAAAAGAGATCATAATATCATAACATGGGATAAATCATAGTAGTGAAATGTAATCCCAATAATCATAAATTAAATCATGAAACTTTGTGGAATACACACATAATCATAGAGAATCATTTCTTATTAGTCAAGACTCATTTCCAAGACTATCTTTGTGGACAAAGTCCATTTCTGAACCGAGTTCACTCCTCATTTTAGTCCTGTTTCACTGAACCAGTTTAACCTGCTGTTCCAACCATGTCTATCTCATGAGATATAAAATCTTTACCCAATTCATTGGAGGGAGATATAGGTCCCACCCATCTCATAATGAAACCATTCTTATGTGTGCCACAAAATCATAAATCATACATCATTGCAAAACCCATGTAATAAAAATGGGATTCTTAAACAACATGACATCAGAAAACAATTCATATAAGATAAAGGGATTCATAAAAATAATTCCATCACAACATAATCAAATCAATGTAATAATAGGGATAGAAACAGAACCCTATATTATCTTAGATGGAAAATAACTTTGTAAAAACACTTGAACTCCATTCTTGAGGAAAATATCCTTTATACTTCAAAAACACTTTTCATTTCTTAACATGTCATACAATTCTAAACTAAAAGAAGTTGATTAAAAATAAACTTGAAAACTTGTAAAGGAAGCATCTTGGAAATAATTTTTTAAAAATCCATTCATGCCATATAAGTTAAAAAAACATTCTTCTCGTACTTTTTTTTCGAAAAAGTCAAAAAGTACCTCGTACGAAAAACGACAAAAGATTCCTTTCATATCTTTTAAAAAAACACACCGAAGGGTAAAATTGGATATAAACTATTTTAGAAGGATATAAATATTAAAAATTAAGGAAACATGGATGTGGATTATAAAATACACCCCAGTAAATACCAAAGTATAAAGAATCTCGGATAAAAATAAGATTGTGATATTTTCCCTTACCTTAGGTCCGATTTGCTTCGTAAGTGTCCGAACCTCCTGTATAATGATTTAAATAATGTCATTGACTTATTCAAGAATCATAATCATTGTTATGATATCATATATGGTTCACTTATGACTTTATATTACCCGTTCTTTTGTAAATTCCGTGTTAAAGAGCATTTTGGGTAAAATCGTTTCATTTGTCGTCTGTGTTTTGACTTGTAATTATTCATATGATTACTTAGATCATTATTACTTAATTCCTGAATATAAAACATGATTTATATATAATATATATTAATAATATACATATATATATATAAAAGATCAGTAAATAGAAAGAAATACACTATTCATGGATACGGTAGGCCGTACGTACGCATGAAAGCTGTTTTAGTTTCCTTATTGAGTTTAATGGAATTAAGTAGATGGCATAAATATATATACACATAATTCCAGTATCATTATTATGTCATATATTTCATTATTACTTATTATATATACTTTATAATCATTCATGAATGGTTAACGTGGAGAATGAATCTCATCGCGTCGTGGAGACGGTAGTCCGTACGTACGCACGAGCGATGATATCGTTCTCATGATTGTGGAATTGTATTAGAGGGTATGTATACTATTTCAGAATCAATATCATATATAGTTATTATGTACACCATTATACCCATCCAAGTAAGGTGGTGGTGGAAAATAGATTACACCACGGCGTGGAGACGGTATTCCATACGTACACACGCGCGGTGATTTCATTTTCCGTAGGATGGATAGATGGTGAAATAGGGTTGTTTCGTAATTATAATAACATATCAGTATATGAGTGATACTGATTTTATTACTTCATAATTAAACAACCTAATAAGAAGTGTAAGAAGAAATAAAGTTGAAAGAATTGGTAACGGACATTACCTCTTCTTTGAAGCGCCTCTTTGAGTCCTCCTCTTAGGGCACTAAATTTGGTCTTTTAAGAAGACCAGGACCTCTAGTATGTTTCTAGGGAAGTGGATAAGAGAATTTGGTAGGAATTTACCAAGCTTGAAGGCTCAAAGTGGTGTGAGGAAGAGAGGGAGGAGGTGCCCTTTTATAATGGAGGAGAGGGGCACCTTTGGAAAAACTAAAAATATTATTTTATCATAAAGCCAAATTCGGTTTTAAATATCTCCAAATTAATTTATTTCTAAAATAAGGTGGGGATGGGTCTAAATAATCTCATCCAATATAATTTAAAGAAGTTTAGGTTCCTATTTTAACGTTATCATTTATATTTAACTTTAAGTTAGATAATTTTACTTTTACCGTGTCTTTTTGTGTTCTTACACTATAAGGTTAATAAACTTACTATAACAAGCCAAACGAACCCCAAGTTGTTTAGTATTAATATATATATCCTTATCTAAGTCATTTGGCCGAACCTTAGGTTTTTAAGAATAAAATAACAATTAATAATATAATAGTTTTTTACAAACTATTTTATGTCAATTTTGACACTATTTTGTAATTGATTTTTCTGAAACTCATAACAGAATGATTAGTTAGAAAAAAGTTAATTAAATCAATAATAACATGTCATAGTAACCTAAAAAATTAGTTTAATTCATAAAAAGTCTTAAATTACATTTATTTGGGTATTTATAACATCAATTATGTCAATATTTTATTAATAAGATAATTACTGCATCATCTTTGTGTCATAAATAAATTAACATTTTTAATGTCTAAAAATTACAAATAAAATATCATTATGTAAGAAATATTTTTATCTTTCTAATTAATATTTATAGTCGAATTTATCTTATGTATAACCCTATATTAAAAATGATTTAGTTATTGAACTTTGATTTTATCTATTTTAACCATTCTTTAAATAAATTAACAATAAATGTCCTAATCTAATCCAAGTAGGCCTAAATGGTCATATGTTATTCCTAAGGTTGGTTTTGGTCGAATTAAACTTATCCAATAGAATTAGGACATGTGTTTGGGTAATAATAATAACATATTTACCCTTAATTACCCTATTTACTTTTAACCGTGGTAAAAAAAAGAAAAACGTTACTATTCACCAAACATTATTTTCATCTCATTGAACCACATTTTACTTACTGACATCAACCGTGTCTCTCGGATTTTTGAAATTCCTCTCACAAAAGCGGTAAAATTAAGTTTTATGAAAAATTCATTTTTTTTAACTACCACTTAATGGTTTCACTATTCATCAAAAAATGAAAGTTTCTAGAAAAATACCAAAAATTAGGCCTAAGATATATTTGATATTATGAACTCAAAAATGATGTCTATTCTACCAAATTCAAAACATATCAGTTTCATTAATTAATTTAAAAACTAATTCCCGTTGTCAAAACAAATAGCGTGTTCTCAAGAGATAATAACTATCAAAAGATTGACACTTGTTTATGTCTGGTTTAAATGTCAAATTACATACTATGACCAAATTTTATTCAATTGTAAAAATATATTCTAAATATAATTTAAAACCACTCAAATTAATAATTTATAACTAGTAATTATTTCGATTAAAAAGGTTGTTTTAATTAAAATTTAGTAATTTTCACTATTCATCAGAAAATTAAAGTTATCCAAAAAGTACCAAAATTTTACCCTAAGCTAATTTCGATATTAAGAATCCATAAATGAAGTCCATTTTGAAAAATAAAATTTACAAAATTTCAAAAAGTGGTTATTAATATTCATAACGGCTAGTTTTAGTAATATTTTAATAGCATATCGTTGTTTAGTGAAACTCGGTATTGCGTACTACACACGCTATCGAGGAAGATCATGATTGCATGTAATGCAAGGCAAGTCAAGGATGCGTGTTGTGCAAGCTCCTTTTGGTGTAGCGTACAACACAAGACATTAATGAAATTAAAAAGAATATTTTTCATAAAATCATGGGGTGTTACAATTAATTTGATAATATTTATATAATATAAATAATGTTAAACATGATATAAATGTCATATATATTCATAATATATGTATTTATAGTAATCTATAAAAATTATCGGTGGAAAATTAAATACACCATTCACGGAGACGGTAAACCGTACATACGCATGAATACTATTTACATTTTCTTGACTGGTTGAAATAAAGAAGGTATATAATATATTATCATTATAGAACCATTTTTATGTCATATATATATATCATATATTTTCATTAAAATTATCTCTATTACCTTCAATTTAAATCATGAATGAATCACATCGCTTCGTGAGGCGGTATTCCACCGTACACACAAGCGATGTTATCATATTTCCAAAGAATGGAAAGCTAAGAGGTATATTTTATATAATAATTAAATAAGTATAATAATATCATAAATATCATATATAAACATTTAATACATCATTATATACATTCATTAGAGGTGGTGATGGAAAATGAATAATATCGGTTTATGAGGAGCTAGTCCGTCGTACACATGAATGATGATTTTGTATCCCATTTGATGGAAGAGGAGACAATTTTAGGGGATTAATTTAACATAAAAAAATCTTATTATATTGAAGATAGATTTTTGATTATATCATCATGGTTTAATAATAATTTAAGTAGGCAGAGGAAGAAAAAAATGTTCCTTGAAGAACGTTACCTCTTCTTCAGGTAACCTTTTTAGGTTTGCACCAAAAGCCTTCCTAGGTTGGATTTATGACCAAATAAGGATTATAGGATTGTATGAGTGAATTAATAAATATATTTTGGTAGTTAATGGCTGAAAAATATGTTTTTATAAGTGTAAATATGAGAGGAGAATTGGCGGCCTTTAATAAGTGAGGTGAGTAACATACTTTAAATTTGTGGAAAGAAAAAGGTGTGACCATACTTTTCACTCTACAAAAGGATATAAAATTAAATATTATCAATAATTTGACATTATAAGGTCAAAATAAAGCTATTATATATATTTTTCACAATTGTTCGGTCATTTATAACCCATATCTTTTTAGTTTGACCCTCGATAAACCCATTTTTAGCTTAACCGTGCTAAATATTTTTTACATTTTTTACTATTCATTATGGTAAAAATTAAGTTGAAACTATTAGATAATATAAATTATTATGATTATAATTATTGGATCTATTTTTAAAAATTCAATTCATGGAATTGAAAAAAATTTAATTTAAAATTAATCCCACAAGAATGCCGATAAAGCGATTTTCTGAAGAGAAAATGTTCAAAAGTTTTAAAAAAATTTATAAAAAAATTTAATATTAAAATTATTCCATTGAACTAAATTAGATTAAATTCTATATAATTGAACTAATTTTAATTTCAAATCCATTTTAAAATAAAAAAACCTATAAATTCTTTAAGTGAAAATGATGTTTTCAATAAAAACCTGTATTTTTCACTACTCATCGAAAATGTAATATTTTCATAAAAATATAAAAAATTCACCCTAAGTTAATTTTGAAATGATTATTTAAAAAATAAAGTTTTTTTTTATAAAATTAATTTTATAAAAGTGTCAAAAATTAATTTTATTATTGTTCACAATAATTTGTTTTGAGAAAATATTAATTTCAATACATATAAAGACTTTTCCATAAATTAAGTGTTTTTTGATGAATATTTTTTATTTATTTAAAAATATTATAATTAATATTTAAAATATGGTTATTCCTATTCATACCTCCAAGTTTAATGTCTAGAAAATAATGGCCGTGTTTAAATATTAATATTAATACTTTTTTTTATGTTTCGTTAAAACTCAGTGTTGCATATAACAAAAGCTATCAAAGAAATTTAATTTATTCAAAAAACATATTTCGTAAAATATAGGGCTGTTGAAATAATACTTGCATAAAAAATATGTCTTACAAATCCAAAACTTGGTTGTGTCCAATCTCTGCACTTGGTGTGTAATAATAATGTACATAACATGACATCTGGGTAACATGGCCTGTAGGACCACTCAGGGTCCCAAAAATTTTGTTCGTTGATCATGGGATTATCTAGATGAGTAGGGGTAAAAAGGGTGTACTTTTATGTACACAACATGTGGGAACACCAGATTTCTTGGTTTTTTTCCTCACTGAAAATAGGTTCTTTGACCAAGTATGAGTACACAGTGCGTAGACCACATGGGCTACCTGATCATGTGTTGTTAATACATGACTGGGCTACCCAACCAAGGTCAAATGGTTTTGGATCATCCACATGGTGTGTGACACTTATAGTAGACTGAAACCGTAACTTTCTCATGGGGGTAGGTGGGTGGGTGGGGTCCTCAGAACATGTGTTCTTCTTATGTACATGATTTGTATATTGAGTTTTCACTAAAACCCATAGTCTTCACATGTAATATATAAATAACCTCCTCCTCCAATATAAATATAAAATACACCACGAATATGGGATATATATTGATCGATCATGCAGTATTACTGATGACTGAATTTCAGTCACCTGTTATCCATAAAATCATCTTTCACCGTCATCCCAAAACACCGCACAAACTGATACTCAGGAAGACCGATTCTAGTTCCATAATCATAATTTACATGCCTTATTCTCATATACCAACATCAATTATCAAACTATGGTGGATAATAATCAATATTTCAATCACCTATGCATGATCCCATCACTAAATCAGGGTTCTAGTACTTGGAACCGTCACCTGCAAACCATTACTCCACCTAGATCCATCCTTAAACCATTAATACAATGGTATTTAATAAAAAATTGTAAATTATAAGGTTATATCATGCTAAAAACATTCCAAAAATGTCAAACCATTGACCTTATGGTCCAATGATAAGGAACATGAAGAATGGGATGAGAGAGGAACCAAAAATGAGGTGAGAATTATCATTGGCTGATTCAATCCCAATTAATGTTCATAAATGTAGAAACCAAAAATAAGGGTGAATCGTGGGTGAAATAAAAAAAATAGGGTAAAAAATGCTTATTTAAAACTCTAGATCATAAAAAGAATAAAACCCAATAATTAAGTAAATATATGATCAATGCTTAATACTCAAATAAAAATGGAGTAAATCATTAAATAATAATACCTATTATGATATCATATTGATCACTCATAAAGAACAAATTCTCTAGATATGTATTTGGAGAATCTGTTCTCTTTGTTGTTCATTCTATATCTATCCTTGATTCGTTTATCACTGATCCATGATATGAGTTCTCTAATGCATATGAGGGATCTTTTCCCCCTCTCCTCTAAAATCCTAGGGTTATATGGATAAACACTAGATATTTTCCATAACTCAATATTTATATAGGATGTTTGGTTAAGTGTTTAAAAAATTAAACAAATAAAATATTTAATTTATTTAACAACCCTCTAATGACTATCTTCCATATAATTTCTGATGTTGACAAACCTTATATCATGCCTAGGGTAAACCCCAGGTTCTATAAATAACCATTGTATCCGATTTTCCATCCAAGGTCTCGATCAATGGTAAAACCATTTCTTCCTAAAAATATGCATTCACTTGCTTTAATATATTTAATATTTTTATTATATTAATTTTGGGGTCTTACATCACCCAAAACATAGTTCCAACTTCAGGGAAAAATTGATAGTTACTTTTAGAAATATTCAAAGGATCAAACCACTGAAATCAGAGTTATTATACCCAAGGTCAAGAATACTCTAAAATCATTTGGAATGGGAATGGAGATACTATAATTATGGATCATGGTTATATGATCATGATTAATGGTATGAGAAAGAAATGTTTTGGATGACTACAAATTAAGATCAGGTGACATAATTCAGGTCCATATTGTCAGGGCACATAGGGCTCAAATGTCCTTTTCTTAAGGAAAATAAACATTAGGTTGATAGGTTGGGGATCTTATACAAGATAAAAGGAACTGAATAAATATTCAAGAATAGAGTCTCTGGAAGCTGTACACACTGATTTCCAAGGGCCATAGAATGTTTTCTATAATCCAAGACACTCATGTTACGATGTATGAATTATAGACTTAGGTGTTTATAAAAGTTGATGGGATTATCCTAAGACTCAATTAACCATGGTTAATATATTGTAGTCCTTTGATAAATAGTGATAATGGATGATGTTCAGTGTAGTTTAACTTCATGTGAGGAGGATGCAAGTATTGTGTAGTTTAACATCATGAAACAAGGAATCTAGTGTCATGCATGTTAACATCATGCGATAAGGACTCGAGTGTTTTTGTAGTTTATGGGCATGCGGTGAGGACCTTTTTCTATGTAGTTTGATGTTACAAAACCAGGATAAGATATAGGGGTAGATTTTATCTTTTTATAAGGTTATAGATAAATAGCCATATGCTAGGGACCCTTGTATAGATCTGGATCATATGTAAGTGAAGTGGGTCTCTAGGACAAAATCATTCCTGAGAATTTTAAGTTATTGTAAGGAAGTACATTTTTGTCCCCCATAGTAAGGGATTCTCATAGTTTCAAAAAATGGTGTGACCAAACAAGACATGTAATCTAACATGAGTCATTATCATTATGAGAAATAAGAGGTTGTTGGAGAATAAATATAGTGTTGGATGAAAGTGAATTACAAACAGGGGTAGGAAACATGAGGGACACATTACTATAGAACATTTCTATAAATTAAGGACCCATGCCAAAGACTCCAGTAAAAATTTGGATTATATTCACAAGGGAGTAAATTTTATAATTTCTATGTTTTCAAGGATTTTATTCACATTTAAGGTAAAAGAAACTTATCTTAGTGTTGATAACTGATAAGACATGTTATGAATGATGGGTGATTTGATTGGGTAGTAAGAAGAATTGGGTGAATTAATGATTTATATAGACAGAACCATTTGGGTTTCACTATATATCCTATAATTATAAGAATAAAGAAATGATAATCCCCCTATCATTTTTTCAAATAATCTCTTTACATATATCTGGATTACACGTAAAGGGGAGGATTTTTTTTAGAATTTATGGCTAGGCCTGGGATAGAGAATCCTACCATCATTATTCATCCTATAGAGATAGAAATTGAGCCACGTATATTTCTTATATTTATCGTCCCTTGCACAGATTTGGATCATATAAAATGAAAATGGGTAATTTTTAGTTTTATTTTTCTCTTGACCCTAGGGTATAGAATCTTAGAATCACTACATATATTGTGATAATAAGAATAAAGCCACACATAGTTCATATATATGTCCCCACATAGATTGAACTCATATATAGAGAGAGGGGAATTTTTATAAATATGTAGATAATTTTTGTGAGGATTCATATATATAGATTGGGATCATTTTTCGAGAAGGATAATTGAACCTCACCTTAGTGTATCATCATCAGGGAAATGAAGAATTACTAAAACAAATAAAATACTAAGGTAAAGGGGGTATAAATTTTGGTGTTTGGGACCAAGAGAGGATACCCTAGAAAAAATATATATCCTATTTAGATTGGAATAAATATATATTCAGTTATTTAAGAGAATATCCCTTGTAAAAATCTGGATTATATACAGGGGAAAGGAAACAAGGTTTTACCTTAGTATGTGGACATTTAGTGTGGTGAAGAAGTGTAATAGCCTCAGATTAAGGTATTTACTTTTTTAAAGATTATTTAATGTTAGGTAATATTTTGGTTAATACTTATTAAATTTATGTAAGGGTTTTAATGGTTTTGGAATCCTTTTTAGAGGTGCACGGTTAGTAGAAACCATGCTCAAGTCTTTAGGAAATCGTCTGTGGTATTTTGGGATCATTGGGCAGTCACACAGTTCCTACAAACCATTTTATTAACTATATAACTTATAATTATTCAGTAAAAATATTATTTACATATTTATCATGTGATTTATCATACGGTGTGGCCTAACCATGTGATGAGAGATAAATTGCATGACAATTGAGTTTTTAATATGAAACCTTTTCAAAAACCCTCATCTCTCTTCCCTACTCTTAGTCTATCAAACTCTAGAGACCCTATAAATGATTTTCTATGATTTTAAACCTCTAGAATCAATTTTACTCATTTATTTTAGCGTTGGACCTTTCAAATCAATGTTAATAACTTCATTATTTCTATTTATGCTAGATCACAATGTTTTCTCTGTAACGGATCCCTAGAATAGGGATTCTATTACCAAATCAATGGGGTTAGAAAAGTTTTAATGGGATATTTTTATGATTTTATAAAGTAATATAAGAATAAGACCAGATTTATGGATTTAGAGGTGATTTTTTTACGCCTAACATATCTTAAGTAGGTTGTTTTTCCCTCTTTCTATAATTACTAGAATGCTAAGGGTCTTAATTTTTTTAAAGAACTATCTTCTGATTTAAGTTTATACCTTACCAAAACTATGTAAGATTTTATATTCTTGGTTGGATATTAAAATATGGGATGTGAGTGTATCCCAAAATATGTTTGAAAATTTTATTAAATGGGGTTTTCAAATAAATATGGGGTTTTACTTGTGATATTGGCATAGATGGGATGCATATGTTCGTGTGAATGTGTGAAAAATTATGTTTGTAAAGACCACCATCAAATAGGTAAACATGATTTGGATCATGATAATAATTACCACCATAAAATTGGGTCACTAAGTGATGACTTGGTGAATGTATGACTCAATAATCCCAGGTACAGGGAGGTCTAGGTCATGTATGTACTTGTGTGTATGTGAGTGTGAAAATATGATTGGGTTATTTCAAATTTAAACTAATGAATTTTTCTTCTACTTGGAAGTAAAACTCATATTTTTTATACTAATTTTGGAAAATCTATTTATATTATTATTTAATATTGTGTAAATAGCTTTATCTACTTTGATATTTATCTTGTCTGTTTTATAATTTAGTGAGCTAACATATTTTTGGTCTTAGTGGAATGAGGGAAAAGTCTCATAGGGGTTTCCTATTGGGTATGATTTATCACTCTCTACATATAAAAATTGGTGAATTTTTAGATATTCTTTTCCATGATACATGAAATAAGAATGTTTCTTACTTCTCTAATAAGGATTCTTGAGTTCGTTGTTAGATTTGGTAGAGATAGAACTCTGGAGTGTGTTGTGTCTTGGTCTGGAGTGGTTTAAAGTCCCCAACCCTATTAGACCATTATTAATGGTTACTTTATTAAATTGGAACTGGATATAAGTGATCACATCTCAAAAGACTAAATAGTATAGTAGTCTCTGTAAACTAGATACATAAATGATTCTCATATTAGATTGGAAATATAAAAAATTATAATAAGAAAAATTCATTCAAATTTAATATCACTAATAATATCATTCTTCATATCCTGGGGAAAGGGAAATAAATAAATGGTTATATATGATTCTCAGTAAGAGATTGATACAATAGAAGCTATCATGAGTAAACAAGAAATAATTAACATGGAAGAGAGGAAAATCAAAACAAATTCCATTCAATCGATACCTTGAGTTTAATAAGAATCCATGGATAATATCAACATAGAAAATGAAAATATAATGAAAATGAATTTATAATAAATGAAATACATAATTATAGACATTTATGACCAAGGCCTTTCAACCATGAAATCATGAATCTTACCGTCAGATCCTCTCAACCAAGACATTATCATTCTGTCAAGGTCTCTCAACCTAGTCATAATCATTATATGGTTAGGAATACAACAAATACCAAAATATTATGGAAGGATATTATAGCCTCATACTATACATCATTCCAAAATATTTTGTATCATGATACCTATCTGTGCATTGAGGGTCTATCTATAACTGGGTCCCACCCATCACTTTCATGTCTCATGCATTACTTATATTTTGAATGATCAATAAAATTCATTCCTAAATTTCCTTATAATTCAAAAATTATCCATAATAAATCAAGAATATAGAACATAAATACTTCATCATCATATAACATATATAGAAATAATAAATATTATATCATTGGATCATATCCCCAGTAACATCAATGAATGTTTTCATAGTTTAAAATACCTTTAAAAGTTTACTAGAACATTTCTTGATGAAAATTACCTTTTCATTTTGAAAAAAATTATTTAAAATATTAAATTTACCAAATATTAAAGAGAATATTTTTTTAAAAGAACCATGGATTATTATAAAGAAATATTCAAATAATTTAGCAGTTATGATAGTGAGAAATTATTTTCACTCTCTGTATGTTAAAACAAAGATTCATTTTTTATTTTTGGAAAAAATTAAAAATAGCTCATTAAAAAAATGGAAATAATATTACATAGATTTTTTTTTAAAATTCAATCATGGGTAAAAATTACTTTGAAAAATCATATGGGAATATTAAAAAAATTTTTAGAAAAAAATAGACAGGGAAGAAAAATATTCCTGACTAAAGGGAAGATAACATGTTTTTTTCTTAAAAAACGTTTGCCAATATTTTTTAGTACCCAAGAGAGGAAAAATGATTTTATTAGATGAAATTAAAAGAATAAATATAGGATAACAAAATTAAATAGTTTTATCAGTTAATTTTCATATAAATTTCTTTAATGGAAATGTATACATAAAAAAACCAAAATAAAATTATATTGTAAATGAAATCCCTTACCACTTTGTTATCATTTGGATAATAACCCCCATGAAAGAAATTAATTTAAATAAAAATTTTATTACCATTAATATAAATTCATTATTGATATAAAATATCAATGGGACTTCATATTACCACCTGGAAGAAATAAGTGGTGAATATAACATATGTCTCATGGAAACAAAAGTGAGATGGGAAAACCCTTACCTTAGATCTGACATGCATTGTAAGTTCTTTTAAAATCTTTTTTAATAAGTTAAAATTTATTATAATTCCATAATAGAACCATATAAATTCTTATAATATAATATATGATTCAATTATAGGATTTCAACACTCGTTTATTAATAATTATTTATTAAAAGAATCATTTTAAAGTGTTAACTATTTTTATTTTTCATGAGAATTTTGGTTTGGAAGTTATGATCCTTATACCTTGATCATGGTTACATCATATAAATATTTTTAATAATGATATAAATATTTTATAAGGTAGGTCATTTGTATGGTTGAACAATATTTTCACTTTTGATGGATAAAACAAAACAAAGGTAAATAATAATTTTTCTTTCTATAATAATTGTTATATCATATAAATTCATTAAATAAATCTTTATTACTATCCATGTATAGTGGAAATAAAAATTTATTCACATCACTCCATTGACGTGGTAGTCCACATGTACGCATGAGCAACGTTATCATTTTCTAACAGATAAAAAGGTAAGAAGGTGGATATGATATTATAATTTTATAATAATAATTAGTTAATAAATATCATATATATTCATTATTTAAATCTTTATATCCATCCAAATAAAGTGGTAATAAAAAACAGATTTCATTGCTATGTGAATACGGTAAGCTGTACGTACACATGAGCATTGTTTTCACTTTTTATAGGATGAACAAGATATAGAAAATGGTTTTAACATAATAATAATAACATATAAGTGTATTGATGATATTGGAGTTATTATTTTAGTATGGGTACCACATATTTTGAGGAATTAAAAGAATAAATAAATTTGAAATAGTAGGTGAAGATGATTACTTATTCTTAGGTAAACTTACTTTAGATACCTTATTAATGACCCTTGAAATGGTATTTTTAAGAATAAAAAAGAATATAATTAATGGAGATTTAATTTTATATGATAATTTTATAGGTATTTGTTGACCTATGTTTCTCAAATTGGTGTAAATAAGGGAGGGAAGGGGGTTCATTTTATAAGGGAGGGAAATGAAACACATTGAATTTCTGAAAAGATAAATATATTATTATTTTATCTATCGAGTATAATGCTTCCAAATAGATAAACTTTTAAAGGAAAAGAGGATAAAGTTGAAAAATCACCAAAAAATAAAAATCTAGGTAGGTTTTGGTGTCATTTTAAACATTATCTTTTGGTTTAACCCCTTTGTTAATTTTTTAACCTTAATGGGGGTAAAAACTATTTCAATATTAAATGGTTATAATATTACTTATAAGGTGACAATTGGATCATAAAAAGGAAAAGATATAAAATTTGATACCACATATTATCTCCCTTTTCCTATTTAAATATTTTTTTTGATTTTTAAATAATTTAATAAAATATTATTATCATAAAATACCATTAATTTTAGTTTTGAAACTATTAATATAATTTTACTATAAAGACATCAAAAAAAAATATGGAATTAAAATCTAAACATTTCATACATACCAAATATGTTATATTTTTCTACAAAAATCATGGAACCCAATAATTCATCCAAATTATTTTACTTTAAGTATTTTTACAAACATTTTTTTATTAATTAAATAAATACAGTGTCATTTTCGTATAAGAATTTATGGTAATTATTAAATAAATACAATTAAAAATAAATTACAATGATAAAAAAAATTTAAATAAAATAAACATTTATAACTAAAATTTTCCTCTTTTTATCCTAATGTAAACTGTATATAGATATTAAAGTCAAGATAGTGACATTTTGTTTTTTTGGAAAAAATGAGGCCTTTACTAGATAGGAAATCAACTTTTATTGACTGAAAAAAGAATACCCAATTCTAAAGAAAGGTTTTTTAGAATAATATGTTTTTAATAAAGTAAAAAATACTCTAGTTGAACACTAGACCAGATAATATCATTAGTGGTTACCCCTTTATTTTCACGACCATCTACTAGTTAATTAGCTTCACAATATGCATGAGTAATGAAGTAGTTCATAAATGAGAGAGTATCCATGAATTTCATCCATCTTGTAATAAGATTATAAGATAAATGAGTTTTACCTTCACTGAAAGCTTTCTAGATAGTTGTGGAGTCACATTCCATCCATATATTGCACCAACTCTTTTTGTTTCCATATTGACTGCATTGATAATACCAAATGTTTCTAAATTAATAGATCCAGAGATACCATATGGTCCATAAAGATATCCCATGACATCACAATTAGAATTTCAAAAAATAGAACTAAATCTTGAAGGTCCTATATTACCCCTTGATGCTATATCTATGTTGTATTTGATCCATCCATAAAAAAGTGGAATACAAAGTAATTCAAAGGTTCTAAATGGTGGTTGGAAATTATTAGTAATGACATAACTTTTAAGAACAAAAACTTTATGAAAAAAATTATTACATCAATTTATTTGAAGTTGATTTGTATTTTTAATAGTAAACATGATTTGTATAAGTGATTTACTTTTGATTAAAGGAGTATGATCATGTATTAGTTTATTTTTTCTAAACCAAATTATGTGAGTTACCCCTTCATAGGATACAAGGAAAATATTAATCAACTGCATCAATAAATAATGATTTAAATAAGTTGTAACATGCTCTTTTATCAAAAATATCTGCATAATCTTCACATCAAAGAGATCCAAAAAATAATTCTACAACACTGTTTCAGTGACAAAACTTATAAATAGATGGTTTATGTCTTCCCTATACCGATTAAAAATAACAAACTTGGAAGAAATATAACTTCCAATAGATTTAAGGTATTCATCTATTATAATATTTAAGTGCATAAGACTCCAAAAAATATTGGTCATGGAAGGAAAGATCCTTTTATTGTACCGTCAGCCAGACCATGAACTAACATGCCCATTTGATGTTTTTAAATAGTGTATCTTGAAGGTGATTATTCCATTGGGTGAAGACTCCTACATCATCATGTCACAACCATTAATAAAATTGTGATTGAAAACCAAACTCTTAATATCAGTATGGATCACATCCAAGGTAGTTTCTATTTATTCTTTAATAGAGGCATTAATGTACAATAGTGATTCAAATGGATTAAACAGGTCAATAAATGGAATAACTATACAATTTTCTAGTAAAAAATAAAGTTAGTAAGTCACACTGAACAACCAATTCCCATGAATTTAAATGTTAGATAAAGAGGCCTTAAGAGAAGTCCATATAGTAGAATCCATATAATTAACATTTATAAATTTTATTTCTCGTGGGAATCTAGATATAAGAAATCCAAGTGACTTTGAATCCAAATTTATAAGACTCCACATAAATTGACCCTATAAATATTGATTAAATTTGTAAATGTTTTTTATTCCAAGTCCACTATTGTCAATAGGTTGACAACAATGCTTCCATAGAACGATGATAAGATTTATTTGAAGAATAATCCCACTCCAAATGACATTATTTTATGGAAATATTGATGTTATTAATAAGATAAATCGATCACTTGTAGACCATGAAAGAATAAAATAATTTTAAAAAATGAATTCTTTTACAAGGTAGACCCCACTAGAAATTGATAAAGATTTACCATTCCAAGAATCCAAATTATTTTTAATCTGGCTCAAAATGTGAGTGAAATGTTGAGCATGAGGTATTACCCAAAATAAAGGAACACCAAGATAATTAAATGAAAAAACACGTGCTAAAATTCCAAACTTATTTATAATTTCCACTTTCATGGATACAAGAATATTCTTTCAAAAGTATAAGAACAATTTTTCCAGCTGAACTTCTGAATTTAAACTCCCTCATATTGAATAAGGTTACCCTTGATATTTTTTATGTTTTTATTTTCCCCTTTAGTGAATATAATAATTTTATCAGTATATAATAAATAATTTTTTGTAAATAAACCTTTTGGAACTCTGATAGGTTTTATTTTGTTAGTCTCTACCTTTTAATAATAATTCCTATTAAATATTCATTTTTAAGGAAAAATAATAATATATTATAGAGTATCACCTTGTTTGAAACTTCTGGAACGAGTGAAATAACCCTCAAGATATCCCTCAATAAGAGCTAAGATATGGTTAGAGGTCAGTAGTATGCTAACCCACTTGATAAAAATATATTAAAAGTCAAAGTTGACGAGGACCATATAAATAAAACCCCAATCCATCATATCAAATGTTTTTTAACAATTTTTGTAGAGAAATATCACCTCCTCTGGTGGTTTTCTTGATAATGTTGAAACATTTAGAGGAATTAATGAGATGGTCCTGTATAATCCTTCCTTTAATGAAACCAAAATAACTAGAAGAATAAATCCTATTATAAATATTGGAAATATTATTAGAAATAATTTTACAAATAACTTTATGGATCTCGATAACAAGAGCCACTGGTATAAAAAATTGAATTTCATTAGCATTAACACCCTTTGGATTGAGGTAAATAAATTGAGCATTGATTCCCAGAGTGAGATGACCACCTTTAAAAAAATGACTGACATGTATGCAAACATCATTATGAATAACCCCCCAAAAGGTATGAAAGAAGAGATTAGTGAAGTCGTCAGGACTATGAGTTCTGCCATAATTAATCCCATGGATAGATTCCTTGATCTCAAAATCAAAGGGTATTTATGTCATCATTAAATTTTACTCATGGTTGAAAAGTATGGGAATGATATCCTCTATCATCTCGAAGAAGGTATTTAGACCATTGAAGAGGTTATTGTTGAATGATATAACATGATCAGTAAGTTCTTCCTTATTATCAAATAAATCCCCCTCATCATTAAGAATTGATAAATTCCTATTTATTTTCCTAAATATTTAAATAGAGTTAAGGAATTTGGAATTTTTGTCACCATTACTAATTCATTTTACTTTAGAATATTCCCTTTAAATTTATTCCTTATGATTTAAGGGGTTTTTGTGCTGATGGGAAATAACCATTTCATTCTCAATACCTGTGGGAAAGTCACGATTTGTGTTATTATCTTGCATGATATATAGATATGATTAAATATGATCAATGTTCTTATAAATAGAGAAACAATAATCTCTACACTATTCTTTAAGATTACTATTGAGAAGTTTAAGCTTCATAACATAGGCCAAAGAATTATTCTTGTAATTGTAATAACTCTAGATATCCTGAACAATATTTTTACAATTACGGTGTAATATCCAAGAATTATTGAATCTAAATGGTAAATGATATTTAATATCTATTTTAAAAGATTAACTAGAATATAATGATGATATTATTTAATTATATAAAGAGTAGCATAATTAATAGATGCCCAAAAATCAAGGGAATATTCATTAGCAAAGGTCTTATCTAGCTCACTAGACACCATTTTATTTAGATGATTTCTATAAACTGTTTATTTGGAACCCACCAAATGGACTTTAAAAAGATTAAAACATTTAATATATTCTTTTCATTCTATAATTGATGCAACAAAATTATTCACACCCATATTCTCATCAAGAGTGATAATAGCATTGAAATCCATAAGTATAGTCTATATCCAATTGATTGATCTAGATAATTATTGTATGTTCTCCCACAAAACCATCATTTCTTGATAACAATTGAAAGTATATAAAAAATATAAAATGTGTTGAATTCACATGAAATTAAAATTAATAGTGACCATATGTTAAATAGATTTTATAGAAATTGATCCTTCAAGACATACATATTCTAATTCCCAAGGTCTTATAATATTAGTGGAAGAATGATTCGTATCAATTTGATGACATCCTAACCTTTTAAGGGAGGAAATCCTTGAAAAAAAATATCCTTATGGGTTCAAAAAACATAGAATTCTGAACTTGTGATTTTGAATGAAGAGGCTAACAGAATTGGGTGTTTCATGTTTGGAAAGACCCTAACAACTCAAAAAAATGGATCCCCATTTATACCTATGCTTGGGGTTGGAGCCCTATTTTTTATTGCCTCCATAATTACTATTCCTAGTTGAATTTCAGATTACAAAATCCTTTTTAAAAACAAGAGTCACACTATAAACATTATCTCCAATATTAATATATGTACTATAGTTTCACTATCCAGCATCCTTTGGAGATGAATAAATATCCTCAACACTATATTGCACATCTTCAGGAAATACATAAGTTTCAGGTCTTCCATCACCACTATGAGATGAATAGTATTGTTAGTAATATCACATTTATCATTAAAATGTTTCTTGATAGACATAGTATAAATGTTTTCAACATAAAAGGAGTTCACATTATAGAAAACCTACCATTTTACATATATTATTAGATTATTTAAAGAATAATTATCCATGAAAATACAATCCAAGGATAAAAATATCTAGGGTATTTAGAATGTTTGGTTCATAAAATTAAAAAATGGAACTAAAATAAAAAATATATTAATTAATATTCTATAATGATCTTATAATTTCCCCTGAGATCCTAAAAATGTATCAGATAACCTATGGAGTACATAGACAAAAGGAGTGAGCTAAAAAGCCAAGTAAGGGAATAAACATGGGAAAAAATCATAGCACATGAGTTAGAAATCATAAAATTATAAAAAGGCATGGATAATAAAAAATAATGTGGAAGAATAAAATATAAAACATGGAATAATATGATCATGGAAATATAGGAATGTGGTAGAAACATATAACATAATACAAAAATGAGTCAAGTCTAACTACTAAGACTATATCACAAGGTGGACAACGTCCCATAATAGATTAGGTTTACTCCCTAATCCCATACAAGAAATATTATGATACTAAAAATTAACCAATGGATTGGAGAACTATTTGGGTTCAATCATCATAAAATGTTCAGTAATATGTGTTCCATATAGACTCAAAGATAATTAATAAACATAAGATTTACCCATGGAAATAAATGGGTATCATAATCATGTCATAAGGGAAAACCAAAAGGTGTATCATAACAGTATCTATGAAAGAAGGTATTAAATCATTTTTCAAAAATAATAAAATAAAAATAAAAATGGATCATGTATAATGAAATTTAACTAAAGTGAATACATTAAAAATGGCGTTTAAGAAACTTTATAAATGAGCCACTTTAATGTAGTTTAATGGAAATATTAAAGAGTCTTTAAAGAGGATGAAGAAATAATTGTTTTTGTAAAACCCAAAAAGAAAAAAAATATATTTTCAGGATAAAATGTGATATTTTATAACACTATTCGGGTATTAAAACATTTTATAGAGTGTACTTGAAAATGGGTAAGAAACAGAGAAGTTCCCTTTAATTAAGCTTGCTTATCGAGAATAATTGAGAATGAAACCTTTTAAAACTTGTATTTACCCATCAAATAAAGACAAATTGATCTAGATAAATATGTGTGGAACATATAAATAGAATATAGGATATTTATAAAATAATGATGAAGAAATAAATGGGAGTAAAGAGAGAAAAAGTGAAACCCAAAGGAAAAATTGGAGGTTCAAAGAGATCCCTTACCTTATGTACGAATACATTATGAAATTACACTTAATTTCCTGGATAATCAAATTATATTAATTAATTACTTAACTAAAATTCTATTCTACATGTTTTTTATTTATTTTAATTTTATTGAGTTCATTTATGGTCATTTTGATGAGTTATATATTTCAATTTCATTGTTTCAGGAGAATTCGTTTTCTTGGTTTCATGGTCAGTTTACTTGTGTATGATTATGGAAGTTCTTTTAAAATTAGATTAATTATATAGAAGTGAAATTATATGGTATTAATTAAATTATATAATTTTAAATGCTTCCATATATCATTTTTTTCTCTTTTATGAGGATGATTCATTTGATAAACCATTAGTTATTATTGTTTTGTTTATTTTTCCAGTTTTTACAATCATCATGAACTAGTTTCATTTTATTTAATATTATGTTTATATATTAGTTCCAAAAAATGAAAAAATTATAATATAAATATTAAAATATTATTTAACCATAATAATGTCTTTACAATCATACTTTAATATGGTAATAGAAAATGAAAACTCATTTCCCATGAAGGTAATGAACCGACATATCATGGATGATGTTTTCATTTTTAGAATAAAAGAAGAAGAGAAGAGACTTGATGATATATATTTCATTAAAAAAATAACATTACAATATATATATGATACTAGATTTATCATTATTATTTGGATAGGGGAGGTGAAGAGAGGATAAAAAAAGAAAAAAAATTAAAAGATAAGTATTGAGGATTTTACCTCTTGAATGTTGTCTCCTTGAGAACCTCCTTATGGAACTTGGGTTTGGTATTTTTTTGAGGAAATAATCTATTGAAAATGGTAAAGTTAATTGGGAAGGGAATTTTAAATAATATTGAAAATATAAAAGGCTTATAATGCGTGAGGAGAAGGGGTGGTGAAAGGTTGTATTTATAGGGGGAGTAGATGTGTGTTTTGGATTATTATGTTCATTAGTTTATTATTTTGGCTCAATACTATCGATATTGTTTTTTAATATGACTAAATTTAGTAAATATTTAAGTATAGTTCTATATAATGGATTATTACATCATATATACATCATCCATGACTCTAAAATTCATGTATTTAGAATATACCATAAATTACCGTATTTCATTATTCACAAAAATTCAACTATTTTATAAAAATACCAAAAATTAACCCTAAATATTTTTTGAAATTTATCTTTAAAAATTGGAATCCATTTTATGAAAATAAATTTCTAAATATGATAAATTTAATTTGTAAAAAAAAATCATAATTTATTCAAACAATTATGATTTTAATGTTATAATCAATTTTATGACCCTTTGAAAAATTATCTATAGTATCATAAAATTTTATTATAATTATAATAAAAAATAATATTAAATTATGAACCTATTTTATAAATATAAAATTTCTTTTAAATCATTATATAAATTTTAAAATTTTAAATAAACATTTACGTTTTACAAAAATACCAAAACTTAATTTATCATTTTAAAACATTTATTTTCTTATACCATGATATAAATATATCATATTTTCATTTATATGGTACGTAGATTTTATTTATACATTCATAGTTGAGGTTACTATTGTAACAACCAAATTACTATTCCTAATGGTCAGATTATTATTCCAATGGTCAGGTTATTATTCCAATGATATAGGTTCCTTAATTTATATAAATTCCTTTTATTTAATTCACTATTCATTCACTTATATTTAATCATAAAGTTATATATACGCTTTCATATTCAAAATGAATATTTTATTATTAACATTATGTTTTATTTCTATATTCTTTTTCATGAGTGCAATTATTCTAGTGGATCGAGCAGATCCAAATCTTCCCATTCATATTATCTTATTTTCTATTTATTGTCCACTATAATATTTGGAATTATTTTTTTTAATTTTTAGAAAAATTTATCATTCCTCATTTATTATATTAATATTTATATTTTATTATCTACTAAATGTATGTGTTTTATGACATAATAAGGAAAATTCCATTGATAAAATTTTGGGTTGTTACATTCTTCCCCCTTATGAAATTTCATGATTGAAAATTTGTTTTTTAAAATAAGGTTAAAATAGGTGAGGGTATTTTTCCTTCATTGCTTCCTCTAGTTCCCATGTCACCGCTTCATCCTTATAGTTTATCCATAGTACTTTGACTAGGTGAGTAGTCTTGTTGATTATAACATTATCTCTACAATACAAGATCTTCACTAGATGCTTATCATAAGAGAGATCATTTTCTAGATGTACCACCTTTGCGTTCAATAAATGTGAGGGATTTGTATGTACTTAATCAAGAGGGATAAGTATAATAAATCATGTACTCAAGACACGGTTAGTGGAAGAGATAGTTGATAGGCTACAACTCCAACATGATCAAGAATATTTAAGGGGATGATGTAATATAGAATTATCTTTACTTTATTCCCAAATATCATGACTTTATTCCATGGAGATATATGTAGGAATACCTTGACACAAACCTCAACCTCTAAGTCCTATCAAAAATTTTCTTCATATATCTTCCGCTGACTTTGGGAAGCTCAGATATATTGTTAGATGGTCTTTACCTTTTCTTCCATTTCCTTAACAATTTTAGTTCTTAATAAACTATGTTCAATAACTTCATCCCTACATATAGGTGTTCTAAATCCTTCTGGATAAAGAACTTCATATGGATCCATTTGGATTCTTGAGTTGAAACTATTATTTTAAGGGTACTCAACCAGTGGAAGGTGTTAGTCAAATCCTCCTTTGATGTCAATTGATCATACTCTCAATATGACTTATAGTGTCTCAATATTCCTCTTAGATTGGCCATTGGTTTGAGGTTGATAAGTTTTACTGAAGTTCATCTTAGTTTTTAGAGCATGTTGGAGACTTTTCCAAAACATAAAGGTAAATATCAAATCATGGTAAGATATAATCGATAATGGAACTACATTTAGCCTCACCACTTATCTGATGTATATCCATGAAAGTTGGTCAAGTGATAAGTCCTCATGAATCGTAATAATGTGAGCAGTATTTATAAGATGATCCACAATGACCCATATAGCATTATTTCCTCTAGATATCATTGGAAGTATAGTAACAAAGTCCATGGTGATGTTTCACCATTTCTATATAGGTATGGGTAATGGTTTCATCATTCCATTAGAATTTTTTCCTTTTACCCTTCACTTATTGACATAAAAGGTAATTTGATGTATATTTAGCGATTTCATTCTTCATATTTTGTAAAGCCCTGACCCTAGAATCCCGAAGCCGATGCCTTACTTTATTACATTAGTATGATTACATGGAATCAAATCCTGAAGGACTGATCAATTTAGTAGTTTTGGAAAACAGATTACATACATGATACCCATTTTACATTAGGAATAAAAAACATATTATATAACAAAATAAAATTATCAGTATCCTTGAAACTCGTTCCAAGAATTCATCTTTATACCATGGGGAAAAGGAAGAAAATAATGGTGAGTTCAGATGCTCAGTAAGGGTAATCTTATAGTGGAAGTAATCATGAATCAATAAGGAATAATCAATAGAGAAAGTTAAAGAACTAAATAAAAATTCTATTTAATGAATAAACTGAAAATAAGATGCATATATATATTTTTTCATAGTGAAAATCCTCAAGATAATTATAACTAAAATGAAGGAAATGATTTATTATCAGATGTCATGTATATTTCACATGAACCAATATACCATTAAGATCTATCCTCAATATAGTTTATGTTTTTGGTTAGAAACCTGTCTGATTATTCTTAGAAACAAACTTTAAGGGGTTTTCTATAACTTATTTCATCTCATGAGACTACTAATTCATCACGGGGCTTGCATTAAAAAGTCCCCAACCCATATGACTTGCATTAACCGGTCCCCATCCAATAGTGATTACATTAACAGGTCTCCAACCCATGTCATACCTGTCTAAATCATTCCTCGCATATATAATAATAAAATTAATTAATAAATAAATTGATTTATCATCAAATATCCATATTAAATAAAAGATACAGATTTATCAATATTTCCCCCATTAATCAAATAACTATCAAAGTAGACACCATATGTGAAAATATAATATAATATAGGAAAATAATCATATATATTACACAATAATATGGATATTCAAGAAAAATTTAACAACCAATGAAAAATGATTAAAATAAAGTAATTGTTTGAAGAGAAATTTAATAATCACGAAAGAAAGTGAGATTGTTCAATAACATTTACAACTTAGTAATTTTGAAGTCAAATCCCTTGGATGAAATAATTCAAAGTGAAACTTAAAATACCATAAATAATGAATGAATCTTGATATAAAATTTCAAATAGATAGTATATACACCATATATAAGTGTATTGGTTCATAATAACAAATAAGTCTCAATGGAATTTCAATTGAGAAGAAATCCTTTACCTTATGCTTCCTTTAGAATGAACTCTATTTAACCTTCTGTATAATGGTTTTAGGAATGTTATTAACTTACACCATAACCATAATCATATTTATAATACCACATATTATCTTCTTATATTATATTATTACCCATTTCTTAATAATATTTCATTATTTTTACTATTTCATGTGTTAATTTCCTAGTTTGTCAAGTTTGTTTTGACTTGTTATTTTTTTCTTCCAATTACATATATCACTATTTAATCATCTCCAAAATGTATAAAATGATTTAAATATTATATATATTCAGTATATATGTATTTAGAGTAATCCATAAATTTTGGATATAGGGAATGGAATACAAGGTTCATGGAGATGGTAGGTCGTACGTATGTATGAGCGTTGTTTCCATTTTATTATAATTTTAAAATAATGAAAAGTAATTTATATATATCTATATTATGATTAAATTATCATATTTATGTCATGTATTACACATATTTCTATTAAAACCATTCTTAATACATTCCATTTATAGCGTGAATGAATGACATCGCTTTGAGGAGGCGGTAGTCAACATGTCCACAAACTAAGTTATCATATTACCAGAAAATGGAAAGAATGAAGGTATATATTATATAGAATATACATTAGAATAAATACTTAGTAAATATCTTATATATATTTTATAAAATATAAATCCATAATTATTCCCAACCTTGAAAGGTGGTAATAGATGAAGGAATAACATCGGTTCGCGAGGCGATAGTCCGTCGTACACACGCACGATGATTGCGTATCCCATTTGATGGAAGTGTGTGTGAGTGTAGGCCATAACTTTTAAATGAAAATATTAAAGTATATTTATGATATTGATGTTATTATATAAGAAATATATAATAATAATTGAATTTGTGGATAAATAGATTAAATGAAAGTGATCATTGAAGAACATTACCCATTTTTCAGGTAACTCATTTCGTTTATACCAAAAGACTTCCTTGGTTGGATTTATTCCCAAAACTATCAACCAAATATATTTGATGAATGTAAAAATGTTATATTTAATATATAATATATATTTTTATAAATTAGTTAATCTTATTCATAATCTCTAATTTAATGACAATGAGATAACTGTTAAATTAGTAATAGTAATGGTAAAACTCGGTCGTGCGTGTAATGAAAGCTAACTTATTATTTTGTGTAGCATAAGATTAACATGGGGTTTCATATAATGAAATATAGAAAGAAAATTAGATTTATTCTAAAATTATAATATTGTATATTCTTTTGGTGTTACTATTTTCCCACCAATAGGGCTCTCAGAGATCTCAATACATCTTTGTGCTCCCTCGGTGAATTGAGAATGTCGAGCTATGTGGATCATTTAGAAGATATTTTTTATCTATGGATTGGATGGTATAAATAGTCATGAACAAAATCTTATGACTCCTTCCATATCAATTTTTAACTCTAAGGATTTACCCTTTCCTATAGCTTCTACTATTTTCTGAATTTCCACAACATCTCTTTGAGTGTCCTTTATTTTCTCTATAAGGGATAGTTGAGAAATAATTTGGGAAAAAATGGTGGTTTTCCTTACTTTAGGATTCCCATGTCTATCCTTTACAAGTATAATAATATTAGATCCTTCTCAATTTTCACCAATGATAAATTTTCAAGATCCTTTCTACTTAGAGAATCAACCACTTTTTTTGCTTTACCAGTATGGTAATGGATTGAACACTCATAATTTTTGATGAGCAATAACATATTCACTGGAACATATTAATCTCCTTCTATGTGAATATACATTTTAGGATCTTATTATCAATATATATCTCACAATTATTCCTATAGTGATAATGATTCCAAATATTCAATGTGAATATCATAGCCACCAACTTGAGCTCATGTGTGGTATAGTTTTTCTCATAAAAAATCAACTACCTTGAGGCGTAGGCTACCAATTTATAATTTTGCACCAACACACAGCCTAATCCCTTTTTTAAGCATCACTATCTACCTCAAATATTTTCCCACTTGTTAGCAGTGTTAGTATTAGTACAGTGATAAGCCTCACTACAACATAAATCACCATTAGCGACGGTTTTGTAAACTGCTGCTAATCCTTTTTTTAAAAGGGTTTAGCGGCGGTATTTAATAAACCTCCGCTAAACCCAACATTTTTTTATAGTGGAGACACTTCTCCCCCACACCCGACCCTGAAACCCTTCTCCCCACGACCCCTACGGCGCCATCTTCTCCCCCCGACCCCAAACCCTAGATCGGCCGCTGGTGACCTTGCCACCCATAAGCTCGCCCCGCCGCCCATCCGCGCACCTCGCTGCCCGTCGTCGTCGACCCACCGAATCCCTAGATCACCTGCCACATATTTTTTCCACCCTATAATATTTTTTAACACTTAATAAATTACAATTGTAATTTTATCCCATACCAGTGGAGATGACCTGGTACATACAAGTATTCTGCTACATAGAATAGGGGGAGTGTTTATTCCACCACTACAAATAATGCAAGTATTATATAAGGAAATGATAAAACACATTCTATATTACATTAAAAATAATTTTAAGTGGAATTATAATGGTAATTAGTAAACTTAAAAAATTCATGTATCATAAGATTTATGATAATTAAAAATTATATAATCATACATATTTTAGTGTTTTATGATAATAAATGGTTATTATAAACACAATAACATCCCTCAGGAAATTGAAAATTGTTTATAACATAATATAAAAATGATAACATAAAAATCATATAATATTCTAAATCTTGGGATGTTAAAATAATCAAGGATGACTAATATAGTTGTTGATGACCTTAAAATAGTGTTGTGAAAAGTAGTTCGGACTAGTCAGTTTTGACAAGAGTGTTGTGGAACCCTATGTGATTGTTTGAAAGGTGGGGTGGGGAATCAAGGTTCTTTCCAAATTTATTTTTTCATTACTTTAAATATTTAACCCTCACCAGTCATCAAATATTATTCTTGTGTGTGACAGATCATGATTAATCTAGTACTTTTTTGTCATTGACATTGAGTTTCAAAAACAAATATGGACTTTAATTTACAGAAAAACATAAGGGTTTATTTACTTGTTTCACATGCACTAGGTTTCATCTAAATGGAACACACATGATGAAGTTTCAATATAAAAAAATTCCATATCAAATAATTTTTCTATTAGATATAAATATATTAGTTGTGGCCACCACATTCCAAGGAACACTTCATTTATAGTTATTTGGTTTTTGATCAATGGTCACCCTTGTGAAACTCCCTTTTCTTCATTCTACACACACTAATTCAAGTAAAAAAGTTCTTTATACAATTGTATTTATCTTCCAGATTAGTATAGAAATCTAAATTTTTGTACTTATTTAATCCCAGGTTTTATGTGGTGTCGATGTCGATGTTTTTGTGCACTTCTTCTTCAAGGCCAGATGATATCATATTATTGATGAGAAAGTATATTAATTTAACTCCACATAATGAAAATAACAAAAATATAAAACTCTATATAAAGAATAATTCTGTCAATATAATTATCTTATTATGATCTATTTTAATCACAATCAAATAGATTAATCATTGTAACTCCATAAACAATAAAAATTTAACCTCAAACACCTCATTATGAAACTTTAAAGTTGTTTGAATCTTACTTCTTTATTTTCAATATTTATTATTGGGACATGTTATTCTATTTACAGGTTCCCATTGTGGTGTGGATTCATGTGGTTCCAATGATGGTCATCTATGATCAAGATCTTAATTTACCTCCCAATTGTAGAATATTTTATAGCATCTTTTTTTAAATTATTTTTTCTAAGCAGTACTTTTCATCCTCGAATGGAACGTCAGATAGAGAGAATGATCCAAATTCTAATGGATGTATTGAATATGTTTATTCTTTATTTTATAGGTTCTTGGGTGAATCATTTCCCTTTGGTTGAGTTTTACTATGATAATAACTATTGATTGACCATCGATAAAACTCCATTTAAAGAATTGTATGAGTGTTCTTAAATATATCTATTGTGTTGAAATGAGGTTAGAGAGTTAATTAATCTTAGACCAAATTTTGTGAAGAGAATGATAAAAAAGGTGTAGTTGTTCTATGTGTGAATAAAATATTCTCAAGACCAACATGAGAGGGACCTGGTTGTAGAGTTGTTTAAGTGATATGGGTTTGAACCAGTGAACAGTAATTGATTTCTCTTTTTATTATTTATTAAAAAATAAACCTAATTTACCTATTAGAGTGAGAAAACTCACTATTTAACTCATTTACACTATGGAATCAAAATAGAAAAATACACTTGATATATAAGTTTCACCACCCAAATTGATAATTTAACCCTTGGCATGATCCAGAATCACCTAAGATTATATGATCCACTAGAATCACCATGATGGATGCAATGATAAGGGTATGTCTTTAACTTGTATTATAACATTAACAACAATTTCATAACCCAAAATATCTCATTATTGTCTTCACTACCATGCCGATACTGTCCACACCAGGACCAAGAGAAAAAAAGAAGACAACCCAACCTCTATATTTCAAAAAAGACATGGATTTTACATATCCTTTTTATTCCACTTATACCTACCCACTAATGGGTCAAATATATATTGTATACTTACATATCTACTTAAATAAAGTTACAATTTAAGGTAAGAGTTTTTTTCCATTTCATATTCCTAATTTCTATTCAATTATTATATGATTTATCCAGTCCTTACCTTAGTGATATCAAATTTATGGCATCATTAGTTTGTCCATCTGTTTTGGTGGATCACGACATACAAAAAACTACAAGGATGGGATTCTAATTCTTGTCTTATTTTATGGATCTTTTTAATTTTCATGCTTTGGTTTTCTAGAGGGTGATTTACCATATGTATTTATATAGGAAAACCTTATGTAACATATTTTTTTATATTTTTCAACTAGTATATATGAATCTCTTTCCCTATTTATTAGTAACTATGTGTTTTAATTTTTTTTAATATTGTGTAGGAACATTGTGATATACATGGATAAAATATGGATCAAATTTCTGAGGAACACACCTTGATATATTAATGGTTTGAAGGATTTTTTAGATTTTTCAATTTCCAAACGATCCGTTTAAGGGAGAATAAGATGACCATGTCCTAAATGTAAATTTAGAACATGGTTGAAGAGAGATGATGTTTATGAACATTTAATACTGAAGCAATTCCCTGATCAATTTTTGTGTTGGATTTGGAATGGAGAATCGAATGTTACAGAAAGGTTGAGCACTAATGTTAATCCACAGAATGAGCTTCCAACTTCGTAGACAATGGAAAATGTAATGAAAAACCTCATAAATGATGCATTCAGCACTGAAGGACACCAATATCAACATCAAAACAAAAAAAACAACCAGATGAGGGTGCTACAAATTGCAACGTGAAAAGTGATGTTTTCGAGACTGTAACACAACAAGATGAAGATTATAACATATCACTAGATACTCCTCTTGATTCTGTGGAGACAAATGTAAGAGAAAATTCCACTGAGAAAAATATGTTTCATGATTTAGTTGATGATGGAAATCTAGAGTTGTATAGTGGATGTTTGAAATATTAAAAGCTTTATTTTCTACTGAAGTTATACCATATCAAATGTATATGTGTAATTACAAATAAGGAAATGTATATGATATTGGAATTTTTTCGTGATGAATTTCCTAAAGCAAAAATCCCCGAGTCTTTTTATGATATGAAAAAAGTTGTTAATAGGCTTGGTCTGAATTATAAAAAAATACATGCGTGTCCCAATGATTGTATGATTTATTGGCGAGAGGATTCAAGTAGAAAGAATTAAAAAAATGTTATTCTTTTAGATGGCAGTCAATGGGCGATGTTGGAAGTCGGAATAAAGATACTTTCATGGAGAAGAAGAAAGAGAACATACCTGCAAAGGTTTTTCATTACTTTCCTTTAAAGCCTCGATTGCAAAGATTATTCATGTCATCAAAAACTGCTGAACACATGAAGTGGAATTCTGTAGATAATAACAATGATGGGTTAATGAGACATCCATGAGATTAAAAATCATGGAAGATATTTGATTAATTACATCCATATTTCTAAGATAATCCTAGTAATGTTAGATTGGGATTGGCTACCGATGGATTCAACCCATTTGGGACTTTGTGTTCTCATTATAGCATTTGGCCAGTTGTTTTGATCCCTTACAATCTACCTCTATCAATGTGTATGAAACAAACATATTTCATTATTTCGATTACTATTCCTAGAAAAAAAATTCCTAGAAATGATATTGATGTATACTTGCAGCCTTTCATTGAATAAGTATAGGAGTTATGGAGCAACGGTGTCGAGAAATTTGATGCTTCTTCAAAAACAATGTTCAAAATGCATTCTGCTTTAATGTGGACCATTAGTGACTTCCCTAGGCTAGGTAATTTATCTAGTTGGAACATTTACACAGGTTTGGCTTGTACTATTTGTAACTTTGATTTTGAGCCCAAACGGCTACCTCATAGTAGAAAATGGTGCTTTTTGTGCTATCGAAGATTTCTCGATGTATCTCATAGATTTCGGCTGAACAGATCAAAATTTAACAGTTTCATTGATCGTAAACCACCTCCAAAGTTGTAAACTAGTTCTGAAATATTGACACAACTTGAAAATGTTGAAATAGAATTTGATAAGGTTCATCATTTGAATTATAGTGGTAAATGGGTTTGAAGTGCATCATCAAGTGAAATCAGAACACAATAATGGAAGAAAAATAGTATATTTTTCAAACTTCCATATTGGGAATTTAATTTGTTGTGACATAATCTTGATGTGACTCGTATTGAGAAGAATTTCTATGAATATTTTATTTTTAAATTGATTAATTAGCATGTAAATTCGATGGATCATCTCAATGCTCGCAAATACTTCCAAGTAATGAACATAAAATCTGATCTCTGGCCAAATGAGGATGAAAAGTATGCTCCAGAAATTTTTGCAATGAAAAATAGGGATAAAGATACATTCCGTCAATTTTTATAGAATGTGAAGGTATCTGATGGGTATTTAAGTAAAATTTTAAGGTGTTTTGACTTTAAGAATCATAAGTTAATTGGATTGCAAAGTCACGATTCACATATTTTGTTACAACTGTTACTACCTTTGGCATTGTGTACATTATTACTTGAAAAACTTACTGTTATTGTACTCCAATTATACACATTTTTTAGACAACTATGTGAGAAACCTCTACATCCATTTCATCTTGACAACCTCCATGAGAGGTTTGTATTGACCATTTGTGCAATGGAGATGATATTTCCTCTGTCGTTTTTTATTATCATGATGCATTTAACTTTGCATTTGGTTTCGGAAGCTAAATTAGAAGGCCCCATTCATTATCAATGGATGTATCCAATTGATAGGTACTTTATTAATATGTTTTTCAGTTACGTAACCAATTTTTGGCACTTAATTAAATGCACAATTACGTTTATTTTATTTCATAGATATCTTGGGCATTTGAAATCATACGTGATAAATAAAGATCAACTAGAAGGCTCTATTACTGAAGGATATTTGGATGAAGAGTGTCTTACCTTTTGTTCTAGAGACTTGGATGATATTGAGACAAGATTTAATGAAGTAAGATGTATTGAAGACACATCGAATCAATCTCAAATACATCAGAAATAAAAAATATTTCCTGTTATTGGCCGATCGGTTGGGAGGACCTGAAATGCGACACTGAAAGAATTAGAATTATTATAGATACATAGATATGTGCTGCTGAATAGTGAAATTGAAGATCCATTTATTGAAGAGTTGAGTATACAAACAAATAGATAAATGAGAGGCCAAACAAGAAATGAGAAAGATATAACAAAATTTGTTAATAAAGAGCTTGTAGAATGGTTTGCACGACGTGTAAGTTCATAAATATTGAAATTAATGAAAATATTAGTTTGACACATATATTTTGTAAATCTAATAAATTATATATCTTTTTTTAGATCATTAATACTGATACTCAAGCATATTTGTTAGAGGATTTGATGTTTCTTGCTCTAGGTCCTCTAAAACATGTTAGAAAGTTCGACGCTTACAACGTGAATGGCTTTATATTTCGTACAGTAGATCGAGAAAGGGGTTTGAAAACATAGAATAGTGGTATATTTACATTTTATGAAGTGGGATACTATATTAAGATAACTGATATTATTGAATTAAAGTAACATGTGCATTTTTCAATTGTTTTATTCAAATTCAATTGGGTCGATATTATCAGAGGTGTTAAAAGAGATTCTTTGCAATTTACTTCTGTGAACTTCTCTCGCTTGATAGATGTTTGTGATCATGAAATGCATGATCCATATATCTTATCATTGTAAAAAAATGGTATATTATGTGAATGATGTTGTGGATGAAGGGTGGAGTGTAGTTGCTCACGTAATACAAATAGATTTTTATGATATGGGTGATGAAGAAGAAGATTTGACCTCTGAAATTGAATCTCATCAACAATAAGAAGAATAATTATTTGTCTATCATGATATTGAAAATATTAGTCTATAAAGGATGAATGAAGTGGATGAAGTAATGGAGTAGGAAACCAACATGATTGAATGGGAAAATGATTGTATGTACAATTATTTATTCATCCAGTAACCACTTATTTCATTTGTGCAGTCACTCATTATCATTGCTATGTATATTTTGTTTGTTAGTATTGGGCATCTATTATCATTTTTAATTTTTTTTCTGAATTTTTTTTGAAATATATGTTCTAAAGTTAATTTTTTTTATTAAATGATAGTAATTCCAAGGAGGAAGTGATACACTGTTACATCCACTACTGCGACAGATGACGATCCATCTATCTCCCTCCCTACGTCACCTGAGCCACCAGCTGCCTGCCCATAGCACCATCTCCCCCTGAACCCTCTCTCACACCCTATGTGAGGATCTATTTAGAATCTGAATCAGCTACTCCCCCTTCAGCATCCTCAGTAGTGGGGCGGTGGCGCGCCACTTCTATTTTATCACGGTCATACTAGAGGGTCACTGTTATAGGTACAAATTTTAATATAAATAAATTTATTCCTCTTTTTTTATACTAATTGTTTTTTCATTAAAGATAAAAAAAATGAAACTATGGAGAAAAATATAAAATGTTTAGATGTGTGGAATATGAATAGAGAGAAGATAGTTGTCCCATTTGATTCATATGGGGTCCCTATGGATGAGCTGTGGGATTACTTGGCCAAATTCTAGGCCAGATGGCAGCAGAGCCCATTTCCCTTCCTATTTCTTATGATGATTGGAGACATATGCCTCCAAGTTGAAAAAATGAAGTTTTTGATTCCCAAATAATGGTAATTTTAATACATTATGGTGTAATTGAAAGTCATGTTATTAATATGTTCAAAATGAATTTATGTATATAACTGTTTTTCCACTTTATAGTTGCCGATGTGATAGCATGAAAGTGAACATTAAAAAATCTTGGTAAGAAATGTAAAGACCTAAAATGGAGATTGTGGAGAAATTTCAACGATACTTAGTTGACCATCTAAAAAATGTATGAGAAGCTACCCAATGAGGTACCCAAAGAATAGTGGAAATTTTTTGTTGATAGACTTCGGGATGAGAAGCAAATGGTATTTAAATATATATTATTACATTAACCACATTTTAAATTTATACATGTATATGAAGAGAAGATGACATTGAATACATTAATATTAAATTTAATTTTATTTATTTCAGGATATCTCAAGAAATAATGCATCAGGATGGGCTAAGAGATTCATCCCTCACACTGTGGGGTTAAAAATATTTTCTAGAATCCGATCGACTCTGGTAATATTTTCATTAGTTTAAATATTTATAAGAAAACATTATCTGTTTAATATATTAAACTATTGATTTATCATTGTTTAATGCAGTCACAGAGTTTAGGGAAGGAAGCATCCCGAACTGATGTTTGGTTGGATGTTCACAAAACATCTGATGGAAGTTTTGTTAATGAGCATGCCAAAGAAGTTGGTGTATGAACTAATTTTTTCATTATAATAACTTATTATCAGTTTTAAATTTTTTAATATATATTGATATTTGATTTATAGGTAAGAATTAAAGAAATATTGGATGCCAATCTTGGGCATTCCTACTCAGTCTCCCAGGATGACCCAGTTTCTAAATTCCTTGGGAAATAGCGTCCTGGTAGAGTACGTGGGATTGGTTTGGGACCCATACCATATGAGGTCTTTAGCAGGCCATCAGGGATTCTAGCTGCATCTACTCCTTGTTGTAGTCAGTTCATACCCAGAGATGCTCAGATAGAGATTGTTTCCCTACAAAATACAGTTCAAGACCAGGGGGCTCAGATATCTTCTTTACAGAAAGCATTGACTGATATACGTTAGTAGATGAGTAGATATACCCCCGATTGTATTACATCGACTGGTGGTGAGTTGGTAAATCGAAAAAAATAAAAATCAATTATTTTTAAAACTTTTATTGGTTTTAAGTTTAAATATAAATATTCAACAATATTTAATTTTCAATATAATGTTCTTATAAGTGGTAGAAGGAAGTGGATATGGAGGTGGATAGGGTGACGATATTTTTTTTGATCATCAGACATTGATTAGTAGTATTGTTGATATGTGGAAAAAATATTTATAGTCGGTTTGTATATGTATCATGTGTGTTGCATAGTTTCCTCCAAACATTTTTAGGACCTATCATTTTCTTGATTTCTCATGTTTCCATTTATGTATTTTATTTATTTCTGATGATTCCTTTTATGTATTGATTTCTCGAGTGTGATATGGGCCATATATATTGACTCTTTATTGAAATGATTAATTTTTTATGACTAATTTTACCTAAATTCATTTTTTTATTATAATAACTTATCCTATATTTTCTAGACCAATGCATTTACCACTACATTTCCATTTCTAAGAAGTACTTCTTAGTTATGCTCTTGTATCAATCCCTAGGTATGAGAATGTGTGTCTCACTAACATGTTTAAGACAGATCACCCTTTAGTGTGGCATAATCCTAGTATCCAAAATTTCAAAAAATAGTGGGAATTCATAGATACTAATACGATATTAGGGGAAATTTTGCTACATTTTCGGAAATGGGGTTTTCCCACTATTTCCAAAATAGCCTCCTAGAACAGTCAGGAAGTGTGAATGACATTGTCCATTATCTCAGTAGGAATGACATGTCGATGGGAAACTCCTAGTAGATTCTGTAGAACCCCCTACCCTATAAAAATGTTAAATGATATGTTTCTTAACATTCATAACATCAAATAACCTATCACAAATAATTTATTATTAGCATTCATATTCCTTGATAGAATATATCAACCCCCATCACGAGACACTCTTCCATTTGAAATAATGTGCTTGATGAATTTTATTATATTCCACACATCAAAATAAATAAGATGCATAATGGGTGTTACAATATATTAGGATCGAGATTCCATTCCTTCTTAGGAAACCAAACTAAAGAATCCTTTTCTAAAGAATTCACATGAGTGAAACAAATATGATACTTGAACCTGATCTATATCTCTTAAAAAATTAGGAACCCTTATCCATGGGAGAGATGATTTTACCTTTTTTCTATCTTTAGTGTCGAGTAAATAATTCCACATGGAATAACCCAAGCGAGATATGATTTTACCTAATTCATATGTTATGTTTCATTTATAATAATTCCACATGGAGAACTAATATAAACTAATCCCAAGAAAATATTACCACATCATTATTCCCCTGATAAACGATGTACCACCAACATACTACACCCCACATCTTTTTAGTAACTAAGGAAGAAATTAATAACCACCCAATCATGTTCCTAAAGGACTGTAAGAGGGTTTAAATTTATCGGTACATTGATGGAATAAAAATCTAAATAGTAAATATATATATTATAGTAATATATATAGTTTATATATATTTCGTCCACCTATATTTTCAAGGAATGTGAAGATGTATGTAGCCATATACTTATAATAATACTAATGAATAGACTATGGAATAACTCCGACATCCCTAACCAGTCTAACGAGCTTATGTGCTCATGTAATTGGGTACATGCCCTATATCCCAATAGAGTGATAGATGCCATGAAACAACACATGGGATGTTGAGTGTGCCATCAGGTCAAAGTTCTAGTCATGGAATGTGGTGAGTAAATCACAATACTTATATAGTAACATTTTTTTTGATACACCATGTTCAACACCTGATGTAAGAAATTGTGATATCTCCTTGCTCAATAGTCTCATACCATCATACCACAACCTCTATAAAGGCATATATTAATTATAAATAGAAAGGGGAATTACCTAAAATCCATCTCTTATATCTACACCATGTACATAATAAAGGCATAATCATTTGTGTCATAATAGATAAGGAATAACCTCTTATTCATGTCTTTATCCATGTTCAATTCCCATTTACAATATCACAGTTCATATGAAGCATTTTATAAAGCATAAATCAAGATAATTACATTAAAATTACTTGGGGTCATTCCATTCAAAACTAATTGATTTATTTTAATAAAGGAAACCCATCATTAATTATCCATTTCACATTATCAGTTACATTTAACTCATTCAATTCATTAAAACATGGGAAATCTATATATAATCTCAATGGAGTCACTTAGATGGTGACATATTAATCTAAGAAATTTCCCACTTTAGAAATTCCAACTATAAGTGGTCCAAACACCTAAGGGATGCCTTGGGTTCTTTTAAATAATAATATATAAAGGGATATTACATTATTGAACAATTCCAAATGATTTGTGGGAGTACCAACATTTGAAAAAAAAGTCATATTGTCCCATTTCACCTAGATCACCCAATGGGTGACCATATAAGTTGAACAAAATATGTGAACATCCAATCAAGGATTAACTAGTACATATGAGTCTGCAATGGTCAATTTTAAATACATAAATTCACTACTACATTTTATTGGATACTAGGATTATGCCATTTGATATGTTTATTTTCATTCCTTTACTCACTGAACAATGCATTTGGTTGTGCTTAGTTAAAAATATTTTTCATATTGACTATAGTATGTATTCTATTGGTGTTTTCGTATTCTTGGAATGGTTTTTTAGGGCACTAGTATAGGGGATCCAAAAACTCTTTTTTTAAATCTTCTCTTTAGCAGCGGTTTTAACCACCGCTAACTGTAAGAGGTACATTTAGTAGTGGTTTTAACCACCACTAAATGTCGATATTTTTTCTATTTGAGTTAGTTTTAACCATCGATACTATCTTAAATTTAGTGGTAGTTTTAACTGCCGCTATAGTGGCCCATCTTCCATGCATTTTAGCGGCTGTTTAAACCACCACTATAGCAAAACAAATCGCTGTGAAATTACAATTTTCCTGTAGTGCTGCTTTTTCAACTATTTGATACAGTGTTTTCATTCAATGTTCTAGAAAGACTTTACTCCATTCTGAGTTATTTTGGTTAGTGGGTTTTAAAATCTTAGGAAGTTCCAAAAAAATCATCGGTAATACCCAACAATATTAAGGAAGCTAAAGATCTCTGTTATAGATGCTAGCCTGAGCCACTCCTCAATTTCCTTTATTTTAGAAGGGTCCACAGATATTCCTTTTCTGGTGATAAAATTCCCCATTAATTATATTTCCTCTATCTAGAACTCACATTTACTATAATTTTCATATACTTTCTCCATTTTTAAATTAATTAGCATAATATTCGAATTCTCTTAGTGTTTCTCCTTGCTCTTAGAGTATATCAGAATATCATCAATAAAGGGTATAAAAAAATTTCAAGGTAATTTCTAAAGACTCTATTCATTATGTCTATAAAAATTTATAGAGAATTTGTGAGCATTAATGGAATAAAAATGAATTCATAGTGTCAATACCTTATTAGAAAGGCGATCTTGGGAATATCTTTCTTCCTCACCTTTTATTGATGATATCCTAAGTAAAGGTTCACCTTAGAGAAATAATTTTTTCCATGTAGTTGATCAAAAAAGTCATATATCTATGGTAGGGGATACTTATTCTTTATCATGACTTTGTTTAGAACACAATAATAAATGAATAGGTTCATTGAACCATCCTTCTTCTTAAAGAAGAGGACCAATACACCCCATAGTGAAGAATTTGTGCGTTTAAAAGAAATGTCCAAATTTTATTCTAACTACTTCTTTAGTTCCTCCAACTCAATGGTGGACATTTTTTTATGGAGTATTTTATATATATAGAGATCCATGTATAAGATCTATTGAGAACCTAACCTCTTGGTCAGGAAGAAGACCAGACAATTCTTTAGGGAACACATCAGTGTAGTCACTCACAATGTGCATTTCTTCAAGCATGATACTCTATTTTATCTCGATCATTTGAGCTAGATATAATTTATTATAGGGAAATAATTTCCACAAGTGAGATTATTATTCTAAATAAGATTCATTATCCTCCTTAAACTTGTATAGAATTGGAGGATGAATCGAGATATGAAGATTGATAACCTTTTCTTGTAATTTGATGTTGGATATATATAAATATAACTAATCCATGCCTAATATAACATCAAAACATGCCAAAGGAAGTAAGATGATATTTTATGGGAGGTTCAATCCAAATCCATTAACTAGGAAGGATTTATATACTTTAGATGAAATAATTTCCCCATTTTATTTTCTCACAGTTAACTCAACCTTCATGTTTTGAGGTGGGGTTTGTATAGTTATACTAAGATTTCAAGATATGAAGGAATGCATAGAACTAGAATCAGATAGTACGTTCAATATTCTAGAATTAATAACTAGTGAACTAATTACCACATTATTTTCTAGATCCATCTTAGAAGTAGTGATAACATATTCCCTTCCTTGATCCCTTGAAGGATGTTGTTGTTGATTTTCATTGAAACCCCTAGGCTTAGAGAATTAGATCACATAATTCCCATGTTATATGTAGGTGAAACACTGTGCTACTAGGTTAGTGTTGATCTAAACCATCATTTCTTCTTCAAAATTAGAGGGATTCTTCAAATACCTTAAAAAATAATTATCTTGATTCTTCTTTATTCCATATTTAAAGCATATCCTGGTTCCCTTTAGAAAATTCCTAGGATAATTATTCCCAAACTTTTGAAATGTGGGATGTTGTTTTTTCTTTACTTCATGGGATTTATCTATTGATCCTCTAATATTAAACTCTATTTTCCTATTTTTATCTTTGATCCCATGATACAACTAAGATTCACAAATCTCCATCTCAACCTTTAGGAAACATTATACAATATCCTCATAGAGGTTAAAGTCTTTAATCTAAAAGTCTTTTCATAGGCACTGATTTAATCCACTAAAGAAGTGATACACCTTAATTTTAGTGTTCATGAAAAATCCATAGGTTTATTATGGAATCCTTTTAATTTTTTCATCGTAGTCCTTGATAGATTCATCTTTCTTTTGCTTCAGTTTGAGTAACCCACTCTCAATATTAAGATGGAGAGTTCAGAGAGAATATTTATTGATTTTTTTTCTTAAATACTTCACAATCCCTGGAATCAATTTCCTATTTAGAATTTATATTTTTGATCAGTTTACACCATTGATCAATATACCCATAAAAATGATAGACCTTCAGTATGAATTTATTTTTTTCTGATCATTGAAGGATAGTGAATATCTTATCAATGGAGTTAATCCATTACTATGTGATAATGGAATTGAAAGATCCACTAAAGATAATAGGCCTTTTTTCATAAATAATTTTAACAAGAAAATTTATTTATTAGGAGAAGGATTAAGTTCCACAAAATTCAAGTCATTATTCATAACATAATCCAATTGATCCATTACTGTCATGAAGTTTTGGGCTCTTGTTCCCACCAAGTTTAACATCTCACTAGAGAAATTGTCACATTACCTATCACATTGATTACTAGCACAAGTTCTCCTATTTCAAAACATTAACTAAGAAAAATAAATAAAATAAAATTAGGGGGATTGAATACTTAGATAATGAACATATAAAAACATAACTATGAACATAGAAGTAATAACATATAAGTGAAAATTATATCCTAACTTATGATTCCCTATGTTTCAATATGGGTTATCCATGGTGAAAGAATTATCCCTTGGGTTATTACTAAGTTTTTTAGTCCTAATCCCCTAAAATAACTAGGTTGTTCTTTGATAAAAACTATAGTGACTTTATCCTTTTACATATATTATTAAATTATTTTAAGCATAATTATCCATGAAAAAAAAACCAAGGGTTGAAAAGTTTAGAGTATTTAGAAGATTAAACACATAAAATTAAAAACATGAAACTAGAATAAAACATATATTTATTAATCTTCTATAATGATATCCTAACTCACTTTGAGACCCTACATCTAAATAGGATAACCTGGGGAAAACATAGACAAAAGGGATGAACTAAAAATCCCAGTAAGGGAGTAAACATGTGAATAAAGCATAACACATGATTTTGAAGTCATACCATTTTAAAAACAAGGAATGGATCATGAAAAAACATATGGAAGAATAAAATATATAATATATAATCATATGATAATGGAAATATTGTAATTTGGAAGAAATAGATAACATGATATAAATATTAGTCAAGGATAACTACCAATACTATATCACATGGTGGAAAAGTCCCTTAATGGATTAGATTTTCTATCTAATCCCATGCATGACAACTCATGAGACTAAAAATTACCCAATGAATTAAATAACTATCTGGGATCACCCATAATAAAATTTTCATGCATATGTGTGCCACAAAATGAATTAAAAATAAGGAAAAAACATAAGAGTTACCCATGGAATGAAATGGATCTCATAATCATATCATATGAAAAAACAAAAGGGTGTATCATAATGGTATAAATTAAATAATGGATTATATCATTTATGGATAATCATAAAATAAAAAATAGTAATAGATCATGAATAATTATTTCAAAATTAATTGAATACATGAAAAAGAGTGTTGAAGAAACATTATAAAAGAGCCACTTTAGTGCGGTTTAAGGGAAAATATTGAAGAGTATTTAAATAGGACGAAAGCATAATTGTTTGTATAAAACCAGAAATGAACTAGAATATATTTTCATGATAAAATAAAGTATTTTAAAAAAACATTGTTTTCTTAAAATAGTTTATGTAGTGTACTTTAAAATGGTTAAGAAATAGAGAAGCTCCCTTTAATGAGTCTTTCTTATTGAGAGGAAATGAGAAGGAAACCTGTTAAACATGTACTTAACCATAAAAGAAAGATTAATTGAGATAGATAAATACTTTTGGAACATATAAAAATAATATATGATAATCATACAAAATTAATGAATAAATAAAATTGAGAAAAGAGAGATAATGTGTAACCCAAAGAAAAAATTGGAGGTTCGAAGAGATCCCATACCATATGTCCAAATACGTTATGCACTTTCACTTAATTTCCTATATAATAAACATATATTAGTTAATTAATTAATTAAGAACCTATTATACATGTATTTTATTTATTATGGTTTTATTAAGTATATTTATGGTCATTTATATGTGTTATAATGTTCAATTTTGTTATTATGTGGGTGCTTGTTTTTATGGTTTCATGGTTGGTTTACTCGTGTATAATTATGGAATTTCTTATAAAATGTGAATAATTATAAATAAATATAATTATATGAAATTAATGAAATTAAATAATTTTAAATATTCCCATATATCATTTGGTTTTCTGGTTTGAGGATGATTTATTTGATAAAACATTAATGATAATAGTTTAGTTTATTTGGTTTTCATGATAATCACAAACTAGTTTTGTTTTATTTAATATCATGTATATATATTAGTCATAGAACATGAAAAAAATTATAATATATATATTAAAATAAGTTTTAACCATAATAAAGGTTTTATGATCATCCTTGAATGTGGTAATTGAAAACTAAAACTCATCCTCCACACAGGCAGTGAACCGACATATCAAAGATGTTGTTTTCATTTTTAGAATAAAATAACAGGATAAGAGATTTGGTGATGGATATTAATATTAACATAATATTATTATTTTATATATATGATATTGGACTTAACATTCAAATTTGGATAGGGGATATGGGGATAGGATAAGAAAAGAAAAGAAATTAAAAGAGAAGGATTGAGGATTTTACCTGTTGAATGTTGACTCCTTGAGAACCTCTTTAAGGCACTTAGGTTTGGTATTTTCTTTGAGAAAAATATCTCTTAGATGCGGGGAAGAGGATTATAAAGGTAATTGGGAAGAATATTGATAAGGTAAAAGGCTTAAAAGGTGTGTGGAGAAGGCGTGGAGAGGGGTAGTATTTATTGGGAGAGGAGAGAGGTGTTTTTGATTATTATATTCATTATTTTATTATTTTTGGTTCAATCCTATTAATATTTTTGATTAATATGACTAAATTAACTAAATAGTGAATGATATTTTATGATAATGGGTTCTTAAATCATCCATACATCAAACATGAATAAAAAATTCATGTATTTAGCTTATACTGTATATTATTGTATTTCACTATTCACAAAAAATTCAACTATTTTAGAAAAAATCCATAAAATTTAACCTAAAAATTTTTATGTGTAGATTTTATAAATGTAATAAATTTTATGAAAATAAATTTCTAAATCTGATAAATATAATTTTTAAATAAAATCATCATTTTTTTGAAAAATACTGATTTTAATGTTATAATCAATTTTATGACCCATTGAAAAATTAGTTAAGGTCTCATTAAACTTACATTATAACTATAATACTAAAAAATATTATTTTATGAATAAATGTTATGAAAATAAATTTTATTTTAAGTCATTATATTAATTATAAAATTGTAAATATAGTTTTACATTTTACAAAAATACCAACACATAAATTATCATTTTTAAAACATTTATTTACTTATACCTTGTTATAAATATATCATATTTTAATTTATATGATACCAAAATTTTATTTATATATTCCTATGTGAGGTTAATTTTCTAATGACTAGATTATTATTCTTAATGGTCATATTACTATTCTAATGGTCATGTTACTATTCCAATGGTATAGGTTCCTTAATTTCTATAAAAACCTCATATTTAATTAATTATTAGTTTAATTATATTTTTTACAAAGGTTATATATATAAATTAATCCTCAAAATTAATATTTTATTATTAATAATATGTTTTATTTCTACAACTTTGTTTTTGAGTGCTATTACTCTAGTGGATCAAGCAGATCCATATATTCCCATTCTTATTATCTCATTTTCTATTTATTGTCTTGTTGTAATATTTGGAATTATTTTTTTATTTTCAAACTAATGTATCATTCTTTATTTATTAAAAAAAATTTATACTGGGTTATCTATGGGATGTATGTATTTTATGACATAATAAGGGAAATTTCTTTGGTAAAATTATAGGTTGTCACACACATCTTCCTTTGAGGAAGAAGAAATATAAAAAACATTTTTCATATGTGTGCTTTTTCTTTAAGATTGAAATCAACCACTATTACAGCAGGTAAATTGTGATCTTGGTATATAGTAGATAACATTTAGGCCTAGTGAATTCTATGTCTTCCAATGAGATATTGATGATAACCAATTTCTAAAGATTTTTTGTTATAAAATTAACACTTGGCATACCATCTTCAGAAATAATGATAATCACTAGCATTTTTTCATGTTGAACATTTCTAATATATTTTATTGGATCAGATCACTAAGTATAATCTTTATTTTTAATATATATAAAAATATTTACGATGTTCTAAAAAATATCATGTTACAATATGTCATCTTCATTCAATTCAGTATTATTATTACACACATAAGGTACTAAATAAATAGTTCAAATTTTCAATGCTGTAATATGTACAGTATTGTTATTCTCCCTTTCCTATTAATCAACCTAATGAGCCCAATATTTTATGGATAGATATTTTTAGTTAGGATAAATATATTTATTAATTCTCACCTATTTCTTGGAATAATATTTCTTAGAGGGTTCACCCTTCTCCATGATAGTGGATTTACCTTTTTTATTATTATTAAACTCTATCCATTCATTAACCTCTGAGGTTAGTTCCACCTACTTCTAGATCACCCTACTGTTAGAAATTAAATTCCTCATAATTATATAAACATCACATAATGGAGGATGAATTCATACTCTACCTTGAATTCAATTTTATGATCATTGGAAGTGAAACTGATAATATTTGTAAGATTTAAATCTAGATTGGTATCAACCAAGATTATATCATAAAGACCCAATTCACCATTTAGGGTGCACTGGACTAGTTTCAAAAGAATTCCTATATAAGAGGATAGATCATTGAGTATTTTCGGTTGCCAAATTTGAGCCTTATAATTTCTTTGATTGAATGGATTGAAGGTGAAATCTGATTCTTAGATCTGTAGAACTCCAGGTTTTTGATTTAAATTCTCAAATTTCTACCTTTGATACCCAGAATAATATGAAAGAAGTGTGTATGATCATATATTTTAAATACTTAAAAGACCAAGGTTTATCCCGTTTTGAATATGTAATTCACTCTAGGATTTAAAACATACACATTTCTAGCCTTTGTGGGAGGGCTTCTAGATCTGCAGTCACCAAGAATCTACCACCCCCATTTTTTAAACATAGGTGGTTTAGGTATAACATCCTTGGAAGGATCTAAATCATAAATCACCTACAAAAATGATATTACCTTGTTTTTTTAAAGTTAATATTTCTGTTAATCCCCACATATATATAGGTTAATTAAAAGATTCTTCTTTCTTTTAAATGATTCATACCCAATTTCCTAAAATTATCTCTCCTGTTTTTGATTAAATAAGCCCATGAAATAGATGGAAAACTAGTAAATCAAAGAAAAAAATCATAAAAACATTGAATTGAAGATATTTTCTTGAAAATAATTCACAAATATAGTGTATTAGAGAGACATCGGTTCTATCTTCTTAGTAAACTTATTCATCACTCTATATTTTAAAATGTATTATGTCATGTATAGTGACATTTTGTATTCATTCTTTTCTTAAAATAATATAAATGTCATAATCAAAGAAAAAAATAACCAAGTGGAGATATGTTTGAGAATTGGATTAAAATTTCTGAAATACAGTCATCCTATTGGATAAAATAATGTGTTTGAGAAATTTTAAAGTCTTATCCCAATGTTTTAACGTTATTTTACTTGTTTTACCCTTACTGAGGTGATTAATATTTAACAAGGTTATTATTAATAAAGAATACAAATAAAATTGACCTATTAACCAAATTTGATCCTCATCATTCATAATATGGAATCAATTTTTTGATATTCAATCTATATAATAATTATAAATCAATTTTAATATAAAAACTTAAAACATAACGAAAAACAGTTTTTTGAAAAATGTATTTTTGAGAAAAAATTAACTTATATAAAAATCAGGAATGTTGATAATTAAAATGGAATTAATTAGATTATTATAAATCCAATGGATCTTATTTAACTTTAATATCAAATCCAAAATATAATGAGACATATAAATTACTTTATTTAATAAACAAGGGTATTTGAAATATCGGTATTTTTCACCATTCGTTGAAAAATCAATCATTTTAGAAAAATTCAAAAATGTCACCCTAATTTTTTTTATATGAATATTTAAAAAATTATTTTCATTTTATAAAATAAAATATCTAAACTTTTAAAAATTTAGAATAAATTTTACACTTAAAAAAGTAATAAAATCATTTTTAAAAAATAAAATTTGAAGTATAAAATGTCTTCATTAAAAATAAAGTGAGTATTTTTAAGCATTTATCAATAAATTTATATTGAGTAGGACCATTATACATATATTTTATAATTTTTTTACTCATATTCATACCTACCAATTCAATGAATAGGTTTTTATATTTAAATTATAATAGTTTTTATAATTTATCTCAATTCAATTAAACATTGGTGTTGAATGTAAAGAAAGCTATTGAAAACATTAAATTATTTAAATATAAATATATCTTAAAATATTGGGATGTTAAATTCTACCCCCATAAATAAATTTAACCCTTACAATTTTATCTCTATCATTGAAGGTTCCACCTTTTTTGAAAGCCGACATCGAACATAAGGGTATTAAAACTCGTTTTGAAAAGGGAAAATGGGAAAGATAGAGGTTACCCAAAATATCATGTATTTAGGTTAAAAGATAAGGATAAAAATGATGGGAAGCTAAAATATAGACATTGAAGAGAATACTAACATCCAAGGAATAATAGAGAGTGATAAATATCATGGCCATGAGAAATTTAATGACCACAAAACCATAAATTAGTGAGGGGCGACAAGAAAACCATTTTTTAGAAATGAAGGTAATGAATAAAATTTTTATTTCAAGATCCATTTCCTATATTATTCTAATCATCATATAATAATTCCTAAATATGAAAAAATAAATAAATCCCTAAAATTAGGATTATTTTAAAGCCAAACATAGGTATAATAATCAGGATTTGAACTAGGGAATAATTTTTCATCTTACCAGAAACTACTCAATAACCAGGTTTATAATAGGTGTATTGATGGATAATTATTTCTATAGAGTGTAAAAACATGATTTTATATCCATGAAAAGTGTGTGTAGATCTGGAATCAAATAAATCATGAGTTTAAAACACCTATTATTAAAATTTAATTGATTTCAACTTCAGTTGTAGTAGTTTCATGAGCTTGGCCTTATCCTCTTGGATTCTTTTATAGTAAGTTTCCCGAACACTTGGGAAATTGGTTTGAATAATTTAAAATATCTTTATAGATGAATCATTGGTTAGCAGTGGTTTATTTCTTTTTTTTATACATAATATACTTATGACTCCTTTATCCACACTTGAAACAAACTCATGTTCCAATTAAGAAAATACATGGGTGTTTCTTCCACAATTATCACATGTGGGAAGTTCCATCCTTTACTTATTTTCCTTTACCTCATTTAATTTTTCTAGGTTCTTATTCATCCTATTATTAAACTATTTTCCTTTTAAAATATAGTAATCATAGAATTATTTCTCCATTATGATGTCACCTGATAACATATCATCATATGATGAAAATGTTTTAGTGATTTGTAACCTTTAGAGGCATGGATTAACCCCATAAAATAAATAGTTAATATTAATTTCTATATTATTTTCATAGTTCATACTATGAATTTCTAATCTTTTAAATTTTTTCTTATAATCAACAATATTTCGCTATTCCTTATATCTTATATTGAGGAATTTCCTTTCCATATTATCTCATCGCTCATGAGGAAAGTGTTTATAAAAGAACATCCCTTTAAAAGTTCAGCATTCCATGATTTATATTTAATCAACCTCTTTAGTGTTATGGATCAATAACCAACATTGATCAGTATCTACTTGGAAATAATACATTTCAAGAATAAACATTTCAATTTCAATACATCCCAAAACTAGGAATGTTTTTTATGGACATAATCAATTGTTCAACTACAAATAGATTAATAGTTACATTAAAATATGGAGTCTTATGTCACATGAAGTGATCCAAAATAGTTGAATAACACTTAAAAAAGGTTGTTTCAAATGAGTAAGGTTATTCAACATAACCTGAGTTAACTGCCCTAATATGTCCATGATCTGCTCAGTTCCAATGATAACTACTTTGGATTGCTCAATAATAAATATCCATATATTGACTAAGGGCATTGATTCCCTTTCTTTTATTAACCACCATCACTAAAAAATGGTACACACTGAGTTAGCTCATAATCACAATGAACATTGATCTATAAATTAAAAATACCTACATGGTAAAATTTTTCATTTATTATAAGAGATTATCATAATTATCATATTATATATATTCATTTAAAATCTAGTCCCAAGGTTTCTATTAAATTTTCTATAATATAAATAGTATAGACTCTGACACTAGTATCACAGATTCAATAGTTATTTTGTTACATTGGCACTAGATATAAGTGATAACTTCCCAAAGGTATGAATAGTTTAGTAGTCTTGGTGAAATAGATACTTACATGATTCCTAAATTACATTGGAAATATAACAACATATTATAAGAAACATTGGTTCATCCTTGATATAATTCATAATATCCATCTTCATATATTGGGGAAAGGAAAAAAATAAAGGATGAGATTATATACTTAGTAAGGGTTTCATACAATGGAAGTTATGATGAGTAAATAATAAATAATTAACATGGTAGAGTGGATAATCAAAACATATTCCATTCAATTGTTAAATAGAGTTCAATTAGAATCTATGGATAATATCAAAAAAGAAAACATATGGATAATAAAAATTTAATTCTTAATAAAATAAATGAATAATTATGAACATTCATGATCATGGACTATCAAACAAGAAACCATGAATCTTACCCTCAAGGCCTCTCAACCAAGATATTATAATTCTTTCAAGACCACTCAAGTAAGAAATTATCATGAATATAAAAAATATCTAACTATTATGACATGATCTTATAGCCTGAACCTATACATAATTCCAAACTATTTTTCCTCATGATACCTATTGATTCATTAGAGAGATATTTATAACATGAACCCACTCTTCTCTTACACATCTTATACATTTCGTATGTTCTAAATGATCAATACAATTCATTTTCAAAATGTCCTATAAATAAAAAATTATCTATACTAAATGAAGGATGTGAAACATAAATACTTTATCATCATAGAACATAAAAATAAATAATAAAGGTTATATCATTAGATTGTATCCCCAATAACATCAATTGGTGTTTTTATAGTTAAAAATACCTTTAAAATATTACTAGAACATTTATTGAGGAAAATAAAATTTTAATTTTGAAATGACTTATTTAAAATATAAAAATTTACCTAATATTAAAGAAAAAATTTATTTTAAAAGAATATATGAAAATTATAATAGAATCTTCAAATCATCTGGTGTTCATGATAGTGGGAAATTTCTTTTTTGTCGTGTACGTTAAAACAAATATTCCTTTTATATTTCTGGTAAAAAGTTGAAAGTGCATTATTTAGAAAACAAAAAGAAGGTTAATTTTAATTTTTTTAAAATCAATAATGGGTAAAATTAATTTAAAAAATTATATGTTAGTATTAGAAACATTCTTGAAAACATTTTTAGAAAAAACAGACACAGAAGTAAAATATTCATGATTAAAGAGGAAATAAAGTCTATTTTTATTTAAAAAATATTTCTTGATATTTTTAAGTAACAAAGAAGGGATAATTCTACTATTAATTAAAAATTCCATCAATTCCTATAGGATAAAAAATGGAATGTTATTATCAGGTAAATTTCATATAATTTCCTTCAATGTAAATTTAATCATAAGCAATCTTGAAATAACATGAGATTGAAAAATAAATCTCTTACCGCTTTGGTATCTTTTGAGTCATAAACCAAAATAAATAAATAACATAAAATTAAAATTTAAATACCATTAAAATAAATTTATTAATAATATAAAATATTAAAGTGATAGTATATATATCCCATGAAGGAAACAATTTTTGAATATGACATCTGTCGCATGTAAATAAAAGTGAGAGAAGAAAACCCTTACCTCCGATCTGACTTTCCTTGTAAGTTAATTTATCCTATTATATTATAGGTCTAAATTTATTATAATTCCATTAAATAACTATATAAATACTTATAATATCATATATAATACACTTATAACATTTCGACACTCATTTATTAATATTTGTTTATTAAAATCATCATTTGTGTGTGTTAACTATTTTTTTTCTCATGAGAATTTTGGTTTGATCTTTCTGATATTTGTACATTGATATTAATAAATGGTAGAGATAGAAAAATTAATTATACCATTCATGGATACATGACAGAATAAATACACATAAATTCCGTTTTCACTTATTGTGGGATGAAATGAAAGAAAGGTAAATAATAATTCACATTTAAAGAATAATTATTATATCATATATATCACACACACACAAATATATATATATATATATATATATATATTAATTAAATCTATCCTTATTACCATTATTGAAAAGTGAAAATAGAAAATGAATCACATCACTTCATGGAGGTGGTAGTGCACACGCAATCACAAGCGACGTTATAGCATTCTAATGGATGAGAAGGTAAAAAGGTATATATGATGTTATAATAATAAAAGAATAATTATGTCATAAATATAATATATATTCATTAGTTAAATATTTAGAACCATCTAAGTAAAGCGGTGATGAAAAACATATTGCACCACTATGTAGAGATGTTATGTTGTACTTACACACGCGCGGTGTTTTCACTTTTTATAGGATAAAAAAGAGATGGAAAATGGTTTTCCCATAATAATAATAATAACATATAATTATATTTATGATAATATATTTATTATTTAAGGATGGACATAATATATTTATATGAAGTATAAGAAGAATGAAATTTGAAAGATTCAGTAAATATGATTACCTCTTCTTCAACAGAATTCCATAAGATACATTCTTAAGGACCCCCATAATGGTCTTTTAAAAATATTATCACATATAATTCATGGATAATGAATTTAAGAAGATAATTAGGTAAGGTTTTATTGATATAAGTTGCTCAATGTGGTCTAAAGAATAGATGGAATGGGTGTCCTTTTACATGGATGGGAAAGAGCACACTTGGAATTAAAAAAAGATTAAACTAAAATTAATTATTTTCTTTAGTATAATTCTTCCAAATATTCATGAATTCAAATTAAAAGATTATATATCGTAGATATTATCATAAAATAAAATTTATACATGTTTTGGTTTCATTTGAGACCTTAACTTTTGGTTTATCCCATTCATTAACCATTTTAACCTTAACTACCATAACAACAATTTCAATATGAAATGATCATAATTTTACTTATAAAGTGAAAATTTTATCATAAATAACCAAGGGATAAAATTTAATATCATATATTATCCATATTATCTTACTTAAATATTTTTATTATTTTCCAACAATTTTAAAAATATTATTTTCATAAAATATCATTAATTTCATTTTTGATACTATTCATTTAATTTGACATTAAATACATAAATAGAAACATGGAATTTGAATATAAAAATCTAAAATATCCCTAATAGGTTATATTTATCTAAAATAATTCTTGTAACCCAATAATGCTTCAAAATTGTGTTACTTTTATTATTTTCAATTTCATTTTTTTTATTTTATTTTAATTGAATATATACCGTGTCGGGGCTTCCTATGATTTTAGGGTAGTTATTCACTCAATAAAAATTTAAAATAAATTATCAGGATAAAAAAAATTAATTTATCAACAATATAAATATTTATAACTGAACTTTTCCTATTTTTATCTTAATTTAAAAAATATAGAGATGTTAAAGTCAGGAGAGTGACATTTTATATTTATTCTTTTCTTAAAATAATATATAGTTCCTAATCAAAGACAAATGGAAGAAAGTGAAAATATATTTGATAATTGGATTAAAATTTATGAACTCAAATAATAAAATATGATAAAATCAAGTGTTATATAAATTTTAAAGCCTTATTTCAAAGTTTTAACCCAATTTTACTCATTTTACCCATACCAATGTGAAAAATTTATACCATGGTTATTATTCATAATGAACAAAAATGAGGGCTATTTACCAAAATTTTACCCTCCTTATTCTAAATATGGAATCGTTTTTTCAATATTCTATGTCTATAAGTGGATAAATCAATTTTAATATAAATTCATAAAATATAATGACAAAAGTTTTTAGAAAAATGTGTTTTTAAACATAAAAATTAACTTATATCAAAATTAGGAATATTTATGATTAAAATGGAATTAATTAGATTATTATAAATAAAATGGATAATATTTACTTTAAATACAAAATCCAAAGTATAATCAGACTTTAAAATTAATTTATTTAATAAATATGTGTATTTCACAAGTCGGTATTTTTCCCAATTCGCTAAAAAATCAATCAGTTTAGAAAAAGCAAAAAACTTCAATCTAAGTTATTTTTTATATTATAATTTAAAATATGATTTTAATTTTATAATGTAAAATTTATAAAAGTTTTATAAATTAATTATAATTTCCATTCACAAAATAAAATAAAATAATTTTTGAATAAAATGCATTTTTGAAGTATAAAAAGACTTCATTAAAAATTGAGTGAGTATTTCCTATGAATTTATCATTGAATTTTTATTGATTAATAATGTTATAAATATATTTTATAATTTATTTAGTCATTTTCATACCCTCTATTTCATTGTATAGGTTATCACATTTAAATAATATTATTTTTTAAAATATATCTCAATTCAGTTAAAGTTGAGTGTTGTATGTTATGAAAGCTATTGAACACTTAAAATTATTTAAAGATAAATATATCTTAAATTATTAGTATTTTATATTACAACCCACATTAATAAAATTAAAACCTCTAATTTTTATCTAGTTCATCAAAGGTTCAACCTTTTTTGAAAACCCACACCATACAGAGGGATAATAAAACTTTTTTTAAAAGGGAAAGTGTGAAACACAAAGTTTACCTAAAATATCACCTATTCAGGTTCCCAGATTATAAGAATAGTCATGGAAAGTTAAAATATATAAATATAAGGTAAAAATAATTTCCAATGACTAATATATAGTTATATAGAACTTGGCCATGAGAAGGTTGACCGCTAGAAAACCATAAATTAGCGAGGCATGAAAAGACCAACAATTATTTAGAAATGAAGGTAAAAGAATAATTTCTTTATTTCAAGATCATTTTCCTATATTATTTTATTCATCATATACTAATTAATAAATAATAAATACTATATAAATCCCAAAAATCACGATTATTTTGAAGTTAAACATAAGTATAACAACTATGTTTGAAACTACATAATACTTATTGATTTTAATAGAAATCACTTGATAACTATATTTCTACTAGGTGTCTTGATTGATAAAAATTTCCTCAGTGTTTCAATATATGATTCATCATCCATGAAAAGAGTATAGATTTAGAATCAAATAAATCATGATTTTATGATACATATTATTACAACATAAGGGATTTATACTTTGGTTGTAGTAATTTCATAAGCTTGGAATTCTTCCCTTGGATTATTTTATGGTAAGTTCCATTGATGATTAGGATATCATATTGAAAAATTTTCCATCTATTTATAGCTGAAGAATTTGATAGTAGTTTTTTTCTTTGTCTTTCATTTATGGGCCTTATAAACCCTTTCAACGCACTTGAAACAAACACTTATTCCCATTATGATAATACATGTGTGTTTATTTCCACAATTATCATATGTTGGAGGTTCCATCCTTCCATTACATCCCTTTTCCTCATTTAATTTTTTCCTGGTTCTTAGTCATCCTCTTCCTCTCTTGATATCTTTTTAGAATATAAGACTTGGAGAATACTTTCTCCACTCTGATGGTAGTTAATACCATATCATCATATGATGATAAATTTTGAGGGACTAGTTCCCTTTAGAGTATTGGATTAATCCCATCAAAGAAATGATAAATATTACTTTCTAGATTATATACATAGTCCATATAAACCCTTTATTATATTGGAAATATTTCCTTATACTCAAATAGACATTCATTTTCCTTCTATCTTAGATTGGGGAATTTCCTTTCCATATAAAAAAGTTGCTCACAAGGAAAATATTTCTCAAATTATATCACTTTAAAAGTTCTCCATTAAATTATTTTTATTTCATCTACCTCTCTAATGTTCTATATCAATAACCATAATTTATTGAAATCTACTTTCAAATAATAATATGAAATAATATCCTTTTCACTTTCATTACTTCCTAAATCTAGGAAAATATTTTCAAGGGACTTAATCCATTTTTATACTATCGATGTGTTAATAATTCCATTAAAACATATAGAAATGTATTGCATAAAGTGACCCAACATAGGTGATTCACACCATAGAACAAAATTTTGTTCCATAGGTAATGGTTATTCATCATAACCTGATTCAAGTACCCTAATATGGACATTATCTACACTATTCCAGCATCAACTATATTGGCTTTCTTAGTAGGGTAATACTTACATTGACTACAAGCGTTGATTCCCTTTCTTTCGATAGGCTCCATTAAAATACAATATAATACTCTGATTTTCTTCATAATCATCAAAAATATTGATCCATAAATAAAAAATACTAATATGGTAAAAGTTATCAATTACAATAATGGATTATCATAATTATCATATTATTTATTTTCATTTAAAATATAGTTCTAAAGGTTACTAAACTTGATCTGATACTAACTGTAAGTACCCCGACCCTAGTATCCTATAGAATATGGTTACTTTATTATATGAGAACTAGATACAAGTGATTACATCATAAATGACTAAATAGTTTAGTAGTTTTGGTAAACTAGATACATACATTATTCTCATAATAAATTGGAAATAAAAAAATATTGCAAAATAAAAATTATTGAATCCTTGATATCATTCACAATATACTTATTCATATCATAGGGAAAAGAAAACAAATAAATAGTGAGATTAGATTCCCAATAAGCATTTAATATAGTAGAATCTATCTTGCACAAGTAAGAAATAGTTAACATGGTCAAGTGGATAATCAAAATTCATGGAATTCAATTGATAACTTGAGTTCAATGAGAATTCATGGATATTAAAAACATAAAAATCACATAGATAATGATAACTAAATTCTTAATAAAGGAAATACATAATTATGTACATTCAAGATCCAAGACTCTCAACCAAGAAATCATGAATATTACTATAAATGTCTCTCAACCAAGACATTATCATTCCTTCAAGGACTCTTAACCAAGACATTATCATTGTATGGGATGACATACACCTAATTCACAACTATTATGACATGATCTAATATCCCCAACCTATGCATCATGATAACCTATTTTTTTCATGAGACCTATTGATGCATTTAGGGGATATCTATAACTGAGCCCCACTTATCACTTACATGTCCTATACATTCCTTATATTTTGAATGATTAATAAAATTCATTCCTAAAATGACTTATAAGTAAAAAATTATCCATATTAAATAAATAATATAAAACGCCAATACTTCATCATCATAGAATATCCAAAGAAACCTTAAATATGGTATCATTGTATCATATCCTCGATAACATCAATGGGTGTTTTCATAGTTGAAAATACCTTTAAAATATTACTAAATCATTTATTGATGGAAATACCATTTTCATTTTTAAATAACTTATTTAAAACCTAAAAATTTACCAAATGTTAAAGAAACAATTTTATTTAAAAAGGGAACTATAAACTTGTGGAGGAATATTCAAATCATTGAGTGGTTATGATGGTATAAATTACATTCATGATGTGTATTCTAAAACAATGATTCCTTTTACATATTCCATAAAAAGTTTAGAGTAACTCATTTGGAAAACAACAAGAATATTCCTTTTAAATATTTTTTTTAAAATTTAATCATTGGTAAAAATAAATTTAAAAAACTATAGTGAAATATTAAAAACATTGTTGAAAGGTTTTTTTGAAAACATATACATGGAAGTAAAATACTTCCAACTAAATAAGAAATAACGTCTATTTTTATTAAAACCATTTCTCAATATTTTTAAGTACACATGAGAAGAAAATAGAACTATTACATAAGAATTACATCAATAAATATAGGAGAAGAAAATTAAATTACATTGTAAAATACTAAATTTTCAGATAGGTAAGGTTCCCTTTAAAGTTTTGGTAAACCCTTGTTAAATTTTCCTTTTGGATTCAATCGGGTAACTATAGATTAAGGTTGGTTGTTTTTTTTGAAATAATACAGAAAAGGGGATAGAGGATAGCTATAGAACTAGTTTATGATGTGAATTAAATTTATGATGTGAATTCAATTTATGATGTGAATTTCTAGTTCTAGACCCCATGAGTTTTTACTAGGCATGAGTTCAATACACACCATGAATCCAATACACACCGTGAATTAGTCTATACAAAACCAATAGACAACATAAATAGGGATTCCCCAAGGGGAAAAAACCAAACATTTTATGATGTGAAAAATATTCACATCATGAATATGCCGTGGGTTTTTGAAATGGATGATCCCCTTTATTTTTTGTATCACCCCTCTCTGCACAGCAGGAGTCGCGCAATGGGAGAGATTTATTTTCTCCTCCCACCCAGCTTCCTTTTTTTTATTCTCCATCTATACTCTAATTGATCCACCATTAATCATGTTGGTTATCTATATATAAGAGATTTTATTCATTGTATTATTTTCTTGGTTTATTCTTCCAACATCAACATTATTTTGGTGCAAGATAATATGACCTATTGTCTAAGGCATATGTCTGTTCATCTATTTTATTACATTCTATCCAGATTAAAAGGTTGATACTAGATGCATGTTCATCTACCAACCTAAGGTAGGTGGTCTAGTTATTTTCCATAAAATTATCATTGTATTTATCATGCACTATTGTTTTGTGCACTGGAATCCTCCAGTGACACTTCTTAAATATCTAATAAATTAAATTAAATGATAACCAATGTTTAATATATCCCAAAAATAACTTATCAACATCACATGGTGACCAACTTGGTATGATAAACCCTTATGGGTGTACCTTAATTAATATCTTAAGAGCCTCATGTATTTATTTTAAATACACAACCAATGACGGTGTGCACAATTCCCCTTATAATGGTTATAATGCTTTTCTTAAATGGTATGAATTTTCATGTTAGCTAAACCCATACCCTTATTCCAAAATAAGTGATATACAAGGGCCCCAAATTAAGGACTACATTAAAGGTCTCATCATGATTTATAAATTAGTATTTTTAAATTAATATCAGTATGTTGGGAGATACGCTTGGTTTCTTTTATAGAATACCTCAGATAATCTCACAAGGAGGATGCCTTATGTACTTTACCCATGATGGATAACTAGTTCACTAGTGGATTAACTTGGATAGGCTCGATGGGTAAAGTTTCTATACCATTGCATGAGATATAATTTCTCCCATATGTAGAATACCATGGATTGGCTCAGAGGGTTATTCATTTATACCATTCTGAGGGTGATACTTGGGTTCCAATTATGGATTACCATGGACCAACTACTACAATAATGGATACTTATAGGGATCTTGAAGTGATACTTGGGTTCCTAATAATGTATTTCCTTATATGTTCTTAGGATATATATTTATTAAGAACTAAGGATGAATTTTTACTAAGTTTAAGGATGCGCCCACCAAGAAAAATAACATGATTTAGTTCGGTCCATGTTTACACTTTCCTTTTGATGGCCAAGATATGTTTTCAATACATTTATTCCAACAGAAATATATATATATATATACATTATTTTATATACTATATCTGTATAGGTTGACTTTGGTTTAGAGATATCCATCCTAGGACGAAGTAGGTAGTGTCAATCAGATATCCCATGGGGAACCTAAACTGATGTGTTTTATTTATTTATTGCATTACACTTAGAATTTCCCACGCACAACATATTTTATATACATAGAATGGATAGTTATAGAAACCATTAGTGGTGTCCTACTGAGTATATCTCAAACCCTGTTTGGGACGTCTATGGTACCCCAATAGGCATTATGTTTTTAGGTATAGATAAATGGAAGCACCCATCTTACGTTGTATGATTTTTAGTACTAGGATTGAGTATGGGAGTAAAGGACCGAACCTATTCTCACAATGCTAGAAGAGATAGATTTTGGTATTTTTTCCTTTTTTTATAATGTTGTATATGTATATACCCCTATATTCGGTGTACTTCCCTTTTTATATAGCATCATGACATGATCATCATTTTTGTATATGATATTGACTTAGCTTCTGCTTATTTATTATCTGGATGTTTTATTATTACAATACAAGTTATTTTTAATATTTATATGTTATATCACCATTATTCACCAATATTATACACTCTAATAAATAATTCATTGTCTCCCCATAGACACACCGAAGGACCTTGCTACTATTTAGTAGCCGCTAGAATACGGGGAGGTGCACTTTTGGTCCTGTGGCCAACTGGATCAGGGAACCACTTAGTGGCTTCAGGTCAGGATGCTAAAAAGTGGCATTAGAGGTCCTTTTACTTTTCTAATATCATTTTGGTATTAGATATGAGACTAGAAATGTGTAAGAATTTGGTAATAATCATGTTCCTTGGAGTATCTAACCCACATAAATGGGAAACCCAAATTACCTGGGATGGTATATTTCTATTTTGGTTTGTGAAAATTAGAGTTGTATGAATTTCACCATTGGGTGACACACATATTTTGTGACATTATTATTATTGATATTATTATTATGGACTTCTTTTTCCCTTGTCCTAGTGTGAAAAGGAGGTTTCATCTCATGTAACATTATAGGAACTTTAGGATTCACATATCATGCATCATGCCATGCCATATAGGGATATTTCATTGTTTTCATTGCCTGTAAATCCTATTATTGTTATGAGTTCATTTATTATTACATATTAAAATGTGCTAACACTTCTTTTAGGGATAAAATAATTTTATTAATTAATGTTCCTCCATCAATATAAATTTTTTTCCCATATAGATTGATAAAGACAACTTAGTTAGTCGATTATTCCATGTTTGATCCATAAACCATTCGTTTTATGGGTTAAAACGTTAGTTTATTTGATTACATTAATTCCAATTTTAATTTATAAATAATATAATTCTATAATTTGGGAATGAAAATTCATTCAATCAAATAATTTTATATGACTTGTTACACCCTGATACTAGATATACGGGCCAGGTCATAGTTATATGACGTACCAATTACAACATATAAAGTGTATGTGACTTTATAAATTTTGAATGGTGATGCATCAAACTAGACTGTGATATCTATATGAATATAAAAGAGTATGAAATTTAAAAAATTAATAATTTTAAATATAATTTTTACCACTAAATGGGGTTTATAGTTGAAAAGTAAAGGGAGTTTTCCTCTATACCTTTCTATTGAAACACCATATACCAGAACCCATGTGGTATTATATGAGACCTTAAACCTAACTTAACCTTAGAGGTGGGTAGTAGGTTGTGTCACTTTTGACTTATGTTACCCTTATAATCACCTAGACATGGATTTAAGAGTAGGCAGAGAGGTGATACTCATTTACAGGAAAGCTATGTACCTATCCTTTCCTATTATCTTGATTCCTATTTATTACTAAATCTTATCTGAGTCATGTGTTTAAAAACTATAGAGATATGAAACTATTAATTCCTTGATTTATTCACAAGGAGGGTGGTGATGACCATCATCCCGAGGTGGTGGGACTTGAGACACCAGTATTACCTCTTATAGTTCCACCAAAGGAACCTCATACTGATCCTCTAGAGAGTGTTGATGCTCAGTTTTGAGAGAGCTTATTTTTTTTCATGCAGTCTATACAGGGAACTTTGTGACCTTACCATACTATAGAAGAGTTTATGTAGGAATTTCAGCAGCATAATCCTCCTATCTTCTTGGGGGATGGAGGGACCTAGGTTGCTAATTCATAACTATAGTCTATGTTATCTATCATCAATCATTTTGATATGAATCAAGAGTGAAGGGTCAAGATAGAAACCTATATGCTTTGTGAATATATTATGATTTGGTGGGATATTATATTTCAGGATAATCTTTGTCAAGGTATGGTCTGGAAAACTTACAGACAATCTTCTATGACTATATCTTTCCCCATAAGTTGACCGAAGACCACACTATAGAGTTTCTTCACCTAAAAAAGGGTTCTATATCCATGATGAAGTATTAATATTATTTTACAGAACTTCATAATATTTCTCTAGCAAAAACCAGTGATGATTTAATGAATTCAAGATGGTTTGATGATGGTATTTCATAAACCATTTGATCACAGGTGAATGTATTTTGGTTGACCAACATTTCAGAGATTGTGAATTAGACCCTCATCACTGAGTGTAACCTAGGGGAAGATGGTAGTATGAGTTAGGGAGGTCTAGTTTTGAAATATTGAGATGATTTATTTAGTGCTAAGAAATTTTTCTTTGAGTCGAGTCATGGAGGAAGCATGAGTCAGATGAAAAACCATGATAGTTATTTGGTGTGTCACCAGTGTGGATGGGAATTCCATAGGAAGACCTAGTCTATGAGGGACCTAATAGAGTACCTAGATTATGAAAGGATGGTTAAACTTTAGAATTTTTTCTGAAATTTCTCGCCAATTCCTATTGATAAGGAATCTATACTGACATCATATTCAATCACAGGACAAACAACTCCCCATCAGATAGGGAGTAGGAGTACTACATTCCGATCATTTAGAGGAGGTGGTCGTGGCAGAGGTAGTCAAACTTCATAGGTTTAGAATCAGTAAATAGGACCTGATCAAGGTATCCAGGTTGTATCATAGGGTCATGGATCTAGTCATATATATGTAGTGCAACCTAATCCCAATGATCTTATTTTAGGGCCTTCTATAGTTCAAGGTACTATTCTAGTAGCCTCAAATTTAGTTTCTACATAATTCGATATAGGCACATCACACTCTTTGTTATTTGGTAAATTGTAGAGATACTTGAGCTATAAATTGATTACTTTTGTGGTGTTATTACCATTTATTCTCCCCTAAGAGAATGATTATAATGTATACACCAACATAGGGATTTCCCTCTTGAGGTGGGAGGATATCTCTTCCTTTGGAATAATTTTTTCCAGGAGACGAAAGGCTTCGATGTCATTTTCATGATGGATTGGTTGGTTCCATACCATTCCATATTGATTGATATTTCTATAGGGTGTATTTTGAATCACTAGAGGGAAGAAAATATGTTCATAAGGGAAAATTGGTTCTATAAGAAAATAAAATAAAAATTTGAAGGCCTTCAGGCCATTAGATGGATGGAAGTCTAAGAAAATCGAGCTTGACTCAATAATTATGGTTAGGTTTAGTGACAACCAATATGGATAATATATTTATGATTAACTAATGAATCCATAATATACAATTTACTCATGTGGTGGATTATTTTAGGGAAATTTTCCTTGAATACTTATCTAGATTTCCACTAGTGGGATTGTTAGAGTTCACCATTGATCTAGTTCTAGGGTAAGTACTAGTGTCCTTTCCTCCTTCTAGGATGACACCTACAGAGCTCAAGAAACTAAAAAATAGTTAGAATACTTGTAATATAAGGGATTTATATGACCCAGTACTTAACCATGGTTATCACCTTTCCTTTTCTCTAAGAAGTAAAAAATATCCTCAGATTGTGTGTGGATTACTATTGGTTGAACTAGATTATTTTTATGAACTGATATCCACTGCCTCATATAAACGACCTCTTCAACCATCTCTTAAGAGAAATGGTTTTATGTAAGATATTTTCGAGGTTGGGATACCATAAAGTTAATTTTAAATTATCAGACATACTGTATATAAAATTATATAACAGGTACATTCTATATGAGTATTTGGTTATGCCTTTCAGCCTTACAAATGTGCTAGCAGTTTTCATGGCTCTAATGAATAGGGATTCCCACCCATATTTGGATTCATTTTTGGTAGTCATCATGGATGATATCTTTGAATATTCTTTCACTATAAATGACCATGATAAATATCTAGATATCATAATAAATACAATAATAGAGCATCATATTTATGATAAGCTCACAAAATTACACTTTTAGATTAATAAGGTTAAATTCTTGGGTCATATAATTTCAGATGTAGGAGTTTCTATTGTCCCAGAGAAGGTGATAACTATAGTTTCCTAGGAATAGATCAATAATTTGTTTTATATACCCATTTTCATAGGTCTGGATGGATATTATAGGTATTTTATTGAGGAACTTTCATGCCTAGAAGCACATCTCATAAGATTGAATAAAAAGGGTGTTTGATTTTTATGTCTAGAAGCATGTAAGACAACCTTTCAAAAGTTGAATGGGAGACTGAATTTAGTTCTAATCCCGATTCTTATAGAGATAGGAAAAAGATATAAAGTTTATTGTAATGCATTCAAAATCTATATTGGAGCATTATTAATGCAGGAATATTAGGTTTTAACATACGAGTCCCTCCAGCTGAGACCTCACACATGGAATTACACTAAATATGACCTTGATCTTGATGTTGTGGTTCATGCTCTATGTTGTTGGAGGAATTATCTATTTGTTTAATGGTACTCCATTTAAAAGGACTATAAAAGTTTCAATTACATTTCAATACAGTTTGACTTGAATTTCATGTAGCATAGGTGGGTAGTGTACCTTCAATCACTTGACTTTGAACTTTCTTATACACCCATAAAGGAAAATGAAGTAGCTGATGCCCTGAGCTAAAAGACTCAAACACTGGTTGTCCAAGAGGTCAGTAGTGAGTGGTAGTTGATGGACCTATTTTCTAAGATGCACCTATAAGTTTATAATTATCATGTCCAACCTATTTTGGAAATGAAATCATCCATTATGGAATGAGTAAGGATAAGAAAAATCTCATATTTGGAGGTCCTTATCTTGAGGAAGAGTGTATCAAGGGGGACCCACCACCTATTGGGTTAATGGTGAAAATAAAATTCATCACTTTCATTGGTGTGTTTGGGTGCCTTCAAACATGAGGGAAAAATTGATTTGGGAATCTGATAATTTTTTTTGGTATTTGACCCTCAGAATACCAAGAAGTACTAATATATACATTATCAGTATTGGTGGCACGGTATGAATATATAGATTGCATGTTTTATCACACAGTGTCCCACCTGTTAGTAGGTGAAGGTGAAGTAGTAGTGGCCTATATATCATCTAAAACCTCTATCCATTCCTAAGTGATGTAGTATGGGTGATCATTGATCAATTTACCAAGGTCACGCACATTCTACCAATTTTATAGTCCTTTAATATTGATGAGTTTAGGAGGATTTACATTCAGAATATTATAGGTCTTTATGGTGTCCCTCGTTCTATTGAATCAGATCAAGATTCTTGGTTAACATTGTTTTTATGGAAGGGGTTTGAAAAAGCACTAGGTTCATAGGTGTTCCTGAGTACTACTTATCACCTTCAGACTGATGGTTAGTTTGATCATATGATACAAGTTCTAGAGGACATGATTCGGGCATGTGTCCTTCATTTTGGAGGTTCAAGGGGGAACACATACTGTTAGTTAAGTTTTCCTACAATAAAATTTTTCAAGAAACTATTCAGATGTCTCAATATGAGGACCTATATTGAAGGCCTTTCCATCCACCCATGTGATGGGTAGATGTAGGTGAGGTTGTGCTACTAGGAACTCATCTCGTTCAGTAGACTTCAAAATATGTTTAGCAGAATTCATATGAATATGGATATAGATCAGTCTTGAAATAAATATTATAAAGATCATATTCACTGACCTCTAGAGTTTGAGGTGGTAAATCATGTCTTTTTGTGAGTTACTCAAAGGCTTAGTCATATATGGATTTGAAGATAGGGAAATATATCACCTTGTTATGTTAGGCCTTCCGAGATCTTGGAGTGAGTCAGGATGATAGCCTATCAGTTGAATTTACCTCAGAGGTACCAGGACATAAAAAATGTATTCCATGTATCTCATATTCTCCATAATTTACCCCACCTATCTCATTCATTTGATCTTGAGGATATAGAGCTAGAGGTAGATGCATCTTTTGAGTATCATTAGATACGTATCATTTATTGTAACATAAAGGATCTATAAGGTAGGTCAGTTCCTATGGTCTGGGTGCTGTGGAATCACGACAGTGTGTAGGATGATACCCAAGAGATAGAGAGGCCAAAGTACATGATTAGTGGCTGAAAAATTTATTATATTATGTTTTACCACCCTCAGATGGAAAACTCAGAGATGAGTTGTTTTAAGGAGGGAAGGTTGTAATGTACTAACTTTTCATAGAGGAATGGTTCCTTTTTAGTTTTATATAAACCCTTATTAAGGTTATATTTTGTCTTAGACCGAGTAATGATAGATTGAGTCTGGTCAATTTTCATTTATAAATAAGGTAGTAGAGGGGCTGGAGGCTGGCCCTAGAACAAATTCACGATGTGAATTAAATTCATGATGTATATTTCTCCATCCATACCCCATGAGTGTTTGTAGGGAATAAATTTAATACAAACATTGGATATGATAAATGTCATGAATTAAATTAACAATGTGGATTGGTCCAGAAAAAAATTATACAATAAGTGATTAGTTTTTCCCTGATCATGGAATGAAAAATATTCACATCTTAAATATGCCATTGGTTTTTAAGGGTAAGAACCCATTTCTTTTTTTATCACCCCTCTCTTTTACACAATAACAACCATGAATGGGTGAGATATATTTTATCCTCCAACCTAGGTTCTTTTTTTATCCTCGATCCGTACTCTGATCAGCCCACTATTCTTCACATTTGTTAGACACTGGTAAGATCTTCGAATCTGCTTTCATTTTTTCTCAGTTTATTCCTCTATCTTTTTCACTATTATGGTGTGAGATAATATTCCTTATTTTTAAGTAATTTTATGTTCTTTCAATTTATTTCATTATAGATTAGTTCAAAATCTGATACAAGACCTGTATTCATCTACCAACCTAGGTTATGTTGTATAGTTATTTCCCCTAAAACTCTTGTTGTGTTTATAATGTGTCATTGTGCCGCATGCGAGACTCCTCTAGAGATACTTCATAAATATCTAATAAGTTAAACTAAATGATAACCCATTTTTAATGTAGCACTAGAAACCCACAGATTAATGTTTTTGGGTGACCACCTCGATGTGATCCACCCTTATGGGTGTGACTTTCTTAAGGTATGAAGATCCACATGCCTTGAGTTAAATTAAACCACCAATAGAGGTGTGATAAATGACCCTTATAATGATTATACTGATATGATTAAATGGAATAAGTTTTCATGTAACTTAATCCCATAACCTTTCGTCAAGAGAACAATGATACAAGGGTCCTAACTTAAAGACACATTGGATGGGATCATCAATATTTATAAAGTAGAATGTTTAAATGAATCTTAGTACTCCAAGAGATACATTTGGTTTCTTTTATATAATACCTTAGATGGGATCACCAGGAATATTCCTTATATACTTTACCCATGAGTGATACCAAGCTACGTAGCGGATTACCTTGTAAGGGCTTAGTGGGAAATGTTTCTATACCCTTCTATGAGTGATTCTTTGTTCACCATGTGGAAAAACATTGATATGCTCAAAGGGTTATGCCATTAGACCACACTAAGAGTGATAGTTGGGTTCCACTTACAAATCACCTTGGATAGACTCTTATGATAATAGAAGATTATACGGCCCTTGAGTGATACCTGGGTTCCTACTTATGGATAACCTTGGATGAGATTAGGTTTCTTATTTATTAATAACTAATGATTCCATTTTACTAAATTTAAGGATGCATCCTCCAAGACAACAGACATGCATGGGCTCAGTCAATGTTTACACTTTCCTTATGATGTCCAAGATATGTTTTTCATAAATTTATGCTAACATAATTTTATATATATATGTATATATTTATTTATATACATTCTATTATATACTATATCAATATAGTTTGAATTTGGTTCATAGATATTTGGATTAGGATGAAGTAGGTAGTATAAGCTGGGTATCCCATGAGGAACCTGAACTAATGTGTTTTATTTATTTATTACCTTATAATTATAATTACCTAAATACTTTGCATTTCATATGCACAAACTACATGGTTTTAAATATCATTGGTGTTTTCCTACTGAGTATATCTCACACACTTTTTTAGGCTACCTATGGTACCTAAATAGATTTGATGATTACATGTATAGATAAAGGGAATCACCAAACATTGGATTTTTTATTTTTAGTACTAAGATAGAGACAAGAGAATAGGACCGAGCCTAGGATCATTCTCTTAGCAGAGGAAAATTTTGGTCTTTTTTATTTTGGTATATCTTTTTGTATATTTATATACCCCTGTATCCCATGTACTACCTTTTTAGTGTAGCATCATGACATGATCTTTATTTTTTTATTTGATATTGATTTAGCTTCCACATGTTTATTATATAGATGTTTTATTATTCCACTACTATTTATTTATTAATTCTTTTACTACTTATCATCATTATTCATCACTGTGGTACACTCTTAAGAAGAGGTCATAGTCTCCCCACAGACACACCCCAGATGCTCAAAACTAGTTGGCAGCCTCTGGCATATAGGGAGGCATGCTTGAGGTCATGTGGCCAATAGGCTCGGGGAATTGATTCATAGATTCTGGGTCATGATGATACATTTTTTATCAAATTAGTTTCATATAATTTACTTTAATGTAAATTTAAACATAAATAATCCCAAAATAAAATGTGATTGTAAATAGAATCCCTTACTGCTTTGGTATATTTTGAATCATAACCCTCATGGAATAAATGAATTTAAATAAAACTTTAAATAATATGAATATAAATGGATTCATGATATAAAAAATATAATTTATGTTATATACATCACTTGAATGAAAAAATTGGTGTGTAACACCCCAATAATTCATAGTACGTTAGTTCTTCAAAGTAATTCCATAACTTACACTACACGCAACATCGAGTTCAAGCACACGACTTACCAAACTAGCCGTTCAAAAGCGGTTATGAATAGTATTAAAATAATTTCAAACTTTATATAACCCTTATAATTTTAAAATCCATATTATGAGTTTCTTAGACATAATGTAAGGACAAATTAATTTTTTTCAGATAAAAGAAGTATTTTTCAAAAAATGCAATTTTACCGCCTTTTAATGGTGAACCCTTTTTAAATCCAATATTTGAAACTTTTATATATTCAATTTCACAAAATAAACTTTTTCTTTGGGATCAGGACATAATAATTTAGTTTCAAAAAAATTTTGGTGTTTTTCTGATAACCTTCATATTTGGGTGAATAGTGAAAAATAATATATTTTAACTGAAAACAACTTTTCTAATCAAAATAATTTATAGTGTTCAACTATACATATGAATGGTTTGGATGTATAATTAGATTATATTTTTACCATTTAATCCAATGTTGGTCATTAGAAGTAATTTCACTTTGAAATTGGACATAAACAAATGTCAATTTTTTGGTAGTTATTATTTCATAAAAATACGCTTTTTGGTTTTGACAATGGGAATTAATTTTAAAGCAATAAATGAAATTTAAATGTTTTTAATTTGGTAAAATAGACTTCATTTTTGAATTCAGAATATCAAAATTATCTTAGGGTGAATTTTTTGTATGTTTCTGAAAACGTTTAATTTTTGATGAATAGTGAAAACACTGAGTTATAGTTTAAAACCAAATTTTTTATTTAAATAATTATTTATTTTATTTAAATTTATTTTAGGACTAAATAGATACATAATACCCATATATTTTCAATTTAATTCATTGGAGTCATTTTGTAATAATATTAGATATATAAAATTTTGTTGAACTTTTCACTGTCTTTTACCCACTTCCTAGGAGAATTTGTAAATTCACATAAAACTTAATTTTACCACTTTTGTGAGTTGAATTTCAAAAATTTGAGAGACACGGTTAATATCAAGGAGTAAAATTTGATTCAATAAGATAAAAATAATTTTTGTTGAATAGTAACCTTTTTACTTTTATGTACCACGGTTAAAAGTAAATAGGGTAATTCAGGGTAAAAATGATATTATTATTACCCTAACACATGTCCTAATTCTATTGGCTAAGTATAATTCGACCAGAAACAACCTTAGGAATAAAATATGAACCTATTTTTCCACTTTTATTAGATTAGTACATTTATTATTATTTAATTAAAGAAGAGTTAAAAGAGTTAAAATCAAAGTTTAATAACTAAAACATTTTTAATATAGGGTTACACATAAGATAAATTCGAGTATTAATATTAATTATAAATATAAAAATATTTCCTAAATAATGATATTTTATTTATATTTTTTATACATTAAATAATTTAATGTATTAATGACAAAATGATGATGCAATAATTACATAATTAATGAAATATTTAAATAATTGATATTATAAATATCCAAATAAATGTAATTTTAGACTTTTTACGAATTACACTAATTATATAGGTTAATATGACATATTAGGGTTGGTTAGATGAATTTTTTTTGAAGTAATAATGTTGTTATGAATTTAGAAAAAAAAACCAAATAGTGTCAAAATTGACATAAAAGAGTTTTTAAATAAAATGTTATATTATTAATTGACATTCTATTCCTAAAAATATAAGGTTCAGCCAAACGACATATATAATGATAGGTGTATCATTAATTAACCACTTGTGGTTCACTTGGAAGTATATACTATGTTTATTAACCATATAATATAAAAATACAAAGAGACATGGTAAATGTCAAACTATTTAACTAAGAGTTAAATCTAAAAGTTAAGGTTAATATATTGACCCAAAAATATCTAAAACCTATTGGTTGAGTGGTTCTCGACCAATACCCACATTATCCTTTACATAATCCACTTTGGATCCATTATAAACCTAAAATGATTTTATTATAAAATAATATTTTATGTTTTTCCTAAGGTGCCCCTCACCCCTCTTATAAAAGGGAACTTCCCCTTCTCTCAAATTGACACCTTCATAGCCTTTTGGGTCAACCAAACACTGCCTAAATATCAACTCATCTTCCCTCAATTCATCCTAGAGTCCCTCCTTTTATCATAAATCCAACTTAAGGATCCCTTTTAATCAAATCAAAAGGAAGAACCCAAAGAAGAGGTAATAATTTCACCAACCTCTTTCAAGTATTTTTCTTCTTACAATTATTATTTCTTTGTTATTCCATTCTAAAATAATAACTACAGTATATTATATTTAATGTGATGTTATTATAAATATGGTACAACCATATTCATTATTCTATCCATCCTTTGAATGACATTTCACCATACGTGCGTACGTACGGATTACCTTCTCCACATCATGGTGTAATTGTTATTCAATACATTATTATTTGGATTAGTATAATAATGATGTGTAATTCATGTAAATAATACAATATAACATGATACTGATTCTTTATATATTATATACCATCCAATTATATATTATTTTAATATCAAAAGAATGATATTGTCGCTCGTGCGTACGTACAGATTACCGTCTCCACCAACGCGATGAGATTCATTCCCCATCATATCCATTCAAGAATAAATTTCATTTTATGATTAAAAATAATGTTTAGAGACATGATATCATTCTTTATATGAATAAGATACATTCCATCCATAAAAAATATGGCTCACATAATAAACAATATAAAGGAAAACAATTCCGTTAACACCCGAAACTATGATAATAGTAAGATATTATTAACAAATCTATGTGAAAAGATCACATATGATATCATATTAATGTATATGATTCTTTTATAATTCAATAACAATTACTTCACTATTATACAGGAGGTTAACCTACCCTCGACCAAGGAAAAAGTACAAAGTAAAGGGTTTCTTATCTCACTTTTAATTTCGTGAGATTTCCATTGTTCAGCACTTATTTATTAAATGTAATGTGTGTACTGCACAAGATTGTATTCATTGTGTAATATACTTTAATTTATGTAAATTTAAATCATCATTGTATGACCTTTCTTTCATGGGTGTATGTTTCGTAAATTACCAAACTGATAAGGGAATTTGAAATTTTAATTTCCACTAATTCGACTTTACGCATACTTCATTGATTATTTTACTTTAAGATTATGTGTGGAATCACTTTTCATTTTCTTATGTAAAAATTTACACTCCAATTTATGTGGATATACTTTTTATAGACATAATCACTCCATTGATAAATTCTCAGGTCATCAATAAGAACCTGATAAGAGTAATTTTTACTCAATCTCCATTTGTTGAGTTAAATATCCAATTCATTGGTGTTGTTTTTACAAGAATATGTGTGAATGTCCTCTGATTGATTTACATTGAATATACAATCATATTGAGTGTATTTATATTTTTCACACATAATTATGTCGTTTATTTATCCATAAACCAAGGATATGGTCTTTATAAGAGATTTCATCTCAATTTACATTACATTGAGACTTCTTTGTTGTTATACACCAAATCACTTTTTATGGTGTATATAATGTACTTTGATATATTATATCATGAATACTTTTATTCTCTTGATATTAAAAAGTTTTGATTACTCAATTATTTGTATTCAAGTGTCTCTCTTTTGGTTAGGAACTCTTACTAAAATATCATTTTAAAATGTTTTAAAGATTTATTATTCTAAATATTTCTCAATAATGTCCATGTTTTAAAAATGGTTTTAAGGATTTATTTATATGGAAATTAAAGTTTTAAAATTAAAATTCATTTTGAAAGTTTCAAAGTGTTATGGGACACTTTGATTGAAAAATCTATTTTAAACGGCTTCTTAATAAATAGTGAGACTCTTAAATGTTTTCAAGAGAAAGGGGGATATTTCTATTAAATAGTTTTGATGATTATTTTCATCTATGTCAATATCATTAATTATTATCTATTGAGGTTTATCTATTATGATACAAAACATCCATATTTTATTGAAGGTTTTGTGATATGTTTGACTGTGGATGTGTTATTTTTATACCATTCATGGTTTATAGAAAAAGTATTGACATTTAATATTCTAGTTTAAATACAAATGATTATGTTATGTTTCAAAATTTTCATATGAGGAATGAATTGGACTTAGTAAGTGACGGTCGGAGCCCGCTGTAGCTCCTCGATGCATTGATAGGTCTCCTGAGACAAACTAGTGACTTGGCACAAGGCCTTGACAAAATCTTATTTGTAGTCTTGGCATAAGGCCTTGATTATGTGGTTATGATAGTGTGACATTATGCATTATATCATTATGAAAGTGGTTATTTATATTTCATGTGATTATTTTACTAGTAGAATATCCATGTGAATAAGTAAATGGAATTATTTAATTTTTTCCATATTATGCAGAAGTTTAAGTTTAAAAGGCTTTTGTTTTAGTTATACATTGCCTTAAATGTTTCTGCTTATTTATGAATGTTTACGCTATATTGTTATCCTTACTGGGTATCTGAGCTCACCCCTTTCTCTGTTTTATTTTTCCCAAGATGTTAATAAGTTAGTTATGAGTGACTTTCAGGCATAATCTAGAATGTTTGGAAGTTTCTAATGGAATAATTTAGTGTTGTTTTTCTTTTCATGTTGTAGTGTTGACATTATGAATGTATCTAGTATTTCCAAGGATACTAAACTAATCAGTCTTTTGGGACATTATTTCCTTGTATCATTCCAATGTTATGTAATAATGCAGCGACTCTGGGTAACTGGGGTCGGGGCATTACAGTTGGTATCAGAGGAAGTTTATTACAAACCTTGGAAGATAGATTTAGATAAACTATGATTATATCATGTAGTCCTAAGATAGACTTTGAAGATTAGTATAGAATAACTTCCCAGAATTTTGGTATTGTAGAGATTTTGTGAGTTTATAAGCAATACATCCCTATATGGATATGAGCAGGTAGAGGCGGCTCTGAAACATATGTACTTAGGGGTAAAACTCGAAAACACCACTTTGAGCTAGACTCGAATGGGAACCGGTGCACGACAATGGTCCTTGCTGCACTCTTGGTTACGACACTCCTGGGGGATATAATTAGGATATTTTACATTTTCTTTACAAACTAATTTGAAGTATTTTATTATAATATGATAATAAATGACCTTGGATAATCCTAAGGTGTTTCAAATTGAAAATATGGTGTCATGATATTATCTAAATGATTTTATGACTACTGATACTCACACAATGATTTCTGTTTTTATTCAATGGATGGATTCCAAGGAAGTCATAGAAACTTTGATAATGATGTAAAAGGTGTGAATGGTGGTGAGAATGAGCAAAAAAATGGAATGTTGATCCGTGTTCAAGGTATCATGTTCATGTCAAATCAGTTTTACAAAAATATGATCAAAAACATATATAATATCCAACTCCTGGACTCAAAAAAGAAGAGAAAGATGATGAATGATAATAGCTCTAGAAGTGGATACAATGGAGAAAAGAATACTCAATTTCCATCATGTAAGAAATGTGAAAGGAGACACCCAGGAAAGTACCTCAATGGAACAAAGAAATGCTTTACGTGTGGGAAAGAAGAACATAAAGTGAAGAATTGCTGAAGAAAAATGAAGAGTACTATGGAAGAAAATAAAAATGGTCCTAAGAATCCATTTATAGTCATTTTCTGTAAATGTATGGGACCAGTCCATTACTCGAGTGAATGCCCTATTCTATTGGATATTTTCTTAGTCAAAGAAGAAGCTATGTGTGTAACACCCGAGACTTTTATGTTATATAAATAATCAAAGGAATCTTTTTCTACACAACACTTGCTTGGCTTGCTTTACACGCAATCGCAACCTTCCTCGATAGCTTGCGTCGTACGCAATACCGAGTTTCACTAAACAACAATATGCTATTAAAACTAGCCGTTATGAATAGTAATAACCACTTTTTGAAATTTTATAAATTTTATTTTTCAAAATGGACTTCATTTTTGGACTCATAATATCGAAATTAGCCTAGGGTGAAATTTTGGTATTTTTCTGAAAACTTTCAATTTTTGATGAATAGTGAAACCACTAAGTGGTAGGTTAAAAACTGAATTTTGCATAAAACTTAATTTTACCACTTCTGTGAATGGAATTTCAAAAATCTGACAGACACGGTTGATATCAGTAAGTAAAATGTGGTTCAATGAGATAAAAATAATTTTTTTGGTGAATAGTAACTTTTTACTATTTTTACCGCGGTTAATAGTAAATAGGGTAACTAAGGGTAAATATGATATTAATATTACCCTAACACATGTCCTAATTCTATTGGACAAGTGTAATTCGACCAAAAACAAACTTAGGAATAAAATATGACCATTTAGGCCCACTTGGATTAGATTAGGACATTTATTATTAATTTATTTAAAGAAGGGTTAAAATAGTTAAAATCAAAGTTTAATAAGTAAATCATTTTTAATATGGGGTTATACATAAGATAAATTAGATTGTAAATATTCATTAGAAATATAAAAAGATTTTCTACATGATGGAATTTTATTTGTAATTTTTAGACATCAAATAATTTAATTTATTTATGACACAATGATGATGCAGTAATTATCTTATTAATGAAATATTGACATAATTGATGTTATAAACACCAAAATAAATATAATTTGAGACTTTTTATGAATTCCACTAATTTTCTAGGTTACTATGATATATTATTGTTGATGTAATCAACTTGGTTCGAACATATAATTCTGTTATGACTTTCACAAAAATCATATATCAAATAGTGTCAAAATTGACACAAAATAGTTTTTAAATCAAATATTATATTATTAATTGTTATTTTATTCCTAAAAATATAAGGTTCGTCCAAATGACTTAGATAAGGATATATATATTAATAATAAACAATTTGGGGTTCGTTTGGCATGTTATAGTAAGTGTATTAACCATATAGTGAAAGAAAACAAAAAGACATGGTAAAAGTTAAATTATTTAACTTAGAGTTAAATCTAATTGATAAGGTTAAAATAATACCCTAAACTTGTCTAAATCCTATTGTTTGATAGGATTTCGACCCATCCCCACCTTATCTTCTAAATAAGACCCTTTGGAACCATTATAAACCGATTTTGACTTTAATATAAAATAATATTTTGAGATATTCCTAAGGTGCCCCTCTCCTCCCTTATAAAAGGGCACCTCCTCCCCCTCCTCCTCACACCAATTTGAGCACTCAAGCTCGGACAACCCCTGACATTTTCTCCTCTCCACTTCCCTAGAATAATCCTAGAGGTCCTGGTCTTCTCCAAAGACCAATATTAGTTCATTAAGTGGAGGATTCAAAGAGGCGTTCCAAAGAAGAGGTAATATCCATTACCGATCTTTTCAATTTCTTTCTTCTTCAACTTCTTCTTCTTTAGTTGTTTAATGATAAAGTAATAACATCAGTATTACTTACATACTGATATGTTATTATAAATATGAAACAACCCTAATTCACCTTCTATCCATCCTACGGAAAAATGAAATCACCGCGCGTGCGTACGTACGGAATACCGTCTCCACGCCGTGGTGTAATCTATTTTCCACCATCACCTTACAAGGATGGGTATAATGGTGTAATGAGTAACTATATATGATTATTATGAAGTAATATTGATACTGAAATAATATATATATACTCCAATACAATTCCACGATCATAGGAACGATATCATCACTCGTGCGTACGTACGGAATACCGTCTCCACGATGTGATGCGACTCGTTCTACATGATCTTCATTTCATAATAATTATATAAATGAATTGAATGAATGAATATGGAATATACTACACTAATACCATTCTGGAAATGAATTATCTATAACCTAAAGATAAGAATAAGGATTTATTCGACAAAACACGCATAAGAACAAAAAGTTATAAAGACCCGAGTAACAAGTAACAATGAAATATTACTAACAAGAAGCTAATAATATGACCATATATGATCTCATATCAATATGTATGATTCTGGAATAAGTCAATAACATTATTTAAACCATTATACAGGAGCTTCGGACACGAACAAAGCAAATCGGACCTAAGGTAAGGGAAATATCACAATCTCATTTTTATCCGAGATTGTTTATTCGTAAGTATTTACTGGGGTGTATTTTATCATCCACATCCATGTTTAATCAATATGTAATATTATTTCCATCCACCTACAATTGTTTAAATCCATTTTTACCCTTCGGTGAGTTTTTAGTAATATGTACGAAAGGAATCTTTTGTCGTTTTTCGTACGAGGTACTTTTTGACTTTTCCGACAAAAGTACGAAGAATGTTTTTTTAACTTATACGGCATGAATGGATTTTTAAAACAAAATTTCCAAGAATCTTCCTTTACAAGTTTTCAAGTTTATTTTTAATCAACTTCTTTTATTTTAAAGTCGTATGACATGTTATGAAAGGAAAAATGTTTTTGAAGTAGAAAGGATATTTTCCTCAAGAATGGAGTTCAAGTATTTTATCAAAATTATTTTCCATCTAAGATAATAAAAGGGTTCTGTTTTTATCCCTATTATTACATGTATTTGATTATGTTGTGATGGAAATATTTTTACGAATTCCTTTATCTTATATGAATTGTTTTATGATGTCATGTTGTTTAAGAATCCCATTTTTATTACATGGGTTACGCTATGATGTATGGTTTATGATTATGTGGCACACATAAGAAAGGATTCATTATAAGATGGGTGGGACCTATATCTCCCTCCAATGCATTGGGTAAAGATTTTATATCTCATGAGATAGACAGGGCTGGAACGGTAGGTTATACCGGTTCAGTGAAACAGGACTGAAACGAGGGTTACTCGATTCAGAAAGGGACTTTGTCCACTAAGATAGTCTTGGCAATGAGTCTTGACTAACAAGAAATGATTTTCCATGATTATGTGTGCATGCCACAAAGTTTCAAGTTTTATGTTATGATTATGGGGATCTCATTTTCACTTCTATGATTTGTTCCATGTTAAGATATTATGATCTCTTTTGCAGGTTATAATTTTCAAAAAGATATGATATGATTTTTATTTGCTTTATTTGCCCTTACTGAGCATTTGAGCTCACCCTTTTATGTTTTCTTTTCCCCAGGTCAGGAAGATGGATATTAAGTAGAATATGCTAAAAGGGACCCTAGATATGATGAAATAAATGGGAGACACTGTAGAAGATTTATGAACCAGTTGTTTATGTTTCCCAGTTTCTAAAGACACTATACCTATACGGTCCTTTGTGGTTTTGTCATATGTTGTAATAAGTGTGCTTCAATTTTTAAGTATTAACAATGTATGTAAAGTATGGGTCATTATAGTTGGTATCAGAGGAAAGGTATAGTCAACCTTTGGAAACTAGGATGTGAAAGCCTTAGTAAGAACCCTAAGGATAAGTCTAAGCATAGAACACAATCTTAGTGTTTTAGAAATGTCCTTGAATAACCTAGGATAAGACATTAAGCATGAAAATTTTATTCTTGAATTATGTGGTTTTCCTATTATAATTAGTGTTGCTCACACTATTCTTCTTGGTTTTAGTCAATGGCTGGAACCTGAAGGAACCGTGTTAATGCGGAATGCGATGGGCAATGCAATGATTGTCCCCCTGAGCAACCAAACGATATGGGAGCTGGAATGCAAAATCTTGTAGCCATGCTCACACAACTTTCTCAAGCTATGAATCATGCAGGACTTCCAAAAGAGAAAAGGAAGGAGCAACATTCTGTTGAATCCTTCATGAGGCAGCGTCCACCTTCTTTCAGTGGGTCTACTGATCCATTAGTTGCTGAACAATGGATTAGTACTACTGAAAAGATATTTTCAGTTCTTCAATGTTCTGAACATGATAAAGTCATCCTAGCAGTGTATCGTTTGGAAGGAGATGCTGATCAATGGTGGAATCTTATTAAGAATACGAGGCAAAGGGATGAAATTGAGTCTATGGAATGGGACGAGTTCAAGAACTTATTTTTCAATAAGTACTTCCCTCGTATTCTCCGAACAAAGATGGAGAAAGAGTTCCTTGAACTGAAACAAAGGGATGATGAATCTGTTAGTACCTATGAAGCAAATTTTACAAGACTTGCAAGGTACGCTTCTGGTATTATTATCCAACCTGAGAGTAAGATCGATCGATTCTTTAGTGGCATAAAACCAAGTCTTCGAAGGGCGTTAGCCATAAGAGACTTCAATAGCTACGAGGAAATAGTTCGATGTGCTCTCAAAGTCGAGATGGAGATTGGAGTAACCCATCAGTCACATGGGTTTGATAAGAAGAGGAAGATGGAATTCAAAGAAAAATCTAAAGAGCACACGGAAAAGAAGATGATCTTTTCCTTATGCTCAAACTGTGGAAAGAAACATGGAGGGAGTTGTCTTAAAGGGACAAGTAAATGTTTTAAATGTGGAAAATAAGGTCATCGGGCATTTGAATGCCGTGATAATGGGAAGAAGATGTCTAATGACGCAAACAAAGGAAGGGATACACAGAATGAACCTACTACACTTCAATGTTTCAAGTGCAAGGAGATGGGGCATTATGCCAATCAATGCCCAAATCCAAGGGTTGATGATGATGGTCGACGTCAACAAAATCTTAAGGCCAAAGACAAAGGAAAGTCACATGCAATTTCTATCAGCGATGTGGAGTACGATAACGAAGTGGTGAAAGGTACACTTACCATCCACTCTAAAGTAGCAAATGTTTTATTTGATTCTGGATCCACCCAATCTTTTATTTCTAAAGAATTTTCTAAGGGTATCACCGTATTACCTCAACAATTAGATGTTGAGTTAGCTGTGACAACACCTAATGGCACAACAGTCGCATCAGAAGTTTATAATTCTTCTCCGATCGAAGTTTGTGGGAAAGTGCTTCCTGCAAATCTTGTGATCCTTCCTTTAGTGGAATTTGATGTGATTCTTGGCATGGATTGGATTTCTCTACATGGAGCTCATATCAATTGCCAAAGAAGGGAAGTCACATTTCATATTCCAGATCAATCTATGATCGTCTATCAATGCAAGGATGAACATAACCTTCCAGTGGAAATTTCTTCCATTTTATGGGTATTGATTCCACTAAATGAAGGTTATTTATCTCAAATGGTTGGTGAGAAACTCACGATTAAGAATATGTCCATTATACGAGAGTTTGATGATGTCTTTCCGGATGAATTACCGGGTCTTCCACCAAATCGTGAAGTTGAGTTTTCAATAGAACTCGTACCGGGTGCTTTGCCTATTTCAAAGACACCTTATAGAATGGCCCCAATTGAGTTACAGGAATTGAAGAAGCAACTCCAAGAGAATCTTGATAAGGGATTCATACGCCCTAGTGCGTCACCTTGGGGAGCACCTGTTCTATTTGTTAATAAGAAAGATGGATCAATGAGACTCTGCATTGATTATAGAGAACTTAACAAGATCACTATCAAGAACAAATATCCTCTCCCACGCATTGATGACTTATTTGACCAACTACGCGGAGCTCAATACTTTTCCAAGATTGATCTTTGTTCAGGGTATCATCAATTAAGGGTCAAAAGGGAGGATATACCAAAGACGGCTTTCCGTACAAGGTATGGACACTATGAATTTATAGTGATGCCATTTGGTCTTACTAATGCCCCTGCTATCTTCATGGATCTAATGAATAGAGTCTTTAGAGACTATCTTGATCAATTTGTGGTAGTCTTTATAGATGATATTCTTGTCTATTCAAAGAGCAAGGAAGAGCATGAAGATCACTTGAGAATTATATTGAAGACCCTGAGAAAGGAGAAGCTTTATGCCAAATTTACCAATTGTGAATTTTGGCTTCAAAAAGTTGCATTTTTGGGTTACATAATCTCAAAAGAGGGGATATCTGTGGATCCAGCAAAAACAGAGGTTATCGAAAGATGGTCGAGACCAACAACGGTAACTGAGATTCGAAGTTTTCTTGGTTTGGCTGGATATTATCGACGTTTTGTAAAAGATTTTTCACGATTATCTAATCTACTCACCAAGTTGACTCGGAAAGGAGTTAAGTTTGTCTGGACAGGGGAATGTGAAGAGAATTTCAAGGAGTTGAAAAGAAGGTTATCCAGTGCACCTGTGCTCACACTGCCTTGTAGTGGAGAAAGGTTTGTGATCTACAGTGATGCATCCAAGAAGGGATTGGGGTGTGTTCTTATGCAAAATGATATGGTGATAGCTTATGCCTCACGACAGTTGAAAATCCATGAGCAAAATTACCCAACACATGATTTGGAGTTGGCTGCGGTAATCTTTGCATTAAAGATTTGGAGGAATTACCTTTATGGTGAAAGGTGTGATATTTATTTTGATCATAAAAGTTTAAAGTATATTTTCACACAAAAGGAGCTGAATATGCGTCAAAGAAGATGGTTGGAGCGGATTAAGGATTATGACTGCTCAATCCATTACCACCCTGGGAAAGCAAACAAGGTGGAAGATGCATTAAGTCGACAAGACCATGCTAGTTTATCCATGATGAGGATCACAAAAGATCCAATATTTATGGATTTACAAAGGATGGATCTTGTAATTATAATGGAAGGGGAAAAATCATATCTTTCTCAAATGAATGTTCAACCATCTATACATGTGAAGATTAAAGAGGCACAGAAAGAAGATGTCGAGTTACAAAAGAAGGTGAGAAATGTTCCTGAATTCAACCTTGATTGTGATGGGATAATAAAGTTCAGGAATCGGGTTTGTGTTCCTTCCATCCCCGAATTAAAGAAGGAGCTGCTGGATGAGGCTCATAGTTCTTCATTCTCTATTCATCCTGGAAGCACGAAGATGTATAGGGACCTAAAAGAGTACTTCTGGTGGGATGGCATGAAAAGAGATGTTGCTGAATATGTCTCTCGATGCTTGGTTTGTCAACATGTTAAAGCTGAGAGACAGAAGTCTAAGGGGATGTTACAACCATTACCCATACCCGAATGGAAATGGGAAAACATCACTATGGACTTTGTCACAGGACTTCCTAAAACATCCAAAGGCAATAATGCTATTTGGGTCATAGTTGATCATCTTACAATGTCTGCACACTTCATTGCTATTAGAGAGGATTTCTCTCTAGATCAGCTTGCCAGGATATATGTAAAGGAAGTGGTAAGATTGCATGGAGTGCCACTTTCTATTGTATCTGATCGGGATCCAAGATTTACCTCGAAGTTCTGGCGAAGTCTTCAGCATACTCTGGATACAGAGTTGAGTTTCAGCACTGATTATCATCCCCAGACAGATGGTCAGTCTGAGAGAACAATTCAAACCCTAGAAGATATGTTGAGAGCTTGCTCTATGGATTTCAAAGGAGGTTGGGATCAACACCTACCTTTGGTGGAATTTTCTTATAATAATAGCTTTCACTCCAGTATTCAGATGGCTCCTTATGAAGCTCTCTATGGAAAGAAATGCAGGACTCCAACTTGCTGGGATGAAGTTGGGGAAAGAAAGCTATTAGGACCTGATCTTGTTGATGAAATGGAAGAAAAGGTCAGATCTATTCAACAACACATAAGCGCAGCTCAGAGTCGACAGAAAAGTTATGCCGACAACCGAAGAAAAGACCTAGAGTTTGAAGTGGGTGATAAAGTGTTCTTACGAATATCTCCCTGGAAGAGGGTTATGAGATTTGGAAAGAAGGGGAAGTTGAGCCCTAGATATATCGGTCCTTTCGAAATACTGGATCGTGTTGGGAAGGTAGCTTACCGATTGGCGCTTCCACCGAATCTCTCTCAAGTTCACGATGTGTTCCATGTATCTCTCCTGAGAAAGTACATACCAGATCCTTCACATGTACTCAGCTCAGAAGTTGTACCGCTGGAGCAAGATCTTTCTTATGAAGAACAGCCGATAGAGATTCTGGATCGTAGCGAAAAAGTCCTACGAAACAAGACCACTCGATTGGTGAAAGTTTTATGGGGGAACCACCAACTTGAAGAAGCTACATGGGAGCTTGAGGATATGATGAGGGAGAAGTATCCTCATCTGTTTGTTACAAAGTGACGAATTTCGAGGGTGAAATTCTTTTTAAGGGGGGTAGAATGTAACACCCGAGACTTTTATGTTATATAAATCATCAAAGGAATCTTTTTCTACACAACACTTGCTTGGCTTGCTTTACACGCAATCACGACCTTCCTCGATAGCTTGCGTCGTACGCAATACCGAGTTTCACTAAACAACAATATGCTATTAAAACTAGCCGTTATGAATAGTAATAACCACTTTTTGAAATTTTATAAATTTTATTTTTCAAAATGGACTTCATTTTTGGACTCAGAATATCGAAATTAGCCTAGGGTAAAATTTTGGTATTTTTCTGAAAACTTTCAATTTTTGATGAATAGTGAAACCAATAAGTGGTAGGTTAAAAACTGAATTTTGCATAAAACTTAATTTTACCACTTCTGTGAATGGAATTTCAAAAATCCGACAGACACGGTTGATATCAGTAAGTAAAATGTGGTTCAATGGGATAAAAATAATTTTTTGGTGAATAGTAACTTTTTACTATTTTTACCGCGGTTAATAGTAAATAGGGTAACTAAGGGTAAATATGATATTAATATTACCCTAACACATGTCCTAATTCTATTGGAAAAGTGTAATTCGACCCAAAACAAACTTAGGAATAAAATATGACCATTTAGGACCACTTGGATTAGATTAGGACATTTATTATTAATTTATTTAAAGAAGGGTTAAAATAGTTAAAATCAAAGTTTAATAAGTAAATCATTTTTAATATGGGGTTATACATAAGATAAATTCGATTTTAAATATTCATTAGAAAGATAAAAATATTTCCTACATGATGGTATTTTATTTGTAATTTTTAGACATCAAATAATTTAATTTATTTATGACACAATGATGATGCAGTAATTATCTTATTAATGAAATATTGACATAATTGATGTTATAAACACAAAAATAAATATAATTTGAGACTTTTTATGAATTACACTAATTTTATAGGTTACTATGATATATTAGTGTGGATTTAATCAACTTGGTTCGAACATATAATTCTGTTATGACTTTCAAAAAAATCATATATCAAATAGTGTCAAAATTGACACAAAATAGTTTTTAAATCAAATATTATATTATTAATTTTTATTTTATTCCTAAAAATCTAAGGTTCGGCCAAATGACTTAGATAATGATATATATATTAATAATAAACAATTTGGGGTTCGTTTGGCATTTTATAGTAAGTGTATTAACCATATAGTGAAAGAAAACAAAAAGACATGGTAAAAGTTAAATTATTTAACTTAGAGTTAAATCTAATTGATAAGGTTAAAATAATACCCTAAACTTGTCTAAATCCTATTGGTTGATAGGATTTCGACCCATCCCTACCTTATCTTCGAAATAAGACCCTTTGTAACCATTATAAACCGATTTTGACTTTAATATAAAATAATATTTTGAGATATTCCTAAGGTGCCCCTCTCCTCCCTTATAAAAGGGCACCTCCTCCCCCTCCTCCTCACACCAATTTGAGCACTCAAGCTCGGCCAACCCCAGCCATTTTCTCCTCTCCACTTCCCTAGAATAATCCTAGAGGTCCTGGTATTCTCCAAAGACCAATCTTAGTTCCTTAAGTGGAGGATTCAAAGAGGCGTTCCAAAGAAGAGGTAATATCCATTACCGATCTTTTCAATTTCTTTCTTCTTCAACTTCTTCTTCTTTAGTTGTTTCATGATAAAGTAATAACATCAGTATTACTTACATACTGATATGTTATTATAAATATGAAACAACCCTAATTCACCTTCTATCCATCCTACGGAAAAATGAAATCACTGCGCGTGCGTACGTACGGAATACCGTCTCCACGCCGTGGTGTAATCTATTTTCCACCATCACCTTACAAGGATGGGTATAATGGTGTAATGAGTAACTATATATGATTATTATGAAGTAATATTGATACTGAAATAATATATATATACTCCAATACAATTCCAAGATCATAGGAACGATATCATCACTCGTGCGTACGTACGGAATACCGTCTCCACGATGTGATGCGACTCGTTCTACATGATCTTAATTTCACAATGATTATATAAATGAATTGAATGAATGAATATGGAATATACTACAGTAATACCATTATGGAAATTAATTATCTATAAACTAAAGATAAGAATAAGGATTTATTCGACAAAACACGCATAAGAGCAAAAAGTTATAAAGACCCGAGTAACAAGTAACAATGAAATATTACTAACAAGAAGCTAATAATATGACCATATATGATCTCATATCAATATGTATGATTCTGGAATAAGTAAATAACATTATTTAAACCATTATACAGGAGCTTCGGACACGAACAAATCAAATCGGACCTAAGGTAAGGGAAATATCACAATCTCATTTTTATCCGAGATTGTTTATTCGTAAGTATTTACTGGGGTGTATTTTATCATCCACATCCATGTTTCATCAATATGTAATATTATTTCCATCCACCTACAATTTTTTAAATCCATTTTTACCCTTCGGTGAGTTTTTAGTAATATGTACGAAAGGAATCTTTTGTCGTTTTTCGTATGAGGTACTTTTTGACTTTTCCGACAAAAGTACGAAGAATGTTTTTTTTAACTTATACGGAATGAATGGATTTTTAAAACAAAATTTCCAAGAATCTTCCTTTACAAGTTTTAAAGTTTATTTTTAATCAACTTCTTTTATTTTAAAGTCGTATGACATGTTATGAAAGGAAAAATGTTTTTGAAGTAGAAAGGATATTTTCCTCAAGAATGGAGTTCAAGTATTTTATCAAAATTATTTTCCATCTAAGATAATAAAAGGGTTCTGTTTTTATCCCTATTATTACATGGATTTGATTATGTTGTGATGGAAATATTTTTATGAATTCCATTATCTTATATGAATTGTTTTATGATGTCATGTTGTTTAAGAATCCCATTTTTATTACATGGGTTACGCTATGATGTATGGTTTATGATTATGTGGCACACATAAGAAAGGATTCATTATAAGATGGGTGGGACCTATATCTCCCTCCAATGCATTGGGTAAAGATTTTATATCTCATGAGATAGACAGGGCTGGAATGGTAGGTTATACCGGTTCAGTGAAACAGGACTGAAACGAGGGTTACTCGATTCAGAAAGGGACTTTGTCCACTAAGATAGTCTTGGCAATGAGTCTTGACTAACAAGAAATGATTTTCCATGATTATGTGTGCATGCCACAAAGTTTCAAGTTTTATGTTATGATTATGGGGATCTCATTTTCACTTCTATGATTTGTTCCATGTTAAGATATTATGATCTCTTTTGCAGGTTATAATTTTCAAAAAGATATGATATGATTTTTATTTCCTTTATTTTCCCTTACTGAGCATTTGAGCTCACCCTTTTATGTTTTCTTTTCCCCAGGTCAGGAAGATGGATATTAAGTAGAATATGCTAAAAGGGACCCTAGATATGATGAAATAAATGGGAGACACTGTAGAAGATTTATGAACCAGTTGTTTATGTTTCCCAGTTTCTAAAGACACTATACCTATACGGTCCTTTGTGGTTTTGTCATATGTTGTAATAAGTGTGCTTCAATTTTGAAGTATTAACAATGTATGTAAAGTATGGGTCATTATAATGTGGAAATAAATGGTTGGAGAAATATTTAAAAGTATCAGTGCTCCTTGTTGATGGGATTACTCTGGAATACTTTTCTCTTGTATTTGTAACCCTGCAGTTTGTCATGTGAAAATGATATTTGAGGAATACTCATCTTTTCTCTTGTGGATATAGTTATAAAAAAACATTTGGTTTTATTTTATCATTGCGTTTGAGGCAATTACAAGTTATTATATTTTGGGATGAAAATGAAAGGCATGAGATAAAATTTGTGGTTAAATTATGTTATGGTTATTTTGAGGAATTTATCTCATTTTGGTAATTTTATAAAATATAGTTTTTGAAAAAGGAAAACACGCAGACCGTGTGACAACCTGTCGTGTCGGACAAAGCTGTGGGAATCGAACCCACAACCAGAGTGCGATTGGGATTTATCACCTACCACTGGACTATGTGAAGTCCCTGGTTAGTGTTACTAATTATTTTTAGTTAAATGATTTTATTGTTCAATAATAAGTCGATTTGGGATCTTATGTATTATCAAATGAATACCCTTAGTATAGGAAAATGATTTGGTGATTAAGTGATAAATGTTATTTTGGAAGATGTTCACTTTTTTGGGAACACTATATGCCCAAGGAAAATAGAATACTATGGGATTTCATTTGAGGAGTAATGGGGGATTTTTATATATGTTTTTATTGTGGATTTATAGTGATTTGTGTTATTTATGAAAATGATTAACCAATAATATATAATATGTGATTAGGTTAATTACCTTTAATTATGTGACTTTAAGAGTAGTTGATGTCATTTGGAGATACAATTTAACATGGAAGAATACATAACCAAATTCTTCTATGATTTGGGTTTCAATATTAGTTTGGATTATATTGAAGGATTTTAAGGACAATTGTTTATTGAATGGTATTTATTTAACTTTGGGGTATTGTTGGTTTAATTTTAGAAATTAAGACTAGTGTTTCTTTCTCTAAAGGGATATTCTTTTGGGGGATCATCAGATGTTGTACTAACCATTTTGGTTTTGATTAATCTCTAAATAAAAGATAAATATATAGTTTATCCTTAGTGGATCATGTGATTATATAAAAGTTTATTCTAGATCTTCTAGTGTGACCAAGTCTTATTGAATACTCATCATTTTAAAAAATGAGTTAGTGGTAGAAATTTATTAAATAATGAAAATCTACTTAAAAATTAATTATATCTCTTTATGTTCTTAGTCAATCTCATAAATGAATTTCTCATATTTAAGAAATGTAACTTAATTTTTTTTTGTATGTTTACTTTTTCTATTGGAAAACTAATGACCATTTGTCACATCAAAAGTTTATGGTGTTATTGTTGTTAACTTTCTTCTGATCATGTTTTATATCCCTCTTTATCAGAACTTGACACTTATTTTATCTTCCATATCGAGGCTTTCTTACATGGAATCCTAGTACGGGTTATCTTTGGTGACCTTTGTACTTCTCTTTATTTCTTTTAAAGTGATAGTTTTATTGACTCTTTTTCCGATGTGGGACATTCCATTATATTCCCAAGCCCAATTTTAAAAATTATGAGGACGCAATTTATTTAAGGAGGGAAGAATGTAACACCTCAAGATTTCATAGTACGTTAGTTCTTCAAAGTAATACAATAACTTACACTACACGCAACATCGAGTTCAAGCACACCACGACTTACCAAACTAGCCGTTCAAAAGCGGTTATGAATAGTATTAATAGGATTTTGAACTTTATATAGCCGTTATAATTTTAGAATCCATATTATGAGTTTCTTAGAAATAATATAAGGAAAAATTAATTTTTTTCAGATAGAAAAGTATTTTTCAAAAAAATGAAATTTTACCGCCTTTTAATTGTGAACCCTTTTTAAATCCATTATTTGAAACTTTTATATATTCAATTTGACAAAATAAACTTCTTCTTTGGTATTGGGACATAATAATTTAGTTTTAATAATTTTTTTGTGTTTTTCTGATAACTTTCATATTTGGGTGAATAGTGAAAAATAATATATTTTAATTAAAACAACTTTTTTAATCAAAATAATTTATAGTGTAAAACTATAAATATGAATGGTTTTGATGTATAATTAGATTATATTTTTACTATTTAATCCAATTTTGGTCGATGGAAGTAATTTCACTTTGAAATTAGACATAAACAAATGTCTATCTTTTGGTAGTTATTATTTCATAACAAAACACTTTTTGGTTTTGACAACGAGAATTAATTTTAAACAAATAAATGAAATTTATATGTTTTTAATTTGGTAAAACAGAATTCATTTTTGAATTCATAATATCAAAATTATCTTAGGGTTAATTTTTGGTATGTTTCTGAAATCTTTTAATTTTTGATGAATAGTGAAAAACACTGAGTTATAGTTTAAAACTGAATTTTTATTTAAATAGTTATTTATTTTATTTAAATTTATTTTAGGTGAAAATAGATAAATAATACCCTTATATGTTCAATTTAATTAATTTGATTCATTTTTTAATAATATTAGATATATAAAATTTTATTGAACTTTTCACTGTCTTTTACCCACCTCCTAGAAGAATTTGTAAATTCACATAAAACTTAATTTTACCTCTTCTGTGGGTTGTATTTCCAAAATATAAGAGACACAGTTAATATCAAGGATTAAAATGTGGTTCAATAAGATAAAAATAATTTTTGGTGAACAGTAACTTTTTACTTTTATGTACCACGGTTAAAAGTAAATAGGGCAATTAAGGGTAAAAATGATATTATTATTACCCTAACACATTTTATAATTCTATTGTATAAGTATAATTTGACCAAAAAAACTTAGGAATAAAATATTAACCTATTTGTTCCACTTTGTTTAGATTAGGACATTTATTATTATTTAATTCAAAGATGAGTTAAAATGGTTAAAATCAATGTTTAATAACTAAACCATTTTTAATATAGGGTTAAAAATTAGATAAATTAGACTATAAATATTAATTATAAAGATAAAATTATTTCCTACATAATGGTATTTTATTTATATTTTTTAGACATTAAATAATGTAATTTATTAATGACACAATGATGATGCAGTAATTACCTAATTAATGAAATATTAAAATAATTGATATTATAAATATGTAAATAAATGTAATTTGAGACTTTTTATGAATTCCAATAATTTTCTAGATTAATATTACATATTAGGGTTGGTAAGGTAAATTTTTTTCGAATTAATAATTCTTTTATGAATTTATAAAAAACAAAATACCAAATAGTGTCAAAATTGACATAAAAGTGTTTTTAAATCAAATATTATACTATTAATTTCAATTCTATTCCTAAAAATCTAAGGTTCAGGCAAAGGACTTATATAATGATAGGTGTATCATTAATGAATCACTTTTGGTTCTCTTGTAAGTATATAGTATGTTTATTAACCGTATATTATAAAAATACAAAGAGTCATGGTAAATGTCAAACTATTTAACTAAGAGTTAAATCTAAATGTTAAGGTTAATATAGTGACAAAAACTTATCTAAAACCTATTGGTTGAGTGGTTTTATACCCATAACCACCTTATCCTTTAAAAAAATTCACTTTGGATCCATTAGAAACCAAAAATTATTTTACTATAAAATAATATTTTAAGTTTTTTCTAAGGGTCCCCTCACCCCTCTTATAAAAGGGCACTTCCCCTTATCTCAAATTCACACCTTCATAGCCTTTTGGATCGGGAAAAACCTTCCCAAATTTCCTCTCAACTTCCATAAATTCATCTTAGAGGCCCTCCTTTTCTTATAAATCCAACTTAAGGATCCATTTTGATCAAATCAAAAGGAAGAACCTTAAGAAGAGGTAATAATTTCACCACCCTCTTTCAAGTTATTTTCTTCTTCCACTTTTTCTTTATTTGTTATTTCCATTCTAAAATAATAACCCCAGTATCTTATATATTCTATGATGTTATTATAAATATGGTACATACATATTCCTTATTCTATCCATCATTTGAATGACATTTCACCATACGTACGTACGTACGAATTACCGTCTCCACGTCGTGGTGTAATTGTTATTGAATATATTATTATTTGGATGGGTATAATAATTATGTTTAATTAATGTAAATAATAAAATATAACATGATAATTATTATTTATATATGATATAACATACAATTATATATTATTTTAATATCAAAAAAATGATATTGTCACTCGTGCGTACGTATGGATTACCGTCTCTACGAACACGATGAGATTCATTCCCCATCGTATCCATTCAAGACTAAATTTCATTTGATGATTAAAAATAATGTTTTGAGACATGATATAATTATGTATATGAATAAGATACATCCCATCCATAACAAATATGGCTCACATAACAAATAATATAAAGGAAAACGAATCCGCTGACACCCAAAACGACGATAATAGTAAGATATTATTAACAAATCAATGTTAAACGAGCATATATGATATCATATTAATGTATATTATTCTTTTATAATTAAATAACAATTATTTAACCATTATAAAGGAGTTTAACCTACCCTAAACCAAGTAAAAATTACAAAGTTAGGGGTTTCTTATCTCACTTTTAATTCCATGAGATTTCCATTGTTCACTACTTATTTATTGCATGTGGTTTATGTACAGCCCATGATTGTATTCATTATGTAATATAATATAATTTATGGATATTTAAATAATCATTGTATTATCCTTATTTCATGGATGTATGTTTCATAAATTACCAAATTGATAAGGGAATTTGAAATTTCTATTTCCACTCATTCGGCTTTACGCATACTTCATTGATTATTTTACCCCAAGATTATGTGTAGAATAACTATTCATTTTCTTATGTCATAATTTCCACTCCCCTTTCTATGTATATAATTTTGATACACATAATCACTCCATTGATAAATTCTCAAGCCATCGATAAGAACCCAATAAGAGTAATTTTAACCCAATCTCCATTTGTTGGGTTAAATATCCAATTAATTGGTGTTGTTTTTACAAGAATATGTGTGAATATCCTCTGATTTATTTACAATTAATATCCAATAATATTTAGTGTATTTATATTTGTCACATATAATTATGTCGTTGATTTATCCATAACCTAAGCATATGGTCTTTATAAGAGATTTCATCTCAATTTACATTACATTGAGACTTCTTTGTTGTTATACACCAAATCACTTTTATATGGTGTATATAATTTACTTTGACATAATATATCATGAATCCCTTTATTCTCATGATATTATAAAGCTTTGATTACCTCAATTATTATTATTCATCTGTCACTCTTTTGGTTAGGAACTCTAACTAAAATATCATTTTAAAATGTTTTAAAGATTTATTATTTTAAATATTTCTCATTAATGTCCATGTTTTAAAAATGGTTTTAAGGATTTATTTATATGGGAATTAAAGTTTTAAAATTAAAATTCCTTTTAAAAGTTTCAAAGTGGTATGGGACACTTTTATTGAAAAATCTATTTTAAACAGCTTCTTGATAAATAGTGAGACTCTTAAATGTTTTCAAGAAAAAGGGGGATATTTCTCTTAAATAGTATTGATTATTATTTTCATCTATTTCAATATCATTCATTATTCTCTATTAAGGTTGATCTATTATGATACAAAACATAAATATTATATAGAAGGTTTTGTGATATGTTTGACTATGGATGCGTTATTTTTATTCCATTCAGGATTTATAGATAAAGTATTGACATTCTGTATGATAGTTTTAATATGAATGTTTATGTTATGTTTCAAACTTTTCATATGAGGAATGAATTGGATTTATTAAGTGATGGGTGGATCCCTCTATAGATCCTAGATTCATTGGTAGGTCTAATGAGACAAACTAGTGTCTTGGCACAAGGCCTTAACAAAATCTTATTTTTAGTCTTGGCACAAGGCCTTGACTATATGGTTATGATAGTATGATATTATGCATTCCATCATTATGAAAGTGGTTATTGATATTTCATGTGATTATTAGACTAGTATAATATCCATGTGAATAAGTAAATGGAATTATTTCATTTTAGTTTTTTGTCATATTATGCTGAAGTTCAAGTTTAAAAGGCTTTTGTTTTAGTTATACATTGCCTTAAATGTTTATGATTATTTATGAAAGTTTCTGCTATATTGTTATCCTTACTGGGCATCTGAGGTCACCCCTTTCTATTTTTTATTTTTTCCAGGATGTGAAGAAGTTAGTTATGAGTGACTTGCAGGCATAATCTTGAAAGCTTCGAGGTTTATAATGGAATAATTTAGTGTTTTTTTCTTTTCAAGTTGTAATGTTGACCTTATGAATGTATCTAGTATTTTCAAGGCTACTAAACTAATCGGTATTTTGGGACATTATTTCCTTGTTTCATGCCAATGTTATGTAATAATGATCCGAATCTGGGTAACTAGGTTGGGGTGTTACATGGTGAATATGACATATGTCTAACTGAAACAAAAGTGAGACAATAAATCCTTTACCTTAGATCTGAATTTCATTGTAAGTACTTTTAGCCTCTTGTATAATAAATTTAAATTTATTATAATTCAATAACATAACCATATACATACTTATAATATCATATATCATACACTTAATTCATTTCAATACATTTTTACTAATAATTCTTTATTAACATTGTCATTTTTGAGTGTTAACTGTTTCATTTTTTCTTGAGAATTTTGGTTTGGTGGATCTAGTAATTGTACTTTAATCATGGTTCCATCATATCTAGAATTTTATTAATAATATAAATATTATATATATATTTATTTATAGTTATCCATAGAAGGTATATATAGAAAAATGAATTACACCGTTCATGGAGATGGTAGACCTTATATACGCTTGAATGCTATTTTCACTTTTTTACATATGGAATCAAAGAAAGGTAAATAATAATAAAAATTTAATGGATCATTATTATATCATATATATCATATATTTTCATTAAATGTACCCTTATTACCATCCATGTAAATCAGAAATGAAAAACTAATCACATAGATTTGTGAAGGTGGTAGACCACATATATGCACGAGCGATGTTATTGTCTTCCAAAGGATGACAAGGTAAGAATGTAGATATGATATTATAATTAAATAAGCATAATTATGTCAAAAATTTCTTATATATATATTCACTACTTTATTTTTTATACCATTTATTTTATTTTTATATTAATTGAATAAATATCACGTTATTCCCGCTTAAGCATTTAAAGTAAGTATTCAATAAGATAAAATTAAAAATAAATTATCATGGTAAAAATAATTAATTTATATTTAAAATAAACATTTATAACCAAAATACTAATTTTTTATCCTAATGTAAATATTTTAGAGATGTAAATGTCATGAGAGTGACATTTCATATTTATTATTTTCTTAAAATAATATAAAGGTCATAATTACAGATAAATGGAACCAAGTGTTCATATATTAGACACATGGATAGGATTTCCATATAAAACTAATAAAATATGATAAATTAAAGTGTTATATAAATTTTAAAGCCTTATCCCATAGTTTCAACCCTATTTTACCAGTTTTACCCTTATCAAGGTGACAAATATTACCAAAGTTATTATTCATAATGAAAATGATACCCTTGATTATAAATATGGAATAAGGTTTTAAATATTCAATCTCTTAAAGTTTCAGAAATAAATTTTAATATAAATGTGTAAAACTCAATGGAAAACAGTTTTTTGAAAAATGTGTTTTTAAACAAACAATTTAACTTATATCAAAATCATGAATGTTTGTGATTAAAATAAAATTAGTTAGATAATTATAAATCAAATGGATCAAATAAAACATTAATTCCAAATAAAAATTATAATGGGACTTTTAGATTACTTGGTTTAATAAATTTGGGTATTTGAAATATCAGTATTTTTCACTGTTCGGTGAAAAATCAATCATTTTAGAAAAATCTAAAATTTTATGTTAATATTTATATTTTAATTTAAAAAATGATTATTATTTTATAAAATAATATTTCTAAAAGTTTTATGAATTAATCATAATTTCCACACACAAAATGGCATAAAATCATTTTTAAATAAAATCCATTTTTAAAGTATAAAATTACTTCCCTAAAAATCAATTGAGTATTTAATAAGAATTAAAAAATGAATTTGAATTGATTAGGAACATTAATAATATATTTTATAATGTGGTTACTCAATATTGATACCCACCAATTCAATATCTAGGTTATCACATTTAAATAATAATATTTTGTATATTATATCTTAATTTGCTTAAAGCTCGGTGTTGCTTGTTAAGAAATCTATTGAACACTTAAAATTATTTAAGATAATATAACTTAAAATAGTAGTATGTTAAATGTGGTTAAACTATTACTATAACATTCATCTTTGTTTCATTATTTTTTATTATTGGGTTTTTTCATTTGCATCATTTATATAGAAGTACCTTATTTTTTTATTGCAGCTTTTTCATGTGAAGGTTGGTGTGTGTGCATAAATAGGGTAAACCATCCCCCCTTGTCATTTTTATTTAAACCCTTGGTATTTATTGCTATCCTTTGGTTTCTGGGGAATGTCACCTAAAGTTAGTATCACCTCTGACCTGATCCAAGCCAATGGGTTTAGTAGGGAATTTACAAATGGTATTAGTTTGTTTGGTCTATCTGTTCGGATAGAAGTAAGGAGATAAGATGTGTTGATGTTAAGACCCATACAATACGAGGAAAATATTTTCTTAAATTTTCATTGGGATTTTACAAGAACGCAGTTTCTGACCACACTTGATTCTGAGGCCCGGTGTTCCCGGAATTTCTATCCGAAGTTTAGCTTGGGTACGTTCAGTGAACATATGAGTGGGAATTTCTAACTCTTGAACCGATGCTCGGAATCGAATTCCGAGGGCATCGATGGAATCGCAGCGCTGGTATTTGCTTAGGAACACCTTTTCCGGAGTTGTGTTTACACGAGAGAAGTTGTTAAATTTTTGTGGAAGGTAAAATAAAATTAAGCATAAATTTTATTTTTCTCTAAGTGGTTTAAATATTTGTGTGGAAGTTGGGGGAAACCACGCAACTTCCATTTGGAGGTTATGAGGCTAGTGGGGCCCACACGAACCCTACCCCTTCACCTTCCCTATCCTTCCATAACACTTCATTTAATTTGACAACTTGAGTTAATTATTTATGTGGATTAAATTCAACTTTTGAATTTTCAAACTTAAGTTGGGTTAATAAAATAAGTGAGGTACTTATTTTATTTTTGTTGGAGGCTTGTTGCTTGAGAGATTTGGGATAAAAGCTAAGGGATTCTTGAATATCTTCATATTATTCGTCTAAAAACACGAAGAACACGAAGAAAGAGAAGAACGCATCGATCTCCGACGAAGATCGCCAAATCCTCGGAGATCGACTACGCGACGCCTTGTACCGCGACGTGAACGATGCCTTATTCCGTGATGATTATCCTTTCGCGACGCCTCTTTCCACGATGGTTATCTCAATGACGAATCCTCACTAAACTTGTTCAATGAGGTAGGGGTTTATTTTTGTTCGTGATTACTACCTTGACGTTCTTCATGAAATATGACCATTTGCTAACGATTAACGAGAGGGGGGGCCGGACCGCACAAACACGGCCGACCCTCCTCCCTTATCGATGTTGTTGTTTCTAATGTGGATTGGAATGGGAATGGAATGGTGTCGTCGCACCGCGTGGGATCATACGGCAAGGAATGCGCGACGCCGTAGCGCCGTGCCGAGAAATCGAACAAGGTCGCGACGCCATCGCGCCGCGTGGGAGAAACCTGAAGACACCATGGCCGGAGCGGGGACGCGGCGGAGGGATGCGGGGCCGTCGTGCCGCGCTGGACGAACCAAGGCCACGACCAGTTCTGGGCCGCGGTGAAGCAGAGAGACTGGCGGCCGGTTCCGGGCCGCCGGCGTCAGAGCAGGGGGGGGGACCGGCCGTCGCCGGTCCCGTGGCGGCAGAAGATGGCCTGCCAGAGCACGCCGAGCGGTCAAGGAGAATCCAGGGGTTACAAACCCCCAACTTCCAGCTCAAGAGGCCCCCCATTATGGGGGCCGCGGTTACAAAAGACAGGGGGACAGGCGCCCCCCCCCCTCAAACGGCTCGGCCGTTTGGCCGATCTCTTGGCCAGCGCGCCGCGCCCAGGTCGGGCCGGCTGCCTGGCCGGTCTTCCAGGATGGGCCGCGCCCAGGCCGGGCTGGGCCACGTCCAAGCGGGCCAGACCCGGACCCGGTTCGTGCCGACCCTGGGGGTATCGAACCGGGTCGGACCGGGCCCAAACCCCTTACTACCGAACCTCTTCCGGCCGGTCGTCCATAACTTGAGCTACGTGCCTCCGATCGATGCAATGTTAGTTGCGATACGTTCCTTGGATCAATACGGTCGATTCGGTATATCGCACTCAAGGTTTAGGAATACTTTGGGTTCATCCGAGTTGGTTCGTACATGAAACCAACCGGGCCCTCGGAGTAGAAACGCTCATAACTTGAGCTCCGGACGTCCGATTGACGTGTCGTCAACTTTGTTGGATTTCCTCTTAGTGAGACGGATCTTTTGGCTTACTCCGCCCGAGGTTTGGACACAGGTGGAGTACAGTCAGGTTGGTTTTGACTTAAAAACCAACCAGGCCCCTGGGACAAAAAAGCCAATCACTTCCAGACCGGGCGTCCTATTGACGCGCCGTTTGTGACGCTGAGTTCCTGTTGACGATACGGAACTTTTGGATACATCAACTCCGGATTTTATGTCAGTTGATGTATCAGCCTCTCGGCTCGTGGAGCGGAACCTCCCAAACGAGCTTGTTGTGTGCGGGAACCCTAGAGCTGGCTGTATTTGCGACTGTGACGACGACGACAACTGTACATAGATCCTCAGTGGATTCGATGACGACGACTACAACACTCAGCGATCCTACGTGGATCAGTGCTATTGATCCTGTGTGGGTCCGATCTGGTGTGGGTCAGCGGTCAGAGGTTCTGTGTGAGCCAACGCCTACAGATCCTGAGTGGGTCCGATCCTGTGTGGGTCTTTGCGGGGGTTAGTTACCTATCGATACTTTGTGGGTCATTGCGTGGGTTAGTACCTATCGATCCTTTGTGGGTCCGACGTCTTAGATAAATTAGTGGCTACATCTGATCATCTCTATCGTCATACGAAGAAGTATACCTGTGTGAGCTGAATCCTGTTTTTCTTTCCTTGTGGTTTTTGTTGTGCTATCCTGTGTGTATTACGTTTTTCTTTCCTTTGTGGATTGGGTTGTGTTTTTCCTGTGTGTACTGGGTTGTACTTGGGCTTGGAGGTTGGAGCGAACTGGAATTGGTGACTTAGGTATATGTATGGGCATATACCTAAGCAGTGTCGGATGTTACTTCGTGATTGTATCTTTCCTTTGTGGATTCTGGGAGACCTTCGGGGGTCTCAGGGTCCCTACTGAGTAGGTTATACTCACCCCTTCATGGGATATGATCGCACTATGTTGTGTTGTTTGCAGACGACTGACAGCGCGGATCATGGTTGAGGCTTGCAGAGCAGGACGATACCTAGAGGTGGACCACTGGGCGAGATGTACTCGGAGCGGACGGCTGGTCCCGAGGAGCTGTGGAGGCTATCTATACTCACCCTTCAGGTAGGACTTCCAGTGGACGGCTCGATGCTGAGTCTTTACTTTTCAGTTGTTGTTTTCCCTTTCAAGTTGTACTTTACTTTTAGTTTGGGTTTGTATTCTGGCCCACTTACTTTTCCGCACTTACTGTTGTACTCAGTTTTTACTTAGTTTTTACTTCTACTGCATGCTTGCTCTATGGTTTTTTTTACTTTACAAATACAATGCCTTCCCTTTTTACTGGGATTTACGCCTTGGTGCTAGTCGCCAACCCCTGGCCTATGGAAGGCGGGCTTGGGGTAGTCACGGCACGAGCCCCGAGGACGGGTCGTGACAAATTGGTATCAAAGGAGTTCGGTTCTACCGCAGAACATTGGAGTCTGATCTTTTTCTATGTGAATCAATAGTGTTAAGATTATTGGGTGTGGTTATCAGTCCAGGGAGTCCAGTGTTGGTGCGGCGGCCGATGTATCCGTACACTAGGACCCTGACTTCTGATGTCTGACTTAATGCATGAAAAAATTGATTGCTTGTGTGTTTCAAGTTTTCTTTGTGATTACTTTATGTCAGCTCACCAGGTATACTGTTTGACCGTGGCACACCTGTTTCTTTTCAGGATAGCCCCATGACGGCAACCAGCTAGGGTTCCGAGAGTTTTGCGTGATGACACCCCACCGAGCGACGAGGCCTCGGTGCATGGCCCTTTGACAGCAGAGGCACCGGTGGTACCTCTACCCACCGAGCCACCGATGCTACTAGCCCCAGCCGTTGATGATGCACGTTTCCTTAGTGAACTGCACGAGTTTCAGCTCCAGCGACCGCCGAGGTTTCATGGGGAGACGGACCCCCAGGCAGCCAAGGACTGGCTAGAGGCAGTGGTACGGGTTTTCAGGTTAGTGAGGACACCAACAGACCTCATGGTGATCCTCGCAGCGAGCCTACTGCATACGGCAGCAGGTAGATGGTAGAGCTTGATGCTCTAGGTGCATGACGAGGCATCTCTCCTCTGGACGGACTTTGAGAGCCTCTTCTTCTCGGTGTTCGTCCCAGCCACCCTCCATGCGGTACGCATCTAGGAGCTTCTACAGTTGCGGCATGGCAGCTTGACGGTCGCCCAGTACTCGGCGAGATTTACCGATCTCTCACGCTACTCGACTGACATGGTACGAGACCCATTCTTCCGGGCCCAGACCTTTGAGTAGGGATTGAGGCATGAGATTAGGGCATCGATGATCCCCCTCAGCATTCCAACCCAGGAAGGAGTACTGGAGCGAGCCCTTTTGATCGAGAGCTTTCTTGCTGAGCCTTCATCAGCGCCCAGACCCACCGCAGGGTGGCATGTAGGTAGTCGACAGATGACTCATGGGTCCAGGCAGACCAAACCCTCAGGAAGACGACCTTAGGACACTGGCTCAGCTGTGCAGGGCACACAGCGTGGGGCCAGTCTTTTGAGAGGCAGACAGTGCTACGCATGCAGCGGGTAGGGCCAAATGACTCGTGACTGCCCGACCCTCCATGTCGAGGAGCAGCAGACGATTGTGGGACCACCCAGGCAGGGGCAGAGAGTCGACCGTGGTGGTTCGTAGGGAGCAGGCGGATGAGGCAGAGGAGCTGGCCAAGCCGCAGGTGGTGGGCGACGCTTTGTGGCTCTACCACCACCACCACCACCAGGAGGTCCACCCTAACCACAGGGAGTTGGTGGGTAGAGACAGGCACAACTCTAGGCAGCAGAGGCCTATAACCACAGTGTGCCTGAGATGATTCGAGGTACTATGTCTATTCCACCCTTGCTGTAGTTCTTATAGACACAGGAGTGAGTCATTCTTTCATAGCCGCTGCCCTTGTTCAGAGCTCGAATATTCCTATAGAGTCGTTGGCTCGATCCTTATAGATAGAGACTCCTACGGGAGTAGACTCGACGATTACGCACTGGTTCTGGCAATGTGAGCTTACTCTAGGAGGCGAGATCTTCGGCTGGTATCTTCTTGTAGCAGCGTCAAGGCCTTACGATGTCATCTTTGGCACGAATTGGTTATCTACAGTCCATGCTCAGATTGACTGTATTAGGTTCAAAGTGCGATGTGTACGCACCGACGGGAGAAGGTTCACCTTGATCGGTGAGAAGGGATCCTTCGCAGCACAGGATGAACTCTCACAGAGGAGAGGAAAACCCATCACTCATCAGTTGGCTAGCCTCATCTTAGGATCAGTTGATGTGCGGAGTCCTGGTTTTCCTGTAGTGGTGGATCAGTATGTGGAAGTTTTCCCCGACGACATCCCAGGGCTACCTCCTCGTAGAGAGGTAGACTTTTATATTGACCTGTACCCCGGGACATCCCCAATATCAACTCCAGCATATTGGATGGCCCCCACTGAGCTTCGGGAGCTACGGGTACAGTTGGAGGACTTACAGGGAAAGGGATTCATCCGACCCAGTGTTTCACCCTGGGCTTCCCCGATTTTGTTCACCTAGAAGGAGGATGGGAACTTGCGACTTTGTGTCAACTATCGTCGCCTGAACCAGGTGACAGTGAGGAACAAGTATCTGCTACCGAGGATTGATGACCTCTTCGATCAGCTCAAGGGAGAACAGTGGTTCTCAAAGATAGACCTCAGGTCAGGCTATCATCAGCTCAGATTTCGGGATGAGAACGTGAAGAAAACGACCTTCAGGTGTCGGTATGGACACTATGAGTTCTTGGTTATGCCATTCGGCTTAACCAATGCTCCAACAGTGTTCATGGCCCTCATGAACAAGATCTTTCATCCATACCTCGATCGATTTGTCGTGGTCTTCATCGACGACATTTTGATTTACTCGACCACTGAGGAGGAGCACGCCTACCACTTGCGGGTTGTACTAGACACACTATGAGAGCACCAGATTTATGGTAATCTCTATAAGTGTCAGTTCTGGATACGCGAGGTCCACTTCTTGGGGCACGTCATCTCTGAGGCGGGTGTTGAGGTGGATCCTGCGAAGATTGAGGAAGTGCTAGCTTGGGAGCCACCCAGGAGTGTGACTGAGGTGCGAAGCTTCTTGGGTCTAGCTGGATACTATCGGAGATTTGTGCCAGACTTCTCCAGATTTGTAGCACCACTCTCAGATTTGATAAAGAAGGGGAAACCCTTTGTGTGGTTAGATAGATGTCAACAGAACTTCCAGGAGCTGAGACAGAAATTGACCAGCGCACCTATCTTGAGGTTACCGGAGGAGGGAGTAGGGTACGTAGTCTACTGTGATGCATCAGGGACCAGACTCAGATGTGTCCTGATGTAGGAGCGGGCAATGATCACCTATGGATCATGTCAGTTAAGGTCTCATGAGAAGAACTACGCTACCCATGACCTGGAGTTAGCAGCAGTGGTCTCCACTCTGAAGATGTGGCAACACTATCTGATGGGAGAGCGCTTTACAGTCTATTCTGACCATCAGAGTCTTAGGTACATCTTCTCTCAGAAGGACCTGAACCTGAGACAGCGGCGATGGCTCGAGTTCCTCCAGGACTATGAATTTGAGATAGTCTATACTCACGGGAAGGGGAACGTGGTAGCCGATGCTCTCAGCAGGAGGACGGGCATTCAGCTACTTGGGGAGGCGACAGAGCAGCTAGCCGCTTTGCAGATATCCTTTGTGGATAGAGATAGAGCAATTTTCCTTCAGTCACTCACAGTCACTCCTCCACTACTACAGCAGGTCAGAGAGGCACAACGTGGGGACACTGACTGTGAGACACGGCGTGCACAGATATCCTCAGGACAGGAACCTGATGGTTTCTCCTTAGGAGGAGAGAACTACGTCCTTTTCAGAGGACGTACCTTGGTACCCGTTTCTTTACAGGAGGAGGTGCTAAGAGAGTTTTACACTTCTCCTTTGGCGGTACATCTTTGAGTGGCGAAGATGTACTAGGATCTCAGACGACAGCACTGGTGGCCAGGCATGAAGAAGGCTGTGGCAGAGTTTGTTTCTCGATGCCTCACCTGCCAGCAGGTGAAGGCATAGCACCAGGTACCAGCAGGATTGGTACAGCCCTTGGAGGTCCCAGAGTGGAAGTGGGACGGGATATCTATGGACTTCGTGACTGGACTTCCACGCACTTCCAAAGGTCATGACTCCATTTGGGTGATTGTCGACCGACTCACCAAGTCGGCACACTTCATACCCATTAGAGAGCAGGGCTTAGGGGAGATCATGGGACGACTTTATGTTCAGCAGATTGTGCAGCTTCATGGTGTGCCATCATCTATCTTCTCCAATCAAGATGCTGGATTTTCTTCCCAGCTTTGTAAGGGGATGCAGGAGGCATTCGGGACGCAACTACATTTGAGCACCGCCTTTCACCATCAGACGGATGGTCAGACGGAGAGGACCATTCAGACTCTCGAGGACATGCTCCACACATGTGTCCTCGACTTTGGTCGCAGCTGGGAGGACCACCTACCCTTGGTGGATTTCGCGTACAACAACAGCTACCACTCCACCATCGGGATGACACCATACGAGGCGTTGTACTGCCGACCTTGCAGATCTCCTTTGTGCTGGACAGACCCCGGGGAGTCAGCACTTGTGGGACCAAAGATGGTCCAGGCCACGATAGAGAAGGTCCAGATCATCCAGGAGCAGATGAGGACAACTCAGAGTTGGCAGAAGTCTTATGCTGATAGGAGGCGGAGGCCACTGGAGTTCGAGGATGGATACCACGTCTTCTTGCGGGTCTCACCTCGACGTGGATTACGGAGATTTGGCTGAGGTGGTAAGTTGTCTCCACACTTCATCGTACCGTTCTAGGTCCTCAGGAGGATTGGTGAGGTGGCTTATCGCCTGGCTCTACCACCTCAATTGCACCAGGTTCACGACGTCTTCCACATATCTCAGCTGAGGAGATACGTGCACGACCCGACACACATCATTGACCATGGGGAGTTGGACATTGATGATGGGGCGACTTATACGGAGTTGCCAGTGGAGATCGAGGATCGACAGGAGTGGGTCCTATGTGGATGGTCGATTCCTCTAGTGCGCATCAGATGGCAGGACGAGAATCTCCAGGAGATCACTTGGGAGCGGGAGGCTTAGATGCGTTCTCAGTACCCACTTTTGTTTCCCTAGTTTTCGATGTATCTTTTCGGGGACGTAATGCCTTGAGGTGAGAGTAATGTAATGACCCGTAAAATTCAAGGAAATTTTTTTCTTAATTTTCTTTGAGATTTTACAAGAACATAGTTTCTGACCGCACTTGATTCTGAGGCCCGGTGTGCCCGGAATTTCTATCCGAAGTTTAGCTCGGGTATATTTAGTGAATGAACGAGCGGGAATTTCTAACTCTTGAACTAGTGCTTGAAATCGAATTCCGAGGGCACCGATGGAATCGTAGTGCTAGTATTTTCTTAGGAATACCTTTTCCGTAGTTTCATTTACATGAGAGAATTTGTTAATTTTTTGTGGAAGGTAAAATAAAATTAAGCATCAATTTTATTTTTCTCTAAGTGGTTTAAAGCTTTGGGTGGAAGTTAGGGGAAACCACCCAACTTCCATTTGGAGGTTATGAGGGTGGTGGGGCCCACACAAACCCTACCCCTTCACCTTCCCTAACCTTTCATAACCCTTCATTTCATTTGACAACTTGAGTTAATTATTTATCTGGATTAAATTCAAATTTTGAATTTTCAAACTTAAGTTGTGTTAATAAAATAAGTGAGGTACTTATTTTATTTTGGGTTGGAGGATTGTTGCTTGAGAGATTTGGGAGAAAATATAAGGGATGCTTGAATATATTCATATTCTTCATCGAAGAACACGAATAACACAAAGAACGCGAAGAACGCACCGATCTCCGACGAAGATCACCAAATCCTCGGAGATCGACTACGCGACGCCTTGTACCGCGACGCTAAAGACTCCTTCTTTTGCGACGATTCTCCTTTCGCGACGCCTCTTTCCGCGATGATTATCTCCACGACGAATCCTCACTCAACTTGTTCGATGAGGTAGGGGTTTATTTTTTTTCGTGATTACTACATTGACGTTCTTCGTGAATTATGACCATTTGATAACGATTAACGAGAGGGGGGGGGGGACCGCACAAACACAGCCGACCCTCCTCCCTTATCTATGTTGTTGTTTCTAATGTATATTGGAATGGGAATGGTGCGGTTCCATCACACCGCGTGGGATCATGCAGCAAGGAATGCGCGGTGCTGTCGTGCCACGCCGTGAAATCGAACAAGGCCGCAACGCCGCCGCACCGCGTCGGATAAACCTGAAGACACAGTGGCCGGAGCAGGGCCGCGGTGGAGGGGCGCGACGCCGTAGTGCCGCGCTGGATGAACCAAGGTCGTGACCGGTTCTGGGCCACGACGGAGCAGGGAGACCGGCGGCCGGTTCCGGGCCGCCGGTGTCGGAGTAGGGGGGGACCGGCTGTCGCCTGTCCCGTGGCGGCAGAAGTCGGCCGACCAGAGCGGACCGGCCGGTCAAGGAGAAGCTGGGGGTTACAAACCCCCAATGGCCAGCTCAAGCGGCCCCCCATTATGGGGGCCGCGGTTACAAAGGACAGGGGGGCAGGCGCCCCCCCCCCCAAACAGCTTGGCCATTTGGCCGAGCTCCTGGCCAGCGCGCCCAGTGTGCCGCGCCCAGGCCGGGCCAGTCCGCCAAGACGGGCCGCGCCCAGGCCGGGCCGGGCCACGCCCAATCGAGCCGGACCCTGACCCGGTTCAGGTCTACCCGGTTCGGGCCGGGTCGAACTAGGCCCGAACCCCTTAATACCGAACCTCTTCCGGTCGGTCGTCCATAACATGAGCTACAGGTCTCTGATTGAAGCACCGTCAGTTGCAATGCGATCCTTGGATCGAGTCGGTCAATTCGGTATATCGTAATAATGTTTTCAGAATACTTTGGGTTCGGCCGAGTTGGTTCGTACATGAAACCAACCGGGCCCTCAGAGCGGAAACGCTCATAACTTGAGCTCCAGACGTCCGATTGATGTGCCGTAGACTTTGTTGGATTTTCTCTTAGTGAGACGGATCTTTTGGATTACTCCGCCCGAGGTTTGGAAGTAGGTGGAGTACGGTCAGGTTGGTTTTGACTTAAAAACCAACCGGGCCCCTGGAACGAAAAATCCAATTACTTCCAGACCGGGCGTCCGATTGACGCGCCGCCTGTGATGCTGAGTTCTTGTTGAAGATACGGAACTTTTGGATACATCAACTCCAGAATTTGTGTCAGTTGATGTATCAGCCTCTTGGATCGTGGAGCGGACCCTCCTGAATGAGCTTTCTATGTGCAGGAACCCTAGAGATGGCTGCATTTGTGACTGTGACGACGACGACGACTATACAAATATCCTCAGTGGATTCGACGATGACGACTACAACACTCAGCGATCCTATGTGGATCAGTACTATTGATCCTGTGTGGGTCCGATCTTGTGTGGGTCAGCGCTCAATGGTTCTGTGTGAGCCAGTTCCTATAGATCCTCTGTGGGTTCGATCCTGTGTGGGTATTTGCGGGGGTTAGTTACCTATCGATCATTTGTGGGTCATTGCGGGGGTTAGTACCTATCGATCCTTTGTGGGTCCGATGACTTAGATTAATCAGTGGATACATCTGATAATCTTTATCGTCATATGAAGAAGTATACCTGTGTGAGCTGAATCATGTTTTTCTTTCCTTGTGGATTGTGTTGTACTATCCTGTGTGGATTACGTTTTGCTTTCCTGTGTGTATTGGGTTGTGTTTTTCCTGTGTGGACTGGGTTGTACTTGGGCTCGGAGGTTGGAGAGAACTGGAATTGCTGACTTAGGTATATGTATGGGAATATACCTAAGTAGTGTCAGATGTTACTTTGTGATTTTATCTTTCCTTTTTGGATTCTGGGAGACCTTCAGGGGACTTGGGGTCCCTACTGAGTAGCTTATACTCACCCCTGCACGGGCTATGCCCGCACTACGTTGTGTTGGTTGCAGACGACGGACAACGCTGATCGTGGTTGAGGATTGCGGAGCCGGACGATACCTAGAGGTAGACCACTGGGCGAGATGTACTCGGTGCGGACGACTGGTCCCGAGGAGCTGTGGAGGATATCTGTACTCACCCTTCAGGTGGGACTTCCAGTGGACGGCTTGACGCTGCGACTTTACTTTTCAGTTGTTGTTTTCTCTTTCGAGTTGTACTTTACATTCAGTTTGAGTTTGTATTCTGGCCCACTTACTTTTCCTTACTTCTACAGTACTCAGTTTTTACTTAGTGATTACTTCTATTTCTTTCTTTCTCTGTAGTGTTTGTTCACTTTACAAAGGCAATTCCTTCCCTTTTTACCGGGATTTACGCCTTGGTGCTAGTCGCCAGCCCCTGGCCTCTGGAAGGCGGGCTTGGGGTGGTCACAGCAAGAGCCCCGAGGACGGGTCGTGACAGTTGATAGTTAAAATTTATAGAATAAAACATAAAGTTGAAATATGTTTTGATAAAATAAAAGTTTCATGGGAATTATAGGTACAAAATTGTTTTAAAAACACTTTATGTGTTTTCAACTCATTATAGTAGGTTTATCCAATGAGTTTTAGTTATCATTCATTAGTGAAGATACTTACCACTATGAAATCACTGTGTGATGGTTATTTTAATTTGTAATTATGGTATTTTTATTTTTTAATTGATATGTACAACATAACCATGAATAATTAGATAATAAAAGGACTTAATTGTTACCTTTTTGAATGTTTTATAGAATGAAAATTCCATCAGTAAAGGGAACGAAAAACCAGTGAGAGGGAGTAGCTAAGAATGAGTTTTCAAATGAACCATATGTGAACCAAATTATTCTTAAGTGTATTGTGATGGAATTTAATGATGTTATCAATGGACCTAAGAATGAGTAACCTCATTAGGTGAATTAGTTCGTAGGATTTTGAAAGAAGAACTTATAGATATTTTGAAGTGATTCTAGATCTGTGTAAGTAGAAATATAACTGAATAGGATGACTAGAATATTCAAATTACTAGGGAATCTAGGTAAAATAAATGTTCATATAACATTGTATATGATTGAGGACCTGGAACTATCATGGTAGGACTTATCCATTCAAGCTATGTTAGATTGATATCTCATTTGGAAAGTATTTGGGGAACTATTGCTGACACTCATTTTTTCAGACAAGAATGAGAATTCCCAAAAAGAAATTCATCAATGAAAATAAATGTTAGGAATACCAAGGACCATTCAATCACCCAATAAATACCTCGTAAGTCTTTAAGAAGTATCACTGCACAACTCCATCCTACATGACAGTGTCACTATGTAGTTACAACCAATGCAAAAATGTCATGACATAGGCCCCATAAAGGAGCACCCAAGAGACTCGCTTGGGGAACACCTTTGTGATGACTAGTGCTACATACATTCACAATACACATCCTTCAATCAGGGTCCCAATAATTCCTATAAGTAGGACCCTAGGGATCCTCATTTAAGATGATTAGAAGTTTAGAAGAATCCCTTAATCTATACTCAACCTATCCCTTTTCCCAAGACCTCAAAACCATGTAGGTAGCTCTCTAAAACATGAGAGAAGATTTAATTAAGGAGAATATTGGGATTAAATTCCCTCTAGTGTGTGAAACACAAGATAACTACATGAAGAACTACCCCCCTTGGTCAACATGTACTAGTATGAAGGTCAACTCCCAAACTCAGGACCAATGTGACACCCTTCCAGGGACACCTAAGGAAATCCTTAGAGCCCTGAGAAACTCATTTACCAAGTGTTGCATAAGATTTACAAAATAAAAGTTTCACTTATATAATGCATAGGTCCACCCTGCATGAAGCACTTTAGTTCACCTAGTTCTACCCTGTGCAAGACATCTTAAGTCCACCCAGGACTTACCCTGCATAAGACCTCTTTAGCTCACCCAAGACTAACATGCATGAGCCTCCCATAAACCATCCTTCGTGACACCAACAAAAAAGAATCACTTAACTTGGATCCCTCATCTGAGATGGATCAATCTAATACCTCTCCCAAATCCTCTAGATATGTGTGATCATATAATTATCCACACCAACATGTCCTCTCTATTTTATATTCCCATGGTAAGTGAGTTCCTGCATTTAACCTCCCTTATATGTGAGAACCTCAGAGTTTTTTCAACTATTAATTACCATGGTAATTAGGGTCCCTACCTTAGAGGTAGTTCCAGGGACCTCTAAGTTTCATACAGAGGGATAATTCATTATCCTTACTTCATTATCTCTGAGACCATGGACCTGCCATTTCAGATGGTGAGTGTAGCGGGGGATGCTTGTTTTTCCTTTTCATGAGGGTTAGTGACTTATCCTCCTCTCTTCCCTGAAACCAGGAATAGAGAATCCCTCCTGGAGTAAGCTCCTAGTATTTATTCTAGAAGGTCATACCCCTCTTGTATTTTGTCCCTAGGGTTATGAAAAAAGTATATGTGCACATCAAAGCCCTTTCTCTCTGACCCGTATCTACAACCAAATCCACCATAAGATGAAGGTGATTGTGTGGTTTGATCGATATAATTACTCTTATTTCTCACATAGATCATGAATCACTTGGGATTAGAGGATATTAATGACCATGAAATCCACACGATCAGATTCACGTATCAATAGATAATCCTTTTACAGATCTTCCTCTTGCCTTCCTCTAGAGGGCCTCTATAAGTATGGGTACTCAGATACATGTATCCTTCTCAGGGGGACACATAATATATAAAAAAAATCCCATAAGGAACTCCATAGACATGGGTCCTCAAATACACATATCTATATAAAAGGGACATATCCCCTATGAGACAAAGTGACTTATTCACAGGTATAAGCCTTAAGATCTGAACTACGTGAACCTTAATTCCCATTCTAATGGTATACATAGGAATCCTCCCTATGGTCCAAACCCAGCACCCTAAATTAACTTAAATATTCTCTATATGACATTCCCAATAGGGTATTACCTAACCTAGGAGGATACATTCCCTCTGGGTTCATTGGACCACTTCAACATAAGTTCGAAAAAAACTTTAACTGGGCATCATTTTCCTAGACGTCCTTACCACATGATGTTAAAATGAATGGTTTGGTCCTCATCTCATGACCTTAAAAGGAATGATGTGTCCCGTTAAGTAGAACCAAACTAAATGGGTTCAATTTCCCTCTATAAGGATATATAGGATGTCCATATCATGGGCTTGATCCTGACATGGAAACATATCTCCTCTCCCTAGACAATAATAACTTCCAAAGTTCCCCACTACATAGATAAAAATAAAAACCACAATACTAAATTTCATAAGAATATATAATACATTTACAGAAGGGTACCATCAATGGATTACCTTGGATACATATAGATATCTCCATTAACGGATAACCTCATATTCATATAAAAGATTATAAAGAAAACACATGTTGATAATTGATTGTTAATTTATGGGTGAACCATGATATACTTGGGATCTAATGAAGGATCCGGGAATATATCTAAAATCTATAAGAGAGTCCTAGAGTAGATAATAATTCCCACCAAAAGGGTGTGATGAGATCGAATTCCCTTACAATAGACCAATGTGAGTCCCTAATAATTTTTAGACCATATCCTAATAACTTTCTTCCTTGAAAGAAAATGTTTTATAAAACATCTCTAATAAGGGAACCATTGGGTTTTTTCGGATCCATAAAAAAAACCTGTTGTAAGTTCAAAAATATTAAACCTAGTATGAATTATTATGAAACTCTTAAACACCCAAAATCAACCATAAGACACAACATGATTTTATTTTGGAAACAAAAATGGTGAACTTGATGTGAATTCTTAACCAAGATGAATGTTTCACCCATATGTCAGGCCCCTTCCACACAAAATGAAATAGGGACAAACATGGATCCAAAACCATCAATTTTAAAATGTGTTCATTTATTGAGATGCTGATTATATGGGGTTTTCTTATTTGTGATTATCAATTATATTTTAATAACCTTCAATCAAAACTCCCTTTAATACAATGTCATCCTTCTAGTTGTTGAAAACATATGAATCAACAACACCATATGCTAGATCCTTGACTAAATAGATGAAATGATCACCAACCGAGAATCTCTAATGCTGGGTTTCAAATGAAATGGTTTGGATGTACAACCAAAATGGTACCATCCCAACTTTAGAGGAATCTTGACAAGACCTCCTTATTATAATGCCCCACCCTTCATCCGCTCAATGAAATCTTGTGTCCCAGAAGAAGAATACTCTAGTATTCATCTCAAATCATTTCAAGAGACTATCCCCATAAAGAAATAATCATATCCTCCCATATATTAGGCAGGAAGATCAATAGGTCACTGATTAACTCATCTAGATGACATGGGGGACCATCATAAGTTATCTTATAAATATCTACCACTACAACCATCAAGTGGATAAAAACGCTCAGTATGTTGGGGGGGGGGGTTGCTCAGGAGTCCAACCCAGGTCACCTAGACCTAGGCATGAAAGACAGTCTACTGAGGGAAGTGACCATAAAATATAGAGTAGGGTATCACCTGTTTCCCCTCTAAATAAGTCCTCCAATTAAATTCAATGTCAAACCACGAGTAGGCACACACCCCCTCCCACACCAGCCAATCTTACCATCATAGTTTGGTAGCATCCATAGAAACTCACCAGTCAAATTTGGAAGAAAACCGAGAGTTGGTACAAACACTTTCTCATGCTATCCATGCCTTCCAATGCAATTTGGTAACATCCAAAAAAAATTGGATGCAATTAGTAAGTATGAACAAACATTTACCTGCATCCACAAATCCCACCAACCAAATACGATGGAAAACTACAAGAAGACACACACACCTACCCACATCTATCAAGAATACTAGAACAGTTTGGAAACATCTTAAGAAACTAGCTGGAAAGTCCTAGAAACAAAAAGGGGACAAAACCATATCTCTCCACCCACACCTGAATACTATTGGAATGTACTGATGGGAAATGGAGGACATGGGTAAACACACAACCATTCTACAACCATACAATGGGCATATATACCTACTCAAGTCGTTGAAGTTATCCATCACATCCTAAAAATTGTGAAAGGGAAGAAATAAATTCCTTCCCACATCCTAAAAATATTCTAGGATATAATAACGACAATGATGTTGGTTGAGGGGCAGAAGCAAATCTCCATCCCCACAATTGTGTTGACTCATCAAAACAGAACGAGGGACACTATAGATTACACACACTTATCTTTTCACATCCAAGAGGGTCATGTGAAAAATTTCCCATGATATATAGAAAACTAGATCGAGACCATACCCCCATTACAACATGAGGACACCAGTTAACTCCAATGAAATTTCTAGGGTAGGCACAAATCCCTACCAAAATTCTAGAGAACTATCGAAAAATTAAATCATCAGCATAATATCTAATAAAACAATATTCCCTATATGAAATCTATTAACCCCATTAATAATCCCAAATCAATTACAAGAAGAAATCAAAAAATAATACTCATAAAAGGTGATTGAAAAATGAATAGATGATCTATAATCTTGACCTTATTAGTGATGGTGTTCTTTAAGACATAAGATGTTTATCTATAGAAACTCAACATCCTACACTCCTATTACCAAATTAAGAAAATAGTAACAGTAGTTTTGGAGGTCCTACTTGGAAATATTACCATGAAGGATTTATTCATGTCTAAAATCTGATAGATATAAAAAGACCAAATTCTAATAAGTGCCATAGAATTCCTCCATGTGGCTAGAAGATCAAACAACAAGGAGGATATCCCCTTGAAATCATCTAACATGAAGGTCCTCCCCAGGGTACACGTGGTAGAAATTATCCTTATAGTTAGGAATCAAACTGTGATGGTAGTCCTCCCCATGATGATATTTTCTATGAAGGTCCTCCCCACAATGACACATTACTTCATCAAAGAGGTCATGCCTTGTCAATTTAATTATTATAAATCCCTCATATCATGAGGTGCTTGGGAAAATGAGGCCATACATTCCTGATACGTCTTCATTGAAAAGTGACATATTTTCTCGACCAGAAGATAGTCCAAGGCAACATTAATTATTCGAACAACCCTTGGACCACTTTCTTTCTAATATAACAGAGGAAATCCCCTTGATATGGAAATTTACAATAATGTAGTAGGGAAGTATCCACTTTGGTCTGACCAAGTAGAGGTTCCATTAGTGAAAGAAGAAGAATAAATGTTGAACATGAGGTGATAGTTTTCCAAATAAAGTATAATAGTCATGTTTTTTCCTTTAGAAACACCCCAATATATCATTCTAGAGGCAATTTAGGAAGATTTTGTGCACTACATTTGAATAAATGTATGGAACACTCTTCATCACTTAAAAATGAAATAATTTCCATATAATTAATATCTAAGACATGTCAAGGTAATATATGGGATAAACCATCCAATTCACTTGGAAGATATATTAGAAACATGGCACCCAAAGTTGAGAATATGATAATGATCCCTTTTACACACATGTCTCGATACATTAAAAGAGTTATGTCAGATGATCGCAGATTACCCATCTAGTATTCATATAACTGGATGAAAAAATAGGGCATTTAATTTTACCACACTCCCTAATTAGAGAATACCATTAGAGGTAACATCATTCAATGTTATATCCTCCGAATAGATTTAAGAAATAGGATCTGTTCATAGAAGATGGTATGTTCAGGAAACCTATCCTTGGAAAACTCCCAAAAATTCCAAGATAGAAGAGAGTGATCCATTGAAAAAATATTACAATCATCCAAGAATATTGACCATTTTCCAACATAAGGAAGTCCAATCATCAAGCATCACTAATATCATTAGAAGTAGGTAGCTCAGGTGAACACCATATAGTGCACCTAGCTCATGTTTGAACCAGGATCTATAAAATCAAGAAAGAGTCCACAATAGAAACATCCATGAGAGGCTAGGGGAAATCTCAGCCCATAGGGTTTTGGGATTTTTGAACACATCCATTGATATTCAAAAAACTAGGATATGAAGGTTGTGAAAAGGGAATGAGAACAACCCTATCCCATAAGGAATGGTTTTTTTACCTCAACAACATCCTCCTCAATAGATGTTGGTATTCTCATGATTAGGGGGAATTCCAAAAAATGGATATTTTTTGCTCATCCTATCCCAGGAACTAGTGTTGTCACTTGGAATATAAAGACCCTATCCTTTTACATGTAACATTACATGATTTTAATCATAATTATACATCATAGTACATGCCAATGATTGTAAAGTATAGTGTCTAGGAAGACTAGGCACATAAAAATGTAAAAATGGAACTAAATATAACATTTATTTGTTTAGTATTAATAAATAGACCCAAACATCCATTGTCCTCATACATATTCATAGGATAAACTGAGGATAACATGAACAAAGGGATGATCTAAAAGTCCAGTAAGGGAATAAGAAAAAGAATAAATCCTTATCACTTGGGTTAGAAAACATGACATAAAGAAATAAAAAGCGATGTGACATAAGGAATCATAACATATAAACATGAATACATATAAACATGGAATCATAGAAATGTGGGAAAAACTTAAAACATAACTTTAGTACGAGTTAAGGCTAACCGCCAAGATCGTTTCCCATAACAGAACAAGCCAAGGCTAACTACCAAGATCATCACAAAAAACATCTCATGAGACTTAACTTTACCTAATGCATTGGATAAATATCTAGGAACACCAATCTTAACATGTTCATGAATATTATTTCCACATATATTATCATACATAATCAATCTTACATAAACATAAGGTAACCCATGGAGAGGAATGGGTATCACATTCATGACATAAAGCATAATGGATGAGTGTATCATAAAAGTTTCCATGAGAGAAAATAATTAAAAAATACAAGGAAATTAATAGGTTAAAATAGGAATATATCATGGTAATTGATTTAAAATAGAAGAGACAACATATATGAGGAGTATTTAGGAAATTCTTATCATTAAAACCCTTTTAATGCAATATTAAGGAAAACACTAAAGAGATTTTAAAATATAAAAAGACACAATCTTTTATATAAAACCAGAAGTGAACCAATATTATTTTCATAATAAAAAGATTTATCTTCTAAATAATGGTGGCATAAAACACTGGACAGTTTTCACTTGAAATTGGGTAAAAATTTGGAAAGTTCCCTTAAAACGAGTTTTCTTACTGGGAATTATCGAGGAGGGAATCACTTAAAAGCATGCATATCACCATAATAGAATGAGGCATGAATATTGAAACTTGAGTTTGAATCATATAAACATAATGTATAAGTTTTATATAAAAATAAAATATAACTTCATTTGGTTAGTAATAAAGATAGAGGAACTGAAATGAATAAAGGCGGGTTGGGTAGAATTCCTTACGGATTATCAGCATAGAATCAGGTGTACTTAAGAGGGATTAATGAAAGAGAAATTGATTTATCATCTTTTATAAATCATGAGTAAATTTTTGGGGAGGTTCATAATCATACCTCATAACTTATAATTACACATAAAATGGTATAACATAGAGGAAAATCTTGAATAAAAGTGAAATGGAGAGGATCCCTTTCCTTAAGTCCATTAGTGTTATCCACTTGTTATTAATGACCTGAATAAAAAAATTAGGTTTATTAATTAATAATTTAATAAACTCTTATATATGTAAAATATTTATTATAAGATTTTTAAGATCATTCAAGACCTTTTTTATTGGTTATAAGGTTAAATTTCATAGTTCGGGTTAGTTTGCTTCCTTGGTTTTAATGATTGATTCATGTTCGGATAAACATTTATGATGAATGTGGTTGTCCCGAATTGAATTTATATTTTATTATTTAAAATAAATAAGGTTATATGGTTGGAAACATAATTTGGTTACTTTATGTGAAGTTGAATTATTATATAAAACTTTAGTGACATCCTTTTGGGTTAATTGGCGGTTTTTGACCACAAAGAACACATTTTGTTTTATAAACCAAAAACATGTTTAAAAAAGGATTAAAAACCATATATGATGAATTATACATATATTATGGGCTGGTTTAACCATGAAAATGGTTTCATGAGCATAATTGAATATGGTAATGGAAATTGATAACCCGTCATCCTTGATTGTGCTAAATTAACACATCTCAAACTATGTTTCCATTTATTTAAAATAAAAGATGGGTAAAGGTGACTGGATAATGAATTATACCATTATAATAATATAATTATAGTAAATTTATTTTACTGGAGTTATCATACTATTTGGGTGAAGGGAGGTGAGGAAACAAACAAGAAAAGAAAAGAATATAAAAGAAATAAAATAAGTAGAAAGTGGAATTTACCTCCTTTTAGATCCTCTTAAGAAGAGATGATTTAGTATTTTTAAGAGAATAGGGGATGTTGGACGTGGTGAATGATCTTGGGAGGATATTTGGTTAGAATATTGGAAAGACACAGGGCTTGAGGGGAGTGAAGCTAAGAGGGTGTGAATGGGGTTTATAGTGGAGGAGAGGAGGGTTTTCATAATTATTTAATCATTAGTTTATTAATTTCCCTCAAGACTAGAAATAGTAATGATTACATGACCAAAAATAGTAAATGGGTCTTGTTAAGTCGAACCATGTGTGGTGAAATCATCCCTGATGCTAGGAATAGTTTATTTATCTTATAATGTATATATACGGTAAATTACCGTATTTTACTATTCATAAAAAGTTCAAGTATTTCACAAAAATAACAAAAATTCACCCTAACCATTTTCTGACATGTAGAATACAAAAATGAAATCTATTTTTTAAAAATAATTTACTAAATCTTATTAATTTAATATTTAATTAAAATCACAATTTACTTGAAAAATAACAATTTTAAAACATTTATTTTCTTATTCCAAGATATAGGTACATCGTACTTTCACTTGAATATTTTTTTTATACAACCATAGGTAAGGTTACTATTCATTAGGGTATATCACTATTTATAATTTTAAAATTACTATTCATAAGGGTATGTTACTATTCACCAGAAATTAAGTTGGTCTTATTAAACTTCAAATAACTTACTGATCCCAACTGTGTATGTCATATTTTCAAAATTAAAATCATAGAAGTGATAAAATTATGTTTAAAGGTCACATAGAACATAGTAGTTTATTATGTTGTGATTTCATGTGATTACATGACATAATTATAAGAAGGAAATTCCATTGAAAAACATTGGGTCATTACATTCTTCGCCCCTTAAGAAATTTCTCCCTCAAAATTTCATTTTAAATTCTAGGCCATAAACAGGGGTACTTTTCCTTTATCACCTCCTCTAGTTCCCATGTTGCCTCTTCGTACTTATGGTTCCACCATACTTCCTTGACCAGGTAAGTAGTCTTATTACATAGAACTTTATCTATATGATCCAAGATCTTCCCTGGCTGTTCCTAATAAGAAAGTTCATCCTTCCAACTGAACCACCACTGAAGAGAGTACATGTGAAGGATATGGTATGTAATTCCTTAAGAGGGATACATGAAATACATCATGTAATTTGGACATGGTAGGTGGAAGTTCTAGTTGATAGGCCACAACTCCGACTCAATCAAGGATCTCAAAGGGGCCTATGTACCTTGGACATATTTTCGCTTTCTTCCCAAACCTCAGGACCTTTTTCCATGGAGATATTCATAGAAATACCATGTATCCAAATTTAAACTAAAGGTCTCATCGATGATTGTCCTCATAACTCTTCTATCGACTTTAGGCTGCCTTGATATTTCATTGAATGGTTCTCACCTCCTCCACCATTTCATCGACCATTTCAGGTCCTAGCATCTTATGCTCGCCAACTTCATCCCAATATTCCAACTTTCTACACCTTTTCCCATAATGGGATTTTTATGGTGCCATTTGGATGAGTGAGTGGAAGCTATTGTTGTAGGATAATTCAAACAGTGGAAGATGTTGGCCCTATCCTCCTTTTAAGTCCAAATAACGCGATCTCAACATATCTTCCAGTGCCTAAAAAGTCCGCTCAGATTTTCTATTAGTTTGAGGTTGATAGGACATACTGAAGTTCAGTTCAGTTCTTAGATCATGTTGGATATTTTCCTAGAACTTGGAGTTGAATCTCGGATCTCGATTGGATATAATAGATATTGGTACTCCATGCATCCTTACTACTTCTTTGATGTAAATCATTTCAAGTTGATCCAATGATAAGTCCTTTCAAATTTTGATAAAGTGAGATGTATTTTTAAGACAATCCAGAATGAGCCATTTATCATTGTTCCTCTAGATGTCCTTAGAATTCCAGTGACAAATTCCAATGTGATGTTCTCCCACTTCTATATTGGTATGGGTAGTCATTGAATCATCCCCTTAGAATTATATCTTTTAGCTTTCACTTGTTGACATACCAGACACTTTGATGTATATTCAGCAATCTCTCTTTTCATATTGTCCCACAAAAGGTTTTCTCAGAGATCTCAATACATCTTTTTGCTCCCTAGGTGAATAGAGAAGGTAGAGCTTTGTGCATCATTAAAAATATCATTCTTTATCTCTAGATTGGATGGTACACATAACTATGATCCAAATATTACAACTCCTTCCTCATCAATTTTAAAATTAAAGGAATTCCCATTTCAAATAGATTTAACACTTTTATGAATTTCTACATCTTGTCCTTGAACATCCTTTATTTTTTCAATGAGGGATGGTTGGGAAATCATTTGAGAAATATTGATGATGTTCCTTCCTTAATGATTCTCATGTCTATCCATTTAAAATCTAAGAATATCAGATCCTTTTCAATTCTCATTATTGAAAAAGAGGCAAAATCCTTTCTTCTTAGAGCATTTGTCACCTTGTTTTCCTTACCAGGATGGTGGTAGATTGAGAAGTCATAATCCTTGACGAACTCTATCCATCGACACTAGAACATATTAAGCTCTTTTTGTTTTAATATATATTTGAGACTCTTATGATCAGTATATATCTCAAACTTCTCCCCATAGAGATAATACCACCATATTTTTAATGCAAAGATCAGAGCCGCCAACTCTAGATCATGCGTGGGATAGTTTTTCTCATGTATTTTCAGCTTCCTTGAGGTATAGGCTACCACTTTATCATTTTTCATTATCACAAATCATAACCCCTTCTTAGAAGCATCACTGTACACCACAAAAAGTTCTCCACTTACTAGGACTATGAGCACTGGTGTAGTGATTTTCCTCTTTTTTAACTCCTTTAAATGATCTTCACATTCCTGAGTCCAGAAAAACTTTACTCCCTTCCATGTCAGTTTGGTCATTGGATTCGACAATCATGAAAAGTTCTTCAAAAATCGTCGATAATACCCAACTAGACCCAGAAAGTTGTGGATCTCTATTATAGATGTTGTCCTGGGCCACTCTTCAATTGCCTTTGTCTTGGAAGGGTCTACAAATATCACTTTTCTTGTGATAACATTCCCTAATAATGAAACTTCTTCCATATAGAACTCTAATTTTCTATACTTTGCATACAAATTCTATCTTCGAAATGTTTTTAACATAATATTACAATTCTCATCTTGTTCCTCCTTGTTCTCGGAGTATATCAGAATATCATCAATATAGAATACCACAAATTTGATTAGGTAATCTCTGAAGACTCTATTCATTAAATAAATAAAAATTGATGGAGCATTAGTGAGCCCAAAGGGAATCACTATGAACTCATAATTTCCATACATCATTCAAAAGGCGGTCTTGGGAATATCTTCCTTCCTCACCTTTAATTGGTGATATCCTGACTGAAGGTCCACCTTAGAGAAATAACTATCCCCATGAAGCTGATCAAAAAAGTCTCCTATCTGTGTCATGGGATACTTGTTCTTTATCATGATTTTATTGAGCTCATGATAACCGATGCAAAGGCACATTGATCCATCCTTCTTCTTGATGAAGAGGACAGACGCACCCCATGGTTAAGAACTTCGGCATATAAAATCCTTCTCCAGATTCTCCTGTAACATCTTCTTTAGCTCTTCCAGTTGTATATTGTCTATTCTACAGGGTCTCTTTGATAAAGTCATGGATCCTAGAATAAGTTCAATTGAGAACTCGACCTCTCAGTAATGAGGAAGGCCAAAAAACTCTTTAGGGAATACATCAGTGTGATCCCACACAATGGGAATGTCTTCAAGCATGATTCTCTCATTTGTCTCAATCATTTGAGCTAGAAATTCATTCTCATAATGAATTAATATCCACACTCGAGACACTGATTCCAAATGAGATTCATCTTCCTCCTTACACTTGTAAAGAATTGGAGGATTCTTCGGTATTTTAAGATTGATCTCCCTTTCCTAAAAATTGATATTGGCCTTGTATAAAGATATCCAATCCATGCCAAAGATAGCTTCAAACTCCACTAAAGGAAGTATGAATAGATTTTCTAGGATTTTTATTCAAAAAACAATAACCATGGAGGAGTTATTAACCATGGACACAAAAATTTCCCCATTCACTATTCTCACAGATAACTTATCCTCTAAATTTTGAGGTAGTTTTTGAATAGTTATACTAAACTTGAAGGATATGAAATAATGCATAGAACTAGAATCAAATAGTATGTTTTCTATTCTGGAATGAATAAAAATCATACCCGTCACCACATCGTTGTCTGGCTACACCTTATCAGTAGTGATAGAATAATCCCTCCCATGTTGCCTAGGAGGTTGTTATTGATTTCCTCTCCCAACCCTTGGCTTAGGGAAATTATTTTCATAATTCCCATGCTCCTTGAAGTCGTAACACTGCACCACTAGATGAGCGTTGATCTGAACCTTCCTTTCTTATTCCACATTAGTGGGTTTTTTCATACGCCTTCAGAAATTCTTGTCCAGATTTCCCAACTTTCTACATTTGAAGAAATTCCTGGTTCCCTTTAGATAGTTCCCAGGATGCTTCTTCCCAAATCTTTTACAAGTGGGATATTCAAGATTCTTTACATCATGAGATTTGTTTTTTGAAAGCCCCATGTTATTCTCCATTTTATGCTTCTTATCCTCGGGTATATGAGACAACTGAGAGTATCCAATATCCATTTCAACCTTGAGGTAATAACGAACAATCTCCTCATAACAGTCAAAGTCTCGAATAGCCAATGATTTTCATAGACTCAGCTTTAGTCTTCTAAAGAAGCAAACCACCTTGATTTCAGTGTTCATGATAAAGCCAGAGGTGTACCTTTCTATCCTTGTGAATCTTCCTTCATACGCCCCGATGGACTCATCTTCCTTCTGCTTGAGTCCAAATAACTCTCTTTCCATCTTGAGATGGAGGCTTAGAGGTAAATATGTATTGAGAAACATCCTCTTGAATTCCTCCCAATCCATGGAATCAATTTCCTCTTAGCACATTTTATTATTGATCAGTGTCCACCACTGATCAAATTCCCCAATAAAACAATAGACCGCTAGTACAAGTTTATCTTCTTTCAAGCATTGGAGGATAGAGAATACATTTTCAATGGAGTTAATCCACTATTCCGTGATAAGGGGATCAGAAGATCCTCTAAACAATGGCGGCCTTTGATGCATGAAGGATTCTATGACAACATTCTTTTTTCTTGATTGAGATGGGTGTTCCACTTGATTCATGTTATTATTCATAACTTGAGCCAACTGAGGAGGTACTATCATGATGTTTTGGGCACCCGTTTCCATCATATCAGGCATATAATTTGGGCATTATTCACAATCCCTTTCATACTGATTGTTCGAATGTGTTCTTCTATTTCCCACCATTAGCTAAAAAAATAACGTACAATTAGAGGGCCTCAATACTTAGCTATTGAACATAAAAAAGAAACTTTGAACATAACGTGATAAACTTGTGAATGATAATTATATCCTAAAATGTGATTCCCTATGATTCAATCTAGGATATCCTTGATCTATTTATTTACTTATATTCTTATTGGGTTTTTTTCATTCCCTTAATAATGGCTTATACAAAGCTCATAAATTTACCAAGGAATATCCCCCAGGAGTTCCAAACCAAGAGTGAAACAAGGCCTGTTGTCATGTACCAGGATACCTTGGGTCAATCCTGAAACTCTTTGTCAAAGTTTTCACTCCTAGGTACATATGTTCCAGATCCACCTCTATCTATTTGTATCCAGACATGGACATATTTTCTTGATAAACCACTTACTCTATACTTACCAAAATTTAAGGATGTTTTATTATAATTTATCTTATCCTTAAGGTTCTTATTAAAGATCTATATTCCAAATCTCTAAAAATAACTAGACCATCCTCTGATACCAACTATAGTGACTGTAGCCTTTTACATATAACATTATAAGATTTTAAGCATAATTATACATCAGCGTTCATCCAAGGATCGTTATGTCTAGTTTCTCGGAAGAATAGGTACATAAAACTGTAAAAATGGAACTAAATATAAAATTTATTTGTTTAGTCTTTATAAATATCCCCTAATTTCCATTTTACTTATACATCTTCATAGGATAACATGGGGATAACATGAACAAAGGTATGAGATAAAATCCTAGTAAGGGAATAAGAATAAGAATAAATTATTAGCACATGGGTTAGAAAATATGACATAAAGAAATAAAAATGGATGTAACATAAATAATCATAACATATAAACAAGGAAACATATAAACATGGAATCATATAAATATGGAAGCAACTTAAAACATGACTTTAGTACGAGTCAAGGCTAACTGCCAATATCGTTTCCCATAGTTTCAAAAGCCAAGGATAACTGCCAAGACCATCGCACATAACATCTCATGAGACTTAACTTTACCCGATGAGTTGGAGAGATATCTTGGTGCACCCATATTAATATGTTCATGAATATTCTTCCTCATAAATTATCATACATAATCAATCATATATGAATGTAAGGGAACCCATGGAGAGGAAGGGGTATCACATTACTGACATAAAGCATAATGAATGGGTGTATCATAAAAGTGTCCATGAGAGAAAGGAATTAAAGCATATATGGGTATTAATAAGGTAAAATAGGCATATATCATAGTAAGTGATGTAAAACAGAAGTTACAACATATAGGAAGAGTATTTAGGAAATTATTAGCATTAAAAACTTTTAGTGTGGTTTTAAGGAAAACACTAAAGAGGTTTTAAAATAGAAAAGGGAAAAACATTTTATATAAAACTAGAATTGAACCAAGATGGTTTTTATAATAAAAATATTGATTTTATAAAGACATTGGTGTCTTAAAACAGAGGATAAAGTGCACTTGAAATTGGGTAAAAATTTGGGGAGTTCCCTTAAAACGAGTTTTCTTACTCGGAATTATCGATGAGGGAATCACTTATAAGAATGTATATCCCCATAAGATAATGAGGGTTGAATATTTAAATAGGAGTTCAGATCATATAAATAGCATGTATAAGTTTTACATAAAAATAAAAGACAACTTTATTTGGGTAAATAGAAAGATAGAGGAACCCGAAGGAATAAAGGAGATTCAGGTAGAATTCCTTACAGATTATAGGAATGATATCGGGTGTACATAAGTGGGATTAATGAGAGAGAAAGGGATTTATAATATTTTATAAATAACGAGGAATGTATTGTAGGGGTGCATAATTTTACCCCATCACTAGTAATTACACATAAAATGGAATAACATAGGGGAAAATGTTGAATAAAAGTGATATAAAGAGGATACCTTACCTTAAGTCTGTTTGTGTTATAAACATATTATTAATGACCTCACAAAAAAATCTGGTTTATTAAGTAATAATTTCATAACCTATTCTATATGTAAAATATTTATTATAACTTTTTTAAGTTCATTCAAGGCCTTTCTGATTGGTTATAAGGTTCAATTTCATTGTTCATATCCATTTGCTTCCTTAGTTTTAATGATTGGTTCATGATCAAATAAACCTGTATGATGAAGCTGGTTGACTAGAATTGAACTTTTATTTTATTATTTAACATCCATAAGGTTATACGGTTTAAAATTTAATTTTTTTTCTTAAATTGATGTTGAATTATTATATAAAACTTTAGTGACATCCTTTTGGGTTAATTGGCAGTTTTTAACCACAAAGAAGACATTTTGTTTTATAAACCAAAACCATATTTACAAAAGGATTACAAAACCATAGATGAGAAATAATACATATATTATAGCCTGGTTTATCCATGAAAAAAGATTCTTAACCAGAATTGAATATGGTAGTGGAAATTAATAACCCATCATCCTTGATTGTGCTAAATTAACACATCTCAAACGGTGTTTCCATTTCTTTCAAATAGAAGATGGGGAAAGGAGAGTGGATAATGAATTATCCCATTAGAATAATATAATTCTAGTAAATGTATGTTACTAGAGTTATCATGCCATTTGGGTGAAGGGAGGTGAGGAAAGAAACAAGAAAATAAAAAAACATAAAAGAAATAAAATAATTGAAGAGGAATTTACCTCTTGAGTTTACCTCCTTTGAGAGCCTCTTAAGAGGAGAGTATTTGGTATTTTTAAGAGAATAAGGGATTTAGGATGTGTGTAAGGATCTTGGGAGGATATTTGGGTAGAATATTGGAAAGGCACAATTCTTGAGAGGAGTGAAGAGAAGAGGGGGTGAGGGGGGGGGGGGGGTTATAGTGGAGGAGAGGAGGATTTTCATAATTTTTTAATCATTAGTTTATTAATTTCCCTCAATACCAAATATAGTGATGATTACATGACCAAAAATAGTAAATGGTTCATTTGAATACGAACAAAGGGTGGTGACATCATCCATGATGATAGGAATAGTCTATTTAGCTTATAATGTATATATATTGTAAATTACCATATTTTACTGTTCATAAAAAATTCAAGAATTTCAGAAAGATCTCAAAAATTTAACCTAACCATTTTCAACATGTAGAATCCGAAAATGAAATCCATTTTTCAAAAAAAATATAAATATTGTTAATTTAATTTTTAATTAAAATCCCAAATTACTCAAAAAATAATAATTTAAAACATATATTTTCTTATTACAAGATATAGGTACACCATACTTTCACTTGAATATTATTTTTATACTATCATAGGTAATGTTAATATTCGTTAGGGTATATCATTAATCATAAGGGTAAAATTACTATTCATAAGGGTATGTTACTATTCTCTAGAAATTAAGTTGGTAATATTAGACTCCAAATAACTTACTGATCCCAACCGTGTATTTGAGATTTTTTAAATTCAAATCACAGAAGTGACAAACTTATGTTTAATGGTCACATAGAACTTAGAAGTTCAATATTTTGTGATTTCTTGTGATTATATGACATAATTCTAAGAAGGATATAAAATTGAAAAACATTGGGTTGTTACATGGAACATACATGAATAAATTGTTCGAAGGTTCCATTTGGATCACTATTCTTCAAACAGTTCCAAAAGGACCATCAAAGGAGAGGATGAGGCCTCATGGTAGGAACAAGAAAAATAAATATCTCAAAGAGACTGATGAAATTCCTAAAATGCATTATTCATCTGTTAATGTCATTAACACAATCCCTTCAGTTGTTATAGAACACGAGACCGACATGGTGGAGTAGGATGAGGAAGTTTCTGTTCGTAATAAGGTCCACATCAAAATGATTGAAGGAGGTGTGTGTACCCATAACCATAGGATTTCCATGAATTTTGGTATTCCCACAACCATTCCACTACTAACTCCTCAATGAGCATCTACTAAAGAAAAAGGTATAGGTAAGGTCGCACACCACATGCCCCCCCAAAGAGGTTAAACCCATAAAACTTGGGGAAAGATTCACTTAGTAGGAGTAATGAATGAAGGAGTTGTGAAAACATAATGTAGAACTACTCAGAGATAACAACCATAACAGACATGTTCTATAATCAAATCATCACCCAATGCTCCCATCTAACACACCCCAATAATGATGGTTTTCACCAGTAGCTGAAATGGAGCAGAAACATCAGCTCAATGAGGGGAATTTAAAAACAATATATTTGGACTCCATGATAGTGAGATATTAAGAATTATTTCCCTTGGATACAAAACTTCTTCTGGGTTAGATACATCATCACAGACCACCCCCTATAGGGTACCCACCATAGATACAAATAGATCTTCCATAGATCACCCTACTCGTTTCTTCCCCTACTCAAGATCTTGTTCAACCAGACATACCTCAAGGGATTATCAATACCATTGAGTCATTGATAGCTCAATTGGAATATATGGAAGGATTTAATGCACTAATGTATCTAGAAATGATTCCATACACTAAATGGGTTGAACCAACCCCTCCCCCACAAAATTATGGGAATCATACAATTCAAATTTTTAATGAATCAGGGTCCTAGATCCACATTTAATGAATTTCATGCCCCATTGTGATTCCATGATGGGTAACCATTCAGAAAAAGAATCAATAAAACTCATGTGCTTCATGAAAAAATTTCAAGGGATGACCTTTATATGATATACCGGCTTTCCCTCTTGGTTAATCCTGGGATGAGAAGATATTCATCAATTGTTTCTATTTCAATTATTCTCAACATTACAGAAGAAGAAAATCCTTGACCACTCAAACTTCAAACAATGAGAGAATGGGAGAGTCTCAAATTACATTACTTGGTGGAAGGGGTTAACCTAATCCTTAAACCTATAGATTCCCAAAGAAGAATTTCTGACCATATGTATAGATAATATTCATGATGAGTTGTGCACACATCCTATCACATTGAAATATATAGGAGGGCTTCAGGATATTTTCACAGTTTCTAAAAAATTGGAAGATTCCATCTTATGAACCAAGTCTGAGTATTGAGTAATTTCATCAGCTCAAGGGAAGAGAACAAGGAAATTAGAGGCTATGATATTCATTCTTAAGATATCCCCTACACCAGCTCTACTACCAATCCCATGTTACATCATGAAACCCCCCCTAAAAATCAACAACAATTCCTCCCTCATAAGGATGATTGAAGGAAGAAGAGGATAAACTAGTTTGAGGTACTGAAGAATTTTGTTTATCAATATAAACAAGTACCTAGATACTTCATCATGGATTTGGAGAACAACTTTCTCAAGTTTTCAAAGCCCAGGAGGCCTGATCAGGATGGTCATGAAGATATCCCAAATTATTACCCCATCCATCAGACATTGTTTCACACCATCTAGGATTATTCATTTTAAAAGACATCCAAAAAAATGGTGGATTCTAGGAATGGATGATGGGAAAAACACTAGCACAATTGGCATGTGTTTCCATTGTGACCCCAAGGGAAGAGGTTGAATGATAGAAAGTTACCATAAATAATGAAAAAAAGTATAGTGATTAGATGATTCAAAAGATAATCAACTATGCTCATTCTATCCTTTGAGTACAGTTTAAGAAACTAACTATACTTCCATCCATTTCCACTATGGCACAACCGACTCCATTGGCACCATAGTCCTCCAAAATCCTATATTCTAAAAAATGACCGGGATGGAAGGGTGGGAGAAAAATACAAGAATATGAACCAACCCTAAGGAAGAAGTTGGATTTGACTCTCTTGTAATTCATTCCTTTTTTCCTGAGAGCATGGGCACCACCCTGACAAATGGTACCATAAGAGTTGACTTGCTAGAAGGAATCCTCATCAGAAGAAGAATCAATCTTTGGTTCTATTAATGTCATTCACTTGATGGATACCTTATATGAATATGAATATGAATATGAAATTGAGTTCTCTTCACCTGATTAGGGATTTGAGAGAAAAGTCCAAAAAATGTAAGGATATTGGGGAAGATGTGGATAGGTCATAAATCAATAATCTGGCCACATCCTTGCTTGGACTATCTATGTTGTCAAAACTCACGAGAGATCCCTCCAATGGACCTAACATGATCATGAATGTTCCCCCACATATTCTAGGTTTTTAATTGGCCTGGTCATTATGGAATATTCATTGGATGTGTCACTATCATCAAATCAACCTCATAATGTAGGAATACCTAGTCGACTTAACCCACTAATGACATGAGAACCTTTAATTCACATTCCAAGGGTTGATCTACCAGCATCAAGTGCTCTAGTTTCTAAAGAGCTCATGAGAGAGTATCCTCTCACTGGGAAGTATTGAATTATAGCCATTAAGTACAACATTATAAATAAATTGTCCCTGGTCACAACTATGTTTTCAATCATGGATTATTTAATTCTATCAGAAGTCCTCCAGGATGTGCTCATAAGTGATTTTCTAAGACCTCAATAGTTTGAAGAAAAATTTTCCGCTGCTGAAATTTATTATACAGAGATTGATCTAGTAGAATTCCACATGATAATATATTTCACAGAACAAGATAGAGGTATTGGTATATAGGGACACATCAGACCCTTTTATGTCTCTTGAAGTATAAATGATGTTGATATTTGATAGGATATCATTAATAATTTCTCAAGAGTCAACCTCATTTTGGTATTACCAATCCATCAATTTGGTTAAAATGAATCCCACTTGTCCCCTTACACTCTTACACTACAATGTTATAATAAGTGAAAGAAAAATCCTCTTAGAAGAATTAATCTCAAGGCCCAATTTGGGGACCTCCTATCTTACTCATAATTTCTGGTTATTTGGAAAGATATGACATTCAATGTTCTTCTATAAAGGTGCTTGTTGCACCAACATGTGGAAATACCCTCATCATATCACCAATGACTCAATTATTGAATTATTGGTAAAATTTGAACATTACATATTTATAAATACCCATATAAATCCTACGAATCAAAATAGATTGATGTGGGATTCTATCAGAGGGAAGGGAAACAATCCATGTCAAACAATGTCATTTGAGTCAATTGACCTAATGATCTAGAAATTACCCCAGCCAATCCCTTCAAGAATATTAGTGGAGAATATGTTCTAACAATCAATAAAATCAATGGTATGGGTCTAAATTTGTGTGAATATTCAAAATCCTTCATGATATAATCCATGAAAATGGAGACAAGAAGCGCTGAAATGGTCACTAAATATCAATATATTAATAAAATCTTGGTTAAAAATACCCTCATTTCATCCCAGGAGTTTTAAAAGATCCTTGGATCATCATCTGAGTCAGGAGAGATTTTTATACCAATAAAAAAATGAATACACTCCATCTATATACCTCACTCCATCCCCTATGAAACTTCAAAGAAACACTACATCCTCAGCTGGGTTGGAGGAAGCTACATCACCTTCCGGATGTCAAAATGTTTACTCCTCTCCTAGCTCTAAGAAATTTCCTTCTTTACATACTACCCCAAAGAATGAGGTAGAAGTGGAAGGGGTAGAGTAAGTGGATGAGTAAGAGAGGGTGGAATTTACAAACTACCCCTAATATTAGAGGAAGGTGTGTCTACTACTATTAATGAACTTAGAGAAATAATTCTTGGTACAGAGGAAGACCCATGACCCACTTTGATCTATGCGACCATGTATTCAAAATAACAAGTGTTATATATATTATTTCTGAATTATCATTAGGAAATATTCACATATAATTACAAATAAGTTGAAGGCCTCAATCCTGAAATGTCATCTCACTACTTGGGATTTTTATAGAACCACCAGGGATGCAAATAGGCTGTTAGAAGGATGCACCTAACTCACACCACCAAATTTGAGGTTGAAGTTGATAACATTATCAAATACGGTTACATTTTATAATTTTAGTATCATAAATGGTTAGTTAACGTCATCCTAATGAAGAATAATATTGGGAAATTCAGGGTCTACATCGACTTCAGAGATCTCAACAAAAACTATCCAAAATTTGATTTCCCTATCCCGATCATAGAGTTGTTGATCGATTCTATAGCTGGGTATTAGGACCTCTCTTTCATGGATGCATATTTAGGGTATAATAAAATCGAAATGGACCAAGAATATGAAGAATAAACTAACTTAAAGTCCCCCTAGGGAGTATTTTTCCACTGGGTAATTCCCTTTTGATTGAATAATACCAGCGCTACATACTAATGTTACATGCACTGCATCTTTAAACATTTCATGGGAATATCCATAAAATGCTACATCAATGATATAGGGCTTATGTTTCAATTATTTTTTGAAAACTTGGATGATATTGAGATTTTATTCACCAAACATCGATAACATATCCTGAAGTTGAACCCCCTAAAATGTACTTTTAGGGTTACCTCATGGAAGTTTCTAAGCATTATCATATACCATCATGGAATCAAAGTTGACCCTAATAAGACAAAGGATATATGAAATATTCCACCTCCATATGACCTCAAATACTTTATAGGATTATAGGGATACCTTTACTATATTCAATGCTTTATATCAAAGCTCATAGAATGTTAATATCATGTTCTCATACCCTTATAATCATGGTTTTCTTATGTGATTATTGATATCTCCCTTTTTTACTCTTATTGAGAAATTCGGCTCACCCTTTCTTATGTTTCCTTTCCCTGATATAGAATTAATGGTATTATGTATGATATGTCTATAATGGGTTCTAGTTATGAATAACTTAGTGGGAGATGTTGTAGCTCACCTATGAACCATTTTCTTGTTTTCCAAGTTTCTAAAGGCACTAAACCCAAACAATTCTTACATAGATCTTTATATTATGAAATGAATCTTTTTTTATTAATATAAAATATTTATGTATGAGAATTTTGGGTATTTATAGTTGGTATCAGATCAATGTTTTATTTAACCTTTGAAAAATATGATGAGAAATATTTGGTGAGATCACTAGGGATATGTCTAAGGGTCATTCGAGGGATATGTCTAAGGATAAGTCTAAGGATGAGTCAAGGTATAGGAAAATGTCTTGGAATTTTATTAAAGGATTGAGGGAGTAGTTTCTATGAAATTTCATCCATTATAGGATAATGTTTTAAAATTTTATTATTATATTTTCATGCCCTTATTTACATATTATTATTTTTTGATAATTGATATCTCCCTTGTTTACCCTTATTAAGTTTCAAATCTCACCCTTTATTATGTTTTATTTACCTAGGATATGAAAAAAGTTATTTTGTATGATATTTCTAAGAAGGGTTTTATTTTTGAAGAATTTATTGGGAGATGAAATAGCTCACTTATGAACAATTTTTTATGTTTCCATGTTTCTAAAGTCACTATACCTAAATGATTCTGGAACAAATCATTATGTTATGTAATGAATATTCATATATTAAGATGTATTATTTATGTATGATAAGTTTGGGTTTATATAAAACTTGAGTTAAAGGAAATGAAATTTTTAAGGGACAACTAAAAACCCATTAATACCAAAATAAAATCATGAGGGGTATTAGAAATAATATAAATTTACCATATGGATTGTCTTTCAAATATAATATTTATTTTAAGAAAATATTGGAAATGAATCCTGTACCATTTTAGTTACACATTAATGAAGACTATTTTAAAGGGAGAGACTAAAATTGAACTTATAAGAAAATGAATAAATTAAAATTAATTATATAAGATCTCAAATGGGTATTGTATACACCATATAAAAAACCAGAAGCAAAATAAAACAGATCTTACATATTCAAAAATGAGTGAAGGAAACTCTTACATTAATTCCTAACATCAAATAAAGTACACAAATCTCCTATGTAAAAAAACCATCAAAATAGTATATTTTAAGGAACTTATTTATATCTAATAAATTTTAAAAATATCATTTATATTAGATATATAATATCTATTTTCAATATGGATTGCGAGTAATCTTTATTTTTTTGAAATAGTTTCATAATAGCAAGAGTGTTCATCATTATTATCCCAAAGTTTATCATTAACATATCATAAATGTTACTATAATTGATTCTTTATAATAATTTATAACATTATGATTTTATTATATTGGTGTTTTGGTTAAGATAAATAAATATGAAATCCATGATGATCTTGTTTCAGTGAATTTTAACGAACAAGAGTTGGTATCTTAATTAATAAGTTTATTATTAATATTAACATTCCAAAACAAAATTAGAATAATTATATACTTATTTGAATCATATATTATCAGTAATTAAGTTCTTATATTTATCCAAGATATTATTTTAAAACATTGTTCTGGTAGGTGGTTCGACCGACCCAAACATAAGCATATCATATTTGTTGGATGATTATGAAGTGATTTATTTTCAATAACATTATTTAGAGAAGTAATGATGCTTTTTATTTTTTATTAAAGAGTTAAATTATAAAATAATATAAGTGTTAATGGATAAAAATCTATTACATAGTATGTAAATATTGTATTCCTTTTAGCATAATTGTTTTAGAAGTTTGAATTTACTATAATAGCTTTTACCCATATTTTAAATAGGATATATATTTTTTATAATAAAATTTCTAATAATTTTATAAGAATTATATTTATCCACTAAAAACATTCTCATGGACATCCATTAATGATGGTGATGAAAAATGAAATAAACTATTCCCTAGAGGAAGTAGTCCTCACATATGAATGGATGATGATTTCATTTTACATAGAAAGGGATAAATGTATAGATTTATTTATTATTTAAGACTATTTTTTTAATAAAAATTATACTTCTTTATTAAATTACTCATTAGTACTATCCATTTAAGGTGGTGAAGTTAAACAAAACATGATGCTTTGTTGAGGCAGTAGTCCCCATATACAACGAATATTGTTTTCATTTTCCTTATAGGAAAATGAGAAATACAGTTAATGATCACTCCCAGAATATTAAAAAATTAAATATAATATATATACTGAAGTAATCATATAATATTGTTAAAAAATTATTTGAAATGGAATGATTTAAAATAAATAATGTTAGGGAAATGTTAGTCCTTGCATTGAGAACTTTCATATTCCCTTATAAGATTCCTTAGAAAGGGGTGATTTAGGCCAAAATATTGGGTCCAAAAGATTAAGTAAGAAAGATATGATTCTATGGGATAGATATAGGGATTATTTTTAAGAATAAATAACAAATTTTTAGTGGTCCTAAAGGTGTGGTGAGATAGCCCTTTTATAAGCGGTGTGAATGTAATTTTTGTAAATATTTCCTCTTAATATAAAGAGAGAACATATTTTACATGTCTATAAGACTATAAAAAAGAAAATAAATAATTCAATATAATTTTTTTAGAAAACATTCAATAAATATTTTAGTTATAAGTTTTTAAGATGTTAGGCCTTTTACCCCTCTCTTTAACAATTTATACCATTTTAGATTTTAGCGTGGTAACTAGTTTTTACCTAAGTAATTCATTTTTTATGCCTAAAAATAAAAGTGAAATTATAATATTTTTTTAAATTATAATTAATATTATTAAATCATTTTTAATATATTCATTTCCTAAAAGTGATGGAAATTAATTTTAGGATAATAAATATATTGAAATAGTTTTAAAGGATGTTACAACATAAGTTCTGAAATGTTTAATATATGTTTATAGATTAATCATAATATTTTTAAGGTTTAAATTTACTTAAAAAATACATATATTTTCAATAAAAATGATTCAAATGGTTTTATATTTTTATTTTATCCTAATTATGACATACAAATCATGGTTTTTATAACAACATTTTTCACTATTCACCTAAAAATGAATTATTTCATAGTAATAAAAAAATATTTATCCCTATGATGATATTATAATTTTAAATAAGAAAAGTATGTTAATTTTTTCAAATTAATATTATAAAATTATTAATTTTTATTTTAAATATAAATACACTAAGACCTATTTTCTTAGCGATTTTTTAATTTTTTTAACTATTCTTATTATTATTTACTATCGATTACTAATTTAATTATAAATTATAAATTATTCATATAAACAATTATATTTGGTATTAAATATTTATTTTACTAGAACAAAGTTCATAAAAATACAATTTTATAAAAAATACAATTTTTAGATTAAAGTGATATTGTTAATTTTTATCAATACATTATCAAAAGGAAGATTTGTGAAATATATAAAATATTTTTTATAAATAACTTATTAACATAATAAATACATGTTAATATCATCATAATATCAAGTTACATAACCTTTGAGGATCTCCACATATGATCTAAGTATAAGGTATGCTCTGGTGGGGGTCGAGGGTGGTGATTTTACTAGAATATATCTTGTTGAAATTCCTATGAGCCTGAACATCTATTACATTCAATTTTACTCATAGAATAATTTTTGGAGTTAGGATTGGTATTGGTTTATTAAAAAACCTAGATAATATAACTCCTTTCAAATATTTTATAAACAATACTAATAAGGATGACTTCAGCTACCCGATTCCATTTCTTTCCCTTTTCTTCATAGATTTTGTAATATGGATACTTCCTTTTATACCTACTAATTTAATAGCTATATTATAATGGTATAACATTATTCTAATGTATAATTGCTTAATATTATTTTGGTTATACATGTATAACAATCTATTAATATAATATTTCATTTATGGAAAATATATAGTGAAATTTTGTGTCAGTACATTATGCTACTTAAATCAATTATATCCTCACAATTATAATTTTTCCTTTCTCAGGAAATAGTTATGGGTGAATATAAATGGACATGAGTACATATTTTATTTATATTTATGTTTTAACCTTACTATCATTGTTCCTACTATCAAACTCATATTTTCCCTACTAATGGAATATAATGAATGTTGAGTTTTTTCTTCAACCATTTATGCCAATTACCCCAATATTTTTGTGTATTGTTTTATAAGGATTTTATAGTCCGTCATGTATTAATAGGTGGTCGTGGTTTTATTCTTAGATGTGATTTTATTATCTTATAAATTATCATAGCCTCAATATTAAGAGGAACTATCCATGTCAAATATCACATCAAATCTGACTAAATGACTGATAATAAGACATTATAGGAAGAAACATACAATAAAAATATATTATTTAAAAGTTATATACTTCGGGTAAAATAATTGTACCAATAAATAGTTTTAATAAAAAGTAGACATCTAGTCATTAGGATGGAGATTTTATGTTTCGATGCACATAAGATTTGGATTAAAGAGATAGGAAAACAAAAATTACAATTTTTTAGTGGATGATTAGTGTTCCTTAACCCATATATATTTTTGGAACCCACTTCCGTATATATGGTGGTATAGGATTCCCCTTGTATTAGAAGTTAATAGTGAATATCAGATTTTTTATCCCTAGGATTAGGTAATTTTCTTGGATAATTTCCAAGTTTCTAGTATTTATGAATTTTCAGTGGTACTTTATGATTAACTCATTTTCCTTTCACCATATCAACAAAAGTATTCATTTTCCTTGGAAATGAGTTTCTTCCTTCCATTATTTTCCACAAATAAAACACCACCCAATTCTTTTGATACATAACCATGGCTTATTCTTTATATATTTTTGAAAGGTCGGAAACTGAACATTATTTCCATCTTTTTATTTTTAAATAAACTTATATGATACTCTATCTTTATCTTATTTGGTTTTTTAGATGTTCAACCATGTTTACATTGTTAATCATTATTATTGGTATCTTGTTGGACATAATAATAATGATTCACACTAAATTTACTCTACCATTAGGTTTATTGTTTGGAAAATCATGAATTTTCCATGAAATATATTACTAAATTGATTCCTTTTTCCATAATCCATTAAAAAACCAAAATGAATTAATGCGAGTGATGATACCTATAAGAGAATTATTTTAAGATAATCACATGAGAAATTCAAACTCAAATTTCCTTACTCTTACAAATTGTTACATTATCCATCAATTCTATATAAATCAATCTAAATTCAATATAGGTTTCTTTAGGAAGGGTTATCTAATATTCTATAACCTAATAATTTAATATAAAAAATACTCCATAATGTATTTTAAAGAGAATGTGATTAACCAAAGCATATCCTATAGGAGTTTCTATCCAGGAGTGCAGTACTAGTCCCAATAATCATGCACCAATGTGATGATTTAGTTGATACCTAACCATCCATTTTCATGGTGATTACCAATAGGTACATATGTTCTATAGAAATATATACTTTGCAATATATAGACAGGGATGCAATTTCCGTGGGAGAAAAAAATCTACACTTTACCAAAACCTTTTGGATGTTATCCTATACTTATGCATAGACCTTTGACATATTATTACTATTTCCACTAAATTTAACTTATCAAAATCCCTGAAATATTAATTATTTCATAAACTAGTGTATGTGGTCATTTTTATCATTGAAATTACGATCAGGCTAAACTTATCATCCCTTTATGAAATTTATATCCTAAACCGACAGTATCATAATCTCTAAAGTTATCTATAACATACTTTGATACCAACTATAACAACCCAAATAAATGACCAACTCATAATGACACAATTTAAAGAAAATATTTCATAACAATACTTTACTATAGTCTTTTATGTTCAGTTTTTTATAGAATTAGTATAGAGACCCAAGATTGAAATAAACGGATATTACATCATTTTAGGTGAATATTCAGTACATTACAAAAATAAATTCTTGAGAATCATCATATTTTAATGTCTTTGGAAACATGGAAACAAAATCTTCAATCCTGGGGAAAGATCTTCAACATCTCCCATAATGATCTACACCTTTAGTACATCTACCAAAAATCCTTTTTCATACCCCAGGTAAAGGAAACATAAGAATTGGTTGAGCTCAAATGCTCATTATGGGTAAATAAAGAAAATCCATATGCATAAAATAAAAAAAATGGTATGGAACCTGATAATAACATTTAAAGATAAAACCCCACATATTAGAGAACACAATAATGAATGGAAGTTCATAAGACATGAATCGTAAGGAAAAAAAGAATATAGTCCAAGGAAGCATATGTAGGAAATGACATGGAATTTGTGGCATGAAAATTGGTTTATAATGTTGTGAAAATTTATAAGTAGCCAAAATCTTCACTCATTATCTTATGGACCTGAAATCAGGACCCAACATCAACATGTGGACATAAAACCAGTTCCATGCATAACAATGAGAACAAGTAATAAAGTTCAAGCATAACCATATGGACATGAAACCAAGTCCATACATAACATTTTTAATGTGTAATAAGGTTCACTCATTACCTAATGGACATGAGACTAGGTCCATGAATAACATTGTGAACATGTAACGAGGTTCACGTATAACATTTTGAACATGTAAGAATGTTCATGCATAAACTTATGAACATGAGACCAGGTACATTCATAACATTGTGGACATGTAATAAGTATCACTCATAACATTGTGAACATGTAATCAGGTTCATGAATAAAATTATGGACATCTAACTAGATCCATGCATAACATTGTGAACATGTAATAAGGTTCCCTCATAACATTGTGAACTTGTGATCAGGTTCACACATAAACTTATGGACATGAAACCAAGTCCATTCACAACATTGTGAACATGTAATCAGGTTCACACATAACATTTATACTCACAATCCATCCATCGTTACCCAATTCATTGGAGGGATATATAGGTCCCACCGATCACATAATAAAATCATTCATACATGTTCCTCAGGATAATAAAACATTCATCTTATCATGACCAATAAAAAGACATAGGTTTTATATACATAAAATCATAACCCATGAAATAAAATATGTATCATTAAGATATCATCACGTAAAAACCAAGGGAAAAGAGATAGGTTTCATATCCATTTCATCAAATCATAACCCGTGAAAAGAAGCTGGGTTCATAAACATGTAACCTATGAAAGGGAAACCTGATTCATAAAGACCATGAAAGTTAAAATAACACATTCATAGAAAGAATATGAATGGAACCTTTGGATAATTTATTTTATGGGATTTAGTAACATAAATGTATTTCATATTAGATGGAAATTAATTTCGAAATATCTTTTAGAAACATTTCTTGAAGAAAATATCTTTTATTTTTTGAAAACTATTTTTTTATATTGTAAAACTTTTTACAAACATCTTCCATTGAAAATTGATTTTAAAAAATATAATGGAATATTTTAAAATAATAAAAAATTTAAAATCATTTTCCCTTGAAAATTATCTTAAAGGATCTTTTGAAAACATTTTAAAAAACATGGTTTTTGAATACAAAATATTTTTAATCAAAGAGAGAGACGATGAAGTTTTACAAAATAAATTTATATTAAGTACCAAAGGGTGGAAAAGGGTACTAACACATGAATATATCTAAAAAAAGAGTTTAATTAAACTAATTAGTTTTCTTTAGATATGAATCATAATATTTCATTAAAGAAATCATCAACATAAACAATCTCAAAAAGTGATGAGATTTCCTTAATAGACTCTTATAACTCGGTAACTTGGGATTATAACCTACGTGTAATAAAATGGAATTACATAAAGATTATAAAATCATGAAAATAATGATATTCCTGGTATAACATGTGAAATGGAAGTATATAAACCTAAAAAAAGTGTTTAGGTGCATAAAAAAACACGATTCTCAATGAAGGAAAATTGACCCAAAACATTTTTACTGATTTGGAAACTTTTGAAAATTAAAACCCATGAAAGATGGATTATAAAATGGAAATGTAAATACCCATAATTTTATGTATAAGATACATATAATTCAATTTTGGGAAGTAAATACACCACATAAAAGGAATGGGTGGTGAACATAACACGAATCTCACAGAAATTAAAAGTGAGATGAAATTCCCTTACCATTTGTCTTCACTCTCATTTTACTTGTTCAAAAAACCTATATAATAAATATAAAATTATTATAAATATTTTACAGAACCATATTATTATATATAATAACATATATGTTTTCATTATGACCTTATATAACCCGCTTGTTAACAATCCTATGTTAAGGTTTCACTTCGGGTAATATTCACATTGTTCTTCACATCGGTCTTAATTTGTTATACAGTTGGTTATTATTCATAGATAATGATTAAATAATTTAAATCATGATATAAATATCATTTATGTACAATATATGTATATTATAATAATATATAAAATAAATAATTACAAAATGAAATACATAATTCATGGAGACGGTAAGCCGTATATACACGTGAACGTTTTTTCCATTTATATTATCACATTGAAAGAAAGTAAGTAAATGAAAAAATATATATATAATTATTATAGTTTAATTATTATATCTTATATATAAAATATGTTCATTAAAACCATACTTAATACATTCCATGTGGTGTGTGAACGAATAACACTACATTGAGGGGGCGGTATTCCACACTTCCTCAAATGATATTATCATATTAACATCAAATGTAATATTAAAAGGTGTGTGTTTTAAAAGGAATAAATAATATTAAAGACATAATAAATATAATATATGAAAAATATAAATATATTATCCATCATAATGGCCATTATGATTGGTGGTAAAGGAGAAATGAATAATCATCGTTTCATGAGGCAGTGGTTCACCATACACAGAAACAATATTTTTGATATCCATTAAATGGATTTTTGTGTGATTTTAGGATGATCCATTAGATTAAAAAAATACTATTATTTTTAGTATAATTTTTCTTCATAAAAAATTCAATAAATAGTGTAGGTGAGGTGAATAAGGAAAATAAAGGAAAGGAGCTTCAGAGAAGACTTTACCTCTTAATCGGGTAAATCCTTTGCATTTATGCCAAAAGGATTCCTTGAGAGTATTTATACCCAAAGGGAGGATTATATGTGGAAGTTATGGAATTTGGTATATTATTTTATCATATTTTTGGTGATTAAATGGGATTGATAGGTGGTATGAAGTGATAGAGTGCTTTCCATTTTATAGTGCAGAGGGAGTGGCACTCTTGTAAATATGAAAAGGTATTCACTACTGGGTGGTCTACCTTACCTAAAGATTCTAAAAAATTGAAAAATAATTTATTAGAGATCATTAATGGTATATTAAAACCTATAACACAAAAACATGTGAATTTTAAAAATTTGGATCCTTAACTTCCAAGATTCCCTAATTTAATTATTTTTGTTTTTATTAATGAATTTAGTTTTTAATATAATTAATTTAACAATTAAGACTAAAATAAAGTGAGATTTAATAAACAATATATATAAACCGATTTATCAATATGATATATAATTTATAAAAAAAATTATCATGTGTTTTGAAAATTAATTTTAAAATAAGAGCACGTGACACACTAAAACACTACTTAAACCCGGACCATGTTAAAAAAATTATTACTATATATGGGTCAGTATATTATTTATCAAAGATAAATTAGTCCATTAATAGACTATATATAATATTTATTAACCCATAAAAATAACTTGTAAGTATATTGGATATTTATTAATTTTAAATCATTTAATAAAATCTCTTTTATTGTAAACTAACAATAATGTCAATTATGACATTATTTTTTTCATGTTAACTATAAAATATCAATCTAATATAGGGATTAAAATATATTAGGTTTAATGATTTTTAACATGATATATATATGAAAAAAAAAAATAAAGAAAACAATTCGATTCACTTTTAACATTTATAGTGTCACTTAGTTTAGTTAATTATTAACTAAATAATCAAAATATTGGTGTTTCTTAATAAATTTATGTAACTAAATCATATCTAAAAATTATTGATAAATTATTATAATAAAAAAAAATTTATCTTTTAAATTGATATGTATAACCTAATTATGACGTTTTTTACATATCCCAATGTTTTAAAAATGTTAAAGGTAAGAAAAGTTCCATTTTTTGTTTATTTCCTACATAACCTTTTATATAGGGCACATTCATTTAATAATATCCCAATAACCCATAAATTTCAAACCATAGGAGGATATTGTATAAATATTCACAAAAACTATATTTTGGAAAAGTTTCCAGGTCATTTGTGTTCTTTTGATGAAGGCTTAGTCCCTTATTAAGATCAATCATACCTTAATCACTGTAATTAATTATAATCACATTCGTGAATAATTTTGGTCAAAAATTAAGTTGATATTATTGGACCAAAAATTTCACACTGATTATAAAAGTGTATGTAATATTTTCAAAATTCAAATCACAGATGTGGGAAAATTACGATTAACACAAATCCTGTAGACGGGTCCAAATAAAGAGGTTTTAATGTAGAAAAACAGTCAAAAGTTTGTTATGTTTTTATATGAAATTTAAAATTAAAATTTATTATAATTAACATAATTATATAAATTTATGTATAATTTATCTAATTTTACTCTAAAACAAATATAAATTATAAATTATCATTAAAAATTATTTTAACGAAAAATGAGTTTCTAGCTAAAATGTATTAGTATTCACTATTCATCAAATAATGATGTTTTTCAGAAAAATCCCAAAAATTAACCATAGGATAATTTCGAAGTTATTAATTAAACATTGATATTTATTTAACAAACTAAAATTCTTAAAAGTGTAAAAGATGAGTTTTCATATAGTTTCTCTCTTAAAATGCGATAAAACATGGTCTAATGTGCACTGCAAGTTAACTTAGTATTTCATGTACCGTAAGCTAAGATAATTTTTGTGTGTAGTTAAAGATAAACATGGTGTTGAATATATCATAATGAAAACATAAAATAATTTATTTTAAATTTTGTGTGAAATAAAAAAGATCAAGAAGATTAATTAATTTGAAAAAATGTTCACAAAATCTATGGGTGTTACATTCTCTACTCCCTTTAAAATGATTTTTCCCGCTAAATTCATCTAGGTTGTCAAAAAATTATTAATTTAATGTTCCGTTGATAAATACCCTCATCGTAGAAAATAATACTAAAACTTACATTAAAAAGGGAATGTCATAATCATAATGGTTACCTAAAGTAACTCATAATGAGATTCCGGTATAAGAGAGCATAGTTGGGAATTAAAAACATAGACATGGAAGTGATATATAACCGTCATGTTTTGAGGGAGGGTGATAAAGAAAAATGTTTGGATAAAGTTAAAAATATAAAAGCCTAAAATATTTGATCTTATAAGGGACCATATGATTCGTTGGAATTGAAATTACTGGGATAATGTTTTTTCTTGAAGATACTTGTTCCAAAAGTTAATAAATTCTCATGAGAAGATATACTTTAATGATTTCAGGACAATGTTAAACTTTTTATTTTGTTGATCCACTTTACCTTTTTATCTATAATGGATGTTTACCTTTTCATTCATGAAGTACTAATATAAACTATTATCCACGATACGCTATCCCATTTTTCCTTAGATTCCATAAATACAAGGTAGTTTAAAAAGGTTATCCGATATGCATTAGTCCTCATATAGAGAGATAAAATTTTAATATTTTTTACTTCATATGATGTTTAACTTAAACAATCCAAAAATGTTCAACCATATAACCCTTAAAATGATGAAAATTAAAATATTTAGAAAGAATTTCATGAAATCATCTTAATGCTGATCCACCCATATATGACCATGTACCACTTGGTTGTCACATTCAGAACACGTGAATAACCTCATCATATAATCCCATAATACAAGGTAATTACCATAAATAATTTTAGAAAACATTCATTCATTTTTATTCCAATGATTATAGGATGTGTTATGTAAATCCAAGAATTTATAAACATCATCCTTGGCGACATAGAAAACATTTTCAATAATCAGTTCCAGGGTAATCCTTACTATGCAATTTACTTATTCATGTTCAAAATATCTTCATCCAATCAACATTACCTATCTTTAATAATTAATTAAGGGTTACCTTCCCTTAATCAAAATATCACAGTCCCATGAAATCAATTTTATATGTCTTCATCACTAGTAATTTTATAATCTTCTATCCTTAATGAAAGCTTATACTGAAAATACTTATATATTTGATGATTCATAAAACATAATCTCTGAATTCCAATAAATAGTTACTTCATTCATCCAGAATTATTCTTAAATTATTACCTGATATTCATAAAAATATTCTATAATACCTCATTTTTAGAATATAAAATTTGAATTAGGTATTATGGTTCCTTAACTCCTATATAATCATGTTTCTTATGATCAATGTAAAAAATATTTGAAGAACATCACATACCTTTCTCATTTAATTTTCGATTTATTTACCTTCATAAGTATAACCAATTCTCATACCACATAATCAAAAAAAATTACATATATGGTGAGAAATACATATCATAGAATAAAACCACATAATCAAAAAAATTACATATAGGAAGAATAAATCATGAAACATTCCTTAATCTATGACACCTTAGGTTCATCGTAGGTTATTCATAGATAGATTATGTTTAAATCCTTCAGGATGGTTCATGAAGAGTTTGTGAATACCCAAAGAATATCCCACAGGAGTGTTGAACCAGGTGTGATGCAAGACCTGTTTTCATGTACAAGATTACCCCATGTCAAGCCTAGGACATCTTGTTGGAGTTGTTACCCCTAGGTACATCTGTACTAGAGACACATCCACTTTTAGCATCCAAGCATGGATTTATTTCTAGGAATCCACTCATTCCTTCCTTTACAAATATTCGATGAAATTTCCCTAAAAATTAACTCATATATATACATAACCTTAGATACGTCCCTATGCATATCCTTAGAAATATAAATTGGGATCTAACTATGGTTTTCTCATCGTAGTTTCCAAAGGCTGATAAAACCTTTCCTTTGATACCAACTATAGTGACCCAATCTTGACATACATGGATATTACATCATTTTAGATGAATTTTCAGTACATTAAAAAAATACATGCCCGATGACCATAAAATATTCCTGTGTTTGGGAACAGAGAAACAAAATCATTTATAATTGTGAGAGATCTTCAACATATCCTATAAATATCCCCACCATTAATAATTCTACCAAAAACCCTTCTTCATAACCTTGGGAAATGAAACGTAAGAAAGGGGTGATCTCAGATTATCAGTAAGGGTAAATAGAGGAAATGCATAAGCATAACATAAAAAAGGGTATGGAACTTGAGAATAATATTTGAAGATCATGCCCTATATATTAGAGAACATAATAAAGAATGGCCATTCATAAGACATGAATAATAAGGAAATAATGAATATAGTCCAAGGAAGCATAAAATAGTAAAAGACATGGAATTTGTGTCATGAAAATTGGTTTATAATGTTTTGAACATGCATAAGTAGAGATAGGTTCACTCATTAAGTTATTGACATAAAATCAGGACCCATCATCAACTTTTGGACATGAAAACTGGGTCCATGCATAATACAGTGAACATGTAATCAGGTTCACACATAACCTTATAGATGTGAAACAAAGTCTATACATAACACTTTGAATGTGAAATCAGGTTCACACATTAACTAATGGACTTGAAACTTGGTCTATTCATAACATTGTTAACATGTAATCGGGTTTATGCAAAACATTGCGAACATGTAATTAGGTTCATGCATAAACTTATGGACATACAAACTCGTCTATGCATAACATTTTTAACACATAATAAGGTTTACTCTAACATTTTAACCATGTAATCAGGTTCATGCATAAACTTTGGGACATGAAACGAAGTCCATGCATAACATTGTGAACATTTAATAAGGTTCAATCATATCATTTTGGACATGTAATCAGGTTCACACATATATGTATAGACATGAAACAAGGTCCATGCATAATATTGTGAACATGTAATCAGGTTAACACATAACATTTATACTCATGGGTCATCCAACGTTACCTAATACATTGGAGTGAGATATTGGTCCCACCCATCTCATAATAAAATCACTCCTACATGTTCCACAAGATAATAAAACATTCATCATATCATAACCCATAAAAAGACAAAGTCTTTATAAAAATAAAATCATAACCTAATAAATAAAATGGGTATCATTAAAATTTGGTCACATGAAAACATATAGAAAATAGATAGGTTTCATAACAATTTCATCAAAGCACAACCCATGAAAAGAAGCTGTTTTCATAATCATGTAACCCATTAAAGGGAAATGAGCTTTATAAAGACCATGAAATTAAAAATAACCCATTAATAAAAATGATATGAATTGTGCCTTTGGATCATTTGATTGAATGGAATGAGAAACATTGACAGATTTCATCTTATATTTAAAATAATTTTAAAATATCATTCAAAAACATTTCTTGAGGAAAATATCCTTTCTTCTTAGAAAACTATTTTTTTATAACGTAAAACTTTTTGAAAACCTTTTTCATTGAAAATATATTTAAAATCATATAATGAAAGATTCAAAACAACAAAAAATTTAAAATAATTTTTCCTTTAAAATGATCTTCAGGGATATTTGAAAACATTTTTGAAAACATTTTAAAAAACATGGTTTCTGAATATAATAAATTTCTGACCGAAGAGAGAGAAAGTCAGATTTTACATAAAAACATTATATCAAGTACCAATGGGTGGAAAATGTAACACCCCAAGACTTCATAGTATGTTATTTTTTCAAAGTAATTTAATAACTTACACTACACGCAACATCGAGTTCAATCACATTTGGACTTACCAAACAAGCCGTTCAAAAGCGGTTATGAATAGTATTAACATAATTTTGAACTTTATATAACCCTTATAATTTTAGAATCCATATTATGAGTTTCTTAGACATAATTTAAGGACAAATTACTTTTTTTTCAGATAAAAGAAGTATTTTTTGAAAAACATACAATTTTACCACCTTTTAATGGAGAACCCTTTTTTAAATCCAATATTTGAAACTTTTATATAGTCAATTTTACAAAATAAACTTCTTATTTAGGATCAATACATAATAATTTAGTTTCAATAATTTTTTGGTGTTTTTCTGATAAATTTCATATTTGGGTGAATAGTGAAAATAATATATTTTAACTGAAAACAAATTTTTTAATTAAAACAAGTTATAGTGTTAAACTATACATATGAATGGTTTGGATATATAATTAGATTATATTTTCACCATTTAATCCAATTTTGTTCATTGGAAGTAATTTAAATTTGAAATTGGACATAAACAAATGTCAATGTTTTGGTAGTTATTATTTCATAAAAATATGCCTTTTGGTTTTGACAACGAGAATTAATTTCAAACCAATAAATTCAATTTATATGTTTTGAATTTGGTAAAATATAATTCATTTTTGAAATCAGAATATCAAAATTATCTTAGGGTGAATTTTTGGTATGTTTCTAAAAACTTTTAATTTTTTATGAATAGTGAACAAAACTAAGTTATAGTTTAAAACCGAATTTTTATTTAAATAATTATTTATTTTATTTAAATTTATTTTAGGTTAAAATATATACACAATACCCATATAAGTTCAATGTATTTAATTGGATTCATTTTTAATAATATTAGTTATATAAAATTTTATTGAACTTTTCACCATCTTTTACCCACCTCCTAGGATAATTTGTAAATTCACATAAAACATAATTTTACAGCTTCTGTTAGTTAAATTTAAAAAATCCTAGAGACATGGTTAATATCACTGGGTAAAATGTGGTTCAATAAGAAAAAAATAATTTTTGTTGAATAGTAACGTTTTACTTTTATGTACAATGGTTAAAAGTAAATAGGGTAATTAAGGGTAAAATGATATTATTATTACCTAACACATGTCATAATTCTATTTTCTAAGTATAATTATACCAAAAACAACCATATTAATAAAATATTAACTTTTTTGGTCCACTTGGATTAGATTAAGACATTTGTTATTATTAAATTCAAAGAAGAGTAAAAAGAGTTAAAATCAAAGTTTAATAAATAAAACATTTTTAATATAGGGTTAGACATAAGATAAATTCAAATATAAATATTCATTAGAAAGATAAAAATATTTCCTACATAATGGTATTTTATTTATATTTTTTACACATTAAATAATTTAATTTATTAATGACACAATGATGATGAGTAATTACTTAATTAATGAAATATTAAAATAATTGATATTATAAATATCCAAATAAATTTAATTTGAGACTTTTTATGAATTAAACTAATTTTATAGATTCATATGACATATTAGGTATGGTTAGATGAATTTTTTCTGAAGTAATAATGCTGTTATAAATTTTGCAAAAACACAATACCAAATAGTATCAAAATTGACATAAAAGAGTTTTTAAATAAGATATTATATTATTAATTGATATTCTAATCCTAAATATCTAAGGTTCTGAAAAAGGAATTATATAATGATATATGTATAATTAATTAACAACTTTTGGTGCTCTTGGATGTACATAGTAATTTTATTAACCACATAATATAAGAATACAAGGAGACATGTCAAATGTCAAACTATTTTACTAAGAGTTAAATCTAAATGTTAAGGTTAATATAGTGACCCAAACCTATCTAAAACCTATTGGTTGAGAGGTTTTCTACACATAACCATATTATCATTTAAATAATACACTTTTGAGCCATTATAAACCATAAATGAGTTTATTATAAAATAATATTTTATGTTTTTCCTTAGGTGCCCCTCACCCCTCTTATAAAAGGGAACTTCCCTTTCTCTCAGATTCACACCTTCAAAGACTTTTGGCTCGGCCAAACCGTGAATAAATATCCTCTCAACTACCCTCCATTCATCCTAGAGGCCATCCGTTGGACAAAAAGCCAACTTAAGGAGATATTTTGATTAAATATAAAAAAAGAACCTCAAGAAGAGGTAATAATTTCACTACCCTCTTTCATGTTCTTTTCTTCTTCCACTTATTATTTATTTGTTATTTCAATTATAAAATAATAAATCCATTATCTTACATATACTATGATGTTATTATAAATATGGTACAACCCTATTAATTATTGTATCCATCATTTGAATGACATTTCACTATACGTGCATATGTACGAATTACCGTCTCCACGTCGTGGTGTAATTGTTATTCAATACATTATTATTTCGATGTGTATAATAATGATGTGTAATTCATATAAATAATAAAATATAACATGATTTTGATTCTGTATATATGATATACCATACAATTATATATTATTTTAATATCAAAAGAATGATATTGTCACTCGTGCGTACGTACAGATTACCTTCTCCATGAATGCGATGATATTCATTCCCCATTGTGTCCATTCAAGACTGAATTTCATTTTATGATTACAAATAATGTTTAGATACATGATATAATTCTGGATATGAATACGATACATCCCATCCATAAAAAATATGGCTCACAAATCAAAGAATATAAAGGAAAATGAATCCATTAACACTCGAAACAACGATAATACTAAGATATTATTAACAAATCAATTTTAAAGATCATATATGATATCATATTAATGTATATGATTCTTTTATAATTAAATAACAATTATTTCACCATTATATAAGAGGTTAACCGACCCTCATCCAAGGTAAAATTACAAAGGGGTTTCTAATCTCAATTTCAAATCCGTAAGATTTCCATTGTTCACCACTTATTTATTGCATGTGGTGTGTGTACTGCACCTGATTGTATTAATTGTCTAACATAATTTAATTTATGGATATTTACATCATCATTTTATGATCCTTATTTCATAGGTTTATGTGTCTTAAATTACCAAATTGATAAGGGAATTTGAAATTTCAATTTCCACTCATTCGACTTTATGCATACTTGATTGATTATTTTACTCCAATATTATGTGTGGAATAACTATTCCTTTTCTTATGTCATAATTTCCAATCCCATTTCTGTGGATATACTTTTGATACACATAATCAATACATTGATAAATTCTCACATCACTTATATGAACATGGTAAGAGTAATTTTAACTCAATCTCCATTTGTTGAGTTAAATATCCAATTCATTGGTGTTGTTTTTACAAGAATATGTGTGAATGTACTCTATTTGATATAAACTGAATATCCAATCATATTGAGTGTATTTATATTTTTTACACATAATTATGTTGTTGATTTATCCTTAACCTCAGGATACGGTCTTTATAAGAGAGTTCATCTCAATTTACATTCCATTGAGACTTCTTTATAGTTATACACCAAATAACTTTTACATGGTATATATAATGTAATTTGAAATAGTATATCATGAATCCCTTTATTCTCATGATATTACAATGTTTTTATAACCTCAATTATTTGCATTCAAGTGTCTCTCTTTAGGTTATGAACTCAAACTAAAATATCATTTTAAAATCTTTTAATGATTTTTTATTCTGAATCATTCTCATTAATGTCCATGTTTTAAAAATGGTTTTAATGATTTATTTATATGGAAAATAAAGTTTTAAAATTAAAATTACTTTTTAATGTTTCAATGTGGTATGTGACACTTTGATTCAAAAATCCATTTTTTAAACGAATTCTTGACAAATAGTGCGACTTTTAAATGTTTTCAAGTAAAAGGGGATATTTCTCTCAATAGTTTGATGATTATTTTAATCTATGTCAATATCCTTAATTATTCTCTATTGAGGTTAATCTATTACAATAAAATATTCCACATTGTATTTAATGACAAATGTTTGACTGTGGATGTGCTATTTTAATACCATTCATGGCTTGTGGAGAAAGTATTAATATTTCGTATGCTAGTTTTACTACGAATGTTTATGTTATGTTTCAAACTTTTCATATGAGGAATGCATTGGAATTAATAAGTGATGGGTGGAGCCCGCTATAGCCCCTCGATGCATCGGTAGGTCTCATGAGACAAACTAGTGTCTTGGCATAAGACCTTGACAAAATCATATTCATAGTCTTGGCACAAGGCCTTGACTATGTGGTTCTGATAGTCTAGAATTATGCATTCCATCATTATGAAAGTGGTTATTGATATTTCATGTGATTATTTAACTACTAGAATATCCATGTGAATAAGTAAATGGAATTATTTCATCTTTTTTCCATTTTAGGCTGAAGTTCAAGTTTAAAAGTTTTTAGTTTTAGTTATATATTTCCTTAAATGTTTATGCTTATTTATGAATGTTTCCGCTATATAGTTATCCTTATTGGGCATCTCAGTTCACCCCTTTCTATGTTTTATTTTTTCCAGGATGTGAAGAAGTTATTTATGAGTGACTTTCAGGCATAATATAGAAATCCTGGAGGCTTCTAATGGAATAATTTAGTGTTTTTTTCTTTTCCATTTGTAATGTTGACCTTATGAATGTATCTAGTATTTCCAAGGCTACTAAACTGATCGGTCTTTCGGGGCCTGATTTCTTTGTATCATTCCATTTTTATGTAATAATGCACCAACTCGGGGTAACTAGGTTCGGGGCGTTACGGTTGGTATCAGAGGAAGTTTAGTACAAACCTTGGAAGAAAGATTTAGATAAACTCTGATTAGGGAACATAGTCCCAAAATAGAATTTGATGATTAATATAGAAGAAATTCCCAGAATTTTGGTATTGTAGAGATTTTGTGAGTTTTCTAAACAATACATCCCTATATGGATACGAGCCGGTAGAGGCATCTCTGGCATATATGTACCTATGGGTAAAACCTGAAAACACCACATTGATCTAGACTTGAATGGGAACTGGTGCACGACAATGGGCATTGCTGCACTCTTGGTTACGACACTCCTGGGGAATATGCTTAGGATAATTTACATTTTCTTTACAAAACGATTTCAAGTATTTTAATATAAGATGAGAATAAATGACCTTGGTTAATCCTAATGTTTTTCAAATTGAAAATATGGTGTCATGATACTCTCTAAATGATTTTATGACTACTGATACTCACACAATGATTTCTGGTTTTAGTCAATGGTTGAATTCCAAGGAAGTCAAAGTAACTTTGAGAATGATGTACAAGGTGGGAACGGTGGTGGAAATGAGCATCAAAATGGAACGTTGATAGGCGTAAAAAATATCGTGTTCATGCCAAATCAGTTTCCCAAAAATATTATCAACAACATATATATTATCCAACTCCCAGACTCATCAAAGAAGAGAAAGGTGATGAATGATAAGAGCTCCAGTAGTAGAGACCATGGAGAAAATAATCCTCAATTTCCATCATGGAGGAAATGTGGAAGGAGACACCTAGGAAAGTGTCTCAATGGAACAAATAAATTATTTACGTGTATGAAATAAGGACATAATGTGAAGAATTTCCAAGGAAAAATGAAGAGTACTATGGAAGAAAATAATAATGGTCCCAAGAATCCATTTACAGTCATTTTCTGTAAATGTAGGGGACCTGGACATTACCTAAGTGAATTCCCTATTCTATAGTATATTTTCATGGTCAAAGAAGAATCTATGTGAAAATAAATGGTTGGAGAAAATTTTAAAAGTATTAGTGCTCCTTGTTGATGGGATTACTTTGAAATAATTTTCTCTTGTATTTGTAACCCTACAGTTTGTCATGTGAATATGATATTTGAGGAAGAATTATCTTTTGTATTTTGGATATAGTTATAAATAACCATTTGGTTTTATATGATAATTGGGTTTGAGGAAATTACATTATATTGTCTTTTGGGATGAAAATGTAAGGTATTAGATAATATTTGTGGTTAAATTATGTTAAGATTATTTTGAGGAATTTTTCTTATTTTGGTAATTTTCAAAAATTTAGTTTTTGAAAAAGGACAACACATAGACCATGTGACAACCCTTTATGTCAGACAAAGATGTGGGAATCGAACCCACAACCATATTGTGATTGGGATTTATTGCCTAGCACTGGACTATGTGAAGTCACTGGTTAGTGTGACTAATTATTTTTATTTAAATGATTTTATTGATCAATAATAAGTTGATTTGGGATATTATGTCTTATCAAATGAATACCCTTAGTATAAGAAAATGATCTGGTGATTAAGTGATAAATGTTATTATGGAAGATGTTTGCTTTGTTGGGAACACTATATGCCCAATGAAAATAGAATACTATGGGATTTCATTTGAGGAGTAATGGTGGATTTTTATCTATGTTTTTATTATGGATTTATAGTGATTTGGGTTATTTATGAAATGATTAATGTATCATAGTTAATATGTGATTAGGTTAATTACTTTTAAGTATGTGACTTTAATTGTAGTTGATGTAATTTTGAGATACAATTTAACGTGGAAGACTACATAACCAAATTCTTCTATGTTTTGGGTTTCAATATTAGTTAGAATTACATTGAAGGATTTTTGGGACAAGTTTTTATTGAATGGTATTCATTTAACTTTGCGGTATTGTTGGTTTAATTTTAGAAATTAAGATTGGAGTTTCTTATTCTAAAGGAATATCCTTTTGGGGGATCATCAGATGTTGTACTAACCATTTTGGTTTTGATTAATCTATAAAAACAAAGTAAATATATAGTCTATCCTTCATGGATCATGTGATTCTATAGAAGTTTATTCTATCTCTTCCGGTGTGACCAAGTCTTCTTGAATACTCATCGTTTAAAAAAATGAGTTTTTGGTAGAAATTTATTAAAGAATGAAACTTTACTTAAAAATTAAATATATCTCTTTATGTTCTTAGTCAATCTCATAAATGAATTCCTCATCTTTTTGAAATGTAACTTAAAACAAAAAAAATGTTGTCCGTTTACTTTCCCTACCGGGAAACTAATGACCGTTTGTCCCATCACAAGTTTGTGGTTTTCTTCTTGTTAACTTTCTCCTGATCATGTTATCTATCCCTCACCATCTGATCATGACACTTAGTTTATCTTCCATATCTATGTTTTCCAACATTGAATCCTAGTATGGGTTATCTTGGGTGACCTTTATACTTCTCTTTCTTTCTTTTAATGTGATAGTTTTATTGAATCTTTTTCCAATGCGGGAATTTCCATTATATTCCCAAGACCAATTCTAAAAATTTTGATGAGGCAATTTATTGAAGTAGGGAATAATTTAGCACCCCAATATTTCATAGTACATTATTTCCTCAATGTAATTCAATAACTTACATTACACGCAACATCGAGTTCAAGCACACCATGACTTATCAAACTAGCCGTTCAAAAGTGGTTATGAATAATATTAATAGAATTTTGAAATTTATATAACCCTAATAATTTTATAATCCATATTATGATTTTCTTAGACATAATGTAAGTACAAATTAATTTTTTTTCAGAAAAAAGAAGTATTTTTCAAAAACAAAATGAAATTTTACCGCCTTTTAATGGAGAACCCTTTTTAAATCCAATATTTGAAACATTTATAAATATTATTTGACCAAATAAACTTATTATTTGGTATTTGGACATAATAATTTAGTTTCAATAAATTTTTAGTGTTTTTCTGATAACTTTCATATTTGGGTGAATAGTGAAAAATAATATATTTTAACTGAAAACAAATTTTTTAATCAAAATAAGTTATAACGTTCAACTATAAATATGAATGTTCTGGATTTTTAATTAGATTATATTTTTACCATTTAATCCAATGTTGGTCATTGGAAGTAATTTCACTTTGAAATTGGATATAAACAAATGTCAATCTTTTGGTAGTTGTTATTTCAAAAAAATACGCTTTTTGGTTTTGACAATGGGAATTAATTTTAAGCCAATAAATGAAAATTCTATGTTTTTAATTTGGTAAAATAGACTTCATTTTTGAATTCATAATATCAAAATTATCTTAGGGTGAATTTTTGGTATGTTTCTGAAAACTTTTAATTTTTGATGAATAGTGAAAAACACTGAGTTATAGTTTAAAATTGAATTTTTATTTAAATAATTATTTATTTTATTTAAATTTATTTTAGGTTAAAATAGATACATAATACCCATATAATTTCAATTTAATTCATTGGAGTCATTTTTTAATAATATTAGATATATAAAATTTTATTGAACTTTTCACAGTCTTTTACCCACCTCCTAGGAGAATTTGTAAATTCATATAAAACTTAATTTTACAGCTTCTGTGAATTGAATTTCAAATATTCAAGAGAAATAGTTAATATAAAAGAGTAAAATGTGGTTCAATAAGATTAAAATAATATTTGGGGAATAGTAACTTTTTGATTTTATGTACCACGGTTAAAAGTAAATAGGGTAATTAAGGGTAAAAATGATAATATTATTACTCTAACACAAGTTCTAATTATATTGGATAAGTATAATTCGACCAAAAACAACCTTAAATATAAAATATGACCGTATTTTTCCCATTTGTATTAGATTAGGGCATTTATAATTATTTAATTCAAAGAAGAGTTAAAAGAGTTAAAATCAAAATTTATCAACTAAAACATTTTTAATATAGGGTTACACAGAAGATAAATTCGACTATAAATATTCATTAGAAATATAAAAATATTTCCTAAATAATGGTATTTTATTTATCATTTTTAGATATTAAATAATTTAATTTATTATTGACACAATGATGATGCAGTAATTACCTAATTAATGAAATATGAAAATAATTAATATTATAAATATCCAAATAAATATAATTTGAGACTTTTTAAGAATTAAACTAATTTTATAGGTTAATATTACATATTAGGTTTGGTTAGATGAATATTTTTCGAAGTAATAATGATTTTTTGAATTTAGAAAAAACAAAATACCAAATAGTGTCAAAATTGACATAAAAGAGTTTTTAAATCAAATATTATATTATTAATTAATATTCTATTAATAAAAATATAAGGTTTAGAAAAAGGACTTATATAATGATAGGTGTATCATTAATGAACCACTTGTGGTTCTCTCGTAAGTATATAGTAAGTTTATTAGCCAAATAATATAAAAAACAAAGAGACATGGTAAATATAAAACTATTTAACTAAGAGTTAAATCAAAATGTTAAGGTTAATATAGTGACCCAAACTAGTCTAAAACCTATTGTTTGAGTGGTTTTTGAACCATCCCCACCGTAGAATTTAAATAATCCACTTTGGAGCCATTATAAATGGAAAATAATTATATTGTAAAATAATATTTAATTTTTTTCTAAGGGGCCCCTCACCCCTCTTATAAAAGGGCCCTTCCCCTTCTATCAAATTCACACCTTCAATGCCTTTTGGATCTACCAACCCCTACCCATATATCCTCTCAACTTCCCTCAATTCATCCTAGAGGCCCTCCTTTTTTCAGAAAGCCAACTTAAGTATCCCTTTTGATCAAATCCAAAGGAAGAACCCGAAGAAGAGGTAATAATTTCACGACCCTCTTTCAAGTTCTTTTCTTCTTCCACTTCTTCTTTCTTTTTTATTTCATTTCTAAAATAATAACTCCAGTATCTTCTATATACTATGATTTTATTATAAATATGGTACAATGATATTCATTATTCTATCTATCATTTGAATGACATTTCACCATACGTGCGTACGTACGGATTACCATCTCAATGTCGCGGTGTAATTGTTATTCAATACATTATTATTTGGATGGGTATAATAATGATGTGTAATTCATGTAAATAATAAAATATAAAATTATAATGATTCTTTATATATGATATTCAATCCAATTATATGTTATTTTAATATCAAAAGAATGATATTTTCGCTCGTGCGTACGTACGGATTACCGTCTCCACGAATGCGATGAGAATCATTCCCCATCGTATCTAATAAAGACTAAATTTCACTTTATGATTAAAAATAAGGTTTAGAGACATGATATTATTCTCTATATGAATAATATACATCCAATCCATAAAAAATATGGCCCACATAAAAAAGAATATAAAGGAAAACAAATCCATTAATGCCCGAAATGGTGATAATACTATGATATTATTAACAAATCAATGATAAAAGATCAAATATGATATCATATTAATGTATATGATTATTTTATAATTCAATAAAAATTATTTAACCATTATACCTGAGGTTAAACTACCCCCGACCAAGGAAAAAGTACAAAGTATGGGGTCTCTTATCTCACTTTCAATTCTGTGAGATTTTCATTGTTCTCCACCTATTTATTGCATGTGGTGTGTGTATTTCCCATGATTGTATTCAATGTGTAATATAATTTAATTTTGGAAATTTACATCATCATTCTATGATACTTCTTTCATGGGTGTATTTTTTATAAATTACCAAATTGATAAGGGAATTTGAAATTTCAATTTCCACTTATTCGGCTTTACACATACTTCATAGATTATTTTACTCCAAGATTATGTGTGGAATCACTATTCATTTTATTATTTCATAATATCCACTACACTTTCAGTGGATATACTTTTAATACACATAATCACTCCATTGATAAATTCTCAGATCATCGATAAGAACCTGATAAGAGTAATTTTAACTCAATCTCCATTTGTTGAGTTAAATATCCAATTCATTGGTGTTGTTTTTACAAGAATATGTGTGAATGTCCTCTGATTGATTTACCCTGAATATTCAATAATATTGAGTTAATTTATATTTTCCACACATAATTTTGTCTTTGATTTATCCTTAACCAAAGGATACAGTATTTATAAGAGATTTCATCTCAATTTTCATTCCACTGAGACTTATTTGTTGTTATACACCAAATCACTTTTATATGGTGTGTATAATGTACTTTGAGATAGTATATCATGAATCCGTTTATTCTCATGATATTACTATGTTTTAATTACCTCAATTATTTTTATTAAAGTGACTCTCTATTGGTTAGGAAATCTAACTAAAATATCATTTTAAAATGTTTTAAAGATTTATTATTGTAAATCTTTCTCATTAATGTCCATGTTTTAAAAATGGTTTTAAAGATTTATTTATATAGAAATTAATGTTTTAAAATTAAAATTCCTTTTAATAGTTTCACAGTTGTATGGAACACTTTGATTCAAAAATTTATTTTATACAACTTCTTGACAAATAGTGCGACTTTTAAATGTTTTCTAGAAAAAGGGGATATTTCTCTCAATAGTTTGATAATTATTTTAATATATGTGAATATACTTCATTATTATCGATTGAGGTTAATCTATTAGAATACAATCTTCAACATTGTATTGAATGAGTTATGTTTGACTATGGATGTTCTATATTAATACCATTCATGTCTTGTGGAGAAAGTATTGACATTTCATATGATAGTTTTAATACAAATGTTTATGTTATATTTCAAACTTTTCATATGATGAATGCCTTAGACTTAGTAAGTGATGGGTAGAGCTTGTTATAGCTCCTCGATGCATCGGCAGGACTCATGAGATAAACTATTGTCTTGGAACGAGGCCTTGACAAAATCTTATTTGTAGTATTGGCACAAGGACTTGAATATGTGGTTATGAGAGTCTGGAATTCTGCATTCCATCATTATGAAAGTGGTTATTGATATTTCATGTGATTATTCAACTAGTAGAATAGCCATGCGAATAAGTAAATGACATTATTTCATTTAAATTTTTTTCCATATTATACTGAAGTGTATGTTTAAAAGGATTTTGTTTTAGTTATACATTGCCTTAAATGTATATGCTTATTTATGAATGTTTTTACTATATTGTTATCCTTACTAGCCCTCTGAGCTCACCCCTTTCTATGCTTTGTTTTTTCCTGGATGTGAAGAAGTTAGTTATGAGTGTCCTTCAGGCATAATCTAGAAATCTTTGAGGTTTATAATGGAATAATTTAGTGTTGTTTTTCTTTTCAAGTTTTAATGTTGACCTTATGAATATATCTAGTATTTCCAAATATACTAAACTGATCGATATTTCGGGACATGATTTCCTTGTATCATGACAATGTTATGTAATAATGCATCAACTTTGGGTAACTGGGGTTGGGGAATTAAAAAAAGGGGTACTAAAACATGAGGATATCTTGAAAAAATATCGGATAGGGAAACTCATGAGTGTTCTTGATATATGGTTATTATTATTTCATCAAAGGAATCATAAACATATACAATATCAAAAAGCTATGAGATTTCCTCAACGGACTCTTATAACTCAGTAACATGGGATTATACTCTCAATGTTATAAAAGAAAATTATATGAAGCTTAATATATCTATATAATAAGGATATTCATGATATACCATGTAAAATGGATTTATATACACCTCAAAAAAGTTTTATGTGCATAAGAAAACATGAGTCTCAATGAAGGAAAATTGAGACAAAACATTTTTAATAATTTGAAAACTTCTGAAACTTAAACCCAATGAAAGAAGGATTATAATATGGAAACATGAATAACCATAATTTTAATTATAAGATGAATATAATTAAATCATGGGTAGTACATACACTAAAAAAATTTAAATCATGGTTAACATAACATGAATCTCACAGAAATTAAAAGTGAGACAAAATCCCCTTACCATGTGTCTTAACTCTTATCGTACTTATTCAAACCACCTATATAATAAATATAAATTTATTATAAATCTTTTATAGAACCATATTATTATATATAATACCATATATGTTTTTATTAGGACCTCATATTACCAACTTGTTAATGATCCAATGTTAAGGTTTCACTTCGGGTAATATTCACTTGGTTCTTCACATGTGTATTAATTTGGTATATCGTTGGTTATTATAATTATATCATGATTAAAAAAATAAAATTATGATATAATTATATTTTATATCTATTATATTTATATTATCATAATTTATAGAATAAATAAGTAAAAAAATGAATACACCGTTCATGGAGATGGTAAGTCGTACGTACGGAAGAACATTATTTCCATTTTTATTATCCTATCGAAAGAATATAGGTAAATGAATTATGTATATATATATATATGTGTTTATATACCATTATTACATTATAATTAATTTATCATATATATCACATAATTTTATTAAACCCAACCTTAATACAATCCATCTGGCGTGGGAACGAATCACATTGTTTTGAGGGGGCGGTAGTCCACACACTTCCTCAAACGACATTATGGTATTAACATAAAAAGGAATGTTAAAAGGTGTGTGTTGTAAAAGTAATAAAGAAGATTAAATACCTAATAAATATAATATATGACATATATGAATAGAGTTTCCATCATAATGGCCATCATGATCGGTGGTAAAGGAGAAATGAACCATCATCATTTTGTGAGGCAATAATTTGTCATACACAGAAACAATATGTTTGATATCCATTAAATGAAGTTATGTGTAAGTTTTAGTAAAAAACTTAGCAAAAAAATCCTATCTTATGTAGGATAATTGTGTTTTCACAAAACAATGGAATAGAGAGAGTGGATGCGGCAAGAAGGAAAATAAACGAAAGGAGCTTGAGATAATACGTTGCCTCTTAATCAGGTAACTCCTTTTGGTTTATTCCAAAAGTATTCCTTGATAAGATTTATGCCAGAATAGAGGATTATAAGAGTAATTTAGGGAATTGGGGATCTTATTTGAGCAGATATTGGGTGAGCCAATGGGCATGAGAGGTGTGATGAAGGGATAAAGTGCTTTCTTTTTTATAGTGGAGAGGGAGTGGCACTCTTGTAAATACCAAAAGCTATTCACTATTGGGTGGTATAACTTACCTAATTTGCATCCAAAATTGAGAAATAATGGATTATATAGTATTAATGGTCTATTTGAACCTCCACCACACAAAAATATGTGAATTTTAATAATTTGGTTCTCTAACTTCTAAGATTCCCACATTTTATTATTTTGGTTTTTATTAAAATATCTAGTTATCTAATCTAATTAATTTAACCATTATGGATAAAATAAAGTGGTATTAATTATAAAATATATATCCACTGAATTATTAATATAATATCTTATTTATAAAATTAAATTCCCATGTGATTTGGAAATTAATTTTAAAACAACCGCTCATGATGCACTAAAACACTACTTAAACCTAGACCCTGTTAACAACATTTTTACAATATATGGGTCAATATGTTAATTATAAAAGATAAATTCGTACATTAATAGACCATATATAGTATTTATTAACATATATAAATAACTTATCAGGATATATAATTTTTATTGATTTTAAATCATTTAATAAAATTTCATTTATTGTAAAATAATAATAATGTCAATTTTGACATTATTTATTTAATGTGTATTTTATAATATCAGTATAATATTTGGATTCAAATATACTCTTTTTACATATGTGTAAAATGATATATTAATCTATAAGAATAAACAAAGACAATATAATGTCATTTATTTTAGTTAATTATTAACTAAATAATCACTACATTGGCGTTTCCTAAGAATTTTTAGTAACTAAATCATATATAAAAACAATTTATAAATTATTATGATATAAATAACCCATTTATAATTTAAAAAGGTATGTATAAAAAAATATATGATGTTTTTGTCCATATAAAAATGTTTTATAAATGTTAAAGGTAAGGAAAGTTCCCTTTTTGTCTTTTTCGATGCATAACCTTTTATATATGGAACTTCCATTTAATAATATCCCAATAACACATAAATTTAGAACCATGTAGGGATATGGTCTTAATATTGGAATCTAATGTATTTTGTAAAAGTGTATAGGTCATTTTGGACCTTCTGATTAAGGTTTAGTCCCTTATTAAGCTTAATCATACCTTAATCATAGTGATTAATTCTAATCTCATTCACTAATAATTTTGGTCAAAATTTAATTCAGTATTATTAGAAAAAAATTATTAAACTGATTAAAAAAACTTATTTAGGACTTCCAAAATTCAAATCATAGAATTTGGGAATTTAAAATTAATGCTCATCCCCCAAACGGGGTTAAATAAAAAGTTTTTAATGTTAAAAACGTTCAAAAGTTTGTTACGTTTTTATACTAAATTTCAATGTAAAATTTACTATAATGAACATAATTTTATAAATTGATTTATAATTGATCTAATTTTTCTCTAAAACAAATATTAAATATAAACTATAATTAACAATTATTTAAACCAAATGGCGGGTTTTAACAAAAATGCAGTAGTTTTCACTATTCATCAAAAAATGATATTTCTCAAAAAATCCTAAAAATTTACGCAAGGATAATTTAGACATTAATAATTCATAAATGACATTTATTTTACAAAATAAAATTCATAAAGGTGAAAAATTGAGTTTTAAAATAGGTTCTCTCTTAAAAACTGGTAAAACTCGGTCTTGTTTGTACCGCAAGTTAACTCAGTGTTGTGTGTACCACAAGCTAAGCTAAGTGTTTCATATAGTGAAAGGAAAACATTGTGTTTGATATATAACAAGAGAAACATAAAAAAATCTACTTTAAATTTTTAGTGAAATGAAAAAATATCAAAAAGATTAATTAATTTGAAAAACAATTCACAATATATAGGGGTATTACAATTAGGAAAAAATATTAACTAATAAAACCCATTAATTTTTCAACTAAAAGTCATTTTTTCAGTATATAAGAAACATATTAATCCATTACAAGTATAAAATATCTCCCAAAAATTATCCACACATGTAACGACCCAAACTTTTATTAATGAAAAATCATCTTTATCAAATTAAATGTCTTATTATGTAGAATGGTTATATAAAACATATGAACTTCCTTGGTTTTTTGTTTTTTTTATTTTAAAATACTATTATGAATTGTTACTATTTATAATATAGGCGTTGAACAATGATCACATGATTAGTATAAATATAGGGCTTTAACAAATCCAATTTACTCATAAAAAGGAAGCGAGGGCCTCGTCCTATAGAATTGCTCCATACAAAGCCCATTTGTCAGAGCTCGAAAAGGAGGTAGCATCACTGGGCTTCTCTCTTAACCAATACCAAGCCGAGATTCAAAACGTTAATCATGAACGGAACCCCATTTGGTATAAGTGGAAGTTGATAGAGATTACCACCCGTGTAATGTTAACTAAGCCACCCCAAGAGTCTGTCACCATCGCATACCTTACACTAAGTGATATGCAGGTGTTATAAGGGGTTATGCAACAAGACACTAGTACTATTATTTTTTTCATTATTTTTCAATATAATAATTAATATACATTCATTTTATTATTTTAACTTTGTAAATGGTTTTTAAAAAACAAATAATATTTTTAGTTAAAATTGAACTAAGAAATCTATTTTGATGAATTAATGGATTTCTGAATTAAATAATATTTTAATAAAATATTATTTCTCAATTAATTTTTACAAAATATAAATGATCATATAATTTTTTATGAATACAATTGAAATTTTTATTAAGGTTTTAAAACTATTTTGGTCAAAACCCATGAATTTTCAATAAATTTAGGTTTTAATTTTCAAAATGAAAATTCAAATATTTAAAAAATTATTTATATAAAATGAATATCAATTTTGGATTTAGGACATCAAAAATTATCTAATGGTGAATTTTTCAAGACAGTCGAATTTTTGGGTAAACATAAAATACCTTTTAAATATACAATGTGTTTTATAACATCATATTAACCTAATAGTGATGTAATAAAATAATATAAAAATGTTTTTTGTCTAATATATGTTTTATATTTAAAATAATTATATTTTATATTTTTTTGAATAATTTTATGGTGCCTTAGTGGACCCACCAAGACTTATAAAATATTTTTAAATTTTAGAAATATTTCTTTAAGAGTATGACTCACCTCCACATAAGCAAGCATAATATTTAAATAAGTTTGTCCATTGGACTTATAAAACAAAATTTTCCAATAAAATTTAGAAAAAAACAATGGGTTGGTTTGTGGTTTTGATTAGTTTAATTTGTAGTGTCCAAAACCTAAATAAAAAGGAATTCACTCTCATTTCTTATATATACCCACAAAATATCCCATTATTCTTCAATAAAAACCTTTGAAACTCTACCAAAACCCAACTATACTATCTATAGAATCCTCCCAAGGTAACCCAAGCTCCTAATAATCCTCTCTCAAGCCTTTCTTAATCCTTTGGGATCACACTTCCAAGTATGGGATTTATTCCTCTCACACTTTTTTTCCTAATTTCATTATGTTGTTATACGGTTTTATTTTCAATTGAAAATGTTGTGGTATGATTTATAACCCCCGACACATCCCTACTTTTGTTTGAATGATGGTAGACCTATTTATCTCTCATTATTTCCTCCCTTGTACACCTGTTACCATGCTGAAATTCTGTAAGGAATTTCTCTCTTCTTATTTACATTCAATAAATTATTTTATATTATGCATCTAAATTCCATTATATATGGTGGTATGTTATTTTAAATGACCCCTTACTATTCATTTCACATATAAATTATGAGAGGTCCATTTATTTCAAAAAAACCCATTTTACGATTTCTATTTGATATCGTTATGCTACCAAAGTTACACCAAAATTTCCCACGACAAAATCATTGTGAAAGTAAATACCATAGACATTTCTATATCAAAGGTATTCACCTTTATGAACATGATTTTTTTGATTTTGGACTTAAATTTATATATTCCACATCTCTTATTCATGTAATAAATTATGATGTTTAATGAATCCATGTTGTATGATCCCTATGGCACACTTATGCGTGAAATGAAATGTTTATAAAGGGTGTGCCCTGATAGCGCTCCAATGCATTAGGTAAATATTAGTATCATGATACAACAAGTAAAATGAGGGTTTTATCATGATAATTCAATTTAAATGAGGCTTTACTCATTCTCCATGTGCAATGATCCTTGGATTATGCTAATATCATGTTAAACATTGTTTCCACATTTCCATGTTAAGATAATCATTCTATAGCATGCCTTTTTGTTCATGTTTATCTTGTGCTCCATTGATATGACTATTTCCTAACATGCACTATATTCTTCATGTTATGACTTGATTACTCCCTTACTGGGCTTTATAGATCACCCTTTTATTATATATTTCCTCGAGTTATCCCATGAAATGCTAAGTATGAATGAATGTTCTAGTCATGTAAAAGAAGTTTTCAATAAAGATGTTGTATTTTTTATGCCTTAAGTTGTCATGTAATATTAATAATTTCTAATGATACAAGACCTCTCAATCATCAGAGTGGTATTAAGTTAAATTTTATGTAATAAGTCATGTTTAATTGTGTAATAAAGAGCAGGGTTGTTATGGTTGGTATTAGAGGATTGGTTTAGTTATTTTTGGGATTTGGATTAGAAAAACCTAGTTAAATCCTTAGGGATAAGACTAACTATAATAAACAAATCCCTAATTTTTGTGAGTATTTAGTAATAGGTTTATCAAGAAAATTCATCCATGTATGGATTTGAGTAGGTAGAGTACGCTCTGGCACAAATGTATTTAAGGGTAAAACCCGAAAACACCACTCTGAACAAGACTTGAATGGGAACTGGTGCATGAAAATGGGCCTTGCTTCACTCTTGGTTAATAAACTACCAAGGTATATGATTTGGTAAATTCATAAGCATTGTATGAACCATTATTAAGGGAATAAAAAATGACCTTAAGAATATATTTTGGGAAGTAGATCATGGATATCATCGATTTGAGCTTATAAATTCATCATATATAGAAATAAATATAATTTATAAGTTATCCCTTTTTCATTAGATTAACCTATTATGTCTTTAATAGTTTAAAAGTTCTCATCCCTAATTATATTTTGGATATAGTAGAAATGTAATAAAAAAGTGAAAGGTAGGGTTATTGTCAGCAGTTCTATGCATTACATTATAACCTGAAAGATTAGTATATCAATCCCAGTGTCCCCAAAAATCATGGAAGTATATGGATGAGAACATAAAATGGGAAAATCATTGAAAACCATTAATATAACTCCTCCCCTCTCACAATTTGTGGGTTTAACTTCCCAGTGAAACTCGTCATACTCCCTCTGGTGAAATTTGACTCTATTCTTGACAAGGATTGGCTTTCTCTATATAGAGCCAACATAAATTGCAATGAGAGAGAAATCACACTCCATATGGAGAATTGAACCCCGATTATATACAAGTAAAAGGAGGAGGATGAATCTTCTTTAGAACCATCATCTCTATCATGGATATTACTGCCCTATGAGAACGTGTATCTTTCTCAGATGATTGAGTCTTAGGAGGCAACCATCCTTGAAGGTATGACTATTGTGAGGGAATTCGCTGAAGTGTTTCCTTAGGAATTTCCTAGTATTCCTCCTATAATAGATGTTGAATTCTTGATTGATCTTATACACAAGGCATTTTCAATATCCAAGACTCTATATAGAATGGTTGTTTTGGAGCTTAAGGAGCTAAAGAAACAACTATATGAGAATCATGATAAATGGTTTATACGCCCAAGTGCATCACCAGGGGGTGAACCGGTCCTCTTCATCAAGAAAAATGATGGGTCAATACGCCTTTTCATTAACTATCGTGAGCTCAAAAAAATCATGATAATGAACAAGTATCCTTTTCCCCGAATTGATGACTTGTTTGATCAGATATGTGGAGCACAATACTTCTCCATTGTAGATATGAAGTTAAGATATTACCATGTAAGGGTGAAGAAGGAGGATATCCAGAAGTCTGATTTTCGCACAAGGTATGAGCACTATGAATTCATAGTAATGAATTTCAGACTCATTAATGATCCAAAAATATTAATGGAATTGATTAATAGAGTCTTTAAATATTAACATGAAAAATATTTGGTAGTCTTTATATACGATATTCTAATATACTCCTAAACCAAGGATGAGTATGAGGAGCATCTACACACTGTACTAGAGACCTTGTGGAAGGAGAAGCTCTATGAAAAGTATATAACTTGTGAGTTATGGTTGAAGAAGGTCTCATTTTTGGGTCATATCATAACAGGCGATGGGATATATATGGATCCCTCCAAGGCAGCAACAATATAGGGATGACAGAGATCAACATCAGTGATGAATATCTGTAGTTTCCTGGGGTTAGCTGAATATTATCACCGATTTGTGAGGAATTTCTCATGATTTTTAAACCCTCTTTCCAAGCTAACATGGAAGAGAGTCAAGTTTTCATGGAGGGATGAATGTGAAGAGAGTCTCATGGAGTAGAAAAGAAGGCTTATCACAGTGCCCATTTTCACACTACCCACAAGTAGAGAACGTTTTGTGGTATTTATTGATGCTTTGAAGAAGGTCATGGGATGTGTGTTGATGCAAAATGAAAATGTCATTTCCTATGCTTCAAGGGAATTGAATTTTTATGGGAAAAACTATCCAACTCATGATCTAGGATTGGCTACAATAATCTTCAAATTGTAAATTTGGCGACATTACCTCTTTGGGAAGAATTGTGAAATATACATGGATCCGAAAAGACTCAAGTACATATTTACATAGAAAGAGTTGAACATGTTCCCATAAATATGGTCACAAATGATTAAATACTTTGATTTCTCAATAAATTACCACCACAGAAAAATATAACAAGGTGGAATATGCACTATATAGAAAGGACCCAGAGATTCTATCACTGATTAGATTTGAAAAGGATCCAATATTCTTATATTTTATGAAGATTTAAATGGAAAAAATAATGAAGGGAACATCATGAATCCTCCCACAAATGATTTATCAAACATCTCTTTTGTAATGGAAAAAGGATTCTCAAAATCATGATGTCGGAATACAGAAAAAAGTGGAAACTATCAATAAAGTTTAAATCCTCATAGTGAAATTTTAATGAAAATGAATTGTGAGATTTGGGCCCATACTATGGGTTCTATAAAATCCAGTGTTAAACAATGAACCTTTAGATGATGAAAATAGTTCGAATTTCCCCATTCACACAGGAAACACAAAGATGTATTGAGATATCCTAGAGATTTATTGGTGGGATAACATGAAGAAAGAGATTTCTGAGTATACATCAAAGTACCTGGTATGTCAGAAAATGAAGACTAAGAGGTAGAAACCTAATTGGATGATGAAACCATTAACCATACCAATGTGGAAATGGGAGAACATCACCATAGACTTCATTGTGGTACTTCCAAAGACATCCAAAGGAAACCATGCTATCTAGGTTATTGTGGACCATTTTACAAAGACTACACAATTCATTTCAATCTGATAGGATTTCTTATTGGATCAACTGGCACAAATATATATCAGATAATTGGTAAGGATTCATGGAGTACCACTAACTAGTATATCTGATCGAGATCCAAGATTCACTTATATGTTCTAGAAGATTATTCAACATGCTCTGAATACAGAGATGAACACTAGTACAACATATCATCCTCAAAATTGTGGACTATCTAAGTGCTCTAACCAAACTCTTGAGGAAATGTTGAGTGCTTGCTCAATGGAATTCAAATGAGGATGGGTTCAACATATTCCTTTGTTTTAGTTCTCTTAAAATAATACTTTCCAATCAAGCATCCAAATGGATTCATATGAATCTCTTTATGACAATAGGTTTAGAACGCTGACATGTTGGGATGAAGCTGGGGAGAGAAAAATCCTAGGTCTAGAAATGGTTGAAGAAATGGTGGTGAAGGTTAAGACCATCCAGCAAAAAATTAAAATGGATCAGATTCGAAAAAAGAACTATGATGATAATTATCGACAAGACCTAGAGTTTCCTGATGGGGACATGTTATTACTCCACATAATGTCATGGAAGATAGTTATGAGATTTGGGAATAAGGGAAAGCTTAGTCCAATGTACATCGACCCTTTTGAGATCCTTGATCACATTAGAGTAGTGACTTACCAACTAGCACTCCAACTGAATCTTTCTCAAGTACATGATGTATTCCATGTATCACTCTTTAGGAACTACATACTTGACCCATCACATGTACTCAAACCAGAGGTGGTACCATTGGAGAATGAACTCTTCTACGAAGAGATTCCAATGAAGATCTTAGATCATTGAGAAAAAATTCTATGAAATTAGATAAAGCCCATTGTCAAGGTGTTGTAGTGAAACCACAAGTTTGAAAAAGAAACATGGGAATCAGAGGAAGTGATGAAGCAGAGTTACCCTCATCTATTTTAGTGTGGGAAAATGAAAATTCGAGGGATATAATTTTTAAGGGGAAAATATTTTAATGACCCAAAATTTTATTAATGAAAATTCATCTTGATCTAATTAAATGTCTTATTATGTAAAATGGTTATATAAAACCTATTCACTTCTTTGGATTTATATTTTTTGGATTTTAAAATTCTATTAAGTATTTTTACCATTGTTAATATAGTTGTTGAATAGTGATCACATGATTAGTATAAATACAGGGCTTTAACAAATCCAATTTATTTAGACAAAGGAAGTAATGGCCTAGTATAGTAGAATTTCTCCATACGAATCCAAATTTTTGGAGCTCAAAAATAAGGTAGCATCACTCAGACTTTCTCTTGACCAAGCCGATGTTTAGTTTTAACATGTTAATATTGAATGGAACTGCCTATAGGATAATTTTATGTTGATAGAGATTTCTACCGAAGTGATGTTATCCGAACCACCCAAAGAGTCTATCACCATCGCAGACCTTACCCTTAGGTCATATGCGGGTGTTATAAGAGGTCATGTAACAAGACCATAGAACTATAACTATGTGAATTATTTTGGTATATAATAAACAATATACATTCATTTTATTATTGTTACTTTGTAAATGGGTTTTAGAGCACAAATAATATTTTTAGTTAATATTCAATTAATAAATATATTTTGATGAATTAATGGATTTTTAATTAAATATTATTTTAATAAAATATCATTACTAAATAATTTTTTATTAAATATTAATTATTGTATAATTTTTTATGAATACAATTGAAATTATTATTTAGGTTTGAAAACTATTTTTGTAAAAACCCATTAATTTTCAATAAATGTTAGTTTTTATTTTAAAATTGAAAATTCACATATTTAGAAAATTATTTAGATAAAATGACTATCAATTTTTTCTTTTAGGATGTCAAAAATTATCTAACAGTGATTTTTTTAGATAGTCATTTTTTTTGGAAAAAAAATAAATACCTTATAAATATATAATGTATTTTATGACATCATAATGATGTAATAGTGATATAATAAAATACTATAAAAAGGTTGTTCGGCCAATATATGTTTTATCTTTAAAATAATGTGATTATATATTTTTTGATTAATTTTTTGGTGCCTTAGTGTACCCTCCAAGACTAATAAAGTATTTTAACATTTTTAAACAATTTCCTTAAGAGTGTGACTCACCTCTACAAAATCAAGAGTAATATTTTAAGAAGTTTGACCATTGGCCTTAGATAGTAAATTTTTCTAATCCCATTTTGAAAAAACCATGGGCCAAAAACATGGGTTAGTTTTTGGTTTTGATTAGATTAATGTGTAGTGTACGTAACCTAAATAATAAAGAATTTTCTCTCCATTATTATATAAACCCACTAAGTATCCCATTACTATTCACTAAAAACCATTGGAGATCTACCAACCCCTTCCATAATCTCTCTATTATCCTCCCAATGTTCCCCATGCTCCCATGAATCCCCACTCAAGTCTCTCCTAAGCCTTTGGTATCACACTTCCATATAATGGATTTCTTCCTTTCTCATTTTTTTCCAAATTTCCTTATGTTGTTATACCCTTTTATTTTCAATTATAAATGTTGAGGTATGATCTCTGACCTCCCCCAAACCTCCCTACATAGGTTTTAATTATGAAATACCTCTTTATCCCACATTAGTTCCTCCCATGTACACCCATTACCATGCGGAAATTCCATAAGGAATTTCTCTCTTATCATTTATACTCAAGAAATTATTTTATATTATGCATCTAAATTCCATTACATATGTTGGGATATTATGTTCAATGACCCCCTTAATATCCATTTTATGTATAAATGATGAGAGATCCATTTATCTCTTGTAAACCTATTTTATGATTTCTATTTGACGTCGTTATGCTAATGAAGTTACACAAAATTTCCCGTGCCAAAATTATCATGTAAGTGAATACAATACCCATTTCTCTATAAAGGGTATTCACCTTTATAGACATGTACTTTTCAATTGAGGAATTATATTTATTTATTCCACATCTCTTATTCATGGAATAAATTATGTTGTTTAATGAATCCATGTTGTATGATCCATGTGGAAAACTTATGCCTAAAATGAAATATTTACAAAGGGTGCACCCTAATAGTGCTCCAATGCATTAGGTAAAGATTAATATCCCAATACGTCAAGTGCAATAAGTATTTAATCATGATAAATCAAGTTCACTGAGTTTTTAATCATGCTCCATGTGCAATGATCCTTGGCTCATAAAAATATCATGTTAAATGTTTTTTTTCTACATTTCCATCTTATGATAATAATGCTATTTCATGAATTTATGTTCATGTTTATATTATGCTCCATTGGTATGCCTATTTCCTAAAATTTAATAATTTTTTCATGTTTTACCTTGATTACTCCCTTATTGGGCTTTACAGTGGACCCTTTTCTTATGTATGTCCTCCAGTTATCCCATGCGATGCTATGTATGAATAAGTGTTGTGGTCATGTGAAAGATGTTTTCAATAAATATATTGTATTTTTATGTCTTAATTTGTCATGTAATGTTACTAATTTCCTAAAACACTAGACCTCTGGATACTCATAGTTTTATTAAGTTATTGTTTTTGTATTAAATCATGTTTATGTTTGTAATAAAGAGGAAGGTTGTTATAGTTGGTAATAGAGGATAGGTTTAGTTATTTTTGGGATTAGGATTATAAACCCTGTGGAAATCATTAGGTATAAGACTAAGTATAATAAAAATATCCCAAAATTTTGGTGAGTAATGATTAAGTGGTTTATCAATAAAAAATATCCCTATTTGGATAAGAGCAGGTAGAGCCAGCTTTGGTATATATTCTTCTAAGGGAAAAACCCAAAAACACTACTTTGATCTAGACTCTAACGGGAACTGATGCACGAAAATGGGCCTGACTGAATTAGATCATGGATATCATAGATTTAAGACTATAAATTCACTAGTTAAGGGAATAAATGTAATTTATAAGTTATCCTTTTTTTTCATTGGATTCCCCTTTTATGTGTTTATAGTTTAAATGTACTCATCCCTAAGTATACATTGGATAGATTATAAATAGAATCAAAAAGTGAAAGGTAGGATTATTTTCCATAGTTCTATGCATTATTTAATATCCCAAAAGTTTATAATAACAATCGCAAAATCACCAGTCCAAATATAAATTTTTATTATAAAGCCAATTTCAAGAGAAGTTGGAAACCATCGTTCGCAAAACCAAAAGCACTATGTGCTAAACAAGCTCACAAAGTTATCAAACACCAGACTAATGTTATATGAATCAGCCACTCTATATAATTCCCAGTGCAAAGTGCTAACCAGTGTGTTTGGATCCTCCCAAAGAAGTTCTTCGAGAAGAGAGATCATCCTATCCATTGTCTGAATTATTTCTTCCAGATATATTTTTCCTTGATTGAAACCCTGATCAATTATTTGATCTTACATGTCGATCCATGCTTCCTGCTCCTTAGTGGCCTCAACTTGAAACCTTCTTTCAAAAATTCTTGAAATTTCCTTAATTGAGGCATTAGGCCTCATGTCTTTCTCAATCATTTCTTCCTTGGAGTGAAATATGAGCTTTAGACACTCCCCGACCTCTTCTTCTATTTCCTTTGGTTCTTTGGATAGATCAACACTATCTCTGTCTTGCAGAACATTGCTTTCCTTTCTTCCACCTTTCTTGGCCGTCTTTCTTTCCATTAGTTTTTGTAGGTAAGAATAGTCCTTACGTCCCTTTGGATTTTTCCACTCTACCATAATGCATTTCCCAGAGACGTGCTTTCCTTTTAGCTCGTTCATCCTTCTAGGGATCTGAGTAACATTCCCTTAGAAATGATCCCAGCTATCCGATATGATTTGTATATAGCTATTGGCACCTGAATCATCCTCCTGATGTGACATTACTTGATCATGATCCACCAGACTATCAAAGCGGTTCCATAGCTCATCCCTCGGGCCTTCAGTGAGAGGCTTAAGCTCAAAATTATTGTTCAGAAAACTGGGGAACCACTTGTTTTCCCCTACAAATGCAGCCTTTAGATAATATGGGGGTTGGAGAATGTTGGGGTCCAAGGGACCCAATACACTTCCCTCCTCCCAACTCCCTATACTAGGCACTGCATCAGCAACACGGGGCACCACCTTTATCCTAGGAGGCTCATCCACCCTCCCTTCCTTAGTCCTCCCTTTATCATGGGGGGAACCATAGTATACAACAGAGGGACCTCCTTTTAATTCCCAGTAAGTTCATCCTACTCATGATTTACAGCCACTATTGTATCACATTAATACTCACATTGATTGAGTTTCTTCATCGCTATTGTAGACCTTGTATCGTCTGTCTGCTTAGAACCAGTGTAGGTATGTTGTTCCTCATTTGCTCTCATATCCTTCAACAGTATACCTAGGTTATGTTTTAGCCGATCAAACACATAATCCACCTTTGGATATTCAGTCAACCTCCATCCCATACTCTATATGAAATCCAGAGGATCAGTGATCCCCTAAGACTCCCTAATTCAACACCCATATACAACATCCTCCCCATTCTCTACTAGGGTTTAGAAAGATAAATTGCATAATTCAACATTTCCATCCTCCATAATATTGGGAGGACCAGACCATGGTCGATTGGAGAGGCTTTGCCGACACCTGGAAATATCATGGCCTATGCGGGAACAACCTGAGAAAAATGAAATCTAGTAGTCATAAAATATCTTCTGAAGCCAGCGAATCTCTCCCTCAAATTTGATGAAAATGGACTCCAAAGGGCCTTTAGATAAATTAACTTTTACACAAATCCTTGGATCAACTGGGTGAAAGATAGCCTTGGTGCGGGAATCAGAGCAAAGGAAGTGTCCAACCAGATTTCCTATCAAGCGTAGGATAACAGGGTTCTGAAACGGCAACGGAAGACCAGGTAAGGATATCCATAGTGATGAGGTCGGAGGATCACATCTTAGGTGACAATCAAAGGTCCATCAGAATAAATAGAACCTGAAACCCTTTATAGAATGAGAAGAAAATGCCCAAGAATACACAAGGTCATCTTCATTAAAGAATCAAAGCTGTAAATTTCTCATATCTAAAAGCCCTACCATAACGCGGTCCTTCAAATTCCAAAAGGAGAACACAAACTGATCAAATGCATCGACCGATGGATGATCCCTTCAGAATTGGGCTACCAATGTGAGATCCAGTAATGTGGATGCTTTTGTGAACTCCAGAGGGGAAATATGAACTGAAGGAACTACATTAACAAAGGATTGAACATTAGGGATTATATAAATCAGAGGTAAATTTCGAAGGGAGGACGGATCTATGAAAGGGGAGAAAGAGGGTAAATGAGTGGGAATTAAATGGGATACGGAATAAGCATCCCCCCTCCCTGTCCGAAGTAGTTCAAGGAGGGGAGGGGGTGGTGCGGACATGCCCTACGCCATAGTAGAAGGGAGAGAGTGAGAGTGAGAGCACTTATATATTATTAAGTCAATGTTCCTTTTCATTGATAATTGTGATGTCAAAAAAATCATGATATAGAACATGTATTCTATTCCCCTAATAGATGACTTGTTTGATCAGCTATGTGGAGCACAATAATCCTCCAAGATGGGCTTGTGGTTAGTATATTACCAGGTAAGGGTGAAGAAGGATGATATCCCCAAGACTTCTTTTAATACAAGATATGAGCTCTATGAATTCATTGTAATTCCTTTTGTTGAGTCAATAAGGTTTTCTTATGACTTATCCATTCCTTATGGTGTTATGTTTGGAAAATCACAAACACTTTTTCATAAGTTCTGACAATTTCTTAAGATCTATTTTTTCTTAAGATCCAAAATTTTCCATTCTGTTATACTTATAGATGTATCATCATGATTTTTCATTCTATTAGATTTAAAAAAATTTCATACTGTCTTTATGGTATAGATTCCAGTGTATAAGTGATACCACCTTTATGACACCGATTCTGGTGTATAAGTGATATTGCCTTTATGATGCCGATTCCAGTGTATAAGTGATACCTCCATTATGATACCAATTCTGGTGTATTAGTGACACCGTCTTTATGATAATGATTCCATTGTATAAGTGATATCATCTTTATGATACTGAATCTGGTGCCTAAGTGATTCCGATTCAGGAACAAATGAGATAATGGTTTCACAATCCGAATTTATTTTCCTTAATGAATCCGTTTTTGTTAATAATTTTTTTTAAGAATCAATTTTTCTTAATAATGTTAGTGTTTTTAATGTATCATTTTAATATTATCGGATTCTAATTTTTTCTTAAAAAATGATTATCTTTAACATAACATTGTTTATATTACTTGATACGATGTCGTACAATCTATTATAATCTAACCATTGTATGTTTGACATGTATCTTGGTACCTCTGAAATTTAAGCAAAATATGACCATTGGAGTGGAGCCGACCATTGGGAAGCTTTGCCTATAAATACAGGTCCATTTGAACGAGCAGAATATAATTTTGCGAGTGGATGAACTTGATGCTTGTGAAAAAGATGTGAAGTGATTTCTAGAGAGATAGGCTCTTTCAACTCTCAGTGATTCATGAAGATGTCATGAGAAACTTATTCGGGTGTGAACAACTTGTTCAGACTTGCTTTGTGCAGACTCTGATCGTGCGGATCATGGGATTCCAGGCTTGAAAGACAGAGGTTCTGATTTCCTTCTAAATAGAGGGTTTGCAGGGATAGCAAGACATATACTGATCTTCGGATTGAGGGCATACCTGGGATTGGGTGAGATAAAATTTCTTGAAAGTATAAATCATGGAACCTTTATCCAAGGTTATTGGATACCCTTCTCTTTGGGTAAAAATAATCTTGTTGTTACTTATTTTCTATTTCAAGTTGTTTTATTTCCGTTGTAATCTTAACTTTGTTAAGGATAGAAAGTATAACATTATTATACTTTCTAATTATGTTACTCTGATTATATTATAGATTCTATACGCTTTAAGGTAGAATCTTTCATTTAAGAAAATCTTTTTTAATCTTTTATCTTAAGGTTGTAATGTTTAGGAAAAGGTTTCTTTTATAGGTGTTGTGTATGTTCGTTTAACATTGATAAAATAAACATTAAATGTTCCAATGTAATTTTTAAATAATACAATTCACCCCGCTCTTGTATATTGAGCATCTACATTCATCATTTCGATCCTACAATTAGTATCAGAGGAGGTCTCTGAAATACTTATATCCACAAATAAGTTTTCTTGCCCAAGATTTCTTTTTCTTATTTGATTATAACCTTTTTCTTCTAATATGTTCTGTGGAAGTAAATTCCTTTTCGTATAGTAGGCATTCATGTTCTATCTCTAGATAATCTCAATACTACTAGACCACCAATATTCGATGGAAATGACTATGAGTATTGGAGGTACATAATGAATACCTTTGTGGTAAAAACAGGTGTAGAAAACTACATTATGTTAACTGGAGATTATAATATTCCTGATAAGGAACTTAGAACCTTTACTAATCAGGAAAAGGTAGAATACCAACTGAAATTTATGGTATGTAATACTTTTCATTGTTCCATGATAAGAAATATATATTTACAAATTTCATCCTGGGAAGATATAAATAGTATTTGGAAGAAGCTTGAAGTAACTCACATTATAACTTCCAAAGTTATCAAAACTAGATGAGCTATGCTCATAGCTGAGTATCATGGTTTCTTATTTTCTTATGGAGAACCCATATGTAAGGTACAACAACGATTCATGACTAACATCAATAGTTTAAAATCAATGGGTGAGAAAGGTTTAGATGACGAAGCTCTTGTAGACAAGATTATAGACATGATGCCTAAAAAATTGTAATCCAGGAGAACTTCTACATATGAACATCAAAAAGTTACATAGATTTCCCTTGATGAACTATTTAGAACAATTCTTCGACATGAAACCAGAATGAAGAGAGATGCTGATAATATCAAGAATAAGAATGAAAATGGAGGTGTTTCTTTTAAAAATACTTCAAATCATATGAAATCCATGACTCCTGAGAGAGTTACAAGATCTAAATATCAGAAGGTTATTATTCAATATGAATCTAGTTAAAGTGAAGCTTCAGAAAATGAGTTAGCCAATCTTGCTTAGAGGATGAACCGGATTTTTGGGAAGAAGAACTTTCAATATAGATACAAGAAGAAAGATGGAAATGATATGAAAGATAGAGAAGTGACATGCTATGAATGTAGAAGAACTTGTCATAACATACCTTATTGTCCCTTACTTAAGAAAAGAGACAAGAAGGACAAGAATTATGAGATAAATAAGAAGAAGTTCTATAGATCTAAGAATATGAAAGTCCTAATAGAAAATGACACATAGAGTGCCAGTGGAATATATTCTTCTAGCGATTCGTCATATTATGAATCTTCTGAGCACAAGAATATTTGTTTAATAGCCCATGCTCCATTTCAAAATCAATGTCTTACAGCTAATGTGTGAATTCCAGAATCCTTAACCAATATGCCTTTGAGTGAAAGTTTTCATGATAATGATTTTTCTTCTGATGAATAATCTTCTTTATTAGATAATTATAAGGATATTCCTTTTTATAAGGATGTTTCTTGATTTTCTAAGTTTCTAGAGATTAGAAATTTTAATGTTTCAAATAAATTTGAAAAGGAAAATTCTAGAGAATTTATTTTCAAAAAATAGATTTTAGATCTTACCAAATATCTTGAAAAATAAAAATAATGTTTTAGAAAATCTTTCTATGAGAATTGAGAAAGCTAATTCTAAAAATGATAAGCTTTTTAGAGATCTTAAAAAATTTCTTTCTGAAAAGGTTGTTTTAGAGGATAAACATAACTCTATGTCTATTGTTCCAAAAGATAGGAATTTTGTTCTAAGACTAAAGTATGAAATTTTTTCTTTGAAGAAACTTCTTGCAAATTTTACATCTTCTAAGGAAAATTTTGACAAGGTGTATTCTCATATCTGACCTCATGGTAATAATCAAGGATTAGGTTATTCTCAGGAAAAATATATTTTTATAAAAAATTATTTTGTTCCTCCAAGATCCCCTTTTTGTACTAAATGTCAAAGTGGTGGTCATTGGTAGATGAAATGTTCTATAAATAATGTTCAATCTATTGGGTTTAATAAATCCTACTTTTCTAAAAAAATGTGTCTAGCCAAAATTTTATTTTCTAACAATTCTGGATCCAAGAAAGTTTGGATTCGAAAAACTAACTCTGCTTTTTCAGTTCAATGAAGGAAGTAACAACAACATATGGTACATGGAGAGTGTATTTTACTAGCACGTGACTTGAAATAAAGATTATTTTATAAATATTTCAAAGGATAAAGTTGGAAAAGTAGCATTTTGAGATAACTCTCAAGGATCAATTGTTGGTATCGGGGGAGTACATATTTTTCTTCTTCTTAAAATTTTATATTTCCATAATATTTTTTTCTTGTATTAATTTTTTTTACCTTTTTTTATTTGAAATTTTTGTTTTTGAAATTTTGGTTTGGGAAATTTCGGTATTGGATATTTTAGTATTGGAAAATTTGGTATTGGAAATTTCAGTATTGGAAATTTTTGTATTGGAAATTTTGGTAATGATATCCGGAAATCTAAAACATCAAAGAAAATTATTGTAATACATACAAAATCTTCATATTATTCCAAAAGTTAAATTTTCTTTTCCTATATTTTCTTATCTTATTTTTCAATTATTGGTATTTCAAAATTTTCAAATTCAGTTTACATTACTACAAAAGTTCAGAATTCATATTTCCTATGTCCATCCTCAACCTCCAGATCAGATCAGGTTATGTTCAACTAATTTATTATCTTATGGAAGTTGAAATGTCATAGATATTACTATATAAGGGGTGCCTCATTTATAAGTGTCGCACCATCATTACTGATCTCAGTTCCAAAGTTCTGTTTCTATCAAAGTCCTCGTTCGAATTCTTTTGTCTCCTTTATCCCGAATGACTCTTAAATCTTTTGCAGATCAGATGTCAATTACCAAATAAATAAAGGATTGTTCAATATTTTGTGAAATATTGGTATGCCCTAACTTTTATGAAAAATATGACTCCCTTATCTCTAATGTGATAAGATCTAATTGATGGGAAAGTGTATGTGTGGCTTAGGAGAAGAGTCAGGATCCAATTTTCCTTGACATGGTTATTCGGTTTTAAGAATTCGCTAATATCTTTCAAAACGATGGTAATGATCTGTTTAAGTTCAAATGTTAGGATATGAATTATAATTTTTCTTATAATAAGGAGTAAAATGTTCTCAACAAACCGTATGATGGGGAATCTATTCTATGCTCTCAAAAACTTCTAGAGAAAGAAGGTTATTTTGAGAAATTCAGGGCTTTGGATTTTCTTGGTCTCATGTATGTTAAGAATCTGAAGATTATAAATCCTGCAAAAAAAACACAAGATGGAAGATCTCTTAATGCAAGGCTTTCTTATCACAAGAAAAGGAGATAAGAATGCTCTAAAAATATGTGATATCTTTCTTTTAGACTTTCTCTTTAACTTAAGGAAGATTAACTTGGTTAAGTGCATCTTCCTCACTATCCAGGAAATAAAAGGTGGATCCATCAGATCTCAAATTCTTATGTATTAAACAACTATCTACAAGATAATCATTATTTTCCTTCAAGAATAGAATGTCCCATGCCGTTCAATCTCAAATCCTTTTAAGATTTTGTTTCTCAGTGATGACACACTAAGGAGGATGAAGATAGAGTTCTTATAAGAATCCAAAACTTTTGAAGAAATGGATGTCCAGAACAAGGGATATGTTTTAGAATCTTCATAATTAGTACCCAAGAAAAGAAATCATGAAGAACCAAGCTTTCTAGTACTAGTTCATGAAATCCCACGATCAAAACCTCCTCCTGCAAAGAAACTGAAAGCCTATTCTGATGAAATAGTTGCAAAGAGAAGATAAATGGAAGGTACCAAAAATGAAGGAGATCCTTCCTTTGTATTAAATCCTGAAAAGGATAAGACCTTGAAAATAAAGCAAGATGAAAATATTGAGAAATAAAATAAGGACAAGAAGTTAATGAAGAAATCCTTGGAAGTGCAAGTTTGTCAGTCATTACTAAAAGATGTAAAAAAAATCTCAACAAGTTCAAGAACCTCAAGTTATTCATAAAAAGACAACTATCACTCTGGAAATCCAAAAATCCAAGAATGTTATATCTTTATTAGAACATGTTCAAGAAACAAAGATCAGATAGTTCAATAAGACTATAATGATTTTTTTAAGGGAAGCAAAAGAGTACATTATAACCCCTTCGAGTTCAGTCTCTAAATCTGTTTCAGAAGAACTAGTCGAAGAAGAAGTTGGGGAAGAAGTAAAAGTTAAAGAAGAAGAACAAGTTGGAATTCATGTGGAAGAAGAAGATAAAGAAGAGGTTGATCACAAAGGTGGTGAAGAAGAAGATTTTAAAGAGGAAGAAGATGAATAGTTATATCATAATATTATCAAAGTATCTGATGAAGAATCTCCAGTTAAAAATCCTGTCAAAGGTAAGAGTGTTTTGGTTACCTCATCTTAAAAGGAAACACCTCATAAGTCCTCTAAGAGAATAGAAAAATCACTTTCCTTAACTCCAAGAGGAGCTCAGAAAGGAAAAGATATTTCTGGTTTTGAATCCCCAATGTCTGTTGGACCAGACTTTGTCAAGCTAACTTTAAGAAAGTTAGCCAGCACTATTCCAGTTCTTTCAAATATAGAAGCCCGGAGTCAAATGATGCACGAAACTCTGAATCAAAATACGGAATTGACCAACATGTTTATTGACATGGTGGTCAAGAAAGAAGCATAATTTAGTATTATTTTGATTAATTACAAAGATCAGAAGGGGACTTGTAATAAATTCTTTAATCACACCAAAATTATCATTGAAGAGCTCAGATAGTTTGGTGAATTCATGGATTCAACAAATAGAGATTTCGATACTTGTGAAACCGAGTTCAGCCAGGTTAGTGCATCAATATCTGAGAAATCTAGTCAACTAAATTCCATTGCCTGATCTGTAGGCAGTGAGAAGGAATTCATAGATGAATTAGATAGAAATGTGGCTTCTCAAGAAGAATGAATATTGTCATTAGAAAAGAAGAATTAGTATCAGGAGATCTTGTTGAAGAATATTTAGGAAGATCATAAGGAAGTAAAGAAACTTAAAGCCTTAACAAAGAAAATTTTTTCAGAGAAGAAGAAGGTTGAATGATTTTTTTTCTAACATTCCGATTTTTTGTTGTAATATAAACTTTATTTCCAAAATTTCCTTAAGAATCATTGTGCATATCTTTCTTTTTTTTAAATATATGATTTCTTCACCTTAAAGATACATCTTATACTTATCCATTCCTTTCCCGCTTTTTTTGAAAATCAAAATGGGGGATAATTTATTTTAAAGTAAAAAATTTAATGATGATCTCAATGGAGGAAAATATATTGAGGGAGAGTATGGTATGAAAGGTTATTGACCAAGTATGGGGGATTTTTATTTTAAGAATAGACTTTTATCTTAGGGGGAGATATTTTTTTAGAAAGAAAACCAGACACTAAAAATCAATAATAAAATCCTTGCGAAATATTACCTAAGGGGGAGTTAGTCATTTTCATCAGAAATCTCATTCAAAGGGGGAGATAAATTTTTTCATACTTTTTTATCAAAGTCAATATATTATTCCTTAGAAAAGTCATTTGTGCATTCCAAAATGGGGGATATTGTTGAGTCAATAAGGTTTTCTTATGACATCTCCATTCCTTATGGATTTATATTTTGAAACTCCCAAACACTTTTTCTTAATTTCTGTCTTTTTCTTAAGTTCTGTTTTTTCATAAGATCCTGAATTTTCCATTCTGTTATACTTACAAATGTATCATCAAGATTTTCCATTCTGTTAGATTTACAGATTTTGCATACAATCTTTATGATATCGATTCCTGTTTATAAGTGATGTCTCCTTTATGATACTAATTTCGATGTATAAGTGATACCGCCTTTATGATACCGATTTTGGTGTATAAGTGATACCATATTTTTTATAGTGATTTCAGTGTATAAGTGATACCATCTTTATGATACCGATTTTGATATATAAGTGATACCGTCTTTATGATACTGAATCCGGTGTATAAGTGATTCCAATTTTATTATTCAGATTTCAGAACAAATGAGATATCAGTTTCACTATCCGATTTACTTTTCCTTAATGATTCTATTTTCTTGATAATGTTTTTCTTAAGAATCTGTTTTATTAATATTTTCATAGTTTTTTAATGTATCATTCCAATATTATAAGATTCCATGTTTTTCTTACATAACTCTTATCTCTAACTTAACATCGTTTCTGTTACTTGAAAAGATGTTGTAAAATCTTCTACAAACTCATCGTTGTATGTTTTGACACGTGTCCAAGTCCCTCCAAAATTTGAGGAAAATATAACCGTTGGAGTGGATCCGACCTTTGGGAGGCTTTTCCTATAAATACAATTCAATTTGAAGGAGCAGAATATAATGTAGAGAGTGGATGAAGTTGACGCATGTGAAAAAGCTGTGAAGTGATTTCTAGAGTGAGTGGATATTTCAATTGTCAATGCTTCATGCGGATGTCGTGAAAAATATTATCGGGTGTGAAAAAACTATTCATAATTCCTTTGTGCAGACTCCGATCATGCTGATCGTGGGATACCAGGCTTGGAAGACAGAGGTTTCGATTTACTTCTAAATTGAGCGATTTTAGGGATAACAAGACAGATACTAATCTTTGAATTGAGTGCTTACCTGGGTTTGGGTGAGACAGACTTTCTTGAAAGTATAAATAAAGTAACTTTTATCCAAGGTTGTTGGATACCCTTATCTTTGGGTTAAAAGAACTGTGTTGTTACTTATTTTCCATTTCAAGTTGTTTTATTTCTGTTGTAATCTTATCTTTGTTAAATATAGAAAGTATAACATTCTTATACATTATAATTCTATTAATCTAATTAAATTACAGATTCTATACACTTTAAGGTAGAATATTTCATTTAAGAAATCATTGGTGAACGATGATAGACCAATCGAATGACATCACTTGGATTCAATAAATCGAGGATTGAGGACGAATTGACGACTGTTCTTCATCAGTGACCAATATAAATTGTGGTTGGATGATTTCTTCTATAAGGTTTCCTAGTTCTTGATTTTTTAAGATAAACACAGTTCAATCTATGAATATATTGATCAATGGTTAGATCCTTGTGGGATGATTAATAATTATGGGATTTTTTTTGGGATTTTTTTTAATTTGGTTATTTGTTCTTCATTCTTTTAGATAAAGATTTTGGCTGACATGAACATAGGTTGAGGTTCATTCCTTAGGGTATTATTTGTCCTTATCTTTCCCCCTATTCATTATGTTATTCTCTATTGGATATTCATGGTCATGACTTGACATGCCGGGTGAATATGAATGTGATTAGACCCAATATTGGAGGAAAACCGACAATAGAGGTAGAGTCTATATAGATAGGGACCCGAGGAGCTCAGATATGCTACCTTTGTGAATTCTGGGAATCGGAGGAGGATCTGCGGTTTGAGGAAAGGACCACCATTGCAGGTCTATTTCAGAGGTCTGAGGAGGTGAGGCGGCGACATCGGTAGCCCTGAGCGGTGGCGATTGGAGGTGGTGATGTTCCAAGGCAGTGGTGTGGAGCACAGTGGGTGGACACGTGGATCGTAGATTGCAGATGCAGTCAGGTGGGCCATGTGTGGGGGAACGCATACAAGAAGTTCTGCCCAGGGGAGACAGGCTGGGTAGGTAATGTGGGCTGGGACCAGGTGGGCTAGGTCGAGCGGGTCAGACCCAGGGTGATCAGCCCCAAGATGGTCCACGACTGAGCTTGCTAGTTGACTGTAAGCCATGGAAACTCTAGATTCCATGAAACCACATAAGCTATGGGGGGGGGGGGGGTCGATTGTGGAGGCCGTGGGTTGTCCGGTCTAAGAATTCATCCTTGGTGGTCGAATTCCATAGTCGGTTGACCCACCGTGTGGTCGGTCCATAGGACCAGTGACCCCCCTTTTTGAAATTTAAATCTGTTATAACTTTCAAATGGCACATCCATTTGGTGATCCATCTATAGAGTTAGGAACCTAGAGATAATGTAGTAATTTTTGGGATAAGTTGTGAGTTTTTTAGTTAGGAATAGTGTAGGTTGAGAGCATTTCTGTTGTCACTTTCCTTAAGGTTACTGTATGATATTACATCAACATCAATAGACTATAATCCCCTATAGAGGACGAGTCTCGGATAGAGTCTAGTGTCCCTCCCTGAGACTAGAGATTGATCTTCTATCACCCCTAGTGGAGTTGTGGAATTAGTGTAACCTCTGAGAGTAGGTCATTGGTCCTCTCTATAGTGGGACAGATCATAGGTTACCTGGTATCCCCTAGTGAGTCTTGGTATGATATCTGTCATCCCCTGGTTTGTTCTGAGTGTTATCCTTTACATAGAAGGTCGATCCATATTGGGTAAGTGGTATCCCCTGGTCAGTTCTGGGAGTGATATGTGGTGTCCCCGACTAGTTTTGGGTGTCACCCCCACTCTATGTATCATAGTCTTCCTTGACCAATACATTCTCATTTGGGTGGGTCCAAATGAGCTAAAACTCTTCACAAGTGTCCCTGATAATGTTATGACTTGAGGAATGAGTTCTTCCAGAATGAGAATGCTTCGAGTAGAATCATGTGGCTGGTAATTTTTTGTGGCTTACCTCTATTATGTGTGTCTTGAGTTGAGTATATCTAGATATTCATGCTATATGTGTTTTAGACATATACCTGTGTGTAGCTGACTGTACTTTAAATTGTGGTATTATTTTTTGGTATTCCTTGGTGTAATTACTTTGTGGTTTCAAGGCTTCCTACTAAGTATTATTATACTCACCTATGCATGGTCTTTGATTTCACATGTCAGGTCTTTTTTCGACGATCAACCTTTAGATGGAGTCCTAGGAAGACCAGAACCATACGGTGCGTAGCGAGACTGGACAGACCGAGGTGTATTCTTAAGGCTTTAGATATCATTACCACTACCTATTTTCTTATAGGTAAAACTTTTCTTTAAAGAATAATTTTTGTGGGATTTTATTATTGACCTCTTTTTTTTTTAATTTTACTATCATACTCTCTTGTGAGATTTTGGTGGCAAGGATGCATCATTCACTTAGTGTTTTCACATTTCATCATTTTTTTGGCTTGGAGATGTGTGCATGTATACAGGTACTTTAGATAATTCCTCTAATTTTTGGGATATTCCTTCTCAGTGTTATTCACCAGCCCCTGGTGTATTAGAGGTGGTCTTGGGGTAGTCATGGAATGGGCACATCTTGGACGGGTCGTGAGAAAGTGGTATCAGAGGAGGTCGGTTCTAATTTTGGATGAAGGGTCTGCAAGGTTGGTTTAGGGAAACAATGTTAATTGTATCAAGTTTACATTTAAGGCCAGAGACCCCAGTGAGGGTGTGGCATCCAGCATATCCATACACTGAGATTCTAATTACCTAATTTTCTACTTGGTACATGAAAACACTGGTTTTAGTAAAACAATGGTACATGAATCATGTAAGAATGGTTGTGTTTTCCATTTACTTCTTAAGTAAGATCTCTAGATATTCTCTGTTGATCACTATACATCTTGTTTTATTTCAGGATATCTCCATGAAGACAACCACCCATAATTCCACTGTGTGATCATGAGGATGATCTGCCTAGTGATGAGTCTGTTAGATTGAAATTATATAAAGTAACACAAGAGGGGGTGAATTTTTTAGTTTTTATAAATTTACACAATTCTAGATTTTAACACTCTTTGTGAATAATGATGATATAAAATGTTTTTCTACTATATGAAAATATAAGCAGTAGATAAATATAAAGGAAAAACACAATTTTTTATAGTTTTTGAGGGAACAAAGATCCCATAGTTCACTCCACCAACCACTCTCTCTATGAGATTGGTGAATTCACTAGAATGGACCTATTATTGCAAGACCAAAAATCCAAAAATGAGGGTAGGTAGTTGAAACCTTTAAATAATTTCTAATAATAGAGCCTTATGATTCTATAATTAGAATCGATTATCCACATCTTAGTAAAAGAAACTGACACTTCACCAATATTGAATACAAGAAGTTGATACTACCAATAAATCAAAGGAGTTTGATTTGTTGGTTTGGGGTATTCTTTTTAGTTGACACAACAACAAAAAAACAATTGAATACAGATAGATCTTCCTCTTCAGAAATTATACTCTTCAAGAAAGTGTTGTTCTGATGTGACCCTAGTTTAAAATTTATCTTAAAATATAATTTCCAACAGATAGTAGTAGTAATATTTACAGATGTAAAATATTTGACATGTATGTCTCCAATGTGTATTATCATTCAAAGTTGATTTTTTATTGCAGTATAAGACAGAAAATTATATTACCCATATCTTATACATGCTTCTCGATTTGAAAATACTTCTATTATATAAATATATTTTCTTAGAATCAATATCTCTATGAAAGTGGCATGAAAGAACAAATAAATTCAAATCTGAATTAACAAAGGAAGTAGTAACATTCCTTAAGAATGAAAGTGACTTTAATTGATAAATTTTTTTTATTTTAATTGATCATAATGAGATTTTAATTAGTAAAAAATAATCTTTTGGTAAACTTGATATTCTTCCAAGATCGTTGTAAGTAACTCGGATAGAATCTCGTATTTTGAAACTCCGCTATTATGTTAGACAATGTAGGGTTGAACGGTGTATCATATGGTTTTTTTATGTAGCATTGGGTTCTTTTGTGTAGCATAGAGTTCATTTTCATAATGTAGGGTTCCTATAAATGTATGGTTCTTTAACTATAATTTCATGCATACATAACATAAGGAACAAAATTAACATAGGGATGATGATCCATACATCACAAATTTTAATCATAATATTACAAACGTACCATTTATTAACAATAAATTTTATGTTCTCAAGATAAGAGTACAAACAATAAATCCTGACTCCAACATAGGGTTGATATTCCATACATTTTTTGATTACCGAACATAGGGTTGTTGATCCATACACTAAATATCTAGCATAGGGTTTCCATTCCATACACAATCTGTTTAACATAGCATAGGGATGATGATCCAAACATTCATTTACTCAAAGTAGTGTTTGAATAGTGTATTCATAACACATCCCTTATCTTGCATTCCATCAAAAATATTAATAAAAACATGGCATATATTCCTAAAACTGTTCTAATGTAACTTCATTAGAAAAAAAAAGTTTATTTGTGAACATCAAAATTGACATTTAATATAGAGTATTTTTGAGAAAATACACACCTAAGATAGTCATCAGTACATGGGCTAGTCCTAGAGATAGCACTCTGGGTGGTTTACTAGATATAACACCACCCATCGAGTAGCAGACACTTCCATCACTACCAATTTAGGATGCACACAGGCTAATTCATTGCATAAATCATAGAGGTAGTGAATTCCTATCTTTTGGGGTGATCTAGACCCCCAGGTAGATGAGTATTGTTTAGAGGTAGTCACCTTTGATTTCCGCCTTGTGAGGATGCCTACCGACTATATATATGTCCTCGCCTAGAGTCTTCTTCAGGGATCCGTAGTGTTATGATGGAGTTTGGTGACAAAGTCTCATGACAAAAAAACTCTCTCATGGAAACTATTTGAGAATATCTTTAGTGAGGAGTTATATTCAGCCACATTGTGATCATTACACATACATGTGATTTTGCATCTGCATCAAGGCAGTATGACTATAGTGGATTATTCAGCAGGGTTTACTAATCTTTATCACTACTCTGTAGACATGGAATGAGACGAGTTCTTCAAGGATTAGACCTTCAAGTTGGGCTTACACTGGGACATTAAGGCATCAGTGGTATCCATTAGAATTTCTACTTATATTGTGGTATTTTAGAGATCTCTTCTAGTGAAGATTTTTCTTGCGAAGCAGACACCAATATTGGGAGCTATCAGTGGGGACCAGGTAGCTGATAACTCAGCAGTAGGAAGATGATTAATGTTAAAGAAATCTAATAGGGTCAAGTGCTTCATGGGATGATCCCAAGACTCATGTTCAGTGGTTCAAGGATCCTATGGTAGCTTGGGTCAGCCCAGGGATAGACCTTGTTACTCAAACGGTGGATGGAGGCATTTGGCACGAGATTTCCCAACCCATTGTACAATTATCAGGATTTTGTTGAGGGACCACCATGGTAGAGGTAGATACAGGAGTAGGGTGGTTCACAGGTAAACATACATGTAAGAGGGTTAGTCAGGGCAGAAGGATGTGTTCGAAGGTTCAAACTATTACCACCACCTCCCCCAAGTAGTCCACGCCATGCTTAATGAGCCAATGGTCTGGGATAAGGCCTCCTGTAGGAAATATAGACTTATGACCCCAGGCATCCAAGGATGATACGATATAAGATCTATGTATTTTCCACCTTATCTAAATTTCTTATAGACACATGTGTTATTCATTCCATTATTTCCACAGACCTTATTCGAGACTCTAAGATTCCTATTGAACCATTGACTCGACCCTTAAGCTTAGAGAGTCCTATGGGAGGAGACATTGTGATCACACACTGGTGTCGATAGTGATCCCAATATCTTGTAGGTGAGAGTTTCAGTTGAGATCTCTTGGTAGCAACATTGAGGCCTCACTAAGTAATTCTTGATATGGATTGGATATCCATAGTTCACGCTCAGATTTAGGATTTTTGGAATAGAGTGCAGTGTGTCCACAGTGATGAAACAATGTTTTCCTTTTGCATTGAAAAGGACACCCAATAATCATCGTATGGAATCACACAGAATATGGTGCACCTAATTACTCATCATTTAACAATACTCACCCTCATTTCATTGAATTATATGAGACCTTAGTTTCCAGTAGTGGTGGAAAAGTTTGAGGGCGTCTTTTATAACGACCCATACTTTAGATACATGGTTATTACTTCAGAATTGAATCATACTTATTACAACATATAACAAAACCATGATAGGACCATATAGGTATAGTGTCTTTAGAAATTGGGAAACATAAACAACTAGTTCATAAATCATCTACATTGTCTCCCACTTATTTCATCATATCTAGATTCCATTTTTGGCATATCCTACTTAATAACCTTCTTCCTAACCTGGGGAAAAGAAAAAATACAAAAGGGTGAGCTCAAATGATCATTAAGGGTAAACAAAAGAAATATCAATCATATCATATTCATAAGAACATAACATTTTGAATATCGTAACTTGAAAAAGATATCATAATATCATAACATGGGATAAATCATAGTAGTGAAATTTAATCCCAATAATCATAACCTAAAACATGAAACTTTGTGTAATACACACATAATCATAGGAAATCATTTCATTTTAGTCAAGACTCATTTTCAAGACTATCATAGCTGATAAAGTCCATTACTGAACCAAGTTCACTCCTCATTCCAGCCATGTATAACTGAACCCTATTAACTTGCCATTCCATCCTTGTATATCTCATCAGATATAAATCTTTACCCAATTCATTGGAGGGAGATATAGGTCCCACCCATCTCATAATTAAACCATTCTTAAGTGTGCCACAAAATCATAAATCATACATCATAGCATAACCCATTTAATAAACATGGGACTCTTAAACATCATGACATCATAAAACAATTCATGCAAGATAAAGGACTACATAAAAATAATTCCATCACAACATAATCAAATCAATGTAATAATAGGGATAGAAATAGAACCCTATATTATCTTAGATGGAAAATAATTTTGATAAAACACTTGAACTCCATTCTTGAGGAAAATATCCTTTCTACTTCAAATTGTTTTCCTTTCTTAACTTATCATAACATTTTAAACTAAAAGAAGTTAATTAAAAATAAACTTGAAATTTTTTAAAGGAAGCTTCATAAAAATAATGTTTCATGGAAGTCTTAAAAATCTATTCATTCCGTATAAGTTAAAAAACATTCTTCTCCTACTTTGGCCGAAAAAGTAAAAAAGTATCTCGTACTGAAAATGAAAAAATATTCCTTTAATATCTTTTACTAAAAACTCAACAATAGGTAAAATTGAATTTAAACAATTGTAGGAGGATAATATTACATATTGAGGAAACATGGATGTGACTGATAAATATGCCCCAGTAAATTCAGAAGTATAAACAATCTCAGATAAAAATGAGATTGTGAGATCTTCCCTTACCTTAGGTCTAATATGCTTCGTACATTTCTGAACCTCATGTATAATGATTTAAATAATGTCATTGACTTATTACAGAATCATATTCATTGTTATTTTATCATACATGGTCATATTCTTATCTTCTTATTGCTAATTGTTATTTGGGTGTTCATTTCTTAATGTTCTTACGCATGTCTTTTCAAATAAATTCTTATTCCTATTTTTAGGTTATAGATACCTTATTTACAGAATGATATTAGTGTAATATATATCATATTTATTTATTCAATTCATTTATATAATCATTATTTAATGAAGATCATGTAGAACGAGTCACATCACATTGTGGAGATGGTAGGCCGTACGTACGTACGTACGAGCGATGATATCGTTCCAATAACTATTGAATGGTATTGGAGTGGAAGATTTAATGTCTCAGAATTAGTATAATTTTATAATAATCATATATATTTATTCTTTACACCATTATACCCATCCACGTAAGGTGGGGGTGGAAAACAGATTACACCACGACGTGGAGACGGTATTCCGTACGTACGCATGCACGATGATTTCATTTTTTATAGGATGAATAGAAGGTGAAATAAGGTTGTTTCATATTTATAATAACATATCAGTATATTAGTGATACTTAGGTTATTAATTTATGATGAAACAAATAAAGAATAAGAAGTATAAGAAGAAATAAAATGGAATGAATTGGTAAAGGATATTATCTCTTCTTTGACGCTCCTCTTCTTAACCTCCTCTTAGGGCACTAAAGTTGGTCATTAAAGAAAACCAGGACCTCTAGTATGTTTCTAGTGGAATGGAGAAGTTAAATTGGGAGGGTTTGGCCATGCATGAAGGCTCAAAGTGGTGTGAGGAGGAGAGGGAGGAGATGCCCTTTTATAAGGGAGGAGAGGGGAACCTTTGGAATTATAAGAAATATTAATTTATAATAAATTTGAACCCAAAATAAAAACCTCAAAAAATGACTCAAATCCAAATATTAGATGGGATAGGGTTGTAATCGCATCAACCAATAAAATTTATACATGTTGTGAATTTATTTTAAACCTTATCAAATTGATTTATCCTTATTTAATCTATTTAATTTTACTTGTGGTAATAATATTCTAAATTTTAAATTGATATAAATAATTACTTATGTGCTATGAATTATCAATAATTAGATACTTTATTACACTGTAGACCATTTAAATTTATAATTTATAATTTATAAATATTTTTATTATTTTTTAAAAAATTTATAATATGTTATTTTTATAAAATAACAATAGTGTCAATTTTGACACTATTCATTTATTTGAATTTAAATAAACTCTACATAGAATATATAATCAAAATAAAAGCCTCAATAGATTAATAACATGTCATATTTATCTATAAAATTATTGGAGCACATTAAATAGTTCATATAATATTTATTTTAATATTTTTGAAACCATTTATTTGATATTTCAATCAAGAAAATAATTTCAACATCACTATTGTGTCACCTTTAATGAATCTTTTTTAGTCCCTAAAAATTCTAAAAAAATTCACATGATGTAGATAATTTTATTAGATTTATGGAGACTATTCATTTTCGATGTTTCATGAAGTTTATCACTAAAGTAAAATTATTATACTTATAAGATTTAATAGAGTGACATGTTGTCACTTTCTTTGGTTTTAATAATAATTAAATTATTTTAAAGGTAAAAAGTCCATAAAATGAATTTATTCCGACCCTTAGGTGATACGGGTCGACTTTTAGTCATCAAATATAATTTTTAATGGTGTTAGGGTAATTTTATAATCTTATTATTACCCTTAATTACCTGATATACCTTTAACTGCAGTAAATAAAAATTACCGTAGTTACTATTCATAATATAAAAAAAATAAAAGTAACTTATTAACATAATTTGGACCCAATGAATCCGAATATGGAATCCATTTTTCAAAATTCAAGTCATAGAAGTTTCAGTAACTAATTTAAAATGAATCCCGTTGTTAAGAAAATGAGTTTTAAAAGTTAAAACATTGCCAAAGATTGAAATGTTTTTACCTATGAATTCATTCTAAAATTAATGGTAATGGAATAAATTATATTAAATGCTAAGAATATATTATATTTATACTTTAAAACCATTCAATATTATAATTTAACAAAATAAATTATTGCGATGAAAAATGATTTTTTTTAATTAAAATATAGCGTGTTTCTACTATTCATTAAAATATGGAAGTTATCAGAATAATATGAAAAATTTATCCAAAGTAAAATTTTATTTCTTTATTCCAAAGAATAATTTTATTTTGTCAAATTGATGTTATAAACACGTCAAAAACTAGATTTAATGTTGGTACGCCATCAAAAGGCGGCAAAACTACATTTTTTGAAATATACTTATTTTACACGAAAAAATTATTTTGTTCACATACCATGTTTTAGAAAATGTGTAAGATGAATAATAATGTTATAAAATTAAAAGTGTAGTTAATAAAATTCATAGTGGCTAGTCCATAATAATATTATAACAATATATCATTGTTTAGTGAAACTTGATATTGCGTATCACACACGCTATCAAGGAAGGTTTCTCTTATGTATAACGCAAGCCAAGCTATTGTTGTGTGTAGTGAAAGATTAATTTGATGTTGCGTATAACATAAGACATAAAAAAATATATTTCTCATAAACTATCAGGGTGTTACATTCTACCCCCCTTAAAAAGAATTTCACCCTCGAAATTCGTCACTTCGTAACAAACAGATGAGGATACATATACCTCATCATATCCTCAAGCTCCCATGTAGATTCTTCTAATTGGTGGTTCATCCATAAAACATTCACCAAGCGAGTGGTCTTGTTCTGTAGAATTTTTTCACTACTATCTAGAATCTCTATTGGCTATTCTTCATAAGAAAGATCTTGCTCCAACGATACAACTTCTGAGCTTAGTACATGTGAAGGATCAGGTATGTAATTTATCAGGAGAGATACAGGGAACACATCATGAACTTGAGAGAGATTAGGTGGAAGCTCCAATCGGTAAGCTACCTTCCCAACAAGATCTAGTATTTCAAAAGGACCGATATACCTAGGGATCAACATGACCTTATTTCCATATCTCATTACTCTCTTCCAAGGAGATATTCATAAGAACACTTTATCACCCACTTCAAACTCTAGGTCTTTTCTTCGGTTGTCAGCATAAATTTTTTGTCGACTCTGAGCTACTCTTATGTGTTGTTGAATATATCTGACCTTTTCATCCATCTCATCACCAAGATCAGGTCCTAATAGATTTCTTTCACCAACTTCATCCCAACAAGTTGGAGTTCTGCATTTCTTTCCATAGAGAGCTTCATAAGGAGCCATCTAAATACTGGAGTGAAAGCTATTATTAAAAGAAAATTCCACGAAATGTAGGTGTTGATCCCAACCACCATTTAAATCCATAGAGCAAGCTCTTAACATGTCTTCTCGAGTTTGAATTGTTCTCCTAGACTGACCATTTGTCTGAGGATGATAAGCAGTGCTGAAACTCAACTTTATATCTAGAGTATGCTGAAGACTTCTCCAGAACATCGAGGTAAACCTCAGATCCCGATCAGATATAATGGAAAGTGGTACTCCATGAAATCTTACCACAGAATTTACATATATCCTGGCAAGCTCATCCAGAGAGAAATATTCTCTAATAGCAATGAAGTGTGCCGACTTTGTAAGACGATCAACTATGACTCACATAACATTACTGCCTTTGGATGTTTTAGGAAGTCCAGTGAGAAAGTATATAGTGATGTTTTCCAATTTCCATTCGTGTAAGGGTAATGGTTGTAACATCCCCTTAGACTTCTTTCTCTCGGCATTAACTTGCTGACAAACCAGGCATCGGGAGGCATATTCAGCAACATCTATTTTCATGCCATCCCCCCAGAAGTACTCCTTCAGGTCCCTATACATCTTTTTGATTCCAGGATGAATAGAGAATAAATAACTATGAGCCTCATCCAACATCTCCATCTTTAATTTTGGGATGGGAGGAACACAAACCTGATTACTGAACCTTATTATTTAATCACAATAAATGTAAAATTCCGGAACATTTCTCACCTTCTTTTGTAACTCTACATCTTATTTCTGTGCCTATTTAATCTTCATATGTATAGATGGTTGAACATTCCTTTGAGAAAGATAATATTTTTCCCCTTCTATTATAATTCCATGATCCATCCTTTGTAAATCCATAAATATTGGATCTTTTGTGATCCTCATCATGGATAAGCTAGCATGGTCTTGTTGACTTAATGCATCTGCCACCTTGTTTTCTTTCCCAGGGTGATAATGAATTGACCAGTTGTAATCCTTAATCAACTCCAACCATCTTCTTTGGCGCATATTCAGCTTCTTTTGCGTGAAAATATACTTTAAAATTTTATTATCAGTATAAATATCACACCTTTCACCATAAAGATAATGCCTCCAAATCTTAAATACAATGATTACCGCAGTTAACTCCAAATCATGAGTTGGGTAATTTTTCTCTTGGATTTTCAACTGTCGTGAGGCATAAGCTATCACCATATCATTTTTCATGAGAATAGACCCCTATCCCTTCTTGTATGCATCATTGTAGATCACAAACCTTTCTCCACTATGAGGTAGTGTGAGCACAGGTGCACTGGATAACCTTAATTTTAAATCTTGAAATTTTATTCACACTCCTCCATCCAAACGAACGTAACTCTTTTTGGAGTCAACTTGGTGAGTGGATTAGATAACCTAGAAAAATATTTCACAAAAAGATTATAATATCCATCCAAGCTATGAAAACATTGGATCTCAGTAACTTTTGTTGGTCTCGACTATCTTTCGATAACCTCTGTTTTTGTTGGATCCATATATATCCCCTATTTTTAGATTATGTGACCCAAAAATGAAACTTTTTGAAGCCAAAATTCACACTTGATAAATTTGGCATAAATCTTCTCCTTTATTAGGGTCTTTAATAAAATTCCCAAGTTATCTTCACGTTCTTCCTTGTTCTTTGAGTGGAAAAGAATATCATCTATAAAGACTACCAAAAACTAATCAAGATAGTCTCTAAAGACTCTATTCCTTAGATCCATGAAGATAACAGGGGAATTAGTAAGACCAAATGGCATCATAATAAATTCATAGTATCCATACCTTGTACGGAAATATATCTTTTTTATATCCTCCCTTTTGACCCTTAATTGATGATACCCTGAATGAAGATCAATCTTGGAAAGTATCGAGCTCCACGTAGTTGGTCAAATAAGTCACCAATTCATTGGAAAGGGTATTTGTTCATGATATTGATCATTTTAAGTTCTCAATAATCAATGAAGAGTATCATTAATCCATCTTTCTTCTTAACAAACAGAAAAGGTTCTCCCCAAGGTGACACACTAGGGAGTATGAATTCTTTATCAAGATTCTCTTGGAGTTGCTTCTTCAATTACTGCAACTCAATTGGGGAAATTCTATAAGGTGTCTTTGAAATAAGAATAGCACCCGGTATGAGTTCTATTGAAAACTCAACTTCACGATTTGGTAGAAGACCTGGAAATTCCTCTGGAAAGACATCATCAAACTCTTGTACAATGGGAATATTCTTAATCATGAGTTTCTGACCAACCATTTGAGATAGATAACCTTCATTTAGTAGAATCAAGACACATAAGATGGAATAAATTTAAACTGGAAGGTTATGTTCATCCTTGCATCAATAGTTGTTCATAGATTGATTGAGAATATTAAATGGGATTTCCCTTCATTGGAAATTGATATGATCTCCGTATAAATAAATCCAATCCAAACCAAGAATCACATCAAATTTCACTATTGGAAGGATCACAAGATTTGCAGGAAGCACTTTCCCACAAACGTCAATTGGAGAATAATTATAAACTATTGATGTGACCGTTGTGCCATTAGACGTTGTCACAGCTAACTCAACATCTAATTTTTGAGGTAATATGGAAATACCCTTAAAAAATTATTTATAAATAAATGAGTGGGTGGATCCAGAATGAAATAAAACATTTACTACTTTAGAGTGGATGGTAAGTGTATCTTTCACCACTTCGTTATCGTACTCCACATTGCCAATTGTAATTGCATGTGACATTCCTTTTTCTTTGGCCTTAAGAGCTTGTTGACGGCAATCATCATCAATAAACCGTGGATTTGGGAATTGATTGGCATAATGCCCCATCTCCTTGCACTTGAAACATTGAACTGTTGGAGGTGCATTCTGTGTATTCCTTTCTTTTTTCACATCATTAGACATCTTCTTCCCATTATTTCAACATTCAATTTCTTAATGACCTTCAATTTTCTTCGTAGGTACCAACCGATTCATCATCCTTTTGATTCAGTTCAAGAAACTTCTTCTCCATATTTGTTTGAAGAATACGAGGGAAGTACTTGTTGAAAAATAAGTTCTTGAACTCGTCCCATTCCATAGACTCAATTTCATCCCTTTGCCTCGTATTATTGATAAGATTCCACCATTGATCAGCTTTAACTTCCAATCGATACACTACTAAGATGACTTTGTCATGTTCAAAACATTGTAGAACTGAAAATATCTTTTCAGTGGTACTAATACACTTTTCATCCACTAATGGATCAGAATACCCGCTGAATGAAGGTGGGAGCTACCTCATGAAGGATTTAACAGAATGTTTCTCCTTCCTTTGCTCATTTGGAAGTCCTGCATGATTCATAGCTTGATAAAGTTGTGTGAGCATGGCTACAATATTTTGCATCCCATCTCCCATAACTTTTGGTTTCTCATGGGGGCAATCAATGCATTGTCCATCGCATTCAGCATTAACAGGTTCCTTAAAGTTCCAACCATTGACTAAAACCAAGAAGAATAGTGTGAGAAACACTAATTACAATAGGAAAACCACATAATCAATAATAAATTTTCACACTTTAGGTCTTATCATAGGTCATTCATGGCCATTTCTACAATACTAAGATTATGTTCTATGCATAGACATATCCTTAGGGTTCTTACTAAGGCTTTCACATCCTAGTTTCAAAATATTGACTATACCTTTCCTCTAATACCAACTATAATGACCCATACTTTAGATACATGGTTATTAATTCATAATTAAAGAATACTTATTACAACATATAGCAAAACCATGGTAGGACCGTATAGGTATAGTGTCTTTAGAAACTGGGAAACATAAACATCTTGTTCATAAATCATCTACATTGTCTCCTGCTTATTTCATCATATCTAGAGTCCCTTTTTGGCATATCCTACTTAATACCATTATTCTAGAACTGGGGAAAATAAAACATACAAAAGGGTGAGCTCAAATGATTAGTAAGGGTAAACAAAATAATTATCAATCATATCATATTCATAAGAACATAACATTTTGAATATATTAACCTGCAAAAGAGATCATAATATCATAACATGGGATAAATCATAGTAGTGAAATGTAATCCCAATAACCATAACATAAAACATGAATATTTGTGGGATACACACATAATCACAGAAAATCATTTCATTTTAGTCAATACTCATTTCCAAGACTATCATAGTGGAAAAAGTCTATTACTGAATCGAGTTCACTCATCGTTCCAGCCCTGTATCACTGAACCAGATTAACTTCCCATTACATCCATGTATATCTCATGAGATATAAATCTTTACCCAATGCATTGGAGGGAGATATAGTTTCCACATGTCTCATAATGAAACCATTCTTATGTGTGCCACAAAATAATAAATCATACAACATAGCATAACCTAGGTAATAAAAATGGTATTCTTAAACATCCTGACATCATAAAACAATTCATATAAGATAAAGGAATTAATAAATATAATTCCATCACAACATAATCAAATAAATGTAATAATATGGATAGAAACAAAACCCTATATTATCTTAGATGGAAAATAATTTTTATAAAACACTTGAACTCCATTATTGAGGAAAATATCCTTTCTACTTCAAAAACATTTTTCATTTCTTAACATGTCGTAGAATTTTAAACGAAAAAAAAGTTAATTAAAAATAAACATGAAAATTTTTAATTGAATATTCATAGAAATAATTTTCTATGTAAATCATAAAAATCCATTCATGTCGTATAAGTTAAAAAAACATTCTTCTCATACTTTGATCGAAAAAGTCAAAAAGTATCTCGTACTGAAAATGACAAAAGATTCCTTTCATATTTGTACAAAAAGTTCACCAATTGGTAAATTTGGATTTAAAAAATTGTTGGAGGATAATATTACATATTGAAGAAACATGGTCGTGGATGATAAATATACCCCAAAAAAATCAGAAGTATAAACAATCTCAGATAAAACTGAGATTGTGAGATCTTCCCTTACCTTAGGTCCGATATGATTCGTACGTATCCAAAAAACATTTATAATGATTTAAATAATATCATTGAATTATTAAAGAATCATATTAATTATTACTATATCGTACATAGTTATATTCTTATCTTCTTATTGATACTTGTTAATCTGGTGTTCATTGCTTTATGTTCTTACGCATGTCTTGTCAAATAAATTCTTATTCCTCTATTTAGGTTATAGATAACTTTTTTACATAATTTTATTAGTTTAATATATATCATATTTATTCATTCAATTCATTTATATAATCATTATTCAATGAAGATCATGTATAACGAGTCGCATCACATCGTGGAAACGGTAGGCCGTACGTATGCATGAGCGATGATATCGTTCCTATAACTATTGAATGGTATTGGAGTGGAAGATAGAATGTATCAAAATTAGTCTCATGTTATAATAATCATATATAGTAATTCTTTTCACCATTATACCCATCCATGTATGGTGGTGGGGGAAAATAGATTATACAACGGCGTGGAGACGGTATTCCGTACGTACGCACGAGCGGTGATTTCATTTTCCGTAGGATGGATAGAAGGTGAAATAGGGTTGTTTAATATTTATAATAGAATATAAGTATATTATTGATACTGATGTTATTAATTTATTATGAAAAAAATAAAGAAGAAGAAGTAGAAGAATAAATAAAATGGAAAGAATCGGTAAAGGATATTACCTCTTCTTTGACGCGTCTCTTCTTAACCTCCTCTTAGGGCACTAAAGTTTGTATTTGAAGAAGACGGGGCCTCTAGTATGTTTCTATGGGAGAGTAGAAGGGAAATTTTCAGGGGTTTTATGAGCTTGAATCATCAATGTATTGTGAGGAGGAGCGGGAGGAGGTGCCCTTTTATAAGGGAGGAGAGGGGCACCTTTGGAATTATAAAGAATATTAATTTATAATAAATTAAAACCCCACTTAAAAACCTCAAAAAATGACTAAAATCCGAATATTAGATGCTATAGGGTTTTAATAACATCAACCAATAAAATTTAGACATGTTTTGTATTTATTTTAAACATTATCAAATTGATTTATCCTTATTTAGTCTATTTAATTTTATTTGTGGTAATAATATTCTAAATTTTAAATTGATATAAATAATTACTTATGTTCTTTGAATTATCAATAATTAAATAATTTATCAAAATTTAGACCATATAAATTTAAATTTATTATTTTTAAATATTTTTATGATTTTTAAACAATTTTATAATATTTTATTTTTATAAAATAACAATAGTGTCAATTTTCAGACTATTCATTTATTTGAATTAAAATAAAATTTAAATAGAGGATATATTAGAACTAAAAGCCTTAATAGATTCATAACATGTCATATATGTCTATAAAATTATTATATCACATTAAATAGTTCATATAATAGTTATTTTAATATTTTTAAAACCATTTATTTGATATTTCAATCAATAAAATAATTTCAACATCACTATTGTGTCACCTTTAATGATAATTATTTAATCCCTAAAAATTATAAATAAATTCACATGATGTAGATAATGTTATTATCTTCCTTGAGACTATTAATATTTGAATTTTCATGAAGTTTATCACAAAATTAAAATTATTATACTTAAACAATTTAAGAGAGTGACATGTTGTCACTTTCTTTGGTTTTAATAATAATTAAATTATTTTAATGGTCAAAAGTCCATAAAATGAATTTATTCTGACCCTTAGGTGATAAGGGTCGTTTGTTAGTCATCCAATAGAATTTTGTCAGGTGTTAGTGTAATTTTATAATCTTATTTTTACCCTTAATTAACCGATTTATCCTTAACTGCAGTAAATAAAAAATATCGTAGTTACTATTCCTGATATCAAAAAAATAAAAGTAACCTATTAACAAAATTTGGACCCACTGAATATGAATATGGAATCCATTTTTTAAAATTAAAAACACAGAAGTTATAGTAATTAATTTAAAATTAATCCAGCTGTTAAGAAAATGGGTTTCCAAAGTTAACACAATGGCAAAGATTGAAATGTTTTTACCTATGTATTCAATGTAAAATTCATTGTAATGACATAAATTATATTAAATGATAAAAATATATTCGATTTATAATTTAAAACAATTAAATATTATAATTTAACTATATAAATTATTAGGATGAAAAAATTTGTTTTTAATTAAAATATAGCGTGTCTTTACTATTCATTAAAATATGGAAGTTATCAGAATAATATGAAAAATTTATCCAAAGTAAATTTTTATATCCTTATTCCAAAGAAGAATTTTATTTTTTCAAATTAAAATTATAGACATGTAAAAAACTATATTTAATGTTGGTGCGCCATCAATAGGCGGCAAAACTGCATTTTCTGAAAAATACTTATTTTACTCGAAATTTTTTTTTGTTCACATACCATGTTTTAGAAAATGTGTAAGATGAATAATAATGTTATAAAATTCAAAATTTAGTTAATAATATTCACAATGCATTTTCCATAATAATATTATAACAATATATCTTTGTTTAGTGAAACTCAATATTGCGTACCACACATGCTATTGAGGAAGGTTGCGCATTCATATAACGCAACAAAAGCTAGTTTTGTGTGTAGTAAAAGATTCCTTTGATGTTTTGTATAACATAAGACATAAAAATATATATTTTCTCATAAAATATCAGGGTGTTACATCTTTCCGGAAGATATTCTAGGTTGACCTCTCCATAGGGAGATGGACTTTGGCCTTGATCTACACCCTAGGATGGCCCCGATATCTACACCTATATATCAGATGGCTCCCATAGAGTTTCATGACCTAAGGGTACAATTTGAGGACTTACATAGGAAGGGCTTTGTGAGACCCATTTTTTCACAATGGGAAACCCCAATTTTGTTTTCCAATAATGAATATGGGATCTTGAGGTTATGTTTAGATTACCGGTGCTTAAAACATGTGACTATGAAGAACAAGTACCCACTATTGGGGATCGAGGATCACTTTGATCTGTTAGATGGGGTGTGATGGTTCTCAAAGATCGACATCTGATCAGGTTATCACAAGTTGCTTATACAAGATGAGGATAATATGAAGATGAACATCATATGTTGGTATGGTCACTATGAGTACTTAGGGATTCCATTTGGTGTGAATAACACCCCAACATTGTTCATGGGACTCATTAAATAGATATTTTATCCATACTTAGACCAATTTATGGTGGTTTTCATTGAAGACATCCTAGTGTACTCATCATCTGTGGAGGAGCATGCATGATACTTGAGAATGGTTCTGGACACACTCTGAGAGCACCAAATTAATGGGAAGATCTCTAAGTGTCAATTTCCAATTGAATAGGTGCATTTTATTGGAAAAGTCATCTCATAGGCTCGATTTGAAGTGGATATAGTGAAGTTTGAGGAAGTGATTTCATGGGAGCCTCCCATGATTTTTACTAAGGTATGAAGTTTCCTTAGGCTGGAAGGATATTATAAAAGGTTTGTACCTAACTTCTCCAGAGTATAAGTACCGTTTATAGCTTTATCATGAAAGGGTAAACCTTTAAAGTGGATAGTGAGGTTACATTAGCTATTTCCATAGATAAGGTAGTTGTTAACGAGAACTACCATCCAAAATTTAATAGAGGAAGGAATTGAGTATTTGGTGTTCTATGACGCATCAGGGATCGAGTTTGGTTGTGTCCTGATATAGAAGAAATTGGTGATTACATACAGTTTGGGCTAATTAAGACCACATTGGTTGAACTATATGACCCATGAACTTGAGTTGGAAATGATAATATTCACATAGAAGATGTGGTGACACTACATGATGGGAGATTAGTTTATTTTCTACTCTTATCATAAGAGTCTCAAGTATATTTTCACTCATAAGGATCTAAACATGAGATAGAGGGTATGAATAGTGTTCCTCTAGGACTATGAATTTGAGACTGTATATACTTCTGGGAAGGGGAACATTGTTTCAGATTCTCTCATCAGGATATCTAGTTTGCAATTGCTGAGTGAGGTGTCAGAGAAGTTGGCCTCATTGCAGATATCATTTGTGGATGGAGAAGGAGAAGCTTACCTCTAGTCAATTTTTGTCAACCCTCCACTCATATAGTGAGTCAGGGAGGCACGAATTGGGGATTTCGACTGTGAGACCTTACATGCTTAGTTTTCCACAGGACATGATCCTAATGGATATTTAAATGGCAGGAGGAACATTTTTATTTTCATTGGATGAAAAGTAGTGCCAGGGGAATTGTGGTAGGATGTTTTGATGGAGTTCTACACATACACATTGGAGGTACATCTAGGTGTATACCAAGATCTCCAATGTTAGTTTTGGTGGTCGAGGATGAGGATGGGAGTTAGAGATTTTATCTCTGATTTTAACACTTGTTAGTAAGTGACAACAAATCACCAGGATCCAACGGGTTTGGATCAACCTCTCAAGGTGATAGAATGGTAGTGGGATGGGATATCATTGGACTTCAGGATGGGTTTACCACTTATGTACTGGGGAAATGATTCCTTCAAAGAAATTGTGGATTGTCTCACCACATCATCCCCCTTTCTAGATATCCAGGAGAAGAGTTTAGTATAGACCTTTGTATTCCTTTATTTTTAGGAGACAGTTCGACTCTATGGAGTTCCATCGACGATAGTTTCAGATCATGATGGTCTCTTTACATCCTGGTTGTGGAAGAGATTGATGGAGGCGTTTGGGACCCAATTACAGTTGAGCACAGTGTTTCACCCACAAACCAACCACCGGATTGAGTGGAACATTCAGGTTCTAGTGGACATGTTGTGGGCGTGCATGTTATATTTTTCCCGTAGTTAGGAGGATAAACTACCACTAGTGTAGTTTTCATACAAAAACAACTGTCATTCCACCATTGGTATGGTTCCATTTGAGGACTTGTATGGGTGACCTTATAGGTCACCACTTTGCTTGAATGACTCAGGAGAGTCAGCACTCATGGGATCAGAGTTTGTGTGTGCTACTATGGAGAAGGCGAAGATCATTCCGTAGTGGATGGGGACTACATAGAGCCTTCAAAAGTCTTATGATGGAAGATAATTATGTCTTTTGGAGTTCAAGGAAGGATAGAATGTGTTCCTTCAAACTCACCTCAATGAAAATTATGGAGATTTGTCTAGGGAAGAAAGATATATCTAAGGTTCATCGACCTTTCCATATACTACGTAGAGTTGTCAAGGTGGCATACCTCTTGGATCTACCACTGCATTTATATTGGGTAATGATTTCTTGTTGAGGAGGGAGTGCATGACCCATCAAACTTCATCAAATGGGGTGAGTTGGACATCGAGGATGGGTCAACTTTTTCTGAGTACCCGATGGATATTTAAGATCAGAAGGAGATGATATTTTGTTGGGGGTCAATTCCTTTGGTGCATGTCTAATGGAAGCACATGAGTCTCCAAAAGAGAACATGGGAGTATGAGGCTAAGAAACATGCTCTATACCCTTATCCATTTGAGTACCCTCATAGGTTTTAATAGCACATGTGTCCTGTTTTAGTAAAAAATGTGTACTAAGTGTCCAGATCTAAAATATAATGGCATTGTTGAGTGCATAGTAGTGGCTCAACCCTTGGAGAGATATAACTTTTATTGGTGTCAGTCATCTATAGAAAAAATCAAGGAGGGTATAACTATAAATAAAATAATTTTTTATTTTTTTATGTAGGAACTTTCATATTTAATTAGCCTTTTATCAAAAATTGAGGGTTAGATTTATAACCCTGAAATTCCTCTGGATATGTGGAGAAAAAATATTTGGAGAAACTATTAGTGAGAAACAAAAGATCTATTGAATGATACCCCTCAAATTTGATGAATTGAGGATCGATAACGATGCGATAACCGTTATTCACCCACGATCGATCCCAATCATTGTAGGGTGGTTGTTTCTCTGTGGTTTCCCCATTATTTATTTTTTACAATGAATGTGGGTCAATAAACAAATATATTGATCCTTGGTTTGATTTTTGCAAGATGGTTTATAATTTCAGGATTTATTTTGAGAGTTTACTTTATTTGGTTATTTTTTATCTGTCCTAATGGACACATATTTTGACTGACATGAAAAAATGTATAGGTTCATTCTGTAGGGTGTTCTTTTTTATTTTTTTTCACCCAGGATTTGAGTTCTTTTCCATTGGATCCCCATGGTCACAACGCGACTATCTGGGTGGATCCAAATTTGATCAGACCCCTAGGTTAGAGGAAACCTATCAATAGATGTTATGGATGTGTAGATCGGGACTCGAGGAGCTTGGATATGTGAACCTTCCAAATTATGGTCATCGAAGTAGGCTTAGTCGTTCGCAGAAGGGACCATCAATGTGGGTATGGCACGGTGGTTCGGTAAGGTGACATGGTGGTGTCGGTAGGCCTGGGTGGTGTCGATCAGAGGTGGAGATGTTTTGAGAAAGAATCATCAGCGGATTGGAGCATAGAAAGCTGCAATGTGGGAGGAAAAAAATCTGACAGGAGCAGACTGTGAAGGCATCCATGTGGATCGGTGGCCAAGGATGAAACCAAGAATTCTACGTATGGAGGCCAATTCTTCAAACACACGATCATTCTAGGTCAAGGGAGACCGGTTGGGCCCTGGTGAGCCAGGTTAAGAGAGTTGGACCTAGGGTAATTGGGCCAGAGTCGTTCCACAGTCAACCACAATAGTCAATCATGTGCCACGTTGACACTAGCTGCCACATAGAAATGAATTCTAGGGGTGGTCGATCATTTCAATTGACTGTGGTGGCCACAAAGCCGACACTTCGAGTGATTGAACGCAATGGTTGACCACCAATGTCGGTGGACCGATTGTACGGTCGGTCCATAGGCCCAACGACCACCCTTTTTGAAATTTTTAATTGCCATGAATTTCAAAGAGTATATCTAATTTACAAATTGTCTATGGAATTGGTACATTAATGATGAGAGGAACATTTTGGGATAAGTTGGGAGTTTCTAGTTTGTAATGGTATAGGTTCATAGTGTTTCCCTTGGTCCTTTCCTTGATGGTTCAGTATGGTATTACGTGCACATCACTACACTACAATCCCCTATAGAGGCTGAGTCTCAGATAGAGTCTGGTATCCCTCCCCGAGACTCAAGCATGATCATATATCACCCCTAGTGTAGTTATGGAATCGACATAACCTCCGATAGGGTCTCCCTATAGAGGGTCTCCCTATAGAGGGTCTCATCATTGGGTACAAGGTATCCCCCATAGAGTCTGTGCATGATCCAAGGAATCCTATAGTTTGTTCTCTGCATGACCCCCTATGTAGAAGTTTGATCTAGCGGTATCCTCCAGTCAATTATAGCCATGATCTGTGGTGTCCACCAGCTAGTTCTAGGCATAACCCCCACTATATAGATCACATCGTTTAATTAAAAATACATTCTCATTTGGGTGGGCCCAAATGAGCAAGGCCTATTCATGAGTGTCTTCAATGATGTCATGGCTTGAAAAGTGAGTTCTCCTGGAATGAACTTGCTTCGAGAAGAATAATTTGGTAGATAATTAGTTGTAGATTACCTATAGAATTTGTTTTTGGGATTGTGTATATCTGGATATTCATGGTACATTCTTTGTATACATATACCTATATGGAGCTAACTGTAATTTCCTTTATGGTATTCCAATGTGGCATTCCTCTGTGGAATTCCTTTATAGTTTTAGGGTGTTATACCAGGTATTGTTATACTCATTCCTGCAAGGTATTTTCCAACACATGTCGTGTGTGGTGAAGACGTTCGACTTTTTGATGGAGTCCTAGGTAGACGAGGACCAGATAGTGCTTAGGAAGACTGGATAGATCGAGGTGTTTTCCTATAGCTTCAGACAGTATTCCTAGTACCTATTTTCTTATAGATTGGACTAATGGTTACAGAATCTTTTTGGTAGGCTTTTATTCTAACACTATTTACTTTACTTTTACTATCGTACTCTGTTGTGAGAACTTAGTGGAATGCATGAATTATTTACAGAGTATTTTTACATGTCATTATTTTTTGGCTAGGAGATGTGTGTGTGTCTGTACAAGTACTTAGTCTAATGACTCTTATTTGTGGGATATTCATACTCGGTGCTAGTCACTAGCCCCTGTCCTATTGGAGGTGGGATTGGGGTATTCACATCTCAAGCCCCTCTAGAATGGATTATGAAAATAATTTTTAATTTTTTATGACCCAGAACCTTCACCAACTTCCACCCGAGATCCTAAAACAAAAATTAAGCAATTTTTCATATCCAGAAATATCTCATAGATATTTTATAATGTGTGGATTCCCAATCTGAACCCAAAATTTGGGAACTACCTATACCATGAGACCAAAACTTAAATTTCAGCTAAATATCAAAACCCATAACAAAATGGGTTATTAAAATATCCCCACCATAGGCATTATCATCTTTGAAAATTATTATATAGTCCTCCAATGACTTCTATGACCTACCTCAATTTTCAATTCACTACCAAATGATCACATTCTATCACTAAGCACCCAATGTGAATCTGAAGTGAAATTCCATACACCAATATTGAATACACTAAATGTTCCTCAAAATCTTATTTTGATCATCCGAATTCTTCATATTCACTGTAAATAATGATCCTAATGCATTTTCGGCTCATTATATCCAATAAAACACTAGAACACTAGTAATACCACCTATTTTCACTTAATTCTAAAATCACTATACCAATCTTGTTGACAAACCCTCACACCACCCGACCATGATGCCTTAACCCTCAAATGAATCATATAATTTTCCAATCACCCTCATTGATGTCCAAACATTAATATCATTATAATTATTTGGTTGTACCACCTCTAAGCTAGCCAATGATAACTGTAGGACCCCATGATTCATAAGGAAATTGAAATTTAGATAAATTATAAATTTTCATCTAGTGTATGGACCAAATATTCAATTAGTTATTTTAATGAAAATATAGAAGTTCTAATATATGGAAATGGTGTTTTTGGTTATGGTTTCAGTCATGGGAGGTGTGTTGGGTGCCTAGAAAAGTCTTGAGATCTTTAGGTGGATTTTTAGAAGTATTTTAGAGAATTATATACTAAGAGAATGGTTTAGTTCACATAGTGTAGAAAAGGCCGAGCTAATGCCCTTAAACTAGACGTTTTTTAGTTTAAGTCCATTTGTTCATGGTTTTGTTTCATGGATAGCACATGATTTAGGGTATACATGATAGATACAATGAAAATAATATGAAGAAATAGGGAGATGGATTTTGAGAATGGTCTGTGCATGGTATAAAAACACTATTCAACTTATTATAGATTTTTTAATATGTTAATTTCATGGTTAGATTATGGTTGGAAAACTATACAGTGAAACCATTCATGGCGGGTATTATGATAGTGATTACCACACATTCAGTGAAATTTTTTACAAATTGTGTGACCAAACCATGGTCCTATATAAAGGGTGTTTTTAGCTAAATTATACTATAATTTTATAACCCAACACCCCTCAATTTCTCTAATCCATCCACCTAGAGTCCCCCTAGCATGCCCTATCTTCCCCTCTTCCTCCCGTGGTAGACTTATTCACATGATAGATGAACCGACTTTAATCTATGGTGTTGGTGAGCTATAAGTAAGGCTAATAATTCATTTCAATCCATTTTCTATTTATATAATTTCTTGTATTCTATAAATAGGGTTTTGAGAGATGATTCCATTAGAGGATGGTTGAATTTTCTTTAGTTGATGTGGATTTCAGTTTTCATAGTGAAAGGGTGTCTTGAGACAAGTCTATATTCCATCACATTTCATTTTTGGGGAGGTAAGATGCTTAGTGAAAATTTAAAGGAGTTTGGGATAAATTAATTATAATATCTTATAGTTATAGTTATGATTTCTTGGTGTTTGGAATAAGATAGTGTTTTAAGGATGATATTAACCATTGGATGATCGTTAAACTCAGTTCCAGTGTCGTGGGAAATTTTAGTGAGTAAATTACTATTTATGCCTAGTGTGTTAACTAGGTTAATTGTTTTAAATTAGAAATTAATTGTAATTTAATTATAATTAATTATTCATGGTCGTTTGGATGTGATTTATGGTCTCATATTGTTTAAGCTTCCACCGTTGGTCATAGACGAGCTTGAGTGGTAGGTTTTCATGCTATAGTTAATGGGGAAAGCTTCAAACATGAGGTATGTGGCACTTATAATTTTTAACTTGTAGTATAGGTGTATTTCTGAAATTAATTATTTTTCATTCATTCTAATGTATGGTGAATTTAACCTAGGATTAAAACTAGAACCTTAAATATGAAATTTCTTTTTCATAAAACCTTATACAAAATTCCAATTGGTTGAATGATAGTGATCCTAATGGTATGCCTAACATTAGTCTTAGACAACATGAAATGGTCATGAAAGAAAGTATAAAATTATGATGGTAGTATAATTTACCCACTTTATTATAATATGAGTTCATAAATAACAAAAAATTATTTAGGATTAATATTCCCAATGTTTTATTGAAATAATTCAATGGGTGATTCCACTATAATGCCTTAGTTTATAAATGGAGCATAAATGAATAATGGAATTTGTTTAAAAGAAAAGTACTTCTTTGTAATGAAAGGTGATTTATGGTTTTATATTAACATAATTAGAGGTAATACCTTTCTTTTTTGGAATGGGAGTTAAATTTTATATTAAGAATTGATGTCTTGTGAATGGGATCAAAATTTATTTTGTGAATTTATGATTGGTAAGGTGAGAAATGGGATGAAAATGATAAAAAGTAAACAATGAAATGATAAATTCATTTTTAACTGGTAATATGAGGTAGCCATTTTGAAAAATAAATTATGTTAAATTTGAATTCCTTGGGATAATTATGGTACATGGGAAACAAAATTTCTGGATGAGTGCCCAGATTCTAGGTGTTTTGTTATACTTGGAATGTTGAGATGTGTGATTGGATTAATTTTGATTTTTTATGAGTGGTAATTCCATAATAAAGTTACTTGAATTCCATATGTTATATGAGTTAGGAATTCTAGGATGTGTTCCATGTATTACACATGATACAAGATGCTTGATATGGTTTAGACAAATACTTTGATCTTTACATTATATGTGATATTTTGGAATTCCATGATGAGAAATCATATTCTTTTTTATAATATGGATTTTTAGGATGGGAAAGAAGATTTTTTTAGTTAATTGTTGAGAAAAAACCATTTTAATGTTCTCGGAGACATCCCAACACTGGCCGAAGTAGGTAAGACCTCACCCCAGGCGTCAACATGGATCCCATGACATCAAGAGTTTTTTATTTAACTAATCATTTATTTAGTTGTTTTTTTTTCTATATTTCTTTAACATAACTCTTATTCTCTTTATTATTAGACTATATATCTTATGGACATTGTTGGTGGTACCCTAACAAGTTTACTTAAACCCTTCTTGGTTTTTCATGACACTTGGGTACCCACGAAGATGACACATTATTTCATGCATAGATTGGAAGAGGAATAATTCTTGGCTTTTCTTAGTCCGATAGGATAGATTTTGGGAGGTATGACCTTGCACAGAATTGGGACCACATTATGGTATTTCCTAGTATTGGTATTTTTTCTTTCATTAAATGAATACCTGGTATGAATTGGATAGTCTCATCTACTAAGACATGGTTTTTTTATTTTTGTTGGAACTTTCTTGGATGTCATTGCTTTATATTTTTTATATAGACAATGTACTTGATTTATTTATTTATTTTTTTGTTGTTCTCACTCTGATGTAAAAGTATATTCTCTTCAATATCCCACCTTAGACACCACTATTATTCGTCACCCTCTAGTGCATGAGGAGGTGTGCATGAGGTCATATCACACACCAACATGGAGCACAGGGTCAGTGGCTCCTAAGTTAGTGCATTACAAAGTGGTATAAGATCCCCATTAATTTTGTTTTACAATTTTGGAAAGGTACAAAAGATAATAATAATGTGTCGAGACATGGTATGGATCTTGTTCCAATTTCTAGTCACCCCACGTATGAGGATATCATATAGTTATAGGGATGATATTGTTGTTCATGCTACTTTTTTTACAATTTATCTAATTTAACATCATGTAATTCATTTGATTTATGAGGTTATTAATTCATATCATTTTATCTCTTGGAATGATATGTTGATATAGGGTGTGTTCAAGCATCATATCAGGAACATGCGATTTATGTGTATGATTTCCTATGATTGATTGATTTTGGGGATTCAAATGTTCTAATTTCCTAGTTACTATCTTTTTCTTATATCTATTATTGATTTATATATTCCTATATTTTTAGATAATTTATAGGGTTTGATATTTCTATTTATATAGTTTACATATATGTGTATTGTAGAATTCTACTTGACTGACTCTTGAGGTGAATCTGTGTTAAATTGAAATATATAAAGTAGTTACTAAAGTTATGTTTTCTCTTACATATGGTGATAGTAAGCAACTTATAAACTTTTTTCCAATAATAATTTTGATTGTAATCATATCTGATGGAACCAAGAATGTTGATATAAAAATAAATTATGAGTTGATAAAACATAGAATTTGTCAAAGAGTGAAAATTGTTTTAAAATTTGAATCCTTAGGTTAATACTAAGAAATCTAATTAAAGTAAAATATGTTAGGGTGTAAGAATTATGAAATATTCTAGTATATTACCTTTTCATATGGGGCCTCACATAAGAATTGGTAGGATTGGTTAAATTTAATCCTATGTATGAGACCCTATGGTTGGTGTTTGGATTAGAAAATGTCATGCATCCTTGATAATAGGTGAGTTCCACCCCATGAATTGTGACCTATGTAAGGATTTTTTATGGGCTAGGTGGTAGAGCCCAATGAATCTTAATAAGTGTCACTCTAGGTTTGGGATTTAGTTCATCATGACATTTGAGTCAAACCTATGGGATGGGTCGACCTAGTCTTTAAATTATATTATGCATGTGAGGAAGAGATATATATTATGACTTGAGGATCAGTGCACGTTAGTTGCTTCATAGCATATAGTTTGGGTGTGTTGGATACCATTAGTTTTAGTGGATGCACAATTTTCTATGGATGCTTTTAGTCTTTTAGTTACTCATGGTATGACATGTTTTCTTAGATTCCATGATGGGGGAATGTCGATACTGGTGGAGTAGAACATGTGGATGTGAGATAGAATGGTACATGGAAGGATTGGGTATAAAGACATGATCGATCCAAGGTAGAACCTCAGTGGAAGCAATAGAGATTTACATGCTAGGTAATTAAGTGTTTCTTAGAAGGAAGGACATGGGTGTGGTCCTAATGAGACTCATTCGGTTGATTCTCTAGATGTGTAAACAGATTATCCATATAGTGTGGTGGACACCCTTTATTTTCTAAAATAGGGAACTTAGTTTTGAATTTTTTTTGAAAATTTCCATAAGTGATGTTCTTATGATCTATGGGTGGGTAATGAATTACACCTCATAATAGTGCACATGGGTGAATAGTCATGGTCTATTTAGATATCATGTTCAGTAATGGAAAGAATGTGGGATGTGGAGATTGGAAATGGTTTTGTGATGTAATGAAAAGTATTCAAATAAGGTGTTGAGTGTAATTTTGGTTATAGTGATTTAATGGTATGGTTTCATATATGGCTTTGGGTGGGACCTAAGCCTTGATTTCAGACTTGAGTTATTTTTGGAAGATTTGTAAGTGATTAAGTTGAATGGTGTGTTATTGGTCACTATTTTTTATGTGGTGGACATGGATATTTTAGAGGTCAACCTAGAGATTTTTTTTCATAAATCAATTTGAAACTTCAATTGATGTACCAAGATGACCGTTGGGTTACATTAGAATTTATGTCACCATTTTCAGGAGTGTTGGAGATGTGTTAGTGGGGGTAGCCCAGAATTTTGAGTTAGGTTGTCCAGAATAGGGTTGACATCAATTTTTTGGTGAAGTCATTTGTAATGAGTTGATAACCATAACAATCCTTTATTTTTGGATGTTCCAAACATGGTTTATCATCATGTTTGGAAGTTCATCATAGAAGGCTAATACTCATTGGTGGGTTAGATATTTAGAATATAGTTTTGGAATTGCATCTGTCTGATGTTTCATAAATGGATTAGTGATGTACGATGTAGGTTGTTCCATGAACTTCTAGGTAGTGTGGGAGGTGATTTTTCTAGGTAATTCTAGAAATGGGAGGCACCTTAGTATTGAAAAAACCACTGTGGGATAATTTCAAGGTAGATGGGGGTAGGTGAGACCCATCTTAGTGTTCAATGGAAATAATGATAATTGTATTGGGATGTGATATGCCAATTTGAATCCTTAGGTAGGTCCCCATGATATAATGGGTCATATGACTGAGACTATGAATTCTAGAGAAGATAATGGGGGAGTGTGGATTTTTTTAAACTAGTGCCATTAACCAGTATGGTATGATTTTTTTAGTTTTTTAAATTAGTTACACCACTATATGTATGGTGTCATGGTATAATGTTTAAATTGATCGATACCATGATGGATAAGATGATGAGGATTCTAATGTTGTTTTTGTTTTTTTTTGTGGTTTGGTTGGAAAAAACTAGCGAGAGAATAGTAATATAGTGTTTCAAGAAACGAGTCCCATGCCTAAGACCTCAGATTGTAATCTATTGACCTCAGTGAAACTTATAGGTATAGATTGAGGAATATCTATTATAATGTGGAGATATTTTAAGAACATATGTTTCATACAGGCATTTGGAATTCAATGAAATTTGGAATTTTCATTTAGTGAAAGAGCCGGATTTTGAATGAAGGTTTGTAAAGAAATTTTGAAGGTTAAGATGTTTGAAAATGTTTTTTGTGTTATAGTTTATTTCTTGATTGGTGTTTTGGGATCCTGGATATTTCTCTAAATATTTAGGAGTATTTTCATAGGGTTTTGTAGTTTTCTATCATTGGTTAATTGTTTATAGAAAACTATGCTTATCCCCTTATATCAGAAGGTTTTCAGTTGAATCCTTTAATATATGGTTTAGTTTAATAGATAGCACATTTTTTATTGTAAAAAGTGTGAGACATAGGGAAAATCGTGCAATGTGGAAGAGATATTGGACTTGGTTCATGGTTACAAATAAATTGTTCACCTTATTATAAAGTGTTCTAGAGTTGAATTTCATGGTCATTTCATGGTTTTAAAACTGTTTAGTGTAACCATGCGTGGTGGGCGTTTCAGGATAGTTATGGCCACATAGTTGGAGAAAGATTTAAAAACACTGTGAACAAACTATGTAACCCATAAATATTGGGTTTTTACCTTAATGAAATTTTAGTTTTATAAAACCTTCCAACTCATTTTCTCCTCTCCCTCAACCCACTATCCCGCGTGAATTCCCTCCTATCCTCCCTTGGTGGATCATCTTCATCCAATGGATGAATTGAATATCATCTATGGCATTGACAAACTAAATATAAGTCTGAAAACCATTTATCTCTATTTCCGCTTTATATAATTTATTGGTATATCCTACTAGGTATTTGTGATAATATTCGATGAGAGGATGTTTTAATCATCATAATTTGATGGGGCTTCCATACTTCTTAGAGAGAGGGAATCCCTAGACTATGTCTACACTTCATCACCTATATTTTTGGTGGAGTAAAGTGGACAATTGATCTTTTAAAGGGTCTTGGGATAAATTAATTATATTTTATTATGGTATCATTTACTATTATGAGGCCTTTTTTATGATAGTGTTATGAGGCTGGTACAAACCTCTAGAGGATCTTTGGACTTAATTCTACTATGGCATGAGTTTTTGGTGAGTAAATTGATTTTTATGACTAAGAGTGTTACCTTAGTTAATTATTTTAAATTTATAATTAATTTTAATTTTTTTGCAAGTAATTTATATTCATTATTTGGATTTGATTTATGATTTGAGTTGTTTAATATTTGTCCATTAGTTGTAGAGGAGCTCATGTAATGGATTACTGGGATAGAGTTGATGTGAGATGCTTCATACATGAGGTATGTAGTTATTATTTTTTCCCCATTGTATTACATAATTTCATAAGTGAACGAGTTTTTGTTCATACTAATGTATAATGCGTTGAACCAAGGATTAAAACCAGAACCATATATATGAGATGTATTTTTTTATTCCCTTACACATAACACAAATTTTTTCCATATGGGGCTTCCAATGAGATCCTTAACTTGAGACTTAGACACCATGAAATAGTCATGAATGAAAGTGGAAAATTAAAATGGTAGTATAATTGGCCTATTTATTATAATATGAATCCCTAATTAACTGAAATTGGTTTTGGAGTAATACACCATGTCTGTTAATGAACCAATGTAAATGTTGATTCCAATAAAATTCCTTAGTTTAGTAAGGGAGAACTAAATGGATAATGATAGTGGGATATAATAAATTAAAATCCTTGTAATTGAAGGTATGTTAATGTTTCATATTAATATAATAAGTGGATAAACCATTTATTTTTGTAATGGAAATTAAATTTTATACTATGAATTGATATTATTTGATAAGGACTACATTTGTGAACTGAATTGAAAAATGTTATAGTGTGAAATGGAATGATCATGATAAATATTAAAGAGTAAAACATAAAAATAATTTTTAAATGGTAATATGAGGTTTTACTATTGAAATATTAATTATGTGAAATGTGAATTCTATGGGAAAGTTATGGTACTTGATATTGGGAATGCTGGGATGAGTGCATGGATTCCATGTGATGTTTGATACTTGGAATGTTGGGATGAGAACCTGGATTCCATGGGACATTTGATGAGGGAGGGATAACAAGATAAGAAACTTGAATTCCATAGGGTAAATGAGTTAGGAATAATAGTATGAGATCTATGGATTCCACATGATAGTAGATGATTGGGATAATTGTGTTGAGTACGTGAATCTTCACAAGAAAAGCGATGTTTCAAAATGTTAGGATGAGAATTTAGATGAAACCTTATGATATTGGGAAATTACAGGATGAGTACATAGATTATATACTGTTACTTACAGTGGTTCATTCATTGTTACATGATCATATACATTCCAAAAATTGCTGAAGTAAGTAGTACCGGGCCCCGTTTATCACTACAGAGACCAAGAAATCTAGTGTTTTAAAATTTATTTAATTTTTTTTATTAATTTTGTATTTCCTAAATTATTTTCCATACCATAGATGAACTTGATTATGAAAATGGATCTCTTTGGGAAACCATTGGTAGTGGCCTATTGAGTTGTACCCAAACCCTACTCAGGCTACCATGAAACTTGGGTGCCCAAAAAGATTCCACTTGTTTCTTTTATAGGTTGTAAGATGGCTGATGTCTAGTTTTTATGGGATTCTAGGGAGGAGACTTGGAGTTGGGAGTGGGCATAGACTTGGGACCACATTCAAGACTTTCCAATTCTTGGTATTTTGGGTTTCATTTTATGAATATCTGGAATGTATTATCTCGTATCATTTGTTATATACCAATTTATTATTATTATTATTGACACATTCATGGTTTTAATTTATTTATACTATTTAAATAGATATTTTTATTAACTGATTCAATATTTACATTGTTGGTATCACATTTATGAGTGGGTATAGAATCCACTCTATCACAAATGAGACCCACTCTACTACCCAACAACCTCGAGTGTATGGGAAGGCATTCCTGAGGTTATGTGGTGCACATGATTAGAGCACTAGTTTAGTGTATCCTGGTTTGGGGTGGTATGGTGATGATCTCACCATGAGAATTGGAACACCATTGTTATAGCTCACTCTCAGATCACAACAAGTCCACCTTGATCCCAATCCCAACACACCAACTTAAATAAACCACATAATAATCCAGGTTTTGTTATTTAAAAATGAACAAGACCTCACTAGATCTTCTTACACACTGACATACTTATACCTCCTTGACCATCCACCAATCAGAATAACCACAACCATAACTCTTCCAATATGAGTTTTAGTCAGTCATGACTAATATGTTTCTCTTCGCTATAGGTGGATCATTATCATCACCGATATAAACTAAAAACATGATATCTGTGGCCCACATTCCATCCATTAACAAGTAAAATTAATGGATGTGTGTAACCATCTTAAACCAGAGTGCCAGTATGAAACATAAAACTTTACATGCTCTCCACTTATTGTAGTATCATACTTGACATTTCTGAAATTCAGATGAGGTAATGGTCACACACAACATCATGTGCATGTCTCTCCTCCTAAACCACAAACACCCATCACATCAACCCTAGAAACTCTCATCAAGGTTCAACATAAACCGATATTCCCACTACTGTCAGTCCATAAAATAGTTAATCTATCACTATTAGAGCATTCCAATTCTCATCCAAGCATTCAGATCTATGTTGATGAGTACCTCATCAAATATATTGGTCTCCTCACATTGATGGAGACCCTGAACCAAAACCACCACTGCACCATCACTTCAATACTTCTCTGTTCCCTCTGATACCCAAACAATTATCAATGGACCCACACACAAATAATTACACTCATCCATGAACCCAACGACACTGTGCATAATTAGTGTGAACATTACCTCACACATCAATGATATTTCTAAAAATATAGGCCAAAAAATTCTCTAGTCCTCAATGTAGAGTGACCGCCAAATATCCTCCCATATGCTCTCATATTCCACCCTGCTCAGTCTCACCCAAACTCATTAGTGGAACACTCCCATGTAACCTTTTTTCCACTCCTTTCCGTCACAAAATCTGACAAATGAAAAAGGAAATACATTGAACTCAAAGTGATTCATCCTTTGACGAAACATCAAAAAATTGACAAAGGCATGAACATAAATTCATTTGCACATGGGTTGTGCAAGTTCCACTAAGGTCTCACAAGTATACCTGTGTGCCACATTATGGTCACGTAGGTGACTTGCGCACCCTAATTGATTTTCTACCGAGGTCTTCAGTAGCCTATAAAAACCCCTGGTGGGCCCCCCCATTTGGGGGAGAAAAAATTCCAGAAACTCAGATTTGAGCTCCCGGCACCCTAGTCTCTTCTCAAAGCTTCCAAACACTTATAAGGTAATTTATTACCTAGAACGTAAGATCAAAATAGGGGGAGTAAGGTCTAAGTGTTTAATCTCATCAATAATTGCGCGCCTAAGTGGCCAGTCCTTAAGGGAAATGGTGATAGTTGCGCGCTGGCTAACCCCTTCAACAGAACATGCACCCCACTCTACTAGAAGCCTCTAGGGATAGTACTAAGGGCTTGGTCCAAGTCTAGCCCAAGTATTACCTTAAGGGTTGACTGTAGTGCATGTTCCCATGTGTCGTACAGGTACACCAGTGTGACCAGGACTTGCGCACCCGCGCAGGACTTGCGCGCCCGCGTAGGACTTGCGCGCCCACGTAGGACTTGCACGAACCTCTCTTTTTGGGTGCCATTCCTACCAATTTCACCTCTTTTATGCCTATCCATATATCCTATTCAAGATTCAGCCTTCAAAACCATCTTTAAATCCATTTTCGTTGGCATGGTTCCCTTTTTGGCTTCCTTATCTGAAATGAATTCTATGGAATATCTCTCAAAACCTAGTGATTCAGACATCTTTATGGCACTAATGTTTAGATATTTCATTCATTCAACCTCATCCTTTAAGATGAGAGAATCCTTAACCTGGGTCTCCTTTTCAGGAGTAAGCCCCAGTCCAAGTTCCCATTAAATCTAGGCATCCTCCTTAGGAGTAAGCCCCAAGTCCCCTAATCCTAGGCATCCTCTTTAGGAGTTATCCCCAGTCATAATTTCCTAAACATGGGATTCCTTTTCAGGAGTGAGCCCCAGTCTCAACATTCCCAAATATGGGCATCCTCCTCAGGAGTAATCCCCAACCATAATTCCCTTAACCTGAGCTTCCTTTTCAAAAGTAAGGCCCAGTCTCAAAATCTACAAATGTGTGAATCCTCCTTATGAGTAAGCCCCATGTCCCTTAATTATAAAATTCCCTTAAACTGGGCCTCCTCCTTAGGAGTAAACCCCAGTCTTCAAATCCCTTTAACCTAGGCCTCCTCCTTAAGAGAAAGACCTAGTCTTAATTTATGTTAATCGGTCTTAATTTACTTTTGATCTAGGCTTCCTTCTCAGGAATAAAACCCAATAATAAGTCCCATCCTAATTTGGGCATCTTCCTCAGGAGTAAGCCCCATGTTAGGGTATCCAAATATCCATAAAGTACATATACCTTTATGGACGATGTTCCCAGACATCTTCATTGAAATAAGTCCCAATATCTATCTATTTGGGTAGTCATACATAGATAATCCCCACATCATTTCTTATGATTGTGTCTTTCATGGCACAATAGTCTTGTTTTACCAATACCTCTTGTTTCTCACAACGAACATGACTCATGTGAGCTTAGAGTGTAAAAGTAATTATGACATATTTCTTTGAGCCATAAATCATAAGTAAACATCATACTCCCTTACTCAAACTACGTGGGTTCTAATTCCTTTTCTAAATAAAGATACGTAGGTAGCCCATCTGCAGGTACGATCCCAACTCTGAAATAATCCATGTCCTTCTGAATGACAATAAACTTCATGTTCCCCCATTGAGTGTCTTTAAAACCAGTATGGTCATCATAATGACCAAGAGACTTTGATATAATATATTAAAGGATAATATTGACTAAGAATCTCAAACAAATACGGATTATTCTCTATTGATGAAGAACCTCGAACACATTTAAAAATATTCTCTAAATTTCCTACATATCAATCATTAATTGTCAGATCTGAAGGAAAGATCATTTTATACTTGATAATTTAATAAGGATTCATGAACATAACCTAAATCTATAAAGAGAGTCCCAGAATGGACAATAATTCCCCTAAAAAAGGTGTGATGAGTTCGACCTCCTATACTCTTGACCAATTCAAATTCTTAAGTCTCATCGGTACATATCTAAGGAAAACCTACCTTTGGAAAGTAGGTCCAAATGGATATAGAATCATTGGATGTTTCCGGTTCTACGAACAAACCCGTTAGAAACTGCTGGGAATGTTTGAACCTTAAACAAATGAGGGCATTAAAAATTCTAGAGGAAACAAGCATGATCATGTAACTGAACTTTTACTCTCATGATTAATATCACACAAACCATAGGCTCTTACACCAAACCCACTGAGCATGATCCTCTCACATGTTGGTCTCATACAACCAGAGTCACCCTCAATGATTTTATTCCAAACCTTTGACATATCACTAAAGCCATGTCCGACTAGATGATCACCCAACACCCATGTATCGTTCCAAAACAACATGTGTTTATATATTCTCAACCATGCTAGATCCATCCATTTAGTATCATTTATCACCATATCTAGGAAAAGCACACTATAACCATGGTATTGGAATACTACTGATCCTTCTATCGAAAACCATCCTTGATACCAAGAGAACGCATTGTGATATATGTGATAACTCAATGATAACTCTCTCCTTTTCACAAAACACTCTAGGTTACCCACACAACCACCTAATCTACATTACTATATGTCCACCAAGAAGTTATAAGAGAAAACAAAATATATGTTATTAATGACAATCTAATTAACCCAGCCCTTTTCCAAACCATCTGGGTTCTAAATCCTCATGGAATCTAGTTTGCATCATTATGTCACCTCTCAACCATGTTACGACCTTTTCGAGTTACTCCAAGTAATAAAACAAATGAACCGACCCACTAAGGGTGTCCAAACATACCTTAATTAATGTAATACATATCCGTCAATGTATAATATCCCACCATATAATGCGCATGGCATATTCTTAAAATAAACAATCTATTGTTTAGTTGACTATAATTCTAAAATCAAATTATATGGGATGATTCCATGTGAGTTATTATTGACACATTAAATGGATGAACATACCATAAAAAAATCACTTAATCACTTTTTTGTCATTTGAATCCTATATTCCTACAATGATGTATGTGAAACCTCTTTCCAATGTTCCAAGATAAAAAACCATAAATATAAGCCTTGATTAAATATATAAATTTCAAAAAAAAACCCTTAATAATAACAACATAAACCAACAACAACGACATCATATCCCTGGTAACTTGGACTCCCTAAAAAAAGGAGTTCATGACACACCAGTCCAAGGTCCATCATAAACACTAATACATTATGGGACCACATTTCGTCCATATAAATAAATCATAAAATAAAATCAAAATCTCTAATACCACATTATACATCTCTAGTATAGAGGCCACTAATTAGACCCTCGATATAAATAATGATATGAACATAAGCATTCCTCCTCACATGAAATATAATTACAACTAGTAGTGATGGACTAATTCATAAAATGGGAAAACTATTTCCATGAATTAAAATCAAACACATATTATAAATAACAAAAAAATGACTATGATAAATATCCATATATGAATAAATAAATAAATACATTGCTACATTAAAATAAACCCTGAAATATATAAACACATGGTAATAAAAAACATGCACTTATTGACCACTAAGTTGATCCAAAATATAAATTAATCAAAACAAACAAAATATAGACACCAAACCTATTACCGTCACCCAACATCAAAAATGATATCTACAAATACACTTTGAGCTTCCTTTGAACAATCTAATAAACATCATATGCTCATCTTGAAAATAGACCCAAGGTATGAACCTAAACCGTGGTTCCTAGGAAAGGTTTGAGAAATAAATTTCTATAAGCCCCACCCTCTACCCATAGTATACACCATCATATACATTTGTGTGTGAGTAATAAAATAAAAATTTCAGACAAGTGTTTAGAAAATTTTGTAATAAACAGACCACTATGAATCCTTGTGAATCATGTCAACATGTTCTCATAAGGAAACTATGACAATTGGTCATAAATACATCATTACCGTTATAAAATCCACTAATTTCCTTGTTTCATAACACATATAACCCAACCTATACTTAATGACATAAAGTAGGGAATATTATAGGTCCCAACCACCACTCCCTTAGAGGAGGATCTTATTTCCAACATCTAGACACTCCTTTTCACTCAAGGTGGTCCCACATCCAATACATGGCCTCTACCTCATCACTCATGATAGGGTCTATCCATCCAGTGAAAGATCCTAGTTTTTAGAAAGGTATTTTTTCATTATGTTTTGGTTGAATCCCTTATTTCAGGCTTCAAGGGATGTCTTCTGATAGTATGAGAGGTCTTGGGGGTGTTCCGGGGGTTCAGGGCACGAAATAAAGGGAAGCTGGGCAAGACAAGCCAGGTCGCACGACATGTGCACAGCCAGGGTAAACCGTGCGGCCTGCCCAGGTAAACCGTGCGGCCTGCCCAGGTAAACCGTGCAACCCTCCTCCTTCAGATAGTAGCATGCACACGGTTTGTGCACGGTTTTTCAAACCGTGTGGCTAAACCTTGCAGCCTCTTAAAGATGAGAAAAATTACAAAATTGCCACCTCGGGATTTTAAGAACCCACTTAGGATCTCCTTTCCATTCTTCCCTCTTCACCCTAGGAGCGAACCAAATCTCCCAAGAGCTCCAAGAGGTCGATCTACCTCGTTTATAAGGTGTTTTCCGTGATGTTGGATGCTGATCGAAGCTCTGGCTATGGATAATCTCATCCTTGTTTCTCTTTTTGGTTTATGGTTGGTATCATCTCTTCCTCTTGTTCTGAAGCTCTAAAACCCTATCTTTTGGGTGAGATATAGGTTGAAGCTCCAAATACTGGTCGAATTGAGGTCTAAGGAATCGATTGATTGTGCGTTCAACTGAGGTTTCGAGGTAGGTGGTCTAAAAACGTTATCCAATAGTGTTAGGGTGGATTTATGCTTGTGTGGCTTTGCTCATGGTTTCCTTGGTGAGATTTTATTATGCTTGATGTGTTTTGGTATAAATGGTGCTTAAAAATGGTAAATGGGAACTCTCACGATCCCCATGGGATGTGTTGAGAATGACTTGACCTAATTGGGGCCATCCATGGGATGTGTCGGCTCTCCCCAGACATAGGGATTCTTATTAAACAAGTGACCTTGTTGTAATAAGTGGTATAGACCTTGAAGAATATGTTGGCATGATTGGTTGAACTTGGAATATAAGTTAGGTGATACACCTAGACTTGGAAATAACCTAAGTGTTAAATTGGAATGGGTTGAATGGTTGATTCATTGGAATGATGAACAGGTTAAATGGGTTAATGTGTAAACTGATTAAAGACCATAATGGGTTGGATTATGGGTCTATTTTCGAATGATTAGTGAGATAGGTATAACACATGGGAATTGGGCGAATGGTTAAATGATGTGAAATGGTAAGGTGTTAATGGGTTAAGGCATAATTTGAATTCCCATGTGGTTTGTTGTGAATGGTTTGTCCAAGGGGAAATGGTATGGATGGTTGATGGTTATTTATATATATATAAGAATATTCACATGGATTGGTAGTGTGGGGTATAACTTGAGGATCTATGCCCACAGGTCTAGTGAAGAGTGATGCTCTAAACACCACCCTAAACACATGGGTTAAGAATGAGGACTGATGATCTATTCTCCTAACGGTTGCATCCACCTGGACTGAGGCTCCGAGGTGAGAATATGGTTGCTATGAGGTATCCAACTAGACCTAGGCTTCGAGGTTAGAATATGTTTTCTATGAGGGAGTTGATCCTAGTGGGATAGGATAACGATGTGGTTACCCTCTCGCATGTGATTGTTGGAATTAGACCAATGTAACGTAATGAATGTGTTTACCCCATGGAAATGTGACGAAACGGTAAATAATGGTAATTGGTGTGAAATGAATGGTAGTGGAAGTGGCAATGGATTTTTCTCTGAACTATTTAATGGAACCTTAAATAATTACTTGGCATTTATCATTCATATTCCTTTTTCATGAACTACCTGTTTATACTCGGTATTTTGTAGAAACCATTGGTGGTGGCCTATTGAGTTGTACTCACACCCTGTTTGGGACACCATTGGGTAATCGAGAAGACTTCATGTTTGCAGGTCCGGAGAAGGGAAAGGGTCCTTGCTAAATATTTGAGTGGACATGGGTAGCACTTGTTTGAGGATCCGGACATGGATTCGAGACTATTTAGGGGATTTTGGCCGTTGTTGTTATTTTGGGGCTTTTGTTCACTTTTTCACTTGTAATATGACATGGAATATTTATTATTGGAAATGGTTGTTATATATGTTCCTTGTTTATTGATGAATTTTTCCGATATTGGTTTATTTTCATTCTGGATTACTCTGATAAAAAGGGGGTATAGTCTCCCCACTTGACCACATAGGCCCTAGATGCTAGTCAGAAGCCTTTGGCGTACGGGGAGGCGCACTGAAGGTTATGTAACTATCTGGCTCGGAGCACCGGTTTAGTGGCTTCCAGGTCGGGGATGTTACAAAGTGGTATCAGAGGAGGTCTTTCTTCTCCTTCTATGAGATATTATTATTTGGGATAGGTTTCCAAGGGTTAAGATGTGTCGGGCCTTGGTAATGAGCTTGTTTTTGGGTGTAGCTAACCCATGTACAAGGAAAACCCATGTTACCCTGGGTTGGAAATGTTGTTCTTGGATGTGTGTTGTTATAGTTGATGATATTTCAATATTAGGTGATGCACATGAGGTTCGATGTGATAGTTTTATGATATTTGGCTCATGGCCTTAACGACACAAGGAGTTTTACTCATGCGTCATTATAGGCACCTAGGGAGAGTGGTGACATGCATTCTGTTATGCACATGCATGAGGTGGATGTGTGAGGCAGGAAACTAGGGTGCATCATGAATTTCATGAAACCAAGAAATAATGAGAAGAATGAAATAAAACATGTGGGTAAATTATGTTTAAGAAAAATAAGGGTTTGAAATGAAGTGGAAAATGTTTTTGTAAAATGTTTTGTGAGTTTGGTGGTAGTGCATGGTTGTTTATCCCATGTGGACCATGTCCCACAGTAGGGATGGTTAGGGTGGTGAATTTGTGGTGTTAATGTCATTGGATTAGTATATGAAAATGGGTTGTTGTAGCTCGTAAAGAGGTTTTGATGAAGTCATGAATGTTTTATGATATGCGTGCAGAATCTCGTTCTTGGAAATGTAGAGAAATGCCACCGCGACGTTGATTACTAGTTCGACAATGGGATTATGTTTCAAAGAACACACCTCCAGTAGAAGAGCACGGAAATGTGGCGATCAATGAAGGTAGAGAAGACTAGTTTCAGGAGAACTTGGCTTGCCTTATGGAGATGATGGATCGGGACCCAGGGTGGGTTTCATCGAGTTTGTTTGAGCTGACCAGGAGTTCTAGCTGCCACACCCTCTGACCTTCACTGGAGAGGGTGGGCCAGAGGCAGCGGAGTTCTGGTTAGAGTCTATCCATACGATATTGGGTCATCTATAGAACCCTGTTGAAAAGTTAGTAAAGCTATCCGTTTATTTTTTGCAGGTCCAGGAAAGGTGTTGGTGGGACATTCAGGCTCAGACCGAGCAGGATGAGGGGATGTAGTGGAAGGTTTTATAGGAGATGTTTCTGGAGCATTTCTACCCAGAGACTTTGAGATAGGAGCGGGATGCAGAGTTTATGAGCCTGACTCAGGGATCACTATCAGTGATGGACTATGCTAGTCGCTTCACTAATTTGTGATTCTTTGTCCCAGTATTAACAGGGGATGAGGCGGCGGTAGTAAGGCGTTTCTAGGATGGGTTAATACATGAGATCAGGTCTCAAGTAAATATCTTCCGCTTGAAGAGGTTTACAGTGGTGATTGATTAGGAACTCATCTCTAAAGGGAACCTGAAGGGAGATTCGGGTGGTGGGCTTGTCGTGCCAGCTAGGCGGACAAGTGGTGCATCTTCCAAAGGTCGGAAATGCCATTTGTAAGGTTTCCATCATGGTTGTCAGAAGAGAGGGTCAGACTCTCAGAGTGGAAACTAGGTGTTTTTTTAACAGTGCGGTAGGCTAGGGCATATGCATGGTCAGTGTCCTTGACCTCCAGTTGATTGTCGTTCGTGCAACAATATGGGGCATGTGTAGAGGTCCTGCAGGAACCCTTGGCATACTGGTGAGCATGATGTTGAAAATCAGGTATCGGGTACGGGAAGGGGATCAGTTGCCCCATATCAGGCAGGAAGTTGGAGCTCCACAGGCCGTACTGGAAGGGGCGGTGGATGTGGAACTTTAGGGCAAGATCGCTCACCCTAGCAGTGTAGTTCAGCATAGGGCGTTCAGGCTGGGGCCCATGGTATAGGGGTGGGTCAGCTTCAGAAAGTTCATTTTGCGCCTGGTGATGGCGAGGCCGGACCGTCAACTGTTCGAGGTACGATCCTTGTAGCTTATACAGTTTTTAGTGCGTTGTTTGACATAGGTGCCACACACTCTTTTTTTTCTACTCAACTTGTGGTAGTGTTGGGTTTACATGTGGATGGGGTGTTTGTATTTATGTCAATTGACACTCTGTTGGGGGTGTGGGATGAGGATATCAAGTAGTTCAAGGGATGTGCCTTGCAAGTTGGTGGGTATTGTTTTCTGTGGGAATTTTTTGTTCTTGAGATGTCATGGTTTGTCATAATCTTGGGAATGGATTGGTTGGTGTTTTATTGGGTACACATAGACTGTTATCGCCACAGAGTATCGTTCAGGTGACTTGAGGGTGACACTTTTGTTCACCGTGGCGAACAGGATGTTTGAGCAGGGTGTGTGGGGCTATTTTTTCAACAGATGAGTGGAATCGTGGCTCAAGTGGCATGTCTCATGCTTGATGAGGATGAGGGACGGGAACAACCTAAATTTAATCCTGTAGTGGATCAGTTTTAGGATGTGTTTCCTAATGATTTCTTGTGGTTACCACCCGATAGAGATATCAAGCTCACGATCGAGTTGTTGTCGGGAGCAGAGCTAGTTTCTATTCCTCCATATTGAATGGAACCATAAGAACTCCAGGAAGTGAAGGTTCAGCCCGAGGAGTTGGAGCATAAGGGGTTTATCCATCCAAGTATATCTCCTTGGGGATCTCTCATGCTTTTTTCAAAGAAGGCTGATGGGTCGTTGAGGCTGTGTGTTGACTAATGAAAGTTGAATCAGATGATGGTGAAAACCTGATACCCTCTTCCTAGAATTGATGACCTATTTGATTAGTTGAGGGTTTAATCGGTGTTTTATAATATTTATCTGAGGTCAGGTTATCACTAGATGAGGTTGAGGTCTTCTGACGTACCGCAGACATTTTTCCGGAGTCGGTAAGGGTTATTTGAGTTTGTGGTAATGCCTTTCGGCTTGACCAATGCACTGGACGTGTTTATAGCTTTAATGAAACGAATATTTCATCCCTCTCTAGATCAGTTTGTTATTGTCTTTCTTGAATATATCTTAGTGTACTTGAAAACTCATGACGATCATGCCCAACATCTTGACGCCGTCTTAGGTACGCTATGAGAGAATTGGCTATATGACAAGATATCAAAGTGTCAATTCTGGATAGGTGAGGTGCATTTTCTGGGTCACATCATCTTGGAGGTAGGAGTGACAGTGGATCCAGAGAAAGTGCAGGCAGTTGTATCTTGGGAGCATCCCAAGAGTGTTTCTGAAGTTCAGAGTTTTCTGGGTTTGGCCAGGTATTACCGAAGGTTCATTCAGGATTTCTCTCGCTTGGAAGCACCACTCTCAGGCTTGACAAAGAAAGGAATCAGGTTCGAGTGGTTTGAGGCTTGTGAGAACACCTTCCAAGAGTTGAATAAGTGGTTGACGACCACACCTATCTTGATCATACCTGAGCCGGGTAAGAAGTACATCATGTTATGTGATGCGTCTGGAGTCGGACATGGGGCTATGTTGATGTAGGATGAGTAGGTTTTGGCTTATGGTTCAAGGCAGTTGAGACCCCATGAGTGGAACTATCCCACTCATGACCTTGAGTTGGCTACAGTGGTGTACTCCTTGAATTCATGGAGGCACTATATGTTGGGAGAACATGTTACTTTTTTTACCGACCATAAGAGTTTAAAGTACGTCTTCTCACAACAGGATCTGAATCTTCAGCAGCAAGGATGGGTTGAATATCTCCACTCTTTTGACTTTGATTTAGTGTACATGCCGGGGAAGTGAAAAAGTGTTGCTGATGCTCTGAGAAGGAAGGTTCAGAATCAGGTGGTTCAGGGATCCAGTACCGAGTGGAAGGTGATGGATTTGTTTGTAGAGATGCACCTTGAGGTGTAGGAGGGGAATGGTCATGTAACTATTTCTTCCTTAATGATGGATTTGATGATTTTGAGTCAAGTTAAGGAAGGTCATCTTGATGATACTGATTGTTTTATCATGAAGGAAAATCTTAATGGTGGGGAGCTACCTTCTAGTTGGGCTGTCGACGTGGAAGGTGTTATTCGTGTTCGTGATCGTGTGGTTGTGCCAAAGTGTGTGCGGGAAGAGTTGATGCATGAGTTCCATGCATAAAAGTGGGAAGTGTATCTTGGTTTGACCAAGATGTACCGTGATGTATGAAGGTAGTTTTGGTGGCCTGGAATGAAGATGGAAGTTACAGGATTTGTGGCATGGTGCCTTACCTGTCAGCAGGTGAAGGCCGAGCATCAATGCCCAGGTGGTTTTTTGCATCCATTGTCCATTCCAGAATGGAAGTGGGATGATGTTACAATGGATTTTGTCATGGGTCTTCCAAGTACGACATAGAAGAAATATGAAATCTAGGTGGTTGTGGATCGGTTAACAAATGTGGCTCATTTATTACCGATTCAGGAGACCTTTATAGTCGACCAGTTGGGTGAGCTGTATGTTTGGGAAATAGTGTGGTTGCATGGTGCTCCGAAAACCATATTTTCAGACGGAGATCATCATTTCACATAACTTGTCTTGAAAGGTTTGCATAAGGCACTTGGTACGTAGGTGTTTTTGAGTTCGACTTTCCACCCACAGACGGATGGGCAGTCGGAGCGTATGATCCAAGTGTTGGAAGGCATGTTAAGAGCTTGTGTCTTGGACTTTGGTGGTTCCTGGGATAGAAACCTATCGTTAGATGAGTTTCCCTACAACAAAATTTTTCAAGCTACGATTCAGATCACACCGTTTGAGGAGCTCTATGGGAGGCCATGTAAATCTTCATTGTGTTGGATAGAGGCCGGTGAATCTGAGTTGTTGGGGACAAGTCTTGTGCAGGAGACTTTAGATAGGGTTATGTTGATCAGGAAGTAGATGACTACGACTTAGAGTAGGCAGAAGTTGTATGCAGATCAAAGGCGTAAACCTCTTGAGTTTGCGATGGGTGATAAAGTGTTCCTTTGGGTGTCACCAAGGTTGGGTCACCGTCAGATTCGAAATCAGGGTAAGTTGGCATCCATGTATGTGGGAACATTTGAGATTGTGGAGAGGATCGGACCAATGGATTACCGATCGGCTCTTCCACAATAGTATGGTGGGATGCATGATGTGTTTCATGTTTCGCAGCTTCGACGGTATCACCCTGACCCATATCACATGGTTAAGGTGGAAGATGTGGAGCTTGAGGCTGATGCGTTTGGTTTGTGTGGTGTATCATAGTGAAAAGGTCTTGTGGGGAAAGGTTGTGCCATTAGTGTGAGTACTATGGCAGCATGGGAATGTTCAGGATGAAAATTCTGAGTGGGAATCAGATATGCGGGCTCATTGGCCCGAACTCTTCCGATCGGTGGATCAATTAATCTTGGAAACACAGCTCGAGGATGAGCCGTTATAAGGTGGGGATGTTGTATGATCCCAGTTTTTGGAAAGGTATTTTTTCATTATGTTTTGGTTGAATCCCATGTTTTAGGAATTAAGGGATGTCTTCTCAAAGTATGAGAGGTCTTGGGGTGTTTCGGGGGTTCGGGGCATGAAAGAAAGGGAAGCTGTGCAAGAAAAGCCAGGGCACATAGCCTGCGCATGGCCAGGGAGAACCGTGCGGCCTGCCCAGGTAAACCGTGCAACCATCCTCCTCCAGACAGTATCATGTGCACAGTTTGGGCACGGTTTGTCAAAAAGTGTGGCCAAACCGTGGGGTCTCTTAATGTTTGGAAAAATTACAATATTTCCACCCCGGGATTTTAAGAACCCACTCGGGATTTCCTCTCTATTTTTCCCTCTTCACCCTAGGAGTTAACCAAATCACCCAAGAGATCCAAGAAATCGATCTCCCTCATTTCAAAGGCATTTTTGGTGCCTTTGTATGTGGATCAATGCTTCGGGTAATTCTAATCCCATACTTTTTTCTCTTTTTGGTTTAGGGGTTGTATCTTCTCTTCCTCTTGTTTTGAAGCTCTAAAACCCTATCTTTTGGGTGAGTTATAGGTTGATTATCCAAAGGCTGGTCGAATTGAGGTCTAAGGACTCGATTGAGTGTGTGTTCAACCACATTTTCATGGTAGGTGGTCTACAAACGTTATCCCATGGTTTTATGGTGGATTTATGCATGTGTGGCTTTGATCATGGTTTCCTTGGTGAGATTTGATTAACATTGACGTGTTTTAGAAAAAATGGTGCTGAAAAATGGTACATGGGAACTCTCACAATCCCCATGGGATGCGTTGAGAATGACTTGACCTAATTGGGGCCATCCATGGGATGTGTTGGCTTTTCCCAGACGTCGGGATTGTTATTAAAAAAGTGACCTTGTTGTAATAAGTGTTAGAGCCCTTGAAGAACATGTTTTCATGGTTGGTCGAACTTGGAATAGAAGTTAGGTGATCCACCTAGACTTGGAAATAACCTAAGTGTTAAATTGAAATGGGTTGAATGTTTGATTCATGGGAATGATGAATGGGTTAAATGGGTTAATGTGTAAACTTATTAAATACCATAATGGGAAGGATTATGTGTCTAGTTTTGAATTCTTAGTGAGATAGGCATAACACATGGGAATTGGGAGAATAGTTAAATGAAGTGAAATGGTAAGGTGTTAATGGGTTGAAGCATAATGTGAATTCCCATGTGGTTTTTTGTGAATGGTTTGTCCAAGGGTAAATGGTATGGATGGTTGATGGATACTTATATAAATATATAAGCATGTGCACATGGCATCGTAGTGTGGGGTATGACTTGAGGATCTATGCCCATGGGTCGATTGGAGACTATTGCTCTGAACTCCACCCTAAATGCACGGGTTAGGAATGAGGACTGATGATCTATTCTCCTAATGGTTGAATCCACCTGGACTAAGGCTTAGACGTGAGAATATGGTTTCTATGAGGTATCCACCCAGACTGAGGCTTCGATGTGAGAATATGGTTGCCATAAGGGAGTTAGTCTTAGTGAGATAGGATAATGATGTGGTTACACTATTGCATGTGATTCTTGGCCTTAGACCCATTTAACGTAATGTATGTGTTTAACCCAGGGAAATGTAATGAAATGGAAAGTAATGATAATTGGTGTGAAATGAATGGTAATAAAAGTTGCAATGGATTTGGATCTGAACTGGTTAATGGAACCTTAAATAATTACATGGAATTTATCATTCATATTCCTTTTGCATGGACTACCTGTTTATAGGGTATTTTGTAGACACCATTAGAGGTGGCCTACTGAGTTGTACTCACACCCTGTTCGGGCCACCATTGGGTACCCGAGCCGACTACGTGTTTGCAGGTCAAGAGAAGGGCAAGGTTCCTTGCTAAATAGTTGAGTGGACATGGGTAGAACATGGTGGAGGACCCAGACGTGGAGTTGGGACCATTTTGGGGATTTTTCCTGTTTTCTTTATTTCCGTGCTTTTGTTCACATTAGCACTTGTAGTATGACATGGCATATTCATTGTTGAAAATGGTTGTTATACATGTTCCTTGTTTATTGATTATTGCTTCCACTATTGGTTTATTTCTGTTGTGGCTTACTCTGATAAAAAAAGGGTATAGTCTCCCCACTTGACCACATAGACCCCCGCTGCTAGTTGGTAGCCTTTGGCGTATGGGGAGGCATGCTTAAGGTTATGTCAATACCCAACTCAGAGCACCAGTTTAGTGGCTTCTGGGTCGGAGACGTTACATCCAGTCCTACATCACCTATGGACCCCATATCTCTCATGGAAGTATCATTATCCAGTCATGTTCCAAAACAATCCAAACCAAAAATCACTCATGGAAGTCCAATAATATAATCACATGCTAAAAAATCCTTACCAGAGACTTCGTCTCACTCACATAAGTCCTACCAATGTTATCTCACTTATAGATAAGCCTAAAATAATCCTACGACACATGATATAACTCATTGTAGGACATGAATTCACATATATATCAAGGTATCTAACAAACCACAAAAGTCCCTCCCAAATTATCTCATTCATAGTGAGTAAAGGCCTCAGGATCCATCAAAAACACAGAAACCATTTACTTATCACAGGCATATGTAATTCTTATAGGGTTGCAACCTACCATATACCTCACTAGATCATATCATCCATGCTTATCCCTAAGTTAGGTTATCATATCACAACACATATAATATCCCAATTAGGGCATCCATTGGATTCTTATAAACTTATATTTTTCTCAAAAATTAATAATATCCCATCTATATCACCTAGTTGTGACTCCACAACATATTGTATCATACTGACCCAAGACTAAAGAGGTAGTGTCCAATCATTTTCCAAAGTAGTATCCCAACCTAGTTCTGATACCCCAAGTACTATACCAATCCATATTTCCATACAACCCTTGAAAACAATGTGCTACATTCCTATCTAAGATCTAAAAACTATGTCTGGGTCTCATCTCACATCTCATAAGAGAGTCTAAGCAATTCATTAGAAAAAGGAAACACATCTCTATTACAAACTTCCAACCCCAAAGGTATTTTCCCATCAATGAAACTCAATGAGATCCCACCCAAAAAAAAATTGTGTTCCAAACCAAGAATTAGATGAATGACCTTCTGACCCTTCCCACCAGGCCTAATCCCTTATTACATATTCGACTAGACTTATAATACCAACTTAGGTTACACATATATCATCATACATATTATGTAACACCCCATGTTTTAAGGAAACATTTTTTCTCAAATAAACAATTTTCAATGATGTCTTTCAATATAGTATGTCAAAAATTCATTTCACATGGCAATGACTTAGAATGCGCTCCATGCATCACCAACATGGCATGAGTTACACACAACACTGGGTTTGTACGAAACATCACATTATTGTTACAATCATTTAAGTGAGATAGTTATAACATAGCTATCATAAATAGTAATGTGAATAGTAATAAATAATTATAAAATATTTTTTATAATGTTTTTATATAAATAGAAATATTTATATTGAAAAATATAATTTTTGGAAAGGTAGGTATATCTTTTAAAAAATACTATTTTCTCAAATGAATGACTTTCCATGTCCTTCTATGTAAAATAATAAAATAAATTTTAGACACATTTAAAAATTTAATTTGTAAAAATAAACATTATTTTTTAATTTATAATATCAAAATTAGCATACGGGGAATTTTTCGCAATTTTCTAAGAAACATCATTTTTCGATAAATAGTAAAAAATACTGAATTTTAATTCAAAACTATTTTTTCATATAATATATTTATATAGATAAATTATATTTTAAGATATTTTTAAAGTCAATTTTTATCAATTATACATATATTAACACAATTTAACTCATTTTAATCTTTTTATATTGAATTTATAAATAAAAGTGTAATGAACTTTTGAACATTTCCACTTTAAAAACAAGGTTTCTCACCATGTCTGTGAGATTGAAATTAAAAATATAATTCCTATTTATATGAATTGACTTTTAAAAATATAAATAAATGGTATTAATCAGTATATATTTATATTTTAAAATGATAAATTTCATTTTTTACCAAAAATATTAGTGAAATTGTTTAAGATTAATTATAGCGATTAAGGTAAAATTAAGATAAACAAGGGAATAAAACTTAACATTAAGGTCCCAAATGACCTATAAACTTGTAAAAAACAAATTTTTGGAAATATTTCTACCATAAAACTTTAATTATTAAGTGATGTTGTTTTTTTGTTTTTTTGGTAAAAAAATTGTAACACATAACTTGTTTTAAAAAATGCCAAGTTCCTCACCTCCCTTCCCTATAATAGAACCCCACATATAACCCTTATTAACACTTGTAAAAAAAATTAGATTAAAAAAATATATTCCAAATACACATAAAAACATACCTCCATTACTCATGGAATCCTTCCTTTGGGCATAAATCCATCCCTGGAATCCATTTGGTGTAAACCAAAAAGAGATACCCAAAGAAGAGATAACATCCTTCCTCAAGCTCCTTTCTTTATTTTTGTTCTAAAAAAACTCAATTATTATTATTACATGAATAAATAATAGACTTGGCTTAATTATTATAATTATATGTTGTTATGTTATGGTTTTTACCTACACATACACACACTTCCATCTAATGGGAAATGAACTTACTATTCTTGGGTGTGACAAACGACCACCTCATGATACAATGTTTTTTATTTTACCGTTACCACTTCTAATCGTTTGGAATTATTATGTAAAATATGTTTATATAGGATATATAATATATTAATTATTTATTTATTCTTCTTTATCTATTAAATAAATCTTTCTTTCATTCATTTCATTTTTTGTAAACATGATAACTTCGTTTGTGGAAGTGTCCACTACCACCTCCTCAAAGCGATGCGATTCATTCACACATACATGAAATGTATTAAGGATGGGTTTAGTAAAATTATATGATATATATGAAATAAGAATTATAATTTAAATATATAATATACACATACACATATATTTTATTTACTTTCTTTCTTTTAATACCCAGTGAAAATCGAAAGAACGTTTATGTGTACGTATGACCTACCGTCTCCATGAATGGTGTATTTATTTTCTAATATAAATATTTTATATTTTATTAAAAATGTTTATATAACGAATATATATGATATATAAGTCATTTTTCAATTTTTTTAAATAATTAAATCAATATTTAAGTAGGAGTATCAAGAATGAAAAGTCAAAACACAGACGATAAACAAAGCAGTTATTACGCTAAATGTTATGTTAACATGGAATTGTTAATAAAAGATAGTAGAAGGTCAAAAGAAAATATTATATGGTATAATATGAATGAATATTGTTCTGTGATAAATTTATAATAAAATTATAACTATTATACAGGAGGCTCGTATGTGTAGGAAGAAAGGCAAGACACAAGGTAAGGGAAATTCATCTCACTTTTTATATATATTAGATACATGCCATGTTCAACACCCTTTTCATATTTGTGTTATATATACTACACATTAATGTATTATATAGTTATTATTATAAAATTTATAGGTATTTAAATATCCATTCTATGACCCTTTTTTCATTGTGTTTATGTTTCAAAAGTTACCAAATCGGTAAGATTGTGTTTTCTCAATTTCCCATCTTTGAGACACATATTTTGTTAAGCACCTACATTATTTTTTGAAGTGTATTTGATATGTTATATATTTAAAATCTGTATTTTCGTGATTTTTTGAGCTTCATTTAATTTAATTTTCTTACATGGAGATTATGATTCCAAGTTTCCATGTGGTAAGAGATTATTTTAACAATATCATCGTTTAACAGGAAGGTTTATGATTATACTTCTATTGAGGAAATATTATTTCCATCTCTAAAAAAATCATGATTTTATTATACTCTATTTATTCAAGATATATCCATTTATTAGTACCATTTTACACTATTTGGTTCTTAATATATTTAATAAAATATTTTTAAGAAAAATATGACTGTATTAATCTCTTCAGTCATAAATATGTTTTATTTCAAAAACCATATTTTCAAAAAGGTTTTAGAAAATATTTCCAAATTATATTTGAAGTCCGTTTTCATGAAAAAATGTTTTTTAAAAATATTTTATGGTTTTAAAAGATTCATTTATATGTTTTCAAATCTGTTTTCCAAGAAATATATTTTAAAAAATTTCTCATTTTTTGAAAAATCATTTTAATGAAGAATGGATATTTTCTTCAAGAAATGTTTTTAGAAGATCTTTAAAAATTATTTACCATATAAGTTGACATCCGTTTGTGTTACTCATTCCTTTATAGGGAAATTATTCAATGTTTCCATTCCTATTATTTCTATGAATGGTTATGTTTTAATGGCATGATGCTATTGAAATCAGTTTCTATTTCATGGGTTATATAATTTTGAAACCCTATTCTATTTAGGGGTTTTGATTTTAAGAAGTGATTAGGAACCCTATAAATATTTCAACAAGTTATGATATGACTGAATTCTTATGATACCCATTTAATTTCATCGGTTATGATATACTATTTTATGATTTTTAACAACATGTACGTGCGATTTCATTATGATATGTGTGCGTAGTATATCTCCCTCCAATTCTTTGGTTAAAGATTTATATGTCATGAGATAGACTAAGATGGTATTGGGAGTGAACCTTAACTACTAATATGGACATGGGAGTGAACCATGACTAAAAATATTATATGGGGAGTGAAGTCATACTATTATAATGTTTGTGAGAGTGAACCATGTCTACCAAGATAGTATGGGGAGAGAACCCATACTACTAAGATTGACATAGAAATAATGCCTTGAATACTACAGAAATCATATTACATGATTATGTGTCTTCCACAATTCCATGTCTTATTCCTATGTTATGCTTTCATGGATTATGTTCATTATTTCCTTATGATTCATGTCTTATGAAATACCATGCTTTATTTCATGATTCATTTTTATGATCTTATGATATGAAGGGTATGATATACTAATTTTATGATCATGTTATCATACCCCTATACTCATTTTATGCTTACATGTCTCCCTAGTTTACCCTTACTGATCGTCTCATCTCACCTCTATTTATGTTTCCATCCCTTGGATATAAATATATATATTCTTTTTGATGTGTCTAAAAAGGGTTCTAGTCAATTTGAACCTAGTGGGAGATATTTTAGCTCACTTATGTGCTAATTTTTATGTTTAGATGTTTCAGAACACACTAGACTAATACGATCTTAGGGCGTCTGTTTGAATAATTTTTTAAGTATTCCACAAAAGTTGTGTAATTTAAATGTATGAAAATAGAGGATCATTATTATTTTTATAAAATAAAAGTTTTTGTCAAACTTTGGAAGATAGGATGAGAAAACTATAGTGATAACCCTGAGGCCATGTCTAAGGATAATTCAAAGGATATGGAAAATGATTTAAAGATTTTCAAGAATATCAGTAAAGGATAAATATAGTGGTTTCTTTCAAATACATCCTTGTATAGATACTACATGTGGATATTGATTAGGAATAGATATACCTTGGAGTAATAACTCTGACAAGATGTGTCAGGCCTAATTCATCATAACCTGGTATATGACAACAATCCTTGCTACACAAATAGATTGACACTCTTGAGGAATATTCTTTGGCTATTCACAATCTCTTCACAAACCATCATGAAGGATTTAAATAGTATTTAGTTATTAATAACCTAGGATAAACCTAAGGTGTCATATATTAAGGAAGGTTTCATATTTTAGACATCCTATAATTGACTTTTTATGTTTATGTGGTTCCTAATTATGATAAATGTTTGTTAATATTTTATTTTAGTTTTAGTTAGTGGATGGAACATGAAGTAACTACATTAATGGTGATTTTTATGAATAATTAAATAATTTTCCTCCTTATAAACTAAATGCTATGGGAGATGTAATGAAAAATATTATTTCTATACTCACGTAACTTTATTAAGCTATGAATAATGGTGGACTTCCAAATGAATAAAGGAGGGAATGACATTCTATTGAGTCCTTCATGATGAAACTTCCACTTTCATTCAGTAGGTATCATAAACCACTTGTTTCTAAAAAATGAATCTATACTAATGAAAATATACTATCTAATATCTAGTGCTAAAATCATGATAATGTAACTCTGGATTTGTACTAGATAGAAGGTAGACCAGACCAGTGGTAAAAACTAATCCATAATATGAGATAGAAAGATGAGATTGAATCCATGGATTGAGACAAGTTCATGAACATAGATTTAAATTGGTACTTTTCGTATATTCTTGGTATAATGAAGGATATATAGTTCCTTGAGTTGAAGAAAATGGATGATGAATAAATTAGTATCTATGAGGCTAATCTCACAAGACATATGAAGGATACATCAAGAATTATCATCCAAACCAAAAGAAATTTTGATATGTTCTTTAATGGTTTATATCCATGTCTCATAAAGGATTTTGGCATAATATACTTTATTATCTATGAATAAAAATTGAATTGTAAAATCAAGGTTGAAATAGAGGTTGGATTCATGTATCAATCCCATGGGTTTGACAAGAAAAATAAGACATAGTGTAAATGAAAATAAAAAAATAATTAAGAGAATAATATGAGATTTCATTTATGCTTTATGTGTGGGAAGAAGCATGGAGGAAATTTACTCAAGGTATATAATAATTGATTTATGTGTAGAAGGGAAGGCCATATAGAATTTTATGGAAAAAGTGATGGGAATAAATTATATAGTGGTGTGAATGGATAAAAAGAGGAAATAAATGAACCTCCCATGATTTAGTGCTACATGTGTAAAGACAATGGAAATTATCATAACTAGTTCCAAAAACTAAGGGATGGTGATGATTATTAACATCAACAACCACTTAAACGATTGTAAAAGGGGAAATCTTATGAAATAAATATTTCAGATTAGGGGTGTGATAATGACGTGATGAAAGGTATACTTACTACCCATTCTAAATATGCTAATGTCTTATTTGATTGTGGATATACCCAATGTTTTATATCTAAATAATTTTATAAGTATTTTATGATTCCACAAAAAAAAATAGATGGGGAATTAGCATTGAAAAACACTAATGGTATAATGAATTCTTCCCATGTCTTTGATTCATCTCTGATTGATGTTTGTGGGAGTGTGCTTCTTGTAAATCTTGTCTTTCTTCCTTTGGTTTAATTTGACATCATATTATGCTGGAATTTACATTCTCTGTATATATCCCACATCCATTTTCTAGAACGTAAAGTTATGTTTGATATTTATCACCCTCCCAGGATCATCCATCAATATGATGATGAGTATGAACTTCCTATGGAGATTACATCTAGTGTATGGTTCTTAATTCCCATTCAGAAAGATTGTTCATCTATAATGGTTGTGGAGACTATTTAAATCTATGATATTACTATTTTCTAGGAATCTTTAGATGTATTTCCAGAAGAGTTTTCAAGACGTTCATTGAAGCATGATGTTGAGTTCCTAAAAGAACTCACATCTAGTTCCAGACTAATATCAAATACTCCCCATAGAATGGACCCAATTGCGATTCAGGAGTTGAAGAAGAAGCCCCAAGAAAACATTAATAAGGGATTCATTGAGCCAAGCATGTCACCTTGGGGTTCAACTTATCTTTTTGTGAAAACTAATGATTTATCAATGATATTATGCATTAATTACTAGGATTTGAACCAGATCACAATTAAGAACAAGTATCCTCTTCCCTGTACTGATGACTTATTTGACCAATTGTGCAGAGCTCAATACTTTTCCAAGACCTACCTTTATTATAGATATCATCAATTTAGGGTCAATAAAGAATATATACCCAAGACATCATTATGTCAAATGAATGGAAATTATGAATATATAATGATTCATTTTTGTCTTACTAATTCCCATTCTATCGTTATTAATTTTATGAATAGAATTATTAGAGATAACCTCAACTATTTTTTGGTAGTCTTTATAGATGATATTCTTATATATTCAAAAGGAAAGGAGGATCCTAAAAACAACTTAAGAATAGTACTAAAGACACTATTGAAGGATAAAATGTATGTGAAATTTGAAAGGTGTTAATTTTGGCAAAAAACAGTTTCATTTATGGGTCATATAATCACAAGATATTGTATTACAGTTGATCCATCAATGATAGAGGATATTTAATTTTGGATTAGACCAACCATGGTGACTGAGATACATAGAATTCATGGTTTATCTATATATTATCGATGATTTTTGGAGAATTTATCATTAATATCTAATCCTCTGACCAAGTTAACTCAGAAGGGTTCCAAGATACCCTAGACAGAGGAATGTTAGGAAACGTTCATGGAACTGAATAGAATGTTAGTTAGTGAAACTATGATTACATTACCCTATAGTGGAGAAGGGTTTTTGATATATATTTATGCATCAAATAATTTATTATGACATGTTCTTATGAAAAACATCATGTTTATAGCATATTCCTCATGACATTTGAAGGTTCAAGAGTAAAATTAACCAAATCATGATTTGGAGTAGCAGCAGTGATTTTTTCATTAATAATTTGGAGGCATTATATTAATGTGAAAAAGGGTGATATCTATAATGATCATGAATGAAAAAAATATATTCACACAGAAGGAGAATAACATGTGCCCAAGAAGATGGTTAAAGTTGATAAAATATTATTACTTCTCAATACATTATCACCCGAGGAAAGTAAACAAGGTGGACGATGCTTTGAGTCGAAATGAACATGATAAATTATATATGATGAGGATTGAAAAATATTCAATATTTATAGATTGGAAGAGGATGGATCTATAAATCTTGAAGGAATGAGATAAATATTATTTTTCTCAATTCATTATTCAACCCTATATCCATGTGATGATTAAAGAGGCGCAAAAGGAAGATATAGAGATAAAAAAGAATGTTAGAAATGTACCCGAGTTTAGCCTTGATCAAAATGGAATGATAATGTTAAGGAACCATGTATGTGTTCCTTTTATACCAGATTTGAATAAAGAGATATTAAAAAAATGCTCATAGTTCTTTATTATTCATTCATCTTGGGACTATGAATATGTATTGGGATTTTAAAGAATAATTATGGTGGGATGGAATGAAGATATTTGTTATAGTGTTTGTAAATCGGTTTTTGGTATGCCAACTAGTTAAGTCTGGAATAAAAAAAGTCTAAAGGGATGTTGCAGACATTACACATACCAGAATGGAAATGGAAGAACATCACTATGGATCTTGCTGTTGGTCTCCCTAAAACCTACAAAGTGTTTAATTCTATAGGGGTAGTAGTTGACTTCCTACCAAAGTTAGCAGACTTCACCACTATTATAGAATACTTCTCTATATATCATATTTGTAGGATCTACATTAAGAAAGTGATAAGATTTCATGGATGTAGAAATTCCATTATATCTGATCGTGATCTGATGTTTAGCTCTATGTTCTAGAGAAGTGTTCACTAAGAACATGATATAGAATTGAGTTTCAAAACTCTTTATCATTTATATATGGATGGTCATACTGAAATAAAAATTCAAACCCTAGAGGATATGTTGAGATGTTGTTCATTATATTTCAAAGGGGGTTGGGATGAACACCTTCCACTAGTTGAGTTTTATTAAAACAATATCTTTCACTGAAATATTTAGATTTCACCTTAAGAAGCAATCTATGGGAATATATTTAGAGATCCAACATGATAGGATGAAGTTAGAGAAAGAAATATATTGGGAAATGGGATCTATAATGAAATGGTGAAGAAGGTTAGAACCATTAAGCAATATATCAAGGCAACTCAAAGTTGGTAAAACAGTTATGATGATAATCGATGGTGCAATCTAAAATTTGAGGTTGGAGAGAAGGTTTTTCTATTACTAACTACCTGTAATATGGTAATGAGGTTCATAAAATAGGGAAACTAATCCCTAGGTATATCAGTCCCATTATGATTCTTTATCGTATTGGGATGGTATCATATCACATGCAACTTTCTCCAAATCTATCTCATGTCCATGATATATTCCATTTATCTCTCTTTAGGAAGTATGTACTTTACCCTCCACATGTACTAAATTTATTGTTCATTCCATTAGAGAAGGATATTTCTTATGGGGACCAACCGTTTGAAATTATGGACCATACAAAGAAATTTATATGAAACAAGACCACTCACCTGGTCGATGTTTTGTCGAGAAATCCATATTTAGAAGAATATACATTGGAACATTAATATATGATGAACCAAAAGTATCCTCATCTATTTTTACCCAGATTATGAATTTTTAGGGAGAAATTAATTTTAAGGGGGGGAGGGTAGAATGTATCTATATGAGTTTTTATGAACCATTTTTTTGAATAAATTAGTTTTCATTGATGTCTTGAATTACACTAAGTCAAACATTCCATTCACATGATGATGAATTGGTGTGTGCTACATGAAACACTTGGTGTGCATTATATGCAACACAATGTTTCTACGAAACATCATTTTGTTGTAATAATTATTTAAACAAGATAAATATAACCTACCTATTAAACATAGTAATCTAAGTAGTAATTAATTCTTTTTAAATATTTTTATAATGTTTTTATATAAATAGATCATATTTATAATAAAAAATTTAATTTTTGGTAAAGTCCTTTTAAAAAAAAATACTTTTTTTTCAAATGAATTACTTTTCATGTCCTTCATTGAAAAACAATAAAATTAATTTCAGACAAATTTATAAATTTAATTTGAAAATATAAACACCATTTTTGAATTTATAATGTATAAATTATATTAGGGTTTATTTGTAGTATTTTTATGAGAAACCTCATTTTTGGATGAATAACAAAAAATACTCGATTTTAATTCAAAATTCCTTTTCATGTATTTTATTTATATATTTAAATTATCTATGAAGGTTGTTTTAATGCCAATTTAGAAAAATTATAAATATATTAGTCCAATTTTTGTTTCACTTGAATGTTTTTATTCTTGAATTTATATATAAAATCTTAATGAAATTTTAAACATTCTCACATTAAAAACCCTTTTTCTTGCCACATCTGTGAGATTAGAATTAAATATAATTTTGACTATTCAATGAATTGAATTTTGGAAAATGGACATAAAAAAGTTTTAATAAATATGATATTAATATTCTAATAATATCAACTTAATTTTTTACCTAAAATATTAGTGGAAGTGTTTATGATTAATTACAGTGATAAAGGTAAAAGTAGGCTTAGCAGGGGAATAGACCATAAAATTAAAGGCCCCAATTGCCAAGAAACATTTTATAAACCCAAATTATAGAAATATTTATTCCATATACATTAAATTATTGAATTTTGAGGGTTCTTTATGACTTTTGTGAGGTAAAAACGTGGTTGAACCTAACTTGTTTTAAAAAATGTTAAGTGTGTCCCCTCCCTTCCCTATAAAAGTCCACAACCTCCCCACCTTATTGAACCCTCTAAAAACACTAATTATTAGAAAATATCTACCTAAATTTTTTTCCAAAATTCCTCCCTTACTTTTTTAAACCATCCTTTGTGCATAAATCTATCCATGGAAGCACTTTGGTACAAACCAATAGGAGCTACCCAATGAAGAGGTAACATACTTTCTCAAGATCATTTATTTTATTTTATTTCAACCTCACCTAAATTATTTTTTCCCATAAAAAATAATAGAATAAATATCCTTAATATACATATATTTTTTTATGTTAAGGTTTTGACCTACACATACAGACACATCCATCTAATGGGTGATTAACTTACCGTTCTTGTGTGTGATGAAGTACTGCCTAACCAAATGAAATTGTTTATTTTGACTTTAACATGTCATATGGTTGGGTAATATTGTTTAAAATAAATTTATAAATGATATTTAAGATGTAGTTATACTTATTTAATTTCTATAGAAATCCTACCTTCATGATTTTAATTTTTTTTTAAATATTATAACTTCATTTTTGGAAGTGTGGACTGCCGCCACCTCGAGGAAATGTGATCCATTCACATATTACATGGAATGTATTAAGGAAACATTTAGTTAAATTATATTATATATATGATATAATAATTATAATAAAATTTTATTATATACATATATACATATATGTCATTTATTTACCTTCTTTGTTTCAATAATCATTGAAAATGGAAAGAACGTTCATGTGTACGTATGATCTATCGTCTCCATAAACAATGTATTCCATTTAATATATCTATCACTTATATATTATTAATTTTTTATATAAAAAATATATATGATACATAAGTCACTAGTTACATTCTTTTAATATGAAAATCATTTCTTAAAAAAGGATCAATAATGACAATTAAAAACATGTTCGATAACCAAATCATTATTACCTAAAATGTTACTTTAGTAAGGAATTATTATTTAATTGGTAGTTGAATGTTATATGAAAATATTATCTGGTATTATATATATTAATATGGTTATGTGATAAATTTATAATAATCTTATATTTATTATACTGGTGTCTTGTATGTGTACGAAGAAGGTCAAGACACAAGGTAAGAGAATTTCATCCCACTTTTTTTATCCATGAGATACATGCCATGTTCACCACTATTTTATTTTTTGTGGTGTATATAAATCCCATTAATTTATTCTATTATTATTATTAAAATATTTATGGGTATTTACATATCCATTTTATGATCCTTCTTTCATGGGGTTTATGTTTCAAAAGTTACCAAAAAGGTAAGACAATTTTTTCACAATTTTAATTCTCTAATACACATTTATAGTTATGCATCTACTTTCTTCTAAAAGGTATATTTGAAATATTATATAATGAAACCCATTATCTTAATTATATTTTAATATTAATTTTATTTCATTTTATTATGTGGAGAGTTTGATCCCAAGTTACCATGTGATATGATTTTATTGAAACAATCTCATCATTTATCTAGATTGTTTATGATTATGCTTCCATTAATGAAATATTATGATCCATCTATCAACAACACTCATGAGTCTTATTATCATCTATTTATTCAAGATAATCCATTTACAAGTACCATTTCTACTATTTAATAGATAATATAATTAATAAAAAAAATTTAAGAAAAATTTAATAATATTTCTCTCTTTGGTTAGAAACCAGTTTTATTTCTGAAACCATGTTTTCAAGAAGGTTTTAAAAATGTGTTAAAATGATATTTGAATATCATTTTAAAGGAGAAGGTATTTTAAAAATTATTATCGGATTTCAATTATTCTTTTATATGCTTTAAAATCTATTTTTGTATAAAAATATTTTCAAAAATGAAATTTGTTTTAAAAAGTATTTTTAATGAAGAAAGGATATTTTCCTCAAGAAATTTTTTAAAAATATATTTCAAAATTATTTCTCGAATAGGATGACATCCATTGGTGTTAACAATTCCTTTCGAGGGAAATGGTTCAATGTTTCCAGTGATATTATTTATCTTAATGGTTATATTATGATGTAATGATGCTTATGGGACCCATTTCACTTTCATAGGTTATATGCTTTTGAAACCCATTTATTTTCTTGGGTTTTGTTTTTGATTAAATTATTATAAAAACAATATATTTTGACGTAGGTTATGATATGATTACTTGTTTATGATACCTATTTCATTTCATGGGTTATGATATGACTGTTTATTATTTTATGCCACATGTGTATAATTTCATTAAGAGATGGTTGTGACCAATATCTCATTTCAATACATTGGTTAAAGTTTTCTATCTCATGATATAGACTAAGATTGTCTTAGGAGTGAACCTTGACTACTAATTTTTCCATGGGAGTGAACCAAAACTAATATGATGGTATGGGGAGTAAAATAATACTAATTACATGGCCTTGGGAGTAAACCATGACTACCAATATGCTATGGGTATTGAAACTATATACTAATTTGGCCGTGGAAGCAATGACATCACTAATATGGAAGTCATATTATATGCTTATGTGTCTTCTACATTTCCATGTCTTATTATTATATTATGTTTTTCATGGATGAAGTTATCTATTTACTTATGATTAATGTCTTATGAACTTCCATGTATTATTCCATGATTCGTGTTTATGATCTTATGATATGAAAGGAATGATCATATAATGTTATGATCATGTTATCATACCCCTATTATAAAATTTATGTTTACATGTCTCCCATGTTTAACATTACTGAGAATCTGAGCTCACCCATTATTATGTTTCCTTCCCCAATTAATGAAGATATGTATTACTCTTTCTCTATCAAAGAATGTTTCTAGTCAAGAAGAACAAAATTGGAGATAATATAGCTCACTTATGTAACCGTGTTCATGTTTCCATGTTTCCAAATGAATTTGACTAATATGATCGTTGGACATCTTTTTGAATAATGTTTTAAGTATTTGACAAATGTTATGTAATGATAATGTATGAAAAGTGATTTTCACTATATACCAAGATGTATCCAAGGCCCCTTGTTAACTTAACCAACATCCTGGACCCTTAGTGACATAGTTATTGGGTGATCCTTATTTACTGAAGTTCTAATGTTCACTTATCCCAGACATGGGAGGCCAAATTCCATACTATATCTTATTCTCAAGGACCTATAGATCCCTATTTATTTCCTGGTTTTTATGAAGCATTCGTTCATACACACAAAAATTTGTAAATATGAATATATTCGTGTAATAAAGGGACAATCTACCACGACCATGGAGTTAACCCTTTGTTAATATTCTCCCAACCTCTACTAAGTTCATCGATTCATTGACCAAGCTTGTGTTGACACCCGAGATCCTATATGACAACATCAACTATTAATAATTAGTTTTAAAAATATATAATTAATTATTTTATTTTTTATGTGGAGTCCTAACTGATGGGAAACTCTTTAGGAGTCACCATTAAACCTTAACCTCAACCAACTACTTGTGGATGTTACATAATGCACCCTAAACACCATACTAGGGGAAAAAATAACCCCAAGAACCTAGTCAAATAGTAATTTCATCCTATTTATTCAAAAACCCAAAATTAAGTTTTAAAGTTTCGTACCATGACATAAAAAAGTAAATATATATATGGTTCATATTAATGAGACCTAATGTTGCTATGTCATAAGAAATCTACATCATATTATCCTGATTCCACCAGGATCAAGTGAAATCATCACTAAACCCAAACCCCATTCATTTCAAATCAGAGGGATATGACTGAAACCATAATGAAAGAATATGATAGAAAAAAAAACACCTGAAATCATTCATGGAATGCACCAATACTCATTCCCTATTAAGGGGGTTCAATAGAGGGATATGAGTGGAGAGGATTGACCACTAATGGCTTGATCTCCCCTCTCACCTAAATCACGTGGCTCCCAACCAAAAATATACATCAATTACCTAGATAAAAAACACAACCAGTCACTCATTCATGTCATGAATAAGAGTTTAATGGTCTAAATCCCTATCACTCAACATATTCACAGTGTGAACACCAATTTCTATATTTGAATAACTCAAGGTTGAATTTCCTTCCTTGGACAACCACCATTCATGGTGTGAACTAAGGTTCACAATGTGGATGAACTGAGGTAGGTAATATAACCCCTTATCCAACCAATTTGTGTTGTGACCCCTATGGGTTATAGAGAAAATTATTCTAGCAAGTGAAATTTTAGATGCTGTTCACCCCAACCCGTGTCGAACTTCAATCCAGGATCCCCAAACACCAATTGTACCTCATTAAATTTCAAAAAAAATCCTATATATGCCCAACACTAAGAAATACAAATCAAACCCAAAATAATATAATAACCCCTTTTTAAAGTCCAAAAATTAAAAGTTTCTTGAAATCTCATAACATATAGATATTTATATTTTTCACTTGGAATCAATGAAGGAAAAAATTTAGGGTATCCACTTAGATTCTATAAGTAAAAAACATATGTGGAGGAAAATAGAAAATAAAGAAAAATATATGATTCTTATCCAAAATAGTTTTGATTGTGCTTAGTAGATTTTTGGGATATATGAACAACAAAGTCATGATGTAAAGGAATGTTTAACCCTTATTCAATATAAAAAACTACAAGTAACTAAGGATGTGATAGAGAAAAATGAAATCAAGGATGATATGTCAGTCATTCTCGGAGTGGATCTCAAATTTAGTATGGGGAGAAATACATTGATTTTTGATAGAGTATGATCCTAAAATGTGATTCGAGATAAAAATATCAATAAAAATATTGAAATATATAGCATCCCTCCATTTTATAACATAAACTTTCATTACATTACACACAACTGAGGATCTTTAAGGTTTAGTGTCTTGGAAACCAGGAACATAATACATGAAAACAACATAAAGCATTCTTCTTAAACACTTGCAAGGCGTCTCCTTAAGTTCATTCTAGGTTCATTACTGCATCTCATAACCTGGGGACATACATCAAAAGAAAGGGTGAGCAGAAGGCCCAGTAAGGGAAACAAGAGGAACATTTTACATGTGAACTTGAGATACTTCAATAAGGACATGAAAAGAACTTTAAGACATGAGAAAGAAATCATGAGGCATTTCATAATAAAAATAACATTTTTCATAACTTGAAGATGTGGCTACATCATTTAACATAGACAATCATGAACATATCACCAAGGTCCATCCCCAAGGTGTCATTTGAAAATTACCAAGGTTATTCACCAAGGTATCGTGAAAATTGTAATCTCTAGTGGTTACATCATTACCCAATGCATTGGAGCGCTATCAGGGCGCACCCTTAAATTTTCCTTTATTATCATGTGAGCCACATATATCATCATCAAACATTTCATAAATAACCCACATAGCATAAAATAAATGGGTTTCATTTCATAATCATAACGTTTTAAAAACTGCTTTAAAGACATGATCTTTACGTCACTTTAAACCCACGGAAAGGGAAAGCGGGTCTCATGTATGTAAATACCAGAATTTAAAATGGAACATTTTGATATATATGTGAATACCATTGTATAAATAAGAGCTTTGAGTATTCACTTTATAACATAAAATAATTTTTGAGAAAAGAGAGAGGCATTTTGAGGGGGAAAATTCTGCAGCATAACGGCTAAGTTTCGGGGTTTTAGAAAACATTGAAATGAGAGGGGACATGGGTCACCCTTTCATATATGATCCATAAAACAGTAGGGTGAAAGAATAAGAAGGACATATGGACATGGTAATGAAATTTTAGGGACATACCATTTGAAATAAAAAACATGGAAGGAAAAAAAAATTAGATTTCTCTTATGAAAATTCGGCAGCCTTACGGCGTCACTTAACTTCAAAAGAAAATGATTTGACAAGATCAAATAGGGTCCCTCATCATATGATCATAAGAGATCAGTATGATAGATATAGAGATAATTCCCCAACATAACAAAAAGGAACTTGAAAGAATTGACATGAAAGTAGAACTTCAAAACGAGAAGGGTGAAGAACCACTTAAAATTTCGACAGCCTAACGGCGCCACTTAAAACATCAAAATACTGAATTGAAGAGATCAAATGGGGTCTCTAATCATATGAACATAAGAGTCCAGTATGATATATATAGAGATAATACCCCAATATAACAAAAAGTAACTTGAAATAATTGACATGAAAGTAGAACTTCAAAACGAGAAGGGTGAAGAACTACTTAAAAATTCGGCAGCCTAACGGCGCCACTTAAAACTTCAAAATACTGAATTGAAGTGATCAAATGGGGTCTCTCATCATATTATCATAAAATATCAGTATGATAAATTTAGAGATCATAACCCAACATAAAAAAAAGAACATGAAATACTTTACATGAAAACAGATCTTGAAAAATGAGAAGGGAGAAAGAATCCGTTACAAAAAATTCGACAGCCTAACGGCGCCACTTAAAACTTCATAAAACGAAATAATGAGAGTAAGAGGGGATCTCTCATTATATTAACATGAAAAGGGCAGTAAGAGGAGTATAAAATAACATCCTCCAACATAAGAACATGGAGCATAAAAGGAATGACATAAAAGAGATTACTTGAAATGAAAGAGAGAGGTTGGATCCCTTACCTTAAAACGTGACTCTTGAAACTCAAAGGATTGGACCTTGAGGGCTTGGGGGCACCTTGGGAGGACTCCTTGGAAGGTAAGAAGACCAGAACTTCGTTGGGGGAGAGGTGGGAGTGAAAACTAAGGGAGGAAAGGGTGGGTATTTATAGGGAAAGTGAGGGGACAAAGCATTAATGGCCAAGGGACACCTCACTAGTGGTTTTGGCAAAACCATGGGCTTGCCCATGGTATTTTCCCATGGTATTGGCCACTTGGGACACCTCACACCTTATCTTACTATTCATAATTCGACCATATTGAATATATACTTAATACATCATTAAATGATGTCATTAAACACCCGTAACTTAAAAACTATACTTTCACTATTCACCGAAAATTCAACTTTCTCAGAATAATCCCAAAATTTCACCTTAACCAAATATCAATGCTCTGATTTCAAAAATAAAGTCATTTTTATAAAAATAATTTTCTAATTATTTTTAATTAAATTTTTAATTAAAAAACACTATTCACCCGAAAAAACTAATACTTGAATAATAATTAATGAAACCGTTATTTAACTATTTTATTGAATCACATTACTTAATCAAGGTGCCTAGATTATTTTAAAACTTTCTTTAAGTGAGATTACTAATCCATTTGGTCATATTACTAATCCTAATCATAAAATCACTATTCATAATTTACTATTCATCAAAAATCAAGTTGATCTTATTAGACTCTAAATTTCGTACTGAACATAATTGTAGAAGACCATTTTTTGAAAATCATTACACATTTTTAATTATTTAAGGTTTACACAACCATTTTTAAAATATCCTTTTTCTAAAATTCATCAAAAATATGCATACAATATTTATCCGGTCATTTGAAAATTCATAAACATCATCATAAGAAGAAATCCAAATTTTTATTTAAAAAAAAAATTACACAAGGCAATTACGGTCTCGTTACATAACCCCTTATAATACCAGCATAGGACCTAAGAGTAAGGTGTGCTAGGGTGATAGAATTTTGGGGCGACTCAGTCAACATTGCCCGAGTAGTAATTTCTATCAGTTTGAACTTCTCGCGAAGGCGATTCCGTTCTAGCTTCACATGATGAAGTTCGGCTTGGATTTGGTCCAGAGCAAAGCCCAATGGTGATACCTCCTTCCCAATCTCTGTTATATGGGCTTCGATCAGCCCAAGGCTACTAGGTGAGGCCATCAAATCTTCTTTCTATAATAATTAACCAAGATTACTTAAATTTAGAGACAATAATCAAAACATTTTGTTCACGGTGGTCATATTGACCGATGGTCATATAACACTCAAAAACTAATGGTCTCATTTTATTTATAATCATGTTTATCAAATAAAACATTTTTTTTGAGTATAAAAAATAACAGATGAAATTAGGAAACAAGATTTATTCAAAATTTCGGGTCGTTACAATCTTCCCCCCTTAAGAAATTGCGTCCTCGCAATTTTTTTAAATTGGGTTTTGAAATTTCATTGAAAGTCCCACATCGGAAAAAGAGTCAGTAACACCATTACTTTAAAATAAAGAAAAGGAAGTACAAAGGCCACCCGAGTTAACCCACACTCGGGTTCCATGTAGGAAAACATGGACATGGAGGAAAAAAACAAAGGGTCAGTTCTGAGAGAGAGTGATAGAGAACATGATTAGGAGAAAGTTAACCATGAGAAAATCCCAAACTTATGATGTGTGTAAACGGTCTTTGATTACCTAGTAGGAAACGTAAACCAACAACATTTTTGTTTTACGTTTCTTTTCATAATTTTGAGGATTTCATTTACTACATAGAACAGAAACATAAGAAAATATACCTACCTTCAAGTAGAGTTTCATCCTTTAACAAGTCCCTACCAACACTAATCTTTTCTCCAAATGATGAGAATTCAAAAACACTTGGTCTCATAAAAGCACAAGAATCATCTTTTATATAATCACATAATCTACAAAAGATTAACTATCTATTTCTTCTATCTTTAAACATTATCCCAAAAACAGAAAGGTTAAGGTAAAACAACTCTTCAAAAAGAAAGGATCCCATAGGAATAGAACCTACTTTTAAATCTTCAAAGTTCTATGGTACTACCCAACGTTCATCATAGACCACTCCATAAATAACGGTCCTTAAAATTCCTCAAAATAAACCAAACTAAGATTGAAACCCAAATACAAGAAGGATTTGATAACATAGTCTTCCAAAACAACTTCATTTTTCATCTCCAGACAACATCAGCCACTCCTAACATCTTATAACAAAAGTAGCTAACCTAAACATATTTTACCCAAGATAGGTTAATCATTCCCAAAAGTAACCTAAATTACTATAAGTCCACCTTAAATTCATCAATTCTTCAAAATATAAGTCAACCTTACTCCTCAATGAAAATACTATAGTAATCTATTTACCTCGATCATATAGGGTCCCCAAAATAGTGAACGCCTTCCAAAATAATAATCATCTTTTAATCCCCTAATCATCTCTGACATATTAATACGGAAATTGTCGCATTTCCTATCACATTGGTTGTTGGGACACGTTATTCCATTTCCCACCATTAACTAAGAAGATAAAGTATAATTAGAGGCTTAAATACTTAACCAATAATCATGAAAAGGAACTTAAAGCATATAAGGATAACTTGTAGAAGAAAAGTATACCCTAACTTGTGATCCCCTAGGTTCCCATCTAGGTTATCCATGATCATATATTCTTATGTGAATCTTTATTTCATTTTATCTTTGTTCCTTTAATAATGGTTCATACCAAGCTTATGAATTTACCAAAGCATATCCCCCGGGAGTGTCGTAACCAAGAGTGCAGCAAGGCCCGTTGTCGTGTACCAGTTCCCGTTCGAGTCTAGCTCAAAGCGGTGTTTTCGGGTTTTACCACTATGTACATCTGTGCCAGAGCCACCTCTACCTGCTCGTATCCAGATAGGGATGCATTTGCTTGGAAACCCCTTACTCAATACTCACCAAAATACCAGGAAGATTTCCTATATTAAACTTTTCTATAGGGTTCCTCCTAGAGTTTTTATATCCTAATTTCCACAAATAACTAAACCATCCTTTGATACCAACTATAGCATCCCGCCATTTTATAACATAAACTTTCATTACATTACACACAACTGAGGATCTTTAAGGTTTAGTGTCTTGGAAACCAGGAACATAATACATGAAAACAACATAAAGCATTCTTCTTAAACACTTGCAAGGCGTCTCCTTAAGTTCATTCTAGGTTCATTACTGCATCTCATAACCTAGGGAAATACATCAAAAGAAAGGGTGAGCAGAAGGCCCAGTAAGGGAAACAAGAGGAACATTTTACATGTGAACTTGAGATACTTCAATAAGGACATGAAAAGAACTTTAAGGCATGAGAAAGAAATCATGAGGCATTTCATAATAAAAATAACATTTTTCATAACTTGAAGATGTGGCTACATCATTTAACATAGACAATCATGAACATATCACCAAGGTCCATCCCCAAGGTGTCATTTGAAAATTACCAAGGTTATTCACCAAGGTATCGTGAAAATTGTAATCTCTAGTGGTTACATCATTACCCAATGCATTGGAGCGCTATCAGGGCACACCCTTAAATTTGCCTTTATTATCATGTGACCCACATATATCATCATCCAAAATTTCATAAATAACCCACATAGCATAAAATAAATGGGTTTCATTTCATAATCATAACGTTTTAAAAACTGCTTTAAAGACATGATCTTTACGTCACTTTAAACCCACGGAAAGGGAAAGCGGGTCTCATGTATGTAAATACCAGAATTTAAAATGGAACATTTTGATATATATGTGAATACCCTTGTAGAAATAAGAGCTTTGAGTATTCACTTTATAACATAAAATAATTTTTGAGAAAAGAGAGAGGCATTTTGAGGGGGAAAATTCTGCAGCATAACGGATAAGTTTCGGGGTTTTAGAAAACATTGAAATGAGAGGGGACATGGGTCACACTTTCATAAATGATCCATAAAACAGTAGGGTGAAAGACTAAGAAGGACATATGGACATGGTAGTGAAATTTTAGGGACATACCATTTGAAATGAAAAACATGGAAGGAAACAAAAATTAGATTTCTCTTATGAAAATTCGGCAGCCTTACGGCGTCACTTAACTTCAAAAGAAAATGATTTGACAAGATCAAATAGGGTCCCTCATCATATGATAATAAGAGATCAGTATGATAGATATAGAGATAATTCCCCAACATAACAAAAAGGAACTTGAAATAATTTACATGAAAGTAGAACTTCAAAACGAGAAGGGTGAAGAACCACTTAAAAATTCGGCAGCCTAACGGCGCCACTTAAAACATCAAAATACTGAATTGAAGAGATCAAATGGGGTCTCTCATCATATGAACATAAGATTCCAGTATGATATATATAGAGATCATACCCCAATATAACAAAAAGTAACTTGAAAGAATTGACATGAAAGTAGAACTTCAAAACGAGAAGGGTGAAGAACTACTTAAAAATTCGGCAGCCTAACGGCGCCACTTAAAACTTCAAAATACTGAATTGAAGCGATCAAATGGGGTCTCTCATCATATGATCATAAAAGATCAGTATGATAAATTTAGAGATCATACCCCAACATAAAAAAAAGAACATGAAATACTTTACATGAAAATAGATCTTGAAAAATGAGAAGGGAGAAAGAATCCGTTACAAAAAATTCGGCATCCTAACGGCGCCACTTAAAACTTCATAAAACGAAATAATGAGAGTAAGAGGGGATCTCTCATTATATTAACATGAAAAGGGCAGTAAGAGGAGTATAAAATAACATCCTCCAACATAAGAACATGGAGCATAAAAGGAATGACATAAAAGAGATTACTTGAAATGAAAGAGAGAGGTCAGATCCCTTACCTTAAAACGTGACTCTTGAAACTCAAAGGATTGGACCTTGAGGGCTTGGGGGCACCTTGGGAGGACTCCTTGGAAGGTAAGAAGACCAGAACTTCGTTGGGGGAGAGTTGGGAGTGAAAACTAAGGGAGGAAAGGGTGGGTATTTATAGGGAAAGTGAGGGGACAAAGCATTAATGGCCAAGGGACACCTCACTAGTGGTTTTGGCAAAACCATGGGCTTGCCAATGGTATTTGCCCATGGTATTGGCCACTTGGGACACCTCACACCTTATCTTACTATTCATAATTAGACCATATTGAATATATACTTAATACATCATTAAATGATGTCATTAAACACCCGTAACTTAAAAACTATACTTTCAATATTCACCGAAAATTCAACTTTCTCAGAATAATCCCAAAATTTCACCTTAACCAAATATCAATGCTCTGATTTCAAAAATAAATTCATTTTTATAAAAATAATTTTCTAATTATTTTTAATTAAATTTTTAATTAAAAAACACTATTCACCCGAAAAAACTAATACTTGAATAATAATTAATGAAACCGTTATTTAACTATTTTATTGAATCACATTACTTAATCAAGGTGCCTAGATTATTTTAAAACTTTCTTTAAGTGAGATTACTAATCCATTTGGTCATATTACTAATCCTAATCATAAAATCACTATTCATAATTTACTATTCATCAAAAATCAAGTTGATCTTATTAGACTCTAAATTTCGTACTGAACATAATTGTAGAAGACCATTTTTTGAAAATCATTACACATTTTTAATTATTTAAGGTTTACACAACCATTTTTAAAATATCCTTTTTCTAAAATTCATCAAAAATATGCATACAATATTTATCCGGTCATTTGAAAATTCATAAACATCATCATAAGAAGAAATCCAAATTTTTATTTAAAAAAAAGATTACACAAGGAAATTACGGTCTCGTTACATAACCCCTTATAATACCAGCATAGGACCTAAGAGTAAGGTGTGCTAGGGTGATAGAATTTTGGGGCGGCTCAGTCAACATTGCCCGAGTAGTAATTTCTATCAGTTTGAACTTCTCGCGAAGGCGATTCCGTTCTAGCTTCACATGATGAAGTTCGGCTTGGATTTGGTCCAGAGCAAATCCCAATGGTGCTACCTCCTTCCCAATCTCTGTTAGATGGGCTTAGATCGGCCCAAGGCTACTAGGTGAGGCCATCAAATCTTCTTTCTATAATAATTAACCAAGATTACTTAAATTTAGAGACAATAATCAAAACATTTTGTTCACGGTGGTCATATTGACCGATGGTCATATAACACTCAAAAACTAATGGTCTAATTTTATTTATAATCATGTTTATCAAATAAAACATTTTTTTTTAGTATAAAAAATAACACATGAAATTAGGAAACAAGATTTATTCAAAATTTCGGGTCGTTACAAAATACATGCTGGTTTTTCATTGGATTTTGGGAATGAATGTTATTTAAAGATCAAAGTTATTGAAATAGATAAAATTAATGGTTAAAAATTGAAATCAAAATATATCAAATTTATTGATGGAATCAAACATTATCTGTTAAGTGTGATTAATTTTATAGATTAATGGAATGATGTTATTATTATGTGAAATATTTTTCCCATCAAAATAATTGATGATGTGAATATTATTACTTTGAGGGAAAGAACCAGTGGAAATATTTTTTTTATATTAGAGACTCAAAATATTCAAACTAATTGAGTTAAAAAGATTACAAAACTATGGAATAGATTGTTGAATCATATTTGATTGATAATATTGAGTAATATTTCCAAGGATTAATTGGTGGTGACATTCCTCACCATATAAGTGTAAGAGAATAAGTTTTTCATAAATTTTAGAAAGTGAAAATCACTCAAGAAGAGAACAAATGAGTTTGAATCCATAACACGAAGCCTATTCAGCTTATAATATTCAATTTTTGAAGACCCATGGGAAATACTTTCACTCAATGTTATCTTTATTTTATACCATTTACTGATTATTACCCTATAATGATCAATTTTATGTTTATTAAACACAATTCTGAGGTAGTGGATATGTTTAAAATCATTAGAACAATACTCAAGAAAGAGTTTGTGATTTTTATAAAGAAATTAAAATCTAAAAATATGAATTAGGAAATAGGAATATCATTTGAATCATATATTGAACAATGTATGATAAATAACTTATATATTACTCCATATACACCTAAAAAAATGGATCTACTGAGAGAATGTATCAGATCCTTATAGAGATGGGAAGGATAATATTGGTAGAATATGTTATCTAAAAATTAAATTGGATAGAAGTATTTTATAGAGCTATTAATATTCTTAACATGTGGTTTCTAAGAATATTTTTTTAATATTAATTATTATGGGATGTTGTATAAAATTAATCCCACCATGGACTACTTTGGAGTGTTTGGTAATCCCTAAATTATAAAAATTAAAAACTCAAAACACAGAAAGTTTGATGAAATGCTTGAGGAATGTTTATTTCTAGGATTTATGAAAAATGGCAAAGTCAACAGATTTTAGAACAAGAGACTAAAAAATATCATATATTCTAAAATGTAAAAGTTATTTATAATAATATTTCACATAATTATACAAATATAATATTTTTATCAGGTGAAGTTGAAAAATAATCATAATTATGAAGAAGAAGTTATTGTTCAAAAATAATATATACCACATGTTACTGAAGTTGTGTCATATCAGACTAGTGTTGAATATGATTTTTCATTAATGGAAAATAGAAGTATGAAATATGGGAGAAGAAGTAAAAAATAGATAATATCATTGGAAATAATTCGAATCTTATAAAATCTAGATGTAGGCTTCGGTTTGAAAACTAAATTGCTTAAATCTCACATATTGATCCACATTCAGTGGTTGGAGCCAATCAATAAAAAGATTGAATTGAATTAATGTATTATGTGATGAATTAGATAAAAAATAATTCGACATGGGATTTTATATCAAGACCCAATAAAGAAATATTGAAACAAAGTAGGTTTTTGGAACTAGTTTAACAATAAAGGAAAGGTTAATAAAAACTAGGACAATTTTTGTAAAGTTCATTCTCATGTTGAAGTAGTGGATCTCAAATAAATATTTTCCCAAATTAAAATATTAGATTCCATGAGAATATTCATTACTAAGGATGGATATTGATATTAAAAATTATATCTTATCGATGGGAAATATACCTTTTTGAATAGAGATCATAAATAATAAATTTATATTGAGTTACCTAAGAGTTTCTTACTTTAAAAATATGTATAAAGGGATTTTAAATAGAATAATGATTTATATGGCTTAATGAAATACCTAAGGTCCTGATACTCAATTCCTGATAACTACTTTATAGATTTTTCATTCACCAATGTGAAAGTGCAAAAAACCTTTATATCAATGAGATAAAGATGGAAACTCTTATTATTATTATATATATTGATGATAACATTTTATATGGGATCATGATTGTTATTATCAGGATTTTTCCAATAAAATAATGTAATATTTTTATATTCCCATTTTTTGGTGATCTTATACACTTCTTGGGATTCAGGTGATGAAAAAAATAATATTTTATTTTCTCATCCCAAGAGAAGTAATCTAGAAAATATTTTAATAAGTTCACTATGATATGGTAAAATCTAGTTTCTACACCAATTCAGGAGGGATGTTATTATTTAATGATTCTATAAAGATGATTGTAAACTAAAATAAACTCAGAAGACTAATAAGGATAATTATTTATCTCAAAACATTAAGACATGATATTGTTTATGTTCTGAGTTTTTTTTCAAGACATTAGAGTAACCCAAAGAGTTATATCTTATAGATTCAGAAATAGTCCTTATATATTTCATTGATATTATGAGCTATTGGATTATTTATAATAACTGAAATAATTTAAATATTTTGTGTTTTATAGATGTTAATTGGGATGGTGATTATGATAATAGGAGTTCTACTTCATGTGGAATTTTTATATGGGAAGATAGTTGTGTGAGTTGTCACTACAAGAAATTTAAATCAGTAAAAATCAGTACTATAAAGGGAAAACATATTACTTATACCATTTTTTTCAATAAACAAATCTATATTTGGAATTTTGATCATATGAGGTTGAAAATTAAAATTCCTCTTATAATTTATTATCATAATCAATGTTCTATTTAAAGTTATAAAAATAAAATACAACACATAAAGTGAATAACGTAGACATTTTATTTCAATTCATAAAATATGGAGTGATAAATGGAGACAACATATTGGAATTGTTTTCATACTAATGAATAGTGGTATCATCAATCCTGTCTCTAGAAATAGATTTGAGTATATGAGAAAGAAAAAAGGAATTATTCCCCTCCCACATTAATAAGAAGTTGTGGTAATAAACCTAAGGAGTCATGGATTACGTTTTCCAAGTGGGAGAGAATGTGTATAAATTTTCACTTGAAATATATATTTCTTTCTCCCTGTATTCTAATTATGTGTATATGTTTATTTAGAAAGAGTAAAATGGGTTGAAAAAATACAAAGGGGTTTAATGAAGTGAATTTGTAATTTTTTTGTTATTTTGTATTTGTCTTCAACACTAAATAACTTATTGAGATACTTGGGAAGTGTTTTTGAAGCATTTTAAAGTGATTTGAGGTTTTTAAGATGATTCAAAGTTATTTTAACAATGTTTATAAATCTTGAGATGGTGCCTAAAAAAATAGAAATGTCCTTGAATATATAACCTTGAAACAAATGATTTTGTCTTATCATAAGATTCAATTGTTTATATTTTTTTTGATCATATAATTTTTATCTTCACTTTTGAATTAGGGTTGACTTACTATTTTTCTTCTACATTTCAATCCTACAACATGCTAATTTGATAGAGTACGTGTCTTGAGTGACATACTTTGAGAAGGTGCATGCTTTTGACTTTGAGGGGAATGTATAACCATATTTATTTGGTTTTAAGAATATGAATTTGGATAACAATACTTCACAAGTTATATTAAATAAAAGTTATCCTAATACTAACAAATTCATGTGAGTGTATAATTTATGCATATGATGTAAATATTGGTGTATGAATTCACTAATCATATGTCTTCCATATTCATACAAAAAATTAACAATTTAAACATTTCATAAAGGTCAACTATTATATATAATGTATGGTCTCTACATAAAAATAACTCAATTAATCTGAAGGCTATGTAAGGGTTATATAGACCTATATAAAGGTAACTAGAATCTGTGAAAAGTTCATCTTGAATTTCATAATGAATGTTTGAGTTTCTTATATTAATTTCTAATAAAGAATATATTTTAAATTATGTTGTATATTTGATGTTGTTTTATTTATAAAATATCATGAGCTCAATCCAATCCATGATTCAAGCTAGCATTCATGGGATTTTTAATGAGATTAAATGAGAAGTATCGTGGGTGATTTTATTGGATTTTGAATTTTATATTTGAGTTTCTATTTTGTGGTCAAAGATACTATTATTCAAGGATTATTCATGTAGTCTAGAATCACTGGATATTTCCATGAATAATTATGGAAACATTATTCATGACTATGTTTGAATATATGAGGAGAAATTATGAAGTAATTTATTTTTTATGAATTATTGAGAGAATCTAATATAATGCAATATGAATGTGAGAGGGAATATGAGCAACATCTATTTAATCTAAATTTATGTTTATAAAGATATAGAGTAAATTTTTTTCCATTGAAAAATTATTTTTTCTTGGTGATTAGAAGGAAGATGACCATATCATGTGAATATACTATCATGCATGAGTTTTTCATTCTGAATTTGTGAGTGGTAGATCGATCAAATACAACTACATTCATACTCATCTTGTAGTCAAGGTATCCCCTATATAAGATACATTCATTGATATTGAGTCATCCTATTTTATTATATTTTTTGATTCATCCTAAATTGACATGGCATTATTAAAAGGATTATAGTGATATGATAAAATATTCCAATAATTTTTTATTGTTTTATAAGTTCAAGGATCTCAGCTACCCTAACACTATTCTAGATTTTTGACATCACATCATGATTCTAGAATGTACATTTAACCTCTACTACAATCAGTATTAAATTAGTGATAATCCATGAATCACAACCCAAATCGAACATTGAAAATATTTGGATCTTTTATTAATGAAGATAATTAAAGAGTGGATTATAACTCTAAAAATAAATATGAGTTTAGTTCCTAAAAAAATAATTTTTAAAAATAAGCACAACTGATTCAACCCTAGTGGTGTATCAACAATTTTAGGTACATTATACATTTTCATCATTTTTTAATATTTTACTGTTCGTTTTTTGGGATATAATGGAATGTGATTTTATTATATAATAATTTATTGTGTTAATATTTATTGAACACACTAAAAATATAATCTTTCAAGAAGAAGAAAAACCTAGCATAAGGAATAAAACTATTAATTTTTTTAGAAATAAAATTATAAAAATTGGTCTAAGTAATATCACAAGGTACTTTATTACCTAGTAATCTCATAACTATCAATAATAATAAAACTATTATGACATGTTTCTATGTATATTGTTATGAAAAAAGCACTTAATATTTACTCTATGTATGTTTTTGGGGCGATTTTCTTTTTTGACATATCCATAGGAAAAAAAATGAGTATGTTTGGTGTTTGTCGAAACAACTGTTTAAGGTTTCATAGATTCCCAGTGTTTTCTATATTTTTGGTCCTCATAATTGGCATTTTATTTTTTGAAATTGAATATTTTTTGTATAGGATTACATGGTACGTGGATTTGGAAATATAGATCATAGATCAGAAAGGAAGTACATAGAATGGTGAAGGAATTTTTCAAAGTAAGACTTCTTCATAGAAGCGCTATTTGGACTACAAAGCATAGTAAGTGGATTGCGAACAGAAATCAGTTTGTGGGGAGGTTTTCAGTTATTAGGAGGCAAATTGTATGAAAACATATTGTGGTATGTTGGTTTTCCTTCCATTAGAAAAAAATGAGACAATGATATGTACTATAATGAAGGAAGAAAGGTAGTATGCATCCGTGTAGGGAGAACGGTTCATGGGGGCACAATACATGGTGAAGATTTGTGTAATTCTTAGATTAGATTATTACGAAGACCTCTTTTCCTTTAAAAGGAGTTCTAATAACTTCATTATATATAGATATTTTCCTAAGAGAACATTTTTCTATGGGAATTTGGCCAATTTAGAAAGTGGTTCATGAGGAAGGATTATGTGAATTGAAGTAGCTTAAGGGAACGATCTGTGAATGTTTTATTGTGGGGATCTACATCTCAGAAAAGAAAGTGGTCCATAGAGGATATGTTCATCCATGGAAGAAGTTGTCCGCAGAATAAAAAGTGGTAAGCAGAGGTAGTACATGGAAGTGGTATGTGGTGGCCGTACATAGAGGTAGTTCATGGTTGTAGTACGCAGAGGTGGTACACGGTGGTGGAAGAAGAGGTTGTTCTTAAAAGAGGGGGTCCATGAAGCATATGTGCTACGTGGTTCATGGAAGAAGAAATTGGTTTTCAAAGAGACTTAAATAGTTTTTGAAATTCATTTCCTCTAACTAATAGTACGTGGAAAAGTGGACTTCATCTATGAGTGAAAAATATAATTTAATAGAGCATCTACTTATAGTTAAGGATGCATGTTTTCATAAAAATAAAGATACGTACAAGTCCATAAACTATGAGTGGATCCCTTCCAAGATCAGTGGGACAGAGAAGGGGAATACAATGATCATTTCCACTAGTAGTGATCCAAAGAAACATATATAGGGTGTGACCCTTGGGAATGCAATGAGTAGACCTGAAATCATGTAAATGAAGTGGGACTGAGCATAAATGTGATCTTTCCCAAACATTACAATTGGAAGTGAGATTTAGTGGATTTGTTACATCGGTACATAGTCATTTCATGCTCTATGGATGTATGATAGTTAGGGTGAACCAACTAAAATCATTGTATCATGTTCATGATTTAATTTCTGTTCATACATTGCTATGAGAGAAAGATAGAAGTTTTTTTTTGTTTAACAATGACACATGAACTGAAGGGGTGGTAGTTTTGATCGTTCTAACCTTGATTCACCCTCTCTCATGGTATGTGACCAAGTGGACCTAACATACATCAAATGATTATTAATGTGTAATGTTCATTTCCCATTATAAAACAATATAGTTAAATTTGATTTCATTATCTGGAATGGCCATTTTTTTAATTCCACTGTGGATTTACAATTTATTTATTAAAATGCATTCTTTTCCAATTTATATAATATAAAAACCTAAAATATTATGGTTTGATATAACTTTTCACAAAACAATTATGTTAATATTTTGTGAATTTTTTAGACAACACCTCTCTATATTTTGAATTTAATGTTTTTTGAATTTTATTATGAAAATGTTGTTATGTTAGATAATATTTTCCACACCAAACTATTATATCTCATGATAAATTACTTGTTAGAGATCCTTAGAAATATAGGAAAATTTCAGTGTGATACATGGTTATAAGTTAATCTAATAAGGAATATATAACTTGACTTAAGGGATTGGATGCAAGGTTCAAAGGTCAATATATGTTATATACTGTAATTTAACCTTTTAATCCCCTTTTAAAATTCAACGTCAGTGTATTTAAAAACTATGGGATAATCAAGAATTAATTAAATATTTATTAAGTATTTTAAAATAATGAAATATTTTTCCCATTATAAACGTAAAATAAATTTAAATGAAATAAACCCTAATAATTTAATCTAATAAAATTTGGTATGTTTACTACTATTCCAAAATATATGGTTTTATAAATCCTTAATCCAATAATAGAATAAATTATAACACTGGTCGATCAATATGGAATTAAACTCTCAAACTTTAATCTTCCTCTTCTAAACTCCCACTATTTTCTTCATTAATAATCTCATATCTACTTTAATAAATTCTTTTTCATATAAAATATTATTTTCATGGTGGAAATAAATTTTCACTTTATTGAAAGTTTTACTAAACCATGCTTATTTTGAAAATCTCAGTTCAAAAGCTATATATCACTAAAATGTAATTATTTTAATTTTAAAATTTAATTTAATTTTATAAAGTGCAATGGGACCATACCATATTGACATGAGTGGTATGACATTTTTAGCTTATTTTTAATATTTTTATTCTATATGAAAACTGCTAATTCACTTGTAATGTTTATCACCTCACATTAGAGAATATTTAAAAATATATCCCTTATCTCTCTCTAAAAAAAGATGAAAATAAATTTCCCAAAAATAATATCAAAATATGAACATTATATACTACAATTAATCAAAATCAATAATTAATAAAATCTAAACCATCAATTAAAATACAAATGCATATAAAACTACGAAATATAGTTATCATAATTACATGAAAAATGAATTTTCATTATATAATGTTATTGTAGTGAATAAAGTGAATAAAATATAGGTCAAATTACTCAACATCATGGGTTGGAAAAATAAATATTTAATTTCAAATCTAGTCTCATATCCCATCATAATGAAATCTCTTACTAAAATAATTAACATACAAGATTCGATAGATATGACTGAAAAATTGAAACTAAAACCTAATTTCTCTTTTCAATGGTGACATATATAAGAATTCACTTTGAAGTATAAAAACCAATTATATCTCAATATGTTCCCATCAGTTAAAACACAAGATGATATTACACACATTTTGTGCCTCTATTAGTTGGTCGAACATGTTATGAATCACTCATGAATATTTCATGATTTTATTAAGTCATCTAACCATAATCCAAGGTGATTAAATTAATTCACCTATGAGAGAACTCTCATATTTTCTTGTGAGGTGTTAAAATAGAGGAAAAATGATTTGATATCCTAAAATTATTTTTATTATAAAATAATAGGAAATGATCATAATTAAACAAAACTCAATATACCAATCCCAAAGATCCCTCATTCTACAAATTCTTATTTTAAGATTTTTCTAATCCATCTATTAGGCCATGGAATTCCCAACTCTATTACAATTCAATAATTATAGGTTTCCCTAATCTAATATATTAATATTTAAATATTTAAGTCATATTTGGAGAAACAATCAATACTACAGACTCTCAAATTACTATTTTGTAAGTGTAAACTACATAATAAATTGAAAATGGATAGAAGATCCAATATGTTTATCTCATAAAATTTCCCATACCTTAATCACATAATCATGGTCCCCATGAAAGAAAAATAAAAACATGGCCCCTCACTCAATATTGAATCTTTAAATTTTTTCATGGAGATCTTTTATCATCAATAAGAGTTGTCAAAACTTTTATAAATCAAAAAGGTGTAAGAAAGTCTTATATTAGATAGACTTAAACATACATATAATTATAATTAAAATGTATTCAATCTTAGTGAAACCTGTTAAACCCAAGTCAAAAGTGATCAATCACAATCCAATTCTATAAAATATTTCAAACACTATAAAACATGAATAAAGTTTACCAAATAATGGTTATACATAATTATTATGTTCAAACGTTTTTAGATTAGATCAATTTCTATCAAATATAGACATATATTTTAATAAAATTCCAGTGTTTTTCAAACTAGATTGGATTTTAGAATACATGTTCAAACCTTGTCAAACAAACATACATGTTCCCACTAACATCCTATAACATATATTAGTATTTAAAATTGGTTTTATTACTTTATCAATTTTATTTGTTTTGGTAAATTACTATTTCATCACATTTAATAAAATTGAAAATTATTTTAAAAAATTAATCAAATTTGGTTACATGTTTTATAGTTAATTTTTTAATTATGGTTTAAGTATTTGTTAACAAAAAAATTTGGGCCATCATTATGAGCCACCAAGGATATCCCTTAACCAATTTTAGAGGACCCAAGGGGTTAACCCCATCGGAGGGAATACCATAGGTAGCCCACATAGAGGCTATAGAGAAATGCACTATGTATGAGGACCACATAGAACTCCTAGAAGGTGCATCGGTTGGGCTTAGTACATTCGCTCAGCTGTGGACTGTGGTGTGTGATAGTGTGAATAGTGATGATCCCTATTATCTAGCTTGAACGATGGGTATAGATGAGCTGTATGATATACTGCTCAATCATCACATCACAAAATTGATGTGGGATAAGAAATCCACCCCACTATTTATCAGAGTTAAAAAAACACAGATATGATATCATCCATCAGGTCATATCTTTTCAAACCCCAAGATCAACACGTTGATCACCCACATATTGTTTTTGATATTCTGCAAATATCCACCTCAAATGTTCTACCTCATTCATCATTTAGAAACACTAGAGTGCTTCTATGGGCCAGAGATCATTTCCATTGGTGTATTCATTGAACCCGATGACATAATGGTTCACATTCAAGGAAGAAGTGGCACTCCTTTCTATGTACTTATAGTAGTATTTCAAATTAACACCTCAAGATTCATTCATCAGTAGATCATATTTCCACCAATAGATTATTATTCCACTGGTAGATCACATCCACCAGTAGATATATTTTCTCCATCACTAGATCTTATCTCCTTATATGATCGATACATATTGAATCACAGGTAGATCATTACAATGGACAACCTTTGGTTTTCACTAATAGATATATATCCACCAGTATATCTATATCCACTAGAAGATTGAACACATCATCTATAATGAACATTAATGGTAGATATCTCTTCCACCAGTATTAGTATCTTCACCAGTATTTCATTCTAACAGTTGATCCTTCTTCTTAGTTGTTTCTCCATGAACGCCCATAGTGCTATTTCTCTTTCATTGGTAGATAATTTCCCCCCATGGTAAATTAATTTACCCTTGGAAATCAACCAATATATCTATTTCAATCCACCAGAAGATCCCCTATTTGAATCTCCAATGGTAGATCAATCCACTGTTGGACACCAATGGTAAATGAATCAATAATTATACACTAATGATAGATTAATTAATGGTCGGACACCAATGATAGATCATGGTGTAATGGTGGATTTGCAACAATGTTAGATCAATCTATGGTAGGTATTTTAATCCAATGATAGTTAAAAATATTTTATCTAAAATAATCATTCTTATCCATTATATTATGTTATTAAAATAAATATTTAGTTAAATGATTTATTATATTTTGTTGAAATATCATTGTATGTTATGAAAACAATTATTACCAGAATATTTTATGTACTAGTTTACATCTTGTTGAATTTATAACAGTGATATATTTTTAAAAAAATTACTATAGTAATAATATTGAATATTAATCTTTTTATTTCAATAGGTACATAAATATAAATTATATATAATTTTTTAGTTATCAAATTTTATGTTTTATATAAGTATTTTATAATGAAAAAAGTGCAATTGGTCACTAATTTTTAGCACAGATTTTACAAATTATGTTAATGATAAAATTATTCTATTATTGTACAATAAGTAGTGTAATTTAGTTATTGGACTTACATAAAATCCAAAAATATATTTTTTATAAATTATTTCAGAGACTTATTCTTGGAATAAAAATAAATTCTAGTGGATATCATTTAATAGATGCTTTTTTGATACAACTTCATCATTATTTTAGATGCTATCATTCATTTAACAAACTCCTACAACTTATCTAATATGATTGAAATCACTGAATAACTTCAACATAAATTTGTTTCAATTCAAGTGCTAAATGATCATCAAGATTCATCATTTTATAAATTTTTGATCATCTGATGGTTTCTCAATATTTGTTTCTTCATGAAATCTTTTATTATCCTATTTATATATCTTATAGTTTCGTTTAGGATTTTCCAAATAAAAATCATGTCTTTTATTTTTTGGTTACCCCCCCAATGGATGTTTAGGTTCTGACTCTAGATCAAAATTATATTTATAAAATAAGTTTTAGTCTCATGTAAAAAAGATTAGGAAATTCCTTCAGGTTCCTGTAAAAGGAAGTGTCTATAACAGGTTATCACACTTATAAATGTGATTTTATTAGTGGGTATCAATCCTTTGGTTGAGTAGATAAGGATTAAGAGTGTACTAGGATATTTTTGATCTAAACCACTATTAAGCTTTATGTTCTTTCATTTTATTTTTTTGGTACCCTATTTAAAGATAATTTCACTCACTGCTAATCTTTGTTTAAAAAAACTTATTGTTTTACCTTTAAAATTTTAAAATGACTAATCACTCCCTATAGTCATTATTTTCATCATTATCGATTCAATAATTTGTATTAGAGGAGATTGTTCTTTATAGGTTATTCAAATTATACTAAGATAAAATATATTATATTTAAATATAATTTTATTGATACCTCTAATTCCTATTAATATTAAATCTATGAAAGTGAAAAGGATATGAATCACATTAGTATGAATTTTTTCATGTTTATGAAAAACTAAGGTGGGAAAAAATAGTTGAAGAGGAATCCTAGAATGGAATTTTATAATTTTAACAATAATAAAAAATATAATGTTTCATAATTAACATGATATAAGTGTATGAAGAAAGGTCACATAAGGAATGAATTCTCAAAACTCAAACATCAAAAGAAGGAAAATGGGTAAAGAATAAAAATAATAATGCATTGTTCAGAGGTTGGGACTACTAAGAATGTTCTGACTCTAGTAGTGATTTTGGAAGTGAAAAGAAGATAAGGAATCTTTCCCTAATGGGTATTCAATATGAGATAAATTATTAACAGTTTACTCAGTTAATGACTCTAGTGAATGTTTATTATAATTATTTATCAAAAGATTATAATAAAAATGTTTTTGATTCATGTTTTGATTATGAATTTATGAACTCCAATATTAAACAACTACTTAGAGAAAATAATGAATTAATGAATTATAGAGTCAGGATAGTTGAAATATATACTGAATTAAAAATTAAAAATAAGAATATAATTATAGAAAATGAGAAAATAAAAATGGAATGTGATAATCTAAAAAATTGTGTTCCCCCAAATGATAAATCTGAAGAGAATTTTTATTTTTTGGTGTTTAAACAAAAAATTTAAAATGATAGGATAAAAAACCTTTTGGTATTAAATGATAAATTTCGAGATAGAATATTTAATTTATTTGTGGATGATTTAACTAAATTTTAATATGATTGTAAGAAAGTAAATCAATGAAACAATGTTTTAAAAAAATAGATTTTTAATCTGATAAAAAAGTTTATACAGATTTATAAACTAATGAAAATGAAAATTTAGATTTGATAATTATAATTGTCAATATTAATGATAATTTATCTAATTTAGTAAAATTCAAATAATAATATTATAAAATGATGTATTTAATGAAACTAAAAACCAATAATAATGGGGTTGTATAAAATAGTTTAACAACAAGTTTATGTAAGACTAACTTTGTTAAAATCTCAAAAGGAATTATTACTAGTGTAACCTGTTTTAAATATAAAATGAAATGGAAATTTTTCCAATGATTCTTTACTAGTGTTGAGATGGTATGTGAGTATGATATAATCTATAATTTTAAATGTAGGATCGAAAAAATAGAGATACCGAATAAAGTATCTAATTATTCTCAAAATACAAGAGGGGGGGTGAATTTTATTCTTTTAAAAATTCCTTTGGAAATTTTAAAGATGGTTACGTTTAAAAAGGTTAAACAAGGTAATTCACAAAACCTCTAAGTTCTAAACACTTGCTTGATTCTAGAAATATGATTCTGAGAAAGTGAATCCATAAAGATGGTTCCAGAAATGAAACTTAATGAAAGTTTTCAAAGATAAATATTCTACCTTAAAGCGTATTAAATGTTACTAAATTAGAGTACCTCTATAAGGAAGTATAATATAGTTATACTTTCCTCAACAAATAAAAAGGAGCAGAAAACTTGTAACATGACAAGTAGCAAGTAGTAAATATTTTAACTCAAAGATAAGGGTATCCAAAAACCTCGGATAAAGGTCTCTTGATTTATAATTTCATGAAAGTCTGTCTTACCCACACCAGGGTAAGCCCTCGATATGAAGATAAGAGTCTCTCTTGCCATCCCCACAAGCCCTAAACTTCAAGGTAGTTGGAACCTCTATCTTCCTATCACTGGAAACCCTCGATTGTACAATGTAATAATTGTTGTCGCACAATGAAAATCTGAACAAGAAGTTCAGCATGCACAAATCAATAAATCCCCTCTCTCTAGAAATCACTTAAGCAGCATGTAATCTCTAGATTGATCAAATTGTTATGAGATCTTTCAAAAGAGCTCTTATTTATAGTCACAACTCCAACGGTTGGATCCCTCCTCCAACGACCATATTTATCCTTGAATTTTGGAGGGACATGTACACATGTCATTCAAACAAATGTTAGTTAGTAACTGAATTCAAAACATTGATTTATAAACAAAACAATTGTAAGAAAAAATATGGTAACATAACTTAACTCAAATATTCAGAATGTTAGAAAATAAAAGTTCAGAGTCTAGTCAAAAATGAATTTGGAGTCTACAATACAAGGATATTCAGATTTTGTTTTCTAAGGAATTCGGAACCTGAACTCTATAGAATTCCAGAGTCTGAATTTCAAGGAAATTTGGAGTTTGGATTCACATGAATTCCGAACCTGAACTTATAAAGTTCGGAGTCAGAGTTCATGATAATTCAGATTCAGAACTCACAATGTTCGGAGTCAAAGTTTATGATAATTTGGAGTCTAAACATACAATGTTCAGAGTTTTAATTCATTAGAATTCAGAGTAAGGACTCATAAGAGTTCAGAGTCTGAATTCATTAGAATTTGGAGTCAGAACACATTAGAGTTCAGAGTCTGAATTCAGAGAACTCAGAGTCTGAATTAGGAGTCAAAAAATAGAATGCTCTTAATCTAAGTATTATATGATTCCGAGGTTTTATACATGAAACCGAATTTTACACTTAGACAAGATAATGATCAACGAGAAACATGGTAAGGAAAAATTTCCGTGGGGAAATAAAATTTTCCTTACAGAAGTAAAACACAGGGTAAAATAAAATTTTCCTTCAGATAAGGTGTTTGTGATTTTCAAAAAAATAAGGAATGGTAGTCTTAAGGAAACCCTATTGATTCAACAATCTCCCACAAACATGATGGAATGGAAAAATCATAAGGAAAACTTTATTGACTAAACAATCTCCCCCTTTTTAAAAAGCACAAACATCCTTATGAAAAAAAATATAAGGACTTAGAAAATATTTTTCTATACATTGAAATAAAACTTATCTCCCTTTACACATGGACAATGATGAATACGACTAACTTCCCCATAGGCTATGGGACATTAAGGATCATATTCTAGACTTCCTGAATGAAATGTTTCATTATATTGAGTATAGAAATATCTATAATGAAAATTCCCCTTGGATGAACTCCCCCTTACTTAGGGAGATTTATTCTTTTCATCATATTATTTTTACTTTCTCCCCCTTTGTGATTTTCAAAAAGAATTTGAGTGAATGGAAAAGAAATTATAGTACCTGAAATATTAGTACAAAGCATCCAAACAGAATCGAGCAATCAAAAATTTCATTAAAATAGGAAGAATTTGTTCAAGAAGGAAAATACAACAAAAGATTAGATTGGATCTATTTTATTTCCATTTCATGGGGTATCAATTTCTTCACTATGTTTTTCATCCTTTTGAGTTCTTAGGTCTCTTCCTCTTCTTACTTTAGGATCTAATCCTGATCCTCAACTTTATTCTATAAGGCCTTGATCTTTTCTTCTTGAGCGTTCATAGCCTCTTCCTGAGCCATCAACAACTCATCTTGCTTAACTAGCTTCTCATTGGTCTCGATCCAAAGATCCCTTTCCCTCTTCCAACATTGGGCAGCAAAATATAGCTTCCCATTCAGATCCTTTACCTCTTGAATCTATGTATTTTTCTCAATAGTTAGCTTTTCCTCAAAGCTAGTCGTAAGATCCTTGATTTTTATATCTTCAATATCAAAAGTTTCATTAACATCATCTTGAAACTCATCAAGCTCTCTCAAATATTCCACAACCATCTTTGACCAGCTAACTACTTTCTTACAAGATTTTTTGTGGGTATCGTAGTTAATGAAGAAGTTCTTGAAATCTTCCTCAAGATTTACACACTTATCCATTACCATGGATACTGAATCCAATTTTTGATTCAAGCTGCGTTGGAGCATATGAAATCTTGAGTCAATGCTTGGATAGATCAGAATGGTATCAACAAGCTTCTTCTGTGATTGAATGAAAAAAAATCATGTCCTAGGGTATGTGATTCTGAATATGAGACTCTTCATGGTGAGGGCTATTTCTCTAGCTCAACAAGATTCCTCTTCGAAGATCCACCAGCATCCTTTTTCCTTAAAAAACTTTAGTAGGTGTATAATTAACCACCTGTTTTCCCTTATATATGTTCGGAACAGCATCCTCATCCGGATACTCATGTTCGCTGTCAGACAGGTGAACAATTCTATCATCATCTATTTTCTCCTTCTCAGATCCTCCTTTAAAATATTCAGGATGAATTAAATGTTGATTATAAATTTTTTTCCTTAGATAATTTGTTCACTTCATCTTCAGCCTCTTCATCTAATCGAGGAGTAGCAAGCTTTGAAGATCCAGCTTGAGAAGTTCGTATTGATAATTTATCTGATGCACTTCCCTTCTCATGAAATTCCTCCAATTTCTTAATCAAATATTCTGTATCACTATAGATTTCTTCTTCTTGCAATTCTTCCACAGCTTCTTTCTGTTCAACAACTTTCTCCTGGGATTTTTCCAGAGTGATGAACGTTTTACACGAGGTTTCAGGTAATGCTTCTACCATGAATGTTTGTGGTACTGAAATCTTATCAGATGCTATTTCACTATCCCTTTGAAAGGATTTCACAATTTCAGCTTCAATCATCTGAGATTTTATGTTCCCATTCTCAATATTATCAATCGTAATGAGAATATGCTTCATCAAGTTGATCTTCCTTTGGTTTACAAAGAAGTCCAAAATGTACATATCACTCTTCTTCAATGTGTCCTTGTCACCCTTTCTTGGAATGATAAAACCCTGAACCCATAATTCAAGGACCTGATTATTTGTAGACAAATGATAAATCTTTGATGTCTTTACATATAAATGTGCAAGACACCCCCTAACTTTCACTTTGAAAAAACTTCTTTGTACATACCGAAACTTATGGGAACAGAACTCATCTTCCCCATCAAATGGAACTCCAACAAAATTGGATGGCTTTGTATATGATAGAGAATAGGTCATACCATAGCTTTGAAAGGAAAATGTCTTTATGCTTTCTACCTTAAAGAAACTAAATGATTCATATAACTCAATAAATAGATCCAGATATACCAAATCTTGTGCCCCTGGCATTGATATACACACACTCTCTCGTCCTTTGAGTTTGATATTCTTTGAGATTATAGAATCATACTAGTTGAAGAAATTTGGATGCACCAACCTCTCTCTGTAAATATGCCACTCCAAAATCAACTAGTGTTAACATCTCTTGAGAAGGAACTTCACTAGACATTCAGATTTGAGCATGATTTGAGAGGTTTAGAACGGGATTTTGAAAGAGGGAAGAGCTTCGTCACACAAAGGATTGAAATCGATGTTGGAAAACCCTTTAAGGGTCCTTTATATAGGTTTTTAAAGCTATGGTTCAACTACCCTGGTTGATCCAACGGCTGACAAACCTTTTGATAAGATCTGACGGTTGAGATGAAGCCACAAGGAAATCTTGATAGAATCCGATCTTTGGAGGTTTTTTAAGAGAAACATTCTAATTTAAGGAAACTAGATTTAGAAAAATTTAAAACACAAAAGAAAATACAATCATGTAATAGATGAATAAAAAAACATAAGAAAAAGACATACCTTTCGGATTTCCAGGAAGATTACTTGAAATTGGTAATATTCTTCTTGAAAGACTTTAGATTTCAAAAAAAAATTGACTACGAAAACCTTCATTATGAAAATTTCAAGTACGAAATTGTTCTTTACGAAAGTTTCAAGTACAAGAAATTTTGAAAACTTCATTATGAATTTTTTTGAAAAGTTCATTACGAAATTTTTTGAAAACCTCATTACGAAAAATTTGAAAACATCCTTACAAATTTTTTTGAAAACATCATTACAAAAAAATTTCAATCTTTATTAATTTTTTTTGAAAACATAGTTACAATTTTTTTTGAAAACATCATTACGAAAAAATTTGAAAACTTCATTAATTTTTTTTTGAAAACTTCATTACAAATTTTTTTGAAAACTTAATTTCGAATTTTTTTGAAAACTAACAAGAAAATGTACTCCCCCTATGAAAAAGAGTTTATTACTGTAAGTATATTGGTTCAACATGAAGTTAATATGGAATATTACCTTACGATTATCATTCATATCTTCTGTTTAATGTATTCAAATGTATCGGAAGGTAATGATTTTGTGAAAATATCAGCAAGTTGATCTTGCGTTCCGATAAATTAAAGAATGATATCTCCTTTCTATGTGTGATCTCTAAGAAAGTGATGCCTAATATCTATGTTTTTTTCATGAGAGTGATGTGCTGGGTTTTTACTAAGGGAAATGACACTTGTATTATCACACAAAATTTGTGTTTTGGTAAAACTCATACCATAGTCTATGAGTGTGTGTTCCATCTACAACACTTGAGCACAACAACATCCAGCTATTACATATTCAGCTTTAGCAGTGGAAAGTGCTACTGAGTGTTGATTCTTGAATTACCAAGAAACTAATTAATCTACAATGAAATGAAAAGTTCTAGATGCATTATTTCTATCCATTCTACTTCCACCAAAGTCAGCATCTGAAAATATTTTTAGAACAAAATCATTTCCAGAAGAGTAAAAGAGTCCTAAATCCATGGTTCCCATTAAGTAGAGAAGAATTATTTTCACTGCCTTTAGATGAGATTACTTAGTATTGGATTGATATCTTGCACATAATCATACTGAAAACATTAAGTCTGGACGACTAGATTTAAAGTAAATTAAACGTCCTATCATACCTCAAAAATAAGTTTGATCTACTGGTTTCCCAGCTTCATCAAGATGAAGTGTTTTTTAGTTACCGATGGGAGTACTTATAATATTATTTTTTCGTATCCATACTTTTTAAGAAGATATTTAATATACTTATGTTGGGATATATAGATTCTTTCTGTTTTTTGAGAAATTTGAAAACCAAGGAAAAATGTTAACTCACCAATCATACTCATTTCAAACTCAGATTTCATTAGATCTGCAAAGGAATCAGTTAAAGATTGCTGATTTGAACCAAATATAATGTCATCAACATAAATTTGAACAATAAAAATGTTCTTCGTATCATTATTTATAAAAAGGGTTGGATCTGCATTTCCTTTAACACAATTATTTTGAAGCAAAAATCCTATGAGTCTATCATACCAGGATCGAGGGGCTTTCTTAAGTACATACAAAGCTTTGGTAAGTCTAAAAACGTGATCAGGATGTTTCGTATTTTCAAAACCAGGAGGTTGTTCAACAAAAACATCCTCTTTAACATAACCGTTAAGGAAATCACATTTTACATCCATTTTAAAAAGTTTAAAATCGAATAATTCTTTAATGTCATGTTAGATATGAATATATTCAAGTCTAGATACTAGAGCATAGGTTTTTTAATAGTATATTCCCTCTTGTTGATTATAGCCTTTAGCAACTAGTCTAGCTTTATTTCTTACTATGGTTCCATTTTCATCACACTTATTTCTGAAGACATATTTTACTCCAATAACAGAAGTTTCCTTAGGTCTTTCAACTAAGGTCTAGAATTTATTCTTTTAGAATTCATTTAGTTCATCTTTCATAGATTTTATCCAATCATAATCACCTAAAGCATCATTAGTGCTTTTTGGTTCTAATGGGGAAAGGAATGATAGATATTCTACTTCATTTCTTAAGGAACTTAAAGTCCTTACAGTTTGATTCACATAACCAATGATACTATCACTGGGATAATTCTTATGAAACACCTGATTGGGGTTTTGTAAAACCTGTTCATCAACATAGGGTAGGAAATCTTCTAGGGTAAATGATTCATAAACATTTTCTTGGGCATTTTTCTTATTATAAGGATCTTCTAACAAAGGTTGATAATCAGTTTTTGAAAACACATCCAAAGATGTAGGTTGGGGTTGTTTAAATACAAAAGGATCATTTTCATCCGATTTCATAAGTACTGTCTCTTCAATAGTAAAAGTGATTTTATTGAAAACTCTATAAACCTTAGAAGTTGCAGAGTAGCCTAAGGAAATTCCTTCATCAGATTTTGGTGCGAATTTGGGAAGATAATCTTTAGTATTCAGAATGAATACCTTGAAACCAAAAACCTTGAAGTAGGAATGTTTTGGTTTTCTACCATTCCATAACTCATAAGGAGTTTTATTAAGGAAAGTTCTAATTAAAACTCAATTTATAGTATAACAAGCGGTACTAGTAGCTTCAGACCAAAAATTTCTTTCTATAGAATATTCACTATACATGGTTGTTGTTATCTCTTGAATAATTCTATTTTTTCTTTCTACAAAACCATTCTGTTGATGAGTTCTTGGTGCTGAGAAATTGTGAGTAATGCCTTTTCAACTACAAAAAGTTTCAAAATCAGAATTTTTAAATTTTCCTCCATGATCCCTATGAATATTTTTCAATGGATTTTTTTCTTATTTTTAACTTGGGATCTAAAAATTTTAAAATATGAGAAGGCTTCATACTTATTTTCTAGAAAATAGACCCACGTAAATATAGTGTAGTCATCAACGAAAAAAATAATAATATATGACTCCAATGCTTCCAGTTTGTATAGGACTAAAGAGATCCATATGTACTAATTGTAATGCATCAGTAGTTGAGACTTCATAGACTGATTTAAAACTTGATTTATGTTGGTTTCCATATTGACAAGGGTCACAAACTTTTGAAAAATCAATTCTATGCTCTGGTAGATCCTTAACTAATCTTTTCTTAGAAAGTTTGCATAGGTTCTTAATGTTACAGTGAACTAACCTTCTACAACACAACCGAGAATTATATTCCATTGCACTAAGGCAAGGTAGATCTTGGCTCCTAAGATCATCTAAGTTTAGTAAATATACATTCATTTCCTATGCGCAGAAAGAATAAACGCTTCATTGGAATTGTGTACTAATCACCTTTCATTCCTAAAATTCACAAGGTAACCTTCATCACATATTTTTCTTATACTGATGAGATTGTGATTAAGACCCTTAACAAATAAAACATTTGAAATCAATGTTTTTGCAAGAAGAATGATATTTCCTATACCAATAATTTATCCCTGAGCATTATCTATGAAAGTTACTTTTCCTCCTTTCTTCTTGATAATCCTTTCACAGTAGTTTTTGTTACCAGTCATATGTTGGGAACATCCACTATCTATGTACCAGGTATTGTTGTTGGTTCTTTCTCTATATTCCTGAAAACAAAAGAGTCAGACTTTCGGAATCCAAACATTCTTGGATCTATAAATTTTAGAAAGAAAAATATTAGGTACCCACATTTTCATAGGAAATTAAGATTTATGAAATCGCCAAGAATGAGTTTTTTTAAGGAACATTTTTTTCCCAATTCCCACTTTATTGAAACTTAGTACAGAATTGAGCACATTGAGGAACAAAATAATTGTTGCTAAAAATTGGTTTAGAACTAGTATAAGAAAAACCATAATTATTCTTTAATGGTCATATTTGAGAATACATATTACCAAAAGTTTCCTTACCTAAGGTAAAGTTTGACAAACACTTCCTCAAGTAAACAATTTTGGATTTCAGTTTTATAACCAAGTTCTTCTCTTCTAAATAATTTCATTTGGAACTAGATTTAGGCTCCAAAACATTTTTCTTAGAAATTACGTTTTCTATATCTTTAGAAAGATTATTATTCTCTGAATTTACTTCCTCACTTTTTTTGTAAATACTTTGTAAATCAACAATTTTATTATCAAGATTTTTAGAAAGATATGATATTTCCTTAGTAAGAATAGTATTCCAAGAATTTTTCATATCAAGATTTTTCATGTGTTTTTAATTATCAATCTCAAGAAGCTTAGAAAACCTAAAAACTTTTTCATAGGTAGGTAATGTATTATCTTAATCCGATGAATATTATTCATCTGAAGAGTTATAGTATTTACTGTCACTATAGTTTGTATTTAAATAAACATTGGTCATTGATTCAACATTGTGCACCTTATCCTCTAAGCAGTGATTGTCAATTGGTAGTCTGACTAATAGACCAAGATTATTCTTTCCAGAATATTCACAATCTGATGATTCATCTGAAGAGTCACCACCACTGGAACTCTAGGTGTCATTAGCTTTCAAGACTTTATTAGCTTTACCTTTAATGTACCTCTTTCTATTTCTCTCAGAATACATTTCCATTCTTTCATTTCTCTTAATCATTGGACAATCATGCCTTATATGTCCAACTCTCTTGCATTCATAACAAGTTACTTCTGAATATTTCTTATCTTTTAATTATTTTTTCTTTTATCTAGATTGAAAATTATTCTGTCCAAAAATCTTTTTCATCCTTCGATCAAGATTTTCTAATTCATTTTATGAAGATTCACTTCAACTAGATTTGGATTGAATAAAAATCTTATTATATTTGGATCTACTAACTCTTTCAGGAGTCTTGGATTTCATATGATTTAATGTTTTAGTAAAAGAAACACTTCCTTTCCCATTTTTCTTCATTACATTCTCATCATCTCTCTTCATTCTGGTCACATGTTGAAGAAGAGTTCCAAAAATATCATCAAGATAAATATGAGTAACCTTTTTGTTTTCATCAATAGAAGTTCTCTTGGATTCCCATTCATTGGGCATAATTTATATGATCTTATCAACAAGAGATCCATCATCTAATACTTTCTCACCCATGGCTTGTAAAATATTCACAATAGTCATCAATCTTTGTTGAACCTTACATATGGGTTCTACATAAGGAAAGAAGAAACCATGATATTCAGCTATGAGCATGGCTCTTCTAGTTTCAATAACTTTGGACGTTACAAAGTGAGTAACTTCAAGTTTCTTCCAAATACAATTTTATGCTTCACAAGATGAAATTTGGCTATATATATTTCTCTTCATAGAACAAAGAAAAGTATTGCGTACCTTATAATTCAGTTGATATTAATGCCTTTCTTGATTAGTGAAGGTACTAACTATCTTGTTATGGATTTTATATCCTCTAGTAAGAATAACAAAATTATCAACTCCAGTATTGATAATAAAAGTCTTCATGCGTTATCTCCAATATTCACAATCATTCCCATCAAAAATAGGTGGTCCTGTTGGATTGAGATTGTCTATGGAACCAACATTGATTCCTGCCATTTTAAAGAAAAACTCTTTCTACACAAACTTGTTATCAATAAAAGTTTGTAAGCAAGGAAAATATTCCTCATCAAGGAAAATATAGAACAAGAGTATCTCTAAGAAAAAAAAATTAATCCGAACTTTATGAGTCTGAAAAAATGATTCTGAAAAAGAAAAAGATGAATTCTCTACTGAATCTAATCGTGAGATTAATTCACATTGAACCAATGCTCTGATACCAATTGTTGAGATGGTATGTGAGTGTGATATACTCTATAATACCAATTGTAGGATCGAAATAATAGAGTTACTGAATAAGGTATCTCATGAAACTCAAAATACAAGAGGGGGGGGGGGTGAATTTTATTCTTTTAAAAATTCATTTGGAACATTTAATGATTGTTATGTTTAACAAGGTTAAACAAGGTAATTCAAAAAACCTCTAAGTTCTAAACACTTTATTGATTCTGGAAATATGATTCCAAGAAAGTGAATCTGGAAAGATGGTTCCAGAAATGAATCTTAAGGAAAGTATACAAAGATAAAGATTCTACCTTAAAGCGTATAGAATCTTACAAAAGCAGAGTACAAGTATAAGATAGTTATACTTTCCTCAAAAAATAAAATGAAGTGGAAAACTTGTAACATAACAAGTAACAAGTAGTAAATCTTTTAACCCAAAGATAAGGATATCCAACAACCTTGGATAAAGGTACCTGATTTATACTTTATAGAAATTATGTCTTACCCACACCAGGGTAAGACCTCGATACGAAGATCAGAGTCTGTCTTGCTACCCCTGCAAGCCCTCAACTTCACGGTAGTCGGCACCTATGCCTTCCTATCTCTGAAAGCCCTCAATTGTACACAATAACAATCGGAGTCTCACAAAGTAAATCTGAACAAGAAGATCAGTACACAGAAATCAATAATTCCTCTGTCTCTAGAAATCACTTCAGTTGCATGTAATCTCTACATTGATCAACTTGTTATGATCTCTTTCAAATGAGATACTATTTATAGGCCCAACTCCAATGGTTGGCTCCCTCCTCCAATGGTCATATTTATCATTGAATTTCAGAGGGACCTATAAACATGTCACTCAAAAAATGGTTAGTTAGTAACTGAATGCATGACATCATTTTATAACAAAAAAAATGTATTAAAAAATATAGTTACATAACCAAAATTAAATATTCGGAATGTAAGGAAATAAAAGTACAGAGTCTCGTCAAAAATGAATTTAGAGTCTATAATACAAGGATATTCAGATTCGATTTTCTAAGGAATTAGGAAACGGAACTCTATATAATTATAGAGTCTGAATTTCAAGGAAATTCAGAGTCTGGATTCACAAGAATTTGGAACCTAAAATTACAAAGTTCATAGTCAGATTTCAAGAGAATTCAGAGTCAGAACTCACAGAGTTTGGAGTCTGAGTTCATGAGAATTTGGAGTCTAAACTTACAAAGTTCAGAATTTGAATTCAATAAAATTCAGAGTCAGGGCTCATAAGAGTTCAGAGTCTGAATTCATTAAAATTTAAAGTTAGAACTCACAAGAGTTCGGAGTCTGAATTCAGATAACTCGGATTCTGAATTCGGAGTCTGAAAACAAAACTCACTTTATCTAAGTATTATATGATTTTGAGGTTTTAGATGTGAAACCAAATTTTACACTTAGAAAATATAATGAACAATGAAAAACATGGTAAGGAAAAATTTCCTTGGGGAAGGAAAATTTTTCTTTATAGAAGTAAAACATAGGGTAAAATGAAATTTACCTTGAGATAAGGTGTTTTTGACTTACAAAACAAGAAGGAATGATAAAGTCATTATGAAACCTTATTGACTCAACAATATCCCCAAACATGGTGGAATAGAAAAGTCGTAAGAAAAACCATATTGACTCAACAACTGGGATTTAAAAAATAATATGGGAATAATAGAAATTTCATTAGTAAAGATTTATTTTTTAATAATCCCATGAATAAATTATTTAAATTAAATTGGGTGCCAAATTTATTTACTATTATTCTAGTTGGAACCATGTTAACATGGTTACAAAAATAGTCTTTTTTATTTTTTAATTTAAGGATATCTACTTAGAATTATCATTGTATCTTGATAAGGGGTTCTCTAGGTAAAGGATAGGTGATATTTAAATATTTCCATCATTTAATTTATGTGATGGTGGTCTTGTCACATTTGTAGACAACTCTAAATCTATAATTAAATGTTTATGTGAAGTTGGTTTTTCTAAAACACTAATTATTTTAAAATTACTATATTTAACTTGTTTAAAACATAATGTAATAAGTATATAATAGTTCTGTTATGGTGTAATAAATGTTAATTTTGAAAATGTTGAGTTTATTGTTCTAATTTAGTTTTAAAAATAAGATAGAAAAGGTATACACTATTTATTTATCTAATGTAACAAAAAATGGTAAGTGTTTTGAGGATGTATAAATATAAGAAATTATGCTGAATAAGAGTCTTGGGAATGAAAGACCATGATTTTTCATAAACTATCAAATCATGAATATGTGTTGCAAAAATTCAAGTTAAATACAATTGATTACTTCATGTGTGATTCCTGTTTAAAAGTTAAGAAACAAAAAGAAATATTTAAATCTATAAATAACATTAGTACTTACAGATGTTTAGAAATTTTAAATCATGGCTTTTTTTGGACCTATAAAACATATTATTTTTGGTGGTATGAAATATGTATATGTTATTTGGTACGTTTATATTAAATCCTTATGGATTTAATTATTATCTCATAAAAATGAAACCTTAAAAAAAATTATGATTTCTGTAAGATTATTCAAAAATTTCAAAAATTTATTTATAATATCTGGAAAAAGAGATAGTGTTTTTGAATTTTGGAATTTATAATTTGATGAATTCTATGAAGAAAATAGAAATATATATTTTTTCTCTTCCACTAGGACTCCAAAACAGAATGGTGTGGTAAAAATAAAGAACTATTGTGTTAAAGAAATGTTTAGGTCAATGCTAATGGAATTTACTATACATAAATACATTTAGGGAGAATCTGTAAGTATAACTTACAATGTTTTTAATAGAGTTTTTATTATTCTTTTCCTAAATAAGAACCTTTAATAATGATTTAAAAGGATTAAACCTAAAGTTTCATATTTTGGGGGTTTTTTCTATAAGTATATATCATAAATAAATGATAATATAGGAAAATTGGATTGTAAAATTAATGAGGACATATTTTTAGGATATTCTAATGATACAAAATAATATTTAGTTTTCAATAAGTAAAATATAGTTAATGAAGAATATGTCCATGTTAATTTTAATGAAAATAATTCTAATAAGAATGATTCTGAACAAAATAATAAAAATTATGAATTTATAGAATTTAATTTTGGTAAAGATAATGGACAAGATAATGAGAATGTACCAGTTGAGGGGGAGCACATATCTTCTTAAACAGATACAAAGGATTGAAATGATCTTAAATATCATCCAAATGAAAAATTTATTGAAAATATATAACCTGGTATTTATACCAGAAAATCTATTTTACTTTTCTATGAAAAATTAGATTTTGTTGTTGATATTACCCTTTCAATGTTAAAAATTATTCAATTTATTCAAATTTGAATAATCCTATTACTGATAGATTAAATCAATTTGAAAGGAATAATCTGTGGTATTATATTTCTTTTCAAAAAGATAATACAATTATAGGAACTAAGTGGATATTTCATAATCAACATAATGATTCTAGAAACATAGTTAAAAATAAAGCAAGACCAGTAGCCCAGGGTTATTCCCAAGAAGAGGTAATTGGCTTTGAAGATTTATTTTCTACTATTTATAGGATATATGAAATTATAATTATGTTAGATAATTATTATTTTTAAAATATATAATTATTTCAAATAGATGTAATGAATTCCTTTTTAAATGTAATAATTATAGAGGAAGTGTATGTTAGACAACACCCTAAATTTAAAAGTGATTCGTTTCCGAATCATTTTTAAACGTAATAAATCTTTACTTGGTCATAATAATTCTCCACGATCATGGTATAAAAGACTAACATAGTTTTTATTACAATATTATTTCGTTTAAGTTAAGATTGATCAAATATTTTTTGTAAAAATAGTTTCAAATGGTACACTGATTATACATATATATGTTGATGATATAATATTTGTTTCAACAAATGATTCTCTATGTAATGATTTTCTAAACTAATGATAAGAAAAATTGACATGAGATTAATGGGATAAATAAATTTTATCTATGGTTTACAGATTAATAAAATGAAAGATGGAGTTTTCTTAAATCTATTTTACTATTCTAAGGAAATTTTAAAAAGATTTGGACTTGATTGAAGTAAGTCTATAAAAAAAATCTATGAATAATAATTCCAAATTGGACTTAGATGAGTCTGGAAAGTCATTTGATATTAAACTATATAGAGGTATGATAGACAATGTATAATATCTCACGTGATCTAGAATATACAAAGTGTTCAATGTTTTTTTATGTTCTTGGTTTCAGTCTAAACCTAATGAATGTAATATAAAATATAATAAAAGAGTAATTAGATATATCTAGGGGAATATTTTTATTGAATTATTCTATTGTAATGATATTTTTATTGATCTACTATATTAATCTTATTCTAACATTAGAGGTTGCAGAATTGACCAGAAAAGATCAACTATTATGTGTCATTTATTATTAAAACATTTATGTACATTGAGTTCTAACAAAAAACTATTAATAGAATTTCAAACAGCTCAGTATGAATTTGTTGTTGTTTCTAGTTTCTATTCCTAATGTATTTGGATTAAACAAACACTGTATAATTCTAATATAACTTTTGATAAAATTTCTATTCACTATGATAAATCAAATAATATCACAATTTCTAAGAAACCTATTCAACAATCTCAAAATAATGACATATTTTTTATATTTCATTTTCATAGGGACCAAGAATATAAAGGTGATATAGGTTTAGAGTTTGTTTCTATTGAGAAACAAATAGCTAAGATTTTCAAAAAACCCTTTGATTATGTTAAATTTTAGAAAATGAAGCATGAATTGGATATGCTAGAAGATTAAACTATCTAGTTAGTATAATCACTGATATTAAATATATTTTAAATTGTTTCTAAAATTGAATGTGATTTCTCTACTATGATTAAATTATAATTATATATTACTATCTAAAATGAATTGTTAAAGTATTACTGTGTCTTAATTTTTTCATTATATAAATATTTTATCCATATTTTTACTCTAATGACAATATTACACTCGGTTGATTTTTACGTAGTTGATTTTACTTAAAAGGGAGGCTCTTTTCTATATTAAATTTTAATATACATTTTAATCAATTTCAAAATAGGTGGATTTTTTATTAAAATTTAATAAATGTTATGTTCTATAATTTAAATAATGGTGGAGTTTTTTAGTATTTGAAATTTGTTTTAATAATGTAATAATGTTCTTTGTTTTGATAAATTATTATCTCATCACATGAAATTACATTGAAAATTGTTCTAAAAATTAATCATATATCATTACATGTTTTAATGATGTTAATTATTTAATGAATATTGATGTGTTTATTAACAAAAACATTTTGACCATCCCTATGAACCTCTATGAATATCAGTAAAAACACTTCTAGGACCCAAGGGGTTAACCCCATTGGAGGACCTTCCATAGGTTTTCCACACTGAGGTTATGAGGACTGTGCATGTGTATAAGGCGCGTATAATATCCCTAAAAGGTGCATGGGTTGGGCCTAGTAAGCTCAATTGGCCATGGACCGTGGTGTGTGATGGTGTGAATGGCACTGATCCCCTATTTGAAGATATAATGAAAGGAATCCATGAGTCGTACGACTTACTACACAATCAACACATCTCCAAATTTATGTGGGACAAGCCAGTCATGACAGTTTTTAGTCGAGTTAAAAAGATCCAATATGATTTTGGACATTAGATTAGATATTTTTAAACTGTCTAATCAGTGTTTTGATATCCCATGTATCGTTATGATATCACATGAATATCCTCTTAAAATTTTCAATTATCTTTATCATTTATAAACTTTTTTTATGTGTCCCAAAGTTTAGTGTCATGACTATCATCATCGAACACAATGACCACATGGATCACCTTAAAGGCAGTGGTGGAACTCCTTCTTTTGTCTTTATTAGAGTGTTTTGACTTCACACCTCCAGTTTCATTCAATGGTAGATCATCTTTCAACCAGTAGAATATTTTTTCCACTGATATGTCACATCCACCAGTAGATATATTCTCTCCCATGGTAGATCTTATATCTTTCCAGGACCAATAGATATTGAATCATCAAATGTTCATTAAAATGATCAACCATTGGTTTTCATTGATAGATCGATATCCACATGTAGAGGTACATCCTCTGGTAGACTGAACACCATAGATATATGTATCTTCACTAATAGATTATACCAACAGTGGATCATTCAGTATAGTTTGTCCATGAATTCCCATAGTTCAGTTTGTATTTCACTAGTATATCTCATTATTCAACTCTCTATTAATCTAACATTATATATCCACTGATAGATCTCTTTAAAACCACTGGTAGATCCCCCATTACAAATAGAAATAGTAGATCAACACACCGTTGGACACCAACAATAGATCAATCCACTCTTCAACACCAATGATAGATCAATCCATCAATAGAAACTAATGGTGGAATAATCCACCTTTTTAAAAGACCACTCCCATCATGAGGTTTGACAAATTTAAATTATTGTTCCCTTTTAAACTGAGAAACTATTTAGCTAGAGTTAGTTAAGGTCGGTCCCATAGGGAAAACATATTAGAAATTAAAATTGTGATTCAGAGAGTCTCAACTAATTATCTAGACAAAAATGATTGAAGGGAACAAGATGAAAAAGTGAAACAATTTGTGAAAATGAAATTAAAATATAATAAATGACATAAAAGTTATGAAGAAATCATGTCATGGTTGAAAATAGATTAAGGTTATTTCAATAATCATTATTTAAAATGAAAATTATTAATGATAAAATTTTACCATGATTTTTATATTAATTGTTTGTTTTTTATTCTTATAACAAACACTTCTAGAATTAAAAGGTCAATCCCTTGGTCTTTTTATTAACCACATAAAACACATTTAAGACATTTACCCCATAAATAGTGGAAAAGAGCTCCCCCAATGTTCATGGGTTATCCCATTTCAACTACTTTAGTTTTTTTACATTGGTGTTATTCTGGGTCCAATACGACACCAACAACAAATGTGGAGTCCGATTCATTAAGGTAATTGTTAGAAAAAATCATAATAAAATAAACACACTATAATTGGAACTAAAATAAAATCATAATATTTATTTCAAATCTAACATAAAAACATATCCTCTTATGTATATTTCCATGATGTTCAGAGTGAGAAGAAGTTAATCCCCTACCATAGATACAAGAGGACTAAAGAGTGAAATGGGAATTACACTAAAAAAATGAAAACAAAAAGAATAGACAAATTTCAGATTCAAGGACGATTGAATGGAAATGAGACTACACCTACCCCTTGGATATCCAACCTAGTACTCAGAGGACTTTCTCTCAGTTTATAGAAAACTAAACTGCACAGTCTGTGTCCAAAATTAAACGTCGTGTACTCAGATTAATTCCATTTTTTTCAGTTTCTCATCTTATAGGTGATCTGTTACATGAACCATTGATTTATATGTGTTGGTGGTGAGTGGGGGAGGGTACAAGGAATTTTGTTCCAAGATACATGGCATGTAGAGTTTTTTTCAGCCACCACATACTTATGGAAGGGCATACAAGGCTGGTGAACAGTGAATAAAAAGCGTTTTGTCTCTGGCCGGCTACATGGGCATGTACTCTGGTTGGCTGAACTATGTTTTAGAAGTGGTACATGAAATGTGTTTATAATGTACATGCCATTTATATTTCAAATTTTATTTCTATCACTCCCTATTTGTGACTTTTGATAGAGTCTCAATACAAGTCACCAAAAAAACTGAAAAAAATCTTTTTATCCACAAAACAAGTGAATTCATATAAAAATTGTTTTTACTCTCAATAAAATGTATGTAAAGGTAAGAAAAAACTAGAAACAACATACTCCCACAACTTAGTCATTTTCATTCTCTTAAGGGAAATCTTAGCATCCAATTAATATAATCAAAAATCTAAAAAGGGAACCATTAAATTAATTATAATTATAAATATTATAGCCATAACAGTGGATTTTAAAAGGCACAAAATATATTTCAATTTAAAATATATCCTAATGATTCCTATTATGTAATTAAATTAAATAAATTTTCTTATTTTAGTTAAATATTTCAACTTTTCATAAATATACATTCCACTTTATGATTTACGTCAGCCTAAAATAACACACTCATCACTGAAGATCAATTAGTTAGGGTTATGAACAATCTCAAGTATATTCAATCAATCCATATGTTTAATAGTATTACCATTCTTCACTTATAAATAAAATAACAAAAATAATGATGTCTTTGGATAATGTTCAATTGATTCTGATGTTATGGGTAGGTTGGTAAAGATGTGAAAAAAATAAACTCATAGGCTTGAAAAAAGAGTCTCATTTATTAAAAAACCAAGCATCATATTTAAAAACAAATATCTATGAAAATGATTCCTTATCAATATCTCTACAAAGTAAACTTCACAATGATATTCCCTTACCAACATGGGTTCATAAACCATCAATAAGTATAATTAATGAACAAGATCCTCTTTTGAATTATTACCACCATTTTTTATTTTTATTGGGATCACATAGGAATACCATGAAAAGTGGTTTTGGAACCCTTCTACCCAAATGAAAAAGTTTCACTCTCCCCCACACCTAATTTCATGGTCTCTCACCAAAATATACCATGAATGACCAAACTATCAATTTAAATATCAAATGAATAATCCTGTAATATTATAAAATAATTAGGGTCGGAAGGATACATATACTTGTTTTGTGACTTCCTATCAAGGATGATCATGAATTTTATGGGTTTTATAGAGGTAAGATATATGTTAGGTCTCAAGGTCAAAGGGACTAAAAATAACAATCAAATTCCTCAACCATTTCAATGTGATTCAAAATCATCATTTCTTGAAGAGAAATACTCACAAGTTATAGTAGTATTTCTTATCCCAATAATATCTCAAGAAAGATGGTATAAGAAAGAATATGTAAAATTTCTTAGAATACCTCTCTAGAATGAGGTTAATAATGGTTCAATCATGTCATGAGATGAATAAAAATGATCTCTATAATAAATTTAAATGGGAATGATTTGGAATAAATAAATCAAACTATATCAACAATCATTTTTAAAATATGTTAAAATTAAAATAAGTGTTAATCTTTTAGAATTCGTCGATATGTATTTATTATTTATAATTATATTATATCAAAAAATTCCACATTTTAGAATATTTCATATTTTAATGATTTCATTTATACGGGTTTAATGGAAAATACCAGTGTAGTCAAGAGACTCTACCCCACACTAAATACTACACATGGTCCTCCATGTGAACCACTAAGGAAGAGAGGAGGATGTGGGAGAATTCTACTAGGAAAAGGAAAGGGGAAGTAGTAAAATAAGAAATCTAAAGAAAAGTAACTAAAATTAACATGATGATAATAATTCCATCATTATGAGCCTAAAAATATAGAAGGAAATTGAAAGTGAGATTCCCGTGTTGTTCTAGAGTAACTGTGATTGTTGATGAAGTGGAAAAGAAATTCAACATGGATACAAAATCGTCACATCATAGGAAAAAGGAAAAAGAGAAATATAATAAAATAAATTAGAAAAAATATTTATTGTGTCACCTATGAAGAGGAACTCTCTGATATAGTGGGATATTATAGAGTAGGGATAGTGGCAGCGATAGATATAGGTGCATGGTCCTCGTTCGGTGGGGTGGTCTCTACTAGTACATCCAGACTGAGAGAAGTATGAGTGGCATGTGTAATAATAGTAGATAATAGAATGGAATCAATGCATAGAGATATAATCAAGACCTTTAATGCCGAAGGATGAGGATATAATCGAGGAAAAAGTGTTGGTGGGAGGGGAATGCGTAGGTGGTGAATAATGTGTCCCAACATCCCCTCTATCTTCTCGAGGCACTTATACATGTCATCATGATGACACTCCATGGTGTTCGGGTAGGGGTCCAAGTGTCAGGTATAGGGAGATTGGGAGATTGGTCATGGGTGAGGGTAGAGGTTGGGATATTGATTCACCATAAGAAGATGGAATAGACGAAGAATATGTAAAGAAGGATGATGTGGGTTGGGATAGTGAAGTAGATCCTCTGATTGATGGGGTGGTACCGAGTCGGCCAAACCCTTAGGGGATGGTGGGTCATATCTCACCAAAGGTGGGGATGGGGCATCCTGTATGGGTAAAAAGGTGTCTCCTTTCCTCTTGACCATCCTCATGAATATAATCATGATGAATTCAATCATATAGGGAAAATATTAGCGGTATTGAGGAATATATGGCTTAACCACCACTAGAGAGTGTGCCAACTACATATAATACGATATTCAATTTTGGTTTCCATGATGGCATTGATCACAGAATGAAAGTAGGAGGTGGTAAGGTAGGGGAGGTCAGAGTAATCATGTTGTAAAATTCATGTAAGGAGCTCCAAGTCGCATATAGACATGAATCCTATTTCATCATGGTGAGGGAAATTAATGGCACTAAATAAATAAGGGATGAAAAAAAGGAAGTGGAAATGATGAGGGTTCTCTTCTATGATGTGAGAGCATGCTAGTGGTCATGTCTAGAATGATAACTCCAAACAGAAATGAGGCCAGAACAATCCATACTGGTGAGGGTGGAAACAATGGGTGGGGTGGCTAGATGGGGTTGGAAGCCACACCCTCATACAAACTCCACAATGGTAAGGGAAATGTGGCATCCAACCTATAGGAATTTATGTGGAAAAAATGTACACGACATGTGTGAGGTGTAAACTACATGTTTGAGTATGTGGGGACCTAGCCATGTACAGATGGGACATGACGTCTACCAACAAGTGGTAATAAATAGAGTACACAATTTGTTGTGATGGAATATATTCCATGAATTATAAAATGGGTAGTGATCCAATGTACCTGTCCTAACATGACCAAGTTTTTCAGGAGACTGGGTACACGATAGGTACCTAACGCACACACCATGTATTTGATAAGGAAAGTATATCCATGTAGGTGTGTTTACATTGGTTTGGTTAAGGACAGGTATGTAACACCCTAATAGTTTATCAGAAGTATATATTTTTTATGTCTTATGTTATACGCAACATCAAAATAATCTTTCACTACACACAACAATAGTTTGGCTTGCTTTACACGCAATCGTGACCTTCCACAATAGCGTGTGTTTTACGCAATACCGAGTTTCACTAAACAACGATATGTTATTAAATTATTATATTAACAAGCTATTATGAATAGTAATACCCCATTTTTTAAATTTTTTAAATTTCATCTTTCAAAATGGACTTCATTTTTGGATTCGGAATATCAAAATTATCCTAGGGTGAAATTTTGGTATTTTTGTGAAAACTTCCAATTTTTGATGAATAGTGAAAATACTAAGTTATTGGTTAAAACGAATTTTTATTTAAATAATAATATATTTTATTTAAATTTATTTTAGGTCAAAATATATACATAATACTTATATAAGTTCAATTTAATTCATTGAAGTCATTTTATAATAATTTTAGATATATAAAAAATTTATCGAACTTTTCATCGTATTTTACCCACCTCCTAGGAGATTTTGCAATTGTACATAAAACATAATTTTACCATTTCTGTGAGTTGAATTTCAAAAATCCAAGAGACACAGTTAATATTGATGCGTAAAATGTGGTTCAATAAGATAAAAATAATTTTTGGTGAATAGTAACTTTTTACTTTTATTGACCACAGTTAAAAGTAAATAGGGTAATTAAGGGTAAAAATGATATTATTATTACCCTAAAACATGTTATAATTCTATCGGAAAAGTGTAATTCAACCAAAAACAACCTTATAATGAAACTATGACCGTTTATGTCTACTTGGATTACATTAGGACACTTATTATTATTTTGTTTAAAGAAGTTTTAAAAGAGTTAAAATCAAATTTTAATGAGTAAACAAATTTTAATATAGGTTTATACATAAGATAAATTCGACTATAAATATTCAATAGAAATATAAAAAGATTTCCTTAATAATGGTGTTTTATTTATAATTTTTAAACATTAAATAATTTAATTTATTTATGACACAATGATGATGCAATAATTACCTTATTAATGAAATATTAACATAATTGATGTTATAAATACCAAATAAATTTAATGTGAGACTTTTTATGAATTACACTAATTTTATAGGTTAATATGAGATGTTAGTATTTATTTAATTAAATGTTTTATATCTTATCATGCTATTATTAGTTTCACAAAAATCAATTACCAAATAGTTTCAAAATTGACATAAAATAGTTATTAAAAAATATATTATATTATTAATTGTTATTATATTCCTAAAAATATAAGGTTAGAAAAAATGACATAGATAAGGTTATATATATTAATAATTAACCACTTTGGATTCTTTTGGATTTTTATAGTAAGTTTATTAACCATATAGTGTAAGAAAACAAGAAGGCACGGTAAAAGTTAAATTTTTTAACTTAGAGTTAAATCTAAATAATAAGGTTAAAATAGTAATATAAACTTGTCTAAAACCTATTGGACGAGATTATTTCGACCCATAACCACTTTAGCTTCTAAATAAATCAATTTGGAGCTATTATTAACCGAATAATAATTTATTATAAAATAATATTTTACGATTTTCCTAAGGTGCCCCTCTCCTCCCTTATAAAAGGGCACCTCCTCCCTCTCCTCTTTACACAAAATTTAGCATTCAAGATCGTCCATAACATGAACATTTACCTTCTCAACTTCCCTAGAAACATAATAGAGGTCTTGGTCTTCTTCAAAGACCAATTTTAGTATCCTAAGAGGAGGTCTCAAATAGGCGTGTCGAAGAAGAGGTAATATCCTTTACCGATTCATTCAAATTCATTTCTTCTTATAATTCCTTTTATTTTGTTGTTTCATAATAAAGTAATAACATCAGTATCAATAAAATACTGATATGTTATTATAAATATGAAATAACCATATTTCACCTTCGATCAATCCTATGGAAAACGGAATAACCGCGTGTGCGTACGTTTGGAATACCGTCTCCACGTCGTAGTGTAATCTGTTTTCCACCACCACCTTACTTGGATGAGTATAATTGTGTTAAGAATAACTACATATGATTATTTTAAAGTGATATTGATTCTGAAATAATATAAATACACTTCAATACAATTCCACGATCATGGGAACGATATCATCTCTCGTGCGTACGTACGGCCTACCGTCTCCACGATGTGATGCGACTCTTTCTACATGATCTTCATTGAATAATGATTATAAAAATGAATTGAATGAATAAATATGATATATATTACACTAATAAAATTCTGAAAATGAGTTATCTATAACCTAAAAACAAGAATAATATTTTTTTCGACAAAACTCGCATAAGAACATAAAGCAAAGAACACCCGAATAACAAGTTGCAATGAAATATTACTAATAATAATATAATAATATGACCATATATGATATCATAACAATGAATATGATTATTTAATTAGTCATTTAAATTATTTAAATCATTATACAGGAGGTTCAGATATGTACAAACCATATCACACCTAAGGTAAGGGAAAAATCTCACAATCTCATTTTTATCCGAGATTGTTTATACTTCAGAATTTACTGAGGCATATTTATCATCCACATCCATGTTTCCTAAATATATAATATTATTTATATCCTCATACAATTTTTAAATCCAATTTTACCTATTGTTAAATTTTTATTAAAAGGATATCGAATGAATCTTTTGTCATTTTCAGTACGAGATAGTTTTTGACTTTTCCGGCCAAAGTATGAGAAGAAAGTTTTTTTAACTTATACGGAATGAATGGATTTTTATGATTTCATAGAAAATTATTTCCATGAATCTTCCTTTACAAGTTTTCAAGTTCATTTTTATCAATTTCTTTTATTTTAAAATTGTATGACATGTTAAGAAATGAAAAATGTTTTTGAAGTAGAAAGGATATTTTCCGCAAGAATGGAGTTCAAGTATTTTATCAAAATTATTTTCCATCTAAAATAATAAGGGTTAGGTTTCTATCCCTATTTTTACATTGATTTGATTATTTTATGATGGAATTAATTTTATTATATCCTTTTATCATATATGGATTATGTTATGATGGAATTATGTTTAAGAATCCCATTTTTATTACATGCGATATGCTATGATTTATGATTTTGTGGACCAAATAAGAATGGTTTCATTATAAGACCTATATCTTACTATAATGCATTGGGTAGAGATTTATATCTCATGAGATAGACATGGCTGGAATGACAAGTTAATCCGGTTCAGTGATACTGGACTGGAACGAGGAGTGAACTCGGTTCAGAAGTGGACTTTGTCCGTTATGATGGTCTTGGAAATGATCCTTGACTAATATGAAATGATTTTCTATGATTATGTGTGTATGACACAAAGTTTCATGTTTTATGTTATGATTATTGGGATTAAATTTCACTACTATGATTTATCCAATGTTATGATATTATGATCTCTTTTGCAGGTTATGATTTTTAAAATGTTATGTTCTTATGAATATGATATGATTGATATTTCTTTTGTTTACCCTTACTGAGCATTTGAGATCACCCTTTTTTATGTTTTATTTTACCCAGGTGAGGAAAAAGGGTATTAAGTAGGATATGCCAAAAGGGACTCTAGATATTATGAAAAAAATAGGAGACAATGTAGATGATTTATGAACCAGTTGTTTATGTTTCCTAGTTTCTAAAGACACTGTACCTATACCGTCCTATCGTGGTTTTGTTATATGTTGTAATAAGTATGCTTAAATTCTGAATTAATAACCATGTATGTAAAGTATGGTTCGTTATATTTGGTATCATAGGAAATGTATAGTCAACCTTTGGAAATTAGGATGTGAAAACCTTAGTAAGAACCCTAAGGATATGTCTAAGCATAGAACATAATCATAGTGTTTTATAAATGACCATGAATACCATATGATAAGACCTAAAGTGTGAAATTTTATTACTGATTATGCAGTTTTCCAATTGTAATTAGTGTTTCTCACATTATAATTCTTGGTTTTAGTAAATGGTTGGAACCCAAAGGAATCGTGTTAATGTGGAATGTGGAGAACAATGTAATGATTGTCCGCCTGAGCAACCAAACGTTTTGGGAGCCGGAATGTGAAATATTATAGCCATGCTCACCCAAATTTCTCAAGATATGAATCATGCAGGACTTCCAAATTAGTAAAGAAGGAGAAACATTCTGTTGAATCCTTCATGAGGTAGAATCCACCTTCATTCACCGGGACTTTTGATACATTAGTGGCTGAACAATGGATCAGTACCACTGAAAATATATTTTCATTCCATCAATGTTCTGAGCATGATAAAGTCATCTTAGCAGTATATCGTTTGGAAGGTAAAGCTAATCAATGGTGGAATCTTATCAAGAATACAAAGCAAAGAGATGAAATTGAGTCCATGGAATGTTATTAGTTCAAGAACTTATTCTTAAATAAGTTCTTCCCTAATATTCTTCAAACAAAGACGGAGAAAGACTTTCTTGAACTGAAGCAAAAGGATGATGAATCTGTTGGTACCTACAAAGAAAATTTTACAAGACATGCAAGGTACGCTTCCGGAATTATTATCCAACCTGAGAGTAAAATCGATCAATTCTTTAGTGTCTTAAAACCAAGTCTTTGAAGGGAGTTATCAATAAGGAACTTTAATTTCTACGAGGAAATTGTTCGATGTGATCTCAAGGTTGAGATGGAGATTAGAGTAACCCATCAGCCATATGGAGTTGATAAGAAGAGGAAAATAGAATTAAAAGGAAAATCTAAAGACCACATTGAAAAGAAGATGAGTTTTCCTTTGTACTCAACTTGTGGAAGAATCATGGATAGAATTGTCTTAACGGGGCAAGGAAATGTATTAAGGGTGGAAAAGAAGGTCATCGGGAAATTGATTGTCGAAATAATGGGAATAAGATGTCTAATGACGTGAACAAATAAAGGGATACATAGAATGAACCTCCAACACTTCAATGTTTCATGTTCAAGGAGATGGGGCATTATGCCAATCAATTCTCAAATACAAGGGTTGTTGCTGATGATCGACATCAAATAAAATCTTAATTCCAAAGACAAAGGGAAGTCACATACAATTACCATCGGTGACATGGGGTACAATAACGAAGTGGTGAAAGGTACACCTACCATCCACTCTAATGTATAAAATGTTTTATTTGATTTTGGATCCATCCACTCTTTTATTTCTGAATAATTTTCTAAGGGTATCGCCATATTACTTCAACAATTAGATGTTGAGTTAGCTATGACAACTCCTAATGGCACAATAGCCGCATCAAAAGTTTACAATTATTTTATGATTGATATTTGTGGTAAAGTGCTTCCTGCAAATATTGTGATCCTTCCTATAATATAATTTTATGTTATTCTTGGTAGGGATTGGCTTTCATTATACGGATCTCATATCAATTTCCAAAGAAGGGAAGTCTCATTTCATATTCCAGATCAATCTATGATCATCTATCGATGAAAGGATGAACATGAACTTACAGTGGAAATATCTTCCATATTGTGGGTCTTGATTCCACTAAATTACGTTTATTTATCTCAAATGGTTGGCGAGAAACTCATGATTAAGAATAAACCCATTGTACAGGAGTTTGATGATGTCTTTCCAGAGGAATTTCTAGGTCTTCCACCAAATCGTGAAGTTTAGTTTTCAAAAGAACTCATACCGGGTGTTGTGCCTATTTCAAAGACACCTTATAGAATCTCCCCAATTGAGGTGCAGTAATTAAAGAAGCAACTCCAAGAGAATATTGATAAAGGATTCATATGCCCTAGTGCGTCACCTTGGGGAGAACCTGTTCTATTTGTTAAGAATAAAGATGGATCAATGAGACACTGCATTAATTATCGAGAACTTAACAAGATCACTATCAAGAACAAAAAATCCTCTTCCACAAATTGATGACTTATTTGACCAACTACGCGGAGCTAAATACTTTTCCCAGATTGATCTTCATTCAGGGTATCACCAATTAAGGGTAAAAAGGGAGGATATACCAAAGACGACATTCTGTATAAGGTATAGACAATATGAATTTATAGTGATGCCATTTGGTCTTACTAATTCCCCTACTATCTTCATGGATCTAATGAATAGAGTCTTTAGAGACTATCTTGATCAGTTTGTGGTAGTCTTTATAGACGATATTCTTGTCTATTCAAAGAGAAAGTAAGAACTTGAAGATAACTTGAGAATTGCATTAAAGACCCTGATAAAGGAGAAGCTTTATGAAAAATTTACCAAGTGTGAATTTTGGATTCAAAAAGATTCATTTTAGGGTCACATAAACTCAAAAGAGGGGATATCTATGGATCTGGAAAAAACAGAGGTTATCGAAAGATGGTCGAGACCAACAACAGTAACTGAGATCCGATGTATTCTTGGTCTGGTGGGATATTATATACGTTTTGTGAAAGATTTTTCAAGGTTATCTAATCCACTCACCAGGTTGAATCGAAAAGGAGTTAAGTTCATTTGGATGGAGGAGTGTGAATAGAATTTCAAAGAGTTAAAACGAAGTTTATCTAGTGCACCTTTTCTCACACTACCGTGTAGTGGAGAAAGGTTTGTGATCTACAGTGATACATTCAAGAATGGACTGGGGTGTGTTCTCATGTACAATGATATGGTGATAGCTTATGCCTCATGACAGTTGAAAATCCATGAGAAAAATTACCCAACTCATGATTTGGAGTTGGCCGCGGAAATCATTGCATTAAAAATATGGAGGCATTATCTTTATGGTGAAAGGTGTGATACTTATAATGATCAAAAGAGTTTAAATTATATTTTCACATAAAAGGAGCTGAATATGTGCCATAGAAGATGGTTGGAGTTGATTAAGGAGTACGATTGCTCAATTCATTATCACTCTGGGAAAGAAAACAAGGTGAAATATGCATTAAGTTTACAAGACCATGCTAGATTATCCTTGATGAGGATCTCAAAAGATTCATTATTTATGGATTTACAAAGGATGGATCTTTTATTTATAATGGAAGGGGGAAAATCTTATCTTTTTCAAATGAATTTTCAACCATCTATGCATGTGAAGATTAAAGAGGCGCAGAAAGAAGATGTAGAGTTACAAAAGAAGGTGAGAAATATTCCTAAATTAAACCTTGATTATGATGGGATAATAAGGTTCAGGAGTCGGGTTTTTGTTCCTCCCATCCCAAAATTAAAGGAGCTGCTGGATGAGGCTCATAGTTCTTCATTCTTTATTCATCCTAGAAGCATGAAAATGTATAAGGACCTGAAAGAGTACTTCTGGTGGGATGTCATGAAAAGAGAAGTTGCTAAATATGTCTCTCGATGCTTGGTTTGTCATCAAGTGAAAGCTGAGAGACAGAAGTATAAGGGGATGTTACAACCATTACCCATACTAGAATGGAAATGGGAAAACATCACCATGGACTTTATCACTGGACTTCCTAAAACATCCAAAAGAAATAATGCTATCTAGGTTATAGTTGATCATCTTACTAAGTCGGCACACTTCATTTATATTAGAGAAGATTTTACTCTGGATCAGCTTGCCCAGATATATGTGAAGGAAGTTGTAAGACTACATGGGGTACCACTTTCCATTATATCTGATCGGGATCCAAGGTTTACCTCGATGTTTTGGTGAAGTATTCAGCATAATCTAGATATAGAGTTCGGTTTCAGCACTTCTTATCATCCTTAGATAGACGACCAGTTTGAGAGGAAAATTCAAACTCAAGAAGACATGTTGAGAGCTTTCTCTATGGATTTCAAAGGTGGTTGGGATCAACACCTACCTTTGGTGGAATTCTCCTATAATAATATCTTTCACTCCATTATTCAGATGGATACTTATGAATCTCTCTACAGAATGAAATGCAGAACTCCAACTTGCTGGGAAGAAGTTGGGGAAAGAAAGATATTAGGACCTGATCTTTTTGATGAGATGGCAGAAAAGGTGTGATCTATTCAACAACACATAAGAGAAGCTCAAAGTCGACAAAAGAATTATTCCGATAACCAAAGAAAAAACATTTTTTTGAAGTGGGTGATAATGTGTTCTTACGAATGTCTACTTGGAAAAGAGTAATGAAATTTGGAAAGAAGGGAAATCTGATCCCTAGGTATATCGGTCCTTTTGAAATACTAGATCGTGTTGGGAAGGTAGATTACCGATTGGCGCTTCCACTGAATCTCTCTCAAGTTCATGATTTGTTCCATGTATCTCTCCTGAGAAAGTACATACCTGATCCTTCACATGTTCTAAGCTCAGAAGTTGTACCGCTAGAGCAAGATATTTCCTATGAAGAACAACCGATATAGATTCTGGATCATAGAAAAAACGTTTTATGGAAGAAGACCAATCGCTTGATGAAAGTTTTATGGAGGAACCACCAATTATAAGAAGCTACATGGGAGCTTGAGGATATGATGAGGGAGATTTATCCTCGTCTTTTTGTTACGATGTGACAAATTTTGAGGGTGAAATTCATTTTAAGGGGGGTACAATGTAACACCCTGATAGTTTATGAGAAGTATATTGTTTTTATGTCTTATTTTATACACAATATCAATGTAATATTTCACTACACACAACACTATCATGTCTTACTTTACATGGAATCATAACCTTCCATGATATCGTGTGTTGTACGCAATACCGAGTTTCACTAAACAACGATATGCTATTAAAATATTATATAAACTAGCCATTACGAATAGTAATAACCACTTTTTGAAATTTCATAAATTTTATCTTTCAAAATGGACTTCATTTTTGGATTCGGAATATCGAAATTAGCCTAGGGTGAAATTTGTGTATTTTTGTGAAAACATTCAATTTTTGATGAATAGCGAAAACACTGAGTTATTGGTAAAAACCAAATTTTTATTAAAATAATAATTTATTTTATTTAAATGGATTTTAGGTTAAAATAGATACATAATACTTATATAATTTCAATGTATTTCATTGGAGTCATTTTATAATAATTTTAGATATATAAAAATTTTATTGAACTTTTTACCGTCTTTTACCTACCTCCTAAGAGCATTTGAAATTGTACATAAAACATAATTTTAACAGTTCTGTGAGTTGAATTTTGAAAATCTGTGAGACACGATAAATATCAAGGAGTAAAATGTGGTTCAATAAGGTAAAAATAATTTTTGGTGAATAACAACTTTTTACTTTTATTTACCACGGTTAAAAGTAAATAGGGTAATTAAGGGTAAAAATGATATTATTATTACCCTAAAACATGTCCTAATTTTATTTTATAAGTGTTATTCGACCAAAAAAACCTTATAAATAAAATATTACCCTATAGGTCCACTTGGATTAGATTAGGACACTTATTATTATTTTATTTAAGGAAGAGTTAAAAGAGTTAAAATCAAAGTTTAATAAGTAAAACATTTTTAATATAGGGTTATTCGTAAGATAAATTCGACTGTAAATATTAATTAGAATTCTAAAAATATTTCCCACATAATAGTATTTTATTTATAATTTTTAGACATTAAATAATATAGTTTATATCTGAAACAATAGTGATGAATTAATTAACTTATTAATGAAATATTAACATAATTGATGTTATAAATATCCAAATAAATGTAATTTGAGACATTTTATGAATTACACTAATTTTTTAGGTTAATATGACATGTTATTATTGATTTAATTAACTTTTTTAGAACTAATTATGCTGTTATTATTTTCGCAAAAACCAATTACCAAATAGTTTCAAAATTGACATAAAATAGTGTTTAAAACAACTATTATATTTTTAATTATTATTATATTTCTGAAAATCTATGGTTCAGCCAAATGACTTAGTTAAGGTTATATATATTAATAATGAATGACTTGGGGTTCGTTTGGCTTGTTATAATATGTTTATTAACCATATAATGTAAGAAAACAAGAAGACATGGTAAAAGTTAAATTATTTAACTTAGAGTTAAATCTAAATGATAAGGTTAAAATAGTAACCTAAAGTTGTCTAAAACCCATTGGGTGAGAGTATTTCGACCCTTCCCCACTTTATCTTTGATATAAATTAATTTGGAACTATTATAAAATGAATATTCATTTATTATAAAATAATATTTTATGTTTTTTCTATGGTGCCCCTCTCCTCCTTTATAAAAGGGCACCTCCTACCTCTCCTCTTTGCACAACTTTGAGCATTCAAGATCTGAAAAACCCTGAAAATTTACCTTATAAACTTACCTAGAAACATACTAGTGGTCCTGGTATTCCTCAAAGACCAATTTTATTTTCCTAATAAGAGGTTTCAAAGAGGTGTGTCGAAGAAGAGGTAATATCCTTTACTGATTATTTAAAATTCATTTCTTCTTTTACTTACTATTATTTTGTTGTTTCTTAATAAAGTAATAACATAAGTATCACTCATATACTAATATGTTTTTATAAATATGAAATAACCATATTTCATATTTGATCCATCCAACGGAAAATGAAATCACAACGTGTGCGTACGTACGGAATACCATCTCCATGCCGTGGTGTAATCTTTTTTCCACCACCAACATACATGGATGGTTATAATGGTGTAAATTATAACTACATATGATTATTTAAAAGTGATATTGATTCTGAAATAGTATACATACACTTTAATACAATTCCACGATCATGGGAATGATATCATCACTCGTGCGTACGTACGACCTACCGTCTCCATGATGTGATGTGAATCGTTCTACATGATCTTCATTGAATAATGATTATATAAATGAACTGAAATAATAAATATGATATATATTAAACTAATAACATTCTGGAAATGAGTTATCTATAACCTAAAAAGAAGAATAATAATTTATTCAGAAAAACATACAAAAGAACATAAAGTAATGAACACCCGTATAACAAGTTGCAATGAAATATTACTAATAAAAATATAAGAATATGACCATATATGATATCATAAAATTGAATATGATTATATAATAATTCAGTTAAATTATTTAAATCATTATACAGGAGTTTTGGATACGTACAAAACATATCAGACCTAATGTAAGGGTAATATATCACAATCTCATTTTTATCCGAGATTGTTTATATCTCAGAATTTACTGGGGCATATTTATCGTACACATCCATTTTTCATCAATATGTAATATTATTTATATCCTCAAACAATTGTTTAAATCCTATTTTACTTATTGGTAATTTTTTAGTAAAAGGATATGAAAGAAATATTTTTTCGATTTCAGTACGAGATACTTTATGACTTTTCCAGCCAATGTACGAGAAGAATATTTTTTTTAACTTATACTGTATGAATGGATTTTTATGATTTTATAGAAAATTATTTCCATGAAGCTTCATTTACAAGTTTTAATGTACATTTTTAGTCAACTTCTTTTAGTTTAAAATTGTATGACATGTTAAGAAAGGAAAAATGTTTTTTATGTAGAATGTATATTTTCCTCAAGAATGGAGTTCAAGTATTTTATCAAAATTATTCTCCATCTATGATAATATAGGGTTCTGTTTATATCCCTATTTTTACATTGTTTTGATAATTTTATGATGGAATTAATTTTATGATGTCCTTTTATCTTATATGGATTATTTTATGATGGCATGATGTTTAAGAATCCCATTTTTATTACCTCGGCTATGCTATGATTTATGATTTTGTGGCACACATAAAAATGGTTTCATTATGAGACCTATATCTCCATCCAATGCATTGGGTAAAGATTTATATCTCATGAGATAGCCATGGCTGGAATGACAAGTTAATCCGGTTCAGTGATACAGGACTGGAACGAGGAGTGAACTCGGTTCAGTAATGGACTTTGTCAACTATGTTGTTCTTGGAAATGAGACTTGGCTAAAATGAATTGATTTTCTATGATTATGTGTGTATGTCAAATAGTTTCATGTTTTAGGTTACGATTATTGGGATTACATTTCACTACTATGATCTATCCCATGTTATGATATTAATATCTCTTTTACAGGTTAAGATTTTCAAAATGGTAGGTTCTTATGAATATGGTATGATTGATATTTCTTTTGTTTACCCTTACTGAGAATTAGAGTTCACCCTTATGTATGTTTTCATTTCCCCTAGTCTGGAAGAAAGGTATTAAGTAGGATATTACAAAAGGGACTCTATATATAATGAAATAAATAGGAGACAGTTTAGATGATTTATGAACCAATTGTTTATGTTTCCCAGTTTCTAAAGACACTATACTTATACGGTCCAATCATGGTCTTGTTATATGTTGTAATTAGTATGCTTCAATTTCGAAGTAATAACCATGTATGTAAAGTATGGGTCGTTATAAGGTAGAGGGTACTATACATGACATGTTCCGAATGTACGCACTGTGTTTTTTCAAATGTAAAACAAAAAAAGAGTTGGTCATGTATGTAATAAACACAATGTGTGTTATTAATTTCAACTCATGTACTGCAGGTTTCACCCGAATGCCTACTTGATTCAAAAAATCACCATATATTCATTTAAAACACTACTGTATCAGGCTTAGAATGATATACCTGGACCATGTATTGAAATGAGGATAGAATCTGGACAGGAATCGAAGAATAATAGAGGATGGATCAAGGGAGGTTGAGTGGAATATGGAGGAAGCTTCAATGGGGTTGGGTGGGTTAGAGTAATAGGTTGGGGTCGAGTATGGTTCCTATCTTAAAAATGTAGGCCAAACAATGTGTATGTGTCTATACACACCATGTAGGTGTTTTTTGAATTAAATATGAAATTATAATATATTGTTCTTTTAATAAATTATATATTAATTTATATTTAAAAAGTATAAATTAATATAAATATAAATATTTACCCAAAATAAATAAACCTATATAAATTTATTTTTAGATAAATACACACTGTGTTTTATTAAATTCAAAAAAGAAAACTACATCATTCGGTCTAGTTCTCACGACATGATTTGAACTGTTGACTGGGCCAATCCAAAGGCATTCCCTCAACAACTAGAGAAAAGGTTGTAGTACAGAATGTTTTATTATCTTTTCATATTTAATGTATAACATTAATAACACAGTGTGAAAATATGGATGCGTGACTTTTGGTTTTAATTATTATAGATTGTGATAATGTATAGAGAACTTCCAAGTTTGAACCCATTCATTTTGAACCACGGGTTTCAACTATGAGAATAAACCCACATCATCCTCGATTGATTTCTTATTTTTAATTTTTATTAAATTATTAATGAAAACCTTACACACATGAAGTTTAATAAAATACATTCCAGGTGGCACTACGAGAAAACCGCCGTTTAGCGGCGGTTTTAAAAACCGCCGCGAAATGCGTTTCGGGCTGGCATTTCGCGGCGGTTTTTAAAACCGCCACGAAAAAACCGCCGCTAAACGGCAAAAAAAATTATTTTTTTTAAATTTTTTTTTTAAATTTTTTTTTTAAATTTTTTTTTTAAATTTTTTTTTATTTTTATTCAAGGATTAGCGGCGGTTTTTTAAAAAACCTCCGCGAAATAGCGGCGGTTTCGGTAAAACCGCCGTGAAATAAAATGAAAAAAAAAACGTGAGAAACCCCGAAAACACTAAAACGATCATAACTTTTGATCCGGGCGTCCGTTGAAGCGCCACGACCAGTCAAATCGAAGCTCATGAAGAGATATAGAGGCACATATAATCAAAACCGTGAGACGTTCTAAGGTGTGGACGATATTAGAGTCATAAAAAAGTTGAAAAAAGTTCTCCAACTTCAAATGGCCATAACTTTCGATCCGGGTGTCCGTTTGGGCTCTACGACATATAAAATCAAAGCCAGCGAAGAGAGCTACGCACTGGTTTGACAGAATCTAGATTCTGTCAAGTTTTTCGACCCCAAAAACCCCTTCGAAGGCCTCCAAAACCCCGTTTCCGTCACCAGTGTCCCGTCGAACTTGTCTTCAAACGGACCTAACTTTCGATCCGCGTGTCATTTCGGCCTCCTCCACCTGCCAGATCATAGCTCGTTCCATGAGCTTCAGTTTGACTAGTTGTGGTGCCCACATGCACTCATAGATCATATGTTATGGCCTTTTTAGTGGGTATCGGGTTTGTTATGTTTTTCAATGCCTCGTTTCTAGCACCCGTTCCCCGTCAACTTTTTTTTAAATGGTCGTAACTTCCGATCCGCCTGTCCATTCAGACTCTTTCACCTTTCAGGTTGAAGATCATTTCGGGATCTTTGATTTGACAGGCCGCGGATCTAAAACGGACTCTCGAATCTTAAGTTATCTCCGTTAATGTGAGTCCAATGTTTTTGTCTCTTTATGACCGTTTTGACGAGTTTTAACGGTAGCTCCATTTATTACTGTTTATTTGGGTTTCCATGACTTGTTATCTTTATCAATGGTTTTTTGTGGGTTATTATGATGATTATGTTGAATTATTAAGGATTTTTCCAGAGTTGTCACGAGTTTTCATGCGTTCTCATTCTTTCTAATACCTCATTCCTCATATGCTTCTCCATCCTTTTTCATGCATTTTCATGATTTTTCATCCCTTATCACGTCTTTTCATACTTTTTCATGTGTTTCCTTTATTATTTATTATTTATTATTTATAATATACTTTAATTTATTTATTATATATTATTTGTAACTGGTTATTTATTATTTATTACTTATTATTTATTATTTATTTTTTATTATTTATTATTTATATTTATATTTATTTATTATTTATTATTTATTATTTATTATTTATTATTTATTATTTATTATTTATATTTATTTATCATTTATATTTATTTATTATTTATTATATATTATTTATATTTATTTATTATTTATTATTTATATTTATTTATTATTTATTATTTATTATTTATATTTATTTATTATTTGTTATTTATATTTATTTATTATTTATTATTTATTATTTAGTATTTGTTATTTATTATTTATTATTTATATTTATTTATTATTTATTATTTATTATTTATATTTATTTATTATTTGTTATTTATATTTATATATTATTTATTATTTATTATTTATTATTTATTATTTATTATTTATATTTATTTATGATTATTATTTATTATTTATTATTTATTATTTATTGTTTAAATTTATTTATTATTAATTATTAATTATTTATTATTTATTATTTATTATTTATTATTTATTATTTATTATTTATTATTTATTATTTATTATTTATTATTTATTATTTATTATTTATTATTTATTATTTATTATTTATTATTTATTATTTATTATTTATTATTTATTGTTTGTAATTTATTATTTGTTATTTATTATTTATTATTTATTATTTATTATTTATTATTTATTGTTTGTTATTTATTATTTGTTATTTATTATTTAATATTTAATATTTATTATTTATTATTTATTATTTATTATTTATTATTTATTATTTATTATTTATTATTTATTATTTATTATTTATTATTTATTATTTATTTATTATTTATTATTTATGATTTATTATTTATTATTTATTATTTATTATTTATTATTTATTATGTATTATGTATTATTTATTATTTATTATTTATTATTTATTATTTATTATTTATATTTATTTATTATTTATTATTTATTATTTATTATTTATTATTTATTATTTATTATTTATTATTTATTATTTATTATTTATTATTTATTATTTATTATTTATTATTTATTATTTATATTTATTTATTATTTATTATTTATATTTATTTATTATTTATTATTTATATTTATTTGTTAATTGTTATTTATATTTATTTATTATTTATTATTTATTATTTATTATTTATTATTTATTATTTATTATTTATTATTTATTATTTATATTTATTTATCATTTATATTTATTTATTATTTATTATTTATTATTTATTATTTATATTTATTTATTATTTATTATTTATATTTATTTATTATTTATTATTTATATTTATTTATTATTTGTTATTTATATTTATTTATTATTTATTATTTATTATTTATTATTTATTATATATATTTATTTATTATTTATTATTTATATTTATTTATTATTTTTATTTATTATTTATTATTTATTATTTATTATTTAAATTTATTTATTATTTATTATTAATTATTAATTATTAATTATTAATTATTTATTATTTATTATTTATTATTTATTATTTATTATTTATTATTTATTATTTATTATTTATTATTTATTATTTATTATTTATTATTTATTATTTATTATTTATTATTTATTATTTATTATTTATTATTTATTATTTATTATTTATTATTTATTATTTATTATTTATTATTTATTATTTATTATTTATTATTTATTATTTATTATTTATTATTTATTATTTATTATTTATTATTTATTATTTATTATTTATTATTTATTATTTATTATTTATTATTTATTATGTATTATTTATTATTTATTATTTATTATTTATTATTTATTATTTATTATTTATTATTATCGAGTTTATATCTATTATTTATGTATTATTTGTTTTTTCAATTAATATATATAAGTATATTAATTTCTGTTTATTAACCACATGTCGAGCTTGCTGGAGTGGTAAAGTGTTTGGAAAATATGCAAGAGGTTAGGGGTTCAAATGTCACCAGACGCAGGGTTTATTTATATATTTTTATATATATATATATATATATATATTTATTTATTTATTTATTTATCCATGCATGCATCTCCCATGCCCATGCACATGCATGCCGCCGCGAAATGCCTTTTTTGCCGTAGTGGGTGTACCTCTATATTCATCTCTCATTTTTTGCCCCTGACATGATTCTGGAGTCCCTCAATCATTATGTTGTCTTTGGAAAAAATGATGAGTAATTTAATTTCTTGGTATACCTCAAAATTAATAGTTAGATAGTAACCCACCCACATTTATTTCCAACACAAACTCATATGTACCAATTCATGCCTCTAAAATTCCTAAACATCCCTTGGACACCAATAGCTATTGATCCCCAAGACCGAGGTCATCTCTACTGAAATATAATTATCTAATATTTTAAGGGTTTATATGAAGTAGAGTATCATAATGAACAAAGAAAAGAAAAGTTAGGTCTCAATTCCTACATTGATCATGGACTATTTGAGAATATCACTTTCAAAGTGACCCAATGAGAAACCTTAATAAAATTATAAGATAAAGATACACTACCCGGTATTAATCTTTACCCTTAGTCAGATATCAAATCATTGATAACCTAATAAAATTTCATATATATATAAAATTATTGAAAATTTTATAAACAATAAAATATTTATAGTACGTCATGATTTTTTGATGAAGGTATCATATCTCTGGAAATATTAGCACTCATAGAATCGATGGATTATATTCATATATAAATAAAAAATCAAACTCTACCCAGTCCCAATGGACTCATTTGAAGACTGGAGGGGATGGGTGCACCATATAATTTTTATAAAATGTAGGATAATTATAGCCAAAAACAATTGTTTCATCTTTAAGTGTTAGCACTATGAATAAAACCCAAGTCACAACCACTGACCAATCCTCTATTACCTATTGTTCAAGCACAATGTAAAATCATGGAGGCCTCTATTTTTGGAACTAATAAAATTCCACTACTATTTTGTAATTCTATATGTCCTTGGTGAGATTATATATAAACTTATTTATAGCAATATACCCCTTCAGTATGGGTTCCTCTATCAACTCTCACAGACTTGGTTTCTCGGTAACACACAACCGAATAATGGGAGAATGGACAACCTTTTAATGTATTTCCTCATTTTAGCTATTTTTATAACAAAATACTATAGTCTAAATAGTTATATAGTCAAAATTAAATTTATATAATGATGATAAGAATTAACTTATGGAATATGAAGTAATTTTTTTAAATAATTATCTATCCTATAACAACACCAATAGAACAGTGAAAAACCAGCACACTCTATAAATTATGATTCAAAACATAATGAATATATTGAACAAAAAATAAATTTTAATTAATTTAATATGTTAGTAAATTCACTTATAGACATCCAAAGACATTTTGTATGAATGTTCTAGTCACCACACCCAATCCCAAGTTTCCTAGTCTAATTGACTGATCTTAAATCTCTCAATCAGTTTTTCATTAATCATAAATAGATCCCACAATTAATATACTTCAAACACCAATAAAAAGACAAATTGGGAAATGATATCAATCATATTGGACTCAAAACCATTTAATTATTTCTTGGGTTAACTAAGAGAATGGGTGTGTCAACCCAAACCCACCTCCAGTAGGTTAGGGTATAATTATTGTCACTGAAAGGAAACACACACAATACATGAGGATATTTTTAAATAAAAGATGTATCAACATGCATGAAAACCACTGGTGAAATATTTTAGTATATATACAAAATAAAAATGCATTATTGGAATGTAAACACACACATGCCTGAATTATCTTCACACAATTATAAAACTGAGATTTTTAATAAACAACCAATTATTCAATAATTATTTATATTTTAATTGAAAATATAAATCAATAAATTATTGGGAGGGTTCAAAATTACTATGATTGATTAAGGAAATTTTTAAAAAGAGGTATTGGATCATGGTATACTAATTTTAGATATAATTAACCAAGGTTGTTTGTCAGCAATGTCTACTAACCATGATTGTTAACTGTACATAATAAAAATAGTATTTTAAAATAACATAGTTTTATCATTAAACATGTTGGGGCTATTTTAATTTTATAATAGTATTTTACTACTACACTTTATCTATTTTTAGTGTTATGAAATGAAAAGAATGATCATAACAAAAATTATGATGACATTGAGTAAAATAATTTTTTTTGTAATTTTTATTATTAGTGGTTGGGGTGGTGGATTTTTTATTATATCCTAAACAACTCGGTCAAGTGGTCCAGTTTTGGTTCCAATATTTGAGGGTTATGAAATAAAATATTGATACTTTTTTAATTTACATCATTTAAAAGGAAATTTTTATTACATGAATCTATAAGACACATGTGTTATTCAAGTTTTAAGTTGAAAGGAATTAATCAAATCATGAATATATTGTTTATTAATGGAGGAATTTGGATTATATATTGTTTCACTAATTTTAGGGTGTTTATTTTTACATGAATATGATATTTCATAATTTATGTGATTGAATTATTGGTAAATGACACATTTTGAACTCATATGAGGTGAAATTTGAATAGTGTTATTCAAGGATATCTTAGGGTCTAGAGAACATAGGTGTGATAGGTTTTTTCACTAATGGGAGACAAAAATTGATAAGATGGTAAGAATTATATTACAGGAATTGATTTGTATGGAATGAAAAGTGGGTGCATGTATGTTGTTCCACACATGCCTGGTGATGGACTTGTAATTAACTTAGGACACAAGCCAATACACTATTCAACATTTCTAAGGTCTCACTGGAAGGAATGGGGTGGTAACATGATTTTATTAGTAAGGTTCTAATATAGAAAACAATAAAAGTTAGGTATACACAAACCTATGGCACTAGTTGGTCGTTGGCATGGAATATGGATTCGGGATGACACATAAACTGGTTTTCATAGTAGTATATGGTGTATGATTTGGATGATTACAGTTTCGTAGTGAATATAGTTTAATAAATATTTTATATGTTTTATGTTCTATGGGAAAAATATATAAATTTAGTTAATTTGGGAACCATTTAAAATATATATAGTAATAATAATAAACAATGTTGGGTGTAGTTGGAATGGGTTACACAATTTGATGTGGTGTGACCAAATTGTTAATTGAACCCATTGTTTGGGGGGTGTGTGTACAGAATTGATTATAACCCCTATAATATCAAATATATATTTTTATTATTATAATTATTATTTCTATTTACAATAACCCTGAGTATAATTTTTGGAATTATTAAAGACATCTTGTTGATACAAAATTTTATTATTGGATTAGATTAATTTCCTCCTTTAATTGGATATTTATTTCTAAATTTGATGTGGTTGAATAGAATGTTGGGTGGTTAGCTAGTGGTCAAGGATATTGGAATGGGTGAATAATGGGAAGGTATTTCAGGTGGATTCATATTGATCATGATAATATCATGATAGGTGGAGTTCCAGATAAAATGAGTTGGTATTTTTCATGTTATTAAGGAACACACATGCATGAACTGATGGATAGAGAACTAGATATAATATGTGAATGATATATTTAAGTGGATAGAAAATATAGATGAATCAAAAAAATTAATTTATATAGTTTATAATTTATTGTTATTTAAATCAAGGAATTTTGGGGTAAGATAATTTTTAGGCATGTTTGACAAAAAAATAGGGGTCTTTCTGGTATGAAAGTCAACCTTAGAGGTAATGTGTGACGTAACCTATTTTGGAATCACTGGGTATGAATATTTTTTGATTTCATTGTAGCTCCTCCTTACATAATATTTATTTTATTTTTATTATTATTATTATAAGTGGAAATTAGGGGATATCCCTTTTTATCTTCCACATGTATGAATCTTGAATAGAATGAATAACTTCTCATACACACATTCTTCTAAAAATATCCTCCTTCCATTGATAGTCACTAGAATTAAATAACTAGTTAACCCTTACTCTCCTCTTCCTATTCCAATTTTTCTCCTATTCATCATTGTTTTCAATATTAGTTATATTTATTCTCTAGGTACTTGTAAGTTTATGGTTTTTCCAATGCTCAGGAGTACCCTTGATTTTCATAGAGTTTTCTACAGGATACTTGGGGATGTTATTTCAAGGTAAACACATGATGTTGGATAGTTTTATCATCTAAATTATGTTTGATTATTTTTGGATTAAGGACCAATATACACCCTTCATATAGATTATTTAATTTCTGAAATCAAGGGTTTTATTTTAATGGATGTTTATGAATTATTTATAGTCGAGTCATGGGGTTTTTTTTGGGTAAGAATATATTTTTATATGTCTTGGCACATCTCTTATTATTATGGAATACATTTTTGTACGTTGATATGTATTTTTAAAGAAATTATTTATAATAGATTATTTATTTTTAATATATCAGTTATCCATGTCATGCTTTTTTCAAAAAAATAATTTTTTTCAATTAATTTTTTTTTATTTCATTATGTATATATAAATATATATTTAAAGGTATGTTTGGGTTTAATATATCTTGAAAAAGAGTTGTTTAGATTCTTTTAAATTTAAAAAAGATAATTCAGTTCAATTAATGAATAAAATAACTATTTTGGATCATTATAAATTAAAAACGGTGATTCTATAGTGTGGGTTTGTTTAAGTGATTAAATGAATTTTAGCAGATACATGAGAACATTTATTTCATTGGTTTATTATTTTTTTTAATGGAATAAGCATGATCTTCTTATTCTAGATCTATAAATTTTTGACCCCTAGATGATATTGGGGGATTATATAGAGACCCAATATTTATATACATACATATTACATTTTAACATTTGAATATTCAATACATTTGACAAATAATTTCCAAAGGATGGTAAGGGATAATGTATTTGGAAATGTGGACACATAAACAACAGGTTAATAAAGGATCTACATCATCTCCCACATATATCTTTAAAACTAAAACCATTATTACACACATCATACGTAAATATTTTCTACATAATCTATGGAAATAGAAACAAAAGAAAGGGTGATATCATATTCTCTATAAGAGAAAACAAGGGATGCATAAATGATCACTTGAGTATAACATGAGAATAAGGGTATGATAACATGATCCAAACATTTTAAATTCATACATTTCCCATATAAGATCCTAATATATAATCATTTCATAAATATTAGTTTTTCATAAAACATGAATTATAAAAGAATCAAAGAATGCGAGCCATGAGATCTTAACATTAGAATAAGATGTGAGTTTGTGGAATAATAAATCTCATGACTTTTTGAACATGTATAAATAAACATAGGTCCACTCATTATGTTAAGGACATGAAATATAGTCTAAAAATTAACTTATGGACATAAACCAAGCCCACATATAATATTATGAACAAGAAATCTAGGTCCATGCATAAAACTATGGACATGAAATTCAAGTCTACTCATAAAACTATTTACAAGAAAAATTTTCCACACATAACATGAAATCAAGGTCCACACATAAAATGATGAACCTGAATCCAGGTTCACATATAATATAATTAACTAATGATTTATACACCTTTACTCAATGAATTAGAGGGAGATATAGGTCCTAATCGTCAAATATTTAAATACATAATTTTGTGTTTGATAAGGTCATAAAACATTCCACATATTAGAACCTGTGATGTGAATTGGGATTCATAATCATTTCATCATATCATAACCCATGGAAAATAGATGTTGGGATCCACCGTATTGGTAAAATAACTACATGAGCCTTTATCAAATACTAGGATTAAATATTAGAGGAACACCAATATTTGGGGATGTGGATTTATTCCCATAGTGGAAGGGGGATAGTCTCAATTTTATTAGGGTGGTGATGGTGGTCTATGACAGAGGCAGACCAAGATCATTGTAAAAAATTCACTCCATCATGGGTGAAGAGATGCGATTAAGTTAGAAAAATGGATGTTTAATAATGGTGGTGGGATGTCTTGGATGATAGTGATGGGGGTTATGGGTCTTGGTGGAAGGAAATTGTGAGTTTCGTGGTCCATAACAGGTGGCGACAGGTTCCTAGGCTTGGTGTTCGTTGTGGGGATGTGTCGTCCAAGATAGTGAAATAACAGTAAAGTTCCAATGGAAATTATATCTGGTCACATCCACATGTTTAGGTCCATGGGGGATTAGAGGGTAGATCATATCATTATAGGGCTACCAGATCATATTAATGAGAGGTTATGTCATATGTCATCATTATTAGGCATTATGCATCTCTATATGGGGAATTTCTAGTTGTTTAGCCAAGAAAGGGTTGTGATAGTTTTAAAAAAATATATCAATTATGTTTGGGAGGTACTATTTTGTGATTTTATGTCATTAGGTCCTTCTAGGTCATGTATAGTGGTTATTTGACTTTGTTCATACTGGTCTTGTAAAGGTTCCCCCTCAACCCAATTAAAAATGGGGTTATTCGTCAAATTCAATTAATGTGTAAGGTCTTCTGGATTTCAGACATGGAAAATAAATGGATTTCATAAAAATTTTATCATAGAATTACACATTTAAAATGGATGGGTTTTATAAACATTTAATCATTTAATAACCTATGGAAAATATATATTCTTCATAAACATTTCATCATTTCATCATTGTATAACACATTAAATAGTAATAAGTCTCATAAACAACTTTTCATCATAAACATAAACATTCCAAAGAAATAAAAAGGAAGGTATATTTGGATCATGTCCCTAGTAAATCTTCAGTATCACTAAAATATTCTATATTTGATGTAAAATGTTTTCAAAAGACACTTGGAAAATTTCACGAGGAAAATATCATTTTCAATTTGAAAAAATATTTTGAAAATCTAAAAATTTACCATATATTAAGGAAAGATTTTCTAAGAAGTAAACCTTGATATTTTTTAATATATTTTGGAAAATCAGGAGTGTTCATGATGACATTAAATTACATTCATGTCGTACATGTTAAAATAACTCATTCCATTTACATTTTTGTAAAAAATATTAACATATATTCCTCATTTGGTAAATGAAAGGAATATTAGTTTTCAACCATTTTTAAAAAGTATAAATCGGGAGAAAATTAAATTAAAAAAAATATATTTTGTAATATTAAAATCTGTTTTTATAACATTTTTATATAACATGGATATGGAAGGAAATTGTTTTTCGAACAATGAGAGAAATATAGACGATGTTCCTTAAAAAAATATTTCCAATGTCTAAAGTAATTAAAATGAGGAAAATTAATTAAATACATGTATTTAAAGTAAATAGATATATTAGAATAAAATATCACGAGTTTATTGATAATTATATCATAATATTTCATCATCAGAAGTATAATCATAAATAATCTTGACAATTAATGTGATGGTAACATAAAAAACTTTATATATTTGATAACATTTGAGTCATAAGAATCATGAAACAAAGAATCATATATATATATATATATGTGAAAATAACCATGAATTTAATAATACTAATGATAACATAAATTCATGTGTATTATATACTCTACACAAAAAGAAACAATTTTTGAAAATGGCATGTGTCCCATAGAAATAAAAGTGAGATTAAAATCACGCACCATATGTTTGACTTCCTTCATATGCATTGAAAGATCTTGTATAATTAAAAAAGATTTATTATACATATATTATATAAAAATTATCATATATATCATACCATATGTGGTTTACTTGTTTATTTTAACACACATTCATTAACAATTATTTATTACAATCATTGTTCTTGGTGAAATTTGCATCATTTTTCAGATATATTTTAGTTCTGTAGTTTTGTTCTATGAAATTTTATAATGGTTTAATAATATACATAATTTTAATCAATTTTTATATATAATACTTATTAATTATATGAATGTTTATAATCATTCATAATTTATACAGATAGAAAATTGAATTACACTGTATATGAAGATGGTAGGTCATACGTACGCATGGACGGTATTTTCATTTTTCAACAGATATAATTAAAACAATTATTTAATAAATCACATTCATAGAATAATTATTTTATAATATATTTAATATATATCATATAAATCACATATATTAACTATGTTTATCACTATTTCCACCTATATAAAACTTTATGAAAAATTAATCATGTCGTTTCGTGGAGGTGGTAGTCGACACGTATGCATGAGCGATATTTTGATTTATCAATAGATTGGAATGTAATAAGGTAGATATGGAATTACCATTAAAGTAGTGAAATTATTTCATAACTATCATATATAAACATTAAATCCATCAAAATAATCATCCATAAAATACAGTTATGAGAAATGAATTGTATTGCTACACATAGATGGTAAGTTGTATGAATGCACAAGAAATACATTCAATTCTCATTTGATGCAAAGATGGTGAATAAAGGAGGTATAATAGGCATAATTAAAATTATATTTATTTAGGATACTAATTTTATTATTTTATGAAGAATATAAAATATTTATAAGAGGTAAAATAAGTATTAAAAAGAAAATGATTAGTTAAGGTGATTACCTCTCATTTGAAATAAATCCATTAGATATCCTCTTAAAGATTTGATGGTTCTTACTTTTGGGAATAAAATCACCTCTACAAATTTTATAGTAAATTTTAGAATATATTATTTTTTTTATGGTAAATATATAAGTCACAAAGTGTTGTGAATAATATAGAGGTTGGGGGACCTTTTATAATTGAGGGGAGGGTCACTTTCAGAATTTCATTAAATATTTAATTAATAAAAATTAATTATGATGTAAATATGGATCAAAATCAATGTATGAGATTATATCCTCTTATACAGTAATATTTTTATTAGTTTTTATAACATTTCCCTTTTTCATTTATTAACCCTATAGTAATCTTTTTGATAATTATCGTAATATTAATTTGTTTTACTGTTAAGGGGTAAATATAGTTACAATAAAATGATTATTAGACAATAAAAGGACCATGGATTTTGTAATTAAACATATAATACTAAATTAGTTTAAAATAATATTGTTAGTAATTTTAAATCACCTAATAAAATATTATTTGTTATAAAATATTTTTAGTGTGAATTTTGGAAAAATTTATATAATTTGAATTTTAAAACTACAAGAAAACAATGGAATTAAAGTAAAATGTATCCAAAAATATATAATATTCTAATTATATATAAATAACCTTAGTACAAGAAATATATATTCAAAAAACATTGTTTATAAAATATTTAAAATCATTTACTTTTTTCATCAATTGAATAATTGTTGGATTAGTGTTGCATAATATTTTAGGGTAATTATTTCTTCATTAAATTTTTTAAATAATCTACCCAGATGAAAAAATTAATTATATTTAAAACTATTATTTATAACTTAACATACTCTCTTTTTATCGGTATATTATAAATAATATTTTATCTAAATGAAATAGTGTGACATTTTTGGCTTATATTAACTAAAATATTATAATGGTCAAAATCTTGTCCATATAGAAAAGGTCATATATTTTATGTTTTTATGGTTATATATTATATATTATCAAAAAATAAAATTAAGTAATGTTTTAAGTTAATTATTTTGTCCTTAAGAATTTATTTTTAACCTTAATTATGTGATTTACCCTTTACCGTGTTAAGAAAATTACTAATATTACTATTCATAATGTCCAAAAATAAAAGTGACATATTTGATAAATGTAAATGTTATGATTTGAAATATAGAATCCATTTTATTAAATTCAATTTCTAAAATTTGAATACATTATTTTTAAAATAATCACCTAACACGTGACAAAAACCACTTTTTAGAAAAATAAAATTTTAAGCAAAAATTTTGTTTATTCTTATCCCATGCTAAAAAATAATAAATTATTTTTAATTTTTTCTTAAAATATATAACATAAATATTAAATTATAATCATTCATAGATACTGAATAATTAAATTTATTAATATAAAAATAGAGTGTGTGTACAAAAATTGGTGTTTTTGGAAAGATGTCTCTTTTACATTTCGATGAATTTTATTTTTAATTGATACCAAAAGAACTAATTTGTAAATATGTTACTATAAAATTATCATAATTCAATTTTCCCTATTAATTATTACTAATACAGTGAATAAGTGATAAAATTACTATTATATAACTTTTTTTAAATCCCAGTGTTTCCTATAATCCATTCTATCGAAGAAATTAAATTTATTTGAAATTTGTTTCATAAAATCTGTCATTTTTAAATTCTATTCTGTTTAAAATAAATTTCAGCCCTGAAATTTGTCACTTTGATACAAAAAGATTAGATATATTATTTTCCTTACATCCCAATTTTTCCATCTAGCTTTATTGAATTTGTGATTTCTGTAGAGACCATTCACAAAGTGAGTGTTTTGTTTCATTTCACATTATCTCTACAATCCATGTTTTATAATAGTTATTATTAATAGAAGAGATCATATTCTAGTTGTATGACATTTTATTTTAGAAACTATGATGTATTATGTAGATACTTCCTCAGGAGGGATATATAGGACACCCCATAAACTTTAGAGTGTTTCAATGGAAGCACCATGTGATAAGATACCCTTCCTAATCAATCAAGAATATCAAAATGGAAAATCTACATATGGATCAAATTTCTATTATAACTGAATCCCATAATCATGTTTCATGGATAAATTAATATAAAAATCTTCTCATCAACATCACGTTCTTGTTTAAAATGATGATTGTCAGCATAACATTTCTATTGCCTATGATCTGCCTTTATGAGCTACTGAATGGATTCAAATTTATCAATAATTTCCTTAGATAGCCGAGGTCTGAGAATCATTGTTTTATAATCTCATCCCATCGTGTAAGAGTTTTCACTCATTTTCATAGAGGTATTTATAAGGATCAATCTGAATACTCAAGTGAATTCTATTATTGTAAGAAAACTCATTTAGAGGAAGGTCTTGATCCCAAACACCATTGAAATTCATAGAATATGTTTTAAGTATATACTATAGAGTTTGAATTGTTTTTCTAGACTAACCATCCATATGAGGATGATATTCCATAATAAAACTCAACTATGTATCCAGAGCCTGCTGAATACCTTTTCGTAACATCAAGGTAAACCTTGATTCCTGGCCAGATATAATAAAATTTGGTACTCAATAAAACCATTCCACTTACATTATATAAATCATAGATATTTGATCCAAAGACAAATCTCTTATAATGTAAATAAAGTGTACTAAATTTGTATGGTGGTCGACTACAAGCAATATATCATTATTTCATTTAGATATGTTTTGGAGTCCAATGAAAAAATCCATGGAGATATTTTCCCATTTCCATTCTGGTATGCGTAATGGTTGTAACATCCCCTTAGACTTCTTACTCCTAAACAAATATTTTTGACATAAAAATCACTGAGACACATACATAGTAACATCTCTAATCATTTTTTCATACCATAAATACTATTCTAGATCAATATAATCATTTTTACATCTAATATGAATAGAGAATAATGTACTGTGAGCCTCATCCAACAACTCATTCTTCAAATTTTGTATGGATTGAACACATTAACAGTTCCAAAATAATATTATTCCATTATAGTCAAATTAAAATACAACAAAATTTCTCACCTTCTATTATATATCGAAATCATCCTTATGAACCAATTTAATATTACCTTGAATGGATTATAAACATTCATTTTAGAGAGATAATATTTTCCCATTCCATTAAGATTTCTAGATCCATGATTTGAAAATCCCTAAATATTGAATATTTTGTTAGCCTCATGATAGATAATATTGAATGATACATTAGACTCTGAGTATATGTCAACATGTTTAATTTCCCTTGTTGGTAAGGTATTGATTAGTCATAATCTTTAGTCATCTCTAACTTTCATCAATTGTGCATATTCCATAATTTCTATGTGAATATATAGTTTAAAATATTATGAGCTGTATACATACAAAATCTTTCTCCATAAATATAATTTCTCTCTATCTATAATGAAAAAATTACCATAGATAAATCTAGATCATGATTTGGGTAATATTTCTCATTAACCATCAACTAGAATTTGGAATAACCAATATCCGTGTCATTTTACATGATAATGAAACCCAATACCTTATCTGATGCATCACTAATTGTGAAAAACTTTCTCTGCTATGGTTTAATAAAAGAACAGTTGTACTAAATAAACTTCTCTCCAATTCCTTGAAATTTTCTTCAAATCCATCTATCTCGAGGAACTTAACTTTCATCCAAGTAAACTTGGTGAGTGGATTTTATAGTCAAGGAAATTATAAAAAAAGCACTGATAATATCCATCCAAACACGAACCTCTGTGGATCCCAGTCAGATTGGTTTCTATTGGCTGACATTCATTAACTTTTATCTATGGAGTATTTATTGTAATACCCTCACTTATGATTATATTACCCAATAACGAGTCTTTATGATTCCAAAACTCATACATGGTAAATTTTTCATAAGGATTATACCTCTTAATGGTATTTAGGTAAATTCTCAAATAATCAGCATGATAATCCATGAACATTGAATATATAATAATATCATAAATAATGACTACCACAAACAGATCAAGGAAATCTTTAATGTATCTATTCCTTAAATCCATGTCGATAGAGGGGGAATTAGTCAGAAAAATGGAGTAACTATAAATTCATAGTGTTTAAAACTTTTTTGGAATTTATTATTTGGTATATCCTCTTTCATAAACCTTAATTGATGATGTATAGAAAAATGATCAATCATGAAAATGTATTAATCTTATACACAGCTAATCAAAAAAGTCATCAATACAAGGTAGAAGATAATTTTTTTATTATTTATCTTGTGAAGTTATCAATAATCAATACAAAGTCACATTGATCCATTTTTCTTCTTAACAAGATTAATTTGGGAACCCCATGGTTAATCAAGTGGTTGAATGAATACCATTATAATATTCTCATGGAGTTTCTTCTTTAGTCCCTGCCACTCAATCAGGTCCATTATATATATACCCTTTCAAATATGTGTATAACGATGTATTAGTTCTATTGAGAACTCAACATCAAAATTCAATAGAATACCATAAAATTATTCTTGATAGACATCAAAAAAATTCCACACAATAGAAAAAGTCAATACATGCCTAATATAACCTCAAATTGAACCAGAGGGATAACTAAAATATTTACATGAATCACACTCTAACAAAATTAAACTAGATATGGATCATAGACATGATATGTGATCATCCTACCATTGGGGAATTTTACTGCAAAATCAACATCTAATATTTTAGGAGATAGTGCAATAAAATTAAAAAAAAGTCATTATGATGTAATTTTGGGGGTAGATATAGAATTAAATAAGACATCAGCTGTTCTAGAGTGAATGGTACATGTAGCTTTTAAAACTTCAATATTTTTCTCCACATCACCACTACTGACCATATGAGATTTACGTTTTTTACTAGGATTAACATGTTTTTTACATTGGTTATCATCATTAACAATCAGATTTTGGAACTGGTGAGAATAATACCCATACTCTATGTATTTAGAACACAAGAGTTTGGGTGGTGCATTTTTTGGGTGCTTTCTATCTATTCACATCATTAGATAACTTATTACCCTCACATCAGTATTATATTAATCAATGAAATTACTTTCCAAACATAAATAATCTATCAGTATCTTTAATATAATTTTCTCTATTTTCCTTCCACACTTTGAGTATAAAAAAATATAATCTTTTTCACTCCATGGATTTTAAATATACCTTAAATTAAATCATTTGTTTCTTATTAAAACCATGAGACTGATGTTTAAATCTAATCATTTTTTCATCATTTATCACACATTGAAAACATTATTAATATATACTATATTATATTATGAATAATTCCTATTAGATACTTGGTTTTAATCCACTGCATAATCTACCGACCTTACTTTTAAGTTGGATGATAAATCCTGTAGAATATCTTACATGTCTTGTAAAAGATTCCACATATGTAGCATCAGATTCATCATCCTTTTTTCATATTAAGTAATTCCTTAAATATTTTCTTAAGAAGAATACATGAAAATTGCATTGTAAGAAATTGGATCATATGATTATCCAACTCCAAAGAATAAATTTATTCATATTTCTTCATGTTCAAGGACCTTGTCTCATAACCTAAAGATGCATGTCATACGGTCTATCTTATATGATCATAAACATCAGAGATTATTATATTTTGTATATCCTAAGACCTTTATGTAATATTCTGATTTAAAAAAGAATACATAATATATATGTTTATAAGTTAGCATCGAGTCTTCTCTAACAACCCTCCCCAGTATTGAACCATTTTATTAATTCTTATATATGATCATGATTTACATAGATAAACATTTTCTAAGAACTATGTGTGGCTTTTTTCTTATTTATACAGTTCAAATAAATATATTTTGTTAACTTATCCCTGACATAGTCATAATATTTATATTCATCCAACATTCCTAGTGTATAGTCTCCTCATTCTTATTGGTTTCTTATATTGACCATCCACTATGAAGCTATATAATGACACTCAAATATCTTGTCTTGGTAATAACCATAAATCATAAATATCTTTTTGATCCCATAAGATAATGGAAATTCTCCTTACCAGAACTACATAACTATTTATTCATATTCTCAACGGTTGCACTGTAATGTAAGGATCTTCTATCCCATACCCATCAAAAAATCAACATTCATTATATTATCCCTACAATCCTATTATATGATCTCTCTAATTAAAATTATTGTTTCCTATATTAACAATATTTTAAGATACATAAAATAAATTATTTGAGATAATCCTCTTGGAAACCCAAAATATATAATTTTATATTCTAATATATATGAAAAATGCCTTCTAGTTGAATCCTTCTTTAAGAAATTGCATACACCGTAAAACAATATTCTCCTCATGGTACAAAAAACATGGATTTAGATCATCCTAAAATGGAATATACTCTTACCTATACAACTATAGGAACTTTAATTATTTTCATGGAATGTGAAAAAATTTCTATATTACATAAACATCAGATTCATTTCATTTAAAAATAATCCAAAATTGAGGGTGTGGGAATTTTTTGTCTACAAAAAATATGGAATTAACTATTCCACAAAGATCCTGATATGAACCTCAATTGGATGACATGAGTTTAGTTTCATATGAAAATATATATTTATTCATTAAGAATATGAAAATGGTATATATCTCTTCATCATTTTTTCTCACTCACTATGGGATATAAATCCCTAGATAATCATTACCCTTTCTAATGACATGGTTGTGAAGAAACATCAATGGGAGTGTGCCATGCACTTTATATGCCTCTACTGAGTTAGTTATCAAAAGACTAAACCCCATTTCTGGAATAATTTCGAAATATCCTAGCCTCTATAGATATAATTATAACTAAAACTGATATCCATGGGTATAGTTAATTTTTCATTCTCCAATTTAATATCTCATGGATCCAAAATGGGCCCCTAGATAAAAATTTATGTCCATTATAAGTTACTTTTCTTTACATCCTAAATTAATATTGTATACCATGTAAACATTAATAGTATTGTGAGTTTATTAAATATATCTTCATCATTTTTTGTTAGAATTTCGTCATACATTATGTAAGTGATTGTGTTGAGCAGCCAGTAAGTCCTTTTTGGTTATCAAGAGATAATATTATGTGGATATGGGAATGGTATGTGGATAGAAATCATTTACAGTAAATAGGTGGTGATCCCTTATAACCATGAGTCATTTTCATGAGGATTTATTCTCATGATGAAGGTATCCATCCATTAAGGTTTTGAGTCATTCTTTGTGACTCATAAATTTGTAATGGCTTAGATATGGTCATCAAATGATAATGTGAGTCTTTATTCAAGAATAATTAACCATTTGTGGACTATAGGTGGTGATCCATTATAGATATGAGTCTTTATCATAAATAATCTAGAATATTTGGACTATACAAGGAGATCCCTTATAGAAATTAGTCTTTATTCAAAAGTCATTCTTTAATTCTTTCATGGAGTAGGATATCCTTTGTTTCTTGTAGAATCTTAATGGAATGAGGCTTTGTTTGAAAAGTGGGGGTGGAATTATTATATAATCTCAAAAAAAGTTTATATGGTTGAGGTTTCATTTATCTAAAAGATTATTTTTAAGCATTATTTCATATAAATTTGACCACGTACACTCATTACAACATTCTAGAGATTTTTTAGATCCTCGATGTCCAAAAATACTCATTTATTATGATAAAATCATTGATGGGAATATATTTGGAGAAAAATTAACTTTGGTAAACTAGAAAACCTATTAAAAATAGGGATGAATCCCTCTATGTATTCAATTTAGGTTAATATATATCTTTGTAAAAGCATCACAACCTAGTATATATAATACCTTTACAATGTTCTCTACTTCACACTTGTAAATCCTTTTCATATTGATTCTCACGATGTAAATCTTATAGGTGACAATTATTGAACCCACATACCCATTGGTGTAACCCATTTTAGTGAATAAAAAAATATTATGTGAAATTGGTTATTCCTAATGTTCATGTTTTTAAATTTCCATTGGTCTCTCTTTAAATAATATTTGACCTAGGGTGAAACAATTCTTCCTAGATTCCTTTTATGGGTGTCTAAAACTTCTTGTGTGAAAAAACATCCATTTTCCTAAACTAAATCCTTTTACAACCCCAATAATATTATAGTATGTTTTAATCTCGTAAAAATTCTCCCAAGGTCTTATATTATGTGTAGGGTCTCATAATTCCAAAAATGGTTTCTCTTATAGGTCACAAATGTGTATTATACTAAAAACACTACCTTGGGAAGAGATCTTCCACTTATATTGAAAGAATGAATTGAGTCAAAAACCCCATACTAGTTTCCTAAAATTCCTTGATTCAAAATACTCCTCTGTTTTATCCAAAATTCCACGAGTCGATATCTTTCTCAAGGTTTCCTTAAATAACGATGGATGATATCCTCTTTTTGGGTTACTCAAATTACTTGAGTCATGGTGCTCCACTTGGTTTTAAAAAACACCACGAGTCTATATCCCCATTAATGTTTCCTTAAATACCTTTATTTAGGATCCTCCTCAGGGGTTCCCATGAATACATTCACCTAGATCAATTTCTAGAATTTCAAAAAAGGGCTTCTTCATCATAAATCCCACACAAATACATTTCTAGGAACCTTTAAATTATTATTCAACCCTACATGAGTTTAAATTACATGGAGGTGGTCTTGAATGAATTACCCTAAAAGGAACACCTTTGGTTATTAATGGATGAACTTAATTGTAACCACTTTATTCATTGTTAAATGATTATAAAAGGTATGGTATTCATCATAAAATTTCATTGAAATATATGAGTTCAGATTCAATTTATTAGTATATTTAGGAAGCCACTTTCAGGGGCCCAACCCCTCTATCATAATACCTCCCTTCCAATTTCACAAGTGGGAAGTTCCCCCCTAGATACTGATAAACTCTAGTATTCCTTACCATAAAAATTTATACTATATAGTAACTAAATATTTTTATTTAATGAGAATAAGTGTAATTCCCATGTGCAGTGTCCCCTTAAAAGCCTGTTTTTAGCCATTCAATTTCGAAAGTGGATCAAACTAGAAAATAATACAACTTATGGGATTATTCGTCCTCTCATCCTCTAAGCCGATAAAAAAGTTTGTCAATTACACATAAAACTTCCATCCTCCAAAAAATAGGAGTGTCAAATGAGACATAAAATAACAAAAATCATCCCACAATAAGTAAAGAATCAAATAAAATAAAAAATTCTTTTATTATATTTATATATTAACATAACTGAAATGTGTTAATTCCATTGAATGAATGAGATGCTTAATTAAATAATTAAAATAATTATTATGTATTTGGAGTACATGTGATGAATATAGAAAATTATGGTATCTTAAAAACACCTCAAAACCCATGGTGTCAGATTCCATTCAAAGTAATGCTAATCAAGACATAAATTATCCAAATGGGTAGGTAATACCAAATTAGGTTTCCCATAGGATATATTTTTCAACAATTATGGGTATGGGTTACATAAATAATTTTATTCATTACTTAAAATTTTTTCAAACTTTATTGAGGATGATAAAAAAAATCTAAACTGATGGAAAGACTCTCGTGCAAACTAGGAGTTTCACAGGATCATTTATATAGTCATCATACAAGATTTTATTGTGAAATAATGTAACTATGTGTTTGAAAAATAACGTGACATTTAATTTTCACAATACATATTTCATTAAATAACCCTCATCTCACTATTTTGTGGATATTTTTAAATAATTTATATAAGAGGCATCCCATTTCACAAGTCTTCATCTTGCATGAACCATGAAACCACATTACAATTTATAGAATACAATAAGTGACAAAATATGTGATAATTTATTCATGTTATCCTATAAGGATATTCTAAATTCATGATAGTATACTGCAGTAACCTCCTCCCTTGAAGAACTCATCTCTCACAAGTCATGTTGCTTCACGCAGACCTATTGCTCAAGCAAAATTTGGTTCCCACAAACCCTTGTTGCATGTATTCGTTTTTACACACCATTCATTTTGAAACACATCCTTGAGAGTGATTAAATATAGGTAGTCTACTCACCCAATATTATATAACTAAAGAAAAGTTTCACAAAAATTTGGTTTACTCATCATACCCCTTCTACAATAAAAATTAGTGACCACCTCTCTTATTTATCTTTACATCAGACATTGGCTCGGAAACATGCATGTAATCCATCACACATATAATTTCACTTTCCTAGAAGACATGCATAGTCCTCATTTGTAAAAACGTTTCATCACTATAGTGTTTCAAGTGTCCATACCATATGATGTTAGACCACATAGATAGGTCTAGTCTCTGAGATTTAAACTTCCCAGCGTAAATTATGTGGGTTTTTTTCAATAGGATACATAGTATATCTTTTTGAAGTTCAATACCATATCAAAGTTGACACTTCCACTTCTAGGGAAAAATAAAATGCATTATTCCCCACTTATGGGTTTTAATTACAAATAGTTTTTTCATATAACTCTAAATCATGATTGTCACAACAGGGCTCTAAACCACGAGTGTCTCTACTGGACTCCAGACCACGAGTGTCCCCACTAGATTCTAAACCACGAGTTACCCTGTGAGATTCAAAACTATGTGTTCATTCGAATGAGGATTTAAACTACTGAGTTTCATCATGCATATATTTAGACCATATTACAAATATCCCTTATGTAATAAATAAATTATTCCTTTATACAATGATACAAGGAAAAAACATCATATTTTAGTGGGTGAAACATAATCATCCATCTAACTGAAATGTTATCTCCATTCATGAATAAATTTGTTTAATTAATTGATGTGTAAAAGGATGGTATTAGTAAATTATTCATTAATATTTCTTAAATCAATAAGGGGGGAACAATCAAGGCAACAAGCACCTTTGTGAGATGAAATTTCCTCCCATTATTCAATTTGATGAAAGGTATAATAACCATCACCATGATAGTTTGAATTCATCTATCGATTGAAATATAAAATTGGACTATGTTGTAATAGAATTTACAGCCAAAATAAATTCATTAGAAAAATAATTGGTGAACCCCAACATAAAACTTTGTCCCTAAACAATAAGTGTATGCGTGAAATTGTTCACCACCACCATTGAATATCATGTTCATTGTTGGATTTTATATTCTAATCCTATAATATGGAAACCAATGGATTTTCAAGGAAATTATTTTCTTCCACTACTAATAATCTTGGAGTTAGTATGAGAATCATTGATTCTACTATTATTAAATTCTCACACACAGTGATCCCACACACATATTCGAAATTTGTGCTATTTTTATAACATAGATATCAGTAACCCTTACCCATTTCTCTAATAGATTAAATAAAATAATGGGTGATCCATTACCTTATTATCCAATATAATCCACAATGTGTGATCCTGACCATAAAAACTGAAAGGGAGAACCTTGAAGGAATGTTTACATGAAGGAAAACACAATAGTAGAGATATTATATTGGAAACTATAACTTATTACAACTTCTAGACATATTGGATGTTTTACCCTCGAAATAGTGACACAACCTACCCATATTACGAGGAAGTAGAGGAGTTCCAGGATTAGTTAGTTACAGCTACTACAAGGGAGTCAATGAAGGGGGATCAAGCCAAAAAAATTCCATCACCACCATAGGGTTGTAAAACCAACTACTGATTCGGTAAAGGAAAATTCATTTTAGATTAACCTATTCTAGAAATAATGGAACCCACACAAGGGGAAATAAACTCTCCCTACTATAAGTGAGGATGACTCATTGGTTGTCAATTATACTAATATCATCCCAAACAATATAGATATTTTATAAACCCTAGGATAAAACCCTCAACCACTAATTATGTATATTCAATCTATCCCATCCATCGACACTATAAAAACATTTTTGGATGTCATGACCTTAATGAATAAGGTCAGTGTCATAAAGTTCATATCTAGGGTGAAGTGCCTACTAGTTATTATAATCTACATCTTTATAATTCCAACAAAAATGTTTATACAAATACTTTATATAACATAGATAAGGTTTCACTAATGAAACCAGCATGTTGATAGAAGAATTCCAATAATCGGGATCAATGGTGGATTAATCATGATATTTTAAGAAATAAGGACACGTAGGATCAAGAGGAGACCAAATTAACATTTACACTACCTCCCTAGGAACAAGGAACCCAATGGTTAAGGATGACCATTCAGAATGATGACGTTCATATGGTCTCAAAGACCCTCCACAAGTACATAGGATTTGCTATAATACTTTAAAGGTTATGAAATGACATCATACACAATTCAATCAACATCCTTTCTCAATCCATGGATTTTAGATATAGGTAATCCATTTGGGTGTACATTATCATGATCAAATGAGTAAATATATAAAGTCGGATTTTATATTCCCACTATGTTAACCCAATAAGGGGATATATAATCATCCACTTATAAATTGGTCCTATTCAATCCTAAATCATCTCAGCAACATTACCGTACTTATTGATAACATGAACCCTAAGCATTAACTCCTCCACCTAAGAATATACCATATCATAGGCTCTCATTGATCCTTCATACGACGTCCTACTCTCATATTGTAATTTATTTTTGGTCTTAACCTACTTCCATAGAAAAATACCCTCATTTTAAATAAAAATATGAAGATGGTGAGATAATTTTGGATATTTGATCCTTCAACAAAATACCAGTCATGTTTTGGCCATATAAAACCCTACATTATCCTATTCTAGATCTTATGAGTAAAATATACCCGTTATACCATTGAAAAAACCCATGAGTGATATTCTAAATCATTATAAGATAATAATTTGAGTTTTATAGGGACTATAACCACCTCAATAACCTTTTATAGTAGTATTGAAAGTTATATATTGATTCACTCCTTCAAAATATCTAAATTTAGGTAAATGTTGTCAAATTTTCAAATATATGTATTCTATAAGTTTTAAGGTACTACACTAGATAGGAAAAAGGGACTCACTTTATGTGTGTGTCAAGAGATGCAGGTATTATATTGTTATCCATCCCACCCCTTATAGATTTAAAAAACATTTTGTAAAATGTTCTCTACCAGCTCCAACCATATAAGAAATTTATGGTCCATCATCCTATTTCCTCATCATTGAGTATAAAAAAATGAATTTTGTTTTCATCTTGGAGTTATATAAGATTTTCTTCCATTATATATCTATAAAAAGAGAAAAAAATTAATAAATAATTAACATGTTAGGTTACTCAAAAAGGTTGTTTGGATTGTGAGGGAGAAAAAAATTCCAATATTATTTACTAACAACACCCATATACAATATATGGTGTTCATGGTTCCCAATATCTGATATAATGGGATGAGTTTATTTTGATTTATGGATGAACATCCTCTAATAACCTAATTGATATCATTTAATAATAACTCTATTGTTAAAAATATAAATTAATATATGTTTTTTCAATGTCCCAACCACAACTACTAATCAATAATGAACCGCCTTGGTTCAAATTGACATATCAATTAACTCATATTTCCACAAGGCCTGGAGGGTTTTCCCAATCCGCATGGGTGGGAAACAAGTTCTTGGGTATCAAGAATTCAAAATTAGTAATTATTTCATCCTTGATTAATAATAATGGACATGTAGGGAAAACTAACCAAGAATCCAGCATGGGGTGTCCACACATTGGACCTCCATGCATATATAATATATAATTTTCAAATAATTGAAAAAACCAAACATAACATAAACAATATAAATATTCAAATAATACATAGTAAATAAAAGTGAGTATTATTTTTTTAGAACATAAAAATTTAAATAAATAAACACCACATAATAATTAAGATGGAAGAAAATTCATATTATAACTACCTTATAAACATCAGGATCATCAAGGGGAATATGTGGGTTGGTTATCAGATTAGGTCCTACATGAATACCGATGCTCAAATGATTTTATTTATAAAATATTGAGTAGAATATATAATTTTATGTTATACACAATACCTCTAACAATAAGGATGTGAGAGGGTATTGACTGATATAAATTTCAATCAATTTCTGCCTATGGAATTTTAATGCAAGAAAGGAATCAATAGTTGTTTTGTTTACATTTAGAAAAAATTCTAATGAAAAAACTGATTACCTTTACTAAATAAACCATTTGAGGGGAATGTCTAGCCTCAAAATTTGGGGTGTTTTCTTCTTCAAACTATTGTTTCTTATTTTTTGTTTATTCTCATTGATCCCTTTTATGAAACTAGTTCATCACATTATCTTTTTAAATGATGTTTTTAGAGTATCTTTTTATGCTTGAATTTTTTTAATTTTATCATATTTAACTTTCTATGTCTTTTTTCTATCAAAGTATTGTCTTGTTCACATAATTTAACCTACACCACTAATGTATAAATAATTTTATTATAACTTCAATGCCACTAAAAATAATTGTACTTATACAATAGTAGATGGTAATTCTTATGTCTCAACTAGAGAAAAAATAAATTAAAATAAGTATACATTGTTATGAAATATTAGTTTGATGCAGAATAAATTTATTTTATTTAATAATTACACATGATTCCATAGTTTTTTATTGATTTCATCCACTATTTTAATCTTCTATTTACTGATGTCTCATTCTATAGTACATGACCTAGTATGGAAGTATGTTTGTATTTTGATTCATTAATATTCATATAAAAGAAGATTCACAATTATATTATTGTTTCATATTACAAAAAACATTACATTATATTTAAAATATATACAATTTAATCAAGTGAAGCATACCATATCCTTTCTTGATATATTGGTATTGTGGTTTCAATATATATATTTTATTTTATACTCTGTTTTATTGTTTTTAAATTTAAAATGTTTCTAAAATTGATTAATACATTGAATTTAAAATACAATAAAATCAATTGAAATATACCTTAAATGATTCCTCCTCTCAAAGACCAAAAAATACTGACTAGGTTTCTTAGTATATGTGGGTTAAAAGTAAGGTAAATACCATAATTTTGGGATTTGTTATGGTATTTATATCTTTTCTGATGACCATTTCTAATTATCATGATCCTACATTATTGGGAACACCCATCTCCCCCCCAATCAGTATGAATACATAAAGAAAATAACCAAGGAACATAATAAATTTATTTTTTTCTCCCAAAATGGGCTAATACAATGGGAATGAAATATAAATGTGTTAATTATCCTAGAAAACTAAATGTACTACTTTTTTCTTATAATTCATAGTAGCTGCATTAACACTCTAGGTGTTACAAACCTTACAGAACAAAAAAAATAAATACTCTCGACCACTTAAATAATTCTCTGACATTCTAATTATTATTATCTTAATGTTCTTGAATAAAGAGTCATTTTACATTAGGAGTGTTGTACCAATATACTCCACCTTAATCAACATTTATAAAGCTCTAAAAAACATCAATGATAAGATATCCTTTATCTCAATGAATTTCCAACACATGTTTATAATTCCTTCTCCATATCTCTATTTATATTGGTCGATCTGTGATCCATATTCCCTATTGTAAAGAGAAACTTGTCACTTTGATATCTCCAAATAAACACCATAAATCTTTCTAATTTTATTCTTTATTATGAATATATAATTGGGTAAAATTTTGTCAAATATGTTCCTCAAAGCTGATTAAGTATCCCCCACATAATTCCATCATTACCACATATAAGATAAGAAATTTGGATATGAAGATTGAGTAATTTTACTTTTTCACTGTGTGAGCATAAATATCCTGGAAATATACTCAAATTCAAATTGAAACTGAATTCATGAACTTCAACATCCATGGAATGATATTTTTATCATGATATGTAATTCATAATCGTTTATTGTGACATATTTCAAACATAACAATTTTATGGGTGAAAACACAAAATTCAAATTAATCATGATCACCATGGAGTGACCCTATTCATCATAAAAAGGTTTCTTTAACTCCAATAAAAATCATGTCTTATCAGCATGATCCTTCACTTTGGCGTGGACACCTCTATGATAGTAAATCCACTAAAATAAACCCAAAACACTTTATGAAATGATCGTAATCCCCAAGGAGTGAGTCATTATTATAAATATCACTTAATGTTTTCTAAAAATAAATTATTATTATTATTTATTACCATCGCCTTTATAATAATGTACGTATTCATTATATATTTCAAATATTCATGTTGCAACACATGATCTAACATTATGACTGATGAAGTTTTAGTAATTTCTTATATTTCACTCCAATAATAGAAATTTACATTTCACTAAACCTAATGAATAAAGCACATAAATTTAATATATCAAATATATCATCATTTCTTTTCCACTCTATATATCATCATAGAGTATTATGTATCACCCTAAATTTCCTAGACTTTATCATTCTCTAGAAACATTGTTTCTCCATGATGTAACCAAGAGTTCCATAAAGTGATACATTCAACCAGATCTAGACATATATAATCCTAAGTCACATGGGGTTCCTTCATAGTTTGAAATTAAACCAATGATACCAATCATAAAATAAAGCCAGTATTGCTCAATGAGTTTACAGTGTAACACTGGTTGTCACATCGTGACATTTTTCATGAGGATATATCTGTTGCACCTCCTTTTATCAAACATATTTCTAAACTCTTTTATCCTTTGTCATGACTTTATAATCTTATTTATAATTACCTTGAATATACTTGTTTACAAAAAAACACCAAAAACACTCTAAGTTTATTTTTGTTATATATATCCCACTATAGGTTTGTTGAAAAATCCCTGAAATCTAATTCACTAATTCAACAAAAAAAACCTTTATAACTGATTAGAAACTCAATAAAAACCATACTAAAGTATATATTTCATCAATTATTTACTAATCACCAGCATTATTCTCACATGAGTCGATATATTTATAAGTAAATAGAGTTAAATAGGAAAATTCATAATGAACAAACTCCCTTGACCTCCATGCTCTTTAGTACACCACTAAGCTTCTACCTCTCCCCATTGAAAAACTATAAAATAAAATTACCTCTAAAAAAATAAATAACTCTCCAAACATATTTATCACAAACTATAGAGAACTTATCCTATGAAACTCCTTGAAAAGTCCCCTAAATATACATGAAAATCACATCCTAATAGTTTGAAAGGGAGGATTAGAAATAAGAATGTCTACTGAAAGAGATTAACCATACTTTTATAGAAATAGAAAATCACATGGTGGGTTTGGGTCCCTTCACCAAACCATCTATATGGAAGGAAATGGTTAAACTCTAAGAGGCAACTGATACCACTCAAAATCATCTATCAGTAGATCATTTTCGATGATATCTTTAATATAATCCTATATTTAAAAATCATATAACTTCACTATCCATTTCTACCATTCTTCTTGATGAAATGATACTTTATCTCATTTTTATTTCTCATAGAGTGATGGAATTATTTATTGATAAGATTGATAGTATTTGATTTGTTACACCTAATTTAAATATCATATTTCACATTAACGCCAATAACCAAATTATATTTCTATATCCATAGGAATTAAGTATATTATTTAGTACATATAATATATTTAGAATATATTGTGGTAAGTCAAATATATTATTTCTTCTTTCTCAAAAAATAGTTGTTGAAACCTCCCCGAAATAATACACATCTTAATGTAAACTTTAATGCATCCAATACACCATAAAAATCGTCAGAAATGAATTATAAAAAAAATCCTATTATATGTTTTAGGATATAATATCCCAAAATATACCATGTTATTAATGTAATAAATAATTATTTTCAATACTACTATGTGACATTCATGGGATAAATTTTTTATTATATGGATTGAAATATGGAAAATACAATGTAGGTTCAATATATATTTATATAAAATAGACTTGTAATGATTTCCCTATAATATATTACATTGACCTCCCTCCCATCATTGTTTTTTATAACTTAGTACGAGTATTTGAAGGTTTTTATATCAACCTATATTCATATATTATAGACATATTGAGGATTTATTTATCATATTTTCACTACGAAATGAATGTGTCGTTCATTCCCTAAGTTTCATGTATTCCAAGAAAAATGATAATTCCATAATAATGGACATTGTGAACTTACACCTCATATATTATCATAAAATTAATTTCATTTCATCTGATCCTCTTTAAATTATGTCATCGACAAAATATTTCACTAACAGATTTTTATCAATATCTTTCTTAATGTAGATGTTGTGTTCAACTCCACCTAATTTGATCCCAATATTTCACAAATATTGATAAAGACTAGAATAATAATATTTGTGTGCTTACATGAGATCAAACATTGATGTATTAAACCAAAACACAATAATTTTATTTTAATATTTAATAAATCCATCTATTTTCACAATTTATACATCTTCATTAACAAAACCATTAAGGAATGATAATTTGGTATCCATGTGGTGAACCTTAAATCCACTTTTCATTGACATTTCCAAGAATATTTATAGAGTTTCTAATTTATATACTAGTTAAAATGTGTCATAAAAATCAATCCCATTAGATTTGAGAATATTCATTATAGACCAACCATTATTCTAGGCCACCATTCCATCTTCATTGATTTTATTTGAGAACACTCACTTGGTTCAGATTTTTTTCGTCATGCCTTGGGAAAACATACAATGTTTGATTATTCTAAATTTGGCCATCTCTTAAAGAATTACTTCAGCCTAATTTGAATCATTGGAATCCTATTCAATGAATATAGGATCATCATGAGAAAAAAGATATTTTTAATAGATTCTCTATCCTCTGTGATTTCACCCGATCTATCTAGTTACCAATAATATAACCTTCACTAATATTATCCCTACTTATTTCCTTTTTGTAGATGTTAAACATAATATTATTTCCATATTATTAGTTTATATCTCTATGTATACTCAATATCCATGTTCTCCCCCTATTATAATATCTTCAAAATCACTCTCCTTTGATATTTGATTAATATTTCTTTCATAAAATATCATTTTAATATCAAATATACTCATTTTCCTCAACGATAACATCATAAATCTAATTTAATTTCCAAGACTATTATTTTATAATTTTTACTTAATATTTTACTAGTATATTATAAAAAACCTTTATCCCTATAGGAACCAAATTTTTTCCCTTCATATTGAGAATAAAACATTTACCTCTAAAAATTGGAAAGTAATTTTGTGTCGGATTATTCCCATAACCCATCAAATAAGGTTTAGTTTTTTTATTTGAACTTAATAATATCTTATTGGAAATATAAACTGATGCAATAAATGCTTCAATCCCAAACATATTTGTTATATTTTTCTTAATAAACATAATCTAGTCTATGTTGTTAATGATATGGTTTCCCCTCTTAAAGGATCAAGTATATTAATGAGTACTAATTGATAATGTTTGGTTACTTATCGTATTCATGACAGGATATTATTTAACATAAGTTTTAGTGAATTTTATACCATTATCCATCTAGAATTTTGAAAGTTTTATCCAAATTATCTTTTTTTCCAATATACTATAATGTATAATAAATTTGAACTCTTAAAATTTTGAAGATATTATAATCACCCAAGGTAATCCTATTATAATAATTAATAAATAAAGTATAACACATTTTTTATCAATGTATTTTGGTGATAGTTTCCAACACATCAACAAGCACCGACTGAAGTTTTCTTATTCACTTATTATCCTTCATATTGTAAGTCCTTTTAATTAATTTCCCATTTTATAAATGTATCCAATATGTGAGTGTTATCACATAAAATTTTAGGGATAACACAAGATCCTTCATTATTCCACTAACTCAATCAAGTGAATTTCTCTCAAGTGGCCAAGACTCTTTTCCCATAACACATTATCTTATACCTATAATAGGAAACTATTGTCTTATTCTCCACTAATTAGGTACATATTCCATTTTATATACTTTAATTACATCATTATTGAACCATATCTTCCTTTTATGAGGAAATATTGATTTTTTTAAGTTTATTGCATTCCCAAGTCAAAAACATTTGATTAGAATTGGTAATTTGTAACCAAGACCTTCAACCACAAATACATTTGTGTGCCTTAGTTAATTACCTCTCATTCTATAATTTCTGAATTGTTATTTAAAACTCATCATTTTCAATGTGAATAATACCTTATTTATTATATCTTATCCAAATGATAATATTTAAATTCTATAAAATGTGTAAATTGCATAAGAAATTAATGATCTACACTTCATCCAAATCCTTTATATTCAAATAAAAATATTTTATATTCACCTTTTATTATTTCCTTTATTTTTAAAAGATCACTTTATTACTGTGGAGAAAAAATGAATTTTTTTCCTCTGAAATTCTTATGATGTAGATTTATAAGGAAAAACTACCGGTAATATTTGGATATCACCAAATAATTACTTGTAGAAAGTCTTTAAAAGATTTAATGAGAAAATATGTAGTCTAATCAAAACCCCTATAATAATTTACTTCTATTTATCTTATATGGTTAATTTTAGTAGTGAAATTTAGATTATGGAGATGTCTTTAGTGGTTTATCTATTATAAGTGGGGAGTCTAATGTTTGTTATGGTTTGTACTATTCAAAAAACTGAACATGTAGTGGGTTTAGTCAGTAAATTTACAGGGAATCCAATTTGGGAGACTTTGAATATAGTGAAGAGGATCCTAAGATACCTTAAGGTAAAATAATATATTTCATTATGTTATAGAAGATTAAATTTCATCATAATTAGTTATGTTGATTTGTATTTTAGGGCTGATTCTAATAAAATAAAATCTACTAGAGGTTATGTGTTTAATCATATAGGAGGATTCATGAACTATATTTCAAATATATATTCAATTGTGGATCTATCCATGAAAGAGTCAAAATATAGGGTAGTTTATATAGGGTTACAGAGTAGTTATTTGGTTGAGAAGGCTGCTATAGGGTCTTGGGTATAGGTAGGAGAGTATTTCATTGTTTTATGTTAGTTAAAACACCTTTTACATTAAAAGGAATCCATATTTTCATTTAATTGTTAATAAAATTGGAATAAAATATAATTGTGTTCTATTAATGGTGGAGGAAAGTAGTGTGGATATAAAAACAATTCTCAATAGAGTCAACCTAATAGTTTTTTAATAAAGGAGGTTCAAATGTGGCACATACTTGATTGTCATTTTAGATAAGTTTTTATAATATTGGACATATATAAAGGATATCTGGATATGTGATTAATTATAAATAAAAAATATAAGTTAGATATTTTTCAATGGTGGATAACCAAGGGATGTGTATCATATAAAAATATGAATTCTCCCTAATGGACTCATCATCTCATCAACTTATTTTACAGGAATTAGATCCCCTAATTCATTGGTGTGAAATGTTGTTTAGGTGATCTCTACCCATATTTAAATATAGATATTATGAGTTTCTTTTCTTATGTATGCGAGATCATGTGTTCCCACACTTTTACCCATAGTGAAATCAATTTTTAATCATGGGTTTTATCCCCTTTTAATTTAGGTTCTTTTCAGCATTACATCTTATGTGAATTATTATCTATTATTTTTTACTTTATTATTTAATCTCCATATTATTTCAACAGTAGAAGTCCAACCATTTTTTTCCAACACATAACATAATATAGGAAAAAATCAATAGACCTCTAAAAGAGAAACTCATAACAGTTTACAAGATGTGATGAAAATATAAATCTGTTTCTAAACACTCATTTGAATGATTAATTAATACATAATATTTTGGCATAAATAATTAGGTGTTTCTGTACTAATTAATACTACTTTTTATATATATTCTAGTATAACAATAATATACATGTTTATATATTTTATTAGAAATAATATTATATAAATATTTTATAATTGTAATTATTATTATTATTATTTATATGTTTTAAACATTTATATTTCTGTATTTATGTTTTCATAACTACATGATATAAATGATTATAATTCCAATATATACATTTATATAATTATAATATATATATGTATATATTAAATGTTAGTAAACTATTTTTATTAACATTAGTATATTAATATTATTTAACAGTGGTATTTAATATTTACATTTATAACGTTATTATAATTCTTTTGAACTATTTTTAGTATATTTATTATTATTTTTATTATTATTATTAATTTTAATAGTTTAATTTATATAATATTTTCTATTTTATCAATAAATATTTTTATGGAATTATAGTATCTTTATATGATGTGTTTTTAATCACAAACATAACTTTTAATCTTATTTAAAATACTAGTTTAGTATAATTTCGTTTTTACTGATGTGGTAGTTGAATTATAATTATTATTAATTTTATATAATTATAACCCAAATAATATTGTTGGTTTCATTATAATAATTTTAATATTTATGAAAACTAGGAATTTGTTTTGTGTATAGAAAAATCCTTTTCATGATGGATCAAAGATTGAAACGAAGGGAGTAAGAACGTAAAATAGGTGAATAAATTATAGAATATTGGTCCAAGAATTTAAAATTGAAAGAAACATCATGGTTGGTGATTTGACTATGTCGTGGTTCTAAGGAACTCGAGTGGGATATGAAGTTGAGTCTCCAATTGCCGAAAGATTCAACTTTGAAGTTGAAGTATATAGCTATTGATAAATTTTCTCACATACAAAAGAACACTCATCCAAGAGAGGTGAATCCATGATCACTTAAGGGAGAAGAACATAGTTTTTAATCTCATAAGGATGATATTATCGAAGGAAAAAGGTAGAATCTTGATAAATAAATTAAGGAAAACTGTGGCATGTTTTCTAAATAACCATTTCATGGTTTCTACTGGGTCTTTATTAAATATTAGCCACACCATAGTGAAGGATTGGTATAATTAATTATATATCATATAGTTGGTTTAATAAAGATTGAAAATTGTAAAACATTTTCATCCAGGTCATTGGAGCTTCCCTTTATCTTTTTTATAAAAGGTAGAATCTAGGATATGTAAATGAATAAAATGATATTTATAATCCATTTAATGAAGATTATTTATTTTTAATTGATGTAAAAGATATATCAATATGGTATTGTCAATTTTCTAATTTATTCCGTTTTAAAATTTCTGAAAATCAAAATTTGTGGGAAAATATTGAATCAATCATAGATAACTTTATTTTTATGATTATAATGAATTTAGAGTTTATTAATAAAAATATAACAATTTTTTTATTTCTCCACTTCAAGTTAATATTGAGATGAAGATAAATGTAAAACTCAAAAAATGAAAATCCACAAATATATAGAAACTACAACACCACAATTTTATGGATTTGGTTAAAGATAGGGAATTGATGTCTTGGTAAGACATAAATGACAGGTTATATAGGATATGTCTATACACATAATTCTATCGAAGAAAACATAAAATCCAACAATAAGATTAACCAAGAGGGAATGTCATAAAATGAAATTAAATATATTCCATGCTTACCTCATTATTTTACATTGTCCATTATTGATTAGGGGGGATGTTGTAAAACTTTTAGTGACTAAAATGATGAACTCAAATCCATAGGTGTAATACCTTAGTGTTTTATGGTAAGTTCTTCATTGAGTTTTACTGGTATTTTGATTTGAAATTAGAATTTTTGGAGGTGTTGTGAATGTTTCATGGTTGGGTGAATAGTCACGAGAACCATGATGAATGATTGTGCATGTTATCAGGAAAAGTTATTAAAGAGTTCATGAATAGGTGCATAGTCCTGAGGACTGTTGATCAAGTTATTACTTTCTAGGGTTGTGGATATAGGGGATTTTATGGTACCAGGGACTCTATAGTTTGACCACAATGTCAAGTTTAGGTTGTAAATTTTGTCTTCATAAAATTTTATTAGCCTATTGAAATCATCATTAGTAGACTAACTATGATATGATAGAATATATGTTTTCTAAAGAAAAATAGTGGGGATTCTCATTTGACCAGAAACCCAATTCTATATTGTATTGATCAATACAACATTAGATTAAAGGTTTGATCATGATGATCATCCATGTTCACTGATCTATATATTTCTCTCTCTTTATATTTTACTATCTTTTGAGATGTATATTATTTGGTTGGATTTAGAGTATAAAAATAATTTGTTTTAAATTTTAGATGAAAGTGTCATGTTCTAATGTTTTTTCTTGGGTTTCAAAATTTATATAATGTTTCCTAACACTATACCATGGGGTTTATGATTTTTGGGTACTTTTCATCTACGGTAGGCAGTTCTTATTCATTAAATAGTTATTTAAGATTAACCATTATGTCATAAATACTATTTTAGGTCATTTTTAATTATGTTTTTTGTTTATCAAGTTGTTTTAGAACATTTATTTCATAGAACTGATGTTTCCAATACATGTAAAAATAACATTTTAGGCCTTTTTTATCAAACCATTAAAATTGGTATAAAATTGAGAATTTGTTAGAAAATTGTTTTTTATATTAAGATACATATGATTAATATGTCGATTTTTTCAAGATTTTTTGGTAAAATAATTTTGGGAAGTAAAATATTTTATGAAAATTGAATGATTTAGGTACGAGAAATGGGTGAGAAGTGTTAGGTATGAATGGTAAGGTTAGGTAATTTAATTGGATGGTAAGTTATATTATGTGTGACGTGAATAGGGAGGTCCATGAATTTGGGGTGACACTCATGTGGGTGAAAATACATATTACACTACTGGGAAGTTGGGTTTTCCCAACAATTTTATACCAACAGTTTAATAGAACTGTTGGTACAAGGGTCCTTTACCAATGGTTTATTCAATCCATTGGTAAAGGTTCTGTATGTGAAGTATTTTCCAATAGTTTGAAGAAACTATTGGGACATCTACCAATTTTTCTCCCTTTAACAACATTTTGTACAAACCGTTGGTGAGGGACATTCTTTTCCCAATGGTTTTTAAAAACCATTGGGAAAATTCCCCACAAAATACAGTACGATGGCCCCCAATTACAAAGAATCCCGATATTTACCCTGATTTCTAGAAGCCCCCACACAGGTGAACCCTAACCAGAGGTCTTCCATCTGATCAGCTACAAATGCCCCATCCAAGTTAGACTCCTTCAACCTCTTCCCAAATACCGACATAGAAGCCCTCATTGAGTTAATTGACATGGTTGGTGTGTTTTCTACCAAACATTGTGAATTAACACGGTGAGTTGAGGTATCTTATCTATTTCAGGTGTTGTTCATCCCAACTATGAGCATATATCCTTCTATTCTCAAGCTTTCCCCATTTATTTCACTATCTAGAAAGATTGCATCATTATTCCCTATTTCTAGAGATTTTTCAAAATTTTATGATTCACACTATAGGATATTTAATCAATGACTAATACTTGATTGGTGGATGTATGTGAGTATATATAAGATGGTTTATAAATTATCCCTAAAAAATATCACTGTTTTGTGTTCTTTATGATGTGTAGTTTCACTGCATAGTTTATTATTAATCTCAAATTTAAAAATAACGTTTTTTTCTCTATACATTATGAAGTTAAACCTCTATACTATCCATGAACAACCTATTAGTGTAGAAGACTAAACTATATCCTCCCATGGGGTGCGGTTGACTTGGGGAACTAATTGGGTAATGAATGGTATGACCATAGGGGTGCCAAGAATGAGTTATTGAACATGATTAAATGATTTGGGATGCCTATAACACATAATGGGACATGAGTCATGTGCCTTTTATATGAGACTTATTGAAAATGAATATAAATAAATTTTAATTTATGTTTTGATTATTTTTTCTTTGATTAATTATTTTTAATTCCTTGAATAAACCAACAAAGTATTCATGTTAAAAACATAGATTTTAATTCCATTAGCAAACCCCCTTGGATTAATGATGATTTGGTTTATAATAACTTGGGGAAATCTACCATGGATTCATAGTGATTATGATTTAGGAAGCCTTGGGGAAGTCCCACATGGATTTTAAACTATGGACCTCTCTCTTTACATAGGCTGGGAACTCCTGCCTCCATATAAATCCATCTGATGTTAATCAATTTTTTAGTTCAACAATCCAAATCTGTAAGGCTTAACTTAATTTTAATGTTTTGTGTATATTATTCTTGGTTTCTATTTTGATTTGACCTAAACCAGGTGGTGACTTGTGTGGCATGACATACCCAATAAGTGTAGTTTTATTTGTTTTCTATTTTAGTTTCAAAATTCAAGTGTCATGATTATATGAATCAACTTGATTTGAAGTCTTCATAGCCACTCCTTTTATGTAGTTAGTGAATCATATCGACTAATGGAGGGGTTGGTGAGATGTATCCCCATTCAAAGATGGTAAATGGTTTTTTTAGTAATATTTTCTCAAGGTGGGTAATGGATATAAGGATGATCCATGTGAAGGGATTGGGGACGGTTGTGGTAGTGGGGTAGGTGGGTTCCCTTTTTAGGGGGTGATATGGTACATTCTATGGACTTTAGTTTGGGTGTTCTGAAATTTAAAAACTTTTCACAATATTTCAATTTTTTAGCATCAATAAATTATTTAAAATACTCTCTTTACACATTCATCATCTTTCATGAAAATCCTTCACTTTCTAATATCTTGAACAATGTTCTATCAGGTCTATGGTGTCTTATTTTATGTGGTAAATGAAAAATTTACAAAAAACATCACAACTCAAATTTAGGCACACATAAAATAATTAGTATATCTTTACATTGTTTTAATAGTTCACTAATCAACTAGAAACTCCTTCCTTTATCGTTTACATAAATATATTTTTGATTAAACTTCAATCTTATTGAATTGATTATGACCAAATGACTGATAATTTTTTTTTACAGAATGGATATAAGATAAATATATGAAACCGATAAGATCTAAATAGATTTTCAAAACAATTTTGATAGATATTTTGATTTTACATTTCACAATGCTTCAGATAGTGGTTACATACACTTACCATGTTATAATTTTGTTGATAGACCTTGGTTGGCCTTGAAGAAGCCAGCTACCACATAACCAAATATGGTTTTCAAGAAAACTACTATGTGTGTTATCACAACAGTGAGAAAATGAAATCTCAAATTGTTGATAATCGAAAGGAAAGGACTTGATTGGAGAATTTGATAGATGACTGGTTTCCGTTTATTTGTCATCATGAAAACGAAAGGATTTCTACTCAAGAAGATTTCGATGTGAGGACAGGTGATTCATCTAATGAAAATGATGAAATTGTTAGGGTGAAAAAATTAAATGATGTTTCCACGGCTTCACTATAACAATAGTGTGATAAAATGAAAAAGAATGAATTTTTAATCCGATTGATTCATAGGAAAACTATGTATGGGATTTCTAATATTGAAATCAATTACATTCTTACCTTCTTAAAAGATTTAATTCCAGATGATGTAGATATTCCCTCAAACCACTATACGGAATGGAAGTTAGTTGAGGAACATTGATTTTCAAGAAACAAAATTCATGCTTACCTGAAAAGGTTTCAGTTTATTTTGGGAGGAAACTGCTAAACGAAATGATTGTATAAAATGTGGGACATCCCGCTGAAAGTCAAAATCTTATGAAACACCATCCCATGTGCCACAGAAAGTAATGTGGCACTATCCATTGATACATAGACTCTAGAATATTTTTAAATCAGGTGAAATATCAATAAAAATTAGAAGGAATGATACTGAGAGAAAGAATACTAATGATGAGTTGGTTCACCCTGAAGATGGATTTTCATGGTAGAGATTTGATGCTCAATATCCTGATTTTTCACCTAACGTGCGTAATGTGAGGTTGGGTCTTTTATGTGACATTTTTAATCCGTTTGGCCAGATTCTTACTTCACACAACACATGACCAGTTTTTATACACATTTATAATCTTCCCCCATGGTTGTGTATGAGAAAACCTTTCAGTTTCATGAGTATACTCATATTTATCCCTTCTCATCCCAACATTGATATTGACATATAAATGAAACCTTTAATAAAAGAGTTAAAACTTCTTTGGGTTGTGGGTGTTCCCACATAAGATTGATATTCGAAAGACATATTTCAGATGAGTGTTGCACTTATGTGGATGATCAATGATTTTCTGGCTTATGTAATGATGTCTGGATGGAGCATGAAGAGAAAACTACCATGACCTGTTTGTATAAAGAATACACGATCCAGAATACTGAAACATCGATGTATTTTGAGTTTTATGGGACATTGACGATTTTTCCAATGGACCATCAATATAGAAATAACCGTCGCAAATTTGACAATAACATATAGAACGATGATCCACCTCAGTGTATTTTTAGAACTAATGTGCTCAATGAATTGAAATATTTCAGTTTTTCATTTGATAAGGGTCAAATGAAATCTAGAAAGAGAAATAATGTTTCCACTGAAACCTATTTCAATTGGAGGAAGAGAAGTATCTTTTTTTATTTGCTTTATTGGTCAACCAATTTGTTACATCATTTATTAGACGTATTGAACATTGAAAAGAATATATGGGAAATGGCGTTTTCGATACATATAAATGTTTAGGAAAGACAGAATATGATTTACGGTCTCGGTGTGACTTGGTGGATTCAGGCATCAGACCAGAATTGCATCATATGTGTATCAGTGAAAATAAATGGCATGGTCCATAGGCTTCTTATGTGATGACACCGATAAAAAACAATTTCTGGAAGTATTAGAAACTAGTATAGTTCCAGATGGTTATTCAATAAACATATGTAAACGGGACAATAGAGGATATTTGAAGATAAAATCTTTCAAGACTCGTGATTATCACATTCTTCTTCATGAGTTGATTCCAATAGCAATCTTTCACCACTAAAGGAAATCTCATCTTTCCCAATGCCTCTATACCAACGGTTTGTAAAAACCATTGGTATAGGTCCCCTTTTCAAACGGTTTGGCCAAACCATAGGGAAATCCCACTTTGAGGTCAATTTTCCCAACAGTTTTCCAAAACCAATGGGAAAGGGTATGGCTTTCCCAACAGTTTTCGCAAACTATTCGGAAAGGGTACTTTTTGGCCACTTTTCCCAATAGTTTGGCCAAAACGTTGAGAAAGGGTCTGACATTCCCAATGGTTTGGCCAAAATGTTGGGAAAAGTCACCCACATACCAATGTCCCTCCCAAAATCAAGTACCTATACCAACAGTTTTGACAACCATGGGTATAGGTATATACCAACGGTTTTGACAATCGTTGGTATAGGTCCTTTGATTTTTTATCTGATCATTTTACCGAGAACATTATATATGTAAAAATTTAAAATAATTATGATAATATATATATATATATATATATTTATGAAATTATATTCAAAAAAGTCATGTTAGGTTAGTGGTTAGGTCATTGAAAGATAAACTAGAGGTCATGAGATCAAATCCCAGCAAATGTTTTTTTTTGAAATACATATACCAATGGTTTTATGGAACCGTTGCTATATATTTTCATATTACTTATACCAATGGTTTTTAAAACTATTCGTATAGGTCTATACCACTGGTTTTCCCAAAATTGTTGGTATAGACCTATCCTAATAGCTTACTTGCCCACGGTTCTCCAAACCGTTGGTATAGGCTACACCAATGGTTTGGAGGCCTATACCAATGGTTCCAAACAGTTGGTATACGGTATTTTTCCAGTAGTGAATCTTTTGTCAAATAATGTAAGGGAGAATGTTATTCAGTTGTTCCATTTTTTAGAGATCATTGTGTAAAAAAGTTGTCCAAGTATTTCTTGCGAAAAATGTTGACAGATACCCCATAATTTTTTTGTGAGTTGGAGAAAATATTTCATCCATCATTTTTCACAAGCATGCTGCATCTGACTGTCCATATTCCCACTGAAATACTTCTCAGAGGACATGTTTATTTTCGTGGTATGTATCCAACAGAAAGAAATATGTACACTGTAAAGTGTTATGTCCGAAATAGGAATCATCCCGAAGGTTCTATCGTGAACGGTTACTTGGCTCAAGAATGTATGGATTTCTGCTCAATGTATTTGTCTGATATTACTACAAGAATTAATAAAACAATGAAAATTGAAGAAGAATAGTATGAGAAAATTGATCTCAGTTTTCCATCACTTCCATAAACTAGAGTAATTCTTGGGTCATATACATCAAATACATTAAGAATTGAAGAGCGGGAGATGACACATCACACAATTTTGTTCAACAGATATTTTTTCAATGACTACATTAGGTAACTAAATTGAATATGTATATCTTACATATATATCTTTTAAAATATTCATATTTTTTAACTACATGGAAAATCAAACAATGATAAATAGAAAGCATCGTTATTTATCTTCGATAAGGAGGGAGACTTTGCATAGAAAAGAGTTTTCAGCTTGGTTAAAATTGAAAGTAAAAATATTACTTGTTAAAATAATTAAATCAATATTTAAATATGTTTAATATTCATTTATATTGCAGGGTTTGAGTTTTCCTCATGACTCTGTCTCTAAGGAAATAAGAGGTTTGGATTTTGGTCTTAATACCATGGATCATCACTATAAATAAATTGTTATCAATGGTTAGAAATTTATTTTCACTGAACAAGAAAAGAACACAAGAACACAACATCATGGTGTTATGGTTATTTCCACAATAAATTGATATGCTACTTCATCAGATAGTAGACCGTGGTTTGAAAATGTGGGTTATTATGGAGTCATTTAAAAAATAATAATGTTGGATTATTACTCTCTTGGATGAGTCACGATGAAGAAATGTAAATGGTTTGATTTAATGACGAGACATGGAAAATTTAATGATGATTATGGATTTTTAGTATTTAATATGACTCGCACTCTTGATACCAAAGAACCTTATGTATTGGAATCAACGGCTAAACATGTTTTTTATGTCAAAGACCGACTTCGACCGGAATTTGGTGTCATAGTTGAAGTAATTCCACGATATATTTTTTATGATGGTGATGATAGAATTAACACTATCCCTAATTCCATTAGAACCAATCCATTTATTTCTTTTGAGGACTCCAATAGCTCAATTTTCAGAGTTGACTGTGAACCTGAATTTGTTGAGGTAAATATATAAAATCATCTATTCATGTTATCAATTCTTTTGGTTTACCTCGAGTTGGGTTGTTAAGGTTTGTTCTACTCAAATTGATTTAATATTGATTACAGATATGTTGTATCTGACTTGACTGTTATGTGAATTTTTAATATTTATTGGTTGAAAATTTTATTTGAATTTCATTTTCAAATTTGGAATTGAACTGTATTTAAACCTATGAAACCAAAATTTATAACTTGCTGAACATTTCAATGCTTCAACTGTTATTTGTACAAAATTTGTATGACTCTAAGACCTCTCTTTAACATTTTACCAGTTAATGAAAATAATTATTTGTATTCTTCCGTAAAACATGTAATGAAACCTGCATCATCTACCTGAGCTATAGAAATTAAATTTTTCCTTAATTTTAAAAATGGATTTTCCACTTATGAATCTGGTAGAATCAATGTTCCATGATTTTAATAGATCGATGACACTTAGTAAATAATCATTCTTCTAAAAATTAAATTTCTTTATTAAATATTGTATAATTTATTGACTTCATTATATATTTATTCAAGATCACCTAAAACAATGGTTAGATAAATTTTTCATGAATCCCCCTATTCCCTCTCATTTAATTTGTTTTTTGGGTTACAAATTAGTTATCCTTTTCTATTTACTTCCATATTTGTTTTCAAATGCAGGAAACGAAACCAATTGAAGCGTGGCAACGAAAACAGATTATGTACAACAATCATCACATGATTGAGCTTGGCATTCCACCACTAGTGCCTATAGTGAGAATATTTTTTCAAATATATTTATTTAAATTATATATAATGTCATGTGATTACTTTTTTTAAAACATTTTTTCAGGAACCATCTATTAGAAAATGGTTATTTGAAGAGAAGCCTAGTAGTGGTCCAAGTACTCAAGGTGTACGTATGAGGGGGGGTGGTACGAGAGGTAGACAATCTGGTCGGCGTACCCGATTAGACCCCGCCGCACCCACTGACATACCATCCATCCCAAATTCTGATCCCAGTGTTCCATTAGGGACAGATGGGATATTTAGGCCTCCTATGTTTTCACCCCCCTTTCCATATGACCCTCCTCACCCGCCTGTACCATATCTGATGATGATTCCTACTCTCATCTAGCATTTGACCAACCATCCTTGTCATCTTCTTTTACTACCGCTTTGATCTCTTTGGCCTTTTATATTCCATAATCTTCGACTCCTGATCCGCCAGAGTCTATCCCTGTGGAGAATATATTGGGACTCACTACATCTATACAGGGTGCTCCTTTAGTTTATGTGGATCCAGGGGCGCCCATTGATCAGACTACCACATGTATACTTATACAACCCTAATAAATTTTTACATTACTATTTATTTTCATTATAACATGTATTGATAAAATATTTTTTTTTCATTTATAACAGATAAATCTAATTATTTGAGGTGGCGGTAGAGGCATACACACATGCGTGCAGTGTGGAACCACCACACACAGTTGATGGTGGACTACAATGAATATAGTCAGATGATTGAAAAATTAGGGCCACAGTGTGAGAGTTTTTTGGCGATGCTTGCCGAATACTCCGACATCATTCCTATCAGCCTGCTCTCATTAAGACAACTACCAAAAGAATTCAAGGATAATGCCTAGGCAGAGATAAGGGTACAAAAATCTATTGTGTTTAATGCAATATATTAATTTTTGTAATTATATGAATTAATATTTAGGTGTCAGCTGTGGTTTAATTTCCCAATGGTGAGGGTGAACGGCCAGCACGTCTAAAGGATTCAAGAGAGTTTTATGAGCGTATAAGCAGGAGTTGTACCTTGGATGGCGTGCTAGAGTGGGAACAGAGTAAGAGGTGGCCTCTGTCATTGATGATTGTTCGTTAGAATAATACTAACAGATGATTACTCTTTAGATGACTTGAAAATTTATGGTATTAATCAAATTAGAGGTATTTAAATGAAAAATTTCATATTTTTTGTTAATACAAATTATTTAATTTCATTTAGGATGCATCTGGAAGAAATAAAAAAACATCAATGCTAAGAAATACATCCACATATTGGGACATACTACGATGTCAGATAATGAGAGAAAACATGTATGATAGTTTATAATCTTTCTTTATGATATTCACATTCATTTTCTTCCTCCATAATTTATTCGATTGCTAAAGTTATTATATAATTTTAGTTATGAAATTACTATTTTCATGGAATCCAATTTATAATAATGTTTTCCCACATTCAATGTAATTTTAAAGGCATAAATTGAATATAAAAGGATGTGTGCCTCAAGAAAAACTGTTTTGCTCAAGTAGAAAAAAGAAATATTGAAGTGCGGTTAATGAAACAACTCAGCATCATATTATAACTTTTACTTTGTAGATTTAAAATTTTAATCTCTATTTTTAACTTAATAATCTATTTATATTTATAATAGGTTACTTTAGAGGACCTTGGTGCCAAGGAACCTGACAATTTTCGTCTAAATGATCACTTACATCAGGTTTTCGGAGATGAGCATATTGGTAGAGTATGCTGCCGACATGGGAAGAGTATAGTTCTGACGAGGTATTGGACCTCCTCAGGTATGAGTTATAGTGGCAAAAAGTTACAACAAGTTAAGTCGCATGTAGAACAGGTTGAAAAAAGGGCCACAGTGATGGAAGAACAGTCTGCTATGGAAAACATTGCATTTATGAAACTGATTGAAGATTTACATCCAACACTTCCACTAGAGGCCAGTACTGCTTGTGATGAATATATGTCATCGATGCGTTATATATATGGTCAAATAAGTGTAATTTCTAGTGTTGTTCAAGATGATGGCGAGGAGGTGGTCGAGGCGTAGGAGGAGGAGGGTGAGGAGGAGGGTGAGGAGGAGGCCGAGGCAGAGGAGGAGGGTGATGAGGAGGCCGAGGATGAGTACGAGGGTGAGGAGGAGGGAGAATATAATGATGGGGACAACAATGAGAATGGGGGTGAGGGTGAAGATGCTGGTGATGATAGTGATGGTGATGAGGGACAAATTGATATGTCACATTTTTTATTGATATTACTGACCTTTGATGTTATTTGATTTTTTGTTCCATAATATACGTGTGATTAGGTATGCCACATAATCTTTATTTATTTATCTATAAATAATAAAACATGATTTGATGATTTGCGGTGAAATTACCCTATTTTAATGAAATTGTAATTTTTTAGTGGAATTTAGAAAATTGGTGGTCTGATTATAAGTTGATATAATGAAATTATTTTTTAACCTAGAAAGAATATTCTTATAAAATATGTAAATACCATCCCATGAACCCTAGACAGCCCCCATATGGCCCCACGTTAAGCCCCCGGACAGCCCCCCCTCCTTTATGGACCTCGGATAGCCCCCAGATAGCACCCCAGACACCCCAAACACCCCACCCCATCCCTCTTCCCTGGGCCCCATACAGCCCCTGGAAAGCCCCCAAATAGTCCCCAACCACCTCATTGGACCCCGAAAAAACCCAAGACTGCCTCCCCACCCTCCTTCCTAGATCCCTGGACAGCCCCGTGGATAGCCCCCACCCTCCTCCCTGGACCCCGGCCAGCCCCCCATACAGCCCCCTGGATAGCCCCCCAGACAGCCCCCACCCTTCTCCCTAGACCCCAGACCGCCCCCAGAAAACCCCCCGGACAGCCCACCCACACTCCTCCCTGGACCCCGGATAGCCCCCACCCTCCTCCCTAGACCCCAGACAACCCCTCCATCCTTCCTAGACCATAGATATCACCCCATCCTCCTCCCAGGACCCCAGAAAGCCTCCCACCCTCTTCCCTAGACCCTGGATATCCCCCATCGCCCTTCCTAGACTCCGGATGCCCCCCCACCCTTCTCCCTGGACCCCATACATCCCCCTAGACATCCCCTAGATATCCCCCAGACAGCCCCCCTGACAGCCCCCCACCCTCTATCCTTGACCCCAAAAATCCCCCCCAACCACCCTCCTCCTTAGACCCTGGACAACCCCCCCCCCCGACCTGACACCCCATCATTGGGTGAGCGGCGATTCTATATATATAAAACATCACGAAAATTAATGAAAACCAAGTACCACCTACCTTGATTCCATAGACAATCACACTCTTAATTCGGTATCTCAGATCCCAATCTATGCTCTCTCCATGATTCACCCAAAATCCCAATGGAAAAGAGGGTTTTAGAACATCAGAAGTAGATGAGAGAATAGTGGAAACCCTAATCTAAAATAGGAAGCAAAGAGAGGATTACACTCACCCAGATCTTCAAGTCTCACTTCACAGCACAGAAAACGCCGAAGGATAAAAAAGGATCCACACTTAAGAGCTCTTGGAAGCTTTGGATTGTGTTGATACTTTAGCAAAAAGATTCATGCGTTATTTGAGACATGTACGAGTCAACCCCACCTCAATCCGAGGAACGGTGTGGTTGGTACCACTCAAAGTGTCTAACCTTTATTAGAAATGGACAATATTTTAAGTGAAAACAACAACTGGCATATAGAAAACTGACCTAACGCATTCATATTGTGTTTATAATTTATGAAAAAAATATGTGGCTCATATGTGACGTGTACGATTCAACCCCACCTCAATCTGAGTCATAGTGTGGCTGGTATCACTTGAAGTGTCTTTCTTTTATTTAAAATGGACACCCTTTTAAGTAAAAATAATTGGTATATGTAAAACCGACAAAACGTATTCAGATTGTGTTGATACTTCAGAAAAAGTATCCTTGAGACATTTTACATGTGTACGAGTCAACCCCGCCTCAATCAGAGGCACGGTGTGGCTAATATTTCTCAAAGTGTCTCACTTTTATTTGAAATGAACAACATTTAATGTGAAAAAGACAACTGGCATACGAAAAAATTACCAAACTCATTTGGATTCTATTAATACTTTAGGAAAATGATCAATGGGTCATATGTGATGTGTACGAGTCAACATCGCCTCAATCCAAGGTGTGGTGTGTCCTGTAACACTCAAAGTGTCTTTATTTTGATTGAAATGGACAACATTTTAAGTAAAAACTATAACTGGAATACGACAAACCAACCTAATGAATTCATATTATGTTGATACTTTATAAAAATGATCCAAGGGTCATTTGTGTCATGTAAGAGTCAACCCTGCCTCAATCCGAGGCATGGTGTGGCTGGTATCACTCGTAGTGTCTTTCTTTTTTTTTTAAAAAAAAATCGACTACCTTTTATGTAAAAACAACTAGAATTCAGAAAACTGACCAAACGTATTCGGATTGTGTTGATACTTTATAAAAAGGATCCATGTGTCATTTTGGACATGTAAGAGTTGACCCCACCTCAATCTGAAGCACAGTGTGGCTGGTACCACTCAAAGTGTCTCAGTTTTATTTGAGATAGACGACATTTAAAGTGAAAACAACAACTGGCATAAGAAAAACCAAAAAAACACATTCGGATTCTATTTACACTTTATTAAAATGATCCGTGGGTCATATGTGATGTGTATGAGTCAAACCCACCTCAATCCGAGGCACGGTGTGGCTGTTAACACTCCAAGTTTCATTCTTTTGTTAGAAATGGATAATATTTTAAGTAAAAACTACAACTAGAATACGGAAAACTGACCAAATGCTTTTAGATTATGTTGCTACTTTATCAAAAGGATCCATGGGTCGTTTTTGACTTGTATGAGTGAACCCCACCTCAATCCGAGGCATGGTGTGGCCGATATCACTCGTTGTGTCTTTGTTTTGTTTAAAATGGACACGCTTTTATGTAAAAACAACTTGCATATAGAAAAATGACCAAACATATTCGGATTGTGTTGATACTTTAGAACAAGGATCCATGGGTCATTTGGGACGTGTACAAGTGAACATCGGCTCAATCTGAGGAATGGTGTAGCCGATACCACTCAAAGTGCCTCACCATTATTTGAAATGGAGATCATTTTTAGTAAAAACAATAACTGGCATATGGATAATTGACGTAACGCATTCATATTGTGTTCATTCTTTAGGATGAAGATCCATGGGTCATATATGACTTGTATGAGTCAACCTCGCCTCAATCCGAGGCACGCTGTGGCCGGTACCACTCGAAGTGTCTCACCTTTATTTGGAATGGACAACATTTTAAGTAAAAAACAACAAATGTAATATGGAAAACTGATCTAACACATTCATATTGTGTTGATACATTAGGAAAAAGATCCATGGGTCCTATATGACGTGTACGAGTCAACCCCGCCTCAATTAGAGTAATAGTGTGGCCGGTATCACTCGAAGTGTCTTTCTTTTGTTTAAAATTGACACCCTTTTAAGTAAAAACAACAGGCATTCGGAAAACTGACCAAACATATTCAGATAGTGTTGATACATTAGCACAAGGAACCATGGATCATTTTTGACATGTATGAGTCACCTCCACCTCAATCTGAGGAACAGTGTGTCTGAAAACACTCAAAGTGTCTCACTTTTATATGAAATGGACAAAATTTTAAGTGAAACAACAACTGGCATACAAAAAACTGACCAAATGGATTCATAATCTATTTAGTACAATGATCCATGGGTATATGTGATGTTTACGAGTCAAACCCACCTTAATCTGAGGCATGGTGTGGCCGGTATCACTCGAAGTGTCTCACCTTTATTTGAAATGGACAACATATTAAGTAAAAACAACAACTAGCATACGAAAAATCGACCTAACGCATTCATATTGTGTTAATACTTTAGGAAAATGATCTATGGGTCATTTTTTACGTGTATGAGTCAACCCCGCCTCAATTCTAGGCACAATGTGGCCGATATCACTCGTACTATCTTTCTTTTGTTTAAAATAGATGCCCTTTTAAGTAAAAACAACTGGAATACGAAAAACTGACCAAATGTATTCGGATTATGTTGATACTTTATAACAAGGATCCATGGTTCATTTTTGATGTGTATGAGTCAACCCCGACTCAATCTGAGGCACAGTGTGACCGGTATCACTCAAAGTGTCTCACTTTTATTAAAAATAGACAACATTTTAAGTGAAAACTACAACTAGCATACGAAAAACTGACCAAATGCATTCAGATTGTATTGATACTTTAGGACAATGATCCATGGGTCATATGTGATGTATAGGAGACAACCCTACCTCAAGCTGAGGTGCGGTGTGGCTGGTATCACTCAAAACGCCTTTATTTGGTTTGAAATGGACAACATTTTATGTTAAAAACTGTAACACCCCGAGATTTAATGAAAAATATTCTTTGAATTTCATTTATATCTTTTATTATACAGCAAACCAAGTTTATCTTGTACTATACGCAACACCGTATTAGCTTGCAGTATACGCAATGCTATTCTTGGATCGTGTTACACACAATTTCATGTTTGTTTTATAATAGTCATTCTACGCAACATTGAGTGTGTATATATATATATATATTCAATGTATAAATGAAATATGGTTGGATTCTATTATACAAAACAACGAAGGATTCTTGCACAACATTCAACCCTGACTTGGCTTGCATTACACGCAATCGCGACCTTCCTCGATAGCATGTGTTGTACGCAATACCGGGTTTTACTAAACAACGATATATTATTATAATATTTTTATGAACAAGCCGTTATGAATAGTATTAACTAAATTTTTAATTTTATGACATTATTATTCATCTTACACATTTTCTAGAACATGGTATAAGAACAAAATAAATTTTTCGGGTAAAATAAGTATTTTTCAAAAAATGCAGTTTTGCCGCCTTTTGATGGAGCACCCACATTAAATCTAGTTTTTGAAATTTTTATACTTTTAATTTGAAAAAATAAAATTCTTATTTGGAATCAATAAATAAAAATTTACTTTGGATAAATTTTTCGTATTATTCTGGTAACTTTCATATTTTGATGAATAGTAAAAACACGCTATATTTTAATTAAAAACATCTTTCTTCATCGTAATAATTTATATGGTTAAATTATAATATTGAGTGGTTTTAAAGTATAAATATAATATATTTTTACCATTTAATATAATTTAGTTCATTAGCATTAATTTTATATTGAATTCGTAGGTTAAATCAATTCAATCTTTTGCAATGTTTTAAACAAAAAACCCGTTTTCATTCGACAACGGGAATAATTTTAACTTAATTTATGAAACTTCTATGTATTGAATTTAAAAAAATGGATTCCATATTTGGAATCAGTGGGTCCAAATTATGTTAACAGACTACTTTCTATTTTTGGGAATTATGAATAGTAACTACGGTAAATTTTATTTACCATAGTTAAAGGTAAATCGGGTAATTAAGGGTAAATATAATATTATAAAATTACCCTGACACATGTAAAATTTTATTGGATGGATAAAAGCATACCCATATTACATAAGGATCGTATTAGATTAATTTTGTGGACTTTTGACCATGAAAATAATTTAATTATTATTAAAACCAAAGAAAGTGACAACATGTCACTCTCTTAAATCTTATAAGTATAATAATTTTAATTTAGTGATAAACATCATAAAACTCCGAACATGAATAGTCTACAGAAATATAATAAAATTATATAAATCATGATAATTTATTTAGAATTTTTAGGGATTAAATAATTGTCATTAATGGTGATACATTAAGGATGCATAAATTATTTATTTAGTGAAAAATCAATAATATAGTTTTTATTGAAATATTAATACATATAAAAAGGCTCAAAAATCTGAAACAAAATTATTATTAGTGTATATATAAACCTTAATAATCCACTGGCCGAATTTTTGGACCATTTGGATCTTTATTAAGATGATTATGACACTTATATTATTTTATTTTAAATGATTTCAAAGTTTTCACCATCATAATTTAATAAATATAACAATTTAAATATTCTGATTTTAAGATGATAAATTCTATTAAAAGTATTATTTTGAAATTTAATAGATTTATCTTTACCATAGGATTTTATTTTTAATTTTTATGCAAAAAATCAGTATATTAAATAATTATACAAAAATGTTGTAGTAATTATTTTATTAAGAGATAAACCAAATAAATGGTTTTACAAATAATAAAATAAATATTATATGAACTTTTTAATGTGATCAACTTATTTTATAGATACATATGACTTTTTATTAATCTATTATAGCTTTTAGTTCGAACATATCTTCTGTATATGTTTTATTTAAATTCAAATAAATGAATAGTGTCAAAATTGACACTATTGTTATTTTATAAAAATAACATATTATAAAATTGTTTAAAAATCACAAAAATATTTAAAAATTATAAATTTAAATTTATATGGTCTATAATGTTATAAAGTAAACAATTATGGAAAGTTCACAACAAATAAGTAATTATTTGTTATAATTTAAAATTTTGAATTTTATTACCACAAATAAACTTAAATAGATTAAATAAGGATAAATCAAAATGATAAGGTTTAAACTAAGATCCAAACATGTCTAAATTTAATTGGTTGATGAGATTACAACCCTATATCATCTAATCTTCTAATATGAGTCATTTTGGGAGGTTTTTATGTGGGGTTATATTTATTATAAATTAATATTTTTAAGAATTCCAAAGGTGCCCCTCTCCTCCCTTATAAAAGGGAACCTCCTCCCTCTCCTCCTCACGCCAATTTGAGCCTTCAAGCTCGGCCAAACCCTGCCCAATTATCTTCTCCACTTCCCTAGAAACATCCTATAGGTCTTGTTATTTTTCAAATACCAATTTTAGTGCCCTAAGAGGAGGTCTCAAAGAGGCGCTTCAAAGAAGAGGTAATTTCCGTTACCGAATCTTTCACCTTTATTTCTTCTTCCACTTCTTCTTCTTAGGTTTTTTCATTATGAAGTAATAACATCAGTATAACTCATATACTGATATGTTATTATAATTATGAAACAACCCTATTTCACCATCTATCCAACCTACGGAAAATGAAATGACCGCGCGTGCGTACGTACGGAATACCGTCTCCACGTCGTGGTGTAATCTATTTTCCACCACCACCTTACTTGGATGGGTATAATGGTGTAAATAATAACTATATATGATTATTGTAAATTGATAATGATTCTGTAATAGTATACATACACTCCAATAAAATTCCACGATCACGAGAACGATATCATCGCTCGTGCGTACGTACAGAAAACCGTCTCCACGACGCGATGAGGTTCATTCTCAATGATTAACCATTCATAAATGATTATAAAGTATATATAATAAGTAATCATGAAATATATGACATAATAATGATACTGTATTTATTTATATATATATATGTATGTCATCCAATTAATTCCATTCAATTCAATGAGGAAACGAAAACAACGTTCATGCGTACGTATGGCCTACCGTCTCCATGAACGGTGTATTTATTTCCATTTATCGATCTATTAAATATATGTATATTCTGAATATATATTATATATAAATCATGTTTTACATTCTGGATGTAATTAATCATGATATAAGTAATCATATGAATAATTACAAGTCAAAACACGGACGACAAATGGAACGATTTTACCCAAAATGTTCTTTAACATGGAATTTACAAAAGAACGGGTAATATAAAGTCATAAGTGAACCATATATGATATCATAACAATTAATATGATTCTGTAATAAGTCAATAAAATTATTTAAATCATTATACAGGAGGTTCGGATACGTACGAATCATATCGGACCTAAGGTAATGGATAAATTTTGCAAATCTCATTTTTATCCGAGATTGCTTATTCGTAAGTATTTACTGGGGTTATTTCAATCATCCATGTATATGTTTTATAAAATTGTTTTCATGTATGTTTAAAGTCCTTTTTACCCATTTTTTACTTTTACTACATGGTATTTAAGGAATCTTTCTTTTGTTTATGTTACGAGGTACTTTTTGACTTTTCTGGCAAAAGTACGATAAGAATGTTTTTTTACGTATACGGTATGAGTGGATTTTTATGGTTTTATAAAGCCATATTTTCATGAAGCTTCCTTCAAATATTTCATGACTATTTTAAACAAAAACCTTTTCTTCTAAAATTCCATAAATTTTTTTGAAAAGAAAATGCTTTTGAAGAAAAAAGGATATTTTCCTCAAGAATTCATTTCAAGTGTTTTATCAAAACCATTTTCATCTAAGATGTCATTATTTCACACATGTATGTTTCAAGTGTAATGTCTCTATGATTTAAATGGTTTCACTTTTCTTATTATGAAATGATATCCATTTCTTTTATATGGATTATGTGATGATGGGATGATGTTTATGAAACCCATTTTATTCGTTGGGTTATTATGAATGATGTATGTTTATTTTGTGGCACAACTAAGAATGATTTCATTATGAGATGGGTGGGACCTATATCTCCCTCCAATGAGTTGGGTAAAGATTTATATCTCATGAGATAGACATGTCTAGAACGGCAGGTTAAACCGGTTTAGTAAAACGGGACTAAAACGAGGAGTGAACTCGATTCAGAAAGGGACTTTGTCCACTAAGATGGTCTTGGCTGCAATTCCTTGGCTACTATGGAAATCATTACATGTGCTTAATGGATGCCACAATTACATTTTTTATTCCCATGCTATTTTGTAATTCTTAATGTTTATTTATGATCTATGCCTTACGTACTTCCATGTTTTATGACATTTCTCAAGCTTTTGATGTTTAAACATTATGTTCATGTTTTTAAGTTCAAATGTATATGGTATGTTTTATTTTATACATGCTTACCCTTAATGAGAATTTGAGCTCACCCTTTTTATGTTTTCTTTTCCCCAGGATATAAAGAAAGGTTTTAGGTAAGAAAAAAAGGGGAAGATCTTTATGGGAGATGTTGAAGAACTTTCACCACGATTAGAAGATTACGTTCCAAGTTTTCAAAGACACTAAACTATTACAGTCCTTGTGTGTCTGTTTGTTTATGTTTTAAGTATTCCTCTAAAGTAATGTAATGTCAATGTACATCAAGCTTTGGCTCTCTACAGTTGGTATCAGAGGAAAGGTTTAGTCAACCTTTGGAAACTAGGATGCGAAAAAGTTAGTGAGATCCCTATAGATATTTCTAAGGTATGTCTAGGGATGTCCATAAAGATAAGTATACATATAGGATATAGTCCTATAACTACTATAACGATCTTATAATTAAACCTAAGATGTTAGATGTCAAAGCTACCCCCCTTGATTATGTTATTTTCCTTGTATGATGTTTTCCTCTCACGGAATTCTTTTTGTGTTTTAGTCAATGGAGGGATCCAGAAGGAATTCGGTTAACATTGAATCCAATGGACAAATTGGTGACTATGAGAAACAAAATTTCGTAATGCCTAGAGATAAAGATATTGTGCTTATGACAAATCAGTCATCACGATATATGATTAACAAGGTGAAATTTAGTGGTATTCCTAATTCATCAAATAAGAGGAAGATAGACTTTTATTCATGTTCTCATGTTGAGGAGCATAAAGAAAGGAAGATTGAGATTTCTATAGAAGGGAAGAAAAACCTTGAGGAATACCTCAAATGGAGGGACATATGTTATCTGTGTGGAGAAAAGGGTCATAGAGTGACAGATTGTTATGGAGTTCAATGTCTTATTTGTGGAGAACATGGGCATTACCCAACTCAATTCACTGACCAAAAAAGTTACTTCTAAATCAAGGAAGGAATTATTCTTGGACAATCATTGAAGAGGATGGATTAAAGTTTTTATGTATTGGTATTCAATAATAATGTTGTTGAGGTACTTTTATGGTGTATTAGAATATTTTTGTATTAGTCTATTGTGGTTTTCAATAATTTTATGGTACCGGTAACCATGAAAAGTGATTCAAATATTTTGGAAGTCAGATGATATGTGCATAATGAAGGGATAAGTAGAAAATGAAATGTTTGAAAGTATTCATGAGCTCTTGATTGATATAAGGAGTAAGTGATATCATGATTTGAGTATATAGAATTTTGAGGATTTTGGTATGTGGAAAGAGTTAAATTTTGACAGCACTCATGTTTTCACTAAGATTCAATGGGTATTTTTTTTCAAGATAATACATGATTAAGGTATTCACATGATTGGAATGTGACCAACAAGATATATGGGGGATAAATGATGGTATTCACTTGCTTGGTTGATGACATTTCAAGTAATCGTTTTCTTTATACTATGAGCTTAGACCGAAGTATTTTAGATAAGCTTAAATATTGGAATGGATTATGTTGGACATAAGTTAGTATTTTTTAAGGATAGAGCATTTTTTTGATATTATTTATGTCATGTTATAGTAATTTAGTTTTAGAAAAAGGACAACCTGCAGGACGGGCGACAGCCCATCGCATCGGACAAGGCTGTTGGAATCTAACCCAGAACCGAAGTGCGACTAACCTCTATCACCTACCACTGGCCTACAGGAAGGCCCTGTTTAGTGGAAAGTAGTTTTATTTTATTAAGCGGTATTATAAATAAAGTATAAGTCCATTTTTGGAACTATATACGATTAATCTCACCATAAGATGGAATTATAACTTTTTCTAACCTTTTGTTTGAAACAGGTGGAATGACCCATCATTCTATCACATGATCTTCTAATGCTTCACAAATAAAAAATTCAACTTCATTTATTTAAGATATGAAGTGTAAATTGTTCAATTCACGAACAACAGTGAGATTGAACCAAAATCATGTAAGTATTTCTTTTAATTCATCAACTTTCGGGAAATGATATTGAAAACCAAAAATGTTGTCCTAGTGCTCTTATATCCGATGAATCAGATGGTACCCTAGATCATCACAAATTTATGGCTTTGTGATTGTTGTCTTTTTCATAGCCATGTTCTCTACCACTCTCCATCAGAACATGATGGTTAGATTTCTCTTCTATATCCATATTTTTCACCTATGTTCTCATATGTGGAAACCTAGTGATTAGTTAATTTGGGTGACCGTTACGTTTCATACTTTAGTTTTTAAAGAAATGTTTTGGTATTTTTTTTTACGATGTGGGTTTCTATTAAAGAAACTTTCTAGTAATATACAATTTGTAACCCCGACGAATTTCGAGGGTGAAATTCATGTTAAGGGGGGTAGAATGTAACACCCCGAGATTTTATGAAACATATTCTTTTAATTTCATTGATATCATTTATTATACAACACACCAAGTTTAGCTTGTACTATACGCAACACCGTATTAGCTTGCAGTATACGCAACACTATTCTTGGATCGTGTTACACACAATTTCATGTTTGTTTTATAATAGTCATTCTACGCAACATTGAGTGTGTGTGTGTGTATATATATACATATATTCAATGTATAAATGAAATATGGTTGGATTCTGTTATACGAAACAATGAAGGATTCTTGCACAACACGCAACCCTGACTTCTCTTGCATTACACGCAATCATGACCTTCCTCGATAGCGTGTGTTGCACGCAATACCGGGTTTTACTAAACAACGATATATTATTGTAATATTTTTATGAACTAGCCGTTATGAATATTATTAACTAAATTTTGAATTTTATGACATTATTATTCATCTTACACATTTTCTAGAACATGGTATAAGAACAAAATAAATTTTTCGGGTAAAATAATTATTTTTTAAAAAATGCAGTTTTGCCGCCTTTTGATGGCGCACCCACTTTAAATCTAGTATTTGATATGTTTATAAGTTCAATTTGACAAAATAAAATTCTCTTTGGAATCAAGAAATAAAAATTTACTTTGAATAAATTTTTTGTATTATTCTGGTAACTTTCATATTTTGATGAATAGTAAAAACACGCTATATTTTAATTAAAAACAACTTTTTTCATCGTAATAATTTATATGGTTAAATTATAATATTGAGTGGTTTTAAAGTATAAATAGAATATATTTTTACCATATAATATAATTAATGTCATTATCATTAATTTTCATTTAATTCGTAGGTTAAATCAATTCAATCTTTTGCAATGTTTTAAACAAAAAACCAGTTTTCATTCGACAATAGGATTAATTTTAACTTAATTTCTGCAACTTCTGTGTATTGAATTTAAAAAAATGGATTCCATATTTGGAATCCGTGGGTCAAAATTATGTTAATAGGCTACTTTTTATTTTTGGGAATTATGAATAGTAACTACGGTAAATTTTATTTACCATAGTTAAAGGTAAATCGGGTAATTAAGGATAAATATAATATTATAAAATTACCCTAACACATGTCAAAATTCTTTTGTATGGCTAAACGTATACCCATATCACCTAAGGGTTGGATTAGATTCATTTTATGGACTTTTGACCATGAAAATAATTTAATTATTATTAAAACCAAAGAAAATGACAACATGTCACTCTCTTAAATCTTATTAGTATAATAATTTTAATTTAGTGATAAACATCATAAAAATTCGAACATGAATAGTATACAGAAATCTAATAAAATTATCGACATCATGATAATTTATTTAGAATTTTTAGGGATTAAATAATTGTCATTAATGAGGATACATTAATGATGCAGAAATTATTTATTTAGTGACAAATCAATAATATGGTTTTTATTGAAATATCAATACATATAAAAGGCCCAAAATTCTGAAACAAAACTTATTATTAGTGTATCTATAAACCCTAATCATCCACTGGCCGAATTTATGACCATTTGGATCTTTATTAAGATGATTAGGACACTTATATTATTTTATTTCAAATGATGCCAAAGTTGTCACCTTCATAATTTAATAAATATAACAATTTAAATATTCTGATTTTAAGATGATAAATTCGAGTAAAAGTATTATTGTGAAATTTAATATATTTATCTTCATCATAGGATTTTATTTTTTATTTTTATGCAACAAATCAGTATATTAAATAATTATACAAAAATGTTGTAGTAATTATTTTATTAAGAGATAAACCAAATAAATGGTTTTAAAAATAATAAAATAAATATTATATGAACTATTTAATGTGATCCAATAATTTTATAGATACATATAAACTTTTATGAATCTATTAAAGCTTTTAGTTTGAAAATATATTCTATATATATTTTATTTAAATTCAAATAAATGAATAGTGTCAAAATTGACAATATTGTTATTTTATAAACATAAGATATTATAAAATTGTTTAAAAATCCCAAAAATATTTGAAAATTATAAATTTAAATTTATATGGTCTATAATGTTATAAATTAAACAATTAGGGAAAATTCACCTCAAATAAGTAATTATTTGTTAAAATTTAAAATTTAGAATTTTATTACCACAAATAAACATAAATAGATTAAATAAGGATAAATCAAAATGACAAGGTTAAAATTTAGCTCCAAACATGTATAAATTTGATTGGTTGAGGATATTACAACCCTATATAATCTAAGCTTCGAATATGAGTCATTTCTGGAGGTTTTTAAGTGGGGTTATATTTATTATAAATTAATATTTTTAAGAATTCCAAAGGTGCCCCTCTCCTCCCTTATAAAAGGGAACCTCCTCTCTCTCCTCCTCACACCAATATGAGCCTTCAATCTCGGCCAACCCCTACCAAATTATCTTCTCCACTTCCCTAGAAATATCCTAGAGGTCCTGGGCTTTTTCAAAGACCTATTTTAGTGCCCTAAGAGGAGGTCTCAAAGAGGCGCTTCAAAGAAGAGGTAATTTCCGTTACCGAATCTTTCACCTTTATTTCTTCTTCCACTTATTCTTCTTAGGTTTTTTCATTAGGAAGTAATAACATCAGTATCACTCATATAATGATATGTTATTATAAGTATGAAACAACCCTATTTCACCATCTATCCATCCTACGGAAAATGAAATCCCCGCGCGTGCGTACGTACGGAATACCGTCTCCACGTCGTGGTGTAATCTATTTTCCACCACCACCTTACTTGGATGGGTATAATGGTGTAAATAATAACTATATATGATTATTTTAAAGTGATAATGATTCTGTAATAGTATACATACACTCCAATAAAATTCCACGATCACGGGAACGATATCATCGCTCGTGCGTACGTACGGAATACCGTCTCCACGACGCGATGAGGTTCATTCTCAATGATTAACCATTCATAAATGATTATAAAGTATATATAATAAGTAATAATGAAATATATGACATAATAATGATACTGTATTTATTTATATATATATGTATGTCATCCAATTAATTCCATTCAATTAAATGAGGAAACAAAAACAACGTTCATGCGTACGTACGGCCTACCGTCTCCATGAACGGTGTATTTCTTTCAATTTATCTATCTATAACATATATGTATATTATGAATATATATTATATATAAATCATTTTTTAAATTCTGGATGTAATTAATCATGATCTAAGTAATCATATGAATAATTACAAGTCAAAACACGAACGACAGATGAAACGATTTTACCCAAAATGCTTTTTAACATAGAATTTACAAAAGAACGGGTAATATAAAGTCATAAGTGAACCATATATGATATAATAACAATTAATATGATTCTTTAATAAGTCAATAACATTATTTAAATCATTATACAGGAGGTTCGGATACGTACGAAGCATATCGGACCTAAGGTAAGGGATAAATTTTGCAAATCTCATTTTTATCCGAGATTTCTTATTCGTAAGTATTTACTGGGGTTATTTAAATCATAAATTTCCATGTTTTATAAAAGTGTTTTCATGTATATTTAATGTCCTTTTTACCCATTTTTTACTTTTACTACACGGTATGTAATAAATCTTTCTTTTGTTTACGTTACGAGGTACTTTTTGACTTTTCCGGCAAAAGTACGATAAGAATGTTTTTTTACGTATACGGTTTGAAAGAATTTTTATGGTTTTATAAAGCCTTATTTTCATGAAGATTCCTTCAAATATTTCATCACTATTTTCAACAAAAACCTCTTCTTCTAAAATACCATGACATTTTGTGAAAAGAAAATGATTTTGACGAAAAAAGGATATTTTCCTCAAGAATTCATTTCAAGTGTTTTATCAAAACCATTTTCATCTAAGATGACATTATTTAACATGTGTATGTTTCAAGTGTAATGTCTCTATGATTTACATGGTTTCACTTTTCTTATTATGAAATTATATCCATTTCTTTTATATGGATTATGTGATGATGGGATGATGTTTATGAAACCCATTTTATTCGTTGGGTTATTATGAATTATGTATGTTTATTTTCTGGCACAAGTAAGTATGATTTCATTATGAGATGGGTGGGACCTATATCTCCCTCCAATGCATTGGGTAAATATTTATATCTCATGAGATATACATGGATGGAACGGCAGGTTAAACTGGTTCAGTAAAACAGGACTGAAACGAGGAGTGAACTCGATTCAGAAAGGGACTTTGTCCACTAAGATGGTCTTGGCAGCAATTCCTTGGCTACTATGGAAATCATTACATGTTCTTAATGGATTCTACAATTAAATGTTTTATTCCCATGCTATTTTGTCATTCTTAATGTTTCTTTATGATCTATGCCTTACGTACTTCCATGTTTTATGACATTTCTCAAGATTTTGATGTTTAAACATTATGTTCATGTTTTTAAGTTCAAATGTATATGGTATGTTTTATTTTATCCATTCTTACCCTTACTGAGCATTTGAGCTCACCATTTTTATGTTTTATTTTCCCCATGATATAAAGAAAGGTTTTAGGTAAGAAAAAAAGGGTAAGATCTTTATGGGAGATGTTGAAGATCTTTCACCACGATTAGAAGATTACGTTCCATGTTTAAAAAGACACTAAACTATTATGGTACTTGTGTGTCTGTTTTTGTTATGTTTAAAGTATTTCAGTAAAGTAATGTAATTTCCATGTACATCAAGCTTCGGGTCTCTACAAAAACAACAACTGGCATACAATAAATTGACCTAACACATTTGGATTTTGTTAATACTTTATCACAAGGATCAATGGGTCATTTGTGACATGTACGAGTTAACCCCGCCTCAATCTGAGGAACAGTGTGGCCGGTATCACTCGTAGTGTCTTTATTTTGTTTAAAATGGACACCCTTTAAAGTAAAAACCACTAACATATGGAAAACTGACCAAACATTTTCGGATTATGTCGATAATTTAGCAGAAGGATCTATGAGTCATTTTTTACGTGTAAGAGTCAACCCCACCTCAATCTGAGGCACAATGTGTCTGTTACCACTCAAAGTGTCTCACTTTTATCTGAAATGGACAACATTTAAACTGAAAACAACAATTGGCATACGGAAAACCAACCAAACACATTATTATTTTGTTGATAATTTAGTACAATGATCCATGAGTAATATATGGTGTGTACAAGTCACCCCCACCTCAATCAGAGGCACAGTGTGGCCAGTATCACTAAAACTATCTTTCTATTGTTTTAAATGAACACCGTTTTAAGTAAAAATACAACTGGCATATAGAAAATTAAACTAACACATTTGGAGTGTATTGAAACATTATTAGAAGGATCCATGGGTCATTTGTAACATGTTCATGTCAACCCCTCCCCCCAATCTAAGGCATGGTGTGGTCAGTATCACTCATAGTGTCTTTCTTTTGTTTAAAATGGACACCCTTTTATGTAAAAACAACTGTCATATAGAAAAATAAATAAAAATATTCAGATTGTGTGGATACGTTATCACTGGGATCAATTTTTCATTTCTGACATGTACAAGTCAACCTCGCCACAATCTGTAGCATAGTGTGGATGGCACCACTCAAGTGTCTAACTATTATTTGAAATGGACAACATTTTACATGAAAACAACAACTAGCATACGGAAAACTGAAAAAATGCTTTTGGATTCTATTGATACTTTAGAAAAATGATACATGGGTCATATTTGACGTGTAAGATTCCACCCCTCCTCAATATGAGGCACGGTGTGTCCCGTATCACTTGAAGTGTCTTTCTTTTGTTTGAAATGGACAACATTTTAAGTGAAAACAAGAACTGGCATACAGAAAACAGACGAAATTCATTCAAATTCTATTGATACTTTAGTAAAATGATCCAAGGGTCATATGTGACATGTACGAGTCAACCCTTCCCCAATATACAGGACAGTGTGGCCGGTATCACTCGTAATGTCTTTCTTTTGTTTAAAATGGACACCCTTTTAAGCAAAACCAACTGGAATACGGAAAACAGACCAAATATATTCATATTGGGTTGATACATTAGAACAATGATCCATGGGAAATTTTTTATGTGTACGAGTCAATCCCGCCTCAATCTGAGGCACGGTGTGGCCTGTACCACTCAAAGTCTCTCACTTTTATTTGAAATGGACATTATTTTAAGTGAAAACAACAACTGACATATGGAAAACTGACCAAATGCATTTGGATTCTGTTGATAATTTAGGTAAATTATCCATGGGTCATTTGTGACGTGTAAGAGTCAACCACTCCTCAATACAAATCACAGTGTGGACGGTATCACACTAAGTGTCTTACTTTTGTTTAAAATGGATACTCTTTTAAGTAAAAACAACTGGAAAAAGGAAAACCAACCAAATTTATTCTGATTGTGTTTATACTTTAGTACAATGATACATGGGTCATTGGTGATGTGAATAAGTCCACCTAGCCTCAATACGAGGCACGTTTTGGCCGGTACCACTCAAAGTGTCTCAATGTTATTTGAAATGGAAAATATTTTAAGTGAAAGAAACAACTGGCATATAGAAAACAGACCAAACACATTAGGATTGTCTTGATACTTTAGGAAAACGATCCATGGGTCATATGTGATGTGTACGAGTAAATCCCACCGCAATCTGAGGCATGATGTGGCCTTTATTACTGAATTTTTTTGACTTTTGATTAAAATGGACAACATTTTAATTGAAAACAACTAGTATATGGAAAACCGACCAAACATATTCGGATTATGTTGATTCTTTAACACAAGGATCCATGGTCCAGACTCACACAATCCACATCTAATGTTAGAACTCTTACCCCTATTCTAAAACACGTGATATTTAATACACCAAGGTCAACTACATTCCCTAAGTCGCACAAGCTCATTGATACACACCAATTATTATCATCATTATGTTCAAAGACACCGGCCCCGAACCATGGGACATTACATTAGTGTTTGGTTGAATTAATTTATCCATTTACTTATTTTGTGGTTATTAGCTTCTAATTTCTGAATTCAATTCTGTATGTGTTATACAAAATGAAATTTTGTATGTATTCTTAATTCTGTATAACACAAATAATTATGTATTCAATTTTTATGTATTGTATTCATAATTTATAATAATTTATATATGTATTCAATTCAGTATTCAATTATAAATAGAATTCCGGATTGCACATGTAATTATCATCTCAATTCTGAATTGAATTCTAAATCAATTATGTTTGTTTATAATTACCTTACGAATTATGTTTTAATTCGGTATGTGTATAGTTATATGGTCCATTATGTGTTAAATCTATATGAATTAATTGTCTATATGTATGTGTTATTGTTGGTTATTGCAGGTAATTAGAGGGGATGTTGGAAATGTCCAAAGGAAAGCCTACAGTAGGCTGCTACCTGAATTGCGTAGCAAAGCCTATGCCAATGGTTGTAAACCATTGGCATAAGGGTGTGAATGTGTTTTATACTAACGGTTATAGATAACTGTTGGTAAAAACACTTTCCCAATGGTTTATAAACTATTGGGATATAGTGAAATATCCAGAATTTTCCAATGATTTCCACAAAATGTTAGTAAAAGGATATACAAAACTATATTCCAACGGTTTGAAACAATTGTAATAGTATGTTTAATAATGGTTTTAAAATGTCGGAGACAAGTTATAGCAACGGTTATGTTAAACTGTTGGTATAATGTAGATTTTCTAACATATACCAATGGATTTCCAGAAACCATTGGCATATGTGTTTCCCTATGGCTTACTGCCCTACAGTTTGGATAACCGTTGGTATATATTATACCAACGGTTATCCAGCCTTTACCAACAGTTTAAAACTTTTGGTAAAGACTTTATTTCCAGTAGTGTTAGGTGCGAAATCTTATCATTTGAAGGTATTTGAGTTAAATGTATTTTTATTTCTCATGTCTTCTAGAAACTACTATAATATATCATATAATGCTTTTTTAAGGAAAAAATAGTGTGGACTATTTTAATCTACTAATTTACATTACATGGAATTATGGGATGGTTTATTTGTTTTTGGAATAATTTTACCCATTTTCAATGGAATGGGATACAGGATTTGGAATTTTTTTTACATGGTATTTCATGGGAGTCATGTGGGGAATAATATTATGTATTTTTATACTCACCCCTACCCATACATCTCAGTGTGAATGAAGATATATTATGTTATGATGTTGATAATTGAAAGTCTTTAATGTTCTCTATTGATGTATCTTAGTAGGTGTGATTATAGTGTAAATGGTGTTGTTTTGTTCATTATTGTAAGAAGAGTTGGATTATCCACATTTTAAAGGAATTGTCATCTTTTGTTCACTGTGTATTTTCAAACCCACTTTTTTACAAACCAACCCGGGTCGACTCTAATCCGGTCACCCTAGTCAGTCCTGACAAGGCCTGAGTGGTGTTCCCTATCCTTTTGGGATTAAAATTGGCATCATTTATCAAATATACCCAATTGGAAATGATTTATCCAACAAAAGAATAATAAATAAAAAATAATAAGAAAACTAGAAATTCATATACAAACAAAACTATATGGATAGATATACCTCCGAGGGACATCGTCGGTCACCACAAAAAAACATACCTGCTCTGAGAGTGAGCCAAAACTGGAGGAACCTGAAACTAAAAAGATAGAGTATGCATGAGCACTAAGATTCTCAGTAGGGATGCAAAAGGTAAAAAAATTTCCCCACCATTAATGTTAAATCATTTATTTCTTGCTTGAAAATAGGATATATAAAAATAATTTTTTCCATTATTTTATGAAAAAAATTTACAAGCAACATTTTTTTAAGAAAAAACCTTTTCCATTACATTTTATAAAAGAATTTCCAAAGCATGCAAGTCATCTCAATAAATTCAATTAAAATACAACTACTGCTAGAACAGATTTTTTACTATGAGAAGAAAAGTAATAGGGTCACAGGATCAAGTAACCAAAAGTTCCATGAAAAAAAAATAGGAACATACAGATATGTAATCAAGGGAATTTCCTAAACATCCTTAGAGAGATCCTAGGATGTACTCGAATTAGACTAACCTTTCAGTGTATTTGATATCCACAGTCAATAAACAATTGGATTCTCTAAAGGATTTAATATAGTGGAACATCCCAGAAATCCCTAAAAGGTCAAGGTGGTACCAAACAATCTAATCAAAGATGATTAGAAATAGTCACTCAACCCTTTAAAATATTCCTCATAATCCCATCTTGATAATAATAGTAATAATAACAACACGTGGTGTAATGTGGTATAGTAACCACAAATAACAATGTTTTCATTCATGAGACACTAGAGAGGATCTCATCCAAAGAACTAGTGGTCTCAATATATAATCCAATTTTATCAACTCACACAAAAGGAATTTCTTTATAAATCATTATTAAATACTAATTGGGCCTCACAATAGAGTAACACCAAGTTCAGTAGTCTCTCCCACATGGTGAGAGCTCCGTACTGGGATATCCTAGGTTTTCTGCCCCATACTTTTGACGGTCGGCTGCCTGCTCCATCCCGCTTTCGAAGCGAGATATCTGCCACTTCCATTGGATCATGTCCATATCATCATGTTCTCCACATATAGTGTGAGGTAAGATTCTATTCTCCCTTCTGTCTGAGATCCCGACCTTCACTTGGTTCTCCCTATATTTGGGCCACATCCGGCAACAGAAATGGTGGTTTCATCAAATGCTTCGCGGAGAAGGCTTCGAAAACAATCTGACTTATAGTGTCTTTGTTCTAGACCTGGACGAAGGATTCTATTGAGGTTCTCATCGATCTGTGGAGATCTCAAGTGGTGGGTATGATTTGCGGAGGCAAATATCTGTGGATCTCACTTTACGCAAGTCAACGGTTGGATTGCTGAATACGATGCGACGTTTGTGCATCACTCATTTATGCGACGATGAAACTAGTTCATGTTAACCTTACTCTAGGGTTTCAGACATTTCCCCAATGGATCCACGTTTGATTCCGTTTGAATATTTGTCTGTTTGGATTGACTCCTGGTTCACGAAAGGCTGTTTGCGAGGAGCGATTACCCCCGGTTTGTGAAGACCGAATAATGGGGTCGCGTTGATCGCGAGGGTCGAAACGCAGTTGCTCAGTTGCGAAGACTGCTCGTGAGGAGCTGATCACGAAGGGAAGGTCGGGGATGAAAGGAACAGTTTTTCCTGCTGCGAAGACTGGTCATGTTGTTGCTGACCATGAAGGGTGGAGCACAGTTGAAGGAAACCCACGGTGGGATCGGACCGGACCTGGACAGAGGATCTGTGGGCCGGGCCATGACTGCTCAAGGGTGGTGGGTTGGAAAAATTGTCACAGGATCAAGGAACATGGAAATTGAACAAAATTAAAAGGAAACAATGACCAAAACAAAGTGATCGACACCATAAAATCCAAATTAATGGAGTAATGGAAGAAGATATCTTTGACAGAAAAAGAAAAAGTGCTGGTTGAGATATAGCGGAATAAAGATACGCTTATTTCAAAATGTATGTCGCTGCTGGTTGTCAGAATATTTGTGGATAAAACCCCAGTCAATCAGTGGGCCCTCAAAAACACCCTCCAAAATCTAGGGAAACTAGAAGCTAGAGTGGCTCTTCGAAAAGTAGAGAATAACATTCTGGTTTTGGAGTTCTTCAATGAAAAAGATAGGGACAAAATATTAAAAGGTAGGTCATGGTCCTTTGACAATCAACTCCTCATCATATAAGAAATCAAAAGGTGGTGATGACATCCAACATATCATCCTTACCCATTCCCCCTTCTGGATACACATCAAAGGAATCCCCTTTCAATGGAGAATGGAATGGGTTATGAGAGAAATTGGAGATCACATAGGTCATTTCCTTGAATGGGACTTCTCCAACCCAATCCAATGGGGACCTGTGGTGTGGATAAAATCTAAGGTCGGAATAGTAGAGCATCTAATGAAGGGAATGTTCTTGAAAATCTACGACTCTAAAACCTAGATCTCATTTGAGTTCGAGAAACTCCTAATTTTCTACTTCTTCATAGGGCGTATCAGCCATCTAGATAGAACATGTGAAGCAAAGAAAAAGAATGATTCAGGAAAAATCATTCTTCAATATGTTCCTTGGCTTCGAGACAAAATGTAAAGATATGTCTTCATCTCTGAGGTGGAAAAACTAAGGAATCGAGACCGTATCACGATGGATCACACTAAATAGGCTGCACCTGAACATGACAATATCATCATTCTTGGACCACCAGAGTTCCCTGAGGATAGAACAACAGATCAGAGGGTGGCTGGAGGGTCCCCCTAGGACATAAACATCCTGAGATATACTGGGGAAAGACATGAGATCCGTATAAAGAATCTTTTAACCGACTCAGATAGAGCTATTACCCTCATGAAAGACACTGTCTTACCATCAACAGAAACTTTTCCAAAAGATTTGGACCCACTAAATCAAATTCCAAAGACAAAGAAACAATGCATCGAACCATTTGATCCTGACCCTGATCAAGACAGGCCTTGTCAGACATCTTTCCCCAAGGTGACTCAGAGATGACATGAATAACATCATCAGGCCTAATTACCTGTCAAACTTGGAAAAGGGCACACTGTGAAAATAGAGATGGGGAAATATTTTACCCAAAACATGGCGAACTTAAACGATGAATTGAAATAAGTTATTTGGCAGTAAAATCCCCCAAAAATGGAAAGAGGTTGGTGACACAACGATCTCGGAGATCCCAAAGGTGGAGGCGGGTGTGTCCCAGCCCCGCCTAGAGTAATGATTATCTTATACTGTAACTATTGTGGTCTTTAAAACCCATGAACGGTTCACATGTTCCAGCGGCATTGTTCTCAAAGTCGCCCTGATATAGTTTTCCTATCCGAAACCATATTGGAAAACAAGGGCACTAATCTTTCTCAAAAATGGGGCTTCCAGGGATGCCTCCCGATTTCTGAAAAAAAGGCCACTCAGGGGGGATCTGTCTCCTTTGGAGGGAAAAGGTTGATGTCAGGATCTTATCCTTCTCATCGCACCATGTGGCGGAAGAAATCCACGAGGCCCAAACCCCTCCATGAGTGTTCATGGGTTTTTATGGTTGGTCATCCCATAATGAGAAGTGGAAATCTTGGGATCTACTTTACAAACTGCAGCGCGAGCTGACAAGCCCTATTCTCTTCAGTGGAGACTTTATCATGATCTTATATCAGAATGAAAAAAGAGGTGGGGATCTTCGATCCGCTAAGCCGATGTCAGACTTCAATGAGGCTATTCCTAGGGTGGAATTGGTCAATCTGGGTTACGCGCGGTACCCATTCACATGGTTTGAGTTAATACAGATGGAACATGTATTGATGAGTGCCTTGATAGATGTATGGGCTCAACAGATTGGACGAATTATTTCATAATGTTTCACATCAGACACATGACCCTCAATTTCTCAGAACACGGCCCGATTATCATTGAATGTACCCAAGGTGACCACATCACTATAGTCATGAAACCTTTCAGATTTGAAAGCTTCTAGGAAAAAGACAGCGAATTCGAACATGTTATCCAATCAGGCTTGAAGTGCGGACAATCAGACATTGGGTCCAACCTCCAACATGTGGCATCCGATCTGAGGTCATGGAGTAATTAAAAATTCCTTCAACCTAACAGGCACTATGAATTTCTTGAAATAAAGTTGGTTAACCTTTTCAACCATCCCCCATCCAATTGCATTCTTTCCTACATCGGAGCCACCCAACGAGACCTAGATTCCTCCCTACATATCATGGAATGCTTCTGAGCTATGCGGGTGTGTGACACCCACATTGAAAAATGGGATGCAAACACACGTTTTTTTATCAGAAAGCATCAGCTAGGCGGCATAAAAGTTATATCTCTTGCATCTCACACTCAAATGTGAGAAAGGTCTACGACACAGAAAAAATCCACAACTTTATTTCCAGTTTTTCCATTATCTCTTTATTGCATGAAGCCCCAACATCTCGGCTTAGGTGGAGGATTGCATCAGACCTGTGATCATAGAGGAGATGAATAGACAGCTTACCAAAGATATTACAGATGTCCAGATTCATCTGGCTCTAAAACATATTCACCCCACCAAGGCCCTGGGGTTGGACAACTTCCACGCTCTCTTATTTAGAAAATATTGGCACATTATGGGTCTGGACATCTGCATTCTGATGAGGATCATTTGGGTGAGGAGAACAAACCTGTCCACCATTAACAAAACTATCCTCATCCTCATCCCAAAGATCAAGAAACCTCTCGTGGTCTCCGATTTCAGACCTATCAGCCGCTGCAATGTCTCATAAAATATCATCTCAAAGTTTCTAGTTAATCAACTGCGTACTTGGTTACCTGAAATCATCTTAGAAAATCAGATTTCTTTTGTGGACAAGGGACTGATCACTAATAATTCCATTGTGGACCATGAAGTGTTCCACTCTATAAAAACATGCTACACCACTAAAAGAGGAAACATGTCCTGGAAACTGGATATGACCAAGGCCTACGACAAAGTGGAATGGTATTTTCTCATATTTGAGATGTGGAAAATGGGCTTCTGCTCAAAATGGACAGATATGATCATGAAATGTGTCTCGTCGGTCTCCTTCCATATTATTGTCAATGGGGTTCTTACGTGAGGCTTCTCCCCCTCCCGAGGCCTTCACCAGGGAGACCCACTTTCCACGTTTCTATTCATCTTGGTGGATGATGTTTTCTCTAACCTCATTTCAAGGGCCGCATCCTCACATATAATTCATGGGGAAACGGTGTGTCGTGAAAGCCCAATGGTGTAAAATATCTTTTTCACCGATTATGGTCTTCTATTATCTAGAGCCACCGATAATGCGTTCCTTTCTATAGGCCATGAGATCCACCAGTATGAGAGAGCCTCTATGAAAACAATTAACTATGGAAAGTCGGAAGTCTCTTTTAGCTCTGGGGTACCACCATCCAAAAGGGATGATCTCTATATCACTTCAGATATTCATATGGTCGATAAGCATCAAAATTACCTCAGTCTACCCACGGTGATTGGCTGGTCCAAAAAAGAAATATTCACATCTATGTTGGATAGGACCGAGAAAAAAATATTTGGCTGGACCCGAAATGGAATATCCAAAGCCGATAAGTAAACCCTTATAAAAGCTAATCATAAGCCTATCCCCAAATATTTCATGTCCCTGTTCAAACGTCCTGTTGCTGTTGTTAAACAGATCCACTCATGCACTGCCAACTTCTAGTTGGGAAAAAAACAATGGAAGAAAACAAAACCCACTAGATTTCCTAGAATAAACTCTGCCATCCAAAATCAGAGGGAGGTATGGGATTCCGGGACCTCTCTCACATTAATGATGCACTGCTGGCTAAGAAAGGATGGCACATTATTTCCCGCCCATCCTCTCTCTGCACGTGGGTACTCCGACCTAAATACTTCCCCCATACGGATTTCCAGGATTCCTCTCTGGGCCTCCGTCCTAGATTCCTCTAAAGAAGTATTTGGGGAGCCCAAAGTCTTCTGTATAAAGGGTTGGGTTCGAGGATTGGGAATGGATCAATTATTAAGGTTTAGACTGACCCCTTACTGATTGATAAAGAAGGCGTACAGGCTTCATCCCCTGCTAAACCTGGTTTTGAAGGGGCCACTGTCCGATGACTTTTTGCTGATAATGGGAATGGGTGGTGCATAGAAAAACATCACTCTTGGTTCAATAAAAGGGACAAAGGGTTTTCCTAAGTACCCCCTATGTTCCAGATGCTGGCCCTAACCATATCTTCAAGATCAACGAAATCTTGGGAACCTATACGGTGATGTTTGTCTATCGGATCTCCCTCTGTACTCAGACAGAAGAAGGTGATGGGGGCCCTGGGAACAGCTGTGGAAGCTCAATGTCCCTCCAAAAGTCATACACTTTGGGTGACAGGTGTGCACTGGAATCCTCCCAACCAAGGACCTTCTCGTCCACCATCATATTTATAGCGACATGTTGTGCCCCTTATTCCCAAACACCCCTCCATGCTATTATCCAATTCCCGGGGGAAACTGATGTCTATTAAAAATGGGGCTCCTGTACGAATCTATCACTAGATGTGGTCCCAGACCTCCCCTATCTCCTGATGCGATGGGGATCCTCTTTTTCACCAGCCAAAGGGGGCTCACATTGATTTTGGGCCTGGATCATCTGGGTGTGTCGCAACGATGACATTTTCAACCACATCACCAAGCCCCCCAGTTTCTGGATTTAACGGGCGGTTTCATGGATTGTGGGATGGAAGCATCACACTGAACAACAAAAGACCTTTGGAACCCCATCCTCTTCTTCACATTGGTGACCTCCACCAGAAGGGATTCTCAAGATTAATGTGGATGTGTCTCTCCCCAAGTATAGGCTTGTTGGTCTTGGTCTAGTGGCCCGAGATTATCTTGGGTAGACCATCACACCCAAACATGAATCTCATAATGTTCTTTGGGAACCCATGGTTGCTTAAGTCGCCTCCATCCTCTCCGGGATGATATTCTCTAAAGATTTTTGATGGGATGAAATCTACCTGGAATCAGGCTGTCAAACCATTATCAAGTCTATCAACCTCAACGATGGCGATTTTCAACCTTTTGGTTCACTCATCAGAAAAATCATTTCCCTCCGTCAAAGCTTCTAAATTTGCACCTTCTTCTTTATCAAAAGGGAAGGAAACAAGGACTCCCATCAGGTGGCGGCCTCTATCCCTCCTGAAAATGACCATCTCTGGATGGACCACTTTCCTTCATGGTTAAGTGATTGTACTTCCACGGGTCTTCATTTTTAATGATTACGTCTTTTTTCAAAACAAATCGGGCCTCACACTACGCAGGTTTCCTATCCACATTTTAAAACATGTTGATATGCCAATAATAACTACACATCACATGAGTTTCAATCCATTTTTCATTATATTTCCATGTACTAACTAGAAATTTACATTTTCCAACCCAAATTTACATTCCAAATACATTACCAAATTTATGTTAAAAAGACACAACACACTAAAAGGTTCCAAATGGGCCTTCAAGTAATTTAATTGTCAAACTACACTTTAAAGTAAAAAATATCCATGTTTTATATAAAATATTTAATAAAAGACATTATGTTCCATGAAACACATTTCAAAATCCATTAATAATTTAGAAAAACTATTCTAAACACTTAGAATACTTCTCATTTAAAGGAAGACATGAAAACAAGATTAACAAGTTATGTATGTAAATAAGAAATAGATTATAACAGGCCTAATTAATTTTTCCTAACATATAAATATAAGACATTAATATAAAAATCATATTTCAAAATTCTCATGAATCAAGGAACTCATATTAATGGTGTGGGAAGAAAGAACCTACATCCACAAGAATAGAATCAAGATGAAACATTTCTGCATTGGATGTTTTTGAGGAAGATCACCCACACTTGAATGGACATACATTTCAGTATTCATATAGATGCCCCTTAATCCAATATACATATTCCTCTTTACATGAGGGAATATTTACAAGGAATACACACAAACACATACCTAAGTATGTGAGTGAAACGTTTCAAAGAGACACCAAATTCTCTAAAACAATTTATAGAAACCCTAAATCATGAGAGGGACCCAAAATAATGGATCTAAAACAAAAAAGTGGAAGAAAAACCTTACCTCGAGTAGTAATGGAAGCCAGAATGAACCAATCCTCTTTTCCTTCATTAGATGATGTCAGAACTTGAACGAGGTCAACCCGGGAGACATTCTGCATACTCTATTGAGAAGAGAAACATCAAAAAATCAATTCCTTATAAACCCTAGGGTATAATGAGATATGTAGTGTAATAGGGAAGTGAAACAATGCTGAATAGGGGGAGGAGATGAGGGAATAAGGACTTACCTCAAAGAACAAAGTGAAATATGTGAGGAAACTAGTGGAAATCGTTGAAGGAAAAGAGGTCCAAAAGGAGGGAGGGGTATGCGCCATAGTGGGAGGGGAGGCACAACTCACATGATGCACATGAGGGAGAAGGTGGGAGTAAAAGGCAGAAAATAAATAAATTAAAAAAGAAAATAAAAAATAAAATAGAAACTGAATTTTTAATATTTTGGGAAACATGAATGGTATCCTCATGGTTTACCAAACTATGTTCTAACTCTGTGCTGACCATTACCATGTTTTTGAACCCCCACACGGTTACTTGTAGGAAAACACACAGTTGAGGAATCTTTGGTCGAACAGCATGCCTTGTCACTATCCACATAAAAATAACAACCACATGATTTTCACATGTCTTAATAGATCGTGCGAATGGCATGCCCCACTACTTTGAATCACTAGGGCACCCCCATAGTCACATCAAGGTTACCAATAACCATGAAGGCTTACAATAAAATACATAAAAAGCTTCCAAAAATTTTAAATTTCTACATGCCAACTACCAATAGTCGATGGAGAGTCTAAAAATAAATAATTAATTAAAATAATTAAATTTTCCAGGGTTTGTGTGTGACAACCGTCCCCCACGACAAAAATTTTCTTCCTCTAGAAACTCACCCAAACGATTGATAATAAAATATTGATCTAAAATTGAAAAAAGGAAGAAAAAACTATGAACCTTGGGGTAGCCTTTTAACTCTAGAATTCAAACCCAAATTAATCTAAGAAGAACAAAACTGAGCAGAATCACAAGGATAAAGGATGGTTCTCCCCACCACAAGAACCTGACTATTGCCATTACAGCACTGCAGATTGGACCGATTTGGTAATTTTCCACACATAACAACCCCATGATTCTCTATCTGTGATAAAAAACACCACCACTAGAACCAAAAACACCCAACACAAACTAGAATCCCTGAAATAATAGGAAATACCAATGAAACTCAAACTAAAAATCCAATAAAACCAAGAATAATTATCTCCAAATAACCTGAGTATCCCCAAATCAAGAATAATAGAGAACCCAAATACAATATTGATCTAAAAAAGAAATGTTAACACTAGAAAAAACCAATAATCAAGGTCTTTAATTCCCAAAAGGACACAAACACTGCAACCAAAAGAGAACAATTCAACCAAATTTTCACGACAAGGAGGAACTGACAACAATCCTAGGGACCACAAAATAGATACTCATACTACTCCCAATCTAATGATCCCCAAACCACTTGGAATTACTAACTTCCTAAAATATTCACTATGGGTAATATGGATGGAACCCTAATGACTGAATCATCCACTACCTCCTACTCAAAAGATGATATCCTTAGGCCAAGACTTCATATGATGATGCTGCTTCCAGAACTCCTCTAAGGGAACCTAACATCCATGTAGTAAGCTTTCAGAGGATGAAAATAAGAAAACTTATGGTACCCAATCCAACCACACTAGAAGAAAACAAAAGAGTGCATAGACAATGAAAATATGAAACTGAAAGGAAGACGTTTCTAAAATAGGTGCCTCCAGTTTACTCTCCTCACCAGATATGGAACTTTCCCGAACAACAAAGGATTCATTACCTGTAGCTTGTATTGAGACCTTTCATAATAGGAACTTTCAACTGATTCTATGGTAGTTCCTCTAGTTAAAATTAACCAACTACTTTAAATGCCCAATATAGTCCTTCATTGTATGTTGGCCGTATGAACACCCATGAGCCCTTACACTTTCATCTCCTTCACCTCCATAGGTATAAAATATTAGACAAAAGTCGTATTTCACACCTCCCAAGAAATCTTGTCCTCAATGAGATGGGGTGATCACCTTACATCAAAAAAATGTTTGTCCATAAAAAACCCAAAACATCAAGGATTCTTACAACATTAAGAGTTCTGAATAACATGAAACCACTAATGACTTCATCAATCCAGTATGCTACCTCCAATGGATCATGATCACCATATAATATCGGAAAAGTTAGAATATATCAATCCCACCACTTTTCTAGGAGTTTAGGTAGAACAAAAAGAATAAGAGCCTCACTAGAAACCTTGGGGGATTTTATGGGCGACATACTCAAAAACAATATTTATGACTCTGAATAAAAAAGTGCCACATACCAAAATTTCACACTTAAATCACAAAACAAAAAACAAAACCTAAAATCACCATTTCAAAAAAACATGTCAGAACCAATATCCCACAAAAAAGTATTCCAAAAATGGAAAAAATAGGAAACAACCACTCACTAACTTTTCAAAACATTGAAATCACCCTTAATAAATTTTCCACTAAAAAATAGAAACACCCACAATTAGTACTCCATGAAGTCTAATATATATATATAATCATGTTCTATATCAATCAACTATCTAGACATACCCCCAATTATCCACTTTTCAAAAGTACACATCCATATATGTGATCATTCCTAGAAATACCAAGTTCTAATTCAAACCACTTCACATTTCAAAAACAGATCTTTCATCTTAAAGAATAAATTCCCAAGAATCATTCATTTCACATTTTGAAAGTTTTTTTTCCAAAATACGTAAAAAAATTCCAAAACACCATCCCTTTTTCATGTTGAAACCACACATTTTGTTAAAATAATGTTATTTCTAGGAATCATTTTCATTTTGAAAACCTCTTTGACACTCTAATGACCACTTTTCCTTTTTTAACCCTTTCCCAAAAACAATTTCCATTTTCAAAATTTACTCATGCCTCTCCAAAGTATTCCCAAACATAAGACACACCAAAACATCAAGAACAAGGAACTAGTGGGTATGCCTATCCTAAAAATGTGACTTAAAAAACAATGTTCTGATCATGTATAAACCATAGGAAGTTTCTTGGACCGATCATTGAAGAAACAAATGGGTCTCTACTCCATAATATCTTGGCCCATAACATCGAATCACTCCCATTGTCATCTCTTATCCAAATAGTCCAAATAAAGGAAAAACTAAAATCCCAAACTACCCATGGAAAATCAAGGATGAGAACGAACACGAGTTTGTGAAATTATTTCCATACATTCCTCTTGAGTCATGATTATTATATCACTGATCTACCTGACACCCCAAATAATTACGGGCCTACTCTGATTCAATTTTTTCAGGAACCAACCTGGGTCAACCCTGATCCGGTCACCCATGTCGGCCTGTGAAAAAACCCAAGAGGTGTTCTCAATACTTCCAATATTAAAACTATTATCGATCATCAAATATACTAAATTGGGAATTATTTATCCTAAAAAATACAAATAAATAAACAATAAAAAAACTATAAATAGAAAAAATAAATAAATAAATGGCTAGACATACCTCCAAGTGACCTCTTGGGTCACAACCAACCACAAGACCACACTTTCTCTGAGAGGATAACTAAACTGGAGGAACATAAAACTAAAAATATAGAGTATGTGTGATCCCTGAGATTATCAGTAGGGATTCCAAAGATAAACAACAACCTTTTCCCCACCATTAATGTTAAATCAATTATTTCTAGTTTAAAAATATGATATATAAAAAAGGTTTTCCATTATTTTATCAAAACATATAACATGTTTTTATTTTTAAGACAATCCCCTTTCGATTTTATTTTCCAAAATAATTTCCAAAGTATAAAATATGCTTCAACAAAATCCATAAAAAGACTATTCCTGTTGTAATAGTTGTTTTAATATGAGAAGAAAAGTAATGGTGTCATAGGAACAAGTAAAAAAAAGTGGAAAAAAATAAGAATATATAAATATGTAATAATGGTCACTTCCTGAAAATCCCTATAAAGAACCCAAGACATACTCCAATTGGAATCAACTTTCAACATCTGGTACGACTCCACAGTAAATAACTAACTAGCTAGTTTAAACTACCCAATCTAGATGAACATTCCACCAAGAACTATAATGTCAATGGGGTACCAAACTGCCTAATTGGGGTTAACATCCAACCATCCCCTGGCCCTCTAAAAGATTCCAAAGAATCCCATGATGACAATAATAGTAATAGTAATGACACATAGAATAACATGGTATAATAACCACATCCAACTTCATTCTCATGCATGACCCACTAGAGAGGGTATCATCTAAAGTTCTAGTGGTCTCAAGATATACTCTAATTATCTAAAATTACACAAAAATAAATTTCTTTCACAATCATTATTAAATACCAATCATGCCTCACACTACCTAGGTTCTCAGTAAACTTTAAAAAACACACCATGACGATAACTATGCCTATAGGTCCCTTGAAATTTAATCCATTTTTCAAAACATCTCTAATTACCAACAAGATCATTACATTTTCCTAATGAAATTTACTTTCTGAATCCATTTAAAAATCCAATATACAAAGACACAACACACAAAAAATTCACCAAATGGGCCTTCAAGACATTTAGTAGTAAAACTACCCTTACGAAGCCAATTTTTATACAACAAATTTTAACGAAAACATTATGTACAATGAAACACACATCCTAAGCCAGGAATCATTTAGAAAACTATTATGAACACATAAGATACATCTCATTTAATGCAAATCTTGACAACAAGATTAAATATCTTATGTAAATAAATATGAAACTAATTCCAATTGGCACAACGAATTTTAATTAACATATACATATAACACATAAATATAAAAAACATATTTTTTAAATTCTCAATTAATCAAGAAATTCATGTTAATTGTGCAGGCATAAGGAACATTCCTCAATGAGAAGAAAAGTAAGATGAAACACTTCATCACTTGATGTATTTTTATGAAGTTAATGCACAATTTCTTGCACATAAATTCCTATATACATATATAAACCCCCTAATCCAATGTAAATATTCCCCTCTCCATGAGGTAATATATATAAGGAAGATATATATATATATATATATATATATATATATATATATAAGAACATATGTAAGTGAGTACAATCCTTCAAGGATCCACAAAATGCTCTAATTTTTTTTTAGGAACCGTAAATCACAAAAGGGACACAAAATAATTGTTCTATATAATAAGGTAGAAGAAAAACCTTACCGTGAGTAGTGACGGAAAGCCAAACTGAACCAATATACTTCTCCTTCAGTGGCAGATGTCGGATCAGAAAAAAGGCCAACCTAAGATACATTACACACACCCTATTGAAAATAGAAACATCAATAATCGAATCTATAGAAACCCTAGGGTTCGACCGAGCAAGGTAAGGTGACAAAGAAGTGTAAATTCACCAAATCGAGGGAGGATATGAAGGAATAAGGTCTTACCTCAATGAACTGAGTGAGATCCATGAATAAACTGGTGGAGATCATCGAAGGAAGAGAGGTCCAAGGGGAGCGGGAGGCGTGTGACATGAAGGGAGGGGAGGTCTACCTAAAACAATGCATAAGGGGTAGAATATGGTAGGAAAAAAATGAGAAATGAAATAATGGGAAAATTACAAGAAAAATAAAATAAAAACTCAATTGTTAAAATTATGGGAAACTCACATGGTTTACATGCATGTTACCAAACCGTGCACTAACTGTGACTTGCCCACTACCTAGACCAGATACCCTATCATAGTTACTTGTATGCAGAAACACTATGGATAATACTATTCTGAAATCATGCAACTTGTCATTATCCACATATAGATCCCAACTGCATTCTTTCCACATGGTTCTAATAAGCCACGCACAATTCGTGAACCACTCCTCTAACTCACCTAGGAACCTGTATGTCCACATTATGGCTACCACTATCTACGTAGTCTAACTATAAAATAGCTTAAAAATATCCCAAAATTTTAAATTTGACCCACCAACTACAAAAATCAAAATCAAGTCTAAAAATAAGTAATTAATATAAATATTTATCAGTTTCATTTTCAGGGTGTGAAAAACAATATTATTATATTTATAGTTTCCTATATTTTTAAATTTTGGTTTTCATTAATTGTTTTAAATTTTTTTTTTCTATTATCTTAAATAAAAATTTAATTTTTCATATATATATGATTTATTTATCTAAGGGGAAATATTTTCCCAATTATTGTGTCATTCCTTAGCACTGGTTTCTATAATCAAGTGATGTGAGAATGAAAATGATGCCTTGAAATGATCCCATAATGGATATCAAGATTCAAGATCATGGGATAGGTTTTTCACCAAACGGTATCAAAGTGGGTATTTAAATGCTAATTCTTTAGAATCCCAATATCCTTGGAGATTAGGATTCTAAAACTAAAGAGGTGCCAATAAAAAGTAATAACTGATCTCATTATAGAAGGAATTAATATTCTAGGGATTCTAGCCGGGACAAGTGATTAGAATATCTCTTATAGGATATTTGTTAAATGTTCCCAATAGTTTATATCTCTCTTTATGGGTTGGTATGTTTTAGTCTGTTCATGTATTAAGATATGGATGTGTACAAATCACATGTCTAAGCATTGAATTTTAATAAAATAGGTTATTTTTCTAAATGTAATTTAAAATATAAATTAGAAGTATTATCATTTTGAGAGGTTTTATTTAGATTAAACAGGGGTAGCTTCATGTTTTTTCACCTATAATGTAATGAAACACCAGAAGTTTAATAGAGAGACTTATATGTAGGGAAAATTTTCATATTTTTGGACCCTATGGTTTAGGAATGTGATACTATTTCCATGGTAAAATATATTATTCTATAATTTTTATTAATGTAATTGTAGATATACTTATCTATAGATAGACTATTGATGATAAAAAAGATGGATCTAGGAACATGGGGACTATTCCTCATCTCTAGAACTCAATAGTTCAAGAAATCAATATACTTAGGAGGGGAAAAGATTTAGAGTGGCCTAAAAAATTGGATTGTGCTACTGAGTTAAATAACCTAAATACTTCTATATATAATATTAATATATGATTACATGAATTTTTTGATTATTTAGAAATAATAAAACCAATATATATGTTAATTTTTACCCTATTGTTATTGAAGGTGGTTGTTTTCTCTTAAAATATCAAGGGAGTATATTATTAGTTGTGGGAGCTAGTAGTTGATGTTAAGCTGAATATGGGACTGACATGGGCTTCCTTATATCAAATATTTAGTTATAAACTCTATATATATGTATTCTAAATATATAAAAAAACATAAGAGTTCTTGTAGTTGAAGTAGTGGAAAATGAATGTGTTAGAGTATGTTTCTCACTTAGTGGAGTTGGGTTTTTTGTTCTAGAATAGATCACTTTTGATAATGTCAAGACGTGAAAGTTCAAGATGACTATATAAAAGATGATATGATTAAGGGTGATTATGGTTGACCTACCTACCTATGAAACAGTGGATAACAAGGTGGTGATGGAAAAGGAAACTATGATAGATGTAGAGGGTGAATATTATTTTATTCCCTGACTAGAGGGAAGTGATTTTTTTTAGGAGGGTGGAGAATTAAGAGTATGTATCCCAATAGGTAAGTATATATGAAAACTATTAGCTCAAGTTTGTCTCAAGATAGGAGGTATCACTTATGTCAATAATTTGGTAGTTCACCACTATTAAAGTTGTACTATGGTAATAAAAATAGGATATTTCAAAAATTATGGAATCTATGATTTATAAAGATGATCTAAAATTACCCTCTATATATTAATTCTAGTTTTTATATTATACTGCACATTTTCATTATTTCATAGGGTATATGTGTTGAAACAAGGATAATGGAAGATTGAATCACCCCCAAATTAGGTTTTTCATTATATGGGAATCTCTTATAGATTTAATCATATTCAATAAACCCATCCTCAATGTAATACCAATTACCCTTTATTGAAATTAATGTAAAATGACTAATGTATTTAAAATAACACTACATAATGGGATTATATTATCTCTCATTTAATATAATTTAATATTCACTCTAGTTTTTTTATAATTATATGATGGAACTCTAAAATTCTACTCTATCTGGGAAGTCATATCAGATGGGGGGGTGGAAGGAGTTATGATGGATGTATTGTAACCAATATAGTGTCTTCCCATGTATCAATGTGAATGAAATAAATCCCAATGTAGTTCACTTTCACTATTTATATTATTATGACAATGTATGTATTAAATTTTAACATCATTGCCTATTGATGGATGTTGTTATACTTAAGATCCTGCATATATAAAAATTATATATTTTACTTTAAATTCATATGATTAGTAACACTAGACAAAATATATCTAGAAATGGTTTTGTGTGGAACTTATGCATGATCAGCCATTGTATTTCATACTAGTTGATGAATCCAATGAAAGTGTTGCGACAATGCCAATTAACAATCCTAGGATGAGAAATTATCATTGGAATAGTTGAAGGTGTAACCCATTTATATGGGTTATAGAAAACATATTATCAGAGATAATGGCATTGTGAAATAGTTCCAGTATGATTAGGGGCATTATATCAGATAAATTCAATGAATTTTACAAGTTAAATGACCTGTTATTGTCTTAAACACTAATTAATATATGAGGATGGGGAAAATAAGACCACGAGAGTATGAACATGGTTATAATAAATGTATTTGTGTTTATAAGGGTCACTTGGGATAAATGTATTGGTTGTACCCAAGTAGGCTAAATAGGATATGGTTGGGCACCTAAAGGAGGGTTTGTAAAAGAAACTCTTATAAGATATATACAAGGTAAAAATGAAACCAATAATTTTTTATATACCACAAGGGGAATAAAACATTATTTCTCCTAGGTTGGTTATTTGGGTGATTATTAATCCAAGGTCATCCCTTGAGGGCTGGGCATAAGTATCTTTTATTAGAGCCACATGGGTGTCGATGATTTTACCCTTTTTTCATGAGGAACTTCCCAATATGGGTCTTTTCTCTCTATTATAAGTAACAAATTGGGTAAATCAAACATTCATAAATTTCATTTTTTAAAGACATACGATAACACATATAACTAATATTTCCATAACGTTCCCATTTATTTTGGCTATAAAATCACATAGAAGAGATTATGGAGTAAGAGGGAACTCAAACTAGGGATATTTCATGTTTTCATGGTGATTACTCTAATATATATCCCATTCATGGGGTAGGGAGGAACTTTTATAGTAAATATAACTAAGTTCTGTTAGACTTATGGTAAACCCACTTTATGTTCCCAACTTTTCCAGACACAAATGTTAGTTCACAGCAAGGCACATAATCTTGATCATAGAAGGGAACATGATCTATTTAGAATAAGTTTCAAGGAATCACAGATATCTATAGGTAATTTATATTATAAATAATGATTTGGGAATATGATTTTCTATGTTCCTTGCATTCACCAATTTATATGTTGATCTTCTAAAAATTTTACAAACTCTCCCATAAAAATTCCAACTTCAATCAACCATAACAGTTTATTCTAGTGTCTTATTTTTTTTAAGAGTTATCATATAAAATATTATAGAATTATTTACCCCCTGTCACCCAATACTATGTATTCTTATAGAAAAATTTTTCATGGAAAATAAATATATAAGAACCAAGAAGTTCTTCTAATTTTTTGTGTGGAACCCACAACCTACTCATATGAAGAGGTTATCATTACCACACCACCAGATTGGGTTAGGTTTTTTAGGAATATACATTCCTCAAATATTTTTAAATAATTTTTCACAAGGAAGTCTAGTATAAATTATATTCCTAGAATGATATGGACATTCAAGATGAACTCATCTCTTTTTATCTATGTTATAATCATATTCTTTTGATCATATAAAAGTATATGGAAAATATTTTTTTATTTTATAAGGACTATTGAATTGAAGGTTCAAACCAAACATATGGTTCACGAATATATATATATATATATATATATAATGAATTATTATATAACTAAATCATAGGTTTGTACTAGATATTATATTTTTAGTGTTATTATTATAAGAATCGGTGACAACTTTTTACAGTATATCATTTTTGAAAAAGATTTTAGTTTGTTCATATGATAGAAATATGTAACCTTTTTATTACATATACTATAGTTTTTGAAAATTTCGATATGGATTAATCTCATTCATTCATATCTACATGGATGGAATATTAGTATAATATATTCGATGAATTTATGTCTTATTCACTACAAATTCAAGGTTCCCTCAAAGAAATGGTGGAATTGTCATTAAAGTGTCCATATTATACAATTTTGATAGGGGGTAGGGGGAAGAAATCATACAACATCATAGTAGGAATTTAAAAGATAGTGAGTTTAATATCTCGTGATGACTTTTATGTATGTAATGCTTTTTTACTTCACCTAATGGATTTTTCACACTTTTTAGCGGTTGTTGTACATATTCTCTAATTAGGAAGGTCTTATAAATAATGTCCTTGTAATGTTTTATATTTTAGTAAGTTGGGTTATTAATTTTACTGTTATAATATATATATTTTCTTTATTTCCCAACAATGCGGAAAACTCTCTTATATGTTCTTTCTAAATACTTCTCTATTTTTCCTATAGTAAACCATTGAATTTTCTATAAACCAATCACCTAAGATGAGTCAAATATAATTGCCTTTGTATCAAATTGAACTGAAAAATATTCATGAATTAAATAATTGGTTATTGGAATTATAATAAAATGTATTAATTCAATCATTTTTTCACCTTTGGAAACACTGTATTTTTGCGTCAGGATGGTTGATGGTATCTTGTAGATGATATTTTGATTTTTTCTGAATTTGAGGGAGTTGATGGGTGGAATTTGGGGACTATGTTGACGAAATAATGAGGAACAAATATGTGTGAATCTATCCATGCTTTTATTTTGGATTTGATTGTATATGTTCCTAGGGAATGAAATTTATGAAAAATGGTGTTTTTTTAACATAGATAATTTTTAAGTAGTGATTCTTTAAAAGTATCCCAAGATTTTTTTTAGATTTGGAGTTTCTTTAGATTTCCAGGTAGCCACTAACAACTAATTTATATGTTTAGGAAGGTATTGTATTTAATGATGATGTTTACTTAGAAATTATTGAAATTTGAGTTTGATGAGAAGTATCAGGGAGCATTTTAGGAGTTAAAAAGGAGGTTGATTACAATACTACTATTGACCTAACTTGAGTCTGAGAAAAGTTATTTAATTTCATTGTGATTCTTATAGGATCAGAATAATATTTTTTCTTATTCATGGTTATAATGTCTTTATATATGGGTTTATGTAGTTATTACCTGACTAATAGAACCATCCTATACATTATATAGTTTGTATTGTATATGGGATACTCATAATGTCATTATTTGGTATGTATTTTTTTTAATTTATTTGTTTTACTAGTAATTTTGAGTTTTATAGAGAATTGTTAGAAATTTTTAACAGTTTATAGGACTTATGCTTAGGGTTCATGGGTACTCTAACCAAGAATAGAATCCTTTCCACTAAAAATGATTTTATTGAAGAAAATTCATAGTTAATGCATGATTTGTCACATCATGAACTCAAATTATGCACCCCATTAAAATTATAAATATTTTTATTTTCTAAAATAATATTAATATTGATATCAATTTTTACCAAATTATTATGGAATACACCATGTATGTTCCTTTTATATCTCATCTTCCTTCCATGAACTCTTTTGGAATTTCCTCGTCAAATAGGTGTGATCCCATTAAGAAAGTGATTCACTTATTCCCCCCTTAGTCCAACATAATTTTTTTATTTCTAAACACTTTTAAAGGAAATTGAGAACCCTCATACATTACATGTTTCAATACCAAATGAAACAATGGAATCATCGAAGAACAGTTTGAGTTGTTTGAAAGTAACCTCCCTAAAAAAATCCAAGGGATATATTGTACCCTGGAGTCTGGACAGTCCTTTAAGATGCCTTCATAATGATGAACCAAGTTTCCCCAAGCTTTTCTGCATTCCACCTTGATAATATTCATTATATTGAGTCCTCTAGACAAGATGTGTGTCTGCTTATCAATCAACTCGCCTTGATCTTTAGAAGTAGTCACCTGAAGCAGTCTCATCTTCATCGATACCTTAAAAACCAGTGCATCCTCAATCTTTTCACCTGAGTTCATAAGAGGATCCATGTGTTCCAACATCGATGATACCTATTGCTGAGGGACTTCAGGAGGGCTTGCCTTATGATTTTTCCCGGGGTCAAAAAACCTCGTAACCCCCATGGGGATTACATGGACCATGGCCTCATATCATGCCCCCACCGGGTCCTTGGGGATGTCAGCCTCCACATGCTGACTGTTCAAGATGGAATTACCTTCAGGCGTGGGAGTCGTCAGAGGCACCTTACCCTTAAAAGAATCTCTATTAATTGGAGGACTATGTAGATAGGAGTAATTCTGTCTATGTCGGGCCCTCCTATTGTTCATAATGAAGCCGTCCGAATCAATAAATTTGTTCTTTCCCTTCTGTGGGGAGGATCTAATGTAGTCTTCCTCTATGACCATTTCCTTGGGCTCAACGAAATCTGAGACTTCATCCAATTCCTCTTGAGATACTTCCTCATCCACTAGAGGAGACTCTCCCTTATCCATTCCTCCTACTCCTTCATTAACATGCCCATCCTCTTCCCCTAACACTAAAAATCGGTTTTGAGAAGACACATACGATCCCCCAGATTTCAACTTCGCAACATAGGAAATTCTATCCCGTGTGACCTGCATTTGAATTTCGGAAGATCCTGTCTATTCCAGACCTCGACCCATAAACTGGAAAACTGCTGGGATGTCCTCCTGGGGTGAAAGCTGGGGAGCCTCACCCGAGCCTTTAGCCGCGTAGGTATCCTCATCCAACTCCACAGCATTGGTATTGATTGACGGTGCTGGTTGCAATGCCGAAGCATCCATAAAACCTTCCCTCTCATCCTGTCTAGCCCATCCCTGAGTGCATACCACACTTATAGGTGCAGAATCTATGTCTGGTGCAACTCCAAGATAAACTTTAAAATGCTGAAAAACATTATATACACTTGGGTTAACCTGAGGCTCCAAAAACAGCACCCGAGGAGTAGTCTGGACCTCCCCTCCCTGTTGGCCACTCTATTGAGGAAACCCCGACTCCAGCCCAGGGGCAGCACAATCTGGAGCATTCATGGATGAAACCAGGGTGCGAGATGCATGAAAATTGTTTTGAAGGTGTCCAAAGCATCGATAGGGCAGGAAAAAATCGAACCAATTATCAAAAACTACCGATTTAAGACAACGCAATTCCTTGCAAACCTCAATCCAGACAACTTCAAAGGGAGGCTTCGAGACATCCACATCCACGCATATTCGGGGAGAAATGGGATGGAATAATGATCTTGATTGTTCAACAAAATCTAGGAATCTTCCAACGAGATTTCCTAACATCTGAAGAATTTATGGGTTTTGGAAAGGAAGAGGGAGACCCGAGAAACTGACCCAAATCGCTGCAAGGGGAAGATCTCGTCTCCAATGAAACTCGTAACTCCATCTGAGAAGGAAGAAGTGAAAGCCGTCATAGGATCTGCTCTCTTTCGACCACGTTGTGGCCAGATCAACATCGAAGGATAAACGTAGAAGAAAATGACGCGGATCCAACAGGCCTACTGTGATGCGTCCTTGAAGAGGCCAGATGTTGTTGACAAAACGATCAAAACTATCGAGTGATGGCTTGCGCCGACCAAAGCGAGTGACCAGGGATAGACCATGGAGCGCTGAAGCCTACATGAACTCCAGTAAGGATATAGGTAGGGAAGTAACTCCATGGTGAAGAATAGGAACTTTAAGACAAAGCCGAATAGGGGGAAAATCAGGGAGGGAGGCAGGATCAGTGAAGGGAGAGAAGGGGGAAAGCAAGGAGGGATCGGGCGGATCGGTCATCACCGCTGCCCGAGGGAGATACCGCCATGCCTAGGGTTCCATGGGAGAGAGCCGAGGGAGAATGCGGTCATCAGTTCTTTATTCCCCTCTTCATTATACAAATTTCATCCATTTCATGGTCATCTTCAACTATAGAATCTATTATATAAAAATTGATTTAGTATTTTGAAATTTTAGGGTATTTAATCCTCTTCTAAGGAGTCATCCAAAACTTTTGTGGCCAAAAAACATATATTTACATCAATTTCATCTATATTTTTTAGTCATTTCATAGATTATTCCTTTGATGATAAAACTATGAGTGGTACATGGAGCCCAAAAGAAGCATACAAATTGTTATTTGAACATTATTATTAATGTACTGATGTAAAAACAACATCATTGGGGATTTTCAATGCCCGATTAAAACCTGAGGATCTTGTGTGGAAGGAATTAATCATAGAAGTTCAAAATTGAATTAATAACTCATTCAATTATGATCCTACAAAAATTTAATTTTAGTCGATAATCATCCATTTAATGAAACAACGATACAAAACCCTACATCAAACACATTTGTTACATAAGCTTTCTCAAATTTTGATATTTGATATTTGGGAGTTGTCATGGAGGATTAATGCATCCATCGATATAGACATGATCACGTGAACATTGATTATTCAATTTGGAATTTTATCATAGGATATGGGGATGAAAAGGTTATACTGTCTCTCTAAAATATGATAGATATAAAATAGATTCTTTCAAAATTGTGGGGGGTATAGTGTGTGAGAATAGTTTATTTAACTTCCTTAAATAGGTAGGATTTATATTAAAAAATATTACATTTCCATTTCTATAATTGAAACCATTTAAATTAAAATATATTCACCATGTATAAAATTATGACTATTCTAAAACAAATTGATCAATTACTTGTAACTTCTAAACTATGTTACATGATAAAATACGAGTCATTGACATGACTCATCACTCTAAAAAATGTTCACGTAACTTTAAAAAAAATCCATTCACAAAATATTATTCCTTATATTAACTTAACAATTATGAATACACTAGATAAATAAATTAACTAACTATAATGCTGAACTCAGATAATTGTTAATTTATTTACTTCTTCTGATCGATCAAACAAAAACTTGCCTCAACCAACTATAAGGCCCCAACCTTAAACCTTACTTAAAATTGAATTAAATGAATAATTCACATTGAGGATCTTTTCAGGTTTAGAGTTTTAGAGAAATAGGACATAACTATTACATCTCAAAAGATTACAAAGTAGTCTCTTCTACTAAATTTCCATAAAATAAAAACTCTTAAAAAGAAACATGTCTAGTTTCATGTTTTAGGTAGCATGACTTTCCCTTGATCCCATCCTTGACCCTATTCCTCGCTAAGTCCTGTGAAAAACATTTCAAAAACATGGGATGAGCATAAAAACTCAGTAAGGGATACTCAAAGAATAAAAACTGTTAGTTTATCAAAAAAAAAGTAAACCATGTATACTTTATCAAAGTAATACTTTTCCCCTTTATGAAGTAGTAAAAACTCTTCACTGAATAAAATATCATTAATTACCTTTTTGTAACCAAAGGATTACCATAAAACCCTTACAAAGAACACATAACATATATAAAGGTAACTTGGGACATAATCATACTTAAGTGGAATAACCATACGGTCGACTCCCACACATATCACTTAATGGAATATCCATACGGCCAATTTCCATACATACTTAATGGAATAGCCATACGTCCGACTTCCATACCCAATGCATTGGAGGTTATAACGTAACCACCCATCCTGGTATTCACGGCACCACCCGTCATATGGTTTATAACGTAACCACCCGTTAAAATGTCCAAGTACCAATATAAAATCATAAAACATAAAACCAATATAAAGGAATGATAACATTTCCACATCACAATATATCATAATAGAATCCTTTATCAAAACCATTTAAAACATTTAATAAAGAGATTTTGAATCAAAGTGTCCCATACCACCTTGAAGCTTAAAATTTTAAACCATTAATATCTATATAAATAAATCCTTAAAACCATTTTGAAAACATGGATATTAATAAGAAAAAATAATTAAAACATTTAAAATGACATTTTGGTTAAAGGGGTTTTACCAAAATTAGAGACACTTGAATACAATAATTGAGGAATAACATTTAGTCAGAACTTTATAATATCATGAGAATAAATGTATTCATGATATAATACTCCAAAGGACAGTATATACACCATATAAGAGTAAATTGGTGCATAACAACAATGAACCCTCAATAGAAATGTCAAATGGGATGAAATCCCTTATAAAGAAGGTATCCTTAAATTAAGGAAAAATCAATCTCAAAAATATGTGTGAAAAATATAAATACACCCAATATAAGTGGATATTAAGTGTAAAACAATCAAAGCTTATTCACACATATTCAAAGGATGACATATTCAATAACTACGTGCTGAACCCAAAGAAATTGAAATTGGGTTAAAAAGTTCCCTTGACAGCCTAACGACATCACATCAAAATGAGTTGATGAGAGATAAAAAGTGTATACCATCACTTGGACATAAAATTTACATCAATAAGGATATATGAAAACATATCCCAACATAACAATATATAAATTAAAAGACCAAACAAAATAAGTCTTTTAAAAAAGAGGAGGGTGAAAGGTTCCCTTACCGACTTGGGTATCTTTCAAAACATACACCCCATGAAAGAAGGACAATAGATCATTGATGTAAATACTCATAAACAAAAGTATATTACACAAAGAGTAGAACAATGGTCAGTACATACACCACTCAATGGAATTTGTGGCAAATGTAGCATAAATCTCACGGGAATAAAAGTGAGATGAAAAATCCCTTACGAAAACTCGGCAGCCTAACGGCGCCACATAAAACTTCCGAATATGGATTGATGAGATCAAATAGGGTATCTCATCACATTACAATAAAATGTACAGCAAGAGAAATATAAAAGAACATCCCCCAACATTACAAAGAGGAGCTTAAAAGAAGTGACATAAAGGAGAGTACTTAAAAAGAAAGAGAGAGGTTAGATCTCTTACGAAAGTTCGGCAGCCTAACGGCGCCACTCAAAACCTCCAAAATGGATTGATGAGAGAGAATAGGGTCTCTAATAACATGAACATAAAAATTACAGTAATTGTAATATAAAAGATCATCCCAATAACAAAAAATATGAGCTTTAAAAGGAATGACATAAAAGTTTGTACTTAAAAAGAAAGAGAGGAGTAGGATCCCTTACCTCGGGTCCGACTTGACTTGATCGTTCTTTAATCTCCTTAATAATAAACTTGAGTTAATTTCTACTTCCTTAATAACCTTTTTCAAGTTAATTATTCCTTTTATATCACTTATTACCATGTCATAAACATTATGTAATCGTTTAAGTTAATAATATTTGTTTTGCCGATATTTGGTTCTTAAGTCGAAAGTGGACTTCTTACAATTACATGTTGTTCATGTGGCCAAATGTTTATTATATACAGAATTGTATTCATGATGTAGATATCATATATGTCATATATATCCAGTACATGCATGAATTTATAACATTACATAATCATTTAGAGGTAAGAAATGAAATGCACCGTTCATGGAGAAGGTAAGCCGTACGTACGCATGAATGCTACTTTCATTTCTATTTCGTATTTGATAGAATGGAATAATACTGATATAAAGGTATATTATAATTCCAGTATAATATAATATATAATATCATAGTTCCATCCTTTATACGTCCCACATATGGTATATAACGAATCAAATCACTTTGAGGGGGTGGTAGTCCGCACTTCCTTAAAATGAAGATATCACGTATACCCATAATGGAATCCATCAAGGTAAGACACAAATGAAAAATAAATAAGCATAAGTAAAACATAAACATATTATATATCATATATAAAAATAGTGAAATCATAATGGCCACCTTTTAAGGTGTTAAATGAGTATTGAACAATCATCGTTTCGGGAGGCATAATTTCGCCATCCACGGAAACCGTATGTTCTTTAACCATTTGATGTAGTTGTGTGAGAGTGTAGATCGAATAAATCTTATAACAACATCCTAGTATATTGAAGATACTGTTGTTGTTACAAAATAAATAAATAAAAAGAGTTTAGGGGGTTGGAGAAGCAAAATAAAACAAATGAACATGAGAGAATGAATTACCTTTAAAAGTGTAACTCCTTTTGATTTGAGTCTAAAGGCTTCCTTTGAAAGGATTCTGCCCAAAGGGAATCCTCTAGGATGAGGAGAGGGATGTGGAGAGAGTAAATGGGCAGGGTTTGGCCGAGCCAAAGGCTTGAGGAGTGTGTGAAATGAGGTAGAGGTGGGGGCCTTTTATAAGAGGAGAGGAGGGGCACTTTTGGAAAGTAAAGAAATATTACTTTATTTGAAAATGTGTTTCGGTTTTAAAAGGTCCCACATTGATATAATTCGTGGATAAGGTGATAAGGGTTCGAAATCCACTCATACAATTGGTTTTTTACATGTGTAGCTCATAGATTTTACATTATCTTTCCATTTTATTTAAATCTTCAAATAATGATGTCATGCATGCATCATTATTATGTCATAAATAATTTAATTTATTTAATGTCTAAAAATTATAAAACAAATACTATGATGTAGGAAATCTTTTTATCTTTCCAATGACTATTTATAATCAAATATCTGATCTTTATAACCCCATGTAAAAATTGTTTTCGTAAAACATATTATGTTTGTGTCATTTTTACTTTTACATTAAATAAAAAGTTATTTATGTCATTTCTCAACCAAAGTGTCTCCATGGGGTCCCCAAGTTGACCCATGGCTTGTCTTGGTCGTCCATGACACAACCAATTAGGGTATGACATGTGTCAAGCTCATCTTATTTTATTAAATCATTATTTTTACCTTAAACTACACTAATTACCACTAATCGCGATTAAGAACTTAATAAGTTACTATTCACCAAAAAATTATTATATTCTCATTGAACCACATTTTACTTCTTAATGACAACCATGTATGTCGGATTTTTGAAATTCAAAACACAATGATGGCAAAATTTCATTTAAACGGAAAATCAGTCTTTATAAGTACCACTTAGTGGTTTCACTATTCATCAAAAATTGAAGTTTTTCAGAAAATTACCAAAAATTCACCCTAAGCTATATTTGATATTCCGAATTCAAAAATGAAGTCTATTTTACAAAATTCAAAACATATAAGTCACATTAATTAATTTAATAATTAATTCCCGCTGTCAGAGCAAATAGCGTGTTTTTATAAAACAATAAGTATCAAAAGATTGGCACCAGTTTAAGTCTAATTTCAAAGTGAAATTGATTACAATGACCACCATTGGATTAAATGGTAAAAATATATTCAGATTACACATTAAGGCCAATTCAAAAGATAATATAATCATATAAATAAATTAGATTAAAAAGAGGTTTTGAATTTAAAATACAACATTTTACACTATTCATTAAAAACAATGAACTTTATCAGAAAGATACCAAAAATTTACACAAAGTAAATTTTGATGTCCCAATTCTCAAGAAGAGTTTTATTTGGTCCAATAGAATGTATAAGAGTGAACAAAACTATATTTAATGATGGTTCAACATCAAAAGGTGATAAGTGAACCTTTAGTGAAAACTAGGGCATATACGCCTAAAATTGAATTCTTTCCGTATTTTAAGCCATTATATTTTATTGGATAAATGTAAAAACATTTAAAAACATATATAATCATATTTTAGTTATTTCTATCCATTACCGCCAATACAATGGCTACATGTTAACTACCATTTAAAATAATATTATTTTATTATTAGAGTGCAACGTAAGATTCCCAACAAAATCGTTGTTGCGTATTGGGTACGCCATCGGGCATAGCATCCCCTTTAAAGTCATATTAATATTTGATTCACAAATATGGGTAAATATAAAGATGTCATGTTCTTTATTTACCTGGGGTGTTACATCCTTCCCCCCTTTTGGCAATTGCGTCCTCGCAATTTTAAAATTGCGCTTGGAAACATCCTTGAAAGTCCCACATCGGAACAAGAGTCGGTAAAACAATCACTTTAAAATAAAGAAATATAAGCACAGAGGTCACCCGAGTTAACCCATACTAGGATTACAAGTACAAAAATATGGACATGGAGGAAAAAACAAAGGGTCATGTTCTGATGGAGAGTGATAGAAAACATGTTTAGGAGAAAGTTAACCACGAGAAAATCACAAACTTGTGATGGGTTAAACGGTATTCGATTCCCCAATAGGAAAAGTTAATAGACAACATTTTTGTTTTAAGTTACTTTTTATTGAGGAATTTATTCATAAGGAAACATAATCAATTATCATGTTGACTTTCAAATTTTATTAGATTCCTTACACAAACTCCTATTTTCTCCAAAAGGCGAGTATCTAGGAAGACTTGTTCACATTAAGAGTGCTATAATCAACTTTTAGAGAAGCGCCTAATCCACAAAAAAGAACTATATACTTCCCATGTCTTTATACTTTAACCAAAACCAAAACCAAAAAGGCTAGTACAAGATCAGGTAACCCAGAAAACGATAACCCATTAGAAAGAAAATCTATTCGTAATCTCTAAAATTTGTCCAACAAAACCCAAAGTTCAACGAGGACCATCCAATAAGAAATTTGTCCATAAAATTCCTCAAAGTAAACCAATCTAAGATTGAAACCCAAACATTTTAAGGATTTAGTCACATAGTCTTCCAAGTTAAATCGTAACATTTATATCGAAACAAAATCAGTTGCTCTTAAAGTCTCGCATTGAAAAGTAATTATCCTAATCACATATCCTCCATGATAGGTTAATCATTTTCATAAATAACCCAAAATCAACTTACTCTTAAAAAAAGAATCAGTCAAACTAACCAGGGACTTCACGTAGTCCAGTGGTAGTCGATAAATACCAGTCGCACTTTGGTTGTGGGTTCGATTCCCGCGGCTTTGTCCGCCGCGACGGGTTGTCACACGGTCTGTGTGTTGTCCTTTTTCCAAAACTATATAATTCTTAAAAAATTCCCCAAAATGAGATAAAATCTTCAAGAATAATCATAACATATTTTAACCTCAAGTTTATCTCATTCCTTTCATTTTCTATCATATCATAGAGTAACCCATAATTACCTAAAAAAATAAGGATCATATAAACCCTAATGGTTACCTTAATAATTATTACTTGACTTTCTGTTGGGTCGGAACAAACGAGGAATGATGACAAGAGGGGGGGGGGTGAATTGCCTTTTAAAAAATGATTAACAATTTAAAATCAAAGTAAAGAATGCAGCGGAAATAAAGAGGCAAGACACACAAAATTGATAACGGAGTTCGGCCAAAACCCGGCCTACGTCTCCGCTCCCAACTCAACCGTTGAGAGATTCCTACCGCTTTCTTTTCAATGGTTTTAGCAAGAAACCCACTAGGCTTTGAGGTAGCACTAGGACCTATTACAGCTTGCTTTTTGTGGTTTAGCAAGAACCCACTTGCTTTTAATGGAATAGCAAGAACCCACTAGCCTTTTTAACGGGTGAAGGCTAGCTCACCGGAGACACAAGCCTTTTAAAAGGAAAGGCTTGAAGAAACCTCTTCACACCTTAATGGTGGTGTGAGAACCCAAAAGAAAGGGGGAAGAGAAAAGGGTTTGGGGTTTGTAGGCACAAACCCAAATTTAAAGCTCAAAATAAATATACAATAAAAACCGTATTGTTGAGAAGCCTTGGGCGCCAAGGGTTGAATGGAGTTGAAGACGTGCACTCCCAAGCTTCTATGGTGGTGCTCCTTGGATGTGGAATTGGATTGGAGCAGTTGTGGTTCCCTTGGAGCAATCCGCCGGAGGTTTTCCAAATGAGGAGAATTGTGTTCGTTGGCTTCACAATGCTTAATTATGGTCCGGTAATTGTTCCGGGGCTTCAAGGTCCTTTATTTATAGAGGGGGAACCCTCATATGACCGTTGGAGGCCTTTGGAGCCGTTGGAAAGGCTTTTGGAGCCGTTGGAAAGGCTTTTGGAGCCGTTGGAGGCCAAGTGGACAGGCTGGTCAAAAGCCCAACGGCTAGTTTGACTGGCTCCACCGGCTGACCGGTGCAGGGCCAGCGGTTGGCCGGTGCCTTGGAGTTGGGAGGATGCTTCTGTCCAGACTCCACCGGCTGACCGGTGGAGGAGCCACCGGCTGGCCGGTGGTGAGGCAGTAGCCATCACTGTTGGGGCTGGATGCCACCGGCTGGCCGGTGCTGAGGCAGAGGAGGAGAATTCTGGTCCAGGCTCCACCGGCTGACCGGTGGAGGAGCCACCGGCTGGCTGGTGGCAAGACAGTAGCTTGCACTATTCTGCTGGGTACCACCGGCTGGCCGGTGGTCAGGCCACCGGCTGACCGGTGGAGCCTGGCAGTGGGCAATGCCTCTGCCAGGTCCACCGGCGGGCCGGTGCGATGACACCGGTTGGCCGGTGGATTGAATTTCAGTCCACTTGATGTCCATTCTTGGGCCAATCCTTTGGCAATATTTTGCCTATCATCCACAACACTTAAAAACAATGTTAGACAAATATGAAAGTGATTGTGATCATGAAAATCAAAGAGTGTGGGGTACAACAATCTCCCCCTATTTTGATGATCACAATCACTTATCTAAGTAATGTAAAAACTTAAATGAAAGGCATGCTTTAAATGATAAATTGAAAATAAATACTAAGCATGAGAGAAAAGATTCTCCCCCAATCAATCAAGAAATTTCTCCCCCTTTGTGATTATCAAAATAGAATGGGGCATAAAACTTGATTGAGGGAAAAGATTTGAAAAACAAGATTGAGATTTGAAAATCAATTGAAATTTTTGAAATTGAAATGAGAATTTGAATAACAGTTTGAATTGAAAGTTTTGAATCAAAAATTGAATAACAGTTTGAATTGAAAGTTTTGAATCAAAAACCAATTGAATTTTGAAATTTGAAACCAAGAGTTGAAATTGAAAGTTTGAATCGAAAAATTTTGAAATTGAAAAGGGCTTAAACGATCCTAACTCCCCCTAAATAAAAACAATCAATCACCGGGGAGAGGGATTTTGAAAAGAGATGATTTTAGGCCCGGAGAGACTCGCTAGAAGGGATTTTTCAATCCATACTTGTCTCATGGCGGGTCTTCTCCTATAGAACTCATCGGAATAGAAAATAGATTTGGGTTGGCCGTACCGGGCATTTTTACAATTACATTCATAAATAAGGTGCCCGAGTTTTTTACAATAATTACAAAATTTATAACTAGATCTCCCCCTTACAAAAACAGTTGGAGCATGGGAGGAGGAAGCTTGGTTGGTATAGCCAAGTCCTTGAGTGGTCCTAGAAACCCTTTGAGAACCAAGCAAATTGTTCAAATTTTGTTCCCCTTGGGTGAACTTAGCTAGGGTCTCCCTTAGGTCTTTGATGGTTGATTCCATAGAATCAACATTTGGGAAATTTTGGATTTTAAGGGTGAGTTCCTCCTTCTCTTTGAGAAGTTGGTCTTTTTCGGAGAAAAGTTTTTTGAAATTCTTTTTTAAAGCAACAAATTTTGACGATAATGTATGAAAACCTTTTTCAAGTTGGTCTCTAGCGTGTGAGAGTTCTTCATAAGATAAATGATTTAAAGAATTTGAATTTGAAGAGCAAGAGGAGGAGGAGTCGGAAGATGTTACCTCATTACATGCCATTAGGCATTTCGTACCGTTGTCGCTCGAGGAGGAGGAGGAAGATGAGGTGTCACTCCATGTGGCCTTGAGGACCTTTTTCTTTCCTTTCTCCTTAGCCCGTTTCTTGTTGAGTGGGCAATCGGGCTTGTAATGGCCCTTTTCGCCGCACCCGTAGCATTTTACCTTCGGCTCAGATTTTTCGGTGGGTTCTTGCTTTCGGTGCTTGCGGGATTTCTTCTTCTTCTTGTGCTTCTTCATGAATTTTTGCATTTGGCGGGCGAGATTCTCCATTTCTGAATCGCCGCTTAAAGATGAAGAAGATGAAGAAGATGAGGATGAGGAGGAGCTTACTTCTTTTTGAACCTTGAGGGCGATGTTCTTTGGTGTCTTGATTGGTGTGCCCTCCTTTTGAGCTTGCCTCCTCATCGTGATCTCATAAGTCATGAGAGATCCGATGAGCTCCTCTACCGGCATATTTTTGACGTCCTTAGCTTCTTGGATCGCCGTCACCTTTGGTGCCCATGAGCTCGGAAGGACCCATAGAATCTTCTTGACCATTGCTTCAGCTGAAACATCATCACCAAGGGACTTTCTCCCATTGCACACGTCAGTAAATCGTGTAAACATTTCAGAAATTGATTCATTTGGGTGCATGGAAAAAGACTCAAAGTCCTGACGGTACATGTCCAATCGAGTATCCTTTACTTTGTTGGTCCCCTCATGGGTAACCTCCAAAAGTTTCCAGATTTCATGTGCGGAGGTGCATGTGGAAACTCGATTGAACTCGTTTCGGTCAAGGCCGCAATGAAGAGCATTCATGGCTTTGCCATCAAGCTCAAAATTTCTAATGTCGGCTTGGGTCCATTTGGATTCGTCGGGGGAGGAGAGAGTGAAACCTTGCATGCCAATTTTATAAATGGGATATCCTATACTTCTAAGAAAAGTGGTTATGCGGGTTTTCCAATAATTATAGTCGGTTCCATCAAAAAATGGAGTCCGACCCAATGAGTAGCCCTCGGGGGCGAAAGAGGTGGATGCCATCACAATGGATCTTTGAATTTGAAACCTTTTAAGGTATTACTCAAATTAACCCTCTGATACCAATTGTTGGGTCGGAACAAACGAGGAATGATGGCAAGAGGGAGGGGGGGGTGAATTGCCTTTTAAAAAATGATTAACAATTTAAAATCAAAGTAAAGAATGCAGCGGAAATAAAGAGGCAAGACACACAAAATTGATAACGGAGTTCGGCCAAAACCCGGCCTACGTCTCCGCTCCCAACTCAACCGTTGAGAGATTCCTACCGCTTGCTTTTCAATGGTTTTAGCAAGAAACCCACTAGGCTTTGAGGTAGCACTAGGACCTATTACAGCTTGCTTTTTGTGGTTTAGCAAGAACCCACTTGCTTTTAATGGAATAGCAAGAACCCACTAGCCTTTTTAACGGGTGAAGGCTAGCTCACCGGAGACACAAGCCTTTTAAAAGGAAAGGCTTGAAGAAACCTCTTCACACCTTAATGGTGGTGTGAGAACCCAAAAGAAAGGGGGAAGAGAAAAGGGTTTGGGGTTTGTAGGCACAAACCCAAATTTAAAGCTCAAAATAAATATACAATAAAAACAGTATTGTTGAGAAGCCTTGGGCGCCAAGGGTTGAATGGAGTTGAAGACGTGCACTCCCAAGCTTCTATGGTGGTGCTCCTTGGATGTGGAATTGGATTGGAGCAGTTGTGGTTCCCTTGGAGCAATCCGCTGGAGGTTTGCCAAATGAGGATAATTGTGTTCGTTGGCTTCACAATGCTTAATTATGGTCCGGCAATTGTTCCGGGGCTTCAAGGTCCTTTATTTATAGAGGGGGAACCCTCATATGACCGTTGGAGGCCTTTGGAGCCGTTGGAAAGGCTTTTGGAGCCGTTGGAGGCCAAGTGGACAGGCTGGTCAAAAGCCCAACGGCTAGTTTGACTGGCTCCACCGGCTGACCGGTGCAGGGCCACCGGTTGGCCGGTGCCTTGGAGTTGGGAGGATGCTTCTGTCCAGACTCCACCGGCTGGCCGGTGGTGAGGCAGTAGCCATCACTGTTGGGGCTGGATGCCACCGGCTGGCCGGTGCTGAGGCAGAGGAGGAGAATTCTGGTCCAGGCTCCACCGGCTGACCGGTGGAGGAGCCACCGGCTGGCCGGTGGTCAGGACACCGGCTGACCGGTGGAGCCTGGAAGTGGGCAATGCCTCTGCCAGGTCCACCGGCTGGCCGGTGCTATGACACCGGTTGGCCGGTGGACTGAATTTCAGTCCACTTGATGTCCATTCTTGGGCCAATCCTTTGGCAATATTTTGCCTATCATCCACAACACTTAAAAACAATGTTAGACAAATATGAAAGTGATTGTGATCATGAAAATCAAAGAGTGTGGGGTACAACACTTTCCACATCGAGTTGGCCATCTCGTACATGATGTACTAGAGAACTCACCAAGGTTCAAGTGGTTGATCATGACTCCTTGATATTTGGTTTAGAACAACCATGAGTTTCCTCATTGAATCCTCCATTTTATCTAGTCTCTTAATCAGAGAACCACTACAGTTTCCTTCAAACCTATTGTCTCTTTGGTGCCTGCTAGATCCATCCATTCACTAAAAACAGAAAAGTCAGTGTGAGTATATCAACAAAACCGTCATGTACTAATGAGGAAGATATACTTACTCATTCACTTTGTCTAAAAACTACGACTCTTTATGAAATCCTAACCATTATGGTAATGTCACTTATGCTTAAAGAATACCCTAACCTCTAAAGTTATCTAAACCAACATTTGATACCAACTATAAGGCCCCAGCCTTAAACCTTACTTAAAATTGAATTAAATGAATAATTCACATTGAGGATCTTTTCAGGTTTAGAGTTTTAGAGAAATAGGACATAACTATTACAACTCAAAAGATTACAAAGTAGGCTCTTCTACTAAATTTCCATAAAATAAAAACTCTTAAAAAGAAACATGTCTAGTTTCATGTTTTAGGTAGCATGACTTTCCCTTGATCCCATCCTTGACCCTATTCCATGCTAAGTCCTGTGAAAAACATTTCAAAAACATGGGATGAGCATAAAAACTCAGTAAGGGATACTCAAAGAATAAAAACTGTTAGTTTATCAAAACAAAAAGTAAACCATGTATACTTTATCAAAGTAATACTTTTCACCTTTATGAAGTAGTAAAAACTCTTCACTGAATAAAATAACATTACTTACCTTTTTGTAACCAAAGGATTACCATAAAACCCTTATAAAGAACACATAACATATATAATGGTAACTTGGGACATAAACATACTTAAGTGGAATAACCATAAGGTCGACTCCCACACATATCACTTAATGGAATAGCCATACGGCCAATTTCCATACATACTTAATGGAATAGCCATACAGTCGACTTCCATACCCAATGCATTGGAGGTTATAACGTAACCACCCGTCCTGGTATTCACGGCACCACCCGTCATATGGTTTATAACGTAACCACCCGTTAAAATGTCCAAGTACCAATATAAAATCATAAAACATAAAACCAATATAAAGGAATGATAACATTTCCACATCACAATATATCTTAATAGAATCCTTTATCAAAACCATTTAAAACATTTAATAAAGAGATTTTGAATCAAAGTGTCCCATACAACCTTGAAGCTTAAAATTTTAAACCATTAATATCCATATAAATAAATCCTTAAAACCATTTTGAAAACATGGATATTAATAAGAACAAATAATTAAAACATTTAAAATGACATTTTGGTTAAAGGGGTTTTACCAAAATTAGAGACACTTGAATACAATAATTGAGGAATAACATTTAGTCAGAACTTTATAATATCATGAGAATAAATGGATTCATGATATAATACTCCAAAGGACAGTATATACACCATATAAGAGTAAATTGGTGCATAACAACAATGAACCCTCAATAGAAATGTCAAATGGGATGAAATCTCTTATAAAGAAGGTATCCTTAAATTAAGGACAAATCAATCTCAAAAATATGTGTGACAAATATAAATACACCCAATATAAGTGGATATTAAGTTTAAAACAATCAAATCTTATTCACACATATTCAAAGGATGACATATTCAATAACTACGTGTTGAACCCAAAGAAATTGAAATTGGGTTAAAAAGTTCCCTTGACAGCCTAACGGCATCACATCAAAATGAGTTGATGAGAGATAAAAAGTGTATCTCATCACTTGGACATAAAATTTAAATCAATAAGGATATATGAAAACATATCCCAACAGAACAATATGTAAATTAAAAGACCAAACAAAAGAAGTCTTTTAAAAAAGAGGAGGGTGAAAGGTTCCCTTACCGACTTGGGTATCTTTCAAAACATACACCCCATGAAAGAAGGACAATAGATCATTGATGTAAATACTCATAAACGAAAGTATATTACACAAAGAGTATAATAATGGTCATTACATACACCACTCAATGGAATTTGTGGCAAATGTAGCATAAATCTCACGGGAATAAACGTGAGATGAAAAATCCGTTACGAAAACTCGGCAGCCTAACGACGCCACATAAAACTTCCGAATATGGATTGATGAGATCAAATAGGGTATCTCATCACATTACAATAAAATGTACAGAAAGAGAAATATGAAAGAACATCCCCCAACATTACAAAGAGGAGCTTAAAAGAAGTGACATAAAGGAGAGTACTTAAAAAGAAAGAGAGAGGTTAGATCTCTTACGAAAGTTCGGCAGCCTAACGGTGCCACTCAAAACCTCCAAAATGGATTGATGAGAGAGAATAGGGTCTCTCATAACATGAACATAAAAATTACAGTAAGTTTAATATAAAAGATCATCCCAATAACAAAAAAGATGAGCTTTAAAAGGAATGACATAAAAGTTTGTACTTAAAAAGAAAGAGAGGAGTAGGATCCCTTACCTCGGGTCCGACTTGACTCGATCGTTCTTTAATCTCCTGAATAAAAAACTTGAGTTAATTTCTACTTCCTTAATAACCTTTCTCAAGTTCATTATTACTTTTATATCACTTATTACCATGTCATAAACATTATGTAATCGTTTAAGTTAATAATATTTTTTTGCCGATATTTGGTTCTTAAGTCGAAAGTGGACTTCTTACAATTACATGTTGTTCATGTGGCCAAATGTTTATTATATAAGGAATTGTATTCATGATGTAGATATCATATATGTCATATATATCCAGTAAGTTCATGCATTTATAACATTACATAATCATTTAGAGGTAAGAAATGAAATGCACCGTTCATGGAGACGATAAGCCGTACGTACGCATGAACTCTACTTTCATTTCTTTTTCGTATTTTATAGAATGGAATAATACTGATATAAAGGTATATTATAATTCCAGTATAATATCATATATAATATCATAGTTCCATCCTTTATACGTCCCACATATGGTATATAACGAATCAAATCACTTTGAGGGGGCGGTAGTTCGCACTTCCTTAAAATGAAGATATCGCGTATACCCATAATGGAAGCCATCAAGGTAAGACACAAATGAAAAATAAAGAAGCATAAGTAAAACATAAACATATTATATATCATATATAAAAATAGTGACATCCTAATGTCCACCTTTTAAGGTGTTAAATGAGTATTGAACAATCATCGTTTCGGGAGGCATAATTTCGCCATCCACGGAAACCGTATGTTCTTTAACCATTTTATGTAGTTGTGTGAGAGTGTAGATCGAATAAATATTATAACAACATCCTAGTATATTGAAGATACTGTTGTTGTTACAAAAGAAATAAATAAAAAGAGTTTAGGGGGTTGGAGAAGCAAAATAAAACAAATGAACATGAGAGAATGAATTACCTTTAAAAGTGTAACTCCTTTTGATTTGAGTCTAAAGGCTTCCTTTGAAAGGCTTCTGCCCAAAGTGAATCCTCTAGGATGAGGAGAGGGATGTGGAGAGAGTAAATGGGCAGGGGTTGGCCGAGCCAAAGGCTTGAGGAGTGTGTGAAATGAGGTAGAGGTGGGGGCCTTTTATAAGAGGAGAGGAGGGCCACTTTTGGAAAGTAAAGAAATATTACTTTATTTGAAAATGTGTTTCGATTTTAAAAGGTCCCACATTGATATAATTTGTGGATAAGGTGATAAGGGTTAGAAATCCACTCATCCAATTGGTTTTGGACATGTGTAGTTCATAGATTTTACATTATCTTTCCATTTTATTTAAATCTTCAAATAATGATGTCATGCATGCATCATTATTATGTCATAAATAATTTAATTTATTTAATGTCTAAAAATTATAAAAAAAATACTATGATGTAGGAAATCGTTTTAGATTTCCAATGACTATTTATAATCAAATATCTGATCTTTATAACCCCATGTAAAAATTGTTTTTGTAAAACATATTATGTTTGTGTCATTTTTACTTTTACATTAAATAAAAAGTTATTTATGTCATTTCTCAACCAAAGTGTCTCCATGGGGTCCCCAAGTTGACCCATGGCTTGTATTGGTCGTCCATGACACAACCAATGAGGGTATGACATGTGTCAAGCTCATCTTATTTTATTAAAGCATTATTTTTACCTTAAACTACACTAATTACCACTAATCGCGATTAAGAACTTAATAAGTTACTATTCACCAAAAAATTATAATATTCTCATTGAACCACATTTTACTTCTTAATGACAACCATGTATGTCGGATTTTTGAAATTCAAAACACAATGATGGCAAAATTTCATTTAAACGGAAAATCAGTCTTTATAAGTACCACTTAGTGGTTTCACTATTCATCAAAAATTGAAGTTTTTCAGAAAATTACCAAAAATTCACCCTAAGCTATATTTGATATTCCGAATTCAAAAATTAAGTCTATTTTAAAAAATTCAAAACATATAAGTCACATTAATTAATTTAATAATTAATTCCCGTTGTCAGAGCAAATAGCGTGTTTTTATAAAACAATAAGTATCAAAAGATTGGCACCAGTTTAAGTCTAATTTCAAAGTGAAATTGATTACAATGACCACCATTGGATTAAATGTTAAAAATATATTCAGATTAAACATTAAGACCAATTCAAAAGATAATCTAATAATATAAATAAATTAGATTAAAAAGAGGTTTTGAATTTAAAATACAACATTTTACACTATTCATTAAAAAAATGAACTTTATCAGAAAGATACCAAAAATTTACACAAAGTAAATTTTGATGTCCCAATTCTCAAGAAGAGTTTTATTTGGTCCAATAGAATGTATAAGAGTGAACAAAACTATATTTAATGATGGTTCAACATCAAAAGGTGATAAGTGAACCTTTAGTGAAAACTAGGGCATATACGCCTAAAATTGAATTCTTTCCGTATTTTAAGCCATTATATTTTATTGGATAAATGTAAAAACATTTAAAAACATATATAATCATATTTTAGTTATTTCTATCCATTCCCTCCAATACAATGGCTACATGTTAACTACCATTTAAAATAATATTATTTTATTATTAGGGTGCAACGTAAGATTCCCAACAAACTCGTTGTTGCGTATTGGGTACGCCATCGGGCATAGCATCCCCTTTAAAGTCATATTAATATTTGATTCACAAATATGGGTAAATATAAAGATGTCATATTCTTTATTTACCTGGGGTGTTACACCAACTGTGGGACCCAACAGTCATAACCACCAATTCATTAGAATTAGACATCTCCTGAATAATTTTTTTTATTGACCTCTATGCCCTTTTCTTGATATCAATGATTCATAATCACAAACCACTGGTGTTATAAAAAAACTCATCATGTCCCATAAGTAGATAAGGTTCAGTAATATAAATGAAATCCTCCTATGAAAACACATCAAGTAATATATTCTCTAATTTATTTGATATCTCAAAAATAAGGATGTACACTTCATGTCATCATCCATTCTTTCTTTTTCTATTCATGAACATACTAGATAAACATACCTTCAATGATCATTATCACAGATTTAATAAATGTACTGCCAATTTGGTCAAATGGGCCCAATATATCTCTTCCTTTTGAACGAGAAAAATCATATCTTGATCATTCAACTAATTTTATACCACCAATGAAACAACCAACACATGCTACCTCACCCAAAAATCAATTCCATTATTTTATCTTGCATTTATGTTTGTTATCTAATGATACACAATGATAACTACCTCAAGTCTATAAAATAAAACACATGCTCATAGAATTGAATATCTAATTATTCTTAAAATATGCGGTGTCCCTATTAGAGGGATGGTCTCCATGATCTCCTTTACATGAGATCACTAGGTGTAAAATTCAGGAGAATATGTTTCAATGCTTATGACACCCCTGACACATGATAGTCATACATCATTTGGGTCATGTTGGAATGATGTATCTAGAATATATGACATAGTTTTATGAATAATATTGTAATATCTTGAGGTTATTATTAATTTTGGGAAATACAAAAAAAATGATGATATGGTAAATAATCTAAGGACATAACCATGTAAATAGTTGATGCACAATTATCAGCATTATTGTAGTAATATAACATCATGTATAACTCTATGTATATTTGATATGGTAATCAAAAATTATTTTTATGGTTGGCTCTAGAGAACACAAATTTATAGCTCTCCAACTTATACTAGATCTTCCATGATTACTATGCATGTTAGATCAAGCGTGATAAGATCATTCTTCTTCTATGCAACAGATTTTTCCATCGGGATAGAAATGTTTTATTACATTACTACTATGATATCCTTGAATTAAAATCCTTCACTAAAACTCCTCAATATATGATATCCTCAATCATATTTATTTTATCCTCTTTCATAACCTTGATATATTTTATTATATATAATTTATTATCCCATTAACTAGGACAAATTAATGATTATTTTTATAATGGTTATCTATCTATATGTGAAGCCGCCACATTCTCGTCATTTTTAGATATGGATTTCATTGTTCTCAACGTGATTTTATTTACAATTTCCATAGAATAATTGTGATACATGTTCATATTGATTATAGGAAGACTAGTTTTCACCCTAAATAACTACTACTCCTACCTCTCTATGTACCAGGTACATATCCTTTATACTTCATCATGAACCATTATATAGTTATGAGTGATACCCTTAGAGTTATCTTAGATTTATGTGATATTTTACTACTATAATAAATGGGTTGGTAATATCATATCTAATACATAGAAAGGAATATGTTATAGATCCATCAAAAAACATATGAAATTATGCTCACTATTTTAATCTCCTATATCTCATACATGTTTTATCAGAGATATTTATTACCTATGAAATTGGTAACTATTATCTCTAAAATTATTGGAATACAATTTTAGTATATGTACTTGGAGTTGGTCCATGTAACACATTAGATATACCATATTAAATTTTTCCTTGGGAAAATGGGTTACAACTTTATGTCAATATCAATAGAGATACTTTCAACTAGGTCTTAGAAAAATGTAAGACTAATATATGATTTTCCATATAATTTCAACATATTTCACTCGTAAGACTGTAGTGTTACCTATAACTTATTTCAAAAACATACCATACTATTGTTCATAATGAATATTTAATGATCATAAAACTCCCATTAATGCATAAGTGGATATTAATGGGTTTAATTCAATATTAGAATTATTTAGTGTCACCCAACCTTTTTGGTTGTGTCATATAGATACCTTCTAAGAAAGGTGGTCTTGATATCTAATTCTCAATACAACGAGAAAAGAAATTTTATATAATATGTATAACTATAATAGATATAATCATGATGAATTGGTATAACCAATCAAGATATATTGGTACTGTATTTCACTACCCAAGTATAGTTTCTCTTGAAAATCCACAAATGAATTTACCTCGGTTAAATGAACTACCAAAATAGTGTCTTCATTTTGGCACATGAAATCCATTTTATGGAATTCATGTTCTCTTTTCACATTACCTTATTTATATTTACTACTTACCTATAGAATATGTGAATAAAATATTATCTACCATAGAGAATATAAAACCATATCTTGGATTTAATCATCCAATATTTTATGTGTATCTAGAACACACATATTCCCTGAACTCATATGGAATTTGTTCACATTGAAACTATTAGTGAATCTTGATTCTTAGCTCCATCCCTATCAGTATTTCTCCCATAATTATGAACCAATCTATGTGAACCCTGAAATAGTCACCTAATTCGGCCCACAATAAGGTCTAAGAGGTGTTCTCAACACTAACAGGATCTCAACATGTTCAATAAATCAAATAAAATAATCATGGGAAGGATTTATCCAAAAATAACATATATAAAACAAACCAAAGTGCATAGCTTAAACCATAGAATCTATTAAATCAATGATCAAAATAAATAATTTTTTTCCAGATACATCTATTATAGAACAAATATAAAAAACAAAATAAAACCAAAACTGAAACATGACATGATCTCTATGTGACCTCCAGGTCACCATCATCCATAATAATAACCCACTCTATAGGGAGACCCGAACAAAACTAAACATCTAAAACATCTCAGGTCAACCGATGATATGTTGCACAAGTGGGGTGTGAGAAGAAATAGAACAATAGTTAAAAACCATATAATCCATAAATCTCATTTCCTGAAACACTCCAGAAATGCTAATTTATAAATAAATTAATGAAATTATGGTTTTTAAGAATTAAATTCATAAAAAAAATTCTCTCATCAAAAATTATTTAGAAAAACGAATTAAAAATATAAAACTGAATCGTACTAATTCATAATGGAAAGGAAGATCAAATCCAAAAACAAGAAACAAGGTATATCCAACCAAACCATAAATAAAGAAAAAACAATTGTACGAAAAAAAAGCACTAACATATCACATAACTAAGGTGAAAAAAGATAAATTAAGAACATATAGATAACTATTCATTGTTATTTCCTAAACATCCGTAGATGAAATCCCCAAACATTCTCAGTTTAGACAAACCTTCCGATGTATATGGAAATTCCATAGTCAATAATCAACCTATCTGCTCTAAACAAGCCTTCTGAGTAGGATTTCCCACCTAGCCTATCCTCTATCTAGGGGCTTCCAATCCATTCGATTGGGACTAGAAATTAATCTTCACTTGAAACTCTAGATATCATCTAATAATAACATGATAATAGCATAAAGGTGAATTATGATTTCCTTACACACCTCGAGAACCACCATTTTACACCATTCATGTTTTTTCCATCACCAAAACCAACTATGTGATGGAACATTCATATAAAAGACAATCATAGGGGTTCCATTCACACATAACTCTACTCAAAAGTTCCAACAATTCTATTACATAATGTGAAGTCAAACCCAATTTCTACAAAATTTTAAAACAATGATTGAGAAATTACATTTTCAAATATGAAACCATTTCCAAAGAGATCAAATTTCTTCTCAAAACCATTTTTAAAACTGTGATGAACACATCATTTATGTTTAAAATTTGGAAAATAGTCTTTTTATGTCATGGAGTGTCACAATTACCCTTCATGTTCTAAATGAACAATAATTTTGTAATCATGTTTGAAAACCACATTTCTAGAAATTTATAATTTTAGAGGAAATATAGAAAATATTGGGGGGTTTTAAGAACACCATTCATAGGATTGAGTATAGGTGATGAGAAAAATACGTGGAAATAGTGTTTCAAAAAGCCAGATCCAAGATAGAAGTTTTCATAGAAAGCCATTTTCTTATGTTTTAGCATCCATATGTGAGCCCAATATAAATATAGATATTAACACAACCTATGCAACCCTTATCAAAATCCATAAAAAACCTTGGTTCAAATTAGAGAGTCACAAGAGCATTTCAAAAAATTATAAGGTTTTATACACGAGCATCAAACCCTAAAAAGGAACCAAAACATACACACAATACTCAAATAAAAATAAAACCAATTTCAAAAAACCATCCAAGGATATTAACAATCCCATGAATACTCAATGAACTTTTTTAAGAACCATTTAACATTTTATAAAACACCTTATATGAATATTCTCATATACATAATTAAATAAATACATGGAAACAATTTTATAAATTTACCTACATGAAAACACTACAATTTTTTATAAAACCACATTAAATTAATGATAAACACATTTATAATTAATTTTAAAATAGCAAGACTCAATTTGAATGTTTCCAAAAAGGAATGGATGGAGACACCTACCTCAACAGTGTGAAAATTCCACGAAACTCTTGAAGAATGCAGATCAAGGTCCAAGGAACACACCACACACAATAGAATCAAATAAACATACCAAAATTATCCAACCCTCACTCTAGTGTTTGTACAAGAAGGATTCATTCCTAGATAGACCAAGACAACAATTCATATGGATCAGAAGAGGATAAATTTGACCAAAAATCCAATAAAAATCACCTAAGAAAATTGAGGAAGCACTATAGGTGGAATAAGAACCAAGGGGGGAGATTGGGTGTCCCCCGAGGGTACCATGGTCAATAAATAGGGGAGGGGTGATTTAGGTTAAAACATAAGAGGGGATGATTAGAATTTCAATGTTGTAAGAAACTAGGTATGTCGCATGGTTTGGCTTCATGATTTTCCAAACTATGCGCCAACTATGTGAACCCTAATAGAGATGAGGGGAACCTGCATGGACTGGATAAATTATTTGGAAAACCATGGGACAAGGGAAAAAATGGTTCTATATAAATTTCCAAACCTCCCACTAGCTTTACGCATGGTTTCGCCTAACCGTCCAGAAGTTGTGATCCTTTCCCCAAACACCCCATGAAGGCAGTTTAGTTACTCCTTATCCTTATATAGTTTGCGTCACACTATTACTGGAATATTCAAGACAAACTATGCCAAAATAAAGAGAACATGGAATTACCTTATCCTTAACCAGCCGCATGGGTTCCTATCAAACTGTGCACACAACCCATGTATAGGGCCAAAACACACCTGAAACCTATAAAACTCAAATATTATCAACAGTAACTGAAATTGAACCTCAAAAAGGATTAAATATCTATAAATAAACTAAAATAAAAATCTGGTTTGGGTGTGAAAATTCTACCCACCATGAAAACATTCTTCCCCCATAATTTCACCAAGCCAAACGAGGAAGAAAACTTGAACCGAAAACTATATAAAATGGAATGAACAAATGAACCTAAATGTGATCATTTAACTCCAAAAGTCAATCCCAAATATATATAGATAGAAACACAATAAGTAGAACCATGGGTAAGGGAAATAAAAGGGATATCCCAACCAAAAAAACTTTTTATCATGACAACACTGATGCCAAAACTCCTGAAACTGACAAAGACTCCGATATAAGGGGGAACTGAGTAAAAGGAACTAGAAAAAACTGAATTAAAAAAATTAAATACATCCACAAATCATGAGTGTCTCCAAAAAATAATAATGAAAATCTGAAACTAATACATAAGAGAGGAAATCGTTCATATATTCACATCCATAAAGAAAATCAACATAAATTACTAATATTACAAGGATACCAAAATCCTTGAAATTAGTAAGATTTCAAAAATAAAGGAACACTAAAATAAAAAGGATAACATAAACCATCCCTACTCTGAAATTTGATAAAACATTATGGATGTGCATTCCCCACAACTAGCAACACATAATTTTTTTAAAATCTTCACTCTGAGGCCCATGTCTTGAGCTTGGGTGCCTTGAAGCATCTTTTTCCCTATAATCAGTATGTGTAAACCTCTTACCAAGACATTCTCTTCTAGAAATATTTTTGGAAAAACTTCTCCAAGTGACCCAAATATCCACATCACTAACAAGACATTGGGTGATTATGAAATATTTTTCATTGAAATCTAGAACCAACCACACTGGAACCACACAACGTAACAGTTTGATGAAAGGGAAGTAATGGATACAAACAGAAACTCTTCAAGAATGGGTTACTATATCATGACCGTCTCTCCATATGAGAATCCTTTACAAGATCCAAGAGAAATTTTATTTCCATCTACCACAAACTACATGACGGGAACCAAACCGTAACATCCCCAAATGATAAAGGGTTAAATGACTAAATGATATGACTCATGTCAACAAGGTGCACCTTCCTTTTCGGAAGCCTATCTGATAAGAACTCCACAGTTAAGCGTGTTTGGCATGGAGTAGTGATCGGGATGGGTGACCTTCTGGGAAATTTCCCAGGGTGTGTGTGAGTGAGGACAAAGCACACTAGAGAGGACATGTGTTGGCCTGTGGGAACTATCATTAGTCAGATGACCGGTTCGGGCACGTGGGTGGACCCTAGGGTGGTACCCACATGTCTGCGGGGGCAACTGGTGGTACTTGGTGGGACAGGACCCGATGGCCATGTTAAGGATGGGTGGTTGTGCTGTCACCAGGACCCGGTTGCCACATTTGGTATCAGAGGTGGTACCCAGCCTTAAGTGCGGTGCACTGCTTGGGTTGAGATGTAGGGCCCACAACGACGGCGTTGTGCTCTAAAGGGGGGGTGATTGTAACATCCCCAAATGATAAAGGGTTAAATGACTAAATGATATCACTCATGTCAAAAAGGTGAACCTTCCTTTTCGGGAGCCTATCTGATTAGAACTTCACAGTTAAGCGTGTTTGGCATGAAGTAGTGATCAGGATGGGTGACCTTCTGGGATGTTTCCCAGGGTGTGTGTGAGTGAGGATAAAGCACACTAGAGATGACATGTATTGGGCTATGAGAACTATCATTAGTCAGATGACACGTTCGGGCACATGGGTGGACCCTAGGGTGGGACCCACATGTCTGCTGGGGCAACTGGTGGTACCTAGTGGGCCAGGACCCGACGTCCATGTTAAGGCGGGGTGGTTGTGCTGTCACCGGTACCCGGTTGTCACACAAACCATCTAGAAACACCTCATCCACCAGCTTCAAAAACAAATTTTCCTCGAATGAGAAAACTTACTCTATAATCTCTGGATGAATACCCTGAAAAAAAAGTGGAAATTTAATATAATCCTCTAATTCTATCTCAATAGAAATGGTGAATAGAGAGGACATGTGTTGGCCTGTGGGAACTATCATTAGTCAGATGACCCGTTCGGGCATGTGGGTGGACCCTAGGGTGGGCCCCACATGTCTACGGGGGCAACTGGTGGTACCTAGTGGGCCAGGACCCGATGGCCATGTTAAGGCTGGGTGGTTGTGCTGTCACTAGGACCCGGTTGTCACATTTGGTATCAGAGGTGGTACCCAGCCTTATGTGCGGTGCACTGCTTGGGTTGAGATGTAGGGCCCACAACGATGGCGTTGTGCTCTAAAGGGGGGGGGGTGATTGTAACATCCCCAAATGATAAAGGGTTAAATGACTGAATGATATGACTTATGTCAACAAGGTGCACCTTCCTTTTCGGGAGCCTATCTGATTAGAACTCCACAGTTAAGCATGCTTGGCATGGAGTAGTGATCAGGATGGGTGACCTTCTGGAAAGTTTCCCAGGGTGTGTGTGAGTGAGGATAAATCACACTATAGATGACATGTGTTGGCCTATGGGAACTATCATTAGTCAGATGACCCATTCGAGCACGTGGGTGGACCCTAGGGTGGGCCCCACATGTCTGCTGGGGAAACTGGTGGTACCTGGTGGGCCAGGACCCGACGACCATGTTAAGGTGGGGTGGTTGTGCTGTCCCCGGTACCCGGTTGTCACACAAACCATCTAGAAACACCTCATCCACTAGCTTCCAAATCAAATTTTCCTCGAATGAGAATACCTACTTTATAATCTCTGGATGAATACCCCGAAAAAAGTGGTAATTTAATATAATCCTCTAATTCTATCTCAATAGAAATGGTGAATAGCTCTTTAACGTTACCATCATCATCCATCACTATTTTTTGACCTTGTTGGACAGCCAAAATCTATACCACTTTCATCACCTTCACCAACTCATACATAAAACATCAGATACAAGTTTTATTAAACACTTAACAATACATTCCAACTTGCAATGATGATAGGAATGTCAATTTACACTGATCCAAATATGTTCCCAAAAATAACCCAGAACTGCTCGTAGCTTCTAAACTTTGGAAGTTCTAAAAGAACTGAAAACAACTTCGACTACCTTAAGTCATTTTGAAGCCTCCAATAGACATCGATCAGCATAGAAAACCTACAAAAAATGATAAGAAATTGACTCTACCGTCCCATTAGGGGTTTCAAAATGTTTAAATAGTTGAAGAGGGTAACTAAAACCCTTTGGGACCTTTTGGGATGCATAATCTATAAAACATTCCAAATAACTGAATCAACATCCAACAAGATCCAAATATTAAACCAAAAAGGACATTACAAAATAAAACACAAAGATAATAAACCCAACATCAAAAATAATTACCGATATCCTCTTACAAAACCCATAATTCCAATTCCAAAATGAAAAAATCTCCATTTCCAAAATCACTTTCCAATCATACGAATCCACTTATAAATCTAATTTTAAAACAATGAAATAAAGAATATAAACCAAAGTACAAAAGAAAGAATATAAATCTCCTCATCATCACTAGACTCAGCTTGGTCCCATGCTCTCCAACTCCACAGCAGTCAAGTACCTGTAGTAGAAGGGGGATTTTCCTTATCTATATCTGCAACAATATAATATGTTTGGGACCAAAATAATTACCCAAACAAGGTGTGAGACTAATCTCATTAGGAAACCAACAAAATATTTGTGCCTAACTATCATTGAATATATATAGTAGGAAATAAGTAAAAAGAAGTCGTAAACAAGGAAGTACTCTATAGTAAATATTCATACAGTTCAAAGCATTAAATTCCACATATCATGCAAACAACTAATAAAAGTAGAAAACCCTCTGAGAATTACTCTCAGCCTAACCCATCCGGTTCTACCAAAAAAACACAAGAAACCCTCTGGGAAGTTCACACAGTCTAACCCCTCTGGTTCAGCTTTAGTATATACTCTCTGAGGAAGAACTCACCACCAATTCCCCCTATAGTCTTGTATCGGTAACTAAAAGGCTCTCTAGGGAAGCCCTTATGCCATATTCTCCCTATGGCCCGCGTCAAGGAACTACAAACACTCCAAGAAAGCACTTAAATTCCCCCTATGGTCACACATCGTAAAAGTATAGAGACTAAAGCTAATACATCTAGTGGGTTGGAATGAAGAGTGATATAATCAAGTATGTATCTCAGTTCTTGGTATTCCATAAAGTTAAGGATAAATGATAGAAGTAAAACAAGATGTTATATACATTACCTATATCATAATAGAACTTGGAGGAAATCACTATGGATTTTTTCATTGGACTCCCCAAATCTTTTAAATGGTTAAATTATATATCAGTGGTACTCGATCACCTTAAATGGTCAACACACTATACTACTATGAGAGAATACTTCTATCTAGATCAACTTTATAATATATACATTAATGAAGTGGTAAGGTTTAATGGAGTACCATATTCAATTGTATCTGTTCAAGATTTGAGGTTGACATAAAAGTAAAGCTAAAGTCTTTAGGAAGTAAATTATAAAGAATTGATTTTCATCACTTAAATCATCCTCATATAGAAGTTCATTCTAAAAGAACAAGTCAAACCCTATTAGAAATATTGGGATCATGTTCTCTAGATTTCAAAGGGGTTGGGATCAATACCTTCCTCTGGTTGAGTTTTTATAACAAATAACTTTATTTCAGAAATCTAGATGGATCCTTATGAAGACCTATATCGGAACAAAATTAGATCTCCAACTTTATTGGATGATTTTGAAGAAAGAAAGCTTTTGAGACCTAAGATAGCTGAAGAAATGGTAAGGAATGGTGTATCTATTCAGTATCATATTAAGGCATATCAATGTATGAAGAAACATTTTTCTAATAATCATCAATGAAATCTATAATTTTATGTTTAGAGAATATTCTTTTATAAATATCTCCCTAGAATAAGGTTATGATATTTGGAATGAAGGGGAAACTATTGCGTATATACATATCGATCCATTCGTGATTATTGATCATATCGAGATGGTAGACCATCACCTGGAACTTGTACAAAATTTCTCTCAAGTTCATGACACGTTCCATGTCTCTATCCTAAGGAAGTACAAACCCAAACCTTCAAAAGTATTAAACTCATAGGTGATACCGATATAACAGGATCTTCCTTATCAGGAATAACTAGTTGAAATTCTAGATCATGTAGAGAATGTTCTATGAAATAAGAACTCTCACATGGTCAATGTTTTATGGAGACATCATAAATTATTGGATGCTACATGGTAACTTTAGGATATGATTAGGAAAAATTATTGTCATTTTTTTGTATTAGAATGTTGAATTTAGTAGGAGAAATTCATTTTAAGTGGGGTAGAATGTAACACCTTATGTTTTTATGAACATTACTTTTTTTAAAAAAAATCAATTTTATATTATGTCTTTAGTTGCACACTACACTATGTTAATTATTCTATATATTCTACACTATGATAAAATTATACTATATGCCACACTAAAAATTCTTGCATTATTCTCAACACTGAGTTTCCATGAAACATCATTTTATTATTATAGTTTTTTAAATGAGATAGTTATGACCTAGATACTAAACTTTTAATAGTAAAAACTAATTTTTAATATTATTTATAACGGTTTTTTATGAATAAAACATATTTATAATAAAACATGTAATTTTTGGAAATGTATTTATAAATTTGAAAATACTATTTTCTCAAATGAACTGGTTTTTATGTCCTTCTATGAAAAATTAAAAAATTATTATTAGATACTTTTAGAAAATGAATTTGTTAAAATAAAAATCATTTTTGAATTCAAAATTTAAAAATTATCATAGGGTGAATTTTTGGGTATTTTTTTGGAAACTAAAAGTTTTATGAATTCTGAAATATTCTGAATTTTAATTCAAAACTGTTATTTCATATAAAGAATTTATATTTTTAAAATATATTTTTAATTTTTTAAATTGTTCATTATAGAAATATAACATTACTTAATAAAATTTACGTCACTATAATCAATTTCACATTGAAATTTCATATAAAAATATTTCAATCTTTTGAACTATTTTAATTTAAAAATCCACTTTGTTGTCTTATTATGGGATTGAATTTAAATTAGTTTCTTCCACTTATGCTATTGCTATTTTGAATAATACTGTCTGTATTTGGAATAAAAATAATTTATATTTTCTAATAATGGATACTTATTCTTTTACCAAATACATTAGTGAAAGTGATTAAAATTTATTACAATTACTAAGAGAAAATTTAGATTATCAATGGACTAAACCTTAAACATAAGGGAAAAAATAAACTATAAACATGTCCAAATTACATTTTTGTTCATATTTATACCCTATACTAACATTTATTAAATATGAAAAAAAATATCCACATTTCATGGGGAAAATGTGGGTGAAATTCCAGTTTCAAAACTATAAATGAATGTCACTCCTCCTCCACTATAATAAGGCACTCACCCCTCACACTTATTTATACATATCAAGACCTTTTCCTCACACACAATCATTTATAAATATTCTCCCATAATTCATAATTTAATCCTATAAGCCTTACTTTTTTCAAAATTCTAATCAAGGAAGCCCTTTGGTGAAAACCTAGAAGAGTTACCCAAAGAACAGGTAACAACCTTCCTTGAGGTCCTTTATTTTATTTTTATTCTCCACCCCCTAAAATATTCTTATTACATTATTATATAATAACTTCATAATGATAAATATAATTTTATGTTTTTATTCTATGGGTTCTTCCTACACTTAGAAACAATTCCACATAATGGGTAACGAACTTACCGTTCTTGTGTTTGGTGAACTACCACCTCGCGAAATAATGTTGTTTATTTTTCTTTTACCACCTCTCATGGTTGGGAATTATTATGGAAATTATTATTTTATATGATGTATATGGTATTTATGATTTATATATATATTTAAATATTATTTATAACATTCCATCATGCATTTCATTTTTGGTAAATGCGATATGTTCGTTTGTGGACGTGTGGACTACTGCCTCCTCAAAACAATGTGATTCATTTACACTATACATGGAATGTATTAAGGATAGGTTTAATAAACATATTTTATATATATGAAATAATAATTTTACTGAAATTATTTAATATGTATATATATATATGGAATTTACATTTATTCTTTCAATATGTCAAAAAAACAGAAATAATTTAAATGTATTTGTATGACCTACTATCTCCATGAACTGTGTATTCCATTTCATAATTTTATATTATATAGATTATTATAAATATTTATATACTAAATATATATGATATATCTATAGTTTTAACATTAATTAAATAATTAAATCATGATCTATGTAAGTGTATCATGAATAAAAATTCCAAAAATATTTGAATGACAACATGAATATTACCCTAAACACAACGTTAACATGGAATTATTAATAAATGGGAAATATAAAGTAATTATGAATTAATATATATTATTATATACAATAATAATGTTTTTTTGGAACATTTTTATTAAAATTATATTTATTACAATATATGTTTTAGTGTGTAAAAATAAATTTGAGACTTAAGATAAGGGTTTTCCTATCTCATTTTTACTTTCCATAAGAGACAATCCATGTTCACCACATAATTATTATTTGTGGTGTGTATACTACCCATTTATGTATTATATGATTATTATAATAAAATTTATGGTCACTTACATATATGTTTTAGATATTTCGTTCATGGGGTCTATGTTCTAAAATTTACCAAATCTTTAATGTAATTTGTCTCAATTTTTCATCGTTGAGACACGTGGTATGTTATGCACCTATATTTTTTTACAAGTTGTATCTAATATCATTTGGAATGTTATTTCATGAAATTGATTCTATAAATGAATTTTCAAGCTTCATTTAATTTTATTTCATTACATGGGGAGTATGATTCAATGTTACCAAGGGGGGAGAGTTCATTGAAATAATCTCATTGTTCATCGGGATTATTTACGATTACGATTCATTTGATAAAAATATTATAATCCATCTCTCAAGTACCCTCATGAGTTTTATTATCATCAAGTTATTAATTATATCTTAATGTATTGGTCCCATTTTTATGCTCTTTTTAACTTAATATTAACAAGAATTTGTTTAGTAAAATCTGATCTTAGTTATATTTTCAGTCATAAATTTGTTTATTTCAAAAACTATGTTTTCAAAAAAAATTAGAAATGTTTTTAAAATGATCTATAAATATTATTTTCAAGGAAAAAGTATTTTAAATTTTTTCTGGTTTTTCAAATATTCCTTTACAATGTTTCAAACATATTTTCAATGAAAAAGTATTTCAACATGTTTTCGAGCATCCATTGTATGATTTCAATGAAAATTATTTTTAATAGAATTTATGTTTTAAAAAAAATCAAATAAAAAAGAATATTTTTCCCAAGAAATGTTTTTAAATTATTTTTCCAAATTATTTTCAATTTAATATGACATTCGTTGGTGTTACTCATGACTTTTCTTAGGATATTATCCAGGGTTTCCATTTATATTGTTTCTCTAAATTTTTCATGTTTTGATGGAATGTTTTTTATAAAACCAATTTTTCATTCATGATTTATATGTTTATGAAATTTTTTTCTCTTTCATGGGTTATATTCTTATTTAAACTACTTCTTTTCATGGGTTATTATTTGATGAAATGATTATGAAACTTGTCACATTTTCTACAGGTTATGATATGATTATGTATTTTTGATACCCATTTCATTTCAGGGGTTATAATATGAATAATTTTTAAAATCATATAGAACATGTATTTATGATTTCATTATGAGATTCATGGGACCTAAATATTCCTATAATGAATTGGGTAATAATTTATATCTCATGAGATATAAATGGCTGTAATAGGAGTAAACATGCTTTAGTAAAAGACTATGTCTACTAAGAGGGTAATCTGAGTGAACCCTGACTCCCAAGATGGTATGGGGATTGAAACCATACTACAAATATGGAATTGGAATTTATTCTTTGACTACTATGTATGTAATTTTATTTTCTTATAGGTCAATGAAAATTCTCTTTCTTATTCCTATATTATGATTTCATGGATTATACTCTTGATTCCCATTTGATTCATGTATTATGAACTACTAATATTTATTCCATAATTCACGTTTATGATATTTGTTATATATGGTATGATCTTATACTATCATGATCTTGTTATCATACACTTATTCTCATTTTTATGCTTATATATCTCCTTTGATTACCCTTACTAAGAATCCGAGATCACCCTTTTTTATGTTCACTTTCCCCAGGTTATGAAGATTTGTATTATTTATGATTTTTCTAAGGAATGTGATAGTCATGAAAAACATAGTGAGAGATAATGTAGCTTATTTATGTAACAATTTTTATGTTTCCATATTTTCAAAGGCACAATAATATTATTGTCATTGGGAATCTATTTTTTGTAAGGTATTAAGTACTCTGTAAAAATAATATAATGTTAATGTATGAAAATAGAGGGTCATTGTAACTACTTATAATTTTACATGATAAAAATTACATTTATATAAATTGGTTTTAGTAATGCATTTAATATTCATCATTTATTTCTAGTGATTCATGTTTTATAGAGCTTTTAGTTGAGTAAGTGACACCACAAACTACATTTATTCCATAATGGAATAATGTATCATTATGTAAAATAGAGAAATGAGATAATGTTTTCAATAATTCTCAATATAATTTTTATCATAATCATCCAAAATGAAAATTAAAATTTTTCAACTTCTCACTGATTACATAGGAATCATCCTTTTCTATCCATGTAGAGAATTCACCATAATTCTTATAATATTTCTGAACTTCCTTGGTTATTTAATTTGGTTACAAATGTGTGACACCAATATAGTATATAATACCCTTGGAGAAAAAAAATAACATTCATTGATGAATGTTCCATATGTAAATTAATTTTCTTTCTTCTTTTTCCATTCATGGAAATTTATCTTCCAGATAGTTTTCATTCCACATATGAAGAAAATAACCCCTTGTTTGATTTTCTAATATGTTATCTTTTGTTTTTTGGGAAGACATTATGAATGAGATTTTAGTGTTTCACTTTCCAATCACCTTCCACCTTGCCTTTTTATGTGATATCCATAATGGTTATGGCACTAAGTTCCCTAAAACTATTATAAGTCTAAAAAAGCATAATCAAATATTACATGATCTGTTCGTACATACTATTCATATCATAATACTTGATGAATAAGGATAACCTGAATGGTAGGATGATAATATTATATTAAGGGATGATTTTTTATCCACATGGAAGGATAACATCTCTACATAATCAATGTACTTCAATATATCAAATACATGATTACTAGATATTTGTGTTTCATTCTATTCACATGGATATAGTTTTGTAACAACCAAAATTATCTGAAATTTCTATTTATCCTTATAATGAGATAGAAGATAAGATATCATGGAGTATACATATAATTGCATATATTACATTATATGTTATTCAATCATAACTGAATTCTAGATGCAAAATACTACAAGTTCATTCCCATGTATATCATTTAGGAATACCTGTCATATTTTCTTGACCAATGAGGTGGTTGAACATGTTTTAGGGACCCTCACACATCTATTTTAATTTCATCTAGTAATACTATACATATTCACCTATAATACTCTTATAAATCAGATTCAGAATGGATGTTTTCATTGTCCAATATTTATTATGGTGAAAATTTTATATTATATTCCATTCATGTTCTAGAAAATAATAATTAAACATATTTGTACTTTTATCATTATTATTGATTTTTTTAAAATATAGTTTTTAATATTAAATATATCCCACTATTTTATCAAATCCTAGTATCCCTCCATGATGTGAATCAGAATACATAGTTGTTGGAGTATTCTAGTGGAAATGATCCACAAAACCTCACTTTATCGTCTAGTCTATGTATATTCCTCTACTCGAAATTTTTTAAGGTAGTATTTTTGTAGGTTAACTGCATTAACTCATGGATCCTTGATCTGTTGAGTAGTGTATCATATCTTGTAAGGAATAAAATTCACAGGGGATTTAGGATAGGGGTATTTTTATTTTTTTTAAATTTAAAGGGTCTGTTTTTTTCTTATTTTGAAAACTTTGTGTGTCTAGCGCCAATTCATTTGGCACAAGACACTTTTACCCTAGAGCACCATTTCGTTTGGCGCTCTTGGGTTTTTGTTTCCAAATCCCATGAAACCCCTCCCCAACCCCTTTATATATATATATAACTTAATTATTATAATTATAATTATAATTAATATATTTATAATAAATATAATAACTAAAATGAATAATATAAATTTATAATAATGTATATCATAATTATAACAATTATATAATTATAATAAATATATAATTATAATAATTATATAATTACAATAATTAAATAACTATAAATATAATAAATATATATTTCTAGATATCTCATGACGTTAGAAACTTTCACTACTCAACCCTTTTTCTCATTTTAAATTCATTTTAGATTTTTAATATTATGGTTGATTATATACTATGTTTTTGGTTATGTTTATATAATATTTACTTACATTTTATGGCTTATTGAGTTACAATTCATGTTTTTTATATGATTTATTAAAAAATATTTTATTTCATATGGTTCATTCGCCCAATATTTAGAGTTCTCATGTTTGGTCTCTAGTTGATATTCCTTTCATAGTTTTACATTTATTCAGGAAAAAACATTCCAAAGTATAATTTTATACCCTTGGAAATTATTTCCAACATATTGAAATTAGAAATGTATTGTAGGTATTGTGAGGCATTGACTTGGGTATCCAGATAGAATAGACTAGGTCAGTTCATTACAAAATTATATTAGAGCCTGATTTAATTTATGTTACATTGTAAAAAAGGTTGAAAAGAGATAACATTATTGGATCTCAAGAGGTTGGTTATGATTAACTATTAGTATAACTGTTTTGAAACCTTGATCTTCTATAGGATGTTGGGAACCTATATTTCAATTTTTAGGCTTGTGATATAATTTATGTTTCATTAATTCACCATTGGATTTAAAACTTTAATGGAATTTCATGGATGCATGGTAAGGGTTCAGGGGTTTTACCCCTTGTATCAATACATTATAATCCATTCTACGGTACCATAATTAAATAAATGGCTGATTCATGGTTTTTCTAACCATGAATCATAAAAATTATGTTTTTTAATATTCACGGTAATGATTTTATTTTATCTTTATTAAAATTTTTGAGATATTACTAATGTATATTGATGTTTTTCATGGTTTTACTTGGATTCCAATGTATTATATGTAATGAAATTTCAATAATTAAATTTTATGTTAATCATGACTCCCAAGATAATCTCTATGAATCCTTAATAATTAGTGGTGAATAATTTTAAAAAATCCAATCATTATAAAATAAAAGTTAGTTTGTGATGATTGTTCAAACTATCCAAGACATGTAAAGAGAATTTTATTATATCTTTACTCAATAAAAATATAGTGACAAACAATTTCTTGGTTACATCCCAATTAAATTATAAGGTATCATAATCCTCAATAAATAGAGTATTTCATGAGATGATAGAGATTACTTTTGAATTCCTCCAGACTCCTGAGACATTGAAAAATATGTCTATCATGTCCATGCTTTAGTTATCTAATAGAATGGGGTTGAATTAAATAGTTTAGGATAAAATATATGAGATATTGGTTGGTAGAAATTTAAAAAATATGTTATCTTAATAGGTTTTATCATAAAATAATGAATTTGGATATGGAATTAGAGTTTTTTTATCTTCATCAATGATTTTGGACTATTATATAATATGCCAACTCATTCTCTGCGTTAGTAAAATATTCATTATAGATGTTCACTAATGACACACTAGAATCTCAATGATTTCTAATTGGTCATTTCATTGGTATTTGTTCCAAATTATTTCTATTCAAACATAACACTTATTTGGATGTAATAAATGGAGCATTGATAATACCAATGGATCAAGATAAATTATTTTGTATTCATGGAACATCATATATTTCCAGTAGTAGTGATGGGGGCTTCATTGATAAGAAAATGAATAGTTCTGATTTTCTACAATCCATTGTAGTTTAAGGAATCCAAATCACTATACTCTTTCAACACCCATGGGTAATTGGACTATTTTATTTAATCAGAGAGTAAATCCAAAATATTAATATACAAAATTTTATTAATCACTGAAGGTTTATCATTATGATGTGTATATGGGACATCTATTGAGGTTATATAGGATAATCACGTTTCATAAGAATGGGGTGGAATGTTTAACACTTAATGGATCATAAATGTAGTTTAATTTATCTAATTCAATGAGATATTATTCCTAGTATCTTAGAGTTAGAGGAAAATGTTCTGTGGGTGGATTCAATTGAGAAGTCTGAATAAATTTATTAGGAGGATGGAAGATCATCTTATTCTGGATTTTTATTAGTATCTAATAAATAATCCACTGAATCTAAAGATAGACATTATATTTTATACGGTATGTTACATATTCCATTATCTATAGTTTTTTATAATTTGATATATATTCCTCTCTCACATTTATCTATGCTTGAATTATGAATTTAAAGAATATTCCATCTAAATTGATACCTTATGTAATTGATATGTCAACACTTCTTGGGAATAATATGGAGGATGGGTTTTAACTCCCCTCATCCAAAAAATCTATTTCGTAAGTGGAGATAAAATTTGATTTTATTATCCTTGAAATATACCTCTTTGATAACTTCCTAAGGATGTATTGGTTAATAAAATTTAAAACGTGCATCATTTGTTATCACTAAATGGTGGAATTTATATTTTATTAGTTTAATTATCATCCATTTAAAGGAAATGGTATCCTAAAAAGAGCCAATATAGAACACCTCTCTTTATAGTTGATGAATGTTCCTGAACATTATCATCTAATTTGGTAGAAAATGGTAGAGTGAACCTCGAAAACAAACTCCCACCTATATTGAAATATTCCCCTGGGGTCCTTTAGGATGATATCTCTTGGCTTCATCGAAATATGAAGTATCATTTTATATTGATCATATCCCTAGGATATAATCTATAAAATAACTTTTTATCGAATTTTCAATATAAATTTAAGGAGATTAAAACATTAATTTTTTATTTGGAGTCTAAAGGATTTATTCATCCCAATGTGTCAATTGAGTCACATAATGTGATATTTTAAAATCAATTTGATGGGATTTATCACCTTTGAATAAATTATGGAATTTTAAATCATGTTTATTTTAATAAAAAATACCCACATCATTATATTGTTGGCCAATTTCATCTGTTTATTGGGGTGAGGTGGTTTTAAAAAATTGTTCTTAGTTCTGAATTTTGATGGATAACATATTCATTTATTCAAATTAAAAAAAAATCATGATCATCACATGAGTATTATGGTGTGAATTTATTAAGATCAAAATTTATATTTGAACATATCTATGTTAAATATTTGGATATATAAAGATAATTTAATAGGACGTGTTGTTTCAAACAAGAAATATTAGTTGTCCTCAAAAATATGAAAGTTTTTATTTCTTTTGAAGTAATAAAAAATGTATTTGTGATTGAAAAACTCTTGGATATAGTTGGATACATTCAGTGGTTTGTAAAGGAATTCTCAAAGACGTATTTCCATTGATAACATTCAATCATAAAGGGGTGAATTTTTTTTACATTCATTCATGTCATGGAAGTTTTTAATGAATTGCGTAGAAGGGTGGAATTGAATCCAACCCTGATATTTCCTAATCTTAGAGTAGTTTATATGGTTTATTTTGATACAGTTGGTATGGTTCAAGGTTGTGTGCTCATATTAAAACAACATCTTATGGCATAAAGATATCATAAATGATTCTCACATGAGAAAAATTACCCAACCCAACCCATGACCTTGAATTATGAGTTTTTATACACACATTAATATGTTACAATAACTACCAATTTATATATAAGTATAAAATTTATATTTATTATAAAATTCTAATCTATATTTTTTAATATCAGGATTTCAATACCAGAAAAATTTGATTGGTACAACATCTAAAAATATTCTTTTTCAATATCCCCTATACTTATAAGAATGGGACTATGTTCACTGACACGCTAATTATGAAGTATAAATGTACAAATATAATAGAATCTAATTAAGAGTATAATTTGATGGGTATTTTTATAGAAATTAATCTAATGTTGAAGGATGATAAGGGGTGATATTCATGTAAAAGTATAGATTACCCCTTCTCCTATTGAATTGATTCATTAGAAGAAACCATTATATTCAAAATTAATGTGAATTAATGGATTTATAAATGGTTGGGATACCACTAGTAAATGGTACTTCTACTTTGATTACATTATTTTTTTATGAGTCATATTTTCATTCCTTATTCATTGAGGACGGAAATCCTGAAAGACCTTCATCATTTAAAATAGATTGTTTATTAAGGAGAAATCAAAATATAGTATGACATGAAACATCTGTATTTGTATCTTGGTATTATTATGGTTATAATTTTTTATTTTTCTTGATTCTTCACTTTTCATTAATTGATAATATAGTAAAAAAATAGTATTTGAATGCATCATCAACATCACATTCCTAATTTGAAGTGGGAGGTGAAATACTTTGATTTCAATATTATAGTACCTCAATCTCCTCATGGGAATAATGTGATTTGTGTTATTATTGAGGATTTAAATAAATTAGTTATTTTTATTCCAAATAAACAAAATATTAAAATTCAAGAACTTATAAAATAATATATGTATGAAATTATAAAATTTAATAGTGTACCTTTGGGGATTGTTTTCTGTAGAGATACCCAATTTACCTAACAATTTTATAAATTCCTTCAAGAGGCTATGTGGAATCTAGTAAAGTTTTTGAACGATAATAAAACCTTAGTATAATGATCATACTGAGAGGGAAATTCAAATTTTGGATGAGATTATTTGTTCTTGTGTCATGGATATCATGGGATTATGGGATATGGATCTATCATTTATCAAGTTTTCATATAATAATTGTTATCATTCTCCATGAAATATGTCTACATTTGAATCTTTATATATTCTACCTTTTTGGTCTCTAAATAATATTAGTGAATATTTTTTTAGGGGACCAAGTATTATTCAATATATGAAAAGGGAAATTTAGTTAATTTAGATGCATTTGGAGGTGTACTAAAGTCTCTAAAAATAATATGTTGATATTAATCATAGAACATTTAAGTTTTATATGGGTAACCATGTGTTATTAGAATTATCACTTACATTGGGCCGAAGTAAATTGGGTATTCAGGGTAGGTTTATGTTAATTTATTTAAAGATGAGTATTGTTCATATAAAATATCGCAATACTCCCTTATATGACATTGATTCACAATGTGTTTCACATCTCCTAGTTCACTATTTATCACTTTGATTCATCTAATGTTTTGAGTTGGGATGATTTGGAATTTGGTCCTGATGTTTCACTATTAGAATAATTTTTTTTAACTCTTAATTAACATAATTAAGTGTATTATGGGAGGAAAATTTATATGGGTTTTGTTTATTGGAATCCTGGAAATGAATCTTATGAGGCATGTGAGTAGGAATCTATAATGAGAAATCAATGGAATCATGTCGTCTGTGATCAATTATCTATATGAGTTATTTTTTTGGGTATAAATTTTTTTGTTTTGGAAGAATTTTATTCGCATGAAGTCATTGTTCAGTGAATATAATGTTATTTTTTTCTACAACTTATTTTGATTTTTAAAGTCAAATTTACGAACATTTATGGTGTATATAAGTTGTAATGATGGGGTAAAAGTTAAAAATAACCATGAATTTAAACTTTTCATGATAAAAATAAAAATCAAAAAATTAATGAATGATTGGTGAATGGTTTGTTTAATTTTGAATCAAAACATTTCACCCCTTTAATTTTTTTTATTTTATAAAATTAAATTTAAATAAATAAAGCCTCAAATTTATTCCCATTTGTTTAATAATAAAAGAATTATAGACCCATTTTTGACCATCCCCAATCCTTTGATTCCTACCACATTTTATCATGAAATAGGTGTGAATCCTACAATTAACTGGCTCAATTTCATTTTCTCTCTTCGTTCCCCTACTCCTTATTCTACGGTCTTTCACTCTCATGTTCATAGTGACCTAGATATTCTCATCTAGGGATTTTGATTTGGGGTTTCCTATTATTATTTCATTCAATAATTTTCAAGTTACTCCTTATCATCTTTCATGGTATAAAAAGTATAATTAATATTAATTCGATCCCTGACAGTATGCAATTCTTTTCATATTCTTCTAATAAAAAATGCAATGAGTTATTTCATTTTTCAAATTTTGGTTTCATTGAAAAATAACTTATATTATTAATTTTCAATGATTTTGTGGGAAATAATTATTAAATTAGTTGATTTTACCTTTAAATAGGAAATGGAATTCATAAAATGGTTAATAATTCTTCAAATATTATGTTTCTCACTATAATTACGTGATAAAAAATAAAATCCTTGTAATATGATGAAAAAATATGGTTTATCATCAAGAGATGTTATATAATGATTTATAAAGGGTGAATATCATAATTTTTTTAATGTTTTAAAAGGATGATGAAGGGTTTGGATTATATTATTCTAGTTTATTATATGAATTATGCTCATTTTATCATGCCCCATCATTTATAAAATGAAAATATAAAACGGTGTTATATTGGGGGATGGTGAATATTTGTGAAGGTGTGTTTTTTTAATATAGTTCAGAGGTAATATGTATGTTTATTTAAATATTTATTTGGAATTATTTGATTACCATATTTTGATAAAACTTCATTGGAGTAACTTTGTTGTCAAAGGGGTTAATGTAGTGACATATAAAAAACAAGATTATATTGCCACTCCACCTTGAATATCTTACCACGTAGTTAATACTAAAATCTAGATGGGATGGTTTATTTTAGGCTTCTACTCTGGATTGTTACATTATGGGTCATATTCACTAGTTTAGTATGCAAATATGGCTAGTGACTCTCTGCTGGTTTATAATTTCGATCGAACTAGTGTAAAACATTCATATGATTCCTTAATTTATTATAAATATAATAAATATTCATTTTTTAGTCCCATATGTGATTTCCTATAGTTCTTCAATTTGAATTATATTTTGTTCCCACAAAAATAACAGATCCAAATGGGGGTGAATCAAGGAATGTAAAGTTTAAATAATGCTTCTCAATGGTCTGGTTTCACAGTTATGAAAAACACTCATCTATGCCTCATAAGAATATATATATATATTGTAAACAATTAAAGGGGTATATACAATCTTTAATTGGTCACCCAAATTAGACTATATCCATAAATAATACACCCAAGTGTTCCAGATATCACTAAGTTCACTACTTTTTTGTAACAAATTCTGAGTAGTATCAGTAACCCTCTAGGTTTACATCATTTACAATGATAAATGAATCACTCCTCACCTCACTTATAAATAATATACTTATACTCCAAGTGAATCTTTAATCCTCCATGAATCAAGAATAATAATTTCACTAAAATTAGTTTAACCATATACTCCTTAATCCATTGGATGAATCTATTGGGATTTCTAATATAGAAGACTTGGAATACCTATTCCTATCTATCTTATAGCACACTATATGTTTGGAATTATATATATATAATATATAATATTCTACTCACAATTTTTTAAATACTGATATATTATACAATATTTAATAAAATAATATCCAAGTTATCCATTATTAAGATATTCAATTTTTATTGGATTATTGGGAAAACAGTTTGTGAATTATTCTATAATTTGGATTCCAACTCACTTTATTCAAATTAATTAATACATACAAAAAGATATGAATTCTTAAATACATATATTAACTAAAAATACCGCCACTACACAATTTATGGAGTCACTATGACTATTTTGAGGTCCAAGTTATCCTTTGAAACTAAAATCCATGGACATAAAATAACTAAACATACCAAAAATTGAATTATTTTCATAATTCAAATATTTATATTTGACATTTTCCTTTATACCATAACATAGTCTCCTTCTAGAAAAATCACATTGTGAAACACCCTATGATAGATATTATTCCCATTTCTAGAACAATCTTGAATCCTTGATAAACTCTAAAATTTTCACCACTCTATTGAAAAATAAAGATACAAATTTTCATTAATCATACATAACATCATATTCACTCTTTGTATTATAGTTTTGGGCCTCCCTATTTCCTATAGGATAATATTTAATGAACTATGGTGAATAATATTATTGACATGAAACTATTATCCCATTTCATGTGTTTTTCATTATAACTATGATGCCCACTCTTCGCCAAAAAATATCTTGGCTCGAAATTTCCCATTGGACAACACCTACCACATTGACCATTTTACCCATCCCATTTCAAACAAAAAATTTGTTATCCTAAAATACATTTTTACATGTAACAGATCTCCTACCTTCCATGTTTTAAAATTATTGGTCTGTGAATAATGGAATTCATCCAATACTCAAGTAATTTTTTAAAAAAAATTGACCTCACCACCATATAAGAATCTTATCATCCAAGAATAAAAAAGCCTTCCATGTTAAAATTCACTTAAAAATTATTTTACTATTTATCCAAAATTAACAATACACTGTATAATTTATCGTAATCAATATTATGAGTATTTTAAATAATATACACTAATATTTTTCAACAAACAGAACCTAGAAGTGTTTGAGATCTTTTTTTCTAATAATATACTCTCTTTGGGTTCATTAAAAACACACCAAAACCAAAAGTCACTTCTCCAACACACCATTCTATGATACCAAACATTATCCTAAAATAGAATAATAAATTATTCTCCAATAATTCACTCTAATATTATATTATTCATGATTATCATGAGAAACATGTGTTAAATAAGTTCCTTAGGAAATACTATTTTTACCATCATTATTGTCTTTATATAACACTCAATAATGAAATTATTTATACAACTCATTTTATATTAAAATAACCCCATTTAATAAACATTTAAACACCATCCAATAACTTCTACTCTAATAAAATAGTCCTTATCATTATTTGTAATAAAATAGAATGCTTAGTAAGTTTCATTAATCTATCTCTACCCTTTCAACATTTTATTTTCTAACTCTCCCCTGACTGGGGTTGAATCTCCCAGTTTTCCAAAGAATCCAAATATCACTTCCCTAAAGGTTTATAAGAGAAATTAGAATTTTGATCAATTATACCATGATATATATCATAACATAACATGAATATTTTTTTAAATGTTCTAATTGTTTAATTATTTTTTGGAAAGGAAACACCATAGGGGAGTGGAGGTCCCTTATCCCCACCATCTAGGTGAATAGAGATGGTTCGACTACAAGATTCAACCATTTTCATTCAAACACATCCTTGGGTGGTTCCATAGTCATGATACCTATAAGTTGAATTTATGTTGACACAGACTTTTAATTCACTATTATTTCCATATCCTTCTCTTTAATAAGGTGATAATTGATCTTAATGGTATTTATCCTTGAGTGACGGATAAGAATTTTTCTATGATTAATATAAATTTAATTGTCACACATTATTGTAATAATAGATTTAAATTTAACTATAATATCCTTAATTAAATTCTTCTTCCATAAATGTTGTTCACATGACTGTTTTATCATGATTTATTTATCTTTTTTGTACTTAATAAGATGAAATATTTCTTCTTTAACAACCAAGAAATATAAAAACCAACAATATAAAGTTTTTCACTTCATGTAAAATTATTATCATCCATTAAACTAGACCAATACATATCCATAAATACCAAAACTATAATTTAGATATTTCCTTGTAATACAATCAAAATTCATTATTACTTTGACATATAAAAGTATATTTTTTACTACATCCATGTGGCTATGTTTGGGATGACATTTATACCACGTGTCTTGATTATAAATATTTTCAAAACATATTTAGCATATTTGGATTATGAAACAAAATATCTAGAATTCCTTAAATAACCATTAAATAAATGATAAATAATAAATCTCTAATCATTAACATTTAAATTTTCACCTCATAAATTCTAAAAACTAATTACATTGTGATTCATTATTCCACCAATGATAATGTCATCAATATAAATTAGCCACATCATCCTTTACTTATTCTCATTTTTTACATATCAACTATTATGAACTCCTCCCTATATGAATCCAATATTTCTTAATTTTTGATCACACATAAAATAAAATGATATTGGTGTCTTATTCAATCCATAAAGAACCTTCTTCAATCAGAAATTTTTTTTTAGCATGTTGAATGTGAAATAAATCTGAATTCTTAATATAAACTTATTTCTCAAGATCTATAATTATAATGTTTGGTTTTATATCCATTTAAAATAACTTTAATCTCCTTTTCACCATTATGGAAAAAAACAACCAAATCATTTCCATCATATCCATGAGAGAAAATTTCTCATCTATATCAATTTCAGTTATTTGGGAATATTATTTTCACAAAATTATTTCATTATTTCCAATCACTATTAATTCTTCAATGAGTTATTTATGGAAAAATCATTTATTTATAATGATATTATTATCCTATGGATTTGAAAAAATTTACCATGTCTAATTCCTTTCAATTTAAGAAATATCTTCATTCATTACACTTATATAATTTCTATTCTAAATAGGCTCGCTAAACATTATAGACTCTACATGTGATAAAATTATGGTTTATTATATATATATCATCCTTCGTTTACATTGTGGATCTCTCCTATTACTTATTATATTATGTTCAATTATATCATCATTAATTATCATCATTCATATATCCACAATTATTGATATATTAATATCATTATTAGGGTGTCTTTTATACTCTTTGATATCCCCTTATTCACCATTTTTATTGTTCATCTTCTCATTACATTCCCCATAAATTTTCTCACTATTATTTTGAGAGTTCTTTTTATTTTAAAAAATAATAGAATACAATATTTCCTCCATATTTCCCAAAAAACATTGGACAATTTCTAAACCTTTATCTTAGATGTGTACTCTATAAAAATCCTTTTTTCATCAAGAGATTCAAATATCTTATAAGTTTTATCCCTGAGAATAAATAATTTACTTCTAATGATTTAAGAATACTTCAATGTTGGATTCATACAATACCAATTTTTTTATAAATTATTTTCTCCAAACAGATATAATAATATCTTCTCCTGTTATATACTAATTTCAAGGATACTTCTTTAAAATAATTATATAGTATTTCATTTTCAATTAACATAGATTGATCTATAATACTAATGATCTAATTACTTCTCTAAACTAAACCATTTTTTTTAAATAATTACTATTGAAACTTATTTTTGATCATGTATTTATTGAGATATTCTTCTACTATATGTTTTGGTAAATTAAGGGCCATCATCAATCTATAATTTCAGAATATTTTACCCAATGATAGTTTTTCAATCCTCCATTAACATGTAATGAAATTAATTATCTCAGAAATGTGATTGATCACTATAAATAGTACCATCCTTATATAATTATTGATTAATAACATATTATACCCCCTTCTATCAATGGATCTTGGTTATATCATGTCATAAATAAAATGTTACACTATTTTAAGGAAATTTGTTGAATTATAATCTTTTTCTTTAAACATCATATGAATGATCCATCTCTTTAAATAAATGTTTCACATGTGAGAACTATCACCTAAAAGTTTAGGTATATAAAAAGATACTTAATTTATCACCAAATATTCCAATTGTTTTTGGCTCAAGATTCCTAGAATTTTGTGCCACAACATATCCTCATCTTCCTAGGATAGGAGGCAAATGTATTCTTCACCACTAACAAGGTATACATTCCCCATGGAAAAATTATCTTTCATTATAATTTCCCCAACCATTCCATTGATGATGAAAGTTTTAATTTTAGATTTTTTAACAAAATCAAGGAGAAATGGTTTTATAATACTCAATAAATAGAAAAAAAAGTACCAAAAATACTAATATCTCTATAAAATGTATATATTTACATCTATTTTTGTCTTTCACGTAGCCAATTATCTTTAGGAATTCAACATTTCCAAATATTATGAATCTTTCTTTATTATACATGATACCCATGATTAGATCCTTATTTACAATTATATTTTATGTATATCTACTATAAAATATGCACACATCAGTTGATACATTTATTTTATAGAGATATCGATAACTAAAACCATCATATACCTTTTCATTTTGATTTCTTATAGTTTCATTACCTATTTTGGTAATGAGTATTCATGATCCTCCTCCATTTTGATAGATCTATGTCATATTGAAAATATATAAATCCACTTTCAATTTACAAAATTCTTGATGATGCCTATATCTATTGATAATTCCATACATTTTTTCTGTCCTTCAACACATTCATTCGAATTACTAATGAGTAATACATGGCTATATTACAGTCTCCTATACACTAAAAGTGGTAGCCTTTGAAAAAGATATGTATATTGAATTTTTTTCAACTTATTTCATCTCTTGTTCTCCTTGAATAATCTTTTGGTTATGTGACACACAAATAATGTATGTAATATCTTTCCATAATAATAATACCTAATTTATTGTGTATTTGGATGTGTCTTCAATGATTCTCCAATAGTTTTTTTGTCATTTTAGTGCCACATAAATAACTCTTCATCCTTGGAGAAGGGATTTTTGGTTTAAAAACAACAATGAGTTACTTTTTCTTTTAATAAATATGTGTACCTTATTTTCCTTTATTTTTGAAGAACAAATTCTTATAGTTAATATTCAAACATCACTATTAGATATTCTTGTTTCTATTTATCTTTATCTACTTCCCACATAATCCAACATCTTGATATCATTTCAGGCTTCAAGACTCCTTCGTAATATTAAAACATTAATCAAAATCCTATAATTTATCCATCAACATATTTGATTCATTTGAATCAATCATTCATTATTCTAGTCATATTGTAACTATCCAGACCTTTTGTCCTACTACATTGGGAGAATCTAGTGGTAGAGGTGTTTGGAGGAGCCTTGAGGACATAGAATGTGGAGGATAGGTAAATAAAATAAAATAAATCTGGATCCCATAAGAAAGGGTCCTTAGAGTGAATCATAGAGGTGGTTTCTACGGTGTGGAGGAGCCAACTATGGGGTATGGAATCTAGGGTGGTTTTTTTGAGGTAACATCCATTTATGGGTGTAGTTTCACTGTAGATACTTGGATGTGGTGTATCCTTTATTAGTAGGAGATGGATTAATCATAGAGAAATGGTTTAATCATAGGGTAGGCTTATGTGTATTTTGGTGGCACTTCTAATTCTACCGTAGCTACGCCATTATGTTGGGTCTATAGTGTGTCCTCTTACTCATTCTTTGGGATTGGCGGTGTAATTTTATAGGTTTTACTATGGTTACCCCCATGTTTTATAGGATATATGATGTGTCAGTATCCCCAAATCTCATAGTATGGTTTCACCTGTGGGGATGTATCATGGTTATGGTTGTTGCATCGCAGTACTTTTTGTTTTTAAATAGCATGTTTAATGGTCTAGGTGGTTCTGTCGTGGTATTTTTTCATTCAGGAGGGGTATAGATTCCCAGATCCCCTTATACCAAATAATTGTTTCATGGTTTATCTCATTTTTGGGTGAACCATGTTCATCCCAAGGGGATCTTTCAGGCCCATTTTAATGGATTTCTACCCTGGACTTGGAGGATCGATCTGTGGTTGTTTTTAATGACTTTTATTGCCCCCCCCCCAAATTCATTTTGTTTCATCATCTGGAGTTTGTCTTATATAAAAGAAATGTGTTTTTTATTTCATTATGATATGATGTGGTTGTTTTGTTTATAGTGATCAAGGTGATATTATTTGTTGTGGCTCTTGATAGTGGGATTATTCTTCTACCAACCTTGAGGAGTGGATGAATAACCATTATTTAAGGTAGGGATGCCTTGTTTCTCATCATGTGTGTATACATGAGGGTTTTATCTCTTATTTGTCTACCAGAATATGATTTTCACTTGTCTAATAAATAAAATAAAATGGTTAATCTAAATTGAAAGGTAAGGTAAATTATTTTCATGTCCTTACAACTTTTAATATTATCTTGATATTTTTACTGTATGCACTTAACTCCCCACAAGAAATTGTGTTCAATGGGGGACATGCGTGGGTTTATTTGACTTTTTCTATTAATACCTCATTTTGAATTTTTTGTATCCTAAAAATTTGAAATTAAATAAAAAATTATATCTATTAAATAAAACAGCATCCCTCATAGATTTATGGCATGTATGATAATGTCGGTAAAACCAAAATTAAGAATTTATTGAAAATCGTAGTTAATTTAAAATATTATTTTTTGTTGTATTGTGAAAAGTAATGTGAGGTGTCTTTGTGATGTGGGTTGGATGTGTTGTTGTGTGGTCTTGCTATAGGGAAGTGAAGTGAAGTTCTGATGTACGTAAGTTATGTGATTAGTTGTGTGGTCGTGTTATGGTGTGGATATGATAGAAGAGTTGTTGTGATGTGGTTTTAGTAAGAATGAAGTGGTTTTGAATATTAAATGGAGGTGATGTGGGATGGTTGGATAGATGAGGATGATGGGTTGTATGTTTTTGTGGTTTTCTGGGTCACCAGTTTCATGGGTAGTAATGTCATTTTTTAACAATGATTTGAAATGGAATGGGATAGTTTGGTTAATTAGATAAAAATGGATAATGAATGGATTTAAAATGGGAAGTTTAGTAAAATAAGGTGGATGTTTAATTAGAAATGAATAGGATAAATAATTAGATGAATGGTTAAAATTAATGTAATAGGTTGGTAATTTGACTTATGGAAAATTGATTAAGTTGAGAAAGAAGATGAAATGTGAAATTGTTTTAGTGTCTTATTGGGTGTAATTTTATATTTATTGTTGTAAATGAATGTGGTGGTGATGTGAGGTTGGTTGTTAATGTTTTGAGGTTTTTAATGTATTTTACTAAAACCATAGTATGAGATTGTTTGATGTTATATATATATATATAACATGTATATTCTATGTGATTTTCTATATGCACCCCACCTGCATAGATCATCATTTACAGTCACCCATATATATATATATATGGGTGTTTTTTCCAATATCCTAGTGATGAGGATGGATCTCTTGTTATCCACCCTTTCCCCCACTATATCTTCATGGAAATGTTGACTTGCACAGGATTTGACGTACATAACTCGATAGTCGACTGTTGAGATGTGATGTGATGTAGAGGATCAGGTGCCTACAAGAGATATGTAATGTGATGATATGTGATAAGATGAATTATGGTGGAGTCTTGAATGGGAGGAGGAAGGCAAGATATTAATGTCCTTTTTGTTCATAATACCATACTATTCTATTTTTTATGTGATGTGATGTGATAACTTGGGTGTTGGTATTCAATATTTACTGTGATGTGATGTGATGGACCAGGTGTATGTTGGTGGGATGTGATATTATGTTATGGAAAATAGATGTGAGAGACATGAAATTTGACATTGGGGAGTTTGAGTAGAAAATCAGTTGGTATGTAGTGTCAGTTACCCTTTATCATTATGCTTCTTATTATGTTAATAAACATGGATGAGTTATTTGGTGATCGTGTCATGGTGAGGATGGGCTTGTTTAGTTTGCATAATTAGGTGATGTTGGTTTTATTGTTTTCTCATTGGATAATTAGTATGACATTTTTTAGATATTCATGAGAGGATTTGGTTATCCTACTGAGTATACATTAGGATCACACTAAGTATATTGATTTTTTTTTCATTTTTCTTGGAGGACATCATGGTCCATGATAGAAATTTCTAACATGGGATTTAGAGTTGTCATCATGTTGTTGCCTTAGCTTTTTCTTTGGATATTTATTTGGAGACATCTATCTATATTTGTTTCGCATATACATGAATTTTGGGATGGTTTTAGTTTTCTTTATCTTATTTTTATATCATTAAGTTTCTTATGGTTGATTCATAGTATCTATTGGTCCAATTTTATATAGGGTAATTCCTATAATTTGATATTTTTATTCCCCCACTTATCGTTGGCAACCTGATGCCTTCTAGAATAGGTACTTAGTTGTCATTATCTATCTTTAATCATTGTCATCCCAGGAGGGGTACCTTTGTAGGATGGGGGTCGGGATAGAGTGATACTAAAGGGTATGTATGTGGGATATGATATAGTTCAATGTTATGAAAAGTGAGTATTGTAAGGGTTGGTAAGGCTATGATGTATTTTTTTCTTGGTGTGTGATATAGTATTGTTAAAACTAGCTTGTACATGGGTTTATAGGTCCCCCCATGATGCGACCAAAGGTATTGGACTGTACTAAGTTAATAATTTTGGTGGAACCACCTCTAATATAGGGGCTTTAGAGAGGCACTTGAGCCTTTTTTTAATTTCATACTTTTTCAAAAATTAGGGTTTTACGAAAGTTGAATAAGTTAAAATAAATTTAATGAATCCTAAAAATGTTCCATACTACTGGGATTAAAAAATACTTTTCCCTTTTAGTTATGTCTCTTCGTCATTATCGACATCTGGTTGTGGTGATTTTGGTTTAGTTGGATATTTTGGTTGTTCTTTAGAGGGATGATCTTGTTTTGGGGGATGATCAGTGGTAGAAAATGTTGTGTGATTTTCAGTGGTAGTATTTGGGGAAGTTTGAAGGAATCATTTCCTATGTAGATATAGGGATCCAGTTAGAGGAGATTGAGATCACCTTATGTTTATTCCAATCCCTAGAAAATAACCCAATACCACTAGCAGTTAGTCAATATACATGGTTGTGTTTAAATTTTGGATGTTGTATCTTGGAGAGAAGGGCAATGATGTTTTATGGGTTGAATTTCAGATAGAGTTCTTTCAATTTACCTTTTTCATTCCATAATTGAATTATGGTGTTAGGATTTTCTCTCTCTTATATAGGATATTTTTTCTATATAGGATCAAGGAATCAAGTTCAAGGGCATTTTTCATTTCTCCCTAATATGTTTTTCGAATGAGAAGTCCCAAGTGAGTCATCTTGAGGGGGAATTATGTCTTTCTATCAAATATGCAGTCACCCTTTATAAATTGCCTATATATACTGTGGTTTAGAATAAGGAAATGGTGATTGATAAGATGCATTAATGGAGAGGTTCACAATGATAGAGGAACCAATATGGTACCTCATGAAGGAGAGCTATCAAATGCATGTCTTAGTCTCTAAGGCCTATAAGGATTAGGCCAGTGTGGAGCCAACCACAACATCTTTTTTTTCTGACCTTCTAGGACTTGTTACTTCCATAATTCTAATGGTGGATTTGGGATGGGGTTCATTTTATTTGGGGTATTTTGTCATAATAAATATCTATTATTAGTTGTTTTTTTGTATTAGTATAGTAGAGGTGGTAAGGTATAACTCCACTTTAGTATTAGGGTAATCAGTCTTATGATCCACAATGATGGTATAGAGAATTAGGGGGATAAGCATAGAATGTCACTCCTATTTAGAGACATAAAACAGAGTTTGTATGTGGAGGTATCCATCAGAAGAGAGACAAAGGGGCTAGGTGGGGTCAATTTCATATTATGGAAGTAGCAATGTCGTAGGGGCTATAGATTGTTTTAGGTACTCATAGATTATCATATACTCTTGTTTATGTCATGATTGATTCAATTCCTTTACACTCCTATTTCTATCTCACTATATTCTATGGTATGGGACTAAATGTATATATTTTTTCATTCCCTTTATGTTGATTATACTAGTTGGAGGCCAAGTTAGCTTGTTTGATGTGTGTCGGGGGAGTAGACGAATGATGCGGCCACATCATTCAAATGGTGGTCTATTATTTATTTAAATGCAGTAATGTTGTATTTCCTCGAACCCAGTTTCCCAGAGTCAGTTCATTATTACATAACATTGGCATGATATAAGGAAATCGTGTCCCAAAAGACTGATCAGTTTAGTTGCCTTGGAAATACTAGATACATTCATAAGGTCAACATTACAACTTGAAAAGAAAAATAACACTAAATTATTCCATTAGAAACCACCAAGATTTATACATTATGCTTTCAAGTCACTCATAACTAACTTCTTCACATCCTGGTAAAAATAAAACATAGAAAGGGGTGAGATCAGATGGCCAGAAAGGATAACAATATAGCTGAAACATTCATAAATAATCATAATCATTTAAGGAAATGTATAACTAAAACAAAATCCTTTTAAACTTGAACTTCAGCATAATATGGAAAAAATTAAATAATGTCGTTTACTTATCCACATGGATATTATACTAGTCTAATAATCACAGGCAATATCAATAACCACTTTCATAATGATGGAATTCATAATGCGAGACTAACATAACCATATAGTCAAGGCCTTGTGCCAAGACTACAAATAAGATTTTGTCAATGCCTTATGAAAAGACACTAGTTTGTCTCATGAGACCTACCAATGGATTGAGGAGCTATAGTAGGCTCCACCCGTCACTTGCTAAGTCTAATTCATTACTCATATGAATAGGTTTAAACATAACATAAACATTCATATTAAAACTAGCATACGAAATGTCAATACTTTTTCTATAAACCATGAATGGTATAAAAATAACACATCCACAGTCAAACATATCACAAAACCTTAAATGCAATATGGAATTTTTGTATCATAATATATCAACCTCAATAGAGAATAATGAATTATATTGACATAGATGAAAATAATCATCAAAATTATTTATGTGAAATATCCCCCTTTTTCTTGAAAACATTTAAGAGTCTCACTATTTATCAACAAGCCGTTTAAAATAGATTTTTCAATCAAAGTGTCCCATTCAACTTTGAAACTTTTAAAAGGAATATTATTTTTAAAACTTTAATGTCCATATATATAAATCCTTAAAAACATCTTTAAAACATGGACATTAATGAGAAAGATTTAAAATAATAAATCTTTAAACCATTTTAAAACGATATTTTAGTTAGAGTTCCTAACAAAAAGAGAGACACTTGAATACAAATAATTAAAGTAATAAAGACTTTGTAATATAATGGGAATAAAGGGATTGATGATATACTTTGTCAATGTACATTATATACACCATATAAAAGTGATTTGGTGTATTACAACAAAGAAGTATCATTGTAATGTAAATTGAGATGAAATATATTATAAAGATCATATGATTAGGTTATGGATAAATCAACGACATAATTTTTTGTGAAAAATATATATACAATAAATATGATTGGATGTTCAATGTAAATCAATCAGAGGACATTCACACAAATTCTTGTAAAAACAACACCAATGAATTGGATATTTAACTCAACAAATGGAGATTGGGTTAAAATTACACTTATCAGGTTCTTATCGATGACCTGTGAATTTATCAATGGAGTGATTATGTGTATCAATAGTATATCCACATAAAGGGGATTGGAAATTATGACATAAGCAAATGAATTGTGATTCTACACTTAATCTTAGAGTAAAATAATCAATGAAGTATCCGTAAAGCCAAATGAGTGAAAACTGAAATTTCAAATTCCCTTATCGATTTGGTAACTTATGAAAAATACAACCACGAAAGAAGTATCATAAAATGATTATGTAAATATCCATAAATTAAATTATATTACCCATTAAATACAATCATGGGCATTACACACACCACATGAAAGAAATAAGTGGTGAACAATGGAAATCTCACAAAATTAAAAGTGAGATAAGAAACTAGTTACTATGAACTTTTTCCTCAGTGGAGGGTAGGTTAACCTCCTGTATAATGGTGAAATAATTTTTATTGATTTATACAAAAATCATATACATTAATATGATATCATATATGATCTTTTAACATTGATTTTTTTAATAATATCTTAGTATTATTGTCCTTTCGGGTGTTAACGAATTCATTTTACTTTATATTCTTTGTTATTTGAGAAATATTTGTTATGGATGGGATGTATCATATTCATATCCAAGATTTATATCATGTATCTAAACATTATTTTTAATCATTAAATGAAATTTAGGCTTGAATTCATACGATGGGGGATGAATCTCATCATGTTTGTGGAGACGGTAATCCGTACATACACACGAGCGAGAATATCATTCTTTTGATATTAAAATAATATATAATTGGATGATATATCATATATACAGAATCATTATCATGTTATATTTTATTATTTAGATGAATTACACATCATTATTATTCCCATCCAAATAATAATGTATTGAATAACAATTATACGATGACGTGGAGATGGTAATCTGTACGTACACACATATGGTGAAATGTCATTGAAAGGATAGATTGAATAATGAATATTGTTGTAAAATATTTATAATAACACCAAAGTATATATAAGATACTAGAATTATTATTTTAAAATGGAAATAACAAAGAATGAAGAAGTGGAAGAAGAAGAAAACTTGGAAGAGGGTGGTGAAATTATTACCACTTCTTCGGGTTCTTCCTTTTGATTCGATCAAAAGGCCTCCCTAAGTTGGAATTCTGACCAAAGGAGGGATTCTAGAATGAATTGATGAAATATTTGAGGATATTTTGGCAGGGGTATGCCGATCCAAAAGGTTTTTAATATGTGAATTTGACAGAAGGGTAAGTTCCCTTTTATAAGAGGGTCGAGGGGCACCTTAGAAAAAACATAAAATATTATTTTATAATAAATTCATTTTTGGTTTCTAATTGCTCAAAATTTGATTATTTAAAGGATAAGGTGGGGATGGGTCGAAAACCACTCAACAAATAGGTTTTAGATAGGTTTTTGTTACTATATGTACCTTAACTTTTAGATTAAACTCTTAGTTAAATAGTTTGACACTTACCAAGTCTCTTTGTATTTTTATATTATATGGTTAATAAACATACTATATACTTCAAAGAGAACCAAAAGTGGTTCATTAATGATACACATATTATTATATAAGTCCTTTGGCCGAACCATAGATTTTTAGGAATAGAATATCAATTAATAATATAATATTTGATTTAGAAACACTTTTATGTCAATTTTGACACTATTTGGTATTTTGTTTTTTCTAAATTCATAATAGAATTATTACTTTGAAAATAAATTCCTCTAACCAACCCAAATATGTCATATTAACCTATAAAATTAGTTTAATTCATAAAAAGTCTCAAATTAAATTAATTTGGATATTTATAATATCAATTATTTTAATATTTTATTAATTAAGTAATTACTGCATAATCATTATGTCATTAATAAATTAAATTATATGATGTCTAAAAAATATAAATATAATACCATTAAGTAGCAAATATTTTTATCTTTTTAATGAATATTTATAGTAGAATGTATCTTTTGTTTAACCCTATATTAAAAATATTTTAGTTATTAATCTTTGATTTTATCTTTTTTAACTCTCCTTTGAATTAAATAATAATAAATGACCTAATCTAATCTAAGTAGACCAATGAGGTTCATATTTTATTCCTAAGGGTGTTTATGGTCTAATTATACATATCCAATAGAATTAGGACATGTGTTAGGGTTATAATAATATCATTTTTAACCTTAATTACCCTATTTTCTTTTAACTGTGGTACATAAAAGAAAAAAGTTACTATTCACCAAAAATTATTTTATCTTATTGAACAACATTTTACACCCTGATATTAACCATGTCTCTCGGAGTTTAGAAATTAAACTTACAGAAGCGGTAAAATTAAGTTTTATATTAATTTACAAATTCCCCTAGGAGGTGGGTAAAAGATGGTGAAAAGTTCAATAAAATATTATATATAAAATATTATTACAAAATGACTCCAATGAATTACATTGAACTTATATAGGTATTATATATCTATTTTGTACTAAAATAAATTTAAATAAAATAAATAATTATTTAAATAAAAATTCGGTTTTAAACTATAACTCAGTGTTTTTCACTATTCATCAAAAATTAAATGTTTCCAGAAACATAAGAAAAATTCCCCCAAATTTTTTTTTGATATTATGAATTCAAAAATGAAGTCTATTTTACCAAATTCAAAACATATAAATTACATTTTTTGGTTTAAAATTAATTTCTGTTGTCAAAAACAAAAAGTATATTTTTATGAAATAATAACTACCAAAAGATTGACATATGATTATGTCCAATTTCAAAGTAAAATTACTTCCAATTACCAACATTGGATTAAATGGTAAAAATATAATCTAGTTATACATCCAAATAATTCATATGTATAGTTGAACACTATAAATTATTTTGATTAAAAAAGTTGTTTTCAATTAAAATATATTATTTTTCATTTTTCACCCAAATATTAATGTTTTCAGAAAAACACCAAAAATATATTGAAACTAAATAATTATGTCCTGATACCAAATAAGGAGTTTATTTTGTTAAATTTAATAAATTAAAGTTTCAAATATTGGATTTAAAAAGGGTTCTCCATTAAAAGGCATAAAATTTCATTTTTTGAAAAATACTTCTTTTATCTGAAAAAAATTAATTTGTCCTTACATTATGTCTAAGAAACTCAAAATATGGATTCTAAAATTATAAGGGTTATAAAAAGGTCCAAATTCTGTTAATACTATTCATAACTGCTTTTGAACAGCTAGTTTGGTAAGTCGTGGTGTGCTTGAACTCGATGTTGCGTGTAGTGCAATTTATTGAATTACATTGAAGAACTAACGTACTATGAAATCTTGGGGTGTTACATTATTCCCTCCTTCAATAAATTGTGTCATCACAATTTTTAAAATTGGGCTTGGGAATATAATGGAAATTCCAACATCAGAAAAATATTCAATAAAACTATCACATTAAAAGAAAGAAAGAGAAATACAAAGGTCACCCAAGATAACCCATACTAGGATTCCATGTAGGAAAACATGGATATGGAAGATAAACTAAGTGTCTTGTTCTGATGGAGAGGGATAGAAAACATGATCAGGATAAAGTTAACAACAAGAAAACCACCAAATTTTGATGGGACAAATGGTCATTAGTTTCCCAGTAGGAAAAGTAAATGGACAACATTTTTTTATGTTCTAAGTTACATTTCATAAATATGAGGAATTCATTTATGAGAATGACTAAGAACATAAAGAGATATACTTACTTTTTAAGTAGAGTTTCATTCTTTAATAAATTTCTACAACTAACTCATTTTTTTAAATGATGAGTATTCAAGAGGATTTGTTCACACTAGAAGAGATAGAATAAACTTCTATAGAATCACATGATCCATGAAGGATAAAATATATATTTACCTTGTCTTTAGAGATTAATCAAAACCAAAATTGTTAGTACAACATCTGATGATCCCCCAAAAGGATATTCCTTTATATAAAGAAACACTAATCTTAATTTCTAAAATTAAACCAACAATACCCCAAATTTAAATAAAAACTAGTAAATAAACAATTGTCCTTAAAATCCTTAAATATAATCCAAACTAATATTGGAACCCAAAACTTAGACGAATTCGGTTATGTAGTCTTCCATGTTAAATTGTATCTCCAAATGACATCAAATACTATTAAAGTAACATAATTAAAAGTATTTAACCTAATCACATATTCTCCATTATAGGTTAATAATTTCCATAAATAACCCAAATCACTATAAATCCACAATAAAAACATATATAAAAATCCACCATAACTCCTCAAATGAAATCTCATAGTATTCTATTTTCCTTGGGCATATAGTGTTCCCAAAAAAGTGAACATCTTCCAAAATAAAATTTATCACTTAATCACAAAATCATTTTCCTATACTAAGGGTATTCATTTGAGAAGACATAACATACCAAATCAACTTATTATTGATCATTAAAATCATTTGACTAAAAATAATTAGTCACACTAACCATGGACTTCAAATAGTCAAGTGGTAGGCGATAAATCCCAATCTCACTATGGTTGGGGGTTGAATTCACACACCTTTATCCAACATGATGGTTTGTCACACAGTTTTCATGTTATCCTTTTTCAAAAACTATATTTTATAACATTACCAAAATGAGATAAATTCTTCAAAATAACTATAACATAATTTAACCACAAATGTTATCTCTTACCTTGTATTTTCATCCCAAAATATAATAACTTGTAATTTCCTCAAACCTCTTGATTACATAAAACCAAATGGTTATTTATAACTATATCCACAAGAAAAAAGATAATTCTTCCTCAAATATCATTTTTACATGACAAAATGCAGGGTTACAAATACAAGAGAAAATTATTCCAAAGTAATTCCATCAACAAGGAGAACTAAAACTTTTAAAAATTTCTCAAACCATTTAATTCTAAATAGCTTATTCTTTTACCAAGAAAATAGCATATATAATTGGGTATTCACTCAGGTAATGGCCAGGTCCCCTACATTTACGGAAAATGACTGTAAATAGATTCTTGGGACCATTTTTTTTCTTCTATAGTAATCTTCATTTTTCCTCGACAATTCTTCCCTTTATGTCCTTCTTTCCCACACATAAAGCATTTATTTGTTCCGTTGAGACACTTTCCTTGGTGTCTCCTTCGAAATTACCTACATCATGGAAATTAAGGATTCTTTTCTCCATGGTCTCCACTACTGGAGCTCGTATCATTCATCACCTTTCTCTTCTTTATTGAGTCAGTGAGTTGGTTAATATATATGTCATTGATTATATTTTTGGAAAATTGATTTCGAATGAAAAAGACATATTTTACACCTATGAACATTCCATTTTGTTTCTCATTTCCACCACCGTTCCCAACTTGTACATCATTCTCAAAGTTACTATGACTTTCTTGGAATCTAGCTATTGAATAAAACCGAAAAGCATTATGTTTGTATCAGTAGTCATAAAATCATTTAGAGAATATCAGGACACCATATGTTCAATTTGGAACAACTTAGGATTAACCAAGGTAGTTTATTCTCATATTATATTAAAATACTTCAAATCAGTTTGTAAAAAAATGTAAATTATCCTAAGCATATCAATCTAGAGTGTCGTAACCAAGAGTGCAGTAAGGCCCGTTGTCGAGCAACAGTTATCATTCGAGTCTAGCTCAAAGCGGTGTTTTCGAGTTTTACCCCTAGGTACATCTGGGCCAGAGCCGCCTCTACCTACTCGTATCCATATAGGGATTTATGGCTTGTAAAAATCACAAAATCTCTACAATACCAAAATTCTGGGAAGTTCTTCTATACTAATCCTCAAATTCTATCTTAGGAATACATGATATAATCAGAGTTTATCTAATTCTATCTTCCAAGATTTGTTTAAAACTTCCTCTGATACCAACTTTAATGCCCCGACCCCAGTTACCCGGAGTCGGTGCATTATTACAAAACATTGGCATGATACAAGGAAATAATTTCCTGAAAGACCGATCAATTTAGTAGCCTTGGAAATACTAGATACATTCATAAGGTCAACATTACACCTTGAAAAGAAAAAAACACTATATTATTTCATTAGAAACCTCCAAGCTTTCTAGATTATTCCTCCAAGGAACTCATAACTAACTTCATCACATCCTAAGAAAAATAAAACATAGAAAGGGGTGAGCTTAGATGCCCATTAAGGAAAAAAATATAGCGAAAAAATTCATAAACAAGAATAAACATTTAAGGAAATGTACAACTAAAACAAAAGCCTTTTAAACATGAACATCAGCATAATATGGAAAAAAATAAAATGAAATAATGTCATTTCATTATTCACAAGGATATTCTACTAGTCAAATAATCACATGCAATATCAATAAACACATTCATAATGATGGAATGAATAATTCCAGACTATTATAACCATGTAGTAAAGGCCTTGTGCCAAGACTACAAATATGATTTTCTCAAGGTCTTGTGCCAAGACACTAGTTTGTCTCCTGAGACCAACTGATACATCAAGGAGCTATAGCAGGATCCACCCTTCAGTTACTAAGTCCAATTCATTACTCATATGAATAGGTTTAAACATAACAGAAACATTCTTTTTAAAACTAGCATACGAAATGTCAATAATTTATCTATAAAGCATGAATGGTATAAAAATAACACATCCATAGTCAAAAATATCACAAAAACTTCAATACAATATGGAATTTTTTCATTATAGTAGATCAACTTCAATATAGAATAATGAATGATATTGACATAGATGTAAATAATAATCAAAACTATTTAAGATAAATTTCTCCCTTTTTCATGAAAACTTTTAAGAGTCTCAATATTTATGAAGATTTCATTTCAATTAGATTCTTCAATCAAAGTGTCCCATACCACATTGCAACTTTTAAAAGGAATTTTAATTTTAAAACTTTAATTCCTATATAAATAAATCCTTAAAACCATTTTTGAAACATGGACATTAATGAGAAATATTTATAATAATAAATCTTTAAAACATTTTAAAATGATATTTTAGTTAGAGATCCTAACCAAAAGAGAGACACATGGATAAAAATAATTGAGCTAATAAAAACATTGTAATATCATGTAAATAATGTTATTCCTGGTATACTATGTCAAATTACAATATATACACCATATAAAAGTGATTTGGTGTATAACAACAAAGAAGTCTCAATGTAATGTAAATTGAGATGGAACCTCTTATAAAGACCATATTATTAGGTTATAGATAAATAAAAGAAATAATTATGTGTGAAAAATAAAAATAAACTCAATATGATTTGATATTCAGTGTAAATCAATCAGAGGACATTCACACATATTCCTGTAAAAACAACACCAATGAATTGGATATTTAACTCAACAAATGGAGATTGAGTTAAAATTACTCTTATCAGGTTCTTATCGATGACCTTAGAATTTATAAATGAAGAGATTATGTGTATCAAAAGTATATCCATAGAAATGGGAGTGTAAATTATGACATAATCAAATGAATAGTGATTCCACACATAATCTTCAAGTAAAATAATCAATGAAGTATGCGTAAAGCCGAATGAATGTAAATTGAAATTTAAAATTCCCTTATTGATTTGGTAACTTACGAAACATACACCCATGAAAGAAGGATCACATAATGATGATGTAAAGATCCATAAATTTAATTATATTACCCAATGAATACAATCGTGCGCAGTACACACACTACATGCAATAAATAAGTGGTGAACAATGGAAATCTCATGAAATTAAAAGTGAGACAAGAAACCCCTTACTTTGTACTATTTACTTGGTAGAGGGTAGGTTAACCTCTTGTATAATGGTGTTATAATTGTTATTAAATTATACAAGAATTATATACATTAATTTTATATCATATATGATCTTTTATCATTGATTTGTTAATAATATCTTAGTATTATCGTCGTTTCGGGTGTTAAAAGATTCGTTTTCCTTTATATTATTTGTTATGTGAGATATATATGTTATAGATGGGATGTATCTTATTAATATCCAGAATGATATCATGTCTCTAAACATTACTTTTAATCATAAAATGAAATTTATTATTGAATGGATACGATGGGGAATGAATCTCATCACGTTCGTGGAGACGATAATCCATACATACGCACGAGCGACAATATCATTCTTTTTATATTAAAATAATATATAATTGGATGGTATATCATATATACAGAATAATTATCATGTTATATTTTATTATTTACATGAATTACACATCATTATTATGCCCATCCAAATAATAATGTATTGAATAACAATTACACCATGGCGCGGAGACAATAATCCGTATGTATGCATGTATGGTGAGATGTCATTAAAAAGATGGATAGATTAATGAATATAGTTGAACCATATTTATAATAACATCATGGAAAATATAATATACTATAGTTATTATTTTACAATATAAATAACAAATAAAGAATACGTGGAAGAAGAAAAGAATTTGAAAGAGGTTGGTGAAATTATTACCTCTTCTTTGGGTTCTTCCTTTTTATTTGATCAAAATAGATCTGTAAGAAGGCTTTCTGACCAAAGGAGGGAATCTAGGATGAAGTGATTGAAGTGGAGAGGATATTTGGGGAGTGTTTGGCCAATCCAAAATGCATTTAAGGTGTGAATTTTATAGAAGGGGAAGTTCCCTTTTATAAGAGGGGTGAGGGTCATCTTAGGAAAAACATAAAATATTGTTTTATAATAAATTCATTTTCGGTTTCTAATGGATAAAAAGTGTATTATTTACATTATAAGGTGGGGATGGATCTAAAAACACTAAACCAATAGGTTTAGATAGGTTTGGGTCACAACATTTACCTTAACTTTTAGATTAAACGCTTAGGTAAATAGTTTGACATTTCCCATGTCTCATTGAATTTTTAAATTATATGGTTAATAAACATACTAAATACAAACAAGTGAACCCCAAGTGATTAATTAATGATACACCTATAATTATATAAGACGTTTTCCTGAACTATATAATTTTAGGAATAGAATATCAATTAATAATATAATATTTGATTTAAAAACTCTTTTTTGTCAATTTTGAAACTATTTGGTATGTTATTTTTTCTAAATTCATAACAGCATTATTACTTCAAAACGAATTAATCTAACCAACCCTAATACGTCTTATTAACCTAGAAAATTAGTGTAATTCATAAAAAGTCCAAAATTACATTTATTTGGATATTTATAATATCAATTATTTTAATATTTCATTAATTAGGTAATTATTGCATAATCATTGTGTCATTGATAAATTATATTATTTAATGTCTAAAAAATATAAATAAAATAACATTATGTAGGAAATAATTTTAGCTTTCTAATGAATATTTAGAGTAGAATTTATCTTATGTTAAACCCTATATTAAAAATGTTTTAGTTATTAATCTTCGATTTTGACTCTTTTAACTCTTCTCTGAATTAAATAATAATAAATGTGCTAATCTAATACAATTGTACCAAAGATGTTCATATTTTATTCCTATTGTTTTTTTGGTGGAATCATACTTATCCAATAGAATTAGGAAATGTTTTTGGGTAATAATAATATTATTTTTACCCTTAATTACCCTATTTACTTTTAACCGTGGTACATAAAAGTAAAAAGTTACTATTCACAAAAATTTATTTTAATATTATTGAACCACATTTTACTCCTTGATATTAACCTAGTCTCTCATATTTTCTAAATTCAACTCACAGAAGCGGTAAAATTATGTTTTATGTGAATTTACAAATTCTCCTTGGAGGTGGGTAAAAGACGGTGAAAAGTTCAATAAATTTAATATATAAAATATTATTAAAAAATGACTCCAATTAATTACATTGAACTTATATGTGTATTATTTATCTATTTTTACCTAAAATAAATTTTACTAAAATAAATAATTATTTAAATAAAAATTCGGTTATAAACTATAACTCAGTGTTTTTCACTATTCATCAAAAATTAAAAGTTTTCAGAAACTTACCAAAAATTCACACGAAGAAAATTTTGATATTATTAATTCAAAAATGAAGTCTATTTTAACAAATTCAAAACATAGAAATTTCATTTATTGGTTTAAAATTAATTTCCGTTTTCAAAACCAAAAAGCGTATTTTTTGGGAATAATAACTACGAAAAGATTGATATTTGTTTATGTCCAATTTCAATGTGAAATTACTTCCAATGAAAAACATTGGATTAAATGGTAAAAATATAATCTAATTATTCATCCAAACCATTTATATGTATAGTTGAACACTATAAATTATTTTGATTAAAAAAGTTGTTATCAGTTAAAATATATTATTTTTCACTATTCACCCAAATATGAAAGTTATTAAAAAAACACAAAAAAATTATTGAAACTAAATTCTTATGTCCCAATCCCAAATAAGATGTTTATTTTGTCAAATTGAATATATAAAAGTTTCAAATATTGGATTTAAAAAGGTTTCACCATTAAAAGGCGGTAAAATTGCATATTTTGAAAAATACATCTTTTATCTGAAAAATATTAAATTGTCCTTAAATTATGTCTAAAAACTCATAATAGGGATTCTAAAATTATAACGGTTATATAAAGTTAAAAATTCTGTTAATACTATTTATAAACTCTTTTAAACGGATAGTTTGGTAAGTTGTGGTGTGCTTGAACTCGATGTTGCGTGTAGTGTAAGTTATTTAATTACTTTGAAGAACTAACGTACTATGAAATCTTGGGGTGTTAAAAATATAATGTCTTCCTTGGCATTGATTGGTTGTAGTCTGTGTATTCCATTATCAATGTTTTCTAGAGGATAGACATTTTCTTGGATAGAAATGGACAAAATTATATTTTCATTGATGATCAAAGTTTTCAAGTGGGAAGTAGATGTGTTAGTAGTTTTATTTCGTTATTATATAAGGTACCAGTAGAATCTATTGACATTAGTAAAGTGTTGGTCTAAGGGTACTCAATGATTTTTTTTATTTTTTTCTTTAGGAGGATGTGATGTTACCCCCTCAACATGATATCAAGTTCAGAACCAATTAATAGCCCTATTATTTTCTGAATGAGAGGGATCCTTATCAGATGCAAAATTTTGAGTTTCAAGATCTATGTATTCAAATAGATGATCTAATGTAAAAGGGATTCATCTATCCCATAAAGTGGTATGGGGTTTCTCCCATGTTATTCTCTAAGAAGGAGGATTGTAGTCTGTGGTTTTTTATAGATTATGAGACATTGAATCTGGTGATGATCAAGAATTGATTCCATCCTCTAAGGATCAAGGATATTTTTTATCACTTAATAGGGGCTATTTGGTATTCTATGATCGATCTATGGTTTGGGTATCACCAGTTGAGAATGAAGGAGGGTGAAATCCTAAAGAATTCCATGAGATGTTAGTGTGGGAACTTCAAATTCATGGTCATGTAATTTGATTCCTTGAATATACCATATCATTTCATGGGGCTCTTAATATCCATGTTACATGAAATCCTATGCTAGATTTTAGTTATTTTCATTAGCATGATACTAAACAACTATAAGTCAAAGGAAGAGACTGACGATATTCTCATATATGTATTGAATATTCTTTGACACCACCAACTCTATCTAAAGATGTGATGGTGTTATTTATAGACACGATAGGTGAACATACATGGGAATGTTTTTTTTACAGGGAGTGGTCATGGATCTTTTGAAGGTATAAGCAGTTATATCTAGAGAATAAACCATGATGTGGCATAGGTTTGTAGTTTACAAGGTTTTTTGGGTTATTACTGGACTCTACTATCTTATTTTTCATATGATACAATTATTTTGAAATATTTGACAAGGAAAGGCCACGATTTTAACTAGATAGGTCTATGTTAGACAAGATCTGACTACCTAATGGGTAAACTTATTAGTCTCATATCTCTAATGTTTCCAACATAGGGGTAATGTTTATGGTGTTTTTTAATTATTTCATTATGGGAAAAGGATGTGGCTTGATGCAACAAAAAATGGTGATATCTTATTGTTCCCAGAAGTTATATCCCCCTTAGTTTAACTATTCCACACTTGATATCAAGCTATTGGTGGATTTACTTTCAATGAATCTATAACAACATTACATATGTGGGGAGATATTTCTAGTAATTATAGTTCACACGGGCTCGAGGTAAATCTTTCTTTAATGCATGAATCTATAAAAAATAAAGAGGACATATTTTCATTATGAATATGAAATTGATATATTAAAAACCTCATATAAGATAAGTTTCTAGGATATAACAATTATAAAGAGTCATGGAAAGATGTTTTTTTGGATTATGGAGATTCCTGGAGGGTAATAGAGGAGTTGGAGGCCATGTGCATAGATGAGTGGGTGGTTTATGGTAAAGTTTTGTTTTTTGGGATGATGATTCAGTGTTATCTAATAAATATGGTGTATGATTCTCATTGAAGAGACTCAAAGTTAGAGGTGAGGTTCACTCATGTTTCCCATAATGATTCTCTAGAGGGATTATTGGAGGATGATTGAAACTAGATTTTGTTTTTGGGGAGGTTGTTTGTTCTATAAGTGATGCATGATAGTGTCATTCATGAGTTTCATAACTCACATTTTGTTTTAAAACTAAGTGTATCCCAGATATATCATGGAATGAGGACTTAGTTTTTATGTTCAGGGCTGAAACATGCAGTGGCAGAGTTTGTAACTCGTGGCTTGTTTACCAGTAGGTTAGGGCTAATCATCTTATTCTTAGCAGTTTTTTGTATCCCTTGGCCGTTCTAATGTGGATGTAAGAGGTCATATTGATGGATTTTATAATTAATTTACCCCAAATTCATGTAAATTGGGATTTTATCTTGTAATTCATGGATCATTTGATGAAATTGGATACCATTCTAGTGATCAATGATTTAGGAAACATACATGTTTTGGTAAGGATGTATGTGGATGAGGTGGTGCCATTTCAAGGAGTTCGAAGAACCTTTTTCTCAGATTCAGATTCTTTTTTAACCATGGGAGTATAGAAGAGATTTTAACATTATTCTAGCACTTATTTTTACCTCTACACTTCTTTCAACTGATATAAGCATGGTAAAATTGAGTGTACTATCAAGACATAGGAGGATGCATTGTAGTCATTAATTTTAGACACCAGTGTATATTGTGAAATACACTTTCCTTTTGTTTATTTTTCTTATAATATCAATTCTCAATAATCTACAAATATAGACCTGTTTTATTATTTTTGGGTCGATCATTTCATTCTCCATTATTCTAGGAATATTTTTGTGATTCATCAATTCTATGTCTTAATATGTGTCATCGCATGACATAATGGATTGATTTATCTCATTAGATGATGAAATTAATGAATAATAGGTAAAATTATTATACCAATCATAGGATGGGGCCATTGGAGTTCAAGATTTGGGACCATGTGTTCATAAATCCTTATCCTCAATTTGGTATGTATTGTTTTTGCAGGGGATCAATCTATCTCCTTATATTTTTGGGACTTTCTATGTGCATGGGCATATTGGAAAGGTGGATTATTGGTCGGAACTCTTACCCCAAATGGACCATAATCATGGCATCTTCTGCATCTATTATCTTTTCTAATATATTTACAATGACTCCCATGTTATATCTTGTGGATATTTGGATATCAAGTATGATGCAATGTTTATGGAATGGTTGTGGAGATCCATTATAATCACGAGAATGTGATTTGTCAATGGACCATTCCTTTGGTTTGTGTACCATATATTCATGGTTACTTGGAAGAGAGTACATGGGAATTTGAGGTGTAGATGCATGCCCAATACTCAAAGTAGTTTTGATTTTTTTTCTCTTTTTTGTTTTTAAGATAATGTGATGTTTGAGTATTTATAGTTTATCAGATATGCTTCTTATTATTGATGTGATGTGTGATAAAACATACAAAACATTAGAAAGGGAACCCTTTTTCCAGATCGATATGCATTATACATTGAAAACATTAAATCTATTCCAGTGATTTACTTCCAACTGAAGAATATAATTTCATTACATGGAATATGTATTCCCTAAATTATATTCTTCAGTGTCTGTTTTATAGGGGATGTAGTGATCATTGGAATTATCTTTGTGGGGTGATGAGGTAGTTGTGTGGATGATTATGTCTAAGGGATAATGTTTTTGGATGGTATTAAATTACTTGATGTTATGATTAGTGGGTCAAATGGTAAATTTTTATGGTGGTGTGGTTAGGAGAATTGTTTGGTGAATGTTTTCAGTAAGGTTTGGTGTGCTTGGTTGGTGGTGATGTTTTCATTGTAAACAGATCCTTGATAGGGATCTCAAGGGATATTTTATTATAACTTTTTCACTCTTTCAATCTAAGTTGGTTTTAATTGAAAATATGAGAAATGTTTGAGAGGTATCTGATGTAATAATCTATACCTTCAACCTATTACATTGAAACAATCCAGTGGTAGATGTGACTGAGGGAGTCCAAAGGAGTTGGAAAGTGGAAGAGATATTGTGATGGGAAAATCTACTAGGTAGGATTCTAGTGACATGGATCCCTATGCTAGGCTGTAGGGGAGGATTTTGTGGGGTGGGGGACCCAACTACAGTGTAGGAATCCCATGGATGTGTTTTTTAGGCCACTGTTGTTTTGGGTGGGTAGGTGCAACATGGATCCTTGGTTATCATATAAGGAGAGGGCTACAATATGGATATATGGTTATTTCTTAGGGTGAGTCATTAGTGAAGTTTGGTATTGATTTTAATTCTAGAATATCTGCCCCATAAATATGTTGTTATAGTACATCCTCTTCCTGGTTGATGTGGGTTTGTGTTGTTGTGATTTTGGTTGCATCACGGTCACTGCATGTTTTATATGATCTAAATTTTTTGAATATTCATGAATCTTGGATTTTGGTTTGGCCAGAAGGGCTATGGAATGGTGAGAGGTGTTTTTTTGTAGTCCCTTCGTCTTCTAAACATTCTATGGTGTGGTTTGGATGACGACACTGTATTTATGTATTTTTTTGGTTGGATATAAATTCTCAAATTTCCTCTTTATAGATGTATTTTCCTATGTTTTTCATATTTCATGGGTATCCGATGTGTGTCTTGAGAGGGTATTTCAACCCCCTTTTAGTTATTTTAAACCCTCATCTTTGAGAATTAATCTGTTGTTGTTTTAGAGAGTTCCTCTTTTATCCACCACAATTTTTCCTTCAATTTATTTTTTTAGGGAGGGACTGGTATTAGGGAAAAATTTATTTTTTGTTTTCTATGATAAAGATAATAATTTTTACTTATATTTATGTTTATCAAAGTTAGATTATTCATTTATGTTCTTTGTGGTGGCGTTCTTGTTGTTCCAACCTTGATCAATTCATCAAAAATCTATTTTTAAGGTAGGGGATCACTTATTTCTCATAATGCCTATAATTTATGAGGTGTGTTAATATTTTTTACCCATAAGATATGGTTTCAAAATACTAATAAGGATAATTAAAAGGATAATTTAAATTGAAATGGAATGGAAATTATTCACAAGTATTTACAACTTTAGATATTATCTTGATGTTGTGACTGTACTGACTTAATGATTTACTGAAAATTATGGATATTTGGAACTTTGGTTGGGATTATTTGAAATGTGTTGTGGAAACATTGTTTGGTACTAATTTTCTTAGAAAAAGGGAAACTAGAAAACTTATTATATCTGGTTAATAAAATGTTTTTCCTTGGATAGTTTTCTCTTGTGTGGTAACACCACCAGAATAAAAAAGTGTAATATATGAAGATTCCATTGCTAATCAGAAATAATGTTATTTTTAGTTCCTTGAAAAGTGTTGTGATGTGTTGTTGTGATATAGGGAGGAAAAATTGTAGATTTCCCTTAATGTGTGTCGTTGATGTTTAGTTTTGAAGTGAGGTGGTTATGTGATGAGTTACGTAGACAGGCTATGGGGAAGTTGGGATGGAAGAGTGGTTGTGTTGTTGTTGTGGTAAGGAGGAAGTTCATGCAGCTGTTAAATATTGGTGATGTGTTTCTAGTTATATTGAAAAGGATAATGGGTTTCTTTTTTATGTTGTTATTTGATAAACTAGTTTCCCGGGTAGAAATAGAATTCGATAATAATTTTTTGAAATGACAATGGTTGTTTTGGTAAATGGGATGAGAAATAATTATAGATAAATTAAAAATAGTGAATGTTGTTAAATAAGATTTATATTAATGATAAATTAATAGTATTTATAATTAAATAAATGGGTTGGAAATGAAAAATATAGAAAAAGGATTAAGATGAGAGAGAATATGAAAAGTGAAATGTTTCTTGTTGTGCGGTGTTGTGCAGTGTTGTGCATTTGGTGGTGGCAATTGAAGTAGTGGTTTTGGGAGGATGGGTGGTGTTTTTTTATTTGGATAGTTATTTTTTAACCCATATGATAGGATTGGGTGCAGATATAAATATATACATACCATGTAAGTTCCTTTTCATTTTAGATAGACACCCTACCCATGTGGAGAACCATGTGTCGACACCCATATATCTATATGGGGGTGTCTTTCCTAATATCGCTGTCATGACGATGGATAGATGAATACACTCTACTTCTCTTTCTATCTTCTAAGTGATGTTGACATTCACAGGTTTTGATGTCCTAAATTCAAAAGTTATGTATTTTAATTTGATGATACTTAGTGGCTAAAGTGTCTCCAGGTGATATTTTGTGTGATAATATGTGATGAGATAGATTATAGTGTGGGTCGTGCACTATTGGAAAGGGAAAGAGCTATAGGTCCTTCATGTTCTTGATAACCTATTATTCCAGTTGTGAAATGATGTGATGTGATGGCCCTGGTGTCTATTGCAAGGATATTATGTGATGGGTCATGTGTCTATGGGAGATATGTGATGTGACGTTTCATGGAAGATATAGAATCACCAAGATGTGTGGTGTAGTGGTGTGAAGGTTTAAAATTAGTCAAAAATATATGTGGGGTAACCTTTATCAATATGGTTCTTATTATATTATTATACTTGGATGTGTTATTTTGTGAGCATGCCAGGGTGGGGATGGGATTGGTTAGTTAACCAGTATAGGTTCTATTGTTTCATATGTTTTCTCACTAGTGCATTATTATGATCTTTTCACGTGTTCATGAGAGACTTTGGATATCCAAATAAGTATAGATCTATAGTAACCCTATGTATACACAAACTATTCCAAGTTTCCAAGAGGACTTCATGTACAATATTGGAACTTTCTAACGTAGGATTTAGAGCTACTGTCATGCTACTACCTTATCTTTTTTGGTCTTTTTAATTGGATACTTTTATCTATATTTGTTTCACCTATACATTAATTTTTTGGTGTTTTATTTTTATTTATCTTATGTAATGTCATGGAGTTTCTAGTAGATGATTTATCCTGTCTCTCAGTCATATTTTTACATAGGGTAATGCCTCATATTTGAAATTTTTATACCCTCAGTTCTAGTCACCAGCCCTGGGCCAACTAGTGGTTGGACTCTGGGGTCATTATCACTCTTCATTCATTATTGTCCCAGGAGGGGTAACTTTGGAGGGAGGGGGCCATGAAAAAAATCATTCAATGATTTGGCCTTCCTATTTCATCTTGATCGACATCTAAATTATATACTCTAAGATATTTATATTTTCATATTTATGATTTTCATTATTTTACAATTAAATATTTTTCCCCTCTTCAAATTATTTCATGTAGAGTTTCGAATCACATATAACATTATTAGGTTTTTCATTTTGTCTCTATAAAAATCTATTTATTCAAATTCATCCTCCAACACCACTTTTAAGTATAATTTATTATAATAACTAGAGGGAAAAACTATGTGGGGGTGAATCATTGTATTTCCCAGTTCAATAATTTCATCACCCGATCATCTATTAACCATATCTTGTTCCCAAATTAGTAGGAAAACCATTTAAACTAGTTAATAATCTCTAACGCACCCAAGCATAACTGGTATATGGAATATAAATCATGATATTGACATAGTGGATTTACTTTGTTGACCAACACTGTGCTATATTTATGGGGCACGGATTACCATTGTGTCGATATACCAAAATCTAAAATAATCAAAATTGGTTTGTTATATGTTAGTTCATGGACACTTTCTTCAAAGGATAACTCTATTTAAAAGAAATTATGATAATGAACCACAACCTAAAGGCTATTCCCTTATCCAATGACATGAACTGCTCTAGAATATATCAGTTTATATACTTTTATGTCACTTCTAATTTTTCTACCATGAAGGTTTTTATATGATCAACATGTATTCTTGATGAAATATGCATTAATAAATCTAGAATATATTCTGTTTTGAATTCCACTATACCGATCCTCCTTCCAAATGACATGACGATGTTAACTACTTATTATTAGAGTGGATATAATATTTTCAATGATATAAAATTTAATTAAAATTGAAAATGATCTCCAAATAATGTTGATTATATAATTAATGATATTAATGTTTTTTATACTACTTTAATTAAATATGAAACTAGATACATCAATGGTTATTCATAATAATATGTCATACTCTTTATAAACAAAATATATAAATGTTTATTTTTTCTAGAATCTTCCTCATTCTCCATATTAGAATTCCTGAACATGAAACATACAAACTCCTAATTATTTTTCTCAAAATAAATATTAGATATCACAAAAGATCATAAACACTATTGGCCACTTCCTCTGTAGAAAAATGTATATTTGTTAATAATGTATTGCATAATGCTTCTTCATCATCAACTTCCTTAACATCCTTTAAACTTGATCTAATCTCTATCACTCTTTTTTCTGCTTTTATTCACAATAGACAATTATATTGGATATTTTTAATTTTTAAATACAAAATTGAAAATAAAACATAAATTACCACTTTATGTACTTCAATACCTATCTTTGGATCTTCTTTGAATAAATATTTTCATTTTTACTACTAAAAATTAAGACATTACTCCTCCTAGACTATGAAATCTTCAAAACTAACAACTCATTTTAAATATTACAATTCACCCGAAATCACAACATGAAGAGTTGAACATGTCAAGTGGTTCCAAAAAAGGATTCCCTAAAGATATTTTTTTTTCATGAGGTATATTTTTAGGTTCTGGTTGTAGCGGAAGCACGTGGATGGGTGTACCCAAATTTAATTTTTCCATTAACAATGATCAATCTGAGATGTGTCATGATGGTAAAATGTCGGATCATCCGAATAGAATGATGAATGAAAAATAATGAGGGAATTCTCACAACATATATAGGATCATCGAATGTTGGTTGTAATTAATTTATTTAAAATACAAGAATTACCTCAATGTAATTCTCTCTCTATTGATGATTCCGATCACAATTCAATGTGATCTATCATTGTGTCATAGAATCCTAGTGTAGTATTCCTTTAATGGTGATCCACACATGCTCCAAGTGTTTCTGGACATCACCAAATGGATCTCTAGGTGATAGTATGGAAGAGCATTCACTTGGTATGTCCTCCTTTGATCATCTTGATATTCAATTCCAAATCACTCTCCATGATCTGGTGGAGGAGGATATCTCTCGTATCTTTAGAGTATTCTTGGAGGAATGGAATTCTATATCGTCTTGAGAGAATTCTGTAGATCTGTTATTCACAACCACAAATAATGTCTAGGATTAACAAGAATAATTTAATTGTAATTTATAATACTTATAATAATGAAATAAAATAATTACTCATAGGTATTTATTTATTTCATTTAATTATTAGTAAGACCCCACCTCTAATAATAGAATTTGACTATAATTATTACATTACATGCGACCAACAAATTACACTAAATATTATCATTTCTCACAAATTCCCAAAAAACCACATGGTATGTATATTAATATATACATGGGATGTACATTTGTTTTTTCATATTCTTTATTTCCTCTACCATTTTTATTAGACCATGAATAATGACTATTTATTTCTCAAATAAATATCACAACATTACTCACTAATAAATATATTATTTCACCCACTATATATTCACTCAAATAACTAGTTTCAAAATAAATGTAATCACGAGTCCTTGAATTATTATAAACCATAATTGGGAATAATCTATATTTAACTTGTTAAATTAATATTTAACCTATTAAATGCATATTTAACTGAGATAATTGAACACACTTAGTGTGTGACCCTATAGGCCTATTTCTCTATGCCATTATGTGGATCCTACCTAAAGTCCAAGGTTAGCATCCAGAAACATTCCATGCCACACATAGAGAAGGAAGTCAACCACGCAATGATGTGTCACCTCCTACGAACACATACTGTGTAATTTAATCCTTTTGTCTCAATATCTCCAATCAAGTAGGTTGCATGCTAGTTCCATCAACCCATGTGATCGATTATTCTTTCTTTGACATCCTAGATTTGAACTTTTCCATTCCTCACTATGGACATGGATTAATTTAAGCTATATCAATTCCATCAAAGGGCCTGAGATATCAACTTTCTTTATGAAACATAAGGTAAAAATCATTTATCACAATATCTATTAATGTAGTATTACTCAGGACACACTGAACATATCCCACCTCACTAATAACAATGTGTCATCATGGTTTTCATCAACACATCTATGTGCATGAGTTTTAATACCCATTAATAATAATCTTAAAGTCCATAGACCAATACACATGTTCATTGACAGGAACATTCAATGACACTTTAAAATGTGGATTTCTTACTGAAAGGTCTCGTTATTATATATCCTTCTAGATATTTCAAAGTATTTACACCAAGAGAATGGTCCTCAATGTATCATGATTCCTCACCCAAAATGGCTGGTATTATTTTTTTCCCTCAAATAACATCATCCAGACATAGAACATATATTGAAAAATAGTTTTATGCCACTTCTAGGTTCTCATCATAGAAGGGATCCTCTATGACCGTTTGGTGTGGCAGCTATCCTTAGGACATTATCACATGCATTGACACGTAAAAGAATAATAAATATGTGATAAGGTTTTTATTAATATTTTAATCATGGAATTCAAGCTTATCATAAATTACAAAGTAGTTGGTTCAAGGCCACCAACTCTAACAGACTCCCACTTGTACTATAGCCAACTGCTAACTACCTTTAACCCTCTAGCTCTAAAATGATATTCACGCATCTGCTGTGATTGACCTTAGTTATGGGGTCCACCGCATTCTCTTCTATGGATACTCTGCTCATTAAAAATTCACCCCATTGATAGAAATCCCTTAAGAGGTGATACTTATGGGGAATGTGTTTTTTACATTTATGTGGACTAGGTTCTTTTGTAAGAGCCACCGACATAGTAATACCACAATACAATGTGATAATATATTTATTTCTAGGCACCACATCAATCTCTAGGAAAGATTCCCAAATATCGAAGATTTCTTTGGCTGCATCAGAAGTCACTATATATTTAGAATCCTCTATATAATCAGTTAAAACTGGCTGCATTGAACTCTTCCATCTCACAGCTCCTTCGTTGAGATAGAAAACATATCTATATTGCGACTTCAGATCATTATGATCAATCTAAAAACTAGCATTATAATACACTCTAAATAAAAGATCCTAATCTCCCCCATAACTAGGAAAATATCATTAGTTCTTCTCAAATACTTATGGATATTCTTAACAGTAGTCCAATGATATTCTCTTGGATCTTCTTTATAACTTCCTACCATGCTTAGTGCCTAGGGAAAAGTAAACATATTACATTACATGGAAAACATGATGGATCCAATAGCCAAATCGTATGTGATCTTACTCAACATATCTTTATCTTGTTGTGTCTGAGAACACATTCTCTGATAAATATGTAGTCTATGTGACACTAGAACCAATCCACTCTTGGATTGTTCCATACTAAATCTCTTTAGTATCTGGTCAATGTATATACCCTAACATTTTACAAGCAGCCTCCTAGATCTATCATGAATGATCTTGATCCCTAGAATGCATACTACTTCACCTAAGTCCTTCATGGAGAAACACATGTTCAAGTAGTCCTTAACTGACTGTAATACCGGTACATCATTTCCAAAAAGTATTATGTCGTCAACATATACTACTAGGAAAATAACCACATTCCCATTAAACTGCCTATAAACACATGGCTCATATTTTTTCATAATGAAACCACATTCATTTATGGAATTATCAAATTAAATTTTCCATGAACTAGATGCTTTCATTAATCCATTAATGGATTTCTGCAACTTGAAAATCCAATTGGCTTCACCTAGTGTCTCAAAACCATTTAGTTGGGTCATATATATATCTCCTTGAAAGTTATCATTATGTAATGTTGTTCAGACCCATTTTCCAAATCTCAAAGTCATGGTAAACTAGTACGGATGTATGATTCTTATGGATATAAACACAACAACTAGCGAGAAGGTTACATCATAGTCAATTCCTCGACATTGTCTGACACATTACGCAAACATCCTTGCATTATAGGTTCTAACTAGACCTTCCATGTCCATATTTTCCTGAATACTAATTTTCATCCAGTAGGCTTTACATCAAATAGATCATTAACCAGAACACATACTTGGTTCTGATACATGGAATCCATTTTAGAATTCATATCTTCTTGACATCATGCTGCTTCTAATCTCTCTTCTCCTTCCTTGTAGGAGAGAGGTTTATCATTTCCCAACAATAATGATTCACCACCTTCAGTGACTAGGAAACAAAATCTCTTTGGTTCCCTTACCTCTCTAGAGATCCTAAATTGTACTTGTGTTTTTGGAAACTCTTCTATGGGGACCAGTGGAACATGTTCCTCTAGCAACCCTTGTGTATCTTCAGCATCAACTTTGTTGAATTCAATCTTTCTCCCACTATATTTTTTTAGGATGTGATCCCTCTCAAGAACGATGGCTTGTATGGCGACAGTCACTTTCCTATATGAAGTGTTATATGGGTAATATACATTCCTTTCCGTCAGATATCCTATAACAATACAACCTGTGCCTCGGGTTGCTAGTTTGTTTCCTGATAGAAGGCCTTAATAAATACCGCGCATCCCCATACATGTGTCTGCAACAAAATGGGTTTCTTTTTATTCCATAACTCAGAAGGAATTCCATTTTCTACCTTAGTTGGTACTTGTTTAATCTGTATACTGTATTTTTTAATGAATATCCCCAAAATGATAATGGAATATCTACATGACTGACCATCAATATAACCATGTTCAACAATGTTTGGTTCCTCCTTTAACTTGCATCATTCCACTGTGGTCTATATTGAGGAATGAGTTGAGATAGAATCTAAGACTCTTGTAAAAGTTAAATGAACTCTTGGTTCATATTTTCTCCACCTCGATCTGATTAGAGCTTCTTTATCTTCTTACGAAGCTAATTCTCTACTTCATTCTTGAATTCCTTATATTTTTCCAAGGACTCTTACTTCTACCTCATAAAGTAGATATATCCATATCTACTCAAATAATCAGTAAAAGTAATATAGTAATAATTTCTACGTCTATATTCTAAGGGAAATGGTCTACACACATCTTTGTGTACCAATGCTAAAAGTTATGTTTCCCTTTCACCTTGTCCTTTTTAAGTTGGCTTGGTCGTTTTCCCTTGTAAACAGGCATGACATATATCAAGTGGGTTTAGCTCTGTAGAGTCTAAATAACTATCTTGGAATATATTTTCCAAATTCTTCTTGTTTACATGAATGAGACAGTGATTCCCTTATCCAGTGTTGTATAAGTCGTGGGAGTTTGTCTCATTATCAATTACAAAAACTTGGTTTTTGTAATTTAATACATACAAAACATTATTTAAATGCGTTATACCATAAAATATGTTGTTCTTATAAAATAGAAAAACCTTATTTACAATCATGAAAATAAATCCATCCATATTCAAACATGATACATAAATTATGTTTTTGGTAACACTAGGAACAAAATAATACTTATTTAAAACCAAAATCATCCGAGTTGTAAATGAGAGATGGTAATCATCAATGACCAATGCAGTTAGCCTCGTGCCATTGGATGCTCAAAGATCCCCCTCTCCTCTAGGAATATTTTTAAATCTACTTGGTTCCTAAATTTGAATATATATATGAGACCGAAAAGTTGTATCTAATACCCAATGTGTAGAAATAGAAAGATTACACTCAACGAATGCACATTTAGCATCCCCGTGATTCTTGGTGCAGTTCATCTTCTAGTGGCTAGGCTTTCCACATGAAAAACATACCAGCTCTCATTCCATGCCTAGCCTTGGGATCATCCCCTTCTGGGAGGGATGGTGCTCATGGGATTCAGACCATTTGTAAACTCTAGGACCATTTTCCATGTCCTTCCTCTTCTTATTCACCATAAGGAATATAGGTTTGTCACACCCCATTTTCTTTTCAACATAGAGAATCAAGGTTAGAAGTTCTAATAGACACTTCTCATTATTTCTCATATTTTAGTTGAAAATGAAGCTGAAGAAGGTCTTGTGAAGTGATGATAAGATGAGATCTATATTCATTTCATCTGTAACATAATCCCTAAGATGTACATGCATTTAATGAAGGCAATAAGATTGAAGACATGAGGACCTTTTGGCGTAGAATCTCCATGATTAGTTGTGAACAAATCATTGTAGATCTCATATCTCTCTTGTCCTACCATCTCTTGATCGGTATCCTTAAGGTGAGACATTATGATATAAGCATCCATGTTTTCATCTTTTTTCATGAGCTTATTAGACATGGAAGATAGAATGAAACATTGGAAATATATGGAATCATTCAACTATTTTATATAGAGATATATTTCATAATCATTTTCCTTTTTCCCAAGTGCAACTAGAACATGCTCTTCCATCACATACGATTTCCTCTCATAGAGAAGGATGTGGTGTAAACCCCTCTTCCACTCATGTAAATTGGTACTGGTGACAAGTATTTCCTTCTCATGTATGGTTTGAAATGATATTTTTGAATCCATTTTTCTTTTTTGCTTCAACAAATTAAGAAGAGAAAATATTTAGTACTTTACCATGATGAAACTGAGACAAATAAATAAATTAATACTTATTAGTGTCCCACTATATTTATCAAAATCCAACTGCCCTAACCATTGACTTCAGAATATTTTGTTGCATGAGTATTATAGTGATGAGGATCCATATTTCCCATTGCATTACCCCAACTAGAGTTGTTCAAGAATCATTAAGGGTTGTTGGTAGGCATTCTAAATTCCAAATGCATTAACTCATAGCTCCTTGATCTGTTGAGTGGACTCCCCAATCCTGAAATCCTTTTATTTTGGATTTCCTCAACCTTTGCCTCATAGTCACACCAAGTCCTTCTGTTTCAGTTGACCTTTGATGTGAGCGAAGTAAACTCAACCCAAAACCTTGATTTAGAATTCCCTGATAATTAAAAGCACCCCAACTAGGGTTGGTCAAGAACTTTGAACTATGGTTCTATTCTAACCAAGATTATGGAAGGCTATACCGACTTAATATTTCTTTGAGAGATTTTATCCATATACATAAATTTCCATCTAGTTATTTTTTACATGGTTGTTAATATTAAGAGGTATATACTTAAGAAAATAACCATTTCTAAGAAAATATTTATGCATAAGCCAGTATTATTTTAGTTTTATCTTGCATTCTTGTTTAATTAATTAATTGTGTGATCCCAACAATACACCCACAATGAATTAACCATGAAACTGACAACAATAAATGGAATGTCTTGATCATGAGCTTATTCTATTAATTAGTTTAACTAGTGGTTGATTAACTAACACAATACCTATTGTAGAAAAACCTTGAACTTTTTTGGTTTGTGTCTATATATTTCTACATGTTCACCTCATAACTCCTTAGATTGGTTTCACCTCGACTCTTAACTTGCACTACCTCTAATAGCTTGGGAGCTATATCCATTACATATGCTTTTATCTCACACAAAAGTGTGTGGTAAAAAGTGTTTTACATACAATAATACATGGGCATGAGGGACCTACATATTAATGTGAAGGATTGAAGGAAAAAAAATTTAATTTAATTAAATAAATTAAAAGAAACCATCCACATACAAAGTTCTTGGTCTAGATCATGATCATCCATAAATGCAATGATATTTAGGCATAAATAAAACTAGCATTCAATTATTTAATTGTTAGTTTTTAAGATAAATCATTCTAAAATCAATTAATTATCATTAATTAGTAAATTATTTTATATTAAACCCTTTTTTAATTTCCTTGATATTCTCATCCATCATAATTTTAGAAAAATAAATTCATTTAAAATTATACTTTTACGTAACTTGTACCTTGGAGGAAACCTGGTGAATTATCATTCATAACTACCCAATTAGTAGAAATAAACATTATGCAGATGTTAAATTAAATATATATATATATATGTATAAAACACCTATCACATGTTGGGTCTCAGCTTTGCACTCACACCATGGTACATGTTTCAAGGGTTTGTATAATATAATCATAAATTTTAACAAATCTCTGCATTTTGGTAGAGTACACGGAGTGTAGTTCCCACTACATGGAATATACTATCATTCACCATCCATCCAATGTATATGCATGGGGACATGACATGTAAATTTACTTTGTAAATATTCAAAGTACATAGAATTTACAATGGTCTACATGTCATTTAGTGTTCGCGTTACCTGGTCTCCAGCCGAGCAAGCTATGTAAAAGGTACGCAGTCCAACGCTATCCTGAAGGGACTACATGTCATTTCCTTTGGTCTCTATGGTGTGAAATATGAAAACCTTGTGCCATCTGTTCCTAGTCAACAGAAGGATCCCTTAAGACTTAGACAAACTCCAATGACATAGCTTGGTTGGGAATACTAGTCCCAATTCATTGATCCCTACATACACAGTGTGTACTACCAAATACAAAATGTGTGTTATGGTGTTGTACGGCCAAGAAACTTTGAAACCTATGGATGAGATCCCATGTTTTATATTAATAAAAATTAAAATAAAAGATCATTTCTGTAAGGTGAAATAGAAACAAAAGAGTAGGAACAAATATCAAGATTCTTATTTACATAACGATTAACTTGAATTGAAACAACTAAATTATTAAATTTGTAAATCGTCAATAAAAAACTAAATAATTATAATCAACAATATGATCCCTTTAATACCTCTTGTACATTCCAGGTGCAGTGAATGCACATGGATAGGTGTACACAACTTTAATTTTACCATTTACAATGATCAATCCAAGATCTATTATTAAGATAAAATAACATATCTTCTGAAAAGAACGATGAACAAAAATGAAATAGAGAGGTCTTGGAACCATATAGAGGATCATAATATATTGGTTATAATTAATTTAATTGAAATAAAATAATTTATTTGATGGAATACTATCTCTGTTGATGTTTTTGGTCACAAATCAATGTGATTCGTCATAGCGTCGTAGAATCTAAGTGTAAGCATTCTCTAGTGGTGATCTGCACATGCTCCATGTATCTATAGATATCGCTGTAGGGGTCTTCAGGTGCTAGTGTGGAATAGAATTCTCTTTTGATGTACACCTCTTATCACCTTGAGACCTGCTTCCAATGCACTCACCTTGATCCGGTGGTGGTGGATCTCTCACGTAACTTGAGAGAATTCTTGGAGGAAAGGAATTATCACTTGTATTGAGAGCTTTCTCTAGATCCACTGTACGCAACCACAAATAATGTCTAGAATTAATGAGAATAATTTAATTGGGATTTATAATACATAGAATAATGAAATAAAATAATTACCCATGGGTATTTATTTATTACATTTTATTCTTAGTAAGACCCCATATCTAATAATTGTGTTTGACTGTTATTATTACTTTACATGTACCCAGTGAATTACACTTAATATTATTTAATGAAATAAATATTATTATTTCGCACAAATTCCAAAAAAACCACATGGAGTGTATATGAATATATACACGACGTATAATTTTGTTTGTCTATTTTCTTTATTTCATCCACCACATTTATTAGCCCTTAAATAATGACTATTTATTTCTAAAATAAATATTACTACATTACTCACTATAAAATATATTATTTCATGCATAATATATTCTATTGAATAACTAGTGTCAAAAAAAATGTGATCACACATCATTGGATAATTATTAAACCTCAATTGGTAATAATCTTTATTCAATTTGTTAAATGAATATTTAACTAAGTTACTTGGACACAGTTTTTGTGTCACCCTCTAGGCCACTTTTTCAGGGGAATTAGGTAGAGCCTGCCTAAAGTCCATTGTTAGTATCTAGTAACATGCCATGGAATACATAGAGAAAGAAGTTAACGCCACAATGATGTGTCACATCATACAGACGCTTACTGTATAATGTAATACATTTGTCTTGATATCTCTAATAAAGCGGTTTGCATGCTTGTGACATCAACCCGTGTGGTCGATAAATCTTTCTTTGAATTCCTAGAATTGAAATTTCTCATTACACACTATGGCCATGGATTTATTTAGGCTATATCAATTCCATAAAAGGGTATGAGATATCATCTTCTGTTATGGAACAGAAGGGACACATCCTTTCTCGCATTATCTATTAATGTGGTATTACTTGTAATGCACCAAACATATCCTAACTTGTTTCAAATAGTGTGTTATAATAGTTTTTATCAGTACTTCTAAGTGAACAAGTTGTAATCCCATTAATAATATTATTAAATTCTAAGGACCAATACACAAGTCCTCATATAGGAACATCTGATGACACTATGAAATGTGGGTTTTCTACTGGCGGGTCTTGGTCTCATAATATCCACTTTGATATTACCAAGGGCGCACACCATGATAAAGTTCCTCAATATTTAATGATTCATAACCACTAATGGCCTGTATTATTTGTGTCTCTCAACTAACATCATCCAACCATATAACTTATAATCATGAATAGTGATGTGGAACTTCTGGGTTCTCATCATAACAGGGATCCCCTATGACCTTTTGGTGAAAAAGCTATCCTTAGGACAATATCAAATTCATTGTCACATTGAAGAAAAATCATGATTTCATAAGGTTTTTGTTAATATTCTAATCCATGAATACATGTTTATCATAATGTACAATATAGTTTCTTTTAGGCCAGAAACTCAAAAAATATTTACTCTCCATTTTAGGGTGTAATAAACATTGTTTCAGAATGATAGACAACACTAGAACTATACATAGTCACCCCATATTTTCACTACTACTTTCTCATTATGCAGATTATATCAACACAGTGTAGTATATGAATTATGGTGAGATAACATTTTAGATATTTTCATGAAAAGATGAATTTTTCCATTACCATGCCCATCATAAAAAAATATTTACATTATCCAATAACTTTTTCTTAAACATCACTGAATCAAGGTGTTATGATCCATGTTGCGATGTTATTAAGTTCCATTTCATTGAACCACTTCCAAACATCTCTATGTATTCTCAGATATTACATTATCTTATTTCTCAATCATAATCATAATCATTATTCATTTTATTCCATAATAAAATCCAATGGTCTATTCAATAATCCTCAAGGGATCCCTAAGATTATCTTCTTCAAGAAAATTTTTAAAATTCATTGACAAGGAACAATCATTATGTTGATGACACCATCCCCAATCACAATATAGTGACATCTAGACTTACTTCTTCTAATCTTCATAGGATATTCTGAGTCATTTATAATAAAAATTACAAATATATTAATGACATTGATTCTCCGCTAAATATATGTTTTCCATGATTATAACCATATCTCCTCAATGGATTCATCTCTCCCTTGATCATTATTTCATCTTTATAAATCAACATCAACATTTATCTCATTCATATATCACCTAGTATAACTATATCTTCCATATTCACCCCTTTTGACCAATATAAAGGTCAATATATTCTTTCATTAAATAATAAATTTTGAGAATCTCTCATAAAATCTGACTCCAAGTAAGATATCCATCTAAGCCATATTTAGATCCATATTTCCTTATATAACAGTAAATAAATCTTCATGTATCTCTATATCCTTTCCTGTTACTTAAACCACCAATATCATCACCATAAATTTCCAACAAACATCACCATTAATTGTAAATAAATCAAACAACTAATACTTTGGTTGCAACATTCACTCAGTTTTATTTTTTTTATAATTCTCCATGAATCCTTGTATCATAGAATTCTCTTCTACCACTTTTCAAAAAAAAATTATTTTATATATATTCATTATAAACATCATTATTTTCTTTGGTTTTTCTTTTTCCTTATTTATAGAGGTACATGATATCACTTATTTATTTCAAGATTAGTATTCATTTTATCATTATCTCTACTTTTCCTATAAACATCTTGGCCCCATGTCACTAGATCTATTTATCAAAACCACCTTTTATTAGGGTAATAAATTCCAACTCCAATACCAAGATATCCTCACACTTATCTCCCTTTATCAAGAATTATTAAACTTTGAACATCTATTGTTGATACCAATATTTTACTTCTGTATCAACATCTCTAATTTATAAAACAAAATGATGATTTATCCATGATTGTCATCATTATGAAATAATCATTATTTTCTTAGAATATTTCAAAGTATGAAAACCCACATGGAAAAGAGTCATTAAAATTTGAGTAAATACCTCATTATAGGACACAAGTTAATGTATTAACAAATAAAATAATTTCCATTTCCATCAATTATTGTCAAAAGATTTTGTAACATGATAATTTCACTCCTATAAATAGAATAGTATGATCTGAATCACAATATCACACATAACATCAGCAAATAAACAATAATCCACATGATGTTTGAGTCATACCACTTTTTGATTTAAAATCAAAATATTTCAATTCGGATATCATATATTGAACTCTATCATGATCCTATTTCAAAGAATGTTCACTGAATCCATCATTTCATTTTCATTCATCGACCTCTTAAAACCACTCCACCAGGATTGGTACCACATTAGTACTTCAAATTACACATGTATACACTTGCTTCATCATATTTTCCTTGAAATTGCATTAATATTTTATTAATCACATATTATACTTCAAGATATTATCTACAATCCCTAAAAATACTGATTAACCTAGTTCTTCAAACATTTTACCTTCTAATACATTAATATCAATTCAATTCACACACCATATGAATCATATTTCCCGATAAATTATGTACCTCTTCTATTATCATTTAAAAATTTTAATCACATGAGGAGAAAGGGACCTTTGACCATCCAATTTTCCTTCAGAACTAAGCTTTTTTTCCACTGTGAACCATTTATTCTATAAATGGATTACAGTAATATTATTCAGTTGAAAAAAGTGTATGAACTGACTAACATGGTTAGAAATTTATCTCTAACCAAACATAATAACACCACTTCATGTTGTATTTATAGAATTGGTTGATCGATTCTTATCTGTGGATGCTGATAATGATGATAAAGGATCTATCAAGGGAATATAATACTATAAATTAAATAACAAAACTTATAGAGAACCTAAATTATGTGACATAACTTCAATCTAAAAAAAATTTGGGGCGAAACTCAAACCTAAAATCACCTTATTTAATATTAATTCAAATTTAACTATTCTATAACGCCGCCGATGTTTGTTATTTTGATTAAATGCTAATAAAATATGACTATGATGATGATGATGAACCTAATGCACCTATGTAGAAATAATTACCACATAAAAATAATAAGAATATTACATGGAGGAGGATACTACAGAAATGAATCTCCCTTTCCTTCCCTTCCCTACCCCACTTCACTCCCCATTATTTATTCATTAAAGTGACAGTAAAATTTTGACATTTTATTAGATCACCACTCTCAGAATTTAAATAAGAGTACCCAAGAAAAACAATAAATGGGGGTTCACATCACAAAACACCATCCGTGAAACAATTTGGGATAACCACTAGAACTTCCTGATTGGTGGTAGAGTAAACTTGCACTAGCTTTTGAGGGGGGGGGGGGGAGGGGGTAAACCAATAATTTCATTTCTATGCCGCTTTACTATTTTTATTTATTTTTTCTATGAAATAAAATTTTCATTTTATATTTTTTTTATTTTATCATATAAAGAAATGGAATGATAGGTTCTTAACTCAAAACATTGTAAATCAAATTACAATGATTCATTTCTCGATCCAACTAAATGTATTATTTACTATATTTTCATTACATGTTTTATATTTTTTTTAAAAAATCTTCAATATTATTCTTTGAATAAAATAAGTGTTTGCTTCCCGCTCTTTAATGAATCCAGTTTTCATTTTCTTCGAGGGTTCTAATTATTTATTGAAAATACAGAAACTTTTTCTTGAAATTATTATAATTAATTTTAATTTAAATGAATTTTAGTGAAACAAAACTTAATATACATGCATCAGATTAATTAAATTAATTTGAGATACATTATTTCAAAAAAAGGAACATTTAAAAGACTAATTGCTAAAAACCCATTTTCATAATATCATTTTAACTGCTGTAGTTTGAGGATCTACGATCCAAATATAAGTCTCTCAATATTTTAAAAAGAAATTTATGTCTCTGTGTGATTCAAAATTAAAATCAATATATAAGATTAAATAAAAATTTAAGATCTAGTGGAAAAAATATTTATAACATGTCTTTGTTATCACTGATAGCTATGTGTGATGAATACTGGTTAGAATGGATTAATTATAGAAGGTGATTGGTAAGGTTATTCAAGATATAAAAAATGGAAATTTATTGTGAAACATTTACTTGGTCTATAAATATTATATTGGGAGGACATAGATATTTCATGTGAAGGTTTATTCACCTATCACATTAGAAAGAGATCCTCATATTAATTTCACGTTTTGACAGAGGGTTATAGTAGGTGATGTTTTCTCATCTGGAAATGATTTAATTATATCACAATTAATGAGAACAAATATATTATAACAAACTATTTTAAATTTATTTATCATGATTTGGGAGTGTTTGTTAGATTTTGGGAGAACACGAGAGGATAATATTTCCTTGGTGTAGTTTTTCATCAACAAAAAACTATCAAGCATTGATTTGGATAGGTATATTTGAAGCATTTTAGGGAAGACTGCTCTTATCACCATTGTATTAGGTTGATGCAATAAAAGGATCCCTCTTGGAAAAAATAATGGTATAGAAGGTGGTTCAACTGGTATATAGAATTTGAAAGCAATTAGTGATATAAAAGACTTGGGTAAATAAAATTATTGATCATTATTAATGGCCTTATGAATTTATAGTAGAGAGATCGAGTATTTTTGAAGGCGTTTTCAAGACAAAGAAACTAATAACTAGGGTAAAAATGAATTTGTTTACCAACGTATTTGGTTCCATTTGAGATCATTTTATAAGTCTGTGATATATCGTATCATTTATATTTTTCAATAATGTTTTTTATAATATTTTGACATGTTTCATGTTTCTCAACAAAGGAAGTATCAACCATATCCATCTTATGTTCTTCACAATGATATATAGTATTTTGGAACCAAATGTGACCATTATGGAAGAGAAAATGACTATTTCATAAGAAGAATAAAATGTTAAGATAATTGAGTATTTCATTAGTGAGTGATTTTTCACTACAATAATATGATAGTTTAATGGATTTCGTTTTGGTGGTTCGTAGATACAAAACTAAATAAATAATTTTTTTAGTGATAGTTATTAAGAAAATGCTATTGAATATTTCTAAAATAAATTAACTTTTCACCCTCACCCCTACATAGATTCTTCACACCCCCACACTAAAAATCCTTCCATTCACCCCGTAACAACATCACCAATGTTCCCCCCCTATGTTTAGTTTCTTTAATGAATTCATACTCAAACCATTATAATGAGTTTTTTTCAAGACACCACCCCCTCATGTTCAACCTCATCTTTGATTTTCTGCCTATGATTCACTTCCCCAAAAGACCTCCCCTCACTGTCAGACATTCACTCACCCAAGTGGTATTTATGCACTATTATTTCATTTATTTCTTCCTTATACATTTATGTTATTTTTTAATGGTAATTTTTTACCAACTTATTTTGTGTTTTTGTCTAGTAATATATTCAAACAGTGTTTACTACAAAGGTTCACACTTTTATGCAATAATAGGTATTTTTTGCCTATTTTTAATTTAATGAGTAGATTTTTTTGATTCCTTGTGTGAGGGTTGGTTTGGTTCTAAATGGGTTATCTAGTTTTTATTTTATGTCATTAAATATAATTAGTAATTTTTAGTTTGAAAATAATTAATGTCCCTTTTTTATAAAAGTTTTCAAATGAAGGAGGATATTTATTCATATATTAATGGTGAGATTTGGGGTTGTTTATGAGATGTAAGTTTGGATGATTTAACTTAATATATTTTGATTAAATTATTTGATAATATATACTAGGATAATGATTTAGGAAAATATATTATAAACTTAGTTGTTTGACTAATGTCTAGGTAAATGATATAATTTTTCTATTTTTTGAGTTTTGGGTTTTAGATACTTATACAAAATAATGAATGTTTTGATTTTTGTTACATAATATTTTTTTAACGTATCTATTCTATTTCATTTAGACTTTTATAGGGTATGTGGATTGTAATGAATAATTTGTTTTTCATTTGGAAAAAAACATTATCACTTTCAATGAGTGTCTAACATTAGACATAGACTCTCATGGGATGGATTAGAAAGTTGAATTTAGATTATCTTAAATTTAGATATTTTACTCTTGATACTTAATTAAGATTGATTATTTTCATTATCCAAAAAATATTTGAACACTACCAATATTTCAATTCTCAAATGGTGATTCTTTATTATTAACATGACCAGTAAAATATTTTATTAAACTGATTATTAAAACATTCACCTCTTAATTTATACACTTCTTGTTAATAGTGAAAATAAGTACTTTGTTCTGGGTTTTTTAGTTATTATTTTCCTTTGGTTAAAAAAAATTCATCTTGTGGTTTGATTTCCTACAAACCTATTTCCAAAAAAAATTTAAGATCACAATCCAATGATTATGTCATTCAATCAATCTTCTTTCAAATTTAAGAATATTAATTAACACTTTCATGGAAAAAAACTTTTCTAGTACCATAAATATGGAAAATAAATTCCATTTTTCTTCTAACTATGGGTGTACATATTATGGAGATAGAACATAAATTTTTAGGGGTTAGTTAACACATGTTTGTTACTCAATATGAAAATTATTATTAATTTTATCATTCCATTTTTTTAAATCATGACCTTATTTTAATATAAAAATTATTATTTTTATATTATTTTTATTAAAAAATAAACATATTTTTTTGAATTCATGAATTGGTTTTTTTATAAATAATATATCTTGATTTCCATTTAGTTATATACTGATTAATGTATTCATATTAGAGATATAATTTTATATTTTTTCCCAATATACTAAATGGCTCAGTCAAAGGATTATTAATTAAATGGTCATTTTTACTTATGTAGTTTACCATATAACATGTTATTTATATTGATTTATTTATTCAAAAATAACCAAATAAGGAAAAAATAAATTTATATGAAATAATATTTCTTTTTTTTAGATGTGAAATTTATATTAATGCCAAAATTTAATTTTATTTAACAATGTGTTGGAACTTATGATATATGGATAAAATATGGATCACATTATAGAGAAACACACCTCGGTATGATAAGGGTTTGGAAGAGATTTTTTATTTTTCAATTTACAACTGATCCATTGATATGAAAATAAGATTTCCATATCCTAAATGTGAATTTAAAATATGGTTGAGGAAACATTGTGTTTTTGAACACTTTATATTGAAGAAATTCCATACTGAACATGTGTGTCTGATTTGGAATGGATAATCCAACAATACAGAATGTTTGAGTATTGATTTATGTCAATATCATGAGTGCAAAACATCCTTGAAAGGGTAAAATTAAATTCAGAACCATGTAAATGATGCTTTCAGCATTATATGAAAAAATAATTAGTATAAAAACATTTTAGTACAACCAATTGATTGCTTTAAGAATGTTAACTTCAAAATTTATGTTTTTGATACCTCAATACATATAGATCAAGATTATATTGTATAATTGTATATTATTCTTAATGTTGAAGATACTAATTTAAGAGGGAAAATTATTGAGAAGAAAAATGAATTTCATGATTTAGTTAAGGTGTGAAATCCGGAGTCGTATAGAGGATGTTTGAAGTATTAAAAAATTCTTTTTTAGTAATGTTTTACCATATTAAAAGATTATACATAGTTGTAAATAAGTTTATTCCCATGTTATTGTAATTTTTTCATGACACATTTCATGAGGATAAGATCCCTAAGTCTTTTAATGACATGAAAAATGTTATTAACATGATTTTTTTCAATTATAAAAAAAATCATGCTTATCCCAATGATTGTATGTGTTATTTAGAAAGGATTCAAGTGTATGAGAGTGGAAAAAACTCTCATCTTCAAGATAAAGGTCAATGTTTACTATTATAATTATGAATCAATATACTCAATGAAGAAATAGAAAAAGAACACACCAGTAATGGATTTCTCTTATTTCCCTTTAATACCATTCCTGTAAAGATTATTCATGTCATCAAAAACCACCAAGAACATGAACTAGAAAGATATATATATAATAATAATAATGGGTTAATTCAAAATATAGTAGATTCAAAATTGTGGAATACATTTGATTCATTACATCTTTATTTATCTACATATCATAGGAATGTATGATTGGGATTGGTTTCTGGTGGATTCAACCCATTCCACAATTTTATTATCAGTTATAGCATTTGGATGGTTGTTTTGATCTCTTACAATATACCCCCATGGATGTATATGAAACAAATTATCATTTTGATGATTACTCCAAGAAAAAAATTACATGAAATGATATTAATGTATATTTATATCCTCTAATTTTAGAATTCCAAGATTTATAGAGAAATATTGTGGAGATTTATGATGAAACTACTAAAACAATATTTCAAATGAATGCTTCTCTAATGTGGAACTTTAGTGAATTCTATATACCTAGGAACTTATCCAGTTGAAAAAAATGATGGGTTTGGCTTGTACTATTTGTAACATTTATTTTCATCTTGGATGAATACATTCTGGTAAAAAAATATGCTTCTGGCTTCATTGTTTATTTCTCAATGATCCTCATACATTACGATTGGAACACTAAAAATTCAATGGTTCCATTAATCTTATACCACCTCTGAAGTTTTTTAATGGTTATAAAATATTATTATAACTAGTAAATTTTTATTAATGATTTTGGAAGGTTCAGTATTTTAACAATAGTGGGAACTGAGTTTAAAGTGCATGGTTAGTTTAGATTGAAACATAACAATGGAAGAAAAAAATATTCATCTAACTTACATATTAGGAAGTTAAATTTTTGTGTTATAATGTTGATGATATGCATATTGAAAATATTTTCTAATAAAATTTGATATTCACATCACATAAAGGGACTTGAAAATTGAAGGACCATCTCAATGTATGGAGGTACTTACAAACAATGAATATAAATCATGATCTATACCATGAGGATAAAGAATAGAATGCTTCAAAAATTTATTCAATTAATATGAGGGAGAAATATATATTCCATTTAATTTTAAAACTATTGAAAGTATCTAAGGGGTACTCAAGTGACATCCAAATGAGTTCTGATATAATGGATCATATGTTTCGTAGATTTAAAATCCATGATTCACATATTCTCTTATAGTAGTTACTACCTTTGGAATTGTGTACATTGTTATCTAAAAAGGTAAAGATATTTATAATCATATTATCCACATTATTCAGAGAACAATATGTGAAAATTATACAACCATCTGAGATTGAAAATCTTCAGGATATATTTTTATTAACACTTTGTGCAATGGAGACGACCTTTACTCTATCATTTTTTACTATCATGATGCATCTAACATTGTATTTGGTCAAAGAAACTAAATTATGAGTTCTTGTAAATTGTTTATAGATGTATCCAATTGAAGGGTAATTCATTTATATTTTTTTATCTTAATTAAGGAATTCATGACATTTAATTAAAAATGTACTATATTTCATCAGTTTTATTTTCTAGATACCATGGTCATTTTAAATCATACATGAATAATAAAGCTCAACCTAATGTCTCCATTTATAAAGGTAATCTATAATAGGAGTGCCTTAAATTTTATTCTAAATACATAGATGATATTAAGACAATATTAAATCATTTTGGATGTGTTCATGACATATCAACCCAACCTCAATTACAATGGAAATAAAAAATCCTTCCTACTATGGGTTGACCAATTGAGAGGATTTAAAATCTTATACTGATTGAAATGGAGTTATTACATGAACATAGATATGTTCAATTAAATTTTTAAATAATAAATTCATAAATTGAAGATATTACAAAATGAACAAATAGATTTATGATAAGTCCAAAAAAATGAGGAATATATAAAAAAATTTATTAATAAAAAGATTTTATAGTTGTTTTTCACTTTCTGATGTTCATAAATACTGAAATAAATAGAAATAGTTTTGTTGAAATTTATATTTTATAAATATAATAATGTAAATTTATTTTTTTAGATCATTAATACATATTCTAAAGCTGAGACATTAGTATATTTAATGTTTCTAGCTCCTGGTCTACTAAATAATGCTTGAAATTTTACTTCTAAAATGTGAGTGGATTAAAATTTCATTTTATTAGTTAAAAGGATGGTTTATAGAAAATATTAAATGAATTTATTTATAGTTTTTTAATTGGGTTATTATTGAAATTTGACTCATTTTATCGAATTAAACTACCATAGACATTTTTAAATAGTTTTATTCATATGTTTGTTTGTCAATATTAACAAAGATATAAAAATAGAATCCTTGTAATTTACTTCCATGAACTAATCCTTCTTGATGGATGTAAATGATCATGAAGTACATGTTTTGTATATCTTCTCATCATAAGTAATAATGGTATATTATGTAGAAGATTTCATGGAAGAAGGGTAGAGTGTAGTTGTTCACAAACAAAAAATAGACCTGTTAAATATAGGTGATAAAGTTGATAATTTGACCTTTGAAATTGAATCCCTTAAATAATAATAAATTGAAATATTTTTCCATCATCATAATGAAATTATTTGAACTTCAAGGGTTAATTAAGTAAAATATGTAAAAATTGGTTGTGATAATGAAATGATTTAAAGAAAACGTTATTGTATGTGTGGTCACCCATTAACATGCCAACTTCCTATATTATTAGTTATTTAGTTCCAGTATTATGGATCTGTTATCATATTTAAATTTAATTTCATGAATGAGTTGTTTTTTTTAAAGTAAATGTAATATTTTTTGTATTTAAATTCATCCATTAATATACCTATGTATTTTGTTTGTCTATATTTTTCATATATTATCATTAATAAATTTATTTTTCAATATGAATCATTACAAATATATGTTCTATAGTTACTTTTACTTATTTAAATGATAGGATGGAAAAATAATAAGTGATTCACTTATTAAAGTTTACTTCTAGTTGATGCTCCATCAACCAAGTAGAGAGAATCAGCATGCCTCGTGATCAGTCAAATTCTATCCATACAGTATATGGGATTCACTCTATCTCCCTATCATAGGAATCTGGATCACTACCAACCTATTCACTATGTTCCACACATGGGAACCTTGTAGAAAGGGGATAGGTGGTCACTCCTCTTTCCTCATGAGGATATCAAAGGGACATGATTATACGTACAAATTTTAATGTGAATAAAATTATTCCACTTTTTATACTAATAAACCATTTATTCAAATTTGATGGAATTAATTTTACTACTAAGACAAACATTGGTAGTTCATATTTTTGGAATCATAAGAAATTAAAGATAGTTTTCACCTTTAATTGTTATGGGGTCCCCGTATTTGATTATGTGGGAATATTTTTTCATATCCTAGTCTCATTATAAACCGTGCTAGTGACCCTTACCATTATATATTCTAATTGGATTAATATATATCTATTATAAATGAATATTGTATTTTATTTTCAAATATATCTAAATTTAAAACATAATGCATAAATTATATTTCAATATTTAATTAAAATATATTATTTAAAAAAAATGCATTTTCATCCAGTTTACTTTCATCTTTGTTATCACGTGAGTGCGGACATTAAAAATTTGGGTTAAGAAATGTAAATATTTTTAATGAAGATTATGGAATGAGTTCAAGGATAAATCATTGAACACTCAAAATATGTATGATAAGGTACCTAGAGAGGTACCTGAAGATTACTAGGGAGTTTTTGTTTTGAAATTCATCACGGTGAGAACAATATGGAATTAAATAATATAGCATTATATTAATATACATTTAAAAATATACATGTATATGAAATACTAATGAAATTGTACACATTACTATTTAATTACATGTTATTTATATTTTTATGTTTCATGAAAAATGTATCTAGTTCAGGGAAACAAATAATCCCATACACTATTAGTTCAAAGAGTTTTTCAAGAAATGGATCTACTATAGTTATAAATTCAATATTTCAGATATTTATATGATAATATTTTCTATTTCACATATTAAAATTTCGATATCTCTTTTTAATTTATAAAAATCACTTAAATCACCATGTATCTCATATGGAACATTGGTTGAATATAAAAATGAAATTCAATGAGAGTTATGTAAATGATCCTGCTAAATATGTTAGGGTATAAATTTACATAACTAGAAAAAGATCTTATGACTAAAGTTTAGAACCATGGTTGTGAAAAAAACCATGGTAATTGGGTATAACCGTGGATTATGTATACTCATAGATTAAACCACAATAGTATACTATATATATATACAGTTTAAATTATGGCATTATCAATGTATAGAGATAGGTCAATCATGGAAATTAGAATCTAATACCATGATTTAAACCATAGTAATGGATTTCTACAACGATGGTTTAAACCATGATAATTGATATTTATAACCACATTTTAACTATGGAAATTAATTTCTATTAAAATAGTTAAGATCGTGGTGGTTAATTGATATTTTCTTGTTTCAAAACAGGAAAATGGTTTTAAACTGAAAACAAAAAATTCACTAGAATACCATTTATAAAAAATTATATCCAAAATACACTACAGTCATACTGAAAGACCCATATGGGTGTCGTTATTTACCAATGGTACTAATCACAATATAAAACTTATAAAAACTCAAACTATTATACTCAATTAATTTAATTATAGTATTTAAGTAGGTTTGAGGTCGAACCCACAAAGAGATAGAATCATTTTATTAATGTTCATAAAATAAATATTTCATTTAAATTGAATAAAGGATTGAATAAAAGATGGGTTTTATTTATTTTGAGAAAATAAAATACGAAATAAATTATGATTAATTGATTTCAAATTAAATTTGGAAGGTATGTTAGGGTTTGGTTATTTTAGGGTTTAGGTGAAACCAAATTTTTATAAAAAAATTAATTTATCAATGTTTGGTGTCAAATCCAATATTAGGGAGACCCAATGATCATTTTATCCTAACCTTGACCCGAAAATATACTTTTTTTCTATTAATATTGATAATTATTTTTCCTAACCAAGTTTCTCTAAATACATTTTTTACACCTAGTTTCCCTAAATGAGAAACTTTTCATCCCATGATTCAGGCTAACAAATTGAGAAATTTATAATTTTTCTTTAAGATTCACATACCAATATTCATGATAAAAGTAAAATAAATAGAGTGTAAATTTATTAAAAAATTAAAAAATTAAAAAATGCATGAATAAAGAGAAATGAATAAATCAAGCAAAACCTTCCCCCTTCAGCCACATAAACCTCGAAGAAGGTGGGTTTACCCAATCAAACTAGTGATGAGATTTAGAGGGAAGGATAAAATAAAAGGAAGTTATAATGAAAATAGAGATGAAACTGGTGAGGACCCCACATGAGGCAGTTTCTCGCTCTAAGATTTGGTCTTTGAGATCTACTTAACAGCAGCACCTACATCCTTATTTATAGTCTCAAAATCTCTTTATGATGTAATTAATCGTAATAAATATGGTTAAAAAGGTGTTCATAGGTTCTTATAGAGTCTAAAAACATGTCAACACTTCAATATATTCTAGATCTGGCCTTTTTAGGATTGTCCTGATATTTACATCATGTGTACTAATTGCACCAGGAATAATGATTATGCCATGTTTAATCTATTTTTCATATGTAATATGTTCACCTTGTGTAATAGTTTCACAATGTGTAATATTTTCACCATGTGTAAATTTAAATAGAATGTAATATTTACTTAGTATGTAATATTTACACTGCCTTTAAATTTCCAACTTCACCTCTTTTATTCTGGTTCAACCTCTAAAAGCATCCCATTAACATCATTCCTCATGTAAATCCATCTTTAAGTTAATATAATGATTATCTCCACTAATATTTATCATCTTTTATATCTCTTATCATCCTGAAATATAGGAACAAAAAATCAGGAGCACATGTATACCTTAAAAATAAAAATCAACAAAATTAGTGCATTTTATTATAAAAAATGTATACAATAAATGCATATATCAAATCCCCCCACAATATAAAAAATAATTATACTCAGGTATAGAAACTAAATATACTATAATGGCCAATTAAAATACTATAATGTAATTTTGAATGTAAAAAATATTTACTGAACAGAATTTAAAATACTTGAACAGTACATGTAGAAAATTTATCAACACCTTATTATTTATATAATATAAATAAACCATGTATTTTAATTTTCCTCTTTTGAAATACCAAATCCTTTTAATTCAACCATTTTCATTTTTCAATTTATAATTAATAAATATTCCTTTTTTAATATACCACATAATAATATTTCTGCTCATCATCACGGTGTGAAGGAATTGAGTGATGAACGTACCTAAATTACATTTCACTTACCATAGGCTTAAAATAAATCTATAATCTTTATTATATAACGATAAAATCACAGATAATCATTATGGATTCACTGCTTCAGAAAAAACGAGTTTTTGGTTTAGTCCAGGTATGTAAATGTTTTAAATCATGTAAGGCTCAATATGAGGTTATTCCCTAGAGAACTTTTCATGGTAATAAAAAACAAGTCAATGGAAGTCTCCTCTTCACCATGTATCTCAGTTCAAGATCTTAATGGGATGGGTGGAAATAAATAAAACAACATTTTCTTTTCTTTTCTTTTTCTAATGTTTATGCAAGGGTCAATTCTCACATCAACCACCCAAACCCAAATAAACTCCTCTCTACACTATTTATAATTATTATAAGAATATCCTCGGTAATGAAATGGTCATTTTTTAATTAACCTAAATTTACCCCAATTTTTTGTTTGATTTTATTTTTATTTTAATAGGGTTTGAAATAAATACAATGAATGTTTCTTTACCAAATCTAGGGAAATCCCCCCCCAGACACATTCATTACAAAAAATTAATCCCTTAAACCAGTCACCATTTCCCCACTCTTATTTTTTTATAATCATAAAAATAATTTAGAGAAAGTAAATAAAAGATAATATTGTATTCTAACATGGATCTTCCTTATAAATTTTGTTCAATGATTATATGGGATATAAAATTGATTAATGTAAGGTGAGTCTCAGGATAAGGAAAAACAAAAAAATTCCTACGTCATATTAAAATTGATTCTTTTCATTTATATATTTGATCAAATGAGAGGAAGGTTCTTGAAGGGAACATTCCTGAGTTTCACAATAAATATACTATATAAATAATAGGAAATATTGAGATCAGAGGATATCTCAAGAAAGAGATGAATGGTTGAGAAAATCACTCTTGTAAATTAATGTGAAATATTAAATATCTTAATAAAAATATCAAAAATTAAAAGCAACTAAAAATATAATAAAAAATTCAAATACAATGATAAACATGCTCTCCTAAATAATGATTTTCTAAATCTTAATCCACATTTTTATAAACTAATTCCTTTACCATTTTTCTTATTCATATTTAATAAAAAACTTGAAATCTTGGAATTATAATTATTCTAGTTAGTTTATTTATTCTAGTTCAATTGATTATATAATAAATCAAGTGTGGGAATAAAATTGGAAGTTAATTCCATAAAGCAGTTTAATGAAGGGAATATATTAGAAAAATTATGAATTAAAATTCTTACTCCCATTTTGTGAGTTTCTTGGAAGTTGGACGTGTAGGTTATTATACCATATTCTTTATGTGGGAGGAATTCATGATGTTTATTTTGATGATTTCGTAATGTGAATTTGGATCATGATGTGTAATGGTTCTATATATTTTATACTTCTGTATACTGATTTATTTTCCAGTGCATTTTTCCTGGGGATGAAAAAATAAAAATCAAACGAAAGTGAATTCCCATCCAATAATTCTTTAAATAATAGTGGCAATTGAAATAAATTAATAATATAAAATAAAATCCTAATAAATCAATAAATAAAAATTCCTATAAACTAATAAAAATTCAGTTTTCTCCTTGTAGATTCCATTTTTTTAGTGGTTATTTAGCTCGACCATACTAGGAACATCTAATTGTAGTGGGTAATAGAGATAATTGTATTGTGTTCACACAATTTTGACACTGAAATTTATCTGGATTAGATTGAATTATCCTTGTTGAAATTGGTGTGGAACTTGGAGATGGTGACCAGAGTCTGAATATTATGAATACTACCAAAAAGATTTCAAAATCTATTTGTACTCAGTATAATTTGATTCATTAACTATAAGTTTTATGAGTTGAGATTCTTTATTTGGGATCCACAACCATCTCTTCAACTTCTTATGTTGTTGTTCTTTCTTTGTGTTCCTCTATATAGTCATTATGGGGTGGGGCTAGTTTTTTTTATTTTTCTTATGACTCTCCAATGTATTTTTAATGTTTTATTATAAATTTGGTATTTATCTCTTTCTCTAATTATTATTCTTATTTTAGCTATGATCATAGTTTTTAGTGTAAAATTTGTATCATCTCAGCAGCCGAGGTTTCTTGTTTTTGATTTTCATCTCCTTGTTCAGTTTCTATTACTTTTAGTTTGATGATGTTTTTTCAGACCACTCAAATTATTAATCATGTTTACACTCTTCATAATATTATAAATAGAAAAAATCAAGGGAATTAGGGGTAGGATGAATTTCAGCTTCATAAGTGATACCTACCTATAATTCATTTTCGATGATTCATTTCTCATGATGCACCTCTTTGAGTTATAGCTCCAGTCTCAGGGGTGTTGTGAATCTAATGCTTTGGTATGATAGGGGTCACTAATTGGATTTATTTTCTGTCCTTCTAACTTCATTGATTATTTGTGTCATATCCTCCGGTACGAAGGAGAACCTATTGTTTGTATACATCATACCTCATAGCTTTTACATCAAAACCAAAAATAACTAGTGAAGTAGATAGTCAAATTTAAATAAATAAAAAGACTATAAATTAAAAAAAACAAAAAAAAACTAACTTGTAATTTTATCAATTTTTTTCTAGTTTTAACATACCCATAATAGAATTGTTATTTACATATGCATCTAATAAAAATAAAAAAATTATAAAAAATCAACCTATTCTACTCAATTAATTAAAATATAGTATTTAGTCAAGTTTGAGGTCAAACCCAAAGAGATGATGAATTATATTATTTTGGTTGTTTAAATAATTTATTTTATTAATTTTAATAATGTTTTTAAGGAAATATAGGAAGGATTTATTTTTTGAAAATGAAATATGAAAGAAAATAAATTTGATTTATTTGAAATTATATTTAGAAGGTGTTCTGGGGGTTTTTTAGTTTCAAGGTTCATGTGTAATTCAATTTCTATAAAACAATTTTATTATTCCATTTTTAGTGTCATAGTGGATATGAGGGAGATCCAATTGTCATCATATCCCCTGCTCGATGTGGAAATACCCTTTTTTCCTTCAAACTATTAATTTAGGCTCTTTACCAAGTAGATTTTGTCTTGATTCTATTTTTAACCATGTCTTCCCTAGATGAAACAATTTTCACAAATTGATTTAGGGTATGAAATTTCATAATTTATAATGTTTTTTTCAGATTAAAATACAATTTATTATCCTAAAGGTAAAATAATGTGAATCTAAATTGATTTGATAAGAAGTAGAAATAAAAAATACATGAATAAAGAGAATGAAATAAATCCATGGACACCTTCCCCTTTAGCTACATGACCCTGGAACAAGGTAGTTTTACCATCTCACCCAGGTGATGAGAGAATAATAGAAAAGGAAAAAATAAAAATAAATTATAGTGAAAATTATGATAAAACAGTTGAGGGCCCTACAAAACGAAAATTATTACTCCAAGCATTGGTGTATGGGATCTCCAGGATAGTAAGTGCCTTTTACTCTATTTTATAGTTCTATATGGGTGTGTTATATAATTAATGGCATTAATTAAGGGTAAAACGGTGGTCATAGGTGGTTCCCTGGTCATAAAACATGTCAAAACATCATGATATTTTAAATTTGGCCTATTTTTCATCTCGAATTTTACACCATGTTTAATGATTACACCACATGTAATGATTAAACCATATGTAATTATTACACCATGTGTAATATGTTCACCACATGTAATATTTTCACCACGTTTAATCTATTCACCATATGTAATCTATTCACTACATGTAAATTTATAGAGAATAAAATATTTAAATGTCCTATAATATTTTTACAGCTTCTAAAATTCGAAATTCACCTCTATTCATTATGTTCAACCACTGAAAGAATCACATTGACATCATTCATCATGAGAATATATGTTGAAGTAGATATCATGATCTTTTCCACTCCTTTTTATCATCTCTAACAACTTATTTAATTTTAAAAAATATGAAGAAAACACCTGGTCTACAGGCATGCCTTAATAATAAAAATCATCAGAATAAATGAATTTTATTTTCAAAAATGTGTACAATAAATTCACCTATCACGTACCATTTACACAAAAATCCAAAAAAAAAACAAATACCAATAAATTTGTACACTAAATATAAAATATTCATCTAATAATCAATAAAAACCAACCAATGGATGGATATAGATATATGTAGAATGTCAGTAATCTCGCTCAATAGTGTCATATGAATCCTCATCATTTTTGACACCGATGTCAATATGTGTTCCACCAACACCACAATTATTTACACTATAATCACTGCCATCAACACTATTATCATCTCTGTAATTTTCAGCATCTCCACTAGTATTATCAGTAATAGATACACAATCATTTCCATTCTCATAAATTAAGTGCATAAACGATAAACATAAATCCATTAACATTTCATCCTCTAGATGATATGATGATCATATAGCATATATCACTTTGAAAAATTGGTTTTGATTTTTTTTCTTTCTATTATTAAGACACTTTTAAAACTTATATGTTTTCTCTCTCAGTGGAGGAATTTATCTACTCTTGGCTAACCAATCATATAGTGCTTCTATAAGACTCCATACCTAAAGAACAATATTTAGATGTCCTAATTTTCTCTCTTGGATTACAATAAACATTTCCATTATGCTCATCACCTAGTACCTAATTTAAATGACAAAATTTTCAAAATATTTCAGGTTCGGTATCAAATAGAGATTGTAGAGAATCCTATAAAAGGATTATCAATTTTATTATATAATAAAAAAATAATTTAAATATGAATGAAAAGTATAAAATATAAAAAACTAGAAAATTATTTGATTAGAAACAATTATTCTAGAAAAAAAACACTAATATCAAGTTCAACTATGTTAAATGGGTCTCATAATCATTACACACACCAGTTAATTTATAATTAAAAGTATATTACCTTACATAGAAATTCACTACACAATAAATTTTTTTTGTCATCCATAGAATATGACCCATAAAATCAGCTATCTTTACCAGATTTTGGAATTCAAAAAAAATTCCTTATATAATAAAACATGAATAAAATCAAATAAATAAAATTTCAGAATAGTATATAGAACCTTGTGTAACTCATTCCTCATACAATTAATCCATTGAATTCACTTAATTTAGTGTACAATAAAAATTGAATGAAAAATATTCCTCCCGTAAAACAATTAAAAAGCTTAAATATAACATCCATCCAATGGCCTGAAGGCCATCGTTTTTTATTGATTTTGATAGTCCACCTTTAAATGGGTGAGGTGGAACCCTTACAATTCCCATAGGTATAAGTATTACAAGGCCCGTATGCCTTAGAGGAATTCATTTCTCGTAGGCTTAAAACATTACATAAAACCAAGGCTAACTACTTGGAAGTGCTCCTCCCCATCATCTTCATCATGAGATCAACTCTCCACCTTCGCATGGAGGTTCGGCTCGGCTATCCCATGCAAGCATAGTCTTATCCCAATGGCAGGTGCCATACCCTCTCATTCTTTCAATCTGTGTAGCTTCTTCTATGGGGAAAACTCCTTTCTCATCCTCTTATAGAGCCTATTCCTTATAGGTTTTCTGGTTTGAATTTTCAATTATGGTAGCACAAAGGCCTTGAGGTGGTCTGAAGGCCTTACTGGACTGAAGGCTTGGGTGGACCGAAGGTTATAAAGTACACAGGGACCAAATCGGTGGCCTGAAGGCCCAAACAGGGAAAAATTCCCAGTTTCTACAGTTCCAAATAGTGCCTGCTACAATATTTCACAGTTCGGACAATAGTTCCTGCTATCGTACTGCTAATTGTACTGCTATAGTACCTGCTACAGTACTTCAATAGATAAATTTATAATTTTTCATAAAATACCCACATTTGATTCAAAATTTAATATTTTAAGTATTTTATAAGAGAATGGAATATAAAAAATCAAGAAAATGGTGTTTAGTGTTGACATGATATGGAATTAGTTCTTGAGAATTTAAACATGCAACATGTAAGAATGTAACTATAGAAACAATTTATGATATACCGTAAAAATGGTAAAGGGAATATATAAAATATAGAGGATAAATGATGTAATAAAAAATCTACAATATTAGAATTAAATAAATGAATCAGGAGATATGGAACATTTTTTTTAAATGAAACTATGTAATTAGAATTTTTTATAATGAAATTTCATTAAAAAAAGACTTCATGAGAACTGTTATAGGTTGATGTAATAAATTTAAAATTATCTTAAAATCAATGGAGTATTATATAGTGTTATATGTATTGAAGTGGTATATATGATAATAATTATGCCAAAGTAAAAATTCATTAAGAAATACGCAGAGGTGGAAAATGTTTTAACATTAAAAAATATTTATTCCAATAAAAATTAGAGAGGAAATATTAAAATACTTTTGTTATATGGTTCTCATATATACATAAAATAATTATGAATGGATATAAATAGTTTTTAAAAATAGTTATATAATAGATTATTTTTTTTAAACATTTCATGTCTTTTACATGAAATAAATATAATTAATGAAATCAAATGAGGGTCGAGATCACATAAAATATCAAAAAAAAATTAAAAAATTTAAAACATTCATATAATGTTTCCTAGGTTTCTCAATTCATAGTTAATTCTTCACTATTTTTTTATTGGTACAAAACAATGATGGTCGAGGAACCCATCCATAAAAATATAATTCCTATTTCCAAATGAAAAATAAACATAAACAAATGAAAAAATAAATACATATTCAATGGTAAATGATATATTAACTATAATAGTTCATTATCTTTCATGGAAGTGTTCTCAAATGTATAAATATATTTCATGGTGATCATATTTCATATGTTCTTTATAGAATATTCCAATTAGTAAAAAAAATATAACAGCATTTTAGTAAGTCATAGGGAATAAAACACCTCCATTTCAGCTTAATTATTCAATGATTTTGAGACATAACTCAAATAACCAGGTTTGGGAAATTTCATGAAACTAAACCCACTCAAAATGCCCAAATTTAAATTCAATTAATAGGACAAATGAATAATTCAAATCTACTTGGAAACTTAAATCATAGAATCTAATCAACCAAAAAAGACACCACCAACCAATGTAAAAAATAAGTTACTCCATTTTTTATACCATCATTATAGATAAAAATTATATATATATATATATAATTTATTTTATTAATAAAATTTAACAAGTGAAATATATCGATGAATATTTGAGAAATATCAATTAAGTTCAATTGGGTTCTATTTTTTTGGATTTTTCATTACATATTCTGTATGAGTATGTAGTTTTGATTTTTACACATAACTGGTATGTCATAATTATTGTTTAAATTTGTTAAAAAATGCTAAGTGGTATCAATTTTAATTTTCTAATGATGTATATTAATGTGTGAAAATAATTTAATTGATTTTTACATAAAATTTCTAAAACATAGTGTGGTAAATATGTTTTCTAAAATAAACTAATACATTCATTTCTGATACAATTTTATAGATTTTAAAATAATGGGTATCCTTAGAAATGGTTTCATGTGTATTTTAAAGTATTTTTATAGTAGTTTTTATTAATGAAAGATTTATGAGTTTTTCATCGATTTTGGAAATGTTTATGCTTTCGACGAGAAACATGTGGTTAATTTTAAATAATAAAAATATATTGGTTTCATGTAAAATATTTTATGAGTTTAACTAATTTATTATTTCATTGTTCTTTCAACCATGGTTGTAGTGACTAACATTGTATAAAGTATATTTTTGTTTCATTGAATAGTGTAGTTGAATTATTTTCTTTGCTAAGAATTATTGTGATTTTATTTTGTATAAATTATTGAGGGAGAGAGGTATGATTGATTCAATGATGCTACGAAAAAGTGATAGGTAGTGTATTATTAGTAATAGGAAATATATTGGTTGGGTATGATTCAGGAATTATTATCTTTAAGATGAATTTATTCCTCATTACTTGTGAATGTGTGAGGTGATTTATCATACATGTGAGAATAAGATCTTGAGAAAAACCATGGGGGTTATCCACTTTCTCTTCATGGTTTTATTTATTTTAAACATACGTGGATTTTTGTTTTATATAGGTGTAAGGGGGTGTATTAGATCATATGTTGTATACCATTTGAAAAATACATATGTGATAGTTCACTTTTTTTACACTTAATGTGTAACACCCTGATATTTTATAAAATAATTTTTTTGAATAACGTAAAATTTATATATTATCTCGTTCTATATGAAACACTAAGTTTAAACATACAACTAAAAACTATTAATATTATTTTTTATAGAAGACTCTTATTACCAAGTAATTTGGCATGGAGGAATAATTACGAATAAACACATTTTAAAATGTTATGTATAATGGTTTTATATAATTAAAACATATTTATAATTATTTAATTAATTTTAAATAATGTCCTCATCTTTTAAAAAAAGATATTTTCTCCAAAAAATGTTTTTGTATTCATTTTCTTAACAATAATAAATTTAATTCGTAAACATTTAAGAAATATATTTTTAAAAATAAACTTATTATTTGAAATATTAATTTAAAACTTTTCTTAGGGTGAATTTTATGTATTTTTTTTAAATATTAATTTGTCGATGAGTAGTGAAAAATATTAAATTCTATTGAAAAGTGACTTTTCACTTAAAGAATTTTTATGGATAATTTTTTTCATAAAATGGTTTTGGAAGTAAAATTAATTCAATTTTATATAAATTAATCATATTTATGTTATTGGAATAATTTTCCTATTGAACATTAATATAAAAACATTTTAAACTTTTGAACCTATTCTCTTTCGAAAAATGCATAATGGTCGTATATGCGGGTTAAATTTTTAAATTAAAATTTCCTAATTATGTCAATGGGATTTTAAAAAATGAATTCAATATTTTGAATCAAAATAAATTTTAATATCTAATAAGGCTAACATGACTTTTTACCAAAATAAATTGTAAAAATAGTAAAATTAATTTAAAACTGTTAAGGTAAAATATTAGTTTATTGAGGGGTTAGACTAAAATGATAAAGGTGAAAATGAGAAAATATTCTTAAAAACAATTTATGGAAATATTTTCACTTTATCATGTCTAATTATCTATAATGGTTAATCAAAGATCCTTTTCCATGTTAAAAATGGGGGCATACCTTTTTCTTTCCCAAAATTACATGTTTTCCACTCACCCAACTTATAAAAGGTCATCCCTTATCTTTTCCTATTTACACATCCAGAACCATTTGGGTCAGAATCAAACTACAAAAATAATATCCTTAATTCCATGCTCTCATAATTGAACCCTTATTTTATCATAAATTCAAACTAGGAAGGCTTATGGGGAAAACTTAAGGATGTAAACCGAAGATTAGGTAACATTATTCAACGAGCTTTTTTATTTTATTTCTTCCCCCACCTAATTCAATTATTATCAAACAATAATGATATAATAACTTCTATATATTCAATATACATATATGTTTTCATTTTATTTTTATTACCAACAACCATCTCTACTTCAATAAAATGAGACATGAAATCATCATTCGTATATAGGGCGAACTACCACCTCACGAACTGATATTATTAATTATCCATCAAAACCTCTCATGAATCAATATAATATTGTATTAAATGATTATATATGAAATTTATTATACTATTATACTTATTTACTTGTTATACCATGTATAACTTCTTGAATTGCATTTTTTTTAATTCACTAACGTCGATCCTGTGTACAACAAACTACCACCTCATGAAGCTATGTGATTCGTTCATGATTTACATAGAAGGTAGTAAGGAAGTGATTGATAAAAATATGTGATATATATGAAATAAAAATCATTTGATATTTATAATAAGTTACTTAACTTTCTTTATTTTAACCCATCAATAAAATTGAAATAGTATTTATGCATACGTACTCCCTACCATCTCCATGAAAAATGTATGTTGTTTTCTACATCTAAAATTTATATATTACTGTAAATATTCATAATGAATATATATTATATTTATATAATAGATAAAATTATGCATATGATGTAACCATGATCAAATTAATTAAAAAAATAACATTTCAAAACAAACACAAAAAACAAAGTAGTCAATGCTCAAAATGTAACATTAACTTGGAATTGTTAATAAATGAGTAATAAATGATCATAAGTAAATTATATATGGTATGATATATAAATAATGGTCCTTTAATATATGTTTAATAAAATTATATTTACTATATAGGATGTTTTAATGTGTATGAAAGAATTCAAATCTTAATGTAAAGTATTTTTATCTCAATTTTCCTCTTTTCAGACATATGTTATATTATGCACCTATCTTATTTTAGGACATGTATATAAATCCCCTTTTACATGAAATTTAATTATTTTTTTTTATTTTCATGATAATTTATGGTTAATTTTATTTTATTATTTCATGGGCCATATGATTAAAATTTAACAAAGTGGTGAGGATTTTGTATTACAATCTCTTCGTTTATCGAGATAGATCATGATTATCCTTCTATTGATGAAATATTATGAGATATCTCTAAATAACCCCATTAATTTTAATATACTCTGATTATTTCATGAGAATACATTTTTTACCTTCATTTTTATCTCTTTATGTACTTAAGTGTTCGAAATGTTGTTTTTAATAAATATTCTCATTGTTTATCTCTTTGATCAGAATCCTTTTTCCTTCAAATACCATATTTTCAAAAAAATCAAAAAAAAAGTTTATAATATTTTCCAAATGAATTATTAAAGTCATATTACCCATTTTTTCATTATACCAAATTTTTTTAAGGGTAGTATCTTGAGGTTTTCCAAATAATTAATGTTTGGCTTTCTCTAAATATGTGAAAGAAATCGTTATTTTAATATACATAACATGAATGGAAAATTCTTGGAAAATAACCATTATTTTATTTTAGGTATCATTTATATATTCTAAAGGTTATTATCAAATATAATTATTTCCATAGTGTTTTTTAAATTGGTAATTTTAAAAATGGAAATTTTTAAATAAAAGATATTTTCTTAAACAAATTTTTCAAGTGATTTTTCATTCTAAATCTTTTTCCATTTATGATGAAATCCCTTCATTATTATTATAAATTAATTGGTATATGATCAATTGATACCATTATTATTTTTTCTATTAATTTTATATTTTTAATATGATAAGATATTTATGAAAAATGACTCTCTTCCACGATTTATACCCTGATAAAATTCTTATGAAACCTGATTTTTTATGGGTTATGGCTTCATAAAATGTTGAAATGATTATGAAAAATATTTATTTTACATATGTTATGTGATTATGAAATTTTTATAAAACACATTTAATTTTGTGGGTTCTAATATGATCAATATTTTATGATCTTACGGAACTTATATGGATGATTTTCATTGTGTGATAGGTGGGACCTATATCTTTCTTTAATTAATTAGGTAAATATTGGTATCTCATGAAATAAACAAGACCAGAATGGGGAGTGAAACCAATTTAGTAAGGGACTCTATCCCATATGATAGTATATGGAGTGACCCCTGGATACCATGATGGTTAAGGGAGTGCACCCAATCAACTATCAGAGTCTTAACAATAGGCCTTGAACTACTATGAAAATTATTTTCTTTGATTATGTTTATGAAAAAAACATTATGTATTATACCAATTGTATGCTCTCATGGTTCAGGTTCTTTTATTCCACTATCATTCATTTCTTATTAACTTCCAATATTTATTCCATAACTCAAATTTATGATATATGAAATTTAAGTCAGAGTTTTTGAATGTTATTATCATGTTATCATACCCTTATACTAATGATATATTGATTTATCTACTATTTACCCTTACTAAGCATCTTTGATCACCCATTATTATGTTTCCTATCCACATGTAATGATGGAAATTATTATGTAAAATATTTCTAAGAATGGTTACTGTTATAATGAAAATAATGGTAGATGATGCTGATCAGTTATGGACCTCTATTTTATTTGTCCATGTTTCCAAAGGTATTGTACCTTTAAGATCCTCCACCTTGTTTTTGTGAAATATAATGAATATTTAACTAAAAAGATATAATATCTATGTGTGATAAGTTTGGGTCTTCATATTTTTTATTATAGCCTATATTTATTTAACTATTGTAAATTTTCATATGAAAAATTTAGTGATAACTCTAAAGATATGTATAAGGATAGTTCTGAGGATATGTATAAGGAAAATTCAATGTATAGGAAAATTACCTGGAATTTTGGTAAAGGAAAGATGGAGTGGTTTCCAAAAAATTAAATCCATGTTAGGATAATATAATTTTATGTGGATCTGAAATAGAGGTAACTAGGGGTAATAAATCTAAAAAGGGAACATTGTGTTGGACTCGATCAGGACCTAGTTCATGAAAACGGGACTTGTTACACACTTGGTTTGACCATCCCAGGGGGTATGCTTTAGAAATAAAAAACACATTATGAACCATCATTTTGGATTTATATAGGCGATGAATAGGAATGGACTAGGATCAACCTAAGGATTCATAGATTAAAAATATGTTCCATGATTTATACATATTATAGGTTATTTTTTAGGATTATGTGGTTTCCCACTTTGATGATTTTTTCTTACATTGTTATTTTTGGTTTTTTGAAATGGATTGAGCCTGAACGAACCATGTCAATAAGGAGAGTGAAAGAAAATGAAATGATTTTTCTCATGATAAGTCCTGCATTGTAGGAGACAGAACGAGAAATATCACTGGTATACTCACACTGCCTTCCCAATATATGAATCTTTATGAATATCCTATGAATAATGGAATGGAAATTTTTTTATTAAGTCATTCCTGATGTAACATCCACCTTCTTTATGTTGTTCTAATGATCCACTAGTTTCTTAAAAATTTATTAGTACCAAAGAAAATATATTTTTCATTCTAAGGTATTAATATCATGAAAAAGTAATTTTTGATGTCTATAATTTGGAAGGTGTAGAAAATCAATGGCGGACACTCATCAAGAACACAATGGAACATGATGAAATTTAATCCAAAGATTCTGACACGTTTAGAATATTAATTTTCAATAAATAATTCCCTCGTATCCTTTTTATAATAATGGAGAAACAATCATTGAGCTAAATTATAAGGATGTTTAATGTTTTGGTGCCTTTGAGGAAAATGTTACAAGGCTTCTGAGGTATGCCAATGGAATTATCATCCAACCTGAATGTAAGGATGATCTATTATTTAATGTCTTAAACACAATTATTTGAAGGGAGTAACACATATGAGACTTCATTAGATATCAAGAAATCATTGTATGTTCTCTCATGGGGTAAATGGAAATCAAATTAAACCATTAATCTCATAGTTTTTACAAGAAATGGATGATGTAGTTCAAAGGAAACTATAAAATCCATGGAGATAAGAATATTATATTTTCTTCATACTCAAAGAGGTGAGTAAAACTTGGTGGAAATTATCTTAAGCGTACTATTAAATTTTTTATGTGTGGGAAGGATGTTTATCCAGAAACTGATTATTGATGTGATGGGAAGATGTTAGGTAATGATGTGAATAAAGAGAAAGTTGCACATAATAGACCGCTTGAATTATAGTGATTTAAATTTAAGGATTATGATCACTATATTAAATAGCTCCCAATGATAAGGTTAATAATGCTGATCTAAAGAATCAACCTCTTAAGATGAGGGACAAGTGGAAATCTCATTCAAGTACTATTTATGATAGGTTTTGAAATAGTAATGTGTTTAACGGTGCACTTAGAATCCACTATAGAAATACTAATGTATTATTTGACTCTATATCTACACATTTCATCATATCTGAAGAACTTTCTAAAGGCTTCAAGATTCCAACCAAATGATTAGATATAGAATTAGCAGTAAAAATCACTAGTGGAATGATGATTGAATCGCATGTAAATTATTCCTATCTAGTTAACATTTATTAGAATGTAATTATTTGAAATATTTCCATCCCTATATAGTTAAATTTAACATTATATTAGGCATGTATTGGATTTCTCTACATAAATTCAACAATAATTGTCAATGAAGGGAAGTCACTCTTCATTTTCCAAAAAAATAATATGATTGACTATCAATGTGATGATTATTATGAAATTTTTATGGATATCACATCCATTTTATGGGTCTGGATACCCATTTACAAGGGGTGTTTATCTCAGTTGGTTGGGGATAAACTGTACATCAATGAATTAACAATTATTCTGGAAGTTTGTGTTGTCTTTAAAAAATAGTTACCTAGTCTTACAATAAAACATGATGCTTGGTTTTCAATAAAACTCATACCTAGTTTCATGCTGATTTCAAAGACTCCCTATAGAATGGACCTCATTGAGTTTAATGGAATTGAGGAAGAAACTCCCGGAAAACCATGGTAGGGGGTTCATTTGGCCATGTATTTCATCTTCGGGTGAAACGTTTTTTATAATAAATATATATTGATTAATGAAACTCTATATTGATTATTAAGAGACAAATAAGATCAAAAAAAAGAACAAGTATCCTTGACCCTATACTTTATAACTATTTGATCAACTATACAAAAATAAATGCATTTCCATGATTGATATTCTTTCTAGATATCATCAATTTATGGTCAAGATGGATTCTATATTAAAGGAAACATTCCATATAGGTGTGAACACTATGAATATATAGTGATTTGATTTGGTCTTTCCAAAACCCCCACTGTAGACATGGATTTAATGAATAGAGTCTTTAGAGATTTCCTTGATTGGTTTGTTTTTGTCTTTATAGGTAACATTATTATATATTCAAATAGATATTGGGAGCAGAATAATAACTTTAGAATTATAATAAATACCCTAATAAAGGAGAAAATATATTAATTTATTTAAAAAAACATGATTTTTGGATGAAGATGTATTCATTTTTAGGTCATATAATCTCAATAGAGGGTATATCAGTAAATCCATCAAAGATGTAGTCTATTTAATGTTGGTCAAAACCAACTATAGTGACTGAGATCTATGGTTTTTTTATATAGATATTATCGATAATTTTTGGAGAATTTATCATGACTATCTAATCCACTCATAATTTTAACTAGTAAGGGAGTCAAGTTTCTATGAAAAAAGTAATTAGAGGAATATTTCGAAGAATTAAAGATAAAATTTGTCACCGTGATGGTTCTAGGTGTAGCGGAAGCATTCTATGAGTCATCCTAATTTTTCTTTCATGATTTATGATAAATAATAGATCTAAATTATGATAAATTCCAATATCAATGGAATTAATGAAAAGAAAACAGACAATGGTTAAAACTAAAAAAACCCTAGGGAGGATCATCACATATTATTTATAATTAATTTAACTAATTAAAGAAATATGTTGAGATAATTATTTCTTAGTTGAGGTATTCGATATAATATCTATATTTAATATTAATTGAGTTGTATAAATCAATAGAGGTTTCCTTCTGGCGGTGATCAACACATGTTTCAAAAATCTCTGAATCTCATCGTGTGAAACTCAAGGTGTTATCATGGAAAATCTTATAGCTAGCATCATCCACCTTTGATCACCACTATGACTGCTTCCAAAGAGTTCCCCTTGATCTATCTTAACTTGAGAGTGGTTGGTAGAGGAATATTTATCAAGATTATTAGGAGCATTCTTGGATAAAGGATCTTACTAGGGCTTGTGAGGATTGTCCATATTTGTTATGCACAACCAAAAAAATGAATTGGATCACTGAGAAAATAAAATAATTGGTTTTATAAATTTCTATGGTTATAAATAAATAATTGCACAAATTACCCTTATTATTTATTTAATCCCTTGATAAATCCCATGTATATAATAATATTATTATTATTATTATTTCTCGACATGCACTTTACTTGAAAATTAAATTAAATATTATTTATTAAAATAATATTTATTATTTATTATTTCCTACCAGACCATTTAATCTCCATCTACCATTCCCCAAAAATATTTATTAGTCATTTAATAATCAAAATTTATTTAATAAATATATATCACTGCATTATTCTCCAATAAATAAATAAATATTATATTCACTAAATAGAAAATACATATTTATTAAATATTCTTCTCACATTATATTCTCTTGAATAACTAGTGATAGAATATATTTGATCAAGAATACATGAATAATTATTAAACCACACATTATAATAATATGTATTCAACTTTTTAAATAATAAATATTGTTATATTATTTAAAATAAATTATAGATAAACATATATGTGACCCTCTTGGCCTCTTTATTAGTGACATTACGTGAATCATCCTAAAGTAGAAGGTTAGTATCTAGCAACACACTAAAGAACCCATAGAGAAATAACTTAATGTTTCAACATCATAATACCACATACAGATTCTTACTGTGTAATATAATCTCTTTGTCATGATATCTCTAATAAATGAAGTTGCATCTTTGTGTATTTAACATATGTGTTTGGTGTCTCTTTCATTAAATTTCTGAATATGGAAATTTCTTATGGAACACCATGTCCATGGATTTATTTAGGCTATATCATTTCAATCAAAGGGACTGAGATATCAACATCCATTTAACGAACCTAAAGGAAAAAAATATTCTTTTGTATTATTCATTAATACAATATTACTGATGATGCGCCCAATGTATGTTACCTTGTTGAGAACATATGTCATCACAGTTTTCACTAATAAATAGAAGTATGTGATTAATAATACACATTAATAATATTATTAAAGTCTAACGGTCAATAAAAAAAACCTGCAGATAGGAACATCCAATGACACATATAAATGTGGATTTCCTATTGGTGAGTCTCATTATCATAATATTTGATATTAGATTTTACCAAGGGCGTACACCATCAAAAGGTGACTTGTTGTCCTAATATCTCCAACCCTAATAGACTTTATAATATTTTCCACTCAAATGATATCATCTGGCTATAAAACATATGTTTAAGAGTATTGTCATCTCACTTTCGAGTTCTAATCATAGCATGGAGCTTCAATGACCTTTTAGTGTCACATCTACTCTTAGGACATTATCACATACTATGTTGCACATATTAACAATAATGATGTGATAAATATTTTATTAATATTAAAAAATATGAATAATGGTTATCATAAAGTACACATAATTTGGTTCCAGAGTACCAACTCTAATAGACTCCCATTTCCACTAGAGCCAACTGATAACAATCTTCAATATAATAGCTCCTACGTGATACCTATACTTATGATGAGATAGGCCTCTACTCAAGGGGTACACCGTGTTATCTTACATGGTTACTCTTCTTACTACATCTTCACCGCTATGATAAAAATCCCTCAAGAGGTGATACTTCCAGAGTATATACTTTGTTTTTTGGTGATCCCTTGGATCTTTTATAAGAGCCACTGATGTAGTGTTATCACCATACAATGTGATTGGTTCCTTAATACTATGTACCACAACAATCTCCTGGAAAAAGTTTCGTATCTAAACACCTTAATTATATGCATCATAATCATCTATATACTCAGACACCATTGTAGAGTCAGTGGAAAATCTCTACTTTGAACTCTTCTAGATCCCAAATCATCTATTGAGACAAAAAACATATCCTGACCTCAAATTCTGATCATTATGATCTGTTTGAAAACTATAATCATTACAAACACTAATTTCTAGATCATTATCTCCCCTACACACTAGGAACAAAGACTTTTTTATTTTGAAATACTTGAGGATAGCCTTAATAGCAGACCAATGTTGTTCCCCTATATCTTCTTGATATCTTATTACTTTGTTCAATGCATAGGAAACATCAATTCTAGTACATAACATAAAAGACATGATTGATCCTATCACCAAAGCATATAGAATCTTACTCATCATCTATTTCTCCTACTGTGTTAAGGGATGAATTTTCCTAGAAAGATGTAAAACATGTCACACTAGAACCAATCCCCCCTGCGATTTTTCCATACTAAATATCTTTAGTATATATTCAATATATGTACATTTATTTAGTCCAATCAGCCTCCTAGAACATGCACAAATGATCTAGATCCCTAGAATATAGGCTGTTTCAACTAATCCCTTCATGTAGAAAACCTTTTTGTGTCATTCCTTAATAGACCATAATATTGGTATTCTATTTACAATATTTATTATTCCATCAAGATAAAGTAATATGAAAATGAATTCATTCCCATTAAACATATTATAAAGACATGGATCCCATTCATTCTTAATGAAACAAAATTATTTTTTAGCTTCATTGAACCAAATTTTCTATGACCTAGATTCAATCAACAATCCATAAATGGGTCTCTACAAATTGAAAATATTTTTGGCATCTCTGGGTGTCCGAAATCATTCTTCTTGTGTCATATATACATATTATTGAAGGTCTTGAATACGTAATTCATTTTTGATATCCATATTCCAAATCATATAGTAATTGTATACTTTTATAGAAAGTACAATTCTAATGGACATATACATGGAAACTGGTGACATGGTTCTATCATAGTCAATTCCTTTATGTTTTTAAGAACTTTAGTGACAATCCTTGATTTATAGTTATTTATTTTACCTACCATGTCTTTTTTTCTCTTGATTACTCATTTTCACCCTACGGGATTCACATCAACTAGTGCATCATCCATAATCCAAAATTGGTTCAAATACATGGAATCCATTTTAGAATTCATGGATTCTAACAATCATATATATTTTGAGATCTGTGCTGCCTCTTTGAAGGAAAGAGGTTCAACACTGTCTGTAATGCCCCAACCCCAGTTACCCAAAGTCGGTGCAATATGACATGACATTGGCATGATCACAAGAATAATCAAGTCTCAAAAGATCGATTAGTTTAGTATCCTTGGAAAAACTAGATATATTCATAATTTTTTACATTACATCATAAAAATGAAAACTAAAACAACATAGTCTACATATTCCAGACTCTTATCCCCTCATACTCTCCCTACAGGTCATTCATAATTTACTTTTTCACATCCTGGGAAAAATAAAACATAGAAAAGGGGTGATCTCAAATGCCCATTAAGGATAACAATATAGCAGAAACTTTCATAAATAAGAATAAACATTTAATGCAATGTATAACTAAAACAAAAGCCTTTTAAACTTGAACTTCAACATAGTATGGAAAAAAACAAAATGAAATAATTCTATTTACTTATTCACATGGATATTCTACTAATCAAATAATCACATGAAATATCAGTAACCACTTTCGTAATGATGGAATTCATAATGCCAAACTATCATAACCACATAGCCAAGGCCTCGTTCCAAGACTACAAATAAGATTTTGTCAAGGCATTGTGCCAAGACACTAGTTTGTCTCATGAGACCTACCGATGCTTCAAGAAGCTATAGCGGGCTCCGCCCATCACATATTATGTCCAATGCATTCCCCATATGAATAGGTTTAGACAAAACATAAACATTCATATTAAAACTAGCATACGAAATGTAAATACTTCATCCATAAACCATGAATGATATAAAAATAGCACATCCACAGTCAGACATATCACAAAACCTTCAATACAATATGAATGTTTCTTTTCATAATAAATCAGCTTGAAATAAGATTAAAATCCATCAAAGGATATTGACATAGATGAAATCAAAACTCTTTTTAGAGAAATATCTCTTTTTATTTTGAAATCATTTAAGAGTCATATAAAATAAAAATATTTCTTTGAAAATATTCTTAAAAGATTGTAAGGGAAGCTTAAATGATTTTATAATGGTGGAAGATAGATGCACCCACTTTATAAGTTAAAAAACATTCTTACCTTAATGCTGTCGAAAAGGTTAAAAAGAACCTTCTTTAGAAAATGACGGAAAGATTCCTTTATAAACCTATTATAAAAAAGTCAAACAAGGGTATAAATGTCTTTAACCCATATTCTAGTAAATAGTAAAAATGTTTGAAATACATTTTTAAGAAACATGGATGTGGATGATAAAGAAGTCCCAGTAGATTATTATGTATAAACAACCTCGGATAAATGAAGAGATTGCAAAATAAACCCTTACCTTGTACTTTTCCTTGGTTGAGGGTAGGTTAACCTCCTGTATAATGGTGAAATAATTGTTATTAAATTATTCATGAATCAAATACATTTATATGATATCATATATGATCTTTTAACATTGCTTTGTTAATAATATCTTAGAATTATCATCGTTTCTGGTGTTAACTTACTCATTTTATTTTATATGTTTTGTTACATAAGCCGTGTTTGTTATGGATAGGTTTTATCTTATTCATATACAGAATGATATCAAGTACTTAAATACTATTATTAATCATGAAATGATAATTATACTTGAATGGATACGATGGAGAATGAATCTCATCATGTTCGTGGAGACGGTAGTCCGTACGTACGCACGATCGACAATATCATTCTTTTGATATTAAAATAATATATAATGGGATGGTATATCATATATACAGAACAATTATCATGTTATATTTATTATTTACATTAATTACAAATAATTATTATACCCATACAAATAATAATATATTGAATAACAATTACACCACGACGTGGAGACGGCAAGCCGTACGTACGCACGTATGGTGACATGTCATTTAAAGGATAGATAGAATACTGAATATGGTTGTACCTTATTTATAATAATATTAAAGTATGTAGGAGATACTGGATTCATTATTTTATAATTGGAATAATAAATAAAGAATAAGTTTAAGAAGAAATGAATTTGAAAAAGGGTGGTGAAAACATTACCTCTTCTTCGGGTTCTTCCTTTTGATTTGATCAAAAGGGATCCTTAGGATGGATTTATGATCAAAATAAGGCCTCTAGGTTGTATTGAGGAAAGTTGAGAGAGTATTTGGGCTGGTTTTGGCCGAACCAAAAGGAATTTAAGGTGTTAATTAATGATAAGGGGGTGTGCCCTTTTATAAGATGGGTGAGGGGCACCTTTGGAAAAGCTAGAAATATTATTTTATAATAAATTAATATTCGGTCTCTAATGGCTCAAAAGTGTATTATTTAAATTTTTAGGTGGGGATGGGTCGAAAACCACTCATTCAATAGAATTTAGACAGGGTTGGGTCATTATATTAACCTTGTGTTTTAGTTTTAACTCTTAGTTAATTAGTTTGACACTTACCATGTCACTTTTTATTTTTATATTATATAGTTAATAAACATACTATATACATCCAAGAAACCCCCAAGTAGTCAATTAATGATACACCTATCATGATATAAGTATCTTGGCTGAAACATAGATTTTTAGAAAATTAATATCAATTAATAATATAACATTTGTTTTAAAAACTCTTTTATGTCAATTTTTACACTATTCAAAAATTGATTTTTTTGAAAATCATAAAAGAATTATTACTTCAAAAATAGTTAATTAAGTCAATCATAACATGTCATATTAACCTTGAAAATCAGTGTAATTCACAAAAAGTCTCAAATTATATTTATTTGGGTATTTATAATATCAATTATTTTAATGTTTTAATATTATGGTAATTACTGCATCATCATTGTGTCATAAATAAATTAAACAATTTAATGTATAAAAATTATAAATAAAATATAATTTTGTAGGAAATCATTTTATCTTTATAATTAATATTTACAATAGATTTATCTTATGTATAACTCTATATTAAAAATGTTTTAGTAAATAAACATTGATTTTAACTCTTTTAACTCTTCTTTGAATTAACTAATAATAAATGTCCTAATATAATCTAAGTGGACCTAAATTAGAATATTCTATTCCTAAAGTTGTTTTTGGTCGAGATACACTTGTGAAATAGAATTAGTACATTGATAGGTAATATTAATATCATTTTTACCCTTAATTACCCTATTTACTTTTAACCGTGGTAAATAAAAGTAAAAAGTTACTATTCACGAAAAATTATTTTCATCTCAATGAACCACATTTTATCCTTGATATTAACCGTTTCTCTCGTATTTTCGAAATTCCAATCACAGAAGCAGTAAAATTAAGTTTTATGAAAAATTCAGTTTTTAACTACCACTTAGTAGTTTCGCTATTCATCAAAAAATGGAGTTTTTTAGAAAAATACCAAAAATTAACCCTAAGCTAATTTAGATATTCCGAATCCAAAAATGAAGTTCATTTTGAAAAATAAAATTTACAAAATTTCAAAAATTAGGTATTACTATTCATAACAGCTAGTTTGATTGGTTGTGGTGTATTAGAACTTGATGTTCCGTACAACACATTCTATTTCATTATTCAAAGAGAAGCGTACCGTAGAAGCTTGGGGTGTTACATTCTCCCCTCCTTCAAATACTTTATTCCTAAAAATTTCTAGAATACTACTGCATGAAAATACTCAGGTGGTTCTTCATCATAAGTTCCTCAGGTTCCCATGTTGCCTCTTCCATCTTATGGTTTCTCCACAAGACTTTTACCAGACGAGTCGTCCGGTTTCTCAGTACTTGTTCTCTTGTATCGAGAATCTTGATGGGATCTTCGTAATAAGATAGATCAGGTTCCAGTTCAAATTCCTCATAGGTGACTACATGAATTGGTCCAGGCATGTATTTCCTCAACAGAGATACGTGGAACACATCGTGAACTTTTGAGAGACTTGGCGGCATTGCCAATCAGTAAGCTAGAGCCCCAATTCGTTCTAGAATATCGAAAGGTCCGATGTACCTGGGACTCAATTTGCCTTTCTTACCAAAAAAGTATGACTCCCTTCAATGGAGATACCTTCAAGAAAACATGATCACTGACTTGAAATTCCAAATCCTTCCTTCGATTATTATCATAGCTATTTTGCCTACTTTGAGCTACTTTGATATGGTTTTGGATTACCATAACATTTTCCATTGTTTCCTCCACCAGTCTTGGGCCTACAAGTTTTCTTTCACCAATGTCATCCTAACAGGTTGGTGTGCGACATTTCATTACGTATAACGCTTCATATGGTTCCATCTGAATACTCGAATGGAATCTATTATTATAGAAAAATTCTACCAGAGGTAAATATTGATCCCACATACCCTGAAAGTCAAGTGAGCATGATCTCAACATGTATTCTATGGTTCGAATAGTTCATTCGGATTGTCCATCTGTTTGAGGGTGGTAGGCAGTGCTCAAATGAAGTTCAGTATCCAAGGCTTTCTGAAGACGTTTCCAGAATCTTGAAGTAAAACATGGATCACAATCAGAAACAATCGATAGGGGTACTCCATGAAGTCTCACAACTTCATTAATATATAGTCTTGCTAAATGATCCTATGGTAGATCTTTTCTTGTAGCAAGAAAATGTGCTGACTTGGTAAGACGATCAACAATAACCCATATTTCATTGTTCCTTCTAGGAGTCTTTGGTAGCCCCATGACAAAGTCCATCGTAATATTGTCCCATTTCCACTCTGATATGGGAAGAGGTTGCATGACTCCTCTAGGCTGTTGCCTTCCAGCTTTCACTTGTTGACAAACCATACATCTTGACACAAAATCAGCAATCTTCCTCTTCATATTGTACCACCATAAATGTTCCTTCAAATCTCTATACATTTTGGTGCTCCCATGGTGTATAGAAAAACTGGAACTGTGAGAATCATCCAGCAATTCCCTTTTTAGATCAGGTATATTGGGAACACAAAGTCTCTTCCTGAATTTAAAAATTCCATATTCATACACAAAGTCTCTCTATGTCCTATCATTCACAGCTTTAATCTTCTTTTGAAATTCTTCATCATCAGTCTTAGAACTCTTAATCCTTTCTAGTAAAGATGGTTTGGAAACCATTTGAAAATGAATTGATGTTTCACCTTCCATGGTTATTCCCATGTCCATCGTTACTAGTTCCATGAAAATTGGATCCCATTCAGTTCTCATATTGTTCAAAACTTCGTGGTCCCTTCTACTCAAAGCATCTGCCACCTTGTTTTCTTTCCCCGGGTGGTAGTGTATCATACAATCATAATCCTTGAGTAATTCAAGCCATCTCCTTTGCCTCATGTTGAGTTCTTTTTTTGAGAAAATATACTTCAAACTATTGTGATTAGTATAAATCTCACATTTTCACCATAGAGGTAGTGCCTCCATATCTTCAAAGCAGAGATCACAGCTTCTAACTCGAGATCATGAGTAGGATAGTTTTGTTCATGAATTTTCTACTATCGCGATGCATAGGCAATAACCCTATCATTCTGCATAAGTACACAACCAAGTCCTTTCTTTGATGCATCACTATAAATAACGAACCCATCATTCCCTGATGGTAGATTCAATATAGGAGCATTGAATAATCTTCTCTTTAGTTCTTCAAAACATTCTTCACACTCTTTTGTCCAAAAAAATTTAACCCCTTTACATGTGAGCTTTGTTAATGGGTTAGCCAACTGGGAAAAATTCTGGACGAAACGTCTATAATAACCTGCTAAACCAATAAAACTATGTACCTTAGTTATACTCGTCGGTGCTGGACATTCTTGGATTTCCTTTATCTTAGAAGGATCAATAGAGATTCCATATTTAGAGACAATATGGCCAAGAAAAGAAATCTCTTGAGTCTATAATTCACACTTCCTAAACTTCCCATATAATTAATGTCTTCTTAGAGTCTCCAGGATAATGCAAAAGTGATTTTCATGATCTTCATAGATTTTGGATTATAGCAAGATATAATCAATAAATACCACCATAAATTCATCGAGATATTCCTTGAAAACTCTTTTCATCAGATCTATGAATACAGAGGGTGCATTAGTCAATCCAAAAGTTATTACTGTAAACTCATAATGCTCGTACCTGGTTCGAAATGCTGTCTTAGGAATTTCTTCCTTCTCCACACACAACTGATGGTATCCAGATCGAAGGTCAACCTTTGAAAAGTATTGAGCTCCATGCAGTTGATCAAATAAATCCTCAATGCGAGGTAAGGGATACTTGTTCTTTATAGTTATAGCATTGATCTCCCTGTAGTCGATACATAACCTCATAGATCCATCTTTCTTTTTAACAAAAAGAACAGGGGATCCCCATGGAGAAACAATAGGGTGAATAAATCCCTTATTACTCAATTCCTCTAGTTGTTTCTTTAGTTCAAATAATTCTATAGTGGCCATTCTATAAGGGATATTCTATATAGGCCTTGATCCAGGAATTAAATCAATGGAAAACTCAACTTCTCGTTCTGGAGGATGTCCAGGTAAATCTTCTGGAAACACATCTACATATTCATTCAAAACAGTTACATCCTCTATCTGAACATTCCTTTCCTCACCCACTATAATTTCATCCTCTTCCTCCCCAATAATTGAATTTAGTTGAGCTACTGGGGGTGGATCTATATAAGAATTAGTTGGTGATGATTCTTCTCTAAAGATAAGGTGTTCCTTACCATCATCATCAAAAATCATAACCTCCTTCTTATAATAGATCATCACATCATGGTCCTAAATTCAATCCATACCAATGATTATATCAAACTCAATCATAGGTATGGCGATGAGATCAGCGGATAAAGAACATTTATGTGCTCTAATGGGGACTGATTCACAAAACTTTGTTGCAATGATAATTCTCTTAAGAGTTTTAACTGACAACTCCCTTGTTAAATAAAATTGGAAATATCTAATTTTCTTAGCAAACTGGGAAGATATGAAACAATGCGATGATCTAGAATCAATTAATGCATTTGAAAAACTTGAGGAAACCATTAAATTACCGGCCACCATGTCTTTTGGAGCTTCTACCTCAGCCGTAGTGATAGCAAAAGCTTGGCCTTGATCCCTTGACCTTTTTTGAGGTAAGTTCCCCTGATTCTTAGGACATTCATTTTCATAATGTCCTATCTCCATGAAATTGTAGCATTGAAGATCGGTATCTTCCTTCTTCCCTTTGTAATCACGATCTTGGTGGCCTTTTTCACCGCACTTGTAACAAACACCCATTCCCTTCAAGAAAGTATCGGGGTGTTTCTTCCCACATTTACAACAAGATGGATATTCAACCTTTACCTTATTCCACTTATTTCAATTCCCATATTGATTAGAAGATCTCTTCTTCTCTTGCTTTGCTTTAAAGTCATAAGACTTAGAGAATTCATTTTTTGTCTTGATAGCACATAAGACAATGTCTTCGTACAACGAGAAGTATTGTGAGACTAATGCTCGACGGAGAAATGGTTTTAACCCATCAAAGAAATGATTAATCTTACTTCTTGGGTTCCGTATATAATCTCCAGCATACCTTGCTAACCTTGTAAAGTTAGCCTCATACTTTGCGACATTATCATCCCCCTTTTTTCTCAGACTTGGAAATTGTATTTCCATATATGATCGATGGTCACGAGGAAAGTATTTTTCTAAAAAAAGGTCTTTGAACTCCCTCAATTACATATTTGATACTTCAACATATTTCTTTATGTTTTGAATCAATGACCACCATTAATCAGCATCTCCAGTGAGGCGATAAACTACCATGATAACTTTTTCCCTTTCACTACTCCCCAAATCGTGAAATATTTTCTCTAGGGACTTTATCCATTGCTCAGCTACTAAGGGATTTGTACTCCCACTGAACGTTGGTGGTTGTTGCCTGATGAAGTGATCTAACATTGATCCTCCATGCTTCAGATCAGAGTGCTCCATACGGGTAAGGATCTTATTCATAACCTGAGTGAGTTGTCCCAATATAGTGATTAGCTGATCGGCACTAGTTGTATCACCAGCTCCACTATAATTAACTTGAGAAGGAGGGAAATCCCTACATGGAGTGTGTGCATTGATACGGTTTCCATTTCTTCCACTAGGTGACATTTCTAAAGAATGGCATAAACTAGATCAGTTTATGAATCAAAATACATAATTCCATACTTATAAAACACTTAACATAAATTGAACTATTTATGGATATAATCCATAATCATAATAATGTTTTCTTTGAGTAAGTATATACTCATAAACCTTTCATAATGATTTGTAAAGAAAATGAAAGTTATTCTATGCATATCCCCGAGGAGTGTCGTAACCAAGAGTGCAGCAAGGCCCATTGTCGTGCACCACTTCCCGTTCGAGTCTAGATCAAAGTGGTGTTTTCGGGTTTTACCCCTAGGTACATATGTGCCAGAGCCACCTCTACCTGCTCGTATCCAGACAGGGATGTATTACTCAGAAAACTCACAAAATCTCTACAATACCAAAATTCTAGGAAGTTCTTCTATACTAATCCTCAAAGTCTATCTTAAATCTATGTGCTCTAATCATAGTTTATCTAAATATAGCTTCCAAGTTTTGTACTAAACGTCCTCTAATACCAACTATAACGCCTTTAACCCAGTTACCCAGAGTCGGTGCATTATAACATAACATTGGCATGTTCACAAGAATGATCAAGTCACGAAAGACTGATTAGTTTAGTATCCTTGGAAACACTAGATATATTCATAAAGTTTTACATTACATCATAAAAATGAAAACTACAACAACATAGTATCCATATTCCACACTCTTATACCCTCATACTATCCCTGCAGGTCATTCATAATTTACTTCTTCACATCCTGGGAAAAATGAAACATAGAAAAGGGGTGAGCTCAAATGCCCAGTAAGGATAAAAATATAGAGGAAACTTTCATAAATAAGAATAAACATTTAAGGCAATGTATAACTAAAACAAAAGACTTTTAAACTTGAACATCAACATTGTATGGAAAAAAATAAAATGAAATAATTCCTTTTACTTATTCAGATAAATATTCTATTAATTGAATAATCACATGCAATATCAGTAACCACTTTCATAATGATGGAATGCATAATGCCAGACTATCGTGACCACATAGCCAAGGCCTCATTCCAAGACGAAAAATAAGATTTTTTCAAGGCCTTGTGCCAAGACACTAGTTTGTCTCATGAGAACTACCGGTGCATTGAGGAGCTATAGAGGGCTCCACCGGTCACATATTAAGTCCAAAGCATTCTTTATATGACTAGGTTTAAACATAACATAAACATTCATATTAAAACTAGCATAAGAAATGTAAATACATCATCCATAAACCATGAATGGTATAAAAATAGCACATCCACAATCAAAAATATCACAAAACCTTAAATACACTATGGAAGTTTTGTTTCATAATAAATCAGCTTCAAATAAGATTAAAATCCATCAAAGGATGTTGACATAGATTAAATCAAAACTCTTTTTAGAGAAATATCTCTTTTTATTTTGAAATCATTTAAGCGTCATATAAAATAAAACATTTTCTTTGAAAATATTCTTATAATATTGTAAGAGAAGTTTCGACGATTTTATAATGGTGGAAGATAGCCTCACCCACCATATAAGTTAAAAAAACATTCTTACCTTAATTCTGTCGAAAAGGTTAAAAAGCACCTTGTTTGGAAAATGATGGAAAGATTCCTTTATAAACCTATTATAAAAATTCAAACAAGGGTATAAATGACTTTAAACCATATTATAGTAAATAGTAAAAAATTTTGAAATACATTTTTAAAAAACATGGATGTGGATGATAAAGATGTCTCAGTATATTATTATATATAAACAACCTCGGATAATGAAGAGATTGCGAAATAAACACTTACCTTGTACTTTTCCTTGGTTTAGGGTAGGTTAACCTCCTATATAATGGTTAAATAATTGTTATTAAATTATTCAATAATCATATACATTAATATGATATCATATATGATCTTTCAACATTTCTTTGTTAATAATATCTTAGAATTATCATCATTTCGGGTGTTAACTTACTCATTTTATTTTATATGTTTTGTTACATAAGACATGTTTTTTATGTATAGGTTGTATCTTATTAATATCCATAATGATATCAAGTCCTTAAATAATATTATTAATCATCAAATGATAATTATACTTGAATGGATACGATGGAGAATGAATCTCATCGCGTTCGTGGAGACGGTAGTCCGTACGTACGCACGAGCGACAATATCATTCTTTTGATATTAAAATAATATATAATTGGATGGTATATAATATATAAAGAATAATAATCATGTTATATTTATTATTTAAATGAATTAAACATCATTATTATACCCATCCAAATAATAATATATTGAATAACAATTACACCATGACGTGGAGACGGTAAGCCTACGTACGCACATATGGTGACATGTCATTCAAAGGATGGATAGAATACAGAATATGGTTTTACCATTTTTATAATAATATTACAGTATATAGGAGATACTTAATTCATTATTTTATAATGGTAATAACAAATAAAGAAGAAGTTGAAGAAGAAATGAATGTGAAAAAGGGTGGTGAAAACATTACCTCTTCTTCGGGTTCTTCCTTTTGATTTGATCAAAAGGGCTCCATAGGTTGGCATTCATTACAAACTAAGGCCTCTAGGTTGTAGTTAGTGAATTTGAGAGAGTATTTGGGCAGGGGATGGCCGATCCAAAAGGCTTTGAAGGTGTTAATTAATGAGAAGGGGGGGTGCCCTTTTATAAGAGGGGTGAGGGGCACCTTTGGAAAAGCTAGAAATATTATTTTATAATAAATTCATATTAGGTTTCTAATGGCTCCAAAGTGTATTATTTAAATTTTAAGGTGGTTATGGGTCTAAAAACACTCATCCAATAGAATTTAGACCGGTTTGGGTTATTATATTAACCTTGTCTTTTATTTTTAACTCTTAGTTAATTAGTTTGACACTTACCATGTCACTTTGTAATTTTATATTATATAGTTAATAAACTTAAAATATACATCCAAGAGACCCCCAAGTGGTCCATTAACGATACACCTATCATGATATAATTCTCTTGGCCAAACCTTAGATTTTTAGGAATTTAATATCAATTAATAATATAATATTTGTTTTAAAAACACTTTTATGTCAATTTTGACACTATTCACTAATTGATTTTTATGAAAATCATAACAGAATGAAAACATAGAAAAAAGTTAATTAAGTCAATCCTAACATGTCATATTAACCTATAGAATTAGTTTAATTCATAAAAAGTCTCAAATTATATTTATTTGGGTATTTATAATATCAATTATTTTAATTTTTTACTATTATGGTAATTACTGCAACATCATTGTGTCATAAATAAATTAAATTATTTAATGTATAAAAATTATAAATAAAATATCATTACGTAGGAAATAGTTTTATCTTTCTAATTAATTTTTAGAATCGAATTTATGTTAGGTATAACCATATATTAAAAATATTTTAGTAAATAAACTTTGATTTTAACTCTTTTAACTCTTCTTTGAATTCACTAATAATAAATGTCTTAATCTAATCCAAGTGGACCTAGATAATAATATTTTATTCCTAAGGTTGTTTTTGGTCGAGATAAACTTGTCCAATAGAGATAGGACATGTGTTAGGATAATATTAATATCCTTTTTACCCTTAATTACCCTATTTACTTTTAACCGTGGTAAATAAAAGTAAAAAGTTACTATTCACCAAAAATTATTTTCATCTCGATGAACCACATTCTACTACTTGATATTAATCATGTCTCTTGGATTTTAGAAATTCCAATCACAGAAGAGGTAAAATTATGTTTTATGAAAAAATCAGTGTTTTAACTACCACTTAGTAGTTTCACTATTCATCAAAAAATGGAGTTTTTCATAAAAATACCAAAAATTCACACTAGGCTAATTTCGATATTCTGAATCCAAAAATGAAGTCCATTTTGAAAAATAAAATTTACAAAATTTTAAAAAGTAGGTATTACTATTCATAATGGCTAGTTTGATTGGTTGTGGTGTGTTAGAACTCGATGTTCCGTACAACACATGATATTGCATTATTCAAAGAGAAGCGTACCGTAGAAGCTCGGGGTGTTACACTGTCAACCAATAATGAGTCACCATCTTCATTTACATGGAAACCATATCTTTCTGGTTCTCTTACCTCTCTTTTGCCTTTATGTAGTATTTTTGTTTCATAAACTACATCTTCTATGGGTTCCTATTTAACTACTTCCTGCATCAACTCCTCTGTATGTTGAGAACCAAACTTATTGAATTCAATCATTCTCCCACAATCCATTTTGATTATGTCCTCCCTCTCATGGAAAACATCTTTTCTTTCAATAGTAACTTTCTTTTTTGTGGGGTTGTATAGGTAGTATCCCTTTATTCCCATGGGATACCCTATAAAGATACAATTTGTTCCCCGAGGTTCTAGTATTTTTAATGATAACACCTTACTAAATTCTTCACAACTCTATACATATGTATGCGACAAAATGGGTTTCTTTCCACTCCATAAATGAAATGGAATTCAGTTTAACACATTAGTTGGTATTCTTTTTAATGTATATGCCTTGGTTTATAAAGAATATCCCCAAAAGGATGGTGAATGACCCACATGACTCATCGTTGACCATACCATTTCTAAAAATTAATGATTACTCCTTTCAATAACATCATTCCACTATGGTTTATACGGTGGATTAAGTTGAGATAGAATCCCAAACACAAATAATAGGTCGATAAACTATTGGTTATGATATTCCCCACCATGATCTGATAGAAGATTATTTATCTTATTTCTTTGTTAATTATCTAATTCATTTTTAAATTCTTTGAATTTCTCAAAGGACTCATACTTATACATCATTAATATTACAAAACCATAACTACTCTAGTCATCAGTAATAGTTATGAAGTTAGAATATCCACCTCTATCTTCTACTTGAAATGATCCACACTCATCAGGGTGTACCAATCCAAAATATATGTCCTCTTTCATCATTTATAATAATTGGTGGTTTAGTCATTCTTTCTTACAAATATGCCTGGCATGTTTCAAGCAGTTTCAGCTCAAATGAGTCTAAATTTCCATTTTCACGAGGATTTTTCAAATACTTCACATTTAAATTACCAAGATGGTGATTCCATGCTTGGGTGTTATATGATTCATGTGAACATGAATCATTATCTATTCCCAACACTTGGATTTGTTAATTCAATACATAAAGATCGTTCTATAAATGTGCCCTACCATAGCATATTTTTTCATTATAAAATAAAAAAAATATTTCCAAACGTTAAAATAAAACCATATTTTTCTAGGAATGATATTGAAATTGTGTTCTTGGTAACCAGAGGTACATAATAAAAATCTCTTAAAACTGAAATCATTTTTTTGGAAAAGAATGGTGGTAGTCCCCAATGGATAGAGTAGCCAGCCTCACCATATTAGCATATCTCAAGTTGACCTCTCTTCTAGAAGTATTTCATAGTCAACTTTTTAATGAATTTGGATACATATTTAATAACTATAATCTGAATATTATAACCCATGTGTAGATATTGAAAGATTACACATGATACATTACACACCTTTAGCTTCCCCTTACTTCTGGGTGCAGTTATTTTTCCAAAGGTCCAGTTTGCCCCATGAAAAACAAGCTTCCTTCTTTTCCTTCCCCTACCTCTGGTTCATCATTTTCTTTGAAGGAAAAATCTTGGGAGATTTAGACTTTTTATTGGTATTGGGACACTTTTTTTGTTTTTCCATTTCTTATAATCCATAGGAACCATGGGTTTTTGATGCCTCATATCCATATCCATTTGGCGAATCAAGGTAAGATGTTCTAAAAGACTTTTCTCATTAATTATCATATTTTAATTAACAAAAAAATTATATGTTATTGGGAAGTGATTAATGAATGATATTTTTACACAAATCATCCAGGAATTTAATCCCTATGATGTCTATGCATTCAATTTATCCAATAAGATTGACTACATGAGGAAGAGGTGGCATGGAATCTCCAAGATTAGTTGTAAATAGAGATTTTGAGATCTTGTATCTATCTTAGATCACCTTCTCTTGATAGAGATTCCGAAGGTGAGACGTCTTGCTATATGGATCCATTTACTCATGTTGCTTCAAATGATCATTGGTCATTGATGATACCTAAAGTAAAAAACATTTGCAAAATCATCTACATGTTTCTCATTGAAAGAAAACTCTTCATTACTTACCTCTTTACCATTATAATTTGTATTTAATTCTTACAGCAAATATAATTTCCTTTCATGGATAAGTATAACACGCAATACCCTTTTCCATTTATAGAAATTTGTGCTAGTTAGAAGGTTATTCTTTTAATGTATGGATCATAGTGGTATGTTTGAGGTCATTTTATTACCATTTCAAAAAAATAATATGAATATAATTGTAATACTTTATCTGATATAATTTAGACAAATAGATATATATTACATGTATTTATCTACCATTATTTAATTGAATCCCAATATTACTCACCATTGGCTATAGAATATCATGTTTCTTGGTCATTCTTGTGGAAATGATCCATGTTCCCTTTCTAATTACCCAAAAAAAATTTGGTTAAGAAACATGAATGGTTTTAAATAGTAATTAAAAATACCAACTGCATTAACTCACAGTTCCTTGATATGTTTAGTGGACTCCCCAATCCTGACATCCTTAAATTGGATTTCCTTATCCCCTGCCTCTTTATTACACAAATCCCTAATTTGGTTATCAAACCTTGTTTTGAACTATGTTTTGTCAACCCAAAACATCATGTTCCAAATTCCCTGATAATTTAAAGCACCCCCACTTTGTCTTTCCAAGCACATTGAACTATGGTTTGATTTTACCTGAATTTGTGGAAGGTTATACCGACTAAATAAATATTATTGAGGTATTTTATCTTTTTATGGGTAAATTTACAATTTTTTTCTTTATCACATTATTTTTAATATTAAATTAATTTTCATAAGTGATTAACCACATCTGGGAAAATATTTATACAAAATCCAATTTATTTTAGTTTTATCACGCATGCTTGTTAATTCATTAATTCATGTGATCGAGACAAAATGTCAAAACTTAAATAACCATGAAATAGAGAGAAATAATTTAATAAAGTCATATGATCATGATATTTTAATAATGGTTAGTTTATCAAGAGGTTGATAAACTACCTATTGACCTAGGATAAAAACACATCTAACCAATTACAGTTCATGTTACATCTTTCCACCTATCCACCTACCTATATCTCTTGGATTGGTTTCACCATCGCGCCAAACATGAACCACCTCCACTGGATTGGGAGATCCATCCTTTAAATATTCTTTTACTCCCACTTAAGTGATGGGAAAAGGGTTTACATAATTGAAACCATGGTCACGCAGTCCCATGCACAATAAGAGGAGAGGAGGAACACATGCCAATAAGTTAATTTAATAATAAATTAAATGAATACAATTAGATACAAAGGTCTTTTCTATTATAATGATTATACACACGCATGAAATGAATTATTCATTTCCTAAAACTATCATTCAATTACTAATCATTCTTATTAAAGATAAATCATTCCCAAATCAGTTAATAATCTTATTTAATTAATATGTATTTTATCTTAATTATCATCTGAATTTTTTTGAGATTCTCATCCATCATAATTTTAAAAAAATTAAATAAATTTAATTAAAATTAACTGTGTACGTAAATGTACCTTCAAGAAAATAGAGTGAATACCCATCCGATTCTACCCAACATTTATTATAATTGTACAAGTTTTACTCTTGTGACATATGGAATACATGAATTATCACAAAATTTCATGATTCCTACTATCAACGTAATTATTACACAAATTATATGATTTTTCTATCATGTGTTACTCATCAATGCAGGTAGATTAAAAACTATAATATGACCCATTCATGATATATAGATCTAAACATTAGGAATATATTAATTAAACACACACACACACACACACACATATATATATATATATAAATTAAATCTCCTCACATGGAATGTCTTATCAACTTAATGACCACACACAAGAACATTTCGATAAGGTTTATAAATTATAATAAATTAATTTTAATTCTATCTATTTTTTTATTAGTACATGGAGTGTAAAGTTGAGCTACACAACCTGTATATCTCTGATAATCTATCTGAGGTGCATGCCTAGGGACTTAGTGTGTAATTTTTTCCACATAAAATTAGAGTATGTGGAATGTATACATGTATTATGGTGTGTGGTCTCTACGTTACAAGGTCACTAGTTAGGTAATCCGTGTATAGAAAAACACAGCACAATAGTGAGTTAAAAAGACGATATGCTGTGTGTGTGGGTTACACAACATGTAATCTGGCCGACTGTGCACCATGATTTCCTTGTTAACATGAGGTATAATAAATTAAATTCACTGCATGCAATCAATAATTGTAACACCCTGATAGTTTATGAGAAGTATATTTTTTATGTCTTATTTTATACGCAACATTAATGGAATATTTCACTATAGACAACACTATATTGGCTTTTCTTTACACGCAATCGTGACCTTCCACGATAGCGTGTGTTGTACGCAATACCATGTTTCACTAAACAACGATATGCTATTAAAATATTATATAAACTAGCCATTATGAATAGTAATATGCACTTTTTGAAATTTTAAATATTTTATCTTTTAAAATGGACTTCATTTTTGGATTCGGAATATCAAAATTAGCATAGGGTGAAATTTTGATATTTTTGTGAAAACTTTCAATTTTTGATGAATAGTGAAAATACTAAGTTATTGGTTAAAACCAAATTTTTATTTAAATAATCATTTTTATTTTTTAAATTTATTTTAGGTCATTTAGATATGTTATACTTATATAAGTTCAATGTAATTCATTGGAGTCATTTTATAATAATTTTAGATATATAAATATTTATTGAACATTTCACCATCTTTTACCCACCTCATAAGAGCATTTGAAATTGTACATAAAACATAATTTTCCTGCTTTTGTGAGTTGAATTTCTAAAATCAGAGAGACAATGTTAATATCAAGGAGTAAAATGTGTTTCAATAAGATAAAAATAATTTTTGGTGAATAGTAACTTATTTACTTATATTTACCACGATTAAAAGTAAATAGGGTAATTAATGGTAAAAATGATATTATTATTACCCTAACACATGTCCTAATTCTATTGGATAAGTGTAATTAGACCAAAGACAACCTTATGAATAAAATATTACCCTTTAGGTCCAATTGTATTAGATTAGGACACTTATTATTATTTTATTTATAGAAGAGTTAAAAGAGTTAAAATCCAAGCATAATAAGTAAATCATTTTTAATATAGGGTTATACATAAGATAAATTAAACTATAAATATAAATTAGAAAGATAAAACTATTTCCTGCATAATCGTAGTTTAATTATAATTTTTAGAAATTAAATAATATAATTTATTTATGACACAATGATGATGTAGGAATTACCTTATTAATGAAATATTAACATAATTGATGTTATTAATACCCACATAAATGTAATTTGATACTTTTTTTGAATTTAAATAATTTTCATGGTTACTATGACATGTTAGAATTGATTTAATTAAGTTTTTGCGAACTTATAATGCTGTTATGATTTTCACAAAAATAAATTACCAAATAGTTTCAAAATTGACATAAAATTGTGTTTAAAACAAATATTATATTATTAATTGTAATTATATTTATAAAAATCTAAGGTTCGTAAAAATGAATTACATAAGGTTATATATATTAATAATGAACTACTTGGGGTGTTATTGGCTTGTTATATTATGTTTATTAACCATATAGTGTAAGGAAACAAGAAGACAAGGTAAAAGTTAAATTATTTAACTTAGAGTTAAATCTAAATGATAAGGTTAAAATTGAAACCTAAACTTGTCTAAAACCTATTTTCTAAGAGTATTTAGACCGATACCCACTTTAGCTTCGAAATAAATCTATTTGGAGCTATTATTAATCGAATATGACTTTATTATGAATTAATCTTCTAAGTTTTTTCTAAGATTCCCCTCTCCTCCCTTATAAAAGGGAACCTCCTCCCTCTCCTTTTTACTCAACTTTGAGCATTCAATCTCAGCCAACCCCTGCCCATTTCTATTTTAAACTTCCCTAGAAACATTCTAGAGGTCATTTTCTTCTTCAAAGACCAATTTTAGTATCCAAAGAGGAGGTTTCAAAGAGGCATGTCGAAGAAGAGGCAATATCCTTTTCCGATTCTTTCAAATTCATTTATTCTTCTACTTCCTCTCCTTTTGTTGTTTCATAATAAAGTAATAACATCAATATCACTCATATAATGATATGTTATTATATATATGAAACAACCATATTTCACCTTCGATCCATCCTATGGAAAATGAAATCACCACGCGTGCATATGTATGGAATACCGTCTCCACACTGTGGTGTAATCTGTTTCCACCACCACCATACTGGGATGGGTATAATGGTGTAAAGAATTACTATATATGATTATTTTAAAGTGATATTGATTCTCAAATATTATACATAAACTTCAATACAATTCCATGATCATGGTAATGATATCATCGCTCGTGCGTACGTACGGCCTACCGTCTCCACGATGTGATGCGACTCGATCTACATGATCTTCATTGAATAATGATTATATAAATGTATTGAATAAATAAATATGATATATATTACACTATTACCATTAAGGAAATGATTTATCTATAACATAAAAAAAGAATAAGAATTTATTCGATAAGACATGCATTAGAACATAAAGAAATGAACACCCGAATAACAAGTTGAATTGAAATATTACTAATAAGAATATAAGAATATGACCATATATGATATAATAACAATGAATATGATTCTATAATAAGTCAGTGACATTATTTAAATCATTATACAGGATGTTTGGATATGTACAAAGCATATTGGACCTAAGGTAAGGGAAAAATATCACAATCTCATTTTTATCCGAGATTGTTTACACTTCAGAATTTATTGGGGAATATTTATCATCCAAATACATGTTTCCTCAATATATAATATTATTTCTATCCTCCTAAAATTTTTTAAATCCAATTTTACCTGTTGTTAAATTTTTAGTAAAAGGATATGAAAGGAATCTTTTGTCGTTTTTAGTACGAGATACTTTTAGACTTTTCCGGCCAAAGTACGAGAAGAATGTTTTTTTAACTTATACGACATGAATGGATTTTTATGATTTCATAGTACATTATTTCCATGATGATTTATTTACATGTTTTCAAGTTCATTTTTAATCAAATTCTTTTAGTTTAAAATTGTATTACATGTTAATAAAGGAAAAAAAATTTGAAGTATAAAGGATATTTTCCTCACGAAAGGAGTTGAAGTATTTTATCAAAATTATTTTCCATCTAAGATAATATATGGTTCTATTTATATCCTAATTTATAAATTGGTTTGATTATTTTATGATGGGATTAATTTTATTATGTCCTTTTATCTTATATGGATTATGTTATGATGGCATGATGTTTAAGAAGCCCATTTTTATTACAAGGGTTATGCTAAGATTTATGATTTTGTGGCACACATAAGCATGGTTTCATTATGAGATGGGTGGGACCTATATCTCCCTCCAATTCATTGGGTAAATATTTATATCTTGTGAGATATACATGGCTGGAACAACAAGTTATTTTGATTTAGTGATACAGGACTGGAATGAGGAGTTAACTCGGTTCAGTAATAGACTTTGTCCCCTATGATGGTCTCAGGAATGAGCCTTGACTAATATGAAATGATTTTCTTTGATTATGTATGTATGCCAAAAAGTTACATTTTTAAAGTTATGATTATTGGGATTACATTTCACTACTATGATTTATCCCATGTTATGATATTATCATCTCTTTTGTAGGTTAAGATTTTCAAAATGTTATGTTCTTATGAATATGATATGATTGATATTTATTTTTTACCCTTACTAAGAATTTGAGCTCACCCTTTTTGTATGTTTTCTTTTCCCCAGGTCAGGAAGAAGGGTATTAAGTAGGATATACCGAAAGGGACTCTAGATATGATGAAATAAATGGGAGATAGTGTAGATGATTTATGAACCAGTTGTTTATGTTCCCCAGTTTCTAAAGACACTATAACTATACGGTCCTATCATGGTTTTGTTATATGTTGTAATAAGTTTGCTTCAATTCTGATTTAGTAACCATGTCTGTAATGTATGGGTTGTCATAATAATCATAGTTTAAATTAATTCATAATTAATTCCCAATGCATTAAACACAAGTACATGGTGTGTAACTCTGGTTACACGTCATGTACTCCTGTAATATCTGGATGGAATCCTCAACACCTCCAGATGACTTTTAAATTTCATTTTGTACATAAAATTAATTGTATTTATTAGATCTATGATTAATGAAGGAGGAATAAGTATATCTCAAAATTCAGAATAATAAACAATAAAAATTTAATTTAATACTAAATAGAAAATGCATAAATAAATCAATGATCATTAAATAGTTATAAATAATTATATGACCTCTCTGATGCCACTTATTGGTTATGGGAGAAGTGGAAGCATGTGATAGGTAATGCCTAACTTTTTATTTATCATTATCGATGGTCAATCCAAGATCAACACAAAGGTAAATGTCATGATCAATGGAATTGAATCAAAGAATCTAGACAATGGATAAAATTATAGAATCCGGGGCGGATCATCAAATATTATTGATAAATAATTTAATCAAATAAATAATTACCCTGAGAGAATTATTTCTTCTTTGATGAATCCGATAAAATATATATGTTGTATGGTCATTTAATTTTAATCAATAGTAGATTCCCTCTACCAATGATGAAAAAATGATCTAAAAATCTATAAATATCACCATAGGAATCATTGAACTCTATCTCTTCAGATCCTATCACTGGTGTTTTTTAACATTGATCACCACAAAAACCGCTTCTAAATAATTCTCCACGATCTATCTTAACATGAGAGTGGGAGGTGGAGATCACACTGCATTCTCGGGATCATTCTTGGAGTAATTAGCTCTCTAGGTCTTGAGATGATTCTCAAAATTCATTGTGCATAATGAAAAATAATAATTTGAATCACTATGAAATAGTATTATTAGTTTTATATATAAATATGATAGGAAATAAATAAGTGAACAAGGGACTATTATTATTTATATAATCCCCTATGGAACCCCATTCCTATAATAACAATATTTTTATTTTTTATCGACATGTGATTAACTTGAAAATTTAATTAAATGTTATTTAAACATAAAATATTCAATATTTATTATTTCTCAACATTCCATTTATTAATGGTCTTCCATTCTTCCACAGTATTTATCTTGCCTTGAATGAGGAATTTTTATTTAATAAAAAATATCACAGCATTATTTTTTAATAAATAAATAAATATTATATTCACTAAATAAAAAATAGATATTTATTAAATATTCTGCCCACATTATATTCTCTCGAATAACTAGTGACAGAATATATGTGATCAAGAATAGATGAATAATTATTAATCCACTTGTGGTAATATTATTTATTCATCTTGTTAAATAATAAATGATGATATAATTATTAACTCAGATTATGGATAAACTTAGTCTGTGACCCTCTAGGACTCTTTCTCAGTGGCATTAGAAGAATAATCCTAAATTTAATGGTTTGAATTTAGAAACAAGTCAAGGCACCCATAAAAAAAAATAATTCCTTAATGATATAATACCTCATACAAACCCTTACTGTGTAGTAAAATCCCTTTATCATGATATCTCTAATCAAGTAGGTTTCATGCTAGTTCCATCAACCAATGTGCTTGATGCAACCTTGTTTAAATTCTCAAAAATTGTATTTTCCTATATATCACCAACGCCATGGATTTATTTAGGCTATATCATTCCCATCAAAGGGCCTGATATCCCAAATTCCATTTAAAAAAATAATGGAAAAAATACTTTCTTTGTTTATTAATTAATGAAATATTAATCATGATGCACCCAATGTATCCTACCTTGTTGCAAATATATTTCATCAGTATTTTCATCAATACATCATAATAATAAACTCATTATACTAATTAATATTAATCTTAATGTTTATAAATAAATATTCATGTCTACAAATAGGAACTTCCAATGACAAATATAAATGTGTATTTTCTATTGGTGGGTCTTATTGTCATAATATCCTATAGTAGATATTAAAAAGGGAGTACACCAGGAGAAGGTTCCTCAATGTCCTATGATTAACCACCCCAAATAGACTGTATCATTTTTTACTTCAAATTATATTATCCAACTATAGAATATATTATTCAAAATAATTTTGTAGCACATCCGGGTTCCCATTATAGTGGGGAAGAAATATGACCTTTTAGTGAAACAACTACTCTTAAGGAATTATAAATTATTATGTTATGCATGAGAAAAATCATGATATTATAAGTAGTTTATTAATAATTAAAAACTACCAGTATACATTATCATTAGGTACATACAAGTTTGTTCTCAGGAACCAAGTCCAGCACATTTCACCACTACAAACATTATTCAATAGTGAAAAAGCGTTTGTAATCTATAATGATTCATTAAAGAATGGTTTCAGATATGTTCTAATGAATATTGAAATCAATATAGCTTTTTCCACTTGAAAATTGAAGGTTCATGAGAAAAATTACCCTAGTCATGATTTGGAGTCAAATACAATAATTTTTTAATTAATCATATGGAGGCGTTATCATTATGGAGAATATTGTGATTTATATATCAATTAAAAAATTAAAACAATATATTCACCCAAAATGATTTGAATATGACCCAATGTAGATGGTTAGATCTGGTTAAATTTTTTGACTCCTCAATACATTACCCCCATAGGAAAGTGAACAAGGTGGATAATGTTTTGAGTTGAAAGGTACATGTTAGGTTATCTATGACGAGGATCATAGAAATCTAATATTTTTGGATTTGTAATGGATTGGTCTAGATGTCATAAATTAAAGGGATTAATATTATCTTACTCAATTAAATTTTTAACCATTTGTCTGTGTGAAAATTAAATAGATGCATAAGGAAGAAATGGAGCTTTAAAATATGGTTAAAAGGTTCCTAAATTTAACCCTGATCATGATGGAATGATAATGATCAATAGTTGTGTATTTTATCAATCCATAACATATTTTAAGAAGGATTTAATTGATAAAAACATAGTAACTCATTATTTATTCATCCTCAAACACAAATATATATAGAGATTTCAAAGAGTAATTCTGTTAGAATGGCATAACGAAAAATATCAATGATTTTGTATCTCGGTACATGGTGTGTATTAAAGGTAAGGCTGAGAGAAACAAGTTAAGGGGATGTTACATCCATTACCCATACCAAAATAAAAATGGAAAATCCTCACCATGGAGTTTGTTTTTTGACTCCACAAAATGTCTAAAGGGGATAATTTTGTATGGGTTTTATTTGATTTCCGAAAAATTTCAGTATGCTTTATCGTTATCAGATAATATTTATCTCTAGATAATCCTTCCATGAAATGTATTAATAATGTGGTTTGGATAAATTGAGTACCACATTTAATTGTGTCTGATATGGATCTAAGGATTATCTCAATGTTTTTTTTGAATTCATCAAAAATATCTTGACACAGAGTTGTATTTCATCAATATGAATCATCCCTTAAAATATTCTTAGTATTAGATAATAATTCAAACCCAAGAGCATATGTTAATATATTTTTCTATTTATTTTGATTTTTTTGGGATAAAAATTATTCTCTTCTTGAGTTTTCATACAAAAATATTACCACTCGAGAATTTAGAGGGATCTATATTAAGCCCAATATAAAAAGAAGTGTATAGATCCATGGTTCAAGAATGAATTTGGATAACGAAATATGTTGGTATGTAAAATATCTTACAAAATGGAAGATAAATTTAGATCCATTCAACAACACATAAGGGAATGAAAATGATAAAATAAAATATACATTGAAAATCATTGATGCGATCTAAAATTTTAAGATGGTGACAAGGTGTTTCTAAAAAATTATCCATAAAAGTGGGTAGTGATATTTTAAAAGAAGAGGAAACTAAGACCCTATTATATCATTCCCTTTTAAATTATTTATCATATTGGAATGGTATCTTATCATTTTTCACTTCTATCAAACCTCTCTCACGTTCTTTATATGTTCCATGTATCTTTATTAAAAAAGTACATACATGTTCCTTCACATGTAATGAACTCATAGGTTGTACGACTATAGAAAGATAGTTCATATGAGTAAAACCCATCTGAGACTTTGGATTTTATAGAGAAATTTCTATGAAATAATGATACTCACATAGTCAATGTTTTGTGATGAACCCATTGGTTTGGGAAAGTTGTGTGGGAACTTAAGGGTATGATGAGTCATAAGTGTCCTTGTCTTTTTGTATTAGACTGACAAACTTTTGGGGGAAATTTTTATTTTAATGGGGGTATAATGTTACACCCTAATATTTTATGAAACATTTTTTCATATGAATTTAATTTCCTTGATGTCTTACATTACACGCAACAATATGTTTTAACAAATCAAGAGATACAATTATTATGATTATTTAAACAAGGATGTTATTACCTATAAAAAAAAATTGGTGTAATTAATAAAAATAAACAAACGTTAAATATTAAGTATAATTGTTTTATATTTATAAATCATATTGAAAAAAACATAATTTTCGATAAAATTTTTATATATTTTTTAAAAAATATTTTCTCAAAAAGAAATTGTTTTTTATTTATTATTGTGAAATTAATAAAAATAATTTTTAAAACTTATAGAAATTTAATTTTCTGAAATTAAATTCATTTTATTAATCATGTTTTCAAAATTATCTTAATTTAAAATTTTATATTTTTCTAAAAATATTATTTATTCAATGACTAGTAAAAAATATTCATTTTTTTAAAAAGCTGTCTTTTTGTTCAAAGAATTTAAAATGTTATTTTTTATTCGAAAATGGGTTTTAAAGTAAAATTAGTTCAATTATATAACAATTAATCCGATTTAAGGCATTTTAATTATTTTAATATTTATTTTTCATATAGAAAACATATTAACCTTTTGAACATTTTCTCTTTGGAAAACTGTTTTCTCATCACATCTATGGGATTAATTTTAAATTAGAATTTTCTACTGTTGTGAATGTAATTTTGAAAAATATATTCAATATTTTAAATCACGTATAATATAAACTATCTAATAAGTTCAAATATATTTCTAACAATAATTAATACTATAATTAGTAAAACTTATTTACCTTGGTTAAGATAAAAATGTATTTATCGGGGGATAATTTAAAACAATATGGGATAAAAATGACTCAAAACATGTTAAAATTAATTTTATGGTAATATTACTACCATAAAATGACTAATGATCAATATTGTTTCATTTTGGAGCCTTTTGGAAGGTGAAAATGGTAGGAACTGTTTTTTCATTTCAACTTTTACTAGTGTCCCACACACCTCACATATAAAAGGCCACCCCTTCTTCTATCTTATTCACAGATACAAATGAATTTGTTTTAGATATTTCTTCCCAAATCTCTTCCTTACATCCCAAATACCATCCTTGAATACATATTGTGATCAAATATGAATCCTATGAATGAATTTGGTGCAAACCTAAGGAGGTTAACTGAAGAAGAGGCAACATTCTTCAATGTGTGTTTTTATTTTATTTCTTCCTCAACCTATTCAAATTACAATTAACCTGTTATGATGTAATTACTTATAAATATTAAAAATAAGGATATTTTTTATCTAATTTCATTTTCTACAAAAATCTACACTTCCATCAAATATGATACAAAATCATCATTTGTATGTAAGTTGGATTACTACATCGCGAACAGATGTTATTCTTTTTTCATCACCACCACTCATAGCTGGTTATAATGATGAATTAAATGTTTATTTATGATATTTATGATATTATTATACATATTTAATTATTTTATCACATATACCTCCTTCATTTCAATTATTCAATAATACGATAATATCGATCATGTGTACGACAGACTTCCACCATGCGAAGCTATGGGATTCGTTCATGCTTTACATAAAAGTTAATAAAGATGGATATAATGAAAATATTTTATATAGTAAAATTAAAAAATATTCCATAATTATAAATTATTATTTAAATTTCTTTCTTTGAACCTGTTGAGATAATGGAATCTTCTTTCACGCGTACATACGACCTACTGTCTTTGTAAGTAGTGTATTTCATTTTCTACCTCTATCATTTTTATTTTAATATTAATAAATATATAGTGAATTTTAATTATACTAGTATCATGGATAAAATCATAGAGAATATGTAACCATGGTGAAGATTATTGGAAGAAAAAATAACATATAATAATAGACATGAAAAACAATGTAGTTATTTCCCAAGACATGACATTAACATGGAATTGTTTACAAATGTGTAATAAAAGGTCATAAGTACATAATATATGGTATTATATATATATATAATTATTATCCTCTATTATGTTAATAATTAAATTATATTTATTATATAGGTGGTTTGAACATATACAAAGGAAGTTGAAACATGAGGTGATGTATTTTTGTCTCCATTTTCCTTATTTGTGAAATATGTTATGTTATACACTTAAATTCATTTATGATGTGTATATAAAACCAATTTCAAATTTAATATCATCAATTTATTTATTATCATTATATTATATGTTTAATTTTTAATTTTATTCTTTCACGGGGCATATGATTCAATGTTACCAATGTGGTGAGTGTTTTATGTCACAATCACACTGTTTGTCAGGATTGGTCATGATTTTGATTACAATGATTAAATTGAATGACAAATCTATCATGAAACTCATGAAATTTATTCTTTTATTTTTGTTTCATGACAATATATATTTTCCCTTCATTTTCCTCTCTTTATATACTTAGGAGTTCAAAATGACATTTTTAATTAAATTCATATTTATTTCTCTCTTTAGTCGAAACCCATTTTTTCTTCTAAAAGGATGTCTCCTAATAAAAGATCAATGTTTTTTTATCATTTCAAAAATAATATTTTAAATTCATTTATAAACATATTTTATTTTTTAATAATCTTTCTATGTTATATTTTTTTCTTTTCCAAAACAAGTCCTCTTTGGTTTTTACCAAAAATATTAAAATAATCTTTGTGTTAACTTGTCCGACATGAATGGAAATTAGAAAAGTAATTATTTAATTTTAATTCTCCCATATATATTTTCAAGGTTATTTTCAAAGAAAATTTTCTTCAAAATATTTTATGAATTTCTAATTTTTAAAAATGTTATTTTTAAAGAAGGGTTATTTTCCTCAAGAAAAGTTTGAAGTAATTTTTCCTTAAATATATTTTTTCCATATAAGATGACATAATTTTATATTACTTATAATTTACTTGGAATATTATCCAAGGATATAATTCTTATTCTTTCATTGAATGGTTTATTTTTCTAATGAAAACATTTTTATGAAAATTGTTTCTATTCCACATGTTATACCATAATAAAATGCTTATAAACCACACTTCTTTTTCCACATGTTATTTTTCGATTAAATGTTTAAATGATTCTAAAAGATTTTTATTTTACACATGTTACTTTATGAAGAAATTTTTATGATAACCATTTCATTTCATGTGTTCTAACATGATGAATGTTTTTTGATCTAGTGGAAGACATATGTATTATTTTCATTATCTGATGGGTGGTACCTGTATCTAACACCAATCAATTGGTTAAATATTAATATCCCTTGATATTAATAGGAATATAATGTAGAGTGAACCTATTTTAATAAGGTACCCTTTCCACTATGGTTTTTTTGGGAGTGAATCTGGAATACTATGATGGTTTTGGAAGTGAAACCAATCCACTATGATGGTCTTGGAAATGATCCTTGAACAACTAAGGAAATGATTTTCAATGCAAATGTGTATTCCATAAATCTATATCTAATGATAATGTTATGCACTAATTGTTCAGGTTTATTGGTTTCAATATGATTCATGTCTTATGAACTTCCACGATTTATGATATTTCTAATGTTAATGATATTTGATATATAGGGTATGGTTGTAAAATATTATTCTAATTTTTCCATACCCTTATACTCATGATATATGGATACATACATAGTTTACCCATACAAAGAATCTGATCTCACCCATTCTTTTGTTTATGTTAACCATGTCATGTTAAATGGTATTATGTATGATATGCTAAAATGGTGCAAGTAATGAAGAAAGTAGTGGGAGATGATGTACCTCACTTATAGACCCATTGTTTATGTGTTCATGTTTCTGAAGGCAATATTCCATTAATATACACATGCATGTGATTATGTAATGTAATAAATATTCATCTAAAAATATTCAATAACAACATATGAGGAGATTGGGTCATTAAATAATGATTTAATTATTTTTCAAAGAAAATTTATGTGAGGGTGAGGGTGATGTAGTGAGAGTGGAAACCTAATAAAAAAATAAATAATGGTAACTACATATTATAGAATGAGAATTAATGGGATGAAGTGGAAACATAATCAATGATAATGTTTATAACCACTGTTTATAAAGGACAGGAGAATCATCCTTGGGGATTTTAACTTTATGATCAAGTCCTTAACTGCCATGAGAGTGGGGTTTAGGGAATTGGTTATGTTTTTTACATAGTTTTTTTGGGTAGTTCATTTTTCATGCATCACAATGTTTATCATAACCATAAACCCCCACTCAAAATTAATTTTATCCAACTCTAATTGTTATTATTTCATCATCCCTATTCTATTTCATTGTACACTCACAATTGAAACATAAAAGCACAAAGTACACAATAAATTCATGTCAATGGAACACAGAAAACCATGGTGAGTTATTATCATATCTTGGAGATTAATTTATCTACATTTATAATGGAACATTTTTTGTATTAATAAGTTTTACCTGTTGATGCATAAGTATTATAAAAAATCTTTAGAGATAACTTCTTTGGTTTAATAAAATTATTGTAATCAACAGGTATCTTATAATTACTATAGGGATCCAAAATCAATTGAGAAATAATTCAAGTTTAAGTATCGTATGTTCCTAAAATATATTCAATTTGTAAAATTATTGGATAAATTGTCCCTCAAAATTCACCAAACACATTAAGAACATGGTTACTCACTAAAGAGGTGATACTTATAAAAAAACATTTATTCTCAATGTTTTTGTTTAATTTTTGTATATAGTTTAGGAATTTATAAATTATTGAGTGGATCATAACTCTAATTAGTAATATAGGTTAAAATTAAAATAAATTGTAAAAGTGAGAATCTTGTATTCCACCAACTTCCTTATATGTATTAATATACATCTATACTGGGGTGCATAAATAATATTACACAATTGTCACTTTATCTTTATATGATTTCAACTGCCTCAATAGTGTTCCCTTTTTTGGTTATTTTATTCGTTAGGTTGATCACTCAAAGAACAAATTTCCACAATTTTTTCTCCTTGTCCAAGGAAATTCATTTTTACATTTTAAAACTCACCAGGTTATGGAATGTCATCATCGATTGAGAAAGAACTAACAACTTCTCCATCACATAAAATAATCATAGTTCTTATATTGGGTTATTATGATAAAATACATAAAAATACTTTCCATTTAAAAAATAATAATTTAATGATATTTTGATTTAAACATAAAATTGTTCCTACAATTATTTTAGAATAGATTTTGGAACGTCCATTGATTCCAATATATATTTTATTCAAATATATTTTCAATTACAATTATTACACTTAATTGATACTTTAGAATCCCTAACGTAATATATGAAGTCTAATACTTATCTATATAAGATTTACAAATATAATACTTCATGGGATAATCATTAGAGGATGTTAATGAGATTGAAAAGGGAATTAGAAAGGATGGAGCCTGATTTTAGATGTACATGTTATTAATTCATGCTAAAATACATAGACTAATATCTTGAAAAAGGAAACTTTATGGAGAAGATAAAATTAATAATAAACAATAAATTCCAAACTACCTAGGTAGATTTCAATTTATGTAATGAGGATTATCATAAAATTAGGTCAGAGAAGAAGTATGCGGAGTGGAGAAAAGATCCTACACAGGCCAGCACAGACCAGGAGAGCACCACCGTGTTGGGTGGAGTAGTAGACTCGCAAGTCGGGGTGGCCCTTAAGGGATTTATTCATGGTATTAAGAAGATATATTATTAATATATAGTTTACTACATGAGATTGTATTATATATGTCATAATCAAGTTGAAACTACTAACTATTTACCATATTAACTTCAAAATAGGTTCATTTTGGGCTATTAAAATATGTAAATATGATCATGAAGATGAGGGTTTTGAATGAAATCACTTGCTACAATAGTTTGAAGAATGGAGACTTGACTCATATCACAATATCTCATTATATAAGAAAAATTTCTACTTATTTCATGATAATAAGATCATAATAAATAAATTAAAGGAAAGAGTCCTAGTATCTTACTTTAATTCCAAACATAAATTTTTCTCATTTATCAAATAGTTAATGAATCTGAATAGGGGAAAAGTAATTTATTGTATAAATCGGAAAATTACATTTAAATTGAAAATATTCCAGTATGAAATTAAGTCTTTGTGTTGTGAAAATGTGAATTCGTTGAATATTGGTTTTTTTCAGGACTAGTACCACTTCTATTTTTCTATCCAATATAAAAGTCATGCTTGTAAGCCCCCTACATCCTACCCAGTTCCATTATCCAAGTTTTCTCTATTTTTAGGTCATCCAAGATATTTTATTTGAGTCAAATATTCAAAAAATTTCCAATAATAATGTATAAAGAAGATGAAAATTTATTTCAAAACATATATTTCCAAAATTTCATCCCAAGCCTTATACATTATTTCCAATTAATCTTTTCTCCACTGGAGTACTTGAACTAGAATAAAATTACTATGTTTGTTTAGAATTCCCTTGAGAATCTACAATTATTTTCCATTTTATCCAATTATTTTCATGACCTCATTATAATGAACCAAAATTTGGGTTTTTATATTCTAGACTACATGAATTTTTCATGACCATGTATTTTACTAAAAGATGTTCCTGATGAATGAAAGTAATATTTCATAAAAATATATAACTAAAATTTAAAAAAAAGTGTTGACTTCATTAATTTTTAAACATTTACTGGAAGCGCTTCATTTTTCTACGAGATCCTTTACATAATGTTGGGGACCAAGACCTAGATGAGTGAAATCTATAGTAAAATATGGATTCGGATGTTTAGTGGTATGGTAGGGGCATATATGGGGCACAAAAAATGGAAGTGTACCTTTTATAAATGACGGTTGATATGGTCAAAGGGTTGAGGGATGGAAGAGGAGGGAAAACCCAACAAGTTGTTGGGAAGAAATGGATAAAAATTATTCTAACCCATGTATTGGTAAGGTATATAATTATGGGAATTATTGGAGGAAAGTGTCTTTATTACATTAGATCCTTGGGCTATGAGGCACTATATGTAGGGGGACTGCAAGTAGGCGCAATCCTATGTTCTGAATTTCCTAATCTATCCTCATTGAGTACAAGTTTCATGCTTAATGTTTCATGTTAATAAAAAATAATATTTTTTTAATATTATAATATAGTCAATAAATATATATGGCACTCATTGGAATAATCATATTTTTTTAATTCAGATTCGGTAAATTAGTAATCAATTTCCTCCAATTATTTTATGAACATTTCTATTAAACAGAATAACCTCAAAAATTATTGAAGTGATGTGAATTTTTTTAAAATATTTCTAAATATTAAATAACTATAAATAAACCAAGAAAATTCATATTTATTTTCTAAACATTACAACTTACTTCATGTTTATTTTCATTTATTTGTTTAAATGAAAAAATTGAAACATTAAGTAGTAACATAAACGACTATATTAAATATCATGTTTAGCTAAATCATTGATTTTACTTGACTTTTGGTGTTTTATTCTTAATAAAACATTAAAGAAACATGATTTTATATTTCTATTTATTACCTACAACTTCATATTCATTAGACATTTTGAGGATATAGAAAGCATGTGAAAAAACAAAACAATTCAAAAAATAACTTCTTATGATGGTAAAGATAATTTCAACTCCATTTGAGTTCATTTTCTTATTAATTATTACATACATTTAAACTATATTAATTATATTCTTGTTAAAAATGAACAAATAATCATAACTCTATTGAAGACATTTCAGGAATGTGACACAATAACAAATTTCTTCTAAAAAATAGTTCATGAATTAAATTTTTTCCCAACCATGCAAAAAACATAGAAAATATATGGAACTATACAAATTTTGTAATATAGTTAACAATATTATTATTTACCGTTTTTAGATTTAAAAAAATTAAATACCAAGTTAGAATAATATAAACTAAATAATTCTAACATGACATTTCATTCATTCTCTATTGCAATTTCTAGTACCCAATCTTTTTTTCAAAATTGAATCATCTATGATATAAAATGTAACATTTTAATGAATACTGACCGGTTCATCCAAAAAATCTCTATCATCCATTAATTAAACAAAATTATGCCTTGGAGTGACATTAAAAACATCACCACATTATTTTTTCAAAGGTTTATTCGCATCAAACACTTATCTATATTGTGATACAATAATGTAAGGATCATCTATTCAAAGATAAAATTTCACATCAATCACTCTAAATTGAAAACTATATATATGATAATATTCTTGTATTTGATTAAAACCAATTTTATTTCATCATATAGATATGACTATGTGTTTATTAATATAATACAAATAGTCTCTCAACAATCCCATAATATGGCATATTTTTATATATAGGTTTTTGTATGATGCACAGGAATAACAATCTATTGTTGTGGTTATCATGGAACCATCATGTTTTGTTTCCATGTTTGTTTCTAAACTGTGTATATTGAAATTAAATCCATTGAAATACATTTCATTATAATCACTACACACATTTTTCAAACCAAAGGTTGAAACCCTTTGGTAAACATTGGACCTAAAATAAATCAACTTCTAATATTAAATAAATATTATTATTTTAATCATGTAGAAAAGGAATGGGTAACATTTGACTTTAACCAAGAAGAAAATTATTTATTTTAAAACTTATCCCTCCTCTAAAAATATAAATAATGATGTGTTATTCTTATAATTTCACTATGTTCTCTATAAATATGATAATATAATTATATCACAAACTATGAAGAAAATTCACATTAAAAATATATACATATAATTTCAATTGATGTAATCATTAACCATTCAATAGTTGAATAACATTTTTTGATAACCCATTTACCACTCAACCCTGTTCAAAGTACAAATATTGTATGATCTATCTATCCCCCTCATCTAGGAAATTTGTGCAAATATTAGTTCAATGGAATCATATTTCTCATCTTTGGTTTTCATTAGCCAATTGGATATCATGGTGACATTATCAAAGTACATTGAAGAAACTTCCATGAATTTGGGTGCTAAATAACCTCTCACAATAGATCCTTTAGGATGATTATTATTTATCACATAGGATTTCAATATAAACATTGTTCACTCTGTTGGATACATATAGTAGATAGAAATGGGACCACAAAAAAGAACTTATATCGGAAGATTCATGGTCATATGTAACGTACATGTGAAAAATGATGAAGGGGAACTTTTCTCCAATCCATAAAGAATTATCCTTGAATCTTTATGAAGTTATTTTACTACACTTCCTTCAAATCATTTAGTATAAAGGTATTGATAAAAGTTACGTAATATAATCACAGTGACCCTAACATAATGTGATAGTAATTGTTGAATTGTGATAGGATTCAATTCAAGCAACAATACATAGTGGGCACGGTTTTAAGGTATTTTAGCTTCACATATCTTGTATTTACCCATTTGGAAATGTTATTTGAATAACTATAATAATATTTTAAATGTCCGCAATCATTAAGAAAATTTTTTCTCTATATTTTTCATTTAAATAAAATAAAAAGGGTATTTTCACTAATTCTGACTAATTAACTAATGATGAAGATTTTTTTTATACATAAATCCATTAAATCATTATGTGAGGAGAAATCATATTTTTTCCCAATTTAACTTTAAAATCATTTTATTTAACATTTCAGACATATTTCTTATAATATTAATTATGACTATGTAGTGAAGTAGTAAATTTGATGACCAACACCAAAACTAAAAGAATATTCATTTCTTTCTCAAATTGTTATTATAATTCTAAGGAATATACGGGCATTTTACTTCATTTGATTAACCCCTTCCATGAACAAAATTCAAGCCATAAGTTCTTTAATGATATCACTCTCTGATATTTATTGAGGTACATTATGTGTCTCTATAGAATTTTCAAAAAACCTTTGATTTTTTATATATTGGTTATTCATTTTAAAAAAATCCATGATTCCCTGTAAAATTTAATCTTCACTAAAAAATTAATCTCCTAGAATGTATATTTTTCATACAACTAGGTAAGAATAATCTCCCCATTGTACTCTAACCATACATCATTATATAGTAAAAAAATAATTTATTTTACATAATATTGTTGAATGAAACATAATGTAATCCTTTATAAATTAACCATATGTCTTCACATTGATAGTTCAAATCTCATTCAACTCTTTTATTAATGGTTTCAAGTATATTTCAATATCATTTCTGGATCATTTGGTGAATAAATAAATAAAATCATGATATTAACTAACTATTTTCTTATACATCCAAAATGTAAAATTATAAACATGAATGAAAATAGAAAATTTAATATGTGAAATATTCATATGGTGAAATGCGTTGGAACAATCACATAAAAATCTCAATCTAACATTCCATGGTTCGACTAAAAAATCAGGATATAACCTATCAACTTTATTCCATGATAACTCATCTACTGGATTGATTGTGTCATCATTATATTGACTTCTTTAATGTTTATTTCATCAACAATTATTTCAAACTTGTTCTAACATAAAAAGTATATAATGTTTTTGAATAAATAGAATGTTATACATCACATTATCTGTTACAAAGGATTGAGTAGCATCTTTATTAGTATTAAATCTCAATGTACCACATTGTTTTCACTCATTTAAATCAGCATTTTCCCTTATAGAATATAAAACAATATTTAGGGTACACATGGATTTTATTTCTTGAATGTCCAAATCTTTGGACCAAATTTGATTCCATGTAATCATTTTAAGGAATACATCTTACGTATTTAAAAGTGGAAAGTATATAGTTGATTGTAGTATTACTAAATCATTTCAATGTTTTCTTATGATACAATCACATTAGAAATCCATGTTTGGTCTTTTTTTACATAACTTCTTTAATGGGGTATTCACATACTCAATCAACGTTCTAAAACACTAAATGTTTTCATACAAATAATTATATGAAAAATGTGAAATAAAATTTATTTCATCTTACACTAGTCAACATCAATTTTTGGTGTAAGAAACAAATGGAAACATATTGGAAATAAAATTTTCGATTCTAATCATTCTAACTAAATAAATTTTATTATTCGTATGAAATGTTTCCCTATTATAATTCAAAACATGATATTATTTTTGAAAAAAAATTAGTAATATGGTAACTCACTTACAAATTATTCAACCACAATATTACAATGTAATCAAAACATGATAATCAAATCAATCCTCCATATGAAGCATTTTTGAATGAAAAATGCAGAAAAAAGTATTCAAACTCCTTATGAAACTCATCGGTGATCCGATCAATGTTATACATCCAAATTCTATCTAGTATAATATGAACGAACAAACTATCAGGGAAAAAATTTTCAATAATAACATTTGAACTAAAAAACTCTTAATAAAAGTGCTATAGAGACTCATTAATTTATTATCATAATTAAATATGTTTTTAAAAGAATGAAACATTTGTTATATTATAGATAAAATTATTTTTATTTTCAGTTGTATAAATCATGAATACATTTGATTAAATAAAATATTATAAATGTGCATATAATAACTAAATATGGTTGAGTAATTTTATGAAACAATAATACTTTGTTTCTTTAATACCCATTTAAAATCAACTCATATAAATGGAATCGATCTCTCAAGGTTTACCAACACCAACCAAATTATATTTCACTTTATAAATGAAACATAATTGAAAATAAAATGTTATAATTTCCTTTATCCTAAATAATTAAAAAAGAAAATTCAAACCAAAAACACATATATATTACTTTTTAAAATAATTATGGAAATAAATTATTCAAAAAAACCTTATTCTAAAAATAAATTTATTAAAACAATCTAAAATATAATAAATTGAACAAAAAGACAACCTAAAAATGGATTAAAATTTCTCAAATAGAAAAAGGTGGAAAATCCAACATAAGTATGTGTAGTGTCATACCATTCACTGAATTATTTAGTGAGTAGATAACAATTGATAGACAATTTCAATATCTAGGAAAACAAATCTTTAAAAATCACATGTATAATAATTAGTTTTCACTAAAGTAACACAGGTAAATATTATGTATCATATTAACCATGTCATATTATTACTTATTGTAATGAAAAGAGAGACTAATATATAGAAAACAAATTAATTAAAATACAATGTTAAAATTAATAAATATTTATAAATAATTTTCACATATTTAAAATTTATTTCACAGAAAACAACCATTTAATAGAAAACGTTATTATGGAATTTTTATCATCACACTCTTTTACAATATAAAAATAATTATATTATGTTTACATTTAAATAGATACATTGATTAAATATATGAAATTCTACATGGATTCCTTTGAATGGATTCAATCCCATAAAACAAGTTATACATTATTTTTAAAGGGGAACTGAGGTGTGTTCCATGGAAAGAGGCCCTACGAGGCACACCTTTAGTGCCTCGCTACTAGCTAGGTGAGGAAACCTCACTAAGGTGCATCAAAGTTTTCACCTTGTGTTTCATCCCTAAGCAGCCTTTACACCTTATTTCATTAAATACCTTTAACAAATATTTTGTTATATACACCTACTTAATTTCTAAATTTTTCATTAACTAACCATAATGATTGAATGAATAATAATACCAAATTTTTCTACAAAATAAACTTAAAAATAATAAAAATAATAAGATTTATTGAATAAAATATGATAACTATGATTTTTTATCTAACAAAATAATGGATGAAAAAATCATTTTATTTAGGCCTAAAGTGGAAACAACTAGGGATTGAAATAAAATAATTCAATTATAAATAGGGAAATGTGAATAAATATATTGATTTAAAATATGAAGAGACTATATAGAAATATCTTGAGTCATGAGGGAATATTTCCAGTGTCTTTGGAATGTAGAGTGGAACAGACACGCCACTAATCTCTCTTAGAGAGGAAGAGAGGGAAAAATAAAAATATGGAGGATCATGGGTTGGTGAACCTCATGGTAATAAGGTATAATATCTCTTATATAGATACTGATTTGGGTGATTATATAATGAGGGGTATTGTTCAGGAAGTGATGGCTATGAGATGATCTATAGAGGAAAAGGCATTCAATCGTGTAGAGGATAAGTGACGTTCCAGAGTAGATATGTGAAGAATGGGGGGATTGATTGTGGAAACTAGCTAGGAGAGATATATGAAGGATGGTTACATGATTACAAGTACTTTATAATAGATATCTAAAAAAAGGTGGATAGATTTCACATGATATCTTGAAGATATCTATGGATGATGGGGATCTAAACCACAATTGTTGGCTGGGAGAGATCTATGGAGTACCAGTGGTGTGTGATCATGTAATGTGAAGGGTGTTGTCAATCATGACTGGGAAAGGGGGAGGGGGTTCTCAATTATCAAATAATAATGGGAATTTGGTGTTGCATAGTTTTAGTTAATTGTAGTATTGAAATCTAATTTCCACTGTTTTAATAAAGAATGGAAATACATACATTTTGTAGTAGGTTTCTTCATTGTAATGGTTAAAAAACATATTTTATACTCTATAATAATGTATTAAACCAATTATATCAATAAAATATTTCATTTACTATCATCATAATATTTTTAATAAAAAATAATTGTTTTATTTTATCAAAAACCCATCATTTGAGTAAAATTTAGATATCAAGGATCAACAAAAACTAAGTTTGACAACTAATGTTGCTAGTAATATATTCCCACTTCCTTAGTTTCTCAATTTATTGTAATTTTTCATTTTTTTAATATATATTATCAAATATTATACTAATAATTGATTTAGAGGTAAAAATTAATGAAATATGGGATGCCCATCACACATTGTATTTCTCAGTCTCCAAGGATGATCTAGTAGGACAGGTCCTTGGGAAGGACCACCATGGTCACTTTCATGGGTTGGATTATGGACCATTACCATATGAGGACTTTGGAAGATACCTAGGGATTATAGAAACATATAATCTCGGTTTTAGTTACTCACTACCTATAGATTTTGAGATATTGTTTCCTATGATGAAAACACAATTTAGAAACATAGGAACTCATTCCAAATATAGGGGACTCATATAAATATTTCAGACATTAATTTCATTACATTATGGAAATAATTGGTTGAATTATATTGTAAGAGGACTTGATGTGTCCTCGATGACATTAAATCGACAGATGGTTTGATTCAGTAGGTAAATAATTGAATTCAATATTCATTTAGTACACATGATTTTATTAGTGTAAAATTGAAATTTTAATATACATCACTATTTATGTTTCAAGAACACTATCATATAGGTGTTAGGATATGTATTAGAGATGATTTTATAAATAGATATGGATATGAACTTAGTTCTCCAGGTAGTGATGAGGCTTTATTTTTAATTTAGTGGTGATTTTTTATAAATAAACTAATTGACTCTAAGCTATTATATTTAATTAGGTGTATATATATATGCTTGATATGCATAATTTATTTAGTTTCTATAACACCCTAAAATTTCATTTTATGTTATCTTCAATAGCTTTTGTTTAACGCAACACCGACATAGATGGCGTAACACTTGAGATTAAGCTTCTGAAAAACGACTCTTTCTTGTTGTATGTATTTAATTGATATATTTATGACGTATCCTTTAAATATCATAATATAAATAATAATAAATAATTTTTAAATTTTATTGATAATTATCTCACTTAATTAAAACATATTTATAATGAAATTTATATGTTTCAGTAAACAAGTTATATGTTTAGAAATACTATTTTCTTAAAAGAAATGATTTTTATATCCTTTTTTGAACAATAAAAAATTTAATTTTAGTCACTTGTAGAAATTTTATTTTATAAAATATACTTCATTTTTGAATATCGAATATCACAATTAGCTTAAGGTGATTTTTTGTATTTTTCCAAAAACATTCAATTTTTTATAAATATTGTAAAACACTCTATTATTAAACAACCATTTCATTTAAATAATTATTTTACATTTAACTTATTTTAAATTAAAAAATGATACATAATTAAAATATTAGTCCATGGTATTTCATTAGAATAATTTTCATAATATAATTAGATATATAAAATTTTATTGAGTTTTTGAACGTCTCTTTTACCCGCATTCTAGGCACATTTGAAAATTAGCATTTAATGTAATTTTACAACTTTTTTGGATTAAATATCAAAAATATGAAATAAATGTTTATAATTAGGTTGAAAAATGTGGTCTAATATGATCCAAATAATTTTGGGTGAATAGTAACTTTTGAATATTATTTACCACGATTAAAGGTAAATATGGGTAATTAAAGGTAAAAATAATATTATAATAGTATAAAATTACCCCAGATCTAGTCCTAACATTATTGGAGGAGTCGTTTCGGACCAATATAACCCTTAGGATGTAAATTGTTCCTTTTTAAACAACATAAGAGTTATTAAGACATTTATAACATTTAATTTTATGTAAAGGTAAAAATATCATAAGCATAACTCTTATTAGTAAATCAATTTTAATATGGGGTTATATAACCGATATCTTAGACTATAAATATTAATTAAGAAACTAAAAATATTTCCTACATCATGGTTATTTATTTTTAATTTTTAGGAATTAAATAATTAAATTTTATTATGACACTATTAGGACGCAATAATAGTGTTATTAATAAAATTATTAAATAAATGATATTAAAATTTTTAAAATATATATTATTTGAAATTTTTGATGCCATCCAAGAATTTTATAGGTTACTATGACATGTTAAAATTGCGTTAATTATTTTTTTGATGAATCAAGTTGTTATGACATTAAAAAATCATGTATTAAATAGTGTCAAGATTAACATGAATGAGATTTTAAAATAAATACTTTTTTATTAAATGATATAAAAGTCATAAAAATCTAAAGATTTTACCAAATAACATGGATAGTGTTAAATGTTTCTTTAATTATCCACTTAAAGTTATCTTGGAATTTTATAGTAACTATACTAACCATGTGGTATAAAATTAAAAGAATTCAAGGTAAGAGTTAAACTATTTAACTAGGGATTAAATCTAAAAGATAAGGTTAATTTTTGACCTAAAAATGTATATAACCTATTGGTTGAGTTTATTTAGACTCATCCTCATCCTATCCTAGAAAAAAATTATTTTTGAGCCATTGGAAACCGAAAATCATTTTATAATAATTTAATATGTCAATATTTTCCTAATGTTCCCCTCACCTATCTTATAAAATGAAACTTCTACTTCTCATTAATTCACACCTCCAAGGCCCTTTGTCTCAACCTAAACCTTCCCATTTCTTCCCAAAATATCCATAAATTCATCCTAGAGGCAACACATTGGGCATAAATCCAACATATTTAATCCTTTTGTGCAAATCAACAGAGATACCCGAAAAAGGGGTAATTGTTTTATCAAAATCTTTGAAAGTTCTTTCTTCTTATAATTCCATTTCCTAAGTTTTTACCATACTAAAATAATAAATCTAGCATATGATATATTATTATATGTTTTTATGATTATGGGACAACCATATTCCTCATTTTACCCATCCTACAAAAAATAATATCACCAAGCGTTCTTAAATAGGATTTACTGTCGCCACACCGTGGTGTATAGTATTTTTCATCTATACTAGATTTTGACGGGTATAATGATTAATATAAATAAAATAAATAATAAATATAACATGTTATTTTTATATGAAATTCATATTCCATCCAATTACTTACCATTTAACCATTAAGGAAGTGATATTTTTGCTCGTGCATATATTCGACTCACTGTCTCCATGACGCGATGAGATTCATCTTCCACATTCACCATCTAAGAATGATTATCAAAATATATATTAAGAATAAGTATGAAATATATGACATAATAATTATACTATAATTATATATATATATATATTAATGTATATATATGTCATTCAGTTACTTCTATTCAATAGGATAAGAAAATGGAAATAGCATTTATGTGTACGTACAACCTACCGTCTCCATTAAAGGTGTATTCTGTTTCACATATATAACTATTATATATATTTCTATTTCTAATATATATGATATATAAATCATGGTATAAATTTTTTTAGTAATTAAATCTGGATCTATTTAAAACAACCAAGAATGACAAGTGAAAACACATGCGATGAAGGAAGGGATTATTACCGGAAACATTACATTAACTTGGATTTGTTAATGAACGGGTAATATAAAGACATAATAAAATAATATAAGATTTATTAAATATAATTATGATTCTATTTCAAGTAAATAAGATGTTAAAAACAATTATATAGGAGTTTTAGACACATACGAAGGGTATCAGACTTAAGGTAAGGGTTAATATCAAAATCTCATTCTTACTTGAGGTTGTTTATACATAAGTATTTACTAAGATATATTTATTATCTAGGTACATGTTTCATAAAAATACATTCCAAAAAAATTTACTATCTCACTAAAAATAATTATGTCATTTATACCCATGTTTTAATTTTTATAAAACGTTTTGAAAGAAATATTTCTATTATTTTCAAAATAAGGTACTTTTTGACCTTTTAAAAAAATTAAAGAAAGAATGTTTTGTATATAATATGGAATGAGCATGTTTTTCTATCGTTATGTCACCAAAACACTTTTAATATTTCCTTACAATTATACAAAATTATTTTCAAAATTAATGTTTTCTTTTATAATTTATCTACTTTTAAAATATTTCAATTTAAAAATAGATATTTCTATCACAATGTTTTAATGATTTTGTGAGATTATTTCATCTATGTAAACATACTTTGTTTGATTTTATTATTAATTGAGGTTGATTTATTGAAATTTTTATTATATGTTTTACTATGGATGGGTTATTTTCATACCATTCATGGTATATTTTTACATTATTAACATTTCATTGGATAGTGTTAATATCAATGATTATGTTATGTTTCACCCTTTACTTACAAGAAATGTACTGTACTTAGTAAATGATGTGTGGGGCCTCCTACAGCCCCTTGATGCATCTATAGGTCTCATGTGACAAACTAATTTCTTGTCCTGAGGCCTCGATGGTATATTTGTTTATGGTCATAGAGTGAGGCCTCAACATTGTGATTATGATTTTTGACATTATGAATTATCTCATTATGATATTAGTTATTAATATTATATATTATTATTCGAGTAGTAAAATATCCATGGGAATTTTTAAATGTAATTATTTGATTTATTCTTTCTATATTATGATGAATGTAAATTTTAAAAGGAAGGTGTTTTAATTTTATAACATTACTTAAATGTTTATTCTAATTTATGAAATTTTCTACAATATTGTTTAACCTTAAAGATCATCTGATCTCAACCCTTTCATATGTCTTTTTCCTAGTATTCCATGAAATTTATTATGATCGATATACAGGGAAAAAATAATAGAATAATGTATTTATCAAAGGATTATCTATGTTGTATTTTATAATTTGAATTATAATGTAAAGTTCACATAATTAATCTATTTTAAAAGACTGTAGAATGAATTGGTTCTTCAGGATTTCATTCCTTTTAATCATGAAAATGTGTTAAAATAAAGCGTCGACTCTGGGTAAATGGGGTTGGGGATTTAAATTTGGTATTAAATGCAGTTTATAAATAACCCTGGAAATAGATTTAGAAAATATAGATTAGGGTTCATAACTGTAAGATTGACTATGAGGATAATTATAGAGGAACGTCCTAGAATTTTTGTAATCTAGAGATTATGTGTGTATTCCTAGAAAATACATCCTTATCTAGATACTAAAAGTGTAAGCGGATATAGAACAAATGTACCCAGGAATAATAACTCTGACAAGGTGTTATGGGCTTGACCCTGGGTAACCTGGTACATGACAACGAGCCTTAATGCACAACTGGTTTGACACTCCTCAGGGTTATTCTTAGGATAATTCAAATTTTATTTACAAGCCCTTATAAAGAATTAATGAGTAAATATTCCCCCAAGTAAAACTTCTTTATCATTATGGATTATATATGAATAAATATTTCAACTTATGTAAAGTATTTTACTCATTTTTAATTATGCATTATGATTCATAAATTAATCTAGTGTATGACATTATTTAGAAATGGAACCCAGCGGATATAATAGAAACTATATCAATACATGTAATCCATGTATGGATTCTCCCCATATACATGATAATCATTATGAAGTTGGAGGTTCAACTAGATTTGAACAACTTACAACCATATTGGGACAACTAATCCAGGTTATGAACAATAACCTTACCTTTAATGAATGACCTGATCCATAACATGGAGGAACAATGTTAGTCCTCTACATGAAACAAAAACCTCAAAAATTAAATGGTACTACAAGTCCATTTATATCTAAATAATGGATAATTTCTTTATAGAATATATTTCTTGAATTGGGAAGCGATGAAATGGAGAAGGTCACATTGTCAGTTTATCCTCTCTCTGGAGATTCAGATAAATGGTGGTCACAGATCCAAAACATGAAAGAGGATTATGAAATTGATATTATAGAATGGAATGATTTTAAGGAAATTGTTTTACATAAGTATTTACTTCATGAACATAGAGCAGATATGGAGAGACTATTTTTGAATCTGAGACAAAAGGGTGATGAAAATGTTGCAATGTATGAAGATAACTTTACACGGTTAGAAAGGCACAGAACATACTATATACGTAACCCAAGGAGAAAGATTGATCAGTTATTTGATGGGTTAAATCCATTTCTATGAAAAGGAATTGGTCTCCAAAAATTTCTCATCATATGAAGATATAGTTTCATGTGATATCATGAAAGAGAATGAATATTCTTATAACATTAATGGAAAACAAGAGAATAAAAGTAAAATGGAGCAAGATATGGATAAATGGAAATAAGAAAGAAGGATTTTACCATATGTGATAATTCTGGAAAGAAACACCATGGTACTTGTCTGAATATAATGGGATTTTGTTACACATTTGGAGAGGAAGGTCACGAAGCACATGATATTAAGGTAAAGAAAGAAGTTGAAAATGTGAAATTCTATATTTTTAAAGAGATTGGAGATTATGAAAATAATTTTCCAAAGTGTCAATAGAATATTTTTTAAACAAAGGAAAGGTATCAAGGTCATGTTTATGTTGTTACTACAGTTGATGTTTAATAATTAATGTATTTTTTTTTGGATTAAAAAATTATGTTATTTCAAGGTTTTATAAATAATGTACTGGTTATTATAATTAGGGAGTATATAAAGATAATATTTTAGTACAATTTCATTATGAATTTGAGATTTTATGGTACCAAGTAATGTGACACGGTTTCAAGTTTAGCTTTTTGGAAAATGTATAAATTAGGGAAATGTTACCCTTAATATGTTTCTGATATTGTGATAATGATGTTGGAATAAAGAGATAATAGATTTCGATAAAGTATAATTCATATTATTGTTTGGGGTTTAAGTATGATTTATTAGATTTGATGTGATAACCTTTTTGGTTTTAGTAAATATTTAAATGGAGAATGAAATACTTTTGGACTTAATGATTTTTCAAAAGTGATTAATGCATAAAAATAATCTTGAATATCTATCTCCAGGTGAAATAAATGAAGTTAAAATAGATCTAAGCACAACCAATGGATAGCATTGATACATGAAATAAAATAAAGTACATTTTCTTGAGTTCTTATCAAGACAGTAAAATAAACCCCCAACTCTAATAAAAATTATCTAAAAATAAGTTATCTTACCACCATATGATTATTAAAACGATTATATTTAAAATCATCATAGATGTATGCCTTTGAGGCCCTCATTTTTCTATTTATTGTTCACTTGTTTGTCATTGATAACCTCAATCACTCCCTATAAATATTTAAAATTTTCCTTTATGTATGTATCTCTACTTTCCACCAATGTTCTTCTATTTGAAAGCCTAATATGTTGGTGAATTTTTCATTTCCTTTTCCCTCATATTAAGAGTATATTTTATTAACCCTATTTTCGATGTGGGTTTTCAAAAAACGTATTTTCTATCACCAACCTTTAATTTTATAAGTACCATTTAAAATTGTGAGGAATCAGCTTATTAAACAATGGGAGAAAGTGGCACCTCAATATTTCATAGTACGTTGTCTTTAATAGTTTATATTGCATGCAACACCATCTTGGATTGTGTAACACACAAAATTGAGTGGTAGGAAAACAACACATTAGTGTGGTATTTATTTAAATGATATATTTATAACTTATCCATTAAATATAGTAATATAAATATTAATAAATAATTTTCAAATGTTATTCATAATTTTTTCACATAAATTATATATTTTTATAATGAAACGTATTTGATTCGGTATAATAGTTATATGTTTAGAAATGTTATTCTCTTAAATAAACTTCATTACATATCCTTTTTAAACAATAAAAAAATTAATTATATACACTCATAGAAATTGAATTTTTTAAAATAGGCTTCATTTTTGAATTTGAAATATCAAAAATATCTTTGGGTGGATTTTTGGTATTTTTCTAAAAACCTTTAATTTTTGATGAGTAGTGAAAAAAACTACATTATGAACCAAAGTTTTCATTTAAAAAATTATTTTAAACTATACTTATTTTAATGTAAAAATAGATGCACAATACATATATTATTCCTATTTAGGTCATTTGAATCATTTTCATAATATAATTTTATTTAAAAAAAATATTGAACTTTTGAACGTCTCTTTTACCCACCTTCTAGGACCATTTCCAAATTAACATTAAACATTATTTTACGGATTCTATGAATTGTATTTCAAAAATATGATGTAAATGGTTGTAATTGGGGTAAAAAATTTGTTCTAATAGGATCATAATAATTTTGGGTGAATAGTACCTTTTGAATATTATTTACCATAGTTAAAGGTAAATAGGGTAATTAACGGGAAAAGGTAATATTATAATAATATAAAATTACCCTATTACTTTTAATAACCATTTTGGATGAGTCATGGCTGACCAAAAAAACCATTAGGATGTAAATTTCTCCTTTGGAATCCACTTGGGTGTGATTAAGATATTTATAACACTTATTTAATGTAAAGGTAAAAATATCATAAACGAGATTCTTATTACTAAAAAAAATTTAATATGCGGTCATATAAGTGATATATTAGAATATAAATATTCATTAGGACACTAATTATATTTCTTACATAAATGTTATTTATTTGTAACTTTTAGTAATTAAATAAATAAATTTTATTATGACACAATTTTGATTCAATAACATAGATATTAATAAAAGAATCAAATAAATGATATTATAAATATTAAAATAAATATTATTTAAAATATTTTATGCCATCCACAAAATTTGTGGATGACTATGAAATGTTAGTAATTAGTTATTTAATTTTGTTATGGAACCAAGTTGTTATGACATTAACAAAAATCAAGTATGGAATATTGTAAAAATTAACGTAACTGAGATTTTAAAGTAAATAGTATTTTATTAAATGATATAAAAGTAATCAGAATCTAAGGTTCTTCCCAATTAATTTGATAGTGTTAAAAATTTCATTAATGATCCACTTTATATTCTCTTGGAATTTTATAGTAACTATACTAACCATGTGGTCTAAAAATACAAGAAGTCAAGGTAAGAGTTACACTATTTTGAAGGTGAAATAAACGATGATGGAATTCCCCTCAGCTTGATGCTATCAACTTGATGAGGTTATTTTCTTGGTTTTATCTTGTGGCTGAATGGATTCATTTAATCCGGAGTGGGAAGGATCATTCCAACCTTGTCAAAATGACCCTTCATAAGGGTCAATCACTTCCTCTCCTTCCAGCTAAGCGATCTCCTATGCGAAATATCTTGAAGGAGCTTCTTCAATGTTGGTGAATAAAAATAATCCCCTTATCATCAAGCGTTTGGGTGAAGGATAAATTATGGTGCTGGATGATCCAGAATTGATTAGGCAACGGATGGATTCCTTCAAATTCTCTTTGTTGGGTCATATCTCCTATGAAATAAGGGAAAATCCTTTTTCATATTCAAACCTCAAGGACCGCATTTCACATTGCTATAAATTCTATAGTTGGATGCTTATACCAATAATTATAGGCTAATTTCATCTCATTTGGAGAAGTTAGGAAGACCTAAAAGAGATATGGCGTTTGGGTACTCTTAACATGAAACCAGGGATACTTCGCCTCTCATAATTGGATCTGAACTTCAATACTTTCGCACAAAAGAATTCAATTGTTCATTTTTGGGAAGGGATTCAGTGATTTAAATGGATCTACTGGCATACAAAAATCCTAAATGATTTGGCTATTGGCATTTGGATTCTACCAAGGATTGACCGGTATATGATTAATAGTGACCTCAATATTTATGCTCAAGTTCATATAGAGATTGATATAGAACTGTCTCCTTCTAAATGTGTGTCTCTTGATGTGAATGATTATCTCATTGAGGGAAGTTATGAATTTGAAAAAATACCCAAATATTGTGAACACTATAGAATGATAAGAAATTCCATTAAAAAGTGAAGAATTATACATAAATTTTCCAAGACATCCTCCAATAGCACTTCAATGAGGGATGTATCCGGAAGGGAAAATATTAACACGAGGCACTATGTGAAAAAGGACTCCAAGGAAGGATCCAAAGGGGTCACCTAGGATAAAAATGATGGCATTAGTATGTTCTGGGTTAATCTAGTAGTATAATAATAATCAGAAGACCATGTTGGAATTATAGATAATGGTGAATACATGATGACACACCATGGTCATGAATCGTTACTTCTCCAGGATTTATTTGATGAAATTTTCTCTTTTTCTCTAGCCTTGAATTATAAATCTTTCACTTTGGATATTATCACCTCAGACATACTAAAAATTGTTTATTTGGATGACACAATTGCAGTTGGAAGCATTGAGGCTCCTCTCCCCATGAAGGAGTCTTAGCCCATCCTAACTCAACATATTGACATTCAAATGATAGATTCATCCCCTCTTAAGCCAGACTCAAATAACATGGAAATTCCTCTCAGTTGGGTATAGAGAACACACCATGCTAGGTCTAACCTACCAAAAATTAAAATAAGAGAGATTTGAGAAGTTCTAATAAAAACAAGGAAAATGGGTGAAAATAGAATAGTTTAATTGCTCCCATATAGAATCATCAATGAGAATCCTCTAATGGGACTAACATGGGTTGGCCAACCCAATCACATTAAGTTACCTTAGGCTCCTTATGGGTAAATAAAAACCTGTAATCGTTGGAATCAATGAGCAAAAGAACTAATAGTTTCAATTCTCATTCCCCTCTTGATCAGAGTGGTTATTGTCTTATCAGTTATGTTGAAGATGCTTTTTGTTTAGATAGAATTTGTTTACTGGTTCACCACAGTGTCAATAATCCATCTATTATTTAGGTGGATGATAAAATCATTACTTGCAGCTTCCTTAATGCGGGACATATCTCTTTGTGCTCAATGATTTATGCATTCAACAGTTATATTAGCTAAAGACCTCATTGGAAGCACATCAAGGAGTTATTCAGCTTCATCCTGGATCCCTGGGTGATCATGGGCGATTTCAATGCTATCCTACATTCAGATGAGAAGATAGGACATGCTTCCAATTATATTTCAATGAGAGATTTCAGAACATGTATTGAGGAGTCAAACCTTATTCAATTCAATCTGATTGGAGCCAAATACAATTTGTATAGGAGGAATTTAACTAGCACCAGGGAAAGTAGAATTGACCTTGCCTTGGGTAATGACTCTCTTCTTGGAAGTTGTAAAACCATATCTTGTGTCACTCTTACGAGACATAATTTGGACCACCATACAACCCTTAAAAACTTCACCACCAAGGGGTAAAAGCTGCCAATTCCCTTTAAGTTTAACAATTCATGGACCACACTTCCCGAATACTCCCAACTAGTCAAAGATAATTGGAACATGGAAGATCATAATGACAATCCCCTTTCATTAATTTCCATGATAAAAGTTCTTAAGGCTATTATGAATCATTGCAGTAAGAAAAAAACCATTCTCCTTGACCAAGAAATTGATTCTCTTGATATCTCCCATCATGAGATTCAAGAAGACACCAATAAGGAAGCTTTTCATGTCATATTTCCCATGAAGCCAACATGACCTACAAACTCAATGACCTCCTTAAACATAAGGATAACATCCACAAGATGATTTTTAAAGTCAAGTGTCTCATTGATGGTGATCGTAACTCCAAATTTTTCAGTACCCTCTAAAAAGTTAAAAATTTTAAAGGCCCCTATCTCTAATAATGGATGGACACACAATCTTGGATGATCGACAAAGTCTCTCTAATTACATTTTCTCCTACTATATGAACCTCTCAATGGTACTGTAACAAATGAGGTTATTAGGGAAGGCATTATTCCCAACCTTATTACTTAATTTGATAATATTTTTCTTACTTATATCTCACTGGACATTGAGATCAAAGATTCAATTTTTGGGCTCAATAAATGGAGATCTCCAGGATCTGATGGATTTACCAATCACTTATTTGGATTCTACTATGAAGTTATCAACTCTGATGTTTGTAAACTGGTTAACCACTTCTTCATAGAGGGATCCCTTTCTCAAAGTTGTAATTACTAGTTTATTTCCTTAAACTGTAAGGTGGAAAATGCCAGTGATATTTCTCAATTCAGTCTAGTTTGTCTTTTCAACACCATCAACAAGATCATCACAAAAATTATTTCCAATCATCTTACACATGTTTCTGGGAAAATTATCTCTTGGAATCAATTTCTTTCTATAAAAGGGTGTAAAATTCAGGATTTCCTTCTCACTACATTGGAATGTATTAACTTGATATAGAGGTCTACCTGAGGGGGGAAATATTTCTCTAAAATTAGATTCCAGAAAGGCCTTCAACACGATTGATTGGAATTCCATTAGTCACATTCTCTATGAGTTTGGATTTCACAAAAGGTTTATTCAATGGATAAACACTCTTATTAGCTCTGATAGCATCTCAATTGTTATTAATCAATCCCCATAGGGATACTTCAAGTTTTAAAGAGGAGTTTTGCAGGGTTTCCCTCTCTCTATAATTATCTTTTCAATTGTTGAAGACTACCATAGTAGACTTATAATTCACATGACATGTACGGGTGAACTTAAAACAATCAGAGCAGAAATAGGCATCTCTACCCCCTCTCACCTTCTCTTTACTAATCAGAGTCCCCATGTTATTTGTTAGACCTTGACCTTATCACTTTTTAGATGTTTTGAGTCAAGTTGAAGGACCCCCTCTTACAGGAAGGAAAACTCTCTTTCAATGGCTGCAAATTTTGGTTAGTTAATCATGTTTCCACCTTGAAACTGGTCTACTCCTTCGTGGTTTACTCCTAGCCAACCTCGGTTATCTAGAATTTAAATTCCTGGATGGGAAACATTGTTTGGAGTGGCAGCATTATAGAACAAAAAGTAATTTCTGCCCCTTAGAAGAGATATTATATGCCTTATACTAAGGGAGGGCATGGGGTCAAAAACCATGATCTCTTTAATGAAACATTTCAAGAACAGTTCATATTGAGGCTTATTAATATATAGTCACAGTCCTTGTATTTCCTCAGATTCAATTTCCTCAAGAGACTAATTAAAGAGAATATGTGCTATGTTTAATCCTCATTTTGGCGTGGTCTGAAAAACAAATCTTCCAGAATATTAATAGTCACTCTCGTTGGATGATTAGTGCCCAATACTCTCTCAAATTCTAGAAACACAACTAGATGGGTTCTCCACATACTGACAGGTTTTACATCACTAATTCAGGCACTAATTATGATTCCTCCATTAAGAATCATCTTGAGCATGGCCATGCTCTTCCTTCTCAAATTGTTGTTATGGTTGATACCTAAGACTTCCTAGATTGTAATGATTTTCTCTTATGGGAACCAAGTCCAAATGAGATCCTTGACTCTAAAGGATACTATGATCACCTAATTTATGGAAATAGTATAGGGATCGATGCCTTTAATAAAAAAATGTTGATTCTTTCCCATTTTATATTACTCTATCGCCATCATCTCAACAAAATCCTAGCTAAGTTAAACCTGCAACGAGTCGGCATCAACCTGTACTGTAGATGATCCTTGTTCCAGCAGCATCGAGATGATGTTAATCATCTCTACTCTCTTACAATACATCTATATCTCTCTAGATTTATGTGTTTGATATCTTTGATTTTCATCCTCCACAAACTACTAAGATTTCCCATTTCTTACTGGATCTGGGTACACTCCAGCTCTCAAAGCTGGTATGCATTCTTTTCCTAGTATCCATCACTTAGGTTATACATACTATCTAGACATATAAAATAAATTCATACATGCTAAAGTTATCCCTAATCATAATGTCACCCTCTCTGTCATCTTTCTTGCTGTACAAAGAGCCATTTACTTTCATGCTGAATACTATGAAAACTTAGTTAATGATCTTGCAGTCTTGAGAAGGCTCTGTATTCCTAGTAACATCCCAAAACATCTTGGAACCACAGAAGTATTTGGGTTGCCTCCATTTTTAGGTTTTCTTAAAGGAAATACGGATGGAACATCAAAGGGAAATATGATACATGTTGGATATGGAATTTCCTTCCAATACAATAATGGTGGCTTTTTAGAGGGTGAACATGGTACATGTGGCTACGCCAGAACACTTGAGGTAGAGATTCAAGTTCTCATTAAAGCGGTTGAAATTTCTCATCCACGAAACTGGAACTCATTTTGTTTGGAAAGTGACTCAACTGCAATCATTCAAGAAGTTTGGATGGGTTAGATTAATCTTTATTAGAAGATCACAAAAAAATATAAAAATTCATGAGCACCCTTTCTTCAATGAACTTCATCATCACACACATTTATCGTGATGAAAATTAACTTACTGACTGGATTGCTAACAGAGGGGCCTCTGAAGGGAATGACACTCACTACTCTAGTATACACTGTGAGTTGATGACTATACATAAACATTATAAATGAAAAAATTCATACATCTGACTTTTTTAACTTTTATTTTAATAATTTTATGCAATGTTGTTTTCTTTTCTAAAAAATGTTAAATTATTTAAATAGGGGTTAAATCTAAAATATAAGGTTAATTTTATGACCTAAACATGTATAAATCTAATGGTTGATAGTATTTAGAACCTTTATCATCTTAGAGTAAAAATAAATTAATTTGGATCCATTAGAAATTGAAAATCAATTTATAGTAAGTTAATATTTCAAGATTTTCCTATAGTTCCCCTCATCTCTCTTATAAAAGAGATATTCAACTTCTATTTAATTCACACCTACAAAGCCCTTTGGTTTGGAAAAAAACCTACCCATTTCCTCTACCAACATGCCTTAAATCATCCTAGAGGTAACTATTTGTTCCTAAATCCAACTTATTGAGTCATTTTGTGAAAATCAAAAGGATATACCCAAAAAGTGGGAAGTCATTTTATCAAACTCTTTCAAAGATCATTCTTCTTATAATTTCATTTCCTAAGATGTTACCATAGTAAAATAAAAAATCCAGAATCTTATATATTTTGATATTTTGTTTTTATTATGGGTAAACCATATTTCTCTTTTAACCCATCATACAAAAAACAATATCACCTTGCTTGTGTATGTATGACATACCACCTGCCCATCGTGGTGTAAACTATTTTTCAACTATACTTTGTTCGGACAGATATAATGATGAATATAAATGACTTAAATAATAAATATAACATGATATTTTATCTTCAAAATTAATATTCCATCCAATTCCATACTATTTAACCATTAAGGAAAAGATATCATCAGTCGTGCGTGCGTACAACTTACTGTCTCCATGACGTGATGAGAGTCATCTTCCACGTTAACCATCCAAGAATGATTATAAAAATATATAATAAGAATAATTATGAAATATATGAAATAATAATTATAATATATATATATATGTGTGTGTGTGTGTGTATGTGTGTGTGTATTTTTGTATGTATGTACTTACATATATTTTATTGACTTAATTCCATTCAATATGATAAGAAAATAGAAACGACGTTCATGCATAAGTACGACCTACCGTCTCTATGAACGGTGTATTACATTTTATATATCTATCTATTATATATATTTATATACTGAATATATATTATATATAAATATTTTTATACATTAATTAAAAAATTAAATCATAATCTAAGTTATATGATAAGTAATGACAAGTCAAAACACATGCAATAAAGAAAGCCATTATTCCCCAAAATGTTTCTTTAATGTGGATTGTTAATAAATGAGTAATAAAAAGTCATAAAACAATCATATATTATATCATAAATATCATTATGATTTTGGTACAAGTTAATATTATGTTCAAAAATATTATACAAATGTTTTGGACACATAAAAAGAGTATCAAACTTAAGGTAAGGGTTAATTTCACATTCACATTATTACTCTAAGTTGTTTGTTTGTAAGTATTTAACGGGACATATTTATTATCCATGTCCTTGTTTCAAAAAAAATACATTTCAAAATGTTTTTACTATGTCTCAAAAATTTATTAAAGGCATTTATACCTATGTTTTAATTTTTATAAAACATTTTGAATGGAATCTTTTTATTATTTTCCAAAGAAGGTAATTTGTGACCTTTTCGAAAAATTAAGGAAAGAATTTTTCTAAACATATACAGCACGAGTGGATTATTTTTATGTTATTTCATCTTTACATTTTGAATATTATCTTATAATATTACAAAGTTATATACATGTGAAATGATTTCTTTTATAATTGTGCGACTTTTCAGTAATTTTAAAATTAAAAAGTGAATATTTCTATCAAAAAGTATTAATGGTTTATTCAGATTATTTTTATCTATTTCAACATCTTTTGATGGATTTTATGATTAATTTTGGTTGATTTATTGCATTTTTTATGATATTTTTGACTGTGGATGTGAAATTCTAAAACCATTCATGGTTTATGGTTAAATTAATAACATTTTTTTTTCTAGTTTTAATAGGAATATTTATGTTATGTTCCCCATTTTCATATGAGATATGTATTAGACATATTAAGTGATGGGGGGCACCCACTATAGCCCCTTAATGCATTAGTAGGTCACATGAGACAAACTTCTGTCTTGGCACGAGGTCTTGATCATATATTTGTGTATAGTCTTTTCATGAGTCCTTGATTTTGTGGTTATAATGTCCATCATTATGCATTCCCTCATTATGAGATTAGGTATTGATATTACATGTGATTATTATAGTAGTAAAATATCCATGTGAATTTATAAATGAAATTATTTGACCTATTCTTTCCATATTATGCTGAAGGTAATGTTTAAAAGGCATGTGTTTTAATTTTATACCTTGCCTTAAAAGTTTATGCTTATTTATAAAAGCTTCTACTATATTGTTTAACCTTAATGAGCATTGGACATCACCCCTTTCTTATGTTTTATTTTCCCAAGATTCTATAAATAGTATTATGATTGATATGAATGGTTAATATAATAGAATAATGGCATTCTCAAAGGATTATCTATGTTGTATTTTATACAACGAATTTTTATATAATGTTCACATATGTAATCTATTTTCCAAGATTGCTAAACTATTTGGTCCTTTAGGATTTTATTCCTTGTAATCATGTCAATGTATAAAAATAATGCACTAACTCTGGGTAACTGGGTTCTGGGTATTGAAATTTAAATCTTTTTCTCTTTATTATTATCAATTTCTATTTTTGTATATGTTTTTTAAGGGGGACAATACTGCTGGAAGTTATTTGTTATTCAGAAATGATAGGAAAGATACATGATGAAAACCCTTTAATGGGGTCAGAAATGATGCAGGACAAGGGTTTCCCCTCGTATTACACTAATACACTCAACGAGAAGAGAGTTAAGACAGAAATAAACTTTTAGATCCTCATTCTGCCTACCCATGCGAGCCAGCATATCCGCCGCACAATTGGTCTCCCTCCAACTGTGATGAACCTTTTTACCTTGGTTGGTCTCTTCCTTACATCTGCATATGAGATACACCAGCTCCCAAGGAATCACCTCTCGACCCTGTAAAGCCTTCACAAGGACATCAGATTCTGACTCAATCTCCTTCACTTGAAGTCCCCATCTCCTACATACCATTAGACCAAAAAACAGGGCTCGAACCTCTATACCCAAGGAGTTTCCCAGACCATAGTAAGCATTGAATGCAACATGCACTGAACCCCCTGAATCTCTAAGAACCCCACTGCCTCTCATAACCCCCTCCATTTAAGTGATGTCAATGTTCAGCTTCAAACCGCCATTTTGGGGCTTCCACCTAACCCACCGTCTGCTTCATCTAATCTGCATGTGTGGTCGGTTCATAAGCTTGAAAATTGTGGCTGATGTGGACCCCCCATTAACCATTGAAGCCAACTCTACGATGAGAGATCTTAACCACATCTTTATATACAGAAGAGATCACTTGGACCCTAGTCGAACTGGATTCCTCACCTCCCAAATGACCTAGAAAATGGAAATAAGGATAAAAACCCAGGTTGTGCGTTCCATAGTTCTATATTATGTACCCCGAAACCATTCTGTCATGAGATCCTGTAGGGAGCGGGACAATAGAATATGTTTTATTTATTTTTATTTTTTACATAAAAATATATATTAAATTTAAACTTATTCAAAATGTAATTAATTATAGTGGTTGTTTAAAACCACATCTTTATTTTGAAAATATTTTAGAGCTTCAAATCACCACATGAAACTATAATAATCATTGCTAAAAAACATTTTGGTGAATTTTCTAGAAGCCCATATGAAATGGAAGAAAAATACATGAGATAATTATTTACCCCAAAATTGGTGGATGTTTATTAAAATCCTCATGAAACCATATAGAAGTTTTTAAACTACATCCGAATAAGAAAATGTTATTTTCATGATTTGGCGACAAATTTCAATAAAGATGTTGTAGATAAAAGAGTATGCACAAAAAAATGGTCATGGTTGTTTACATAGAATAAAGGAAAATTAATTTTTATTTATTTAAGTTAATATAGTGTGTTGGGGTATTATAACATAATTTTTTTCAAGTAATCATTTCTTTGAGTCTTGGTGGTCATTTGGTAAAAATCAGAGTTGTTTAGGGTATACTGTTTTGAGGACCATGCAGAATGATTGTGAATTTCATATGGTTGAGGTAGGGAGTATTTAATAACATAGATAATGATATTGGTGAACTTTAATTATGACCTAGCCTTCTAGGTTTGAGGATAAAAGTGCTGACACAAGCCATGGTACTATACGGTATAGTATTAGTTCAACTATTTTTAGTTATTGAAACCCCAATTAAACTTTAGAAACCCTAATTATGTCTCTATCATAGTTATGGTAGTCTCTATGGAAAATGAAAAGAAAAATTAGTGCTTATCCATCAACAATAAATGAGGTTATATCTTATATTGATCAAAATGATATTAGATCAAATGTTTGATCTCAGTTATCTTATAAGTTCTTTAATATATACTTCCCTATTTATTTATTTTCCTCACTCTTTGGATGAATGTCTTATTAGATTGGATCTGGATCATTAAAATTTTATATTTTGAATCATTATTAGAATAATCATGATCTCATGTTATTTTTTCTAGGGTTATAAGGATTTGATCATAGTTGTTTACATTGGATCTCAGATTTTTCATTTTTGGGTACTCAACATCCAAGGTATATGACTTGCATTCATTCCTATGTGTATTATTATTCTCATTTTCGTTATTAATTTTAAATTATATCATTTTTATATATTTCATGTTTATTATATAGTCTTCTAAATTTGACTTTTAAAAATTTATTTTTTCTATACTTTGAGAAATTGGGATTTTTTTCATTATTATCAAAAAATTGGAATTTATTTTAAATGATTATTTTGGTAAAAAATAGATTTTTTTTGTATCCTAGATTGGTTGAGTTTATGATAGTAGGTTTGAATGTTTGTTTTGGTAAATCTTTTTTAGGAACTAAAATAATATTTAAGAATTGAATGAGTTGGGTATGAGCAATAACTAGGAATTATTAGGTACACATAGAAGGGAGAGATAATTGAGTTAGGTTATATGTTATATTTAGTATGATGTGAATGGGGTTCCATGGATTTAGTGAAACACTGTGTTAAGTGATGATTCAAATTTTTTGTATTCTATGATCATATGAACATATTTTAATTGAATCTATTATTATTGGTTATGCCTCTTAGAAATTGTTATAGAATATCATATTCTTTATTTAGGAATAAGTAATAGATTGGGTTATTTTCATGTATTTGTTTTATATACCAATAATTATGTGAAAAATAAAAAAAATTGAAATGATTTATAATTATTTCAATATCATTTATTAAATTATTGGAAATAGGTTTTCAGGTTATTCCATAGGAGTTATATAGGGGTATCCTACTAAATATTTTCATACCCATCCCAATATATATATCGTGATGTTTGGGTAGATGTATTGTGTCTTCAGAAAAGTAAATGAAATGATCTGATGTTCATTGGTGATGGATCTAAGAATATATAATCATGGTGGATGTGGTCATGTTCATTCATTCATTACAGGAGGATTTGGATTATACACATTTTATAAGTATCATATACTTCAGTTTAAGGTTTCATGTTAGACTTTCTTTACCATTTAATTTCCACTATATTTTTTTTACAAATTTCAATTAATTAAAATGTTTCTTAAAAGTTTCAACTGTGATTTGATACAAAAATAATAATTTTATCACATATAAGTATTTTTCCTTTGAGTCAAATCATTCCTTAATATATGTTTCATCCATTGGAACTAATTTTAATATTATAGATATTTTGGAACATGCTTCAGTCATTACAAAAATTCTGTCAAGGGTCTTGGGAATTGAGATCCTCAGTTGGAATCAACTTAGTTGGTGTCCATTAGCCCAGTAGAATCATTTAATACTTTTCTAGGACCTATTCTCCTTCAAACGGAATGTTAGAACCACCTCTAAGGTTACTTATGAGAACATAATGGGAGAGAGATCCAGATTCTTTGAGAATTATCTCCTATTCCAATATAAGGGTGTTGAACCCCCTTCAAATAATACTCCTTCATTGAATAAAGGATTTACATGAATTTTATACATTATTAAATGCATAAATTTTGACTTTATCCATTATAATATTTACAATTTATGACTCTTTTATTAAGTGATTATTAAACTCCTTTATCAAACACTTGATCATCTATAGATCATTACGTAATGTGTTAATAATTAATGGTATGATAATAATTACAGGATAATTGGTCAAATGATAGCTAATATCATAAGTGGTAAAGAACATGGTGAAAAACAAAAATATATTCCACAACACAAACCCCGAAATAGTAACTTTCACCATGTCATGGATTATGCTTTAGTACATATTCCCAAAATATAAATGTTATATTCAAATAGAATATGGTTTGGTTATCTAACATGGTTTTTTTAATATAATATTTTTAAACCTTCACAAGCACATTCTTGAATAGATTTCCCAAAATCCATTTCTCATTTAAACATATAAAAAGTTATTTTTATAGAATTTATCATTATTTAAAGTTGTTATATCTTATTATAAATATTTTAATTTTTAATTTATTAATTTAATTATCTATTTAATATGCATTGACATAATTTTATATTATATATATATATGTGTATATATTTTTAAAATGTTTTGGCTAAAGACTCATTTATTATTAAATCAATGAAAATACCTCTTTAACTGGGTAAAGGGAGACCCATTACATAGCCCATAGTCCCAGTGGGCATTTAGCCCATTACATGGCCCGTAGGCCCAAAGTTTTGGCCCAAGGCCCATTCTGTGAATAGTACTGCTATAGTATCCACACTGCTACAGTCCAAACATAGTACCCCCAGCTGCTATAGTTCCCACCATTTCTACAGTGTCGTCCCTGCTATAGAACACTACTGCATTACTACAGTACCTCTGCCCAATGGTTTTTGAACTCCCATTTTTTTATAGGATTACAGGGTGCTTACCACTAAGCCAAACCCCAACTAATATTATATATATGTGAGTGTGCTTTAACATAAATTATTTAAATCTCTTATTAAAATTTTCATACAATTATTATTAAAGTTTCACTCTATGTATGATATATAATTTATTGTTATTCAACAAAGAGTACAATTTTGTTTTGAGTTTTTAATTCATTAATACATTTGACTAACATTTATACAAATTAAGTGTTAAGATTATATTAGAATTAAGTAATACCTTGATTGTTGATATATGGATAGTGAGACATTGGATCAAACTTCAAAATAGCCTACCGTTATATACTAAATTCTAGAAATAAAGTGGTTGAATGCAGTAATTATGAAACCTAAACTACTCTAACAGTGACCAATTTCAAAACACTATATGTCCTTAGGCACACATAATCATCTAATAGAGGTTAATAAATAATTTTAAGAGTCTATTATCAATTATTGGTAGACTATATTAATATTATCACAATATATAATAATTGATAAATAATATAAACATCCCTGAATGATTATTAGAGTATAAAAAATAGAATTAAATATTTGTGTTTACCATATAAGTAAAGCCTTTGCATGCTATAACAAATGAACTCATGACATATATCTATCCATATGTCAGATATATGATACCCCAATTGTGTGGAAACATATATAAAGAAAACAATAATAAAATATAATATCAAGGACCCACTACATGGTATATAGCCTCAACTTAGTCCTACCTTTGTGACACCATCATGATACTCCAACCTAACCTCTCATTAAACTCTGATCAACTACATGCTAATATATACTCTAAAATGAATCTCCCATGGAGTTTTTGATGAGATTCATAGTAGGTTTCATTTGTTTTAAATGACTTTTTAGGGTATGAAATAAATTTTCATGGTTTTTGAGATGTTTTTGTGTTATTTATAGGTGGTTACAATTGATTTTTTAAAGGTTAAAAGCTTTTATAAATAATTAACATACATTAGATATTTAAGGTTCTCAAAATATAATTTACCTATATGCACGAAATTTTGGGTGCTCATTAGATAATTCTTCTATATATTGTAAAGAGGCCATGAGGCATGAGGTTTTATTCTTTTATAAACTTAATTTGAGTTTTTATAATTAATTTATAATGAATAATAAAAATATGATCAAAGATAAAAACATTAAACTTAAAATTTGGTTAAAGCTTCATGAAGAATCTGTGATCTCCATATCATGAAGAAAAAACTTAAAGACATATAAAAATGAATAGGGGTGATCTAAATAAATTTGAAATGAATTCATTATATTTTCAATAATAATGAATTTTTTTCAATATGATGGTTATTTTATATTCCTTACTTCCTAAAATCACTTGAAAACAATTATTTGATTCAATATGTGTTTGTTTTAGTCTATATTACTTCTAAGGATAAAATTTAAAGATTTGTTGATATATGAAATATTTCATAGGCTATAAGTATAGTTTTTGTGTCATTATATCATGTAAAAATGGAATCAGTTCCCAGTTGTGTAGTTTGAATATTGAATGAGTTTCATCGTGCCGAGTCCAAGATTATGTGTAGTCTGAAGTTGGTGTTTTGAAAAGATGAAGTATATAAGGGTACATTGTCAAATCATGGTCATACACTATATATGATGGAGATAATGTTTGAAAATATTTTTCCCTAAAAAACGTGTATGATTTCGCTCAACACTAAATTTTGTGTGATTAGTGTGGTTACATAATAATTTATGTCTAGTTCACCATTCGTTTCTCTAACGAAAAATACCAAAAGTTCCCACATATGTATCATTCAGGATTTCTTTCCAAAGGTAGGCAGTCTTTTGAGATTTTATACCTAATGAAACTCAGAAACTCACATTAGTCGACAGGATGGGAGGTCAGAATCAGCGCTCACTTTTGGGTGGAAAAATTTCATACCCAAAGACTATCTTATAGAATTAAGAAGTTTGTGAGTCTCTTCCAAATCTCAATATTGGATTGGTTACCATAATAAAATAGTCTGGTGATTAATCTCTCTCTATGAAAAGGTGTGTTTATTAATGATTACATCTATATGTAATAGAGATTCTACATATATTTCCCATTATTACTTAGAAATGGGTAGTTCCTTTCATTTTAATCCTTATAACCAGTCACTGTAGAGTTTACTATCATCTAGGAATGACATTGGTGTTTTGATGATGGGATTGAACCTCCAAGAGGCATCCTACATACCCTATACTAATAGGAAGAAAATCCATGTATTTACTTTAGGTACAATCCATATGGTTTAACATTTTCATGAAAGGATGTATATATGAGTTAACTTTGTCATTGGGTATTGAGATCAATCCTTATGAAGGCTTACTATTAAATTTTATTATAATAGGGACCATGCATTTCATAGTTCGATTTTTCACTAACTCGTTGATAGGAAGGTAACTGTAATTAACACTCATGAGGGTTATTTCCATAGATTTTACCAATATGGTAGTGGGTTCAAGACATACACCGAGTTTTATTTCAATTTATGGAGGTGTTTATAGTGCCATTATTACAATTTCTAAAAATACATAATCTCGCATGAGTCATGCTCAGTGTAAGAAAGAAGGTATGGAAATTAATCAGATATGTTGCATATAGTTTTGGAGTTTAGGCCTTGGGAATCCTTGATGGGGTGTTTTGTATGGATCTTCATCCTTATGAAGGTGTCATATGTATCCTACATATAGGAGGAATCAGATTACTCATAGTTCAATTAGGTTTCTTAATCTGTGGATTCATAAAGAAGATGATATACCAACATGGAGTGGCTCCTATAAAGTGTAATATTTGGGACATACACCAAATTGGTAGAAAATTATTGGATATCTATCACTTATCCTCTAACAAACAAAGAGTTGGGTTCTTGAGTTGAAGATCGGGCAATATTGGATTGAATAAGGGTCTCATAATACCCATAGTGTTCCATGAGTAACCATTACTATCCCATTATGTCCACTTTTAATATGAAGGGGGGATACTCGGCCAAAGACCCATAGTAATGGGTTCACACATTTTTAAGGCACATGAACAAAAATTTCTTCTAGATAGGGATAACAAGTTTTGGGTGTCTTCTTGACATGTTTGGGGATCTTCTTGTTATCTAATTTGACATGTCTAGGGACTTTTACATAATTAATTAGGACATGTTTGAATGATTCCACATGATAAACCTCACATTCCTAGAGGATTTATCAAGAACTACCAGACATGTCTGTAGGAGGACGCATGATCTGGAAGATATGTCCAAGCTGCTCTGTGAGAGTTTGATAACATGTTTAGGGACTACCGCCTGACCAAACAGACATGTCCATAGGTTGTTTAATGACTTGGATGATATGTCTGGAGGGCTTTTCAAGAAATATCTAACTTTCCTAGATTATGTCACAAGATCTAGCTGACATGATCGGAGGACTTCACATGATCTGGTTTAAATTTCCTGAGGACATTTCAAGAACCAGATGATATGTTTGATGGAATCTCAAAATCTTGAAGGCAAGTACAGAGTATGTTTCATGAACCACCTAACATGTCTAAAGTACTTCACAGGTATCATGTGAAATGTCTACATTACGTTGTATGATCTGGTTGAAATGTCATGAGGACATTCCATGAACTAACTAACATGTCTGAGGGGCTTCGCATGATCTACGTGTAATTTTTGGAGGAATTTTCATGAACTAGATGACCATCCTAAATGACATCACATGATTCAGCTATCATTTCTAAAGGTCATTGCATGATCTGGATAACATGTTTGGGGGAAATTTTAGGATCATGGTGGAATGTTTTGGGGTCATTATATGATTTATGAATAGATCGTGTAGAGTACACAACCCAAACTCATGAAAATCTATTTATCTTTCTTCACAAGATGCTTCTTTAATTTTTATCCCTTATGGTAATAGTGCCTCAGTGTTCATCCTGAGCTGGAATGTTGAGTCCTTGCATGATCACATTGACACATAGAAACTTTTTCACATGATCGAACCAACAGGCCTGACATCATTTTGTGATAAAAGAAAATAGAACACACAAATATTATAAACATTTCATGTTATCCCTTAAGTTATTCTCTAGGCTTACCCGATGGAAGGCTCTTACAATAGTTTGGTTCTTCACTTTGAGAAGTTCTACCTCATCACTTCACTCCCATTTCCATTTTTTATATTCCATTGTGGGTATTTATTATAACCTCTACCCCAAATATTCACTAATTTGAATGATTATTAAATATCATATATGGGGTTTAGTTAGTGGAGGTAGTGTCACATCACGTGTTTTTTATCTAGATGTGGATCTCCCATGACATCATATTTATGAGACTTAATAAACCTTGACTACCTGATCATTCTATAATTTCCATATTTATTGAACCCTTGGATAGTAAAAGGGATTTCATATAATCAAATTGTCATGTCAACAAACCTTATCAATATTTAGATGAAATGTGTAGGAGTCTTCATGAGATCACTTTTCTTGTCAAATAGTGTTTTTATGATCGAGGAATACTTGTATAGGGACTTCCTGATATCATGTTGTAATGTCAGAGGGCCTCCACATGATCTGTAAACCTATCATGAAAAGTGTGTAACCCCTTCACATGAAAAAACTTTTAACTATCTTTTGTATAAATGCATCACCTTTTTAATATTTTATTTTATAATGCCTACGGATTTCTATTATAGGTTGTCTTTCATAGTGTCATATCATCAAATAGAAATGTATAAAATCCGTTTCATTATGAAGGTGAAATTTATAGTGGCCTTCGTCCAATAACACCAACATGTCCCTAGGGACTTTATGTGGTCAAATGATACATCACACAAACCGTGTCAAACCTTCACATAAAAATCAACATAACTCCATTCATGTAAACCTTCCCAATTTTCAGTGTTTATTTAATAATTATCATAGTCAATTTTCTGAACTCTGTTAATGGACATGTCACAGGATTGGATGAATCATCTATAATAATTTCCATGATAAACAATTCTTTTCCTGAAGCCTTTTTTATATTATGAATGTTGTTGGAGGTGATTTTCATGATCAATAGACTGATTACACTAAACACATAACCTCATCCAGTGATGTTCCAAGGGCTATGAGGTCTACATATCCTAGGTTCTTAACCATTTCCTCTCATAATATAACATCACCTCTTCTTTGGGAATTTATTTGATCCTAAAATATTTTATGATTGTTTTGTGGTCATCAATATGTTCCCCTATAAGTAGGTCCATAGAAACAAGGACTCTGTTCTGAGGAAGTAAATACCCACATGAGTCCCTTCGGCTTCCGCTAATCAATTTTCTAAGTGGATAATGGTTATTTAGGAGACCATTCACATTCCATGGTGTTCCTTATAAGGGAGAATGATGATAGTCATTTCACTTATGACCCAGAACTCAAGATCTCTCGTGGTTTTATCTCTCATGTGTTAGCTTTGTAATATCTATTTATAAAACCTTGTTGTGGGAATTGATCGCAAGATCCTATCATGTGGCCTTATCACTTGACTAGTTTTCATGGTCACCTTGTCTTGATGAATCATTCAATAGTCCAAATATCAGATCAACTATAAGTAACCCAAACCATGATTCACATTATAGGCTACAATACCACTTCACATGATTTGATTGTATACTCGAGTAATGTTTTGTGATCATATGAGTCATATGTTATTTGTTTGACCATCATATGGTCATGTGATCATAAGTCATAAATTCTATCACATGATCTTAAGGTGTTATAGGGGTCACAAAATTAATGAGGCTTGTAAAAGGCCATGCAATTTCAAAACGTTATATTGGTCATGCAATACATGTCATTCTGTCCGAGTTATACCATTATTTTACTCAATTTAGAAAGGTTCCAATAAATGTCTGATATATTCTTATTTATCTATACTGATGGATTAAAATTATCAATTTTCATCAAATATAGTTGACTGTAGAGCCATGGTTTTCGATAATCGCAATACAAACCCTCGATACTGGGTATTTTCTGAAAAAAAAATGTTTTTGAAGGGGATTCTTCTAACTGAACTTCCAAAACTATCCTTTATCTCAATGACTAAAATTATATGGATTTGGCCTCCAAGATTACACTATTATTCCTTCTTTGGACTATAATGTTCCACCTCACTAGATTTTAACTTATGTTGAATGCATTAAAATGACAATTTCGGAAAACATTTAGCAAATTTTATAACTATAATAGGGGCTATCTTATATTCTAGATAATTATCTGATAGGGATTATTGGTTCTAATATTTCTCTTCAAATAATTTATTAGAGTCAATAAAGCTTAATCAACTCCTCTATATATGGAACAAAAATTGGTTAGACTCAAAAGTGGGATTTATACCTTAGTGGTAACTTTTTGGACGAATGGGCACACATTTCACTGGTAGGAATAACTATATAAAATTTTATGATCAATTGAATGAAATCCATATTTGTGAGGTGACATGGGTCTCTATGTTCATCATGTATCATCATATTAAACTCATCATAGATCTCATTATCCACTTGTGTATCAATAATAACTCTTTTTATCTATCCCATGGTGAAGTGGACATATGCCTATGGTATATTTACCAACATATGGGAATACTTAGTCTCGAGGAATTGTTTGATGATTTGATTCCTTCTACAGATGTTCTGGATGACCCCAATCAAATTCCATCTTTATAATGAGATATGATCACCATTACGAAGGAGAAGTTAAAGAAGGAGTCGAACCTATACTCAATCATTTCATTGAAGCATTGTATCAAGATCGTCTTTTACCATAGTGGGACTCATCCTAATTATATACACCTTCATTGATGTCCTTCTAGATATGTTTGATATAGCTCATGCACTTATTAGTTTTTTTTTGGAAGCTAGAGAGTATGCCACATGGTGATACTTGGTGAGATTAGAGGTACCCCAAAGCCTTTGGTTGGTAGGGTATTTATCCATGTTTTCACTACCACAAAAACAGTTTTTCGCAGCGCCCCCTTTTATCAGCGCTAACGAAAAAGCGCTGATAAAGGGGGTCCCTTTATCAGTGCTTTTGTTAGCGCTGATAAAGGGCCCCCCTTTATCAGCGCTTGCTTAGTAGCGCTGATAAAGGGGGCCTTTATCAGCGCTTTTTTTAGCGCTGATAAAGGGTCGGCTTCAAAAAATATATATATATATATTAATATATAAATATAGTTATATAGTTATATAAATATAATATATAATTTTTAAGTATATTTTAGATAAGTATAAATGTAAATTTACACATATTATACTTAATATTTAAGATATTTAGTGAAAATAACTTCTTAAAAAATTAAAAAAATATTTTTAATTAATATTTTGATAATCATTATGGAGTAATATTCATTTAATAACAATTTGAGTACTAAAACAATTAAAAAAAATTATAAAAAGATCCAAAATATGTTGAAAACGCAACTCAAACTTCAAACGGCCATAACCTTTGATCCGGGTGTCCGTTTGAGCTCTACCACATATCAAATCGAAGCCTGCGATGAGATCTACGTCGTTGTGACCTGGGGGAACCCTGGTCAAGGGATTTTCGAGGTCAAAAGAGGCCCAGAAGGCCTCCAAAACTAAGTTTTTAGTCGGGGTACCCTGATTTTTTAAGATTTGTGGATTTTCACCCTCGTTTAAGGGGGTATTATTCGATTTTTTTTGGTAGGGTATGAATTTATTCCAAGGTATTACATTCATATTGATATTATGTCTTTGAAATTTCATCATTTTTTATAATGCACTGCTATTTATAATAAAATATATAACAATATATTCATTTTTTTAAATATTCACACCTAAAAATTTAATTATAAATATAAATAATAAAATATATTTACATATAAAATATATTAGATTTATCTAAATAATAACTAAAATCCATTTTATTGAAAATACCAATATATGAATATTTACATATCTATATATTAATCTAACTATATATATATATTAATCTAACTATATATATATATTAATATAATAACTATATATATATATTAATATAACTACATATATATATATTAGTATTACTATAAAAATATATATTAATATCACCATAAATATATATATTAATATCACTATATATATATTAATATAACTATATAAAGATATATTCATATAACTATATATATGTTAATATAACTATATATATGTTAATATAACTATATATATGTTAATATAACTATATATATGTTAATATAACTATATATTAATATAAATATATATTACTATATGAATAAATATAACTATATATATATATAGATATAGATGCATATTAATACCACTATATATATATATTAATATTACTATATATATTATAATATAACTATATATATATATTATAATATAACTATAACTATATATATATTATAATATAACTATATATATATATTAATATAAATATATATTACTATACGAATAAATATAACTAAATATATAAATATATATATATAGAGATATCATGAATTGTAAAGCAAATCAAAATAGAGTAGTGGTAAGGGCTTAGGCGCGCAGGGGGGAGGTCTCGAGTTCAAACCCTGGTGGAGGCAGGGGTGTGCGTGCATGGGGAATATTGGAGAAAGCGCTGTTAAAGGGTTGAGGGGGTGCGTGGGGTATTGTATAGGGGCCGAAAAGCGCTGTAAAAGGGGGGTTCAAGCGCTATAAAAGCCCCCCCGATTGACAGTATTTTTTAAATTTTGTAAATTTTTTTAAATTTTTTTTAATTTTTTTAAATTTTTTAAAATTTTTTTTAATTTTTTTAACTTTTATCAGCGCTAAAACGAGAGCGCTGATAAAGGAAGCGCTTATATAGGACCCCTTTATAAGCGCTAAAAAAAGCGCTGATAAAGGGGTCTTTTATCAGCGCTTTTTTTAGCGCTGATAAAGGGGTCCTATATCAGTGCTTTTCGGAGCGCTGATAAAGGGGACCCCCCCCCTTTATCTACACTGGCTTTATCAGCGCTTTTCTTGCGCTGATAAAGGCCATGTTTGTAGTAGTGTTTTAATTGGATGGATTTCCTAGTCAGGGATTGTAATGACCCATCACCTGGGCCCCATTCCTTGACTACCCCAAGCCCGCCTTCCAAAGGCCAGGGGCTGGTGACTAGAACCATAAAGGCATATCCCTAAACAGGGAAGGCATTGGCTTTAAACCTATATAAACACACATATTAGAACGCAATAAGATGCTACCACGAAGTAAACTATTATAGTAAAAAAATAGTGTTGAAAGTAAAGGGGCTGGAATACGAGCCCAAATATAAAATTAAAAGTACAACTGAAAGGTACAATACAACTGAAAAAGGGAAAATAGCTCATGGGTTGTCCTCTGATGATCCAACCTGAATGGTAGGTATAGATCTTTTCCACCAAACTCCATGTTTTCCCATCTCCACCGCGTACCATCTGGTCCCGGCTCCCTCAAATCTCGTTCAATGTTGTACTTCATTCTCACAAGACACAAAATGGTGCAGGAAAAGCCTGTGTAGGGGTGAGTATAACGATACTCTGTAGGGACCTCAGGACCCCGTAGGTCTTCTAATGTTCCATGAAGGAAAAACCCACAAAGCAAGGCTCAATCACAAAGCATGAAGAATTCAACAACTCTGCTTAGGTATATACCCACAAATATACATAAGTTATCAGGATAAATTTGTCTCATAAATAGGGGAATAATATCACAAAAGTAACACCATGAAGGTACCACCACGAAGGTAAAAGTACCACACATGTAACAACGCAAAGATAACACCCCGAAGGTAAATGTACCACACAGGTAACTCCACAAAGATATCACCACAAAGGTAATAGTGCCACATATTTATCACTATGAAGATATCACCACAATGTTAAAATTACCAAAAAAGGATCACCATGAAGATAAAAGTGCCACACAAGTAAAAGATTTAGTTCAAATAGAGTCTCAGCTCAAACTAGGTTTTTAGTAAAGTATAGAAGTACATTCGATTAGTCGCGAAACTAGATCATATTATTCTATCAAGAGGCACTACATCTTACCATAGGGATTCTGACCCAGACATGACTAATAGGTACAATCCCCCACAGTGAACCACACATGATCTGACCCACCCATAGTCGATAGGTACTAACCCCAACAATGACCCACACAGGATCTGACCCACACGGGATCGGTATGCACTGACCCACACAGGATTGCTGAGCGCTGACCCACATAGGATCTAACCCACATTGGATCGATATGCACTGAACCACATAGGATCGCTGAGCACTAACCCACATAGTATTTGAACCACATAGGATCGGTATGCGCTGACCCACACAGGATCACTGAGCGCTGACCTCGGTATGATCTCTCTCAAACCATCGCATCACTACCAACCATTGGATTCCTCGCACTCAGTGCGCTCAACTTCTTTATAATCTTCGCTCAAGATATTGGTCATACCTCGACTGATACTAAGATCCACAATGGATTAACCCAAAGAACCATCATGTCGTAAGGGTTACAACGTGACAGATGATGCATCAATCGGATGATCGGTCTGTGAGTTATAAGCATTTTAGTTTTGAGGGCCCTCTTGGATTTGGGTTTGATCCAACCCGGTTGTACTCCTACTGTATCCAAAACTCATGATGTGTATACCAAAAAGGATTGTCTGGATTAGTGGATCCTAACTCTGGAGACGGTTCATCAAACGGACGTCCAGTTCTCATGATATGGACCTTTAAGCATTTCAGGGCCCGGTTGGCCCGGGTCTAGAGCGACTCGGCCCGACCCGGTCTGGGATAGGCCGAAGTGGGATCGGACCATTGTACGGCGGCCCATTGGGTAGGCGCCCCACTGGTTAATGTCCCATCCACGTGTAGCGTGACTCGCAAGGGGGGTCTGCCTTAGTCACCCCCGGGGGAGCGACCCCTGGTTTTCTCAAACGGTGGAAGGTGGTGCAGACTTCTTCGTAGCGACAGTACCACATAGAGCCACTAGGTGGAATGAAGGACCCGCTTGAGAAGGTCTTGCCATATCCATCACGGTCGGCCGGTGTGTCGGCCGACTTCTCCAGCGGTGTGTGATGGTGCGCTGCTCTACCACACATGGTCGGCTAGTGTGCCAGCCACCTTCCTCCGGTCGCTGCGACTAACGAGTCATGGACCCATTTTCTCACTGGTGGTGCACGATGGCACAGCGTGCCTCCTCCACGGCTAGTAAGTGTCAGCCGCTCTGATGCCCACCATGGATTTGTGTTGAGGCCTCCCCTTGTAGTGTGTATCGATGTGCTATCCCCAATGTAGCTGGTCTGTGTCACCGCGCAGGTGGTCTTCCATGGAGGCACAAGGATAGAAAAATAGCAGAGGGTTTGGACCGAGTTCTTTAGGCTCATGACCTCCACATTTTCTCGTAAACATGAGGGGGACTAAGGGTTTAATAATCAATTGAATTAAACAACAATCAAAACCCTACAAAGATACCCCGCAAAAACCTCCCGTAAAAATGAATGAATCTCATATCAACCCATTAGTCGGTTGGTCCACATTCTTCATATTATTCAATAGCGAGGAAGAGGAAAACATTTAACATGAATAATCTAACTAACCCCATACTTCGTAAACATTTTAGAGAGAATCTGTGCTTGAAGGAGAATCATCTTCTTCATTCCCGCAACCGGTTCCAAAAGACGCCACCCACACGTCGTCCTTCGGTCCCTGGTTCAATGTCACCCATTACATCCCACTGGGATTGGATCCATCCTATAAGGGTTCGGTGTCACGACACTCCTTCATCACTCTGTTTCTTGGTGAAGCTGTGCCTATACCCCTCCTCAAGCTCAATATAAATAGGAGAGGGGGAGGGTAAGTAAAGAAGTGGGGAATTAATGTGTGTCATTAATTAAAAACCTTCATAATTCCCCAAAAACGTCATAACTTAAGATTGACAGGTCAATCCACTTGTTGTCTTGACACATCACGGGTCCCACACTCTTCTTGTTCATTGTAGGATAAGAATGAAAATAAAAAAAATATTTTATATTATTTATTTTAAAAAGTTAGAAAAAATAACTTTTTCTCCATACCCACTACTATCAAAGTAAAGTCTCCCTTAAGAAAATATCAGCACTGCAGATTCAACAGTGCCCTCAGATTTGTAATCTGAGCACCAGTTCAAAATTTCGAAAACTCCGATTGCACGTTTACTAAAGGTACCTTAAAAAAGGTTCTATAAATTAATAAATTTCACCCTCGACTGGCGCTGGTCAGGCTTAGGCTTCTCCTAAGGAAAACATGGCCCAAAAAACTCAACATTACTCTCGAATTTTCAATCTAAGTTACCATTTAGAAGTTATGGATTTTACAATAAAATAATTGTTACTTATTTGTTATTTTTATGGGAAAAAAGGAAATTTCACTTGTGGCCAGCACCATCCAATGTTAGTATCTGCCTTAATAAAGAATACCCTCATGAGTTTAGTTGTGGTCTCAGTTTTTTAATCTGAGACACCGTTCGTGAGTTATAAGTATTTGAAAAATAAAATAAGTTTATTTAATTATTTTATTTACGGTTATACCACTTTCAGGTTTTCTCATCGGAAGCCTGTGATGACTAAACATAAGTTGCGCCTAGGGTAAAACCGCCATCTTAAACGCAACAGTGCCCTTAAATTTCTAATTTGGGAAACTATTTAATAGTCATTCAAATATTTCAGGAAAACTACTTAATAATGGTAATTAAAGCATAAAAAAACTTCGACAGATCATTCTAGGCACTCTGGGCATTGGAATCACGTGCCATCAGATTTCATGGTCTCAAAATAAATCCATATATTAAAATAAATTATACGGAAATTCTGGGACATTACAGGAACCCATGGATGGGTATTCTATTTAGCTCAATGGTGATGGAAGTACAATTAGTATAAGGAAGTCCCCTCAACTTAGTTAGGCCAGCCCTCACCTGCCTCTATCATCTCCATGGTCATGTTCAATAGGGAAAGATCCCCTACTAGATAAGTGTCCCCTTTAATTTTTTATTTTAGTGTATAGAATAGCATATTGGTGTTATAAATAATTGAATACTACTGAAATTCCTCATTCCCTGTTCCATTAAAGGTTGATAAACATTTATGGGGTTGAGGTTATGTGATTTGTAACTAATAATGATGTCTCAAATATATTGATCCAATATATTAAATTAAATATCATACCATATCCTACACCTACTGGGATGATTATTGATAATTTAAGTGATTCCCTTTCCGAGAGATCATGTAAAGTAATATTTCAATATGGAGATCTTGTGTCTTTCATAGAAGAACTAATCCACTATGATCCAACTACCCCTACCTGATTTTACATCATTTTTGCTACACCTAAATGGTTTCTCATATTCCCTTAACCAGTTTACCTGGAGAATAAAATCATGGAATCATTGGCCAATTCATGCATATGCTGGAATGTGGAGATACAAATTCTGAAATAATTATTCTTCTTATTGTTGCCCCATTCGGCCTATCTCAAGTCTACGAACATGATTTTGTGGAAGCTTACTCAATTGATATACCGAATCGATTAGATCATCATGTAGAAAATCCTTTTTCTTCTCCAATACCATTTTCTATAGAGGTGATGTAGTTGATTTAGGACTCAGGATATCCCCCAAGGAAGCACTCTCATTAAATTTTTGATCCTCCCATCAACAATTCAGGGTTTTTGAGGAAGGTGGACCTTTAGTGCCATTGATTAGTGGTGCACTGATTGGGGGAAAATAGGATATATCCACTCTTTATTTCTTATCAACTCATTAGATACCTTGTGTAGTGTAACTGATACATGAATCCATACAACCAATCTTTATTCCTTCCTATATGTGTAACGACCCAAAAAATCATTAATGAAAATTCCTATTGGTCTATTTAAATGTCTTCTTATGGTTATTTAAATCTTATTAAATTATTTGGTTAAATGTTTTTGAATTTTAAGATACTGTTAAGAATTTTTATTATTGAAAATATAGTCATTGAACAGTGATCACATGACTAGTATAAATATAGGGATTTAACAAATCCAATTTACTCGGACAAAGGAAGTGATGACCTCATCTATTAGACTTTCCCCATATGAATCCCATTTGTCAGAGCTCAGAAAGGAGGTGGCATAATTGGGATTTTCTCTTGACCAATCCCAAGACAAGCTTCAATATGTTAATCCCAAACGGAACCTCTTACGGGAGAAGTGGATGTTGAGAGAGATTACCACCCAAGAAATGTTATCCGAGCCACCACAAGAGTCTGTCACCATCACACACCTTACCCTTTGGTCTCATGTGGGTATTATAAGGGGTTATGTAACAAGACCTTAGCACTAACATTATGTGAATTATTTTTTTATATAATAAATATTATACATTCATTTAATTGTTACGTTGTAAATAGTTTTTAAATCACAAATAGTATTTTTAGTTAATTTTAAACTAAGGAATCTATTTTGATAAATTAATGGATTTTTAAATTAAATAATATTTTAATAAAATAATATTATTATTAAATTACTTTTGTTATGTATAAATGGTAATATAATTTTTATGAATGCAATTTTAATTTTTATTAAGGTTTGAAAGCTCTTTTTGTCGAAACCTATAAATTTACGATAAATGTCAGTTTTAATTTTAAAAGTAAAAAATCACATATTTATAAAAGTATTTAGATAAAATGAATATTATTTTTGGAATCAGGATGTCAAAATTATCCAATGGATAATTTTTCATAATTTTCCAAGACAGTTGCATTTTTTGGTAAAAATTATATACCATTTAAATTTATAATGTGTTTTATGACTTCATAAAGACATAATAGAGATGTAATAAAATACTATAAATAATAGGTTCGGCCAATATATGTTTTACCATTAAAAAAATATGATTTTATGTTTGTCTGATTTATTTTACAAAGCCTTAGTGGACCCTCCAAGATTTATAAAACAATTTAGCTTTTTAAATTGATTTCCATGAGAGTGTGACTCACCTCCACATAAGAAAACTTATTATTTTAAGATTTTTGTTCATTGGCCTTATAAAATATTTTCTTCCACTCCCATTTCCTTCTCCTTTCATATATAAACCAACCCAAGATCCCACTTTCTCTTCACTCAAATCCTTTGTAGTTATAAAAAATCATTACCTCATCTCTCTAGAATCCTCCAAAGGATCCCCATGCTCCCAATAAGTCTATCTCAAGCCCCACCCAATCCTTTGGGATCACACTTACAAGTAAGGGATTCTCACATTCCTTATTTATGTCCAAGTTTCCTTATTTTGTTATTCCCTTTTATTTTCAATTATAATTGATGGGGTATGATTTTGAACCTCCCCCATACTTCCTTCTTCATTTTTTGAATAATTATAGATCCCCTTTATCTCTCATTAATGCATTCCATGTATACCTGATACCATGCCGAAATTTTGTACAGAGTTTCTCTCTCCTCATTTACATTCAACTAATTCTTCTGTATCATGAATCTAAATTCAATTAAAATTGTTGGGACATGTATCTATATGACCACCTTACCGTTCATTTCATATACATATGATGAGACACCCCTTTCTCTCTCATTAGTCATTTTTATGAGTTCTTATGTCACGTCGTTACGCTGCCAAAATTGCACTGTGATTTTCCAAGCCAAAGTCATTGTGTAGTGAATACCATGCCAACTTATCTATCAAGGGTATTCACCTTTATACACATTTAATTAATGTTTAAAGAGTTTCATGTATGAATTCTGCACTGCTTTATTGTGTAATTAATGATGATGTTTAAAGATCCATATTTTATGATCCACATGGCACACTTATGCATGAAATGAAATGCTTAAGAAGGTTTCACCATAATAATTCACCAATGAATTGGGTAAAGTATAGTATCATGATATGTCATGTGTAATTGGTTTTGACCCATGATAATTCAAGTGAAATGAGGGTTTACTCGTTCTTCATGTGCAATGAGGGTTTACTCATGCTGCCTGGGAAATGAGCCTTGGCTCATGCTTATTCCATGTTAAGTTTTGTTTCCACATTTCCATGTTATGATTATCATGCTTTATCCCAAGTTTATTCTCTTACTGGTTTTATAGCCCACCCTTTTCTTATTCATGTCCTCTGGTTATCCGATGAAATGCTAAGTACGAGGGAATTTAGTGGTCATGTGAAGGCAATTTTCAATAAAGAAGTTGTGTTTCATGTTTTAAGTTGTTATGTAATGTTCCTAAGCCCCAAAGTCACTATAATTTTAGATCTTCCATGGTTTATCAAGTGAAGAGTTTGTGTAATAAATCATTTTTAAGTGTGTAATAAAGAGAAGGGTTGTCATAGTTGGTATTAGAGGGTCGGTTTAGTTATTTTTGTGATTAGGATTATAAAAACCTAGTAAAGCCTTAGAGAAAAGACTAATTATAATAAAAACATCCCTATGTTTTGGTGGGTATTGAGTAAGTGGTTCATCACGAAAATGCATCCCTATCAGGATACAGGTAGGTGGAGGTGGCTCTAGCACAGATGTACCTATGGTTGAAAACCCCGACAAGGAGTTTCGGGCATGAACCATGGTATCCTTGTACATGGAAATGATCCTTGCTGTACTCTTGGTTATAACACTCCTAGGGGATATGAATTGGTAATTCACAAGCATAGTTTGATCCATTATTAAGGTAAATAGAAACCAATTTCCCCTAAGAATATAAGTTATAAAGTAGATCATAGATAACTTAGATTGAAGCCTATAGAATAATAAGATAGGAAATAAAAGCTATTTATTAGTCATCTATTTTTTCCATGTATTACCCTTTATGTGTTACCCCTAGCTTTCCTTTTATTACATCGAATTTCTAGTAATATGAGGACTCGAGATAAAATTTTATGTGAAGATCAATGTGATGACTATGCTAATGAGATGCCCAATCCGATGGAAGCGGGTATCATGAACTTGGTCATGATTCTCTCTTAGTTAACTCAAGATTCGAATAGAAACATTTCTCAAGAGGAATTTTCAACCCCCACCCCCTAAGAAAGAACAAGTCACTATCAAAAGATTCAGGAGACAAAGGCCTCCTACTCATAATGGATCATCTGATCCCTCAATCATGGAATAATGGATCAAATCCATTGAAAAGATCTTCTCTATCCTTCAATGTTTCGAACAAGAGAAGGTTCTCCTGGCTACTTATTTTATAGAGGGTTAAGCTGATCAATGGTGGACATTGATAAAAAATATGAAGCCTGAGGAGGAGATCAAGGCGTTGTAATGGAAGGATTTCCAGAAGATGTATTTCGATAAATATTTTCTGGGCACCCTCTGGGTTAAGATGAAAAGGGACTTCCTTTCCCTCAAGAAAAAAGGAAACGAATCCATTGGACCATATGAGAAAAACTTCATAAGGATTTCATTATACACCTCTCTATTTGTTCTTACCCCCAAATGCACGGTTGACCACTTCTTTGGCGGGCTGAAACCTAGCATGCGGAAATCCCTGGAGATCAGTGACTTCAACAGTTATGAGAAAATTTTCTAATGTTCCCTCAAGGTTGAAATGGAGATCAGAGAATCATAGGGGTAACATGGGGATTAGAAGCATAAGGTGGAATTAAATTCTGGAAGTCTGATGGATAAATCCAATTATGCTAAGAAAATCTAGCACCTCACTTGCCAAAGGTTTGGAAAGAAGTATCCTAGAAATTGCCTGGAGGGGATGAGGAAATGATTTAGGTGAGGAAGAGAAGGGCACCTTGCAGTTAATTGTTGACAAGAAAATAACATGGCTATGATAGAGGATAGGAATGCTCCGTTCAACTGTCAACACATTGTTCATTGCTTTAAATGAAAAGAACCAGGGCACCTTGACAATCAGTTCCCTAAGCCAAGGGTTTTTAAAGGCAACCAACAACCACTAAGGCAGCAAGGGAAAGACTTTTCCATCACTACCATCAAAGTGAAAACTGAAAATGAAGTGTTAAAAGGCATGATATTTATTCATTAAATAATAGAGAACGTACATTTTGATTCAGGTTCTATGCATTCTTCTATATCCCTAAAGTTTATTAGAACAATCCCAACACCACCACAAATCAACGATGTAAATATTTTGGTGAGTATAGAAAATGGGGAAATCATTTCATCCCAGGAATATAACTCCTCCCCTATCATAATTTGTGGATTAAACATCCTAGAAAATCTCATCATACTCCCTCTGGTGGAATTTTATGCAATTAATAGCATGGATTGGATTGTCCTATATAGATTCGACATTAATTTCCATGAGAGGGAAATCACTCTCCACGTAAAGAATCGACCCCTGATTCTGTACAAGTGAAAGGAGGAAGATTAATCTTCTTTGGCTCTATCATCTCTAGAGTGGATATTACGTCCCTATGATCATGCATATCTGGCTCAGATGATTGATTCTAATAAGGCAACCATCCTTGAAGACATTCAGATTGGGAGGGAATTCGCTGAAGTGTTTCCTTAGGAATTTCCTGGTCTTCCTCATAGAAGATATGTATAATTCCCAATTGATCTTATACCTAGGTAAATTCCAATATCCAAGAATATATATTGAATGGATATTGTGGAACTTTAGGAGATGAAGAAACAACTATAGAAGAATATGGATAAATGGTTTATATACCCAAGTACTTCACCATGGGGTGTACCAGTACTCTTCTCCAAGAAGAAGGATGGGTAAACATGCCTTTTCATAGATTATCATGAGCTTAACAAATTCATGATAAAGAACAAGTATCCTCTCCCATGAATTTATGACTTGTTCTATCAGCTCTGTGGAGCACAATAATTCTCCATGTTAGATTTTTCGTCAAGACATTATCATGTAAGGGTGAAGAAGGAATAAATCCCCAAGACTACTTTTCCTACAAGATATGGGCACTATGAATTCAGATTAATGCCTTTCAGACTCACTAATTCTACAGAAAACTTTATATACTTGATTAATATAGCCTTTAGATATTACCATGACAAAATTATGGTAGTCTTCATAGATTATATTCTAATATACTCCAAAACCAAGAAGGATCACGAGAAGCCTCTAAGAACTTTACTAGAGACCTTCCGAAAGGAGAAGCTCTATGCAAAGTACAATAGGTGTGAGTTATGGTTGAAGGTGGCCTCATTATTGGGTTATATCACCACAAGAAATGGGATATTTGTGGATCCCTCAAAGATAGTTGTAATAGAGGGATGGTCTAGGCCAACATCAGTATTGGATATCCATATATTCTTGGGGTTAGCTGGATATTATGGACAATTTGTGAGAAATTTTTCCTGATTTTCCAACCCTCATAACAAGCTAACTCAGAAGGGAGTAAAGTTTTCTTGGAGTCACAAATGTGAATAAAGCTTTAAAGAGATGAAGAGGAGGCTTATCATTGCACATGTGATCACAATACCCCTAAGTGGAGAAATTATTATGGTATTTAGTGATGTTTCAAATAAGGGAAGGGGTTCTGTGTTGATGCATAATGATAAAGCAATATCCTATGCCTCAAATAAGTTGAAAATCCAAGAGCAAAACTATCCCACACATGATATGGAGTTGGTGCATGTGATCTTTGCGATGAAAATCTGGTAGCATTATCTCTATGGGGATAAGTGTGAGATATATACTGATCACTAGAGCCTCATGTATATATTGTCATGAACCAGATCTGGTTGCCACCATTAACGGCACCAAACCCGGCCCGTGGCAAGGCCCTAAGGGCATTCCCTATCCCCACGGGCTGGCACAAGTGCCCGGGTATCAAACAAATCTGGTTTGGGAATGATTTACCCGAGTATGACAGCATAAATCATAAAAAAACAATGAATTATTAAAATCTGAAATTTTCATGCTAAACAATTCTTAACAAAACCATATCTGAATACATAAGTTTAAAGACACTACAAGTGGTCTAAAAACAAATAATTACAACATAAAGACATCCCCATGGACTCCACATGACAAGGGGATCATCACCCGCAAGCCGTCCCCGCAACTCCGCCCCAACGATGGGGACTAACATCCCGAACCGCCATCACCCTTAGCCTTCCCTTTACCTGAGTCAAGCATGAGCAGGTCTACTTAAACCCAAGGGGTGTAATTAGGGTGTGAGACTAAGCCCAATAGGATACCACCAGTTGATTCCAAAGAGTATGCAATACAATGTGAACAAAACAAGCAATTTTAATACACAAAGTGAAACAGTGTTAAAATTCAAAGAAATGCAACTTTCAAATGAAAACAGTTTTCAATCCGAGAATTTCAGAATGTTAGCACATTAAATAGACATTTGAGATACTGTAATGTACTGCCAAAAAACAACCCACAACAAGGGTATATACCACAAATCCTATGAGCATCAAAATCAGGAACACCCCTAAGCACTAGGTTGTCTCGGGCCCTATGTACCTCGTACCTCGGTGTAGAGTAACCATAGAAAAATCCATTCTCGTGCACGAGCCACTAGTAGGGAATATACCCATAACCTAGTGGTCCCCAATCATCATCCAAATAGTTTAGTTAGAGTTGTCGTTATCCATATGCTAAGTGGAACAGGGACAAAACCCATCCGATCCACTAGCCGTACTAGTACAAATCCGCCCCACCTAAGTACCCGGTCTTCCCCTTTTTTGCTCAAACAATTTCAGCAAACAACACGCATACTTTTTCATATAAAATATCACTACTGGTCACAAACAAATTTTACAGTAGCTACACACATTTGATACCATTTAAAACACACAATAAAATAATTTTATTTCCAATAAAACAACTTCTCAAAACATCACATTGTTTTTCACCCAAAGCTCTTTAAGATATCCACCTTTCACACTATGATAACACTTTTAAGTTATTAAAACAAAATTTCAGTTCAAAACCCTTTAATGAAACCAAAAATTCAGTTATGGGGCATCCCAAAATAGACCAATAAAAGATTTGAATGGAAACCCCTCAATTTCACCAAAAATTGGAACATAAAATTCATTTGCATTATAAATGCAACTAAAACCAATTTTTACAGAAACATTCAAGTTAAGTAAACATTATAGTACCATGAAAACAGCAATCTAATTCACAAAAATTGCACACACAATGGAATCACCTACCAAATTAACAAAACCCCTTGAATCTCCGTGCGAAATCAAATCGCACCCCCGCCGCACCAAGAGAGAACTAGATCCAACCTAAAACCACAACAATTGGCCAAGAAATCCCAAAGTTAAATCCTAGGTTCGAAATACTAGTTTCTGCACATTAGTAAACTCAATTATAACCGAAAAAACCCTAATAACAATGAGTTAAACCCAAAATAATTTGAAAGAGGAAAGAAAAGGGCTCATTTACTTGAAGTATCTTAAAGTAATCACTCCAAAACTCCAGTATCTGAAATTTAAAAGAGCCCAAATTTAGGGTACGTTCTAAAAAGATGTATTATCTCATTTAGGAACTGGAATGGAGGAAAAATATTGATAATTGAGAGAGTTATGAAAAAATACTTTACCTCTTCAAATCTGGGCGATTTGAGGAACCCTGTGAAGATCGCCACAAAATCGCGATTCTACAGAGCTCCAAATGGGTCGGAGAGAGTTCCGACGCGCGGATGGGTTACTTGGGCTTGAGTGAGACTTGGAATCACCGAAAAATCCCAAAAATTGAATAAGTTAAAACAAAATCAAATTTAATTTTTAAAACAGGAATTGGGCTTCCGGGCAGGCCCAACCCCTTAGACAAAAACCAAATAACCCCTGGTTATGGATTTCTAAAAGCTCCAAATTACCTTGGTGGTGTTAATAGGTTAGGGGAGGTCAATTAGGAATTTGAATGGATGAAAAATGTTGAAAAATGAAAAATATATAAAAGATACAAAATTTATTTTTTAATCCGGAATTGGGCTCACGGTTTGGCCCAATTCATGAATACTCATCTATTCCTCCCTAAAACCTAGGGAAACCCCCAAAAAAAGAAAGGATGTAAATTAAATGAAAAAATGCCTTTAAAATATGCCTTGTATGTGACAATTATCCCCACCATTAAGGACTTTCTGCCCCGGAAATTCAACATGAATCTCGGTTGGAAAACAAGAATGGGTACTCTTCCTCGACCCATGACTTTCGCTCCCATGTCTCATGTGTATCATTCCCATGCTTCCATAAAACCCGGACTAAAGGAATAAACTTTCCTCGAAGTATCTTCTCTTGGGAGTCCACTATTTTCATCGGTCTCTCAATGATAGACAAGTCAGGATCTATCTCTAGTTCTTCCCAACTCAACACATGGGATGGATCCGGATTGTATTTCTTCAATTGAGAGACGTGGAAGACATCATGGATAGACGTCAACTGAGAAGGTAAGGACAACCTGTATGACACCTTACCAATACGATCGGTGATCTCAAAGGGTCCGACATACCGTGGCATCAGCTTACCTTGCTTACCCAATCGACGATGGCCCAGATGAGGGGCCACTTTTAAGAATACCCTGTCACCCATAGAAAACTATAGGTCTCGACGCCTCCGGTCAGCATAAGATTTATGAAGACTCTGAGCTGTCAATAAGCGCTGCTTGATCAACTTGACCTTCTCATAAGTCTCCTGCACAAGGCTCGGCCCCAACAGTGAAGTCTCTTCTACCTCAGCCCAACATAAGGGGGACCAACAAGGTCGACCATAGGATTCCTCAAAAGGGGCCATTCGAATCGTGGATTGGTAACTATTATTATAAGAAAACTCTACCAATCCCAAATGGCTATCCCAAGAACCTCCAAAGTCCACGACACATGCACGAAGCATGTCCTCCAATATCTGATTTGCCCGCTCTGTCTGACCATCCGTCTGTGGGTGGTATGTTGTGCTCATCTTAATCTGAGACCCCAAGGACTTCTGAAGGCCTTCCCAAAATCGAGAAGTGAAGCGGGGGTCTCTATCCGAGACAACAGCTGATGGTACACCATGGAGTCTCACCACTTCTTGAAGATACAAATGGCCCAACTCATCTACTTTAGTTGTATCTTTAATCGGAATGAAGTGGTCTGATTTGGTCAGACGATCAATCACCACCCAAATAGCATTCTTACCCCGAGGTGTATGAGGTAAGCCAACAATGAAGTCCATGGAAACCTCTTCCCACTTCCAGGTAGGAATGGGTAGTGGTTGGAGAAAACCGGATGGCCTTTGGTTCTCTGATTTCACCTGCTGACATGTGTAGCATTTCGAAACAAAGTCTGCTATGTCCCGTCTCATACCAGGCCACCAAAACTGCCGACGAACATCATAATACATCTTAGTGTCACCCGGATAGACAGCCCACTGAGACTGGTGGCTATCTTGCATCACCACCTTCCGCAGAGGTAATGGCACTACTGAACGGCCCTTGAAGCACAAGATGCCCTCGGGAGACGACGACCAATCAGAGGATGTCTCCCCACCATGAAGGAACTGCTTAGACCGCTAAAAAAGATCATCACTAGGCTGTTCCTGCTGAATCAACTCCAATAGAGAAGGATTAAACTGGAAACTTTCCAAGAATGCCCCTCCACTGTATTCCCTGGTCTCCACATGCATCTGAGAAAAGAGACCCATCAATGCCCACTCATCAATAGACTTCCTCAAAGCCTGCACTGGAACTCTTCGGCTCAAAGCGTCGGCCACTACATTACCCTTGCCTGGGGTATAGACAATGTCAAAGTCAAACCCCTGCAAGTACTCGATCCAGCGACGTTGCCTCAAGTTGAGGTCCTTCTGAGAGAAGATATAAGCCAAGCTTTTGTGATCAGAGTATACCACAAACTTCTCCCCAAAGAGGTAGTGACGCCAAGTCTTCAAAGCATGCATCACCGCTGCCAACTCCAAGTCATGGGTTAGGTAGTTCTTTTCATGTGGTCGAAGTTGGCGAGAGCCATACGCGACCACATGATCATCTTGCATAAGCACGCACCCAAGACCCATACCTGAAGCATCACAATAGACCACATACCCCTTTCCAGCCTCTGGAAAAATCAGCACGGGGGCAGTAGTCAGCCGCCTCTTCAGCTCCTCGAACGATGCCTGACATTCTGGACCCCATACAAACTTCACCCCTTTCCGGGTGAGGGAAGTCATCGGTGAAGCAAGCCGAGAGAAATCCCGAACGAATCGCCTGTAATAACCAGCCAAGCTAAGAAAACTCCTGATCTCAAACACATTCTTCGGTTTCTCCCATGACATGACTGCACTAATTTTCTCAGGGTCCACTGAAACTCCATGCTCTGAGATCACATGCCCCATAAATCTCACCTCTCTGATCCAGAAAGTGCACTTTGACAACTTTGCATAGAGGCGGTGATCTCGTAATGTACCCAAAACGATCCTCAAGTGATGTTCGTGTTCCTCCTCAGAGCTAGAGTATACCAGAATGTCATCCACGAACACCACAACAAAGGAATCGAGATACTGATGGAACACCCTATTCATAAGTTCCATAAATACCGCTGGAGCATTGGTCAATCCGAAGGGCATGACCAAATACTCAAAGTGGCCATACCTGCTTCAGAAGGCTGTCTTAGGGATATCTAACTCCTTCACCCTGAGTTGATGATACCCTGAACGCAGGTCTATCTTTGAGAACCACTTTTCCCCCTTCAACTGATCAAACAAATCATCTATTCTGGGCAAAGGGTATTTGTTTTTAATTGTTACCTTATTCAGCTTCCGGTAGTCAATGCACAACCGGAGGGATCCATCAACCTTTTTTACAAACAACACAGGAGCGTCCCAAGGAGAGACGCTCGGGCGAATGAATCCTTTAGATTCTAAGTCGTCCAGCTTTATCTTTAATTCCCTCAACTCGGTGGGGGCCATGCGATAGGAGGGAAGAGATATCGGCTGTGTTCCCAGCGCCAGATCAATCGAAAACTCCACATCCCACTCCGGGGGAAAACCAGAAAAATCATCAGGGAATACCTCGGGAAACTCATTCACTACACGAGGTAGTGCACCTTCAGGGGAAAGACCATCCTCTAGCACAATCGAAGATAACTGGAAGATAACACTTCCATACTCTAGGAGTGGAGGCCCTGCGCGACTTGATCGTGGATCCCATTCTCCATGAAAAACCTGACGACTCCCATCAGGTACTGTGAAACTCACACGCCGTCTGTAGCAATCGATGTGTGCCTGGAAGTGTACTAGCCAATCCATCCCGAGTATGACATCATAAAGGTCCATATGTAAGACCAAGAGGTCCCACTCCATCTCGACCCCTGACACAGAAAGTGCACATGAGGGGCACCTGAGGCCCTACTCCTTCTTCTTTCCCAATGGTGTCACCAACTCCATCACAAAAGACATCAACTCAGTTGGAAAATTCAGAATGTCCACAAAACGTCCAGAAATGAATGAAATAGAGGCACCAGTATCAAAAAGAGTAGTAGCTATAGAAGATGCGATCAGAACTGTACCTCGAACTATCGACGGTCCCGCCTCTGATCCTGCTGGTGACTGATACACTACATGGAGATGTCCAGTATCTGCCTGAGGACGACCGCTAGTCTGTGGTTGTGCCCTGAACTGGCTCTGCCCAGAAGATGATCCAGCCCTACCACCACAACCACCAAATCGAGATCCCCCAGTCCTCGACGGCTTGGACTGTGTTGGAACTCCTCTTTAATCCACTGACCCTGCCCCACTTGGGAGTGGACGTGCCACACCGCAGAAGCGCTGCAAATGCCCTATACCTACACACTGGTAACAAGGCTTCGGAGGAAGAGTACATGCTGGTCGGATATGCCCAGGCCTCCCACATTGGTGGCACACGACCGATCTCGCATCAGCAGCCGCAGAAGAAAACTGCCTGGAAGAGTGGCCTGAACTGCCCCCTCCTTTCTTCACATGATCCTCCCGCTTCCTTTTCTTCTCTGAGGAGCTTCCACTACCCACTGCTGATACTGAACCATAGAAACCAGCCCTACCTTTCCTATCAATCTCCACCATGCATGCCCGATCAACAACCTCAGCATAGGTCCTCAGCTTAAACAAGAACACCTGAGAGTATATCTCTGGTCGCAAGCCTTTCTCAAACCTTTGGGCCTTCGCTTGCTCATTAGAGACAATTTCTGGAGAATACCGAACTAATTCAGCAAAACGGTTGGCATACACCATCACAGATAGATTCCTCTGAACAAGTTCCATGAACTCTCTAGACCTGGCATAAGCCAACACCTCAGGGCAATACTGTTCATTGAATACAGCCTTGAAATCTCCCCAGCGCATCTGCTCATTCTTCCCAGACTGAAGCACTGACTCCCACCATTTACGGCTGGGACCCTACAACAGAAAGGAGGCACACTTCACCCTGAGCTCCTCGAGTGTTTCTAGGAACTCAAACATACGCTCGATCTTCTCGAGCCATTCTTCTGCTTCTTGGGGTTCTACACTACCTCGGAAGGCAGGAGACTTGTTTTTCAGAAACTCTTGTGCTTTATCTTTTCTAGGACCTGTCTCCTCTGCCCTAACAGGAATAAAAGCATGAGCTGGTCCCTGTCCCAAAGCTTGGATAGCCCTAACAACAGCTTCCACAAGCCTCTGATCAATCGGCGTGGGAGAACTCTCTCCAGCTTCCTCCTGTGGGTGCGTGGGAGCTTTCTGGGGAGGCATGTTGCTACAAAATGCAACAGTCACAAAAAAATAGTCAATACCACAATTCTGAAAATTGTAATCAAATACATCAAATATAAACAAACTAAACACATTCTTGTAATAAAAGAAACAACTACTCCACATCTGCCTGATGTCCACATGTGGTCTGCAGCCCACACGTCTCACCTGGAAGTGAAGTCAATCAGTAAATTCCAACATCCTCTGGTGACTCAAGGTCTGCCATGAGAGGTGCGGGCCAGGCACCCTACTCACAACCAATACCCCGAGCCCCGACAGTCCTAGCTCCTGTCTATCCCAACTCATCTCAAAATAACAATATGACCCAAAAACATTAACCTCCTCTGATACCATTTTGTCATGAACTGGATCTGGTTTCCACCATTAACAGCACCAAACCCGGCCTGTGGAAAGGCCCGAAGGGCATTCCCTATCCCCACGGGCTGGCACAAGTTCCCGGGTATCAAACAAATCTGGTTTGGGAATGATTTACCCGAGTATGACAGCATAAATCATAAAAAAACAATCAATTATTAAAATCTGAAATTTTCATGCTAAACAATTCTTAACAAAACCAGATCTGAATACATAAGTTTAAAGACACTACAAGTGGTCTAAAAACAAATAATGACAACATAAATACATCCCCATGGACTCCACATGACAAGGGGATCATCACCCGCAAGCCGTCCCCGCAACTCCGCCCCAACGATGGGGACTAACATCCCGAACCGCCATCACCCTTAGCCTTCCCTTTACCTGAGTCAAGCATGAGCAGGTCTACTTACACCCAAGGGGTGTAATTAGGGTGTGAGCCTAAGCCCAATAGGATACCACCAGTTGATTCCAAAGAGTATGCAATACAATGTGAACAAAACAAGAAATTTTAATACACAAAGTGAAACAGTGTTAAAATTCAAAGAAATGCAACTTTCAAATGAAAAAAGTTTTCAATCCGAGAATTTCAGAATTTTAGCACATTAAATAGACATGTGAGATACTGTAATGTACTGCCAAAAACAACTCACAACAAGGGTATATACCACAAATCCTATGAGCATCAAAATCAGGAACACCCCTAAGCATTAGGTTGTCTCGGGCCCTATGTACCTCGTACCTCGGTGTAGAGTAACCATAGAAAAATCCATTCTCGTGCACGATCCACTAGTAGGGAACATACCCATAACCTAGTGGTCCCCAATAATCATCCAAATAGTATAGTTAGAGTTGTCGTTATCCATATGCTAAGTGGAACAGGGACAAAACCCATCCGATCCACTAGCCGTACTAGTACAAATCCGCCCCACCTAAGTACCCGGGATTCCCCTTTTTTTTCTCAAACAATTTCAGAAAACAACACGCATACTTTTTCATATAAAATATCACTACTGGTCACAAACAAATTTTATAGTAGCTACACACATTTTATACCATTTAAAACACACAATAAAATAATTTTATTTCCAATAAAACAACTTCTCAAAACATCACATTGTTTTTCACCCAAAGATCTTTAAGATATCCACCTTTCACACTATGATAACACTTTTAAGTTATTAAAACAAAATTTCAGTTCAAAACCCTTTAATGAAACCAAAAATTCAGTTATGGGGCATCCCAAAATAGACCAATAAAAGATTTGAATGGAAACCCCTCAATTTCACCAAAAATTGGAACATAAAATTCATTTGCATTATTAATGCAACTAAAACAAATTTTTACAGAAACATTCAAGTGAAGTAAACATTAGAGTACCATGAAAACAGAAAGCTAATTCACAAAAATTGCACACACAATGGAATCACCTACCAAATTAACAAAACCCCTTGAATCTCCGTGCGAAATCAAATCGCACCCCCGCCGCACCAAGAGAGAACTAGATCAAACCTAAAACCACACAAATTGGCCAAGAAATCCCAAAGTTAAATCCTAGGTTCGAAATCCTAGTTTCTGGACATTAGTAAACTCAATTATTACCTAAAAAACCCTAAGAACAATGTGTTAAACCCAAAGTAATTTGAAAGAGGAAAGAAAAGGGCTCATTTACTTGAAGTATCTTGAAGTAATCACTCCAAAACTCCAGTATCTGAAATTTAAAAGAGCCAAAATTTAGGGTACGTTCTAACAAGATGTATTATCTCATTTAGGAACTGGAATGGAGGAAAAATATTTAGAATTGAGAGAGTTATGAAAGAAATACTTTACCTCTTCAAATCTGGGCGATTTGAGGAACCCTGTGAAGATCGGCACCACATCGCGCTTCTACAGAGCTCCAAATGGATGGAAGAGAGTTCAGACGCGCGGCCGGGTTACTTGGGCTTGAGTGAGACTTGGAATCATCGAAAAATCCCAAATATTGAATAAGTTATAACAACATCAAATTTAATTTGTAAAACAAGAATTGGGCTTTCGGGCAGGCCCAACCCCTTAGACAAAAACCCAAATAACCCCTGGTTATGGATTTCTAAAAGCTCCAAATTACCTTGGTGGTGTTAATAGGTTAGGTGAGGTCAATTAGGAATTTGAATGGATGAAAAATGTTGAAAAATGAAAAAGTTATAAAAGATACAAAATTTATTTTTTAATCTGGAATTGGGCTCACGGTTTGGCCCAATTCATGAATACTCATCTATTCCTCCCTAAAACCTAGGGAAACCCCCAAAAAAAGAAAGGATGTAAATTAAATGAAAAAAATACCTTTAAAATATGCCTTTTATGTGACATATATTCTCATAGAAAGATTTGAACTTTCACCAATGAAGATGGTTAGCATTGATCAAAGACTATGAAGGATCAATCCATTACCACCCTGGGAAAGTGAACAAGGTGGAGGGTGCTCTAAGTAGAAAGGATCCACTGATTCTGTCATTGGTGTTAATTGATAAAGATCCAATCTTTTTATATTTTCATAGGATGGACATGGGAATCATTCAGGGAGGAACATCATCAATCCTTTCCCAAATTATTTCTCAATCATCCCTCATGTTGAAAACAAAGGATTCTCAAAGAAAGGATGTGAAAATTCTACAAAGGTTGGAAGCTATCGGAAATGGAAAATCCTCAGAGTTCGTGGGTTACAAGGATGGAATTGTGAGATCTGGGTCACGATTATGTGTACCATATGATACAGAGATAATGAAAAATCTACTGAATGAAACACATAGCTCAACCTTCTCAATTCACCCATGGAACACGAAGATGTATTGAGATCTTTGAGAGCATTATTTTTGGTATAATATGAAGAAGTCTATCGTTGCGTATACATCAAAGTGACTGGTGTGTCAACAATAGAAGGAAGAGAGGCAGAAGTCTATGGGGATAAAACAACCATTTCCCATACCAGCATGGTAATGGGATAACATCACCATGGAATTTTTCACCAGACATCCAAATACATACAAAGGAAACAATGCAATCTGGGTTGTTGTGGATCGTCTTACCAAGTCTTCACACTTCATTTCAATTTGGGAGGATTTATGATTGGATCAACTGGCATGGATATATATTAGAGAAGTGGTAAGGATGAATAGAGTACCACTAACTATTGTATCGGATTGAGATCTGAGATCCACCTCTATGTTTTGGACGATTCTTCAACATGATTTCGATATTGAACTGAAATTTAGTATGACATATCATCCTCAAACTGATGGCCAATCAGAGAAAAAAAAATCACACACTAGAAGATATGATACGATCATGTTCAATGGACATTAAAGGAGGATGGGATCAACATCTTTCTATTGTTGATTTATCCTATAAAAACAGTTTTCACTCGAGCATCTGAATGAAACCAGGTGAAGCCTTATATGGGAAGAGGTGTAGAACACTGGCATGTTGGGATGAAGTCGGTATGCATAAGCTGCTAGGAAAAGAAATGGTCGAAGAAACGGTGGAGAAGGGGAAAACCATTTACCAGCATATCAAGGACGCCCAGAGTTGACAGAATAGTTATGTAGATAACTATCAATGAGGCCTTTAGTTTAAAGTTGGAGACATAGTATTTCTACACATATATCTGTGGAATAATTTCATGAGGTTTGGAATGAAAGGTAAGATACATCCCAGGTACAACATCCTCTTCGAGATTCTTGATCATGTTGTGGTTGTGGTCTATCGACTAGCACTTCCACTTACCATGACCAATGTACATGATGTATTTAATGTATCCCTCTTAAGGAAGTACATACCAAACCCTTCAAATGTACTTTATTCAGAGATAGTAAAGCTAGAGGAAGATCTTTCTTATGAGGAGAAACCAATGAAGATCTTAGATCATAGAGAAAATGTTCTACAAAATAAGAAATTTCCCCTCTTAAAGGTGTTGTGGAAAAACCACATGTTTGAAGAAGAGACATGGGAATCCGAAGAAGTGATGAAGCAAAGTTCCCCCCATCTATTTTAGTGTGGCAAAAGGATATTTCAAGGATGAAATTTCTTAAGGGGGAATATTGTAATGACCCAAAAATTCATTAATGAAAATTCCTCCTTTTCTATTTAAATGTCTTCTTATGGTTATGTAAAATGTATGTACTTATTTGGTTCTATTTTCTTGGATTTTAAAATTCCATTATGAATTGGTACTGTAGCTAATATAGTATTTGAATAGTGATCACATGATTAGTATAAATATAGGGCTTTAAAAATCCAATTTACTCATACCAAGGAATCGATAGCCTCATCTAGTAGACTTACCCCAAACAAAGCCCATTTGTTAAAGCTGAGAAAGGAGGTGCATAATTGGTCATTGTTCTTGAAAAAGGCCAAGCTGAGCTTCATCATGTTAGTCTCAAACATAACTTACTACGAGAGAAGTATAATTTGATAGAGATTACCACCCAAGCAATGTTTTCCGAGCCACCCCAAGAGCATGTCACCATTGTACGCCTTACCCTTTAGTCTTATGTGAGTTTTATAAGGGGTTATGTAACAAGACCTTATCACTATGATTATGTGCATTATTATTTTATATAATAAATAATATACTTTAATTTTATTGTTATGTTGTTAATAGTTTTTAAATCACAAATAGTATTTTTAGTTAATTTTCAACTAATGAATCTATTTTGATAAATTAATGTATTTTTATTTAAATAATATTTTAATGAAATATTATTATTATTAAATTACTTTTATTAAGTATAAATGATCATATAATTTTTATGAATGCAATTGTAATTTTTATTAAGGCTTGAAAGCTATTTTTTGTCAAACCCCTTGAATTTACTATAAATGTCGTTTTTATTTCAAAAGAAAAAATTCAAATTTTTTAACATTATTTAGATATAATGAATATTATTTTTTTCATCAGGATATTGAAATTATCCAATTGTGAATTTTTCATAATTTTCTAAGAGAGTTGAATTTTTGGGTAAAAATTAAATACCGTTTAAATATATAATGTGTTTTATGGCATAATAAGGACCCAATAGTTATGTAAAAAAATAATATAAACATTATGTTAGACTAATATATGTTTTAAAATTAAAATAATGTGATTTTATGTTTGTTTTATTTATATTACAAAGCCTTATTGGACACTCCAAGACCTATATAACATTTTAGCTTTTTAAATTGATTTCCTAGAGGGTGTGACTCACCTCCACATATGCTACCCTATTATTTTTATAAGTTTGTACATTGGAATTATAAAATATGTTTTTCAAATCCACTTTGGAATAAACCATGGGAAAAACCATGGGATGGTTAGGGGTTATTATTAGTTTAATGTGAGGTGTCCCAAACCTAAATAATAAAGAATTCATTCTCCTTTCATATATAAACCCACCATTCTCCCACTTCCTCTTCTCTCAAAGACTTTAGAGTTTGAAAAACCCCTTACATACTCTATCTATAATCCTCCCAAGGTTTCCCAAGCTCCAAATAAGTCTCTCTCAAGCCCCTCCCAAGCCGTTGGGATCACACTTCCAAGTAAAGTATTCTCACTTTCCTTATTTATGTCAATGTTTCCTTATAATGTTATTCCATTTTATTTTCAATTATAAATGTTGGGGTATGATTTAACACCTCCAACATACTACCCTATAATGTTTCAATAATTATAGATAACCTTTATCTCTCATTAATGCATTCCATTATACCTGATACCATGGCGAAATTCCATAAAGAATTTCTCTCTCCTCATTTACATTAAAGTAATTATTTTGTATCATGAATCTAAATTCCGTTAAAATTGTTGGGACATGTATCTATATGAATCCATTATGTTCCATTTCATGTAAATATTATTATACACCCCTTTATCTCTAATCAACCATTTTTATGAGTTCTTATGTCATGTCGTTACGCTGCCAAAATTGTAGTGTGGTTTTCCAAGCCAAAGTCATTGTGTATTGAATACCATGCCCACTTCTCTATGAATGGTATTCAACTTTATTCGCATTTTCATATTGTTTAAATAGTTTCATATATGAATTACACACTCATTTTTTGCGGAATAAATTTTTATGTTTAATGAATCCATGTTTTACGATCCATGTGGAGCACTTACGCATGAAATGAAATGTTTAAGAAGGTTGCGCCCTAATATCACTCCAATGCATTGGGTAAAGTATAGTATCATGATACGCCATGTAAAGTGGTTTTTGACTCATGATAATTCAAGTATAACGAGGTTTTACTCATTCTTCATGTGCAATGAGGGTTTACTCGTGCTCCATGTGCAATGAGCCTTGGCTCATGCTAATTCAATGTTATGTGTTGTTGCAACATTTCCATGTTATTATTATCATGATTTACCATGGATTTATGTTAATTTTACTTTGGTGCCCCATTTATATGCTTATTTACTAACATGTATTTTATTTCTCATGTTATTCCATGTTTATTCCCTTACTGGGATTTATAGCTCACCCTTTTCATATGCATGTCCCCAGGTTATCCTATGAAATGCTAAGTACGAGGGAATGTAGTGGTCATGTAAAGGTTGTTTTACATAAAGATGATGGGTTTCATGTTTTAAGTTGTAATGTAATGTTCCTAAGCCCCAATTACACTATACCACTTGATCTTCTATGTTGTATAAAGTGAATATTTTATGTAATAAATCATGTTTAAGTGTGTAATAAAGAGCAAGGTTATCATAGTATGCCCCCTCCAAATGGTCATATAGAGCTTATTACCACAAAATATAATTTGGTGGTAAACTCATTCCAGGATTATTGAGACTCCATTGGAGAAGATAAGTGACCAAAATGATTACCTTTTTTAGATCTTTCATAATTTAGGAGTCAGTTTCTATTACTATCAAAAATTGTATCTCATTGTGAGACATATTGTTTTATCTCAAAAACAATAGGCCAGTATTAAGGGGTAATTTTATAGCTTGGATGATTGGACTTCTCTATTCTCATCAATATGTGAATCCTCAATGTTTCTTTAAGTAAGACATCCGAAATTCTCTAAGTTTCTCACTCAGATTGATGACTTAACTACACCGATAACATAATAGGAAATGATCATAGCTCATGAAAGATCTCATATTTTGATTTTATCATCCTTATTAGGGATAACCCAAAAAAGAAGTGATGTTTTGTCCTATTTTATCAAGAATATGTGTCCTTTTAAGATGGAAGGAAAAATGGATTGGAATACACTTCAGTGATCAATTGATGCATCTCTCCAGACTTTGATTGATCTATCTGACTTGACTGACCGTATTTTATTTTGATATATCCATGAATATTTGTTTATATTTTAATGGAACCATGTAGAGGATTAAGAATTTGGATATTCCTCCCTCCTTTTCAAATTATAAATGAAAAAATCTTCTAAATTTTATTGTTCACTACTATACTTTCATTCATTAACCATCTGAATGTAATTTCATTGATTTGATATAATATATAATTTTAATTATGACAATTATTTTTATAAATTTGATCAATCCCAAATATTGAACTCACATTATTGATCCAAAACATTACATCCTTAAGAATTCCCCATAAATGATTATTGAACTAATAATCCTCATTGATGTACCTACATATGTTTTTCAAAGATTACCTCATTCGAAAAGGTTAATTTGGGTAAATATTTCCTAGAAGCAAAGTAATATAATCCTTTATTAAGTTAGTATAATTAGTGGTTGTAGCTTTTATTTTTATAGGGAAAATAATGATCCCTACAATATATGAATCAATTTTTTTATATTGCCATATCTTTTTCCTATGTTTCATATGGGGAATAATTAGTGGGAATGGATTTTTATTTTCCCCAGGCCTTCCTTTATGGGTTTTCTTCAGGGTAATATTTGGGCCTTTTGATTTCTTAAGTTCTCAATATTTCCTAGATCACATAAAGTGCATATCTAGTGAGTAGCAACTTGACTTTTTCCTAGGGTTCCCTTTTTGAGTTTTTAACATAGTGAGTATTGTGTATATTTGGATTGGATATTTAAGGACTTTTAAATTGGACCTATGATATACTATAACTTTAGTTCAAATAGAATATAAATTCATTTTTTTAGTTTTGAGACTTCTCAAAATGGACTTCTATTAGTTTCGCTTAAGTTATTCTAGAATGAAAGTTATGTTGTTTTAGTTTAGCGTCTTCTAGCTAAAACATTCTATTTCTATAGTTTAGGTTCTTCTATCCCAATGCTTCTATTATTGGTTGTAAATGCTGTGTACTTGCAAAGGGTTCAAGAATCATTCATATTTTTTGGTATTCTAAATAATGGGTATCCATGAAGGGTTCTGATACCCTACATTCACAACTAATATTCTTAAGAATTAATTTTCATGAAGCATTCTAACACCCTTTCTTCTTGAAGAAATTAGGAAGGATGGGTATCCCTGATGGGTTGTTAAAAAAATTTTCCTTACATTAAAGGTTATTTGTATATGGTAATACGTGAGAGATTTAGAGTCCACAAAGATAGTTGTACTATGGAATGTGTAATTCATATAGCTAAAGTTTGAACTGAAAGTAATGAAATTGTGTAGACATGTCAGGGATGGTTACAAAAAATCCTGAGATGTTGAGTTCTTGTTCAATGTTGTTGAGCCTGACAGGGATTAGAGGTCATTTCCTTCAAGGATAATATGTCACTATTTATTTTTTCAAAGGATTCATGAACCCATAGAGCTTTCATAAATGGTCAAACAGAGTGGTTATTTCCCTTTCTCAAGGGATGTGGGAGATTTATGAAGATTCAAAAACAATTATAGCTATGCGGTGTATGGAATAAAAACTATCTAAGCTGTATTTTGGAACCATGGGGTAGTCTTATTTATGTTTACAAATATTGGACCCAACACCAAGTGGTTTTGGGTCATGTGTTACAATCCATCAAAAGGTTAGAGAAGGTAATATTCAATTCAATCTTTGAGAATGGGCATAATACACGATTACATAACATTGAGAATGTTGAATACTCTTGAATATTTTGGTAATGGGTATTGTAAATCATGGTCTAATAATATCCGAGTCAAATGAAAATAGGGACTAGTGGATACAAGGTGGCCATTTGTAATAAATGAAATTAGTATCACTAGTTTCAATGAAAATAGTTCATGGATTTATGGGGGACCTATCATTGGAGACCAAAAAATAAACTAGATGAATGATCTAGAGAATTTATTTATTCATCAATGAATCACAGTGTCTCCCTTTTGGATCAGATATTCCGAATTGCCAATAAACTACAAAGAATAACCAAGACAAGTAACTCAATTGTATGGGGTTCCATGAGAATTCTATCAACTCAAGGAATTGATGAGTGTCAGTTTAGAATTTTAAGACATGAATATGATTGTTGGAAAATAAAATATTCAATAATATTTTGGAAACCCTTAATGTTTTGTTTACACCTAGTGAACATGTTATCATAGTGGGAATATGTGAAAAATCATTACTCTAAATTTTTCCTAGACCAAGGGGTCTAGTGAGCATGAATCAGTTTTAACATGGGATACACGATGGGCCCCATAGTTTTTTTTACCTTTTTTATTTATGCTCTAAATTTTCTCTGAACTCTAAAAATTAAGAGTTTAGAGATTAGTGATTGAATGTTTTCTCATATCTTCCTTTTCAGATTTTCATCCAAAAATTTTTTTATGTATATTTCACTAAAAGTTTATATTCTTCTTATTTGGAACATAAAATTCTAAATTTTAAGGTCATATAACTTTGATAAAATGAATCCAGTTCAAGGTCATGTTACACATGGAACTGGTATCCAATGATTGTTGCATAATAACCTAATTATGATTCTATGGGTCAAGAGTACCCTAACATCCTTTTGAGTATGATATGATATTGTTTTAAATTATGTATCAAGGTTATTAAGTCATAAGTAATGATATGGTAGAATCATGTCGAGGATGGTCATGAATCTGTCTATGGTGATGAGCTCTATTGTGATGATGTTAAGGATCATAAGGATTTGAGGTACTTTCCTCCTAGGTGTAGACACCTCTAGTTAATGGGTCAAGGACCCTTATACCTGATCCCATAGATATTAAATGAATGGCTAGGAAGGGGGGTTTCTTCTCTCCATGGTAGATGAAAAGTTCATGGAGACTTGAGACACTCAAGACATGGAATGTAGTTTACATATTGAGGTGCTTGGAAATTTTATGGAAGCACCCTGAACATCGGTCACCCAAGGTCAGGCTCTTATGGTCATTTGATAAGGAATTCTATTGGAAGATAGTATTCATTGATTAATTTCATATATTAGGGTAGCATATATAATTAATTTCAATTTCAAGTGGCAAGGAAGTATTCCCTATAGTTTAACATATTACAGTAAGGACAAAGAACTGATTTTAAATTATTAATGATATTATTAAAGATACTTTTCACTGGTCAAGGGTGTGTAGATAAGAGAGGAATATTTTATCCCCACAAAAGCATAATGTTGGGTGTAAATTTTATAGATCCTTCCCTACAAGGATATATATCATTTTCATGAAATAAATACATAGATCTAATTCATACACAAGGAAGGTGAATCTGTATAACGTTTCCATCCTTTAGTAGTTTCAGGTATTGCAAGGTAGACCAGAACTAGGATCATGTGCGATTTCTAGGGTTATTCTTCCCTAGGATTCCCTATAAACCTTGTAGGAGAATAAATAAATCCATATTCCCCTCTTTTAAGGATATCCCTCTACATAGATATGACTCGTATACACGGACTTGGGGCATGTTCCCCCTAAAAGGGATGTCATCCTCTACTATTTGATTGCATGATCTATTACTCTTGATAGTACCATTGAGGTGGAAGTATCTCATATTAGGTGACACTTTCACTATTATGAGAATTTTAGATTCTCATTGTCATCCAAGGTCGATAGCTTTTAACATAGATCAAGCACATGGGAAGGTTGTGATGGTGGAAAAGCCATATATGGACCTTGGAAAATATACCCTAGAATCATTGTGTATCCTAATAGGAATACAATCAAGAAACTTGTATTTCTTATAAAAAGAGATTCCTGTATAGATCAATATCATATATAGGTCAGGGAAACATTTTTTTACCATCCCTTAGGTACCCTCGACATTATAGTCATCTAAGGGGTCCTCTACATAGATAAAACTCATACATTGGGAAAGGTTATTTAAATATTTTATCTTGGTATGGATACAAAAAATTCAACTCTAGAATGGATTTATGTATGGGACATCCTCCTCTAATAATTACTTAGTCTTGTAGTTGGACCATATATCTTGTAGTTTTATGTCATGTGACTATGAAATTATGATGCAATTTTCAAGTCTTGTGACAAGAAAATTTTCCTGGAGGTTAATGTCATGTGACAAATAAATTTTCATGTTGCTTAAAATCATTCAATGAGGATGTTTTCATGTAGTTTAATCCCATGAGACTAGTAAATATTGTGAATATGAATTAATTAATTGGGGAAATTTGGTCTCAATGGATGATGCATACCCCTAGATGAAGAGGTACAACAATACAATATTATAATATTTATTTAAAAATGGGTATGATGAACATATGTGTAAAATCAAGGTTATTTAAATATACTTGAATAATTGGGTTGTGGTATGTGTAAATCATGACCTAAGAATATCTGAGTTAACTGGATGTGGAAACAGGTTGTTACAAGTCAACCATTAGTAATGGAAGAGAGACTGTATCACACATGTTGGGGACAATAACACCAATATTTAAGGGGTAATCTCCATTGGGACCACAAAACCCAGTCAATCCATGCTTTGTGACATTGAATTATTCATCAGTGAATCATATTTGTGTCTATTTAGATTAATCATTCCATGTTACTTGTTTTCTATAGGGTATAACTAAGAGTAGAGGGTCCCAAGGACAATGGAGATCCAATATAAGTATATAAACTTTATTAATTGGTTGGTATCAACATAGATATCAATGATATGAAGTTCATTCATCAATAATGTATGATTTAATAAGGGTTTGAGCACCCTAATGGCTAAACCAGTGTGTATTGAATGGATTTTAAGGAGAAGGGATAAACCATGTGATTCTTGAGTACACGATCGTGAGAGGGGTGGTATTTTCAATGTGAAAACCTATTATCTTACAGTTTAATGTCATGTGAAAATAATGGTCTCATGTAGTTTAACATTATATTAATAGGATTTGGTTCTATGTATTTGGATTGAACACACCTTGATCATCCCAGTCAAATATACTATCCAGGTTCCCTAATCTCACATGATTCATGCTCATCATGAGAAACAAGAGACAATTCTATGGTCGATTAGGTCATGTGAGAGCACAAGATAGGGAATATTTTTATTCTATTCACATTTTTATAAAAGAGGGAATCCCCAAAAAAATTGGTTCTCAATGAGGGGTCTATATATGAGTGATGATAATTCATGGTTAGTCAAGGAAGGAAGGATTCACCAATCACTACATACCACATATTATGGAAATCAAGCCATATTTAGATCATATTTTGGATAATCCCTTATGCATCTCAAACTCATATGCAAGGGAAGGTGTGTTTTTTTCCTTTGCATCATGATTGGTCCTAGGATTAGAGATTTTGGTTTCACTACATATCCTATGAGTACAAAAATCTGGCCATATATCGTTCTGATATAAATTCTATATAGTTTAGATTCCTATCACCCTGACTTAGAATTTGAAGGTATAAACCATTGATTCATTATTAATCCCTCTTGGGTGTATGAAAAATTGATTAAATGAACCAGGTTTTTTAAAAAATGGACCTTTCTGGAACCAAAACATCCTGTAGGCACAATCTCCTTAGTATTCTATTATTAACCATCGAATCCTAGTAGGGTTCCTTTAGGATTGGTTAGTCCCCATTTTCAATAAGCTATGAAATTTTATGTGAATATGCGATCTGGGTATCTTGAAATGTTGACATAAAATAGAAGATGTTTAGTTTGAAAATTGGGAATCCAAATGGATTTTTAAGCTCAAGGAAGTTATCTATTCATGGGGGGACACATACCCTTAAATGAAATGTTAGAATAATGAGATGTTATAATATTTAACAGTGGGTACGATGCACAAATGAGTATCAACAAGGTTGTCATAATCAGCATGAAAATTAGGGTTATATGAAGTGTAAATCATGAACCATGAATATATGAGTTAAATGTAGTTGTAAACAAGTGGGTATAGGTCAACTACTGATAAAATATGAAACCCATATTCCACAAAATTTGGAAAATAACTCCAATATTTAAGGGATGCCTCACAAATTGGACCAAAACACCCACTAAGAGAAATATCAGATGTATTTTGTTATTCACCATTGACTTCTAGTGGTGTCCCTATGGATTAATTTGCTCATGGTGCAATTTTTTAGGGGAGAATCAGGAGAAGGGGATCCCAAGGTCTATGGGGTTCCACGATAAGTATTTAAACTTGTTTACTTGGTTTGTGTCAACATATATATATAATATATAAATTTTTTTCTTGGATAATGTAATATTCAAGATGATTTTGGGAACACTTAATTCTACACCAACATATAATGAATGAATTTTCATGGAGAATGGATAAGACATTCAATTCTTGAATATGTATTCATCCAAAGGGGATTATTTTCATGGAATGAATACCCCTTTTTCCATTTAGTGTCATATGACTAGTTTTTTGGCATGAAGTTTAGTATCATGTGACTATAACATTGTCATTTAGTTTAACGTCATGATACTATGATGTTGTCATGTTGTTTAATTTCACATGGCTAGGACATAATTCCCTATCCAAAATGTGTCTCAATTTCTCCAATTAGAGAATATTTACAGGGTCCCTAATCTCACATGAGTGGTTCTCAACATGAGAAACAAGGGATTACTAGGTAGTCTATTTATTTTCATGAGAGTGTGTGACAAGGAATATGTGGGGGTGTCCAAAATTTAATTTTGAATAGATCCTTAACATTGATATGAATCTCATATAGGGGAATGATTAGGAGTAATGGAAACTCACCATTGGTCCTAGAATGCAGGATCTATGTGTCACTATGTATCATATGAGGGAATGAATAAAGCCACATGTAGTTATTAGAAAGAAAATTATCTTCACAAGTTTGACCCATACATGGATAGGGGTATTTTACCATTATATATTTTGTTGATGGATCCAAGACTTCAGATATGGGAATCACAATGTATCCTATAGAAACATGAATCAATCCAAATAATGTTATTACAAAATAAATTCCTTACACTTCTTAAATTCCTATACAGGAAAAGGTAATTTTAATTATATTGACGGTGGACCTAGGATTTATAATGTGGGTGTCACTATGTATCATGTGATAACAGGAATAAAACTATGGGTAATTCTTATAAGGAAATTTCTAGGTGTTGGTTTGACACATATCTTAATTTTTCTACTTTATATTGAAACTAGAACCTATATTTGGAATCTGGGTGTCACTATATATTCAATAGTAATAGGAATAAATCTACACATAGTTCTCAATGAAAATTTCCCTACGTAGGTCTGACCCAAACACATGGGAATTTTTTCAAATTTATATTGCAGCTAGACCCTAGATTTTGGATCTGGCCATCACTATGTATCCTTTAGAAATAGTAATCAAGACACACATAGTTCTTGTATGGAAAATTCCCTATACAATTATAAATCATAAATAGGAGTTCCATTTTTTCCATTTTATATTATATATAGATCCCAGATTTGGGATATGGTCATCATTATGTATACTATAGAAATAGGAATCAATCCACACATAGTTATTTAATGGAGAATCCCTTATGAATGTCTTAACCATTCATAGATCTGTGGAATTTTTTATATTCCATATGTTTTGTATTGACACAATATTTGGGATCTGGACATAATTATGTGTCCTACAATAACATGAATCATGACACGCCTAATTATTGAATTGAAAATCCCCTGCACAGGTTTAACCCATACATAGAGAGGGGTATTTTCACCTTTTCCATTACCCAGTTATACCTCATGCATAATAATAAAATGTGGGCCTCAAAGGATGTCCCCATGTTATGTAGTTTATCATCATGTGACTATAATGTCTTCTATATAGTTTTAACATAATTTGGTGAGGATATCTTCTATACAATTTAATGTCATACGGTAAAGAAGTGGGATTCCATGTTGATTAAATCCTTACTTCCAGGAATTATAATTCTTGATGGAAGTTATGAAAATTTCTTCTTGAGAACCATTCAATGGTGGGGGAGTAATGTGCTCCCCATCCATTGTGGGAAATGAGTAATACCCCTTATAATAGACCTTATGATTCACATAATTCCCTTTCTACTTGGGTTAAAACATTAGAGGTTTCTTTCCCAGTATCATTAGGGTTCTAAGAACCAATATCAGTTCTCCTTAAAATAATCAGTGGAGGAAAACCTTTTTGTTGAAGTCTTCCACAATCTTGTTTGAATGAACATGGAGGTTGCCCATTGTACCCAACCTTTTTTTCCCGATCCGTTCCAAATCATCAAACCACTTCTGTGATTTTAAATCATCAAATAGTTTTCTATATACATATTTTCAGAGTAATGGGAACTAGTTCTCTATGAAAAACACTACCTCTATCCAATAAATTTGCTGATATGGGTTCTCTTATGTGGTATTGTGTGTGGTGGTACAGTAGGCCCATAAATCAAGAAGGATCTTTTCCGGACAAGACTTCTTGTCTTTATCCACCATTTTACAGAGTATATTTGATAGAGTGTTATCAATGGCCTCTATTTATCATTTTTCTACTCCATGATAGTGGGATTAATGGTTGGACTCAATGTTGTACTCCTGGTATAATTTTCTCAAATAAGAAAAGAGAATTTGGATCCATTTTCTATCAGCGCCATTTGAGGGACACTGAATCATGTTATTATATTAGACTTCATGAAGTTGATGATGTTATTCATCTAAACATCCTTGAGGAGTATTTACTCAGACTATTTGGAAAAGAAGTCAGTGTTAGTAATGTTGTGCTTAAACTTCTTAGCTATTGTGAGGGGATATGACCCCACAACATAAATTCCCCATATAGAAAATGGCCAGCAATATTTTTCTTTATGTAGAAACATTGGGGGTTGATGGGTGATGTTTTCATGAATCAGGAATACATGACATTTCTTGGTGAATTACATGAAGTCAATCATCATTGATTACTAGTAGAAACCAATACTCTTAATTTGGTTGTATAGTCTAGTCCCGAATTATTGAGAACTACAATATCCTGCATGTACTTCTCCCATAATGACGGGAATCTCTCCTCCTACAATGCATTTGAGGAGTATCCCATCAAAGCATCATTTGTAAATGGATTTCTACACATTTTTCTCATACAAAAAGGTAAATTTCACTACTCGATGTCAAATATATTATTTTTTAGCTTGATCTAATGGGAAAGTCATTTTAAGGTAATTTACTATGGGATATGTCCATCTAGTGGTGGATATTGTATCATTATGATCTAGGTTAGTGTTGAGATGATTGATTTCATCTATTTCATAGACAATCACTTATGAGACCACCTTTCAATGTGTGATGTATAAAACCAATTCCACCTGGTCAGGATTGACCAAGACTGTGGCTACTTCAACATGTGTGTCGACGTGATAATTTTTTGATTGAGGGACACGAAACAATGTTGTTAAAAATGGTATTTCATATATAAATCCCATAACATAGCTAATGAGAGGGGCCAATTAATCCTGGTCAGGATTGACCATGACTGTGGCTACTTCGACATGTGTGTGTGAATGATAATTTTTTGATTGAGAGACACAAAACAATGTTGCTTAAAATTGTATTTCTTATATAAATCCCTTAACATAGCTTATTAGAGGGGCCAATTCATCTTTCTTCATAGAATAATCTATATTTATGTATTTGATTAATAACACTAAGTCCCCATTGAAATTTATATAGGAAATCTACAGCTTTAATGCTAGATTGAGTTCAGCAATAAGGGTTTGATATTCTACCTAATTATTTGTGGAGCCTTGGGATAATGAGAAATTATAGAGGAAAAATAATTTCAATGGAAATAAATAAAATAACTAGACTAACCAAATTTATATTTAGGGTTTCAATTATCATGCTAATAGAACATTGGAAGTCACTAGAAAAAAATAAATCATGGGTTTGGGGAGCATCAAGGGTTGTTTCCACTAATATTTTACACTAGAAACTTTATTGACAGAGTTTTTAAATGTGTGAATACCATGCCAAAAATGATTCAATGTTTTGAACAAAAATATAGTTGTGGATGTGGAATTTTTGGGAGATGGATTGGGATTCAATTTAATGGAACATATTTTTCCTTATTCCTTACATTTTTCCTATATTTTACTTTTATTTTAATACTATGTATTCTCTTAGCTAAAATAATTTTCCTTCCAAGATAATCGGCCAGCCAGTTCAACTATGGAACATGCAAGAGTCACCTCAACCTTCCTTGAGAGTGAACACAGCTAGCCTACTGAGCATCAAGGTGTGGGAGGGGAGCATATCTCTCACTATAAGCATGCATGACATGTGTAGTGTTTCCTAAGAGGGTTGTGTAAAGGAATGGTGTGACTGGTGAGGGTGTGGGTTCATAGGTGTCAGGTTCCAAACCCTAGTGTTGGATTGATTAATAGATATAACCATAAATATTTTTATGCACTCGCCAACCAATCATGAAGCTGATATGGGATGGAATCTGTAGAATGCACTATTTCTCCTTATAAAACAGATGGATAAAATGACGACCTTATAATCAAATCAATATACACCATCTGATCATGTTCCTACATCATATTCAAACTCTTCTCATCTTCCACACCACCAGACGCCACTAGTTTTAGGTCATGAGACACCTAATGTCTAATCGACCCTAGTACCATATTAGTACAACGCCATCGTTGTTGATTTCACATTTTTCGGTGATCACCATACAATAATGAGAAATCAGATACTCAACTCTAGTGATCATCATACAAACCATCCAATGGACAAATCGAATAAATAAAGACATGACCCACATCCCATATGAATATATAAAACATTTTTTCCTTGTATTTAATCTTTCAATGAACTATGATATAGTGAAATGGCATCACATGATTCCACCCCGAGAAGTTTTGTGGGTCATGAGACTCTTTGGTAGACATTCATCAAGTTGGAAATGCATGTTTCACAAAGTCATCACGTGAATGAATAATGATCCAATAAAGGTTTTGGATATTCATTCAGCTCCAATAAACAATTGCATGAAGCTAATTATATGAATCACATGAAGACCTCACATGATATATTATGGATCATGAGAACCACATATCCACCAAGCATAGCATGAACACCAAAACCACCATATTAAAATGATCATGTGATCATGAGACACCATCATTAGAAGTATTAAAAACATGTGATAATAATATGATGATCACAAGATGTAAAATTTCATCACATGGGGTACATTAAAACTATGTTTATATCCCTTTTGACTAGCTTCCACATTTTCAATTCTATTTTATTTTCTTGCATGAAGTATTAATAGATTTTCTAGTTTTTGTCCACTAACATGCCACATGATCCGGAAAATACTATGAAGAAATCACTAAAATACCTTAACTATTGTCTACATAGATATCATATGATTATAAAAATTCCATAAGTAAAAGCTATCAAGAATCACATGAAAAAATTGTGATCATGCAATTCCCTTGAAATTATCATGTGAATCCTTGGTATTTTTAAATATTTCCATCACATGAAGCCTATATGTGATCACTTAATGTCGATCATGAAAATACACCCACCACCTCTTGTCGATGCATACAAAATCTTCACCATACAAGATGCACCAACTTCGCCTAACCCTTACCAATATAATCCATTGTTGCCCTTAAAAAAGACGCAAAAGACAAGATGGAGAGGAAGAATAGGGTAAATGTAGGAGTGGATCATAAGATGAGTGGTACGCTACCTTAAAATAATATAACTTGGTTATCACAAGATTCCCATCATGATAACCCATCGTAGGATTCCATTGTGAGACTCCATCATGTGATCGCCTTAAGATCATGTGATTTCATGAAAAATCGAATATCATGAAATCCATCTGTTATGATATGAATTCATAGAGTTTACACAAATGATTCTATTTCATAATATATTAGAATAAAACCCCAAAGTCTCCTAATATTTTCATGTGATCCTATACATGTATTCCTTGATGTGAAATTACCTAATTGACTATCTTCCCTATAATATAAATGTATACATACATGCACTACCTTTTCCATGAAAACCCTAGTAGGTGTGTCCTTAACATGAACCTTGGCCCTGAACCCCTCGAGTCATGAAAAACCTTTCCCATGTGAAATCATTTATGAAAATGAATTATGTGATCTCATGAAACCTCAACAGTCTCACGACACCATCATACGATATCTCTCTTCCATTTCTTCTTCAATATTTAAAGAACCATGGAAATTTCAACCTTATCATGTGGTATCACTCAAACATTTATACTTTTATCACATGAAGAACCTTAGATGTTACATACTTGATCACGTGAAAGGACCTGGACAAGTCAACCTTGATCTCATCGAAGCCCTTGGACATGTATTCTTTGATCATGAGAAGTAATTTGGACACGTTAGTTTAGATCAGGTGAATCAAATGGTACATGTCAGGAAGACACCCTTGGAAATTTCATCTATGTCAGGAAGACACCACAGGACATCTGTGCATCTTATTACATTAGAGGATAAAGAATAAATCTGTAACTTGGTCATCCACCTAGGTGTAATTTTTCCATATTCTGAATAATATATCTCATATGACCCAAATTCCCCTATGAGTCTTCCCTCCTTCCTTGTCCATCATTGGACAATAAATGGGTTCATACATGGGGCCCCACATTGGGATAAGTCCCTAAAATTCCTACACTATAGGGATAATAATATTATTATCAACTGTAATCACTTATCCCAACCCATCAGTTAGTTGGCAGTCAACATAAATATTATGGACTTGACTCATGTTATACATAGAATGCATTGGATGCCTTACTAAGGCTCGAGCTCCGATGAGCATACACATTGATGTAAGTCCCTCTATATCCTAAAAAGTATAACACGTGGAATCCAAACTCTCCTATGAGTATATGATCCTCCCTTATCCATTAGCATATAATAAGTGGGATTAAGCATGGGATTCCTCATATATGTAATCCCTGACCATGCCCTCAAGCACCTTAGACCCATAAGCTGGTTAAGGATGAACTTAACTATGAGGACTATGATACCTATTATAAATAGGATATGTAAGAACCCTTCCTAATCCCTATGATCTATACTATATTCTCCATGATACTTGTAATCATACCTATCTAAGTTAAACCTTAATGTGTAATAACCATACAAATAATCTCTCATTTGATGAGTCTTGTATTTCATTATCTCATATTTCCCACATCAATAATGCTCACATGGGATTAGAGACCAGTGATGATTATACCAATAGCATGATGAGGATGCCCCCAATGTGGGACCTTCATTGTGATGTATGACCAATTACATCTCATATTCACTCAAATGTTCATATTATTGATGAGGTAGTTTAGGGTATCCTTACATGCATAAGTACCACTCAAGGCCTATGTTGTCTCATCATTTACAATGAACACACATATAATCTAATTATGGGAACTCATATTATTTCCTTAATAGGATATTTAAGATCCCTCCACAAGGCTTGAGCCCTATAGTTATTTCCTTACTGTATGATGTTAAACTAAAATGAATATTCTTTAAACTATGTTAAAATAACTACATGGGATTTGATTCCTTTACTCGTAGGATACGTAGGACAACTTTTAGTGGTTCAATCCCATCTCCAAGACACCAACCACCTCCCAAGACTGTGGTAACTCCATATATCCTAAACATGGTTAGACACTATAGAATCATAAATAGATTATAGATTTATAGATAACATGTAACAAACATAGTCATTCTCAACAACGCATGGTCTTGATCAAGTGATTACAACAGGGTTAACCTATTCTGTACCGAGGCTTGGAAATGATTCAAAACATATCATAAATATATAACAAAATCTTGATGTAGGAAATAAATTCCCTAGAAAGGGTGAAATTATCCCAATATCTCATCCTCTCAGTCAATGTTAGTTCCTAAGAATATTTGGGTTTGAAAACCCAAATAACTGCCTACCTTTGGAAAGTAGATTTTGGCCTTGTTATGGATTTTGGAACCATTGAGAGTTTTTTTCAATGAAAAATTGGAAAACCATATGAAAATGATTGTGCAAAAACACTCAATCCCCCAACAATTGATCATTTAGTAAATATCATCCCCATTTGTTGGGAAACAAAAATGGTCACCCCAATGTGAAATCCTTTAACTATGCCATCTCTTTAATGAGTATAGAATTATATATTTTCTAGTTCACATCATGCCATTTTGTTTTTCTTTTTCCATGGAAACAAAATGGTGAACACGACATCATATTTTTTTAACTATGCCACACCTCTCACAAAAAAAGGAAATGGACCACCCCATTGTCCTTTAAATTTGAAAGTAGGTGATTGACCATTAACTTTAATATATATTGATGCAATAATAATTTGTATTGATTACATTGGTAATTATTTGATTCCTTTTATTCCAAATCGAATCATAAAAAATTCAAATTTATTATGAGATCATTGGTCAAGATATAAATTCATGTTGAACAACTCAACCTACTGTGAACAGCCAGCTAGCACACTGACCATAGGCCTCATCTTCCATGGAAGCCTTGGACATATTTTCTCAACATATGCATTCAACAACTCAAATACTATAGTGCTAGTTGGTGAATATCATGGTGTATGATTAACACCTCAATGGATCAAAACAAACTTTTGATGCTTCTAATGAAATCCTTTATAGGATTGAGCTCCATCATATGCCTTTCCTACAAAATGTCATAGAATAGGAGGAGAATCTTGTTACCAAATTCAACCTATTTGAGAGATTTTATTTAGATCACAGTAGCATGAACCTTCCCTAACTCGGGAAGGTGGATGAATACAATCACCATGTCCACTCAACTACTCTAGAGCTTCCTTATGGTCATTATGATTGGCATATGACCACAATTCCATATGAAGTTGAATTTGAAGTTGTGACAACCCCAACCTCCCAAATAGGGACACATAAAAGGATAGCCTAAAAAAGGACATATAATAGGATAACCTACCCATAAAATCAAAATAATGAAACTATAGATCATGTTCATATTTCCATTATCATAAATGTATCTCGAGACCAAAAGTGTGTCCTGATAGCGGATCAGAATCAATCCCAGATTTTCACCATATAAGAGCCTCTAACATCATCACACCTATCCTTGGGGAATGTTGAATACTAAGGAGAACCCGGTCCCATAGATATGGGGAATTATTTTCATTTTTAACCATGGTATTTTATTTAATATGGAAAAAACCAACCAAAAAATGTAATGGGAACTATACCACCAAACGACACATCCGGAACCAACCCATTAAACAAGATACTTCACTAAAGAGGATCCCAAGACCACCTATGTCTCTATCAATATGATATCAGCCAAAATTTTGGACTTCTCATTTGAACTAAATGATAATGGTGTTGAAGATTATAATTGTTAACTTTAAAATTCATCTGAGTAACAACAGTTGGTCCCACTTTTTCCACTAGAACTGGAAAAGTGGGGCTCCTAAGTATCTTTCATGCATCTATAAAAGGAACTAAAAACACTATTAGGGACTCAAATTGTATTATTGATAGGGAAAAAGACCCATAGAAATTTAAAATTGAGTCTCTAGGGTCCACACTAAGACTCCCATCATGATCAACTCATCCTACAATTGTGATAGGAAAGGGTGTTATCTTGACTCATATTAATAAACCCCTATGTATGATAAGTTAATACCTACGAAAGAGAGGAAAACTCAAATCCAATGTGATAATGAAGATCTATGAAAAATAATTCTAGGAATTATCAAGGATTACCTTTGTTGTAATAACACATCATCACCTTCCTACATAGGTCCTCCTAGTAGTTAAGTGCCCCATCCCATAGAGATGAGAGAATTTTTTTATTCTTCATCCCCTCATCAGGTGAAATAAAAACATTTTTCCACATCACCCTAGACCATAAGTTTGTTTTATTTTCATTTTCTTCACACCATCAGTTCATAGGGTTGGTGGAATTTCCATATTTTCCACCCCCTCATCAAGGGTACCCCAAAAACCATTGTACCTCTGCAGTTACCACCAAGCCTCTTCGAAATTTGGGTTTCTATAATCAGTGGGAAGCATCTAGATCCTTTAAGGCCCCCAATTCTTCATAAATTTCCCCAAAACTGATAAATATTTGGGATCCACATATTGGTCTAAACAATAAACCATTTAACCATACCAATAATGTTATTGGTTACCCCAGGGGAAGAACAGTGGTCACCTATCGTGTGATGACAAACAGGGAAAGGTATATTCCTTACAACCAAAACATGTCCTCAAGTAATTTGACTATGTTGTAATGATTGATTTTATATAAATAAAAATAATTTGGAATACCTAGGAGGAAGGTTTTATAGTCCTTGAAAATAACTTCACCTACCACTAATTTCTAAGGCATACAACTGAGAGTCAATTTAACTTTAAGGATTATATTAAAAATAAGATTGATGAGAAGATGTTGGAGGAAACAAAACATAACTCCCCACTCAAATAAACTGATAACCTTGAATAGAAAAAATATTGTGTTGTAGAACATGGTCCATATATCTCCCAGGTATGGACACCCATCTATCATCACTATATGAAATAATTTTTATCCCTTCAAGAAAAAAACATATACCCATATACTTTGAAAATTCCATGGAGAATTATTTGATAAAATTATCAATAGTTAAGATTCTAAGTGAGGTGGAGTTGATAGTCTATGGCACTCACTAAACCTACCATTGATGTCTTAGGATCAAAGTAGATATTTTCTTTAGCATTAATGATAGATTTAAAAGACAGAAAATTATGTGTTAATCAAGTTAGAGGATCCAAAAACACATGAAACATGTATAAGAAACATCAAAGATCCATTAGAAATTATTTCCTCCTGATAGGTTTGGTAATGAAAATTTAATAGTTGAATGATTTTAAATTTAACAACAATTTCATATTCACATGATGTTACATTTCATGAAAATGTCCTTGTTGCATGAAATTAAAATTTTATGATAGCATCCTTACCACATGTTGTAAAACAACAAAGAAAATTTCCCAGTCGTAGGATAGTAATCCTTGTGAAATATTAATCTAGGGAAGATATCATCAGCGTCCAGTGAAAATTATAGTTTCAATAAACATGGTGTCGATACAATACAATCTTGATCCCAACAATATAAAAAAACATTTAATTCCCCTTAGTCACCTGCTGAGGGCATTACCTAATAGGTCACCTCCCCAAATACATATATATATTAATCAATGAACTCTCTTAAAATATAGAGTTTTGTGGACTAGAGGGAGGAGAATCATACCCCACCTCCACTGAAAAGCACATTGACATATTCCAACATCTACCAGTGAGTGGGATACATACTCACTCCGAAAATAATCTTATAATGTCTGGGAAGAAAAAATGGGGTAGGTTCATATCCATACCACATATATAAACCCCATTGGAAAATTTTGATATCCTAAGGAGATAAGAGTTGTAAAAATACCCACTTTTGTCAAATTCATCGACCAGTATATCATATAAACTGAGAGGGTGTAGGAATACATCCCAACACATACCATTCTAAGTGAAAAATATCTTTTGATAGTGATAGAGGTGCTCCAGCAGTATATTTTGCTGATGATATTGGGATAGGGACACATTCCAATTCCAATAGCTTGAGTATCATATCACTGTGATTAGTGAAAATAGGTTGATACTCCAATGAAATCATACATTCTTACTCCCTCCCAAGAGTATTATCATCACATTTTGATAAATGATGAGGCATATGACATGCCTCATACTCCCATTCTAGTTGGTACACAACAAACTATTTTTTGGCATGTCTTAGGATATGATAACATTCCTATTGAATAAATCTAGTGTCATACTCTAATGTCATAGGACCAGGCTCATACCCCACTTCAATTCAGGTATGTCTGCATGGTATGGAAATTGCATTAGGGTGAGCTCACATTCATACCAATGAAGCTCGTCGAAATATTCCAGTAGCTTATTGGACTAATATCACATAACTATTCCAATGAATATAAGACAACATTATCATCCTTAATAGGATATATTAAATGAGTCTCATTATATGTCTCACATTTGGGAGGTTTGTTGACCTATACTGATGGGGAATGCACATTTGAACTGGTTCCATACCTCTACATTAACCAATTTTCTTTAACATACGCCCAAAAACACCCAACGGTAGGCTCAAATTCCTAAAAAATACTATATCTCACCAACATACTCCATTAGCATCCTAGAAGTGGGATCAGATGGTTATCAAAATATTTCATTGATCATCATGAAACAATGTCATATCCATGCACAAACCCAATAGGCTAGTTGGAATATCCATCCATGAAAAAAATGAGGCTAATATCTCTGATCTTCTTAATGCAAGTATCCATATGTTTGTGTGATTCAAATCAGCAATGCCTCAAGGTTCCATTGACTCTTCAATTGGAGAAAAAGGAAATAACTACATTGATATACCTCCTCATGGTAGTGTATATATGGATCATAGGGAATCTACTCCTAATATTTGTCCTGGAAAACTCCCTATAGTAATATACCTACCATACAAGGAAATCATCCACTTATACAGGCACGTTCTTATAAAGAGTTTCTCAAAAAAATCGGGTTTATCTATGTATAGTGACCCATAAGCAATTAGAAACTCCTCAAATAGTTCATCATGTGACCCAGAGAAGCAACCTATGTGGTCTGGCCAGGTGAAGGAATATAACCGTGATGAAGAAGAGGATGACATGGAAATATGGATATATTTATCCAGAAACAACCTCCCAACCATGTTTTATCCCATCACCACTTATAACTATGAGATCCTAGATGATATAGAGATGATCAAATTCCATTCTTGTGCCAGAACATATAGGCAACTCATCAACGGTTAAAGGCTAGACATCTACCTTATCAAGGATGTGATAGTCACTTCCAGATCATAAGTACACTCTATTATTCATGGACATAGCCATGTTCTCTATGGCCTAGGACACAAGGTAAAAATACTTAAAAAGTTCCTATGTAATGTTTTCCTCAGAATCATTATAACTATTTGGAGATATATTTCCTAATACTTTTCATACGTTCATATCTATGGATGGGAAAATAATGGATTATTTAACTTTACCCTCCACCCTGGGTATAAAATCTCCCTAGATACGAAATATTGTAATGTATAATCCATAGGAAATATCATGAGACTTGGTATTATGTGGTCCAGTTAGACCACAAAATAATGAAACTCTTCTTTGAAGATGAAATTTTTTCATGAATAGGGAGATAGGGATTCTTGTATATTTATAATTTGTGCCTCCCAAAAAAATGAAAACATCTCTAAAATACAAAAAAACCGAAGTCACAAATTACTGTATAGATCCTCATAGAATATGAATCCCGTCACAAGAAATATTTCACCAAGACCATCAGTGAATAGGATTTCACCAAAGCAAGTTTTTCACAATAGCAGTCATCCTGGAAGCTGTCCATGAGAAAACTCTTCCAACGTGGTTGGGGGACATTTTATACCAGTAGATCCACCCCCAAGGTCATAAAACCCAAAAACGGTCTTAATGAAATTATTGGAGGCTCTTAATCAACCATAGTTTATATGGATGGGTGAATTTTTTATCTCATTCACCATCCTAGGAATCATTGGATCCTTATCAATAGGTTCTAAGTGTGCCAACTATGGATCCAAATTAATGTCACCCTCATAAGGGAACTTATTTATGAACTATGAATTAATTTATTCTTATTATAAAAGGATGTGTAATTATTCACAAATACATAATTTTGAGCTATTATGAAGTATGAAATTGAAGAAATTTCCCCTCTCTTAATATGTATAATACATGTGTAGGTAATTTTCCATTTAAGAACTATGTGTGGATGTATTCCTATTATTACAATATGCATAGTGATTACCAGATCCCAATTAATGGACCCGTTAATGAATTATATAAGAATAAACCCCACCCTATGTAAGGTTCATATCAATGTAGGAAACTATCTTTGAACATCATTTGGATTGATTCCTACAATCAATGGATACGTAGTTACACCCAGATCCCAAATATTGGGAAAAATATAATATAATAAAATTCCCACTTCCAATATAGGAATATGAAATATATATGGAATTTTACATCATAGAACAACATATGGATTTGTTCCTATTGTCACAGGATATGTAGTGATAACTATATCCTTCATTATGGGCCAAACCAAGAGATTACATCACTCACATTCATGTTCCTCCACCAGATTCATATCCCTGTATAGGATATATTCCACAATAAATTGTGAACACCCGAAAACATTTCCTATCATTTAACCTCACATAGCTTGATCTACTTGAAAATTATCCCATGTTTCTAATGTCGAACATGGATCATGTATGATTAAGGAACATAGTAAGATAATCTAATTGGAATGATCAATATGTTTTATATATAGGGAATAACATCATAGTCATATGGTTTTAAGTTGTTGTTTCCATAAAAAATATGTTTTCTATTTAGGAATCATTACTTCCATATGGTTTCAATTAGATTTATTAATGGAACTTGAAATACCTAACAGTTAGGCATCCAAAGGGACCTACATTCCAATGGTAGGCGTTCAGGAAGTTTATTGACCTATGATACATAAGAAATTACATTGTTCTAGAGGATGGTAGGTTGAGCTCATCATACCCTTTTGAGTGGGATTATTACCTACTCTAAGAATCTCTTATAGATTTAAGATATGTTCAAGATTCATTATTAATTTACCAAGTGTAATGTAGGTTTTCCTTGAAATTTTCCATCAATTATTAGCATGCGTGAAATTAAGAATAATCCATATGTATTTGGGGTTCTTCATTAATAGATATATCTATATGTATTCAAGGTTATCCATAAATAGTATCCTCTCATATACTACATAAAGATTCTTTGGTCATTATTAGGACAATTTTCTTTTTTTAAATCCACTATGTAGGGAACTCTGGAATTTATCACCATTGAGGGAGACATAGGTTACTCTAGAATTTATCATCATCTAGGGGATAGAAGTTTTTTTATGCTGGGATCCTACCCATAGATGGTAGACCTGTGTATCCTTATTAAAGGAATCAGAACGCTCGTAGTTATGTGCTTCTTAATGGGACACATCATACCTTTTATGGTAGTGTGATAAGTACCTGACCATACAATCTAATTTTATGTGGTAAGGACATCTAGGTAGAATGTTCCTAGTTAAATCTTGGTGTGTGATTAATTCCTAATCATACCAAGGAACATAGAAAAGTATGAGAACCCAAGTTGAATTAAAACCAACTGGGGATATGACCCAAAGAAAACAGGGTTGATATTGAGTGCTGGGTTTGAACCTCATGGATGGTTCCAACATATCCCACCTAGATATGAATTAAATCTCATGTAGTTCGATAGGTATTATAGGATAGTATTTCCCTTTTAGAAGATTATGTTAGGGATTACTCCTAAAAAGGATTCCCTTTTAACAGGGTCCATGATAGGGGTCTTTACTCATATAGATTTAAGGGGGACTTCATTCAAGGCTTACTCTTAAAGAGGAGGCCCATATTAAGGAAATTTGGGTTAGATTCTTGAAAAGGATATCCAATGATCTTAGGCCCTACATGAATTATTATTGTGTATCTTAGTTTTGGTAGGAATCATAGTTCCCCTAGTTCATTAGGGCTTATAGTGGAGAATGGCCCTTGGAGAGGATTAAGTTTGAACTCACTCATGAAAAGGATTCCTTTGTAACAGGGTCCACGAGAGGTGTCTTTGTTGATGATGATTTAATGGGGACATAATTTGAGACTTACTCCTTAGGATGATTCATGGAATAAGGTAATTAGGTTTGTATCCTAGAGAGGATATCTAATGATCTTGGGCCCTATGTGAAGGAATCCTTCATATACTAGTTATGGTGGGAAACAAAGTCCTCATATTTCATTAGGTCTGGATCGTGAGGATGTTGTGATCATTCAAAAACTCCAAGCCCACGTGAGTCATGATCAATATGAGAAAAAAAGGATTTGAAAAAATCAAAAAAGTCACAAACTTTTCCTTCTCCAATGGTGAAATAGGATGGGCTTAAGGTAGAAGAGGTCGTGGTAATGGTGCATGAGGGCACAGAGCAATGAACCTTTCAATGTGAAATTAAAGAGAAGGTCATTAGGTCTGGCCAGAAAATCTAGGGTCTTATTCTATGATTGATGCCCTAAAATTGGTCCCATAGTAGTGATGGAGACATATCTTTTGTCCAAAAGGAAGTGAAACTAGGAACCATACACTCAATACCAAGGACCAGAGGCTCCGGGTCTTACAGATGAGAAGGGGATGACAGAGTCCTATCCACATAATCCAAGATCGGGAACTTCTCAAAACAATTCCTAGGAGAAGAGTTCTTGTGACCGTGGATATACAAAACCAAATATATCATGAGTACCCCTCCAACATGACAAGTGTGGAAAGATTCTAATCGTAGAGATACAAATCCAAATAATAGATACACTAGCATGCCTTCCCATAATATTTTATAAATGATAAGGTCTTTGTGGAGGTTTCAACATGAACCTTTTGGGAAAGGGAGACAATGATGAATAAGATCTTCCATGAATGGATTTCAATGAGGATTCATGGATGGCTCAAAAAAGATGAGGGGTAGAGTGAATATTAAGGAATGGGCGCTCAAGTGAATGACTAGCGCACATGTATGGGGAGAGGAAGTAGGCTTGGGTGACTTGATGTTTCTTATGTGAAAAACAACTTGGATGATTAAACTTGGGTGATACTTGGATAAAACATTCAAGATTAATCATGGTAATTCCCAGAAGTGGGGATCACATGTTCCTGTATAAGGAATGGAAGGTTTGTAAGTCTTTTTTTATTAAAGGGGTTGGGCACTTGGGGCATGCAATTGTTATGGATTCCAAACATGTAACAAAGTTAATTAAAATGATCCCCCTTTAATTCCCTCACCTTAGGTGTTAAATAACAATGATAAATATTTTTTATGTAACACTTCAAGCTTCCACGATAGGCTTTCTTCGAATAATACAGTAGCATGTGTTGTATGCAACTTCGAGTTCTAACACAGACCACAACCAATCAAACTAGCCGTTATAAATAGTAATACCCACTTTTTGAAATTTTATACATTTTATCTTTCAAAATGGGCTTCATTTTTGGATTCAGAATATCAAAATTATCCTCGGGTGAATTTTTGGTATTTTTCTGAAAACTTTCAATTTGTGAAGAATAGTGAAAAAAATGAGTTATAGTTTAAAACTAAATTTTTATTTAAATAATTATTTATTTTATTTAAATGTAATTAAGGTAAAAATATATAAATAATACCTATATATTATTAATGTAATTCATTGGAGTTAGTTTAAAATAATTTTATATATATATAATTTTTATTAAACTTTTCACCGTCTTTTACCCACCTCCTAGGAGAATTACAAATTCACATAAAACATAATATTACTGCTTTTGTGAGTGTAATTTCTAAAATCTAAGAGAAATGGTTAATATGAAGGAGTAAAATGTGGCTCAATATGATAAAAATAATTTTTTGTGAATAGTAACTTTTTACTTTTATTTACCACGATTAAAAGTAAATAGGGTAATTAAGGGTAAAAATGATATTAATATTAACCTAAAACATGTCTTAATTCTATTGGAGAAGTGTATCTCGACCAGAAACAACCTTAGGAATAAAATATCATCATTTAGGTCCACTTGTATTAGATCAGGACATTTATTATTATTTAATTCAAAGAAGAGTTAAAAGAGTTAAAATCAACGTTAAATTAATAAAACATTTTTAATATAGGGTTATACATAAGATAAATTAGATTGTAAATAATCACTAGAAAGATAAAAAGATTTCCTACATAATTGTATTTTATTTATTATTTTTATACATTAAATAATTTAATTTATTTATGACACAATGGTGATGCAGTAATTACCGAATTATTGACATATTAAAATAATTGATATTATAAATATCCAAATAAATGTAATTTGAGACTTTTTATGAATTACTCTAATTTTAATGGGTAATATGACATGTTATGATTGATTTAATTAACTATTTTTGAATTAATCATGCTTTTATGTATTTCACAAAAATAAAATTCCAAATACTGTCAAAATTGACATAAAAGAGTTTTTAAAATGAATATTATATTATTAATTGATATTCTCTTCATAAAATTCTAAGGTTCAGAAAAAGGACATGTATCATGATATTTGTATCATTAATGTACCACTTGGGGGTCTCTTTGAAGTTAATAGTATGTTTATTAACTTTATAATATAAAAATACAAAGAGACATGGTAAATGTCAAACTAAATAACTAAGAGTTAAAACTAAAAGATAAGGTTAATAATGTGACCCAAACCTGTCTAAAACCTATTGGTTGTGTTGTTTTTAAATTATACCCAGCTTAACCTTTAAATAATACACTTTGGAGCTATTTGAAAACTAATATGGATTTATTATAAAATAATATTTCTAGCTTTTCTAAAGGAGACTCTCGCCACTCTTATAAATGGGAACTCCCCCTTCTCACTAATTCACACCTTCAAAACTATTTCAAAACATTATTATTTGGATGGTTATAATAATGATGATTAATTCATATAAATAATAAATATAACATGATAATTATTCTGTATATATGATACACCATCCAATTATATATTATTTTAATATCAAAAGAATGATATTATTGCTCATGCGTACGTATGGACTACCGTCTCTACGAACCCAATGAGATTCATTATCCATCGTATCCATTCAAGTATAATTATCATTTGATGATTAAAAATAATGTTTAAGGACTTGATATAATTATGTATATGAATAAGATACAACCTATCCATAACAATCATGGCTTATGTAACAAAACATATAAAAGAAAACGAGTAAGTTAACACCTGAAACGACAATAATAATAAGATATTATTAACAAAGAAATATTAAAAGATCATATATGATATCATATTAATGTATATGATTCTTGTATAATTTAATAAAAACTATTTCACCATTATAAAAGAGTTTAAACTACCATCAGCCAAGGAAAAGTACATGGTAAGGGTTTATTTGACAATCTCTTCATTATCAGAGGTTGTTTATACGTAATTATCTACTAGGAACTCTTTATCATCCACATCCACGTTTCTTAAAAATATATTTCAAAACATTCTTACTATTTTACAGAATATTGGTTAAAGTCATTTATACCCTTGTTTTACTTTTTATAAGAAGTTTATAAAGGAATATTTCTGTCATTTTCCAAAACAAGGTTCTTTTTAACCTTTTCAACAGAATTAAGGTAAGAATGTTTTATTAACTTATATGGTGGGTGTGACTATTTTCTGCCATTATAAAATCTTTGAAGTATCCCATACAAGCTTATAAGAATATTTTCAAAGTAAAAGTTTTATTTTATAATAATGTGACTATTAAATGATTTCAAAAAAGAAATATTTATCTCAAGTAGTTTTGATTTCATCTATGTCAACATCCTTTGATGGATTTTAATATTATTTGAAGTTGATTTATTATGATGAAAAACTTCCATATTGTATTGAAGGTTTATTGATATGTTTGACTGTGGATGTGTTATTTTTATACTATTCATGATTTATGGAGAAACTATTGACATTTCGTATGTTAGTTTTAATACGAAAGTTTATGTTATGTTTAAACCTGTTCATATGAGGAATGAATTGGACTTAATAAGTGACGGGTGGAGCCGGCTATAGCTCCTCGATGCATCGGTAGGTCTCATGAGACAAATTAGTGTCTTGGCACAAGGCCTTGACTATGTGGTTATGATAGTCTGGCATTATGAATTACATCATTATGAAAGTGGTTATTGATATTACATGTGATTATTAGACTAGTAGAATATCCATGTGAATAAGTAAATGGAATTATTTCATTTTATGTATGCTATATTATGATGAAGTTCTAGTTTAAAAGGCTTTTGTTTTAGTTATACATTGCCTTAAATGGTTATGCTTATTTATGAAAGTTTCTGCTATATTGTTATCCTTACTGGGAATTTTACCTCACCCATTCCTATGTATTATTTTTCCCAAGATGTGAAGAAGTATTTTATGAATGACCTGCAGGGATAGTATAAGGGGATATGAGTGTAGAGACAAGATGTTGTTGTAGTTTTCACTTTATGTTGTAATGTAAACTTTATGAATGTATCTATTGATTCCAAGGCTACTAAACTAATCAGTCTTTCAAGACGTGATATTTTTTGATCATGCCAATGTTATGTAATAATGCTCCGACTCTTGGTAACTAGGGTAGGGGCGTTACAGTTGGTATCAGAAGACGTTTAGTACAAACCTTGGAAGCTACATTTAGATAAACTCTGATTAGAGACATAGACCTAGGATGGACTTTGAGGATTAGTATAGAAGAACTTCCTATAATTTTTGTAGAGATTTTGTGAGTTTTCCAAGAAATACATCTCTGTCTGGATACAAGTAGGTAGAGGCAGCTCTGGTACAGATGTACCTAAGGGTAAATCCCGAAAACACTGCTTTGAGCTAAACTCGAATGGGAACCGGTGCACGACAATAGGCCTTTCTGCACTCTTGGTTACGACACCCTTAGGGTATATGATTAGGATAATTCTCATTTTATTTACAAACCATTATGAAGGGTTTAAGAGTTTATACTTCCTCAAAGAAAACATTTTTATTATTATTATGGATTATATCCATAAATAGTTCAATTTATGTTAACTGTTTTACAAGTATGGAATTATGTATTTTGGTTCATAAACTAATCTAGTTTATTCCATAGTTTAGAAATGGAACTGATTGGATGGAATGGAAACCAGATCAATGCACGCAATCCATGTAAGAATTCTCCTCCTGCTCACGATAATTATAGTGGAGTTGGTGATGCAACTAGTTCTGATCAGCTTATCACTATATTGGGACAACTCACTCAGATTATGAATAATAACCTTAAAAATATGGAGCACACTGATCCACAACGTGGAAGATAAATGTTATATTTCTTCATGAGGGAACAACCCCCAACATTCAATGGGAGTAAAAATACCTTAGTAGCTGAGCAATGGATAAATTCTTTCAGAAAATATTCCATGCCTTGGGGAGTAGTGAAAGGGAAAAAGTTATCATGGTAGTTTACCACCTCACTGGAGATGCTGACCAATGGTGGTCATTAATACAAAAAAAATAAAGATGATGAAGTATCAAATATGGAATTGAGGGAGTTCAAAGATCTTTTATTAGAAAAAAAATTTCCTTGTGACCATCGAGCAAGTTTGGAAAGGCAATATCTGAGTCTGAGACAAAAGTAGGATGAGAATGTTGCAATGTATGAGGATAACATTACAAGGTTAGTGAGGTATGCTGCAAATTATATACATAACCCAATAAGTAAGATTGATCATTCCATTACTGGGTTAAAACCATTTCAAAATTGAGCATTAGTCTCAAAAACCTTCTCGGTGTACGAAGATATTGTCACATGCGCTATCAAGATAGAAAATGAATTTTCTAAGTCTTACAAATTTAAAGAAAAGTAATAGAAGAATATATCTACTAATAACTTAGGAAATGGAAATAATGGGAAGAAGGGAAAATTTTATTATCCATCCTGCAGTAAATTTAGGAATAAAAACCCCAGTACTTGCTTCATGGGAATGGCGGTTTGTTACAAGTGTGGTGAAAAAGGCCACTAATCTCGTGATTGCACAGGGAAGAAAGAAGCTATCAATGTTCAATGATAAAACTGTAGGGAGATGGGACATTATTCAAATGAATGTACTAAGCGTTAGAGGAACTTACCTAAAAAAAGTTCAAGAGATCAATGTCAAGCATATGCTATCACTACCGTTGAGGTAGAAGCTCCGAAAGACATGGTGGAAGGTAAATTAATGGTTTCCTCAATTTTAGAAAATGCATTATTTGATTCTGGGTCATCACATTGTTTCATATCTTCCCAGTTTTCTAAGAAAATTAGATATTTACAATTTGATTTAACAAGGGAGTTTTCAGTCAAAACCCCTAAGGGAAGTATCATTGCTACAAAGTTTTTTCAATCAGTCCCCATTAAGGCATATAAATTTTCTTTATCTTCTGATCTCATCGTCATACCCACGATTAAATTTGATATAATCCTCAATATGGATTGGCTTTCGGACCACGATGCGAAGATTTATTGTTAGAATAAGGATGTTATGATTTTTGATGATGATGATAAGGAACACCTTATCTTTAGAGCAGAATCGTCACCACCTAATTCTTATCTAGACCCACCCCTAGTAGCTCAACTAAATTCCATTATTGGGGAGGAAGATAATGAAATGACTATGGGTGAGTAAAGGAATTTTCAAATAGAGGATGTACCTATTGTGACATAATATGTAGATGTGTTTCCAGAATATTTACCTGGACATCCTCCTGAATGAGAAATTGAGTTTTCCATTGATTTAATTCCTGGTTCAAGGCACATATCGAAGATCGATTACAGAATGTCCACTGTGGAATTAGTGGAACTAAATAAACAACTAGAATAATTGAGTAATAAAAGATTTATTTGCCCTATTTTTTCTCCATGGGGATATCCTATCTTTTTTGTTAAGAAGAAAGATGGATCTATGAGGTTATGTATCGACAAAAGGGAAATAAATACTATAAAAATAAAGAACAAGTATCCCCTACCTCGCATTGATGATTTATTTGACCAACTTCATGGAGCTCAATACTTTTCAAATATTGACCTTCGATCTGGATACCATCAGTTGTGTGTGAAGAAGGAAGACATTCCAAAGACTGCATTTTGAACAAGGTACGGGAATTATGAGTTTATAGTAATGCCTTTTGGATTGACTAATGCACCCTCTGTATTCATGGATCTAATGAATAGAGTATTCAAGGAATATCTCGATGATTTTGTGGTGTTATTTATTGATGATATCTTGGTAAAATCCAAAAGATATGGAGATCATGAAAATCACTTGCACATTATCCTGAAGACTCTTAGAAGACATGAATTATATGGAAAGTTTAGCAAGTGTGAATTATGGCTTCAAAATATTTCTTTTCTTGGTCACATTGTCTCAAAAGATGGAATCTCTGTTGATCCTTCTAAGATAAGAGCAATCCAAGAATATCGAGTGCCTACGAGTATAACTGAGGTACACAGTTTTATTGGTTTACCAGGTTATTATCAACATTTTGTCCAGAATTTTTCCCAATTAGCTAACCCATTATCAAAGATCACACATAAAGGCATTAAATTTTTTTCGACAAAATAGTGTGAAGAATGTTTTGAATAACTAAATAGAAGATTATTAAATGATCCTATATTGACTCTACTATCGGGGAATGATGGGTTCATTATTTATAGTGATGCATCAATGAAAGGACTTGATTATGTCCTTATGATGATTGATAGGGTTATTGCCTATGCATCACGACAGCTAAAAATTCATGATCAGAACTATCCTATTCATGATCTTGAGTTAGCAGCTGTAATATTTTCTTTGAAGATTTGGAGACACTATCTATATGGTGAGAAATTTGAGATTTATACTGATCACAAGAGTTTAAAGTATATTTTATCACATAAAGAACTCAACATGAGGCAAAGGAGATGTATTGAACTACTCAAGGATTATGATTGCACAATACACTACCACCTGGGGAAGGAAAATAAGGTGAAAGATTATCTGAGTAGAAAAGATCATGGAGTTTTGAATAAGATGAGAGTTGAAAAGTATCCTATATACATGGATCTAGTAAATATGGATATGGGAATCACCATAGAAGGTGAAACATCAATGTTTTTTCATATGGTTTCCAAACCATCTTTACTAAAAAGGATAAAGGGTTCTCAGACTGGTGATGAAGAGTTTCAAAAGAAGATTAAAGCTGTGAATGATGGGAGATTGAGTGACTTTGTGTATAAAGATGGAATTTTGATGTTTGGGAAGAGACTTTGTGTTCCCAATATACCTGATCTAAAAATAGAATTTTTAAATGATGGTCATAGTTCCAATTTCCCTATACACCCTCGGAGCACCAAAATGTATAGAGATTTGAAGGAACATTTTTGGTGGGACAACATGAAGAGGGAGATTGCTGATTTTTTGTCAATATGTATGGTTTTTCAACAAGTGAAAGATGGAAGGAAACAGCCTAGAGGAGTATTGAAACCTCTTCCCATACCTGAATGGAAATGGGATAATATCATGATTGACTTTTTCATGGGACTCCCAAAGACACCTAGAAGGAACGATGCAATATGGTTCATTGTTGATCGTCTTACCAAGTCAGCACATTTTTTTGGTATAAGGATGAATTTATCCCTTGAACGTCCTGTAAGACTATACATTAATAAAGTTCTGAGAATTCATGAAGTAACCCTATCGATTGTTTCAGATCATGATCCCCATTTTACTTCAAGATTCTGGAAGATTCTTCAGAAGGCCTTGGATACTAGACTTCGTTTGAGCACTTCCTACCACCCTCAAATGGATGGACAATCAGAACGGACTATTCAAACCCTAGAAGACATGTTGAGATCATGCTCACTTGACTTTCATGGTATGTGGGATCAATACTTACCTCTAGTGGAACTTTCTTATAATAATAGCTTCCATTCGAGTATTTACATGGCACCATATGAAGCATTATACGGAATGAGAAGTTTCACACCAACCTGTTGGGATGACGTTGGTGAAAGAAAACTCGTAGGCCAATAACTAGTGGAGGAAATGATGGAAAAGGTGAAGGTAATCCAAAACCACATCAAAGCAGCTCAAAGTAGGAATAAGAGATATGTTGATAACCGAAGAAAGTATTTGGAATTTCTGGTGGGAGATCATGTTTTCTTGAAGGTATCTCTATTTATGGGAGTTATATGTTTTAGTAAGAAAGGTAAACTGAGTCCCAGGTAAATCAGACCTTTCAGAATCCTAGAACGAATTGGGGTTGTAGCTTACCGTTTGGCCAAGCCGCCAAGTCTCTCCAAAGTTCATGATGTGTTCCACGTATCACTGTTGAGAAAATACATGCCTGACCCAACGCATGTATATACTTAGGAGGAATTAGAACTAGAACTCGATCTGTCTTATTGCGAAGATCCTATCAGGATTCTTGATACAAGAGAACTAGTGCTGAGAAGCCAGATAACTCTTCTGGTAAAAGTTCTATGGAGAAACCCTAAGATGGAAGAGGCATCGTGGGAACCTGAGGAACTTATGATGAAGAATCACCTGAGTCATTTCATGTGGTAGTATTCTAGAAATTTCGAGGACTAAATTATTTAAAGTAGGGTAGAATGTAACACCACAAGATTCCACGGTACGCTTCTCTTTGAATAATACAGTAGTGTGTGTTGTATACAACTACAAGTTCTAACACACACCACAACCAATCAAACTAGAAGTTTTAAATAGTAATACCCACTTTTGGAAATTTTATACATTTTATATTTTAAAATGGACTTCATTTTTGGATTCGTAATATCGAAATTATCCTAGGGTGATTTTTTGGTATTTTTCTAAAAACATTCAATTTTTTATGAATAGAGAAAAACACTAAGTTATTGTTTAAAACCGAATTTTTATTTAAATAATTATTTATTTTATTTAAATTTAATTAAGGTCAAAATATACACATAATACCTATATATGTTCAATGTAATTGATTGGTGTTAGTTTAGAATAATTTTAGATATATAAAAATTTTATTGAACTTCTCACCGTGTTTTACCCACCTCCTAGGAGAATTTGCAAATTCACATAAAACTTAATTTTACCACTTATGTGAGTATAATTTTAAAAATTCGAGAGAAAAGATTAATATCAACGATTAAAATGTGGATTAATAAGATAAAAATAAATTTTTGATGAATAGTAACTTTTTACTATTATTTACCACGGTTAAAAGTAAACAGGGTAATTAAGGGTAAAAATGATATTAATATTACGCTAACACATGTCCGAATTCTATTGGACAAGTGTATCATGACCAGAAACAACCTTAGGAATAAAATCATATCATTTAGGTCCACTTGGATTAGATTAAGACATTTATTATTATTTAATTCAAAGAAGAGTTAAAAGAGTTACAATCAATGTTTAATTAATAAAACATTTTTAATATAGGGTTATGCATAAGATAAATTCAATTGTAAATATTCATTTGAAATCTAAAAAAATTTCCTACATAATGGTATTTTATTTATAATTTTTAGAAATTAAATAATTTAATTTATTTATGACAAAATTGTGATAAAGTAATTACCGAATTAATGAAATATTACAATAATTGATATTATAAATATCTAAATAGATGAAATTTGAGACTTTTTATGAATTGAACTAATTTTATAGTATAATATGACATGTTAGAATTGATTTATTTAACTTTTCTCGAAGTAATAATGCTTTTATGAGTTTCACAAAAATCAAATTCCAAATTGTGTCAATATTGACATAAAGCATTTTTAAAACGAATATTATATTATGAATAGATATTCTATTCCTAAAACTCTAAGGTTCGGCCAAAGGATTTTTATAATGATATTTTTATCATTAATGGACCACTTGGGGGTCTCTTGGAAGTTTATAGTAAGTTTATTAACCATATAATATAAAACTTCAAAGAGACATGTAAATGTCAAACTAATTAACTAAGAGTTAAAACTAATAGATACGGTTATTAATGTGACCCAAACCTGTCTAAAACCTATTGGTTGAGTTTTTCTCGACCTATCCACACCTTAACCTTTAAATAATCCACTTTTGAGCCATTTGAAACCGAATATGGATTTATTATAAAATAATATTTCTAGATTTTCCAAATGAGCCCCTCACCCCTCTTATAAAAGTGCACTCCCCCCTTATCACTAATTCAAACCTTAAAAGCCATTTTTATTGGCCAAACACTATCCCAATATCCTCCAAAATTCCCTCAATTCATCCTAGGTGCCTTAGTTTTATCATAAAGACAATCTATGGAGCCCTTTTGATCGAATAAAAAAGGAAGAACCTGAAGAAGAGGTAACGTCTTCACCAACCTCTTTCAAGTTTCTTTCTTCTTCAACTTCTTCTTTCTTGGTTATTTACATTATAAAATAATAACTCCAGTATATTCTATATACTGTGATTTTATTATAAATATGGTACAACAATATTCATTATTCTATCCATCATTTGAAGGAAATGTCACCATACGTGCGTACGTACGGCTTACCGTCTCCACGTCGTGGTGTAATTTCTATTCAAAACATTATTATTTGGATGGGTATAATAATGAGGTTTAATTAATTTTAAAAATAAATATAACATGATAATTATTATTTATATATGATACACCATCCAATTATATATTATTTTAATATCAAAAGAATGATATTGTCGCTCGTGCGTACATACGGACTACCGTCTCCACCAACGCGATGAGATTCATTCTCCATCATATCCATTCAAGTATAATTCTCATTTGATGATTAAAAATAATATTTAAGGACTTGATATAATTATTTATATGAATAATATAAAACCTACCCATAATAATCATGTCTTATGTAACAAAACATATAAAATAAAATGAGTAAATTAACACCCGAAACGACGATAATAATAAGATATTATTAACAAAGCAATGTTAAATGATCATATATGATATCATATTAATGTATATGATTCATATATATTTTAATAACAAATATTTCACCATTATATAGGAGGTTAAACTACCCTCAACCAAGTAAAAGTACAAGGTAAGAGTTTATTTCACATTCTCTTCATTATCTGAGGTTGTTTATATGTAATTATCTACTGGAACCTCTTTATCATCCACATCCATGTTTCTTAAAAATGTTTTTCAAGACATTCTTATTATTTTACCGAATATGGGTTAAAGTTATTTATACCCTTTTTTTCTTTTTATAAGACGTTTATAAAGGAATATTTCTGTCATTTTCCACAACGAGGTCCTTTTTAACCATTTCGATAGAATTAAGGTAAGAATGTTTTTTAACTTATACGGAGAGTGCAGCAATTTTTAGTCATTATAAAATCATTGAAGCATCCCTTACAAGATTAAAATAATTTTTTCAAAGTAAATGTTTTCTTTTATAATTATGTGAATTTTAAATTATTTTAAAAAAAGAGATATTTCTCTTAAATAGTTTTGATTTCATCTATGTCAACATCCTTTGATGGATTTTAAGCTTATTTGAAGTTGATTTATTATGATACAGAACATACATATTGTATTGAAGGTTTTGTGATATGTTTGACTATGGATGTGTTATATTTATACCATTCATGGTTTATGGTGAAAGGATTGACATTTCGTATTCTAGTTTTAATACGAATGTTTATGTTATGTTTAAACCTGTTCAAATGAGGAATGCATTGGACTTAATGTGGTTATGATAGTCTGGAATTATGCATTCAATCATTATGAAAGTGTTTATTGATATTTCATGTGATTATTCGACTAGTATAATATCCATGTGAATATGTAAATGGAATTATTTCATTTTATTTCTGTCATATTATTCTGATGTTCAAGTTTAAAAGGCTTTTGTTTTAGTTATACATTGCCTTAAATGTTTATGATTATTTATGAAAGTTTCTGCTATATTGTTATCCTTACTGGGCGTTTGAGCTCACCCCTTTCTATGTTTTATTTTTTCTAGGATGTGAAGAAGTATTTTATGAATGACCTGAAGGGATATTATAAGGGGATATGAGTGTGGAGACAAGATGTTGTTGTAGTTTTCACTTTATGATGTAATGTAAACTTTATGAATGTATCTAGTGATTCCAAGGCTACTAAACTAATTGGTATTTCGAGAGTTGATCTTTTGTGGTCATTCCAATGTTATGTAATAATGCACCGAATCTTGGTAACTGGGGTCGGGGCGTTACATTGCAGGAATTGGATGAAGCACTAGGGTGACATGAGTAGCAATTGGGCTTCAGGAAATTTTTCAATACAAATGAAGACCCCAAGGGTCTATTTATAGGAAACAATAAGACCCTAGGAGAAGGGTGGTCTGATGCTCAAGTATGTTTCATTCTAGTATAGAGGCGCACATGTTCCTACGTTCCACTAGTTATTTTTCAATCCTTTTGCGAATTCCAATATGAACTTTTTCAAATCGTAAAATTCTCCATGCATTTTCTTATACTTTCTATAAGGCATTTCCCATTGTCACATTTTTATCCATGTAATGGAACAAAGGGTCCACAACCCCCCCCCCCCCCCTCGTGATTTGATCTAAATGAAAAGTTGTTCAAGTCTTGAGGATAATGGGATGAAAAAGTTTGATGGGTCTATCTGGGACTTCTGCATGGTGGCGTGAAAGGTATTGGTGTGCATGGTATCAGCACACAAGTTGAATTCAGCGTCTATATATTGGCCCTTTACTTAATCTAAAAACCTAAAGGTTTTCAGAAATCCTAGCTCAATTCATATAAGGTCTTCCATTTCGATTCTTTTTCTGAAAATTCTCATCATGCTGCTTCTTTACGTTTTTGAGTTACACATTGAATGTAGGGTGACACACTTGTGTGCCGCAATTCCACTTGTGTGATGTAATGCCTTTGGAACGTTTTTTTAATTGTTTTTTGAAATATTATAAAATGAAACTAATTTGAAATGAGTTTTGATCTATTTTGCAGTTCAACGGATCCTAAGATAATTTTAACTACTAATTAATTGGCTAGAAAGTGAATTCATGATATGATGAAAGTCATCAGGCATGATTACTACGATGTTTGCGACACTACCCTTGTCGATCTAGAAAAGTATATGAATAATTATCACCAATATTTTCCAAGGATTATTCATCTACCACTTTAAAATTATAGTAATCTACAGTATTCCAGCAAATCTGGCCAAAAGAACTGTGTTCCAATTTCTGGGATTCAAGACCAAAAAAATTTATCATATGCCAATGTTTCTTTCACCGACACATATATCAATGTTGGGACGGAATATAAGGCATATTTTATACATCACAACATGTGTTCTATAAATTTGAAAGAACAAACACCCGATCTACAGTTGAAATATTATTCATCCACTTTTTAGATACAGCAATGGGTCTATCGACGAGCTAGAATAAAGGTTGGGACTTTTACCCAGGATGGGTGTTAAAACCGCATGGATGTGGGCATACTTTGTGTGAAAACATGTGCGGAGTTTACAGGTGATCTGAAAATGTGTCAAAATTTCTGAGTCTATATGGGTTAGGAAAACCTATTTATATATGAATGATGATTTTCTGCCCGAGTTGCTGAGTCGATGGAGTCCAAAGATGAATTCTTAACATTTGACACATTGAGACAAGGGCATCAGTTTGTGGGATGTATATAAGATTTTTGGAGCTCTGATCCATGGAGATTTGTATGAAGTATTTATTACTCTAAAGATAACATGGAATGATGTAGAAAAGACACCATCCTTATCACATTAGTTATTGAAGATATTTTAAAAAATCAATAATGAAGACACAAAATCCCACCCAAGAAGGAATATTCTTCCATAGGAGTTGATTCAAATATATTTGATGATGAATAAGGAGAAATATCCCACTAGTACTCGTCTGATAATTTATGTGAAGGATAAAAATAGAGGTGTTCAGGACACCTTTTGGACAACATTAGAGAAGGGGGGGTTTGAAAAATTGGGGTATGAAGTCAACTCTAAAATTCCTGCAAAGATGTGTCTTGCGAATTTCCAAGACATGTGATTATGGGACAAACAATTTAGAGTATTTTCTTGTATTTCAATTTCATTACTTATGGAAATCTACCTATAGGAATAGTTTTAGATGATGGGACAACCAATTTAGAGTTGAGGGTGTATATGCTTGCTTGTAGAGAAGGTGTATTGGCCACCAGGATTGATAGGTAAATCTTTTGTGAGATATATGATCCTCACATATTCTCACATAAATTCAAATTTCTGTAAAACATTATTGTATCTCCTCTAGTTAATATTATATTAGAGAAGCATCTGATGTTGGCTCGATAGCAATGGTTTCTACCAACCTTGGAGAAGACCATGATAGTGTTTAATTAACCTACTACTAATTATGAGAGTAGAGTTACTACCTAGAATGCTGAGAATTGTGCCTCATTATAACATTTTGGGGTATTAAACAATGTTTTCCCTATTGTTGGAGTAAATAGAGGTAGTAGGATGGAACTCTCTCCTTTAGAAGGCGTTTCCTCCTCATTAGTGGCTGGTTCATTTGAGTTAGAGGGTAAGGATGCTGAGACTCCTAGCTCACCTAAGAGACCATGTAAAATATACAATCAACCCTCTATATTCAATTATCCTTTACTAAAAACCTCATATAATGTCTCACCTATATGTTCCATCCATCATTGTTCAAAAAAGAGTAGGTTCTATTTTCCCATCCATCATCTGTGATAGAAGGAATCACGAATTCTTTTAGATCTAAGACTGCAAGATCATATTCATAGAGATCTAGGATGTATTACAAATATGTATGACCATTTATAGTTCAAACATGGATGATTTAGTATTGTGATGTTGAAACCATGTTGGTGATTTTATATGAGGGGATGCATATTCCTGAAATTGGATATCATCAAGCCTCATCTGATATTATTTCTAAGAGAAATCTAGATGATGTATGAATTTACATCAGGGAGCTGAAGATTCTCATATATTAAAGCGAAAATTCAATCCCCACCACAAAATTAGTGAAATAAATTATAGATCATCGCATCATCCAAGTAATTAGTAGTTCTCTTGATTACTAATGGCATGATTTTTTCATTCCTAATGATTTAAGTTTCTTTCTTCTTATATTATTTTCTTCTTTTCATTTCAAATTTATAAAAAGAATTATTTATTTGGGGAAATAACATCTTAAATTGAATATTACTAATCAAAAATAGATTGAATTTCAATCACCAATGTATAAATATAAGGGTATGAAATTGGGGTAGAAGAATCACATCATGAATCGGGAGAGATTTATCAAGTTCGACAGGCCATAGATGTTGAGATGGAAAGAGGCATGCAGTCTCCAATATCGATTTTATGAGATGATGATACTAGTCCTCCCAAGAATAAATAAATGAATAAAATAAATTGAAGAATGAAAACTATGGTTAAATGTTTTTTTACGAGTGTTAAGAATTTCTAATGGCATTAATTTTATCCTTATTAGTAGAAAATGTTTAAAATTCTCAAAATTACAAGGATTTATTATTTCTATTCCATTAGGGAAATTATTATTTTTCCTCGAGGAACCATGGAGGGAACTTCTTATCAATTGCAGATTCCTGCAAATTAACTAGCTCCTTTAACTGAAGAGGTGTCCATGTTGAATAAAACAAAATATTTTCTAAGAATTGCTCCTATCCTGGCTGTTGTGTGATAGTAGACCTCTAGTAAGTAAGAAATCCCTCTTGATAAGTCATATGTAATAAACACTGACTTCTATTTCTTTAATATTTCAGGTTCATCACATGCTCTACGATGATTGATGCTGACCCTACAGTTGTCATTGAAGAGGTTGTTCAAGGTTTATAGTTGCTAGAGGAGGGTCATGAACCAACATCTCCAAGCACTTCCATGGGGGAGAATAATATGGGTCTTTGGATTTCATTGGATTCTATTATGAGTCTTGGCATGTATTTTAAAGAATTATTGGAAAATGTTAATATTCCTAATACTTGAGAAGAATTTGAAGTCCCTTATATAGAACTAAGTGGACTTGAGTTTTTATTTTCCTTCCAATAAATATTCTTATGCCTAATTTTCTAACCATAATTGGTTTGAATGTGCAGTTTCAGTTATAGAATATTCAACAGTAATGGTGCTTGGAGGAGATGTTGACATTACTATCAAACCCCCTATTGGGGAAGTGTTGGATCAACTGAACCATGAAATAGAAAATATTCCTAAGGTTCATCTATAAAATTCTATTTAGGTTCACGAAAGCATCCTACACCAAGATGTTCCAAAAAAACTATTGAGGCTTGGAATGTTTGTGAAGAATCTTCTAAAGTTTCTGACTTGCAGTTAGGTAAAAAGTTTCCAGCCATTGTAATTATATCCAATTCTTTCCATTCATTTTGAATTTAATCATTATTTTTTTATTTATCATATAGTATTATCAACTTCTATTTCTAGGTATATGGGAGAGTATTTGGCATAAACTCTCCCATCATTAGGAAATAAGGTATCCACTTATAGGGAATAAGTAGAATAAGGAACTTTTTTAAGTAAATTAATCCTATATTACTTACCTCCGGATTATGATGGGTTTTATTCATATCCAGAGTTGCAAAATTATCTCCACCTTACATTTCACATATGTTGGAATGATATATGGAAGCATATCTCTGATGCACCCCTTGAGGAACTGCCTTTGAAAATCCAACAACACTCAACGTTGTTCAACATGTTAGGATTCAAATATTTTGATTACCGTGTAATCCATACTGTGGTGAAGAAGACCATTCATAAATGGGAGAAAGATTACAAATTTCAGTAGGATCTGATAGAATACAAACTTTTTTCTAACATTGATTAATTTAGAGTTTTAGTATCTCAAACTAAGGCCAATCATAGTGAAAATTTAGTGGCATTCAAGAGACAAATCACATAGAAGACTGTTCAAATATATCATCTTTAGCAAGAGTTAGATTCTATTTAAAGGGAAATAGAATGACTTAATTTCTTAGAAATAAAATACAAAAAATAAGGTGCAAATTCCATTTTAGATTATAAGGAATCACTTCGTCAGGATGAGGAGACCGAGGTTGGTCAGCTGATAGAACTTCAACAGGTGGATGACAAGGCACGAGAGACAATTCAACAAATGAATAATTATGTCGATGACCTTTTATAACTTTTGATATAGAGACTCCAATTTTTGGATGTTCTTCTAGGAAATTTTCCTTATAAATGAAATGACTTTTTGTTATGATCATCTATATCTTCATCCCTGGTTTCTTTTTATAATAGAAAAATCCAAGATGATTTTCATAACATCTCATCTTTATGTCAGATAATCATAATTACACTAATAGGGATGGGGCACTTTAACTTTTACCTAAGCCAAGGGGCCTAGTAAGCGTAGTTTGGCTATTACTAGGGTCGAATAAATAATTCTATGATCATTGCATCCTTTGTGTCATCACCCAATATGAAGGGGACTTAGCAGGTGATATTGTTTTTCTTAGTATTTCTATTTTGGGTTTTTATCCAAAAATGTTTTTTCCTTTTATCTTTTTATAGCTCATATATTCCCTAAACCATAGAAAGTGTAGGTCTAGTGAGCTGAAATTTTACTTTTTGTCAAGATTGTCCTTTTTCGGTTTTTAATTTGGTGAGAACTATGTCCCTTTTTATTGTCAGTTTAATGTCATTCATTTTATACTAATAATTATAATGTTTAAGGTTGAATAGATTTGACCATGAATTTTTAGATTATAACCAAAACAAGGATATATGGTTGAGGAAGGTCCGGATATTCTATATATACTTTCCAAGGGAATCTTTTGTCCTGATTTTTTTTCTGATCATCAAATATAAAACATGAAATATAGGAATAGAGGTTGTATTTATCAAGAATGAAGTTATCACTACTTGGAAAACCCATTATGGGGATTGTATTATGTAGGGGAAACTAGGTAATGTGATTAACAGTAAATAGTGCTATCCTTATGCTGAAATTCCCATTATGTAGGAAGATTTTATGCAACTCCAACTCGGGCATGTATTGCATAGTCTACTAAAAGGATATCTCAAGAATTATGACATTCTATTACTAATAAAAAAATGGATTTAGGATTTGGATGTCTCAATACATCAATGGGTGGTTTTTATAAGATAAGATATCTAAGAATAAAATAGTACATCTATGCTGGCATAGGCCATGAATGGGAAACCAATCCTACATAAATATGGCATGTTAAAGAAGGAACATTTGATCAAATTGAGGCTTTTGGATATTATGTTGTGGAGTTTGAAGTCACGTGTCAAGGAAATTAGGTGGTGTAAAATTTCAAGTGATGCATTAAGGACATTAAGGGCATTAAATTATGGTGTTTAGATTTGACCAAAGGTATATGAATCTCAAATTTCATTGTAAATTTTCTAGAATGATTCTACTATCTTTAGGTATGGGAAGGTATAATTATTAACTGTTATTTGGGAATTTTTAGATCTAAAGAATGACATTGGAAAATGGATAAAGGAATTAGAGGAATTCTTTTCCAAGAATGACGTAACCGCTATTTGACTAACCCATTATGGCGGTTGTATTATGCAAGGACAACTATGGCATGTGTTGTATAGAAAAATAGTGGAAACTTTTGGTTGATAGGGCTGTTATGTGTGTGACATATATAAGGACCCCTAAGGGCATGTACAACATAGTCAAGAAAAAGATCTCTCAAGTATTTGACATTCTATTTATAAAAGATGAATAAATTTAATAGTGATTCATATTTCCCAAAGAACAGAGTTTTGTTTATGGATAAAAGTACTTGAATAGAGAAATAGTATTTCCAATCATGATTTCCAAAGAAATGGAGGAATAGACATTCTATGAAGGCCTGATCCGAACATATGAAATGTTTTGTCTTTGTTTTTAGGTCATACGACTAGGGAAAAAAATTTATGGGAAAAAATGGATGAAATGTGTTCAAATGATCCAAGGTTATTTCAGTATGCTTCGAACATATGAAGGGAAAAAGTGCAAACCACGGTCTTAGCGACTTTCAGGTCGAGAAGAAGGATATGAGATAAATAAGAAATGTATGACCTCTTAAAAATACGAGGTTCTATATACCATCATCAAATATTTAAGGGTAAATAAGAGTATTCCCCCAAGAATGAAGTTACCATATCTTGAAAAACCTTTTATGTGGGATTTATTATGTATGTCCAACAGGGGAATATGAGACATATCCAAACAATGTCATCTTTTGGCTGACAAACCCATTATATGGGAAACTTATGCAAGGCCACCTAGGGGCACGTACTGCATTTTCATGAAAAATTGATCTCAAATATCAGATATTCCATCACCAAAAATCAAATATAGGTTATGAAGATCAAAAAAATTTCAATATTAGGAGTATGAAATCGAAAGGGGTGATGTCCAATACAATGGATAAATATTTTGATCAATATTGGCCATGAGTTTGGATCCCCTTACTTAGATATCACTCATATCTATAGTGCGTTTATTTTAGTTTCCTTAGTGGGCTCTCTAAGGAGAGAACCCAAAAAAGGTATCTTAAATAGATTTTTTATTTTTTCAGGATATGGTGAATTTATTTTATCATGTGGCTAGTAATAATATTTATATCCTTGTTTATCACTACGTATCTCAATGGGATAAGAATAAATCCATACATAGTTCTTTGGGTGCCATGAACTTTCATGTCGTGTAATATAGACATTATGATGTGCAAATTAAAGTCATGCAGTAAGGACATTAGGGACTTTGATATGAAGAAACATTGAATTTCCTCATGCAGATCTAACTTGTACATGGGATAGAAGAGTCTTTTTTATATAATATTTCAGCTAGATCCAGGATTGAAAATGAGGACATCACTACATATCTCATATAAATTAGAATCAAGCCACACAGAGTTCTTATTATTCACCTCGGTTTATCTTCATGAGTTGAGGATATAGATGAACTGACATAAAAAGATGGAAATATTGAGGCTGGTCCTTGGTTAAAACCGAGGTGTCACTATTTATCTTGTAGGAGTAAGAATGAAGCCACAAATAGTTCTTGAAACATTCCCTATTTAGGTTTGATTCAAACACAGAGGGAATGAAGGGGATTTTTTATTTTTTTTAATTTTTTTATTGTGGTTGGTCCCAAAATTAGAGATTTGGGAATCTCTACATATCCCATTAGAATGAGAATCAAGTAATATGTAGTTCTTGATAAGGTTTATCACACCAACTATGTTTTGAAGTGATAAAGGAGAGTTTTTTAGTGATGTCTAGACCCTAGATTTGAGATCTAGGTGTCACTATGTATCTCATTGGAATGAGAATCAAGCCAAACATAGTTCTTAAAGTTGGTATTCCCTGTGCAGATCTAACTCATAAACATATGGAATGAGGGGAGGTTTATTTTTTCATGGTTGGTCACAAAATTTCATATCTGGGTATCTCTACATATCTCATTGGAATGAGAATCAATCCATACATAGTTCTAAAATAACTATGAATTTTAACGTCTTATGGAGAGGACATAAGTCACCCGATGTGAAAGACGCATTGCATCTAGACCAAGGGATAATACCTTGGTGTCACTACGAATCTTTCTAGGGGCAAGAATCATACCACATGTATTTCATGAAAAGAGTTCCCTATGAAGATCGGATTCAAACATAGGGAGAAATGGGGCTCATGTGACACTAGATAATAGCAATGATGTGTGTAATTCTTGTGCATGGAAACTACTAATTATTTAAAGAACCACAATGAATTCTAATTTTTGGTATCTTGGAATATTTCTTAACATAAAATTAAGGATATATTAACCATATAGTTTATTGTCATGTAGTGAGAAAAAAGGATTTCATATATTTTAACATTATGTTACAAGGACAACAATTCTATGTATTTTAATAACATTCAGTATGAGCGCATATGGTAGTTATGTAGGTTAATGTCTTGAAACTAGGGCATGGTTGCTATGAATTTTAACATCATTTAACAAGGACATGTGCTCTGTGTGATTACAAAAATTATCTATTCAATAACATCCCAATTTTTTGAGTTGTAATGAGTTCTCCATCCATTAATAGTAGGGAATATGGTGCAATATAGTGGAACTTATGTATGGAATAAGGTCCTTACCATTTAGGCACACGCATTGGAGGCTTCTTTCCTGGTATCATTAGTGTCCTGAGAACTAATAACAATTATCCTTAAAGAAATGAACATAGGATAACTTTCTTGTTGAAATCTTGTGATACTTTGTTATGATAGACTTTCATGTGACGCAACGTATGAAATATATTTTCATCTAATCATTCTAGCTCATAAATTTTTTTTTAGTATGTTCAACTGTAGATAACTGGTCAAAGAAGATAAATTAGAGAAAATGAAATTTAATATCAATGGGACAAACTACTTATATCTCATATACCAATGAGTACGGGGATGATTGTGTGGTAGCACGGGTAGTAGTCCTGTAACACCACAAGGCATGAAAGATCTTATCAGGCCAAGACTTTCTATTTTTATCCACCATCTTTTGTAGTATATTTGATAGGATCTTTTTGAAAGACTCTATATATGCATTGGGTGTTACATGGTAGTGAGGTGAATGTATGGATTTGATATTGTGCTCATAATATAGATTTTTTATCTCATCCGAACATAAGTTGGTGCTGTTATCTATCAATATGGTATGATAGACAAAAAATATGGTAATAATATTATTTTTTAAAACTCTAATAATGTTTTTGGCCCCAACTTTTTTGAGATGTATTTACTCATCCCATTTGGAGATGAAATTGGTAGTAGTAAGAATATACCTGAACTTCTTTTCTGTAGCTGGAGGATAGGTTCCTCTTTCATCTATTCCCCATGTAGCAAATGACCAAGAGTATTTAGATGTATGTAAAAACATTGGGGGTTGATGAATAAAGTTGGAATGCATCTGGAAAGGATGAAACTTGTTAGTGAAATCTGTGCAATCATGAGTCATTGAATGAAAAAATTATCGATGCCTTAGGATTTGATCATAAATCAAATGCCCAGACTTGTGGGAACCACAAGCTCTGTCATGTACTTCCTTAATGATTGTTGTGGTTTCATCCCCATCAATGCATCTGAGAAACATTATGTCGAATCCTCATGTATAAATGATCTTTGGGTGATATGGGTCATCATAAATAGTGAAACAAACTTCTCATCATCGGATCTATTCTCTTTTAATTCTATTCAGTGGAAGTACCCCATTTTAGATATATTCCCATGATGGGTGTCATCCATCCCATGGAAAGACCATATAGCTTAGAAATGGGACTGATTTCATTGATTTCCTCTGTTATCATATGAATAAAAGGTGAAACCATTTAATGATGATCAATTATAATTATATTTTCATCCCGATTTGGATCTAGCAAGGATGTGGATACATTTTACAATGCATCAGCTTGGGCATTTTGTGGCTGAGTGACATAAGACAATGTTGTATATGAGGTAAATTCTTCCATTGACCCTAAAACATAATCACACAAGGGAATTAATATTCTTTTCAAATAGAGTAATCACTATTGATTTTATTAACTTCCAATTTTGATTCACCCTTAACCTCCAGGTAATCCACTAGTACATGTAGTTCTAATTCTAGGCCTATAATGAGATATTGATATTCTACCTCATTGTAGGTATGACCTTCTGGTGATAGAAAGGAATATGAAGACTCTAACTTCTTTAGGGAGATAAACACAATTACTAACCCAACATTGTTTAATTTAGGTCTATCATTCTCTTCCCCATTGGACTTCTAGAAGCACCATAAAAACAAATTTCTCAAATTCAGAGACTTTCTTTAATATAGAACATTTATTCCTCAGGAAGTTTAGTATTTAATGATATATCTTCCATAGATGGGTTCTCATTAACAATGTATACTAAATCATGGCCTTTTACTACTTTATGAGGAACAAACATAATATCAAACTGTTGCATAATAACCACCCATCATAACGGAAATCCTATAAGCATAAGACAACTAAGGATAAATTTTAGTGGGTTATTGCAAGATACCAATTAAACCTCATGGTCATGCAAATAGTGTCTCAATTTTAGAACTAAAATTATTAATGGTAGGTAGTTTTTCTCAATATCGGAATATCGAGTCTCTATGGTGACCATGGTTCGACTAAGATAATAAAGGTGGTTTTCATTCCCAACATAGTTTTTTGTTCAAGGAAGCCACCCAGTGATTGCTCCAAGTCCATCACATAAAGAATGATTGGATTTCCTTTAATAGTTCAATTCAATACTAGTGGTCTTGAGAGGTATTTCTTGAGGGTATCAAATTCTTCCAATCAGTCATTAGTCAATTGATATGTGACCCCCTTCTTCATCAATTTTTTGATGGGAAAACACTTCCCTTACAAAATGGATATGAAGCACTGGATATAAGCCAAGTGACCTTGAATTCCTATCAACTCATTCAAGTTTTTAGTAGGTGACATGCTAAGGATATCCTTATTCTTATCAAGATAGACTTTTATTCCATGATGGCATAAAACCAAACTGAAAGACTATCCCAAGGACACCTGGAAAGCACATTTCAAGGGGTTCATATTCAAAATATATTGCTGATGCTTGCTAAATAAGGTCTCTAAATCCTCCAACTAATTAAAAACTTTTCTGGAGTTAACCACTAGATCATCCACATAGCATTAAATGAATTTCCCCAAGAAGGGTTTGAAAATTGGGTGTATTTCTTGTTGATATGTTGCACCATCATTTTTCAAGACAAAGACCATTACCCGATAGAAAAATAATACTTGATGGGAAATAAATGTTGTATATTCCTCATCTTATAGGTCCATTCAGATTTAGTTATACCCAAAGTATCCATCCATGAAAGAGAGAGCTTCATATCAAGCATTGTATCAATAAATAGTTCTGTGATTGGAACTGGGAAGTCATCTTTGGGAAAATGTTGTTTGAGATCTCTGAAATCAATGAAAACATTGATTTTTATAATCTTGTCAATGGGACAATATTGTCTATCCATATAGGATATTTAACCTCCAAGATAAATTCATCTTTGATAAGTTGGTCTTCTTCAGCCTCAATCTTGGAGGTATGAGTTTGGTGTGTTCTTCTTGATACCATCTTAAATCCCCGATGCTCTTCTAAAAAACCCAAATGCTAGGTGTCCATGTCAAGGTCACAACCTAGAATTTTTGTGTAGTTACAAGAAAACACATCTGTTTTTCACTTTAGAACAATATTATATACTATTTTCTCTTCAGAAGTCATGGTCACACTAATTAGAGTGGTGTGTAGATATTCTTATGTACCCAAATTTATTTCTCTAAGGTCATCCAAAATGGCGTAGATGCTTTCAAAAAATACTATAGGGGCATCCCTTTGGTCTTCCTCTTCCTCATGTGTCACTTCTTCTATATCTACATGATGGTTAGGTGATGAAACAAGACTTTTGAATCTAAGGGATGATTCATTATTTGCACATCCTAAAGAAGATGCAACTAATTTTGATCCTACTGATGATGAAGGGTCTTACTGGAGCATTGAAGGTAAAATAAGGGGTTGGGAATCAAAATCCTTGAATTTATCTCTTAATGAAACAACTTATTCTAGTCAGGATGATGATGTAGAGACTTGCTGATGTTCAGTATATGGAATGAAGACATCGTCATTTATACTATCATCATTGTTTGGTAAATCAATAATTTCTCTTAGGTTTCTAGGCTCAATTTTTACAACTGACTTTATGGATTCCACTGAATGAGTGCTTTTATTTGTGTCCACCCTTTTAATTTAATTTATAGGTAAAATTTAATTTGCACTGAGATGCTTGAATGGGTTAGCCAAGATCTTTTCTATACAATTCTGAGCATTGATTCTTGTTATATATTTTTCAACGGACCATGTTCCCCTTGTGTGATATAACACTTCCTTGATATTTTAAGATTCTAAAGTTTTTAATGGGTCCTTATCAACATGCAATGTCCCAATTTGACCATTTAGGTAATACATGAGACATTTGTACTATGACGAAGGAATGGTGGCCTGTTGATGTATCCAAGGCCTTTCTAGAAGAATGTTGAAAGTTGTGTCCTACCAGAAAACCATGAAATCTGAATCAGATAAAAACTCCCCAAACTGAGTTCTATGTGTAATATTTCTTATAGGTTATTTTTTATTGTTATCATAACATTTATACATCATAGTGAAGGGACATAAGTCAGATTCAATGATACCCAACCGAGGATGTTTGTGAATGGGAATGAGGTTGACTCTTAAGCCATTATTAATGAAGGATTATCGGGTATAGGTATCATTATCTTTTCTAGATATATACAAGGGCCCGATGTTTCCATGTACAAAATCATCATCATATTGGTCTATGAAATATATAATTGCATGACATTCTGTAGGATCATTCTCTATACGTTAGACCTCAACAGTAGCAACCTTGGTTTAAAATCCCATTAAGACATGAAAAAGCCTCAATAATTGCTTCCCAAATATCTTTTGGCCGATTCAGAGCATCCAGTATGGATAACATGGCCAGTACATAGGCCAGTTGTTCCAAAACATCAGGCTTATGGTCCAAAGGTTTGCATTTTCCAGCATGGATACACAGTTTTTCAAGTGCCTTGGATGTTGATTCTCCTGATGTAGATGGACCATTTGTCAGGGAGGAGTTCTTCTCTTGGGGGATTAGGTTGCCTACGTCTGCCCACCAACTAAGAAATTTGTGTTGGGACCTCAAATCAATCTTCCAAGATAATCATGTTAGGTCCAACCCAGTTATTTTTGGGATAATTTCCATATTCATACTGAGCTAGATGAATGGATATCCTATGACTTTCTACTGCATAAACAGTTCGTGTAGGGGTGTAATTAAAATAGTGGCATCTATCATACCCATATCTTCCCTTGTATCCAAGAACTTGAAAACTTCTTCCCAAATTTCACCAATGAAGTATAAGGAATTCAGGATCATAATTACAATAAAAAATTTTATAGGGTTCTATTAAGTGAATAACGTTAACGGAACCAAATATCAACTCCTCTTCTAATGAGGATTCTTCCTGACAGGTCGATTCTTGTTGTGCCATTTGGTGGGGATGCACCTATGATTTTGAGATAGATTTCATGAAATATGCCAAAAATTAGAGTCCACCTTTAGAGGAATTATCTATTGATGAAAATTTCTTGGTTGCACCAGAAGTGGCAGGAGGAATAGTCAGTTGATTCAAATATTTTTTTAGACTAGCATGAGTTTGATTGAGCTTTTCCCGACCTTCCAGTCATTATTCTTCTATGTATTCTTTCTTTGTACTCCCTATCACTTTCCTTCTTCCTATGGATCGCTAGCAGTAATACATTCTACCTATGGTGGTGAATTTTAAGCTTCACCTACTCGGATTCCACTATCATTTGTATGAGGTATTTAAAAGAAAAATAATTTTGGATGGGGTGCCACAAAATTTGATGGAAGGGGAAATAATTTGGGAAATCTTCATCTTCTTAATTATTATATTTCTTTGGCATTGGTAACTGAAATATGTTTTTTTCCAAAACTGAGATGAAGTATCTGAGGAATTGGTCATTTAGAAAAGAATAGACCTTGGTTTTCAACTTCTCAAACTATCTTCGCTTTTGATATTTTTTATCATCTTGATAAGGTGGTCATTGCTGCAGACTCTTGGGGGTGGATACCTATGGTATGATGAGGGATTGCAAGTAGAAGGAGGTATAGGTGCTTTCTTGAGTGTAACTATAGCAACCTCTTCATTTATTTTTCTCCTTCTCGGAGTTGATGGGATTACACAAATATTATATTTTGTTTCCTTGATCAATGTATCCACTTGTTGGGTGTTCAAAGAAAGGTCATAGAACTATAATATGTATTTAATATGTATTAGTGGTGTGTAAAACACATCACATGTTTTCACCACATAGATTGGTAGAAACTCTTATTTATGGAGTGGTAGGTTTAAGCAATATGTTAGTCTTTCCCATCAAGAAATGAAATATAAAACACTTTAATTATCCCTTTATTTTCAGTTCTTAATTCAAAAGTGTTGTCTCATATAGTGATGAGAAGAATTGGAGAATAAATTTATGACTGAGGTTTTCTCATCTAGTAATTGATTGATACTGCAAACTTTTATACTAGAAAAAGGATTGCCCCTATGGTGATTACAAAAAACATCTGATCATTACTATTTATTTTTTTCTAGGGGTCTCCATCATGGGATCACAACGAGAAATGAAATGCATCAAGTGATGTTCTGGATCTCCAAAACCATTAAATATTAGAAATGTGGTATTCACAAAGATTGGAAGCAGAGGAATTAGATTGACCCATTCGGGGTAATCCTTCTTTTCTGATTGTGCTGGTGTGTGATGTCCTTCCATATATTCCAATTGAGTTCTTAATGAGTCAATTATATTCACAAGCATTTAGGAAATTTCATGATGAGCCGGGACCTGAACAGGTGTGGTAGTTTGAGTATAAATAGGTGAGACAACTGGCTAGACCACTAGTGGTGGTACTACTAGTATTTGTCTTGGATAACCCATGGGGATAGTCCTATAAGGATACACTTGACCATGTTCTGGTTGTGCACCCAATGAAGGTAATTCCATATCCAAATTAGTAGTTGAAAAACCCCTCTTTTTTGAGAATCTCTTACTAGAAGTTCAATTTGAGGATCTTATTATAGAGAATTTCTGCTAGGAATTCTACTTTGGAGTAACTATGCATTGAGTCTTCTCAATTTCTTCATCTCCTCTTCTTTCTTGGAATATATTTCTTCAAGAGAAATGGATTGACCTTCTCCAGTAGAAAAGTGATAGATTACCTGACATTTACCTTTCTATTTATTGGGTTAAATTCAAAGAGGTGGAAGGTGATTATTTGAGGGAATTCCTATATTTTGGGTAAGCCTCTAATTTCGAGTACGCACAACACCTTCATTTTATTTGGTGTTTACCACATTATGAATAATAACATCATCTATTAACTCCCCCAAACTGGATTAATTTTCTATAGGATCTTCCATGATGTTATTAATTACATTTACCGATTCATAATGCATTGATGGTATTCTATCACTATCTTTGTGAGATCTCCTTATTCTTTGTCCTCCACAAGACTTTGTTCTCCTATTTGTTGGTTCCCTAAGAAATGTTTCACATAAAATAATCTGAATATAATCCTCAGACATTTTAGATGTGTTTTCACTATGTGGATTCTTCACTAATCGATAAAAAATTGACTTCCACTAAGGAGGGGATTGTAGATGTGAAAAATCCCCCAGCCCTGCAGGCTAAGGTTATTCCTATTCTTATTCCTTAACCTTGCGAGCTATTTTTGTTGACTCCAATGGTTGGGATAAAAAATTACCCATCCCTGTAATATGGGGTGGTTCATGAACTGTTACGGATGATATCAACATTGTTACTCTTCTAATTTTACAAATTCTATTCTAAACATTGGATAGGTGCATCATACAACACCCACTTAAATAACAAGTTTCTAAAGAAAATTGTGCTATTTTAGACATTTGTGTGATATGATGGTTGGAATAATCTATGTGGAAATCATGGTTGATGTTTTCATATTCTTAATGCTGATGAATCTCAATAGAATTCTCTCTTTGGGCATGACTTTGATGAAAACTGATCAAGTCATGTTCTTTCTAAGAATCTCTTTGGTCATGAACATAATTTGTTTGTTGTATTAGAACATGGTAAATAACAGTTCATGAGACTAATTTCAAGGGTATTTTCTGATTTTGGAACATTAAAAAATTAAATGATCCTTGTGTACCCCATCCTCTGATATGAACGTTGGATGAGGTTTCTATTATCAATTCTTGTAACCTATTTAATACATTGAGGCATGCACATTGAAGGACCTCTTATTGCTTCTCAATATTTAGATGTCAGGGAACCTAGATATATTCTAAGTCAATTTGGCACTGAAACCCTTATATTACCTTGGCATTACATTAATATTCATCATATGGTAATACATTGATGAAAACTGGTAACGTCATGTTCTTTCTAAGAATCTCTTCGGTCATGAACATAATTTGTTTGTTGTATTAGAACATGGGAAATAACTATTCATGGGACTAATTTCAAGGGTATTTGCTAATTTTAGAACATTAAAAAATGAAATGATCCTTGTGCACCCCATCCTCTGATATGAACGCTAGATGAGGTTTCTGTGATCAATTCCTGCAACCTATTTAATGCATTGAGGCATGCACATTGAAGGACCTCTTATTACTTCTCAATATTTGGATGTCGGGGAACCTAGATGTATTCCATGTCAATTTGGCACTGCAACCCTTATATTAACTTGACATGAATTTAATATTCATCATATGGTAATTCATTTGATTTCATATGATGGAGAGTATTCTATATATTGAGGAAAATATCATGAATAAATTTTTCTTCCAACATCTCTTGAATGTTGTATTGAGAGGTTTCCAAAGGCCAGAACATAACTTTTATTTCACCCTTATCTAGTTGTATTATCATATTCAACGTATCCTCTTCATTTATTTCTTAAGGTTTATCAACTTGTTCTGAATAGAGTGGATGCTTCCCAATTTCTTTGTCACAAGCAATGGGATCAGTTGATGTTCCCTCTGCTATATTAGAAGGAAAATGACCCATGGGATGTTTGGAGAATAATCATCGCCATGGGTTGCCTTTTGGCTGAGAAAGTATTTCACCTGCCAGTAACAATGCATCAAACATGACTCCCTTTATGATTTCAAGTTCCTCAAGATACGAGGTCTTTTTCATCACTACATTTTTAGTTGGACAAGTTTCTTTACAATGTGAAACACTACTATGGAGGAAAAATTCGTAGTGAATTCCATAATGGGGAGGACCACCTTGGTGGATTACATCAAGGGATAAATCTTCTTACTCTATGGTCTTATAGACACATGAAGTTTATTCGTGGATCTCATCCCAAGATAGGATCTCAAGATTGAAATATTTTTCATAAATCAATCTTTCATGATGATGTTTCTATTTAGGACTTTGGAATTACTGCTACTACTCCCATTATTTGGTAATTGGAGGGTAGTGTCTTGAGATGCAATATATAAATGTCTTATGGATTCAATAAATCAATCATTAAGGATATCCAAAATACAAATCAACTCTTGATTTTCCATATGTGCTTGGTGAGACTTCTTCATCGACACTCCCATACATATAGTTGGGGTCATGTGACAGGAAAATTGGTTATCATGAGAAGGTGTGTGTCTCTTCCTTAGAGTGGATTTAATAATAGACCAATTATATCTAATTGGAATGAGTGTATGTTCCCAATATGGTTTTCTGTATGATATGGGGGAGTATGCCTCTAAACCCCCTAAACTACAACAGAGGTGTGTACCTGCTCTAGGATGGAAAGTTGTTGAATCATCCTAAATATGGGGAAGAATTATGTGTCCACCCCTCTATTAGTGCTGAAATTTTGGTTATGATATTTTGGAAATTATCAATGACATGCGTAGGGATTTACGTCTTCCCATTCACCATTTCAAAAATGTTCATACTGACTTAATCTGTGGAACAATATTATATGTCCATTATAAATTTGGAGTAGGTGTATGTACCTACTCATGACCTCCCCTTCCCATTATTGGATATTGATACTACTCATGCATGGGGGTAGAGAGTTGAGTCTACCCCAGGTTTCATGTCAGATATTTCTAATTGACATCACTGGGTTCTCCCAAATGAGATTTCCAGTTGGCTTGATGAATGCTATCAATTGTATGTTCCTACTAGCTAATTTCCTCCAAATTTAGCTAGCGGGCTTCCTTGAATGCATCTAGATGAATCTGTTGGCTAACAGAATTAAGGAGGATGGTTGTATGTGCCCATTTTCTATTTTTTTTCATCCTGGATTAATGCACTTATCATAGGGGAAAAGGTAGGAACCTGTCACATATTGGCCGGTGGTTCATCGTGCATGCCCAGGTCTGAGGGACTTTGGATAGAAAACCAAAAATAACACCCTCTTCATGATGAGGGTCTGCTACCGTGTGGCATTGGTGGTGGTGATTGTTGGAAGGATCCTTTGAGAATGACCCATGTGTCTTTAGTATGAGGCCATGGGTGGACTCTTTTTCAACCTCGTTGTAATTGGGGATTGATTGGTGATTACGTTATAGGGATAAATGCTTGAAACAGTTGAATATGGTGGTTGGAATCATTTGCTTCTAGATCACCGGTCGTCATTGGCCAGATGACCAGGGGTTATTCATGATTTGGGGGGCCTGTCAGGAAGCCCCATGGTTGGGATAGTACCATGCTGATGGTACTCTCGGACTAGTTCTTTGGAGACCCAACATTGAAGATATGGATTCAGTGAGGGTGTACTTTGAGTGGACGAAGATCCATTTTGAGTAGTAGTTGGTGAATTCATGGGTCCAAAAATGATGGAATTCATTTGGAATGAAGAGAGTTCATGGAAAGAAGGATAATTTATATATTAAAAAGACAAACAATGAACTCTATAAAAGTAACATATTTTAGATGGACACATGTGAGATTGATTCCATTTTCTAGACCTATTTTATCAATGGATAGGTTCCTGATTGATGGGTAACATTATCATATTGGTAAAGGATTCACGTCAGGTTCACCATTTTTTCCCCAGAATGTGTGTTCGTGAAAGGAATTAATACTTCTGGATGGTTTCCATTGGATTTATTTATGTAACCGGAAACACCCAATGACTCTCTATCCAAAGTTACCTTCTTTCCAAAGATAGGAATTCATGAGGTTTATTGACCTACAATACTTAATAACTCGCGTTGGTTGAAAGGATCAGAAGTCGATCTCATCACACCATTTTGATGGGAACTATTTCCTACTCTAGGACTCTCTTATAGATTTAAGATATGTTCATGAATCCTAATTAATTTACCAATTGTAATGTTGGTTTACCTTGAAAATTTCAATCAATTATTAGCATGTGTGGAATTCAGAATCATTATTATGTATTTTAGTATCTTCTTCAATAGAGATATTTGGGTGTATTATAGGTTCTCCATTAGTGGTATCCTCTCATATAGTACTTAGAGATTTTTTTATCATTATTATTACAATTTTATTATTTAAGAAAAATAGCGGGGCACTCAAGAATTTATCATCATAAAGGGAGATAGAGGTTACTATGGAATTTATTATCATATAAGGGGATGGTAGTTGTTTTGATGTTGGGATTGTACCAATAGATTAGCTACATATGTATCCTTCTAAAAGGAATCAGAACCCTTGTAGTTTGGTTCCACTTAATTGGACACATCATACCTTTTAAGGTTGTGTGATAAGGACATAAACAGAAAGTTTAATGTCATGTGGTAAGGACATATAAGTGGATTGTGCCTACTAAAATCATGGGGTTGGACTTATGCCTAAGTATCATAAGGAACATGGAAGGAGTATGAGATTCCTTTTTTAATTATACTATACTAGGGATATGACCCAAAGAGAATGGGGTTGATTTGGAGTGTTGGGTTTGAATCTCAGGGAGGCTTCCTACATATCCCACTTGGATGGGAATAAATGCCTGTGTAGTTAGGTAGATTTTATAGGGGAGTATAGACCTTTGAGAGGATTATGTTGGGGATTACTCATAAAAATTATACCCTTGTAATACAGCCCAATAGAAGAGTCTTTACTCATTAATATTTAATGGGTACTTAATTCAAGGCTTACTCCTAAGGAGGATGCCCAGATTAAGGGAATTAGGGTTGGATTCCAGAAGAGGATAACATGTGATCTTAGGGCCTACATGAAGGATTCTTACATATCGTAGATATGGTGGTAATTAGTGTTCTCTTACTTCATTAGGTCCTACATGGGAGTATGTACCTTTGAGAGGATTAAGGTGGGGCTTTATCCTGAAAAGGATTCCACTATAACAGGGTCCACGAGAGGTTTCTTTACTCATGGAGATTTAAGGAGTACTCAATTAATGGCTTACACCTAATGAAGATTCCTAGATTAAGGGAATTGGGGTTGGATTTACATGGGGATATCCAATGAGACATGGACCTATTTGAATGTTTCTTATGTACCCTAGTTATGGTGGGAATCATAGTTCTCCTAGTTCATTAGATATAGATTGTGTGGATGTTGTTATCATCACAACCCAATAAGCCCATGTGAGTCATGCTAAGTGTGAGTAACAATAGGATGTTAAAAATTTAACAAAGTAACGAATTTTTCTTTCTCTATTGGTGGAAGAGGATAGGCCTATGGAAGTAGATGTTGTGGCAATGGTGGACAAGGGCATAGAACAATGAACCTTTGAATGTGAAATGAAAGTGAATTTCATTAGGTATGATCAAAATGAAAGGGGATTATACATTTATTTCTTCCCAAAAATTGGTCATGTGGTGGGGTATGAGACTTATCATTTTTTCAAATGGAAGAGAAATCATGAATCGTACCGTCCCTACTAGGGACGAAGCCTTCGGGTCATAGAGATGAGAAGGGGAGGACTGAGTCTTACCCTCATAATCCATGACTGGGAACTCCTCAACACTGTTGTGGGGATAATATCCCTCATTAATGTTGAGCTACAAAACCACATACATTGTGAGGACCCTAACCCCCTAGAAAGAAAAGTGTGGGAAACCTCTGACTGTAGAGATACAAAACCAAATATGAGACATGATAGTGTGCCTTTCCCTATGATTTTGTAAATTAGTACATCTTGATGGAGGATTCAACATGAACCCTTTTAGGAGAGGGAGACAATAAAGAATAATGTCTTCCATGAATGGATTTTAATGAGGCTTCAGTAATGGCTCATGATTGCTGAAGGGTAGTGTGGACATCAAGGAAGTGGAGCTCATGTGAATGACTAGAACAGAGGTATGGGGTAGGCAAGTAGGCTTGGGTGACTTGATTTTTCTTAAGTAATGAACAACATGAATGATTAAACATGGGTGAGACTTGGATCAAGCCTTCAAGATATTTCACAGGTATTCCCAGAAGTAGGGCGCTCAACTTCCAATATAAGGAATGGAAGGCATGAAAATATTATTGAATTAAGGGGGTTAGGTACTTGGGGAACACAAGTGTTATGGATTTCGAACAATTAATGGAGTTAATTCCAATGACCCTCCTTTAATTCCCTCTCCTTAGGTGTTAAAGAACTACCTTGAATGTTTTGGAGGAATTGGGAGAATCATAAGGGAAACCAAAGCAGCAATCGGGCTTCAAGAAAATTCATCTATATAAATGATAACCCCAAAGGTCTATTTATCTGAAAAAAATTAGACCCTGGGTGAAGGGTGGTTTGGCACATAAGTATGTTGTGCACCAGCATAGTGTCACGTCAGTGCTTGCGCGCAGTTGGTGCTTTGGAAAACCTTGGGTGAATTCAAATATAACCCTTTTCAATTCCTAAAATTCTCTATGTGTTTTCTTCTAATTTTTATATAGAATTTCTTTTTTTACCTTTCTATCCATATGATGTAATGGAATTTCAACGACTGCATGACCATATCCAAGTTATTTGAAACTAAACTACGTGACAACATTATAGTCATAAGACACTCAACTACATGACAAAGTCCTAGTTGCATGATGGTAAAATGTATGATAAGGGGACTTTTTTCCAAATAGACCAACCCCCTACTGAATTTCTATTAATTAATATCATGTTTTATCCCTTCACCCCAAAAATGAGAACATTACATGTTGGTGTAACTTTTAGGGTTCTCAAACCCTTCATGAATATTATGTTCCCCATGAACAAACATCATATCTTCAATATGTGAATTAATAAAAAACAATTCCTAGAGTTTATATCATTATCTTAGAACCCCATAGACCTTGGGTTTCCCTGATCTTAGTTCACCCCTTTATCAAACTGGTAACACGGACTGGTCAATCTAAATGAACACCACTAGGATTTTATGTTGAATAACACATTACCTTAGAGCTTGTTCCTAGTTGGTGTTTTGGTCACAGAGGGGAGGCCCTTCTTAAATAGATGATCTATTACTCTGGCTGTATGGGATATGGGATTCCTCCATTACTAATGGATGACCTTTACCCCCTGGTTCTCATATTCAGTTTTCTCATATATTCTTGGGTTATGATTTATACTTCCCATAACCCAAATATTCAATCGTATTTAGATACCCTTTGTGTTTATCATTTGTTCATCATATCCATTTTTAATGAATGATTATGGAATCACATACTTATACCCTTTCATTTCAAGGAATTTTTCCCGCAAGAATACTTAAATTCATTAAGCTTTGAAATCCATTTGGAAACCCACTTTTCAAATAACATTCCCCCTTTTCATTTCTAAATCACTAGATAACCTATGCACATATTTTCTTGAAACTTCACAGAATAGTGTTAGTAGTGACTAACCAATCCTGAAAGAACGCCTCTAAGATTAACTAGTGAAAAATATAAATCCAAGGATCATATGCCGAGGGTATTTTTTGGTTCCTGAAAGGACCCCATTTGGATTCACTAACGAATAACACAATTATTAAGAGTCTGTGCCTAAAATATATTTTAGTCCCATAGGAGAGGTCCCCTTAACCAAGGTGTTATTTCATCAATGGTGTGGTGTTAATCCCACCAATAATTGAAAAATAATCCTTGGTATGGGAACATAGAGTCATGATTTCCTTCACCTATTTTCTCCACATCCAAATGGGATTAATAATGACTTAGTTTTTTATCCCTTCATATTCCATGTATTGTAAGGAAGACTCTAATATACAAAACATTTATATCAGAACTGGATGTGTCTTGATTCCTATTACCATAGGATATGAAGTGACACCTTATTCTAAAATCATAGACCTATCCATAATATAAAATGGAAATGTCTCTTTCTACATATGGGTTAGTTATACGAAATGGTTTCCCTAACAAGAACTATGTGTGGCTTGATTCGCATATTATGGGATGCATAGTGATGCCTGAATCTCCCATTTTAGGCCCAACCATGAATTCTCGTAACTCTCAACCATGTCCCTTAATGAGATCCAAATTTTTGGGGGATTCATACTTATAACAAAGTATGAATACCCCTCCATAATACATATCAAAAACTATCCCATGGATCATGTGACAATTAGGTTGTATCTTATTTCTCACGTTGAGCATGAATTATGGGACCTCATGGGACATGGAACGTAACTATGACTGACATTATCAAGGTGTGTTCTATCTAAAGTTATAAAATAATTGTCTAGACGCATTAAGTTAAATTGTACGATATAATCCTAGTTGTGTGAGATTAAAATTCCTGAAAAAAACCTTGTCACTTGAAATTTAACTGCATAGCAGGAGACCTTCATGTAAAAACACAAACTTATCATGCATAGATATTACATAATTTCAGATAAATATTCATTAAATTACACACAAAAACATGGCGATCATATAGGTATATTGGCTCGTGAAACATGGACACATAAACAATTCATCCATAAGTGACCTACATTATCTCCCACTATGTTCTTCGTAACTGTAAGACTTCTTATAAATATCATACATAATACCTTCCATCATAATATAGAGAAAGAAAACATAAGAAATTGTGAGATCATATTCTTAGTGAAATTATACAATGTAGATATCAATATATCATGAGTATAAGGGTATGAGAATGTGATAATAACATTTGAAAACCATACCCTATATATCCTAGATCATAAATATGAGTCATTAAATAATCATAGTTGTTTATAAGAAATGAATCCCAATTGAATCAAAGGATATAAACCATGCGAAAATAAAATTTTCATAAGGAATATATTTATGACATACACATAAGTATTTAAAATCATTTCCTTAGTAATTCAAGGATTATTTAAAATACTGTCATGGTGGAATGAGTTCAATCCACAAACGATTATAGTTTTCAAGTTTGTCTCCTAATAATATCATAGTAGAGAGAGTCCCTTATATAATTGGGTTCACTCACCATTATATTCCAGTTTATATAATTAGATTTCAATATTCCCAGAATGCATTGGAGGGAGATATAATTTTCCCCTATCTCATAATAAAAAATCTAACATATATGTGTTATAAGATCATAAAATCATCATTATATCAAAACCCATGAAACTGAATTGGTTTCAAAAACATTTCCTTATAAAATAACCTATAGAAAAGAAATATGTTTCATAATAATTTCATCATTTCATCATAGCATAACTTGTGGAAAAAGAAGTAAGTTTCCTATGAATTTTATCAGTGTATAACCCATGGAAGAGAAAAGAGATTCATAAACATGATTCCATAATAAAAATAAACCATACAAAGAAATAATATCGATGGTATAAATTGATCATATCTAAATTAAATATTAACTAACATAAAAATATTTCATCTTATATGTAAATTGATTTTGAAAGAAAAATCACTTGGAACATTTCATGAGGAAAATAGACTTTACACTATGAAATACCCTTTTTAAAACATAAAACATTTTCAAAATCATCTTCTTTGAAATTATAATTGAAAACATTTAAAGGAATCATAAAATAAAATAATTTTCATGAAGATAGTAAATTATGATCATGTCATACATGTTAAAACAAAGATTTCTGCCACATTTTAGGTAAAATCCGAATGGGCCTTATTTGAAAAAAGACATGATGATTTCATTAAAAAAATTGTAAAAATTAAAAAATTGGTAAAATGTATTTAATAAATAATTTCATGAATGTTAAAACCTTTTTTAAAACATATTTCTTTTTGAAAACATGTTTTTGGAAGACAAACCAGTTTTTTACTGAATATAGAAATAAAGACGATTTTTCTCAAAAACATTCATTTGAACATTTGAGTACATAATGAGAGTAAAATGAATTGAAAACATGTATTATCATGGCATAATTAGATGAGAAGAAAATACATCAGTTTTTTGAGAGATATATCCCAATATTTTATCATTAAAATCTTAATCATAAATAATTTGATTGTAACATCAAACCTTTACAACTTTGTTATCTTTTGAATCATATGACTCGTTAAATAATAGCATAAAATGTAAATTTTAATATAATAAATATATTTTGACTAATTATATAAAATTTAAAATGGGTATTATATAATCCTGATAAGAGAAGATGGGTGAAAAACATAACTTATGTCCCAAAGAATGAGATTTGGGACAATAATCACTTACCTTAAGTCTCAACTTCCTTCATAAAAATTCAGACCTTCTATATAATAAATATAATTTTATTATAAATATATTACAGAAACATAATTATATATATATCATAACATATATGATTTACTTAGGACCTTTTATTACATGTTTATTAACAATTCCATGTTAAAGTAACATGTCGGCTAAAAAACTACTTTGTTTTTCATCTATGTTTGGATTTTTTATTTTTGGTCCTCTTACTTTGATCATGGTTCCATCATATCCTTAATTTTTAACCATTATATAAATATCAAATATATTTATCTAGATGAATCCATAAATTTTATAGATATAAAATGATATACAATGTTCATGGAGATAGTAGGTCATACGTACGTAAGAACTTTGTATCCATTTTCATAGTGGATTGAAATAAATAAAGTTAAATAATATATTTATATTATAGAATCATTTTAATTTCATATATATCCCATATTTCCATCAAATCCAAAATTATCACAATCCATAAAAATCATGAATGAATCACATCGATTCGTGAGGAGGTAGTCTATCTTAAACATGAACAACATTATTGTATTCCCACATAATGGAAAGTAAGTAGTTATGTTTCATATGACAATTTAATTTGAATAATAATAAAATAAATATCATATATATAATATAAATCCTTCATTATAGACTTCTATGAGAGGTGGTGATGGGAAATGCATAGGACCAGTTCGTGAAATGATAGTCGGTTGTACAAAAGAATGATGATTGTGTATCCCATTTGATGGAGGATGAAATGATTAGATTTTATTACATAAACATAATAACATATAAGTATAATTTATATAATGGTGTTATAATATTAGAATAATACAACAATTTGCTAATGAGGTGGAAGAGGAAATAAATTATTAAATCTCATTGAAGAATGTTACATTTTCTTCAGGTAACCTCCTTATGTTTGCTCCAAAAGCCTTCCTAGGTTGTATTTATGATCAAAATAAGGATTATGGGATGATATGTTGGATATAATTAGGTTATTTTGGAAGTTAGTTTCCAAATAAAATGATTTTTTAACTTTGAATTAGAGAGGAGATGTGGTGGCCATTTATTAGTGAGGTAAGTGGCACACTAGTGATTTTTGAAAAGAAAAGATTTTTCTCATGTTTTTCACATGGAAAAAGGATAAAAATGAAAATTTATAAATAATTATTTATGATAAGGTAAAAATATGTACATCTGATTAGTTTTTAGAATGTTTTTGGGTCATTTTTAACCTGTGTTGTTTCTGTTTAACACACCGATAAAACGATTTTTACCTTAATAGCGGTAAATAATTTTAACACTTATTAATATACATTATGGTCAAAAGTTAAGTTTAAATTAATAGATAATATAAATTATAATAATTAAAAATATGGAATTAATTTTTCCAAATTCCATTTATAAAATTAGACTATTTTAATTTATAATTAAACATACAAAAGTGACTGGAAAGTGTTTTCCAATGAGAAAATGTTTAAAACTGTTTATATAAAAAGTAAATATGAAAATGATTAAAATGACCTAAATTAGATTAATTGGTATATAATTTTACTATATTTAAATTTAAATATATTTTAAAAAAATTAATAACCTTATACATTCTTGAAAATAAATTTCAATTTTTAGTAATCACCAGTACTTTTACTGTTCATCAAAAAATTAATCCTTTTTATAAAAATATCAAAAATTTACCCTAAGATAATTTTGAAAATAAAATTTTGAAAATTAATTTAATTTTAAAAAATTAATTTTAAAAAATTTTAAAAAATGATTTTTATTATTATTCAAAAAAATAAATAAATATCATTTTTTAGCAAACAATATTTTCAAAACATATAAATACTTCATAAATAATTTATGTATTTTTTATAGATATGTTTTATTCATATAGTACCATTATAATTAGTATTTAAAATATATTTATTCCTTTTTATTACTCGATATTTAATGGCCAGATAATAACAGATGTATTTAAATAATAATATTAATACCTTTTTGTGATTTTTTAAAACTCAGTGTTGCGTGTAACACTAGGTATCGAAAAAATTAAAATTATTCCAAAAAAATATTTCATAAAATCTTTGGATTTTATATTTTATCCCTCTTAAAATCAATTTCCCCCTAAATTTTTTTCACTTTGATACAAAAAGGTGATGATATTTTGAGATCATTATATCCTCACGTTCCCACATTTCTTCCTCAAATTAGTAGTTTCACCACAAAACTTTAACCAGGTAAGTGGTATTTTTTCATATAACTTTCTATATTATATCCAAAATATCCATAGGTTATTTCTTGTTAGAAAGATGATTTCTAGTGGTATAACCTCTAAGTTCAATACATGTGAAGGGTTAGGACTGCTCTTCTATAGTATAGATTAATGGAACTCATCATGAACTTAAGAGAGGTTTGGTGTAAGTTCTAACTAATAGGATACCATATATATATAAGATAAATAATTACAAAGCGAAAAATTTACCTATGTATTAGAATAAATTTCATATATAATCTCATAACTTATTCCACGTTTAAATTATTAGAAACAACTTGTCACCAACTTCAAATTCCAAATCACACTGGTGATTTTCATCAAAACAAATTCAGACGACTTTATATTTCCCTTGTGTTATACTAAAGGAATCTAAACGTATCTTCCATTTGGTTTATCTATATATAGTCCCTATATATTAATTTATATAACTTCATTCTAGGACATTGTAGTTCTACATATCTCTTTATAGATGTCTTCATAAGGATCCATTTGAATGCTTGAGTGAAATCTATAGTTGTATGAAAACTCAACTTCAATAAGGTGTTGATCCTAACCACCATTAAAATACAAAGAAAAATATCTCAAAAAATCCTCTAGGGTTTGAATTTTTCACATAGAATATCCATCAATATGAGGATGATACATAGTTCTAAAACTCAAATCTGTATCAATATCTTACAAAAGACTTTTCCAAAACATCAGGGGAATCCTCAATTCCCAATCAAATACAATTGAATGTGGTACTCCATTAAACCTTACCACTTCATTAATTTATATCATGGAATGTAGGCCCATGTAGAAGTATTCATCGGTATAAATGAAGTGTTCTTACTTTTTTAGGTGACCCAATAAACCCATATATAATTGTTCCCTTTAGATGTTTTGGGGAGTCTGATGACAAAATCCATGGTTATGTTTTCCCATTTACATTATATTATGGGTAATTGATGTAACATTTCCATGGACTATTGTCTATCAGCCTTAACTTTCTTACATACCAAGAACCAATATAATTTTTTTTATATCTATTTATTCCATCTAACCAAAAATACTCTTTTAAATCTCTATACATATTTTTTCTTCCATAATTAATAAAGAATGAAGAACTACGATATTCCTCTAACAACTGATTCATCAATTATGTAATGGAAGGAACACATACATAGATCCTGAATCTAATCATTCCATCATGATCATGGTTAAACCCAGGAACATTTTTGACCATCTTTTTTAGCTCTACCTATTTGTTTTGTTCCTCTTTAATATTCACATGGGTCTATGATTGAACATTCATATGATAAATATAATACTTCTCCAAATTCTTCTAGATTTCTAGATCCATACATTGAAAATCCATAAACATTGGATCATTTTTTATCCTAATCATGGATAATATATTAGGATACTTTAAACTCAAAGTATCATCCACCTTATTTTATTTACAATGGTGGTAATGTATTGAGAATTAATAATATTTAATTATCTCTAACCATCTTCTCAGGAGAATATTTAAATCCTTTGGTATAATTATATACTATAAAATTTTCTGATCAGTATATATATTTGACATATCTCCATTAATATAATATCCCTATATCATTAGTGATATATTTACTGTTGCAAAATTCAAATCATTATATAGGTCATTTTTTCCACGAACCATTAATTATCATGAGGAATAAGCAATAACCATGACATTCTTTATGATAAATCATCTGAATCCCTTCTGGGATGCATCACTAAACATTATAAACACTTATCCACTATCTGTTAATGTAAGAATAGGATCATTGACTAATCTTCTCTTTAGTTCCTTGAAATTTTCCTTATATTCATTGTCCAAGGGAAACTACCTCCCTTACAAGTTAACATAATTAGTGGATTCGATTTTCATAAGAAATTACCAATAAACCATCGATAATATGAAGGTAAACATTGAATACTATATATCTTAGTCACTATGGTTGGTCTCAGACAACATTCAATAGCCACCATCTTTGATGGATCTTCAAATATACCCTCTCTTGAGATTATATGACCCAACAATGAAACCTTCTTCATCCAAAATTCAAACTTTTTAAATTTTATATATTTTCCCCCTTCTTTAGGTTATTTAGTATAGTTCTCAAGTGATCTTCATTATCTTCATTAATCTCTGAATAAATAAAATTATCATCTATAAAAAACCCAAACCAATCAAAGTTATATATAAAGACTATATTAATTAAATCCCTGAAGATAATTGTGTAATTATTATGTTTCAATGGAAACACTATATATTCATAGTATTCATACCTTATACGAAAATTTTTCTTGGGTATATACTCTTTATTGACCATAAATTAGTGACAACAAGAATGAGTTTCAATCTTAGAAATGTGTTGATATCCATGCAGTTGATAAAATATGATAACAATACATGGTAGAGGATTCATGTTCTTTATCATGATCTTCTTCATCTCCTAAAAACAAATGTATAGTCACATCGATCCATATTTTTTTTATTAAGAAAAATAATTTCACCCCATGGTGACACACATGGCTGAATGAATCCCTTGTCAGGGGTCTCCTGGAGTAGCTTCTTCAATTCCAAAAACTCCATTGAGTCTATTATATAGGGATTCTTTGAAATAGGCATGGCACCAAGTATGAGTTTTACCGAAAACTCAACTTGACATTTTTGTGAAAGGATAGGAAACCCATCTAGAAGTATATCAAAAGATTCTCACAAGATAGAAATATAATTGATGTTGAGTTTCTCCCTAACCATCTAAGATATAATCCCCTCTTGAATGGGAATCGAGACCCATACAATGGATATATACTCCATTGGAAGTTCATACTTATCATCACACTAATATATGATCATAGGTTAGTTGGTAATATCAAAAATGAAATACCATACTTAAAAATTGATCTAGGATTTATGTAGATAAATTCCATCCATGCATATGATAACATGAAATTCATCTTGAGTAAGAATGAAAAGATATGCATAAACCACATTCCCAAAAACATCAATCAGAGAGGAATTATATACTTGAGATTTGATAATCATAACATTACGGTATTTCACTAATAATTCTCCATATAATCATGTGGGTGGCATCTTAATACCATTATAAAATTCCTTAGATATAAAATTATTAGTAGATCAAAAGTCAAATAAGATATTAGAACATCAATAGTAGATACTAAGTGTACCTTTCACCACATCGTTATCACTCCCTATCATTATAAAAAGTGGTGAAGTGATATTTACCCTTTTTCCTTAGATTAGTAGGTTTCTAAATTCGATCATCATCTTCAACCATCGTATTTGGGAACTGGTTAATATAGAACCCATAGTCCTTTAATTTGAAATTCTAAATTGTGGGTTGTGTATTCTGTTTAGTATTCTCTCTATTTGATTCCTTTGCTAAATTCTTCCCATTACTTTGGAATTTTATTTCTCAATGATCTTACATTCCACACTTGAAATTATATTAATCCCCTTATGATAATATCCTCCATGTTTCCTTCCACATTTCATGTATAAAGAAAGGATTGTCTTCTTCTCTCTATGGTTTTTAGAGTTTTCTTTAAACTCTTTCATACTTTTCCATTTAAAAATATGAGATTGATATGTAACTTTGATCTCCATTTCCACCATCAAATCAAATGGAATTAATTATTCTTATCTATTGATGTCCCTTTTGTTGAACACCCTTTGGAGACTCGATTTTAAGACACTAGAGAATAAATTATCCTTACATTCATGATGGATAGTAATTCTAGAATCATACCTCACAATTATAGAAAAATTGTCCTCATAGGTACAATTAGATTCATTATCCTTATATTTTAGCCCAAGAAATTAATTTTTCATTTTTTTTAATGAATATGATGGAAATATTTATTTAAAAATTATCTCTTAATCTCATCCCACTCCATATATTGTATTTCATTATTTCCCTTGTATTCTTATTGATAGTCTACTAATGGTTTACATTTCCTTCCAAGATATTGAAACCCAAAATGACTTTTCCATGTTTTGAATGATGAAGAACATAAAATATATTTTTATTGGTACTGCTCCATTAATCAAAACTAGAATACTATTGAAATCACTAAAATAACACGGATGTTGACTTCTGGTGGACTTAATAGAACATTGGTTACTCCTTGGTTTGTTTGGAATTCCAGCATGATTCAGGTAATGAGAAAGTTATGGGAGCATAGAAATAAGATTTTTTATTCCCACATCTATAACTCTTGGATTATTAGGAGGAAAATTATTTCATTGTTCATCTCAATGAACATTAGTGTGGTTCTTTCATGTTTTAGCCATTAAATAAAACAAAAAATAAAAGTGTAAGAAACCTTAATCATAGTGGGGAACGACATAATAATAAAATAATAGATATAGGATATATGAATCATGAAACCTTATTTCAAGTCTATGAAATCATAGGTTTGTCCAAGTTCATTCATAGTCATCATCTATTTAAATATATCATGATACTTCATATAGAGTTTCTGAATTTCCAAAGAATATCTCATGTTAGTGTCAATCCAGTTCTATAGCCAGGATCATTGTCATGCACCAGGTGAAGATCGAGTCCATCTCAATGCACCATTTTCATTTCTATAATCCATTTGTAACTTTGTTCCTGATCCACATCGATTTTTTTTATCTAGATAAGTATTTAATTTCTTGGAAAACACTCTCTCTATCCTTCACCAAATTCCAGGACATTTTCTCAAACTTTTACTCATCCTTAGTATTATCCTTAGGTATCTCAAAAATGATTTATTATATTAAATTTCAAGGGTCAAATAAACCTATCCTATGATACCTATTTTAAAGAAACAAATTTCTCATACATAGATATTACATATTGTTGGGTCTAGAAAACATTAAAGTCAAGGAGAAAAGGGCTTCCATAAATTTGGTAAAGTGAAAAATAAACTGGAATAATTTGTTGAAGGAAAAATATTGAAGGGTGAAAATAAAAAAAGCGGGTGTAGTACCACATATAAGAAATATTTATTCCAACCTCTGATCTGCATCAAATCATTAAAATGAAATCATTTGTGTATGTGGTGTTGTCCTTCATCTCCTACGAATGAAACCAGATCATTTTTGAGGTTAGATGGTAATTTATATCCCTATAAAATTACAATACCTTTAAAAATATAAGTCATATTGTGGGAGTGGAATGTAGTTTCCTTCCCCAAAAAATAATAATTAATTCTCGATAGAGGAAGGTATTTTCCATCCCCTATGAATGAAATCGTTCATGGGTCCGAGTGGCCTTTCGGGGTTCTCTCAAACAGAGGCCCCATGGACCACTACAACTAATTATCCAAGTATTTGGTTACACCAATACTCTATAAAAACCTAAAGTGGTGATCAAAAAATAGGGTAGACTTGGAGAGATTGGGAGGATGAATATTGGAATAAATTTATATAGGAATAGATCATGATCTGGTAAACATACTAAAAAACATTAAGGGGGGAATTTATTCCATCCAACAATCCATAAAAAAAACATTTTCAGACACCATTATATGAGCCATAAGGGCATGGAATATATGTGATCCACTACCCTGCATAGTAAAAATATAAACAAAGGTATCCCTGACCCGCATAGGGAGACAATTTTCAAGAGGAACTCGATCCTACGTAGAAATGATATATGCACACGGATCTCAAGCTTGCATAGAAAAGTGCTAATATGGAGGAACCCATACCCTCATTGTAAATTACTACATGTATTAAACCCTTACCCACATTGAAATATTCTATGTGTATAAATCCTCATCCCACATAAGAACACACTACATGGGATGGGGCCTCCAAGGGTGTCCCTCCTTTCCACTCTCATGGCCATTCTTCTCTACTAACAACACTCTGTAAACAACTCCAATAGTGTCAAACCAAGGCCCCTCCCAAAACCTCTTTATTTTTATGAAAACATTTTCATTTACTCCAAATCATATATAATAATGTTAAATGAGGTCATATTGATTACCTTATGAACAAGGGGGTCCTCGAAACACTCTCAAGAATACATTCACTTGGTAACGAGGGACCCGACCATAGAGGTACTCAGGTGAACCTATCCATCCATCCATAAAAATATATTTTTTAATTTTTTAAAATATACTTTAATGTTTAATGGTAACCTCTTAATTCATAATTCAAATACATCAACATTCGAAACTTCAAATACAAAAAAGTTTAAGGTGCATAAAACATAATAACCATATTCAAAAAAATAGCCGCCTAAAACCATAGTGCATCATGTCATCATCACCATTAATCCATAACCATAAACATTACCTCATTAATGTCAATTTAATACACATTTCTAGCAATTGATATAAATAACAAAAATTCAATTTTTGGATTTGAAATTTCAAACAGACACCATCTTATCACCTTGTACAATGATTCACCTCAGCCTGCACACCCTAACATAAACTATACATGTAAACCTCACCAGATTATTTGTGAAACACATCCACCTAGATCACTCATTATTTCCAAAAAAACACCAGAACCCACTAGACATGTGATTATCAACCTATATGATCCAAAATATAAAGATAGATCCAAAATAATATAAACCCTCTGGAACACTGTCTACTGCTCCAACACACAAGCCAAAGCATCACAAAAACTTTCATGTAGCTTTGACTAAGAGAGAAGTGGTGCAATCCTAGCGAAATAGTAGAGTATGGATTAGACTAAGGTCATGACAGAGAGATAATCTCCATGGCCACCCAATGCTGATGACCTCCAACACATCCACAAACGAACATCCCCAAAAACTAGAAACACATATCAAAATCCAATAAACAAGCATCAACAGTTCAAACATTCACAGGAAGAAACCAAAAAAAACCATTATCAATGGATTGAAGATTATACCTCAACCAATCCATCAAAAATATAAATACCTTCATAGGAGAAAGCTAAATCAAAATTTAGACTGCCTAGAAATCCATCAACCATAGACAATTGTAACCAAAAACCACTATGTAAATGATTCTTCAGATCCTACATGTATATTCTTGGAGGAATTAGGTGTGAGATAAATGGTTTGAGCGGCCTAGCATTTTGGCATTGAAACCTTCACCAGGACCACAAAACTCTATTATGTAAGTTAAAATTTCCAAAAGTATAAAACATGTACCACCAGTGAGAAAGTGAAACCATTGAGAGAAAAGGGGAAATGGATATATGGATATGAGGGGAAAATGTGGGAGGGGAGGAACTAGAGAATATGCATGAAATCCTCCCCTCTCAATCGCTACTGATGAAAACCCCAGGATGAGAGGGTGGACAAAAACCATTCTAGGTGGAAAGGGAGAGGATCATGGTTACCTTTACCTTTGAGGTGGAGTGCCTTATCCCCCTCTCTTCCAAAGGAACTGGTCATGGTAATCCCTCCAGGAGTAAGCCCCATACCATTATTTTATAGGTGTAGTGAATTTTTTTGTCTAACAGAAAAACAATATCAAAAGGGACAATTGTTTTAATCCGAAATACCATGATTCACCCCCCCCCCCCTCTTAGGGTATCTAGCTTAGTGGACCTAACAATTGGTATTAGAGGAAAAGGTTGATATCAGTGTTTCTCTCTCAAATAGAGGTCACCAATCACAAAGGTATTCTGATATTTGATGGGAACAAATTTCAGCTATGGAAGAATCAGATTCTACACTACTTTTGATCTATTGGAATAGATGTGTTCACAACAGAAATTCATGGCATAATAGCCAATATTAATAGTGGTGCATTATCTGAAGCTGAGCGTATATAATTGGATACTGGTTCCATGTGAATTAATGTTGTAGGGGGGTCCCTATCCAATTCTATTTATATTAAAATGATGTGATGAAAACCATCACATGCCATGTGGGAAAATATATTTAATATATATGAAGGAGATATAATGGTCAGAGAGGCAAAGCTGCAAGTGTTGTGGAACAAGTATGAGGATATGAGAATGAACCCGAATGAGTCTGTTGATGCATTCTTTGATAGGGTAAATGTTTTAGTGGAAGACATGAGAGGTCTTAGAGAATTTATTGAGTACATAAATATTATAAAGCACATCTTGAGGAAAATTTCACTTCGGTTCAATTCGAAAGTTTCATTTTTGGAAGATAAATACCCGAAAGAGCTGACATTGGTTGACCTGCATAGAACCCTTATTGCATTTGAAATGATAAATGATGATAACAATACTATGGAAAAAGGGAAATCCAAAGAGGTGGAATTCAAGTCCATGAAGAACCTCACCATTAAAGATTCTCAGGAAGAAGAAGAGACAGATGAGGTGATTTCACCCCTCTCCACAAACCTACAATGAGGAAAAGGAAAGTTTAAAGTGAAGATTCAACTTACTTGTTTTTGATATCGAAAGGTTTGACATCTTTCGGAAAGGTTCCCCAAAAATATCTAGAAGGATGATAATGCCGATGAAATTAAAATTCTCAATAAGTCTCCAGCCTATGGGAAAGGCAAAAAATAGTTCAAAAAAAAATTTCTTTCAGAAGAAGAACCTTCTTTCAAAATAATGTGATATTTCAGACGAGTCTAAGGTTGAGAAGGTTGAATAGATAGATAACTGTAGAGATCATACAGAAAATGCAATTGTGTCAGTTGTTAGTAGTTCTCAGAAGAAGAATGAAACTAAAGCTGATGATGAAGAAGAATAAGTTGAGGGAAGAATTGACATGCAAGCTGAGTTAGAGGCTTCTCATGAGGAGATAGATGTTTGGAGATCCAAAATAAAGAAATCCAACAAAGTAGTTCGTAATTCCAAACTCTATATGCAGTAGTAGGAAGAAGAGAAGTCTGAGTGGATGGAAGAAATTGAGAAACTCAAGTCATCAACACCAAAGGACTCTGAATCAGTTAATGAGTATAAAATAAATATTGAATAATATAAAAGGGATATATATTTCTTGAATAACAAAAGGAAAGATCAAACCAAGCATATTGAAGAACTTGGAGGATAATTTTTTGGTTTTTGAAAACAAGTTAAGGATCAATAAAAACTTAGGACTCCTACTGGGACATCAAGAAAGCAGATCACTCAGAAAACCAAGAACATGAAAGTGGAGAATAGTGGTTCAACAGAAAGGAAGAATCAATTATGTTCAGATGCTAAGGATGATTGGGGGCTTGATCGAAAACAAAAAGCCATGAAAATTGATGTCAGACCGCAAGAACCCGTTCCACGATTGAAGGTTGATTTGGGAATAAAAAATATTTAGAATATTCAGATATCCCAAGGGGAAACTAGCATTGCTGAAGGAACAAAAAATAATTCACCTTATATCAAGTGTTATTCTTGTGGAATGATGGGACATTCATAGTATGTGTGTTCCATAGACAAGAGATATAGAAAGGCACAATAACAGAGGTATAAGCCAACCAGATAATGGTTATCTAGAACATATTTTGAATGATAGTGTTTTTGGTGCAGAGGATTTGGGCACATGGATAGGTATTCTACTTTGACCATACAGAGGAATGTGAAAAAGAAAAATCAAAATGTTTGGAAGTAGCATATCAATGAACCAATAGGTGTTTTGAAAATGAAAAATAGATTTGTAGCTTTGCATAATGAAGTTGGTCAATCATACTCTGAGAAAGATAAGAAGTCTCAATCCATGCTGAGTGTGAAAGAAAAAATTATGGACCTAGAAGAAAAAGTATGAGAAGGTTGTGGGGGAAAAAATTTCCCTTAAAGCATCAAATCGCTCTGGTGTGTCGATCCTTGACAGCGGCTGCACATCTCACATGAAAAGTAAAAAGGATATTGTTACAGGAATAAAATATGACAAAGACGGAGTAGTCATGTTTGGAAACGATGAAGGATTGAAGATTATTGGCTCACAAAAGGCCTAGTTTAGGGGAAAAGGGATGAGACGTGCTGATGTCTTAGTAGTAAAAGGCCTCAGTCACAATTTGATGAATGTGAGTCAACTATGTGACTCGGGAAATACTATAATGATTACTGAGAAGATTTGTATCATTAAAGGAAGAGACAAGGAAGTGGTTCTACAGGGAAAAATAACAAAGGGAAATCTCTACCTGGTAAGTGGAGAAGAAGATTTGTGATTTCTATCCATAGAAGAAGAAAAAAAGTTGTGGAATAAACGAATTGGTAATCTATGTCAACCATCCGCAGAAGATCTGGTAATGTGTGATGCAGGAAGAGACATCCCTAAGCTATCACGTAATAGTACTCACATGTGTGAGGCATGCCAACAAGGGAAGATTATTAGAAGGACCTATAAGGAAATGGAAAATAAGTCCACAAGAGTGATCAAATTGGTGCATGATGATGTTTGGGGGAATATCACACCTCAAGAAATTGATGGAAAGAGGTACTACATTATTTTTATTGATGACTATAGCAAAATGACATGGTTATTTTTTATTTCCTAAAATTCCGATGTGTTCAGCTTCTTAACATAGTACCAGAGACTATGCGAAAGGATGCTTGGATAGAAAATTTTGAAATTTCGTATTGATAATGGTACGAAATTCAAAAATGATCATGTGGAAGACTATCTCATGAAGCATGAGATAAGGCATCAAGTTTCATCTGTGAGAACTCCCCCAACAGAATAGAGTGGTTGAAAGGAGAAATTAGATCATCAAAAATATGGCCAGAATGATTCTCTTAGAAAATACCTACTAGAGAAATTTTGGAAGAAGGTAGTATTGACATCGGTCTACATTTCTAAGAGGGCTCTATTGCGTTCTAAGGAAGGAAATACTTCATATGATATATGGTATGGAAGGGAGACAAAAATGAAATACTTTTGAATATTTGAAAGTAATTGATTTATCCTTAACAACGAGAAACATAGGAAATTTGATTCACATGGAGATTAGGGAATATTCATTGGATACTCAAGAAAAAAAAAGTTTACAAATGCTTTAACAAAAGGGTGGGAATTGTAGTTGAGAGAAATGATGTCATTGTAGTGGAGAATGAAGAGACTATTCTACAGCACAGTGAACAATTTACAAATGAAAGAAATGAGGAAAAAAATTATGTTGGAAGAGTAGAAGTCACTGATGCCGATTCAGAAGAAGATACTGAGGATGATCATGAAGAAGAAAAATCTGTATCTGCACAGAAGCCAAGGAGTCGAGCAGAAATTGATTGGAAAAATATCATTGGTGATCAGTCAGCTCCAGTTCAGACAAGAAGAATGAAATCTCTGTAGAAGAAAAAATTCTTATCTCAGGTAGATCCTAAATTTTTTACAGATACAGTTGAAGATAAAAACTGGGTTCAGGCTATGAATGAAGAGATAGATCAAATTGAGAAGAATCAGACATGGGAGATTGTTTCGAGGCCAGCTGATAAGAATGTCATGAGAACTAAATTGTTCTTTAAAATCAAGATAAATGAGGATGGAATCTTAATTCAAAACAAATCATGATTAGTGTGAAAATGATACTCCCAGATGGAAGTTATAGATGTCGATGAGACATTTACATTAGTTGCATTGCTGGAGACATTCAGATTATTCATATCCATTGCAGTGCAACAAAAGTTCAAAGTGTTCTAGATGGATGTCAAATATACTTTCTTGAATGGTATTCAAGAGAAAGAATTGTACATCAACCAGCCAGATGTTTTCTCATTCATGAGGATGAGAACTATGTTTGTCAGTTGAAGAAGGTGTTATATGGGCTGAAAAAAGCACCAAGAGCATGGTACTTAAGGCTTGATTAGTATTTGAAGAAACATGGTTTCCAATGTGGTGGATTTTATTACAATATATATTTCAACAAAAATAGTAATCAAAGGATGACGATGCTAGTTTATGTCAATGACATAATATTTGGTGGATCAGATGAACCACAGTGCAGATAGTTTTTTGAATTCATGAAACATGATTTCGAAATGACTATGATTGGTGAGCTTTCATTCTTCCTTGGTTTACAGGTGACACAAAGAATTAATGTCACATTCATTTCTCAATACAAATATAACAAAGAGGTTCTGAGAAGTTTTGTAATGGAAAATTCCAAGGAGATGAAGACTCTGGTTGCTACCTGGATGAAATTATCAAAAGATGATAATGGAATGGAAGTTAATATCTCAGAATAGAGGCAGATTATTGGGAGTTTACTGTACCTGACAGCGATAAGACCTAATATTGTTTTCTCCACATGCCAATTAGTGAGATATCAAAGTAATCCCAAAGAAATACACATGATTAAAGTAAATAAAGTATAATTCAGTATATCAAGGGCATGGTGGATTTCGTCTTGATATATAATGATAAATCCCAGTCAGACTTATTGGGATATACTGATGTTGATTGGACCAGTTCAGTGGATGATAGGAAATCAACGTTAGGAGGTTCTTCCTATCTTAGTGGATTTTCTATTTCTTGGATAAGAAAGAACCAAGATTTCATTTCATTATGCACTATAGAAGCTGAGTATATTGTGGTCGCTCAAGCATCCGCACAGATATTACAGATGATGCACCAGATTGATAATATGGGAGTTGAAGTGAAGTCTCCAATCATAATTCATTGTGATAACTCAAGTGCTATAAATCTCAGCAAAAATCATGTCCATCACTCGAGGACAAATCACATTGAGATAAAGTATCATTTTATCAAGGAGATGGTTGAGCAGGGAATCGTGATGTTGGAGTATGTGCCTACAATACTACAAGTTGCAGACATTCTAACAAAGGCCTTACCAAAGTAATATTTTGAGAAAGATCTATTGTATCTAGGAATACATTTGACCCCCCCCCACCCGCACTTGAAAAAGTGTGGATGTGGAACCCCCATCCTCCTCTCCCCGAGGTGTGGTATGTTTTTCTCTACTGTGTTAATCTATGTTTTTTCCAATGATTCATACCACAAAGTAGTGACCTTTGGGTTCATTGACAAAGGGGGAGAAATAGTGACTCCTTGGGGAGAAACTATGGCTATGGAATGGAGAAAATGTCTTAGGTTAAGACACGGGGAGAAGCGGATAGGTGGAGAAACGAGATAGGGGGAGAGAAATGAGATAGGGGGAGAGTTTGTTTTTAAATATGATGATGCTAGAAGTGATCAATCAAAGAATAGATATCACAACAATTAAGGATCGTGATAAAAGTATAAGAGTGGCATTGGAATGGTCTTTGTGGGTCTCCAGTGATCAAAAATTGGTATCAGTTTGGAAATTGGAATCATGTTGGTATCGACAATTGGTGGTTGACATGAAGTGAATCATTGATGAAAGTTTCATACTACTATTGTTTCTCTCACCGAGCATTGCTCATGTGGGATTAGAGTATGTGGTGAGTGAATATTTTGTCGCTTTATGAATCGCAAGAGGTGAAGGCTGGGTTTTGATGGAAGGAGCATTATAGAGGTATCAAAGTGTAGATAATCATTATGAGAAGAGTTTTCAAAAAACCCAAAGGAGGATATTGTTGGGTAAAATCCCTCAATGTATCATTGCAACATTTTTGGGTTACCTGTGTTTGTTGACAATGCAGGTTTCCACTGTGAATTTTCGAGTTACAGATATGTTGTTAACATTCCATCTTGACAAAGAACTATGAGAAACAAACGGAAGATCTGGAGGTGGTACAAAAGAACCGATACAAGGTGGCATAGTTTTCCAGTGTCTGCCATGTTTTCAGGGTCCAAAATTTGGAGTTTAGTGAGCATCGTGAAATCTGGATTTTCTTGAAGATATCATCAAAATATGGCAAATGCACGTGTTTCATGAAGATAGGATTTATGGATTGGATTTCACGAAGACAATAAGAATGTTGGCAGTGTTCTTCACGATTACGATGAGCTTCGTGAATGGAGATGATGAAGGGAAATATAAGGGAACTTTGTGGTGTTGGCGCGAAGTAATTGATGGAACATTCTTCGATTACAATGAGCTTCATGGTCTGAAAATTTCTGTGGTTCTTTACAATATTGAGAGAATTTCGGCAGGAATTTCGGAGCTTCATGATTTGAGATGACGTGGAACTGACATCACATAAAAGGTTCGAGGCTTGATGAAATCACCTATAAATAGGTCTCGACTCCCTCGAGAGAAGTAAAGTGTTTTTTAAGAATTTTTTTGGCTCTCATCTCATGAAGGTGGTTTGCGAAGGCAGTGTGCTTCGCAAAAAGAAGGTGCTTCGCAGTGGCTAATCTAGTTTTGCGAAAGTTGTGTGTTTTTCATTGGCTCAGTGAGATTTGTGAAGGAAGTTTCTCTACGATGACTTGATCTCTGTGACAGCTTGAGCTCTTCGAAGGTGTGCACTTCTCAAAAACGCAGGATCTTCGTTAAGGCTTGTTTGAGCTTCATGAAATTTGGAGTTTCGTGGAGTAGGGTGATTAGTGAAGGTACTTCCCAAAGGTTGCTGCCCAGTGGTGAGGGGAAAAGGGTTATTCATCAGTGGACGAAAGTTGTACTTCAATAGACCATCTACATATAGTGGAGGATGCATTCATTATTGGTATTTAAGAGACCTATAGGTCTATAAATTGTTTTTGGATCTTTTGAAGAAGCAGTGAGCTCACATTTTTTGAGAGAGTAGTGAGTTGTCAAGTTTTGAGTTGTTGTAAACTAGGAGGGACAATAAATCTTCTTCGAACTTGTAAACAAAAGTTCTCTTATAGTGGAATTGGTACATCGGCATGCCACCGGTGTATGCTCCTTGGACGTAGCCCAGTGAGGGTGAACTAAGTAAAAAATTTTATGTCATGTGCATGCTTTATGGTTAATTCAAACTCTGCAACGAGAAGGAAAGAGAAGAGGGTTTTTTCTAACAAAAAAACAAGATCAAAAGGGACAGTTGTTTTAATTTTTCATACCCTGATTCACCCCCCCCCCCCCCTTCAGGGTATCTAGCTAAGTGGACCTAACAATTGGTTTCAATGGAAAAGATTGATATCAACGTTTCTCTCTCAAATGGAGGTCACCAATCACAATGGGAATCCGATCTTCGATTGGAACAATTTTCATATATGGAAGAATCATATGCATCACTACTTTCTATCCTTAGGAATGGATATGTTCAAATCAGCAATTCAGGGAATAAAAACCGATATTAATAGTGGTGCATTATCTAAAGTCGGGCGTAGATAATTGGATGCTGATGCCAAGGGAATTAATGATTTAGGGGGAGCCCAATCCAACAATATTTATATGAAGATGATTCCATGTAAAACATCAAATTCCATGTGTGAAAATCTATTGAATATATATGAAAGAGATATAATGGTCATCAAGTCAAAGATGTATGTGTTGTGGAACAAGTATGAAGATCTGAGAATGAACCCGAATGAGTCTATCGATGCATTATTTGATAGGGTAAATGTTTTAGTGGAATACATCCAAGGTCCTAGAGAATTTATTGAATACTTAAAAATTGTAAAGAACATCTTGAGGAAACATCCACTTCGGTTCAATCTGAAAGTTTCATTTTTGGAAGATAAAGACATGAAAGAGATTACATTGGATGACTTGCACAACACCCTTGTTGCATATGAAATGAGAAATATTGATAACAATGCTGTGGAAAAAGGTAAATCCGGAGAGGTGGCATTCAAGGCCATGAATAACATCACCATAGAAGATTCTCTTGAAGAAAAAGAGATATATGAGGGAATGTCATTCCTCTCCTCAAACAATAAAAGTGGAAAAGGAATTTTTTAAGGGAAGGTTCTACTTTCTTGTTTTCGGTGTGGAACGGTTGGAAATCTAGTGGAAAGGTTCCCCAAAAAGTTCCAAGAGGATGATGATTTTGATGAAATATAAATTTCCAAGAAGTCTCCAGCCTATGGGAAAGGCAAGAAACAGTTCATGAGAAATTTCTTTAAGAAGTAGAACAATATTTTAAAAGAATGTGAATGTTTAGAAGAGTTTGAGGATGGGAAAATTGACGAGATAGAGAACCATAGAGATTGTGGAGAAAATTCCATGGTGGTCGCTGTCGATAGTTCTCAGAAGAATAATGAAACCAAAGTTGATGAATATGAAGAATAAGTTGAGGGAAGAGTTGATATTCAATCTTAGCAAGAGGCTGATCTTGAGGGGATAGATGTTTGGAGAGCCAAAACAATGAAAGACTACAAAATTGTTCATGACGCCAAACTCTATATGTAGCTGCGAAGAAGAGAAGTCTGAGTTGATAGAATAAATTGAGAAACTCAAGTCCCCAGCACCAGAGGACTCTGAATCATTTAGTGAGTATAAAATAAAGATTGAATAAAAAATGGTTATAGATAGCTTGAATAACACAAGGAAAGATCAAATCAAGCATATTGAAGAACTTGAAGGAGAAGCTTTTAGTTTGAGAAAACAAGTTAGGGATCACGAAAAACTCTTTAATCCTACTAAGACAACAAGAATGCATATTACTCAGAAAACTGGGAAGATGAAAGTGGAGAATAGTGGTTCAACAGAAAGGAAGCATCAATTATGTTGAGATTCTAAGGCCAATGGGGGGATTGATCGGAAAAAAAAGCTGTGAAAATTGAAGTCAGACCGCAAGAACCCATTCCAATATTGAAGGTTGATTTGGGTATAAATCAGATTCAGAATATTTAGAGATCCCAAGGGGAAACTAATAGTGCTAAAGAGACACGAATGAATGCGCCTTATATCAGGTGTTATTGCTGTGTAAATATGGAATATTCACATTATGTGTGTTCCATGGACAATAGATATCGAAGGGCGCAAGAACATAGGTGGTAGCCAAATAGAGAATGGTTATCTAGAACATATTTTGAAGGACACTGTTTTTGGTGTGGAGGATTCAGGCACATGGCTAGGTACTGTACTTCAACTATACAGAGGAATGTGCCAAAGAAAAATCAAAATGTTCGCAAGAAATAGATCAATTAACCAACAGGTCTGTTGAGAACAAAAAATAGATTTACAGCTTTTCATGATGAAGTTGTTCTATCATAATCTAAGAAAGATCAGAAGTCTCAATCCAAGCAAAGTGTGAAGGAAAAAATTTGGGCAAAGAAGAAAAATGATGAGAAGGAAGTGGTGGAAGAAATTCCCCTTAAAGCATCAAATCAATCTGGTGTGTGGATCCTAGACAGTGGTTGCACATCTCACATGATAGGTAATAAGGATCTTGTTACAGGGGTAAAATATAAAAAAGAAAGAGTATTCAAGTTTGGAAACGATGACGGCCTGAAGATTATTGGCTCAGAAAAGGCAATGTTTGGGGGAAAAGAGATTAGATGTGCTGATGTCTTAGTAGTAGAAGTCCTCAGTCACAATTTACTCAGTGTGAGTCAACTATGTGACTCATGACATTCTATATGGTTTACTGAGAAGATGTGTATCATCAATGGAAGAGATGGGTAAGTGGTTATATAATGAAAAAGAAAAAATGAAAATCTTTACCAGGTAAGGGGAGAAGAAGATATGTTCTTTCTATCCAGAGATGAAGAAAACAAGTTGTGGCATAAACAACTTGGTCAACTATGTCAACCATCCCTGGAAGATCTGGTAATGTTTGATGTAGCAAGAGACCTCCCTAAGTTATCACATGATCGTACTCACGCGTGTGATGCATTCCAACAAGGTAAGGTCATCAGAAAGATGTATAATGTAATGAAAAAGAAGTCGACAAGAGTGATCAAATTGGTTCATACTGATGTTTTTAGGCCTATCACACCAAGAACAATTGATGGAAAAAGGTACTATATTCTTTTTATTAATTACTATAGCAGAATAGCATGGGTATTTGTTATTTCCCATAAGTATAATGTGTTCAGATTCTTAAAATAGTAACGGAGAGAGTACAAAAGGATGCTTGGATAGAAAATTATTAAGTTTCATACTGATAATGGTACGTAATTCACAAACAGTCAAGTGGAAGGCTATCTCGAGAAACATGGGATAATTCATCATGTTTCCTCGTTGAGAATTCCCCAACAAAATGGAGTGGTTGAAAGGAGAAATAGAATCATCAATAACATGGCTAGAACGATGCTCAGAGAAAAAGACCTACTAGAGAAATTTTGGAATGAGGTAGTATTGACATCAGTCTACATGTCTAACAAGGAACTATTGTGTTTGAAGGAAGGAAAAAATCCATATGAAATGTGGTATAGAAATAATCCAATAGTGATATACATTAAAATATTAAGAAGTAAGTGCTTTATCCTCAACAAGGAGAAACAAAGGAAATTTGAGTCACGTCGAGATGAGGGAATATTACTTGGCTACTCAAGAAAAAGAAAATCATGCAAATTTTTTAACAAAAGGATGAGAAAAGTAGTTGAAATAAATTATGTCACTATAGTGGAGAATGAAGAGAGTATTCAATAGCATAGAGAACAAATTCCTGATGAAAATGATGAGGAAAGTAACACAGGAGGAGTAGAAGTGGGTGATTCTAATTTCGAAGAAGATACAGATGATGATAATGAAGAATAAAAATATGTATCTGTACATAATCCAAGGAGTCAAGAAAAAATTGATAGGAAGAATATCATTGGTGATCAGTCAGCTCTATTTCATACAAGAAGAATAAAATCTCTTCAATATACATATTTCTTATCTCTGGTAGAGCCTAAATGTTTTCCTGATGCATCTGAAGATGAAAACTGGGTTCAGGCTATGAATGAAGAGCTGGATGAAATTGAGAAGAATCAGACATGGGGGATCATTTCGAGGCCAGATGATAAGAATATCATTGAAACTAAATGGGTCTTTCAGAACAATAAGAATGAAGATGGAATATTGATTCAAAATAAATCATGATTAGTGTGCAAAAGATACTCCAAGATAGAGGTTATTGATGACGATGAGAAATTTTCCCCGGTTTCAAGGTTGAAGACAATCAGATTATTCATATCCATTGTAGTGCAATGGAAGTTCAAAGTGTTCTAGATGGATGTCAAATTTGCATTATTGAATGGGATTATAGAGGAAGAAGTGTACATCAAGAAGCCAGATGGTTTTCTCATTCATGAGGATGAGAACAAGGTTTGTTGGCTAAAGAAGGCATTATATGAGTTGAAGCAAGCACTAATAGTATGGTACTCAAGGCTTGATCAGTATTTGAAGAAACATGGATTCCAGAGTGGTGGAGTTGATTACAATATCCATTTCAACAAAAACATTAATTAAAGGATGATGGTGTTGTTTTATGTCAATGACATAATATTTGGCAGATCAGATGAATCATATTGTAGACAGTTTTCTGAATTCATGAAACATGAGTTCGAAATGTCTATGATTGGTGAGCTGAAATTTTTCCTTAGTTTACAGGTGACACAAGGAAGGAATGGCACATTCATTTCTCAATGTAAATATGCCAAATAGTATCTGAGAAGATTTGTAATGGAAAATTACATGGAGAAGTAGACTTTGGTGGATACCCAGATGAAAAAATCAAAAGATGATAATGGAAAGGTAGTAAATATCATAGAATAAAGGCAGATTATTGGGATTTTACTATACCTGACAGCGACGAGACTTGATATTTTTTTCACCACATTCCAAGTAGCGTGATATCCATGTAATCACAAGGAAAGCCAAATGCTTGAAGTAAAAAATAATACTTTGGTATATCATTGGAATGATGGATTTCAGCTTGATATATGGTCACAAATCTCAGTCAGACTTATTGGGATATACGAATGCAGATTGTGATGGTTCAGTAGATGATAGGAACTCAATGTCAGGAGGTGATTTCTATCATGGTGGTCTGTGTATTTCTTAGCTAAGCAAGAAACAAGATTTCAATTCATTAGGAACCATAGAAGCTGATTATATTGCAGCCACTCAAGCTTGCGCATAGATATTATGGATAAAGAAATAGCTTGATGATATGGGATTTGAAGTGAAGCCTATGATTATAATTCATTTTGATAACTCATGTGAAATAAATCTCAGAAAAAATATGGTCCATCACTCTCGGACAAAGCACATTGAGATAAAGTATCATTTTATCAAGGAGAAGGTTAAGTAGGGAATCGTGAAGTTGGAGTATGTGCCTACAGAACTACAAGTTGCACACATTATGACAGAGGCCTTACTAGATGAAGCTTTTGAGAGACATCGACTGGCTCTGGGAGTCAAGTTGACCCACCGCACTTGAAAAATTATGGATGTGGGACCCCCATCCCCCTCTCCCCGACGTATGGTATGTTTTTCTCTACTATGTTATTCAGTTTTCTTTCCAATTTTTCATACCATAAAAGAGTGACCTTTGGTTTTTTTGGAAAAGGGGGAGAAATTGTGACTCTTAGTTGAGAAAATATGGCTAAGGAAGGGAGAAAATTTCTTAGGTTAAGAAAAGGGGAGAAGCCGATAGGTAGAGGAATGAGAAAGGGGAGAGAAATGAGATAGGGGGAGAGTTTGTTTTTAAATATGACGATTCTAGAATTATCAATCAAATCATAGATATCACGATAGTTGGGGATCATGATAAAAGCAGAAGAATGACATTGGAATGGTGTTTGTGGGATTCTAGTGATCAATAATTGGTATTAGTTTGGAAATTGGTATCAGTTTGGTATCGACAATTGGAGTCTAAAGTGAAGTGATTCAATGATGAAATTTTCATACTGATGTTGTTTCTCACACCAAACATTTCTCATGTGGGATTAGAGTATGCGGTGAGTTAATCTTTGGTCGATATCTGAATCACAAGAGGTGAAGGTTGGGTGTTAATGGATGGAGATTTAGAGAGGTATCAAAGTGTAGAGAACCACTATGAGAAGAGTTTTCAATAAACCCAAAGGGAGAGATTATTGGGAAAAAATCCCTCAAGGTATCATTACAGCATTTTTCGATTGCTTGTGTTTGTTGAAAATGAATTTCTCCATGGTGAATTGTCATTTTATAGAGCTGTTTTTAACAATCCATGTTGAAAAAGAACCATGATAAAGGAACGAAACATCTGGAGGTAGTAAAAAAGAACAGATACCAGGTGGCGTCGTTTTCCAGTGTTTTCCAAATTTTTGGTTTCCAAAATTTGGAGTTTGGTGAGCATCGCGAAATATGCATTTTCTTGAATATCTCATCAAAATATGTCAAAGACGTGAGTTTCATGACGATAGGCTTCATGGATTGGATTTCACAAAGACAAGAAGAATATTGATGGTGTTCTTCATGATTACGATGAGCTCCACGATTGGAAGAGATGATGGGAAATGTGAGGGATATTCGTGGCGGAGACGCGAATTAATTGAAATAATGATCTATGATTATGATGAGATCTGTGATCCAAAAATTGTCGTGGTACTTCACGATATTGAGAGAATTTCGGCAAGAATTTCAGAGCTTCGCGATTTGTGGTGATGTGGCACTAACATCGCACAGATTGTTTGAGGGTCGGTGGAATCGCCTAAAAATAAGCCTCAAACTCCTCGAGAGAAGATGAGAGTTTTCCAAGAAAGTTTTTTTTCTCTCGTATCGCGATGGTGGTTCACGAAGGCAGTGTGCTTCATGAAAAGAAGGAGCTTCATAACGGCTAATCTAGCTTCGAGAAATTTTTGTGCTCCACATTGGCTTAGTGAGATTTGTGAAAGAAGTCCCTATGTGATGACATGAACTCCACAATGGCCTAAGATCTACGAAGGTGTGAGCTTCGCGAAAAGTTAAGAGCTTTGTTATGGCTTGTTTGAGCTTCACGAAATTGGGAGAATCGCTTAGTAGGGTGCTTTGTGAAGGTACTTCCCAAAGGTTAGTGCCCCATGGTCCGGGGAAAAGGGGTATTCATCTGTGGAATAAATTTGGACTTAAATAGAGCATCTACATATAGTGGAGGATGCATTCATTAGTGGTAATGAAGAGTCCTAGAGGTCTATACTCTGTGAGTGGTTCTTCTAAAGAAGCAGTGAGCTTACTTCAGTTTAAAGAGCAGTGTGTTCTCAAATTGTGAGTGATTGTTAACCTAGAGGGAAAATGAGTCCACTAAGAAATTTTAAATAGCAGTGCGCTTATAGTGGAATTGGTACATTAGCACACTGCCGTTCTATACTCCTTGGACATATCCCAGGGAGGGTGAACCAAGTAAAAATTGATGTGTCTTGTACAGGATTTAAGGATTATTCATACTCTGCAACGAGAAGGAGAGAGAATAGGGTTTTTTTCTAATAGCAAAACATGACCAAAAGGTATAGTTGTTTTAATCTGTCATACCCAGATTCACCCCCCTCTTAGGGTATCTAGACTAGTGGACCTAACACCTCTCATGGGCCCATATTCCCAATGAGACAGACCTTCAAAGGTCTATATTCGAGATGAATCAACCATGGGCCTCCTCCATAGGTTCCTCAATTGGTGTAACCCCCATCAATTATAAACTATGTGGGACTTAATTCCTAACTAATCAGAATACATAAGAATCCTCCCTAGGTCTGAAACCTAACACATCAAATTCACCATAATAATCTCCTGAGCATATCCCCAGTGCGCTCAAATCTGAATCTGAGGTCCTTATTCGTTATTTCCTCATTCATTACCATTATTATTCAGACATATTCGAGATAAGATAATATCTCCACCTGTGAAGATACACTTCTTCTAGGTTCTTTAGGCCACCAGGACGTAAGTCCAAAATTGAACGTTGACTATTAACCTTCAACCTAGAAGTCCATGGCATGTGATGTTAATCTCCACCATCTGGTCCTTATCATATGACCATAAAAGGATTGATGTGTCCCATTATGTGGAAGCGAATAATGTCAGTTCGGATTCCTTTCATGTGGATATGTAGGACGCCCATTTTATAGGATCTATCCCAACATTAAAACATATCTTATATCCCTGGATGATGATAAGTTCTAGAGTGACGCACTTAATTTCTTAAAATCATTATCATAAAAATAAACATCCAAAGAAACTCTAATTCATCCATAAATGGTTACCATTGAGGGAGAATCTATGATACATGTGGATATATACATTTATTAAGAACACTTGATACATATAGATGATTATAAATTTCACGCATACCATTAATTTATTTTTATCCCCATGTTGATCTATGTAATACTTGGGAATGAATAAAGGATTTAAAAACATGTCTTAAATCTATAAAATAGTCCTAGATTAGGTAATAATACCTCCAAAAGGTTTTTATGGGCTTGAAATCTCATCCTCTCAACCAATTTTATTTCTTATGTATCATTAGTCATGTTCCCTCAATGATTTATTTCCTTTGAAAATTTTGTCCCTGAGTTATCATACGTGTCCATTAGGATTTTCCGACTCCCTGAACAAAACCTATTGGAGACCTTTCGAAATTGTTAAACCACACATGAATGATTTTGAAACATTAAACACCATAAAATTAGGACATTGAGTGTAATCAGTATGCCAACCATCTCCATCAAAAACAAAAATGGTGAACCCAACTTGAATACTTAACCAAGATAATAGTGAAACCCTCATGTTTGGCCCCATTCAAATTCAAAATGAAAGAGGTCTGAACAAGATGATCAATTATTCATACACTCATTTTTATTGATATTTCTTTGAGGGGGTTTTCTTATTGGTGTATTTCATATATATTACAGGTAATCTTATAATAACTCTATTTAGTCCAAATGGTGCATCAACAGTTTAAGCAGACATATGCATCAACTACTACCAAAGTTGAATCCTCAACCGAATAAAGGATTCTATCACTAAACCAATGTATTCAACGCATGGTTTCAAATGTATTTTTGTTGAAGTACTGCTAAAACGGTACTCTCCCAACCTTTGAGGTAGCCTGATAGGACCTCCAGCTTACGAAGCCCCACCAGTTATCCACACAATAACGGTTAGGGGTTTAGAAATAATCAACACTAATAGCCATATGAAACTATTTTGGGAGCCTATCCCAAGAACATAATAAAATGTTCCTCCCTAACCTTTGGGAGTCTGATGAAGTGGTCACTAGTGACTTAATCCTATAGATAAAAGGTTCATACCTAAGGGGTTGTGCTAGTACCCTCCATCACCCATATCATGCATCCCAATGTCATTTCCATGAAGTGGAAACTACCCCACATTCTTTGGTTCAATTTATCTAGACTTAGTCACCCATGTTGGTAAGCATGTGGTAGAAATCAAACAACCTGGGACAAACCATCATTCTCCTCCTAGTATAAGAATCCCTTTAGTCAAATACGGTTTCATGCCATGAGAAAATACAAATTCCTCTTAATGCATATGAATCCCATCAATCAAATACGATAGCACACCATGAGCAGATACTATTCCATTCTCATGAATATTAAGATCACTTGTCAAATACGAAGTCATGCCATGAGCATATGCCAATCTATTCTTGTGCATATGAAGCCTATTAGTCAAATATAAAAGCACACCATGATAATATTATAATTACTTGTCAGAAATATCACTCCCAACAGTCACATATAGTGGAAAAGGATCATACGAATATGGATTCTCGCATATATGAAGACTGTCAGTCAAATATGAAGGTACGCCATGAGCTGATGAAAATCCTTGCTCATACATATGAAGCTCGCCAGTCAAATACAGACACAACCCATGAGAAGATGAAAATCCTTGCTCAGGAATATCATGCACATTAGTTAAATATGGTAGAAAATGAGAAGATGAAAATCCCTTATTTCTCATACATAGATCTTCAGTCAAATACAATGGAAAATGAGTAGTTGTGAATCCCTGCTCTCACATATTATTTACAACTATCAATTGCATTGGTAAATGGAGACCATTGTTGAAATACCATGGATATGAACCAGGGGAAGATTCATATATTTTCACCAACATTGTAATGATTGTATATTCCAATTCTTGATAAGGAAATTTCTCAGCATTTTCTAAAAATGTTGTAAGGTAATACATCAATTGTTGAATACATCATGCAAACCTCCCAATGTGTAATATCATTAAAGGAAACAAATATAAGTTGGTACCATGACCCTACCTCCTCAAGTGGGGTGAATCATCCATAAAATGGGAGGGTCACTTTGGAGGATACATACAATCCTACTCCTATCTAGAAGGATCATTGGTAATATCCCATTATAAATGGGAAACTAGAATGGGAACAAAAACATATTCCAACCGGGGATTATCGGCCCATTTCTAGGTCCTCTCCAAGAAAGGCATATACCCTTATTGAAATTCCCAAAATGATTTTCCATGATCTGATAGCAACACAATAGTTTCCCAAACCCACTCTCATGTATTGGAACTACCATTCACTACACGTGATTAGAGTTTCCCATGGGAGTGCATTGAAAATGATATCCCACTTGAGGTAGTTCAATGTTTCACATTCTGAGGCCCTTGAGAGATGGGTCCAGTCATGCATGGCACCCAATCCATGATAGCTGACATTCCTTCTCAATAAAAATATGATCTGATTCAACAAACATCCTCCTAAACTCCATTGAAATATTTTCATATTGAGGAGATCCCTACTAGCCCAGTTGGTTATGAAAAAATAGTCTGAAATCTTCCAATTTGGGATGATCAAGTGGATGAATATATGGAAGAATAACAAAAGAATATGATAAGACAACTATCTAGGGATAATATAATTATCATGTTTTGTCCCACAGCTTCTTCATAGTTTGATGTTCCATATGTAATGTAAAAAAAATGATTACAAAACATTTGTCTGAACCTGTATAAAACTCTCTTCCAAACAAAGGTAATGTTCCTACCTTAAGATGTGTATGCAGACCACGTTAAAATATTGGAGGAGATTCTTGGTCAAATTTATTTGGTAGCCCTTCAAGTTTCATAGTGACCATGATCATAGAATGTGGGAAAGATCTCTAGCTGGCATGCCTCAATGAATTGCACAAGTTATGTCAACTAATCATCGATTCCCCGCCTTCTGTTCATATTAGATGGTGGGGAGAACATGGATGTTTTCATTTCACCCCAATAACTAGTCAATATACTCCAACAGATTTGAAAGCATTTAATTTCATTTCTCTAAGGTGACTAACATACAATACCCCCACTCAAGACAGATATTGAACTTAGAAGGAATCGGCCCCGAATAAGTCCCAAAATCATCAGGCCCAAGGAGGGAAAGATAACAAAAAGCTCATGAACTGGAAACCTAAGAATATTAAATTGGATTACTACATAAGGGAAGGAAATTAACATGCCCTACCAATTCCCTAGTATTTTTTAAATTAACATGTCAAACCTAAATTTCTCCCAGATCATTCCTGCACCTAGATGCACCAATCAGGAGAGAAATAGAATTATCAGTTACTGATGTAGTAAGGAATCATCCCCTTACCATAGGTATTAGTGCATTTTTTACACAGAATGACACTCCAAAGATGAACCATTCATCCCATTCCATGATGAAAGAATAATGGGAGAAACCCAAGCCCATAATACTGGGGGAATTTTTACCACAACACCACCGTTGACGCAAATCATCCATTTCCCATTGGGGGGAAATACTAAGAAATTAAGTCCCATAGATTATCCCATCTCACAACCCAAATCCCTCTTAAAATACATTGATTACAAGGTTTTTTTGTGGTTTCCTTAGAGTCAATCATCTCCAGGAAGCTCGAAGAGCATCTTGAAAATGGAGGAAGACGTCCACCAAAGGGTGGAAACGAACCTCCTATCATTTTATGGTTAATACGAATCGTAAAATGAATTATAATTCGATGAACGTCATGGGAGTAAATCTTATGTATGATGATAAATATAATTCCAATGTCAAGGAGTAAGGATATGATGATTCTACTTAAATGCAGTCCACAGTGATACAAATGAAGAAGTTTTTCATACCCAGATTCAGTGCCTTTCAATAAATTTGGGGATTCCTTCGACCAATCCATTACTACCTCCTTAGAAAATATATACCAAAGAAAAGGTTAAAAACATGGTCACGAAATGATTTCCACTAAATGTGGTTTCAAACATTAAACATGAATAATGGTTCACCTAGTAGGAGGAGAAAATGAAAGAGTTGAGGAGACTAAATACTGAATTGGTCGAAGGAATCATTCCTACTGGGTATGTCTCACGTACCGAGCCTCAAATCACACTTGTAAATGGTGTTCCTCAGTAATGAGGGATAATTATTGTGATTGAATATAAGATAAGACTACTTGTCAACATTTTTCATAGACTATTATTTCACTTGGAATCGAATATGGAAAGATTTCAAGAATCACCTCCCTTAGGGAAACAACCAGTAAAGATTTTGGAAAACCGCTAAAATATTTACCATGTTAGGTGTCATCCAAAAGTATTGTAAGATCCAAGGATTTATTCCATACCTTTTCCTCTCTGGTTAAACCTCCCGCTCAACCAAAAATTCATCAATGGCCTATCGACACCATCAAATAATTCATAGCTAGATTGGAATTTGTGGAGGAATAGTGTTCACCAGTACATCTATAATAGAATCCTTACCCTTAATAGGTGATTGACATCCTACAACCTCAAAATTTTGAGTCTTAAACTTACAATATTCAATGGATCAGGAGATCTAGAACAAAATTTGACACATTTTTTGTATTGTTGAGATCCCCTGATGGGAACCACTACAAAATGAGATTAAGTGAAACTTAGATGATTTTTAAAAACCTTTTAGGAGCCATCCTTCATACAGTACAGTAGTTTTCTAAATATATCTATCACAGGATGGGAAGACCTCCATCAGAATATCCTTTTCTAATTTATCTAAACACTACCAAATGAAATGATCATTAACCTCTCTAACTATAATAAATAACTACATGAGAGGGTCTCATTTTTTATTTATAGATGGAAGGGTTGACCTACTCTCAGCATCTATAGCTTCTAAAAGAATTTTACATTTCACATTGCATAAAAAACTTCATTAGGAGTTGTGAAAAACTCTCATCCTAGTCAGATATATGGGAGAGTTTCAAGATCTTGCCACAATTTCTCAAAGAATATAATATTATATACAACATAGTAAACTCAATTACTAAATGATTCCATTGGTCCAATTTAAAAGAGATAGAAATGTATAGGCTGCTTCTATCACACTTAATCCAACCATCACACCAAATATAGCTTGAAATCCCACACCATATTGTGTGGATCCTCTTAGGAATCAATAGAAATCTATTCTAATTAAATATAACGTGAGGGGGTGTATGAGAAATCAATTTGAGGAGAAAAATAATAAATTTTATTCATTCTGAGACAAGAATGCTTGTTGCTACTTTATAGTAGCTATGTAAAATGACTTATTCAATCTTTTAGAGCCCAAGAATCTTGAAAAAGTTCATATTGTTGTCCAAATAAATTACTTTCCCTTTCATCAGATTCTAGGGAACCTCATTCTAGAATGTTTCATTTTCAAATACATCCTATAAAATTGTATATTATGTGAATGTGAAGTTGGTGAATCCACTAGAACATGTAGTGTTTGTTTCTGCTACTACTCTGGAGGAATGAGTTGAGTGGAAAGAGGATTCTAGGACATAAACAAAAAAATTTAGATATTGGATAAAGAAAATTACAATCAACGGAACTCATGATATTCTCCAAGAACATTTGAAACAACCAATTATGAAACATGTCACTTCCACTATAGTACAGACAATTCCATTAGCATTGCGGCCCTATAGAAGACAGACGTTGAAAATTTATCTAGATAGAAGGGAGGGGGTCCAACACATTAATATTAACATGTTACAAGGAAAAAATTGTTTTTGAGTCTCCCATTTTATTCCACTAGTCTAAAATCAATGGGCCATGCCTTACCCAATGGTATCACAAGAAGTGGTTAGCTAGATATAACCCACATAAAATGACGAGTTAATATTCGGCTCTATTAATTTAATTTATTTAAGGGATCCCTTATCTGATTATAAGTTATTCTAGGAACTTGAGTTTCCCACACCCAATTAGAGAAATAGTGGAAGATTTCACAGGTGTCGAGGGAACAAGGGTAGACATAGTCACGAAAGAATCTAGAATTCTAGCTATGCCCATACTCAAGCTCTCAATGTTTGGAAACTCATGGAAGATCCCTTCAATGACTCCAATAGGAACTTGTAAATACCATGAGATGTCAAAACTCTCCTTGAACCATTAATTTTGCAGTATCAGTCAGAAGAGTAACATCTTTCCAATCACCCTCAAAAGGTAGGAAGACCTATTTGGCCCAACCCACCAAAAAATGGTGCACCCTCAATTCATGTTTCAAGGAACAATCCACTCTATGTCAAGAAATGAAGCCCATAAAGTGTCGTTTCAAGAGAATCCACATTCTTGGAAGCGTGGTACTTTTGGGGAGATTTATTACACCATAAAGAATTTATCCATGGTGTCAACTAGGTTATAAATTCTAGATTCCCTAATTATATCAAAATCTCTTAGGGAAGCACTCATAGAGGCTTTTCTAATCCCTAAGTATTTTTATGCTGAGGTCACTACTCTATGGTCTGTTGGAAAAATATCAATCATTAAGAATGCCACACGGTGATATCCTTTTCATATCAAGGTAAAGATTCCATTATATAGGGACACACTAGAACATTGTACATTTCTAGAAGGTTAAATGGTATGAATGTCTAATAGGATTTCATCAAAAATGGTTTAGGAGTTAATCTTACTTAAATATAGACACTTAACTGGTTAGGCTATTGAAAAGAAAATGTACTAACTTATTCGTTGACATTTCTAAGCTATGAAAAAAGAGATAAAATCCACTATTCCAAATAAATCTCTAGGATTAGTTTGTAGACCATGTGTCTAAATCAGAATTTTTAGTTGTCCGACATGATACGACCTTTAATGATTTTATAGGAGGGCCTTGGTTGCATCAGCATGTGGTGATCCCCCCATCATACCGTAAATGCATCATGTACTTTGTGAATTGAGAAATTAGGATGTTTAACACGAATAAGGCCATGTTCAAATCTTATTAGTCGCATTGTATTGATGAAGGATACTTTTAGAGGGAATAGAAGTGGCCCATGATTGACAGTGTTTCCTAGGACACAACCTCGAATGGTTTATAAATGACCATGGTCAACCCCTTCACGGAAATCAATGAACAATGTGTATTTACCATCATTTAGGTCAAGCACATGGGATTTAATTTAGACACACATTCAATAAACATCATGATATCAATCATGTAAACTAATCTCACAAGCAATGAAAATGATTTTGACTCTTCAAACCTTGGTAAAAGATTAGATGAAAATGCCCTAATTACAACCCCTAAGCCTCATGACATTACTACCACATAAACTAAGTCATAAAAGGATTTAATTTGACTAGGGGGAAGTTAATGTACACATACTCTATCCCTCTTATCTCCTCTTGAAAATCCAAGAAGCCCTGCATCATTAGTTGGGTCACAGAAAGACAATTCATCCTTCAGATGTAAAAACATTAACCATCTTCTATATTTGAATAATTCCCTTCATCATATTCTCCCCTTGATGGTAAAATTGAATATAATTAAGAGAACTATAAAGATAATGAATAATTGTAGGAGGAGGATGACCTCAGAAACACCCCTCTAGTATTAGAGGAGGGTGTCTCTACCATAATTATTGAACTCAGAGAAATAAATATAGGTATATAAAAGGACCAATACCTACTTTAACCACTGATACCATGTCTTATATATATCAATAGGTATATACCTCCTTTTTTAATAAAAATAAATATGTGTTTTCCTAGAACTACATGGGAATTCTGGGCCTTGATCCCATGGTGATGACTCACCATATAGTCCTACTAGAGGACCATTGGGGAAATAACTTAGCATAAAAAAGGACGCACCTGACTCATGCTTCAAAAATTGAAGCTGAAGCTGACAAGATCATTGGTTTAAACTTTACACAAGAGGTTTAATAACCAAAATTGATGTCCAATATAGTCCTCACTAGGAAAAAAATTGGAAAATCTATGCCTTTATTGATTTTAGATATCTTGATTGGAACTATCCTAAAGATGATTTCCCAATCCTGATCATAGAGATACTAATCGATATAATGACTATATATCAATCCCTCCCCTTCATGGATGGTTATTCTGGGTATAATAATATCTGAATGGCTTCATATGATTAGGAAAACACTGATTTTAGGTCCCCTTATAGAGTTTTTTTCTATTGGATAATTCCCTTTGGATTGAAAAATTTTGGTTCTACGTAACAGCATGCCATGAATTGCATATTTGAACCCATATTGGGGAAGTTTTTCAAATTCTACATTGATGATTTCATGGTTAAATATCAACAATGTTCAAACCACATAGCTAATCTTGAAACCGTTTTCAAAAAGTTATGACAAAAAATTATGAAAATGAACCCCTTGAAATGTGATTCTAGCATTACCTCAAGGAAATCTCTTCGACTCAATGAATTCCATTGTGGAATCAAAGTTTAACTTGAGAAAAAAAGTCTATCCTTGGAATATCACCTCTTAAAAACATCAAGGAGTTGATATGATTTCAATGGAACAAAGCCTATGTTTGGAAGTTTATAGACAACCTTACATGAAAATGTTTTACCTTCACTAGGTTGATAAAAAAGGGGGTTACATATCAGTGGAATGATGACTTTTAGGAATAATTATAAAATTTTAAGAAATATCACTTGGTCCCACCAGTTTTGATACTTCCTAATGGGGTAAGATCAATCATTTTATATATGACATCCCTGGAGTGGTTATTGGGTACCTTCCTTGGCTAAAATAATTATGTCAGAAGCAATTTTTTTAATTATCTTAGTTGAACCATGCTTGTTGTTGAGACTCATTATTCAAATATAGATGGGAACACTCTAGAAATAATCATTTCAATTTAGAAAATGAGGAAATACTTATAGAATCATGATATCCACCTATTCTCTCATAGATACCTAGTCAAATACATTTGAAGTCGTCTAATTTTGACTAGATTTCTATCAAGGTGGGTGGTGATCCTGAAATAGTTTGACATCCAGTTCATGCCTTAAAATTCTATAAAAGGATTGGAATTATAAAAAAATTTGTCTGAACATCTTTTGATAGAAATTACATCATTAGATAATCAACTACCTGATGAAAAAATCAAATCGATTAAAGAGGGAACCTCGACATCATAAATTTATTTTGACCATCCATCTATAAGACCAATAGGGAAGAGTATGGAGTACCCCATGACAAAAAAGGTTGGGTTCTGAGTCATGATTATTTCTCTAGAAAAGGAATTTATTCCTTACTTTTTCTGACATTTAGAAGGCTACATGAACAATGATGTAGAATACCTATCTCTCATTTTAGGGAAATAGCTTACACTTTAGGTTAAACTAAATCACATGACGATAAAGATAGATTTAGAATTGATTATCAAGAAATTTAGCAGTGATTATACAATAAAATGGAAGATCAAAAATCCATTTTAGACTATCTATAAGGACTAATAGTGTAATTCCCTTTATATTTGACAACGACTCATGTCCCATGCATGTAAAATACTCTGTCAGAAACCATAGAAAATGTATCCACAACTCTATTAGATCCATACCAAGATGAAATATTCATAATCATTATAGCTCACTAGATTGTCTCACATTTTGTTCAAGTCATTAGGGAATGGATCAATGAATTTAGTCCCGTATAACCATATTTTTTTTACCATTATTTGGATGATACCCATTTTGGAGTTCCATCAAAATGGAGTACTCTCATAAAAATGAGTTGGGAAAGATCGAACCTGAAGATGAGAAATTAACATTAATCTATATAATGGTAGAAATCATTATAATATCCTCTATACAAGGGTCCTTTATGAGATTTCTATCAGGTTCATAGATTGAGGAGATACTGTCACTATCCGAAAATAATTTCACCTCAGATTCTACTATTATCATCAATGAGGATTCAAGATTTCCCATAAAATCTAGAGGCTTTGGTACTACTAACCCATTGTGATGTAGAATTTATCAAAAATCAACAAAAAGTGACATTCCTGGTGAATACATGACGAATTTATTTATCAACCCCTATAGTTGGTTCATACATCCAAATACCCCTATAAATATTTTATAAGGGGAATGGATATTCTAGGACCATATCCTTTTACCACAACCAATCAGTTAAAATATATTTTCCCCATGACTAACTTATTCTCTAAGTGGGAAGAAGAAGTACCCCTTAAAGAGGTTGGGTCAATGAATATTGATAGATTTGTAAAATCTAACATCATTAATAGATTTAGAGTCCCTTTTAAAATATTGATAGTTAGCGTCACCAACTTCTGTTATGCTGAGTTGGTGAAGATATATTTAAAGTATAATATAAAATCCAACCATTTTCTCTATTATCATGCATTTTCTAATTAAACAATAATGGAACTCAACAAGACCCTATAAAATATACCCCAAAATATGGTAGATAAGGATCAAAAGTCATGGAAAGATAAGATTTGACGTTCCTTGTGGTCTTACCAGAACACAACCTACACCACCACACAGATGACCCCATACTCATTGGTATATGGGACAGTGGTGTTACTTCCCATCAAAGTTCAATTTCCTTTGCTTTGCGCTACCATCTGCGAGTACCTATCCACAAATAAGTAGTCCTAGAAATGACTGGATGAGTTAGAGAAACTTGATGAGAAAATATTTCATACCTTTCATCATTTAAAAGTGCACCAAAATCATATTTCATGAGACTTTAATGAAAAAAAATATCTCATATAATCATTCCTTGAAGGATAGATGGGGTTGGTTATAAGGAATCCAATGATACCTAGGAAGAAACCTAAAAAACCGGAACCAAATTGGGAGGGACCTTATTCCATACACAAGTTCGAATGTAAATGAGTTTATTCTTTGATCTCGAAAGATGAAAAACGTACCACAACTCCAATAAATGAAATATTCCTAAAGAAATAATTCATGTAATCACAGGATTAGTTCAAGATGTAAGACATTAAACTATGTATCATGTTATCCATGTTACAAGCTAATAAAATTCATGAAAACCATGTCCTTGGTGTATAAAACTAAAATAAATATAATCCTCATCCTCACTGTTTACCAAAAAATTATAAAACTAATGTTCTCGTCATATGAAACTAATATGATCATGTATCTAGGACTATGTAAGGTCTTCTTTGTATAAAAATGAGATGTGCAGAAACACCAAGATTATATATCTTATACCACCCACCACATGATACATAATACCCCTATCTTTTCCCCAATTACCTCCATGTCATGAGGATCATTTTCCATTCCATTTTACTCACACTAATCTCAGCTTGCATGAGATTATGAATTTTGGTATGGGCTCCATCCACATGATTGAGACATATCATCTCATGATAAGGTAGGAATGGTCCTCGATGCAAGACCTAAAAAGGAACACATTGTTTCCTTTTTTAACAGTGTTAAACTACATAGTTGATGTCCATTGAATAACCTTAAACTACGCAATATATTAGACCACACCCGAGAGTGAAACTACCCGTGGTGTTTGACTTCCACCACACCTATATTCAAGAAATATGTGTGTTATGATTCATTTCATCCAAGGATACGCAGTGACACTTATACCTTTTCATTAGGCCTGACCATAAATTTTCCCCTATTCATAAGATGGTATCCACTATCCTTTGGCCTCTAAGATGATCTTCGTCTCAGGTTTTATTCTTTATGGTCTAAAAATCATCTTTCCCATAGCAATGAGTCCTCTTAGTATGACCTAAAACTATAAGAAACCATCTTCCTAGACACATGAGGTAAACATATTGAGTCTACATCCTTGTTGTATGATGTAAAACGACACAACATTCCCATCCATTCTTGACTAGATCACAACCTTGGGTGTTGTTCTCTAACCATAACAAGTAAATAGAATGGTGCCCCCTCTCTATATAGGGGTCAGACCTACGCATAGAGATTTCACTCAAAAAATATGTTTGGATTGATTCCTATTATAATTAGATATGTAGTGATGCCAAGATTTATAATATTGGGGCCAGCCATAATGAAATATGTGGATAATTACCCCCTCTATATGGGTTAGACCTATGTTAATAGTTACCCATTTAGAACTATATATGGCATGATTCTATTCTTCATAGGATACATAGAGACACCGGGGGCCCATGCTTTGGGACCATCCCCATCATCAACTTGTCCTGAATTTATTTCTCTACGGTTTCAAGACTATATCCCCTATGCAATATGTCTCAAGATCTTGTGGTGTGAATGGTCCCCCAAGACCTCCATTCACATCAGTTCATCACTTAGTAGCCATGCATGCCCCTTAAAGACAATTTCAAACCATCCAGGTCAAAGCTATGAAATGATAAATTATAGCATTGCCCCGTTGAAAATTAGATATTCCAAATGCAACTCATCAGGAGAGGAGTCAATAACAACATCCTCAGAATGTGATAATAAAGAGTATCCTTAACTAATTTCATAAATACATGATTCCCCACAAGAGGTGTGGGATACCTTAATGTCCTTTCTAGAGGGGATAACCCCATTCCTAGCATCAGTCTAATTCCATGACTTTTTCAAGAACTACATGTGGCTTTATTCCTGTTATCATAAAATTTGTATTGGTGCCTATTTCCCCAATCCGGGGTCCATCCATAGCAAAATAAAATGATAATTCGCCCTCCCAATGAATGGGTTAAACATAAATAGGTGACTCTTAAAGAACTATGTACAAATGAATTATCACTATTTTGAGTTATGTAATGACAATTGTATCTCACATCCTAATCAATCTACCAAAAAATCATATATCATTATTTTTATCATCTTTTTTTGGTGGATTAAACCTTTTCTACTCTTTGATTCTCAAACTGATCATATATCACATGGGATTCAGAGTTTCATTAAGGGATTCCCTCCATAATCATGGTATATCAATTCACATTAGTATTACTATATTCATGGTCTCATGACCATAAAAAGAACACCATATTTCCTTGTTGTGTGATGTTAAACTACACAATTGACACAAGTTCAAGAACTATGTAAGGATCAATCCATGTCCGCATAGGCTACACAGTGACACCTAAATCTTTTAACATTTGTCCCATAGCAATATTTCATTTTCATGTTGGGAAACACATGTCTTTATCTCATAATGTTAAACTACATTGTTCCGTAAGAACTTCATGTGATTTGATTCTCAATTTAACAGGATATGTATTGACACTTAGACCTCATTTCATAGTTCTCTCCATAGGGAAAAGAAGAAAAATCCACCTCCCCCAAATCCAAAAAATTATTTATAAAGGAGGCCTTAATTTGGGTTCCCTAATTCAGGGGTCCATCATGGAAACAAAAAAATGTCATCTCCAATATATGATTTATATCTATATAGGGAACTTCATTCTCCATGGCCAATGGAATTATTAATATTTCTCACATAATCTAGAAAATCCCTTCAACTTATCATACTCTATGTCATGGTAAATTTCTGAACTCTATAATATTTCACTATACATCGGTAATAGGGAAGGTCTGTGTCCTAAGGAAAACTTTTTTTACTATGAATAAAAAGACCCAGTTGTTTTTCCATAAATCACCCACAAAACTGAATTTAAACGAGAGAAAAATTCATTTCTGGAAGATACCTCTTATATATCCTTAATCCCAAATGTAATTTTCACCAAATCATTTCTCCTGATTTAATAACCTTTAGATTCCTAGTTTTCATTTTCACTCTTCACATATGGGGCACGTCAAAACATCTAAGATTTATTAGCCTTATATTACTCATCATTTCCATAATTTAAGGTCCTACATGGATGACCTAAAACAGCAAGGCATCATGTCATCCTAGTCATATGAAATTAAAATAAACATCAAATTCTCATGCACATGACATTTAAATGTGGTCATAGCCTATGTACCATGAATGGGGTTCCCTGAATAACCTGCTCAAGAAGCCTCATATCACAAATGTGAGATACCTCTTGAAAGGTTATCCCTCAAATACCAAAATAGAATTTATGGAGACTTATGCCTCCTTTTTCATGATGAGTAACCTTCATTCATGCTGCATGGTATTAAAGTATATGGTTGATATCATCACTGCATGACACTAAATTTCATGATTTCCTATAACTAAATTTATATTCATTCATGTTGTCATACGATATTCAGTGACGCTCGAACCTCTATTCTTGGGACCAGTAATGACATTAAATGAAATATGTACCCCTTCCCTATCTATGGATTATACATTCACTGGGATGGTTCCCACTAGATCTACATATTGATTTATTCTCGCATTGATGAGATATATAGTAACACCTAGATACTATATCTCATCTCAACCATAACCACAAAAATCCATCCCTGTACTATGTATGAGATGGTTCTATATAGAAGGTTCTTTTATGGGTTCTCGCCTTGATTTTGAGCCCATGTTCGAAAACAAAATACAGTATATTCACACGAAAACATAGATCAACATGAGGGGAGTCATTCCTAGGACTACGCATGTCTTGATTCTTGATTTGGAGAGATACATTGTGATTCCCATACAACAATTATCATACCCAATCATAACAAACAAAAAAGAAAATCCACTTTTCCATTATATGTGATATACTTGCATCAGAAAATTATTTGTACATATTCTTAGGTAATTTTTATATGAGATTATCCTTCAATATTTAGGCTCATTCCTTACACAAATCATTATCAATTTCAAGGGAAATCTGAATCTCCCTAATCATTCTTTGGCCATTAGAAATGGATGTCATGTGTCCTGAGGAAACCTTTGTTTAACTATTCATGATATTCCCTAGATGGAATTGAATAAATTTCAAAACAAAGGACTATCAACAAAACTAAAATTAATTATCATGAGATACCTATTATATCTCTATAATCTCTAATGAAGTTTTCATCCTACGTCACCCTTTAGATTCAGAATCCTTTGTGTTTTAACTTACAATTACCCCCCTTTATGTAAGAATATGGCATAACATTCTTAGTCAAATAATTATTTAATGGTCAGATAAAAACCATCCAATCTATGATAAACGACCTTAAAATTATATACCCAAACATCATTTCCTTAAGACTTTAAAATACATGATACATCCTTTTCATTATATGTTAAAAATATGCGGTCCTTTTCCCATGACCTTAAACTACATTGTGATTCACCCTTCATTACACAATCCAAATTCATGTATGAGTGGTCTTTACCTTTTATGGACACTTTCAATACATATTACCACATCATTATTAGACAACTTCATTTAATGAACCACCATTCATGTTCATAAGAAATCAATGCCCTCAAAAACTATTTTTCCATTAGAAATGGAGGGTAAATGTCCTAAGGAAAACTTTTTTAAGCATGCATAATACTCCCCAATTTTATTTTCATGAATCTCCCAAACAAATTTCTATCAACGAAATACATTTTCATTCTCAAGAGTGACCTCTTCTACCTTTGTAATCCCCAACAACATCATCCTAGAAACTTCCATTCATATATTATATGTGGTTACTCATCACGTACTTGTCCCACATAATGTCTTAGATCCATAAATCACCAAATATTTACTCATAAACCCCCCTAAATATGTTAGGAAATTATTAGGGAATTATTTTTAGAAAATCCCTATTAGGGTTGTCACTCCAAAACTAATGGTAAAACTAGTTCCAACTAAAACATCATTTTCATTATTCCAACTTGTAAGACTCTAAACTACCCCTGAGAAGGGAAAAATTGCTCACCTGGTTGAAACCCCATAAAGGGATCCCTGGGAAAATGTTGAGCCCCAACTCACTAAGACTGTGATTTTCATGGTTTAGGAAAAAATTGAGCAGTAAATAGAAAATAGAAAAAAACTTATTTTTTTGAAAATCCACAATTGGAGGTCTATGAAAAGGTCAATTCACACTCACTAAGTCTATTACATAGTCAATTTAGGGAAAAAAGTATGGTGGTAAGTGTAAGAAAAAATAATTTTTTGTAGGGTGTCACTTGTAACCCTAGAAACAGTCAAACTATACTAACTAGGTTCCTTAACTCCTGAAAAAAATATTATCATTACATGATATTTCATCCAATAGAGCTAACTCTGGTATCACATTGTGGGTAATTACAAAACAACCCCTCCATGGTAAATTCCATGAAAGAGTTCATTTCAAATTGGTTAACCTATTCATGATTAATATTTTTATCTATTAATAAAAATATTTAGGTTATTTGGGATATAGTTTTTTTGATACATGAAAAGATATGATTGATTGGAACTGAAGGCTAAAATAATGGATCAGAATTAAAGAGATAACACATATCCATTTAATGGGGAACAAAGGAAGAGTATCCATATATTGGATTCACTCTATATCAGAAGGAAATTATAGTTACAAATCCTGCTATGTGTATTTACAAAGACGAATCATTTCCTGATGTGAATCCTATTTGACTTCGTGATGTTTGTAAAATATTGAAGTATCATCATTTTTACCATCCCACAGTGCCTCCACCCTCTTAGACACATCCAATCATACCTTCTCAGTCTCTTATTTTAACTATTTTGTTTCATCGATATGCACCTATGCATCATCAAATTATTTATTGATACACTCCTACTCCTGGATAAGCTACTAAAAATACTAAAAAAGACCCTCTAATGAGGCTTTCTTCTCTAAAAGTTTACCATGTTTCCTCACAGACACCCTCACATGCTTGGAGGCCTCATGGAGGAAAATATTCCGATCCACAGAATGATGAGACTTGGACTCTATAGAATAAAGACTAGAATGGATCATGCTATCCCTATCATGACAGGAAATCGCCTATTTTTTCACATCATGTATGGACTAATAATTAAACCACCCATACTAGAGAAACGAAAAAATGTGCTATAATTTAGGTAGATTCACTGAAATGTTTACCTAGTGATCATAGAAATTAGCTTCCAAATGCACTTCTATATAAATTGACAGGAAACACGATGGTTTTCAAGGGTCTCCAGATTTGATTTGTAATAACTATCATAGTGTGTAATATATTTACGAATTATTAGCACCACCAGAGTTGGAACAGACTCAGCACCTTCAGAAGGACTTGACTCTGTGACAGATGGCTCCTTTATGACATCATCATGTTGAGATGTCATAGAAGTGGATGCAGCTGTAGAAACTTGAGGAATTAATCCAAGAATTAGATGATCAAAATAATTCAACATATAAATTTAGAAATATAAGGGTATGGATAGAAGTATGGGTAACTTACCTTCTCTTTTCAAAGTGACAACATCCTCAATTTCCATTGTCTCACTGACTAGAAAAGCAGGTGTTGTGACCTCTGTTTGTAGTCCAACTTCAAGTTCTTCCAAGGATCCATATGCTATTTATGTATTCTTTTCAAGCCAATGATATCATGAAGGTTTCTCATGAATGAATATATTAAAATAATAATGATCATGAAACTTGGGGTGATAGTTGAGTCCATCATTACTTGAGCATGAGTTTATACCCCTCTCAAATCTGAACTCTCTATAAGAAAACGTTCAACACAATAATTTGGAACAACAACCACTCAAGTGTCCATTATAAATGGGTAAATGTTCATTTCATCAAGAGGGTTTCACCCTCTAGGGATCAGAACCTCTATGAAGTCTTCATCTAGTCATGGTTCCCCATCCTTCTCAAGTACTAACACTGATATTTCATTTTTCTGAAGAAGTATGGGATAAAGGTCTCGGGACAATCAATGTATTCTATATCACTAGAACTATTATAATACATATGGGGGTTAATTAATCCACACATGTAAATTAAAAACCTAATGGACAATAAAATAGATTCTCAAATCACAGTTTATCCTTGTTCGAAGACGTATCAGTAGATTTCATGCATCCCAACATTATTTTGGTGCTCCATGGGGATGGTCCCCTAGAGGGAATAATAAGAGGGACCAGGTGTTGTAATGATACTATAGGATATTAAAGAACTACCTAAATTTTCCCATCACACCAAGAGAACCTTCTTTAGTGTATTTAATTCCCAAAGAGATATTATCCCCAACAAAAGTACCCCTACTCTGTACTATATGGAAGGAATAGGTGATTGAATCTCCCTATATTATTATAAGTACAAGGATTGTGGATTTAGGATCACAATAATAATGAATGGATAATTTTATACAAATATCCACATTACATCTTCATAGGCATCTTTTCATTGTTCCATTTCTATCACAATATCATATACTCAATTAGAATAGTATATTCTTTCCTTGAGTGACTGAATATAGGTGTCTGTCCCTTCAAGATATATTCCCACTTCATTGGGATTCTATCAGAAATAGTTTCACTTTGGGGTGGTAATAATCCAAAATCCCATACAACCATTGTTATCAACCTAAATAGTTTCCTATATTTCTTCGACATATGCATACAGTCTCTAGGAATCACTTGATTTCCAACCTATGGAAAGGTTTTAGTTACATGAATGGATAACATTAGAGGATCCATCTGGGGATGTGGGGTAGGATCTAGCCACCAAAATTACATCCTTGGTGCCTCCTCTTCCCTAGGACCCCTAGGGTTGGTCACTTATGATTTCTCAGCTGAAAAGAATATATGAAGTCCCCAAGCACTATTGTGGAAAGGGGGTCATCATCATCATCCCCCTCAGATGTGAAACTATCATCTTCTTTACTCTGAAAATTAAGCATTAAAATCACCCACCAGGAATATTTACATCTATAATGTAGTGAATGAATAGATCCATAATAAACATGAAGATAGGATATCACCATATTAGGTGTATCAGTGTATGAGATACTTCAACGTGATGACATGTATCCATATATACATATGAAACCTCCTTCTCCTGAAGAATTCATCATAGATCTCTGATGGGAATGAAGTACCTCGAAGTATCCCAATGCCTCCACGATATTGGATAAAAAGCCTCCGGGTGGGTGGATACTGGAGATTTAGGTGCAAGGTCAGTCAACTGGGAGGTTTAACCCCATATTCTAAACATATTTATTTGGGGTTATGTAAATAGATATTTCCTCTACTAATTCCCATACTATGAATGCTCAGTTTCTTTCCCTTGATCACCCTCAGTCTCAGGAATCGATTCACCTTTTCCCAAAGGAACCTATTTTTCTAATTGGTCACTAGGGTAAGATCAAATCCTGGATTTGGCATATGATATTTTCATTGATGGATGAATAGCTATATAAGGTTAAAACCCAAACTGGAATTGTGTGTCTTCCCGAGTTATCATTATCCAAATATTAAAATCCACCATTAAGTATTTGTCTCAGAGCACACTATTGATGGTCGAGGGATGCCTCATATTGAAATAGTGGAAATGGTGTGAAAATATACATGGTGCATACCCCTCATGTATAATATCTACATTGATTATAGAAACGAAAACACAATATATCAAGTAAATGAGATTCCATCTCCTAGAATGATCCTCAAAGGCATCATTTATTAGTGTGGAAAGGGTTGATTTTGGTGTATATATAAATTGATCATGATAGTTGAACTGATCCATTATTTCATGATCCTACCAATATAGTTGGTTTGACCCACTTATACTCTAAATTTATGGTGAGAAACATTTTTTTGGGATCCATTTACTGTTGAAAAATCCATAACCTCTCATATGGGAAGTTACGTGTACCTGGATGACATGAAAGGGCCCACCAACCGATATGGTGACTTCCCCTCATTGATACATCCAAAAAATGGTATATAATTTCTAGAACTGGGATGGTAATATTAAATAAACTTTTAGTAGACAACTAAGTTGCCATTATAAAAATTTACTCTAACCCCGGTGCCAGATTCACGCATCGACAAGAACCAGCTATTGAGAAACATGGTGAGGAAGGCTGCCAATCAGAACATCCAATCAATTTTGGGGATGATCTTTCATCCCCACTCATTAAACAGACAATATTCAAGAATTGGCCAATATGAACCAATAAAAATTTTGGTATCAAGGGTTGGGAATATCATCAAACTTCCTGTACAAGTTTCCTAGCCGCATGGAATCATGAAAGCTTTAATCCAATCAGAAAATGGGACATACTACTTTGGATGAGGGTCACCCTTCATAAGTTCCTTTGAGATTTCAATATGATTCTTATAAAATAGTGGGGTCCTCTCCATGTCATCCCATGATATAGAGGGAGGTGGGAATTCATCATATATATTGCCCATGATATGTTCTCCTGATATCATTTAGACATCCAAAAGACTAATTCTATCCTCCCCATCCACCAGATTAAAGGGTTTAGTGTTCGAACTCCATGGGATAAGTATTTGTTGAATAACAATTTAGTTTTCATGAGAATAAGTATGTGACACCCAGGAATCCTCATACAAACCCATTAACTTCATATTTGTTTTAATTTTCTAAAGTTTATAGATGACCAAAAAATTCCACCCCCACTCCAGAATAAATGATACCCCTGGGTGAAGGTCCTATTTCAATTACCTCCCCAATTTCTCACATTCTGTGTCCTTTAGTGTAATGATTTTATATAAATGGAAATTGTCATCTTGTATCTAAATAGATTATTCTGGAAAAAAGGAGTGTAATTCAAAATAAATATGGTAGACATGGTTTCCCAAATGAATGATCCCATCGATGAGATATTAGTTCAGGGAATGTTTCTATTTTTTATTATTTGGGATATAGATTATTTTACTAGGTGTGGTGCTTGGATATATATATCTAATGGAATAAAAAATCTATAAAGATGTATCATATATGATATTAGTTATCCCCTTTTGGCATGTACTCATAAGTCTCACTAGATATCAGTGGAATGAGTTGTTATTGATTTTGTCATTTTTATTAATAGAATCAATCATATATATCCTCCTCTCATCATAAGCAGAGAGATCAACATCAGTTATGGAAATAAATTTTGAGGGATCCATCCATAATATTTTCTATATAAAAAATCATAAAATAAAGGGTTAATATATAAAAAAGAGGAAAATCATAATGTTACACAAAGAAAGAAACTTGTCCCACAAAGCATCCACTAGTGAAGCATCCACATGTGAATCATTTTACCCTAAAAAATACTCCCATGAACTAGGGATACATGAGGCATTTAGTATATGAGGTTCTTGGTCCATGAAACATCAATACACTATGATAATGATTTAATGACTCTGTGGGAGAGTACACATATCATTCACTAGTGACGACTTTGAGTTTGTGGAAAATTTGTCTAATAAGAAGGACTCTATGTGGGTATCATCAAACAATCGAGAGTTTTTATAGAACTTGGTTCATAAAGAGACTTGGTAAAACACAAATGAGATACTCCCCATTTTTATTAGCATGTTACCCTCTATATTTTCACATGCATACCACAAATTGGTTCAAAACAAGACCAATTTATTCATTGAAATAACCTTTTCTTCTTCCTGATCAGAGAAAATTCTAACGGGGATCATTTGATGGGTCTTGAAAACACTAAATGAAAGGAGAAAAGTGATCCCATGAATTAGGTAAAGGAAAAATAAACCTGAAGAAGTTTTTGAAGGAAAATGTTAAAGGATGAAAATCAATAAAGGAGGTGTAGTTCTGCATACAAAAAATCTCTATGCAGACCACCCCACCACACGATGTCCTACAAATGAAATTATATGTGATATTGTAGTATCCTCTGACACATGAAAAAGAAACTATAAGATTTTTAGGGGAAAATGTTCATTTAGTTTCCCCATAAATGGCCATCACCAGTAAACAATAACTCATTTGAGGTTGAGGAAACAAATTGTCCCCCATTAATGAAACAATTCGTGGGCCTAGGTTTCCTTCCTAGGCTCCAAAAAACAGAGGCCATGTGACCCACCATGGCCAGCCATACCAATATTCTATTGTATTTCTCCTCCATAAAAAACCCAAATATGTGATCCAAAAAGAGGGGAGATTCAGAGACATGGAGGGTTTGAAAATTGGAATAAAGTTCCATATCCCTCGATCTTGAGTCGATAAATATACCTCATAACATTAATGGGGAAAATTAATCTACTCAACCATCCACAAAACAAAATCCCGTTTAGAATTCCCTTCCATGAGCCATAACTGGATGACCTTTTTTTGGGTCCATCACCCCATTTAGCAAAAAGATACATGAAGGGATCCCTACCTCATATAGGAAGACACTACATGGGAGGAACGTGAGCCTATGTAGTTAATTTCTATGTGGGTAGATCTTAGGACCACGTAGTAAAGTGCTACATGGGATAAACCCTAGCTTGCATATCAATGTGCTACACATATGACACTCACATCCATGTAGTGAAGTTCTACAAGGAGTGAATACCATCCTGCATAGAAACACACTATATGGTTTGGGGCCTCCTAGGGTGTTCCTCCTTTCTACTCTCATGAACATTATACCCCACTAAGAACCCTCTGTGAACCACTCCATTAAAATCAGGCCGATTCCCCTCCCATAACCAGTCAATTTTTATGATCTAATTTTTTAAAAAATTAGTGTTTCCACTGAAGCGTACAAACTCGTGGTAAAAAATTTTATACTGATAACCTCTTAATAATTTAGATCCTCAAAATGCTATAAAGTGTTAATTCCTATGGTAATGAGGGTCCCGAACTAAGAAGAACTCACATGGATCTCCCCATTCTAGGCGGGAAGGGAGAGGATCAAACTTTCTTTTCCCTTTGAGGTGGAGTGTCTTATCCTCCTATATTCCCTAGGAACCAGTCATGGGAATCTCTCCTGGAGTAAGCTCCTAGCCTTTCATGCATATAGTTTTGCTTCTTCTCTTCTTTTCATACTGGGTCATAACCATGATTCATTTTGTCTATCCTTGTTACAAAAATAAGAGGGGATATTGGAACCTAAACATGCTTTCCATATCCTTTATGGTCCAATTTTCATCCACCAGTAGAAAAAAATAGGATTTTTTTGTTCATTAGATATTTGGATTTCTATTGTTTCTCACACTCAGCATGCCTCATGTATGTTTAGAGGCAGACAATGATCACAACAGCTGCATGATCCCAACCCATGGGCCTCATTCCAAGTGTAATCCCTAACCAAACACAGCCATTCTACTCACTATAATCCCTACCATGTCACCATACACCATTTAAATGGGACCCCTCCATAGGTTTTTTCTCCAACCAGACCTCTAAATAACCATGGGTCGAGTAATTCTTCAATGTTCTAGAAACATGGGCCTCATTTCAACTGTAATCCCCAACAAAACATGGACCTGCTACATTGTATAGTACCTAACCATTCAACCATAAAACCATTAAATGGGACTACTCCATTGTTTTATTCCCTAACCAAACCTTCAAATCACCCTAAGTCGAGACATTCCACATAGTTTCAGAAACATATGAATTCTATTTGGTAGAGGCCCTAACCATATCCAAACTCATATGGGCCTAATATATTGTATAATCCACAACCATACTCATTAAAATGGAAATCCACCTAGGTGTATGCCCTAAAACCATGTCATTATCCTCACAAGGGGCCATATTTTCTATGAGATAGGCTATAAAAGTGATATATTCATGATAAAGCAACTATGGGACTTCTGCATAAGTTATTCCATAGGTGTAATCCCCAGCTATTTCAAACTACATTGTATTTTATTACTGACCAATTTCAATATGTGGGAAGCCTCCCTAAGGTCAAATCCCAACACCATTAATTCTCCAAAATCTTCTTTGGGACATACCCCCAGCAGGGTCACATCTGACTCAGTGGGCCATATTCCTTCTAGAACCCTTTCATTACCATTTTTATTGGTCTATATTCTTGATGAGATAATATCTCCATATGAGATACTACAGTTATCCAAGTCCTTCGGTCCACCTAGGTATTAGTCCCACATCAATCATTGACTAAGAACCTTCATCCTAAGCATCATTTCCACAAGACATTAAACTTCACGGTCTATTCCTTATCACATGACCTTAACTGGTGTTATATGTCCCATTAAGTGGAACTAAACTAAGTGGGTTTTTATTCCTTTAATAATGATATATAATAATCCCATTTTATGATTTCGATCCCATTATAAAAATAGATCTTTTAACTGTGGATGATAATAAGTTATAGAGTTCCCCACTGTGTGGCTTAAAAACAATATCATGATCAAAATTGGAAAAATAATCTATAATTTATCCATAAATATATAATTTTAGTGGATAACCTTAGATACATAAGGATATATCCATTAATTAACATCGTTAGATACTTAAATCTGATTCTAAATTTTCTACATGCCAAAAATTGATTAATATCCCAAACTCTACCCATGTTATACTTGGGAATGAACAAAGGATTCATGAACATTTCTTAAATATATAAGATAGTCCCATAGAATGTAATAATTCCACACAAATGGGTCTGATGAGCTTGGCCTCCCATTCTCTCGAACAACATGAGTTTTTAAGTATCATTGGCCAGGTTCACCAATGAGCACCTACATTTGGAAATTTGGTCCACGAGTTATCACAGATGTAAGATCCATTAAGTGTTTCCGACTCTACGAACACAACTTATTGGAGACTTTTGGATATGGTGAACCCAATATGAAACATTATTCATCATTTAATCCCCCATAATCATGATGTTTATCATAATCAACATTAGACCCATCTCTATCCGAAACAAATATTTTAGATGAATATCCATTATATTACACAAACACATTCTAGGGGTTTTTCAAGTTATAATACCTTTGGAAACATGAATACATAAACAATTGGCCCATAAGTGAGCTACATCATCACCCAATATTATTTTCATAACTATAAACCATCTTATACATATCATACATAATACAATAAATCATAACATGGATAAAGGAAACATTAGAAAGGGTGAGATCAAATGCTTGGTAAGGGTAAATAAAGGAGATATCTACATATCATGAGTATAATAGTTTGATAATATGAGAATAACATTATAAAACCTTACCATTCATATTATATATAATTAACATGATCCATGTAATAAATCTTGGTAGTTCATACGATGTGAAACATAATTGAATCAATTAACATGAAAAATGAAAAATATAACATTGGAAAACTATATAGATTTTTGGAATACACATAAGAATAAAAAATAATTTATTTATTTATTCAATGGTAATTTCCAAGACTATCATAGAGGAAGTACTTCACTCCCAAAACAATCATAGTAGTCTAGGTTCACTACCAAGACTGTTGTAGCAGATAAATTCCCTTATTGAATTCGGTTCACTCACCATTCTAATACTATTTATCTCATGAGATATAAACCCTTAAACAATGAATTGTAGGGAGATATAGGTCTCAAAATACACATAAAAATAAAACAAATGTGTGAAACAATATTATTAAACATTCATCATATCAAAACCCATGAAAATAAATGAGTTTCAAAAATGCTGAATCATGTCATAACATATGGAAGAGAAACAGGTTTCATAATCATTTCATTATTTTATCATAGAATAATCTAAAAAAAAAGTAGCAGGTTTCATAATAATTTTATCATGGTACAACCTGTGCAAAATAAAATTTTTTCATAAAAATAATTTTAACATAAATATAAACTATAACAACCCTACTTTTATTACACACCTAAACATGATTTATCACATAAAACCTTCACATGATACAACATATAAGATCAAGAGGTCTAGTGTCTTTGGGTCTTAAGAGCATTACACAACCACTTAAAGCATAGTATTCAATGTCTTATTGAAAAATTCTTGTACATGACCACTACATTCCCTCGTACATAGCACTGCATGGGATAACCTGAGGATATGCATAAGAAAAGGGTGAAATATAAAGCCCGGTAAGGGAATAAACATAGAATAACATGAGGAATACAATATATATTAGACAATAGGAATATCAATAGATCTTAAGAGAAAAATTAACATAAATACATGATAAATCGTGACAATCATAACATTGAAATGTGGCAACAACACTTAACATGGAATTAGCATGAGCTAAGGCTCTCCGCACAAGGAGCATGATTAAACCCTCATTTTACATGAAACATGAGTAAACCCTCTTTAAACTTGAATTATCACGATTCAACACTCATTTCACATGAAGTATCATGATACTATACTTTACCTTGTATATTGGAGTGCTATCTAGGTTCACCCTTCATAATCATTTCATTTCGGGTATAAGTGTGCCACATAGATCATTCAACATGGATTCACTAACATCATAATTCATTCCATGAATAATAGATGTGGAATACATAAATTTAAATACTCAATCATGAATTAAATGTGAATAAAGGTTAACACACATGATAGAGGAGTGGGTATGGTATTCACTACACAATGATTTCGGAATGGAAATTTTGGTGTAATTTCGGCAGCATAACGACGTCAAATTGAAATTAGTAAAATGGGTTGATAAGAGTGAAAGGGGTATCTCAGAATTTATAAATTAAATGTATAGTAAGGGGATCATGGGACATAATATACCAACATATGTATTGGAATTTAGATTCATAACATAAAATAATTTCTTGAATGTAAATGAGGAGAGATAAATTCCTTACGGAATTTCAGCATAGTAACAGGTGTACGTGGAAGGAATTAATGAGAGATAAAGGGGTCTCCCATATTCAAAACATAAATATGATAGTATGGGAGAGGTGAAAAATCATACCCCACCATTTATAATTGAAAATAAAAGGGAATAACAATATTAAGAAACATGGATAAAAAGAGAATGGTAGGAATCCATTACTTGAAAGTGCGATCCCAAAGGCTTGGGGAAAGCTTGAGAGAGGCTTCTTGGGATCTTGGCACACCTTTGAAGGATTCTAGAGATATGATGGAAGAATTTGGCCGAGCTCAAAAGGATTTTAGTGAAGGGGATGTGGAAGCATGGGTGGTTTTATATAGGAAAGGAGAGGGAATTCTGTATTATTTATGTTTGGGATACCACACATTAAACTAATCAAAACCACAAACCAGAACATGTTTTTTGCCCCTTGATTTTTCCAAAGGGGAGTGAAAAATAGTATTTTATTAGTCAAATGGCCGAAATTCTAAAAATAACAGGGTTTCTTATGTGGAGGTGAGTCACACTCTCAAGGAAAACAGTTTAAAAAGAAAAAATGTTTTATAAGCCATGAAGGGTCCACTAAATCTTTGTAAAACAAAACTAACAAACCCAAAATCACATTATTTTAATGGTAAAATATATATTTGCTGAACATAATATTTATACAGTTTTATTACATCACTATTGGGTCATTATGATGTCATAAAACACATTACATATTGAAATGGTATTAAATTTTTCCCAAAAATTCGATTGTCTCAGAATATTTTTGAAAAATTCACCATTGGATAATTTCGACGTCCTAATTCAAAAAATAATATTCATTTTATCAAAAACAATTTCTAAATATGTTAATTTTTACTTTTAAAATAAAAGCCGACATTTATTGAAAATTCATGGGTTTTGATAAAAATAGCTTTCAAACCTTAATAAAAATTACAATTGCATTTATAAAATTATACGATAATTTATATTTAATAAAACGTAATATAATAATAATAATAATAATATTTTTTGAAATATTATTTAATTAAGAAATTCATTAATTCATCCAAATATATTTCGTAGTTTGAATATTAACTAGAAATATTATTTGTGCTTTAAAAACTATTTAAAAAGTAACCCTAATTAAAAAATGTATAATCTAAAAACAAGTATAATGTACATAATATTATCACAAGGGTATTGTTACCTAACCCTTTAAAACACCAGCATAAGACCTTAGGGTAATGTGCCCGATGATGAAAGACTCTAGGGGTGGATCAGATAACATTTCTCGATTGGTAATCTCTATCAACTTCCATTTCTCTTGTAGGTGGTTCCACTTGAGCTTAATATATTCATGCTCATCTTGGGCTTGGTCAAGAGAATAGCCCAATGACTCCCCCTCCTTTCTGAGATCCAATAAATGGGTTTTTTATAGAGAAAGTCTACTTGATGAGGCCATCGTTTCCTTTTTCTAAGTAAATTGGATTAGTTAAAGCCCTATATTTATACTTATCATGTGATCACTATTCAATATCTATATAAGAAATGGTCATAATTCGTAATGTTATTTTAAAATACAAAATCATATAACCAAATAATTGCATACGTTTTACATAAACATAAGAATACATTCAAATAGACCAAGAGGAATTTTTATTAATGAATATTTGGGTCGTTACTTAAACGGTCAAAAGAAAGAATAAATATGGTATAATTTCATTATATCCTTAGTTAATATTAAGAAAAAACAAATGATGTCATCATCTATGGAAAATATTTTTGAAAGAATCATTTGCAACATTTCTTGAGGAAACTAGCTTTTCCACTCTAAAATAAACTTTTTAAAACAAAAAACATTTCCAATATAAATTTATATTTAAATAAAACTGAAAATATATAAATCAAGGTTGAATGAAAATAATGTTCATGGTGGTGGTAAATTCCATTAATGGTGTACAATTTAGAAAAAATAATACTTGTATATTTTCAGTAATAGCCAAATGATCCTTGTTTGGAAAAAAAATAAAGATTACTTTCAAAAAAATATATAAAATTGTAAAACATGGGTAATAATTTATTTAATAAATCATTTATTAAATTTTGAAAAAATTGGGATTTTTTTTAAAAAAACATGGTTTTGGAATAAAAACATGTTTTTGATTAAAGAGAAAAATAAATATGATTTCCCTTGAAAATATTAATTTAAGCTCATGAGGGAATAAAATATAGTAAAATGAAGGGAAAATATGTTCTCATGAAATAAATATATTATAATAAAATTAATGGATTTTTTTTAAAGATAGATTATACTATTTCATCATGAAAATCATAATCACAAGTAATCCCAATAAATAATGAGATTGTAACATCCGGCCTTTCTCACTTTAGTATCTATTGAATCATCGGTCCCATTCAATAATAACATCAAATTAAAATTTTAATATCATTAAAATAAGGATATTTATGATATAAAATGTCATATAGGTAGTATACACACCTCATAGAATGATATTGGTGCATAACATAACTTATATCTCAATGAAGGCAATTTGAGACAAAAATATCTTACCATAAGTCTCGAAATCCTTCGTACACATTCAAAACTCTTGTATAATAAATATTATTTGATGATAAATATATTATATAAATATAAATAAATAAATATATATATATCAAATAATATATTATTTACATATGACCTTTTATTACTTGTGTATTAACAATTCCATGTTAAAGTCATGTTTCGAGCAATAACTAGTTTGTTTTTCATGTGAGTTTTGATTTTCTATTTTTGGACATCTTACATAGATCATGGATCCATAATATTAATAATTTTAAACATGATATAAAAATCTTATATATTAATAATTTATTTATTTTTAGTAATTTTGAAAATTTAGAGATAGAATGTGAAATACATTGTTCATAGAGACGGTACATTGTACGTACACATGAACGTTGTTTCCATTTTATCAAAATATTGAACAAATAAAGGTAAATATTATATTACGATTATAGAATAATTTTTATGTCATATATATAACATATTTCCACGATAGAATATTTATTACCTTCCAAGTATTGTGTGAATGAATTACATCGCTTCGAGAGGTAGTAGTATGTCATACACATGTGTGATGTTATAGTTTTAGTTTAGAATGGAAGGAAAGAAAGTGCATGTGAAATAATAATTTCTGAAGAATAATAAAATCATAAGTATCATATTTAAGAAATAAATACATCATTATATCTATCCATGAAATGTGGTGTTAGAAAACAAATAACATTGGTTCATGAGGCGACAATTCACTGTACACCTGAATGATAATTCCATATCCCATTTTATGGAAGCATAGATTAATAATGGTTATTGTATTAGAATAATAAAATATATGTATATGGGAGATAATATTTTTATTATATAATTATAATATAAAAATATTTTATGTATTAGGAAGAAGAAATAAAATATAAATTCTCATTGAAGAATGTTACCTCTTTTTAGGTAACCTCCTTATATTTTCACCAAAAGCCTTAATATGTTGGATTTATGATCAAAGTAAGACTACATTATTTATAGAATGGAATTAAGTAGGGGATTTTGTCATGTATTTTTTTAAACAAAATGGTTTTGAAAGTGTGAAGAGGATAGAAGAGGGGGTGTCCTTTTATAAGTGAGGTGAGTTACACACTTGCAATTTTTAAAAAGAAAAAGGTGTGGTGAAATTGTTTTCATGTAAAAAGGCTCCAAAATAAAACATTATCAATATTTATACTATATAAGTTATAAATATGGATATAAAATTGGTTTTTTAAAATTTTTTCATCAACCGTTACCCATATCATTTCAGTTCAACCACCCTAATAACTCAATTTTTCCCTTAACCGCAGTAAATAATATTTTAATATTTACTATTAATTATGGCCAAAACATAATTTCAAAATATTATAAAATATAAATTAATATTATAAAAAATTTATAATCCATTTTTAAAAATTCAATTCACTAAAGATTCAAATTTTAATTTAAAATAAAACTCTCAGACGTGATGATGAAGAAGTTTTCCAAAGAGAAAATATTCAGAAGTTTAAAAGGGATTTATATCAAAATTCAGTATAAAAATTATTAAAATAACATAAATTTTATCTATTGATATATATTTTTAACTATTTTGACTTTTAAACCCATTTTATTTAAATAAATTATCCTTATAGATTCTCTAATAAAAAATATAGTTTTCAATAAAAAAACTGTATTTTTCACTATGCATTGAAAAGATAATCTTTCCAAAACATTCCTAAAAATTAAGAAAAATATAATTATGATATTATTATTTAAAAATAATTTTATTTTATTAAATTATGTTTCTAAAAGTTTAGAAAATTAATTTTATTATTTTTCACAAAAACAAATAAAAAAACATATTTTTTGAGAAAATAGTGTTTTGCCACATAAATTGACTTTACCGAACATTAATAATTTTTTATCAATATTTTTTCATTATATAAAACAAGTTTAATTTATATTAAAATTTTGTTGTTACTATTAATTCTAGTAGGTTTAATTTCAAGTTAATAACCTTCATTTTTAAATAATAATATTAATATTTTTCCATGATTCATTGAAACTTAGTGTTGTCTATAGCGTAAGCTTCTGAATAAATTAAATTTATTCAAAAAAAAATCACAAAATCACCAGTTGTTACACTTTGAATTTACTGGTACCTATAGGTTTCCACCTCCACTTAACTGATATATTCTTAGGTCATGTTTTAAACTTTCCATATCCCAGCTATTCAAGAAGATTCAAATAGCCTCAATGTTACCCATTTGTTAATCCTAACCATTTTCAAAGAAGGATTATAATATCATATTATTGAACCCTTTAATCCTAAGTTATTCATATTCTGTGAAGACCTCGTTACCCAGAGATATTCATTCCTCTTAATGATGCATCTATGTCGCACGATGTTCAACTACACAACAACATCCTAATCGTATGACATTAAACTTCACGATAACATCATAGTCACATGAAATTAAACTACATGAAAACATCGTAGTAGAAAAATGTTGAGCTACATGAAAAAATGCTTGTCACATGATGTTAAAACTGCATGACTACATCTTAGTCACACTATATTAAACTACAAGACATATGGTCCATTCGTCTAGACCTAAAATTTCGTAGAGTGGGTCTTTCTATCCATGAATATGTGCTAGGGATGATTCTTTGAACTCCATAAAAGAATTAAATTTAGAAATATAATTTATCTATATATGATCCTAATCTATGTATATGACCCCTTCGTCATCCCTAATGTTGATATTTACTATGGGAAGAAAAAAACGATCCTCTCAAATGCATGAAAGTCATATCTACGCAGAGCGATATCCTTAAAAAATATGAATATGGACGGATTTTTTCCCTTACAATATTCATCGTTAAACCCATGGAATCCCAACCATAATATATTGATATGTCTATACTTAATGATTATCAATTCATATAGACTCTCCTCCCATACATATGAATCTGATCTACATACGGATTTTTTTTTCATAGGATAGATCTACGTAGGAATTGATCCAATATATGGCTACCCACCAATAATCCTTTTCATGGATAAAAGATTCCTCCCACATCTAAATAACCCCAACTAGTGAAAAATTTCCTTAATATCATCTTCCAAAATTTCATGTTGGTTTCAACATCCTAAATGTGTGATGTTAAAATTTCTAGGAAGACATCATTGTTCCATGATGTTAAACTAAACTATAAATATGTCCCCACTGCATGATATTGAACTATGAAAACCATAATCAATCATCACTCCTTATCAATATGACACTAGAACCTAACCCTGATTAATCATGGTTTGGAGTGCTTTCAACATCCTTTTGAGCACCTTAATCCATAAATCACAGTTCTTTTCGTGAGCACCTAAGGTTTCCTCAAACATTCTATGTCCCTTGGGAAGGAGAAAATATACATCTATTAGACCATGTAAGATATAGATCCTCATAATGTATTTAGACCCATAAACTAGAGTGATCTTGGTCATATAGTAAATTCCATATGATCCTTGTGATCCCTAACATCATATCAATGGTGATCATCACCATAGAGGGATTTATGATCATCCTCAACAGGATTGTTTTATATCATTATTCTTGACCTGAGAACCTTTATCCATGATATACAACATCCTCATTTCCTACTCCAAAGGATGATGGAGTACTATCAACCCTATAAATCCTAATCAATAAATTTTATAACACTCCCCAAATAATAGTTGCATGTGCATCATAACCTTAAACCTCATGAACATTGGTCAAAGTTATATGACCGTAAAAATTATCCTTTAATAGTCCAAATTGAATAGACCTAAACTAATAGTGAAAGAGACATAAAACATGTTTGGATGAAAATTCATAAAGGTGGATATGATATAAATTGAAGTCTATTCTCACTAAACACTTCATATCTATAATTTATGAAAATGTTATAATTTAAATAAAAAATGATAAAATCTCATAGGGCCCATGCGGTGGCCCTAGATAGAGAGTATTTATGCTCAATAGACACCAATGTTCATGGAAAAATTAAGAGAAATAGTTTATCACATACCCTCATCACGATAATGCATTCAGTATGTGGAGAAACAACTTTTATGGTGATTTAACCCTTCTTGAGTATTACATTTTCCAAAGACCACCTTCATATATTTTATTGGCTAATCTAATACAACCAATTCCTTGAGTTGATACATTTCTCCTGGGACCCCATCGCCTAGAGTCAAAACTATTAGTTCCCCCTATAGTTCATTTATAATAGGGATTGTCAAATCTAAAATTACCCCTCGATGACTATGGTGAATAACACAATTACAAAGAGCTTGTTCCTAGATAATGTTTGGTCCCAGAGGAAAGGCCCACTTTAAATCCATGATTTTTTTCCCTCACTATGTTTGATACCGGTTTCATCTATTACTAATGGTTGACCTCTACCCACTAACCTCTATTTTATGTTGACTTAAATATTCCTAGGTCATGATTTGCAATCCCCATAACCGGACTATTCATGCTTATTCCACAAACTTAATATTACATCAGTATGTATTGTACCTATTCTCATTATAGGAATGTGATATTTCATTATCAAAACATCTTAATATCCCTCACCTAATGACCCAAAACCACATGATATAGGGATAGGGCTTCACATCTATAAAGTAGAACTACCCTTAGGGTGTCAATAGATGGGATGATTTATAAGACCCAAAATAATATAGTCATATAGTCTAATATAAAAAACCCTAAAATATATCAACAGATAGTCCAAGCTAGAGGACAATCAACTAAAATAATTTTCTCACTTACTTAAACTTAAATAGCTAATTGAAAGACTCACAATTCTTTCCAATTTGATAACCCATAAATGGAATCCTAGTAAAAATAAGAGTCTCTTCTCAACGGATACTCACCCTATGTAGTCTATGAAACATTTATCTTCTATAAATCAGACAAGGCAGAAGAAAATTTAAGTTAAAAACAAGAAAATGGAATCCTATGAAAAAGATAATTCCATAACTGTTAGGCCTCTCCTCTAATTGATTAGAAAACATTAAGGGATAAAATTAATATAAACAAATCGTAAGGGGACCATTATCTATCCCTAGAAAAAATTAATCTACACTCTATTCATTACTAAAAACCTGGGTTTATCTAGTGCTTTAATAGTGCTAGCTAAAATCACTGTTAAATTCCCCCTTTGATTGCATTAAAAAAGGCAATGTTAAAGGGTCCATTTTTTAGCTCTTGTAAAAATATGTTGATTAATCCCCCTATCAGTGCTATTAAAAATGTTCTGATAAAGGGTAAATTTCAAAAAACATATTTCATCCAAAATAATATATTTTTATATTTTTATATTTTTATTGAGATTAATATATTATATATTCTACAAATATCTTTTTGGATAAGGATAAATAGGCATTTACACTAAATATAAATGATATTTAGAGAAAATGACTTGTAAAATTATTAAAAAATATATTTTTAATTAATAATTTTATAATTATTATCAAGTAAAATTAATTTCAAAACAATTTGAAGAACAAAATAAAAAAAAATTAATAGAGGATCTAAAATAAGTAGAAATTGTAACTCAAAAATCAAACTCACATAACTTTTGATCTAGTTGTCCATTTGGGCTCTACAATATATCAAATCTAATACTACAATGTTTTATATGCCATGTTGACCTGGGGGGACCCTTGACACTATTTTCTCAAGGTCAAAAGAGGCTTAAAAGGCCTCTAAAACTAATTTTTTGTTCAAGATTCCCCGATTGTTTAACATTCTATTGAATTTCTACCTCTTTTAAGGGGGTCGTATTATCTTTTTCTAGTGGGTACTGAATTTATTTACTAGTATTACATTCATATTGATATTTTTTTTAAATTTTTATCATTTCTCATAATATACTATTATTTATAATCAATTAAATAAAATTATAGACATATTATTTATATATTCACACATTCACACGTGCAAAAAAAACATATTTTATATACATATTTAAATATATATATACATATATATAAATATATAGATTAAAAAAATAAACAAAAAATAAATAAATATATTTTTGAATCGTAAAATGGAAGAAAAGAAAACTTAGCAGAGTGGAAAAGGTGTTGGGATATAAGATGGAGGTATCGGGTATGAAACTGGATGGAGGAAGGGGCGCACTTGGGTGGGTGGAATTATCTAATGTGTTGATAAAGGGGGTTGGAAGTACTGATAAAGGGGGTGGGAAGCACTAATAAAGGGGGTGGGAAGCGCAGAAAAATGGTGGGGTGGAAGTGGTTTGAATAACAAAAAAATCATCCCCCTTTATCAATGGGCCTTTATCAGTGATTTTTTAGCATTGTTAAAAGGGGCCTTTAACCACCCTTTTTTGTGTGTTATTAATTTCAACCATATGACATCACTCGTACTACCAGTTCCTTTAATGAGCTGATAACTCCCTTTTACTAGTGTTGTTAAAGGCCATATTCTTAGTAGGGATTTGTCTAGTGACTTAGAAAAACAATTAGAGGGTGCCTCTATTTCTTAGGACACATATAAGGGTACCTAGTCTTATCATATCATAAAACTGCCTGAGACTTGTTCAATCCTATATTAACTTAAACATCATAGATTTTACTACTCTCTATTTCCTGAAATGTATCATGGTAAATACATCTATGAAACATCTACATGGGAACATGGGTCCTTACCCATGCTTCTGTCATAAAGTGATGATATCCCCTTCCCAGCGTAAGAGTTATATCATATGTAGGATATTTAATCATATATTTCATTATAACTAAACCTATGTCCCTTATGCATGAACTTTATATACTAAGGATTCCATCTCAGAACTATTTATGACTTCATTCCCATTCCATTGAGATACCTAGGGACGTCCATGTTCCATACTTTGGATCTATCCACAAAATTATGTTCCATACCAATCCCTTTTCCATCTTGGAATCTAAACCAACTCTCTAATTCAGTATGGCCACACCATATGACAATATTCACACTATCATAAACTTAATAACATAAAAATATTACCCATCTTGTAAATCCATGGTATGTCCACTCTGAAAACCCATACACCTTGAGTTGAGATTATCCTCTTTTTAGTGCTCAAAATCCCCCAGTCAACATACTCCAGATGAATACAATCATATGGTTCAATATAAAAAATTTCGTATATACAAGTGGATGAAAAATTGATCTAATTTTACCTTATAATTGAATTCATTTCTTTCCGAATGTATCCAATTCCATTGGGGGGTCATTTTGTTGGCACCCAAAATTGTGCACCAGAAAATTTTATATCTGATTTTTGAGAAGTGTGAATCACATACAAAAAATGAAGATATTTTTTTTAAACAAAAGTTTTAGAAGTGAAATTTTGGGGATATGGATAGGTATTAACTATAATGAAACATATTATTTTCATTATGACTCAAATTTTAATTGTATTTTACTTGGATTTTAATTATATGTAATCCCTTGGCTGAAAATATTTTCCAGACAAGCTAACAAGTAATCCAACTCAACCAGGTCACATTGATGAGTCCCATAAACTACACCTAAGATCCATCATGAATATATGGAAAACTGGAGAGGTTTGGGTGAGCATAGCACTCTCTATGAGCGCACAAGGTGTGTTCAGGTGATACTTAAGTGGGTCTCAGAATCACATGGTGTGACTGGTGAGGGTGTGGGTAAATATGTTCCAGGTACCAAACCCCAATGAGAGCTTTAGGAATAGATGGAGTGATAAAAAAATTTACGTTATCTCCAACAAAGTAAAAATACTTTGTGCGATGAAACCCATGGCACTCATGGTTCCTCTTTAAAAAAATGTAAACAAAACAAAGGTTTCCCAATAAAATTTATTTGTGTCATATGATCACACCTATGAATCATCTTTAACTTCAAATTATCTATTGTACCCCCCAATTCCATTGGTTCAAGGTCGTGAGACACTGTAAATTTTCTTAACCACAACACCTAATTAGTCTAGGACCATCATCTTTGAATTCTTTCCCTTTAATGATTGTCATAAAAGCATGAAAAAACATACCCTCGGATTCATTGATCATGATACCAACATTTTGATGATCAAATATAAATAATTAAGACATGCCTGACATCTCTAATGAATATATGTAACTTTTTCTTTCATGAATATGACTCTTTAGAGAATAAAGATTTTCAAAAGGATATTGCATTATTCTACCATGAGAATTTATATAGGTAATGTGACTATTTGTCATAAAATCATCAATCTAGTCATTCATTTCATTTGAATCTATCACATGAATTATTAATAATTAAATAAAGGGTTCATATATTCATTGTATTCCAAGAAACCATTATATGAAGAAAATCACACAATTTTCATGAAGCCCTCTCAATAAGTATTATGTATCATGTGAAAAACATATCTATAAAGATATGGATGAATACTACATCCTTCACATGAAACTGATCATGTTATCATGAGATTCCCCACAAAGAAAAATGAAATCATAAGGGTCTCATAAAAAATAGTATATGTTTCCTTCATGAGAGGTTTCCACATCTTGCATTTTATTTTATTTTCTCACGTTAAGACTTAGTGTATTTTCTATAGATTGTCCATTTCTATACTATATGATCATAAAAAACCTCTAAATAAATCACACAAATCCCTCAGCCAATGTCCAGCAAGATATTTATGATCATCCAAATCTTATCATGTGAATCTATCATGTATTTCATGAACAAATGGTGATCATGAAAATATATTGAATATTTCATGTGAATCCTAGGAAGTATTCAAGAATTAGATCATGTGAAGCCTTTATCAAATCATGTTTTATAGGTCACGAGAATCTTCCCACTACTTCAAGTTGGTGCATGTGACATCATCATGATGAAAATAAGAACCATCTTTTGATGACATTTTTCTATATAAATCATTTATCCCCTTTATAAATGGAACATAAGATGAAAGGGTAGGGAGAAAAGGGGTTGAACAGGAGTGGAGAAGAGGAGGAGTGGGATCTTACCTTCGGAGAATATATCCAGGTAATCGCGAGACTCTAATTAAGATAACCCATCATGGTATTCCACCGTGAGACTTCATCACGTGATCACCTTAAAATCATGAAAATCCATGATTAAATAAAGATCATGTGGTCCCTCTATAATTATATGAATGCATATAGACTGTATTTATACCTCCTTATCATGAAATATTGGAATAATAAACCCTCAATCTTGTGATGTGTACATGTAACCCTAGATATGTCTTCCTTGACATGCAATTACCTCATGGTCTCTCAACCATGTAATTTGAATGTCCTATAACATGAACTCCATTTTCCATTCAAACCATAGAAGGTGATTCTCTAACATGGCCCTCTGCCATGCACCCATTCTGTCATGAAAATACTTTCCTATATGAAATCATTTATGAAATGGAATTACACGATATCATGAAACCTTAATGGTCTCAAGGAACAATCATGTGGTATCCCTCTATCATGTCTTCTTTGATCATTCAATGAACCTTGTACATGTCTTCCTTTTCATGTGGTATCCATTTGAAATGTCTTGTTTGACTATGAAAAGTTCTATGGACATTTCTTCCTTGATCATGTGAAAGGCCCAAGACTTGTTATTCTTGATCACATGTAATATTGGAAATTTCATCCTTTTCTTGTGGTATACCTTTGGCATATCTTCATTGATCATGAAAATTGTCATGTACATTTCAGCCTTGATCATGTGAAATGACCCATATATATCATCCTTAATCATATGTAAGGCCCTGAACATGTTATCTTTGATCATGTGAAGTACATTGGGCACTTCAAAATTATCATGTGAAGAACTTGACACATCTTAGGTAGACACTCATGTAAATTTATGCCATTTCAATTAGACACCATTGGAATTGTCAGGCAGACACCATAGACATGTCATCCTGATGCCCCAGGACTTTTTAACCTCTTCCACTAGAAACACTTAGACATACTCCATGTAAACCTCCATCCATTAGACATTGTTAAAGTACCCCCTTTGAAAGGGGAGTTTCCTTAATGGGTTTGGGTTAAGAACTCATGAATCCCCATTCATTGAAAGCTATCAAAAGAGAATCTGTGTCATACCAAGTGTATTTGATGGAAATTTCATTGTCAACAACTCTCTTAATACATTTGAGGATAATGAGAAAAATTGTCTCTTTATCCATTATAGGATAAAGAATGAATATATTTCTCTTCATACATGAGAGGATTAATAATGAATATGTGACATGGTATTCCACCTTGGTATAATTCCCTCCATGTTCAAAATACTCGTGCTCATAGGACCCAAATTCCCCTATGAGTCATCCCTCCTTCCTAATCCATCATCATATGAAAAATAAGTTCATAAATGCACCTCCACATATTTATAAGTCCCTAAATCTATTAAATATTGTATATAATAATAATACCTTTGAGTATAATCACCATTCCAGACATATTAGTGTGGTTCGATTCAACTGAACTATAAGGACTCTAATTACTTTTATACACAGAATACGAAGGACTCCTTCCTAAGGCCCGATTACCAATGAGAACCCACCTTAGTGTAAGTCCCTTGAAATATTAAACACACTAACACATGGGACCCAAACACTCCTATTAGACTATCATCCTTCCATTTCCAGCAGCGGACAAGAAGTGCGCTTATAAGTGCAAATCCTCTAAGTGTAATCCCCAACCATGCCCGCATACACCTTAGACCCATCAATAGGTTAAAGAAGATGGCTTTGATTTTTGTTATAAATAGCCTATATAGGACACCTCGCTAATTCATAATCTCCATACCAATTTCTCTATGATAATGGAAATTACACTACTCTATGGGAATCATTAATGTGTAATCCCCGTACAAATTTTACCTCATGCTTTGTGTCCAATATTATGTTGCCTCTTGTTTTTCACACTGATCTTGAATATCATGGGATTAGAGATCGATGATGATTATACTAATTTCATTATGGGGATGCATAAAGTGTGGGCCCTTTATTTGGATGTAATCCTTATTTCATCCCACCTTTACTCAATTGTTCATACTCCCCATGAGGCAATTTAGGGCAGCCTTACATGAATAAGTCCTACTCAATGCCTCTTTTATCACATTGTTTATGATGAAGATTCCCATAACCAAACTAATTGCACTCTTATTCCTACCTTAACAGGAAATTTAGGATGCCTCCTCAAGTCTCAAGACCTATATTTATGTCATTACCTCATGATTTTAAACTTCAAGTTATAATCCTTAAACTATGTCAAAAGAACTATGTGGGTTTAGATTCCTGATATCACATGATATGTAGGATTCCTCATAGAGGTTCAATCCTATATCTAAGACACCAATAACCTCCTAGGATGGGGATAAACTCTAGCGCTCTTCAACATGGATAGAAACTAGAGTATCATAAATATATGAGAGAATAACGAAGAACCTAGGGAACACATAGTTGTTCCTTCCAACACATGTTCTTGATCAAGTCATTGGAACAGGGAAAACCAATACCATGATAGGGATTGGTAAGGATTCATGAACATATCTTAAATCTTTAAGAGATTCCTAGAGTAGGAAATAATTCCCTCAAAAAGGGTGTAATGATCCCAAACTCTTTCCCTCTCTACTAATGTGTGTTCTTATGTATCATTGGATTTGAACCCCAAAATGACTTTTTTCCATTGAAAGAGGTTATGTTAATTATTATGGATATGGGAACTATTTGGTTTTTATATTAGAGATAAAATGGTAAAATAGACGAAAATGAATGTAAAACCACACTCAAGACCCCTCAATAAAACATTGGATGAAAACCAACCTTGTTTTGGGGAAACATGGTCAAGGAAGACTTCTTGTTCTGGATGTTTGATGTCCTCGAGAATGATTTTCTAGGTGGGATATTCCCTTAGGAAATTAGCTAGGTAATTCACTTTAACTTCCTTATGTTATCCAAATTCAATGTCATAATACTGAAGGATAACCACCAATCATTTAAAACACCTAGTTAGCTTAGGGAATCCCTGAATGCACTCTAGTGGATGGTGTCATGCTATATGTAAGGCATCATCTTTCTCACTACCAAGATAAGTGAAAGGTTATTATTATCGATATTAGAATATTGGGTCTCAATACAATACATCATTCGACTGATATAATATTTGTTATTTTCATTCTTAATATCATGTTTCTATTCGAGGAGAGAATCATGTGATCATTCCATGGTTACCGCACGCAGGATAAGAGTCTTTCATTCTACTAGAAGCATCATGATTAGTTTACACAGTAGTTATAACTTAGGATTCTAGAAATATTCATGGAAATACTCATTCCATTGGTAGGTGACTCAATTCTTCGTTGGCATGGTGAAGGGGAAATATTTTTTATCCAGGTTATCTATGAAATGCTGAATATAAAAAAGGTTCCCCTAGATCTCCATAAGTTCTTTAAGATTCTAAGGTTATGAAATGTCTAGGATTGATCTAGTCATTTACAGACCAACATTGATGTCACAATTTCATGCTGAAAATCCTTGCAATTTCCCTAATGTCACTCCAAAATCACACTTCATAGGGTTTATAATCAAATAATGCTACTAAAAATTACTGAAGATCATTTGAAGATCAATGAGGGGATCAAATCACTTTCTATATTTAATAAACATTTCATCAATGCAATATTCCATGATTCAACCCAAGAATAGTTTAAATATATGATGCATGGGATGTTGGTTGGTAGATCCATTTTTCATTAATATAAAGGGAATAACTAGGAATAAAAATTTCCCTTTATGTGCTATGAAGGTAGTAGCTTCATCATCTTCAAGGGAAACATTTATCTAATTGTACCCTAAATATCCATAAATAAAGTAAAGGACATGAAATCCAACAATTGAATTGACCAAAATTTATATGATCATTAATAGAAAATAATCCATCACACAATGTAAGTTAAGGTGTCGAAAATCAATATAGACCCTAATCTTCCCATTATTTTTCTTGATGGGGATGATGTTGGTAATCCATTTTTGGTACAGCACATCTGAGAAAAAGTTTTCTTTGTTCAATTTTTAAACTTCTAATTCTATGTCAACATCATGAGAGGGGTACATTATCCTAGATTATTTCTAGGATCCTCAATGGTGATCGAGTCTTCTTATGTAAATGAGTATCCACATCAGGTTTCATCCTTGGTATATCTATATAATTCCAATGAAACATGTATTGATGATTCTTTAGAAATTAAATTTACATATTCTACCCATTGGTAGGACTAGAGAAACTATTAAAAATTGTTAGTGGGTATTTTTTGGTTCTGAGATTCCCCTTCTTGAGTTTATCATTGGTGGTGGAGATTCCTTCCTCAAACGTGGGGGAGACTATCCTGAGGACATCCTGTTATTATTCCACCTATGTATTCATGTTTATATTTTAATACATGGTGTTAATCTAGGGAAATATCTATTACTATTAAGATAATAGAATCCATGAGAAGAGACACTGACATTTTGAACTAACAGATTCATCATAGAGAGATTTTATGGATTCTTTTCGTTCTTTGTTATACTAGCGAGGGAAGGAGATATATAGACCTCTTGATTTATAGAGAATGTCTTAGGGGTATCTCTGAAATCTTCTAATGTAATAAGATACCTCTTGGGTCCTAATAGAACATTATTTTGACTACCCTTTGACAAATATGCTTTTGTTGATGTGTTTTATAACACATGTGAAAGATCTTGTGAATTTTTGGTTCATGCTAGCTTGTTGGGATAGAGTTCACTTCCATGACCAGGTTTATAACCAATACATATTCATTGTCAAGAATGTTGTATGGATTAGCTGGGGCGGTCACCAATCTTATAGGAGGGTAAACAATCATATCATCATCTTTTATCTGTTTTTCCCTTACCTCATGTAGAAACTTGCCTCAATGTATATGGATTTACATGAATCAATGGGAAGATTATCACTATGTAGTATTTCTACCTTTCTTTTGATGATTCATTTCATGTATTAATGAAATGATGAAGGTACTATTATGTGGATTTGGGGCCAAGGAATTACAAGAAGAAAATTATTTGTTTTGGATTACTAGAAAACCATGAATTCAACATTATATGTGAATTCAAAAAATTGATCTTTGGGAATGATCTTCCCAAGGGGACTTTGCTCATTCTATTCAAATCCTAGAATGGATAGCTTCATCAGATACAAGTCCCCCTTATTGTTACCTAATTGTTAGATATTCCATATTAGAATGAGGTAGATCCCAAATCCATTTTAAATTAGATCTATTCAAATGTTAACATTATTGAGATTACCCAGAACAAATAGGGGTCTAATATATCCCTGAATAACGTCTTCATAGTGTTTTTCAATGAATGATATGCTGCTATGACATTCTTGTATCACCCTATGTTTTTTCAAATTATTTTCTATAAATAATTTTAATTTTCAGTAGCATTCATTTCATGGAATCGTGAGTTTAAAAGAACCATGATATTCCCTTAGTATAAAATTATCATTATAGCCTAGCCATTTGGTTAGTTGGAATAAGTATAACTAACTTATAAAAATGCATTGTGAATTCATTTGGCTATCAATTATTTATGAAAAATATAAATCAATTAGATATTTGTATTTTTGAGTGAATTACTATTGGTAATGAAATTAATGTTACATATATGTTATATAATTAATAAAATATTTTTTTTATTTTTATCCAAATGATATTTTAGTCATAGGGTATGAATAAACCCTATTTGATGTATAAAAGTGTATATTTTTTAAAAAGGGTAATTTTACACCATTGCATGTCAAAAACCATTTAAATTGATATTTTGAATCAATAATAATTTTTATATGACAACAAAAAAATTATTTTTATGAAGGTCATAAAAATTTACTTTGGATGAATTTCTGATATTTTTCTTATAACTTTCACGTATTATTGAATAGTAAAAATATTCAAAATTTAATGTGAAAACAACATTTTTCATCAAAATAATTAATATGGTTAATTTAAAATATTGAATGGTTTTAAAGTATAAATAAGATTTATTTTCACCATTCAATATAATTTATTTCATTATCATTATTTTTACATAGAATTCATATCTAAAAACATTTAAATATTTTGAAATGTTTTATCTTTTAAAAAACTCGTTCACTCGTTCCAACAACAGAATTGATTTTAAAATAATTCCTAAAAAACTATGCTTTGATTTTTTAAAAATGGATTCTATATATGGAATCAGTAGGGCCAAATTATTTAAATAAATTTATATTATTTTTGGAATTATGAATTGAAATTTTGGTTATATCTTATTAAATCGGTAAAAGGGTAAACTGGGTAATTAAGGGTATGGATACTATTATAAAATTACCCTAACACTTATCTTAATATCATTGGATGATTTTGTTCTGCTTAAATCATCCTTGGGTCTAAATGGTATCCATTTTAATACACCTTTATGAGATTAGCATAATTAAATTTAATTTGTTTAAATAAAATTTAAATATGTCTCACACAAATTTTATTAACTACATTATATCTAATATAAGGCTATACTAAATATAATTTCTATTATAAATAGTCATTTTAAATATTAAAATGTTTTCCTTTATAATTGTTATTTATTTTTAATTTTTTAGAACTAAATATTTACCTTAATTGTTTATACACTAATTGTGCGGAAATTATTTAATTGATGAAAAAATCAATAATATAGTTTTTATTAAAATAATATTAACCATTAAAAAATCAAAAAACATGAAAAAAATCATATATTTCTAGTATATAATGACCATAATCATCCATGGTCAAGTTATGGACCATTTGGAGTCTTATATAAGGTATTATGACACGTAAACTATTTTATTTAATGTGTTGTTAAAGTAGTCACATTCATATTTTAATAAGTATAACATTTTAAATTTTCGGTTTTCTAGAAGATAAATTCTACTAAACGTAATATTATGAAATATAGTATATTTATCTTCATAATAGTATTTTATTTTTAATTTTTATTCAAGAACTAAGTATATTAAATAAATATACAAATCTATTGTAGTAATTATTTTATTAAGACAAATATCAAAAAAATGTTATTAAAAATATTAATGTAATTATATTTTCTCCTAAGTAAAATGTCTAATTAATTTTATATATTATTTTTACCTCTAAGGAATATAATTAAATTGTTGGTTCCAACTTATCAGGTTACATTAATATTTTTTTATAATAAATGAATTAACTAGTGTCCAAATTGATAGTATTGATTGTTTATCAAAATAATTTTTTATTAAATTATTTGAAAATAATAATACATTTTTAAAAAATATATAATAATTATAATATGGTATAAAATAAAATAATATATTTATTTATGGTCTATTTTACATAAAATAAGTAAATATTAATACATTTTAATATAAAATTGTTTGTTACCCTAGTTTAAAATTAAATAGAATAAACAAGTGTTAAGTAAAAAGATAAAGTTTAAATTGACATAAATACTTGTCCCAAATTTATTGGTTAATGATATTAGAATCCTATCTCATCTAGTCTCATAAATTGGGACATTTTTTGAGATTTTGGGGTAGGTTTTTATTTTATTATAAATTATTATTTATGGAGTATCAATAAGTGCCCCTCACCTCAATTATAAAAGTCCACCTCCTCCCACACCTCTTCACTTCACTTTGAGCCTTCAATATCATATATACCCTACCCTTATTTCTTATAAACATCCCTGTTTATATTCTATAGGTTTTCGTCATCTTAAAATACTAACTATTGTTCTCTAAGAAGAGATTTAGGTGAATCACATCAAGGAAGAGGTAATCTCTTCTACTGATTCTTGCAAACTTCTTTCTTATTATACTTCATATTCATTAGATTTTTTCTTATAAAGTAATAAAATAAGTATCAATAATATACTAATATGTTATTATAATTATGAAACAACCATATTCAACCTTCTATCCACCTTACGAAAAATGAAATCACCACGTCTGCATACATACAACTTACTATCTCCATTCGTGGTGCAATCTGTTTTTCACCACCACCTTACTTGGATGGGTATAATGATGGAAATAATAAATATATATGATTATTATAACATTATACTAATTCTGAAATATTTTACACCATCCAATTCAATACCATTCAATAAATAAGGGAATGATATTGTCGCTCGTACGTACGTACGACTTACCCTCTTCACCATACGATGTGATTCATTCTACATGATCGTAATTAAACCACAATTATATACATGAATGTAATAGAATAAATATGATATATATTATTATTATAGTATCATTTTTTAAATTATATAACTATAAAATAAGAATTGGAACATGAAATTATCTTACAAAAGTTGCATAAGAACATAAAACAGTTAATATCCAAATAACAAGTGACAATGAAATATTACTAAAAAACGGATTATAATATGATCATATATGATATCAAAAAAATGAATACAATTCTAGAATAAGTCAGTAACTTTATTTTAATTAATATAATGGAGTTTCAGATACATATAAAGGATATCTGACCTAAGATAAGAGATAATTTTGCAATCTCATTATTATCTGAGTTATCTTATACCTATGTATTTATTGGGGTATATTTATCATCCACATTTGTAAATATGTAATATTATTTATCTTATTATAAAATTGTTTAATGTAAATATTATCCACGGGTGATTTTTTATTAAATGGTATTAAATAAATCTTTTTCCATTCTCAGTATGATGTACTTTTTCACTTTTATGACATAAATACGAGAATAATATTATTTTTAACTTATATGAAATCATAAGATTCTTATCCTTTCATGAAACCTTATTTTCGTGAATATTAATTTTCAATATTTCATGTTAATTTTAAATTAAATTCATTACTTTTAAAATTGTTAGGTATTTTGAAAAAAGAAAATGATTTTTTAAGAAGAAAGGATATTTTCTTTAAGAATTAATTTCAATTGTTTTATCAATTTTATTTTCTATCTATGATGAAATAATTTAAATGTAGGTATGTTTATATCCCTATTATCACTTTTATTTTAGTTTTTTTATGATTTAATTTTATTTATGAACTCCATTTGTTTTATATGTATTATAATAGAATGATGTTTAAGAAACCAATTTTATTCTCTAGGTTATGCTATGATTTATTTTTTTACGGCACACATAAGAATGAGTTCATTATGATATGGGTGGTACCTATATCTCCCTACAATGAATTGGGTAAAGATACATATCTCATGAGATAGACATTTCTGGAACAGAAAGTAAATTCAGTTTAGTATACCGGTCTGGAACAACAAGTAAACCCAGTTCAATAATGGACTTTTTGCACTGTGATGGTCTAGGAAATGAGACTTGAATTATATGAAATGATTTTCTATGTTTATGTGTATTCCACAAAACTTCATGTCTTATGTTATGACTTTTGGGATTATTTAAATTAATTATTATGAACTTTTATCCCATGACATGATATCACAATGTTTTATATGCAGTATAAGACTTTCAAATGTTATGTTCTAAAGTATTATGATTATAATATGATTGATATTTTCCTTGTTTACCATTACTGATATTTTGAGCTCACCCTTTCATATGTTTTTCCCTAGTTCATGAAGGAGGGTATTAAGTAAGATATGTCAAAAAGGAGTCTAGTTATGAATAAATAAGAAAGATCCAATTTAGATGTTTTATAAACCTGTTGTTTATGTTTCCCAGTTTCTAAAGACACTATCCTTATATGGTCATGTCATGGATTTATTATATGTTGTAATTCATATAATTCAATTTTCAAGTAATATCAATGTATGTGAAGTTTGGTTCGTTATATTTGGTATCATAGGAAATGTATAGTTAACCATTGGAAAATATGATGAGAAAGACTTAGTAAGAACCCTAAGGATATGTCTATGTATAGGTTACAATTCATGTGTTTTAGAAATTACCTCGAATGACCTATGATAGAATATAAAGTGTCCTACATTGAAATTTTATTCTTGATTATGTGGTCATCCTGTTATGATTATTGTTTCTCACACTATGATTCTTGGTTAACATTAATGGATCGAACTCAGAGGAATCACATTAATGCTGAATGTGATTGAAATTTCAATGATTTTCCACCAGAGAAACCAAATGTTATGGGAGCTGGAATGAAAAATCTTCTAGCTATGCCCAAAAAACATTCTCAAGCTATGAATCATATGGGACTTAAAAATGAGTAAAAGAGGGATCATTATTCTGTTGAGTCTTTCATGAGGTAGCATCCACCTTCCTTAAGTGGGTCTTTTGATCCACTAGTGGCTGAATAATGGATTAATACCACTGATAAGATATTTTCAGTTCTACAATGTTCTGAAAATGATAATATCTTGTTAGTATTCTATCGTTTGGATGTTTAAGTTTATCATTGGTGTAATCTTATCAAGAATACAAGGAAAAGAGATGAAATTGAGTCTATAGAATGGGATGAGTTCAAGAACATATTTTTCAATAAGTGAATTCCTCATATTCTTAGAATAATGATTGATAATGAGTTCTATGAACTTAAGAAAAAGGATGTTGAACCTTTTTTCACCAATGAAGAAAATTTTACTAGACTTTCAAGGTACACTTCTTGAATTATTATCCATCCTGAGAGTAAAATTGATCAATTCTATAGTGTCTTAAAACCAAGCCACCAATGGGAATAATCCATAAGGTATTTTAATAACTATGAGGGAATCGTTCAATTTTCTCTCAAGGTTGATAAGGATATTAGAGTAACCCATCATTCTTATGGGTCTGATAAGAAGAGAAAAATGGAATTTAAAGGAAAATGTAAATACCACAATGAAAATAAGATGAGTTTTACCTTATGCTCAAAGTGAAGAAAGAAACATGGAGGAAATTGTATTAATGGTAATATTAAATATTTTTTGTGTGGAAAAGAAGTTCATTGGGTAGTTGAATGTTGGTGTGATAGAAAAAAGATATCTAATGATGTGAATAGAGAAAAGGCTGCACATAGTGAACCTCATACACTTCAATGGTATAAGTGAAAAGAAATGGAGAATTTTTTCAATCAATTCCCTAATTCAAATGTTATTGATGATGATCGTCATCAAAAAACTCTTATGGCCAATGAAAAAAGGAATGTGACATGCAATCACTATCCGTTATTTGGAGTACAATAATGAAGTGGTGAATGGTACACTTATTAGAAACTCTAAAGTAGAAAATGATTCATTTGATTATGGATCCACCCACTCTTTTATTTCTGAAGAATTTTCTAATGGTATCTCCATATTACCTAAACCATAAGATGTTGAGTTATCTGTGAAAACTTCTAATGGGACCACGATCGCATAAAAAGTTTATAATTGTTCCCTGTTTGAATTTTGAGGGAAAGTTCTTCCTGAAAATATTATGATCCTTCCTATAGTGTAATTGTATGTGATTCTTGGAATTGATTGGATTTCCCTATATAGAGATAATATCAATTTCCAAGGATGGTATGTCACATTTCATATTTTGGATCAATATATTATCATCTAATAGTGCCAAGATGAATATAACATTCCAATATTAATTTCTTCCATCTTATGGGTCTTGATTACTATAAATGAAGGTTATTTATGTCAAATGGTCAGGGAGAAACTCATGATTAAGATTACACCCATTGTATGGGAGATTGATGGTGTATTTCTAAATGAATTTCCAGTTCTTCAATCAAATAATGAAGTTGAGTTTTCAATAGAACTCATACTGGGTTATATGCTTATTTCAAAGACACCTTATAGAATGTCCCTAATGGTGTTGTAGTAATTGAAGAAGAAACTCTAAGTTAATCTTGAAAAGTTATTCATACATCCAATTGTGTCACCCTAGGGAGTAGTAGTTCTATTTTTTATGAAGAAATGTAGTTCAATGAGACTCTAAATTGATTCGGGACAACATAACAACATCACTATCAATAATAAATATCCTCTTCCCTGCATTTATTACTTATTCAACAAACTATGAAGAGCTCAATACTTTTCTAAGATTTATCTTTGTTCAGGATATCATCAATTAATGGTCATAAAGGAGGATATACCAATGATGACATTCCATTCAAGTTCTGGACACTATGAATTTATAGTGATTCCTTTTGGTCTTAATAATTACAATTCTATCTTTACTTATCTAATGAATAGAGTCTTTAGATACTATCTTGATCAGTTTGTGTTAATATTTATAGAAGATATTCTTGTCTATTTTAAGACCATGTAAGAACACAAAGACCACTTGATAATAGTACTAAAGACCCTGAGAAATGAAAAGCTTTATGAAAAATTTACCAAGTGTAAATTTTGGATTCATAATGTTTCATTTTTTGGGTCACATAATCTCAAGAGATGGGATATCTGTTGATCCATCAAAAACATAAGTTGTTAAAAATTGTCTGAGACCATAAACTGTAACTAAGATCCAAAGTTTTCTTGTTTTGGATGGATATTATCAAACTTTTTGAATTATTTTTCATGATTATCTATTACACTAACCATGTTGACTTATAAATGAGTTAAGTTTGTATGGATAGAGGATTGTAAAGTGAATTTAAAATAGGTAAAAATTAAGGTTATCTGATTAACCTATGCCCACACTATCATGTTGTGGATAAACTTTTGAAATCTACAGTGATGCATCCAAGAATTTATTGGGATGTGTTCTCATGAGAAATTATATATTGATAGCTTATGACTCATGACAATTGAAAATCCTTGAGTAAATTTACACAACTCATGAGTTGGAGTTAGTTTTGGTAATCATTGCATTAATGATATGGAGGAATTATATTTATGGTGAAAGGTGTGATATTTATAGTGATCATAAAACATTAAAGTATATTTTAACACAAAAAGAGCTAAATATGTGTCAAATAATATGGTTTTAGTTGATTAAAAATTATGAATTCTCAATATATTACCTCCCTGGGAATGCGAATAAGGTGGAAGATACTTTGAGTAGACAATACCATAAAAACATATCCATGATGGGGATCACTTATGATCCAATATTTACGGATTTTTAAAGTATGGATCATGAAATTTAAAGAGGAGAAATATTATCTTCTAAAAATAATGATCAACCATTTAAACAAGTGAAGATTAAGGAGGTGTAGAAGAAATATGTAGAGCTATAAAAGAAGGGGATAAATGTTCCTGAATTCATAATTGATTGTGATGGAATAATGAGGTTCAGGAATTGGGTTTTTATTCCTACCATACTATAATTAGGTAAGGATCTATTAAATTAGGCACATATTTTTTCATTCTCTATTCACCCTAGAAGCTCAATGAGGTACAAATACCTGAAATAGTAGTTTTGGTGGGATGGCCTGAAAAGAGTTGTTACTGAATATGTCTCTCGATGATTGGTTTGTAAGCAAGTCAAGGATGAGATATAGAAGTCTATGTGGATGTTACAACCATCACCCATACCATAATGGAAATGGAAAAACATCATTATAGACATTATCATTAGACATCCCAAAATATTTAAAGGAAATAATGCTATTTGGGTTATAGTTGAACGCCTTACAAAGTCGACACACTAAATTTATATTAGAGAGTCATTTTATCTTGATCAACAAGATAGTATAAATGTAATGTAAGGAGTAAGATTTCATGGAGTACCACTTTACATTATATTTTATCAGGATCCGAGGTTTAGCATGAAGTTCTAGAGAATCCTTTAGTAGGCTCTGGATACAGAGTTAATATTCGTAATTTCTTATCATCCTCAGATAGAAGGTCAGCCTAAGAGGACAATTCAAACTCTAGAATAAATTTTGAGAGCTTTCTATATGGATTTCAAATGTGGTTAAGATCAATATCTACATTTTGTGGAATGTTCTTACAACAACATTTTTCACACCAATATTCAAATTGCTCCTTATAAAGCCCTCTACGGAATGAAGTGTGTAACTCCAAATTTTTTGTACAAATTTGGGGAAAGAATGATATTATGACTTGACCAAGTTAATGAAATGTAAGAGAAGGTCATATCTATTCAACAATACATAATAGCGGCTCAGAGTTGGAAAAGAAGTTATGCTGACAATCGAGGAAAAGGCCTAGAGTTTGATGTGGGTGATAAGGTGTTTTTACATATATCTCCCTGGAAGAGTGTATTGACATTGAAAGAGAACATTCGTGGGTGCCCTCAAATGATTAGTGTGATTTTAGGGTAATTAGGTGTAGCAGAGTGGCTGACCAAGGTCGTCTCTCAAAGGAGGAAGTGAATTGAAAATATTTTTTAGAGGTATTCTAAAAATAAAATAAAAGAGAATAAAAACACTAATTGAAAGGATAGGGATTTGTTATTGTTTATAAATCTAGAATAAGTTTGTTGGAAGAATATTGTATTTTTTTGTTTTTCGTTTTAAAATGAAATTCGATTAAAATGACACAAAAAAAGATGTTTTTTTAGAAAATATTTAAAATAAGTAATCGATATAACTCTACCTCTTAATTTACTTATTAATAATTATCATTTAAATCAATATCCACTTAATTATGATCCCCTAATTTTTTAACCCTCGAACCCTACAAGAGTTAACTTAACCACAAAGATGGAATTACTTAAACCCTAGTCTAGCTTCAGAACACGCAATCGTAGCACCCTGATTTGATTATTGTTCTAAGGTTATCTTATGGTAAGTGGTTAATTAGATAACATATATATTCTATAAATGAGGATAAATTTTGTTTAGAGATTATATTTTAACTCTACAAATTTATCCAGTGTGGTCTTGTATTACCTATTAAGATCGTGCTCTCACAATTTACACAAAATCTCGACCTCACGTGTTTTTGTGTTAATGGTTCAATTGCTTGAATAGTTTATTATAATTTAAAAACACAATTCATGGATCATATTAAGTTAATTACAGTATCTCAATGATTCAAAATAATTAAATTAAGAGGGTAGAAGATAGATCTATCACTAAAAACTACTCTTCCATGGGCGATGTGGTCATCGTGGAGACATTTTGCATGATCAAAGGATTGAAAGGTTAGAACCCAATCTCATCTCCACTCTTTATTCCAAAAAAATTAATAAGATTAAAAGAATATGAAAAGTGAAGAACAAAAAATATTATTTGAAGAAAAATTCAAGATACAAACATGAAATAAAAGAAATACAAAGAGGAGGTGGGAGAGGAGAGTCTTTTTGGAAGAGAGGTTTGCACAAAGCCTTACTTCTTCCAATAGTTTTTAGGGGATCCCAAGAGACACCCTTTCGGACACACCTTTCCAAATCCTTTACCATACCTCCCAAATAGTGAAAACCCCCTTTAAATAGAGTATGTGAGGTCTAGGGTTACATAACTTTTTAAGTGTGAAATGAAAACTCGGGCAAATATTTTATTCCAGGTTTCACCGCATAGTTGACCTCTACAACGCAGGAATTGTCTGGCCTTTTAGAGAGATGATTTGTGGAAAATCATGTCTCCGAGCTTTCCTCAAAATTGGGTCTTCATCCAAGCCTGTATGAAGAAGATACGGCCCAAATGTTAAAGTGATGTCCAATCTGGATATTTCAGTCCATCTTTGTTTTCATGGCCCATTTAATCCACTCATATGCACGATCTGGCTCCCAAGTCCTGAATATAATATGTATCCAATTAAGTCAGGAACACAGTTACACAATTTTAATTCAAAATAGATTACTGAAAAATATTTATGCCTGAAATACTACAGTAGATTTTAAATGGGTTAAACTGGATTTTTTATCAAATTTGCAAATAAATGATCTAATCCCAAATATTCCATAATTGAACATATCTAGCATAATGTGAGGAAATTATATCATTTATTATGAATAAAATATTCAAAAAAATATTGTTTTATCAACTCCCCCATACATACCCTTTTGCACTCCCTGGAAAAACCTCATATCAAGTAATCATCAATATCAAATCAAAACCGATTTTAAAACACATATCCTTGAGATCAAACAATTACACACCAAGAAACAAAAGATATCATGGCTCATAAAAAACCATTATTTCAGGTTATTCATTTTTATAATTCAATATATTTCCACTTTATTTATCCTCCCATGCACAAAACACTTACCTCACTTGAATTTTTTCTTATCAGACAAATGTCAATTTTTTTGCAATGTCTCTTTCATCCAAACTCATACAAGGGTCACCATCGGCTTGATAAATTCCTACATCACTACCCGATGTGAGTCAATGACATGTTTTTATCATGAGTACTTTTCATGGTTGTTCTGTGGCTTTCGGTTGGTATGATTTAGATGTAAAAAACTCTGAGGCTGAATGAGGAGGGCTTGACTCTTTTTGAAGAAAAAATGCATTAATCTAATTTTCAGTTAAATATGGTCTTCTAATCAATCCCTATAGTATCAATCCATCTCCATCATCATGAAAAATAAAGGAATTTACATACCATTCAACATTTCTACAGTAAAAATGTCAATCTTCTTGAACATGATTTTTTTAAAATATTCAAATAGGCACAGCTTTCCCCATCTATTAGAAGCTCCAGAAAGGCACAACATATTTTACCAGGAAAGATCCAGAAATGCACAACTTTCAATATAATGTGTTTCTTCAGTAGAAAACACATATCTTAATAATTTAATTTTTCATCCGAAGTATCAAAAAATGTGGTATCACAACACAAGACAGCTTCCCCCACACTTAATCTCAACTAGATTATCCAATTTCATTTCAGGAGTTGGTTGGATAGAAAAAATTGGCTTTTAAAGTGGCTAAACTAACTAGGTATGCATGGATTATAAGGTTTAAAAGGATATAATGTTCAATATAGGACATTATAAAAAGGATTATTTGAAATAGGGGCTTTAATACCAAACAAATGCCTCAATCATTTAAACATATGTACCTCAAACCCTTAGGTTTTGACTGTAATAAATTAAATTTTGGTTAAATCAAACATGGTTTGGTTCTCTCAATAAGTGAGTTGATTGTAATAAATGTGAAAATAATGGTTTAGAATCCTCACAGAAAAGTGATTTCAAATATAAAGACAGTGATATGTGGCATGGGATTCAAAATTCAGTGTACTATTCATGAAATTACTAAATATTTGAACTTGAAACAAAGTAATTTTAGCATTCATTTAAGCTTAGTTTCAAGGGATAAATTTTTTCACTTATTGATATGGATTTAAAAATGGTTGTTGAGAATAATTTCATCCCAAAAGTTTCAAAAAAACATAGAAAATTGAATAATAAACACACAAAATTTGAAAAACACACAATTTTTTTAAAAGAGGAAAACAATTGAAATTTCTAAACTAAAAGGTTCCCTCCCCACACTAAAAATATTGCATTTTCCTCAAAGTGAACCAATGATATTATATATGCACATGAAATGTATAATTTTAAATAGGACAAAGAATAACAAGGTCAAATGGTTAGGAACAACCTGATGTGCTTAGCTGATGATGGGGTCATGCAGTGTGATAAAATCCACTACATCAGTAAGAAGTCCCTCAATGTATCTCTTCAGACGTTGCCTATTTACTGTAAATCTCCTTCCTATAACCTTTTGTGTGATCTCCACTTCACCATAAGGAAAAACATTAGTCACAACATAATGACCTAACCATCTGGAATTCAACTTACTAGGCATCAGCTTCAGTCGTGAACTATGGAGAAGGACTTTCTCTCCAACATGAAACTCCCTTTGTTGGATCATTTTTTCATGAGCTACTTTTGATATTTCCTTATAGAGCCTTGAGTTCTCATATTATTTCAATCGAATCTCCTCAAGCTCTTGATTTTCTATCTTCCTTTGGATTCCATCTTAGGCCAAATCCATGTTGCATTTCTTAATATCCCAATAAGCCTGATGCTCAACTTCTACAGGGAGATGGCATGATTTCCCAAAAACAATCCGAAATGGGGGCATACCAATGGGTTTCATGTATGATATCCTATAATCCCGCAATGCATCATCCAAGTTCCTGCTCCAATCTTTCCTATTTGGCTGCACAGTTTTCTCCAATATTTGATTCAATTCCCTATTTGAAACATCAGCCAAAAAATTTGTTTGAGGGTGGTATGGTGTTGATGTTTTGTGAGTCACCCCATACTTCTGAAGAAGGGAAGAAAAATTCCGATTGCAGAAGTGTGTCCCTTGGTCACTGATTATGGCCTTCGGTACTCCAAACCTACAAAAAATATGTGCTTTGACAAAGTCCACAACAACATGAGAATCATCAGTCCGGGTGGCCTTAGCCTCCACCCATTTACTCACAAAATCAAAAGAAACCAAAATATATAAAAATAGAAATGAACTAGGAAAAGGAATCATAAAATCTATTCCCCATACATCAAAAATCTCACAGAACAGTATGAGTTTTTGGGAAAACTCATGTCTCATAGAAATGTTCCCAGTGTATTGGCAATGAGAGAATGACTTACAAAACACATGGGAATCATGGAATAAGCTAGGACAATATAATACAGAGTCCAAAACATTCCTAGCTGTCCGTTGGGGTCCAAAGTGTCCACCACAACCAAGTGTATGATAGAAATGTAAAACAGACTCTAACTCATGATCTGGAACACACCTCTTAATAACTTGATCACTACACTTGTGCCAGAGGTATGGATCATCCCAAACATAATAACGAGACTCAATTTTTAATTTTTGGACTTGATGTTTCTTTAAATTTGCAGGGATTTCAGAGGCAACAAGGTAGTTAACTAAATCTGCATACAAAGGATGCGTACCTGAGATGGAATAAATATGCCCATCGGGGAAAGTGTCCCGAAGTGGTACCTCGTCCAAGGTGTCATCCTCTAGTGTGTGAGTAATCATACTCATGTGGTCTTCCACCATGTGTTCTGACCCCTTTTTGTCCTTTATCTCAATATCAAATTCTTGAAAAAGGAGCATCCATCAGATCAGCCTGGTCTTTGCATCTGGCTTCTTCAAGAGGTACCTCATAGCTCCATGGTTAGATAAAACAACTACTTTAGAGCCCAATAAATATGAATGGAATTTATTTAAAGAAAATATGATAGCAAGAAACTCCTTTTCCATGGTTGTGTAGTTTTATTGGGCTGAATCCAGTGTCCTCGATGCATAAGTGATCACATGTAAACGTCCCTCCACCCTCTGAGATAAGACACCTCCAACCGCGAAGTTGGAGGCATCACACATGAGCTCCAAAGGAATCTCCCACCGTGGGGGTGTATGATAGGTGGAGTGGTCTGACACGTCTTTAGCTTATCAAAGGAAGTCCTCCAAGAATCATCAAACACAAAATCAGAATCCTTTTTAAGTAATCGTGACATAGGAAGAGCAATCTTACTAAAATCTTTGATGAACCACAGATAAAATCCTTCATGCCCTAGGAAAGATCTAACATCACGCACACATGAAGGATAGGGTAAGGATGAAATAATGTCTATCCTAGATCTATCAACCTCTATCCCATGTTTTGACACTACTTTCCCTAAGACAATGACAGGATCTACCATGAAATGACAATTTTCAATGTTCAGGACCAGATTCTTCTCAATACAACGATTCAATACCTTTCCCAAACTATTTAGACATTCATAAAATTAGGATCCATACACTATAAAATCATCCATAAATACCTCCATGTAGGTCTCAATAAAATCAAAAAAAATACTAACCATACATCTCTGGAAGGTACCTAGGGCATTGAAAAGTCCAAATGGTATCCTCCGGTAGGAAAATGTGCCAAAGGGATAGGTGAATGTAGTCTTCTCCTGATCCTCAGGAGCTATAGGAACCTGAAAATATCCAAAAAAATCCATCCAAGAAACAGTAGTGTGTCTTCCTAGCTAGTCTCTCAATAATCTGATCAATAAATGGGAGGGGGAATGGTCTTTTCAAGTGTAATGATTTAGTTTCCTATTATCAATACACACACGCCAACTATTTTTTACCCACATTGGAACTAACTCATCTTTCTCATTTTTAACAATAGTAACACCACTTTTCTTAGGAAAAACCTGAATAGGACTTACCCACTGAGAATCTGAAATGGGATTGATTATACCTGCCTCGAGCAATTTTTCAACCTCTTTTTTAACAACCTCCATAAGGTTTGGATTGAGTCTCCTTTGTGGTTTCCTCACCGATTTAGCCTCATCCTCCAAAATAATCCTATGAATGAAAATGGAGGGGCTAATACCTGATATGTCATCCAAGGTCTGCTCGATTGCCCTGATGTTCTCCCCCAAAAGATTCAAAAGTTTTCTTCATGTTCAAAAGGGATGTTGTTAGCAATGATAAAACATAATTTCTCACCACTTAACAAGTATGATTATTTGAGATTTGGTGGAAGTGGCTTGAGTTCCAGTGTAGGGGGTGGTGTATCAATGGGGTCATAGAAGGAACTGAAATATATGCATAAAGAGCATCAGTATCAGAATATACATCAATAAAATCTGAGAATAAATAATCAAATCCCTCATCATACTCAATAGGAATGTCATAATTAGAGTTCACATGATGAAAATCAGAATATGATTCCATTTCAAAATCAAATATTAGAAAGTCTTGTTCCATAGAAACGGGTGTGGATGTACTCTTAGACATCAAACTAGAACCAATACTCATTATCTACCTAAGCATAGGACAATCCAATTCCATGGTGTTTTTACTTGGTGGTTCAAAATGGGAGATAAAAAATGCAGAATGATCCTCTGAGGGGTACTTCATGGAATCCATAACATTAAAAATCAAAACTTCATCCCCAAATTCCATGGAAAGTGTAGCCTCACTGACATTTATGATAGTTTTTGCAATTTTGAGGAAGGGCCTACCTAATATAATGGGAGAATGAGAACTTACATGATCATCCTCCATGTAAAGCACATAAAAATATGCTGGGAAGATCATGCCTCTTACCCATACAAGTACATCCTCAAGAACTCCTGCTAGATATGATGTAGCTCTATTCACCAACTGCACCACTACTCTCATCGGTTCTAGATCAGAAACCTGCAAATAAGAGAATACAGAGTGAGACATCACATTTATGGGAGATCCCAAATCACAAAGTGCATCAGAAAAGGTAACTCCCCTATGGTGCATGGGATAGTGAATTTCCTGGGATCCTAGCACTTTGTTGGAATTTCTAGAGTTGGTGTAATGAGTGATGAAACATTCCTTCCAAGATTGATCATATCATTTCCCTTGAGCCTTCTTCGATTGGTAAAAAGTTCTTTTAAGAATTTCTCATACTGTGGAATTTCCTTAATGGCTTCAAGTAGAGGAATTTTGAACTCCAGATTCTTGAATATGTCCAAAACCTTCTTTTGCATTTCTTTTTCAGCCATATTCTTGGTTTGAAGAACCCTGTTTTGAAAAGGAAGGGGTTTAGGGGGAACACCATTAATCTTTTTCTTACCTTTATCTTTATCCTTGGGTTGCTCATCAGTCAATGTGGAATTGGGATTTTTTGGAGTTGTGGTGAATCTTGGTGGAATTAGGGGTGTCCAGACCCGACCCAACCCGACCGACCCGACTCGACCCGACCGGGTTGGGTTGGGTTGGGTCGGGTTAAAAAATATATACCACGGGTTGGGTTGGGTTGGATTGTAATGTGGTCGGGTTGGGTCGGGACACGGGTTGGTAAAAAATTAACCCAACCCGACCCAACCAACCTGACTGTTGTGAGTCGTCCGCCTCCCATCAGACTTCACTACCTACTACCGCCTCTCCCTCCCACCTCTCGACCCGATTCCCTCACCCTCACCCATGATGATGTCTTCCTCACCTACATTTTCCATGGATTCCATGCCATCACCAACCATTACTTGAATACTGGATTAATTGTGAAGATGATTGAAACTTCCATCATCCATGGATTTTCTTAGCCAAGCATAAAACAAATTTAGAAGAATCGAGACATGTGAAATCAGAAAACAACGATTCCATTTCCAGATCAACAAACAACAAAAAGATAACTAGATTTCATTTGATTCTGCTACAAGGATAACTAAATAACAATCAAAAAAACTCAAGAATACTGGTGGTCGATTAAAGATTTGAAGATCGTACAGTGGAGGATCAGCCAAGAAAACAATCATTCCACATAGACCTCACCCCCTTGTCGGTGTCTTCTTCCTCCAATGTCTCCACCACACCGCACCGCATATACCCCATGTGCCTCTTCCACCGCCTCCATATCTACCATGATTGTTGCCCCAGATATCTGCCTGTGTCGAAAAATACTGCATCCTCGTTACCCTGCTAGACTCAACCTCCTCAGAACTCAATGACTATCTACAGGCTGACGAGTTGATCACACCAACAACTGATGCTTTTTTGGGGTTGATTCATCGCAGTGTAGTGGTTGTGGGCATTCCCTGGCGTGGCGAGGAAGATACCCAGTGGAAGCCCTAACCCGATCAACCCGCGGGGCGAGATCCTAAATATTAAGCACCGAATTTTTTTTTTCTGTAACCCGACCCGACCCAACCCGATATGAGACGGGTTGGGTTGGGTCAGGTCTGAATTAAAAAATATCTTCGACCCGACCCAACCCGGCCCGACCCCTTGTGCTTGGGTCGGGTCCAAAAACCCCCCCAACCCGACCCATGGACACCCCTAGGTGGAATGGTAGGAGGATAAGCATCATTTGTTTTCTTCCCACTTCTCAATTTTATGTCACTGACATTCCGCTTGGGATTTTGACTAGATTGGGAAGGTAGATTTCCAGAATTCTTACTCACATGTTCATGGAGGGCGGTGGAAATATGGCTCATTTGTGTCTTCAACTCCCTTAGCTCCAAACCTTGACACTTCAACTCATTCTGTTTATTAAGAATAATTTGTTTCAAAAGATCATCAGTATTAAAATCTACCTTTGGTGGGGGATTCCCTTGTTGTTGGCTTATTGATGCTTGAGATTCAAATCTCTTTTGGGGTTGTTGGAATCCCTACTAGTAAGGCAGAGGCTTCTTGAAGTTTTGTTGAAAAGGGGGCCTTTGTTGTTGTCCAGAGCCATACCTCATGTCTAGTTGATCCTTCCACCCTTGGTTGTATGTTGGATAAAATGAATCAAACTTCTTTTGGGGTATGTCTATTGTTGCTGTAAATATGGTCTCCCTGGGAATACTGCTTTGCAATCCTCTATCTCTTATAGTTGTGGGCAATAATCAGTTGGGAGGCTTGTCTCAGTGAAAATTCCACAAGGCCTTGAGGAAGTGGGCTGGGATGTCTTTTGAGCCAAAACTATATGCCTCACCGTAGTGTTCAATTATTTCAACTTGGTATCAACCATATGACTTTCAAGAGAAGAAGGACTTACCTGATGTACTCCCCTATCATGTGGTGTACCTCTATCGCCAAATTGTTGAGAGTTTTGGGCCATCTTGTCGATCAATACACGTGAAACTACCGATGTCTTTTCCACCAATGCTCCTCCAGCCACAACATCCACCATTCTTCTCTCCATTGGTGTAATTCCTTCATAGAAGTATTGGATGAGTAATTTCTCACTGATTTGGTGATGTGGGCAGCTTGCACTCAACTTCTTGAATCGCTCCCAATACTCATACATTGACTCCCCCTGTGCTTTCTTGATCACTGAGATCTCCTTATGAATGGAAGTTTTCCTCGATGCTAGAAACAATCTTTGCCAGAAAAGACATTTCAAATCATTCCAACAAGTTACATCTTCGAGGTGTAAATAATACATCCAGTCTTTCACAACTCCATCAAGTGAGAATGGGAATGATCTTATTTTGATTTGATCATCAGATACATTTCTAGGTTTTAGGGTTGAGAAAACCACATTGAATTCTTTCAAATGTTTATTGGGATCCTCACCAGAGAGGCCATGAAACTTTGTAAGTAAGTGAATTAATCCAGATTTTAGTTCAAAGTCTGATTCAAGATTTGGGTATGCAATAAGATTTGATTAATAGTTAATATCAGGTGCAGCCAATTATCGAATAGTTATATTAATATAATTTCCATTATTTTCAGCCATTGGTTCTTGTTTTATGGCTGAATTTGAATCGATTCCAATTTCAATGTTCTGATATTGGATTAATTATCCAACTTGCTGAATGTTGAAACTTCCCGTAGACTGATAATGTCTGATTCGAGCCCTAAGGCTACGATCAATCTCAGGGTCAATATCTAAGAGATCTTCAGGATTAGTTCATTTTATAAATCAAAAAAATGTAAAGAAAGAAATTGGACCATAGTAAAATAAAAATAAAAAGCATGAATTGATGGTCCAACATAAAGTAGAAGAAAATAAAAGAAGAAGAAAAACCAGATTGGGTAAAGAAGGAAGAAAGAAGATAGGAAGAGAATAAAATGTAAAATAAAATAAGTACCTCTAATTGGTTAAAATAATTATTTTCCTCCACAAAAACAATGCCAATTTAAAAGAGAACTATCATGGGCACCCTCAAATGATTAGTGTGATTTTGGGGTAATTAGGTGCAACAGAGTGGCGGACCAAGGTCATCTCTCAAAGGAGGAAGTTAATTAAAACAATTTTTTAGAGTTATTCTAAAAATAAAATAAAAGATAATAAAAACACTACTTAAAAGGACAGGTTTTTTTATATTTTATAAATCTAGAAAAAGTTTTCTGGAAGATGATTTTTTTTTTTTAGTTTTAAAATGAAGTTCGATTAAAATCACAAAATAAAAAGATGTTTTTTAAGAAAATATTTAAAAGGAGTAATAGATCTAACTCTACATATTTATTTAATTATTAATCATTATCATTTAAATAAATATTCACTTAATTATGATCCCATAATTTGTTAACCCTCGAACCCTACAAGAGTTAACTTAACTACAAAGATTGAATTACTTAAACCCTAGGCTAGCTTCAGAACACGCAATGGAAACACCCTTCTTTGATTGTTGTTCTAAGTTTAGCTTATAGTTAGTGGTTAATTAGAGAACATATCCATTATGTAAATGAGGATGAATTGTGTTTAGGGATTATATTTGAACTCTAAAAATTTATCCCATGTGGTCTTATATTACCGATTAAGATCGCGCTCTCAAAATTTACACAAAATCTCGACCACCTGTGTTTTTGAGTTAATTGTACAATTTTGTTCTTAGTTTATTATAATTTAAAAACACAATTCATGGATCATATTAATTTAATTACAGTATCTCAGTGATTTAAAATAATTAAATGAAGAGGGTAGAAGATATATCGATCACTAAAAAAACTACTCTTCCATGGGTTGTGTCGTCATCATGGAGATGTTTTGCATGAGAAAAGGATTGAAAGGGTAGAACCCAATATCGTATCCACTCTTGATTCCATCCCAATTAAGAATATTATGTAAAGAATAAAATGGAAGAACATAGAAGATTATTTGAAGAAAAATTCAATATAAAAACATGAATGAAATGAAATACAAAGCGGAGGTGGGAGAGGAGATCCTTTTTAGAAGAGAGTTTTACACAAATCCTAATTCTTCCTAGAGTTTTGAGAGGCTCCCAAGAGACACCCTTTCGAAAACACCTTCCCAAAGCCTCTAAAATCCCTCCAAAAGAGTGAAAACCCCCATTAAATAGAGTTTGTGAGGGCAAGGTTTACATAAATTTTTAAGTGTGAAATGAAAACTCGGACAAATATTTTATTCCAAGTTTCACTGCATAGTTTACCTCCAAACGCGTGAATTGGCTGGACTTATAAAAGGGTGATTTATGATAAATCATGTCCCCAATAATTCCTCAAAATTTGGGATCAATCTGAGCCCGTATGAAGAAGATACGACCCAAATGTTGAAGTGATATCCAATTTGGATAGTTCAGTCCAGCTTTGTCTTCATGGCCCATTTAATCCACTCATATGCACGATCCAACACCCACGTCCTGAATAGAATTTGTATCCCATTATTTCAGGAACACAATTACATAATTTTCAGCCATAATAGTTTACTGAAAAATATTTTTTCCCGAAATACTACAGTAAATTTTAAATGGGTAAAACTGGATTTTTCATCAAATTTGCAAATGAATGATCTAATCCCAAATATTCCATAATTGAACATATGTAGCATAATGTGAGGAAATTATATCATTTATTATCAATAAAATATTCAACAAAATAGTATTTTATCAGACTTCACAAAATATCTAATCAAAATAATTCTATTTGGGTTATAGTTGATCACCTTACAAAGTTGAAACAATAAATTACTATTAGAGAGGATTTTTCTCCTGATCAAGTATCTAGTATAAATGTAATATAAGCAGTAAAATTGCTTGGAGTAACACTTTACATTATATCTGATTAGGATCTGAGTTTTACCATGAAGTTTTGGATAAGCCTTTATTAGGCTCTGGATATAGAGTAATGTTTCATAATTTCTTACCATCCTCAGACAGAAGGTCAGCTTGAGAGGACAATTCAAACTCTAGGAGAAATTTTGAGAGCATTCTCTATGGATTTCATAGGTGGTTAGGATCAACATATACATTTTGTGGAATGTTCTTACAACAACATATTTCACACCAATATTCATATGGATCCTTATGAATCCCTCTATGTAATGAAGTGCGGAACTCCAACTTGTTGGGATGATGTTGGGGAAAGAAATATATTAGGACTTGACCAAGTTAATGAAATGTAAGAGAAGGTCAGATCAATTTTCTAATACATAAGAGCAACTTAGAGTTGTAAAATAAGTTATGCTGACAATCTAGGAGAAGTCTTAGAGTTTAATGTGGGTGATAAGGTTTTTTTACGAATATCTCCCTAGAAGAGAGTATTGAGATTGGAAAAAAAGGAAAAATGAGATGTAGGTATGTCGGTCCTTTAGAAATTCTGGATCATGTTGGGAAGGTATCTAACCAATTAGAAATTCCATTGAATCTCTCTCAAGTTCCTGATGTGTTCCATGTATCTCTCTTAATAAATTACAAACCTAATACTACACATGTACTAAACTCATAAGGTTTACCTCTAGACAAAGATCTTTCTTATGAAGAACAACTGAGAGAGATTCTTGATCGTAGAGAAAATGTTCTACAAAACAGGACTACTTTCTTAGTTAGAATTTTACAGAGGAGCCACAAATTTAAGGAAGCTACATGGGAACTTGAGAATATGATTAAGGATATGTATCCTTATCTTCTTATTTCCAAGTGAATATTTTTTTAGGGAGAAATTCAATTTATGAGGTGTAGAATGTAACACCTGAATGTTCTTATTAAATATTTTATTTAAATAATTATAATTCCTTAGTAGCTTTCATTTCATGAAATTGTGAGTTTAAAAAAATCGTGAGAATCCCTTAATATAAAATTAAGGTTATAGACTAGTCATTAGGTTAGTGGGAATAAGTATAACTAACATATAAAAATGCATTGTGAATTCATTTGGATATCCATTATTTATAAAAAAATAAAAATCAGTTAGATATTTTTATTTTTTAGTGAATTAATATTGGTAATGAAAATAATGAGATATATATGTTATATACATAATAAATTTTTTTTTCTTATATTCATCCAATAGATAGTTTAGTCATAGGTAATGAATAAAATATATTTGATGTATAACAACCTATGTTTTTTAAAAAAGGTAAATTTATGCCTTTTCATGGTAATCCCCTTTTCAATTAAGGTTTCGACACATTATTATTTTTTATATGACAACAGAAAAATTTTCTTTTAAATCTGGTTATAAAAATTTAAATTTGATGAATTTTTGATATTTTTCTTATAACTATCAAATTTTGATGAACAGTAAAAATACACTAAATTTTATGTGAAAACATTGTTTTCATAAAAATAATTTATATCATTTAATTACAATATTGAATGCTTTTAAAGTATAAATAGAATATATTTTTATCATTCAATATAATTTATTTCAATATCATTAAGTTTACATTTAATTCATGTTAAAAACATTTCAATATTTTGCAATATTTTATCTTTAAAAAAAATCATTCTCTTATTTCAGCAATGGGATTGATTTTAAATTAACTATTGAACCTTTTATGTTTTGAATTTTTAAAAATGGATTACATATTTGTAATCAGAGGTTTCTAATTTTTTAAAAATATTTATTTTATTTTTGGGTATTATGAATAGTAAAATCTTTTATTTTTTATTAATACGGTAAAAGGGAAATATAGGTAATTAAGGGTAAGAATACTATTATAAAATTACCCTAATACTTTTCTTAATATCATTGTATAAATTTTATTCAACATAAATCATCTTTGGGTTGAAATTCAATCCATTTGAATCTACTTGGATGAGATTATGACATTTAATTTATTTTATTTAAAGAAAATTAAAATATACCTCACTCAAATTTTAATAACTAAATAATTTTTGATATAATGTTATACTAAATATAATTTGAATTATAAATACTCATTTGAAATCTAATTTCTTTTCCTTTATCATTATAAATTATTTTTAATTTTTAGGAAATAAATATTTACCTTAATAGCTTATACATTAATGACACAAATATTATTTAACTGATAAAAATAAATAATATATTTTTTATTAAAATAAAATTACCTGTTAAAAAATAAAAACACTTGAAAAAATATTATTTATCGAGTATATCTCAACCATAATAATCCAAGGGTCGAGTTATTTCCTATATGGAGCCTTCTAGAAGTGATTTTGACACTTATATTATTTTATTTAAAGTGATGTTAAAGTTGTCACCTTCATAATTTTAAAAGTATAAAATTTTAAATATTTGATTTTCCAGAAGATAAATTCTAATACAAGTATTATTATAAAATCTAGTAGATTTATATTCATCATAGTATTTTATATTTAATTTTTATTCAATATATATGTATATTAAATAATTACACCAAAGTGTTATACGAATTATTTTATTAAGGAAAATATCAAAAAAAATTCTTTTAGAAAAGCAAGCAACGAGGCTTCAAATTATTAAAAAAGAGTTAAAAAAGATGGAAAGATGAACTTTTAAATTTATCACGTTGTAAAATATTCATTATCTCACCAAGAATTCCAGTGTAATTGATGTAGTTTTCTTTAGAGGCTCCAAAGTTAGCAAGTCGGTCAGCATGTTGATTTTCCTCATGATAGATGTGTGTGATGAGGAAATTCATGGAGACAAGATTGTTCAATAATTTGTTCCATTAGGTTGTTAGCATCCAAACGAGATGAATCTAGCCCCTCCAAACAGCTTGCATCATAGCCATTGAATCACTTTTAAACCAAACTGAGTTCCATTTTCACTATAGAGAAATATCAACCGATTTAATGAGGTCATGAATCTTTGCTTCACGTGCCATGGCATATCCACATGTGCCCTTTTTTTCCTCGAAAAAGTAACCATTTTGTTCTTGGAAGATAAAACCATATCCAGTAGGACCCAGATTACCCTTTGAGGAGCCGTCTGTATTGCATTTAATCCAACCTGAAAATGGGGGAACCCATAACACTTCCATTGTTCTATGATGTTTTGGAAAATTACTAGTAATTTGGAGCCTTCCCAAGACAGTCAGGTCATTCACCAAATTATTACCGCATTCCCAATGCATATTGCTGGTATTTTGAACCATATTAAAGATGATGGAAAGTGTAGCATTACAGTTGGGGGCAGCTTAATCATGCAGTTTTTTTTGTTTCAGCAAGTCCAAATTGTATGTCTAACTTCTGTGCAGGAAACTAATAAGAGAGATTGCACCAATTTGGAGATCTGTATAGAAGCCAAATCCCGCAAGAATTGAGTGATATAAGTAGATTTAGGAGATTTTATATCAATGAGATCAAAGACATAAATCTAGAGAGATGCAGAAGTGTTGCAGGAGAGGAAAATATGATTGACGTCTTCACGATGTTGTTGGAAGAGGACACGTCTAGAAAAAATACTTATACCCACTCATTTTAGATTCACCTCAACCGGGATCTTGCTAAGGTGAAGTCTCCAGAGAAAAGAAAAGTGTGTGCCCAACATCCATTTTTTGTGAAAACCTTCAATTCCTATGATCTCCCCATGGATAAGGTGATTTTAGTATCCCTTAGAATCTGGAATTCAGTTTATACTTGGTTCCCACATAAGCATATCCTTGTCATCGAGGAAGTCATAAGATTCAATTATAGAAGCAATATTATGGGGGAGATTGTTGCTATGCTCAAGCTGGTTTTAAGGGAAGATTCATAATCGGTATTTAGATCCAAAACGTCAACACTATCAATTAGTGAAGACCTTATCCAGTTATGTTTCCAAAAACTGAAGGAGGATTGAGCACTAACAATCAAGCGGGATTGACTATTGATATGTTGGAAAAAAAATTCAGCCCAGGCCAGATTGAGGATTGAAAGTAGATCATGTTCCCTACAATAAGTCTTTTGATGAGTTTGGATTTGAGGAATTCCAATTACTGTGATCTTTCATTAATTAGCTTCCATATGAACTATGCTTGCAATGCCTAATTGAAAGAGTCAAGATTCTTGACTCCATGTCCACCCTTAGCATACGACATACAACATCACTTCCAAGTAGCAGAACTCACTCATCGTTCCATTATACTACCAATCTACAAAAAAAATCATGAAGGTGTTTAAATTTTTAATCAGTGATGTAGGCCAGGAGTAGACCATAAAGGAGTAGACAAGTTTTGAGGTGGCTACATGTTTCACTAAGCAAAGTCTACCTACCATTGAATGTGATTTTCCTTTCCAGGATGAGACAATCCTTCTAACATGGCTCGTAACCTCAACAAAGTAAGGGGTCTTGGGTCTGCCGAAGAATATAGGGACCCTAAGGCAGGTAAAAGGGAGAGACCCTTCATGAATTCCAAGATCAGATATCATGCAGGATTTCTTTATTGTAGGTATGTTTTTACCAAAGATAATAGACAAATTTCTCCAATTAACCACCTTGCCTGAGACAGTAAATATAATTTGTGATAATAAACATGTATACTGAATTTTATCGATGAACTAGGCCACTTAAGAATATAATAAAATAGTTTTTTTGAAGTTATGTGGTTATATTAATATTTTATAAAATCAATGAATTAAATTGTTTCAAAATAAATACTACTGATGGTTTATCAAAATAATGTTTTATTAAATTATTTAAAATTAATTAAAAAAAATTAGAAGTATATAATAATTTTAATATGGTATAAAATAAAATAATATATTTATTTATGTGTTTTACATCAAATTAGTGAATATTTCACCCTTTTAATATTAAAGTTTTTGTTACCCTAGTTTAAAATTTAATATAAATATGAAATGCTAATTAAAATGATAAGGATTAAAATGATATAAATACATTTCAAAAATTTATTTTTTGATCATATTACAACCCTATCTCATATCATCTATGAAATTAAGACATTTTAGAGGTTTTTGGGTAGGTTTATTTTTTTTATAAATTATAATTTATGGAGTTTCCAAAAGTGACCTTCAACTCAATTATAATAGCCACCTCCTCCCTCACCTATTCACTTCACTTTGATCCTTCAAGATCAGCCATACTTTCCCTTTTTCCTTCAAAAATTCCCTTTTTACTTTCTAGAGAGTCTGATCATCTTCACAGACAAACTCTAGTGCTCTAAGAAAAGATTCTGATGATGCGCGTTGAGGAAGAGGAAATCTCTTCTAACAATTCATTCAAACATTGTTCTTCCTCTACTTATTTTTCATTAGTAATTTCATTATAAATTAATAACTTAATTATCACTAATATACTTATATTTTATTATAATTATTAAACAACTATACTCATCCCTCTATCCATCCTATAAAAAACGAAATCACCATGTCTGTGTACGTACAACTTACCGTCTCTACGTTATGGTGTAATCTGTTTTCCACCACCACCATACATGGATGGGTATAATGATGGAAATAATAAATATATATGATTATTATTACATGATACTAATTCTGGAATATTATACACCATCCACTTCGATACCATTCAAAAATTCTAGAAATAATATTGTCGCTCGTGCATACATATGGCATACCATCTCCATGATGCGATGCGATTCATTCTACATGATATTCATTTAATGAAGATTATATAACTAAATGGAATAAATAAATATTATATATATTATAATAATATAATTATATAAATTATATAACTATATCCTAATAAATGGAACATGAACTTATCCGATAAAACATGCATAAGAACACAAAGCAGTTAATATCAAAATAACGAGGAAAAATGATATGCTACTAACAAAAGGATGATAATATGATCATATATGATATCATAAAAATGAATATTATTATGGAATAAGTTAATAACATTATTTAAATCTTTTTATAGGAGGTTTAGATATATACGAAGGATATCATACATAAGGCAATGGATAATTTTTCAATCTCATTATTATCTGAGATTGTATATACGTAAGTATTTACTGGGGTACATTTAACATCAACATCCATTTTTCAAAAATATGTCATATTATTTCCATTATTATACACTTTTTTAAAGTTAATTTCACCCATTGGTGAACTTTTATTAAACGTTATGAAATAAATATTTTTTTGTTTTTGTTACGATGTACTTTTTAACTTTTCTAGCAAAATTATGAGAAGAATGTTCTTTTTAACTTATACGGTATCAATAGATTCTTATGCATTCATAACCCCTTGTTTATATGAAGATTACTTTATAATATTTAAATTTCATTTTCAATTAAATTATTTTCATTTAAAAATATGTTTAATTTTGATAAAAGAAAACTTTTTTTGAAGAAAAAATGTATGTTTTCCTCAAGAATTAATTTCAAGTGTTTTACCAGAATTATTTTCCATTTAAGATGACATTATTTAAATAGGGTTTTGTTTCTATCCCTATTATCACTATTATTTGAGTTATGTTTATTATGGAATACTATTTATAAACTCCATTTTTTTATATGGATTATGATGGAATGATGTTTAAGAAACCCATTTTATTCCTTAAGTTATTCTATGATTTATGTTTTTGTGGAACACGTAAGAATGATTTCATTATGATATGGGTGGGAATTATATCTCCTTCCAATGAATTGGGTAAAGATTTATATCTCATTAGATAGATATGACTGTAACGAAAAGTAAATGTTGTTTAAAAATATAGGCCTGGAATGACAAGTAAATCCAGTTCAGTAATGGACTTTGTCCGCTATGATGATCTTGGAAACGATACTTGACAAATAAGAAATTATTTTTTATGCTTATCTATATACAAAAAACTTAATGTCTTATTTCATGAGTTTTGGGATTGTGTCCATTAATGATTATTAACTTTTATCGCATGACACGATATCATGATCTTTCATATACAGGATAAGACTTTCAAATGTTATGTTATTATGTATTATGATTATAATATGATTGATATATCCCTTTTTTACCCTTACAGATAATTTGAGCTCACCCTTTCATAATTTTTCCCCAGGTCATGAAGAAGGGTATTAAGTATGATATGTCAAAAAAGTATTCTAGTTATGAAGAATTAAGAAGGATATAATATAGATGGTTTAGGAACCAGTTATTTATGTTTCCAAGTTTTTAAATACATTATACCCATATGGTCTTTTTGTGGATTTATTATATCATATAATGAATATACTTCAATTTTGAAGTAATATCAATGTATTTAAAGTATGGCTCATTATAATTATGATGTAATATTATCCACTTGGTAATCATGGGCTACAACGAATTTTTGTCTCAAAATCTTGTGGCCTCCATAGGGCCTCGATGGGGCCTCTCTCAGCTTATTTGAAATATGTATGGTATCCAAGATTGAGATTTTTTCTAAGACAACTGCAAAATTTTTCATATTTTTGTTATTTTGTGCCAGATTCACATGCGTCCTAAGGTTGGGTTTCTACCTATTTTTCAACTTAAGAGATGAGTAATTTGAGGTAGATAGACCTAGTCATTGGGTAGAGGTTGAGGTAGCATCATTTTCATGTGGCATAGGTTGATCTGACCATACCCTCTATTTTGGATGATCAGATAATTGCACCCCTTCTAGATGGTCACTTAAAATGATTAGGTTTGAATGAATACTAGTGGGACTTGAGGTATATCTATGTTTTTGTGGGTATTTCCAAATCACTCGCGAATGATTCTCGACTAAATATATGGATTCTATGGATATCACTTCTATAAATTGTTTCTATACCCATGCACTTATACCAACGGTTTATAAAAATCATTGGGATAGATGTACTATTTTCATGGTTTTTATAAAATAGTTAGTATACTTTCCCTCAATTCAAATTTCTTCATGTTCATACCTACATGAATGTCATCCATGAACTCCCATCTCCCCCTCAAACCCTTGTCTTCCCCACAAACCCACTTCTCCTTTGATTATCCATAACACATATTCCTAGTGTGAACCATCTCCTCTCCCCCGCCAACCCTCTCCTCCCCCGATACCTTTTTCATCCATCACACTCATCCCACTCAAAGTCGAAACCCTACCTCAATGCTTTGATTCCTTTTAATTTATTCATTTCAGCTTTGGCATCCATCCTCCCCAAAAATGCTCAAATACTTAGCGGTTTGGCTCGACAAGGCTTAATATGCAATTCCTTTCCCCTATTTCCATACAGTTTTCACCTTCACTGTTATCATGTTTGGTTTGGTCAAAACCTATTTCAAGGGGTTGACTTGGTTTTTGTGGTTTATTTGGTGTTTAGGGTTCATGGTATTTTATTATAGGTTGTTTGTCCATCCACTATTATAGGTCATGCATTCTACCTCATATTTCATTGACTATATGTTGTTTTTTCCATTCCCTAACTTTTAATTTTGAAACCATTGATTCCTTGGTGTTTTGAACTTTTGATTTAATTATTAAACTATATTTTTAATTATTTTTATTGTATTTCAAATTTAAAAGTTGTATTTCTATTAAATTAATTTGAAGGAGAAAGGTTTTTACTATTTTAAGGGAAATTATAAATCTGATTTTGTGTTACTGGTCACACAGTGCGTTTTTGAGATTGATAAAATGGCCTATGAAAATAGTATTTAGAATTTATAACTATTTTTAGGATTTAAATGTTATTTATAAAATGTATCACTTATAATTTCATGTGATACATTTAATTCCATATGTTGTAAAACAAAAAGCAAGAATTTTTTTAAATTAAATATAAGGGTTTCAAATGGTTTGACCTCATTTAGTTCATGATTTAAATTAAAGGGAGATATTTGAAACCATGGAGGTTTTGGAAAAAATGTCTATTTCCCTTTTTTTGGATATTTAGGGTATTTTCTAAATATATTTAAATATATTTTGAAATGGTTGGATTTTAAGAGATGTTTAAAATGCGATTTTAATTGATTTAAAGAAATGGGTAAAGTAGTATAGACTCATCAATGTTATGTTTTTAATGGAATTTTTTTCACTTTAAGTGATTTTATGATGTTTATAAGACCCTCATTAAACCCATGTGAATATTGTAATCTTTCCATATTTTTTCATGGTAGTAATACATGTGATGTGATAATGATGCTTTTGATATTTGATTAGCTAAATCATATATCTAACCTCAAGCAGTTGTTGAGATTTGAGTGTTTCAGTTTGTAAACATAGTAATTTAATCCCTCATGCATGTTTCTAATTCAATTTCTTTATTGTATATTAATTTTTATATATTTTATTATTTTCTCTAATCTGTAATATTCTATTTCATCATAGATTTCTCAAAAATCATCATCTTCCAGCATCAAATAGAATCAGTGTCCGCATTATTAAGGGATTCTTTCGATGAAAAGAAAATCTACAAATAGATTTTTCATAACTACTCTTCTCTCTTGAAGGTTTTGTTTTTTTCAATGAATGTATACATTAATTAAATTTTCATACACTATCATTTAATATTTTATATTTTTATGAACTCTCATTTCATTAATGTATAATGTTAAATAATTTCATTTAATACTCTCTACTGTTATACAATATCGTTTTTTAATGTCTACTATTATACACTGTCATTTAATACTTTCTACTATTATACATTATCATTTAATGCTCTCTATTGTTATAAACTAACTATTTAATATAATATATACTTTTATACACTAGCTTTTTTTAAATACTTATTGTTGTTTATATTTAATAATTTCAATGGACGACCTTCCCATTGATTTTTTTGGATGTGATTCCTAATAAATAATTGATTTTCATTTTTTTAATACTTAATTGAGTTATTATCTATCCCATCTATTGAAATTTATTGGAATAAATGAGAATGTACTTAATCTATTATTTATCCCATCTAATATTGTATCTCACTAAAATTTATTATAATATGGCCAAATTTGGGTATCTACCCAATTACTTTCTCTTATAAATAAATATTTCAAATTCAAAACCCAGTGTACCAAAATGAAGGATTTTCGGTTTCTCTTAATATATTTTTTATTTCTATTATTATGTTTTTATAAATTAAATTCTGACATGATTTATAAGTTTTGAAATACATTTTTCTTATTACATGTCCAAATAATGATTTTTTAGTATACTCTGCATCTAAATTCCATGTAGCTTACTATTCCATGTTATCATTTTTTGATGATGGTGTATCTTTAAGTAAAATTGTTCAATAGGATAATTTACAGGAAGTATTTATTCTATAATCCTCTTAATAATAATTGTAATTTTAGGGACACCATGTTATTGGGTGCTCCGATTTTGTTTCCTGATGATAAAATGCTTGAATAAGTAGTGTTTTTTTAGCATGTCAATTCTTTATGATGGATCGACTTATGTGATATTTGGGGTTCCATTCCACTGTTAATTTTATTTTAGATCACTACAATTGAAATTATATACTCACCAATTCTTAAATTATTCAATTCCATAACCATTAAATAGGTCCAATAATTCTCTTGGCCTAAACCATTCCATTTTATATTCCCCACTCATTTTTTTGGACAGTCTATTGATTGTAAAGAAACTTTATTCTTTTCTGTTCTTATGTAGACTCAAAATTTTCTATCATAATTTCTAGCCCTATCCTAGAATCCATTTTTTGGAAAAAAAATAAAAATTAAACATGGGCTTTGGGTATGTTTTGTTTAATTTTAATTATTTGCCTTTTTAATTTAGTGGTTTTGGATTTTTGAGTTATCTTTGTTTTTATAGATTATTTTGGACCTTTTTGCGGTGGTTTTGGGTTGTGTTGTCAAAGTAAAATTTCAAATGTACGCATAGGTAGGAATATACAAATATAGGTTCCCCACATATATATATTCACATATAGAGGTATGATTATATATATTGGTTCTACGTGTTCTTATGTATATATATAAAAAATGGTATATGTGTGTAAGGTAAAGGTGTATATGCATGTATAAGAATTTATATATGGATCCCCTTGTACACATTTGGCCATTAAAATATTTACATAGGTATTATGTATCCTTATATATATGTGAATGTGAATATGATTACTAGTAGTAAATGTATGATTCATGTTGTTGTCTTCATAAGTAGTGTGCCTTTAGTTTGAGGTAGGTTACCATACGTATTTCCCTTTAAATTTAAAGAATAATTTACTACTTGTATTTCAAAACATGTTTTTTTACTAAATAGTGATATATATTTCATAGAATAATTGTTTGATATGAAATGAAGTTTTTAGAAAATTAAATAAAATTTAGTCGACCTAACCTGGTCCAAATCAAAGAAAACCAAATTAAATGTAACCAACATGAACTCATTAAAACTAAATTTATTGAAATAGGATATTATATAAGTATATAATACCATAATAATATGAAATGTATTAACCTATAAAGAGTAAAAATGAATATTCCTAAATTAATCTATAATAAATTAAATTATCCTATATCGAAAAAATAAATTAAAACTAACAAGTTCTAAAACAAAACATACCATGATGTACAAAACCAAATCATACAAATTCATTATAATCGAGTTAGTCCTCACCTGACCCGCATAAATTAAGATTCCTCCAAATAAAATGAACCAAGTTAAACCACAGGAAACGAAACCAAATATTATTATGAAGAGTAAACCCAAAATGAGTTTAACTAAATAATGTGGTTCCATAAAAACCCAAAATAGATGGAATAAAACCAAATAAAAAAACATAATGGATCATTTTAAAAAAAACCAAATAACATAGCCTTAATAATATAGATTTAAATCAGATCAACCAAAATAAACCTAGAATGATCAAAATCAAGAAAATATTATTCAAATAGAAAACAATTGAACAAAAATTAATTAGACCAAGTCAAACTATCAAACATGAAGTAATCTTATATTACTAAGGATGAATCAAATTGGAAAAATATAATTAATTATAAACTATATAAACACAATTTAAATGAAATAATATGAACTAAAAAAACTAATATGAACCAAATGTAATCAAACTGAATCAATTATAATTAAATGAATGAAACTGTCCAAGTTAGTATAAATAAAAATAAGACAATCTAAATATAAGGAAAATGTACCTAACTAACTTGTATCAAACATAACCAAACTAAGATGAAACATGATCCAAATCTATTAGATACCATTAATACAAATAATAATTGTTAATTAATAGGTATTTTCTATTTGATAGTATCATTTTGAAACTTGGATCTATTCCCCCATTCTTGTCCGGATACGATTCGACCCATGGGGCATTATGGATCTTATAAATTAAGAGGTTCATTGTATAGTCACAAGAGATTGGTATGATTTAGTTTATTTATTTAATTTTCATTATTTCATTATCCACTTTGGCCATTCACTTATTTCTATATAAGTAGGGTATTTATATTCTACGAAGGGGGACACAAGGGAATTAGAGGCGGCTACACGGTTTTCTTTGTAGGGGTGGGAGATTGGGGTAGTGTAGAAATTAATTAGTATGTTTCTTTTTTTCCTTACTTTATACCATATTTATTTTGTTTATTTTATTTTCCATGGGTATGGACATCCAAATTATGGATGGATCATGACAAAATATTATTTATATTCCTTTTTTTTAATTAATTAATTGTGGGTGAAAATAATCCCAGGTGGTTATTCCTTTTGATGCCCAGACACTTATTCAATCCAATGGTTGTATCCCATCCACCTTACTCAATCCTATTCATTCCTATATTAGATTCTAACTGGGTTATTACTATGTCTGAACCATGGCAGGGCCAAGGAAACATTGAATAACTTCTGAGGTTTTGGGATCATCTTCACAATTCTAATGAGAATGACCATAATATAAATGAACCATCCTTGAACTTATAGTCTATGGAATAGTTCATTCAATATAAACATTGAACTCAATCTTGGCACCCATCGTGTCTCCTATATGGAGAACCATGCTCATTCAATTTTTATAGTAATAGCTCAAAATCAAATAGATTATTGGTTTAATTCAAATTGCTGAGAAATTTATTTGATAAAATTACCCTCAATGTTCCATGATAAAACATCCCAATTATTGGGGAAATATAAACCCATATTAAAAATATTTTGAGCATCATTATAAGAGCTTAACTAGAAAATTTTCTTCAGATGATATCCTTTTTGGTCTTGATTATATCTCTAAGGAATTGTAGTATGAAGCCCAAGCTAAACATGAATTATTTTTCATCATCAATAATGAGATACAACATTCATGTATGTCCTCTTTTATGGTCTAACTACGGATTCCATATTTATAGTTTCTCCAAATAAATGGGCCAATTAGGTTGTGGGAGTCCATATGCATGCACACAACCATGACCATCTAGAAAAATGTGGTCCCATCTCAATCATTGATAACTTACACATAAGAAAACCAAATATTGAATCACAAAATATTCAACCTTGTACTCAAAAAATTCCAATCATGGCATTAATTCAATCTGATTTTATAAAAAACAATATTCTTTAAATGAACTTATACTATAAATTGGTGAAACCATCAACTTGTATGAACAATCTTCATCACAATTTATTAAATTCTACATTCTTAATTATTCTTCGGCATCGATCAAAATCCATTCAATCCATATTGATATGAATCTAAATGATAAATCTAAACTTCATAAAATTTCAATCCTTTATAGAGAATGAGGTTAAGATGATTTGGGGGATTATTTTTACCTAAACAACTAAAAAATGTCAAGATTAATGAAAGGAAAATGGATATAAAAAGAGTGTTGAATGAAGTGACAATGATGGATTAACGGAGTTATTCCAAGACTAAATTAGGATCAAGATATGTTCCAAAAAGGTAATTAAGAGAAATAAATTGATGAATATTGATATAATAATGATTCTCGTGAAAATATAAATTCAAAAAATGAGTCATTCATGAAATGAAATCTTGTTCTTTAGTAAATTTTCATCGAACTAGTACAATGATTCAATCTCCTAATTTATTACCATAGGAAAAATAGATAATACAACCTTGAAATTTATCTCCACCTCTTAATACATTGATTAAAATAAAAACAAAATTTTGAAGGATAAAATCCAAGATAATGATTTGTAGAACTGAAGAATAGGAAAACAGTGTAAGTATTGATTTATCAAACTAAAGTAAAAAATATATCTCATTAAATTATGTAAATATCATCTACACTAAATTAAATCACATATCATGAACAAAAATAAAAAATTATTCACTATAAAATAAAGAATAAAGATAGAATATTTTCTCTCTCGAGTATAACTTCATCTCCTCTCACTCTACCTTTGATTTCCACTCATGTTAAATATATTAATTTCACTCTAGAAAGAATTTCCTATTCTCATATCAAAAGAATTCATGTCATTCCATTCATTACGTCAGAGGTATGTTGTAATACTAGGATGTGATCATGAAATAATAGTTGTCTACAAAAAGTTATCTCTCAATCCTAAAGAATTAGTAATCTCCTCTAAGGCTTTCTCTGAAATCAATTTATCAACGTAGTTATTTTTTTCTTCACTATCCTACTCCACTATTTTGATTCATATCTGTAATTTTCATTGATCATGTGTCTATTATCATGGAGCTGAGTGACCATCACGTGATATAGGAAAACCCCCATTAAACAAAATTTACAACAAACCATATCTAATCTATTTCAAAAATTTCAAGATATATACTATAGCCTGGTTAATTATATCTTGACTCCAAAATTAATCTTATCTCCTAGATTGAAACCTACTTTAGAGATCCATGATCATTCCATTTTCATATGCACTAATCAAATTCAAATAGTTTTATGGTTTAGTTTCATATATTAAGGAATTTATTTGAGCGTCTTAACCACAATGTTTCACACTCAAACTGCTAAAATATTGGGTAAGTATGAATCCTTGTGAAAACTACTTTGAACATCTTTAGATGAGGACATATTGTGCGTTAATTTTTTCTGGATTTTTATTTTGTCTTTTTTTGATATCCAAGGCACATGAAAATTAATACATACATGGATAATAATTATTGTTCAATATAGAAAATTAAATAAAAAATATAAGGATATCCTCTTCGATAGTGGAGCTCAGACTTTAATATTTTTAGTGTCTTCTAATAAACAGGTCAATCAGTTGGTTTATTTTTTTGTTTACAAGTTCTATAAGAGTGGTGGATAATCTGGAAGGGAATATCAATTGGAGAGGCCCGTTGATCTTGGTGGGGAGAGGAGGTTAGGAAAAATAGATTCTAAACTATTGTTATATAGTTTTGCTGAATAGAAATACCCATGGTTTTAATGCTATAGGTATAAATTTATACCAACAATTTACATGAAACCTTTGGAATATAGTTCTTCTAGACATAAATTATAACCATGGTTGTAAAACCATTGTCATTTATATATCAGTGGTTCACTTGTAACAATTGTAATAGGGTAACTTGAGACAGCCTATAAAAATAGTTTTATAGAAACTGTTGGTATAGGGAAAATTGACAGCCCACATACCATTGATTCCTTGAACCATTGGGATAGCCTATCCCAATGGTTTTAGAGCTGATACAACCAGTTTAAAACTTTTTTCATAGTTTGAATTCTCAATAGTGGATATGAATAGAATATTGGGTTCGTCCAGGCCAGTGTCTTTCCTTGTACCATCATTTTCTTCTTCCTCAACCTCGGGCTCCCTAGTTAGGTATGATGAACTCTTACTCAGGGGTGTATTCATTATAAAATAATGGATCTATTAAGTGGAATACATTAAAAACCCAAAGATGTTCTTCTCATTCGATGTGGGTTTTTTTTCTGGGGAAATTCTCATTCTTCATATATTAAAGTAAATAAATCATCAATAGTTGAAGTTTGTTTGGGAGTTAAATATGAATCTTATTCTTTTGTCACCTCCTTTGTATGATGATTTTGTCTATCTATAAGGGGTATATTCAATGAGACTTCCCAAGGTTTCAGGATCATTCTTGGTTAACTATTCTATGCTTATAGGGTATAATGAGCTTGATAAAATATCTTTTGATTCATCCACTTATCAAAATTCTATCCATTCCTTTTCATAGAATCTTTTCATTCACCATCTTATTCAAGTTGGGTGACAATTACATATGTCTCCTATGATGAGGCCTTACCCAATATCACATATCTAGAATCAAAGTTTCTCTTGAAGACTCCTTTGATGAAAAAGAAGTTGGGGATGGTGTGGCTGAGTCACCTATGAAACGGGTAGTAGTCATGGTGGTTAGTGAGGTTAACCTCATTGGGTTTCCCGGGATCTGATAGTTTAAGTAGTTTAATTTTCATGAATATAAGTAAATAACTAGGAACCTTCTCATTTTGGAAGGAATATACTTTGTTCATACATTCCTTAAATCATTGGTGGTCTTGATTTCTCTTTTCTTCTATTTGGGGGAGATTTTTTTATTGTTTCCTCTCGAAAGAAGGTTTTGGGTAATTCAATACCTTATAGGGTGCTTGTAAATAAACTATTACTGGTACGGGGATAATAGAATAATTCTATACCTTAAAAGACCTTTTCTTTTATGTTGTGGGTGTGGGATAAGATTTTTCTCAGGTTTGTTAAATGGAATCTTCTATGCATTGTTCTATTTCTTCAAGCTCACATAATCCACCTAGATACTTCATTAGGATCAAAGTTGTTTTCATATCATCTTGAATATTATCAGCATAGTGTTCTAGAAATTTATATTCTGAGATAGGTAAATTATTTGAATAGGTTAAACCATTCTATTAGGTGATTAAGTTAGAAACCCTCTCATTTCCACATTTTTATTGCAATTTTTGAGATCCACATTCTTTTTTTTTCCTTAATGTGGTTCTGAAATGATAAAGTAAATAATGGTGAACATATTCATATAGCACAATGGATCCTGTTGAAGGTTCTTATACCAAAATATGGTTGTCTCTACCATATTCTATACAAAACATCATGGTTTAATTTTCTCATGCTGATCACAATGGTCCATTATCAGGCCAAATCAGGATATGAAGTGTGTGAGATATTTTTCTAGATCTCTCGTTCCATCAAAGGTTTAGATGATCGAATTTTTAAAATTGTGTGGGGAATAGTTTCATCCTACATTTTGGATATGGATTCCATTTTGGATATATAGAGGCACTCTTCCCTTCAATATCATTCATTTGGGAAGCTATGGATTCAATGTCATTGAGGATTTCTAGAGGTATGAATAACTATATCACCATCTATCTATTGGGAGTGGGAGAGGATTAATGTGGTGGAACTTCTTTATTATTCGGCTTATTATCAATCTATACTATGAATAAATGATCTCTTTGATGAGGGATAGTTTATCACACTAACCAAGGAAAGTCATGATCATATTCAACATTATAATTGTTGTATCCTTTTTTCCTAGATCCATAACTAGCCTGATTTTCAAATACAGCTCTTATATGAGGATTGGGTCTATCCTGATGTTTGTTGGTAGGGATATGTGATTCCATTTGAAGTCAATTTCTAGTGTGAATATTTCCCTTGAGTAGTTCCTCATTTATTTTTCTATGATTATTTATCTCATTGTCTTATTTTGAAAGTTGTTCTTTTATGGAGGGGGTTTTTGATATTTTGTGTGGTGAGTGGGATGTATCAACACCTTTTTATTTATTCGTGGTAGAGTTCCACTAGGGAGGTGTCAACTCATCATTCCTAGGTGTCAAGTTCTTGCTCCTTATCTGATTCCATGTACGTGAAACCATAGTTTGGGCATCCAAATCACCTACCTCTAGAGGTATGGTTTCTGTATTATTTCCATCTCTATTTACATATTGGTCCACATAATTTCCTAGATTGATGGTGATAATGTTTAAAAATGTGTATTAGGAAATGTTTGATGTCCCATCACTCCCCATTCATTATAGTGGTTTAGTACCTCTTACTCCTCCTTCAAGGGTTATATAAGGTGCATTTCTTTAACCCATGGTCAAATTGAACCATTTTGGATTAAGAACCTTATGGGGTTTGGCCACTTTTTAATAAATTTCCCCTTTATCAATATATGAATAATGACTTTAATAGAGTTTATGTTTATACTTAATAAGAATGGCCTAAATGAGAGAGGCATATATCATGGTGGGAGGAATGGTCGGGATGTCAACCATAAATATTTAACACCTAGACTAGAGTATATTGATTCCTTTCGCGCTGATAATAATAATAAAATTTCCCCTACCCTATTGGATGGAAATAATTTGGGTCTATCATTAGCATTTTTTCATCGTGTTGTAGAGTATATGGGGCCATTGTTTGGTTATCAGATGGATCCTAGGATAGGAATCGAAATATAAATCCCCTCACCCCTATAGGTTGGGTTGCTCCAGAATTATTTCTGATTTCTCTAAAAACTTCTTTGGGTTTTACTAATTTGGTGGTGGTAATTAAAGTAATAATATCCCCCACCTTACGGGTTGGGTTTTCTCCCAAATGGATTTCATGATGGTTTTGTTGTGATTTTCATAATTTTGTGTAATCTCATTCCCACATTGGCCAGTTGAAATGTATTATTGTGATGGGAGTCACTTCCTATAGGAATCATTCATATAATCCATGACTTTAGCTTCCATTTTATAGATGTGTTCCTATTTTGTTGATTGGTCCATCAAAGGAATCTATTAGAGGCCATATCTCTCTATTTAAAACATATTTATGACCTCAAAAAGGATGAGTCTCATTGTATTGGACAACTATCTTGCGTGTTACCTTCTTCTATGATCTATCATGTGGTTATGATGTTATATCATGTCATATCTATGGATATTTTCTATCCAGGGATATAGTGAATTTTAATGCTACATACTCCCCCATCCTCAAATATGAATGTCTGTCAGAGCTCTATAAATCAGTTTCTAGAGCGTTTTCATGATATGGAGACAAAAATGTAATAGGTATTTATCATGATCTTTCAAAAATTGGTCATATTCCTCAAATAATGCATCCATCTCCAAATGATAATTTAGTGTATTAATGATTTTTAGGTTACCTACATTAAATATATAAGTTAAGTTTCTAGCCTTCAACCATTGATTATTCACAGACATATTCTGGCATAAATAAGGTAAGCACTTATTCTCTAGGTCCTTGGGATATCATAGTAAGAAGTGGTGATGGTCTTGAACATGGTTAGAAGGTTTCTTTAATATAACACTCTCTATATATCCATTTAGGTCTCTTCTTATTGAGGGTTATATGACTCTACCTTCTTAGTCCATAAAGTTCACTTCTCTAGTTGGCCTACTGACTGGGTTGATGTGCTACTAATAGTTGATGGATAAATATATATGTTTAACACTAGTGTTCTAAATATCTTTCTATATGAATGTGTCTGGGAAATGGGAGTATTTCTCTGTATGGAAGAGATATTATCGTGGGGAGGTTTTCCACATCAAACATTAGGAGTAGAATCTCTAAAAAATATCTACGCACTACCAAAAAGAAGACTATTGTGGTATTAATTTCTATCTTATTTAGTTAAAGTGTCGAAGGACCCTTGAGTTTTTTTAGATATTCATCATAAATCCACATGTACAAGGGAATTGAGAAGATAAAGGATAGGATCCCCATTATACATCATGGATGGAACATGAAAATATGCCTTTTAGGCTTGATCAAGGATATAATCCTACTATATAATGGTATTTAGACTGCGTTGATGATATTAAATAGCTATGGGGATATAATCATATTGTTTAGAAGCGTTTTTATTATTCTGGTTCACTTCTATATCATCTGTGGGGATATTAACCTTCATGTTGGTGGTTTCCTAAATGCATCGGTCAATCATGGTAGAAGTTGGTGTATAAACCAGGTTCAAATATTAATTTCCCATCGAAATAAGTCGAAGAACCTCCAAAATTGTTAAAGGTATATATGACTCCTTCTATATATCATTATGAAGATGTTGATTCAGTTGTTCATCAATAAGAGTAGGAGTATGATCATGGATTCTATAATATGCTGGATTATGCCAAGTATCTTCATCAGTATGGGTATAATCCTTCCCTAAGGTGATTATCCTATTATACTCAGAAAACTCAATTGAAGTAGGGGTATGTGCCTAGTACTATACCTATGGATTATCTTTATATCTTTCTTCGATGGAAATGTGAACCTATCCTGAGGTGTGTTAAAACCTAGGTTTGTGTGACCTAGCCAATAGGGTAATATGAGTTTGATCTTATTACACACCCTTCACTAAAATATGTTGATAATCCTATTGAATAGGAGGAGGAATGTGTTCTTACTCTGGAGGATCCACCTATTCATATTGATCATTGTAATATGATGTTATATATATTTGGATAGAGATATGTATATCTCTTGGTATTTATACCAGTGCTATAATATACCAATGGTGATCTTCTGCTATTTCCATAATGTAGTGAAACTTTAGAAGAGTGTGTGTTGGAATATAGGTTTAACCATTTTCAGTCTCCAATATATACTAGAAAATGACTTCGATTAAAGTAGGAATATTATCCCACTCATGTCCTATTTTTACTATCAGGACATGCCAATGGGCTTTATGCATAGGGGAAGGGAAATGTGTCTCCCCCTTTCTTGATACAAGAATTTTGTTTGCATAATTTATCTAATTGAGCAGAGTTATAAACATTCTCACTGGACATGATAACAAGATTCCAACATTCCCTATAAGATTAAGTTTTTATATGATCCCACTCTAGTTTATCTACAAAATTCCAAACCCAGTGAGATCTCCTTTTTACTCATACATGAGTGTCCAGGTTGGAAACCTATTGGGTGGAACCCTCATCAAGCACCTCATGGGCACTATCAGGATGATGCAAGTGATTTCGGTTAACAGGATTCCACTAAGGAAGCTCCTAAACTGGGTTGTAGCCATGGTTTACTCCTTCATTCACCTTCCTATGGTAGGTAAGGTGCTGATTTTCATGATATGTGGATAATATTTTTAAGCAGTTGGTAGTGGGGATAAGTGAAACTGGTTTCATTTCAACTTTCCTTGGACAAGGTATTATTTTCTTCCTCAGTATCTAGACACCTATAGGGGATGCCTATATGTTTAGTATTGTACCATGTCTATGGTATTACAAGACTATCTTTTTCACCACTAAAACCTAATAGTGTCAGGTGGATGATGTTGTTTTGCGGCCTGTGGAGCTTACTGGTATAGTTAAGGTTCCTTAATATTCCCTTCATTAAGACATGATCTTGGGTCAAGGTGGTTTCTGTGAGAGTAGTATCTTTAGTGAAAAAGACTACAAGAAACAAGTTTTCCTATCATAGAGTTAGCACAAGTTTGAAACATTCTCAATTATCTATACATGGGTAACAAAATTATTCTTTCTCATTGTTAGTTTGGCCATTTTTGTTGCATGGAATATATATAGAAAAAATTCTTATAATATGGGAACCCTAGTTATACTGTATTAATAAAATATTTCACATGGGGAATACCACTTTTTTGGAGGATATTTAAAACAAAATGGCCTGAAATAGGGTCAACCAATAGTTTTGATTGTTTTATATATTCCCATCAGGTTCACCATTTTTTTCCTAGAAAATGTTGATGGCCTTTCTTGATGATCTATTGTGGGTGATTAGTGTGGTTACATAATAATTGTTATATACTTAACTTTTTTATCTCTAATAGAAACTCCTAATGGTTCCCACATATTTAATGATTTTTATCCTTTTTTCCAAAGGTATGTGGTCATTTGGGGTTTCAGGCCCAATGACACTTAGAAACTCACATTTGTCAATAGGATGGGAGGACAGGCTCATCACACCTTTTTGGGTAAATTATTTCCTACTTTTATAATCTATTATATATTTAATATATGTTCATGAATCTATTCAAATCCAGATACATGATTTGTTACCCTAATCAAATATATAGGTGTTGAATATGTTTATATGAAAAGGGGTTCTATTAATGATGTAATCTACATGTATAATAGGTTCTACATATGTTTCTCATTATTTTTTAGTAATATGTATTTTCTTGTGTTTTGAATCCATATATCTAGGCACTCTAGAATATACTATCATCCCGGAAGGTGGTGGGTGTTTTATATATGTGATTGAACCTCTAAGAGGAACCCTAAAAAACCATTAAGAATATGAATAAAATCACACATAGTTCATTTAGGTCAAAGTCATATAGTTTAACATTATGTGGAAAGGATTTATATTATGTAACCTAGGCATTGGGTGTGGGGAAAAATCCTTAATAAGGAATCCTTTGTATCATACTTACAATATGGATTAGAGTTTTCATAGATAAATGTTTTCTTAACCTACTAATGGTCAATAAAAAATAATTAATACTTTTGAGGGTTATTTCCTTAGATTTTACCAACATGGGAATGCCATTGATACTTACACCAATGTGGATTGCCTCATATAGAGTCATTTATAGTTTCAATGATACGATCATTACAAATCCCTAATCTCATGTGAGTTATGATTGATGTAAGAAAAAATGGATAGCATGCAATCAAACACAATTCATATGGACGTAGGACATACGAATTGGGGCAGAACTGATGAGGTTTTTGGTATGAATCATAGGCCTTAAGAAGGTGTCCTATGTATCCTACTTATAAAAGGAATCAGAATCCATGTAGTTCAATTAGGCTTTGTAGCCTTCTGATGGATAAAGAAGAATGATAGACCTACAAGGAGCGGGTCCTAAAAATGAAATTTCGTGGGATTACATAGAAGTTTGTGCCAATTTAAAGATATCAAACACCTATCCTAATATGAATAGAGTTTGGAGATCATAAGTGGGTGAACGAGTATGCTTATATGGCTTGAAAGAATTATAATACCCATTAGGTTTCATGATTTTTCATTCCTATCCCATTATGGACACTACACATTTGAAGGGGGAATTATCGGCCAAAGAACCATGGTCATTGGTGCACACGGTTTGAAGGCACATAGCCAATTCTTCCTGGTGGACATGGATAACATGTCCATGGTAATTTCTTAACATGTATATAGAACTTCACATTCTTAGAATGACATGTATAGGGAATTTTTCATGATTAATGATGAAATTTATTGGGGTTTCTAATTTATCAAACAGGTATATCAAGAGGACATCACATGATTGACCTGACTTGTCTGCAGGATGTCATATGATCTAGATGATATGTCCAAGGTGATCCTCATTAATTTGATGACATTGTTGGAGGACTATAACGTGAGTAAATTGACTTATTAATAGGTAGTCACATTATCTAGATTACATTCCTAGAGTACTTTGCATGAACTAGATGACTTGTCTGGAGGACATCGCATGATCTAGATGACATGTCTGAAGGACTTTATATGAACCAACTAACAGGTCATGAGAACTACATATGAAATAGCTAGCCTATATATATGATTCCCTATAATGTAGATGACATGTCTAGAGGACTTCTAATAAACCAACTGACATGTCCTAGGGACTTTACATGATATGGATAGTGTGTCTAAAGGACTTTGCATGAACTGGCTAACATGTCTAGTGGACTTCGCATGAACCAATAGAAATGTTTGGAGGATGTCCCATGACCTGGATGATATTTCTAGAGGACATTTCATGAACCAGATGACATGTATGAGGGGATATTGATGATCTATATGCCATGTCCAAATTACTTATCATGAACTATGTGACATGTCCAGAGGATAACGCATGATCTGGATATCATGTTTGGAGGATGTTGCATTATATGGATGACATTTCTGGTGGACCTCGTGTAACCAATATAACATATTAAGGGATATTTTCAGGATAAAATAATGTATTAAATTATGTTCATGAACTGACTACATGAAAAAATGCCTTATCGATCTTCGTATGAGGTTTCCATCATTTTCAACCTTTATCGCATAAGTGCCTCAATGTTCATTAAAAATTGGACCATTTATGCCTCACATGGTGATGTTGACATGAGGAAACTCCATTGTGTGATCAAAAATGTATTCTAGAATACCTTAATGTTGTTAACTAAGTGATCACATGAAATGTAAAAATTTCTATGTAATCACTTATGTCGCCCCTCGAGCCTACCTAGTTAAAGACTCTTCTGATTTCAAGGTTCATTACTCTATTAACTCTAATATCACCTTTTTCTCCCATGGATGTTTTTTTCTATGTTAAGAGTGGTGGATTTATAGGCATCACTACCCTGTATGTATAATACATCAATGGGAACTTAAATATTATATATAGGCTAGTTTTGGTAGAGGGATAATTGTATAACATGTTTCACATGATCCAGCCATGAGTCATCCATGATGTCATCTTCATGTCGCATGATGAACAGTTACTCCATGATCATTCCATCATTTTCAAATTTTTTAAAACAATTTCTTTTTAAAAAAATTTTAATAATCAAATTGAAATGAAAAAATGGCTTCACTAGATCGGTTGATGTGTCTATGAGTCTTCCAGAGATCATGTTTCCTATAAAAGAGGATTTAATGTGATTGATGAATACTTTTATGGGGTCTTCATAAGATAATTTTAGAATATTATAGGTCCTTTTTTGGTTGATAAACTAATCACATGTAGTGCATAAACTATTCCAAGGAAAATTAGTTTAACTCTCTATCAAGTAATTGCACCCCCTTTTTAATGATTTATTTTATAAATCATGGGGAATTCTTCCATCGGTCTTCCATCAAGGAACCACATAATAAACTGGAAAAGTTTTCAATACATCCCTTAGTGAGTGTTACATGCTTGGTAGAATTCACATTATTAGTTTTCCATGTCCCTAGGGCCTCTTTGTGATCAAAAAACTGACCACATGAACTGAATCATCCATTCTCATGAAAATAAGTTCCTTTAAATGGATCTTCCACCCTTTACGGCTTTTATTTTAAAAATGGATTGTGTGATTTACTATCATTTTTTAATTGACATGTCACATGATTGAACGAACTCATCAAGTTTCCTTTTCATGACCATTAATGGTTGCATAGAAACCTTTTTTATGTTAGGAGGTCTTATTGAAAGGGATTTGTGTGATCAATAGATTGATCACAAGAAGTACAGAACCTCATCACGTGATCTTCCTAGAGTCATGTGTTTTATATCACCTAGTTTCACAATTCCTTAATTTGATAAACAAATATTACCTCCCCTTTAGGTATTTTATTGATCCTAAAACTATTGATACTCATTTGGCAGGCATAAACAAAGAAACACAGTATATTTTGGTTTTCCAAAGTAGTTATTTTGTAATAACTACTTCAAAAGGAGAGACAAAAATCTTAAACAATTGTCCCACATATGGGTACAAATTTCAATGGAAATAAGTTAATGCTCTTAAATGATATGGTTTTGGTAAAATCTAATCATAGAATATTGTATTATAAGAAAAAATAAAATGATGATTTTTTTATCAAAATAAAATGATAAAGTACTATGAATGTGGAAGTTGAAGTTATTTGAGTAGAGAAAAGATTTCCTAGTTCCTTAAGCTCAGAACCTATCATCTACATTAGTTTAAGATTAATAATTCATTGAGTTCATCTAATTTTTATATTGATAAAATGTTTTATATAATGACATATATGAAGTGAGAACCTACTATTGAATATCCAATAGGATAATTGATTAAGATATACATTTACAACTATTGAAGTAACCATACTCTCAAAAATATCATTATCATTATGGTTCCATATTATGTTTGGAGGTTGTGTGAAACTAAACAGTCTAGTGTGAATCTGAAGAGGTGTAGTGTGACTTTATACTAATATTATAATCTTATACATAGATTTGATTATTGTGAATAATATAAGGTTATGATGAATAACCAACCATGAAAAATATCAAGTTTCCCAATAAGTGGATGGATATAGTAAACATACCCATGTTTATTTTTACCTTAATTTTTCCATGCAAAAATTATGTAGACAGTTTAAACTTGAGTGGATGGAATAATAATGTGATCTATAAGTTAATTCAATTAGTGAATAAATAATAAAAAAAAATCTCTATTGATTCATCCCTTCCTTATCAGTGGAGTAATATGATACTATGAATTTCAAATGGTATCATAGAAATTTATCTCTTTTAAATTCAATCAATTTATAATAAAGTAAAATCTTAATTCTTTTAATAGTTGGGGTGTGCCGACATTTAAAGAAAAAATTATGAGTTGGAATAATTGAATGTAACACCCTAAGTTTTTAATTATTATTGTTTTCAAATAAATTTAATTTATTTGATGTATTAAATTACATTAAACATCAAGTTATAATTTCATTATTTTCAACACAAATTTATTCTTTCACTATACTTAGAGTTGGCCTATCTGGCATTACATACAACACTAAGTTTTATCAAAACCATGATATATTATAAATTTAGGTATATAAAATAGACTGGTATAAAAATATCTATTAAACATAGTGATATTAATAATAATAAATACATTTTTATTAACTATAATGGTTTTATATAAATAATACATAATTATAATAATATAAATGATTTTCGTTAGTCTTTATTTGTTTCAAAAATACTATCTTCTCAAAAACAAATTATATCTTTTTTTGAACAATAATAAAAATAATTTCTGACACTTTTAAAAAAAATTGTAAAATAAAAATAATTTTTTAATTTATATTTTCAAAATTATATTAGGGTGAATTATCATAATTTTTTTAAAAGTTTCATATTTTGATGAATATTGAAAAATGTATAATTATAAATAATATATTCCTTTTCATTTAATTTATTTAAAATTTATATTATATAGTAAATTTATTTTAAGGTATAATTAGTTCAATTATACATATATTAATCCAATTTATTCCATTGGAATAAATTTCATATTGAAATTGGACACAAAAACTTGGTAAACTTTTGAACAGTTTCTGGTTTAAAAAATACTTATTTGATCAATCTGTGAAATTAATTCTAAATTAAAATTTCAAAATTATATAATTTAAATTTGTAAAAATGGATTCCATTTTTATAATAAGCATAGTTTTTATTAAAAAATAAGTAAACCAGTTTTTTTGACCAAAATTAATAGTGAATTTAGTAAAATTTAATTATCACAATTAAAGTAAAAAATGGGATTACCTAGGGGTTTAGATCAAAAGATAGGGGTAAAAATAACATATGAACTTGTATAGAACTATTTTATATACATATTTTGACCATTAAACATATAATTATCCAAAATTCCATAATTTTTACCCTTTTCACAAATGAAGAATGTGGTACCACTTATTTATTTTTAAAAATACCAAGTGTGTCCTCTCCCCCACTTATGAAAGTCCACCCCCTCGCATCTCTTCTTCACACCAAAAAAACATCTTTCATTCAGCCAATACATGGCCAAATTAATTTCCAAATTCCATCCTATCATCATGTAATTATTATTTTGGGTAGAAATACATCCTAGGAAGGCTTCTGGTGAAAACCTAAAGAGTATACACAAAGAAAAGGTAACATTCATCAATGAGTATTTTTTGTTTAATTATTCCTCCTCCCGATTAAATTTTTATTATATATTTATTATATAGTAACTTTAGTATATCAATTATACCTATATGTTTTTATGTTAATTTCATTTCATAAAACAATCCATTCTTGCATCAAATGTGTTATGAATTCATCATTCGTGGGTATGGAGAACTACCACCATGCAGACTGATGCCCTTCATTTTTCCATTACCGCCAATCAAGGTTGTACATAATGTATTATATATTTTTAATATATTATATATATTATTTTTATGATGTTATTATGATTCTTTAATTATTATTCCACACATAGCTTCATATTTTCCATTTATGGGAATATACTAATGTTGTTCCGGTGTGTGGAGGACAACTGCCTCGCAAAGTGATGTGATTCGTTCATTCATTACATGGAAGGTATTACGGATGGGTTTAATTAGAATATGTGATATATATATATATATGAAATAAAAATTATTCTATGATAATAATATATATTGGTTTATTTTCTCTATTTCAATACTACAAGAAAATGAAAATAGTGTTCATGTGTATGTACGACCTACCGTCTCCATAAGCAGTGTATTTAATTTTATATCACTAAATTTTATGGATTACTATATATAAATATATACTAAATATAAATTATATTTATATCATTTTTATCATTCTATATATTATGGAACCATGATCAAATTAAGAGGACCCAAAATATAACAAATCAAAAAATATACGAAAAAATAAAGTTGTTATTACCAAAGATGTAACTTTAACATGAAATCATTAATAAGTGGGTAAAAAATTATCATAAAAAAGTATTCTATGATATATATGAATATTATTATTTAATATATTTATAATAAAATTATATTTATTATATGATATTTTTTAATGAATATGACCGAATTCAAGACTGAAGGTCCAAGATTTTCATCTCACTTTTTACTTATGTGAGACACATGACATATTCACCACCTATTTCATTTTTGTGGTGTATATACCGAATATTAATTTATTTTTTGATGGTTCCCACAAAAATTGATATGATTTACCTATCCATTTTATGATATACCTTTCATGGGGTTTATGGTACAAAAGTTAACAAATTGATATAATATTTTTGTCTCAACTTTTCTTCTTTAAGACATAAGTAATGTTATGAACCTATCTTATTCTATGAGTTTTATATACTACAACTTTGATAATATATATCATGAACAAAATTATTTTAATTATATTTTTAGTTTCATTTAATTTTATTCTTTCAAGGTGATTGTGATTCAAATTTACCAATGTGGTAAGAGATTTATGTTACAATCTTATTGTTTACCATAATTATTTATTATTATACATCCAATGTTGAAATCTTATGATCTATATCTCAATAAAGTAATTAAAATTTTACACTATGGTTATTTCAGGATAATACATTTTTTCAAATAATTTTCAACTCTTTTTGTACTCAATAGTTTAAAATAATGGTTTCATGAAAAATAATCTTTTCGGTCGAAACTCTTTTTTCTTCAAAAACAATGTTTTGTGAAAAATTTTTCAAACATTTTTTTAAAATTTATTGCAAATGATTTATTTAAGAAATTTTTACCAATATTTTATTTTTAAAATGTTTTTTAAAGGGAATATTCATTTTATTTTTAAATATAATTACCATTTGGATTTTACCAAAAATGTCAAAGGAATAAATTTTTTAACATATATCCCTAGAAGAAAGCATCATGCCATCATGATCAATATTATATTTAAATCTTAAATTAACTTTTTCAATGTAATTTCCAAATAAAAATATTTTAAAAAGCATTTATATTTAATTTTTCTTTAAAATCAGTAAGGATATCTTCATCAATAAATGTTTGAAATGATATTTAAAAACTAATTTTCATCTATGTTGAAATTCATTTATGTTACCTATGAATTACTAAGATATTATCTAGTGATACAATTAATATTATTTCTTTAAATGGTTTATTTTTTTATGGAATTATTTTTATGAAAATATTTTCTATTTCATGGGTTATACCATGAGAAAAAACTTATGAAACTTGCTTCTTTTCGTGGGTTATAATATTATGAATTTTTCAACACCTTGTGGCACACCAATATATGACCTTAATTACATTATGGACGTTATTTTATAACCAATGATATTATTTATGTTATAACCAATTATTTGTGGGGACTATATCTCCATATAATGTATTGGTAAAGTATTTATAACTCATGAGATATACTAGGATAGAATGGAGAGTGATCATGGTTCAGTTAGGGATTGTTTATTACATTATAGTGTTGTGAGTGAAACTTGTCTATTATGATATTATGCATGGAACTGTATTTAATTTATATAATTTTATTCATGAACTTGATTACATGTTTAAAATATTATGTGTGAATCTAATTACATTTTCACAATATTACGTGTAGAACAGTCTTCCTTTTACATAATATTATGTATGGACCTGGTTTCATGTCCATTAGTTTATGTGAGGCCCTTATTTCATGCTCTTAACTTAATTAGTGATACTTTTTCTAATTATACATGGTAAAAATTTTATAATATGATGTTCATTCCAAAATATCCTCATATTATGCCAATGTTATTCTCTCATAGATCATTTTCTTTGATTTCCTTATGATTTATGTCTTATGAACAACTAATCATTATTCCATGACTCAAGATTATGATCTTTGATATGTAGGGTATGGTTTTAAAATTTTATGATCATGTTATCATACCCTTATGTTAATGTTATACTTATTTGTCTCAATTTATTACCCTTACTACTCATGTAAGATAACCCTTTTCTTATGTTTCATTTCCTTTAGGTTATGAAGAATGGTTGTAAGTATTTTATATATATAAATAGTACTTTATGGGAAGATATTTCTGGGAGCCATTGAGTATATTTTAGGAATGGAGAATATTTTCTTCCATGTTTCCAAAGTCACTAAATTATTATACCCCTAAAGTGTGTGTTTGGGTAAGATAATTAATATTCATCTAAAAGATGTAATATTTATGTTTGAAAATCCTGGGTCCCTATAGTTAGTATCCAAGTATAGATTTCGTTGAACTTTTGGAACAAGTATGAGGAAACCTTACTGAGATCCCAAAGGATATGTCTAGGGATAATTATAAGGATGATTCAATGTATAGTAAAATGTCCTGGAATTTTGGTATAGGATAGATAAATTGGTTTCTTTGAAATTACATCCCTATCTGGTTACTTGAAGTGGATGTGTCTCAATAATAGAGGGTCCTAGGGGTAATAACTCTAAAATTGGTGCATTTATCTAGACTTTTTAATCACCTAGTAAATGATAATAAACCTTTCTCCCCAGCTAGGTTGATACTCCTAGGGTATATCAGTTTTCAATTCACAAACTCATTATGAACAATCATGAAGGATTTATATAGATAATGACCATAAATGACCTATATTAAGTCTAATTTTCCATATATAAAAATAATGTGTCTTAATTTAGACACAATATAATTTATTTTTCAGGATTATGAGGTTTCATTCTTTTTTTAGTGTTTCTTACACTATTTTTTTGTTTTATTCAATGGTTGGAACCCAAAGGAACCCTGTTTGTGAGGAATTAAGTGGAAAATGAAAATATTTTCATCCTGAGAAACTAAAATTTATTATAGATAAAATAAAAAACCCATTTTAATGATCAAAAAACATTATTAATCTATGAATCATGGTGAAAATACACACTAGAAAAGGAGGGGAAATGTTCTTTCGATGCCTTCATGAGGAAAATACCACCTTATTTAAATGGTTCTTATAATCTGTTAGTTACTAAGTAATGGATCAGTACTACTGAAATTTTATTTACCATTCTCCGGTGTTCAGAGCATGAAAAAGTAAAAAAAAATTCCAAATGTCTAGAAGTTGAGGTAGATCAATGGTTTAACCATATTAAGAATAAAATTAAATGATAAGAAATTTAATCCATGAAGTGGGTTGAGTTTAAAAGATAAATTTTCAATAAGTAATTTCCTTTTATTCTTTATAAAAATGGATAAGCAATTCTTAGATCATAAACAGATGGATGATGAATCTATAAGTACCTATTAAGAGAATTTTTTCATACTTGTGAGGTACTCTTTTTGTATTATAATTAAGACTTAAAGTAAGGTTGACTGATTATTTAGTAGCTTTAAACCAAATCTTAGAAGGGTGTCGGTTATAAGGTACTTTGGATTCTATGAATAAATTGTTTTATTTTAACTAAAAGTGTAAATGAAATATAAAAACCCTCTTTATTATGGTGATAAGAAAAGAAAAATGGGGTTCCATGGAAAATCTAATGATATGTCACATTGTGGGAAGGAATTTTTTTAAACTCCTACTTTCATAAAATGTGTAAAGGATCACTTAGGAGAGTTCCTAAAAGGAAAAAAAGGAATTTCAAGTGTGGGAAGCCTCACCATTGAGAAAACGAATGTTGAAGTTATGTGAATAGGACATTCAATGAAATTAATGGAGATATATGTCAAACTAATGAACAACCCACACTTCATTTTTTCATGTTTATGGAGTTTGTGAATTATGAAAATAAATTCCCCAATCCACAGGAAAATTTAAATTATAATCCACCACAACCTCTCAAGACAAAGTAAAAAAAGGGAAATAATATAGAATCACAATAGATGATGTGAATCAGGTTAGTTAGGGAACACATATCCATCCCACCTTAGATTTTAATTTCATTTTTGATTTTTTATGAATGATCCCTTTAAAAATATTATTATTAATCCTTTCACTAAACATAAAGTAATTATCACCCGTTACTTGGATTACAGAATAATGAAAATCACATTTGATATTCTATCAGTACAAGGATGAACTGAATCTTCCAATTAAATGGTTTTTGTATTATATGTGAGCTTATTTATGGAATGGAGGGTGAATTATATATTAGAATTATATATGTATCCATGTAAGAATAACTTAATAGTAATGAATATAATCATGGATTTGAGAGTATAAGTTTGATCAGTCATTGACACCCCTTTGGGTTTTACAATATGAGAGTATATCATGATTAAGGTTATTTTATGTGATTTTTATTAAAATACAACGCTTTTTATATATGTTTTAGTGAAAAGGTTATTTTTTGAGGAATTACTTTTAATATTTTGGTCAAATTATAAAATTTAGTAGTAATTTTAAGGGTTTATATTATCATTGATGATAAAGTAATAATGGGTTGTGGTCAACTACATGACAAAGTCAGCACACATTATCATTATTAGATAAGATTTCTATCTTGATCATCTTTCCAGGACACACAAGAAGGATGTGGTAAGTCTACATAGAGTACCACATTAAATTATATCTGATTAGGATCCAAGGTTTACCTCAAATTTCTAGTGAGGTATTCATCAAAGTCATCATATATAGTTGAGTTTTATAACTATGAGAATAAGTCAAACCTGATAGGATATGCTAAGATATTTTTCAATGGGTTTTAAAGGTGGTTGGGATCACACATTCCTCTAGGTGAGTTTCCATAGAACATTATATTTCACTAAACCATTTAGATGGAACCTTATGAACCCTTTTATACGTAATGGAATGAAGTTTCATAAAGAAAGATATTGGAACCTATGCTAGTAGATGAGATGGAAAAGAATTTCATTACAATTAAACAAAATAAAAGGGTAGAAAAAATTCAAAAAAAATGTTATAATGATAATCATCAATGGTATTTATAATTTTTTTTATGATATGGAATTTATATTAATTTATCCATGGAAGAAATAATGTAAAACTAAGCCCTATATATATTGATCCCATTATAATACTTGATTTTATCTTGATATAACCTTATCATTTTTCATTTCCACTGAACCTCTATTAGGTTCACAATGTGTTCTATATATCACTATTAAGGAAGTATATACGTAATACATAATATTTATTAAACTTTGGGGTCATACTGATGGAGTATTATGTTTATTATAAGGAACAAAAGGTATATAGTATGGATCGAAAGGAGAATGTTCTATGAAACAAGACCAACTATCCATTCAATGTTTTTTGGTGAAACCACCAGTTTGAGGAGGATATATGGGAACTTGAGTATATTATGAGGCAAAAGTATCCTTGTTTTTTGTATTATAGTGAAAAAAATCATGGGAGAAATTCATTTTAAGGAGGGTAGAATGTAACACCCCCAATTCTTATGCATTATGTTTTTAAGATAAATTAAGATTATTTAATGTATTATTTTATATGAAACATCAAGTCCAGAATGAATTATACACAACATTAAATTAATATTTTCCTACATGCAACACTTTCTTAGCTTGTGTTACATACAACACTGAGTTTAAAAAAAATACTCATTGTGTCTTATCTCCCACTTATAAAAGGCCTCCACCTCTCCTCTCTTCTTGAAATATTCAAACCACTTTGGATTAGACAATACCTATCCAAATCACTTCCAAAATTACATCCTCTAATCCTTGAAGACTTATTTTAGGCATAAATTAATCCTAGGAATTATTTTTGTGAAACCCTAAGGGGGGTAACTGGAGAATAGGCAACGTTCCACAATGAGAATGTTTTTTCTTACTCAACCCCCTTAAATTATAATTATATCATTATTATATAATAAACTCATTGTTTTCAATATAATGGGAGGTTTTGGTTTGAAGTTAATGACCTAAAACTATCTCAACTTCTATAAAATATGCTGTAAAATATTTGATTATGTGTATGACGAACTATCACTCGAGAACCAATGTCGTTCATTTTTTCATTACCACCTATCGAGGATAGAAATAATGATGGATATATTGTTTATATATGATATATAATATATTTATTATGTTATTGTTAATTTTTAGTTATTATATCACACATTACATTATATTTTCCATTTTGTGGGAATATGATAATGTTGTTCGTGTGTACAGCGGACTACCAACTCGTGAAGCATTGTGATTTGTTCACGCTTTGCATGGAAATTATTAAGGATGGGTTTAATGAACATATATGATATATATGACATAAAATTATTATATTATGGTAATATATGTCACTTGATTTTATTAATTTCAATCCAAAATAAAATTGAATGAGAGTTCTTGCCTAAAACCGGTCTACCATCTCCATGAATGATGTATTTCATTTTCAATCACTAAATTTTATGGATTAGTAAAAATACATATACAATGAATATATATGATATTTGTATAATTTTTATCATTATAGATATTATAGAATAATGATAAATATAAGAGGACAAAAAATATATCAAATCATATCATATACCAAAAACAAAGTGGTTATTACCCAAGAGCTACCTTTTACAAGAAATCGTTAGTAAGAGGGTAATAAAAGGTCATATCAAAATCATATATGGTATGATATATATGAATATGGTTTTTAAATTTATGTATAATATGTTTATATTTAGTATACAAGAGGTTTGAATAAGTATTAAGGAATTCAAGACTTAAGGTAAGGTATTTATATATCACTTATTACTTCTATGAGATACATACCCTATTCACATCATATTTATTTTATATGACATATATAATACCCATGTGTAGAGTCCTGACCCGTTTTCCCACCTGAATAGTGATTTTATATAAAGGTACACTAGTCTTTAAGTGAAGCTCCCCATACTCTAAAGGTTGTTGACAAGAATCGTGGGTGTAAATATGTGATAGTGGAGAGAATACACCATCATGTGGTGATAATAATAATGGTATATATAAATATACCATGGAAAAATGACCATGAAAACTAGAAAAGTAGCCCTCCCATGGGATAAGAACAATATAAAACAATAATATTAATAATTAACAATTAAAAATATACCATTTTTTGAATGATACATCAAAATATACCATTTGGAACTAAGCATGAATACAAGTCTGGTCATATAATACAATAAGAAGAAAGGGTCCCCCATGGTTGTCCACCAATACATAAATACACAATCATTCCAATATAATAAAAATATGAATAAATAAATGGAAACTCCAATTGATGTAGGAACCTCTAAGGTCCATTTCCATTCATCCCATGCAAAAGGTCCGACATGATCACTAAGGACTATCTCTTGAGCTTGGTCCCTTACATAGTCGCAAGGGCATATAGTCTACACGCATCTCGAATGTCCTGTGTAGGTTTTTAGAATATTATCAGTAGTACATCACCAAAATTTGTCTAACATACATCTTTGATAAATAATGTGTTTACCAAAATAAATAAATTTCACATGTACATTATATATATACCCTACTTCGCTTATACTAAATAGCCACACAGAAGTAATCATCTACTTCAGCCATCAATGGTAGAACTATATAGGAGATGATCCTTAGTATATAGCCCATGTATTCCATTAATTTAAAACAATATTTGGATACCTCATCCACCTTCTATCATAGTATCCTGAAACCAAGTTCCAACCAACACCTTTTGTATAGAGCCAGTAACCGATTTCCCGAAGGCTCAACCATGAAAAAGTACCTTTCCCCTTAGGCTTGAGCTCATAAGAATATACATCATCTCAAATACAAATGTTTTAAGAAAAATAATGTGTGTCCTCTAATTATAAACACTATTGGATAAATATTTGACATCCTGAGGAGTAGTTATATCATTACTCTGACATAATCCCAGCCCAATGGCCCAAATACACAGTGAGCCTCAGCCCCCAACCGACAGTATCAAAACCATCAACTGATAGATCCTCTCCATCCATGTTACTTTCTATAGAAACCACCTCCAACCAGACTGGTGGTCAACACCACCCTAAGATGCATCTAATGGTTGACTTTACCAACCCTAGTGGTAAACACCACCTCATCATGTGAGTGATATCTGTGTGAAATTAAATCGAACAATGCATCAACCAATAATTGTGAGAAGCAATCACAAAACAAAATTCCTAAGACACGTCATCTCGGTGCTTTATTCCCATTTGATCATGTCTCTAAATATGATGGCCAACACCATCCAATATCAAATGAGCCATACTTGTAACTTGATAACCTCATTGCATCAACTCGTTAACCAAGCCACCCAACCTTTGATCAATATTACTCCTAGAATCCAGGTCTCTACCAACTTAATGAATCACACCGCCTCAATCCAGGTTGTCATCACCACCCCAATCCATACACCAAGCCTTTCTAGTTACCATGTAACTCAAAATAAATATATATAAATAAAATAATTCAATTTAATTTAAATAAACACTGATACCTATTCTTCCCAAGGATGAATTCCTCTAACCAGGCTTAAACCACTTTTATCCAGGTGGGTGCATGCCCATAGGAATCTCTAATGATCAATTTAATTAAGTAAAATACATTCATTTAATTTATAGGTTCTCTATTGGGAAAACCTATGTTATGCTCAAGGATTCACCCATGAAACATGAGATAATTCAAAGAGAGATCTAGGAACCACCTACCATAATTCATAGACATAGGATAGCTCAATATTAACCCCTAACTCGATATGGATCAGAAGAAATTGATATTTTAGACAAAAAATATAAAAATTATATAAATTGGATTACACGAATTTAGATAAATGTATTGATAGAGAAAAGGATAATAGAAGAAATAGGACTGAAACCCTTTCCAACACAATTCCAACGCACCTGATAGAGAAAGATCAGAGCTCTGATGAAGGAGATCCCTCAACTACTAAGAGGGAGGAGGAAATAAGATTTCCTTGCAGAACACATATGAAAGGGAGAGTCAAAGGGAGAATAAAGTATAAACATAAGGGGAGGTATTTTGGAAATTTCAAACATTTAATGGGGTCGCATTGTTTGGCCACATGGCTTGGCGAACCATGTGCCAACCATATCCCACCCACTTTCTAGGTACCCCACTATACATGGTTAAACCGCATGGTTTGTCAGTCCATTTGACAACCGTTAATGACAAAATACTAAAAACTATAGATTTCCCAACATGATCATGCACCCATCCCATGTGGTTTCAAAAACAGCGTCCAAAGGTTGGGGAGGGCCGCACAGTTTCCCCTATGAACTGCATGGTTTATGAAAATTGTGTACCCCATTTAGTACACTGTAAAAACTAGGGCCTTTGCCTTTAAAATCTCTTAAAGCCAAATTATTACCATGAGGAAATTTTGAGAATCTAAAACCAAATGAAAATAAAGCCTTGGGTTAAGGTGACTCTCAGAATTAAATTCCTATAATCAATAATGGTGTTTTAATTCTCACCAAACTCCAAAAATTCAAACAGGTTGAGGAATTCGACCTACCCTAGAATATTGGGAGTCATAATTTCCCCACATTAGTATAGGTCATGCCTACCCTTTCAAGAATTATCCAGAGATGGTACCAAACCGAATCATATAATTTAAAATATCCTATTCTACCCTAGAAATAAAGTCACATGTCAACTCTCTCATGGTGATCCCCTCCTTAGGAGTTACCTACCTTGATCACTACCTAACCCAAAACTCAAAAAAAACCAATGGTCCCCTAACCATATGTGGATCCAGCAGTCCTCTAATGATACTTTTTCACTCCTATTCCTCATTAGGTTCTCAAATAATTCTCGGGTCACATCTAAAACACATCATCATATATCACCACTCATCAGATTCTTTCCTCATGTCTGTATCACACATGGCACATCTCTGGTCATGCATCTCATCAATCGACCATCAAATTTCTTGGTTCCTTGCACATCACAAAGATTTTGTATCACACCAAATCCCATATTCAAACACACCTCAATGAAAACTCGCATCTCATCAATTACCAAAGATAATCCTAGTTCCATGCACATGATATATAGATATAATGAAAATGAGCTGATTTTGACCTACTAACCATCATATGGTTAGTCCCAAATTACGTACTTTTCACCTCGTGTACCAAAAAAGGACATACCTAAAAACGTTTGTGCCAAAAATAAAACAAAACTCGGTCACTCCTATGAAATACCTCTAACAATCATCAGCTCACTAGTATGCTCTGACCCTGTCATCTTAATAGTGTACAACTGGATGGAACCCTAGATGCTTGAAGACTGGCCTCCTAGTGGGGATCCACCAGCCACTAACCAATAACCCCATTATTGGGTCCCATTGTCTCTACCATGACCTTTATATGCTACTGAATCTAGGCTATTAGCTCCTGGTACCACCCCTGGCCGGACCTCAGATCCTGGAGTCTATCCTGGTCCTCGATGGTCAACTATCAAAATGGTTTTTCTATAGAACCTCTTGAAATGCTTGACCTAGCCACATACTTTGGACTCATTCGAACACCTATCTCACTAAGTCCAAAAATTTCCTGGTTTCGTACACTAGAAGCACACCATCAATGACCCCTTCCTCATTGGTATTCTCAGGTTATTGGTCAAAATTCCCTACTGAGACTTTTCTTGACCTTTCTTCCTACTATCTGAAGCATCGCTACTAAAATATCCTTATGTTTTCACTCGGCATGAGTAAGAACAGTCAGTCATATTTACCTCATCTATTAGTTTCAGATTCATAGTCTCTAGGAATGAGTCTATCCTGAATATGTTTACCTATACCCTAATGGTGTTCCATAAACCATCCTCAAAACACCTCACCCTTGAGGTGTCATTTCCCTCCATACGTGCTGCAATGCGAGACAAATCTGTGAAAGTAGTTCCATAGTCCATGATGTACATGTATCCCTACTAAAGGATCAAGAACTCTCAATCTATCTAGCTTCATCAACTCTAGAATAAATTCATCAAAGAACTTGGACTTAAAATCCTTCTACACAAAATACTCATGTCCTTCCACCTATACCAAAACATCCCACCCGTGTTTATTCGGTCCTCTGATCATGTACATCACCAGCTTCACCCTATATCCTAGTGGAGTCTCAATCTCCTTGAAGAAGGTATGAACATCCTATATCCAATTCAATCCCTCATGTGGTCTATCCTCACCCTAAAATATCAGTGTGTGTTGTGACTAGAACTGTCGGGTTTGGTATTCCATTGAACGTTCCACTCCTTGAGCTCCCCTATCGATCCCCTAGATGATATGTACTATGCTCACCCTATGCTTCTCCTCAAGACACTTCCCAAAAGATATCAAATATAATGGCTACCCCACCTCCACTAGAGCCTTTACCTAAGCCTATATATATAATTAAGGATCTTACCAACCCTTCGGGGCCTCATCCTGACCCTCAAAAGTCTCAACCTATATATTCTTTCACGAAACCAAATCACTACCCACCTAAAGCTCAATCAGAATCCATCTAGCTTGAAACTAACTAAAAACCAATAACATGGTTAGAAAACCGTAATATCATATAAATAAAATTCATATAGGGAATGAAGTAACAAGTAGATCAGTCTCACTACCATTACTCTTCCCCATCACAATCATGCCCCATGACATCAGGCCTCTAGACCCCTTACCCACTCATATAAGATCTAGGTATCACATATAAATTCAAACTCACATCCCCTCACCTACCCACGTCAGATTCAAGCATCATATATCAACCCAAGGTAGCTGAGTAAGATTACATTGAAGAGGATAATCAGGAAGACACAATTTACCTTCTGTATTAACATTTTAAGAAACCCATCCCCTATAATTCTCTCTATCATATTCTATTATATCCCTGACCATACATATATATCACATATAATATCACATCAGATCTCATTAGAACCCCATACATGGGTTGGCTGAGTAGAATTCCATGAAAGAGAGGCTAGATAGGAAAAATTGTTTAGCTTCTATTATTGACACTTTAAACAACCAAACTCCTCTTAGTGCAATCCAGGTTCCAAATGAAAATCGTAAAAACATTATCATGGAACATACACACACACACACACACACACATATATATATATATCATTGTCCTATTTGAATATAAAGAAAGAATAAACAAAACCTCCCTTCCATATCAGGACAAGGGTCCAGAATCCTCTCTTTCCATACCAGGAAAAGGTTCCAAAATCCTCCATTTCCATTCCATGGAAAAGGGTCACATATCAAAATTAATAATAATTAGACCCGAGTTCACCACTCAAGGTAAATATTATTTCAAATATCAAAAGAGAAAATAAGAACACTAATTCTACTTCCCCTAGAAACATAGTCTGTCCCTCATGCATGGGGATGCGTGTACCCAAACACACTCTCTCTGAACCCAATTATGAAAACATCCTAGACACTATTCTATTGTAAAACAAAATAGTATATCTTAATATGAGGTAAAAGAAACTCATTTGATACCTTTTTTAGTGCCCTAACCCATTTTTTCGCCCGAAGAGTGCTTCGGGACAGAGGGCCAGTGGGCCGTAAGCACACCTCCCAATACACTAAAGGTTGTCAACTAGCATATTGGGTGTAAAGAGATAATAGTGGGGAGACTATACCCTCTATAAGTGAAAATACTAATGGTCAATATAAATTTATAGTAGGATAATGACAATAAACATTGGGCCAGTAACCCACCCATGGAAGAAGCACAAGATAAAATAGTAATAATAATAATCAATAATTCAAAATATACCATTTGTAGAATGAGATATCATAATATTTCATTTGTAACTAATCATAAGTTTAAGTAAAGTTATAAAAATAATAAGAATAAAGGGTCACTTGGGGCTAACCACCGGTACATATATATATAACCATACCAATACAAGAAAAAAAGGTAGATAGAAAAGTGAACTCTTGCTGATATAGGAACCTCCAATGTCCCTTAACATTCATCCCATGCAAAAGGTCCAACATGATCACTAAGGAAGGAATCAACTTCTTCATCCATTGACGGAAGAACTATAGAGGAGATGATACATAGAATATATACCTAGTAATCCACTGATGTATAAATAATTGGTGATCCCTCAAGAACCTCTAGTAATATTATCCTCTCACCATGTGCCAACATACACCCCATGTCCAAAACTAGTGTCCCTCTAGCATATAGAACTATTCAGGTAGAAAACCAGGTTAGGGTGCTACTCCATGAATTTTTTTTATAAAAATTCTCCAAAAAAATTATGTAGATTTATATATCTATTTTTTGGATCATTCATTCAGGGGTTCATGGTACAAAATTTGACAAACTGATAAAGGATTTGTTTTCTCAATTTTTATTCTTTGGTATATAAGTTATATAATATACATATATTCTTCTATAAGGTGTATATAATGCCCCTTTTACATGATATATCATGATTATTCTCATTTTATGATATTTTCAATTTATTTTAATGTTATTTTTTCATTGGGATTATGATTCAAAGTTACCAAAGTGGTAAGAGATTTATGTTACGATCTCATCATTTTTTGAGATTATTTTTTATTAAGCTTACAATGTTAAAATATTATGATCTATCTCTCATAAAAATCATGAATTTTTTCCCCTTTGGCTATGACATGAGAATACATGGTTTCCCAAAATTTTACTCCTTTTATGTATATAATAGTTCAAAATAATGTTTTTTATGAAAAATGGTGTTTTGAGTCGAAAATCCTTTTTGTTCCAAAAGCATTTTTTTCTAAAGAAAATAAAAAAACGTTTTTAAAATTTCATTAAAATGATTTATGAAATAAATTTTAAACAATTTATTATTTTTAAAAACATTTTTAAAATGAATATTTATGTCATTTTATAAAATAATTACAATTTTTATTTTTTGAAAAATGTGAAACAATGTCGGCTAGTAAGGCCATGACGAGGGTGGATGAAACTTCAGACCATGTTCAAGGAAGTTAGAAGAGCATGGTTCTTCAAAACAGAAAACAAAAAATCGAGAGTAAATATTCTAAAATGAAAAAGAGGGGGTTGAATTGGAAAATTTGGAAGTGGAAAATGGGAAGGAACATCTAGAGATCTATATCTATTCAAATGAATAAATTCAAGAAGATTCCATTAATCTCTTGGCCTCATAGGAGGAGAAGAATAGAATCTTAGAGAGACATATTCAAGGTGAATTAAATGAAGATCAAAGGGAATGTATCTCCAAATAATACTATCTTTTATCACGCATCATCAATAAAAGAATTATTAATGCATAGGAGTACATCCAAACATTGGATAAACATGTTGATTACTTTGAAGACATTATCAATGATGGCCCAAATACAAAGTCTCATTCCCTTCATTGGGGATATATGGGGTATGAAATCCCAATATTTTTAGTCTCTCTATTAATGAATTTGTGATTTCATACTATGTATACAGATTTTTTCGTTGATCTTGTATGGTTTTTCACTTTTCCTCAAAATTTTATTTATAAATAAAAGTTTAATCATAGTGGTAGTAGAAATGAATCATTATTTTAACATGTTTGGCATGAATGAAACTACTTTTCATCATTAACGGTATTTTATTTAAAACTTACATTACATGTTTTGAAGGTTATTTTTAAATAAAAATATTTTCAAATTGTATAATTTTTTAAAAAGTGTTTTTCAAAGAGGAAAGGATATTGTTTTTACAAAATGTATGAAACTATCATTAAAAATTATTTTCCATCTATGATTAAATATATTAATATTACCTATGCCTTACTGGGATATGATCCAAGGACACTATTTTTATTCCTTCCTTTAATGGTTGATGTTTTGATGGCATGATGTTTATGAATCCGATTTCTCTTCCATAGGTTATACCTTGGGGAAAGGCGTATGAAAATAACTTCTTTTCCTAGTTTATGATATTATGAATGTTTTATAGTCTTTTACTATACCTAAGTGTGTTTTTTATTATTTGATTGTGGTTTCATTATATCCTAGGATTGTGGTTTCTTTTTAACCAAATATGGTTGGGATCTATATCTCCCTCTAATGTATTAGATTAAGATTTATATCTCATGACATATAAAAGAATGGAATGGATATGGAACCCAATTCTGTATTGGAAGTTTTTTTTATATTATATACGTTGGGGTAAACCTTGACTACTATATTGTTATAAATAGACCTATATTTAATTTCCATAATTTTATGAATGAATATGATTACATATTCAAAATGTTATGTGTAAAACTGATTACAAGTTTACAATGTATTGTGTGGACATATCTTTTATTTCCATAATTTTATGTCTGGACCTGTTGCATGTCCATAAGATTAAGAGAGGGCCTGATTTCATGTCCTTAACATAATGAGTGAAACTGTTTCTATTTATACATGTTCATAATGTTTTAAGTTGATGTGTATGCTATAAAATTCATGTATTATGCCAATGTTATGCTCTTATGGATCATTTTATTTTATTTCTTTATGATTCATGTCTTATGGACTCACAATATATATTCCATGAATCAATATTATGATCTTTTTTATGCAGGGTATGGTCTTAAAGTGTTATAATCGTGTTTTTATGCCCTTATGTTCATGTTATTATTATTTATATCCATTTTTTACCCTTAACAATCATCTAATCTCACCATTTTCTTATGTTCCCTTTCCCATAGGTTATGAAGAATGGAATTCAGTATGGTATCTATATGAATAATACTTATTGGTAAGATCTTTATGGGATCTATTTAATTTCTTTTAGTAATTAAGATGATTTTATTCTATGTTTTCAAAAGCAGAAAACTATTATGATCCTCTGGCATGTGTTTATATAATGTAATGAATATTCATCTAAAAGATTAAATATTTATGTTTTAAAATCCAATGTTACTATATAGAATTTTTTTGTATCTTTTATACCTTTTATTAGAGGTTAGAGATAATTTATTTTTTTGATTTTCCACCCACTGAATGAAATTATCTAATGAAAATTGTAGATAAAAATTATAGATAATGCCATTAAGTCGTAAAATTCTATTATTATATCCTTGAAAATAAGTACTATACAAAAGTGTTGGGAATTAACTCATCCAAATAAACATGGGAAAATATAGAAAGTAGCAATGAAGGAAATGTGAAAGTCATAGAGATAAATTTAATATTTGGAGAATCATTTTCAGAAACATCAAAATGGCTCAGGAAGAGAACATTATTGACTATTTTACCTAGGTAAATGAAGTTGTTATATATATTTAGGTTTTTAGTAAAAAAATAATGATTATAAAATTGTTAAGAAGATCATGAGGACTTTTTCAAATAGTTTTGATCCTAAGATAAATACTATATAAGATATACGAGATATTTCTTGATTAAATTTTATAATATTCACATAACTTATGAAATGATAAAAATTACAACATTTAAGAAAAAGGTAAATATTGAAATTGTATTTGGGTTATGAGAGGCTTGAAAATAAAATAACATGTTGATGATAAAGATTATATTTACTCTAGTAATGAATAGAATGGTGCATACTATCAAATAACCATTTCCATTATTTGAAGTAGGTTTAAGAAGGTAAATAGAAAGAGAAAAGTTAGGTTTCCACTTAGATGCAACACATGTTATGAAATTGGGAACTTTTCTATAAAAAGTCCTAAAAATAAGGAAGTATATTTTGAATCTAAATTAAATTAGAACCCATGAAAAAATAATTTGGATAAAAGTTTGAAATAATCATTCAATTGTAGAACAATAAAAAACATATTTTCTAGAAATAAGAGGAGAAATCTGATGAGAAAAGGAGAATGGGTTTATCAGTAATCTGTAATTGAATCTAAAAGTGAATCTAGTTAGAAACATACTAATTTCATTGATCATGTTTAATGAGTCTTTGAAACTTTTGGTAGTTAATAAGATGATACAGAACCAACTAAGATGGAATACATTTTCAAGAATGACATTGAAGCTTGTCTTCAGCAGAATATCATCCCATGAATGATAAGAAAAAGTTGGTGAAAGAAATGAAGAAACTAAAAAAGATAATTAATTTTAAATTAAATAAGAATATATTTTTAATAAAATGAAAAAATTCACATTAAAATATATTAAACACGATAAGATAATATAATATCATGAAGATATGTTTTCCTTTAAAGAGGATGAATTATTATGACACGACAATATTTTAGTACTAGTTTTTTGTTAAATAAATACTATGTTGAATATATTTCAATGCACACAACACCAAAAATAAGTGAATAATACATTGTTGCTATAAAAATTTAAAGATTTTACAATAAAATTAAATGGACCAAAATTATTAAAATCAATTAAGACGTACTTTAATTATCTTAGTTAAACAAAAATGTACTGTTTACAAACAATATTTTTAAACAAATTTTTTATTTAAAAGATAATTTCTCTTACATGGAGTGTTAAAATTAATGAATTGTATTATTTATACATGTTGTAAATTTAATAATCATTCATACATTTATTATAAAATGTTTATAAATAATGATAAAATCATTTGAATGAAAAAATATTTATTTATAAAAAATAATTTTTATTTCTGAAATGTATTTTTACCTTAATAAATAAAATTAATCACTATTGAAAAACGGTTTTATTAAAATATTTATATAATATATAAATAAAATAAATTAATATTCAACTAATGGTTTCTACTAGGAATGGTATTAGAATAAAGATAATTTATACTTCGAAAATACATCTTTTTAAAAATTGTTTCTACGCCTTTCATGCACAGACATTAGAATTAATTTCTTCCCATTTTAGGTTTTTTATATGATAAAATGATTTTGATTATATAATATATATTTTTGAATTATCATTATGTGAATTTCTGGGATTTTTTAGATGATATTAATTTTTTAGTGAATAGTAAGAAATACCTTCTTTTTAAAAACTGCCATTTAATTTCCTTAAATTATATAATTTAAAAGACAAGTTATTTTTTTAATTTATTATTAAATTATTATAGTATATATATTATTCACAAAAAGATATTTAATTTCATATTAATCATTATTATATTTTATTGTTTAATATATTCTTTATATGCTTAAAAACACATTTTTCAGAAAAAACTATTTTTCATTGCATTCTACATGCTTATATTAAAATTAATTTCTTTCACTTCTACAAATTGAATCTTGAAAATTTTATAACATATTTTGAAACAAGTGGTTATAATTTAATTATTATTTCATTTTCATTTTTGATCATTATGAAAAGTAACCATGGTAAAAATATTATCCCCATGGTAAAAGGGTAAAATGAGTTTACTGTGGTTAAAATTTTGTGATAAGGATATAAAACAACATCTTAATTCCTATTATATGAGTGAATTTAGAAACAAATAACCATTTATTCAGAATTAAAATATTTATGTTCTACGTCTCCATGAGTAAGAAAATTGTAATATTTAATAGTTGAGAATAATTATAATTGTGTCACTCATGTCACTTATAAAAGGGCACATCCTCTCCTCAATTTTCCATACCACATAATCCATTTAGCTCAAAGAAATATGAAAAAATACATTTCCATAATCCCTACCCACATCCATAAATCCTAGTCTCAACCAAAAACATATCCTATATTGCTTAACATGTAAACAATTGAACGTTGTTTTTAAAAGAACTGGTATAACTCCTAACAGAGTCATTTCATGTTCATTTCATCTTCCACCTCCTTCAGATATTATATAATAATTATTATATTATACAATTATTTTAATATATATACTATAATATTATTATTTTGGAAACCCCATTTTAATCCATTTTTACATCCTAGGGAAAATGAAATCATTTTAAATGCATTCGTACAGACTACCGTCTCATCCACATAGTGACATATTTCATTTTTCATCACCACCACACATGATTAGTTATAAATATTGAATTAATAAATATATAATATTTTTATGAAATTATTATTATTCTGGGACTATAATATATCTTTTAAATTCTTTCACTTCAATCCGTTGTAAAATGATTGTGTCACTCGTGCACACATGTGGACTACCAACTCGACGAAGAGATGTGATCCTTTTTTTAGTTCTTCCTTATATAGATAGACATAAAGATTTATTTAATGAATAATTATGATGTATATATTATTATTATGATTATTTAATATTAAAAATATTTCTATTTCTTTTTATTTCAATCCATTAGAACTATGGAAACATCACTAATGCATACATACGAAATATTGTCTCCATAAAATGATTTAATTAAAATTTCATGACCATTTTTAATGGATGATTCTAAAAGTAAATTGAATGTGTAAAAATTATAAATATAACATGATTAATATTCTATATAGGTTGAAATCATGAATAATGTTCAAGGAATGGAAACTTTAAATGAAATCATGTATCAGAAATGGAATTCTAAACACTAAAATATTATTATTAATAACAAATTATTAATAAATTTAAAAAATATGTTAGAAATGAATAGTACCTAGAAATATAAATCAAAATATTCATATGATATATATAAATTTATTATAAATTTATTATATAATATATTATATAATGTTTTACCAATAGGATGTCCAGGGTAAGGGATTTCCCATCTTAATTACCTTTCTCTGAGACTTATGATGTTTTGACCACATTTTTTATTTTATGTGGTGTATAAAATACCATGTAGATGTAATTTATCAATAATTTATTCAAATTATGGCTTTTGAAAAATCATTTTGATTTCTCACCTTCAATAATAATTTTTTTCAAAATCTACCAAATTTGTAAGGGTCTATTTTATGATATCTTTTTCATTGAGTATTTTTTTATTTATATTTTCACTAAAATAAATTATAAGATCATTCCATTTTAAACACAATATATTTTATTCTCCTCTAGTTATTTATGGATTTTACATTTTTTTTCTTTCATTTTCCCCCTTTGATACATAATATTATTGAGAAAAATATTTTGTATGAAATGTCGACCTTATTTCTTATTTGGTCGAAATAATTTTTATTTCATTCCCATATTTCTTTAAAAATTCAATAATTTTTTTATATAATAAATTTATTATTTAAAGAAATTTTAGATCATTTTTAATTTATTTTCAAAGCTTAAAAACTAATCTTACTATCTTTTTCCAAACAATGTACTTTTTACTTTTTACCAATAGTGTGAAAGGAATAATTATTTTTAGGTTTATTAAATAAATAGATTTCTTCAACATTATAACTATTATTTTATTTGAATATTCCATTACATGTTTCCATATTTATTTTCAAATAAAGTAATTTTTATAATATTTTGGTTGGTTTTTATTTAAAATGTTATCAATAGAAAATTATATTTTTATCATTTTTTCAAAGGAAGGTTTGAATGTTCTTTTAATGATATTTTCATATATGTCAACATCATTTTTCAAATCATATGATTTACTAGAGTTATAATCTAATAAATCCATCAACATTATTTTTTTGATGGTTTATGATCATATTTTTCTATTTATTAACTCGAGAATATATTTTCATAATGTATGTTAGTTTTTCAAAAGGAAGGTTTTTATTTATTATGTGTTTTATTGTTATTTATTTATTTCGTATAATTAATTCATTGGACTTACTAAGTGTAATGGTGGGACCTTATATTATATTTCCCATTGATTTATCAATGGGTCTCATATGGAAAACCTTTTTGGCTATTTAACATATGTCTCACCTATTTATGTATGATTTCTTGACATGGGGTCTTAATGAAAATATTATATTACCAGCCATTCTTTATTATATCTTTATAAAATCATTTCCTTGTATCCATGTAATTATTTATCTTTTTAGGTAATCCATGGATATATTCTACTTTCAAGATATTATTTATTCATAATATTTGATTACTTTTTATCTTTTCCATATTATTCTTGTTTTATTTAATCCTTGATAGAATATATTATGCAATTTACATTAATGAGCCACTAAGCTTAGCCGTTTTTAATTTTCCATTCCCCAAGACATGAAGGAGGAATATTGGAATTATTTTAAAGGATGAAATAAATTTGTTCATTCTATGTTTTTATCTTCCAATATAATATGGAAGTCTTGTATGTATCTAGTTTTCCAAGACTGTTAAACTAATCCATCCCTCGTGGTGTGTTCCCATATATCTTTTACCATTGTAATAAAGAAAACACTGGCTTTGGGTTACTTGATTTAGCGTTTTTATAGTTTTTATCAAAGTAAAATTTACATTAGCTTTGGGAAAAAGATTTATAAAAACATATATTTGATAAAATAACCATATGAATGACTCTTGGGATAAGTTTATTCTTAGAAAAATCATTCAAATTTTTTTAAGTGCAGAGTGTGGGTTATCCTGGAAATTATATCCTCTTATAGATACAAAAAAGTGGACTTAAGCTCTATAAAATATGCTCCTATTGGTAATAACCCTAAAAAGGATAGTAGAATATTAACTTGATCTTTACCTAGTGCACAGTGAAGAGTCCTAACTGCAAACCTATTTTGACACTTTCATGGGATATGATATGATTGATCCAGAAAATATTTATAAAATGTTATGAAGGATTTGAAAATATTATTATGATTTGGAAATATTCTCAAAGACACAAAACATATGATTTTGATATTTTTTGTGTGTCTATTTTCAATTTATGTTTAGTGTGGCACCATATTCATGATTATACACTATATTTTATAAATCAGGAAGTTACAAGATAATAACAAATATTCCATTATTTAATGATGGTTCATAGTAGAAGGAATGGAAATAATATCAACACCCATAATATACATAGGTAGTTCCCTCCTAATAAAATATATGAGACTGGAGTTAGAGTCAAGAAGATTATAAAATTATTGGGAAATGTTATTACTAGTAAACTTGGCTATATGGAGAAGCCTTTTTCCCTTATAGAATGATACTAGGATTTCAGGATACTTTATATAGTATAAAATTCTTTCCAATAATGGAACTAATAATATATTAGTAATTTCACAATAGATCAATTATATTGAAATGATATTGATGTTCCATGGAATATAAGGACCACTAAGAAGGGGGTAAATAAGTGGTAATATTTTTAAATTTATTTTCACCTAAAATTAACCTCAAAAATTTTTAGATTGTGTATCCTTTCAACATTAATACTCAAACATACTCATTTGGAGAGATAAGAAAGTAAAGAAAGGAACACAATATTTACCAGGTTCTCCCACAGTTTGGGTGACTATGTACTTTCCATATACTATTAATCCACATATATTCACTGTATAAAGATGTGAATAACATCAATCAAAATATCATTAAGATTCTTCTGTATCCCAATATGAAATTATACTGGAACCCTTCTGTTACAATGTTTTCTTATAACTCTAAGTAAAGACAACATAAAAACATTAAATATTTCTCACAACACATTGATTGGATTATCTATAAATTACTTTGAGATTAGTTATACATCCATATAGTGAACCTCTCTCTGATTCACCTCATTCAGTTGTAGTTATATTAGGTACACCTTCATTAGCAGATGTTATGTCGGATGTAACATTGTCTAGGAGCTCTACCTGGTAACTCTATTTGGTAACTCTATTTGGTCCCTATACTTCAACCAAGTGATTCTATAGTATGATTCCCACATTATAAAACCTTTATTACTTCATATATAAGATAATTTTAGTAACTTATTCCCCAAAATCCTTCACCCATTCATATAGTCATATTTGTCTGAAAATAAAAGGGAAATGGTATACTCTAATTTGAAATTTCATGCTTAACTCAACTTTCATTTGAAAGCCTTTAAAACCTCTTAAAGATCAAAGTCAACAATCATCATATGAACATCATTAAATATCTATGTCAATGATCTTATTTAAATATTACTAAGATATCAGAAAGAATTTTTAAAATTGAAATAATAGCTCAACTACATCATATTTAATGACTTCATAATGTATTGTAAATCTACAGAAAACTCTATCTAGAGTTTGTTTATCCAAGGCATTAATTAAGAACTCCTCCATCTAATATTGTTTCATTAGAATCCCCTATATTTTATCCTCATTATCCAATTGAAATGGTCTTGTAAACTTAGGCTTATTTTATCTGATTCTCTTCACACATTTCCTATACCTGATAGACTCATAGAGGTTTTCCCATGTTGATTTATCTGATGTGATGGAACCTCTCTTTCCATCCATAATATTTATTCTCATACATTATGTAGATCCAAAACTACTAAACATAGTTTGATAAAACTTCACATTTTCTTTTTCCAATGTAGTATTTCTGATGAAAATCATATTTATCTGACCGATAAGCTTTAAAATTCTCTAATCGATACAACTTTGTATTTCACTCAATTAGGTTCTCATCTGTCGAATAATATCACCATATCCTATCAATTGGAACTTCATTTATTATTATTTTTCTCTATACATTTAAATTTATAACTATTTATCTTGTAACACTTAGATATTTCTTCTTCTCTATCGGATCATTCTTGGTTTGATGGGCCCAAGATGGGAACCTTCATAAATCAGACAACTACCAAATTAAAGAAAATACATTTTTTCAATAATCTCAATATATTACGATCATTCTGATAACATTTAAAATTCCATGTCTAATTATTTCATGCAACCTAATCACTTCATTACATGAACTGTGTATAACCATATGTCAAACCTTGTAACATATATGTTTTTATAAACATCATAAATTTAACATTGTACAACTATCTCTATTCAAAAACATCATCTTGAACCACAAAAACCTTTAGGTAATCTTGATGTTAAGAATATTGACGATCAGTATAGAATCATATGTCTTATTAATAAATTAACTTAAACTTTCTTAAGATGATTATAAATTTACTATTACCTAGAAAAAAAATTAAAAACACAATGTTAAAAGAAAATACAACATTTATTAAAAGATTAAACCAGAAGATCTTTTACCTCCACCTTTATATTTTTTTGAATCATTATTTAAAACTCATAAAACTTTTTATCTCATACTTCATAAAACCATGGGATTTCTCATAGAGAGTATCTTAGTGCCACACTATCATTTTACAAAATGTTTTTAAATGAATGACATCCCTTGATTAAAAAAAATGATGGACATTATGTTGATAAAATCCCCCTCAAAATCCTTTTAATCCCCCTTTTTATGATAGCACCAGATCCAGATTCACAAAAGATAGAGTACAAAGTTATACTTCTTCTCCCCCTTTAACAAAAGAATACAAGTTAATGTGGGGGTTTATTTAAGAAAATTCATTAGTAAGTGTATGAGGATAAGAATGATACATCATCCTCAATTATACTAATATATCCCTTGGTGGTACTTTGGAAAAAATATCTATCATTTGATATTTAATTGAAATACAGTCAAGAATTACATCTCCACTAGTAACTTTAACCTTCATTAAATGATATTTAATATCAATGTTATTTGATATGGAATGTCACATGAGATTTTGAGAAATATATATGGATCTTTTATAATCACAAAGTATATTTAATGGTTTTTCAAAATTCATCCTTAAATATTTTATTTGAACTTTCATTCACATAATTTTTTTAAAGCATGATTGGTGGTAATATGTTCATTTTATTTTATACTCAACGCAACATAACATTTTTCTTACTATGACGTCCCATATAACATTTTCTTATGAATAAATTTCCAAATAATGTTTAATATCTATCACTAAAATCGCCACCCCAGTCAACATTAGTGAACCCAATAAAGTCATGTCATCAATTCATCTATATATCATGAAATAAATAGATGTTTTTGTAGAATAGCTGAGTATTCTATTTACTACCATCATGTTTGATTCATCTAGATCAGTCTAATATATTTCATTAAAGGTTATAGAATAATAAATTATTGATATTGATGTAGTAATATAGAATAAACATTAAATCATCTTCTGAAATTCATTCTGATTCACACTTTTCCTAACATCATATTTAAAGAGCCTCATTCCAAAAAAATAGTTATATTAAATTATTTTTAATATGAAATGACAAAATTTTGTAACAAATATTTGTCATACTTTTCTTATGATAGAAATATGTATCTTTTATTCTGTTAAACTTATAACCCCATAAAGATATTATACTCTCTGATAATTTACATATCAATTTTTCTTTTCATTTATTCTAAAAATTATTCTCATTATTTATCCTAATCACCTATAAAGATTATATCATTAACGTGATCAATAAATATTAGGGATCATGTGCTCATCTACTTTAGATAAAAGTTTCTATAAACTTTTCCTTTAGAAAACTTCAATTACTTTATGAAATATCCATGTTTAGAACACCCCTAATTAGGGGCCTATTTAAACCCATACAAATCTGTCTTCCTCTTACACACCACGGTTTCATTATTATCAAGTATAAACCCTTTGGGATTCTCAATTAAAACTTATTATTCAATTTATCAATTTAATAAATATGACTTAACATCTATCTAATAGACATGTTAATTCTGATGAGAATCAGTAGCTAAAAACATTTTGACAGTTTTGGGCCTTGTAAAATGGAAAAACATTTCTTCAAAATGAACAACTCTCACCTATAAGTAGCCTTTAGAAACATGTTTTTCTTTATTTCATGAAATGTATCCATGTTCATTAGTCTTATTTCCAAAAAAATATTATTTTAGTATAATTATTTTATTTTGGTTAAGGAACTAGATTCAAGGTGTTATTTTTATCAATTTGATCAAACTCTTTGTTCATCACATTCAACTAGTATTTATGTTCAACTTCTTATGAAATAGATTTTTGTTTAAACTATGTTATAATTGATTTTTTTATTATTTAAATATCAATTTCTATCTAGTTTGAACTAATGATTTCTAATTTTCAGTGATATTATCAAATTAATCCTATTTTTCTAAAGTCCATAATTTTCTTGTTCTCTTTCAACCTTACTTTCCTCATCACTAGGATGATCAAAATAAACCTAGAAATTATTAGGCTTATATTAATCTTCCTTCTTAAAAACTTATCTAAAATTCATCACTTTATCTTTCGTAGAACATTGATAATCATATTCAACATTTTTTGTAAAGGTGGACTGATTTTTAATAAACATTGTATCAAATGAATCAACCAACTTATGTAGGTATTTTTTTAGAACTTTTAACATTTTTATTTAATGAATATCAAATGAAAACACCTTCTTTAACTTTTTCATCAAACATTATCAAATCCTGATTTTTTATCTTTATTAATAAAGGACTCCCAGAAACGATAAATTACTTCTTTATAGGGTTTTTCTTATTCCACGTCTCATAGGGAGACATTTTTTATATTTTTCAAAGAAAACAGTTTTTTGACCATTCCCAGTTGTGGTTTTGGGTTCTCTTTAGAATAATTTTGAATATTTATATTTATTAAGCATTCTTCTTCCAATTTCAACCAAACCTATATTTCTGTCCCACTAGTTTGTTTTTTTAGGATTGTAGGGGTCACTATATTGGTGTTTAATTACATATTTATTTAGATATGACTTGAAATAGTTACTTATGTGCTTCTTTCTATAATATATTCACTAATTAAATATATATACACCCCATTCCTTCTCAAAATCCCTTATGAAAATTACAAACATCATTATCGCCTCTAATTTTTGTTTGATAAACATTAAATTAGTCATATAAGTGAAATCCACAATAAAATTAATAAATAAATAGAAACAAAATCAGTTAATTGATGTCACACATCCCCACATAGATCATAATGTATGATCTCAAGTGGTCTAGTGGATTGAATTTACACTTTCTTATGTCGTCCGCTAATCATACATCCTTTTACGAAAGATACAAAACAATATGATATTTCATTTTTTAAATGTGGTAAATCTAGTATTGTGTCTTCATTGGAAATGATCCTATAACGTTTTTAAAGAATATGTCCTAGTCTTTGATGCCATGTTTTTTTATCTTATAACTTAAATAAAAAGTCTTACTAAGATCTCTAATCTGGAATACATTTTCATCTAGTATTTCTCCCTTAGTAACATATTTCCATTTATGAAAAATCAAATGGTACGTGAATATTTTCGAAATATAACTTTATTACCATCATCACAAAGTTTTCTTACACTTAGATAGTTTTTCATAGGCCCATAAACCAAAAAAAAACTTTCTTTGTCTTTATCTTCTTAACATTAATCTCAGCCAAGCTAATTCCTCTTATTTTTATGGAACGTTCATTTATTAAAGTAATTTTCCCTTTCCTCTTCTTCCATAATATTTATTAAAAAAAATTCATCACCTTTCATGTGTGTAGAACAACCACTATAAATAATTAATGGTTTTTTTTCTTTTCCTAGATTTTAGAGTAATCACAAAAAAAAGATTCATCTTCAATTTTTCTTTTCCAATCTTCAATTTAATTTTTACTATAATGAATTTTTCTAATAAGTGTTATCATAAAATATTATAAATATTGGAATCTTTTATCACACCTTCCCAAAACATCAACTAGGGAGTCAAATTGGTTTTTCCTTTCGGTATTCTTAACTTCTAATGTCAATTTTTTATTAATATAAAATTGGATAGTTTACCCTTTTTCTTCTCTAGTTTCTCCCCCTAAATTCATGCCCATTACCAAAGAGAGAAATGTTGTTCCCAAAATTTTATACTTCGTGTCTTTATATTTTATAGAAAAAACAATATTCATTTAATATCGTTCTTTTATAGAAATATTATTTTTCTATATGATATGTTTGTTAAAATTTAGCAAACTATTTAGAATCTGGTTTCCCTTAATAAGGGGAATAATTCTTCTAGACATTATTATTTACTTTAGTTGATGTGATGTGTTTCTGAAATCCTTTCTCAAACCAAAATTTCCCATTTATGATTCATACACTTTAATGGTTTTTACATTCTGATAAAATTTAATATTTAGTGGGTGTAGATTTTAGAAGATTCTTAAAATGAGTTATTAAGTAGCTTTAGATGTTTAAACCTTTATGTATGAAGCATTTTTAAAATTATAACTCATAATCTTCTAGGTATTTTCAACATTTATAACTACTTATTATTCCTTAAAGAGATCAACTTCATTAGTAGTATGTTATTAATCAAGATATTTCAATATATTTCATTCTTCTGAAACATTAAAATTATTAATTTCTTCTATTTACACATTTTTATTTTTAAGAAACACTTATTTTCCTTCATAATTCTTTAAACTTTAATTATTTAATATTCTAACTTCTATCTTGATTTTTGAAATTTTTTCTCAATACATACTGAAACATTTAATCTATGTTTATATTCTTTATAGGATACTTCACCTTCTTCTTATTCACTACTTAAAGTATCTTCCATTATTTCAACATGATCTCTAAAGGTTCTAAAATTATTCATATTTTCATATTATGATGAAATTTTTTTAGAATATTCACACTCTTCCTTATTACTCTACATACTTCATTCATTTATTCGGGTGAATTTTTTCTTACTTCTATTGGACTGGTTATCTTCCTTTGAATTTTTTTTCTCTACTTATCCCTCTTGAGTTTTCCTTCATAATCATCATAATATTCTCTATCTTTTTTCTTTGTATAGTTCATAAAAAAAATTCCAATGCCTCCACACTGAAAAAATTTATGTGGTATTTCCATTGTACTTTACTTTACCTTTTTAGTAATTTTTCAAAAAATGTGCATGATTTTAAAATTAACTTCAACATCATTTTCTTTTTCTTTAAATCCCTTGAGGACCATTACATCATGCTCAGATTATCAAATTTTCACCATCCTCATAGCTTCAAAATCTCCCTCTTCCTTAATATTCTTTTGGAATGAGGGGATATCGTAATTTCATATTCAATATGAAATCTATATAATTAATTGAGAGAGAAATGATATTAATGTATATATTTTTGGATCAAACTGACTAGGAATTTTCCTAATAAAATTTTTAGAAACAGTTGACTCTTCTAAGACATACTTGAATCCTCTAATTCTGCTAATGATTTTATTAACTTTGGTTAAGTAGTCATCAATAGTTTTTTCTTCCAAAATCATGATATCTTAAAAATTGCATCTTCAGATTTGAAGTTTTTCTTCCATTACATTTATATTTCCCTCTAATATGTTTTTGAGTTTTCCCTATGATTTTTTCTATTTTTAAACCCATTACGTATATAAAATCATTATCCATCAAGAACATGATAATTTCATTTAGATATTTCCATCAAATTGAAGATTACTCTTATCAAAAAAATTTATATGAGCATCATTATCAAATGTTATAAACCCTATATTTGTTTCATAAATCACCCTCGGTCCGGGAGACAAATGATAGGGTGTCATTCTATTTTTTATCCATGGTAATTTCTTTATTAGTGGTATAAATAACTCTACTATTAACTTAGTTGATATTGTATATGATAAGGAAAATAATGATCTTATAGAGTTAACATGTCTTCATTGATGCCACATAAATTTACAAAGAATATAAGGACCACTTAGAAGGGGGGCTAAATCAATGGTAATATTTTAAAATTTTGTTTATCCTAAAATTAAATTCTAAAAATTATTAGATTATTTATCATCTCAACTTTTAAACTCAATCTCAATCATATGAAAAGATAAGAAAATTAATCATGGAACATAATATTTTCAAGGTTCACTCCCATTGTGGTTGAAAATATCCTTACATGTAGACTCCCATAAATCTATAGATATTTACTACATAAATAACTTAATACAATTGAGAAAACTCTTTTCAAGTTCCTTCTATCTCCTAATAGGAAATTTTACTAGATCTCACCACCAATAATGTTTTCTTGTACTTATGAGTAAATATAATATAAAAACATGAAATATTTTTCTAACACATTGAATAGAATATATATTTGGTACTTATTAATCTAGTATGACTCCATTCAGGTCACCTATATCTGATGTGCGTAATTCTGGTGTATTCCTATTTATTACACCTTTGTTAGATGATGTTTTATTTGATGTAACATTTTCTAGAAGCTCTATCTGTTAACCTTTCTCAGTGCCTCTCCTTCAACCAAGTATTTTCTTTACAAGATACTCATATTGAAAAGCCATCACCATAAGATCTATATGATTATTTTAGTAACCACTTTTCAATGATCATTTACCCATTTATAGAGGCATATTCCTCTAAAACTCAAGGGGAAGAGTAGGCTCTAATTTAAAATTCCCCACTACACGTGACATTCATTTGACCGCCTTCAAAATCTCTGAAAGTTCATAGTAAAAAATAATCATAAAGACTTCCATAAATCTCAACATTACTGATCATCTTAAAATATTGATTTGATCTAAGATAGAATTAAAGAAATTGAAATAAAAACATATCATCATTATATTTAATGACTTTTCAAATCATTATAAAGCTACTCAAAATAGTGTCTTTATGTTTGTTTGGTTTCTTTATTAAGAACTCCAATTTCTAGTATTATTCTACTTTAGAACTTTCTAACTAATCTTCTTCATACAAATAAATCACTCTAGTAAACATAGGCTTCCTTCATTTAGAACACTTCACATGTTTCCCATATCCGAAGGACTCATAGAGGTTTTTCATCTTAATATATCTGATGAGTGGGAACCTCTATTTCTGTTCATACTATGTACACTCACACTTATTGCAGATCCTTTTCCACTAAACACAACCTAATACAACATCACATCTTCATTTTCCAATGTTGTCCATCTGATAAACTTCATCTTTATCTGGATGGTATGCTTCAAGCTAGTCTAACTAGTACAAAATTATATCCCAATCTATCTAATTATTGTCTGTCTAGTAATCTCTCAAGACTATTTCTTTGGAACTTTATTTATCATCATCTCTCTCTATACGGTTGACTTTTTACCTGTTCATCAAGTTACCTTCAGATATTTCTTCTTCTCTATCTTATCATTCTTGTTCCAGTGGATTTGATCTCATAACCTTCATATAGTAGTAAAAAATATCATTTTATAACTTTTCATTTACCCAAACTATCTCTATTATTTAATCTCATTCTATTACCATTAGTTTCAAACCTTCACAATTTTCTATTCAATGATTTTCTTCAATTCTATAACTTAATTTCTTAAAATGTTTACTACCATAACTCAAACCTTGTAACATTGAACTTTATATACACTAAATAAATTAATCTTTATAAAACTATATCAATTAAAAAACATTATATTGAACCATGAAAACCATTTAGTAATCATGATGTTAGGAATACTTTTGGATCATCATAACATTATCTATCTTATTAAGAAGTTTAGTCAAACTTTCATAACATAATCAGTAATTCAATTTTACCTAAAACACAAAAAACATTCAAAAACACAATATTGGAAATAAAGTAACATTCATTAAAAATCAATTGAATGGTTCTTTAGATATTTCAATATTTGGGTTCAATTTAATGGTAAAATGTTATTTTAAAAGTATTTGTTTAAATATTATATTAATAAATGGTAGTCATTGATTTAAAATACTGTGTAGGATTAGGAAATGGTGGGTATAGACTGGGAGACTTTTAAGGAGATATTATTTAAATAATACATTCCTCATGAGAAATGAGTTTATTTGGAAATGTAATTTTAATATTTGGGGAAATAGCAAAAGGATAGTGCTACTAAGTATGAAAAATTCTTTATAAGTTTAGAAATTCCTGTCACAGACTATATATGTAATCTAGAGAGTAAGATTGATTGTTTATTTAGTGGGTAAATACAATCATCGAAAGGGTGTTACTCTCAAAAAAAATTGACATATGATGATATGGTATCAAGAACCCTCAAGGTAGAGAATAAATTATCCAAGTATTATATTTTTAATGTATATTAAGAGAAAAATAGAATGTATAATCTCTATGTATTGGGAATTATTGAAAAAAAGAAACATTGGAGAGTTAAATTTATAACATTTTAAAATTAAGTAATGAAACACATTTTGTTTTGATTGAAAGGAATCGAAGTCTATTACATGTTTAGAGAGAAAGGCCATCAATATTATGAATGAAAAATAAAGGTTAAATACTTTAACTATAAATATATAGGGAACTAATCATGTGAATTCACTATGTTCTAGGGGTATTTTCATCATAAAATGATAAGTGTTAAAGAAAAATACTATTCAATCACTACAGATAAGGATGAGGCCCTAAATAAGGTGATAAAAGTTGCTTTGATCATAAACTCAATGTTAATTAATGCTTCATTAGATTTTGAATCTATATAGTCTTTTATATCCACTAATAATATTTAATCATCCCCTAAAACACTAAGGAGGGAGTTTAAAATCAAAACACATATTGGTGATTTTGTTGTAATTCTAATATAATAGGTTATCCATAATAAGATGCATATATATTCTCTCGTTTAAAACATGGTTGTTATATTGATGTTTTACTTTGATATAATCTTATGTTTGGGGTTTAATTTGTTATTAGGATTAGGGAATTAGTAGATAAATAATAATATAATCTATCTTGAACTATTAGTATTGATTGTAATGAATTTAAGATTTCAATTATTACTTCTTCTCTTTGGGTGTTATAGTTATTTTTTTAGAAATTAATGTATTATTTCAACACATGAAAGTTTTTCCATATTAGGAATTTTCTTATATTTTTCTACCCATTTTTCATTAGATAGTTGGAATTACTTGAATTTCTTTTGTGAATCTAATGATTCAGTAAAGGTTAATTTCTTCCCTCAGGTATGAAATTCCAACTGAGAATATATTCATTAGAATATAAAATGGAAATTGATTAAAAAATTAGTCAAAGGGTAAATATTCACTTAGAATGTAAAAAAGATTCTATTATAAATTTTTCTTATATTCATGAAATCCAAGTGGAAGGTAAAATTATAATATTGTAAAGAATAATCAATTGTGTATATTTTGAAACTCATTCACAAGTATAAGTCTTATAAAGATACATATATGGTTGGATAAATATTTATGATAAGTTTCTCAGTCTTTCCTAAGAGAGTGAGGATGATATCTTAGTAGAAATTAAATTTTAAGTCATATCTTCATTAGTAAATAATAATTGAAATTGTAAGTATACAGTTTTTCTAATGAGGATGAATATAACAACCCAAAATTTTAGTTAGTGTTTTAATATAAATAAATCCTATACTAAATAGATATTTATGAACACAACCCTAAACATACTTTTATAATATATTATTCAAATACAAATTAAACATATTACAAGACAATTAATTGAAACATTATTAGAAAAATCAATTAATAAGTATTACTTTAATTATTCTTTGTTAAATAAAAATATATTTTTTAGAAATATTGTTTTATTATATAAGTTTTATTTAAAAGTTTACATTATAATGCATTGGACCTTTTGTTCGCTTACATTATGGTAAATATAGTTTTAGAGGTGTTCATAGGAGACTCCAAGGTGTTCATAGGTATTTCAAAGGGGAAGGGAGGTGATACTAGAAAATTTAGAAGGGTTGCGACATCGATCCCAGAGGTTATTCTATAATGGGGTGGTTATAGTGCAGGGATGATTGGTTGTGGTTTAAAAAACTTAGAGGGGGTGTTTTCGGTATTTTAACATTTAAGTGGGTAGTTGCACCATGGATCTTGGGATGCGGTGTAGCCCCTTTTTGGCAGGTGAAGGAAATTGAATAGAGGATAATCTATGGCATAGAGGGAGGCTTAGGTGGAGTTTGGTGCTACTTTATTTTCAGGAATAACTACTCTGTACAGTAGTGTTTTCTGTATAGTTTTTTCTAGTTAAAAGAGGTCATGCCCCATAGTGGTAAAGGATACATCATGGTGTTTTCTCCATATTTATAGCATATACTCTAATGGGGTAGCTATGTATCTTGGAGTCTGGTTTGACGAGTAGGGATATGATGTGTTGGGGGTGTTTCACAATAGTCCCCTCAATTTTTAAGAGGGTTATCGCATGGTCTAGATGGTTACACCATGGTGTTCAGTTTTTTAGACTAGGTATAAATTATAAATACCAATCAAACTTTTTAAATTCCCCTCCATTCCACTCATTTATTAGGTGACTCAAGTGTGTACCAAGTAGGGGTTTTACCCCCTTTGAGTAGCTTTCAACCCCATTCATTATAGATTCATCCATTATGGTTTAGATTTTCCTTCTCGTTATTATCCATTGTTTCTTCAATTTTCTTCACCTAGGAATGGTGTTTCCAAGTTAAATTGTGTAACTTTGGTTTTTTTATAATTAGATTTTGTGGATTTTTGTTCTAGATTGGCAGGGTATTCCCTTTCATCAAGTTGATTGGTGGGTTTCCCCTTATAGATCCAACCTTGTGTATAGATTCATAAAACCTTTTTTGAGGTAGAGAATCCCTTGTTTCTTTCTTTTTTATCATATGGGATATTTTTTCTCTTGTTTATCTATGTGTGGATGATTTTCACTATCCCAATCAAGATCATAAATTGTTTAATTTAAATTTAAAATGTAAAGGAGTTTTATTTTTATGTCTTTTTAGCTCTAATATTATACCGATATTGTGATTATGTGACCTTGACACCCCATTGGGAATTGTGGATATTGGAGGCTTTGTCTGTTTTAGTTTGATATGTACTATAGATCCTCTATTGTGTGATTATTTTTATACCATCTAAAATATAACTTAATAATTACTTTCATATGGATAATCAATTGGTTGGACATGGAAAACTAGGATTGTGTCGGAATACCTCTAAATTCAAAGTGTAATGTGATAAGATACCCCTTGAATGAATCTTAAAAATATTATATGATGTAATACATTTTGTTTCAACCGTGTTTCAGGTAGTGAGGTTCAATTTACATTTGGTAATTTCATGTTTGAGTGGTCATGCTATGGGGCAGCAATGAGATCAGTTTATGTGGTTGTGTTGTGGGGTGGTGATGTGATGAAATGTGGCATGTGTTGTGTATGTGAGATGGTGGTGTTATGGGTACAGTTTTCATGACACAGTTAATGTATTGTTTTTTTAAAAATATAAAGTTATTTTCTGATAGCTTCCTAAGTATTTTTTAGAATTAAATGATAAAAGTTGAATTTCAAATGCTATAGATGGGTTAATGAATTAATCAATGTGGGTTGTGCGGTTTAATGTGGTTAATAGATAAATTAATAATTATTATATGCTAAATTGGTTGGGTTTAGTAATTTAAAATATGTAAATTGTCATAAAATGAGAAATATAATAAAATTTGAATTTTTTTTCTTGTGTATTATTGTGTGTTGTTATATATTTCAGTGATGGAGAAAAATATCGGCAACGTTGTGATAAGGTTGGTACTTGTGTTGTGAACTCATTGGTTGGGATTTTATGGCTTTGGTTCTTGTTTTGCGAACCCATAGGTTGGAATTTTTATGTCTATATATATAAGTATTTATTTATTTATTTATATTCCTTGAAATTTCTATACACTCCCCACCCTCTCTGTGCACCATGTGTTGACAACCATATATTCTATGGGGATTTTTTCCCCAACATCTCAACCGTGGGGACTGTTGGTTGGCCGCCACCCCCCCCCCTCTTTCCCTCCCTCTCTTCCATGTGAAGTTGACATTAATGGGATGTGATACCCAAATTTTAAAAGAGTACATTCTATATGTGGGTTTAAGGCAATTTTTTAGGTTTTGATAGGTGATATGTTATGTGACAGTGTTGTGGGGAGGTGAGGCGATGTGTTGGCCCAAGTGTATTTGGGAGAGATTTATTGATATAGATTATGATTGGGGTTTATTCATGGTTGGAGGAGGGAATCGGGTTGATGTATTTTTTGTTCATAATACCATAACACCTTAGTTTTATGGATGTGATGTGACATCATTGTGGGGTGGTGAGATGTGATTTCCCATGTGTCTATGGGAGAGATTTTATGTGACCATGTTATGGGGAAGTGAGATGTGATATTCATGGAATCTGAGGGTGAGATGTGTTGTGGCTATATTGTGGGGAAATTATATGTTATAACCCATGTGTCTACAAGAATGAAGTTATGTGATCATGATGTGGGGATGTGATGTAAGTTATATAAAAGAAATGGGGGCATCATGATGTATGGAATTGGGGTGTGGGATAATAAAATTAGTGTGAAAGTGATTCGGGCACCCTTTATCGATATGTTTCATAATATATTATTATAATTGGAGGTTTTATTTGGTGAGTAATATTTATTGAGGATGGGATTGGTTAGGTCACCTTCTTAGGATTTATTTAGTTCTGTTGTTTTCTCACAGGTGTTATAGTATACTCTATTCATATGTACATGAGAGAATTTGGTTTTCCTTCCAAGTATGCTCTCCCAACGTATATAAAACTATTTTAAGGTTTCTAGGTGGACTAAATGGACCATATTGGACACTATTAGCTAAAATATTTATACATTTTTTGTGTCTATGACTTATATATTCTTTTTTCAGTATTTAAATTGGATACTTTTATCTATATATATTCACTTTATTATTTCATTATGAGGTGGTTTTGATTTTTATTTTATATTACTTCATGGATTTGATTGATCACTCATATTTTATATCCCACTCCTAAATATATTATAGAGGTTAATTCCTCCTATATTGATATTTGTATACCCTTGGTTCTAGTTTCCATCCTGGGGCATACAAGAGGTGGGACTTGGGGTGTCACTATATATCTTCCATCATTGTAGTATAATTGAAGTGTGGTGGTCATGATATAGTAGTATAAAAGGTGATGGTTTAGAGGTAGGATGGAATTTAGAGTTAGAAACAGCGAGTATTGCATGGTTTGGTATGTAAACTATTCTTTTTTACCATGGATCATGATATAGGCTAGAGAGATCAAATAGGACTTGGGATTTTATGGGGGCCCATGATCATGTGCATGATATTTGTGCTTATTTAATTACCAGGGGAGGTAGACCTTATTATAGGGTAGAGACCTAGGAGAGGTACATGCATCATGATTAACTTTATTTCTTGTTTTAATTGGAAGGTTTTGGTTCTTGTAATTTAAAATGAACTAAATATATATTTTAAAGTTTACATACTACTAGGCATAGGAAATACTTGTTTCCCTTTCATCTACAGCTCATGTATTTCATCAACATGTGGTTTATTAAGTATAGGTTTAGTATGATGATCTATTTTATTGTCAAAGGGTTGATCCAACAATGGATAATTAGTCTTGTCAGAGGGCATTTCACACTTTTCAATGGAAGCCTATGGGGATGTTTGAGGAAATTTTTTAGTTGTGGAGACAGATAAATAGAGAGAGCTACTTGATATTCCTTTTAGGCTAATCTAGTATTTGATGGGGTACTGCGTCCTATTGGAAGTTAGTTAGATATAGGGATATACACATTAGTTCTGGAAACTCTATCTAGGTAAATGGAAGGTGATGGATATTTAATGGGTCAACTTTTAGAAAGAGTTACGATGAGAGTTTTTTTTATCGACCATGAATGAAGTGATGAGGCAAGAGTTTTTTTCCATTAGGTAGGGGATTTTTTCAGTGTGTGAGCTAGGGATTATGTTTAGTGAACTTTTTTATTTATTCACAAATCTTTTCCCAGATGTGGAGTCTCTTTCAAGAAATCATTGGGGTGTTCTATATCCATCCATACAATATTCAGTTACACCCTTTACATTGTTGATGTATATATAGGTTCGTAAGATAGAAGAGTTGAACAATATAATGCACTCATGAGGAGGTTTTATCTAGTATGGTTTCTCAAGGGGTATAGTTGTCAGTGGAAGGTCTCAGGATTTAGGGGCTTGGAGGTTTCAACTAGTAGGGAGTCAACCTCAACAACTTCCTTTATATACTTCTAGGGATAGTGGTCCCTGTTATTTTATTAGGGAATTAAGGAAAGTTTTTTTCTATGGGGTTCGTTTCCATCTCTATAACTAATGACAAGTAGTTATTTAGGATTAGTTCAGTTGACTCAATCAGATTTTATACCAACCCCAACAACTACTAGCAAGCCCATTTCAGCAACAGGGGTAGAAATCTTAGGCTCTAATGAGGGGAAATGGGGAAGGTAAAGTATGTACATTAGATGTTCTTCTTGTTTAGGTAATATATTCCAAGAATGTTCTTGTCTGTCTCTATGAACATAGATGCGGAGGATATGTGTATGGAGAATTTTATGTCATTGAGGAGGCAACACCAATGGGGCTAGAGATCATTAGAGGTATCATCAGCCTTTCTTCCACACTTGTTTGTGCCTTATTTGATTTAGGATCTTTGAAACCCTTTGTTTCATCCACTTTAGTATATTTTTTGGGACTACATGTAAAGATTATTTTAATTCCCATGGCGTTGGCCAATCTAGTCCGATTGCTGGACAACTTTTTTGATGTGTGATGGGGGTGTAGACTACAAATGGGGTCACATCACTCCTACCAGGGTATGTTCTTTCTCCATATGAAACTATGATATTTTATTCTCAAAATCAACATGTTGTATTTAGTGCATTTAATTATCATATTCTTCCATAAAACAACCTTATTCTTTGAAACGGATGGCCATCATATAGTTTTTAATGGCGAGTGGACTTACTATGTGAGAGTTATACATGTGGAGTCCCTTATTTATTTGATGGTTTAGTTATTCATGGAGTCGTTAGATAATTTTATGTAATATGTTCCTAGGGTTTTCATGGATTTTTGGGAAGTTTTTCTTGAGTATTTTGTGAAATTTCATCTTTAATTTGATATTGAGTTTTAGATAGACTTGCGATCAATTACTTCTTTGATATCAATTTATTTTTATCATATCGAACCTTTTGAGTTGTAGGAGTTGATGATTTAGACATATGATCTACTGTGGAAGTGTTTTATCTGTCTCAGTGTGTTGTAGTTGGGTTCTCTAATGTGGTTCTCCAAGAAGGAAGACGGTAGTATGAGATTTTGTATCAAATACTAATGTTTGGATTAGGTCATGATCAAGAATTTTCATTCCCTTATTATGATAGATAACATTTTTTACTAGCTAATAGGGGCATGTCAGTTTTCTAATATTGGATTATGGTTCAGATTTCACCAATTCACGGTAAGGGGTGATGATATTTCAAAGACTTACTTTAGATGCATGTATGGGAACTTTGTGTTTTTTCTCATGTCGTTAGGTGTCATAAACACACCAGTTGTGTTCATAGGGATCATAAACTTTGTGTTCCATGAATTATTATACCTTTTTGTATTCATTTTCCTCAAATACATATTTATATTCTCAAAGTCATAGGATGATCATTGTGATCATCCTAGAGCTATCTTGCATGTTCTTTGACACCACTATATTCTTGGGAAGTTGTCCAAGTGAAGGTTCTAGACATAAGAGTATCATTACCTTAGGTATATAGTGTCTCAACATGCTGTATTCATGGACCCATCAAAGGTTGAGATAGTTTTTTCTTGGGAATCTCCCAAGAATGTGGCATAGGTTTTCAATTTATTTTGACTCGAAATATACTATCAAATATTTTTGTATGATTTCTATTGAGTTGGGTCCCTTATAATGGTTTTATAAAATAAGTAATGGGATTTTTTGTGGACAAATTAAATCCAAGAATCATTTTTTTATCATAAATGGAAGGTGATCAGTGATCTAGTGCTTTAGTTTCATAAGGTGGTTATGTTGTTAGAGGTGTTTTGTGACACTTCTCATTTGTGACTAGGATGTGTGATGATGTAGTAGAGGATAGTTATATCTTATGGTTCTAGGTAATTCCCTTCCCATAAGAATAACTATTCAACCCATGATATGGATCTAGAATCGATTGTGTTTTTTCAGAATTTGGGTTGAAATTACCTCATTGGGTAATAGTTTATGGTGCTCATGGTCTATAAGATCTTAGGGTATATTTTTATAATTGTGATATGAATCTATGACAGTTGAGGTGGATGGTCCATCTTTTGGATTATGATTTTGAGATCTTCTACACATCAGCAAAGGGGGTGTTTTAGAAGATGATTTGAGATGAAATTCAAAGAAAGTGTTTGGTCAAGAATATAGTCATACTTGGTGGTTGATGGAGGAGTTAGAATCCATGATCCTCAATGAGAGAGTGGATGATGGTGGAGGATTATTATTTTAGATAATGGTGAATTATTCTCTGATGTAGTAGGTAGAATAATCTTAGTTGGGATACTCAAAGGTAGAGGTGGTGTGTGATAATGTTGGCCATGATGATGCTTTGAAAGGATGGTTTGAAACAAATATTGTTTTAAGGGATATTTTTTGTAGTGATATGATAGGGGGTCCATCGTGTGTTTCATGGATCATCGTTGGTAATACACATGGGGGTATCAAAGATGTACTATGGTTTGAGGATACATTTTTGGTGGAATGGGATGAAATGGGAGGTGGTGGATTTTTGTGGATTAATGTTTAGATTTCCATTTGGTAAATGTTTAGAATCATGTTCCTAGTGATTTATTACATCCCTTAGATGTTCCTGAGTGGAAATGGGATGACATATTGATGGAATTCATCATAGGGTTACCCTAATCTTAGTGAGGTTATGAAGCAATCTAGGTAATCATTATTCTTTTCAAAAAATCATCCCACTTTATAGTGATCAAGTAGTTGGGAATTGTGGATGTTTTAAAAAGGAGGTATATAGATAATCTGGTAGGGTTTCATAGATTTATAAGATCTATTACCTTGGATTGGGATGAATATTTTAATTCATGAGTTTGGAGTGGATTGCAACATGATCTTGGCACATAGTTTCACCTTAGCACTACTTTTCAGCCTCAAATGGATTGAAAGAAAGAGTAGAATATCCATAAATAGAATGTTATATTGTGTTCATGAATCTTAGACATATGTGGGTATTGGTAACAACAATTTCCCATGGTTTATTTTACATATAATAACATATTTCACTCATCCATCAGCAAAGACCCATTTGATACTTCGTATAGGTGGTCTTTTCAATCTATGTTATGTTGAACTGAATTTAGAGAGTCAAAATATCTTAATTTTGATGTAGTTATGAACAAGAAAATAAATGTTTAGAAATTTTCATGAGAGGATAAAATCATCAAAGGACCAGTATAAGTCTTATGTTGATCATAGGAAGAGTCCATTAGATTTTGAAGTAGGAGGCCATGTGTTCTAGAAAGTTTGTAATATAAGTGGGAAGTAGAGGATTGGAAGAGTTAGTAGGCTTTCTCCCATGTTAATTGGGCCTTTAGGTGTTTAGATGAGTTAGAAAGGTGGATTATTAGTTGCCACTTCCACCATGGATGGACTAGATCCACAACATCATCCATATCTCTCAACTCTGTTGGCATCTTTATGATTACTCACCTATCATTTACTGAGTAGAGTTGGATATTGAGGATGATGCAATGTTCATAGAGTGTCCATTAGATATCAAGTATTTTCAAAAAATATAGTTTGTGTGGATAGGCTATTCCTTTGGATCATGTGTTGTGCAGGAATGGTGGCCTAGAGGAGAGTACTTGGGAACATGAGATGTAAAAGTGTGTATAGTACCCATAGTTGTTTCATGTTTTCATTTTATATTTTTTTCTTTGGATGTGATGGTGTATCTTAATGTTTTATGACTTTTTTTGTTTCCTAGATATTTCATGTGTGATAAATATCCTGTTATATAAATATGGTAGGATCAGAATCCTAATTAATATGTGTTATACTTTGATACAATTTAAACATTGTGGGTGATTCAATACTGACCAAGAATACAGTATCTTGACATGGAGGATGGAATTACTTGATTTTTGTTCTTGGGGCTCTGATTTATGGTGGTAGTGGATGGGGTTGGATTAGTCTATGCATATTTTGATATGGTTATACAGGTGGTATTTTGTGGAAGTCTGATGTTTTTTGGTTGGTACCATATGTTTGGTATTGTTCTCATTGAGTGTTCGTCATATTTATTTTTGCGGATGTCATTGTTTGGTGATGTGGTTGTTTGAGATGTTTTTTTGGTGTTTTGGTTGGATTTTTTGTCATTAGTTGTGTTGACATGTAACGAGAACCTTAATAGGTATCTCATACGATGGTTTTTTGGACCCTTTCATTTCTCCTGGGATTGTTTTTCATTATCAAGGGAAAGAATATTTTAAGAGGTATCATATTTAATGTCCTGTAAATTCCATCCCATTAATTAATAAGAAATATGGTGTTTGAGGTTTTCATAGGAGGATCCATTGTGTTTGCAGGTGTGTGGAAGGAGAAGGGATATGCCACTACCAAATTTGTTAGGGCTGCAGAATAGAGTATTGAGGTGGCACCATAATGTGGTTCTTGTTGTGTAGTGATAAGTTGTTCTAGTGTAGGAATCTTAGAGGAGGTTTTTTAGGCTACCTCTATTTAAGGGGGTAGTTGTTATATGGATATTAGGTTTTGGAATATCCCCTTATCGATATGTGATGGATGTAATGTGGAGGAAAATATTCGGCATAAGAGGAGGCTCAAGTGGAGTTTGAGGATACTGCCTTCTTAGGAATAGTTTTTATGTGGATCACGGGTTGCGACATAGTCATTTATAGTTCCTAGAGGTCCTATAGAATAGTGTACCTAGTTGCATCATGGTTTTTCCCCCTATTTATAAGATCTATGTTATAACCCCTCCCCCCAAAGGTTACCCCTCCTAGGACAACAGTTAGATAAGGGATATGGTGACTGCATGTGTCCCACCTCTAGTAGGCCACTGGTTGACGACTAGCACCGAGGGTACAATAATCATACAATGGTAGAATAACCCTCTTAGAAAATATATGTGATAGAGATATTGATATTATATATATTCCAATAAACACCTTCCTGAATATATATATATAATAAATTATAATTATATATATACAATGTCATATATCACTATAACAACTAAAAGGAAACCTAGTAGTTACAAATAGGTAAATATGACAACGACCACAAAGCCTAAATATCACCAAAAAACCAGGAGCATGTAATATTCATCCTGATCTCCAATATCCTCCCACTAACCTGGAAATAGATTATATATATGTAATTTTATCATAATATTATACTTAATTATATCCTCCCCAAATCCTCCCATGAAAAAGATGATAAAAGAATTCTAAAGCTCAGTTGACAACAGTAAAACTCACTTGTCACCAAAAATGGTATACTAAATTCTAATCCTTGAAATGGATAACTCTCCACAAGTATGGAATACAAGAGATAATCTAATATAATAATGAAATGTAAAGATTACCTTACTACCACTTCCCCACTCATTTGCTGCTCTTCCCTAACATCGCACATCTTGAGCCATCTCTCTCCAAAATAATCCAACCCACACACGCCTGGTCTAAGTATCACAACATGCACCTAGTGCATCAAAATATCAAATCATCCCATATCACCTTTCCATATAGTAACTAGGTAGTTTATAGGATCCACCATTTCACATATGACGTATATCATACATTTGATATTATACATCGTTTCGTCATAACCCATACACTGAGTAAGGTACCTCAAGACATCACAACCTATACACACCACACCTATAATAATTATTTGGATACTATATCTATAGATAAATGTGTAGGAAATAACCACAATCCACCATATCCCTCTACACACATATATTGTAAAAAAATCAACAATCATACAAGCTGATATAACTACAAAGAGAAGAGAGTGGTGCTAGAGGGGGTAGTCATCCATCTATACTCCCACCAGGATGTTAGGGAAAACACCCTCCAAGAGTCCACTGGGTGTCAATATCCCTAACTAACATGGATGATGTAGCTTGTTAAATCAAAAAATATAAAGGATAGTGTAAATCTCATAACAACACTATGGGATAACCTTGTCCCAGTCTCTATTATGTTTATCATCTCTCTGATATCCAACTACCACTACTAGGGAATAAATATCCTATAAGAACACAATCATTTTCAAAAGATATATTTAATTACTTATTTTTCATTAAAAAGTTAAGTTTATATTAATTAAGTCATTAAACATTAATTAACCAAAATAATTATTCCAAATTATATTATATTAAACATCCAAATACAATTTTATTCCATTTAGGTGTAAGCTAAACTAAGTCCACGATTTCTCAGGATCAATATCTTTTCATAATGAGAATTCCATCAACACCAACCCTATGGTTTAATAATTTATTAAATATTATTACTTCTATAATCCAAGTAATCTAGGAAAATCATCCTAATCTACCACTAAGAAGAAACAAGAAAACAATAAAACCCATCTGCCTTAAAAAGTTGTGAAAGGAATGGAGATAAAACAGGAACCCAGCTATTTTCCATTAAATAGATTCTTGTAAAGATAGAATCCATCATTATCACATCAATTGGAAATCTTAGCTTCAACTCATTCCATCATCTTCAGTATCATCTCCAACAACCACATTCATATCCCGATGTATCTCTCCATCACAGACATCAACTGATTCCACATCATCCAGGCCTCCCCACCCCATATCACATCGACCATCCTAGCTCATAACACATTGCATAGTGAACCTCAAATCCAGAGAACCTAAAAAGGTATAAAGAAAGAAACATATTAAACATACAATTATAGGACCTAAAGTAAGGCATCCATTTTTGACACATAAATGATCTCTAATGGCTCTAAACATAAGGAAATTAGACTTCTCAAGTAAATGGTAAACTCAGGCCCATGAAATTATCTTTATCAAACAACTAGTTATTATCGTATCATTAATTAACCGATTCATTATTCATAGGTTCCAACTATGGGAAACCTAGGTTATGAATGTATATCAATCTATCAAATGGTAAACCATTCCATTAGCATTAAAAATCTTCTCAACAAACTTACATATGTTTTTCCCTAATTTAACAAGATTTTATTTATCATCTACAAGAGTTAACATGATTCGCCTTATTTATTAAATTCCATCAACAAAAGGAATAACATGTTAAATTAAATATGACATTTCATTAATTTAGTTATCATTAAATTATAAGAAACTCCATATTACAAACATGACTCTTTTTTAATTATTCTTAATACATTTAATCAATTAATTCAAACTTTATGTTCATTAAAAAATAAATATTGATATGCTAATACATAGTATAACAATACATTCTAACAAGAATAACATATATAGAACACTATATAGAAAATAAAGTGGAAAACTATTATCATGGTAGAATGAAACATGCGATCACAAAAACCTCTTTTTTATTAAATTGTTTCAATAATTATTTGGTTAATTACATTACCACCCAATGGGATAAACCATGAAAAAATTATATTTTCATGTAAATAAAAAAGTAAAATAAATAAATCCCCTACCTTAAAGGTATCCAAATTCCTCATATGATAATAGACCAATGTTGCAAATCTAGATCACTCCACCCACAAAAATATCGAATTAATATGGTGTGAACACAATGATATGAGAATCAGTCTCCATTGAATTGTTTTCAAAACACCTAAATACATAAGATTAACACAATTCATTACACCAAAAATAGGGGAACCTAAAATATTGAATAGCTACTAGAATAAATATGAACCAATGACATCAAGGTTCCTTGACACCTAGGGAAGGGATTCGGAACCTCTACCATAAAGGGAAAAAACAAGGAATTAAAGAAGGATCTTTTTTTTATTCAAAATATACAGGATGATCAGATTTTTAGATTTCAAGAAATTTAATTAACTAACAATTATGGATCTCATTAAAATCCATATAGAAAAACTCATTTATAGCATCGATAATCATCAAAAAGAAAGGATATAATTGTCCTTGATGAAAAGGCCTTTTAATATCCCTAATTAATGATATTGAAATACCCACATAATCGTTTCTATGTAACTTGAAGAAACATATGTGTGGTCGATTACACTTAGCCAAAATCCCCACATATCCAAAAAGTACCACATAACTATTTTAAAATTGTAGGCTCAACCACATATTTTATTTATATATATAGCTGATTCATGTAGTTGATCTATCCATATAGCTGATTTACATAGTTTATTCTCTCACATGGATAATTAACATAGCATATCTTCCCACATAGATAATTCACATAGCTGATTTAGCCATGTAGCCAATTCATATAGCCAATCATCCATGTAGCCAATTCACCTATCCAATTAAGCCATATCATTGATTCACATAAAATATCCAACCACGTAGTTCATTTATGTATATAATACAGCCACTTAGTTGATCCACATAGCAGATATCATTAGGTTCTACTACCATGGTGCTACCACAAACTTCCAAAACAACCCATTTTTATCCAAAACACCTAAAAACTCATCCCTTACTGCTCCAAACACCTCTGGAATTCCCTAGACACCACAATAACTAGATTCCCCAAAAATAAATAAGTGAAAAGGTCTAGGACATTACATCAGATACCTCTATGAACATTATCATAATAGATAATTTAAAACCAAACCTAGAGAAAAATAAAGAGGAAAGGGGAGTCATCCAAACAGCCACCCTATGAGATGCCTCTCAAGGATCTAACTATCATAGGATCTCAACCACCTCATTAAAGAAATAGTGTGAAAACATTAAACAGAAAAAAAAATCCTAAACACTATCCTAGTGGAGATAGATCTTACGTGATTTCATGTTTACCCGAAAGAAACAAGGCAAAACCATATCATAAACCTGAAAGGTCAACATATATTAAATGAACAACATTACATGATAATAGATACAAATTAAACAACTTGGCGTACTGAGTTCACATATATGACTCAAATTCCTAGGTACTCTCCTCCACGCCACAATACCACAAAAATACATGATCCAAGGTAATATCATAGCTAAAAATCACCATATCATAGAGGTCCTAGATCACCAAAGTCTTATCCTCAAATATTTCATCATAAACAACATTAATTTTTCCCTAATTGATGAAATAAGAGTCACCATAAAGATAAAGACAGATATATGATATGTGAAAATAAATTGTGTATGTAACTCATCTTTAGGGGAAGTTATATCTGATATTCCACAGATCCAGCATAAGAAAACACCTTGAATGGTCCAACAAATCAGGGAGAAATATTAGTCCCATGAATAATCCTTCACTTCCCATGATGATCTGTCACATTAAAGAGCACATAATATGCAATGTCAAACCCCAAAGTTATCTTACTATGATATTAATATGATTGATAATGATCGTGAATGGTGTTCATCCTCTCATTAATTACTTGAACAATCTCAATCATATTACGTACTAGTTCCTCCCCAATGATTTTGGCCTCTGTGATCCCCATATTTCACAATGGAGAATGGGATGGTCAACCATATAAAGCATCAAATAGTGCCATACTAACGGTGTAGTGGAAAATATTTTTTTAGGAAAATTCAACTAAAGGAAGGATCCTCATCCATGAACCTTCCAAATCAAGGAAATAAGAGAACAACATGTCTTCAAGAGTCTAGATGGTATGATCTGTATAACCATATATATATGGATAAAAATCAATGGTATGGAATAAATGAGAGACAAAATATTTCTAGAGAAAAATCCATAACCTAGAGGTAAAACATGGATCTAGATCAGAGATGGTCATCCATAGGACTCCATGGAATTGCACCTCCTCCTCCAGATACTTCATTAAAAAAACCTCTACTGATATCAACTGTCTGATTGTAATGAAGTTTTTTGAATTCATGAAATGATCAACTATCACCCATATAAAATCATGGCCTCCCTAAGATCATGTTAAACTAGTAATTAAGTCCATCAATATGTCCTGCCACTTCCACTAGGGAATATCTAATGGATGTAGAAAACCATTGAAAACATGGTATTCATCCTTCACCTTCGGATAGGCCAAACATTGAGAAACAAAATCTGGAAATAAAAAAAATCAACCCGGGTCACCAAAACTAACCTCTCAAACTTAGTACATCATTTTAAAACCACGATGTATCACTAAAAGTGAGCTATGGAACTCAAAAAGAACTTTCTCATGCATCACCAAAGGAATGAAGAGCCTTATCTTGAAAAACACCTAGTGTTTTCCATTCCCCAGAACAACGCTCAGGGGCATCACCAAACACAACTTGGTCTCACTAGAATTCCACCTTAGAATCCCCCAAAAAGAACTCCACCATATCTTATACAAAATATGACTGTGTTTTCATATGAAAAAACAACCTCGGCCTCCAACCTATCCAATATCAAGATAAATCATTGATAGTTCTTCCATCACTCTAATAAAATACCCATATATATGTAAGACATCACTATATGACTTCCTACTAGGTGAATCAGCCACAACATATCCCTTTACTAGAGTATATGAAATCAAAAAGTTGTATTCCTACAAGAATTCAATCCACTGATGATGATGTAAGTTGTAGTCCCTTTGGGAGAATAGAAACCTCAATCTCTTATGGTTGATAAAACCAATAAAATTCTCACTGATGAGTTAATGTCACCATATCATCAACGTTAATAAAATTATAACTAACTCAAGCTCATGGGTAGAATATTTATTCTCATATGGATGTAACTACCATAACCTATAAGAAACATCCAATCTCTACTGCATCATATCATATCACAAGAAAAAATGAAAATCATAAAAAAATCACATACTAGACTTCCTCTATGAGAAAATAAATGACTGGATCACGGACCAAATTCCCCATCAGGTACTTGAAAGTTTCCTAAAATTGTTCAGTCCTCAAGAAAACCTTATCCTTTATAGTAGAGGTTGTTTGATGAGTCACAACCCTATATAAATCATCTAAAAATATACTGTAATATCCTATAATACCAAGGAAACTCTACACCTCTTCCTCAATCTTGGGGGATTCACAAGAAACAACCACCCTTATCTATGAAGTATCCATAGTTATTCCCTACTAGGAAATGACATTCAATAAGAAATAAACTTCATGAGACTAGAACTCACACTTAAAAAATTTCTTGAATATCTTATCATGATGAAGAACTCCCAAAACTTCACATAGATGTATTGCATACTCCTCATTGGATGTGAAGTACATATTGATGTCATCGATGAAAAAAACTAAAAACATGTCAAGTAACTCTCTAAACATAATCTCCATCAATCCCAAGAACATTATTGGAGAATTATTAACATTAAACGACATCAAAATAAATTATAAAGACCATAAAGACATAAAAAAGTAGTTTTTGTTATATCCTCATCTTTCACACACATATGATGATACCTTGACCAGAGATTGATTTTTGAGAACCAACTTTCTCCCTTTTGATGATTAAATAAAACATAAAGCCATGGAAGTGGATAGTGTTTCTTTAATGTAACATTTTTTATGTGATGATAATTATTAAAAATCCACAAGCTACCATAAACCATATTTTTGAACAAAACTAATGAATCCCAAGGTGATACACTTGACAAAACAAAACCTCACTACAAAATATCATCGAGTTGTACTCAAAACTTTCACAACTCATAAGGTTTCATCCTATATGGATATATTAATATAAGAGAGAGGCTCAGTTATAGATCGATCCCAAACTCGATCATCCATCAACAGGTAACACTATAAACTCCCTTGTAAATAAATCAGGTTAATCTTCTATAACCTTATAAATCACTCAGTTTTGAACATCCTATAATGTGTCCATCAACTCTTCCATCATAAATGATAAGGGTGGAACACACATTTGACCTGTCTGGGGGTCTCTCTTTCCATTGAAAACCATAATATCTCCCTCAACATCATAAAATAAAAATTTCATCCTAAATAAACCCATTATATCCAACACCAAATACAACTAATCCATGTTCAGGGTGATGTTATATGGCTATATCTATAAACATAGGATGTATCCCCAAGAGCGGTGCTAACCCATCACTATCCCATAGTATATATATACTTCATAAAAGTAATCTCAACTTCAATCTAGCATAGTTAGTTCCAAGGAAACTAGAAGCCTATCCATCTGAATTTAAAAATCATGGATGAGGGTTGCTAATTTAGAGGAGTGTGTCACTCCAGAACCATACAAATAATTCACCCTTGTAGAGAAGAATAAAATTGTTCCTTGAATGATGTCTGTCTCACCCAGCATTGGAAACTCTAGAGCATGAAACTGGCCAAGACCTACTATATGGCCTCTTTAACATAGCTGATGAATACCTCTATGGTTGTTCTATTCTATCTGAGGATGAGAAGTATATCGGGGTCGTAATATTCCTGCCCCATCTCCTCTATATTGATCCTAAACTGGAACACCCTAATACTTCTACCTCATCCAAAAATGACTCAACTAAAGTACCTAAAGTGAAACAACAAGTGCACAATTACTACTCAGAAAGATCGAGAAATATGACTACTAATGACTTCATCCAAAATAATAAAAACGTGACTCAGATCCCTAGGTATAGCCCTGATAGCTTCCTCCTCTGAAGAAACTAGATAACGATGGATGGAAGCTACCAATGAATTACAAAAATAACTTACTTCTAGGAAACTAAGAACCCTGGACCATAACACTGTTTCATGATGAATACTAATTTATCTCCTCCCATAATGATCTATTTCTAGAATGATTCCTCTCAATAGCCTCTATTCTAACTAGAACCTTGAGATATGTCTTATGTATAAACAAGGTGACCTACCTATAGATCTTTGGATGAAAATGCTCCTTAAATTTCCTTTCCCTAGACTCTTCATCTTGTAATAGTCGTGAATCATGATTTAGAAGGGTCCTAAAATGTATCTAAAACTCTCTCACACTATAAATCCCTTATCTAAGGGGGAGAATCTCTAGGGTACTGGATGGATTCAATGTCAAAGAAAGTAACTCTACTCAAAATTGGCCACTGAACATCCCACAAGGGGATATCGACTCCTCACAAACCTATAAGAATAAGGTCCACCACTACCTCATTAATCCATCTAGTATCATCATAGTTAAAAAATAAGTGACCCATATTATCTTCGATCAAACTGAATGCTATCTCAACCTCTTAAGACCAGTATTCGGTGAATGGTTCTGAAATGGATCTCTTATACCTCTATAGAATTTGGCAGTGAAACTCTCAAAGTGTCCTCCTCTAAGTGTATCCATCATCAACCATTACTCTAAAGTGATATATTGGAACATCATGTTGAATATATTCAGCGTGAACCAAATAAGTACGTCATCCTGGATCCATACCTACAAAAATAACAAACTGTTAGAGCTCCAAAACCTATAGTATGTAATACTTAACAATAATTACTTAATTATTTTTTTATCTTTTATGGTTTTTACCTGTACTAAGTTATACCTATTTCAATCATAGGAACCATGAATAATGATGTATGATCCTTTCCTAGGCCTATACCCTAAAATCATTATCACTTCATTTAGTAAGCCCATTAAACATAATGGTTCATGTATGATATCACAAGGGTGCCTAAATACTTGTTTCTTAGTCAGTATCCCAAGATTACATTGCTTACTAAAATAACCAAACACTATTTTCCCACCAATCCATTAAATCTCACATATTTCTAACCCCAAACTACATCATATCCCCCAAACCAGAACTACTAATACCAATCATTCAATTTCCCCTCCCCCCAATGGGTACCACTCCTTAGATGATAATGAGATATGGGATAAGGTGACTGCATGAGTGGAAATTCTAGTAAGCCCTAGGTTTGTGACTAGTATTAAGGGTATAATAATAACATAATCGGATGAATTGACCTCTAAGAAAAAATGTTTAAGAGAGAGATATAATATATATACACCAATCAAAACCTCTCAAACATATATTTATAAAATAAATCTTAGGTTCTTACATTCAATGTCATATAGTACTATATATATATAGTAATACCAGATTTTCATACATATATATTACATATTTTCCAATGAATATTCAATATGTTACACAAACGCATTTTAAGGACCATAATAGTTTGGTTTATCTACAGACTAGGTGCACAATCTTCTAATTTGGTGAAATATCATCAACATGTACCATAAATATATTCCTTTTTAGTACTCTTCACAAACACACCCAACTTAAAACCTTTATTAATAACATGCGTAAAATAAACTTAATAATGGGTGATCTTAAATGATTAGTGAGTGTATAAAAGGGAGATATGTAAACATAACATGTACATAAGGGTATGAGAACATGATAGTAACATGTGAAAACTATACCCTATATATCAAAGATCATAATATTGTGTCATGTAATAAGGATTAGATGTCTATAAGACATGAATCATAAGGTAATCAAATTTCATGCCCATGAGAGCATAAAATTAGTATAGGACATAGATGTGTAGAATATACATAATCTTAGAAAATCATTTGTCAAGAATACCCACCAACACATTCATAACATGATAGTCTTGGGCTAACCACCCATGTACCTTATTTGGTATTGGTATAACCTCATGTGTCCCCTATTTTATGCTTGGGATATCCTCTTATGTACTATATTTTTGGATTGGTATAACCACATGTATACTCTTTGATATCATATAACATTAATCATTACCCAATGCATTAGAGGCAGATATAGGTCCCACCTATCACATGATGAAAATCATTGATACATGTGACATGATATCATAAAACATTCATTATATCAGAACCCATAAAAAGAAATGGGTTTCATAATCATTTCATCATTTCCACATATAATAAATCATGGAAAAATATACAAGTTTCATAAGTTTTTTATCATGTTATAACCCATGTTAAGAGAATAATGTTTTATTAGAATTATATCAATGTATAACTCATGAAAAAAGAATAAGGTTTCATAAAAATCGTACCATTGTATAACCCATGGAAAAAAGAAGTGGGTTTTATAAGGAACCTATCATGGTATAACCTGTGGAAAAATAATCCTATTTTATAGGATTTTTATCATGGTAAAACTCAGGTAAAAAGAAGTTGTTTTTATAAGAATTTTATCACGGTATAACCCATGGAATGTTTTTTTAATTTCATAAGATTTTTATCATGATATAACCTTTGGGAGGGAAACTAGTTTCATAAGCATAATTTCATCATAAACATGAATTATTTAGTGAAATAATAAAAAATTTATCTTTGGACAATATCCCCAATAAATAATAAGTATCCTCAAAGGATATCATCATATATGGAGAATTTTTTTTGAAAGGAGAATCACATGGAACATTTCATAAGGAAAATATCATTTCTTTGGAAATAAATTTTTAAAAATAAACTTTTAAAATCTTTTGGAAATGCATTTAATTGTAAATAAACTTTTAAAACATATAAATTATGCTTTAAAAATTATTTAAAACATTTATTGAAAAAAATATCCTTCCCGCCGTAAAAAAAGTATTTTAAAACATAAAAAATTTTGGAATTCATTTTAATTTTTAAATAACCATAAAAATTATAAATTAATCTTCAAATAAAATAATGGTCATGATGGTGGGATATTCCATTAATACTGTACATGTTAATACAAAAATTACTTTTATATTTTTGGTAAAAGAAAAACATGAATTATTAAAAAATGACATGAAGATTAGATTAAAAAAATTGTTAAAATTCAAACATGGGTAAAAATTTATTTTATAATTCATTTAAATAATATTAAAAATATTTTCGAAAACTTTTTTAGAAAACATGGTTTTAGAAGAAAAATGGTTTTCAACTAAAGAGAGAAATAAAGATAATTTTTCTTAAAAATGTAACTTCAAACTCTAGAGTACATAAAGAGAGGAAAATTATTTAAATCATTTATTATCTATAAATAACAATACTAAAATAAATTTAATCAATTTACTGAGAGATATTTCAAAATATTTCATCATTATAAGTATAGTCATAAATAATCTCGATAAACAATGAGATGGTACCATAAAACTCCTACAACTTTGGAAACATTTAATCATAATCCCCATGAAATAACAATAAATGAAATTTAAAATATCATGAAAATATTATATTCATGATATAACATGTTAAAGTGTTAATATATACACCTCATATAATAAGAAAGTTTTATAACATAACTTCGGTATCCAAGAAGTAAATTGGAGACGAAAATCAGTTACCGCTTTGGTAACTTTTGAACCACAAACCACATGAAAGAGAGATACTATGGATATTTAAAATAAACATAATTTTATGTATAATAATAAAATATATTCTTGGTAAATAATACACCATATAAAATAAACACATGGTGAATATAGCTTGTGTCTCATAGAAAATAAATGTTAGATGAAAATCATTTACCATAAGTCTCAAATTTCTTCACACATGTTTAAACCTCAAGTATAATAAATATAATTTTATTATTAATATATTAAAGAAACATAAATATATATATCATACTATATATTATTTACTTTTGACATTTTATTACCCATTTATTAATAATTCCATGTTAAAATCACGTTTCGAGGAATAACAGCTTTGTTTTTTGTATATGTTTTGATTTGTTATTTTTGGTAATATTAATTTGATTGTAGTTCCATAATATTCATAATGTAATACATGATATAAATATCATATATATTCAGTATACAAGTATTTATAGTCTTCCTAAAAATTTTGAGATAGAAATTGGAATGCATCGTTAATCGAGACAATAGGACGTACACACGCATGGATATTATTTCCATTATCCAAACAGAAAGAAAGAAACAAAATTAAATAGTATATTTCCCTTAAATAATAATTTTTATTTCATTTATATCACATGTTTTCATCACAATCATCCTTATTACCCACCATGTAAAGTGTGAACGAATCACATCGCTACATGAGGTGGTAGTCTATAAGACACGGGAGCCACATTATAGTATTCCAACAAAATGGAAAATAAGAATGTATATGTGATTTAATAATTCAAAAAGCATAATAATATCATAAATATACTATATAAATAAATAAATCCATTATTAAATCTAGTCGTTATAAGTGGTGATGGAATACTATTAACATTAGTTCAGGAGGCCATATTTCATCGTACACATGAATGATGATTTTTTAAACCATTTGATCGAAGGGAAGTGGGATTTAAGTTATTAAATTAAAATAATAAAACATAATTATATGTTATATATTGAGTTTATTATATCATCCAGTTTTAAAAATAATTTAATTATGTAATGAAATAAATAAAATAAAACTCTTGCTTAGGGGTGTTACCTCTTCTTCGGAGAACATTTTTTGGTTTGCAGAAAAAGGATTATTATGTTGGATTTATGACCTAAAATGGATTATAGGTTGAGATTATGTAATTTAGGAATTTATTTTATGAACTGAAGGTTTTTATAATTTTTCAGAGGAGAGGATATTGGGTGGCCTTTTATAACTGAGTTGAGTGAACAATTGTATGTTTTGGAAAGAAGAAAGTGTGCCCACATTTTTCACATTACAAAAGGCATAAAAATGTCCAATTATCAAAACTATAATATATAAGTTATATATATGGACTTAAAATGGTTTTTTGACAATTTTTGGGTCATTTTAATCCCTTATTATTTTATTTTAACCTTCTGATAATCCTATTTTTACATTAATTGTGCAAAATAATTTTTAATGATTTTAATATTCATTATTTTTAAAAATTAAGTTTATAAGATTATATAATATAAATTATTCTGATTAAAAATATAAAATCTATTTTTTAAAATTCAATTCAAATAAGTTAAAAAAACTTAATTCAAAATTAATCCCATAAAAGCGGCGAGAATGTGGGTTTTCCACGAGAAAATGATCAAATGTTTAAAAAAATTTATATAAAATTTCAATATGGAAATTATTCCAATGATTTATAATGGATTAATATATATATATTTTAAATAATGTTTTATTTAAATCAATATTAATACAATTTTTATGTTTTTAAATTTTTTAATGTAAATGAAAATTCTTAATATAGTCCCTTATTTTTCACTATTCATAAAAAACATTTATTTTAAAACAATTATCAAAATTAATCCGAATATAATTTTAAGATTATGATCTCAAAAATGAATTATATGTTTCAAAAAAAATACAAAATTGCCCAAAATAGCTTTGAAATATGCGCACAAAAGTCAAGATAACTATTTTCAAAAAAAATACATTTTAAGCATAAAATTGGACGTATTCTTGTACATTATCTAGGAAACACATAAGATGAAAGTTAAAAATTTGATTGAATATATAATATATATAAATTTCATTAAAATAATTCACCAAAAGTAATTTTTTTAATTTATTAAGGTAAATTACGTCTGTGTGTATAAAAATAGATTTCCCGAAAAATATTCCCTTAATATCTAAATATTTTTTTATTTTAATTATTATTAATTATTCACCAAAGAATTAATTTTATATAAATGTATAGAACATATGTTTTCATAATCTAGTTAATCATATTCATAACTATCATTCTAATAGCTAGTTGATAATAATCATATTAAATAGAAAAAAGTTAATAGAAAGTAACACTTTGTTTAAACTCAGCACTATGTATAATGCAAGATAAACTTAGTGTTGTGTATAACACATAATAAAATAAGTATTTCATGTAATGAAAAATATTTAAATGTTTAAATTTATTAGAAAATATATATATTACCAAAAATCATGGGGTGTTACATTCTACCCCCATTAAAATGAATTTCAACATAGAAATTCATCACTTTGGTACCAACAGCTAAGGATAATTCTACCACATTACATCCTCAGGTTCCCTTATAGGTTCATAAAGCTGGTGATTTCACAACACATCATTGACCAGTCAAGTGGTATTAATTTCTATAACTTTCTCCATTTTATCTATAATCTCTATCAGTTGTTCCTTATTAGAAATATCATAATACAGTGGTATGTCCTCTAAGTTCAGTGTATATTATAGATTTTGTATATACTTCCTTGGGAGAGATACATGGAAAGAATCTTCAACTTGAGAGGTGTTTTGTGGAAGATCCCATGATAAGATACTATCCTGATACAGTCGAGTATTTCCAAGGAGCCAATATACCTAGATCATAGTTTTCTCCTCTTTCTTACATAGAGGAATCCGTAGAAAGACCTTCTTTCCAAATTCACATTCTAGATCTCATCGACGATCATCATTATAATATTTCTATCATCATTGTGTTATCCTTATGTGTTACTGAATGGATCTAAATTTAAATACCATCTCATCAGCTTGCTAATGTCTCAATTGATTTCCTTTTTCAACTTAATTCTGGTATATTGGAGTTCTACACTTCTCTCTATAACGGGATTCATAAGGATACATTTGAATTATTTAGTGAAATCATTTGTTAAAATAGATCTCAAATTGAGGATGGTGTTGATAAGAAAAAAAAATTTAATCCATAAAATATTATATTAGTATACCTACTGAAGTTTTAATTGTTCTCTTAGACTAAATATATTTTTTAGGACGATAAGCAGTTCTAAAACTCAATTTTATTTCAAAATCTTCTAAGAAAATTCAAAACTCCAAGGTAAATTTTGAATACAGATTAGATACAATTGAATATGGTACCCCATTCAACCTTACAACATAGTTAATGATTATTCTGTAAAGTATATCCAGATAGAAATATTCTATAATGGAAAAAAATTGTATTTCCTTGGTAAAGTGATCAACTATGAACCATAATTACCTTAAAATCAAATATAATATAGACCCTAAACGTTACCAGTGTATTTTATCATATTTCCAAAAAGTTTATAGGAGTTCCTCTTTATATAAAGTTTTCTATAAAACATATACAAAACTATAGAATTTTATTTCCACAAATGTCTCTTAAAACATTATTAATCATGATAAACTCCCATAAAATAAAACCTCAATAATGGTGTCAATAAATTTGAACATATGATCAACCCTAAGATCATAAACCCATACTAGTATCCATAACTCTTAAGTTGATCTTACAAGGATATATATACACATCAAAATTTTAATTCACACTCTATTCCATATATAATCTCTTATTTTATAAAAAAACATTTTTCGTTGGAGTCTTGGGTTCATCCTTGAACCAATAGAATATAAAATGTGATTTTACTACTCCAAAATCCTTATATAGGGAGATAATCAATACTCAATTTCACATGAAATTTCAATAAGGTATGAATAATAATATTTTCATAGGGCTCGTTCGTACCATATAAAAAATGAATTTCACAACTAATGAGGGGGATAATGTTCCCTAGTCATCATGATTTACTTCATCCATTTTCATAATGTAATATTTCCATTTTTACTTTTCATTTATAGGTTTTTGTGGCATATCATCCACATTAACCTTTGGATTGGGGCATTGATTCACATAATTCCCAAACTAAATGCACTTGAAACACTAGAGGTTGGTTGATGCATTCAGTGGAGATTTCTCTCTATTTTGAATAATTAGGTAACTTTATCCCTTAAGATCCTCATTTTATTTCTTGATGACCTTATTTTACCTATTTAAAAAATTTATAATTCCTCTTAAAATAATTTATTCTATTTTGTTTCCCCCTCTTTGATAAAAAATTAAATCTCATCTTATTCTATCTATGTTTTTGAAATTTTCCTTTGAATTCAATATTTGTCTTATTATAAAAACCATGAGAATTATATGTAACACTAACCTCCATTTCAACCTGTATAGAACATAAAAAAATATCAATATGTACAAATTTTTTTTATGGATAACACCCTTCATAGAATTGATTTAAATCTACTATAGAATCATCCAACCTAATATTCAGGTAGGATTATAAGACCATTATCATAATCTCAGATATTGTAAACTTTTCATCATATGTATCAAAATATTCATCATCCTATTTATTTATATTAAGGAAATACTTATCCATTTTCATATATAAAATATGAGGAAAGTACTTATTGGAAAAAAAGGTTATTGAACTCATCCCAATCCATGGAGTTAATTTCATTATATTCCCATGTATTCTTGATGAGATTACACCATTGATAAAGTTCACCATACAAATGATATAAATCCAAAATAAATTTTCAATTTTTGAACACTGAAAAAAAATCATTTTAATATTACTGATCCAGTTCTTAGCAACTAGAGTATTAGTGGATTCATGGAGGGTTGGTGGGATTTTCCTCGTGAAATAATCAACAGAACATTATTCCATCCTTTTATTTTTGGAATTTCACAATGGTTCATGGCTTAAGAATGTTTCATGGGAATGGTAACAATATTTTTCATTCCATATCCCATGACATTTGGCTATTTAGGAGGTAAATAATTGTATTTTCCATCAAACATAATATTAAAATGATTATTTTGAGTTCCATCCATTTACTAAAACAAAAAAAACATTTTGTAAGAAATATTAATTGTAGTGGGGGACCACATAATCATGAAAAATTGCTTATATGGATTCTAAATATTGAAAACATATTTTTAATATACGACACCTTATGTTTCTACAAGTTCATTCATAGTCATTATTTATGTAAATCCTTTATTCTGAATCATAAATAGTTTTGGAATTTTCAAACAATATCCCATGGGAGTGTCAAAATCAGTTTTCAGTAAGTCTCATTTGTCATACACCAAGTGATCATCGAGTCTGTCTCAATGTGCCCTTTTTGGAGTTATTACCCCTAATTAAATATGTTCCTGATCCACATCCACTTTTAGTATCTATATAGGAATGTATTTTCTTGAAAACCACTCACTCTATCCTTAACAAATTCCCATACATCTTCCTATACTTTGAATCATCCATAAACTTATCCTTAGAGACATCCCTAAAATTATCTTTAGAAATATTCCTAGGTATTTTAATAAATTTCTCTAATACATGTTTCCAATAGTAAATGAATCCTTTCCACTAATACCAAAGGTAGAGACCCATGATATTTACACATTGATATTGCATTTTTTATTAATATTCAATAAATTACACAAACACACTCTTGAGGACCATAATAGTTTAGTGACATTGGATACTAGATACACAATATTATAATTTGGTGATAACTCTTGTAAAACTCCCATAAATATCTTACCCTTTAATAATATTCACATACATACTCTACCTAAAACCATGATTTATAACATGGTAAAAGTAAACATAATAAATTGTGATCCTAGATACTCAGTAAGGATAAAAAAGAGAGACACATAAGAGTAACATGAACATAAGGGTAGGGGAACATGAAAATATATTGGGAAAACCATACCCTTCATATCAAATATCATAATATTGAATTTTGGAATAATTATTGGTAGTTTATAACACATGAATCATAAGTTAATCAAGGAATATGATCCATGATAGAATATCCTTGGTATAAGACATAGATTAATGGGATATACATAATCATAGAAAATATTATGTCAAGGATACCCACCAAGGTGTTTATAAAATATTAGGCTTGGGATAAACACCCATGTACTTGATTTTGTCTTGGAATAACCTCTTGTTTACCTTCTTCTGACCTTGCGATAACCTCATGTGTATCCCCTTTCAGGCTAGGGATAACCTCTCATGTACCCTTTGAGCTCATGTAACATTAATCATCACCCAATTAATTATAGAGAGGTATAGGTCCCACATTTCACATGATTAAAATCATACATACGTTTGGAACAATATCATAAAACATTCATTAAATTATAACCCATGAAAAAGAAATGGGTTTCATAATCATTTCATCATTTCCTTAAATAATTACCCCTATAAAAAAATAAGTGGGTTTCATAAGAATTTTTTCATAGTATAACATGTGGAAAAAGAAGTAGGTTTCATATAGATTTTATCATGGTAAAACTCATGAAAAAATAAATGGGTTTTATAAGAACTCTATCATGGTCTAACCCATGGAGAATGAATTATGTTTCATAACAATTTTATCATCATATAACCCATGGGAAAAATAAGTGGGTTTCATAATAATTCTATCACAGTATAAGCAATGGAAAATTAAGTGGGTTTTATAAGAATTATATTATGGTATAACACATGGTATGGGAATGGGTTTCATAATAATTATGTCATAATAAACAAAAAAACCATTTAGATAAAGGATAATAATGGTATCTTTTGATCATATCCCCATTAAAGAATAAATATCTTCAAAGGATTTCATCTTATATAAAGAATTATTTTTGGAAGAAAATTTAGTTTGAATGTTTCATGGGGAAAATGACATTGATTTTGATATCAATTTTTAAAACTAAAATATATAATATATTTGAGAAATAATTTTCTTTGAAAATATAATTTTCAAAATAATAAATGAGGATATAAAATTTATTTAAAACATTTATTGAGGAAAATATCCTTTCCAATTTAAAAACAATTCTAAAAACATAAAACATTTTAAAAATATTTTTATTTTAAAATAAACTTTACAAATTGTAAATTAAAATTGAATTAAAATAGTTTTCATTATGGCAGAGATTTTTTTTCTTATCGTACATGTTAAAAAAAATATTTTGTTCTTGGTTTTTATAAAATTCAAATTGTTGTTTTATGGAAAATGACATGAATTTTCATCTAACAAAATTAGAAGTAAAATGAGGGAAAAAATTACTTTAAAAAATAATTTCAGTAATGTTAAAAACATTTTTGAAGACATTTTTAGAAAACATTATTCTGGAAGAAAATGGGTTTTCAACTGAAGAGAAAAATAAATACTATTTTTCTTGAAAGAATCATTTTGAGATCTTGAGTACATAAAGAGAGAGAAAATAAGTTAAAACATGTAGTATCTATAAATAACTATAGGAGAAGAAAAATCATTATTTTATTGAGATATACATCATATTACTTCATCATTAGAAGAATAATCATAAACAATCCTAATAAATGATGAGATTGTAACATAAAACTCTTAACACTTTTATAACATTGAATCATAATCCCCATGAAAGAGTAAAATTAAATGAAACTTATTATATCATAAATATTAGTATATTCATGATATGAAATGTCAAATGGGAAGTATATACACCAAATTGAAGAACATAGGTCCATAACATAACTTAGGTGTAACGACCTAAACATTTATAAATAAAATTCCCTATGTAGTTTAATTGGATTTCTTATTATGTATTATGGTTATAGAAAAAATGTGAACATATTTGGTTTTATTATATACTATCTAATTCTAAAGACCATTAAGCATTGTTAACCTGGTGATATAGCCATTGAAAAGGGACCACGTGATTAGTATAAATATAGGGTTTTAACCAATCCAATTGACACATATAAAGGAAGTGATGGCCTGAACTAGTTGGATTATACCCTATAAATTCAATTTATTGGAGAATCTAGGAGATATATAATCTATAGGATTTTTCCTTGACCATTCCAAATATTATATCCAACAAATTAAGTATGAACAAAACCATTTATAGGAGAAGTTCATGATTATTGAGATCCCAGCCAAAATCATGTACGTCGAACCACCCCATGAAAATATCATCATCACACACCTTAATATTAGGGTGTTCGCTGATGTATTAAAGAGATATGTATAAATACAATAATAAAATAAATATTTATATTTTATATAATAATTAATATATTTTAATTTTATTATTGTTACATTATAACTAAAAAAATTATTTAATAAAACAAAATTTTTATTTTCCGGTAATATTCGGATTCAATTAAGGAATTTATTTTTGGGAATTAATGAAATTTTTTAGAAATAAATATTACATTAATAAAATATTATTATTATGTAAATTTTATTAAATAGAAATTATCATATAATTTTTATGATGTCAAATTTAATTTTTATAAGGCATTAAAATTTATTATTGTCAAAAAACCCAAATTTCTCAATAAATGTTGATTATTATTTTAAAAGTGAAACTTAACCTATTTATAAAATTATTTAAATAAAATTAATACTATTTTTTATATTATTAGGGGAAAATTATCCCACATTGAATTTTCTATAATTTTCTAAACAGTAAAATTTTCGAGTAAAAACTAAATACATTATAAATATATAGTGTGTATTATTACCTCATAATTACCAAAAGCTTATATAACAAATACTATAAATGATATAAAAAACAAAATATATTTTTTCCTTTAAAATAATGTGATTATATGTTTATTTTATAAATTATATAAATCTTTTATGAATCCTCCAAAACCATTGATATATTTTAAGGTTTTAAAATCATTTCTTTAAGAGTACGAATCACTACCACATCAGCAAAAATATTATTTTATTAATTTCAGCCCCTGTAGTTATAATATAATGAAAAAAACTCCCATTTTTCAAACACCATAGGAAAAAACTAGGGAAATGTTTGTGGTTTTTATTATTTTATTATATTGGGTCCAAAACCTGAGTTTGAGGAATAATAAATAATTATACACTCTTTTCCTACATAAACCCACCGAAGCTCCCATTTCACTTCACTCAGAATCCTTGGATCACATCCTTACTTCATAATCCCCTCTATAAAGCCCTCCCAAGGTGCCATAAAACTCTCAAAAATCTCCCCCCAAGAATTCAGAGCCACACTCTCAATGTATGGGATCCTCTCTTTTACCCCTTTATCCAAGAATAGTCTTTGTTTTATGCCCTTTTATTTTCAATTCCAAATGTTGGGATGTGTTTTTACACATTACTCATACTTACCTATTTATTTCTAAATGATTATGGACCCCTTTCACTCTCGTAAATCCCTCTCATGAACATTTTTATGCCCCTGTTATGCTACCAAAATTTTAATGTGGGATTCCATGATAAACAATGTGTAGTGAATACACATACCCAATTACTATAAAGTGTGTTCAGATTTATTAAAATATAATTATTTTATTGGGTAATTAAATGAATTTTTTCCACACTCCTTGATCATGGAGTTAAAAGTGATGAAAAATAAATCCATGTTTTATGATATATGTGGAACACTTAAGCATGAGAATTGAATGAAAGTTATGAGTGTGACCATAATTATATAGAAATACAAAGAAATGGGAAATGTTTAGTATCATGAGACATCATTTTGGGAAATAGAGTGAACTTCATTATTTTATAGTTCTTTTTCCATCCTAATTTCATGGAAGTCATCCTTGACCTATGTTTATGATGCGGTGTTTTAAGTTGTTTCCACATTTATCATGTTTCCTTTTGTATTGTCATGATATATCATGCCTCATTGTTTATGTTTATGATTATCACAACTTTTACATTCCATTGATATTCCTATTATCTAAAATTTACCACATTATTCATGTTATGACATGTTTTTTCCCTTACTCGGATGTATATCTCACCCCTTTCTTATGTATGTCCCAAGGTTATCCCATGAAATTTTAAATACCATCATGTTAAGGATGTTTTCAATAAAGATTATGTTTTTACTATTTTGAGTTTTAATGTAATGTAACTAACTCTAAAATACACTATATTTCTTGATCTTATGGGTTTTATAATGTGTAATATGATGTAGTAAATCAAGAATTAATGTGCAATAAATAGAAGTGTTTAAAGAGTTGGTATTGAAGACAAATATTAGTTATTTTTTGGATTGGGATTAGAAAGCTCTAGTGAAAGCGTTAGGGATAATACAAAGTATAAGAAAAAAATCCAAAATTTTTATAATTATAGAGTAAGTGGATTATCAAGAAAATATATCATTGCCTAAATACTACTAGAAGATATGGATCTTGCACAAATGTATATAAGGGTAAAACCTGGAAACACTGCATTGAGCCAACCTCTATCGAGAACTGGTGAATGATAATGGTCCTTACTGCACACATGGTTTCACACTCCCTGAGGATATAATTTGGTAAATTCATAATCTCATTACAAAACATTATTAAGGAAAAAATAATGCCCATAAGAATATATATTTGGAAATAGATCATGGATAACATATATTGAATCCTAGAAATTCATAAGTTAAGTAAATACCTTTAATTTATAAGTTATCTCTTCAATTTCATTGGATCCCATTCCATTTATTTAATAGTGTTAACATACTCATCACTAATTTTACTTTTATTCTATAAAATGGTTGAAAATAAAAGGAATTGGGTAAACAATCAATGTATTGAGAAATGTGATGATTGTCCCAATGAGATTCCCAACTTGATGGGAGTGGGAATAGAAAACATTATGAAAATACCAAATCAACTAACTTATGTTTGGAATAAAAAAATAGATCCGGAGGTTCATCTAAATCCCACTAAGAGAGAAAAAGTTCAGTTGTGGGATTTATAAGAAAAATACCTTCATCTTTAAATGGATCATTTGATCTCTTAATAGAGGAACAATGGATCTACTCCATTTAGATGATCTTATCCATCCTTTAATGTTCTAAATAAGATAAGTTTCTACTAGTTGTTTATCATATAAGGGATAAAATTATTAGTGGTTGGAATTGATCAATAATATTAATCTTAAGTAAGAGATTGATGTCATGGGGTGGAAGGAATTATAGAAAATATTTTTTGATTAATATTTCCCTCACACTCTCTAGATTAAAATAGAATTGGATTTCCTTTCCCTCAAGAAAAAAAGATGAATAATATATTATTTAATATAAGGAAAACAACACAATACTTCCATGATATGCCACTAGCTTTGTAATTACCCATGAATACAAGTTCAACCACTTCTTTGGTGGGATAAAAACCGGTCTATGAAAATACGTGGAAATATGATACATTGATATCTATTAGTAAATTTTATGATGTTCCCTTAAAGTCCAAACAGAAACCGTAAAATATCAATGGTATCATGGTAATAAGAATAAGAAAGTAGATTTTAATTCTTGTGGTTCGATAGAGAAATATAAAAATTATAATAAATTTAAACAACCCACTTGTAAAAGGTGAAGAAAGAAACACCCTGAAAATTTCATAAGGGGGTGATAAAAGTTTTTAGGTGAGGGAATTAAGGAAACATATTTAGTAACTGTCGAGAGTAGAAACCCAAAATGCGATGGAGGAAAGAATTATCGAGTCAAAAATCAGCACATTTTTTATTGCTTCAACTACAAGTATTCATGGAACATTTCAAACCAATGCACTAAGATAAGGGTTTTCATAGACAACCAACAATCTCTAAGGAAGAAAGGGTGAGATTTTTTCATCACAATGGCTGAGGTGTGTCACGACTCATCCTAGTGGGGCCTGAGCCGCAACTCCCCAAGCCTGCCTCCAATAGGCCAGGGGCTGGTGACTAGCATTGAATAGGCATATCACTAACATGGGCGGCATTGCCTATAAACCTGTACACACACACACATCTCCAAGCCCACAAAGATGAAAAGTAAAAAACTACTAAAAATGGAAATGCATGCATACACTAAAATCCCAACAAACAGAGTGTGACAGGAAAGTAAAGTACAGTAAGTGTAAAACCCTAGGCCAAAAGTACAAGCCCACAAAAAGAGAGTCTATAACAAAGTCCAACCGTAATGAAAGGTACTGGGATTGAAATTCGTAGTGGTAGGAACAAACGTCGCCCAGTCTGATCTCACCGAGCACAGTCTGGTCTTGGTCCACCTAGAATCATGTCAAAGGCTCGCTCGTCTACACAAGACATGACACGTGGCAAAAATCCCATGCAAGGGTGATTATAACAATACCCAGTTGGACACCCCGAAACCACAATTCAAATACAAAAGGGGAAATACCACAAAGTAAAGATATAGTCATCTCTACACAGTATATCTCTACAGAACATATAATATGAAAATCCAGATATACTCATACACTATCAACTATCGCGATACCACCACTAGGAATCTGCTCAAAGAGAGACACAAAGTACTCGTTCCAAGAGAACACACTCCCTAAGTACTTGAGAACATGATTCTAAGATGAGGATCACAACCAATGGCCAGGGGGTTATTCCAACAACTCAGTCTGAACTAATCCGCTAATAAGAGGATCAGTGCCCAGGTAAAGTTGGTCGTTTCGATACCAAGAACTCTACCTAGGGTACCATGAAGGAATAAAGGATCCATTTCCAAGTCTCATAGAGGGGATTCCAACAACTCTATTTAGGAAGTCTTGCTGAAGGGATCATACTCTTGTATGTAGGAAATGATACCAAAAACTTTTAGGAGAAAGACCAATGGGACAAACCCTAAAGAAACTAGTCCAAATCACAGAAGGCAACTAACTCAAGCCATGTAAAACATGTTACTTAGTGTGAAGTATGGTTACATGCTGGGTTCCTTGACCCTGGGTACTACCCGTGTAATGGCCCGTATCATCCTTCAAAGCTGTGTAAAACTCAACTACACTGCATGTAGTAGGGTTACACATCATTTCCTTGACCCCGGGTAATGCCCATGTAAACAGCCCATGTCAAAAGTCAGAGTCGTGTAGAAAATCATATAAATGACGTGTAATTTAAAGCACACACCATGTCCTATAAACTGGGAAAAACCCATGTACCCTAGTCATATGCCCATACACGATGTCCATCCGTGTTTCTTACCAGTGTACCAGTACACGGGGTATCCCGTGTATCTGGCTGGGTCTTGCCAGGAAAGGGTATACACGCCGTGTCCTTGGTCGTCTACCCAACCCATGTCCGTGTACTCCCGGAGTGCACACCAGGTGGCCTGGCGACGAACACACTCCGTGTATCCCATACTACATGCTGTGTAGTCGTGAAATTTTCAAAAGCATCGTCTTCCTCCTCGCACCTCAACCGATTCTATGGATCACATTTCTTTATTCCGTTTTCTGCAAAACTCTAGATCATGGGTCAGTTCGTCATCGTGATACCAAATCTGTGGGTTTCAGGCCTTCTATTGGCTCCAAAACCGATTCCATTCATCCATGCAGAAATCGTTCGAAGAATGATATCTTCTGATCTGCTTCGATCCATCAGTTGCCACCGCAGCCGCACCTCCATGGGGTTGTACCGATGCCAGATCATTAATTTGGGATCGTTGCATCGCAAAACGGATGTGCAACGATAGGTCATTCATGTCCCCATGAAGAACGTGTAGAACACACACGAAGAATGCGAGAAATCAGGGAATAAAGGCACCACAAAACTAGATGGAAGAACCTCGATCGATGTTCATGTTGATCTTGCTTCGTCACAATTAGAAGATTAATGAACCAAAATAACTCAAGAATCAAAATTCCCAAAATCCCTAAAAAATCCCATCCTGTAAATATGATCGATCCACGGGTTAATCTGTTCGTGGATTAGTCCGCGTTCATCATAGGAATCAAGAACGGGAAATAATTCACAAAGAGATCAAACACCCTAACTGGATTCGCGGCATTCGTTGGCAACAATCCGGTTGTCGCGTCATCGTCGCCGGAAAAGCTCGTCAAGAACACCGTCTCCACGTTGGGAGGTTTTCTCTAGAGCTTTCTAGAGCTTCCAGGAAAATTTAGGGTTATGGGAATTGTAACCCTGATCTCATGCGAAATCTCTATTAAAAAAATTTATAAGATTTCACCACCGCAAGGACTTAATAAAATATTTTTACTAAATATTTTATTACAGTTACGTCCAAAAAATAGATTTCACCACCAACATGTTCTGGTTGATGTTAGGCCTCACCTAAGATAAAATCGTTGTTTTAAACACAACGGTGCTGTTTAATTTCTGATCTGAGCACCCATTCAGCAGTTATTCCACTTCTTCATGAAAACCCCATGCACGCGTAAATTAAATTATTTAATATAATTCAAACATTTTTTCTAGGATCACCAGGCCTCAGAACTACACGCCATTTCGAATCCTTGTCTCGAAATAATTCCCACATAATATTTAAAACAATACATGGAAAAAATCTAAGTCATTACATCACACCCACCTTAGAGCTTCTACATCCCCAAAAAGCCAAAACAAAGGCTGTTCAAAAATATGTGGGTACTTCACACGAATCTGAGCCTCCCTCTCCCACGTGCTCTCCTGGAGATTCCCGTGCTGCCACTGGTCATGAACCAAGGGAATAGCTCACCCACGAAGTATCTTCTCATGCTGATCTTCGATCTCCACTAGGTACTCAGCAATTGTCGCTCCATCATTGAGGTCCAGCTCTCCCCAGTCAATAACGTGTGATGGATCATGCACGTACTTCCGCAGCTACGACACATGAAAGATATTGTGTACCTGGTCCATCTGAGGAGGTAGAGCCAAGCAATATTCCACCTCGCCAACTCTACTCAGAATCTGAAAAGGGAAAATGAACCTGAGAGACATCTTTCCGCCTCAGCCAAATCTCTGCAATCCCCGTCAAGGTGAGACCCGAAGGAACACATGGTCTCCCTCCTCAAAATCCAAGGGCCTCCATCTCCTGTCGGCATAAGACTTCTACCAACTCTATGTAGTCTTAATCCACTCCTAGATGAGCTGCACCTTCTATGTAGTAGCTCGTACCATCTCTGGGCCCATGATTGCGGACTCTCCTGGGTCAGTCCATCAAAGTAGTGACCTACAAGGTCACCCGTACAAATCCTCGAATGGTGCCATACCAATAGTGGAATGATAACTATTGTTATAAGAAAATTCCACTAGTGGTAGGTGATCTGCCCAGCTATGACCGAAGTCAAGTATGCAAGCTCGTAGCATATCCTCTAAAACCTGGATGGTCCGCTCCATCTGACCATCAGTTTGAGGATGAAACGCTGTGCTCAACCGTAACTGGGTCCCAAAAGCTTCTTGTAATCCCTTCCAAAACCGGGATGTGAAACGAGCATCATGATCTGAGACAATTGTGGATGGAAATCCATGAAGTCTAACTATCTCCTGCACTTAGAGGCGTCCCAATCTCTCTACCGAACTCTTCCCCCGTATGGATAGGAAGTGGGCCGACTTGGTGAGTCGATCAACAATCACCTAGATGGAATCGTGTCCCCTGTAAATACGTGGTAAAACCATCATGAAGTATAGGGATATCATGTCCCACTTCCACTGTGGAACCTCAAGGGGCTGAGTCAAACCTACTGGAACCTGTTGCTCAGCCTTAACTTTTTGACAAGTAAGGCACCGATAAACAAACTCTACCACACTCTTCTTCATTCATGGCCTCCAGAACTGATGTCGAATGTCCTGGTACATCATTTCCATGCCTGGATGCACCTCCAAAGATATGTATGGAACTCCCTCAAAACCTCCTCCCACAATGTCACTGGTACTACTGTGTGCCCTATGAAAAGAACAACGTGCTTACTACCTTTTGAATATCCATAAGAAGCATCACCTGCGGATATCTAAGCACATAGAGTCTCATAGATAGCATCCTCGTGTTGCACTTCCCTAACTCGTTGTAAGACTGGAGGTGTAACAACCATCGACTGAAGGTAGGCTCACTCATCTCTATCTACGAAGAATAACTACAAAGAGGCCAACTGTCTTGTCACCTCATCCAGCAACTTTGAACCAGATTTCCTACTGAGAGCATCTGCCACAGCGTTCCCCTTCCCAAGAGTATAAACAATCTCAAGGTTGTAATCCTGGAGGAACTCAAGTCGTCGCCTTTGTCTCAAATTCAAATCCTTCTGTGAAAAGATATATCTGAGAATCTTGTGATCAGAGTAGATGATAAACCACTCTCCCATCAGGTAGTGTCTCCACATCTTCAATGCGAAGACTACCACTGCCAACTCAAGATCATGGGTCACGTAGTTCTACTCATGTGGCCTCAACTGAAATGAGCCATAGGCAATCACTGATTGCCTCTGCATCAGGACACAACCAAGCCCGGTTCCTGATGTGTCACAGAACACAACGTACTCCACACCCTCATCTAGAAATCTCAGGATCGGGGCACTCGTTAGACTCTGTCTCAATTGATTAAAAGCCTGCTGGTATCTCTTGGTCCACACGAAAGGCTTCCCCTTTCGGGTCAAAGCGGTCATGGGTGCTGAAATCCTGGAGAAATCAAGAATGAATCTCCGATAGTTTCCTACCAACCCAAGGAAACACTGCACCTCCGTCATGCTCCAGGGTGGCTCCCATGCTAACACTACCTCTACCTTGGCTGGGTCCAGTACTACACCATCTGCTGAGATAACGTGTCCTAGAAAGTGGACCTCTTGTATCCAGAACTGACACTTTGAGAGTTTCATGTACAACTGGTGCTCTCGGAGTGTGTCCAGAACCATCCTTAGGTGCCTCGCGTGCTCCTCCTCGGATGCAGAGTACACAAGGATATCATCGATGAAGACCACCACAAACCGATCTAGATAGGGCTGAAAGATCTAGTTCATGAGTCCCATAAACACTAATGAGGTGTTCATTACACCGAAGGGCATAACCAAGTAATCATAGTGACTGTAATGACATCTGAAAGTTGTGTTCGGTATATCCTCATCCCTTACTCACAACTGGTGATATCCTGATCATAGATCAACCTTCGAGAACCATTGTGCCCCTATTAACTGGTCAAATAGGTCATTGATTCTTGATAGTGGATACCGGTTCTTCACAGTCACCTGATTTAAGAACTAGTAATCCACACACAGCCTCAAGCTTCTGTCTGCCTTTTTGGAAAACAACACTGGGGCCGCCCAGGGTGAAATAGTGGGTCTCACAAAGCCCTTCCTCTACAAGTCTTCCATCTTCACCCTCAGCTCATGAAGCTCTGCAGGAGCCATCTGATATGCTAATGCTGATATTGGTGTCATCCCAGGTTGTAACTCAATGCAGAAATATATCTCCTGACGAGGAGGTAGTTCGGGGAAATCCTCCAGAAAGAAGTCTTCATACTCAGCCACTACTGCTGGAAACTGGAAACTCGTAACATCTTCTGCACCAAGGTCTAGGGTAGCCAACTGATATGAAATCAGTTGTACCTTCCTACGTACGAGTCTATCTTGCGCTGCTTGGGTCTCCTTTTCACCGATGAAGGAGAACCATGTTCCATCACTACAGACACACCGCACCCTTTGCCTCAAACAATCAATCAGGTCATGAATGGTGGATAGCCAATCCATACCAAGAATGGCATCGTAAGGCCTTGACACTACCACCAAGAGGTTCCAACCGAAACTCTCACCTCTAAGGGTCAGGTCACACTGTTTGAAAAGATGTGTTATCTCTGAATCTTCTCCAGTCGGTGTTTCTAAGCGTAAGGGTTGAGTCAACAGCTCAACAGGAATCTCAAGGTCTCGAACAAGATAAGAAGCTAGAAAATAATGGCTAGCACCTGTGTCTATCAGTACGATAGCCAAAGTAGAAAATACATAGATTGTACCTCTAATCATTCCAAGAGTACCTGGGTCATAGGCCTCTGCTGCCTGCAGCTGTCCCTGCCTCTGTCCACCATCTCCCTGAGCTTGGGTTGGAACTCCTGGAGGTGGTGGTGGTAAAAGGTCAAAACGTTGACCACCTCCAACTGCTCTCCTAGCTCCTCGACCATGTCCGCTGCCCTGTGGATCTGTCTGATCCACACGTTTTCTCTGCCTCGGTGGTCCATCCACTACTCCTGCGTTAGTAGTATGGAAGGTCAGAAAATCTCGAGCGAGATGTCCCCTGCCATCACATGAGTAGCATCGCCTCTCTCGAGGCTGGATGGATGCACCATGCAAACCTTGTACAACAGATCCCCTATCCTGGAATCTCCTATGAAAACATCTCCCACGTCTGGGTCCCTGGCGTTGGCTCCCTGCTTCCGGGGTCTCTACTCCAGCTCACTCACTAATGACAACTACCGGTTGTCTCTGCTCTGCCAAGAAGCTCTCAAACACCAAAGCCTGCTCGAGTACCCTTGCACAAGTAAGAATTCTCATAGGGAAGATGCTACCTCAGATATCTCTATGCAAGCCCCACTCAAATGTCCGAGCTATAAAGTACTGATCCCTAAGCATATCCATCGAGTACAGTGAGAGGTCGGTAAACCTCAATGAATAGTCATCCACCGTCATGGTTCACTACTGGAGTTGAAGAAGCTCTTGTATACGTACTGCTCTCAGGGTAACCGGTGAAAACTCCTCCTTGAAGAGATTCTCAAACTCTGACCATGCAAGAGTCACCTCGTCGTGGGTCTGGATAACCAAACTCCACCATCACCCTGTCGAGCCCTATAGAAGGCTTGCTTCCAGGATCACCATCTAGTCTGCTAGTGTTCGGACCAAAAGGAAGACTCTGGACACTACCTCAAGCTAGTCCTCTGCTACCTGAGGGACAAGCTCGCCTCGAAACCTGAGTGGTCTCTATCTCTAAAACTTGTGGAGTACACTCAGCCTGCACTCCTCCTCTACTGGTATATCGGCCACTAAACACTGCTCCACAGGTGGTGGGATATTTGGCACACCACCCGAAGGTAAAACCGGGGGATCTGGTCCCTGAATAAAAGCTTCATCGCTGAGGGGTCATCCTCGTGATCGATCTACTGGATCCTATCGAGTGCGCATCACAGAGGAATCCTATAACTAAACAAGATGTATCATAGTCAGTGAGTATATCTAGAGAGCTGACTGAAGAAGGACATGGAAACCACAACCCATTCCTATATGATGCATGTACCGTTATTTTCCCCTAAAACTATTGTTCTCATGTTCCAAGTCGAAGAGAAAGTTATCAGAGTCCTGGTGTATTGATATGTCGTCCGCCTGCACCAACACTGGGGTCCCTGGCCTGAAAGCTGAACTCGAAACACTTAACACTGTTTCCCCAAACCAACTAATAGACTCTTGATCCTAAGGTAGAACCAACCACCTCTGATACCACTATTTCATGACCCGTCCCAGTGGGGCCCGGGCCACAACTACCCAAGCCCGCCTCCAATATTCCAGGGGCTGGTGACTAGCACTGAGTTGGCATATCACTAACATGGGATGCATTGACTATAAACCTATACACACACACACACATCTCCAAGACCACAAAGCTGAAAAATAAAAACTACTAAAAATGGAAATGCATGCATACACTAAAATCCCATCCAACAGAGTATAACCGGAATGTAAAGTACAGTAAGTGTAAAACCCTTGGCCAAAAGTACAAGCCCACCAAAAGAGAGTCTGCAACAAAGTCCAAATTGTAATGAAAGGTATTGGGACTGCAATATGTAGTCGTAGAAACACACCTCGGCCTGTCTGATCTCACAATGAATTGTCTAGTCCTGGTCCGCCTAGAATCATGTCAAAGGCTCACTCGTCTGCACAAGACACGACACGTGCGGGAAAAACCCGTGCAGAGGTGAGTATAACAATACCCAGTAGGACACCCCAAAACCACAAAGAAAATACAAAAGGGGAAATACGACAATGAAAATATACAGTTATCTCCATTCACAATATGTCTACAGAACATATAACAAGAAAATCTTGATATACTCATACACGATTGACTATCGCGATACCACCACTAGGAACTAGCTCGAAGATTCCACTAAGCACGTAACAAGGAGAACACACTCCTAGGTCTGAAAAGAGAGACACCAAGTACTCATTCCGGGAGAACACACTCCACAAGTACTTGAGAACATGATGCTCAGATGAGGATCACAACCAATATCCATGGGGTGATTCGAACAACTCAGTCTGAACTAATCTGCTAAGCAGAGGATCGGTGCCCAAGTAAAGTTGGTCATGTCTATACCAAGAACTCTACCTAGGGTACCAAGAAGGAATAGAGGATCTAGCTCCAAGTCTCACTGAGGAGATTCCAAAAACTCTATTTAGGAAGTCCTACTGAAGGGATCATACTTCGGTATGTAGGAAATGATACCGAAAATCATCAAGAGAAAGACCAAGGGGAAAAACCCTAAGGAAACTAATCCAAGTCATAAAAGGAAACTAGCTCATTCCATGTAAAATAGGTTACATGGCATGTAGTATAGTTTCATGCCGTGTTCCTTGACCCCGGGTACTGCATGTGTAACAGCCCATGTCATCTGTCCAAGCTATGTAAAACGCAATTACACGGCGCGTATTAGGGTTAGACATCGTGTTCCTTGACCCCGGGTACTGCCCATGTAAACAACCAGTGTTAGAAGTCGAAGTCATGTAGGAAATCATATACACTGCGTGTAAGTCAAAGCACATGTTGTGTCCTATCAACTGGGAAACACCCATGTACCCTGGTCGTATGCCCGTACACAGTGTATGTCCGTGTTTCCTACCCGTGTACCAGTATACGGGGTATCCCGTGTATCTGGTCGGGTCTGGCTGGGGAAGGGTATACACGCCAGGTCTTTGGCCGTGTACCCAACCCATGTCCGTATACTCCTAGAGTGCACGCCAGGTGTCCCACTGACGAACACATGCCGTGTAGTCAGGAAATATCTAGAAGCATCTCCTTTCCCCTCGTGCCTCTTCCAATTCTCAGGATCGCGTTTCTCTAGTCTGCTTGCCGCGAAACTCAAGATAATGGGTTGCTTCGTCATTGTGATGCCGAATCTAGGGGTTTCAGGCCTTCAATCGGCTCCAAAACCCAATTTCGGTCATCCGTGCAGAAATAATTTAAAGAACGATATCTTCAGATCCACTTATATCCATCTGTCGCCACCATAGACGCACCTCCGTGGGGTTGTACTGACACCAGATCTTCAATTTGGGATCATTGCATCACACAACGGATGTGCAAAGATCCATCGTTCATATCCCCATGAAGAACTTGTAGAACGCACACAAATAACGTGAGAAATTGGGGAAGAAAGGCACCACAAAATGAGAGGGACGAACCTTGATCGATGTTCGTGTCGATCTTGGTCTGTCACCGTTAGAAGATTAACGAACCAAAATAACTCAAGAATCAAAATCCCCAAAATCCCCTCAAAATCTCATCCCACAAATACGATCGATCTACGGGCTAATCTGTTCATGGATTAGTCCGCATTCATCATAGGAATCAAGAACGGGAAATAATTCACAAAGAGATCAAATGACCTACCTGGATTCACAGTTTTCATTGGCAAAGATCTGGTCACCGCTTCATTGTCACCAGCAAAGCTTGTCAAGAACACCGTCGCCGCATTGGGAGGTTTTCTCCAGAGCTTTCCAGAGCCTCTCGGGAAATTCAGGGTTATGGGAATTGTAACCCTGATCCCCTACGAAATATCTATTTAAAAAATTAAAATATTTCGCCGCAGAAAGGATTAAATAAAATATTTTTATTAAATATTTTATTACAGTTATGTCCAAAAACTAGATTTCACCATCGACATGCGGCGGCTGATGTTAGGCCACGCCTGAGGTAAAATCGATGTTCTGAATGCAACGGTTCCCTCGGATTTCTAATCCGATCAGCCATTCATGAGTTATTCCAATTTTTCAAGAAAACCCCACGTGCGCGTAAATTAAATTATTTAATTTAATAAAAAAATTTGTTCCAGTCTCACTGGGCCTCGGAACTTCACGCCTTCTCAGATCCTGGTCTTGAAATAATTTCCACATAATATTCAAAATAACACATGGAAATATCTGAGACATTACAAGGTGGATCCTAAAATTGAAGTAGTGGAAGGTTCATTGTTTATTTATTCAATAATATTAAACATACCCTTTGATTATATTTATGCACATTTCAACATATCATGAAATTTTAGTAAAACTATTCAACCACCACCACAAATCCTGGAAGTAGATCTGTCGATGAAAACAGCAAATAGGGAAATTATTGAATCCTAAGTATATAACTCCCCCACTATAAATATTTTTTGTCTTAAATTCTTAGAGATCCATTTAATACATATTTGGTGTAATTTGATGCAATTATAAGTGTATATTGGTGCTCCCTATACAGAGACAACATTAATAGACACAAGAAGGAAATAACTCTCAGTATTGTGAATCATTCCCAAATTTTGTACAAGTGAAAGGAGGGGGTTGAATCTTATTTAGGTATAAAATCTCAAGAATAGATATTATTTCCCTATGGGAAATAATATCTATCGCAAAATATTGATTCTACATAATGAGTCATCATTAAAGATATTCCCATTGTGAGGTAATACGCTGATGGGTTTCTTGAAGAATTTCTTGGTCTTCCTTCTAGCTGAAAGGTTGAATTTTCAATCGATCTTGTACCTGGGGAAATTCCATTTTCCAAGAATCTGTATTGAATGGTTGTTTTTGAACTTGAGGATCTAAAGAAACACCTATGGTAGAATCTATATAAAGGGTTTATATGCCAAAGTGCTTCACCATGGGGTGCACCAATCCTCTTCATCAAGAATGATGGGGCAATACACCATTACATTGAATAACATGAGATCAACAAGATCACAATAATGAACAAGTGTCTTTTTTCCATGGATTGATTAATTTTTTGATCAGATATGAAGAGAACAATAATTCTACGAGGTGGATATGTGGTTAAGGTATTACCACGTTTGGGTGAAGGAGAATATCCCCGAGACTGCTTCTTGTACATGGTATGTGCACAATGCATTCATAGTAATTCCATACCGACTTAATAATTATCTATAAATCTTAATGGACATGATGAATACATTATTTATATATTACCTCAACAAACTTTTGTTATTCTTTATATATTATATTCTAATATACTACAAAACTAAGTAGGAGCATGAGGAGTATGTAATAATTGTACTAAAGACTTTATCAAAGGACTAGATTTATGATATCTACAAAAATGTGATATCTGGTTGAAGGAAGTATCATTCTTGGGTCATATCATCACAATAAATGTTATATATATGGTACCTTGAAAAATAGAAGCAATTGAAAGATGTATGAGGCCGAAATCTATGATAGATATCGATATTTTCTTTGCATTAGTTGGATACTATCATCAATTTTTGGAAAATTGATCATGAATATCAAAACCTTTAACCAATATAACACATAAGAGAGTTAATTTTTTTTAGAATGATGAATGTGAAGTGATATTAAAGGAGTTTAAAAATAGGCTTATCACTACACTTTTACTCACACTACCGAAAAGCAGAGAACTTTTTGTGGTATTCAGCAACACATCAAAGAAGGGATTGGGTTGTGTGTTAATGTAGAATGATAAGTGATAGACTATGCTAAAAGGTAGTTAAAAGTTCATGAACAGAACTACCCAATGCATGATATGGAGTTGGCTTCAGTGATCTTCTCTTTGAAAATATTTTTGAATTATATCTTTAGGGAGAAGTGTGAAATATATATAGATCAAAAAATCCTGAAATATATATTCACATAGAAAGAGATGAATATGTTTCAACAAAGAAGGTTAGAGCTGATAAAGGACTATGACTACTCAATTCACTACCATCATAGGAAATCCAATAAAGTAGAAGATTCTCTTTGTGTAAAAGACCCACCAATTCTATCATTGATGAGAATTGAGTGGGATCTGATCTTCTTAGATTTGAAAAGGATGAATATGGGAATCATAATGGAAGGAACATCATTAATCCTTTCAAAAATGATTTCTCGACCATCCCTTCTAAATAGGATAAATTATGCTCAAAGATATGATGTAGAAATTAAAAATAAATTGGAAACTATAAGAAAAGGAAACTCATAAATGTTCAATGTTAACAAATAAGGAGTTGTAATATTTGGGTCACGACTATGTGTACTATCAAACCCTTAGTTAAATAATGAGTTTTTGGATGATGCACATTTTTCTACCTTCTCTATCCATCCTCGAAGTGAAATGTTGTATTGGCATGTTTGAGAGAACTATTGGTGGGACAATATGAATAAGGATATCATGGAATATACATCATTATGTCTTTTATTCCATCAGGTGAAGGGAAAAGGAAAAATCCAATGGGGTGATGCAACCATTTCCCATACCTACTTGGAAATGGGAAAACATCACCATTGACTTTGTCCCTTATCTTATAAAGTCATTAAGAGAAAATAATGATATTTGTGTTGTAGTGTATTATCTATTAAATACTTTACACTTCAATGTGATTCAATAGTATTTCTCACTCAATCAAATTGAAAGGATACACATTAGATAATTAGTGAGTCTGCATGGAACACCACTATCAATTGTATCTGATTGAGATCCATGTTTGACCTAAAATTTCTAGAAGAGTCTTGAACATTATCTAAATACTGATTTGAACTTTATTATATCTTATCACCATAAAAATTATGGCCAATCATAGTGGAATATCAAGAAACATAAGGGCATGCTAAAAGCATGATCAATTGATTTCAAAGGAGGATGGGATCAACATATTCCTCTGGTTGAGTTCTCATATAATAACATTTTATACTCTAGAATCTAAATGAAACCCTAAGAATCCCGTTATGGTAAGAGGTATAGAACACCAGTATGTTGGGATCAATTTGTGGAATGAAAACTACTAGTTATTGAAATAGTTAATCAAATTGTGGAAAAGGTTAAGACTATTCAGTAGAACATCAAGGATACTTAGAGTCAATAAAAGAGTTATACTGACAATCCTTGAAGAGACTGAGAGTTTGATTTTAGAGACATGGTATTCCTCATCATATCTCTATGGAGGAAAGTTATGAGGTTTTGTAAGAGTGTAAATATTAGTCAAAGATACATTGTCCCCCTTGATATCGTTGATCACATCAAAGCAGTAGCCTATTGGCAATCACTCCCACCTAACCTATCACAAGTACATGATGTATTCCAGGTATACTTCTTGAGGAATTATATACCAGACCCCACACATGTACTAAATCCATATGTGGTCTCATTGGAGAATGATATTATATATAAAGATCAGTCCGTGAAAAGCTTATATCATAGAGACAAATTTCAACTAAATAAGACAATTCACCAAGTCAAAGTGTTATGGAGAAATGACAAGTTTAAATAAGTGTTGTGGGAACTAGAGGTGGTGATGAAACAGAGTTACCCTCATCTATTTTAGTCTGGGAATTAGAATTTAAAGGGTAAATTTTTTGAATTGGTGAGATTATATTGACAGGAACGTTTATAAATAAAATTCCCCTTATAATTTAATTGAATATCTTATTATGTGTTATGGTTATAGAAAACACATGAAATTATTTTGTTTTGTTATATCCTAATGGATTTAAAAGGCCATTAAGTATCATTTCCCTTTATAATATAGTCATTTAATAGTGATCACATTATTAGTATAAATATAGGGTTTTAACAAATCCACCTGACATAGAAAAAGGATGTGATGGTATCAGCATGTATGATCATGCCCTATGAATCCCATTTATCAAAGTTGCTGAGGAATATAGAATATCTAAGACTTTACCTAGACCAATCCCAATATGAGGTCCCATAACTTAATATCATGCAAAACTATTTATGGGAGAAGTCCAAGCTCATTGCGATCATGTCCCAAACTCTATACGTCGAACCAGCCCATGAAAATCTCATTGGACACCTTACTCTTAGGGAGGTCATTGGCATATAAAAGAGATATGCTTCAAGACTATAATAAAATAAATTTGTATATTTTATATAATAATAAATATATTTTAATTTTATTATTATTCCTTTATAAATGATTTTTTATTTTTGTTTAATAAAACAAAAAATGTATTTTTAGGTAATATTAAAATTCAATTAAGGAATTTATTTTTTAAAATTAGTGGATTTTTTTAAAATAAATAATATTTTAAAAAAAATTATTATTAAAAAATATTTAATAAATATAAAAGATCATATAATTTTTATGAAGTCAAATATAATATTTATAAGGGTTTGAAAACTATTATTGTCAAAATACCAAGCATTTTTTAGTAAATGTCGATTATTATTATAAAAGTAAAAAATTCACATATTTATAAAATTATTTAGATAAAATTAATATTATTTTTTGAATCAGATTATAAAAATGATCCAATGGTGAATGTTTCATAATTATTTAAGATAATTTAATTTTCGGATAAAAATTAACTAAGATATAAATATACGATGTGTAATATGACATCATAATGACCCAACAATGATGTAATAAATACAATAAATATTATACATGACCAAATATATGTTTTACCTTTAAAATAATATTCTTTTATGTTTTTTTTTATGAATTTTATAAATCCTTTATGAATCCCCCAAACCAATTAACATATTTTTAAGGTTTTAAAATAATTTCTATAAGAGTATGACTTACTTCCACATCAACAAGGGAATTATTTTATTAATTTTAGACATTTTAATTATAAAATAATTAAAACCATTCACATTTGGTAGAAAACATGGTCAAGATATTTGGTAAAGTTTGTGATTTTGGTTATTTTATTATTGAGTCTAAAACCTAAGCTTGAGAAATAACAAAGAATTATACACACTTTTCTTATATAAAACCACCTAATATCACATTTATCTTCAATAAAAATTCTTTTATCATGTACTTGCTGTTAACTACCTTCTCTATATCCCTACCAAGGTTCCCCCAAGATCTTAGTAAGCTCCTTCTAATCATTTTGAGTCACACTCTCAAGGTAAGGGGTTATCTTTTTCTTCCCATTATCTAAGAATATTCTTAATTTTATTCCCTTTTATTTTCAATTCCTAATGTTTGGGTGTATTTTTAAAAATTAACAATAATTAAAATATTATTTATAAATTATTATATACCTTTTTCACTCTCATTAATCCCTCCCATGAATATTTATGTTCCATCGTTATGCTGCTGAAATTTCACTACTATATTCCATGCCAAAAAAATGTGTAATGAATACCCATACCCGACTCTTATCAAGGGTGTTAACCTTTATGAAATTATACTAATTTGATTAGGGACTTATATTTATTTATTCCACACACCTTTATAGTTATAATAAATTTTATGAAAAATGAATCTGTGTTGTATGATCTATGTGGCAAATTTATTCTTGAGAATGAAATAAAAGTGACATGTGTTCTCAGAATTATATAATGCTCCGACGCATTGGGTAATGTTTAGTCTCATGTGACTTCATGTTGGGATAGTAAAGAAACCTGGTTTCTTTATGGGAATTTTTTCATCATTATTCCTTGGAATTTATCCTTGAACAAGGTTTTTTATGCATTGTTTTAAGTTGTTCCCCCATTTTCTGTGTTTCCTTTCTGTTATCATGTTATATCATGCCTCATTGTTCATGTTTATTATTCCCACCCATTTTATGTCTCATTGATATGAATATTTTCTAAAATTTATTACTTCATTCATTTTATTTAGTTTTTAATCCCTTACTGGGCTTTATATCTCACCGCTTTCTTGTGTATGTCCCCAGGTTATCTCATACAGATTTATGTATGAGCATGTTAAGGATGTTTTCCATAAACACGATGTTTTATCATGATTTAAGTTGTTATGTAATGTAAAATATTAACAAATACAACATAATTATCAAAATTCTAGGTTATATTATCTGTAATATTATGTAATAAATCATGAATTAATATGTAATAAAGAGAAGGTTTATCATATTTGGTCTCCAAGAAGGCAATTTGTGACAAAAATCCTTTACCGCTTTCATAACTATTGAACTATAAACCCCATGAAAGAGATATCCTCGAATTTATATGTAAAAAATAATATTAATTATAATAATCATAAAATGCATTAACGGTCAGTATATAGACAACATAAAATAAATACATGGTGAATATGGCTTGTGTCTCATAAGAAATAAAAGTTAGATGGAAATCCATTACCATAAGCATCGACTTCCTTCATACACATTCAATCCTACTGCGTAATAAATATATGTTTATTATTAAAAAATTAAATAAACATATATATATATATATCATACCATATATTATTTACTTGTGACATTTTATTACTGATTTATTAATAATTCTATGTTAAAGACACGTTTCGGGCAATAACTACTTTGTTTTTCATGTATGTTTTGATTTGTTATTCTTGGTCCTATTAATTTGATCATATAATAATAATATATATAATTTTAACCATGATATAAATATCATATATATTCATTATACATGAATTTATAGTGATCTATAAAATTTAGAGAAAGAAAAAAGGAAATACAATATTCATGGAGATGGTTAGTTATATGTATGTATGAATATTGTTTCCATTTTCTTGATGGAAATAAATAAATTAATTAACATAATATATTACAAGTAAATAATATTTTTTATGTAATGTATATCACATATTTTCATTAAACTCGTCCTTATAAAAATCCCTGTAAATCATGAACGAATCACATCACTTCGTGAGGCGGTAGTCTGTCGTACACATGAGGGACGTTATCATCTTAACATGGAATGGAAAGTAAGAGGTTATATGTGGTAAAATAATTAAATAAGAATAATAATTTCATAAATATCCTATATAAATAGTAATTACATTTTTATATCCATCATTGATAAGTGGTTAAAGAAAATGAATAACATTGGTTAGTAAGGTGGTAGTTCGTCACACATCCGAATGAGGATTTTGTAACTCGGATGATGGAAGAGGAGAAAGGTTTAATTTATGCCATTAACATAATAAAATTTCATAATATGGAAGGTAATAAGATAATTATATCAACATTTTTTAATAATAATTTTATCTTTTTAACGAAGAATTTAAATAAAATACTCGATTAGGGGTGTTACCTCTTCTTCTGACAACTTCTTTTGGTTTTTACCAAAAGGATTATTAAGATGGATTTATGAGAAAAATAAGGCTTATAAGATTATATTAGGGAATTAATGAATTGATTTGGTTATGTATTTTCTTATCTAATTGGTTTTTAAATTGTTAAGAGGATATGAGATGGGGTGGCCTTTATTAAGTGAGGTGAGTGTCACAGTTGTAATTTTGGAAAACAAAAAAGTTTACTCACATTTTCACATTATGAAATTTTTGAAAATGGTCAATTTTAGATACTAGAATAGTTAATGTATAAATATTCTTATACAATTGGTGTTTTACATGTTTTAGATCATTTTTAACCATTATATTTTTATTTTAACCCCGAGTAAATCCATTTATACCATAACCACAAAAAATAATTTTTACTATTTTTAATATTAATTATTGTAAAAAATTAAGTTTAAATTATTATATAATATAAATTGTTCATATTATAAATATTTATTCCAGTTTTTTCAAATTTCATCTACATATGTGGAAAATATTAATTTCAAATTAATCCTACATATGTGATGAGAAAGTGGGTTTTTAAAAACAATATTCAAAAGTTTAAAAAACAAATTTACATAAACATTCAAAATAAAAATGATTAAAATGACATAAATTTTATTAATAGATATATAATTAAAACAATTTTTTATTTTAAAACATATTAAAGAAATTTTTTAGGTTTTCAAAAGATTTAAAAGAAATGAAAAAATCGCAATAAAAAATAGTGTTTTCATTATTCTTAAAAATATTTATCGTCTCATAAAATTAACAAAAATGAACCCTAAGATAATTTTTAAATTATTATTTCAAAAATGAACTTTATTTTTTCAATAAAAATTTATAAAATTTTTTAAAATTAGTTTTTAAATAAGTGAATAAAATGTTACAAAACATTTTTTTAGAAAAATGTAATTTTTAAGCACAAAATTGGATTTATTATTATATCTTGTCTAGAAAACACATATGATGAATTTTAAAAATTTAATGGAATATATAATATATAAATTTCATTAAAATAATTCACCAAAATTTATTTTTCAAATTTATTTAGGTAAAAAAATTTGTGGATAAAAAAATATAGAAAAATATTTCCTTTATTTCTAAATTGTTTTTATTATAATTTCTAATGAATTTTTCAGCAAAGAATTCATTTTATATAAATATGTAGACCATAAATTTTTAGAATTTAATTAATAATATTTATACATACCTCTCCAATGGATGTGTGATAACTATGATATTAAATAATAATTTCTTAATAATAAGTCATGTTTTGTTTAAACATCATGTTGTGTGTAATGTGAGCTATACTTAGTGTTGCATGAAACAATAGACAAACTAGATGTCTCATGTAATTCAATATATTTAAAAAAGTACATTTATTTGAAGAAAAATATTTCACAAAAATACTGGGGTGTTACTATAACAACTGAAAGGAAGATTGTAAGTACCAAAAAGCTAAAGACGGTAGTGACCATAAAGCCCAAACAGCTCCAGCAATACCATGAGCTAGTAATATCTTGCTCAATCTCCAACCTATTTCAGCTAACCTGAAATCAATTTATATATACCTAGGGTGATCATAATATTATACTTAGTAGGATCATCCCTAGATCCTCTTAAACAAAATATAATGAAATCATGCTAATGGTCAATGAACAACATAGTAACTAACTCATTACCAAAACAGGTATACTTTGTTCTTAACCTCACTATGGATAACTCTCACAATGTATCATGTACAAGAGAGTATATAAAATAATAATGAAATATCAAGGGTACCCTGCTATCACTTCCCTATTGGTTTACCACTTTTCCCCAACATCACATTTATTCATCCATATCTCTCAAAAATAAGTCATCCCACTTACACTTGGTCTAAGTATCACAACATGAACCTCATACATCAAATCATCACAACATCACACGTAACATATCCATAATGTAAAAATGTAGTTATTGGGATCCACCAATGTTTGTATGATGTGTATCTTACATCGAGTATTATAACTCAAGTCATCCCATCCCTTGCATCGAGTAATATACCTAAAGAAATCACAATCTATACACATCATACCTATAATAATTCTATATTTATTATATCTGGGGATACATGTGTGTGAGATAACCACAATCCATCATATCCCATAACACACATATAGAGAAAAATAACCATTATGTATACCAACACATATAAATACGAAGATAAGGAAGAAGTACCAAAGTGGATAGTCGTCCATCAATATTCCCAACATGATTTTTGGGAAAACACCCTCTTGGAGTCAACTATGTGTCAGTCCACCTAACCGACATGGGTGGGGTAGTATATGAAATCCCATAATATACAAGATATAATATACCACACAACCACACTATGGGAATAACCTATTCACATGATCAACTATACCTATCATCTCTTAGACACTCATCCACCACTGTTAGGGACTAGATATCTTATATAAACATAATAATTTCTAGGATCAACATTAAATTGATTATTTTTCATTAAATAAATCACTTTACATTAATTAATTAATTTTTTATTAATTAACCAATAGAATTATTCTAAATTGTATTACCTTAAACATCCAAATCCAAGTCCTTTCATGTTATTCATAAGTTAAATGTAGTCCATAGTTTCAAAAGGTCAACGTATTCTTAGCATTCTCATTCCATCAACAACAACCTTGTGGTTTAATAATGTAGCAAAAATTAATAACTTCCATAATCAAGATAATCATATAAAACCATTATAATTTACCTTGAAGAGGAAACATGAAACAAAGCACACCCAGCTACTTCAACCAGTCAGGAAAGGAATGAAGATAAAGCAAGTAACTCTTCCATCGACCATTAAATAGATTCACGCCAAGAAAGCATATAGATTTATCACATTAATAGGCAATCATGTCTTAAAATTGTTCTATCATCTTTATTTTCATCCCCAATAACCACATGCATATCTCAATGCATCTCTACATCATAGGCATCAATAGATAAAACATTATCCAGTCCTCCCCACCCTATACCACATAATACATCAAAATCTCAGCCATCCGAAGATTATAACACATTACATGGAGAATCCCACATCTAGATCACATCACAGAGTATAAAGAAACAAACATAGCGAATAGGTAAATCTTGGTCCTAAAGAAATTCATCCAACCTTCACACATAAATGAGATCTCATGGTTCCAAACACAAAGAACACAACCTTGTGAAGATGAAAAAGAAACTCTGGCCCTAGAAATTATCTTTATCACACAACTGGTTTTTATTCTATCTTGAATTAACTGATTAATTATTCATAAGTTCCACCTATGGGAAAAATAAGGCATAAATATATATCATGTTATCAAGTGAAAAAACATTCTCTTGGCATTAAAACCCATTTTAAAAACATAGAGAAGAATTGTTCTCATTAAACATTCCTTTAAATTATCATCAAAAAGTGTATACATGATTTACATTATTTATCAAATTCCATCAACAAATGGAAAAAAATATTCCATTAAACATGAAATTGCATCAATTTTATTATCATCAAATTATATAAAACACAAGATTACAAAAATTCCTCTTCTTTAATTATTCTTAATCCAATTAATCAATTAATTATGACTTTATGTTCTTTACCATTTTCTATCCAGAATAATATGATAATCCATATAATAACAAGCCATGTTAACAAGCATAATATGGATAGAGAAATATCTATAAAATCAAGTGTAAACCCATTATCATGGCAGAAATAAACAACATGTGATCACTATAACCAATTATTTATTTACCCAATTCATATTTATCAGCATAATTATTTTTCTATCCAAAGGGGTACACTATGCTAACTTTACAATTTCATGTAAATAAATAGAATAAGTAAAAAATATCTTAACATAAATGTGTCAATGTTCTTTACATGATAATGGACCAATATCACAGATTATGGTCACTCCACTAGAAAGATGATCATATCGCCATAGAGTGAACACATGGAGCTTAGAATCAATCCTCATTCTTATTGGAACCATGGATGTTCTATGCATGAATTGGAGTATGGTTTGTGTTTTTTTTCAATCCTCAGTGGAAGTTCAGAACGTGTACCAGCAATGTGATCATATAGTTCAAGCAGACAACAGTATTGAAGATGGTGTTGTTTCCCAGTGTTTTCTAAATTTTTGGGCCTCAAAACATGAAATATGGAGAAATGTGTTTTTGGAAAAGAGACTTGCGCACCGAGGCATTGGAGTCTTGAAAACATGTGCTCCTAATGTTTTTCAGAATGAGAACATGAAAATATGGCAAAGGAAAGAGGGTTGTGCAAGTATTGGATTGGTCGCGCAAGTGACTTGTGCCCCGTGAAAGGACTTGTGCACCGGTACCTCAGAGTATTGGAATGTTGTGCGCCGTTTGACCATCGTGTTTTGATCATAAAAATATGGAAAAGTAAATAGGGGTGCCCAAGATTGGAATTTGGCAGTGTAGGTGTCTAGGAGGATAGAACGGTTGCGTGCTGAGACTTGCATGCCGAGGGAAGACTTGTGTGCCACCGTGAAGGGTATCCGAATGCCTATAAATAGAGGACCACCCCTCCTCATTCTACATGAACTTTGGACATGAAGAAATTCAAAGCTCCCAACGCGCAGGTGTTGAAGTCGTGAAAGTGTTCGTGGGTTGTGCAAGGTGGAGCAGTGTGGCATTTGTTTGTTGCCCGTCCAGTAGTCGCGTAAGTGATTTGGTGATACGTGCACGCCAGAATTGAAGTTGTGCGACAGGTTTTCATTAGGTTTCAAAATTGGCTTCAGTTGAAAAGATGTTTAGCCGTGCAAGTTTGGATTTAAAGAAGACTGAATCGTGTAAGTGTTGAAGGTGGACTTGCGTGATAGTTATAACTTTTACTCCATCCTTGAAAGTTACGTGTCAGCTTGGAGTTGCGCACCAGGTGTTGTTGAGGCTTTCCGGTTGTGTTGGTGTTGCACAAAAGTTGTAGATCAGTTCACGGGTGATAGTTGGACTTCAACAGAGCATCCACATAATGCATAGGATGCATTCATTGAGCAATGATTAAGATACATTGATGTCTATAAATTGAGTGGGACTTCACCAACGACAGTGAGCCAGGGGGAGTCAACAGGAGTGACCCGAGGGACGCAGTGAGCTATCCCTGAACAATTGTAAAGGCAGTGAGCCTGGGACAGAGTGACTATGCACAAACCTTTGTAATCCACAACTAGTGAAGAATAGTTGAATTTTGTACGCCCAACAACTTTTCGGCATATGCTCCTTGGACATAGCCCTTAGCGGTGAACCAAGTAAATTTTTTTGTGTCATCTCTTTCCATGTGAATGTTTCATTACAGATCATATTCTACATACATGTTTAACTAGGTCCTACCAACATGGGAACAAGATCCTCAGTTTAAAAGAAAAATTTGTCACCTTGATTCACCCCTCCCCTCTCAGGGTGCCCCGGGGTCCTACAGTTCTAGGGTCTCCAAAATGCATGAAGAGAGAAGATTCATGCAATTTACTGCACAAAACATAGGGGTCATGCAATATTGAATCATAGCTAGAAGAAATTAAAACCAATGATAGTGGGGTTACATGACTCCAAGGTAATGGATTTAGAACCTCCAGAATCGAGGAAAAGTATAATGGAATGAATCGAGGAAGGACATTAATTTTTATGTTAATAGATATAGGATGGTTGCAATTTCAAATATCAAGAGATTTAATTAACCAACTATTGTAGATATCATTAAACTCCATGAATAAGGAATCACTTACATCATTAATCATCAACTAAAATAATGGATATAATTATCCTTAAAAAAATTAAATTTGAATACTCGTTATTCAAACCATAGAAATATCCACATAGTTGTTTCCACAAAACTGATGGAAAAAATCCATGTGGCTAATTACACATGGCCAAAATCCCCCCGTAGTAAAAAATATCCATGCAACTACTACACATAGTAGACTCATTGAAGTAGATGATTCATCCACATAGTTTATTCACATATATGACTGTTCCATGTATCTTATTTACATAGCTGATTCATTCACATAGATGATTCACATAACTCATCTAGACATGTACCTGATTCACACAGCTAATCCGTCCACAATCCCAATTTACAAAGATGATCGTCTACATAGAAAATTCAAAAATTATATCCATACATGTAGAAGATTCACATAGTTGATCCATCTACATTGTTGATTAACATAGCTAATTCAACCATATAGATGATCTGTGTAACTGATACCATCAGGTGATACCATTTGGGTGCTATCATTTCGGTGTTACCACCAGAGTGCTACTTCTAACATAAAAACAACACTTTTTCATCCCAAACACCACCAAACTCCTCCCTTAATCCTTTAATCGCCTCTATGATTCACTTTTCACCTCAATCAACAGATCCCCCACAAGGTAACGGGATAGATGGTTTGGGCTATTAAAATCAACCCAACATGGGTATCCATGTTTCATAGAGTTTATTTTTACTATAAAGTATGTGATGTGGTGAGGGGTGTTGTTCCATAATACCCTATGTATTTATGTGGGTTGTTCCATGGTCTATATGGTATCGTTATGGTGTTATGGTTTTAGACTAGGCATAAATTATAAATCTTGCTCGAACCCGGTCACTTATCATGTGTTCCTCTCATTTCATTGGTGACTCGGGTGCATCCCAAGGATGTATCTTATCCCCCTTTTAGAATATTTTGAACTCTATCCATGTATACAGATCCATGGTGGTTTATTTTAGTTTTCTTCAAGTTCTTCTCCCATTTTCTTCCAGTTTTTGGTAATGGTGATGCTATGGTAAATGACATTGTTTTTTTTTTCTTTTATAGTATATCATGGAGTTAATTGGTCTTTAATATCATATCTCCAAATAATATATATATTATAGTGGTTTATGTTTTTTATATTGACATTTATATACCCCTAGTGCTCATCTCTAGCTCGGTGCTTAATTGAGGCGATACTCGGAGGTCATTATCTCTCTTCTTTCATTGCGGTGTCTTTAGAAGGACAGGTCATGAAAAAATTACATTATTTAGAATATTAATTATATGAAATATTTTTGTTTATAAATTTATAAAAAAATATAATTCATAATTTTATTATTAAATTTTATAAATAAAGATAAAATCATTTAATGTTAAAAAGATTTGTTTTTAAGAAAAAACTTCTTTTGTGTGCTCAATGAATTTTTATATTAGTAAATTAAATTAATAAAAATTTATTTATAATTTTATTTAAATTTTTAGATAATATATTCAAAAAAATAATATAATATTAATTTAATGGTTTTTACTGGGAAATGAATGAGAATAAAGTCATTTTATGCTTTAAAATTACCACTTTCTAAAAATAATTTTTATGCCTCTCATGAATATATTTTAGAATTAATTTATTTCACCTTTGAAATGTTTATTTTACAAAATTAAATTTATTTTTTGAATTAATAATTTCAAAATTATTTTATGGTGAATTTTTTGAATTTTCGGAAAAGATTAATTTTTCAATGAATAGTGAATTATGTTAGGTTTTTTTTACAAATCTATAATTTATTTTCATTAAATAAAGAAATTTAAAAATATCCTTTTGTTTTTTATTTGGGTTTAAAGTGCCATATGATCCCTTTTATTAAACATAATCTATTAAATTCCATGGGAATTAGCATTATATTTTATTTTGGTATATGATTATTTATATGATTAAAAGCTCATTTTTCTATAAAAACTATTTTCAGTTTCATTATTCAAACATACATTAAAAATAATTTCTTCCGCATATAAAAACTTATTCTTTAAAAATGGATCACATATTTGGAAACAAGAGGTTCTGATTTAAAAATTATTTCAATTTTATTTTTTGTCATTATGAAAATTAATCATGGTAAAAATATTATCAACACGTTAAAAGGGTAAAATGGGTTAACTAATGTTAAAACATTGTGAGATAGTCCTGAAATCTCACCTAAATGCTTAATTCATGAGTTTATTTAGACCCTTATCAACTAATCTTCAAAATTTAATTGTTTAGGTTCCAATTTTTCATGATTAAGGAACTTAAAATATTTAATAGTTTACAATAATTTCAAGTGCGGTACTCACCTAACTTATAAAAGGGAACCTTCTATACTCTATTCTCAACACTCCTTAATCCATTTATCTAAACCAATTTCTACCCAAATACCTTTACAAAATCATTCCCTATGTCATAGAATTTTTTTTCCTTCCCAAATACCAATCCTAGAAGGGTTAAGGTTATAGCCAAAGAAAGTTTTCAAAAGAAGAGGCATAACACTTAATGAAGTGTTTTAATGTTTATTTCTCATTCCAATTCCCTAAAATATTCTTTAACCATGCTGATATGATTAAATTATTATCTTAAATATACTAAAATATTATTATAATGATGGTACCACCCTATTTCATCTCATTTTTCATCCTATGGAAAATGAAAGCATCGCATACTACCATACCCATGTAGCAATGTATTTCCTTTTTCATTACCACCTCACATGGCTAGTTATAAAGATGTAATTGAGGAATATATAATATTTTTATGAAATTATTATTATTTTGGAAATACAAGGTATCATCTATCTTCTTACGCCTCTATCATTGGGAAAATGATGATGTCACTTGTGCGTACATGAGGACTACCACCTCTATGAAGCGATGTGGTTCATTTTTATTTAAAACTTAGATCAATAGATATAATAATTGATTTAATGATTAATTATGATATATGTAATATTATTATTACTATTATATAAATGTAAAAATTTATATATTAAATTTTATTTTCATCAATTAGAAAAATTGAAACGTAACCCATTTATATATACAAACTATTATCTCTATGAGAAGTTGTAATTCATTTTTCATGAAAATTTTTAATGGATATTTCTAGAAGTATATTGAATGTAAAAATATGATAAAAATAAAAATTTTAAGATTTTCTATAGGATAAAACCATTACAATGTTTCAAGGGCCATAACCTTCAACCTGAAATATGTATGGAAAATGGAATGGATAATACTCAAATATTTTTTCAACAAAAAATTATTAATAAATGGATAATAAAAAATTAATAATTAATATTAGATAGTAATATAAATAAAAATATGGATATTATATATATTTAAAATAATTATAACTTTATTTTTTTGGTGATTAGAGTGTTTCTGGACATGCAGAAGTCTAAAGTAAACGATTTTTTTCTCAATTCTCTTTCTTTGAGACTCATTCCATTTTCACCAATTTTTTCTTTTGTTTGGTTTATATAATGATATATGGGTGTATTTTATCATTAATTTAATTAAAGTTAATTAGTTTAAATACAATATTCATGCTCTCAACTTCAATTATATTTTGATTCAAAAATTACCAATGTTGTGAGGGTTTATTCGACAGTCTCAATTTTAATTGTGATTATTTATGGTTAAATTTACATTAAAGGAAATTATAATCTATTTATTTTTTAATATCCATATATTTTATTCCCATATATTTTTATATGTATTATAGATATTTATCTTTCATTTTCCTCTCTTTGATACTTAATACAATCGATAATTGTTTTAAGAAATGTCGACCTCAATTCCTCTTTAGTTGATGAACTTTTTCTTCCAAATACATGTTTCTTAAAATATTTTGAAGGATTTTATTTTATATAATCAAATTATTATTTAAAATAATTTTCAACCATATTTAAAAATATTTTCAATGTTTTAAGAGTAACATTCTAGTCATTTTTTGAAAGAGGTAGTTTTTAATTTTTCCCAAAAGTGTGAAAGGAATCATTATTTTTACATATTCCGAATGAATAAATTTTTCCATAGTTATAACCTTTATTTTATTTAATGGTTCCTTTAAAATTTTCCATTATTACTTTAAAATAAGGTAAATGTTTAAATATTCGACAATATTTTTATATAAAATGATATAAAAAAGGATAATTTTTTCTTATTTTAAAATAACGGTATGGATGATCTTTTGATATTATTTTCATCAATTTCAACATCCTTTGATGAATATTATGGTTTAATGGGGATATAATGTAATTATACCATCCACATTATTTCTATATATGGATTATGATCATGTTTTTCTATTTCTTTACTGGGATAATTTTAACCTATCATATTCTCGTTTTTTAAAATGAATGTTTGTATTGAATATGTGTTGAATTATGATTCAATTAGTTTATACAATGAATATATTAGACTTATTAAATTAATGTGTGTGTTATATGATTATATATCCACTTAATGAATCATAAAATATCATGATAAAAACTAGTTCTGTATTTTTTGTATGCCTTAACTATTTATGTATATTGTATTAGCATGAGGCCTTGATTGGAAGATTATGATATTTGAAATTATGTGTTATATCATCATGAAATTAGTTGTTCTTATCCATGTGATTATTTTTATTTTTATTTTATCCATGGATAAATTTCAATTTTATGGTATTATCTATTTGTCATATCTGATTACTTTTTATCTCTTCTATATTATATATGTTTTATTTATTCTTTGATAGATTCCATTGTACAATTTCCGTTATCAAGAATATGATCTCACCATTTATTTTTTTTCATTCCCTATAGTGTAAATAAGAAATATTTAATTGATTTTCTAGGAATAAAGAGAGTATTTCATGAATTGTCGTTTTTTTACAAGGTAATATGAAATTATTGTATGTATCTAGTTTTATAATACTTCCAAACTATTTAATACTTCATGGTGTGATACCTTATATCTTGTTCCACTGTAGTAAAGCAAAAAAATTGAATCGCGGTAATTAGATTCATGATTATTACAATTATCAAATACACAATCTATGTTTCTTAAGGTTGATGTTGAACTGAATAAGTTTAAGGAGGATTTAAAAATTTATATTGAAGAAAAGGTTGAATACTAAAAGTTAGTTTATAGATCTTATACAAAAGACCTCGTTAAATCTATATCAAATTAATCTATATGTAATTCTATTTTCACTAACAATTTACTTTCAAACTGAAATTTCTGGTTGAGTATAGACTAAAAAAATTGTAAAAAATATTCACTATTATGATCTAAATAATGGGAGATATATAGAAGTATATTGACTCCAAAATAGGGGAAAATTAAGACCCAAAGTGTATAGTAGAAAATAATATCTAAAAATCATGTCATAAAAAATTTATATAATAATATAAGATTCATTTTATAAGGATAGTATTGGTTTTTTGGTGTATTTAGGCACAGTACATACGCAATATGATATATTATATCTCTACTTGGAATGAGGTATGAATTCAGGGAAATGAATTTATCTTATGGAAACTCTAGTTCTTAGAGAATACAAGTCATGAAGAAAAATACTTATAATTTACAACATGGAATAGATTTATGAATTATGATGCAGTGCGTATAAAATGTGAGCAGTAGGGTCATAGTGCAGAGAATTGTATGAAAATATTACTAGGAAAGGATTCTTATTCTGAGAAAGAAAGGGTATTAAAAATCATAATGAAAAAATAATAACTATCATAAATTGCATTAAATTTTACCAAAATAGTTAGGTCATAGGGTCTTAATAGCTTTTTTCTCTTCCCATACAACAAGTGATCTGAATACTCTTAAAAAAATTAAATAAGAAATATAATCAATCTCCTTTTATAATGATTGTTCTTTGAAAATCTAGGGGATTGGATCTATGAAAATTGAATCCCAAAATGTAATACTGAATGATGTGTTATGAATGTAAGTGATAAACAAAAATATCTTTCTTGTTATTCACCTCTATATTGATGAGCATGAAGTTGTTTTAAAAAATAAATCATGTAGCAGTGAAGGATTAAAGAATGGAAGTATCATAAATAAATGGAAAAAGGATAAATATAAATCTATTTTTAATTGGTGATCCAATCAATCTTAATTATGTAGGTAAAAAATATGATAGTATTTTATGGAATAATATGCTTTTTTATCTCACCAATAAAGTCTAAAAAAATTAAGAAACATAATGTTGTGAGAGATCTCTCCAATCTAAAGGCAAAAAATATGTTGTTTTTGGAACATGTAAAAAAGGTTATATAAATCAAGAATCACACAAGAACATTATAAATTATATATATTGGACTATAGGGATTAATTCACATGGATTTATGTAGTTCCATGTGGAAAAGAATATATAAGAGATGATTTATATTTCATCACATTAATTGATGATTATTCTCAAATGACCAATGTGATGTTCATAAAGAATGTGCCTAATCTTTTTTATGTAATACCCTGATGATACTATCCTAGAGCTAATGATTTCTTTATTATATTGTCATAAGAAACAACTGATCACATACCAAAGGGTAGAATAGTTTAATAGTCTTCGTAAACTAGATACAATCTTGAATCTCAAATTACTTTTAAAAACATAAAGTAAAACATAATATTTTCTTTGGGAAAATAATTATTCTCTCTATAATAATATTTCATATCATTCATAATAAACATTATATAATAGTTTACAAAGAAATCAAAATGAAGGGGTTATCTAATGTTCTCAGTAAGGGAATGCATGCAACGAAAGATATTATAGAATAAATAAGGCATGAACAATGTGGAAGGAAAAAAAGATGATAAAAATAATGGCACATAAATAGTCACATAAGCTTGAAACCAATCCATGGATATCACAACTCATTGAATAATCACCTATAAATTTATAGATATTTTTTAATGATATGAAAATTTTAAAACATATGAAACGTTTTACTAAGGCCTTATAACAATACATTTATTACATACCATCAAGGCCTCATGCAAAGAAATCTTACATAAATGGGTAAGACATTGTCTTAATGACCTATCTAGTTTGTCTCATGAAACAAACCAATTCATTGAGTGGATATGTAATTCCAATCCCCAATCATCACTTAATATTTCCAATACATTCATCATATGAATTAGAAATAAAACATAGTCCACGTGACATAAAAATAAATAATTGTTAACATTGGAAGAACTATGATAATAAATTTCACTACTTCCCCTAATTAAAATTGTCATAATCCATCCACATAAATATTTTGGGTAAAATCATTATATTATAACCTAATTAACATATAAAATTCATAAAAGGATTTTGGAATTGATGAAAATCCCTTAAAAATATACCCAGAAACTTTATTAAGGAAAATACCCTTTCAACTTTTAAATCACTTATTTAAAATCGAAATAATTAAAAAATATTTTGGAGAAATATTTCATTGAAAATAAATATGGAATACAAAAAAATAATATTCAAAACAATGAGTGTTCATGATGGTGGAAAAATCATTTTTTACAACGCACATTAAAAAAAGATTCCTTTCACATTTTTTGTAAAAAATTAAAAAGTACATCACTTGGAAAATGGTAAATAGATTCCTTTTAAACCGTTTTAAAAAAATTCAATCAAGGGTAAAAATGAATTAAAAAAATATTATTAGAATATTAAAAAGAAATAAAATTATTTTAATGAAAATATGGACTTGGAAGAAAATGAATCTCGACTGAATAGAAAATAATGTTGGGTTTCCTTATAAAATTCATTCAAATTATTGAGTACTTAAAAGATGAAAATGAAAGGAAAAATTTTTAATTTTACGAAATATATATAGGGGAATAAAATATATTGGTTTTATGATATAATTATTATATAATTTCCCTAATGGATACTTAAACATTAATAATCATTCATGATGTTAAGATTATGAACTAAACATTTACTATTATGGTAACTTTTTAATCATAACCCCTATAAAAGATATAAAATTAATTGAAACATTAAATACCATGAATATAAAGGTTTTAAAAAAATAACATATCACATGGGTCATTATATACATAAGACAAAATATACAAGTGGTGAATATGGTTTATGTCTCAAGGAAGTAAAAGTGAGATGAGAAACCCTAACCTCAGGTCATACTTCATTCATATGTGTTTGAAAATCCTATGTAATAAACATATATTTATTATACGTATATTATATAACCATAATAATATATATTATACCATATATTATTTACTTATAACCTTTTATCACCTGTTTGTTTATAATTAATTATAAAAATTATTGTTCTAGTTGATAACTCCTTCATTTTTCACGTATGTTTTGGTTCAGTAGTTTTGGCCCTTGTACATCGATCATGGACCCATCATCTATTGAATATTAAACATGATATAAATATAATATATATTTATTATTATATATATTTATATTAATATATAAATGGTATATATGGAAACGTAAATTACCCCATCCATGGGGATGGTAGGTCATATATACGCATAAATGATGGTTCCGGTTTTTGACGGATGGAACAAAGGAAAGGTAAATAATAATTCCCTTTTCAATAATCATTATTATGTTCTATATATTTATTAAATACATTATTATAACCATTTACATAAAGTTTTTATGAAAAAATAATTACTTCATTCTGTGCAGACGGTAAGCCTTATGGAAGCACCAGTGATGTTTTCACATTTCATAGGATGGAAAGAAAGTATAAAGTGGTTGTTTGATCATAAAAATGAAAATTAAATATATCTAAGATATTGCTGTCATTTTTAGAGTGGATTACCAGTATTTGTAAAATTTATAAGAAAAAACAAAATCAGAAATGATTGGTTCATAACTCTACCACTTCATTGAGAAACTACTTGGCATACACCTTAAGCCTTGATAGAAGAACGTAAGCTTTAAGATGTGGTAAAAAATCTATGAAGGTATTATTTTAGGTATTGGTTGATATAGAAGGATAAAATCCATGAGTAATAGAGAATAAGTAGTGGCCTTTTATAAGTGAGGAGAGGAACACTATTGGAATTATATATATTATTAAATTAATATAAATTAATATTTATAAGAACTTCATAATTTTAATGATCCAAAATAATATTTATAAAGTTATTAGTGAATTTTATGTTTTTTTATAGTCAAATATTTATCTAGAAAAACTTGAAAAAAAGGATAATTCTATAAATTACCGTGCATACTTACCACATGAAAAAATTCAAATGATCATTGAAATTCAAGTGACTACAAGTTTAATGTACCTACCATACAATAAACTCAAATAAAAACTGTTAATGAAATGACCTATCTCATGAATAAATCTACTTATCATGTGAATGTAAGTGAAATTTATGTAAGTGTTTTACTGATAGCATGTATTATTGTAGTGACCACATAAATATATGAACCTATTGTATGAAAAAATAAAGTGACTATAAGAACAAGCCAAGTGACCACATGATGAAGAGTACATATTATGAGAAGAAGAGTACTAACCTAATCCAGAAAAGTACATACCATGAAAAGAATAGTATTGACCACATTAAGTGATGTACCCACCAAATGAAGGATTGAATATTTCATGCCAAATAACCATGAGTAGAGGTGATCCAACCAAATTTATGACAACTTACCTTGCCTAAATTAAGAATTTGGGTATTTTCAAATATCAAATAGATATTTTTAAGAAAAATAATTAATGAATTTTTGAAATTAAGGATTTAATGAATTTTCTTCAACAGATAATTTAATATGTAGAAATCTTTATGAAGAATCGATGATTATATATAGGTAGGGACACATGTAGATAATAACAGAAAAAATATAAGTGAACTGGTGATATAAAAAGGATACATTTAAAACACTTCACGACACTTTATTTTCTCATCCCTACTATGTAAACAAGGTTATTCTCATTCTAATACAAATTCAATGATTCCTAAATAATTGAATCTAATTAGACTTAATTTCCTCGAATAGTCACTCTCTCTACTCATTTATCCCATTATTATCATAACACTGAATCTATGTTTTTTAAATATATTTATCTATAAACATAGTCCCTTGTATGAATAGGAGAGTTCTAGATGCTCTCTTTCAACTATTTTCATTTTAAACATCACATATAAATATAGAAGTGATCATGTCTAGCCAGGATATTTTTATCCCATAAAGTAATGTGGAAGAGGTGTTTTTATATCCTGGGTTGTATTAGTATAGATTTTTGTAAAAACATGATATAATTTAGGATCCATGTATTATATAATGACATATTTGGCAGTAGGTGATTTCCAAGTTGATGTTATTTGGTCTCAACTTGAGACTAAATCCCATATTTATTTCCTATGTTTTATTATTTATTTATCTTTCTCTATATTGAAAAAACGAATATCATATTTCAAAACTAATAACAAAATATTTCTTTGATAGTTTAATTTAATGTTTATTTTATATAAATTATTTTATTCTAGTAAAATGTTTTTAAAAGTTAGAAAGAGTTTTTAAACTTATTTTGAACAAAGTTTTGACTAAATTTTTTAGAACCTTTTTGAAAGATCAAATTATATATTTCTAGAGTTTTAGTTAAATTATAATTTTTATAAATTTTGGTATATATGTTTTCAATTATTTTTAATTGAAATTTTTATTGGACACTCAATTCACCACTTATTGAGTGTTCAACTCCAACCAATATTTGGTTTCAGAATAACTTTAAAATACTTTATACTATGATCAAGTTTTATCAAAAGATATCAAAATTTCTATGTTTTATATATTTAAATATTTATAGATAATCATGGAAAAGAAGGAACTACCACTAACCGGACTCCTTGTTTTAATGAAACTAACTATGATCAATGGAAGAGAAAGATGAAATATTATTTAGAAAACATGGTCTCTAATATCTAGGATGTAATTGAGTACAATTATGAATAACCCAAATATTCTAGAGATGATTGAATCAATGCCACTATGTTTTATTATGACCACAATTATAAAACAATGAATTCATTATATTTTTCATTAAGATAGGACTTATTAATTAGAATATTTGTTTCTTCAACTACTTTTTTAGTTTGGGATACTCTTACTATATCTCATATGTGAATCAAAATATTTAATGAAATGTGTTTAAAGAATTATAACATTAAATATAATACATTAAATTTGAATCATAATTAATTCATTTTTAATATGTATATTATGTTTAATGAAATCATAAACATGATACATGAACTTGGAAATAAAATTATAGACAAAGATGAAGTGATATGATTATTGATATGACTACTAGATAGATGGAGAGGAACCTCTATTCCCATCATAGAGTGATGTGATATAATTATTTTACTTATGAAATAATTTTATTATAAATCTTATGATCAATTGTGATTAATTAAAATTAAAAAAGGAAGGATATGAACCCATGAGAAATTTAGTAGCCTTTAAAAATTTTGATTGAAAGATAAAAGAGAAAATGAAATATGAAAATTCTAGTGATAATGAATCACCTGTTGATAGTGATGAGGAAATGGATCACCTAGATAAATGATTAAAATTGAATAAAATAATAAAAAAATCTCCAAGGAGTAAAATTATAGAGGTATGTTTTACAATAAAGTAAATTGGATAAAAGAGTGGAAATAAGGATGATTCCACCAATGGGATAACATTCCTTGAATGTAAAAAAATAAACATCAAAGATAAATGTACAAGATGAAATATAATAAAATGTATGAGTAAAAATTTAAATAGTATAAATTGTATATAAAAACCACATATAGTGACTTAAGGGATATATCCAGTAACATTGACTCAAGAAAAGAAGATAAAAATGACTAGGCTAACAAGTGTTTCTTGAAAAAAATATCTGAGGTACAAGATATTATTTCTACATCTCTTGAACATATTTCATATATTCTTAATAATGAGAAAAATGGTGAAGATAGGTATAGTGAGGATATATTTCAATGTTGTAACATGATAGAATATATATTTTTTGAACTAAAGGATAATTAGAAAAGTTTAATGAAACATCATTCTTTGATTATTTAAGTTAAAAATGATTTTATTGTAAAAATGATAAAATGATCAATTATTGAAAGAAAATAATGAAATAAAAATGTAAAATGTATAATTAAAAAAAGTATCTGTAAATATTTAAAAATAGTATAGAAACTTTTACTAATATAATTGGTAAAAAAACTCTAGAATATACCAATTGAATTGGGGACTATCCTAGATAGTGAAGAATTTATAAGAATAAATTTTCTTAAAGTTCTAGTTCTACCATGTCTGTAAATAGTACTCTTCTATGCCTAAAAAAATTATTTATACAGGTTTAAAATATATTTATGGGAAACCAGTTATAAAGTTTTGGATTCTTAAATATTGTATCACTAACATTTTTGGACTCAAGAAAATATGGAAACCCAAATAATTTTTAGTTTGATATATATTTTATAGGAAACTTTATTGAAATGTATCAACAATTACCAATAGAATATGAAATACGGATGTTCGAAAACTATTATTAGGTACTAATAAAGATTCATGAACCTTATCAAAGTATATGTTGGACATACCACTTTTGTAAACAATTCCAAATGAAATATAATTGTACAATGTTATATTTGTAACTCTGGTAATATTTTTATATCTAAAGTGTTATTTAGATATGGGTTAAAATGCAATATTAATATAATATCATAGTAATGTGATGATGGATATCATGTTATGTTTTAAATAATTATTCTAAATTTTATTATTCCAAGCATGTTTTAGTGTTTACTTCTCTCCATAAAGATAATGTTTATGTTTTTTATATAAATTCACTATTTTCTCAAAATATTTCTTTTTTAAGTGAATTTCATAAAGAGTCTTGGATATGGAATTGTATACTAGGACACTAAAACATACACTCACTTTGAAAGATAACTAATAATGTTTTATTCTAGGATCATTCAAAACTTGAATTCCCAATAGACAAAGTTTTTAACCCTTATAAAAAAGAGAAATAACAAAAAAATAACTTTCAAACCAAATAAAGGATCAACTTCTCTACGACTATAGCTAGTTAATATACCTATTTAAAATATCTATAGTTTCTAGATTAAATGGGAAGAAGAATGATTATTTTCTTGTAAATTAATTTTCTAGATACACATGTGTATTTTTTCAATTTTACAAAATAGAAACATGTTTTTACTTTTCTAAGTATCCAAAATTTGTATAAAAACATACGGAATATATAATTAAAGCATTAATTATTGATCGTCGATATGAGTTTGAAAACAAATATTTCAAATATGTATTCTCAAAACAAATATATATTTATAACTTTTATGCTTCCAGGACCCCACAGTAGAATGGTGTAGTAGAAAGAAGAAATATGACTCTTCAACAAATTTCCAAGACCATTCTCAATGAATAAAATTTGCCTATTTATTTTTTGGAAAAGGATATCAATACATATTTCTATATTATTAAAAATTTTATAATTAGACCATTTTATGTAAAATACATATATGAGTTATGGAATGGTATAAAACCAAAATTTAATTACCTCATATCTTTTGGATGCAGCTTCTTTATATGCAATACAAAGGAGAATTTTGAAAAAATTAGATCCAAAAGTGATGTATTAATTTTACTTGTATATTAAACATCAATTAAATCATATAGGGAATTTAATAAAAAGACAAAAATTGTGTACGAATCTATACATGTCAAATTCTATGATACATATAAACATGAACCTCAAAAATCATTAGAGAGGCTTGGGTATGGCCTGTCTAATTTTGATATCAATTAAAAATCTATTGATAATTAATTGAAAAATATTTTATAAAAATCACCCTATTCTGGGTAACTTATTGAACAAGAACCTATAGAAGAAAATGAAGTAAAAAATAATTATATTCCTAGAGTTTTTAGGACTCATAAAGAATATACATTAGATGTTGTTGTATGAGACCAAGTAAAATGAACAAAAACTAGACATTCTCTTAAAAAACAAGTTGAACATCAAGATTTATTACCATAGAATTAACCTTAGAGAATCATAGATGACATAAATGATGATTTTTGGATAATGTAAATGTGATAATAGATTAATTAGTTTTAAAGGAATCTAATATTAGAATTAGTAGAATGATCTAATGACACCTTGACTATCAGAACTGAGTGGGTGTTTATGAAAAAATATTTTGATTCAAGAACTATAATTAGAAATAAATTAAGACCGATTAGACAAGGTTATAGTCATGAATAAGTTATTGACTATGAAGAAACTTTTTCAACAGTATCTAGACTTTAATACTGCAGAATATTTTTTTCCTATGTAGGACATTTAGATTTCAAATTTTTTAAAATCAATGTAAATAGTGAATTTCTAAATGGTTATATATTTGAGGATTTTGTTTTTGTGAAACAACTCCCTGGATTTTAAAACCCCCATTTTCCATATCATTCATTTAAACTAAAAAACATTAAATGGTTTAAAAATATATCCTAGAGCATGGTATGACGGTCTTAGCTCATTTGTTTTATTTCGAATTATTTAACTGAAGAAATATATGAACCTACATTATATATTTAAATAATTCAAAAATATATTTTATTAGTAAGTATGAATATTTCTGTGTGTGTGTGTGTGATATTATTTTTTGATCAACCAAAAACTATTTTTGTACTAAATTTTAAAAAATGATGCAAAATGAATTTGAAATAAGTTTGATGGGTGATTTAAAATTATTCCCCAGTTTTTAAATTTATCAAAATAATGAAGGAATCATTTTAAAAAAAATTACACTAAGGATCTTATAAAACATTTTAGTATGAATAGTACTAAAGGTAGTGATACTCCCATGAGTATAAGCTATAAAACGGATCATGATAAAATTGAGAAAATATTTGATCAAACCACTTATAGAGGTATGATTGGAAGTTTATTATATATAATTGTTATTTGACCTGGTATTATGTTTATTGTATGAATGTTTTTGCGATCTAAATGAAATAAAATAATAACATTTATTGGATGTGAAAAATAATTTTTAAATAACTCAAAACTAAAACCATCTTATGACTCTTTTATTCTATAAGAAAGGAATTTCATTTCGTTTGTTATTTAGATATATATTTTTATTGTAAATTAGATAGAAAAATCCCCTTCATAACATTTCAATATTTGGGAATGTATCCAGTTTCATGGTGTAGTAAAAAAGTATAAATTTGTTGGATTATCTATAGTTGAAACTACGTACATAGTTGCAGGAAGTAGTAGTGCATAAATTATATGGATAGAATGCGCATTACGAGATGGTGGAAATCAATTTTTACATTTCCCCATAAATTTTCATGATAAAAGTGCTATAAATACCTCTAAGAATCTTGTATCACATTAAAGGAAAAAACAAATTGATTTAAGGCATCACTTTTTGAGAGAATATGTTCAAAAAAGGTGATATAACTCTTGAATTAATTGGTACTAAACATCAACTTGCTTATATATTTACAAACACTTTTAATATTGAGATAATTAATTATATCATACATGAATTGAGTATGATAAACTATGTCTAATTTATTCGATTTAGTTTTAAAAATTTTAGTTATTTAAATCCTTATTTTAAAAGTCTAAATCCTATTTATTTATATTTTTCTTAAAGTTACAGTGAATTTTATTTCATATGTTTAGTTAAGTAATCTTGAGTTATTGTTCACAAGGTCAGTAGACCTACTGTGGCCAACAAGTAATAGGGTCAATATACTTACCATGGAACTCAACTCATATTGTCATTATACCTTCTATGGAATATCGATCACATGGTCACTATAGATACTATGGAATGCTACTTGTACGGTTAGTGTACCCACCATGCCATTTGAACTACCATGATCACATAGTTAGTATACCTAACGTGTATATTTTTTACATGATTTTTTAGTGAAATATTTTTTGTGTTATTTTCATTAAATTTTATTATTATTTTGTCCTAAAATGATTGGGCTTAAAAAAATTTAATTTGAAGTCGAATTGATGAATATATTTTTCCCTAAAAACTCCTTTTCACTTCGAAGCCACACCTCTTACCTAAACTCTCATTCTAGAGACCTCTATTAAACCTATTCCTTATTATCTTGAACCTCACTCACAAATTTGAACCTTCACGTTCGAATAGAATCCTGAAAATTCTAAGGATAAAGCATATTTCCAATGCTGTAACCTCCGGTAAAAATTCCTACTATGAGTAAATAGACTATATATAAGGGTAGAATGAGTGTTTTTTCTAAGATTTGGAATCATCTTTTAGTTTATCTTCAAGTATATATAGATATATAAGTTGATGATCAATGACTATTATTGAAATAATTTCTTGTTTGTAAAGTGATTCAAACTCAATGATGTGATGACAAGTTCAAGGAGAACAAAAATCAATTTTACTTGAATATTTTGATCGGGTTTAATGAATTTATGGATTTTAACCCTCGAGATAAAAGATATGTCATTAGGGAAATGATAAATAGAGAAATTATGTAATTCTATTTAAAGAATTGGGTGAAAATCATAAAAGTTACAGATAAGGGTGAGCATGAGGATGTCCAAAGTTATTATCCAATAAAACATTCCCATTTTGAGTTTCAAAGCTCACGAGAAGAGATAATTAGAAATGGATCCCCTATAATACCAATTGTTGTAGACCATAATTGTTAATTTAGTTTGTTAGCTATTTTTATACAATATTTCATTTTTCCATGATTTTTTTTTGAAAAATGGGATTCAAATAAATTATGAAATTTATTTAATGAGGAACATGAATGAGTTATGTAACCCTTATTCAAATTTTAGTTTCTACCTTACTCAAACCTCATATTAGTCTTTGGTGCGTGAAAATGTTTAATAACTTGGGGGAGGAGAAGATGAAATCGTCAGATGGAATGTTCCAACCTCAAAGAATTTTTACGAACATGAGAGAGAATATGAACCATTAGAAGAAATAATGTGTGGATAATCTAGAATATATTTATGAAAATTTTAACCCTATCAAATATAATGTTAGACCAAAAGATTTAGTGGATCTAGTTATTAAACCAGATGAAATTGTTAATTATTATGGTGATGAAGAGGTTGATGATGTGAAAGGAGTTCAAGTAGAAGAAGCGAAAGATAATGATGTGGATGATGATTAGATGTTGGATCCTGGTGAGGAATCCAGGTCATCTCATGAGGATAATAATAGACTATCTCCTATCATTTCTTTTAGACCACTTGATTCTCTATTACCATTACTATCTTATAAGGAAGAGATATAATCTGAGGACCTTACTAATACTGATGTTTTTTTCAATGGTAATAATCCTCAATGTGATTATTCTAATGAATCTAAATAAAATGAAAAACAACTCAGATAGATATTTTTTTGATATAAAGTTCTAATATACAGTCTATAACATATTAATCTACTAAGGGGAAGAAGTCCCTAGGACCTTTTGTGTTAGACCAAGATTATTACGAGTCTAATTAGGATAATGATAATGGTTGAATAGAACCTATACATGGTAGAACTTCCATCCCTTCTTCTCAAAGGGTGTTATAAGGATCTCTAATAACATATATTTATTCTTATAAGAAACTTGAGTCATCACCTTTTAGACCCTTATTTGACCAAACATAGAAGGATGTCTATTTTCCACTCAAACCAAAGTAGGTGAGGAAGATAAGAAAGGTTCTTCTTTTGCTGAGGATGTTGAGGATATAGATCACAATTCTCATGAAGAATAATTTTATGTTAGTGATAGTGTAGAAGATCAATCTAAAATAGATAGATAAAAGGAATATTTAGTTGAGTTAGATGGTAGGGATTAGGATTATGATCGATATATTTATAAACCTAACTTTATACCTTCTATATTTTAAATCAAAAAGGATGATTTTAATGAGTGAAAATTAGACCATATGGATTTATTCAATGAATTCATTATTATTTTAATAAATTATTTGGAACCAATGAGGGAGGATGATTTATCCAAGGCTATTACTTTGGTAATTTCTCATCTTCAACCAAATTTTCATCTCGTGGTGGATTTAATAAGAAATTATATTGAGGATTTAAAATAACATATAGGTTATTTTTAGACATATTTATGAGATATATAAGTGAAGTTATACAAAAGGTATCTAAATTCAGTCATTTATGTTTCTAAATCCAATACTTCACCTCTTTCTCCTCTTGTTAAACCATCTATTGATGAAAAGTAGAATTAGAGAGATCATTATAGAAGAGTTAAAATATGTATTTGGTGAGGTAAATTAGAAAAATGAAGAGGTTTTTAATTATTTTCAAACACATTCTACTAAAGCATTGGCGCTGGTCAAGACATATTTCAAATATGCTGGTAAACATAGTGACACAATGAGGAAGGAAATTAATTTTTACCTAAGATGGATCTTCACAAAATCACATTATAAGGGTATTCTCAAAAACATGTATTTATATCTTAAGATTCCATCTTTGACCCCATATTTTATGCCCCAATTTGAGAATCTCGTGGTGTTTACCCCTATGTTGGAATCCTTCATGGGAAATAGAGAAGACATTATTCATGCATTGGAACATAGGTCTTGAGCAATGAGTAATTTTACTAGGATTATGGAACCATGACTTTACACTACTAATATAATTTTCTTATCTCTGTCAATTATTATGTCCTTAGTTCCTTCCACTACATCCTCTACCCTAAATCCCTTTATCGTTTCCCCTAGACAAGTACTTAATCATATAATACTAGTTTCCCGATGCATGGTCATTAGTGATACTGTTCCCACCTCTTCACCTCATACTAAATATTTTTTCCACTCCACTAATTCCAAATAAAAGGATTCAATCCTTCCAATAGATATCTATGATGTTCTAGATTTAGATTCTGAGTATAATTCCAGATACTGACTACTTGTAACACTTTTTGTACTATAATTTTCAATATTAATGAAATACCCCACTTTACTTTAATTTGTTCTTAGATTTTATCTTTTATATATTTATTTTCTCTCTAATATGATTTATTATAATCTTACAAGGGGGATGAATGATAGGGAGAATTATTTAAAAAAATTAGTTTATATGAGTGAACATATTTGTTATTAATGAAATTAATCCCACCTAAGATATAATCAATTCATTTCTTATACATGATATTTATTTTATTACTCATATTTATCATGATTTTTTATCATCAAAAAGGGGGATATTGTTATCTTAGACCATAACCTTCTTATTTTAATGATCTAAAATAATGTTTATAATGTTATTATTAAATTTCATGTTTTATGATAGTTAAATATTCTTTTGGAAAAACTTGAAAAAATAGCTATGTATGGAACTTACCATGAATACCTACCGCATTAAAAAATTCAATTGACCGTTGATATTCAAGTTACTACATTCATAATGAACAAAATTTTTGTTGAAAGTAATGTAACTGTATATAGGAAACTACCTAACACATGATGAAATCTCATTATCATGTGATGGATAGTAAAATTTATCTAATAATTATACTAACCACATGTGTTATTATAGTGATTGTATTAAGAGATAAACCCGCTGAATGAAAAAATGAAGTGACCATAAGAACAAGAAATGTGACCACATGAAGAACCTTACCTACCATGAGAAGAACATTAAAAACAGTTTGAAGGAAAGTATCTACAATGATAAGAATAGTACTAACCATATTATGATATGTACCTATCAGATGAAGGATTAAAGTTTATTTGTATATTAATCAAGAGAAGAAGTGGCCATACCTATGTTAAGAAACCTACCATGTTTAACTTATGCAGTGGAGTATTTTTAAATCTCCAATAGCTATTTTATAGAGCATTAATTTTAAAATCGATGAAATTAAGTCTATAATGAATGTTCTCTGATGGATAATTTACGGTAGAATTATCTTTAAGAAGAATATATTCTCATGGAAAATTGGGAACACATATAGATATTAAAAAATATATTTATAGAACTGTGATATAGAGAGGATTTGTTCAGAACTCTTCACGAAACTCTTTTTCCCTGAACCTACTATGCAATCCTGGTTGATCTCTTTCAATGAAAAATTCATAGACTCGTGAACAATCAAATATGATCAGTCTAAGATACATCAAATATTTAATATCTCTATTATTTATCCCATATTTTTAAGATTAAATTTCAGGTTATAGTTTTCTTTACTCTATTTATCTATAAACATTATCTTCTATGCAGAACTGGGAAGTACTAGACACTCTCTTCCAAATATATTCATCTTTACCCCCACATATAATTGTGGAAGATGTCATGTGTGACATGAACTCCTTTTGTCCCAAAAATAACTATGGAAGAGGATTTTTATATCCTGTACTATCTTAATATATTTTTTTGTTAAAACCATATTTTGGTTGTTGATCGATTTATTGTATAATATATTTCCTAGTGATAGGTTATTTCCAGGTGGAGGGAATTAAGTCTTGTCTTGATACTAGACCCCTTTTTATTTCGAATTTGTTTTAATTTATTTTTATTTCTCTATATTAAATCAAGTTAGTTTATATTTTCAAAACTAATAACAAAATATTACTTTGATAGTTGACTTAAATTTGATTTTTATAAAAGGATTTTGATTCATGTAAAATTATTTAAAAATTTAGAAAGATATTTCAAACTTATTTTTTACTAAGTTTTGATCAAACAAATTAGAAGATTTTGAAAAGGTAAAATTATATATTTCTATAGTTTTATTTAATTTATAATTTTTACAAATTTGATAATTTAATTTTTAAATTATTTTTAATGGAAATTTTATTGAACACTCTATTCACCCAACTATTGAATGTTTCACTCTTATAAAAAAACATGGGACTCAATATTGACATATTTCAAAGGTAGTATGAGGACGATTTGAAATCCTATATTCCAATAAAATTTGGGAAACCTTTGGTTTTGTTTTCACCCTTAACTCATAGTTTTAACCCTTTTTTAACTCTTTTGATAATTACCATGATATCAAATTGTTTCAACACTTTAATGGTAAAAAATATACCCATAAAAGAAAATGACATATAACTGGCCCAAGATTTATATTTTCAACCATATATATTTCAATTTCTCATAGATAATATTTTTAGGAATTTGAAATTATTTAAAAAAATTATTTATTATAACATATCATTTGTATCATTTTTGAAACTATTAATTTAATTTGACATTTAAAATAACATATTAGAAAAGGAATTCCAACATAAAACTTTACTAAATCCATAAAATGTTATATTTATCTATAAATTTTTTTCACACTATAAATCACACAAACAAATAATTTTTTAGTTTTGAAAATAATTTAATTGATTTTTTAACTACTTACAAAAGCATAGTGTTAGCATTCCATAAGAATTTAAGGTAATTATTTGATCACTAAAATTTGAAAAAAAAATTAACATGATAAAAAATTCATCACTATTTAAAATAAACTTTTATTAATGACCATAATTTTTAATAATATTTTTCATATAATAGTATAGATATTAAAAGCATGAAAGCTAAATTTTTTCCTTTATCTTTTACTTAAATAATATAAAGGTCAAAATCAAATAAAATGGAACCAAATAACGCCAAATTCAAATAGAAAATCTTATAAGGACAAAGTAAACTCAACCATTCACATTTAGAAAACAAAATTGGATAAATGTTATCTCTTATCCTCTAGTTAAACCAATTTAAACCCATTTTGACCTTAATTGTGATAATGTAAATTTTTATCATGATAACATAATTATATGATCAAAACTAAAAGGGTACTTCTAGCCAAATTTCAAAGTAGGGATTAATTTTTATTAATTTATTTAATCATATTTTACTTCAATGGGGGTAATGAATTACTTTTAATATAATATTAAAAACACATGAAAATAGTTTTTTGGAAAATGCCTCATTTTATAGTAAAAAACAATTTACCTTGAAATAATGAAATAAATTAGTTTCCATGAATTGTTGTGGTTAAATAATAAAAAATAAAGGTTTTTTAACTTTTTTAGCAATACAAAACTGAACGGTATCTTACAACCATTCTATGGATTTCATGGACTCAAAAATATTTTTAAATTTTGAGAAAATATTACCCATCATTCAAAAATGTCAATATTGGGTTCCCAGATTCTAAATAATGTTTTAAAATAAATTATTTAACTCATTTAGAATAATTTTTATTTAAAATCACTTGTAAAATAGAATAAATACATTTTTTATATAGATTATCATTTTTTACCCTATGGTTTTAACTTAATTTTACCTCTTTTACCAAGGTGAAAAATAGTTACTATGGTTACTAGTCACAATGAAAAATATTAATATTACCCTATTAGATTATATTAATTATTATGATTCATAATATGGAATCCATTTTATCAAATTCAATTCACATAAGTGGTATAATTTAATTTAAAAGTAAACCCACAAAAAGTGATAAAGGGTGGTTTCTAGAAAAAAATTATTCTTAAGTACAAATTGTTTTTATTCCAAAATAAATCAAAAAATATATTAAAATTATTTTAACTAGATTATTCATATTATATAAAAACTAATATTTATTTTAAATCATCAAAAAAGGTATTTTGTAGATGATTTAATTGAAAAGATAGTTTTTGATAAAAACATATTTTAAACAATTCATTGAAAAAGTAATCATTCTATAAAAATTCTATAATATAATTCAAATTTAATTTTGATATGAAAACTGAACAAATGATATCCAATTTTTCAAATTCAATTTTTAATTGTGCTAGAAATTAATTATAATTTTTACAAATAAAAATTAATATAAAACATTTTTCAACAAAATGTATTTTTGAAACATAAAATGATTTTTTTGAAAATTGAGTACTTATTTTTCAATATATTTTATTTATATAAAAAATTTATACAAAATTTTCAAAATAATTTTATTCCTATTCATACGTCTAGTTTTAACGGCTAGGTTATGAGGGTCACATTTAAATAATAATATCATATTAATATATTGAAAAAAAATTTATACTCAGGGTAGCATGCAACACAATCTATAACAAATTAAAAAAAATTAAATATAAAAATATTATAAAATATAAAGGTATCACATTTTACCCATTAAATAAATTTTTTACTCAATATTTTATCTTGAAAATAATTTGGTTTAAAACTCACACCATATAGATGAATAATGAAACTTCCCTTAAAAAGTGGAATTAGTAGACATAAAGGTTATCTAAATTATCGCATATTTGAGTTGATGGATAATGAGAACATTGGTCAGAACTTAAAATATAGAAATGGTGGAGAAAACTAACATCCAGAAAATAATTGAGAGTAATATAGAACATATTTGTGAGGATGATAATGACCACAAAATCATAAATTTGGGAGGGGTGAAAAGTCCATCAATTCATTAGAAATGAAGGTAAAAGAATAAAATTTTCATTTCATGATACTTTTAATATATTATTTTATACATTTTATACTAATTCCAAAGTCCTCAAAATTAAATAAATTAGAAAAATATAAGATTATTTCAAATCCAATCATGATTATAACAACTATGTTTACAACTAGGGAATGATTATTCATCTTAATAGAAATTTTATGATGAATAGATTCCTACTAGGTGTCTTGGTTGATAATTATTTCCTCAGAGTTTCAAGGGATTATTTAATATCCATGGAGAATATATGAGATCATATAGGTATGGAATCAAATAAATCATGATTTCATGATCAAAGTACCTATTATCACAAATTAAGAGATTTCAACTTTAACTAATGTAATTATATAGGCTTGATCTTACTCCTTTAATATTTTCATAGTTAAATTACATTGATGCTTGGGGTATTTGTTTATATAGATCCACATCTCCTTATATTTAAAACACTGGAAATTGGTGGATTTTTTTTCACTTACACTTATGTTTCTAATAAAATTTCTTTCTATACTTGAAGAAAACTCACTTTCCTATCAAGAAATAACCAGGGTGTTTCTTTCCATTGTTATCTTATGTGGAAAGTTTCATCCTTCTATTATTTTACTTCACCTCGTTTGGTTTTTCTTTATGCTAATTTTGCATCTTCTTATCTTGATTTACTTTAAAAATATATGACTTGGATAATTATTTCTCTGTACTAATGACAATTGATACCATATCATCATATGAGGAAAATTTTTAATAGAATAGTTCCCTTTAAAGTTAGGGATTAATCCCATCAAATAAAAGGTCAATATTACTTTTTTTATTAAATACATAGTCTATAGAATGTCTTACTAATATTGTAATTTTTTCTACATACTCAGCAACACTTTCCTCTTCCTTCTATCTTAGATTGAAAAATTACCTTTCCATATCAACTCATTTCTTATAAGAAAATAATTTTCAAAAGAATATATTCTTATAAATAATCTATTCCATTATCTTTATATCCTCCTCCTCCTTTTTATTTTGAATCATTGAATACTATTGACCATAATCATCCTTTAAAAAATACTCTACCAAAATAACTTTCTCCCATTCATTACTTCTCAAAGGTAGTAATATTTTTTTCATGGACATCAACCACTTTTCTTCGATAAATGGGTTTGTAGTAACATAAAAAGATGTTGTATTCTATTAAATAAAGCATTACAACATCAATTAATAATGTTATGAAGTAATAGGTTGTTATATATGGGAAATGTTTTTAGTCCTAACCAGATTCAAATGTCCTAATAAATTCATAATATGCTCAATTGAAACATAATTCATGTTAACTAGTTCATGAGGGAAATACCTATATTAATTATATGTGTTGAAACTTTTTCCATTTATTATACTAGGTAACATTTATAAACAAATTTATATACTATACTAGATCATAACATTAGTAGTCACAATGTATAATTCCAAAACTAGTGAAACACATAACATAAATTGAAACTTTATGCCTAACTAATCTCAGAATCGTCAACTCTATTTCTTTGGTAATTTTCTCATATCATAAAAATATTTTCAAATAATTAATATTGGTTTGTAAATAAAATTTTAGTTGATCCATGAATATCCTATAAGAGTTTCAATCTAGGTTCATGGTAAGGTTATACTAACTATGGACTGAACTGATAGTCGATATATAGTCAATAAAATATTTTAGAGGTTATTTCCCCAAGATGTATTCATGCCAAAACCATGTACACTTGTAATATCATTAAAGGTATGTGTTTCTAAGAAAACCACATAACCTATATCTTACCAAAACATTAGGGTTTTATCTTATACAAAACATTATCCTCAAATTCATTCATAGGGTTATGATCCCTGGCCTATGTTTTCCTAAATATAATTCCCAAGGTTTATACTAAAATCTATCTTATAACAACAATAAAGTCCCAGACTCCAGTATCCTAGATTCAGTGGCTACATTATTACATTGGAATAAGATAAAAGAAATGGAATCCCAAAGTAACTAATAGTATATTATACTTTTTAAAATATATATAATATTTAATTTCACATTATATTTGAAAAAAAATACAACATATTTTTTTCTTTGATAAAATCATTATTCTCACTAGAATATCCTTACATGTCATTTATAGTACACTTCCTATAATCATAGGTAACGGGAAACATAAGAATTTGTTGAGCTCAAATGCTTCGTAAGGGAATGCGTATAGTAGAAGATATCAGCAAATTAATAAGAAATTAATTATATGGGGGGGTTAAATGATGATCAGAATAATTCTACAAAAATAATCAAACAAGATAAAAATCATCCATGGATATAATAACTATTAAAATAGTCACATGGAAATTGAAAACTAATTTTACAATGATATAATTTAGAATTTAGAATGTCTAAAACATACCACTGAGGCCTCATTCCAATACATCTAAAACATACCATCAAGGCCTCATCCTAAGACATCATGCCTAAATGGGTAAGGCCTCATCCAAATACCAAATATATTTTATTTCATGATGCATACTGATGCATCAGGGGGATATTTAATTTTGGACTCCATGCATCACTTAATAATTTAAACATATCTATCATATGAATAAATAATATAACCTAATCAACATGCCTTAAAAATCAATAATAGTCCATATTGGAATAACAAGAATATATAAAGTTAATAATTCCCCTAGTCAAACTAATAATTAACCATATAGAGATTTATATTTTATGTAATCATTATATTATAACCACATTAAAGTATATGATACATCAAAGGATTTTGACATAGAATAAAATACTTTAAAAAGATTACTAGAAAATTTATTGAGGATAATGCCATTTTCACATTGAAATCACATATTTAAAATCCAAATATTTCCAAAATAGAGTAGAATGAATTTTAATTGAAAATAACCATGGAAACAAATAAAATAAACTTCAAAACATTGATAATTCATGATTATGTAAAATTATATTCATGATTTTTATATTAAAACAAATATTTCTTTTGTATCTTTTATAAAAGTAAAAAAGTACCTCATTCAAAAATTGAAAATAATATTCCATTTAAAACATTTTGTAAAAATTAAATCATGGGTAAAAATTAATTTAGATATCTTATTATAATATTTAAATAATTCAAAAAAACATTTTAATGAAAATATAGACTTGGAAGAAAAAGATTCTTGAATGAATATAAAATAAATTCGGTTTTACTTTAAAAAAAATCTTTCAGCCTTTAGAGAAATTAAAATAGGATGATGGAAGAAATATTTTTTATTTTAAGAAATAAAAAAATTATTATAAAATGGATTTGGATTAAGATATTAATATATTATAATTTACCTAACTGAGAATTAAACATTAACAATATCAGATGATGATAAGATTATGAAATAAAACCTCATCATTATGGTAACTTTAGAATCATAACACCCATGTAATACATAATGTAAAATGAAACATTAAATATAATTAATATTAATATATTCATGATATAACATATAAAATTGTTAGAATATATACCACATGCAATAAACAAGTGGTGAATATGGCATATGTCTCACAAAAGTAAAAGTGAGATGAGAAACCCTTACATGTGGTCTGACTTCCTTCGTGTGTGTTTAATATTACTATATCTTAAATATATATTTTTTATAGAAATACTAAAGAATAATAATAGTATATATCATACAATATATGATTTATTTATAAACTTTTATTACCTGTTTATTAATAGTTATTTATTAAAATTACTTTCTAGGTGATAATTGCTTCATTCTGCATGTATGTTTTGGTTTGATAGTATTTGTACTTGTACATTGATCGAGGATACATAATAACAATAATTTTAACAATTATATGAATATAATATATATTTATTATATATTTATATACATAAATTCATCTATAAAAAGTAAATATAGAAAAATGAGTTACACCGTTCATGGTGACGGTATCCAGTACGCACGCATGATTGTTGTTTCAATTTTTCGACGGATGAAACAAAAAAAGGTAAATAATAATTAAAATTTCAAGAATAATTAATATATAATATATATCATAAATTTTTATTAAATCCATTATTATAACCATCCAAATAATATGGTTATGAAAAATTAATTACATAGCAACGTGGATACGATAAGCAGTATATAAGCACGGGTGATGTTTTTTATTTTCATAGGACGGAAATATAGTGGATAATGGTTATTCCCTTATCATAATAAAAATTAAACATATTTAATATACTGGATTAATTATTTTATAATGGATACCATGGTTTTATTGGAGGTATAAGAATAATTAAAATTGAAAACATTCTATTAAGAATTATACCTCTTCATTGAGAAGCCTCTTTTGGAATACACTTTAATCCCTAAAGGGATGGTTTTTTGAAATAATTGAAGATATAGAATGTCTTAATGGAATATAGGAAGGTATAATAGTATTTCTTTGATGGTATAGAAGGATAAAACGGTACGAGGAAGATAGGATAATAAGCTCCCATTTATAAGTGATGGAAGGGAAAATCTTGGAATTACATAAAGTATTAAATAAATATAAATTATTTTTTATAATAAAGTGACTCAGACTTGAAATATATTAAATATAGGATGCATATTGGATAATATCACATCATACAATATAATTTGGACAATTTTTTATTTTTTCACCCATATCACTTAGTTTTAACCCTCTATTAACCCTTTTGACAGTTTTTGTGATATCAAAGTATTTACCCATTCAAGGCACAAGAATGTTACCATAAAAGGAAAAGAAACACATAAATAGACCATGCATGATATTTTAAATCAAATAAAATTAAATGGTTCATAGGTAAAAATTTTATAAATTTTAATTATTTTAATAAACTATGATTTAGTATAGAATATTTTCAATGTTGTTTTTGGAACTATTCAGTTAATTTTACATTGAAAATAAAATGATAGTAAATAAATTATAATAAAATCTTTTAAAAATATATAATATATTATATTTATAGATAATTTTTTTGGAAAATATAATTCAATCATAAACCCAAGGTTATAGTTTTTGAAATCATTTAATTTATTTTTCTACAGCTTACACAAGTAATGTGTCGAAATTTCATAATCATTTAAATAAATTATTAAATCACTAAAAATAAAAAATATATTACCCAGATAAAAAAAATACATTCATATTTAAATTAAAATTTTATAAAAAAATAACTATTTTTATTATTTCTATCACAAAATATCATAGATATTAAAAGAAATAATGTGAACTTTTAGACTTTATATTTTACTTAAATATTATAAACATAGAAGTAAAATGAAAATAGAAAAACTCACATGAAATTAAAATATAATATGTTATAAGGTGAAACTAAACTCAACCAATCAAATTTAGGTTTGTTTTTGATAAATTTTAATCCTTATATTCTATTTTCAATAATTTAAACCCATTTTCACATTAACCCTAATAATTTAACTTTTCACTATGATAACATAATTATATGACCAAAAATAAAAGCGGATTTATAAAACAATATATAAATGAATATTAAAAATATGGAATTCATTTTATCAGATTTAATTTAAATAGGGATAAAAAATTAATTTTAGTATAAGAATGAAAATAATATGAAATTTGTTTAGGGCAGTACTTCATTTAAAATTAAAAACATTTCACCTTAAAATAAAGTAATAAATTGGTTTCCTTTAATTTTTTTGGAAAAAAAAGATTATTTTAGGCTTTTGGATAAATCCAAAATTGAATGGAATATTTCAACCATGCCAATAATTATAATGACTCAAAAATATTTTTTAATTTGAATAAAATATAAATTATATTTCCCAAAAGTCAAACTTGGGTTTACAAATAAAAAATAATTTTTTAAAATAAATTATTTTACTTCATAAGAATAATTTTTTTGAACACCACTATTAAAATAGGTTAAATTGATTTGTTATAGATATTTTAATGTTTTTAATTATGGTTTTAACCCAATTTTACCTCTTTTTTCCAAGGTGAAAAATAGTAACTATAATTACTATTAATAAAAAATACAAAACTATATTGAACATATTACATTATATTTATTATCATTACTAAAAATATGGAATCTATTTTATCAAATCCAATTCACATAAGTGGTTGATTTTAATTTAAAATTAAACCCACAAAAAGTGACGAATAGCGGTTTTCCAGACAAAATGTTTTCTTAAGTGTAAAATGTTTTAATTTGAAAATAAAAAAATACTATTTATTCTAATGATATTAATTACACTATTCATAATATAAATAAAATAATATTTTTTAATCCCATTTTAAAAAAAAAAAAAATAAATTCTTGAAATAATAATAAAATTTTCAATATAAATAAATATTTTCCACTATTCACTAAAAATTTATCCTTTTCAGAAAAAACTAAATTTTTCCTCCTGATTTAGTTTTGATGTGAAAAATAGAAAAATGATATCTATTTTTTCAAATTAAATATGTAATAGTGGTGGAAATTAATTATAACATTCACACACAAAAAGTAATAAAACCTATTTTTAAAGAAAATGTATTTTAAAATCATAAAATGATTTTACTAAAAAATGAGAACTTATATATCAATATATTTTATTTATCTGAAACCTTAATACATAATTTTTAAAATTATTTTATTCGTAATTATACCACCAATTTTAACGGGTAGGTTATAATAATCACTTTTAAATATAAATATTTTAATATTGTATCGTTGTTCATTTAAACATGATGTTGCATATAATGCATGTTATTTGTAATGACCCAAAATGTTATAGATAACATTCCCCATATCATTTAATTATATGTATTATTAGGTATTACAGTTACAAAAAAAACATGAACTAATTTGGTTTTATTATATCCTATAGGATTTAAATGACTACTATGTATCATAATCGTTGATAATATAACCATTTAATAGTGATCATATGATTAGTATAAATATAGGGTTTTAAAAAATCTAATTGACATGGAAAAAAATTAATGACCTCAACCAATAGGTAGAAACCATATGAATTCCATTTATCAGAGATTCCAAGGGCGATAGAATCACTGGGATTTTCCCTTGATCAATCCCAACCTGATATCCAAAAACTTAAGCATAAGAAAACCCTTTTATGGGAGATGTTCAATCTCACCAAGATCATGACTCAAACCATGTACGCCAAAACACCCCATGAAAGTCTCACCATCATACACATTACTCCCAATGAATTTTTTGGTGTATTAAAGGGATATGTATGAAGAAATTAGTAATATGAATATGTATATTTTATAGAATAATGAATATATTTTCATTTTATTATGGTCACTTTATAAATTATTTTATTTTTTATACAATAAAAAAAATTGTATTTTTGGGTAATGTTCAAATTAAATTAAGTAATTTATTTTCATGAATTAATATATTTTTTTGAAATAAATTATATTTTTAAAAAATATTATTATTAAATAATTTTTATTAAATGTTAATTATAATATAAATTTTATGAAGTCAAATATAATTTTATATGGGTTCAAAACTGTTATTATAAAAAAATTCATTTCTCAATAAATGTCAGTTAGTATTTAAAAAAAATTAAATTTCACATATGAATAAAAAAAGATATAATTAATATTATTTTTGGTATCAGAGCATCAAAATTTTCCAATAGTGGTTTTTTCATAATTTTTTGAGCCACTAGAATTTTTGGGTAAAAATAAATATCATATGACTATATTCTGTTTGTTATGACATCATAATGACCTAAAGATGATGTAATAAATACTATAAATGGTATACATGACCAAATATATATATATTAACTTTAAGAATATTTTATTTTAAGTTTATTTGATTAATTTTATAAATCCTTTAGGAATCCTCCAAACCCTATAATATATTTTAAGGTTTTAAAATCATTTCTTCAAGAGTATGAATCACCTTCACATCACCAAGGGTATTATTTTATTATGATCTGAACTTGGACATAAAATATAATTAAAACAACCTTTCTTTCATAGAAACCTTGGGCAAAAACCATGGTAAGGTTTGTGGTTTTTGTTATTTTATTATATAGATTCCAAAACCTAAGTTTGAGAAATAATAAAGAATTATCCTCACTTTTCCTATATAAACCAACCCAATCTTACATTTATCCTCCCTAAAAATCCTTGGATCATGTACTTACTATACCCTCACCTCTCTATTATCCTCTCAATGTGGACCCAATCTCTCAATAATCTTCTCCAAATCTTTTGTATCACACTCTTGAGGTAAGGGATCCTATCCTTCTCCTATTTATTCAAGTTATATTATTATCATATGTCTTTTATTTTGAATTCATAATGTTGGGATATGTTTTTCCATGTCCATATTACTGTCCATTTAATTTCCAAATTATTATAGACCCATTTATCTCTCATAAACCCATTTGATAAATCATTAAGTGGCATCCTATTGTTGTTGTAATTTCACCACAATTTTCTACGCCAAAACAATTGTGTATTGAATGCACATACCCATTCCTATCAAGGGTGATCACCTTTATGAACTTATAATTCATTATTTGGTACTTATATTTATTTATTTTATAATCCTTTATTATTGAATAAAATTTGATTATGAATGAATCCTTGTTATATGATCTATGTGGAACACTGAATCATGATAATGAAATAAAGATGACAGGTGCGACCAGAATTATATATCACTCTAATAAATTGGTTATGGTTTAGTAACATGGGACATCATGTTGGGATTGGGAGTAAACCTGATTAATTAATATAACTAGTTCCACCATAATGTCTTGTAAGTTATCCTTGACCTATGTTTATGATGTAGTGCTTCATGTTGTTTCCATATTTCTCATGTTTCCTTTATCTTATCATGTTATACCATACTTCATTGATCATGTTTATAATTATCACACATTTTATTCCCCATTTATATTTAAATTTTTTACATGTATTACTTTCTTCATGTTATTACATTTTTATTCCCTTACTGGTATTTATAGCTCACCCCATTCTTATGTACATCCCCATGTTATCCCATGTAGTTTTAAGTACCAAGGAAGAATATGAGCATGTTGAGTAAGTTTTCAATAAAGATATCATTTTCCCTATTTTATGTTGTTATGTAATGTACATAATTCCAAAAATACACTAGAATTATCAACTTTCTGGGTTGTATTATGTGTAATCTTATGTGACAAATCATGTATTGATTTTAAATAAACAGCAGGGTTATCATTGTTGGTATCAAAGTAAATGTGTGGTTTTTTGGGTTTAGGATTAGAAATCTCTAGAAAAATACTTAAGGATAAAACTAAGTATAATAAAACATCCCTATATTTTTGTAAAGTATTGATTAAGTGGTTTATAAATAAAATAAATCCATGTCTAGATACAATAAGTGGATGTGGCTCTGAAATATATATACATATGGTAAACCCCAAAAACACCACATAGATCTAGACTCGATCGGGAACTAGTACGGGTCTTGCTACACACCTTTTTTGACACTCCTGGGGGATATGTTCTGGTAAATTCATAATATCATTATGAAACTTATTAAGGAAACCAAAAAATGTCCATAAGATTCTATGTTAGGAAATAGATCATGGATAACATAGATTGAATCCTAGAAGTTTATAAGTTAAGAAAATATTTTAATTTATATATTATCACTTTAATTTCATTGGATTTTTATTTATGTGTCTAATAGTTTAAAAATACTCATCCTTGATTTTCCCTTTATTATAGCCAATAGTTGGAAATATAATTAATTGAGTAAACAACCAATGTGAAGGTAAATGTGATGACTATCCCAAAGATATCCCAATCATATGGGAGTAGGAATAGTGAAATTTATGATTATACTCTCTCAGCTGACACAGGTAATGATTAGAAACCTATATCAGAAGAAGTGTCCAAATCCACCTAATTTAGAATATGATTCAATTGAGACATTTATGGAACAGAGGCCTGCAACGTTCAATAGATCATCTGATCCCTTAATCACAGAACAGTGGATCAAGTTCATTGAGAATATCATCTCCATCATTCAGTGTTCTAAGAAATAGAAGGTTATACTTATTGTTTATCATATGGATGATAAAGTTGATCAGTGGTGGACATTGATAAATAATAAAAATCTAGAGGAAGATATAGAAGTGATGGGGTGATAGTATTTCTAGAAAAAAAGATTGATAAATATTTTCTTCACACTCTTAGACTTAAAATGGAAAGGTATATTCTTACCATCAAGAAAAAATATGATGAATCTATCAGGGTGTATGAGGAAAGCTTTACAATATATGTACAACACACCTCCAACTTTATCGGTACCCCTGAGTACAAGGTTAACTTCTTATTTGGTTGGATAAAACCTAGTCTATGAAAATCCTTAGAAATATAAGATTTTGATCGTTGTGAGAAAATTGTCATATGTTCCCTCAAAGTTGATATAGATATTGTTGAATCTTAGGGGTATCATGGGGATAAGAATAATAAATTGGAGTTTTATTTTGGTGATCTGATGGAAAAATATAATAGTGTTATGAAATTTCAATATCCCACATGTCAAATGTGTGGAAAGAATCACCCAAAAATCACATAAGGGGAATAAGGAGAATATTTGGGTGCAGAAAGGAAGGAATTCTAGCGAGAAATTATTGATGGGAGAATCCCACTAATTATATGGAGGAAAATAATTATATGGTCAACCCTCAGTTAATTGTTCACTTCTTTAACAATAAGAAACCAAGGCACTTTGCAAACCAATTCACTAATCCAAGGGTTTTTTTAGATAACCAACAACCTCCAAGGAAACAAGAGTGAGCTTTCTCCATCATAATCAATGAGGTGGATCCCAACAATGAAGTGGTGATAGGTATGATGGTTATTCATTCAATAATAATGAAAATAATTTTTTATTATGGTTCTATGTATTCCCTCATATCACAAAATTTTGGTATAACTATTCAAAAACCATCACAAATCATGGAAGTAAAAAAGTATATGAAAATGGAAAATGAGAAAATTATTCCATTCCAAGTATATAAATCCACCTATAAAAATTTAGGGGTTGAAATTCTCATTGAACTTTTTTATACTCCCTTTGGTATAATTTGATGCAATTCTATTCATGGATTTTCTTTCCCTATATAGAACAAACATAAATTTCCATGGGAAGAAAATCACTCTGTATATCATGATTCGTCCTCTACTTGTTTACAAATTCAAGGAGATGGATGAATATTATTCATCACCAACATCTCGAGAATGGGTTTTTTTAATGATGATTCCTTGTTCAAAGGACCAAACAATTAAAATATAAAAATATAAAAAATAAAATTACAATAATCTGAAAGAAGATTATTATTCTAATTTTTTCATATAACGGGATGAGATCAGTTGGAAGGATATCCATACACAATTTTTATTCTTCAACTCCTTTATTATAAATAACATCTACCACATTATTTTCTCCTCAATAAGCATGGGTGATTATTTGATTAACCTATGACAATTGTTGTAGGAAGATGATTCATCTAGTAGTGAGGATTCATACTAGGTGAACCACTCCATGTTGAAGGGCATGCACGATGAGAGTTGAGTCGCTATCGATCAAAAAATTATTCCATCCTTTTTTCTTGATGATAACTTTTGAAATAGTGACATTGTATGTCTCTACTTCTAGGGAGGAGGAAAAACCATACTTACTATGGAAACATCCTAGAATAGTACCACTGTGATTTCTTCACATGATTCCATATCCCATTGGTCATGGGTTTCCCTTTGAGGCACCATTCACATTAATTTCAATCAAACCAAGGATGGGGGTTTCTAGAATACTTCTTTAAAACCTTTCGTATGGTTTTATATTATTTTGATTTCAATCCGATGAAGGATAATAAAATCCCAGATGGAATTGCGGAAGGTACCTGTTTGCGTAATTATAGATTCCTTGATCGCAATGCATATTTTTATTTGAGCTGCATTAAGATTTATTGAGTCTAAGTAAAGGATATTTTTTCCTTTGGGTAATAATATATAGCTCAAATTATTGAATCTAAGGAAAGGATAATCCTTGAATAAATTTCCATTTTGAGGGAATATTTTGAAGTGTTTCCTAAATAATTTTATGGTCTTCCTCCAAGTCGATAGTTTGAATTTTCAATCAAAATTATACATGGGGCATTGCTATTATCCAAGAATCTGTATAGAATAGATATTTTGTAAATCTAGGAGCTAAATAAACAACTACATGAGAATATAGATAAATGTTCCATATTCCCAAGTTCTTCACCATGGGGTGCTATAGTCCTCTGTGTCAAGAAGAAGGATGGGTCAACGTTCCTCCTTCTCGTCGCCACCGCTTTCTTCACTACTGGTGGATGCGACATCTCACTACACTCTTGGCTAGATGGGTTGGTTCAGAGCAGAGCAAGTTCATGCAGGTTCATGCTTCTGCGGTCTGTGTGATTTCTGTTATCTAGTGAGAGAGTTGGTGTTTTTCCTTTCTCTTCTGTGGTTGAATCTTCAGTGATGACGGGTTTCCCTGATTTGGGTCTCTTATACTAGTTTGTTATTGGTGGTCTCTATCTTTCTTGAGATGCTTTAGTTTTGTGAATCAAGTGATCTGGTGTTGGTTTCCCCATATCTGAAGTTGTGGGTTCTAGTTACCTTGATTCTTATATCATTGATCGCGTTCATTTTAGGGTTTGGATCTGGTTTTGTTTTGCTGTGTTTTGGAGATAGGATTCATAGCCCCTTTTTGCTCTGATGGTCTAGTGTCGGGGGTCAGCTGATTCTGTGGAATGGCGTGAAGTTTCGTGCTATGCTTTTAGTCTTGACAATGGTTTCCTTCTAAGGAGATGGTATGACGATCACTGGTGATGGCGGTTTGAATCTCCGGTGGGACGCGATGAAGGTGGTGGTTCAATCTGAGGGGGATGCTCCGGCGACAGCGAGGTCTGGTGCTCTCTCCAGCGACCTGCAATGATGTTGACGTTTGTTGATTGGCTCGTGGCTCATTGTTAAGGCGCGTGGATAGTGATTTGGTTTTTTTATTTTAAAATTTGAATTTGGATATATGGTGCACGGTGTGATGGCAGGTGCGGTGAATTCTATATTGGGTACCGGCAACCTTTAAACTGGCCATTTGAAAATTAAAAAAAATGATTAGAGACTGTGAGCTAATCAAGATCATGATAATGACAAAGAATTCCCTTCCATGGATTGATGACTTGTTCTATCAGCTATGTGGATAATAATACTTCTCCAGGTAGGATCAATGGTGTAGAGACCCGTATCTTGACGTACATGGACATTACATTACATTTGCGGAACACTTAGTACATAACAAAAACACACACACAAGGACCGTAATAGTTTAGTGTCTTTGGAAACTCGGAATATAATCTTCTAATCGTGGTGAAAGATCTTCAACATCTCCCATAAAGATCTTTTTTTAATACCTAAAACCTTTCTTTATATCCTGGGGAAAATAAAACATAAAAGGGTGAGCTCAAATGCTCAGTAAGGGTAAACAAAAGAAATATCAATCACATCATATACATAAGCACATAACTTTTGGAAATCTTAACCTGCAAAAGAGATCATAATTTCATAACATGGGGTAAATCATGGCAGTGAAATGTAATCACAATAATCATAACATAAAACATGAAACTTTGTGGCATTCACACATAATCATAGAGAATCATTTCTTGTTAGTCAAGACTCATTGCCAAGACTATCTTAGTGGACAAAGTCCCATTCTGAATCGAGTAACCCTCGTTTCAGTCCTGTTTCACTGAACCGGTATAACCTACCATTCCAGCCATGTCTATCTCATGAGATATAAAATCATTACCTAATGAATTGGAGGGAGATATAGGTCCCACCCATCTCATAATGATACCATTCTTATGTGTGCCACAAAATCATAAATCATACATCATTTCATAACCCATGTAATAAAAATGGGATTCTTAAACATCATGCCATCATAATCCATAAACAATTGATATCATTTCATCATAAGAAAATTGAAACCATTTAAATCATAGAGACATTTTACTTGAAACATACATATCAAATAACGTCATCTTAGATGGAAAATAGTTTTGAAAAAAAACACTTGAAATGAATTCTTGAGGAAAATATCCTTTCATCTTTAAAAACATTTTTCCTTTCTTAACATGTCATAAAACTTTAAACTAAAAGAATTTGATTAAAAATAAACCTGAAAACTTGTAAAGTAAGATTCTTGGAAAAAATGTTTTAAAAATCCATTCATGCCGTATATGTTAAAAAAAACATTCTTCGTACTTTTGTCGGAAAAGTCAAAAAATCACCTCGTACGAAAAAGCGACAAAAGATTCCTTTCATATTCTTTACTAAAAACTCACCGAAGGGTAAAAATGGATTTAAACAATTGTAGGTGGATGGAAATAATATTACATATTGATGAAACATGGATGTGGATGATAAAATACACCCCAGTAAATACTTACGAATAAACAATCTCGGATAAAAATGAGATTGTGATATTTCCCTTACCTTAGGTCCGATTTGCTTTGATCGTGTCCGAAGCTCCTGTATAATGGTTTAAATAATGTTATTGACTTATTCCAGAATCATACATATTGATATGATATCATATATGTTCATATTATTAGCTTCTTGTTAGTAATATTTCATTGTTACTTGTTACTTGGGTCTTTATAACTTTTTGTTCTTATGCGTGTTTTGTCGAATAAATTCTTATTCTTATCTTTAGGTTATAGATAATTCATTTACATAATGGTATTAGTGTATTATATACCATATTCATTCATTCAATTCATTTATATAATCATTATGAAATGAAGATCATGTAGAACGAGTCGCATCACATCGTGGAGACGGTATTCCGTACGTACGCACGAGTGATGATATCGTTCCTATGATCGTGGAATTGTATTGGAGTATATATATATATTATTTCAGTATCAATATTACTTCATAATAATCATATATAGTTACTCATTACACCATTATACCCATCCTTGTAAGGTGATGGTGGAAAAATAGATTACACCACGGCGTGGAGACGGTATTCCGTACGTACGCACGCGCGGTGATTTCATTTTTCCGTAGGATGGATAGAAGGTGAATTAGGGTTGTTTCATATTTATAATAACATATCAGTATGTAAGTAATACTGATGTTATTACTTTATCATGAAACAACTAAAGAAGAAGAAGTTGAAGAAGAAAGAAATTGAAAAGATCGGTAATGGATATTACCTCTTCTTTGGAACGCCTCTTTGAATCCTCCACTTAAGGAACTAAGATTTGTCTTTGGAGAAGACCAGGACCTCTAGGATTATTCTAGGGAAGTGGAGAGGAGAAAATGGCAGGGGTTGGCCGAGCTTGAGTGCTCAAATTGGTGTGAGGAGGAGGGGAAGGAGGTGCCCTTTTATAAGGGAGGAGAGGGGCACCTTAGGAATATCTCAAAATATTATTTTATATTAAAGTCAAAATCGGTTTATAATGGTTCCAAAGGGTCTTATTTCGAATCTAAAGTGGGGATGGGTCGAAATCCTATCAACCAATAGGATTTAGACAAGTTTAGGGTATTATGTTAACCTTATCAATTAGATTTAACTCTAAGTTAATTAATTTAACTTTTACCGTGTCTTTTTGTTTTCTTTCACTATATGGTTAATACACTTACTATAACATGCCAAAAGAACCCCAAATTGTTTATTATTAATATATATATCCTTATCTAAGTCATTTGGACGAACCTTAGATTTTTTAGGAATACAATAACAATTAATAATATAATATTTTATTTAAAAACTATTTTGTGTCAATTTTGACACTATTTGATATATGATTTTTGTGAAAGTCATAACAGAAGTATATGTTCAAACCAAGTTGATTAAATCAACATTAATATATCATAGTAACCTAGAAAATTAGTAGAATTCATAAAAAGTCTCAAATTACATTCATTTGAGTATTTATAACATCAATTATTTTAATATTTCCTTAAAAGGGTAATTACTGCATCATCGTTGTGTCATAAATAAATTAATTTATTTAAAGTCTAAAAATTATGAATAAAATATCATTATGTAGGAAATCGTTTTAGATTTCTAATGAATATTTATAGTCGAATTTATCTTATGTATAACCCCATATTAAAAATGTTTTAGTTATTAAACTTTGATTTTAACTATTTTAACTATTCATTAAATAATATAATAGTAAATGTCATAATCTAATCCAAGTGGACCTAAATGGTCATATTATATTCATAAGGTTGTTTTTGGTCGAATTACACTTATCCAATAGAATTAGGACATGTGTTAGGGTAATAGTAATATCATATTTACCCTTAGTTACCCTATTTACTATTAACCGTGGTAAAAAAAAGTAAAAAGTTACTATTCACCAAAAATTATTTTCATCTCATTGAACCACATTTTACTTACTGACATCAACCGTGTCTCTCGGATTTTTGAAATTCCATTCACAGAAGCGGTAAAATTAAGATTTAGGAAGAAATTAATTTTTTTAACTATCACTTAGTAGTTTCACTATTCATCAAAAATTGATGTTTTTCAGAACAATGCCAAAATTTCATCCTAAGCTATATTTCATATTCCGAATTCAAAAATGAAGTCTATTTTACCAAATTCATATCATAGAATTTGCATTAATTAATTTTATAATTAAATCCCGCTGTTAAAACAAATAGCGTGTTTTTAAGAAACAATATCTATCAAAAGATTGACACTTGATTATGTCTGGTTTAAATGTGAAATTACATCCAATGACCAACATTGTATTAAATTGTAAAAATATATTCTAAATATACTTTAAAACCACTCAAATTAATAATTTATCACTATTAATTATTTCGATTAAAAAAGTTGTTTTTAATTATAATTTAGTAATTTTCACTATTCATCAGAATGTGAAAGTTATCCGAAAAGTACCAAAATTTCACCTTAGGCTAAATTCGATACTCCGAATCCAAAAATGAAGTTCATTTTGAAAAATAAGATTTACAGAGTTTTAAAAAGTGGTTATTACTATTCATAACGGCTAGTTTTAATAATATTTTAATAGCATATCGTTGTTTAGTGAAACTCGGTATTGCGTATTACACACGCTATCGAGGAAGGTCGTGATTGCGTGTAATGCAAGGCAAGTCAAGGATGCGTGTTGTGCAAGCTCCTTTTGGTGTAGCGTACAACACAAGACTTTAATAAAATTAAAAAGAATATTTTTTTATAAAATCTTGGGCTGTTACATTCTACCCTCTTAAAATGAATTTCGCCCTCGAAATTCCTCGGGGTTATAAATGGTTTACTATTCGAAAGTTTCTTTAATAGAAACCCACATCGTAAAAAGGAATATCAAAACCAATCTTTAAAAACAAAAGTATGAAACGTAACGGTTACCCAAATAAACTAATCATTGGGTTTCCACATAGGTGAAAATATGGATATGGAAGAGAAATCTAACCATCATGTTCTGATGGAGAGTGGTAGAGAAAATGGCTATGGAAAAGCCAGTAATCACAAATCCATAGATTTGTGATGATATAAGGTACCATCTGATTCATCAGGTATAAGATCACTAGGACAACATTTTTTGTTTTCAAGATCATTTCCCTAAAGTTGAAAATTTGAATTAGAATAAATACTTACTTTATTTTGGTACAATCTCACTGTTGTTCGTGCCTTGAACAATTTCCACTTCATCTCTTAAATAAATGAAGTTGAATTTGTTATTCATGAAGTGTTAGCAGATCATGTGATAGAATGACGGGTCATTCTATCTGTCTCAAACAAAAGGTTAGCAAAAATTATATGCATAAGTCGATCTATAGTGAGATTAATCATATATGGTTCCTAAAATGGACTTATACTTCATATATCATACTGCTTAATATAATAAAACTAGTTTCTACTAAACAGGGACTTCCTGTAGGCCAGTGGTAGGCGATAAAGGCCAGTCGCACTTCGGTTGTGGGTTCGATTCCCACAGCCTTGTCCAAAGCGATGGGCTGTCGCCCGTCCTGCAGGTTGTCCTTTTTCCAAAACTATATAACATCCCATCAATAATATCGAAAAAAACAAACAATACTAACTTATGTCCAACATAATCCATTCCAATCTTTTAGGCTTATCCATAATACTGCAGTCGACTATAATATAGTGAAAATGATTACCAGAGATTTAACACCATCATCGATCCCCATATATCATAAGATATGTTTTGTTGGTCACATTCCAAACATTCAAAGTCCTTAATCGTGTATTCTCTTGAATACCTTAGTGAAAACATGAATGCAGTTAAAAGTTAACACCTTCCACATACTAAAATCCTCAAAATTCTATATACTCAAACCATGATATCACTTAGTCCTTATATCAATCATGAGCTCATGAATACTGTTAAACATTTCATTTTCTCGTTTTCCCTTCATTATGCGCATAATATCTCAATCACTTTGAATACCACATTAGACCAATACATAAATATTCCAATATTCCAAGATACAACATTATTTTGGAATCCCATTACATAAACACTTAATCATTCCACCACATCGTTGTCATATTCAACATTGCCAATAGTGATCCCATGTGACTTCCCTTTGTCCTTTGCCTTAAGCGGTTGCTCATGTCGATCATCACTAACCCTTGGATTAGGGCATTTATTAGCATAATGCCCCATTTCCTTGCACTTGAAGCATTGAAGTGTTGGTTGTACGTTCTATGCAGTGTTTGCTTTATTCACTTCATTAGAATCCCATTTTCCATTACTTCAACACTCAGCTGCTCGATGATCTTCTTTTCCACACTTAAAACATTTTCTAGTCCCTTTAAGACAATCTCCACCATGCTTCTTTCCACACTTTGTGCATAAGGAAACATTCATCTTCTTTTCACCATTATTCTGAGTTTTCTCCTTGAACTCCATCTTTCGTTTCTTGTCAAACCCATGAGATGGATATGTAACACCAACTTCCATTTCTACATTGATAGCACAACGCACAATTTCTTCATAGCTACTGAAGTCTCTTATAGCTAATGCCCTTCAAAGACTTGGTTTTAAGTCACTGAAAAATCGATCAACTTTACTTTCAGGTTGGATGATAATACCAGAAGCGTACCTTGCAAGTCTTGTAAAATTCGCTTCATAGGTACCAACAGATTCATCATCCCTTTGCTTCAGTTCAAGAAACTCTTTCTCCATCTTTGTTCGGAGAATACGAGGGAAGTACTTATTGAAAAATAAGTTCTTGAACTCGTCCCATTCCATAGACTCAATTTCATCCCTTTTCCTCGTATTCTTAATAAGATTCCACCATTGATTAACATCTCCTTCCAAACGATACACTGCTAGGATGACTTTATCATGTTCAGAACATTGAAGAACTGAAAATATCTTTTCAGTAGTACTAATCCATTGTTCAGCAACTAATGGATCAGTAGACCCACTGAAAGAAGGTGGACGCTGCCTCATGAAGGATTCAACAGAATGTTGCTCCTTCCTTTGCTCGTTTGGAAGTCCTGCATGATTCATAGCTTGAGAAAGTTGTGTGAGCATGGCTACAAGATTTTGCATTCCGGCTCCCATATCGTTTGGTTGCTCAGGGGGACAATCATTGCATTGCCCATCACATTCCGCATTAACACGGTTCCTTCGGGTTCCAGCCATCGTCTAAAACCCCAAAAAAATAGTATGAGAGGCAAAAATCATGCTATGGAAAACAACATAATAAAGGGGTAGTACCCTCAATATCTAACATCTTAGGTTAAATTCGAAGATCGTTAGCGCAATTCTAGGACTATAACCTATACGTATACTTAACCTTAGAGACATCCCTAGACATACCTTAGAAATATCTCTAGGGATCTCACTAACATTTTCGCATCCTAGTTTCCAAAGGTTGACTAAACCTTTCCTCTGATACCAACTGTAGAGACCCGTATCTTGACGTACATGGACATTACATTACATTTGCGGAACACTTAGTACATAACAAAAACACACACACAAGGACCGTAATAGTTTAGTGTCTTTGGAAACTCGGAATATAATCTTCTAATCGTGGTGAAAGATCTTCAACATCTCCCATAAAGATCTTTTTTTTAATACCTAAAACCTTTCTTTATATCCTGGGGAAAAGAAAACATAAAAGGGTGAGCTCAAATGCTCAGTAAGGGTAAACAAAAGAAATATCAATCACATCATATACATAAGCACATAACTTTTGGAAATCTTAACCTGCAAAAGAGATCATAATTTCATAACATGGGGTAAATCATGGCAGTGAAATGTAATCACAATAATCATAACATTAAACATGAAACTTTGTGGCATTCACACATAATCATAGAGAATCATTTCTTGTTAGTCAAGACTCATTGCCAAGACTATCTTAGTGGACAAAGTCCCTTTCTGAATCGAGTAACCCTCGTTTCAGTCCTGTTTCACTGAACCGGTATAACCTACCATTCCAGCCATGTCTATCTCATGAGATATAAAATCATTACCCAATGCATTGGAGGGAGATATAGGTCCCACCCATCTCATAATGATACCATTCTTATGTGTTCCACAAAATCATAAATCATACATCATTTCATAACCCATGTAATAAAAATGGGATTCTTAAACATCATGCCATCATAATCCATAAACAATTGATATCATTTCATCATAAGAAAATTGAAACCATTTAAATCATAGAGACATTTTACTTGAAACATACATATCAAATAACGTCATCTTAGATGGAAAATAGTTTTGAAAAAAAAACACTTGAAATGAATTCTTGAGGAAAATATCCTTTCATCTTTAAAAACATTTTTCCTTTCTTAACATGTCATAAAACATTAAACTAAAAGAAGTTGATTAAAAATAAACCTGAAAACTTGTAAAGTGAGATTCTTGGAAATAATGTTTTAAAAATCCATTCATGCCGTATACGTTAAAAAAACATTCTTCGTACTTTTGTCGGAAAAGTCAAAAAATCACCTCGTACGAAAAAGCGACAAACGATTCCTTTCATATTCTCTACTAAAAACTCACCGAAGGGTAAAAATGGATTTAAACAATTGTAGGTGGATGGAAATAATATTACATATTGATGAAACATGGATGTGGATGATAAAATACACCCCAGTAAATACTTACGAATAAACAATCTCGGATAAAAATGAGATTGTGATATTTCCCTTACCTTAGGTCCGATTTTCTTTGATCGTGTCCGAAGCTCCTGTATAATGGTTTAAATAATGTTATTGACTTATTCCAGAATCATACATATTGATATGATATCATATATGGTCATATTATTAGCTTCTTGTTAGTAATATTTCATTGTTACTTGTTACTTGGGTCTTTATAACTTTTTGTTCTTATGCGTGTTTTGTCGAATAAATTCTTATTCTTATCTTTAGGTTATAGATAATTCATTTACAGAATGGTATTAGTGTATTATATACCATATTAATTCATTCAATTCATTTATATAATCATTATGAAATGAAGATCATGTAGAACGAGTCGCATCACATCGTGGAGACGGTATTCCGTACGTACGCACGAGTGATGATATCGTTCCTATGATCGTGGAATTGTATTGGAGTATATATATATATTATTTCAGTATCAATATTACTTCATAATAATCATATATAGTTACTCATTACACCATTATACCCATCCTTGTAAGGTGATGGTGGAAAAATAGATTACACCACGGCGTGGAGACGGTATTCCGTACGTACGCACGCGCGGTGATTTCATTTTTCCGTAGGATGGATAGAAGGTGAATTAGGGTTGTTTCATATTTATAATAACATATCAGTATGTAAGTAATACTGATGTTATTACTTTATCATGAAACAACTAAAGAAGAAGAAGTTGAAGAAGAAAGAAATTGAAAAGATCGGTAATGGATATTACCTCTTCTTTGGAACGCCTCTTTGAATCCTCCACTTAAGGAACTAAGATTGGTATTTGGAGAAGACCAGGACCTCTAGGATTATTCTAGGGAAGTGGAGAGGAGAAAATGGCAGGGGTTGGCCGAGCTTGAGTGCTCAAATTGGTGTGAGGAGGAGGGGAAGGAGGTGCCCTTTTATAAGGGAGGAGAGGGGCACCTTAGGAATATCTCAAAATATTATTTTATATTAAAGTCAAAATCGGTTTATAATGGTTCCAAAGGGTCTTATTTCGAAGCTAAAGTGGGGATGGGTAGACATCCTATCAACCAATAGGATTTAGACAAGTTTAGGGTATTATTTTAACCTTATCAATTAGATTTAACTCTAAGTTAATTAATTTAACTTTTGCCGTGTCTTTTTGTTTTCTTTCACTATATGGTTAATACACTTACTATAACATGCCAAAAGAACCCCAAATTGTTTATTATTAATATATATATCCTTATCTAAGTCATTTGGCCGAACCTTAGATTTTTAGGAATACAATAACAATTAATAATATAATATTTGATTTAAAAACTATTTTGTGTCAATTTTGACACTATTTGATATATGATTTTTGTGAAAGTCATAACAGAATTATATGTTCAAAACAAGTTGATTAAATCAACATTAATATATCATAGTAACCTAGAAAATTAGTGGAATTCATAAAAAGTCTCAAATTACATTCATTTGAGTATTTATAACATCAATTATTTTAATATTTCCTTAAAAGGGTAATTACTGCATCATCGTTGTGTCATAAATAAATTAATTTATTTAAAGTCTAAAAATTATAAATAAAATATCATTATGTAGGAAATATTTTTAGCTTTCTAATGAATATTTATAGTCGAATTTATCTTATGTATAACCCCATATTAAAAATGTTTTAGTTATTAAACTTTGATTTTAACTATTTTAACTATTCATTAAATAATATAATATTAAATGTCATAATCTAATCCAAGTGGACCTAAATGGTCATATTATATTCATAAGGTTTTTTTTGGTCGAATTACACTTATCCAATAGAATTAGGACATGTGTTAGGGTAATAGTAATATCATATTTACCCTTAGTTACCCTATTTACTATTAACCGTGGTAAAAAAAAGTAAAAAGTTACTACTCACCAAAAATTATTTTCATCTCATTGAACCACATTTTACTTACTGACATCAACCGTGTCTCTCGGATTTTTGAAATTCCATTCACAGAAGCGGTAAAATTAAGATTTATGAAGAAATTAATTTTTTTAACTACCACTTAGTAGTTTCACTATTCATCGAAAATTGATGTTTTTCAGAACAATGCCAAAATTTCATCCTAAGCTATATTTCATATTCCGAATTCAAAAATGAAGTCTATTTTACCAAATTCATATCATAGAATTTGCATTAATTAATTTTATAATTAAATCCCGCTGTTAAAACAAATAGCGTGTTTTTAAGAAACAATATCTATCAAAAGATTGACACTTGATTATGTCTGGTTTAAATGTGAAATTACATCCAATGACCAACATTGTATTAAATTGTAAAAATATATTCTAAATATACTTTAAAACCACTCAAATTAATAATTTATCACTATTAATTATTTCGATTAAAAAAGTTGTTTTTAATTATAATTTAGTAATTTTCACTATTCATCAGAATATGAAAGTTATCCGAAAAGTACCAAAATTTCACCTTAGGCTAAATTCGATACTCCAAATCCAAAAATGAAGTTCATTTTGAAAAATAAGATTTACAGAGTTTTAAAAAGTGGTTATTACTATTCATAACGGCTAGTTTTAATAATATTTTAATAGCATATCGTTGTTTAGTGAAACTCGGTATTGCGTATTACACACGCTATCGAGGAAGGTCGTGATTGTGTGTAATGCAAGGCAAGTCAAGGATGCGTGTTGTGCAAGCTCCTTTTGGTGTAGCGTACAACACAAGACTTTAATAAAATTAAAAAGAATATTTTTTTATAAAATCTTGGGCTATTACAAATGGTCTTTGTGGAGAACAATACTTCTCTAGGTAAGATCTATGGTTGGGGTATTACCATCTTAGGTTGAAGATAGAGGATATACCAAAGAATACTTTTCGTACAAGGTACGGTCAGTATGATTTTATAGTAATACCATTAGAACTCACAAATGCTCCAGAAATATTCATGGACATGATGAATAGAGTCTTTTAAGATGGCCACAACAAATGTTTTTAGTCTTTATAGATGATATTCTAATATAATCCAAAATAAAGGAGGAGTATGACGAGTATCTGAGATTTGCACTAAAAACCTTACAAAAGGAGAATATTTAATCCAAGTATAGTAAATATAAGTTTTGGTTAATAGAAGTATCATTATTGGGGAATATTATCACAATCCATGGGATATCAGTAGACCCTTCAAATATCGAATCAATTGAAGGATGGTTGAGGCCAACATATATAATAGATATCTGTATTTTCCTTGGATTATCTGGGTAATATTCTATATTTGTGATAAATTTAACATGATTATCAAACCCTCTAACCAAGATAATTCATAAGGGGGTCAAGTTTATTTGGAATGATAAATGTGAAGATAGCTTAAAGAAGTTGAAAAATAAGCTTGTCACTACACCAGTACTAACACTACCAACAAGTATAGAACTTTTTGTGGTATTTACTGATGCTTCATACAAGATATTGGGTTATTTGATAATGTATAATGATAAAATTATAGCCTATAATTCCTATAAATTTGTTGTTCATGAATATAATTACCCATTCCATGATCTAGAGTTGGTTTTAATGATATTCACATTGGAAATATGATGGCATTATCTCTTTGGGGGTAAGTGTGAAATATATAAGGATCAGAAAATCCTCAAATATATAATCACATATATGGAGATAAATATGCACTAATTAAGGTGTTTAGATATGATCAAGGATAATGAATTCTCAATCCACTACCATTCAGTGAAATAAAATAAAGTGTCAGATTTTCTAAGTATAAAAGATCTAGAAATTCAATCATTGATGAGAATTGAGAAAGATATGATCTTCTTATATTTAAATAATATGGACATAGGAATCCTAAATTAGGGAACATAATCAATCCCTTAAAAAATGATTGATAAAATATATCTTTTATAAAAGATAAAGGTTTCTTAAAGAGATGATGGGGGAATTTAGAGGAAAGTAGAAATTATAATGAAAGAAAAATCATCAGAGTTCAATGTCATTGAAGAATGAGTTGTGAATGTTGGGTCATGACATTATAAACCATAAAATCCTGAGTTAAATAAAATGTTGTTGGATAATGTACATAGCTTAACCTTCTCCATCCATCTAGGAAGTACAAAGACGTGTTGATATCTCTGAGAGAACTATTTGTAGGACAATATGAAGAAGTATATCATGGGTTATACATAAAGATTTCTTGTATGTCATCAAGTGAAAGTAGAATAAAAAAATCAAATGGGATGATGAAACCATTACCCATATCTACATAAAATTGGGAAAACAATGCCATGGAATTTTTCACTAGTCTTATGGAGACATCAAGAATTAATAACGTTATTGGGGTTGTAGTGGATCATCTTACAAATAATTCCAACTTCATTGTGATTTGAGATGACTTATCACTTGATCAACTTGTAAGGATATACATTAGAGAAGAGGTGTGGTATCATTGAACACCACTATCAATTGTATCTGATCGAGACCCAAAATTTACCTCTAAGTTCAAGAAGAGTATCAGCCATGCTCTAAATACTGAGTAAAACTTTAGAATGGATTATCACCCTAAAATTGATGGCCAATCTGGGTGGACTACCCAAAAACTCAATGACATGTTGAGAGCATTCTCAATAGACTTAATATGAGGATTGGTTCAATATATTTCTCTAGACTAGTTCTCATACAAAAACAGTTTCCACCCAAGCATGAAAATGATTCCCAGTGAATCCCTTTATGTGAAGAGGTTCAGAACACCAACATGTTGGGATGAAGTTGGGGATCAAAAATTTATAGGTCTTAAAATGGATGAGGAAATGGTGGAAAAGTTTAATAACATTCAGCATCACATCAAGGCTACTAAGATTAGACAGAAGAGTTTTGTTGAAAATCATCGATAAGAAAAAGAGTTTGATGTTAGAGACATGGTATTCCACAACATATCTCCATAGAATAAAGTCATGATGTTTGGGAGCAATGGAAAACTTTTTCCAGGATACATTTGACCCTTTTAGTTCCTTGGTCACATCAGATCGATAGCCTATTAACTAGCACTCCCACCTAACTTATTTTAGGTACATGGTATATTCTATGTATCCCTCTTGAGGAAGTACATACCAAACCCCTCATGTTTACTCAATCCATAGTTGGTACCATTCTATAATAATCCCTCATATGAGGACCAGTTACTAAAGATCTTGCATCGTAGAGACAAAGTTCTACAGAATAAAAAAATGAACCTTTTTAAAGTGTTGTGGAGAAACCAAACGTTTGAAGAAGAAAATTGATAATTGGAGGAGGTTATGAAATATAGTTACCCTAATTTATTTTAGTGTGTGAAATAAAAATGTTGGGGGAGAAATTTTTTAAGGGGGGAATATTGTAATGATCCAAACTATTATAAATAAAATTCCCCTTGTGAATTAATTAAATGTCTTATTAAGTATTATCTTTATAAAAAACACATGCACTTATATAGTTTTATTATATCCTAATAGATTTAAGAGACCATTAAGTATCATAACAGTCGATAATATATTCATCAAATAGTGATCATATGATTAGTATAAATATACGGTTTTAGCAAATCTAATTGACATGGAAAAAGGAAGTGATGACCTCAACCAGTAGGATCATACCCTATGAAGCCCCTTTATCAGTGCTTCTAAGGGGGTATCTTAATTAGGATTTTACCTTGATCAATCCCGTGTTGAGATAAAATAAATTAATCATGATAAAAAAATTTATGGTAGAAGTTCAAGATCATCGATATCATAACCCAAACCATGTATGTTTAACCACCCCATGAAATTCTCACAATCACACACCTTACTTATAGGGAGTTCTCTAGTGTATTTATGGGATATGTATCGATTCCTTAGTAATATGAATATGTATATTTTATATAATAATGAAGAATATTTTAAATTTATTAAGGTTACTTTATAAAAAAATTATTTTTATACAATAAAATAAAAATTATATTTTTGGGTAATATTCAAATTCAATTATGGAATTTATTTTCATGAGTTAATTTTTTTTAATAACTAATATTATAATAAAACAATATTATTAAATAATTTTTATTAAATATAAATAATCATATAAATTTTATTAAGTTGAATGTAATTTTTATAAGGGCTCGAAAACTATTATGGTCAAAAAACCCAACCTTTCTCAATAAATATCGATTATTATCATAAAAAGTGATAATTAACATATTTAGAAAAATATTTTGATACAATGGATATTATTTTTGGATTCATAAAATCAATATTATCCAATGTTGAATTATTTATAATTTTTTGATATACTAGAATTTTTGGGGAAAAATTAAATATCGTATAAGTATACATGTGTGTGTTATGGTATCATAATGACTCAAAGGTGATATAATAAATAATATAAATGGTAAACATGTCCAAATATATGTTTTACCTTTAAAGTAATGTGATTTTATTTTATTATATTAATTTTATATATCCTTTTTGAATCCTATAATACTTATAATATATTTTAAGGTTTTAAAATAATTTATTTAAGAGGATGACTCACCTCTACATCACCAAGGATATTATTTTATTAATTTAGTCCCTTGAACATATAAAATAATTAAAAACAACCCGATTTGATCGAAAACTTGGTAAGTTTTTTGGTTTTGGTAATTTTATTATATAGAGTCTAAAACCTCAGTTTGAGAAATAATAAATAATTACCCTCTCTTTTTTTAACGACCCATAATTTCCATACATTGATATTACATAAAAATTGATAAGTATTAATTAAAAATAATAAAAAATACAAAATAGGACCATATATGTATAGTGTCTTTTGAAACATGGAAACATAAAAAAATGGTTCATAATATGTCTTCATTGTCTCCCACTTATTTCGTCATAACTAGATCCTTTTTGACATATCTTATTTAATACCCTTCTTCATGACCTGGGGAAAAGAAACATATGAAATGGTGATATTAAATTCTAATTAAGGGTAAATAAGATATATATCAATCATATCATAATCATAAAACATAATAACATAACATTTTAAAATCTTATCCTTCATATGAAATATGGTCTTTCTATGCCATGGTATAAATCATAAATGTCCATAAGAATCAATGAACTTAATCAAAAAAGTCATAAAATAAGATATGAAATTTTATTAAATACAAATAAGAATAGAAAATAATTTAATATTATTTAAAGATCATTTTCAAGACCATAATAGTAGACAAAGGTCATTACTGAACCGAGTTCACTCCTTGTTTCATCCTTGTACTGCTAAACCAAGATCATTTTTTATTCAATCCCAGTTTATCTCATTAGATATAAATATTTAACAAATTAATTGGAGGGATATATAGTTATCATACATCTCATAATGAACTCATTCTTATGTGTGCCAAAATAACATAAAGCATTCATCATTACCCAAGGAATAAAATTGGTTTCTTTAAACATCATTCCACTATAACATAATCCATGTAAAAAATGGTTTTATTAAATATAATTCCATAATAAACATAAAAACCATATTAACAATAAATATATTATACTTGAAAGATAAACCTATTATGTAATTCCATCTTATATGGAAAATAATTTTGATATAACACTTGAAATTAATTCTTGAGGAAAATATCATTTCTTCCTCACAAATGTTTTCTTTTCTAAAAATTTTGTGGAATTTTAAAAGAAAATAATTTATTTGAAAATAAACTTTAAATTTTGAAAAATTATATTCATAGAAATAAGGAGTTATAAAAATGAAAAAAAATCCATTCATTCCATGTAAGTTAAAACAAATATTCTCCTCGTACTTTTTTAGGAAAAGTCAAAAAGTACCTCGTTTGGAAAATGACAAAAGATTTGTTTCATGACATTTAATAAAAATTTACCAAAGGGTAAAATTTAATCTAAAAAAATTTATAATAATAGAAATTATATTTTGGAATACATAATTAGGAAACATATACATGGATGATAAATATAACATAGTAAATACTTACGTATAAACAATCTCAAATGATATTGAGATTGAGAAATTATCCCTTAACACCAGTCTAATTTCCATTCTATATAGACGAACCTAATGTATAATGATTTAAATAATTCCATTGAATTATTTCAGAATCATAGTAATTTTTATTATTTCATATATGGTCATATTATCATCCATTTGTTAGTAACATTATTACTCGTCCATCTGGTGTTGACATCCTTATTTTCTTAAGCATGTTTTGTCAGATAAGTTCTTATTCCTCTTATTAGGTTATAGTTATATAATTTACAGAATAATTTTATTTTATTTGAAATCATATTTATTCATTCCATTAATTTATATAATCATTATTTAATGAATATCATGTAGAATGAATTACATCGCATCATGCAGAGGGTAACTCGTACCTACACACAAGCGATGATATTATTCTCGTAATTGATGAATGATATTGAAGTGGATGGTTTATAATATTTCAGAATAAATATAATGTTATAATAATCATATATAGTTATTATTTTCATCATTATACCCATCCATGTAAGATAGTGGTGAAAAATATTTTACACCACGGTGTGGAGACGGTCAGTTGTATGTACGCACACATGGTGATTTCATTTTTTGTAGGATTGATAAAAGATGGAATATGGTTGTTTAATAATCATAATAACATCTCAGTATATAATTTATACTGGATTTATTATTTTATAATGAAATGAATCATGAATAGTAAGTATAAGAAGAAAAAAATTTGAAATAATCGGTAGAGGAGATTACCTTTTCTTTGAAGTGCTCCTTCTAAATCTCCTCTTAAAGCACTAGAGTATTTCTTTAAAGAAGACCAGAACCAAAATAATGTTACTAGAAAATTTTATAAATGTAATTTTTAGGGTATGTATGAACTTAAAGTCTAAAATTGAAGTGAACTGGTGGGGGAGGAGGTTCCCATTCGTAATTGAGGTGAGGGGTATTTTTGGGATCACCAAAAATATTAATTTATAATAAAATAAATCCCCATACAAAAACCTCCAAAATGTCCCAATTTCTAAAATGAGAAGATATAGGGTTTTAATATCATCAAAAATAAAATTTTAAACAAGTTTTTACATCAATTTAAACATTATCATTTTAATTAACACTTAGTTATTCTATTTAATTTTTAACTAGGGTAACAAATATTTCAATATTAAAAAGCTGTGATATTTTCTAATTTTATGTCAATTAGAACATAAATAAATATCTTAAAACATTTAGATCATGTAATAATTTTTATATCTTTTTAAAAATGTTTTATTATTTCTAAATAATTTAATAAAACATTATTTTTATAAATAATCAATAGTATCAATTTTTAAACTATTCAATTCATTGATTTTTAAAAATATTAATATAACAAGTTAACTTCAAAAAAAACTACTTAATTAAATTTATAGTATGTCAATTTCATCTGGAAAATTAATTGGACATATTAATTAGACAAAATTATATTTAGTTTAATATTTTTAATAACATTTATTTGATATTTCCCTTAATAAAATATCTACAAAAATAGTTTGGTGTAATCATTTAATATTCTTATTTTTGAATAAAAAATAAAAATAAAATACAATGAAAAAGATAAATCCTCTAGATATCCTAATTATAATTATAATCTGATATATATTCTATAAAATCTTACATTAAAAAAATATATTAGTTAAAAAAAGAATATAACAACTTTAACGTCACTTTAAATAAAATGTTATAAGTGTCATAATCTATTCTATAAGGCTCCAAATTGTAAATAACTCAACCTTTGTATTATTATGGTTGATATATACTCGAAAAATAATATTTTTTCATGTGTTTGGTTCTTTTAAAAATTATTATCACTTTGTTAAAAATTATTATATTGATTCCTCATCAATTAAATAATTTTTGCATCCTTAAAGTATTAGTCTTTAATGTAATTATTTATTTCCTAAAATTATAAAATAAATTATCTTGATAAATTAAAATATTTTAGATTTAAAATTTTTATTTATAATGTAATTTATCTCTTGTATAACCTTATTTTAAAAATGATATAGTTATTAAAATTTTAGTAAGATATATTTAATTTTTCTTTAAATAAAATAAATTAAATGTCTTAATCTCATCTAAGTGGCTTCCAAAGGACACCATTTCTACCCAATGATGATTTAGGTCCAAAACATCATCCAATGATATTAATACAAGTTTTAGTTTAATTTTAATATATTATTTTTACACATAATTACTCGATTTACCCTTTTACCATATTAATAGAAATTACCAAAGTAACTATTCATAATTCCTAAAAAAAAAATTTACATAATATAGAAATACTAATTCCAACTATGGAATACATTTTTCAAAATTAAGACCACAAAATTTGTATTAATTAATTTAAAATTTATCCTCTTTTCTGAAAGATAAAACATGTTTTAAAGGTTAAAACGTTGTAAAATATTGAAATGTTTTTGCATCCAAATTCAATGTAAAATTAATGCTAATGATGTAGATTATATTAATGGATAAAAATATATTCTATTTATTATTTAAAATTATTCAATATTACAATTCAACCATATAAATTATTTTGATTAAAAAAAATTCAATTAAAATTTAGTGTATTATTCACTATTCATCAAAACATGAAAGTTATAAGAAAAATATCCAAAATTAATCTAAAGTAAATTTTTATATCCTGATTCCAAATAATAGTTTTATTTTTTCATATAAAAAAAATTAATGTGTCAAATTTTTACTTTAAAAATGGTTCTCCATAAAAGGTGGTAAAATTACCCTTTTGAAAAATTGAAGTTTTTATACGTCAAATAGGGTTTATTAAAACCCATTCACAAAAATATATATTGGATGAATATAAAAAATATTTCATTAAATATATGAAAAATACATCCCATAAATTTCATTTACTAATTTTACATAACTTAACAAAAATACAAATATATAATTGATTTATATTTTTCATTCATAATACATTTTCGTAAGTTAGTTATATTTTATCCCGGTAACCTAACGGCTAGGTTAAAATGGTCATTTTATACTAATGGAATCTTGAAGTTCATTTAAACTCGTGATTTATTGAATTTAAATCTATCTAAGAAACAAATTTATTTAAAGAAACTATTTCATAAAACCATCCAGGTGTTACATTCTACCCCCTTAAACAGAATTTTTCCCTTAAATTTCATTATTTAGAAACAAATATATGTGGGTACTTCTGCCTCATCGAATCCTCAAGTTCCCATATAGATTACTCAAATTAGTGGTTCCTCCATAAAACATTATCCAATTAAGTGGTATTGTTTCGTTGAACTATTTCATTGTGATCCATATTCTTTGTTGGTTGTTCTTCATAAGAAAGATCTTGTTCCAACGATACAACTTCTGATTTTAGTACATATGAAGAACCACGTAAGTAATTTCTCATGAGAGATAAATGGAATACATCATGAACTTGATATTGATTTTCTGTAATCTCTAATCATTAAACTACCCTCCCAACATGATCCATAATTTCAAAAGGATCAATATACATAAGGCTCAGCTTTCCCTTATTTCCAAATCTCACTACTCTCTTCTAGGTAGATATTCGTAAAAGCACCTTATCACCCACTTCAAACTCTAGTCCTTTTCTTCTATTGTCTGCATGAATGTTTTTTTGACATTGAGCTGATCTAATATATTTTTGAATAGATCTGACCTTTTCTTCAATTTCATAAACCAGATCAAGTCCTAATATCTTTCTTTCCCTAACTTCAACCCATCACGTTGGAGTTAGGAACTTCTTTCTCTATAGGGCTTCATAAGAATCCAACTGAATACTGGAGTGAAATATATTTTTATTAGAAACTTTAACCAAACATAGGTTTTGATCCCAACCACCTTTCAAATCCATATAGAAATCTCTCAACATGTCTTCAAGAGTTGTAATTTTTCTCTCCGACTGACCTTCTGTATGAGGATGATAAGCAGTGATGAAACTTAACTATGTATCCATAGACTACTGAATACTTCTCTAGAAATTCAAGGTAAGCCTCAGATACTGATTAGGTTTAATGTAAAGTGGTACTCCATGCATTCTTACCAGTTCCTTTACAAATATCATGGCAATCTGATTAAGAGATAAATCCTCTTGGATAGCAATGAAGTGTGCAGACTTCATAAGGTGAGCAACTATAACCCATATAGAATAATGGCCTTTTGATGTTTTTTGAAGTCTGATTACAAAGTCCATAGTGATGTTTTCCCATTTCTATTCTCGTATGGGTAATGGTTTTAACAACCCCTTAGACTTCTGTCTCTTATCCTCAACTTGATGAGAAACCAAGAATTGAGATACATATTCAGCAACGTCTCTTTTCATTCCATCCCACCATAAATACTCTTTCAGGTATCTATACATCTTTTTTTCTTCTAGTATGAATATATAATGAACAACTATGAGCCTCATGAAATAGCTCCTTTAATTGTAGTATGGGATGAATATAAACCCCATTCTTGGACCTTGTTATTCCATCACAATCAAGGTTGAATTTAGAACCATTTTTCACCTTCTTCTGTAGCTCTATATCTTCCTTATACGCCTCCTTAATTATTACTTATATAGATGGTTGAAAATTAATTTGAGAAAGATAATATTTCTCCCCTTCCATTAAAATTTCAATATCTATATTTTGAAAATTTATAAATATTAGATCTTTTTTATCCTCATCATGGATAGGATATTATGGTCCATTCTACTCAAAGTATCTTCCACCTTGTTCTCTTTCCCAGGGTGGTAATGTGTTGAGATATTATAATCTTTAATCAACTCCAACCATCTTATTTGAAGCATATTCATTTCCTTCGGTGTGAAAATATACTTTAAACTTTTATGATTAGTATAAATATCATGCCTTTCACCATAAATATAATGCCTCTATCTCTTTAGTGAAAATATTACCATATCTAACTCTAAATCATGAGTTGGGTAATTTTTCTCATGGATTTTTAATTTTTACACGGCATAAGCTATCACTATATAATTTTTTATTAGAACACAACCCATCCCCTTCATGGATGCATCACTATAAATCACAAACCTTTCTCTACTATAGGGTAGTGTGTGCACAGTTGCAATGGATAACCTTATTTTTAGCACTTTGAAATTCTCTTCACATTCCTCTATCCACATGAACTTATCACCTTTCTGATTCAACATGGTGAGTGTATTAGATTATTTAGAAAAATATTTCACAAAAAATCAATAATATCCAACCAAACCAAGAGAATATCAGATCTTAGTTACCATTTTTGTTCTTAGCCAACTTTGAAAAACATATGTATTAATGGATCCATAGATATCCCCACTCTTGAGATTATGTAACCCAAAAATGAAACTTTCTTAAGCCATAATTCACACATGGTAAATTTATCAGAAAAAAATCTTCTTTACCAGGGTCTTCAGTACAATTATCAATTGATATTTATGTTCTTCCTTGCTCTTCAAATAGACAAGAATATCGCCTATAAAGACTACCACAAACCAATCAAGATAGTCTCTAATGTCTCTATTTATTAAATCCATGAATATAGAGAGAAAATTATTAAGACCAAAAGGATTCACTATAAATTCATAGTGTCCATATCTTGTACAAAATTTCATCTTTGGTATATCCTCCTTTTTGACCCATAATTTATGATATCCTAAACTAAGATCACTCTTGAAAAAGTATTGATCTCTGTGTAGTTGGTCAAATAAGTCATCAATGCAGGGAATGTGATGTTTTTTCTTGATAGTGATCTTGTTAAGTTTTTGAAAATCAATGGAGGGTTTCATTGATCCATCTTTCTTCTTAACAAATAGAACAGGTGCACCCCAAGGTTATGCACTAAGGCATAGGAATCCCTTGTCAAGAATATATTGGAGTTTCTTCTTCAATTAATGTAACTCAATTGGGTCTATTATATTTGTTTTCTTTGAAATAGGAATAACACTCAGAATGATTACTATTGAAAAATCGATCTCACGATTCAGTGGAAGACCTAGCAATTCTTCCCGAAAGACATCATCAAACTTCCTTACAATGGGTGTATTCATAATTTTGAGTTTTTCCTAAACCATTTGAGATAGATAACCTTCATTTATAGGAATCATGACCCATAATATAGAAGAAATCTCTACTAGAAGGTCATATTCATCCTTACATCGATAGATGATCATATATTGATCCCGAATATAAAATGTGACTTCTCTTCCTTGGTAATTGATATGAGTTCGATATAGAGAAAGTAAATCCATGACAAGAATCTCATCAAATTCCAATATATCAAGGATCAAAATATTTACAAGAAGAACTTTTTTTTCAAGCTTCAACTAGAGAAGAATTATAAACTTTTGATGTGACCTTTGTTCCATTATGAATTTTCACAGATAACTCAACATCTAATTGTTGAGGTAATACAGCAATATCCTTTAAACATTCTTCATAAATAAAAGAGTGTGGGTCCAGAATCAAATTAAACATTTTATACTTTATAGTGGGTGGTAGGTGTACTTTTCACCACTTCATTATCATACTCCACATCACTAATAGTGATCACATTTAACATGCCTTTGTCTTTAGCCTTAGGAATTTGATAACGTTAATCATCACCAATAACCCTTATATTAGGGCATTGATTGGCATAATCCCCCAGTTCCTTGCACTTGTAACATTGAAGTTTAGGAGGTTAATTTTGTTTATCCATTTCTTTATTTGGATCATTATACATATTTTTTACATAACATTGTTATTCAAATTCCCGATGACCTTTTTTCACACTTAAAACATTTTCTAGTCCCTTTAAAAAACTTTCCTCCATGTTTCTTTACAAACTTTGATCATAAGTGGAAAATCATCTTCTTTTTAATATGGTCTTTAGATTTACATTGAATTCCATTTTTCTCTTCTTATCAAACCCATAAGACGGATGGGTTAATTCAATCTTCATCTCAACCATAAGAAAGCACCAAAAAAATTTCATGTAGCAATCAAAGTCCCTTATGGTTAATGCCCTTCGGAGACATGGTTTTAATCTACTAAAGAATCGATAAATTTTACTCTTAGGTTGGATAATAATTCCAAAAAACTACCTTGAAAGTATTGTTAAATTTTCTTCATAGGTACCAATAGATTCATCATCATTTTTCTTAAGCACAAGTAACTCCTTCTCCATATTTTTTTAAAGAATATGAGAAAATTAATTATTGAAAAATATGTTTTTGAACTCATCCCATTCCATGGATTAAATTTCATCTTCTTTCCTAATATTCTTGATTAGGTTCCACCATTGATCCGATTCACCTTCCAAATGATAGACTACTAAAATGACATTATCAAGTTCTTAACATTAGTGAACTGAAAATATCTTTTTAGTGGTTCTGATACATTGTTGAAACACTAATTGATCAGAATACCTACTAAAAGAAGGTGGATTATGCATCATGAAAGAGTCCATACAATGTTGTTCCATCCTTTGTGTTTTTGGAATTCCTTAATGATTCATATCTTGAGATCATTTTGTGAGCATATCAATAAGGTTTTTCATTCCATCTCCAATAACAATCGGTTGATCAGGAGGACAATCATTACATTTCCCATCGCATGTTGTATTAACGTTGTACCTATGGTTACCATCCATTGACTAAAACCAAGAATCATAATGTGAGAAACACTAATCATAATTGGAAAACCAAATAATAATGAATAAAATTAAAATTTAGGAAATATTAGCTTTTATCCTAGGTTATTCATAATCATTTCTAAAACACTATGATTATAACCTATATGTTGAAATTTTCTTTGGGTTCTTACTAACGTTTTATCATCCTAGATTTCAAAGGATAACTATACTTTTCCTCAGATACCAACTATAATGACTCATACTTTACATCAATTGATATTACTTCAAAATTAAAGAATATTCATTAAAAATATGACAAATCAATTACAGGACCATATAGGTATAGTGCATTTAGAAATTGGGAAACTTAAACATCAGGTTCGTATGAAATATTCATTATCACCCACTTATTTTTTCATAACTAGAACCCTTTTGGACATATCTTATTTAATACCCTTCTTCATCACCTATGGAAAAGAAACATATGAAAGGGTGAGATAAAATTCTCATTAAGGTTAAATAAGGGAAATGTCAATAAAATCATAATCATATGACATAAAAACATAACATTTGAAAATATTATCCTACATATGAATGATCATGATATTATTCCATGGGGTAAATTATAAAAGTTCATAAGAATTAATGAATTTAATCCCAAAAGTCATAAAATAAGACATGAAATTTGTTTCCTTATACATAAGCATAGAAAATTATTTCATCTTAGTAAAGTATCATTCTAAGAAAATTATAGTAGACAAAGTCTATTACTAAACCAAGTTCACTCCTCCTTTCAGCCCTGTACTACTGAGCCGAGATCATTTCCTATTCCGTCCATGTCTATATCATGAGATTTAAATCATTACCTAATGAATTAGAGGGAGATATACATCCCACCCATATCATAATTAAATCATTATTTTTTGTTCCTCAACAATATAAATCATTCATCATAACCCAAGGAATAAAATGGGTTTCATTAAACATCATTCCTCCATAACATAATCCACGTAAAAAAATTAATTTCATAAATATAATCCTATCACAAAAACAATCAAACCATAGGAACAATAAAGATATTATACTTAAAACATAACCCTATTAAATAATTCCATCTTAGATGGAAAATAATTTTTATATAACACTTGAAATTAATTCTTGAAGGAAATATCCTTTCGTCTTCAAATACATTTTCTTTTCTCAAAATTCCATGAAATTTTATAAGAAAATAATGTATTTGAAAATAAAAATGAAATAATGTAAATTAATATTTATGGAAATAAGGCATTATGAAAACGTAAAAATCCATTCATACTGTATAAGTTAAAAAAACATTTTCCTCATACTATTTCTAGAAAAGTCTAAAAGTTCCACGTATTGAAAATGATAAAAGGTTCCTTTCATACCATTTAATAACAATTAAAAATGTGTAAAATTGAATATAAAAATTTTTAGAAGAATTTAAATAATATTTTGGAATACATAATTAAGAAACATGTACATGGATGATAAATATATCCGAGTAAATATTTATGTATAAACAATAATGAATATTAATGAGATTGAAAAATTATCCCTTATCTTAGGACTAATTTCATTTGTAGGTATCCAAAACTAATGTATAATTATTTAAATAATTTCACTGAATTATTTCATAATAATATTAATTTTTATGATATAATATATTATCATATTAACATCTGTTTGTTAGTAACATTATGACTCATCCATTGGGTGTTAACTTCTTTTTTTTCTTACACATGTTTTGTTGGATAAGTTCTTATTCTTATATTAGGTTACAGTTACATAATTTAAAGAATTTTATTAGTATAATATATATCATATTGATTCATTTCATTCAATTATATGATCATTCTTTAAGGAACATCATATAGAATTAATCGCATCGCATCGTGGAGATGGTAGGATGTACACATGCACAAGCAACGATATCATTCCCTTAATTGTTGATTAGTATTAAATTGGATGGTGTATAATATTTCAGAATCAATATAATGTTATAATATTCATATATTATTATAATTTTCATCATTATACTAATCCAAGTATGTTGGTGGTGAAAAACATATTACACCACGGTGTGGAGACGGTAAGTCGTATGTATGTACGCGTTGTGATTTCATTTTTCATAGGATGGATAGAATATGGAATATGGATATTTAAATATCATAATAACATCTAATTATAAAATTGATACTGTATTTTTTTACTTTTTGATGAAAACAATTTTGAAGAGGACGCCGAAGAAAAATAAGTTTGAAATAATTAGTAGAGTAGATTACCTTTTCTTCGATGTGCTCCTTCTAAATCTCCTCTTAAAGCACTAAATTCATCCTTTAAAGAAGAAACAAACCTATAAAATGTTACTAAGAAATTTTATAAAAGAATTTTTTAGGTAATGACCATGTTTTAAGGTTCAATGTGAAGTTAATAGGTGAGGGAGTAGGTGACATTTTATAATTGAGGTGAGGGTCACTTTTGGGATATCACAAAATATTAATTTATAATAAAATCAGACCTCATCCAAAAACCTCTAAAATTTATCAATTTAAATATAAGATGATATAGGGTTGTAATATCATCGACCAAAAATTTTACACATTTTTTTCTATCAATTTAAACCATGTCATTTTAATTAACACTTAGTTATTCTATTTAATTTTCTACTAGGGTAACAAATATTTCAATATTAAAATGGTTAAATATTTACTTATTTGATTTCAATTGTACCATATATAAATTCCCTAAAACATTAGATCATATAATAATTATTATATATTTTTTAAAATGTTTTATTATTTTTAAATAATTTAATAAAACATTAGTTTGATAAACAATAAGTAGTGTTAATTTTAACACTATTCAATTCATTAATTTTTAAAAATATTACGATAACAAGTTAAATTCAAAAAAACTATCTCATTATATTTCTAAAAGTTCAAGGTCATCTAGAAATTTTTTTGTACATATTAGTTTTCCCAAATTATATTTAGTTTAATATTTTTAATAACATTTATTTGATATTTCCCTTAATAAAATAACTATTACAACGGTTTTGTGTAATTAGTTAATATATTAATTTGTTGAATAAAATTTATAAAAAATATAATGAATAATATAATTCCACTATATTTTAGAAGAATAATTATAATTTATTATATCTTCTATAAAATCCTACATTAAAAATGTTATATTTAATATAACATGAATGTGAAAACTTTAACATCACTTTATAAAAAATATTATAAGTGTCATAATCTCTTCTATAAAGCTCCAAATGGTCAATAACTCGACTCTTGGATAGTTATGGTCGTGATACACTTGACCAAAAATATTTTTTCATGTTTTTTGGGTCTTTTAATGGTTATTATCATTTTAATAGTAACTATTTTAATGATTTCTTATTAATTAAATAATTTCTTCATCACTAAAGTATAAGTCTTTAAAATAATTATTTATTTCCTAAAAATTAAAAATAGATTATCCTGATAAATAAAAATATTTTAGATTTAAAAATTTTCATTTTTTTAATAAAATTTATCTTCTGTAGAACCTTATTTTTAAAATGATATAGTTATTAAAATTTGAGTAAGAAATATTTAATTTTTCTATAAATAAAAAATATTAAATGTCATAATCTCATCCAAGTGTCTTCCAAAGGATATAATTTCAAAAAAAAGAATGATTTATGTTGAAAAAAACTCATCCAATGATATTAATACAAGTATTAGGGTAACTTAATAATATTATTTTTACTCTTAATTGGATGATTTTTCCTTTTACCGTATTAATTAAAATTACAGAAGTTATTATTCATAATGCCCAAAAATAAAATTAATCTATTTAAATAATTTGGAATTACTGATTACAAATATGGAATCTATTTTTAAAAATTCAAATCATTTAATTTTTAGTAATTAATTTAAAATTAATCTTGTGGTTAGAAAGCGGGAACGATTTTTAAAGGTTAGAACATTGAAAAAGATTGAAATGTTTTTACAACTAAATTCAATGTAAAATTAATGATAATTACATAAATTATATTGAATGATAAAAATATATTATATTTATACTTTAAAACTATTTGATATTATAATTTTACCATATAAATTATTTTGATGTAAAAAGTTTTTTTCAAATAAACTTTAGTGTATTATACTATTCATCAAAACATGAAAGTTATCAGAAAAATATAAAAAATTAATCCATAATACAAATATATATTGGATGAATAAAAATATATTTTATTAATTTTATAACAAATATATTTCATTAATCTTATTTAATAATTGTAAATAAATTAACAATAATACAAATATATAATTGATTTATATTTTTTATTCACAATACATTTTCATAAATTTGTTATACTTACTCCCACTAACCTAACATCTAGGTTAAAATGGTAATTTTAAAATGAGGGTGTTTCATTGTTTGTTTAAAATCATGATTTCACGCAATGTAATCTATTGAGGAATTAAAATTATTTACTGAAAAAATTTCATAAAAACATGTGGGTGTTACACTTTTCCTATATAAACCCACCGAAGATCCAATTACTAGTCACTAAAATTAATTAGAATATATAATTATTCTTTACTTACCTCTATAAATTCCTCTAAAAGTTCCATTATACTCTTTAGAATATCCTCCAAATCTTTTGGATTCATACTCTCATGGTAACAGATCTTCTCTTTCTCCTCTTTATTCAAGTTTATTCATTATCGTGTGTATTTTATTTTAAATTCCTAATGTTGGGATATGTTTTTAAATGTCCCTATTACTTTAAATTTAATTTAAAAATGATTATATACCCCTTTATATATCATAAACCCATTTTTTGAATCTTTAAGTGACACAATTATGCTACCGAAATTTCACTGCGATTTTCTGTGCCAAAACAATTACATAGTGAATACCCCTACCCATTTCATATCAACCGTTTTAAACTTTATGCACTTATAATTATTTATTAGGGACTTACATGTATTATTTTTACACTCCTTCATCATGTAATAAAATAAGATGATGAATGAATCCATGATTAATAATCATTGTGGAACACCTAATCATGAGAATGAAATGAAGGTGATAGGTGTGTTTGGAATTTAATAGAGCTCAAATGCTTTGGGTAATGTTTTTTAACATGAGATATAATTTTGGGATAGGGAGTAAACCTTATTCATTATTGGGAATTTTTTCATCATGATGTCTTTTAATTTACCCTTGACCTATGTTTATGATGTAGTGTTTTAAGATGTTACCAAATTTATCATGTTTCCCTTATGTTATCATGTTATACCATGCTTTATTCTTAATTTTTATGATTATCACTCATTTTATCCCCCATTGATATGTTTATTGTCTAACATGTATTAATTTCATCATGTTATGCCATGTTTAGTCCCTTTCTGGGATTTATATCTCTTCCATTTTTTATGTATGCCCCCAGGTTATACCATGAAACATTAAGTACAAAGAAAAATATAAAGATGTTAAGGAATTTTTAATTAAATATGTTGTTTTATCCCATTTTATGTTGTTATATAATGTACCTAATTCCGAAAGACGCTATACTACTCGATCTTTTGAGTTGTATTAAGGGTAATCCAATATAATAAATCACGAATTAATGTGAAATAAAGAAAAATGTTGTCGTACTATTAATAAATTAAATTTATTTAAAGATAAATATATTATAAAATCAAATGGTTTTATAATTGAGATTTTTATAATTTTCAAGATACAAGTTGAAGAAGAGTTGTGACTCTTCTCCAGGAAATTGTGATCTAATATTAGCATAGAATATACTTGTAAAGCATCTGAAAGATATGTAGGAAAAAATGGAATTAATAATAATTTAATAACACCACATACTCCCTAATATAATGGTGTTGTAGATAGGAATAAAAAAATATTGATATGGGTATAAATATTTTAGTTAAACATAAAATCAAAAGAAATTTTTTGAGAGAAGTTATTTAGACTGTTGCACACATTAAAACTGATGTATTTTGATACCTGAGACACATTCTACTCTTTATAATATATTGTTCAAGAAGAATAAAACTTTCAATTAAGTCATATTATTTAGAATTTCATGCTTCATAAAGATGAAAAAAACAATTAAAAAATGTTTGGGTTGAAATTTGATGAAGGGATATTTATGGGGTACTTATCTAGCAGAAATCAGTAAATGTGCTGGAATAAAAGACTATAAAATCTTGTAAAATTTTTTAATGTTAAATATGTAAAAATAAGTTTAAACATTATATATATCATGATGATTGTGTTTAAGAAGCATAGGATACTAGTGAGTATAATTTTGAACAATACTGTATAAAACAATAATAATTTAGTAAAAACATTGTTGATATTGATTTTATTCATACTTTTAAGGATGAGGTTGTTATAAATAAGGGTGTAAGACATAAAAGGTTTCAAAAACATGTTTATACGAAGAATATAATGGGAAACTAATAAAAACCAATGAAAAAAAGAATAATAATAAAAATGAAAACCAAACATTTCTTATATACCATGTTAAACCAATAATAGTGGCGAAATCCATTAAGCATTAAGAGTGGGTACATGAAATGCATGATGAGTTCAATAAAATTGAAAATAAATACACCTGGGAGTTAATCCCATGGTCCAAAGACAAAAATATTATTGGAACAAAATGGTTATTTAGAAATATATTGAATAAGAAACGTGAATTAATAATAAAAAATTATATCCTGAAATGAAAAGGATATACACAAATGGAAGTCATAGACTTTGAATAAACCAATGCTCTAGTAGTAATTTGTGAAAGTTTCCAGATGTTTTTTTAGTGGTTTCACACAATAATGATCTATTTTATAAGATCGATTTGAAATATCCTTTTATGAATGGTGATATTGAAGAAGAACTATTTATTGAGAAACCATATGGTTTTATTATACATATTTATGGAAGCATGTCAGATAGATTTAAAAAGGAATTGAATGGTTTAAAAAAAGATCCTAGATATTGATACTCAAAACATGATAGATTCCAAATTAAAAGGTTCTTTTTAAAAGGTAATATTGAAAAAAAATTATAAAATAGAGTTTTCCATTGGTAAATTTCTTTTTATAGTGTATACTGATAATATAATGTTTTTTAGAGACCATGAGTAACTTTATGATGAATTTTTTAAGAAAATGAAATATTAGTATGATATTTCTATTATAGGTTAAAATAATTACATTCTGGGAATACATGTTGAGAATAAAAAATATTTTTTTCATAATAAAAATATTTCATGGAGTTACTAAAAATGTTTAGCATGTAGTAATCAATAGTTTTTTCAAAACTAATTTACATTGTAATAAAACTACACTGTTAGACTCCTCATGTTTTAATCATGTTTTAATGTTCAAAAATAATGTTAAACCTATATAATCTATCTCAAATCATCTCAAATCATCTGTAGAGATGTTTGGTTTTTTATGCTTTAAATAAACTATCAGAAGATACTAATTCCTATAAATCATGTTTGATTGTTGTAAAGTATATTTCATTTATTTCTATAATGTTTTCTTACATGAATGACTAATTCTAATTCATTCTATGAACATTACTACTTAATACTATTTACAGATATTTGGTTATGTATGATAAAGTGTATGTCTTCTTCCAGTTCTGGTTTTTGGCATTAACCAAGACATAGTGACCTAGACATCGTGACCATGACCCCATGACCCAAACAACATGACCCAGACACCGTGACCTAGACACCCTGACCTAGACATTGTGACCCAAACACCATGACCCAGACACTGTGATGCAGACACCATAACCAGTTTTAGATCTCATGAAGTCTGTGACACTGGTTCCTTACAACCATCACCAAGACACTGTTTAGATTTTGGAAAAGGACCAAACACTCTGATTCTAAAACCAAATATGTGCTACTGGTTCTTGATCTCAATGAAACTGTGGAATCCTGACTGTCTCACCACTAAAATTCAAAAAATGAGACACCATTTTCATATGACACCATTTCTAAGTGATATTGTTTCAATAAAAACTATGACATTATTCATTAATATATTTTTTCATTTTCAATTTAATTTCTAACCATCATATTTGAGTCATTTATAGGCACTGAAATCGTTAATGTTTCTTTGTAGACATGTCACCTGACAGTACGAGGTACGAGTTATAGAATACATACATCATGTCAACTCTAACAAATGCACTCTGTTACAAAAAGGAAAGTGTAGCACTCGAACAAGTTGTAGAAGAGCAAGCGTTTAAAAAGAGAACTCATAGATGGAACAAGATACCACTGTAGAACAAATGAAGCACTCTCGATTCCTAAAATATGGACTACCATAGATCATAGACAATAACATCTTTTTAGTACCAACTCTATGAATAACATGAGTAACATATCTTACACCATCGAACTAGAAACTAGAGCACCCGACTTTCAATACTCTGTTTTTTACAAGAGGACATAACACTTGCATCTGCTTCATCCTACAAGTTTAGAGATTCATAGAATATCACTCTAAGCACTTCTTACTCATTCTCATCATCGTTTCTCTGTTTTTTACTATCTTTATCTTTCAAGCAGTGTGTGTGTGTGTGTTTTTGTATTAAAACACACACTTTTCCAGTATTAAATTGAAGGATACAAGATATCATTCCTATCATATATTCTTACATCTGTTTACTCCAACAGAAACCTGTGGAATGTGTCCTTGTGTAACCTAGTATTTTATACCCACGAAAAATAGTGTAAGAGGTCATGTGACCTGCACAGTCTTGTGCACTATTTTTCACCATAATCCAGGGTGTGGATCAAGTTTTATAATATAAACTTCTTGGTTGCAGGTGATCACCAAGTTAGGTGGATTATGTTTCGGCTTGAGACCGAACCACTTGTTTTATCTGGTATGCATTTTCATTTAGTTTTTATATACTTTATATTATATTTTAGGAAACTAAATTTTTACTTTAATAGTTAGTTTAGAAAGTTTTTATATATTTTTTGAACTAGTAGGTTAGTTTCAAAAGTTATATTAATCTCTAGATTAGTATAGATGAGAACTAATCAATCTTCTTAGAAATTAATTTAACATTCATGACTTTTATAATTTCACTACAAACTAACTATGATTATATTTTTAATTTGGGGAAGTTTTCAAAGAAGAAATTTTTAATAGAAAGTTTTATAATTACTGAATTCACCCCCCCCCCCTATTGAGTAATCTACTCCAACCAACATTTGGTATCAGAGGAACTTATTTATATTGAGTCTCTATTTTAAAATATTTTCAACTGTGATTTTAGTTTTACTTTAAAGATCTGTAAATTTATATTAGTTCTAAATTTATATCTCTTTAAAATAATTTCTTTATTATAGATAATAGACTCGAAGGGGATACGACTAACATACCTCCATTATTTAATAGAACTAATTATGACCAATGGAAAATTAAAATGAAAATGCATTTAGAAAGTATGGGTTTTAAAATTTAGTCTTCAATTATAGATGAGTATAAGATTCCTACTACTAATAGAACTAATTTGGAAGACCCAACTAAGACAGCTTATAACAATAATTTCAAATCCATGAATGCCCTATATTGTGCCTTAGGAGATGAATAATTCAATAGAATTTCTGCATGTAAAACAGCCCATGATATTTGGGTTACTTTGTCTATTTCACATGAAGGAACTTCTATTGTTAATTAAATGAGACTTAATACTTATACTATTAAATATGATAACTTTAAAATGAAGCCTAAGGATACTATTTTTGATATTTATCCTAGGTTCAAAGAAATTGACAACATAATGATTTCTCTAGGAAGCAATGTTACACCCAAAGAAAAAATTATGAGGATTATTAGATTCCTACCTGATATATGGGGAGGAACTTCTGTCTCCATTAGAGATTCATGGGACATCAGAAAATTACCTATCAAATAAATCATTAGGAAACTAATGATGTACGAATAAGAGAAAAAAGTTAACAAGGAAGAGGAGGATTAACCCAAAATAAAATATGTGTTATTTAAGACCACTACCTTTAAATACAAAGAAAATGAGAAACTACAAGTCTTTGTAGAATGTTCCAGTAGTAAACAATCATAACCCAACAGTGATGGGGAGATGGGTCAACTAGCCATAAGGTTTATGATAATTTAAAAAAGGAATAAATTTTTCAGAAATACTAACTTCAAAGGAATATATGATCAAAAGGGAATCTATAAGAAAGATTGGAAAAGAAATGAAAAGTATGATGAGATATTAATTATGAATGTAAGTGAAAGGGACATGTAAAGGCTGACAGTACCAATATCAAGAATAAAAAGAAATATTATGACAAAGATAGAAAGTATAAAAAGGCAGTGAAAGCAACTTGGAGTTCTTTTGAAGATATTTCAAGTGACTCAAATATTTTACATGATGAATAGGCTAACAAAGATGATAAGTGTTTCATAAAAAATACATCTGAGGTAACCCTGGAATCTCTTGTAAAAAATTCTTATTATTCTAGAGATGAAATTGATTCTGAAAATATGTCTAAAGAAGAAATGTTTTAGTATTTCCATATTCTTGAAGAGAAATGTAATGAAATAAAAGATAAATACAAGTCTTTAAATAAAAATATTATCCTCTTAACTCAACTGTTAAATATGAACTTTCTATAGAAAGATAGAAAAATGTTCAATTACTCAAATAAAACAATGAATTAAATCTATCTAATGAGAAATTGAAAAAGGATCTTGAAAGGTTCAATAATGGTAAAGATACCTTGGTATAAATGAAAGGTAAACAGATTGAACCTAAATAAACTACTGGTATTGGCTATCAGCTTGGTAAAAGAAATTTTTGAAAAACCAATTTTTTTTAATATAGAACTTACAAATTTACACATAGTTTAGGAAAACATTATGTTAGTTCAAACTATGATACACACTCTACTGTTTCAAGTTTTTCTGGACCAAAGAGAGTTTATTTCTCAAATAATTTTCATAATTCCTATAGGAAACCTAGGAGACAGATGTTGATTCCTAAAGCACTAGTTACTAATATTATTGGACCCAAACAAATATGGGTACCAAAGTCTATTTTTATTTGACTATTATATAGGAAATTTTTTTGAAGAGATCCAGTAAAAGCTTATAGTGCTTAAATAGTGGGTGTTCAAGACAACTGATATGAGACTATTAAAGATTCAAGAACCTGATAAAAATTGATGGTGTACATGTCACCTTTAGTGACAATGCTGAAGGAAAAATCATTGGTCTTCGCCAAATCGATAACTATAACTTAGTTTTAATTCCCAAAGTACTTTTTTTTGATGGACTAAAATATAATCTCCTTAGTATTTCACAACTATGTGATGATGGATTTCATGTTAAATTTGAAAATTATTCTTTCAATGTTTTTAATTCTAAAAGTGAATTAGTATTTTCTGTATTAAGAAATGAAAATGTATATTCTGTTAACTTAGATTATTTAGTTTCTCAAAATGCATCCTGTTTAAGTGTATTTCACAACAAGTCTTAGATTTTGCATAGAAGACTAGGACACTGCAATATTCACTCCCTTATAAATCTAACTAGAAAAAATTTATTCAAATTTCTATCTAAACAAGTGTTTCCAAATGATAAAGTCTGTAATCCTTATCAAAAGGTAAATCAATGAAAATTTTCCTTCAAACCAAAGAAATAAGTTTCAACTTCTCATCCTCTTGAGTTGGTTATCATGGATTTTTTTTGGACCATCTAGAGTTTCTAGTTTAAATGGGAAGAAATATGTTTATGTTATTACAGATGACTTTTATAGATATACTAGGACCTTCTTCTTATCTCAAAAAAATGAATCATGCTCCCATTCCACCAAATATGTTACAACTGTAGAAAACCTTAGTGGACTTAGAATTAAATCTTGAAGTAGTGACCATGGTCATTAGTTTGAAAATCAAGATTTGGAATCATTTTTCTCCCAAAATGGCTATAGTCATTATTTCTCTAGCCCTAGAACACCTTAACAAAATGGTGTTGTAGAAAGAAGAAAAAATACCATTCAAAAAATTTCAAGAACCATGCTTAGTGAATATGACTTACCTATTTATTTTTAAGTTGAAGATGTAAATACAGCATGATATATTATTAATAGGGTATTGATTAAACTTATTCTTAAAATAACTCCATATGAGTTATGGAACAATAGAAAACCCAAAGTAAGCTACTTCAAAGTCTTTTTATACAAACTCTATATCCTTAATACTAAGGATAATCTTGAAAATTTTTCATCCAAGAGTGATGAAGGAATTTTTCTTGGAAACTCAATCTCTAGTAAAGCCTATAGAGTGTTTAACAAAAGAACAAAATATGTGGAGGAATATATCCATTTAAATTTTTATGAGATAGATCCACATGATCCTAAGACCTATCTTGAGAATCTTGAGGATGATATTTCAAATTTGGACATCAATGTTAAATCCCCCAACTATCCTATAATGGAATCTATAAAAACTTCCACTTCTGGAAATTATCTAGATTCAAGTCATAATGAACCCAAACTTGTTGAAGAACCTAAAATCACTATCCCCTCTTTTTCTAAAGTAGTTATAACCCTTAAGAACCATCCTTTAGATGTTTTGTAGGAGATTTAGATAAAGGAACACAAACTAGATATTATCTTAAAAATCAGGTTGCACATTAAGTTTTCTTGTCACAACTTGAACCTAAAAACGTTAATGATGATATCAATGATGAATTTGGGGTGATGTATATGTAATAAGAACTTAACCAGTTTGAAATGAAAAAATTTTGGAAACTTGTTGAAAAACCCAAATGCATATTTACCATAGGCACTAAGTGGGTGTTCAGAAATAAGATAGATGAAGTTGGTAACATAGTTATAAATAAGGCTAGATTAGTTGCATAATGCTATAGTCAAGAAGAAGGAATTCACTATGAGGAGACCTTTTCACTTATTACTAGACTTCAATCCATCAGAATCCTACTTGCTTATGTTTCCCATCTGAATTTCAAACTATATCAAATGGATGTTAAGAGTGTATTCCAAAATGAGTATATAGTTGAGGATTTATTTGTTTAACAACCCCTTGTTTCACAAATCCTCACTTTCCAAATCATGTTTTCAAATTATCAAAATCTTATTATGGATTAAAAAAAGATTTAAGAGCTTGGTATGATATATTAAGTACTTTTATTATTTCTAAAGGTTTTACAAAAGGCCTTGTTGATCCTCCTCTTTTAAAAAAACAAATTTTCAATGATATTTTATTAGTTCAAATTTATGTAGATGATATTATTTTTGGATCTTCAAAAAATTATTTATATATTGAGTTTTCTAAAATTATGAAAAATGAATTTAAATTGAGTTTAATGGGTTATCTAAAATTATTTCTTGGATTTCAAATCTTTCAAAATAAAGAAGGTATTATTTTAAATCAAAGAAAATATACTAAATATCCTTTAAAATTTTTTGGCTTGGACTGCACTAAAAGTAGTGATACTCCAATGATCACTACTTGTAAGTTGGATCGTGATGAAGATGGATAATCTGTTTATCCAACCACTTATAGTGGAATGATTGGAATCTTACTCTACTTAACTCCTAGCCGACCTGATATTTTGTTTAGTGTATGTATGTGTGCTTGTTTTCAATAAAATCCAAAAGAATCTCATTTAAATGTTACTAAAAGGATTTTAAAATGCCTCAAACATACACCAAATCTAGGACTGTTATATCCTAGAGGACAATCATTTGAGTTAGTTAACTATTATGATGATGATTTTGGTGGTTTTAAGTAAAATAGAAAAGGATCCTCTAGAAAATGTCACTTTTTAGGCAAGTCTCTAGTGTCATGGTGTAGTAATAAACAAAACTTTATTGCATTATCTACTATCGTAGATGAATATATAGCTAATGGTAGTTTTTGTGCACAAATTTTGTGGATGAAACACACATTACTAGATTATGGATATCAATTCAGGAATGTACATAAAAATTGTGACAATACAAGTTCTATTAACATTTTAAAGAATCTTGTTTCACACTCTAAGAAAAAACATATTGATGTAAGACATCACTTTTTGAGAGACCATTATCCAAAAGCTAATATTTGTTTGGAATTCATTGGAACTAAATATCAACTTGCAGATATATTCACTAAACAATTAAATTATGAAAGGATATATTACATCATACATGAATTAGAAATGGTAAATCTCATGTAGAAAGTGTAATTTTTTTAAACATACTGTCTCATAGCATACTATTTCACAGTTTACAGTTTCATGATTTACAATTTCACAAGTCAGTTTTTTAGAATTACTGTCTCACTCACACAGTTCTATAGGTTACTATCTTGAAGATATTGTTTCATGTTTATGGTCTCACAGTTACTATCTCTTAGTTACTATCTTTAACTTACTATCTCAATTGATAAGGTCCCACCACTTATAGTCACACCTTAAATATAACACCGTTATAATCTATTCTAGTCTCACCATGACAATATGTTCTAGTTTCACCATGAAAATTTGTTCTAGTCTCACTAACTAAAAAGTGTTTTTTTATTTTATTTTCAAAAGATTCTTTTTGGATGAGTGGTAACCTACACACCAAGAGGGAACCAAATTACCCAAATACAAACTTCAAAGTTCAAAATTGAAAAAAAAACCCACAGGTCGCCACTAGTATCTTCACCACTGTCTTCATCGCCATCCAGCACCATCGTCGAGTCAAGCCGATACAGAATCTCCCAAAAAATCTAGAATTCACAAACGAAATTTAAATTTCAAGAAATAGACAAGAAACTCATCGATCCCTACTACTTCCGTGAAACAAGGCCACACAACACCCCTGACATATTCATCACCTCTTGCACGTCGGCGTTCAAACCATCGTCGTTCGACTCTCCATCGACACAGCACCACACAATCATCAATGAAGCCACGAACCATCACCGGTTCAACAGAAGGGTTGTCGGATGCCGAAATAAACAAAAATAGGCCAAACAGAGATCGACGTTCTCAAAAAAGGGAATTAAACAATCTCCCCAAACCAGCAAACAATGATTCCAAAGACCATCACCGTACAACATCAACATCACCAAACACATCATCGTGGGAGAGGCACCACTACCCATCAGCACTGTGACCATGTCGCCGCCGCAACAACACCCGATCAGATCGAACTGCAAATCCCAACCATAACCACCATACACCAAAGCAGGATTCAACCATACCCCAGAAAAATCAAAAAGGGAAAAGAAACACGAATATAATACAAATCCACGATGACTGTCACGATGCCTCACTGCAAATCCGAATAGATCCTGTCACCGCCTTTACAATCTCACTTGGAGACCTCATCAGACCACCGCGCACGTCCCCAGCCAACACAGAAGAAGCATCGGTCCTCGTCTAGGAGGAGCTGGAACAATGAATGTTGTCAACACCACGCTACCAAATGAAGGCCAGAAAACGGTGGGGGAGGCCCAGATGGTTGCGCCTATGTAGAATCCTCAACACCTCCCCTGTGAGAGAAACCAACACCATGAAAATGCCGAGAAGGAGCACCGAAGAGAGCTTTTAAGTCGATCTGAGGGGGGAGGAGATAAGGTGACAGGGGAAACCCTAAGGAGGTAGCGCCCCTTATGGGATCATCCGGAATTTTTTCCCAGTCTCACTGTAATGGATATTTTTAATTTTATTTGTATTTTATTACTCATATCATTATGTTGATTATTTTATTGTTTTAATCCCTCATTTTTGAATTTCCAATGATTGAAATCCCTAAATGATAAAAACCAAATATCATTCAATCTTTTCTTCACTCGAGATCTCTTCTCTAGAAACTGAAACACCACACTTTCAAACCATAAGTCCTCTTTCATCCCTTCATCTCTCTCTCTCTCTCTCGAACCCTCGTTGAATACCCATAATGAAGAACCCATCTTCATCAGCTCCTGATAAGTGCAGATCTCAAAAGAAAGTGAAAAGGGAACCAAAAGTAGTTCTTGAAGGACTGTTTAACTCAAATCTTATTGATAGAATAGTAATACCATATAAGTAAATCTATCCTAAGTGGCTGATGACATGTATGTCGTTATTTTTGAAAATAATAGAAGAGCAGGGATGGTTGAACTGGTTTGCAAAAGAGACAAGTCCATTTTATCTCAAACTTATTTCTCAGTTTTATTAGTATGTCCAATTTTCATTCAATACTGAAGAATATTTTGTTGTAAGAAGCTGGATTAATGGTCAAAGATGTACTTTTTTCCTCGAGGTTATGGGATAGCTTCCTAGGGATACCTCATGAATGAATTTTTTTGGAATACTAGAGAGGTCCACCTCCTCCTAGTGATGTTTTTGTCTTAGAAGAGGCCCTAGGAAATTTAATTGGCAATAAGAAGAAAATAAGATAAATTATTGCTGAGTTGGGTAGAGGAATGAGGTTTCTGTTTAAGTTTTTATAGAATGTGATTAGTCGAAGGAAAGGATATTTTTCTTCCCTCAAGTATCAAGATATTTTCTTGATACATATTATAAAAAATGGGCACAATATTAATCTATTTAAGTATATTTTACTTCACATGTGTGAATTCATTAAGAAACCTTCAAAGTATAACTATTTGTTCTATTCATGGTTAATATATAAAATGTTTTATGATAAAGGAGTTGTTGGACCAAATGAATAATTTATAAAAGAATATGAGTTCTTTATTTCAAAGGAGACTGTCATAAGGATGAATATAATATGGAATCCTTGGAAAAAAATCTTTGGTGGAGGAAAATTAAATTTTATATGAAAATTTTAATCTAGTTGAGAATCCTTCGGGACCTAAGAATGTATTGGATTCTGCTTTGGAATCAGATGATTTTGTTTATTATCCTTATGAAGAAGAAGAATAAGAGGTAGTTGTTACACCAATGGAAAAAATTGTCTTGGACCAAGAAGACAATGGTCTGCCTATTCCAAAAAATATAGGTGAAAAGGAAGTACCTATTATTGAAAGAATTGTTGATTTAGAAGAAGAACCTTCTTTCTATAAAGAATAAAATAATATTGTAAAAGAAAATTTTGTTCTTGAGGAGCATATAGAATAAAAACTTACTATTTAAGTAGAGTATACAGTTGAGGAACATTTAGAGGAATAAAATGATCCTAAAATGATCCTATCTACTGATGAAATAATGGAACAATCCTTTTAGATAGCTAGAAAATAAATTGGTGAGGCTATTAGAGGTGAAAATTTGGAAACAAATAAAGGGACTAAATCTCTTATTCATGTTAGTGATGCACCTATTAAGGGGGAGTAGCACCCCGGTATAGAAAATGTTGAAGTTCTCAATCTTATTGATCAAAGTACTGTGGATACTTGGTATAAGTTTTCTAGCTACTTTGATGTGGATAATACATAGGACGCCTGAGTTAACGAAATAGAAATTTCCATTTTGTTTCAATTGAAACAAGTTTCTGCTATAGAAGTAATATCTTATAAGGAGCCTGAACCTGTCTCAGCCCCTGTTCTTGAACCTTCAAAAGAACCTTATACTTCCATGAGTCATAGTGATTTGAAATATTTTGGAGTTACTTTATTAGCTTGATTTGAAAATATCATGAACACACAACCTTCTTATATAACAAATCATAGTGAAAGAGATGATGCCTTGCTGTTAGAGAAAATCATATCGAAAATTCAACAAAAAATGATTCATGAAATACAAGATGGTATAATTGAAACAATATTTTGAGTGATGAGGTGAAGTCTCTCAGAGATATGGTTGAAGATATTTAAAAAAGTGTTGCAACAATGACATTCCCATGTTTCTCATCCTATTGAGGATGTTAGTGGTTATATTCTATAGAAATTTTCATCTTTTATTCAACCAAACATGACTTCAATATTTCACAAATTAGCTGAGAGAAACATCCAAATAGTCATTGAGATGTGTGAGCTTGTTGTTGGTCTCAACAAACCGATTGATGAGTAAAAGGGATGTCTACGGAAAGTTTTAAATTATCTCAAGTCCTTCACTTTAGTTGTTAAATCCTCTAATGCCACTGGAAAGTCATCTCAACCCATTGATAGTGATCTTCTCAGAACTATTATTAAGGAGTAACTTTATTCATTGTTAAGTGGTTTTGACAAGGAATTTTTATCTCCTATTTTCAATAATAGTGACAAAGTACTTGACTTAGTGAGGATTCATTCAATTATTTCTAATGATGCTTGGGAATAAATTAATAAGAAAATGGATTTATAATTTAATAGGATTTTCTCTAAGCATGATATAACCATTCATTTCAAATATATTGTAGATAATTTGAAAATTACTCTTATCACTCAAGACTTCAAGATTCAAGTCCAAAAGCTTAACGCTTTCAGTCCTATATTGGAAAAATTCATAGAGAACAAAGATGACTTTGAGAAGGCAATGCAGTACGGTGGTGAGATCATTACTAATTTCATTCAATTGTTAAAGCCTTATCTTCATGTACAAATAACTAGCATTGTGGCTCCTACAGCTGCACCATTACAGCCCAATTTTACTCCTTCCTCATCCAATGCTTTTGATTCTATCTTAATGTATGTGTCTCAGCCTCTATGCCAGATCAGACCAGTTATCCTTGACCAAAACTTGCCTTGGACTTCAACCAAACCCACTCTATCACCTTTTGTTTTTTTACAGGCTACCTCTTCCTTCTCTAATAGTTGGATCACTCCCTTCTTCATCCTCTACTTCTGCTCTTGTGGATCCATCTGATGTTGCTTTTAAGGGTAAAGAGAAGACATCTCTTGCTATAGAAAAGTGAAAGCTATATTTTGATAGGGTTGATTTTTCATTTTTCCTACTTTTTGTAATGATACATATTTTTCTATCTAATTCAATGTGCAATGTTGTTGTATAATATCTTATTTAACGTCATTCCATTTTTTCCATATAATCTTTTTGATAATACTAAAAGGGGGAGAAGGCACACTGAGAACATAAATCTTACTCTTATGAATTATGATCATCAAAATGGGGGATATTTTTAGACTTGTCATGTTTTAATCATGTTTTAATGATCACAAATCATGTTAATACTATTTAATTTATCCCAAATAATCTCACATAATCTATAGATATTGTTGGTTTCCTTATGCTTTAAATAAACTATCACAAGATTCTGATTCCTATAAATAAATTTTGATTATTATAAAATATATTTAATTTTGTTCTATAATGTTTTTCTATATGAATGATTAAGTCTAATTCATTCTGTGAATATTACTAATTAGGGATATTTACAGATATTTGGTTAAGTCTCAGAAACCGTAAGTCTACCACCGGTTCTAGTTTTTGGTGATGACCCGGACATCGTGACCCAGAAACTATGACTCAGACACCGTGACCCAGACACCGTGACCCAGACATCGTGACCCAGACACTGTAACCAGTTTCAGATCACATGATGTCTGTGCCACTGGTTCCTTCCTACCATTCCCATGACACCGTTCAATGTTTGGAAAAGGACCATACACTGATTATAATATTGTATATGTGCTATTGGTTCCTAATCACAATGTAACTATGGAATCATGACTATCTAATCTCTCAAATATAAAGAAAGAGACATTGTTTCCTTGTGACACCATTTCTAAGTGATGCCATTTCAATACAAACTATGACATTGTTCATTAATATGTTTTTTCTTTTTCAATTTAATTTATAACTGTCATATTTGTGTCATTTAAAGGAACTAACATAATTAATGTTTATTTGTATACATGTCACCTGATAGTACGAGGTATGAGGTGAGGAATACATGCATCAGGTTGGCTCCAACACATGCACTCTGTAAGAAAAAGAAAAGCATGGCACTGGAATAATTATTAGATGAGAAAGAATTTGAAAAGAGAACTCATACATGCAATAAGATACAACTGAAGAACACACGAAGAACTATCAATTCCAAAAGGCTAGACTACCATAGATTATATCCAATAACATCTTCTCAGTACCAACTCTATGAAGAACATGAGCAAGATAGCTTACACCATCGAACTAGAAACCAGAGCACTAGACTTGCAATAGTCTTTTTTCACAAGAGGACTCGATAATTGCATCTACTTCATCCTACAAGTCCAGAGCTGTATATAATTACACTTAGATCACTTCTAACTCTTTCTCATCATCTTTTCTCTATTGTGTACCCTTTTATCTTTCGAGAAGTGTGTGTGTGTCTGTATTAAAACACACATTTCCTCCTATATTAAACTGAAGGATACAAGATATCCTTTCTATTATATCTTCTTAAATCTATTTACTCACATGGATAAGGGTGGAAGAGGCCCTTTTGTGACTTTGTATTTTATACCCATGAAGAACAATGGAAGAGTTCATGTGACCTGGACAGTCATTTTCACTATTGTTTACCCCGATCCAGGGTGTGGATAATGTTTATTAATATAAACTGCATGGTGGAAGGTGATCACCAAGTGGAGTGTATTAAGTCTCATCTTGAGACTGAACCACTATTTTATCCACTGTGTCTTTTAATTTAGTTTTTCTTTTATTTACATTATATTTTAGGAAACTAAATATGTTACTTTGATAGTTAGTTTTTCCTGTTTTTATAATTGTTTTGAACCAGTAGGTTAGTTTCAAAAGTTATATTAATCTCTAGATTAGTATAGCTAATAACTAATCAATCTTATGAAAAATTAATTAAACATTTTGGACTTTTATTAATTCACTAAAAACTGACTTTGATTATATTTTTAATTTGGGAAATTTTTCAAGGAACCAATTTTTAACATAAATTTTTATAATTAATCCATTCAGCCCCCCCCCCCCCCCTTGAGTAATCTACTCCAACCAATAAACACAAATTTGAGAATGGAATCTTGGTTAATCAAAATTAAATTAGACAACTCATTAAAGGATTTTTGAATTTGACATATTTTAGACCTGGTGGAGCATTTTTAGTAACACATTGTTCTTGGTTTTAGAGTGACTCAAGGGAGTCAAACATTCTTATAGTAAAGAGATTTATGAGATATGTAGAATTCATAGTGAATTATATTCTATTATATAAATGTTGTACTAATTTAAATTTTCTTAGAATCACTAATGTAGATTTGGTAGGTTATTATATAGATAGAATATTCTTTATTGGTGAGGGATGTTTGATATGGTAAAATAAGAATAAATTACTCTTATCACAATTGAGGTAGAATTTGTGGCATCCACTCATGCATGTACATAGGATTTCTGGATTTTTGTTCAGTTAGTAGATTCAAGAGTTGAGACTAAGAGAACATGAAAGATATTTTTTGAAAATAGGATTAAACTAAATATATCCAAGAAACCTATTAAATATTCTATATCCAATCATATATACATCATATATCATTTCATGGTGGAAATAGTGGCCATTGTATATATCAAACTAAATTATATATATACCAAAAATAAAATTGAGAATATATTTACAAAGTTTAATCTAATTTAGTGGTTTTTTAAGTTTATAATTAAAATTCATGTTCATACCTCTCCCCAAACTTGAAGAAGTGTCATATGGTTTTGGATTGTGTTAAAAAATGGATAGGAATAGTGACCCAACTCTTTATCAGAGAGTGGAATAATTATTGATAAAAATAAGATTTTTCATATCCTTATCATCTAAATATGTGGATAATTATTAATAGAGGAGTAGTTTTTAATAGTGATAATGTACTATTTGAATTTAGGGGGGGTTAATTTAAATCAATTGGCCTCACTTGGGTGTCATTGAGGGATGAAATTCTCTCAAAAACATAACCTTGTCTATTTTTGTGGTTCCGGACATTTCTCATAAGGGATAGGAGGTGATTTGATTATTCTCATGAATTTTGATGAGTTCTTAAATATATATGATATTATATAGAATAGTTCAATGAGGTTTACTAAAAAGAAAAAAGGGGATATTGAAGTGAACATGGAGTTGTTGATAAAGTGTTTTATTGTTTCTATTTTTTTTAACATTCTTGAAGACCTTAAATGAATTTTTAGTGGTTGAAAAAAAAATTGAGTTTTTTAGAGGCATCTCAAGATGAGTTTATAAAATTTATAATCATTTATAAATTAATATATAAATTTAGTTTTTTGGAACTAGAATTTGAGTAAATAGAAATGGTTTTTTAGCTACGTCAGCTTGGGGCCGGAGTGTTTATTTGGAAAAGGGATTTATCCTACATAGGAAACCCATAATTCAATTTACTAATGAGTAGTAAATTTGTCATCATGTTTTATATTTCATAGAAAGTTGGTAAAGGGTTTATTATATCTGATATTCTCATAAGATAATTTTACATTCACATATTGTATTTGAGGCTCTAATAATACAATCAATTTACATGTGATATTTGAGGTATTCATAAGATGATTTACTTATGTGATGGAAATTTGGACTAATTATAAGGGATTTATTCTATATATAGAGAATAGGTTATATTTTATGAGATTTTGGAGTTGTTTAAAGGTAATTTGAGTTTATAGAATTCATTTTTGATAAAGAATAAAAATAAAATGATGCTTAATCTAACCCTCAAATATCAAAACATAACATTTAAAATTTGATTCAAGAATAATTAAGAATATGTAATACCTTCATCATGAAGAATAATCTTTTAAACTAAAAACTAAATAAAGGTGATATAAATGAATTTGAAATTAAATTATTCTATTTTCAATAATAACATATATGTTTTAATGGGATGGTTCTTTTTGGTTATCTGGTTCCTAAAATCACTTACAATTAGTGTTGTAATTCAAGATAATTTTCTTTAGTCTGAGTTACTTTTGAATTCATGGTTGAATGATTTTTTAGCAACATAGTATTTATTATTTTATAAGGACAATTACAGGGTATTCTTGAATGAAAAAATATATCTTATTTAATTCATATTATACTGAAGATCGAATGAGTTTCTATATGATAAGTTCTATTAAATGTGAAGTCTAAAGCTCATGTTTTGAGAAGATGTAGTGTGGAAGGATACATTAGTAACTCACATGGATAAATTATCCAGGATAAATATATTTTTTGAAAATTTGTGTTAAAATTTGGGGTTTCCCAAAGTGGTTATTTAATAATCACTCCTCTATCTCAGAAGAAAAAAATGTTACATCATTTTCCATATATGAATAATTATTTTGATGGAACCAATTTCATTCTGTTAAATGATATGATTTTTGGAAAATATAAGTGTATAAGATTATATTAGTTATAAAAATAAAACATCATATGTGGTAGTAAAATGATACGAGGTGATAATGATAATGTCAGAGCTAAATTGAGTTAAGAAGAGAAAAAGAGTTTCTGGTGCCCAAAGCTCAAAACCTATAATAGATTTCAGTTAATGTTCAAGTATTTAGTGATTTTATCTAAAATTACATGTCACAACTAATTTTTTTAAATTTTTTATTTTATTAATTTTCTTAGCATCAGGTATCCTTGTCGGGGCTAGTGTTGAATCCCTATTTAAAGTTTTGAGTTTTTATAGAAAAAACAATATGTTTTTTAGAGGTTGGAAACATCTGACGCAGAGGCAGAGAATGGTTTTAAAACCATGCAGCTTCACCCAAGTAACCATGTGTCATGACCAATGTTCTAAGTAAAAAAAATTAAATTAATAATAAAATTAAAATAAGATAAAATAATAAAAATTTAAAAAAAATATTTAATAATAATAATATAGTTTTCGTTAAGAATATTATTATTATTTTTGTTATTATTATTATTAGTAGATTTTTTAGGGTTTCTCTTTTTTTCTCCCCCCTCATTCCCCCATCTCCCTCATGTGGCCCTCTCTTCCCCCACCTTCCTTGTCCCACTCCCCCTGTTGGTCGGCCCCTCCTTTGGAGACCGTGACCCCACTGGCCTCCCTCCTCCGATGAACATGACCTTATTGGCCATACCTATGGAGACTGTGACCTTATATGATTCCCTATCATCCCTCATGCGACACCCTGCAGCGCACAACACCTTTTCCCAGCTCCCTCTCTGGTTGAGTTCCTTCCTGTATTTCTTCACGATTTCTCACTGAATCGATAAGGTATGGTCCTCTCTCCCTCCTTCAAATTTCTAGACACAATTTGTTCTCTATGTCACCCTACAGAGTACAACCAAACCTAGGGTTTGTGGGATTGAATTGATTTCAGTTTTCCATTGTTTTATCTTTTGTAAATGGGTTTTTGGGTCATGTTGGTGCAAGTCCTGATAACCTCCATCGAAAGCAAGGTGGTTTTGCTTCAATTACATTTTTTCTTCCATCCTAGGTGAGGGTTTAAACATTAGTCTCACTTATCACCCTCTAGTTTAGGATATTATGATGTTTATGGGTACCTAGTATTTTAATTAAGGTGTTTTGGTCTCTACTTTGTGGTTTCGATTCACTGGGTTTAAGGTGACTCGCCTACATGTGCATAGGTAAGTATTAATATATGTGTGTTTAATCCCATTACACATAAAATAAACCATGAAAGTGAATATACATGTATGGTTCTAGGTGTTCCATTGTATATATATGAAAATTATTATGTAGGTGAGTGGTGACTAGTATATGCATTTAAGCATATATCTAAGGATCCTCTTTCATATGTTCATAGCCATGTAGATGTGTGAATAGGTCTTAGGTGTCCTTATATGTATGTGAAAGTGCATATTCATAGTGGGGGATTAGAAAATTCATGTTATAAATCACTAAGAGATGAAATTTTGGTTTGGTTCTACCTTAAGGTAGGTCCCCTATTTCTATGACTTTAAATTGAATTACTTAATTGTTTGAGTGCATTGAATGTTTTTTTTAATATTATAGTATATACATTCTATGAAAAGTTATTTTAATGCTTGATGTTGGAGTTTCCTTTGTTTTTCATGTTCACTTTAAGTGTTGAGATGTGAATTGATCATTAAAATATGATCCCAAGCTTGTTTTAGAATGAGAAAAATTTTAAATGCTTAAAAGTAGTTTCTATAATGGTTTTGGGTGTGTGGTGGGTATTTCCCAAAATTGATGGTTTGTATATTAGTTTTTAAAGTTTATTTAAAATAATATGTATTTTTGAGTGATTTTAAAAGGGGGAAATTCCACAATTTGGTCTGTTAGGAAAAGTGTATGGGCTATGGTGTGAATTCAAGGTTAAATAGTGATTTTCCTTTCTTAAATGGGTTTCTTTATTTTAATAATGGTATAAAGTTTTAAAATGTATGAATAATTTTTTGTTTAATTGATGTTTAAATAGGATTTAGAACATGAAAGTGTTGGGCGATCATGTTTTCTAACGTGAAGTTATTCTTTATATAGTAATGAGGCCCGTTTGCCACCTTGAAAATGATTTCTGAATGTGAAAAATTATTCTTAAGTAACACCCCATTATTTTAGAAACATGATGTGAATGTTAAATGTGTGATTTGTGACATGTTCTCAATGAAGAGGCTTATACGATGTTGTGTGACATTAAAAGGGGAATGCGCTAAAGGATGGAGTTTAGTGGTGATAGGTTAAATGGGTTTTGAATAAAGAAAGTAATATATTCGTATATTTTTTCTTGATAAAACATCACTTCCATTTGAAATAAAACACATGGGTAACCCCAGGTATCTAGGTGGATAGACTATAACTAGTATGATAGATTATTTAGAAGTGGTTCGTCCTTGTTTATTCTAGAATGATTGAATATTAGAAAACTAACTAAATGATTTTGATGACTAGATACCACTATGTTATGGGCGTTTCCCCTACTAGTGGATCATTCTTGAGAACACTGATAGACATGGTATTTAATCCACGTTTCACTAAGTTATGAGTTTTTTAGGGCCCCATTTGTGCTAGTTACCTATAGGGATTGACCATGGTTCTCACTTATTACATTGTGTTTGTTAAATGATTTCAATTTTAGTTACTTAAAACTTGTTTCCTCCTTTTTTCAATCTATTTTTTTTAATTTGAACTTTTTTTTTCATTTTGGAATGTTAATGCATGCTTGGAAACAATTTTGAAAATGAAGTGGAATTGAAATTTCATCCTTAAAATGTAAACTTGTGACTTGAATTTTGAAAGAATGAAAAAAAAAATTATAATGTTATATTTTCATACTAGAATCATTGGGTTTCTTTTTAAAGGCAAGGGTATAGGGAATTATTTTTCTTTGGCATTCCTACTGAGCATCTCAGTGCTCAGACCTACTTTTTCTTTATAATTTTTGGATCTAGTTTTGTATCGATCTAAGAGTGAGTGTATTCATTTGTGTGGTGGTTACCCATGAGGTCACTTAGATGTATTTTTAGCCACCCAAATCTTTTTATTTTTCTACTGCTACTGTTTTTTTATTTTTTCAGTTTATATTTCTTCATCTATCTTTTATTTATGGGCTAAACAATTCCAAACTATCTCATTTTTATGCACAACACTATTTTCCAGCCCATGGGTATTGGGAACAACCTTTGGGCCTTATTGTGGGCTAACTTGGTTGACCAGTTCAGGGTTGAACCAGGTTAGTTCATCAAAAAATGGTATCAGAGAGAGGTTATTCCCTTTTGAGTCATATTCCAAAGGGAAGAGTCTTGGTAGAATAGAGCTAGGATTTTCAGGACTTGACATTCCAATTACAAGTAGAGTGTTTGGACATTAGACCTCATGATTTGACTCAAGTCACCAGGGGAATTCAGGTTTCATTTAAGCTCCTTGGCCCTTTTGGTTTCTTGTTTTTTAGGAAACAAAATGGGAGTGGGGTCAATGTTCTAAGTGAGATCGTAGGGCCTAGAAATCCATGTGGATCCAGGGATGTTGTCCTAAAACACTCTTAGTGATTATAGTGTGACTATCATGTCCATGTGATACATATATCTGAGTCACCCATAGACACTAGTTTCCTCTTGCATCGTCTTATGTCTCTCTGTTTTGGAATTTTGGAAACATAATTTTAATGTAAATGTGATTCGAATTTCGAATAGTGTAAAATGATTTTTTAGAATCACATTAAAATGGAACTTATAAAACTATACTTTTATGAAATTATTTTTGTTTTAAAATGAGAATGATTTCAATGAGATTGAATTTTCATAATCAATGTTTGGGATTTATAGGAAAATTGGTTATTGGAAAATGGGGTACTAGTTTCAAAATGGTTTTGGAAACTTGTTTTAAATAATAAAAAATTAGTTCTAATTAAATAGTTATTGATAAAAAGTGGTTATTGTGAAACAAGATATGTTTTGAAGAGGGTGGATTGTTTTAGAAATTTATGTGGGGGGTTTGTAAATATGTTTTATTTTAAATGTGAATGTTGAGGATGTGGGTAGAATGTTTTTTTCGAAAAAGGAAAAAATATTGTTCTAACATTTTTAATTTTCATGGGTGACCATGTGCATGGGTTATATGTGGGAGGTGAATTGGTTCCTGATTGGTACAATAACATGAATGTGTGAGGCCCAGGAGGTACCATTGGTAAATGTACAACCCACAAATCTGGTTTGATAATATGTAGTGTGTGGTATTACTTCTTGTGTTCTACGAATGTTGTTTACGAGGAGTTTCGAGTTTGAGAATACCTTCTAGTCGACTCATGTTTAGGGTTCGAGTTCTAGTTGGTGGATAGTTTTGGTATAATAGTTTTTGTTTTGTTCGGAAAAAAATTTGGGTTGCCTTTTAGTGGGTTCACTTTTCATACATTTTGTGATGCTTGCAGTATGTTTTGGATAATGGACCAGTTTGATTGGGCCATTGGCTTTTCCTTGCTATCTAGTGTACACCTCCATACTAAATTGATCTATATTCAAATTGTGGCCATAGGTAATCCACTAAGGGCAGACCCTCCAGTTGATCAAATTAAGGTCTTCCTTCTTGGGTTTTATAATTGAGTCCACCTCTTATTTTCCAAATAGGTGGATCCTCTCGTAGCAAGATAGCGTATGTGAGAGGAGTTCAATAAAGATTTGGTTGCCTTGATTCATATGATGTTAAAAGGTAAAGTTTTAAATCACTAAATCTAAAGATCCCACCTGTATGTGGTGAAGGGGAATCCATTGAATAAGGCGATTGTTTTTTGAGGTTGTCAGTGTAGGTTGTTATCGTAAAGAGCCTTTGGGTCTTTTTTCAGTCTCTTCAAAGCAAGGGTTCATGCTAGGCCACCAATGTGTAAGGTCTAGTCATATGAGGCTTTCATGACCATTTTTAGGAAACATATGTTTTTTGGATTTTTTTAAGGTCCCTATCCTTATATTTTTTCTATCGGTTTCAATGGTCATGTTCGGGTTTTCCTTGCAGTGTTGCATTCTCACTCAACTGAAAAGGTAAAGGTTTTGAAATACTTAGAGAACCTATGTTTTTAGGGAAGTTTGTTTTCCTTTATTAAATTCCAATTCCCATATTTTAGAGGATGTTTTATTCTATGTTTCCTTCCTCCAGATGTTTTTCATCCAAAAAAATAAGTGGTGATGCGTGTGAATCTTCTAAGACCAAGTTTCAATAAAGTTTTGTGTTGGAGTAATGTGAGTTTTGAGGTGTGTTATGCCTTAATGATTCCATATAGGATAGTGGAGTGGTTACTTATGTCATCAAAAGGATAATATTCATTTAGGGGTTTTCAATTTCTGACAGCAAGGTAGGATATGCTTCAATCATTAGAGCTCTAGCCATAGGTCTCGAATTAAAGCCGACACGAAGTCAGGAACCTCGGGGGTGTAAAGGATCTTGGTGTAACTTCCATCTTTAGTGTGGGATGTGGATGCAGTTTGAGGTTCTAGTGTGGATGATCTACTTTATTATTCCTGTTTTGTGGAAAGTGTCATGGGGACCTCACTTCCATGTTGTGACCTGCATGGGTGGAAGAGTATCTCCTCAGTTATAAAGAGGTGTGCCCATCCCATTTTCTTAAAAACTCTAGTGGTTGTGTCTCATCGGATGTGAGTCTTTACTTATATGGGTATAATGATGGAAATAATAACTATATATGATTATTATAACATGATACCGATTTTGAATTATTATACACCATCCACTTCAATACCATTCGACAATTATGCGAATAATATCATTGCACATGCCTTCATACGACCTACTGTCTCCACAATGTAATGTGATTCATTCTACATGATCTTCATTAAACCATGATTATATAGACTAATGGAATAAATAGATATAATATATATTAAAATAATATCATTCTCTAAAGGACATAACTATAACCTAATAAGTGTAACATGAACTTATCCGACAAAACATGCCTAAGAACATAAACCAGTTAATATCTGAATAATAAGTGACAATGAAATGTTACTAAAAATGGATGATAATATGATCATATCTGATATCATAAAAATTACTATGATTTTGGAATAAGTCAATTACATTTTCTAAATCATTTTACAGGAGTTTCAGATACATACGAAGGATATCAGACCTGAGGTATGGGATACTTTTGTAATCTCATTATTATCTGAGATTTTTTATACGAAAGTATTTACTAGGGTACCTTTATCATCCACATCCATGTTTCGTAAATATGTAATATTATTTTTATAATTGTAAAAAAAAATTAATTCAATTTTACCCATTGGTGAGTTTTTATTAAACGGTACGAATGGAATCTTTTGTCATTTTCGGTACGATGTACTTTTTGACTTTTCTGTAAAAAGAACGAAAAGAATATTCTTTTTAACTTATATGGCATAAGTATATTCTTACACTATCATAAAACCTTATTTCCATGATTATTATTTTTCAAAATTTCATTCTTATTTTTAATTAAATTCTTTTCTTTTAAAATTTCATAGAATTTTTAGAAAAGAGAACTTTTTTGAAGAAGAAATGATATTTTCCTCAAGAATTAATTTCAAGTGTTTTATCAAAATTATTTTCCATCTAAGATGACATTATTACATAGGGTTATGTTTCTATCCCTATTATCACTATTATTTGAGTTGTGTTTATGATGGATTTCTATTTATGAAATCCATTTTTTATATGGATTATGATGGAATGATGTTTAAGAAACTAATTTTATTCTCTAGGTTATGCTATGATTTATGTTTTTGTGTCACATGTAATAATGATTTTATTATGATATGTGTGGGACCTATATATACCTCCAATTCAGTGGGAAAATATTTATATCTTTAGATAGAAATGAATGGAACGGAAAGTAAATTTGGTTCAGTAATATATGGCTGGAACAACAAGTAAACCCTGTTCAATAATGGACTTTGTCCACTATGATGGTCTTGGAAATGAGCCTTGACTAATATGAAATTACTCTCTATGATTATTTGTATGACACAAAACAATATGTCTTAATTTATAACTTTGGGGATTATTTCCATTAATTATTATGATCTTTTATCTCATTACAAGATATCACGATCTTTTATATGCATAATAATACTTTCAAATGTTATGTTCTTATGTATTTTGATTATAATATGATTGATATTTCCCTTGTTTACCCTTACTGAGAATTTCATATCACCATTTAATATGTTTTTCCCCAGGTCATAAAGAAGGGTATTAAGTAAGATATGTAAAAAAGGAGTCCAGTTGTGAATAATTAAATGGGAGACAATGTAGATATTTTATGAACTAGTTTTTTATGTTTCCCAGTTTCTAAATACACTATACCAATACGATCATGTTCTAGATTTATTATATGTTGTAATGAATATACTTCAATTTTGAAGTAATATCATTGTGTGTAAATTATGGGTCATTACATTTGGTATCATATGAAAGGTATAGTTAACCTTTTGAAACTTGGATGAGAATGACTTAGTAAGAACCCCAATGATATGTCTAAGTATTGGTTAAAATCCTAGTTTTTTTAGAAATGACCATCAATGGCCTGGGATAAAACCTAAAGTGTATTTAATTGAAATTTTATTCTTTATTATTTGTTTTTTCCATTATTATTAGTGTTTGTAACACAATGGTTCTTGGTCTTAGTCAATGGCTCGAATAAGAAGGAATTGCATTAATGCTAAATGCGGTGAGTAATGAAATGATTGCCCTCATGAGAAACCAAATATTAAGGGAGCTAGAATGAAAAATATTATAGAAATGATCACACAACTTTATCATGCTATGAATCATATAGGACTTACAAATGAGAAAAGTAGGGAGAAACATTTTGTTGATACCTTCAAGTGACAGTATCCACCTTCCTTCAGCAGGTCTTCTGATCCATTAGTGGATGAACAATTCATCAATACCACTAAAAAGATATTTTATATTTTATAATGTCCTGAATAGGATAACTTCATCTTAATAGTCTATCATTTAGAAGGTGAAGATAATAAACGGTGGAATATTATCAAGAATATGTGGCAAAGAGATTAAATTCAGTCCATGGAATGGGATGAGTTCAAGAACATATTTTTCAATAAGTAATTTCCTTGTATTCTTCAAACAAAGATGGAGAAGGAGTTCATTAAACTTAAGAAAAAGGTTGATGAATTTGTTGGTACCTACAAAGAAAATTTTATAAGACTTTCAAGGTAATATTCTTGAATTATTATCCATCCTAAGAGTAAAATTTATCGATTATTTAGTGGAATAAAACTAAGTCTTTGAAGGGAATTATCCATAATAGACTTTAATAGATATGATGAAATTGTTCGATGTGATCTTTAGGTTGATATGGAGATTAGATTAACCCATCAGCCTTATGGGTCTGATAAGAAGAGAAAAATGGAATTCAAAAGAAAATATAATGACCACACTAAAAATAAGATTAGTTTCCCCTTATGCTCAAAGTGTTGAAATAAACATGGAGGAAATTAAATTAAAGGGACTAGTAGATGTTTTAACTGTGGAAAAGAATGTCATCGGGAAGACGAATGCCGAAGTGATGGGAAAAATGTCTAGTGATGCAAACAGAGAAAATTGTACATAGAATGCACCTGCTACACTTCAATGTTACAAGTGAAAGGAAATGGGGAATTATGCCAATCAATTCTCTAATCCAACAGTTATTGATGATGATCTATGTCAACACACTCTTAAGTCCAAAGACAATGGAAAGTCACATGTAATCACTATCAGTGATGAGGAGTACGATAATAAAGTGGTGAAAGGTACACTTACCATACACTCTAAAGTAGAAAATGTTTTATTTGATTCTAGATCCACCCAGTCTTTTATTTCTATGGGTGAAAATTTCTTTGATTCTAAGGGCATCGTTATATTACCTCAACAATTAGATGTTGAGTTAGTTGTGACAACTCCTAATAGCACAAAGGTCGCATTAAAGAATTATATTTATTCCCTAATTAAAATTTTTTGGAAAGTGATTCCTGAAAATCTTATGATACTTAATATAGTGGAATTGGATGTGATTATTGGCATGTATTGGATTTATCTATATAGATCTAATATCAATTTCCAAGTAATGGAGGTCACATTTCATATTTCAGATCAATATATGATCATCTATCTCTGCAAGGGTAAATATAACCTTCTAGTAGAAATTTATTCTATCATATGGGTCTTAATTATTATAAATAAAGGTTATTTATCTCAAATGTTTGGGGAGAAACTCATGATTAAGAATACACCCATTGTACGGTAGTTTGATGATGTCTTTCTATAGGAATTTCTAGGTCTTCCACCAAATCGTGAAGTTGAGTTTTCAATAGAAATCATACCAGGTGCTATGCTTATTTCAAATACACCTTATATAATGGCCCCAATTGATTTTCATGATTTGAAGAAGCAATACAAGAGAATATTGATAAGGGATTAATACACCCTAGTGTGTCACCTTGGGGAGCACCAGTTCTGTTTTTTAAGAAGAAATATGGATCAATGAGACTTTGTATTGATTATCGGGAAATTAACAAGATCACTATCAAGAAAAAATATCATATTCCCCGCATTGATGACTTATTCGACCAACTACATGAAGCTCAATAATTTTCCCAGATTGATATGCATTTAGTATATCGTCAATTAAGGGTCAAAAGGGAGGATATACTAAAGACATCATTCTATACGAGGTATGGACACTATGAAACTATAGTGATGCATTTTGGTCTAAGTAATTCCCCTGATATCTTGATGGATATAATGAATATAGTATTTAGAGACTATCTTGATCAGTTTTTGGTAGTCATTATAGGTGATATTCTTGTCTATTCTAATATAAAGGAAGAACATGAAGACCAATTGAGAATTATACTGAATTAGTTAAGAAAAGAGAATCTTTATGAACAATTTTCCAAGTGTGAATTTTGGCATCTGAAATTTTCATTTTCGGGTCACATAATCTCAAGATAAGGGATATTTGTGGATCCATAGAAAATAGAAGTTGTTGAATTTTGGTTGAGTCCAAAAACGGTAACTGAGATCTGATGTTTTCTTGGTTTGGATGGATATTATCGATTTTTTTTGAAATATTTTTCATGATTATCTAATCAAATCACCAAGTTTAATTAGAAAGGAGTTATGTTTATATGGATGGAGGAATGTGAAGATAATTTCAAAGAGCTGAAAAGAGGGTTAGCCAATGCACCTGTGCTCACACTGCCTTGTAGTGGAGAAAGGTTTTCTATATACAGTGATGTATCCAAGAAGGGGTCGGGATGTGTTCTCATGAAAAATTATATGATGATAGCTTATGACTCATAGCAGTTGAAAATATATGAGAAAAATTACCCAACTCATGATTTGGAATTAGTTTCTGTAAAATTTGCATTAAAGATATATAGGAATTCTCTATATGGTGAAAGTTGTGATATTTATATTGATCATAAAAGTTTAAATTGTATTTTCACAGACAAGGAGTTGAATATTCATCAAAGAAGATGGTTAGAGTTGATGAAAGATTATGACTTCTCAATTCATTACCACCCTTGGAATGCGAACAAGGTGGTAGATGCTTTTAGTCGATAAGACTATGCTATCCTATCCATGATGAGGACCACAGAAGATCCAATATTTATGGATTTGTAAAGGATGGATATTGAAATTTAAAAGGAAGGGGATAAATCTTATCTTTCTCAAATTAATGTTCAGCCATCTATTCAAGTGAATATTAAGGAGGAATCGAAGAAATTTGTAGAGCTACAAAATATGGTAAGAAATGTTCCTGAACTCAACCTTGATTTTGATAGATTAATAATGATCAAGAATCGGGTTTGTATTCCTCCCATACTAGAATTAAAAAAGGAGCTATTGGATAAGGCTCATAGTTCTTTATTATATATTCACCCGGAAAGAAAAAATATAGGCAGGGGCCCGAAAGAGTATTTCTGGTTGGATAGAATGAAAAGAGATGTTGCTGAATATGTCTCTCGATACTTGGTTTGTCTGCAAGTTAAGGCTAAGAAACAAAATTCTAAATAGATGTTACATCCATTACCCATAGAAGAATGGAAATGGAAAAAAAACACTATGGAATTTTCATCAGACATTGAAAAAAATATAAATGCAATAATTTTATCTAGGTTATAGTTGATCACCCTATGAAGTTGGAGCACTTCATTACTATTTGATAGGATTTCCATCTTGATCAGATTGCCATGATTTATGTAAATTAAGTGGTAAGAAGGCATGTAGTACAACACTATATTATATTTAATCAGGATCTGAGGTTTACCTGAATGTTTTGGTGAATTATTCAGCAAGATTTGGATACATAGTTAAGTTTTAGTACTTTTTAACATCCTCATACAGATGGTTAGTCTGAGAGGACAATTCAAACTCTGGAATACAAGTTGAGATCTTTCACTATGGATTTCAAATGTTTTTGGGATCAACATCTACCTTTGGTCTAATTTTTATACAATAATGGCTTACAAACTAGTGTTTAGATGCCTCCTTATGATGCCCTATATGTAAAGAAGTGTCGAACTCCAACATTCTGGGATGATTTGGGGAAAGAAATCTATTAGGACCTGACATTGTTGATGAAATGTCAGATAAGGTCAAATCTATTCAAAAATACATAAGATCAGCTCAGAGTTAACAAAAAAGTTATGCTGAAAATCAAATAAAAGATCTAGAGTTTAAAGTGGGTGATTAGGTGTTTCTATGAGTATCTCCCTCGAAGAGAGTAATGAGATTTGTAAAGAATAGAAAGTTGAGACCTATGTATATCGGTCCATTTAAGATTTTGGATCATGTTTGGAAGGTAGCTTACTGATTGGAACTTCCATTGAATCTCTCACAAGTTCATGATCTGTTCCATGTATCTCTCCTGATAAAGTAAAAACCTGATCCTTTACATGTACTAAACTCAGAATTCGTACCAATGGACAAAGATATTTCTTATGAATAATAACCCAATAGAGATTCTGGATCATAGCGAAAAAGTTATACAAAACAAGACTACTTGCATGGTTAAAGTTTTATAAAGAAACCACCAATTTCACGAAGTTGGGTGGGAACTTGAGGATATGATGAGGGAGAGGTATCCTCATCTGTTTGTTTCCAAGTGATGAATTTTGAGGGATAAATTCAATTCAAGGGGGTAGAATGTAACACCTATATGTTTTTATGAAATATTTTCTTAAATAATTTTAATTCTGCAGTAGCTTGAATTGCACACAATCGTGAGTTTAAAAGAACCATGAGATTCACTTACTATAAAATTATCATTATATCCTAGCCATTAGATTAGTGGGAATAATTATAACTAGCTTATGAAAATTCATTGTGAATTCATTTGTCTATCAATTATTTAGGAAAAATATAAATAAATTAGATATTTTAATTTTTTAGTGAATTACCATTGATAATGAAATTAATGAGATATATATGTTATATAATTAATAAAATAATTGTTTTCATATTCATCTAATGTATATTTTAGTCATTGGGTATGAATAAACCCTATTTGATATATAAAAAGCTATATTTTTTTAAAGGGTAATTTTATGCCTTTTTATATGGATCCTCTATTAAATTAGGATTTTAAAACATTAATAATTTCTATATGACAACATATAAAATTTATTTTAAATTGTGAAATAAAAATTTACTTTGGATGAATTTATGATATTTTTCTTATAACTTTCATGTTTTGATGAATAGTAAAAATACCCTAAATTTTATGTGAAAACAACTTTTTCCTCAAAATAATTTATATGCTAAAATTATAATATTGACTGGTTTTAAAGGATAAATAGAATATATTTTTATAATTCAATATAATTTATTTCATTTTCATTAATTTTACATTGAATTCATATGTAAAAACATTTCAATCTTTTTCAATATTTTAGCTTTTAAAAAACGTGTTCTCTCATTCCAACAACGAGATTGATTGTAAATTAATTACTAAAACTTCTATGTTTTGAATTTTTAAAAATTTATTCAATATTTTGAATTAGTGTGTCCAAATTATTTAAATAGATTTATTTTATTTTCAGGCATTATGAATAGTAACTTCAGTTATTTTTTATTAATATGGTAAAAGGGTAAACCTAGAATAAAGGGTAAGAATACTATTATAAAATTACCCTAACACTTGTCTTAATATCATTAGATGAGTGGTTTTTACCTAAATCATCCTTGGGTTAAAATTTTATCCATTTTAATCTCCTTTGATAAGATTATGACATTTAATTTAATTTATTTAAAGAAAAGTTTAATATGTCTCACTCAAATTTTAATAATTAAATAATTTTTAATATAAGTTTTTATTAATATTATTTTGATTATAAATACTAATTTTAAATATAACATATTTTCCTTTATCATGGTAATTTTTTTGTAATTTTTATGAAATATAAATTAACCTTAATAGCTTATACATAAATGATGTAGAAATTATTTAATTCATAAAAAATAAACAATATAGGTAATATTAAAATAATATTACCCATTAAAAAATAAAAACACTTGAAAAAATTTTATTGGTCGAGTTTATCTCAACTATAATCATATAAGGGTCGAGTTATGGACCATTTGGATCTGTATAGAAGGAATTATGACACTTATATTATTTTATTTTAAGTGATGTTAAAGTGGGTACCTTCATAATTTAATAAGTATAACATTTTAAATATTGGATTTTCTAAAAGATAAATTCTAATAAAATAATTATTATGAAATTTAGTAGATTTATCTTCATCATAGTTGTTTATTTTTAATTTTTATTCAAAAATAATAATATTAAATAATTACACAAAATTGTTGTATTAATTATTTTATTAAGAAAAATATCAAATAAATGGTATTAAAATATTAAAGTAAGTATAATTTGAGGTAATTAACATATATAATTAATTTTATATATTACCTTATCCTATAATTAATATAATATAATATTTTGTTCGAAGTTATCTAGTAGTATTAATTTTTTTAAAAATCAATTAATTAAATAGTGTCAAAACTGATACTATTGATTGTTTATAAAAATAATGTTTTATTAAATTACTTAAAAATCACTAAATTTTTTTTAAAAAATATATAAAAACTATTATATGGTATATAATAATCTAATATATTTATTTATGGTCTATTTTACTTCAAATAAGCAATTATTTTACCCTTTTAATATTAAATTATTTGTTACCATATTTTAAAATTAAATAGAATAATTAAGTGTTAATTACCAATATAAGGTTTACATTGATAAAAATACATGTCCAAAATTTTTGGTTGATGATATTACAACTATATATCATCTCATATCCAAAATTGGTACATTTGTGAGGTTTTTGGGTAGGTTTTGGTTTTATTATAAAATATTATTTATGGTGTTTCCAAAAGTGCCACTCACCTCAATTATAAAAGGTCACCTCCTACCTCACCTATTTACTTCACTTTGAGCCTTAAATATCGTCCATCCCCAACCCCATTACCTTCTCAACTTCTATATTTAAATTATATAGACTCTTTTTATCTTCAAAGACCAACTCTAGTTCTCTAAGATGAGATTTAGAGGAAGCACGTCGAGGAAGAGGTAGTCTCTTCTACCAATTCTTTCAAACTTCTTTCTTCTTATACTTCATATTCATTAGTTGTTTCATTATAAAGTAATAACATCGATATCACTCATATAATGATATGTTATTATAATTATGAAACAATCGTATTCCACCTTCTATCCATCCTATGAAAAATGAAATCACCACATGTGTGTACGTATGGCTTACCGTCTCCACGTCGTGGTGTAATCTGTTTTTCACCACCACCTTACTTGGATGGGTATAATGATAGAAAAAATCAATACATATTATTATTATAACATTATACTTATTCTAAAATATTATACACCATCCACTTCAATACCATTCCACAATTATGAGAAATATATCGTCACTCATGAGAACGTACGAACTACCGTCTCCACGATGCGATGTGATTCATTCTACATGATCTTTATTAAAACATGATAATATTCATGAATTGAAAGAATAAATATTATATATATTATACCAATACCATTATTTGAATGATATAACTATAACCTAAGAAGTGTAACAAGAACTTATCTGAAAAAACATGATTAAGAACATAAAGCTGTTAATATCCTAATAACGAGTGACAATGAGATGTTACTAACAAACGGATGATAATATGATCGTATATGATATCATAAAAACAAAAATGATTCTAGAATAAGTAGATAACATTATTTAAATCATTATATAGGAGGTTTGGATATATATATATGAAGGATATTGGACCTAAGGTAAGGGATAATTTCACGGTATCATTATTATCTGATATTGTTTATACGTAAGTATTTACTAGGGTACATTTATCATCCACATCCATGTTTCATTAATATGTAATATTATATCTATTCTTCTACAATATTTTAAATTAAATTTTACCCATTGGTGAATTTTTATTAAACGGTATGAAAGGAATCCTTTTTCATTTCCAGTACGATGTACTTTTTGACTTTTCAGGAAAAAAGTACGACAAGAATGTTCTTTTTAACTTATAAGGAATTAGTATATTATTACGCTTTCATAATTCCTTATTTATATGAGTAGTAAATTAAGATATTTCATGTGTATTTTTGTTTAAATTATTTTCTTTTAAAATTGGGTAGAATTTGTGAAAATAAAATGTTTTTTAAGAAGAAAGGATATTTTCCTCAACAATTAATTTCACGTGTTTTATCAAAATTATTTTCTATCTAAGATGAAATTATTTAAATAGGGTTATGTTTATATTACTATTATCACGATGATTTGAGTTTTGTTTATGATGGAATGTTATTTATGAACTCCATTTGTTTTATATGGATTATGATGGACTTTTTCCACTATGATAGTCTTGCAAATGAGCCTTGACTAATATGAAATGATTTTCTATGATTATGTTTATTCCATAAAAATTCATGTATTATGTTATGACTTTTGAGATTATATCTATTAATTATTATGAAATTTTATCCCATGACATGATTTCACGATCTTTCATATGTAGGATAAGACTTTCAAATGTTATGTTATTATGTATTTTGAATATAATATTATTGATATTTCCCTTCTTTACCCTTACTGATCATTTGATATCACCCTTTCATATGTCTTTTTTCAGGTCATAAAGAAGGGTATTAAGTATGATATTTAAAAACAGAGTCAAGTTATGAAGAAATAAGTTAGAGACAATATAGATGCATTATGAACCAGTTGTTTATGTTTCCCAGTTTCTAAAGACACTATACCTATATAGTTCTATCATGGATTTTTTGTATGTTGTAATTAATATCCATTAATTTTGAATTAATATGAATTTATATAATGTATGGGTCGTTATATGTCTCATTTTTTTGTGTCACTAGTTTCCAGCCAATAGGGATAAGGAATGCCCATTAGGCCTTATCGTGGGACGACTCAGGTGATCAGTTCTGGGTTGACCTGAGTTGGTTCATGACATTATGATTGAGAATTAGTTTTACATCAATATATGTGTGGAGTGATCAATTTCTCTTAAATATCGATGAGACTCAATAACAAGGATCTACATTTATAGTTTCTCAAGAAAATAAACTCTCAATATGATAGTTCTTATTCTAGTTACATTTTCTATATGGAGAAAGTGTGAAAATGTACAATTTGTTTTGAATTTGGATTTATGTAGTTTACCTCTATTCCAATATTGTAAACATTTACACATTTTCTCTTATAGTGAATAATTATTGTTTTTTGTGTCTAACAAACCATGACAAGGTGTAGGTTTCTCATGAAGTATCCAAACCTCATAATATTTATGAGAAATATGATACAAAAAACTTCAACTGGTATCTAAGAAAGGTCACTCTATTATATTTAATCATGTTAAAATAATGAATAATTTAAATTTTTTTATTATCAAAGGTGTTCCAAAATTTGATGGACAAAAGTATCATTACTGGAAGAATATTATTTTTTTCATATTTTTTATCCCTTGGTCTGGTGGTTAGAGATTTTTGATTTGTTCTCTTTCCTCCCATTTAATGGAATCCTCCAATAAACATAGTGGATAAAATAAATTTGGTGAATGATGGTAAAGCACAAAATTACATTCATATGTTCTTGTCATAAAAGTTCTAAATAATATTTCTGGGACTCCAATCAACAAAATAAATCTAGGACAAGCTATAAAGTATCTATGAAGTAAATGTGAAAGTCAAGGAGGATAAATTATATATTTAGAGAATCATGTTTAATGAAATAAATATTGAAGAGGAAGAGAACATAAATTACTATTTCAGTTGGGTAAATCAATTTGTTATCAATATATAATGGTATGGAGAAAAATATGAAGATTCTATAATATTTAATACAATCATGGGGGATTTTATGGTTAGGTTTGATCCACATATCTCAAATCTAAAATATAGAGAGTATCTTTCCTTGGATGAACTGTAAAATATTCTCATAGCTTATGAAATGATTAAATTATCATCATTCTAGAAAAAGGATAATTATAAAATGGAATTTCAGACTATGAGAATGTTTAAAATCAAATAACATGTTTATAATACAGATTAATGTGGCTATAAAAATGAATAGGGTTATCTAATTATTAAATAATCATTTCTCTAATACCAAAGAGGTTCAATAAGGGAAATAGAAAGAAAAAAGTAAATTATCCAACTATATTATTCAAATGTAATTAAATTTTTAATTTTTTCATTAACAATCCTATGAATAAAGAATAAAATTTCATATCAGAAGAATATAGGAAACCTTAAAAAATAAGTGGTTTAAAAGTTCAAAAGAATCATATAAATCAAGAATAAGAAAGAATAGATTTTCTAAAAGTAAGCGAAGAAATTTTATGAACAAAGAAAAAGGAGCTAATAATTCAACTAGAAATGAATCTATTATTGAAGATGGTGAGAAATTTAATAATTTCATGGATTATGTTAAGAAAATCATATACACTTTAAGTATTCAAGAAGATGAGTTGAAACCAAATGAGATAGAACATATGTTGAAGTATGAGATTCAAGGTTGAATTAAATATAATACAATGATCACAAAAGATAATAAAAATATGGTGAAATAAAATAATAAGCTAAAAGAAGATGATAATGAGTTTTAAAGGAAACAAGAATCTCTTTTGATGAAATAAAAAAAATCAGGTTGAAAGATACTAAACATGGTAAGATGATAAAATATCTTGAAAACATATTTTCTTTGAAAGAATAAGAATTATCAAATACATTCTCTATGTGTCTTAAGGATAATAATAAAATAAATAAGTTGAAGGAATGTTTACAAAAACCTATTTAATTCAAGTTTAAATCCTTAAAGTTAGCTGAAAGATATTACACAAAATATCAGGTTAAATATATATCTGATAAATCTATCATTAATTCTATTTTCACTAATAATGCAGGTTCAAACTCAAAATATGGTCAGGTCCTGACTAGTAAAAATCATGAGAAAAATTCACCATTATTATTAGAATAAAAGAATACATCTATATATCTTGTGGCTCTGAAGCAAAAAAAATGAGACCCAATGTCTAACGTAAGAACAAAAAAATGGAGAATACTTTAGGTAGAATTTATATATAACTAGAAGATTAATATTCCAATTTTATTTCTTGTATTGTGGAGTTATTGGGAATTAGTCCTACAAAATCTGGAATAATATTACTCTACCAAGAATGAGGCATGAATATTGGTGAAGTTATTCATAGGAGAGGAACACTAGTTCTCAGAGAATACAGGTCTTCAAGATAAATAATTCCAACTTTACAACTCAGAATTTATTTCATTATCTTAAGGAAATGTGTGGTATATGTGAGTAGTGGGGTCATAGAGAAATGATTTGTATGAATATATTACTAGGTTGGGCTTCCAATTCTATGAAATTAATGTGTATTAAGACCCCTAAGGAATAAAAATCATACCTAGCATAAATTTATTTAATTTCAAAAAAAAATTGAAAAGTAATGGGTTCATGATATTGGGTTATCTTCCCACATGATAGGTGAGATAAAGATTTTTGAAAAAATTTAGAAACATGAAATATGATTAGTAAACTTTGGTAATGATTACTATTTAAAAATCCAAGGGATTGGATCTATTGAAATTGAAACCCAAAATATAAAACTGAATGATGTGTTGTATATAGATGGGTTGAAGAAAAATATTTTGAGTGTTAGTCAACTCTATGTTGATGGGTATGAAATTTTTTAATAAATGATTCTGGTATCATTAAAATACTAAAGGATAAAAGGATCCATGCTCAAGGTATAATGAAAAATATCAATCTGTTTTTAATTGGTGATCAAACCAATTTCTATTATGTTGGTGAAAAATATGAGAGTATGTGATGGCATGGGAGTCTTTTTAATCTTAGAAAAATAAGTATAAGAAAAATGTATAAATTTGATGTTGGAAAATATATCCCTAATATAAAAGAAAGTAATGTTTTTGAAAACATATCAGAAGACGAAGATGACTCATTAATCACACAGAAAAGGTAGGAATTCTCTCGATGAGACCACATAAATTAATTTACACTTATTTATGTAGTCCCATGAGGTAAATAATGAAATATTTGATTTATATTTCATTGTATTAATTAATTATTATACTCTAATTACCAATTTTATGTTCATAAATCACATGGCATAATTTGTTGATATGTTTAAATTTTTTAGGAAAAAGTTGAAAAAGAGTTGTGAAACATCATAAAAAATGAGATCTAATAATGGAGTAGAATATGCATTTTAAATATTTTAAATATATATTAGAAATAAATTGAATTAAGAATCAATTTATCACATAATATACTCCCAAAAATAATGTTAATGTGGATAATAATAATAAAAATATACTTTAATGGGAATGTGTATACAAACGTACACATTCAGAACGAAGATAATTTGATACCTAAGACACATTTTACTTTTTATGGGATATGGTTAATGAATAATCCAACTAGAAATTACTTTAAACTCATCTAAATTCCATTATTTATAAATATCAATAACAAAAATCTAGGAACGTTTGAAAAGAATGATGATAAAGGGATATTTATATGGAATTTATCTAACGAAAATGGGTACAAGTGCTTGAAAAAAAAAGAAAACACATGGATTTTAAATTTTCTAATGTTAAAATTTTTCAAATTCATTATAAATAATAGATGTTTTTTTAATATTAAGGTGTGAAAAAAAAGGTTTCCATTGATCATAATGTTGAAAATTAGTGTATAAAACATCCAGAATTTAAGAAAACATTATTGATATTGATTATAATCCAACCTTTGAAGATGAATCTTTTTTAAATCATATTGTAAGACATAAAAGGTTTAAAAAACATAATTATACAAAAAAATAATGGTAAACTAGGAATAATCAATGAAATAAATATGAATATAAACAATTGAAACCCAAATGCCTCCTATATCTGAAGTTGAACCAAGAATAGTGGATAAATACATTGATCATGAAGAGTGGTTATAATAAATTCATGATGAGTTGAATAAAATTAAAAAGAACTTCACTTAAGAGATTATTAAAAGTCTTAATGATAAACATGTGACTGGCCCAAAATGGTTATTTATAAAAAAAATGAATGATAAAGGTGAAGTGAAAAGAAATAAGACTATGATAGTATTTAAAGGATATAATAAAATTTAAGGCCTAGAATTTGATGAAAATTTTATTCCAATAGAAAGGATTGAAAAGATCATGATTTATTTTTTAATGGGTGCATAGAGGAACTAATAATTGTATTATATGGATATGAAATAAACATTTTTTATTGGTGATAACTAGGAAGAAGTCTTTGTTAAGTAACCATATTGTTTTATTCAAGATATTGATGGTTGTATGGTGTAAAGATTAAGAAATGAATTTTAGGTTTTACAACAATATCCTATAGCTTGGAACTCAAAACATGAAAGCTTCTTGAGTAAAATGGGTTTTCAAAAGGGAATGTTGATATAAATGTTTTTATAAAATATTTTTCCATGGGTACATTACTTTTCATAGTGTATATTGATGATATAATTATTTCGAGTGAACATGAGTACCTTTGTGAGTAATTTTATAAGAAAATGAAATATTTATTTTGTATTTCAATTCTTGGATGATTGAATTACTTTCTAGGATTATATATTAATCCAAAAACTAATTTTATATTTTTGTTGACAAGAAAAATATGCTATGGAGTGCTAAAAATATTTGGCATGGGAGAATCAAGAGAGTTTTCAACACCAATTTTGGCTTGAAAAAAATATATAAAGAAAATAATGTCAAAATTTTTAATAAAAATGAATTTAGATGTATCATTGGAAGATTAATTTATTTGAAAACTTATAGACCTATAAAATCCCTTTCATTAAAACTTTTTACAATATTTAAGAGTGACCCAAGGAGTTACACAAGCATTCAGTAAAGAGAGTTAAAATATATCTGAAACGAATAATGATTACAGTTTAATATAAATAAGTAGTAATAAATTGAATTTTTTTCTTCAAAGATGAACATTGGGTGTGTGATTATACACATAGTAGATCCACTTCCGGTGGAATATTTTCATTAGTGGTGGTTGTGTGACCTGGTAAAGTAAGAAGTAGAACTCAGTGAAACTTATCATAGATGAGTCAACCTATTTGAAATCCACTAATGAATGTATATATTTTTTGTTCATGTTTTTCAAGGTAATATATTTAAAAGTATAGAATGAGAGGACATTAAATATACTAAGTGAAAATCAGAGTGCAATAATTTTTTTAAATAACCCTATATAGAATGAAAGATCTAGACACATAGACATCAGGTATCACTTTATAAAGGAACGAGTATCCAAATGAGATATCAAGTAGGAATAAATTTATACCTAGAATAAAATGGATAATATAATTATAAATGTTATTCTAAGAGAGGGTTTAAATTTTTTAGGCTCAAAATTCTGGTTTGGTCCTCTCCTCTCATTAAATAAGTCTAAAAAATACCCTTACAAAGATTTGGATTGTGTTTATAAAGTTAGAGAAATAATTACACAAATCTTTATTATAGGGGGAGATAATTAATTATAACACTTCCTTGAAATAGAAATTTTTGGATAATTCTTAATGGGGAGTTATTTTTTCCAACGGTAAAGGACTGCGTGAATTGAGGTTGAATTCATTTATATCACTTGGACATACATTCTTTCCACCAAGGGATAAAATTCTCTCAAAATCATATCCTTATCCAGTTGTGTGGTAAAATTTGTTTCTCATAAGATATAGGCTATGATTTGATTATTATCATCTATTTAGATGATTCCTTAGATAGATCAAAGGTTTTATATAATGGTTAGATATATTTTCCAAAAAAATCCAAGAGTGGGATATTGAAGTGACCCTAGCGTTGTTGATGAAGTTATTGATGGTTTTTATTTGTTTCCAATATTCTTGAAGAGCTTGAAATAATTGTGTGTGGTTATTGATATTTTTTCTATTTTTTAGAATTTTCTATAGATAAGTTTCAAAATTTTATGATCTTTTATAAATTAATAGGGAATTATAGTTTATGGAACTATAATTTAACTAAATAGAAAAGGATTTTCACCTATATGATCTTAGATCTAGAGTGTTTATTTGATAGAGGGATTTATCCTATGCGGGTCACTGAAAAGTAAATTTACTTATTCATAGTAAATTTAAAAACATCTATGATATTTCATATAATTTTGAAAAAGGTATTTATCCTACGTGATATTTAGATAATTTTACTTATCTTTTATTAATTTATTTCACTCGTAAGATAATTAACTTACACAAGATATTTGAGATTTTTGTAAGATAATTTACTTACATATAGGAAGCATGGGATGCTCATAAGAGAATTATTCTATGTTGAGGGAAGAGGATAACTCATATGAGATTTTGGGATTGCGTAAAGGTGAGTTTGGTTTCTATAATTCATTTCGAATAAAGAATAAAAATTAGACAATGCAAAAGATGACCCTCAAATTCAAATCATCACATTTAAATTTTGATTCAAGAAACATGAAGAATATATGATCCCATCAACATGAAGAACAAATGTGTCAACCTATCTAACAGAATAAGGTTGATCTCAATGATGATGAAATTCATTTATTTTATTTTCAAGAATAATGAATATTCTTAAATATGATGCTTCATTATTGTTACCCAACTACTAAAATCACCTAAAAACTATATCTCCCCAACTCTAGAATCCTAGAGTTGATGCCTTACTTTATTAAATTGGCATGATTATAAGGGATAAAATATCTAAATACGAATTGGTTTAATAGTTTTGTAAAAACAAATTACATACATAATACCCATATTTCATTGGGAAATAGAAAATAAAACATGACACATAATAAAATGAAATGAATTGCATACTTGAAATCGCATTTAAACACTTATTCTTCATATCATAGGGAAAGGAAAAAAATAAGGGTGATCTCAAATGCTCAGTAAGGGTAAGTACAACGAATGAAAAAATGAACCAATGAGAATAGCCATCAGGGAATGGTAAATAAATGATCACAAATTCCATATAAATATCTGGATAAATAGTAATCAACATAGAATGGTATATAATTGAATCACATTTCATTTAATCAATAAACTAAGAATTAAATGCATCCATAGATAATGTCAAAGAAAAAAATTAATGGATAATAATAATAAATAAATTCTCAATAAAAGGAAATTCTTAATTATTGAACTTCATATTTCCCAAGAACATTATACCTTTACCTTCAAGATCTATCCTCAAGGCAGTTTAGAACATGCTATGTAAAAACTCATCTGATTTGGCCAACTGATTTCATCTCATGAGACTACCAATGCATAGATGAGCTTTTATTAACTAGTTACCAAACCGTTTAGTGAATTTATAATGAATTACACATATTAATAATTGATTTAATTAATTAACAACATAACATATCATTAAATATCTATATTAAGTAAAAGATATGGATTTATCAATTTTTTCCAACTAATCAGATAACTTTCAATGTGAAAATTGTATGTATAAATGTTATACATTTTAGGAAATAATAATTTTCATTTCATTTGAATATATATATTTAATATAAATTTAATTTAAAATAGAAATTATCATAAGGAAGTAATGTTTTCAAGAGGAATTTAAAAATCATAAAAGAAAGTGATATTGTAAAGATATCTTTTACCACTTGGTAATTTTCAATTCAAAACCCCTTGGATTAGATTATTTAAAGTGATAATTAAAATAAAATGAATCATTATTGAATAGTGATATTAAATGAAAAATGGTAATTATATGCACCATATTAAATGTAATTGGGATATAATAATAAATAAGTCTCAATGGAGTGTAAATTAAAATGAAATCTCATAACTTATGCTTTCTTTTTAATTGTGTGGTCTTTAATATTCTGTATATTGGTTTAAAATATATTAATAAATCATACTAGAACCATAATTATATTTATAATATCATATATTATCTTCTTATAGTATCTTATTACCAGTTTTGTTAACAATCTTTCATTATTTTCATCATTTTTTGTGTTAATTGTCATGTTTTTTGAGTATGCTTTGACTTGTTTTCCTTGTTCTTATTACATCGCTCATGATTTAATAATATATAGGATAAAAATCATGATTTAAATATAATTTATATTCATTATATATTTACTTATAATAATCCATAAATTTTTTTATATAGGAAATGAAATACACTATTCATGGAGACTGTAGGTTGTACGTATGCAAGAACATTGTTTTCATTTTATTTTCATATTAAAAGAGTAAACTGTAAAAAATGTATATGTATATTGTAATTAAAATATCAAAATTATGTCATATATTTCACATATGTTTGTTAAAACCATCCTTAATACATTTTGTGTATAGTTTCAATGAATCACATCGCTTTGAGGAGGCGGTAGTCCACACATCCACAAATGATCTTATCGTATTCCTATAAAATGGAAATCATGAAGGTATTTATTACATAATAATTATAAAATAATAAATAATAAATATCATATATAACATATATAAACTATAAATCTAACATTATTACTAACCTTGAATGGTGGTAATAGAAGAACTAATCACATCAGTTTGTGAGATGGTAGTCCACTGTACACACAAACAATGATTGTGTATCCCATTTGATGGAAGTTTGAGTGAGTTTTTTTATTAAACTTGACATAACAACATATCCACATATTTAATATACTTATCACATGAGCCTCATCCTAGTTGGTGAGGTATCCTTAAGTGCATCCACAAGACCCAGGTTTAAAACCAGGTATAGGCAAATTTCTGGGACTGTAGCAGTACTGTAGCAGGCACTTTAGCAGTAATGTAGAAGTATTGTACACTGTGTGGGTACTAAAGCAGAATTGTACACGATACAGGTACTATAGTAGAACTATACATTGTATAGGTACTATAGCAGAACTGTACACTATGCGGGTACTGTAGCTGGCACTGTAGCAGTTACTATTTGGTACTATAGTAGCTGGAACTATTCACCTTGGGCCACCGGTTTGGGCTTGGAGTCCTTAAGGATTTCGGGCCACCCAGGACTTCGGGTCAATAGGGATTTCAGGCCACCTCAAGTCCTTTGGGCCACATGCGGTTGCCCCAGACACACTACAAAAAAGGAGCATCCCCCACAGAGGATTCAGAGTAGGTCTACTACCAGAGTAGAGCCAAATGGATTGTCAGAATGAGAGGGTATGGATATGCCATTAGTACCAGCCTTTGCTTGCACGGGAAGCCTAGCCAGATGTCCATGCAAAGGTGGAAATCTACTATCATGATACAGATTCTTGGGAGGGGCAGTTCCTTGTAGATAGTCTGGTTGAATTCTCTAAGACCTTCGGGTCATGTAATCTCTTAAGCCTATAGGCCTTGTAATCTCTAAGCATACGGGCCTTGTAAGGGTTCCCCCTCATCCCTTGAAAGGGGGGTTATAAAAATCAATAAAAATGAAGTCCTTCAGGCCATTCAGTATATAGTCATGATATAAAAATAAATGAAGTGCTTTACAGAATAAATATGACAAAAGTGATCATTGAAGAACATTACCTCTTCTTCGGGTAACTCTTTTTGGTTTATACCAAAATAATTATTTGTTTTCATTTATTCCCAAAGTGAGGATTTTAGTATTATTTGGGGTATTTTGGGGATATTGTTTCAATTTTTGGATGAAAAGAATGGCTTTATAGGTGTAATGAAGTAAGGGGTGAGTGCCCTTTTATAGTGGAGGAGTGGCATTCTTGTAAATATAAAAAGGTAAACACTATTAGGAGGTCTTCCTTACATAATGTGCCTAAAATAATGAATAAAATTAGATACAAAGTTTTATATGTTCTAAATATGTCCATTAATATGTTTTTGACATGTTTATTGGTCGTTGTTTACATTAAGTTTAAGGTTTAGTCCTGGTTTAAGCTAGTTTTTCTCTTCATCTTTGTAATTAGTTTTAATTATTTTACAAATATTTTTTAGTAAAACCTAATTTTAAATTATTAGAAATTATAAATTCTTATAATTCCAAATATGGATTCCATTTTTATAAATTTATATCACATAAGTGTTAGAAATTAATTTAAATTTAATCCCACAGATGAGATGACAAAGCGGGTTTTTAAAAAGAAAATGTTCAAAATTTTGAAATGTTTTTATATAAAATTTATATGTGAATTTGATTCCAATGAACTATATTTTATTACTTTATGTATAATTTATATAATATGACTTTGAAACTAATTGAATATATAATTTAACCTTATGAATTGTCGATATGAAAAGTCTGTTTTTAATTAAAATCCAATAATTTTGACTATTCATCAAAAAAAAGAAACTTCTTAGAAAAATACAAAAAATCCACCTAAGATAATTTTAAAAATAATACTTAAAAAATTAAGTTTATTTGGACAAATAAAATTTATAAAAGTGTCAAAAATTGGTTTCAAAACTAGAATGCTATTAAAAGATGGAAAAATTACCTTTAGAAAAATATAGGTTTTTATATGTAAAATTGGGGTTGTTCTTATATAATGACTATAAAATATATTTTAGGGATTTAAAAATAGTATTATTGTATATATAGAATATAATTTTATCATATAAATTCTATACAATTTTTAAAAAATAATTAACATTGCAAAACATGACTAAATATTGTTTTGTTTATATGATAGACCTTCTCTTTTTTTGAAAAAGGAATTTAACATTAATGACAAAGATCAGCAGAAGTACATGTGAAAAGCCATGAACGGAAATTGTCCAACCAGAAATGGTTAGTATCAAAAGGTCATGAGGCCGCTAGCTGATGGGTCGCGTTGTTTCTACCCCTTTTGGTGAAGGAGAAGGTACAAGAGGAGAAGCATTGGAGAAGTGAGAGAATTCTCTTGATGATGATGCCAAAAGACTGGAGTTTTCCATCATTGTTATTGATAGCATCGATCATGATAAGACAGTCAAACTCAATGATGATATCACCCCATCCACGTTCTAAAGCGAGCATCAAACCAGCAATGATGGTTGTGGCTTCAGCAACCGCCGGTTCCCAGAATGCCTGATGAGGTTCATATTTAGCAGCAAGGATATGCCCCAGATGATTTCGGGCAAGGAGGCCGAGGGAAATAATCCCATCCTTTGGAAGAGACGTGTCCACATTAATCTTGAGGATCCTTTCTACTAGGGGATTCCAATGAGCTAGATGGGATGGAGAACAACCAGGCATAGAATGTCCATTTTGGCCTTTCCAACCCTCAATCCAAGAAGTGGCCCGATCAATCCAGAATTTGGGGGGTCTTTGAGATTGATGAAAAACAGCATCATTACGTCAGACCCAAATAATCCAAGCCAAATTGAAAAGTGACCCAACATCTATCGAAGAGATAGAGGAGCACCAACGCATCAGTAGATCGGGAAGGTCAGAGGCCAATGCCAGTGAAGCAGCTAAAACAAGGCCCCATTGATTGCAAATTTCCTTCGGTCTCGGGCAGTAAATGATAGCGTTCAGAGGAGTTTATGGAGTGTTCGGGAAGAAAGGGAAAAAAACATTATTGGCCATATGTTGGTAAACGAGAAGGATCATTGTTGGGAGAGTGCCCATGCAAACCTACCACCAAAATTGATGAATTTTTTGGGGGACGTTGAGCTTCCAAATCGATTTCCATGGTCCCTCATCCTGGCTGGCTGAATGGATTCCAAGATCAAGTCTGTATCCAAATCTCACCTTGTAGTCACCCGATATGTCATTGATCCAGAAGAGATGGTCAGGGCCTACGTCTGGTACCCAGGGAATGCTAAGAATAATTCTTTGATCTATTTTGTTAAACCAATCAAGGATCTTTTCCAAACACCACCCCTGTCCCTGGTCGGAAAGGAGGCAGCTGATAGTGGCGTCTTCAAGACCTAGTTGGGCAGGGGATGTAGCCCGTAAACCCTCCTTATCAATGAGCAATAGATAAGTCTAGATTTTTACTGATGAACCCGTCCCAATCCTCCAGCCCAGTCCTTTATCCATGAGTTTTTTATCCCACCAAATGCTTCTCCAGAGGAAGCTAGAGCGGGGACCAAGAGAGGAAGCATGAAAGTCTGTGTGGGGAAATTACTTAGATTGAAGAACTCGCACACATAGAGATAATGGACGATTAATGAGGCACTATCCCTACTTGGAAAAAAGTGCGTCGTTGATGAGAGGAAGATTCTGGAACCCCATCCCACCCTCTGATTTGGGTTTTCAGAGTTTCTCTCAGGCCATCCAGTAGGGCTGGTTCCTTCCATCGTTCTTCCCCCACCAGAAATTGGCAGTACGTGTGGGGATCTGGTTGATGATGGCTGTCAGGAGCTTAAAATGGGACATAAAGTAGCTGGGGATATATTTAATGACAGCTTTGATGAGGGTCTCTTTGTCAGCTTTAGAAATTCTTTTTGGGGTCTAGCCTTGAATTTTTACCTCAATCCTATCCACAAGGGATGCAAAGATTTTATTTTTGGACCGGACAATCACCGAGGGGAGCCCAAGATACTTCTGATGTTTATCAACCATATGGATGCCAGCTGATGTGAAAAGATCATCCCTCTTAGCAAGAGGCACCCCTGCACTGAAGGATATTTCTGATTTACCATGATTGATTGTTTGGCCAGACGCCCTCTCAGATCTGGGTGAAGGAAGCGGCGCCAGTACTTTGTTCCTTGTTTTTCTTTCTTCTTAGTCACTTCAGAACCCCTTCAGATCAGAGCCCTCAGAGGCCGAAAGCATACTTGAATCCGAGGATTCCTTTCCTTTTTTGGTTTCCCCCTGCTCCCGAGAAGTCTGGCGTTGATCTGCTGGAGGAAGTAGCTTCCCTGTTTCACGAAGTTTCCGTCGTGACGTGGTTGACTCACGAAGCTCATTCTGTGATGTATCACTGCGCTGGGGGATCGCGAAGTGGCCGACGTAAAGTGTCTTGACCCATGAAGCAAATTCCCCATGGTTTCATCATGTTGTGAGATCACGAAGCGGTTCCGTTAAGATCCATCCACATGGTGTGGTTTCACGATGGCGGGGTGTGCGTTATGTTAAAGATGGTTACCTGTGGGTGGGAGGCTCTCTCCTAGTTATTGAGAAGCTCAGTTGCGAAGTTTCTTGGTGAGGACTTGTTCTTACATTGTGTATCTGTGATTCTTTTGTGGTGTTGTGAAGCCACATTGGCCCACCAGGGGTGGTGCTCTATGAAAACTGGTGTGCACCATGGTGTGGGTTCTTGGGCGTGACCACTTAAGGGGCACGGTTGACTGTAAAGGCCGTGGAGGCAGTCCCAGTTGGGTGGATCGCGGTTGGAGGTCATTTTGAGGCTCCAGTCCAGGGACCCTCTTGTTGGACTAGGCCTTGACTTTGTGAGGGTCGTGGGGACTACAAGGGTGTCGGTCCTTTTTGAGGATTTCAAAATCTTTTTGCACAATGGATGAGGATTTGGTTAATCAATGGAAGAGGTTGTTCCTGACGGACAAAGAAAAGGCGATGATTGAGGCACAAATAAATGATGATGCACTATTGGAAAAGCACTTGTCTCTGCTTGTGGTGGGACAGTTTGTGGAAAACATATCGGTAAATCAGGGGGCTTTCAGAAACACTCTAAAGCATATCTATAAACTTGATGCAGGAGTGGCTATTCGGGAAGCGAGGACCAATTGCTTCGTCTTTGAGTTATTTAATGAGAAAGATAGAGAAAAAATCATGCGTGGTAGACCGTGGTCCTTTGAAAATCAACTCCTCCTCATGGAAGAATTTAAAGGTAGGGGACGATTTCCAGTGAGTGAATTTAACCTGTTCCCCCTTCCGGATACGAATTAAAGGAATCCCCTTCCATGAAAGAACGGGACGTACTATGAGGGGAATTGGGGACAGTTTAGGTCACTTTCTTGACTGGGACAGTTCAAACCCAATTCAATGGGGACCCGAGGTTCGGATCAAGGCGGAGATTGATGTGTCAGAGCCACTGATGAGGGGAATGTTCCTAAAGATTGAAGATACCAACACTTGGATATCATTCGAGTTCAAGAAACTCCCAATCTTCTTCTTCTACTGTGGTCGCCTTGGCCATATGGAAAGAACATACACCACAAAACCTAAGAGTGGTGTGGGTTACATTACCCTCCATTACGGCCCTTGGCTCTATTCCAAAACGAATAAATTTTCTTTCATCCCTGAGACGGAAAAAAAAGAACTGTGACCGTCTCACACTGGCACATTCCAGTTTGACAAACCCCATATCTAAAAAAGCCTTAATGCTTGGACCAACGGATTTCCCAAAGGCTGGCCCTCCCACTCAGAGAGAAGCTGGCACTCAGAGAGAAGTTGGAGCTCACCCTAAATCCCTAAAGGACAATACTCCAACATCAGAAAAATTGGTGATGATGCAACACGAATCACCGTTACATTACTCAAAGACAATGCGGATGCACGTCAAACAAATAGATCTGGATCCTGACCCACAATCGACCACAACAAGAATTCTAACAATGGAGGACCCTAGAATGTCGGGATCTCAAGTACTGGGCCCAACCACCCATCGCATGTGGAAAAGGGTGAAATGAGGAGAGATTGATGGGTATGTGGAAGACCCAAAACTCAGGGTTAGGAAAAGACAAAATGAAACATGTTAATTAGGAAGGAACCTCACCAAAAGAGGGAAAATGAAAAATGGAGAAGCAAGTTCAGAGGAACCAAAGGCGGTGGCAGGCAAGACCCATCCCCACCTAGAGCAATGATTGCCTTATGTTGGAACTGTCGAGGGCTTGGAAACCCTCAAATGGTTTGCATGCTTCAGCGCAATTGTGCTCAAAGTCACCCCGATATGGTTTTCCTATCTGAAATCATACTAGAAAACAAGGACACCAATGGTATTACTCTGAAGTGCACCTTCGAAGGCTGCTTTTCAGTGCCTATACAAGGCCATTCTGGGGGACTCTATCTCCTTTGGAAGGATAATATCGACATCAAAATTTTTACCTTTTCCTCGCACCATGTGGCTGTGACTATTCAAACAGACTCTCACCCACCCTGTACTTTTGTGGGTTTCTATGGCTGGCCATCCTATAATGATAAGGTGAAGTCTTGGGATCTTCTATGCATGCTACGATACAACTTACCGAGCCCAATGTTGTTCGAAGGAGACTTCAATGAGATCATGTTCCATAAGGAAAAGAGGGGAGAAACCATCTGACCTTCAGCTTCGATGACATACATCAAGGATGCATTCTCTAGGGCGGACTTGGTCGATCTGGTGTACTCTGGTAATCCGTTTACATGGTTCCGCAGAAATACAGAAGGCACTCGCATCGCTGAGCGTCTTGATAGATTTTTGGGTTCTACCGATTGGATTGACATGTTCAGCATGTTTCATATCGACCACATGGCCCTCAACTGCTCGTACCATTGTCCAATTCTCAATGACTATACACAGGGCGAACAAAATAGACAGTTCAGTAGACCCTTCAAATTTGGGAGCTTCTGGTCAAAAGATCAGGAATGCTAAGAGGTGATCTGGTCAAGCTAGAAAAGAACTCACGAGGATGTTTGCCTCAACCTCCAACAGGTCACATCCGATCTGAGGTCTTGGAGGAATAAGAAATTCTGACACCCCGACTGGTAATGTGGAGTCCTTGAAAAGAGACTGAACAATCTCCTCAAACAACCCACATCCAATTGTAATCTCTCTAAGATTGGAGCCACTCAAAGAGTGTAACGACCCAATGTGTCATTAATGGAAAATCCATCTTGATCCAGTTAAATGTTTCTTTATGAAAAACGTGTTTATAAGATTTCAACTTCTTTGGTTTTATGTTAAGATTTGTGACTGTTACTTTTATAGTCATTGAACAGTGATCACATGAGTAGTATAAATATAAGGCTTTAACGAACCCAATTTTACTCAGACAAAGGAAGTGATGGCCTCATCCAGTAGAATTGCCCCATACGAATCCCATTTGTCGGAGCTCGGAAAAGAGGTGGCTTCTTTGGGCTTCGCCCTTGACCAAGCCCAAGATGATCTTCATTATTTCAAGCTCGAACGTGATCGTCTACGGGAAAAGTGGAAGTTGATAGAGATTACCACTCGAGTGATGTTATCTGAGCCGCCCCAAGAGTCTGTCACCGTCGCACACCTTACCCTTATGTCTTATGCGGATATTTTAAGGGGTTATGTAACAAATAAGTAGTACCATGTTCATGTACATTATTTTTGTATATAATAATGAATATAATTTCTAGTCATTTTTTGATACATTGTAAATTGTTTTTAAAGTAAAAATGGTGTTTTTAGTTATTATTTAATTAAGAATTATATTTTATTAAATTAAAGGATTTTTTAATTAAATATTATTTTAATAAAATATTATTATTAATATTAAATTAATTTTTATTAAATATAAATGATCTTATAATTTTGATGAATGGAATTAAAATTTTTATTAAGGTTTGAAATCCATTTTTTTCAAAACCCGTGAATTTTTTATAAATGTCGGTTTTTATTTTAAAAGTGAAAATTCACATATTTAGAAAATTATTTAGATAAAATAAATATTATTTTTAAAATTATAATGTCGAATTTATCCAATGGTGAATTTTTCATAATTTTCTGAGTCAATCAAATTTTTGGGTAAAAATTAAATACCGTTTAAATATATAATGTGTTTTATGACATCATAATGACCCAATGGTGATGTAATAAAATACCATAATCCTTATTTTCGTCCAATATATGTTTTATAATTAAAATAATGAGGTTTTGGGTTTGATTGACTTACTTTTCAAAGCATTAATGAACCCCTCAAGACTTATTCAACACTTTTCCTTTTTAAATTAATTTCCATGGGAGTGTGACTCACCTCCACATAAGCAACCCTATTTTTTAATACGTTCAGACCTTGGCCTTGTAAAATATTGTTTTCCTCTTTCCTTTTCCAGAAACCATGGGAAAATACCATGGGATGGTTTGTGGTTTGGATTATTTTAATATAAGGGGTCCTAAACCTAAATAATAAAGAATTCTCTCACCTTTCATATATAAACCCACCCAAGATCCCACTTTCTCCTCACTAAAATCCCTTGGAGTTCGTCCAACCTCTACCCTACTCTCTCTAGAATCCTCCCAAGGTGCCCCAAGCTCCCAAGAAGACTCTCACGAGCCTCTCTCTAGCCTTTGGAAGCACACTTCCAAGTAAGGGTTTTTCTTCCTTTCTCATTTTTGTCAATTTTATTTAAGTTGTATTGCCCTTTTAATATCAATTATGAATGTTGGGGTATGGTTTCGCACCTCTCCCATACTGCCCTCTTATTGTTTTAATGATGGGAGACCCCTTTCCCTCTCATTAAATGCCTCCCATGTACACCTGTTACTATGCCGAAATTCCGAAAGGAACCTTTTTCTCCTCTTTTATATTCAAGCAATACTTTTGTATCATGAATCTAAATTCCTTTTAAATTGTTGGAACATGTATCTATATGACCTCATTACTGTCCATTACATGTAAATACGATGAGTAACCCCTTTCTCTCTCTTCAACCATTTTTATGAATTCTTATGTCACGTCGTTACGCTGCCGAAATCACACCGATTTTCTAAGCCAATATCATTGTGTAGTGAATACCATGCCCATTTCTCCATCAAGGGTATTCACCTTTATGCACATTTACTTATTGATTATAAATTTTCATGTATGAATTCCACATTCCTTTATCGTGGAATAAATTATTATGTTTTATGAATCCATGTTTTATGATCCATGTGGAACACTTATGCATGAAATGAAATGTTTAAGAAGGGTGCGCCCTTTATAGCGCTCCAATGCATTGGGTAAAGTATAGTATCATGATATGTCATGTGTAATGAGTTTTGACTCATGCTAATTCAAGTTCAATGATGGTTTACTCATGCTTCATGTGCAATGATGGTTTACTCATGCTCCATGTGCAATGATTCTTAGCTCATGCTAATTCAATGTTAAGTGTTGTTGCCACATTTCCATGTTATGATTATCATTCTTTATCATGCCTTTATGTTCATGTTTCACTTATTCTCTATTTATATTCCCATTTCCTAACATGTATTGTATTCCTCATGTTATTCCATGTGTACTCCCTTACTGGGCTTTATAGCTCACCCTTTTCTTATGCATGTCCTCAGGTTATCCCATGCAATGCTAAGTACGAAGGAATGTATTGGTCATGTAAAGGAAGTTTTCAATAAAGATATTGTATTTTCATGTTTTATGTTTTTATGTAATGATCCTAAGCCCCAAAGACACTAAACCTGTCGATATTCTTTGTTGTATCAAGTGAAGTTTTATGTAATAAATCATGTTTAAGTTGTAATAAAAAAAGCAGGGTTTTCATAGTTGGTATCATAGGGGGGTTTAGTTATTTTTGGGATTAGGAAACTCTAGTAAAGCCTTAGATACAAGACTAAGTATAACAAAAAAATCCCTATGTTTTGGTAAGTATTGATTAAGTGGTTTATCAAGCAAATACATCCCTGTCTGGATACGAGAATGTAGAGGCGGCTCTGGCACAGATGTATCCTAGGGGTAAAACCCGAAAACACCGATTTGAGCTAGACTCGAACGGGAACTGGTGCACGACAACGGGCCTTGCTGCACTCTTGGTTATGACACTCCTGGGGGATAAGATTTGATAAATTCACAAGCTTAGTATGAACCCTTATTAAGGGAAAAATTCCCCAAGAATATATGTTAGAAGGTAGATCATGAAAAGCAGGGATTGAATCCTATAGACTCATGAGTTAAAGAGATTAAATTTTATTTATAAGTCATCAACTTTTGTATTCAGTTTACCCTTTATGTGTTACCCCTAACATTCCTTTTATTCCATCCAATGTCTGGTAATAGGAGGACTCGGGCTAACAACCATTGTGAAGATCAGTGTGATGATTGTACTAATGAGATTCCCAATCCAATGGGAGTGGGAATCGCGAACTTTTTCACGCTTCTCTCTCAGCTAACTCAAGTTTTGAATAGAAACATGGGTCAAGAGGAATGTTCAACCCCCCCTAAGAAAGAAAAAGTCTCTATCGAGAGCTTCATGAGACAAAGGCCTCCTACTTTTAGTGGATCATCTGATCCCACGATCGCTGAGCAATGGATCAACTCCATTGAAAAGATATTCTCCATCCTCCAATGTTCTGAACAAGAGAAGGTTCTCCTAGCGGCTTATCATATGGAAGGTGAAGCTGATCAATGGTGGGCGTTGATCAAAAATAAAAATCCTGATGAGGAGATCGAGGCTTTGTAATGGAAGGAATTCCGGAATATGTTTTTCGATAAATATTTTCCGTGCACCCTTCACAAGGCTTTCACGATATGCTTCCAGCTTTGTCGTTACCCCTGAATGCAAGGTTGACCGCTTCTTTGGTGGGTTGAAGCCCAGTTTTTGGAAAGCATTAACGATCCGTGACTTTGACAGTTATGAGGAAATTGTCCGATGTGCCCTCAAGGTTGAAATGGAGATCAGAGAATCACAGGGGTATCATAAGGACAATAATTTTAAGGTGGACATCAATGCTGGTGGGCCGATGGATAAATCCAATGGCACTAAGAAGTTCCAGCACCCCACTTGCCAAAAGTGCGGAAAGAAGCACCCTGGAAATTGCCTTAGGGGGACGAGAAAATGCTTTAGGTGTGGAAGAGAAGGGCACCTAGCTATTAACTGTCAGCAAGAAGGACCCGCTGCTGCGACAGAGGATAGGAACGCTCCGTTCGAACCTCAACACGTTGTTCAATGCCACAAATACAAAGAACCAGGTCATTTTGCAAATCAGTGCCCTAATCCAAGGGTTTTAGGAGGCAACCAACAACCTCCAAGATAGCAAGGAAGAGCTTTTTCCATCACTTCTGTCAAAGTGAACTTCGATAAAGAAGTGGTGAAAGGTACGCTAGTTATTCACTCAAGAATAGTGAACGTACTTTTTGATTCAGGGTGTACGCATTCTTTTATATACCAAAAGTTTATTGGAACAATCCCAGCACCACCACAAATCATGGATGTAAAGATGTCGGTGAGTACGGAAAATGGGGCAATCATTGCATCTCATGAGTATAAGTCCTCCCCTGTTACGATCTGTGGACTGAAATTCCCTATGAACCTCATCATACTCCCTCTGGTGGAATTTGATGTAATTCTTGGCATGGATTGGCTTTCCTTATATAGAGCCAACATAAATTGTCGGGAGAGGGAAATCACACTCCATATGGAGAATCGACCCCTGATTCTTTACAAGTGTCAGGAGGAAGATGAATCTCCTTTAGCTCCATCATCTCAAGCATGGATATTACTACCTTATGAGCATGCATATCTGGCTCAGATTATTGAGTCCAAGGAAGAAACCACCCTTGAAGAAATGCCTATTGTGAGGGAATTCGCGGAAGTGTTTCCCGAGGAACTTCCTGGTCTTCCTCCAAGAAGAGATGTTGATTTTTCAATTGAACTTGTACCTGGGGCGCTACCAATATCCAAGACTCCATATAGAATGGATTTTGTTGAGCTTGAAGAGCTAAAGAAACAACTACAGGAGAATCTGGATAAAGGGTTTATACGCCCAAGTGCATCGCCATGGGGTGCACCAGTCCTCTTAATCAAGAAGAAGGATGGTTCAATGCGGCTTTGCATCGATTATCGTGAACTTAACAAAATCACGATGAAGAAAAAGTATCCTCTCCCAAGAATCGATGACTTGTTTGATCAGCTGCGTGGAGCACAATAATTCTCCAAGGTGGACTTGCGGTCGGGATATTATCAGGTAAGGGTGAAGAAGGAAGATATCCCCAAGAATGCTTTTCGTACAAGGTACGGGCACTATGAATTCATAGTAATGCCTTTCAGACTCACCAATTCTCCAGCAATATTCATCGACTTGATGAATAGAGTCTTTAGATATTACCTTGACAAATTTGTGGTAGTCTTTATAGATGATATTCTAATATACTCCAAAACCAAGGAGGACCATGAGGAGCATTTAAAAACTATACTAAAGACTTTGCGTAAGGAGAAGCTCTATGAAAAGTAAAGCAAGTGTGAGTTTTGGTTGAAGGAAGTCTCATTCTTGGTCCATATCATCACATGCAATGGGATATCTATGGACCCCTCCAAAACAGATGCAATTGAGGGATGGCCGAGGCCAAAATCGGTAACGGATATCCATAGCTTCTTGGGGTTAGCTGGATATTATCGACGATTTGTGAGAAATTTCTCATGATTTTCCAACCCACTTACCAAGCTAACTCGAAAGGGAGTAAAGTTTTCTTGGAGTGATGAATGCGAAGAAAGATTCAAGGAGTTGAAAAGGAGGCTTATCACTGCACCCGTGCTCACTTTACCCATAAGTGGGGAACTTTTTGTGGTATTCAGTGATGCCTCAAAGAAGGGATTAGGATGTGTGCTAATGCAGAATGATAAAGTGATATCCTATGCTTCAAGGTAGTTGAAAATCCATGAGCGAAACTATCCAACGCATGATCTGGAGTTGGTGGCGGTGATCTTTGCCTTGAAAATCTGGCGGCATTATCTCTATGGTGAGAAATGTGAGATATATACTGACCACAAGAGTCTTAAATATATATTCACATAGAGAGATCTTAATATGCGCCAGAGAATATGGATAGAGCTCATCAAGGATTATGATTGTTCAATACATTACCACCCTGGGAAAGCGAACAAGGTGGCGGATGCCCTAAGTAGAAAGGATCCAACTATTCTATCAATGATGAGAATTGAGAAGGATCCAATCTTCTTAGACTTGATGAAGATGGATGTGGGAATCTTAAAGAAGGGAACATCATCAATCCTTTCACAAATTATTACTCAACCATCTCTTTTGGAAAGGATAAAGGATGCTCAAAAGGATGATGCGGGAATCCAAGAAAAAGTGGAAGCTATCAAAAAGTGAAAATCCTCAGAGTTTAATGTTAATGAAGAAGGAATTGTGCGGTTTGGGAAAAGACTATGTGTTCCATCAAGTCCGGAGCTGAAGAAGGAACTTTCGGATGATGAACATAGTTCAAATTTATCTATTCACCCAGGGAGCACAAAGATGTATCGAGATCTCCGAGAAAACTTTTGGTGGGATAATATGAAGAAGGAGATCGCTGAATATACATCAATGTGCCTGGTGTGTCAGAAAGTGAAGGAAGAGAGGCAGAAGTCTAAGGGGATGATGCAACCATTGCCCATACCATAATGGAAATGGGAGAACATCACCATGGACTTTGTCACCGGACTTCTAAGGACATCCAAAGGCAACAATGCAATCTGAGTTGTTGTGGATCGTCTTACAAAGACTGCACACTTCATTGCTATTCGAGAGGATTTCTCTTTGGATCAACTGGCACGAATATATATCATAGAAGTGGTACGGTTTCATGGAGTACCACTATCTATTGTGTCTGACCGAGATCCAAGATTTACCTCTAGGTTTTGGAAGAGTCTTCAACATGCTCTGAATACTGAACTGAACTTCAGTACGGCCTATCATCCTCAAACTGATGGTCAATCCGAGCAGACTATTCAAACACTTGAGGATATGTTGAGAGCGTGCTCAATGGACTTTAAAGGAGGATGGGATCAACATCTTCCTCTGGTTGAGTTCTCTTATAATAATAGTTTCCACTCAAGAATCCAAATGGAACCATATGAAGCCCTGTATGGGAAAATGTGTAGAACACCAGCATGTTGGGATGAGGTTGGTGAACGTAAGCTGCTTGGACCAGAAATGGTCGAAGAAATGGTGGAGAAGGTGAAAACCATCCAGCAATATATCAAGGCATCCCAAAGTCGACAGAAGAGTTATACAGATAATTGTCGACGAGACCTTGAGTTTAAAGTCGGAGACATGGTTTTTTTATGCATAGCTCCGTGGAAGAAGGTCATGAGGTTTGGAAATAAAGGGAAGTTAAGTCCAAGGTACATCGGCCCCTTCGAGATTATTGATCGTGTTGGGGTTGTGGCCTATCGACTAGCACTTCCACCTACTATGGCCAAGGTGCATGATGTCTTTAATGTATCCCTCTTAATGAAGTACATACCTAACCCTTCACATGTACTCTCTTCTGAGGTGGTACAATTGGAAGATGATATTTCTTATGAGGAGAAACCAGTGAAGATCTTAGATCGTAGAGAAGGTTATACAAAATAAGACAATGCCCTCGTCAAGGTGTTGTGGAGAAACCACAAGTTTGAAGAAGCAACTTGGGAGTCAGAGGATATGATGAAGCTGAGTTACCCACATTTGTTTTAGTGTGGGAAAAGGAAAATTTCTAGGGTGAAATTTCTTAAGGGGGGAATATTGTAACGACCCAAAGTTTCATTGATGGAAAATCCCTCTTGATTTAGTTAAATGTTTCTTTATGAAAAACGTTTTTATAAGATGTCAACTTCTTTGGTTTTATGTTAATATTTGTGACCATTACTTTTATAGCCGTTGAACAGTGATCACATGAGTAGTATAAATATAAGGCTTTAACGAACCGAATTTTACTCAGACAAAGGAAGCGATGGCCTCATCCAGTAGAATTTCCCCATACGAAGCCCATTTTTTGGAGCTTAGAAAAGAGGTGGCATCTTTGGGCTTCGCCCTTGACCAAGCCCAAGCTGAGCTTCATTATGTCAAGCTCGAACGTGATCGTCTACGGGAAAAGTGGAAGTGATAGAGATTACCACTCGAGCGATGTTATCCGAGTCGCCCCAAGAGTCTGTCACCATCGCACACCTTACCCTTAGGTCTTATGCGGCTATTTTAAGGGGTTATGTAACAAATAAGTAGTACCATGTTCATGTACATTATTTTTGTATATAATAATAAATATAATTTCTAGTCATTTTTTGATACATTGTAAATAGTTTTTAAAGTACAAATGGTGTTTTTAGTTATTATTTAATTAAGAATTATATTTTATTAAATTAAAGGATTTTTGAATTAAATAATATTTTAATAAAATATTATTATTAATACTAAATTAATTTTTATTAAATATAAATGATCATATAATTTTATGAATTCAATTAAAATTTTTATTAAGGTTTGAATGTCGGTTTTTATTTTAAAATTAAAAATTCACATATTTAGAAAATTATTTAGATAAAATAAATATTATTTTTGGAATCAGAACGTCGAATTTATCCAACAGTGAATTTTTCATAATTTTCTGAGACAGCCAAATTTTTGGGTAAAAATTAAATACCGTTTAAATATATAATGTGTTTTATGACATCATAATGACCCAATGGTGATGTAATAAAATACCATAATCCTTATTTTCGGCCAATATATGTTTTATCATTAAAATAATGATGTTTTGGGTTTGATTGACTTACTTTTCAAATCATTAATGAACCCCTCAAGACTTATTCAACACTTTGCCTTTTTAAATTAATTTCCATGGGAGTGTGATTCACCTCCACATAAGCAACCCTATTTTTTTAATAAGTTCGGACCTTGGCCTTGTACAATATTTTTTTCCTCTTTCCTTTTCCAGAAACCATGGGCAAATACCATGGGATGTTTTGTGGTTTGGATTATTTTAATATAAGGGGTCCCAAACCTAAATAATAAATAATTCTCTCACCTTTCCTATATAAACCCACCCAAGATCCCACTTACTCCTCACTAAAATCCCTTGGAGGTCGTCCAACCTCTTCCCTACTCTCTCTAGAATCCTCCCAAGGTGACCTAATCTCCCAAGAAGCCTCTCACAAGCCTCTCTCTAGCCTTTGGAAACACACTTCCAAGTAAGGGTTTTTCTTCCTTTCTCATTTTTTTCAATTTTCTTTAAGTTGTATTTCCCTTTTAATTTCAATTATGAATGTTTGGGTATGGTTTTGAACCTCTACCATACTGCCCTCTTATTGTTTGAATGATGGGAGACCCCTTTCTCTCTCATTAAATGCCTCCCATGTACAACCGTTACTATGCCGAAATTCCGAAAGGAACCTTTTTCTCCTCTTTTATATTCAAGAAATAATTTTGTATCATGAATATAAATTCCTTTTCAATTGTTGGGACATGTATCTATATGACCTCCTTACTATACATTACATGTAAATATGATGAGGAACCCCTTTCTCTCTCTTAAACCATTTTTATGAATTCTTATGTCACACTGTTACGCTGCCGAAATCACACTGATTTTCTAAGCCAATATCATTGTGTAGTGAATACCATGCCCATTTCTCCATCAAGGGTATTCACCTTTATGCACATTTAATTATTTATTATAAAGTTTCATTATTAATTCCACATTCCTTTATCATGGAATAAATGATTATGTTTTATGAATCCATGTTTTATGATCCATGTGGCACACTTATGCATGAAATGAAATGTTTAAGAAGGGTGCACCCTTTATAGCGCTCCAATGCATTGGGTAAAGTATAGTATCATGATAAGTCATGTGAAATGAGTGTTGACTCATGCTAATTCAAGTGCAAAGAGGGTTTACTCGTGCTTCATGTGCAATGAGGGTTTACTCATGCTCCATGTGCAATGAGCCTTGGCTCATGCTAATTCAATGTTAAGTGTTGTTGCCACATTTCCATGTTATGATTATCATGCTTTATCATGCATTTATGTTCATGTTTCTCTTATCCTCTATTGATATTCCCATTTCCTAACATGTATTGTACTCCTCATGTTATTCCATGTGTACTCTCTTACTGGGCTTTATAGCTCACCCTTTTCTTATGCATGTCCTCAGGTTATCCCATGCATTGGTAAGTACGAAGGAATGTAGTGGTCATGTAAAGGAAGTTTTCAATAAAGATGTTGTATTTTCATGTTTTATGTTTTTATGTAATTATCCTAAGCCCCAAAGACACTAAACCTCTTGATCTTCTTTGTTGTATCAAGTGAAGTTTTATGTAATAAAGCATGTTTAAGTTGTAATAAAAAAGCAGGGTTGTCATAAAGAGAGTTGAACACGACCCTGCGTAGTAAGGAAAGCTTCTAGGCTATGCGTGTGCAGGACAACCATATTAAAGAAGGGGACGCTAACACTCAGTATTTTCACCAGAAAGAATCAGCCAGGAATCGGAAAAACTCTATTACTGGCATCTCAAAACCGGATGGAAGCAAATTTTCTGACACCAACGGTATCCACGAGGCCTTGACAGGATTTTTCCAAAATATATTCACTACAGGAACCCCTTTCATGTTAGCTGAGGTGGAAGAATGAATTAGACCTATGATCACTGAAGAGATTAATAGGAAGCTCACCAAATATGTGACAGATGATGAGATATTCCTGGCTCTGAAACATCTTCATCCCACTAAGGATCGAGGACCGGATGGGTTCCACGCCCTTTTTTTAGACCTTCTCTTTAATACACATTACTTCATTATTTATTACATAATATTACACATAAAACAACCCATAAGATTTTTAATTCTAATGTATTTGTGAATTAGGTACATTACTTAATAAATTAAAATATAAAATACATCATCTTTATTAAAATCATTCTTAACATACTCATCTTATTCCAATGTACATAAAATCGCATGGGATAAATTGGGGATATACATAAGAAAGTGGTGAGCTATAAAGCCCATTAAGGGAATACCCATGGAATAACATGAATAAATTAATACATGTTATAAAATAGTCATCTCAATGGAGTATAAAATGGGTGATAATCATAAAAATGAACTATAAGACATGATATAGCATGGTAACATAAAGGAAACATGGAAAATTTTGAAACAACTTAAAACACTACACCCTAAACATAAGTAAAGGCTAAATACCAAGATATCATGATATAAAAAGTATTATAAATGAATCAGGTTTACTCCCTATCCCAAAATTACATATCATGAGACTAAAAAATACCCAATTCATTGGAGGGCTATATAATTCTAGGTGCACCCATCACCTTTATTTCATTCTCATGATTAAGTGTGCCACATAGATCAGACAACAGGTTTTAATTCATATTTATATTTTATTCCATGATGAAGAAGTTTGGAATACATAAATTTAAATCTCAAATGAAAAATGGTTAAGTTCATAAATTTTAACACCATTGATATGAAATGGGTATGGGTATTCACTACATAAATTTGTTGGCATGGAAAGTCACTGTGAAATTTTGGAAGCATAATGGCATCACATAATGATTCATAAAATGGGTTGATGAGATATAAATGGGTCTATAATAATTTGGAAATAAAATTTAATGTAATAGTTACATGGAAAAACATATCTTAACATTAATAATTTTAAATAGAATTCATAAGATAATTAATAAACTTGAATAAAGGAGAGGAAGAAAATAATCCTTACCTTGAGAGTGTGACTCCAAATTCTTTGAATGAGATTATTGAGAGTTTGGGGAACTTTTTGAGATCTCTAGAGCTGTAAGGTAAGATTAAGGAAATTATCAAATGATTTTTAGTGATGATAAAGGGGGTCTTGGGTGTGTTTATATAGGAAAATATAGGGTAATTATTTATTATTTCCCAAATATAGGTTTTGGAATCTATGTAATAAAATAACTAAAACCACAAACCTAACCATTTTTTTTGAAAAAAAAAATTCTACAAAATATGTCTTTTTTTTATTTTCTTATAAGGGAAAGGGCTTAAATTATTAAAATAATACCCTTTTGAGGTGTAGGTGAGTCATAATCTTAACAAAATAATTTTAAAACATGAAAATATATTATAGGTTTTGTAGGATTCATAAATGATTTATAAAATTAACCAAATAAATATAAAATAAAATTATTTTAAAGATGAAACATATATTTCATCTTATATTACATTTATATTATTTATTAAATCACTTTTTGGTCATTATAATGTCATAATACCCACTGCATATTATATACGGTATTTAATTTTTACACGAAAATTTGATTGTCTTCGAAAATTATGAAAAATTCACTGATGGATCATTTTGACATTTTGATTCCAAAAATAATATTCATTTTAACCAATTAATTTTATAAATATGTTAATTATACCTCTTCAAAAATAAAATCAATATTTATTGAGAAATACTAGATTTTTTGACAATAACAATTATCCAACCCTTATAAAAATTAAATTTATCTTTATAAAAAATATAGGATAATTTATATTTAATTAACATTATTTGAAAATAATATTTTATGAAAATAATATTTATTTAAAAAATATCTTAATGTATGAAAATATATTCCTTAATTGAATTGAAATATTCCCCGAAAATAGAACAATTGTTTTACTGTATGAAAATCAAATCTATTTATAAAGTAAAAATAATAAAATCAAAATATATTCATTATTATATAAAATATACATATTCGTATTTTTAGGATTAAGAAACATGTCCCTTTAATACACTTTCAAACTCCCTAAGAGTATGGTACTCAAAGGTGAGACTTTAATGGGGTGGTTCGACATACATGGTTTGGGACGTGATCTCGAAGAGCTTGAACTTATCCCATAAATGATTTCACTCATTCTTAAGTTGTTGGATATCATATTGGGATTGATCAATGGAAAATAATAGTGATTATATCTCCCTTGGAAGCTCCTATAAATGGTATTTGTAGGTTACAATCCTACTAATTGAGGCCATCACCTCCTTTTTCTATGTCAATTAGAGTTATAAAAACCCTATATTTATACTAATCATATGATCATTATTAAAATATTATATTATCAATAGTTATGACTCTTAATGGTATTTTAAATCCAATGGTATATAATAACACCAAATAACAGCATGTTTTTTCTATAACCATAATACATAATAAGACATTTAATTAATTCACAATATGAATTTTATCTATAACAGTCTGGGTTATTACAATATTCCCCACATCAAAACTTTTTATTTTGAAATTTTCATTTACCACCATAAAATAGATGATTGTAATTATGTTTCATCACATCCTTCAGTTCCCACATCACTTATTCAAAATTTTGGTTTCTCCATAGCACTCTAATTAGGTGAGTTGTCTTATTTCGTAGAACTTTGTCTCTACGATGTAACATCTTAACCATATACTCATCATATGAAAGATCATTCTCCAATGCTACCACATATGGATTGACTACATGTGAGGAGTCTGATATGTTATTCCTCAATATGGATGCATGGAATACATCATGTAATTGAGATTGGTTATGTGGTAGTTCCAGTTGATATTTCACTGTTCCAATGTGATCAATGGTCTCAAAGGGACAGATGTATCTTGGAATAAGATTTCCTTTCTTCCCAAATCTAATGACATTGTTCCATAGAGATGTTACTAGGAATACCATATATCCAAAATCAAAATCTTGGTCTCATTGATAATTTTCAACATACCTCTTTTGTCGACTCTAAGCATCCTTGATGTGTTGTTTAATTGTTTTAACCTTTTCTATATTTTCCATGGCCATTTTAGGTCCAAACAGTTTTCATTCCCCAAATTAATCCTAATATGAATGTTTTTTACACCTCTTCCCTTAAATGGATTCATAGGAATCAATTTGTATTATTGAGTAGAATTTATGTTCATATGAGAACATGACCAAAGGAAGATGTTGGTCGCATCCTCCATTAATATTAATTAGGCAGGATCTAAACATGTCCTCAAGTTTCTATATAGCCCACTCATATTGGAAATTTGTTTGAGGGTGATAAGTCATGATGAACATCAAATAAATATTTAGAGCATATTGGAGCCTCTTCTAGAACATGGAGGTAAATCTTGGATATTTATCAAATATAATTGATTATTGTGTTTTATGTAGCCTCACCGCTTCCCTAATGTATATCCTTTCAATTTCATCGAGTGATAAGTCCTCTCAAATCGCAATGAATTGTGTATTATTTATAAGATGATCCACCAAAACCCACATACAGTTATTTACTCTATATGTATTTGGAAAATTAGTGACACATATGTGGTTATTTTTTCCCATTTCCATGTAGGTATGGGTAATGATTGCATCATCCCCTTAGATATTCATCTTTCATCCTTTACTTACTGACATACAAGACATCATAATTTATATTCCATGATCCCCTTTTTCATATCGTCCCACTAATAGTCCTCTCAGATATCTCAATACATCCTTGTGCTTACTAGATGGAGAAATAAGGTCGATCTATTTGCATCATCCAATAGATTATTCTTTAAATCCGGATTTGATGGTACACATAGTCATGACCAAGATCTTACAATGTCATCTTTATTAATGTTGAACTCTAAGGATTTACCTTTTTTTATAACTTCCACTTTCTTCTAAATACCCACATAATCTATTCGATCACTTTTTATATTTTTCAAAATATATGGTTGAGAAATCATTTGATAGAAGATTAATGATGTTCCTTACTTTATGATTCTCATGTCCATCCATTTCAAATACAAGATCATATCACTTTCAATTCTCATCAATGATAAAATTTCTAGATCATTTCTACATATAGTATCTACTAATTTATTTTCCTTCCCATTATGGGAGTGTATTAAGAATGTATAGTCCATGATCAGCTCTAACCATTATCATTGGTGCATATTTATCTCTTTCTATGTGAATATATACATGAGGCCCTTATAATCCTTATATATTTCACACTTCTTCCCAAAGAGATAATCCTGCTAGATTTTTAATGTAAATATCAATGCATCCAACACTAGATCATGATTTTGGTAGTTATATTCGTGAAACATAAATTGTCTTAAAGAATAGTCTGCCACTTTTTAATTCTACATTAACAAACAGTCCAATCTCTTCTTGAAAGCGTCACTAAATACCATGAAAAACTCTACACTTGTGGGTTGTGTGAGTGAAGGTGTAGTGATAAGCCTCTTTTTAAACTCCTTGAATCACTCTTCACATTCATCATCCCAAAAAAACTTGACTCCCTTTCGAAATCTTGGATAGATCATTTGAAAATCATGAGAAATTTCTCAAAAATTGATGACAGTGCCTAGTTAGTACAAAGAAACTATGGATATATAAAATAGATGTTGGACTTAGTCACCCTTTAGTAAAATTTATATTTTAAGAATACATAGATAACCCATTTCTTTTGGTAATATTTCCTATGAATTTTAATTCCTTCAAAGAGAACACACATTTTATGTACTTTTCATAATTCTTCTCCTTTGATAAGATCATTAAAACAGTGCTCAGATGCTCCTCATGCTCAAAATTTATTTTATAGTAAATTTAAATATCATCTCTAAATATTACCACACATTTATTCAGGTAATTAATAAATAAAATATTCATCAATTTCATGAATATTATTGTATAATTAGTGAGTTTTAATTGAATAACTATGAACTCATAGTTCCCAAACCTTTTACAAAAAGTGTTCTAAGTGATATCCTCGTTTTTCTCCCATAATTGATAATATCTATATCAAAGATCCACCTTGGATAATTATTGGGTTCCACATGGCTGATTGAACAATTCATCAATTGGTGGTAGACGATAATGGTTCTTTATCATGGTCTTGTAGAGCTCAAAATAATCAATGCAAAGGCACATTGACCCATCCTTCTTGTTGATGAAGAGGATTGGTGCACCCCATGGTGAAGCACTTGGGCATATGAACCCTTTATCTATATTCTCCTATATTTGTTTCATCAACTCCTCAAGTTCCACAATATTCATTCTATATGGAGTTTTGGATAATGGTAATTCCCTAGGTATAAGATTGATTAAAAATTCAGCATCTCGGCTAGGAGGAAGACCAGAAAATTCTTCAGAAAACACTTTAGTATATTCCCTTCTAATGGACTTTTCTTCAAGGATGATATTGTCCTTAGACTCAATCATTTGAACTAGATATTCTTTCTCATATGGAAATAAAATAAATTATTTACATGTTGGTTCTAAATAAGATTCATCCATCTCCTTGTATTTTTATAGAATCGGGGGACAATTCACGATACAGAGAGTGATTTCCTTCTCATGGTAATTTATGTTAGCTCTATATAGGTAAGGCCAATCCATGAAAAATATTGAATAAAATTTCACCAAAGGGAGTATCAAAATGTTCTCAAGGAATTTCATTCCATAAAGTTTGATAGGGGATGAGTTATATACTTGGGATGTAATAATTTCCACATTTTCAATTTTTATCGACAACTCTTCTTCCATGATTTTTGGTGGTGTTTGAATAGTTCTACTAAACTTTCATGATATGAAAGAATTAATAAAACTTCAACAAAAAAGAACATTCTATTTTCTTGAATTAATAATTAGCATACCTATCACCACATCATTGATGGGATCCACCTCAGTAGTTGTGATAGAAAAAGCTCACCCTTGCTGCCTTGGAGGTTTTTGGTTGTCACTGAAAAACCTTATCTTAGTGAATTGGTTTGAAAAGTACCATATTTCCTTGTAGTTGAAGAAATGAAATATTCACTAAGGTTTTATTTGATCATTCATTACATCCATCACATTAGTGGGATTCTCCCACCAGCAATACTGGCTATGTGTCCTTTCTTCCCATACCTAAAGCATGTACACATTCCAATTTGACAATTTATGACGTGGTTATTTCCACACTTTTGACAAGTTGGATATTGAAATTTTTTAGTATTATTATATTTCCTCATCAGACTTCCAAGATTAAAATTCACTTTCCACATCTTATCTCAATTATACCGTTAAGATTAATTGATCTCTATTTCATCTTTGATGGGACATCAAACAATTTCTTAATATATATCAAAGTCTTAGATCACTAGGGATTTTCGTAGACTGCGTTTTAACCCACCAAAGAAGAGGTCAACCTTTCATATGGGGGTAATGACAAAGATGGAGGCATCTCATGCAAATCTTGTGAAGTTTTCCTCAGAAGCCCTAATAGATTTTTCATTTTTTTACTTTAGGGAAGCAAAATCCATTTCCATTTAAAATTATATATTTCAAGGAAAATAATTGTAAAAAATCATTTTCCATATTTCCTTCAAACCCATCGCTTCGATATTTTTCTTAGGCTTCATATTTTTTATCAATTTCCACCACTGATCAATTTCTCCTTTCATATGATAAACTAAAAGTAGAACCTTATGTTTCTCAAAACATTGAAGGATATAGAAGATCTTATCAATGGAATTGATCTATTGTTCCATGATTAATAGATTGGTTGATCCATTGAAATATGGAATAATTTTTCACTTAAAGTTATTAATTTAAGCTTTTTCTCTCTTAGGGGGGTTTGAGAACTCCTCGTGATATAGGTTTATATTCATAACCTAAGTTAGATTAGAGAGTATCTTCACATATTTCTTGATTCCCACTCCCATCGGGTTGGGACTCTCATTGGGGCGGTCATCAAATTTACCTTCCAATTGGTTGTTTACCATATTCCTCCTATTTATATCCATTGGATAGAATAAAGTAAAAATTAGGGATGAGTATTTTTAAATTATTAAACACATAAATAGGAATCAAATCAAATTAAAGGGATAGCTTATAAATTACTTGTATTTTTAACTTACAAATTTTTAGGCTTCAATCTATGTTATACGTGGTCTATTTCTTAACATAAAATCTTATAAGAATTTTTTTCCCTTAATTATGGTTCATAAAAAGGATATCAATTTAATAATGAATATCCCCCTGGAGTGTCAACCCAGGTGTGTAGGAATTCTTATTGTAGTGCACCAGTTTATAGTTAAGTCTAGATCAATGTGGTGTTTTATGTTTTTACCCTTATGTACATTTGTGTCAGAGCCACATCAACTTTTTGTATCTAGAAAGGTATTTTTTTTTCTTTATAAACCACTTACTCTATTATTACCAAAATTTAGGTATATTTTCTTATACTTATTTTTATACCTAAGACTTTGTCTATATTTTTCTAATCCAAAACTCAAAAATAACATAACATTCCATTTGATACCAACTGTTACAACCTTTACCATTAATAAACATTATTTTATGATTTTTTAAATAATATTACACATAAAACAACCTAGAAGATAAATAATTCCAATGTATTTATAAATTACATACATTACATAACAACTTAAAATAGAAAATACATCATCTTTATTGAAAACTTATTTAATATACTCGTAATGTTCCAACATACTTAAAACTTCGTTTGATAACTTGGGGATATACATAAGAAAGGGGTGAGATATAAAGACTAGTAAAGGAATTTACATGGAATAACATGAAGAAATTAATATTTGTTTTAAAATAGTTATATCAATGGGGAATAAAAGAGGTGAAAATTATAAACATGAACAATAAGACACGATATATCATGGTAACATAAAGGCAACATGGAAAATGTGGAAAAAAACATACAACACTACCTCATAAACATAGGTCAATGATTACTTCCAAGATATCATGATGTAAAAATACCCATAAAGGAATTATTTTTACTCCTTATCCCAACATGATATCTCATAAGACTAAAAATTACCCAGTGCATTGGATCACTATATAATTCTGGGCGCACCCATCACCTTAATTTCATTCTCATGCTTAAGTGTGCCACATAAATCATACAACATGGACTCATTTATCATCATATTTTATTCAACTATCAAGGATTTTTGAATTAATATATGTAATTCCCCAATAAAGAATTATAATTTCATAAATTTGAACACCCTAGATAGGCAATGGGTGTGGTTATTCACTATAAAAATGTTTTGGCATCAAAAATTACGGTGAAATTTCGGTAGTATAACGGTGTCACTTAAACATTCATAAAATGGGTTTATGGGAGAGAAAGGGGTATATAATCATTTGAAAATAAAATTTAAAGTAATAGGGACATTAAAAACATATCCCAACATTATGAATTGGAAATATAAGGCACTATATAATGATGAAACTTGGATAAATTGGAGGAAGAAATGAACCCTTACCTTGAGAGTGTGACTCCAAATGCTTGGAAGAAGATTCTTGAGAACATGGGGGAAACTTGGGATGAATATAGAGAGTGGAGGGAAGATCAAGTATGTGATACAAGGATTTTTATAGAATATAAATGCGATCTTCATTGGGTTTATATGGAAAAATAGAGGAGAATTATTTATTATTTCAAAACATTGGTTTTGGACTCTATATAATAAAATAACCAAAACCACAAACCTTCCAATGGATTTTTCTCATAATATCTACAATAGAGGGGTGTATATTTTTTATTTGTCCAAGGGCCAAAAATATTAAAATTATTCCCCTTTATGATGTGGAAGTGAGTCATACTCTTAAAGTAACCATTTTAAAACCTTAAAATATATTACATGTTTTGGAGGATTCATAATGACTTTATAAAAGTAATTGAATAAACATAAAATCAAATTATTTTATTTTTTAAGCATATATGTGGTTATGTATTATATATATACTATATATTACATTACTTTTGGTTCATTATGATGTCATAATACACACTGTATAACATATGGTATTTAATTTTTACCCAAAAATTCGATTATCTTAGAAAATTATGAAAAAATCACAGTTGGATAATTTTGAAATTATTATTCAAAAAACAATATATATTTTTTCCAAATAATTTTCTAAATCTATGAATTTTTACATTTTTAAAAGAAAATCGGTATTTGTTGAGAAATGTTGGGTTTTTTCGAAATAATAGTTATCGAACCCTTATAAAATTTACATTTGACTTCGTAAAAATTATATAATAATTTATATTAAATAAAACTTGTTTAGTAATAATATTTTATTAACATTTTATTTATTTCAAAAATATATTAATTCATAAAAATAAATTCCTTATTTGAATTTGAGTATTACCTAAAAATACAATTTTTTTGTATAAAAATAAAAGTCATTTATAAAGTAACAATAATAAAAAGAGAATATATTCATTATTATATATAATATACATATTCATATTATTATGTTTATGATATATATACCTTTAATACACCAAAGAACACCCTAAGTGTAAGGTGCACGATGGTGAGACTTTCATGGGGTGGTTTGGCATACATGTTTTGGGTCATGATCTTGATGAGCTTGAACATCTATCGTAAATGATTTTTCTCATACTTAAGTTATTGGATTGTATATTGGGCTTTATCAAGGTAAAATCCTAGTGATTATATCTCCCTTGGAAGCTTAGATAAATGGGATTCATAGGGTATGCTCCTACTGGTTGAGGTCATCACTTCCTTTGTTTGTGTCAATTGGACTTATTAAAACCCTATATTTATACTAATAATATGATCACTATTCAATGGAAATATTATCAAAGGTTATGATGCTTAACGAACTTTAAAATATGATAGGATATAATAAAATCAAAGAAGTGTATTAATTTTATATAATAATAATACTTAATGATACATTAAATTAATCCATAAGGGGAATTTATTTATAAGTTTTTTGGTTGTTACAGTTTTAACCCAGTGTTGTGTGCATTGAAGGCTATCAAAAAAATTAAATTTATTCTAAAAGGAAATCATTGTAAAGTCTTGGGGTGATAAATTATTCCCTCTTACAAAAATTTCATTCTCAAAATATCAGGGGTATTACCTTTTAAAAATATGTGGGCAAGTCTCCTTCATAGTATCCTCCGGTTATCATGTTTCTTATTCCATTTTTTGAATTATCCAAAGTACCTTTATCAAAAGATCCATATGATTCCTCAAACTTGATCACTGGTATCAATAATCTAGATAAGTTCTTCATAGTGTGAAAGGTTATGTTCCAACTCAATTTCATTAGAAGTGAACACATGTGTTGGGTCTAATATCTACTTTTTTAGCAGAGATATATGGAACACATCGTGAAATTTTGAGATGCTTGTTGGCATTACTAAATGATAAGAAAAAACTCCAACTATTTCAAGAATATTGAATGGTCCGATGTACCTAGGTCTTAGTTCTCCTTTCTTACTAAACCTAATAACACTCTTCCATGGAGAAAATTTCAATAAAACATGATCTCCCACTTTGAACTCTAAATCTTTCCTCTGATTATCGACATAAATATTTTTCCTACTTTGAGTTGATTTAATATGACCCTAAATAGAATTTACCTTTTTCATCATCTCTTCGTAAACTTTTGGGCCAATTATTTTCCTTTCACCAAATTCATCCCAACAATTTGGATTACGGTAAATCTTTCCATATAATGATTTATGCAGCAACATTTAAATACTTCAATAGAAAGTATTATTGAAAGGAAAATTCAACCAAAGGTATGTATTGATCCCAAATAGCTTAAATGTAGAGTGATTGTGACATCGACATGTCTTCCATTGTTTTAATTTTTCTTTAATACTATCCATTACTTTGATAATGGTAGGTAGTGCTCAAATGAATCTTAATATCAAGAGCCTTATGAAGACACTTCCAAAATTTAGATGTAAATTGGTGATCTTGATCAGAAAAAATTGATAGTGGTTAACCATAAATCCTAACAACTTTAATATTATAGATCCTTGGCAGGCACTCAAGAGGTAGGTCTTCTCTTATATCAATGAAAAGTGAAGATTTGTTTAGTTGATCAATGATAACCCATATTTCATCATTATTTCTAAGATTATTTGGTAGTACTGTGAAAATTTACATAGTAATTTCATCTCATTTCTATATAGGAATAATAAGAGGTTGTAAGACTCCTTTAGTATTATACCTCACAACTTTCACTTGTTGAAAAACCAAACATATAGACACATAATCAGAAATTTCCCACTTGAAGTTATACCACCAAAACTATTCCGTCAAGTCCCTATACGTGATAATGCTACAAGGGAGTATATTGAAATTTGAGAAGTGAGAATAATTCAATAATTCACTTTTTATATTAGTTATAAATGGAACACGTAGTATCTTTTAAAATTTTAGAAAACCATCTTCGCAAACAAAGTCTGCTAATTTTCTATCATTCACAGCATTAATTTTCTACTAAAACTTCTCATCATGAGATTGTGAATTATTTGTCTTCTCTAATAAAGTTGGGTTTTCAATCATTTTGAAAATGATCAATTACTCCCATTTATTGGAAATTACCATATCCATATTTACTAGAGACATTAGTATAGGATCATTCTCAATCCTTATTTGGGTTATAACTCCAAGATCCTTCCTATTGAATGCTTACACTACCTGATTTTCTTTCCCTAGGTAGTAGTGTATTGAGAAATCATAATCCTTGAGTAGATTGATCCATATTCTTTGTCTCATACTAAAATGTTTTGTGATAATATGCATTTTGATCTCTTATGATCCATGTATATCCCACATATTTCATCATAGAGATAATGTATCCATATTTTCAAAGTAATGATTACTGATATTAACACAAGATCATGGGTTGGATAGTTTTATTCATGACTGTTCAATTTTCTTAATGTATATGATATAACATTATTATTTTTCACTAGGAAACAACCAATTACCTTTTTTGATGCATCACTATATATAACAAATACATAACTTCTAGATGGTAGGGTCATAATCAGATCATTTTCCAGTCTACTCTTTAGTTTGTCAAAACATTATTCCCATTCCTTTGTCCGAAAAAACTTAATAATTTTATATGTAATATTGGTTAATGGGTTATACAATTGGTAAAATTTCTAAATGAATCATTGATAGTAACTTTACAAACCAATGTAACTATGTACCCCGGTTATGTTTGTTTGTGTCATCCATTCTCTAACTACTTTTTCCTTTTTGGGATAAACTATTATTCTATCCTTGGAGAAAATATGGCAATAAAAAGAGACTTATTGAAACCATAAATCAAGCTTACTAAATTTCCAATATAAAAATTCCCTTCTAAGAGTCTTAAGAATGATCCGCAATGGATTCTCATAGTCTTCATAGATTTTAGAATACACCAGAATATAATCAATGAATACCAAAAAAATCATCAATATATTCCTTGAATACTATGTTCATTAGGTCCATAAAATCAGAGGGTGTATTAGTCAATTCAAATGGAATTACTTTAAACTCTTAATGTTCATACCAAATCAGAAAATCTATCTTCGTAATGCATTCCTTCTTCACTCATAATTGGAAATATCCATAATTAAGATAAATCTTTAAAAATGTTGGTCTCTATTAAGCTGATACAATAATTCATCAATGGGAGGTTGAAGATACTTTTTCCTTATTATAGTAGCATTGATTTCCTTATAGTTAATGAACAAGCTCAATAATCCATATTTATTCTTAACAAAGAGAATATAGGCTCCCCATGGTGAAACACTAGATTGAATAAATCCCTTTTTACCCAAATCCTCTATTTGTTTCTTCAACTCCACTAACTCTAAAGTTTCCATTATATAGGGATTATTTTATATTGCCTTTTAATTGGTGATTAAATCAATGGAAAATTAAACTTCACGCTTTGAGGTTTGTCTAGGTAATTCCTTAGGAAATACATTAATGTATTCTTATAAAATAGGTACATCCTCAATATGAAGATTACCTTATTCATCACTAGATGGTTTTTTTTCTTATTCCCCAAGAATTTAGTTCAATAGATCTACTAGGGGTGATCTAGATGAGAATCAGAAGATGATGTTTCTTCACTAAAGATAATAAATTATACATCTTCCTCACAAATCATAATTTCCTTCTTCTTACAATAAATTGTTTCATAATATTTTGAAATTAATTCCATACTAAGGATTATATATAATTCAACCATAGGTATAATAAAATGGTTAGAAAATAAGGCATGTTTAGGATATATAAAAAGGAATTCCTGACATATATTTTTTTCAATGAGAATTTTCATAGGATTTTTGACTTAAAAATATCTTATTAAATAAAAAAGGAAATATATAATTTTCTTGAAAAATTGGGTAGATATAAAAGGGTTTGAAGATCCGTAATCAAAAAAGGCATTGGAAAATTTCAAGATAAGATTAATTTACTTACAACCATATCATTTGGTACTTCCACCACCACTATAGTGATCACTTAAGCTTGGCCTTCTCCCCTTAGCATCCTCTATGGTAGATTTCCTTGATGCCTGAGGCATTAATTTTCATAATTCCCCATATTCCTATAGGTGAAAAACTAAATAACAATTTTTTAATTCTTCCCCTTAAATTATTTAACATGATGAAACTTTTATCCACATTTATAACATACTCTTAATCCCTTTAAGTATTTCCTAGAGTGATATTCCTCAAATTTCTCACAAGGTGGGATTTTATTCATTCCCTTATTCTTATTTGACACATTCCCTTTTTCAGGGTATTCAGAAGACCTATAGTTCTCTTTCCTTCCATTGAATATATAGTCTCTTGATAATTCCTTATCTTTTTTATGGAACATAAAAATATTTCTATATATGGTGAAAAAGTATGATAAACCATCCCCCTTTATATATTTTGATTAAGACCTTCAAATAATTGGTCAATCCTAAACTCCATATTGTGTATGTAATCCATAGCATATATGGTTGACCTTGTAAAGGTAGCTTCATAATCTAAAAAACTTTCCTACAAAAAATTATCTTCATCTCAATTTTTTGATCATGAAGGATGTATTTATCAAAGAACGTATCCGTAAATGTTATCCATTCCATGAGTTCTATTTCTTATTCATCCCTATTATTATAGATCATGGACCACAATTGATCAGCATTGCCTTTGAAATAATACACTATAATTGTAACCTTTTTCCTTTTCACTACATCCCAAGGCTATAAATATCTTCTCTAGAGACTTAATCTATTGCTCAGCTACAATTAGATTAGTAGTCCCACTGAATGATTAGGGATTATGTCACATAAAAAGATCTAGCAAAGGTGATTCTCATTGTAAAATAGGTTGATTTATTAAAGAAATGTTATTTTTCAAAACCTGATTAAGGTTACCTAATATAGCCATAATTTTCTCTATTATAATTCCAGTTGTATTGGTTTACCTAGAAGGTAAATCTATAAATTTTACATTTCTATTTATATCATTCATCCTTTTAGGAACCATTTCAAAAAAATGGCATATACTGCATTACCTCATAAAATTATGAATTTTAAATCTTTATGTGTATTTTCAAAAATGGTATATCACTCAAACTTAATTAAAAAATTATGCCTCATAAATCATAGAATCATAAAATTTGGTTTCTTTTGGTACATCTATACTTTAAAATCCTTCATAATATTTTGTAAAGAAAATGTGAATTATTCTTAGTGTATTCCCTAGTAGTGTCAAACTAGGAACATAGTAGGGCATGTTGTTGTATACCAGGTTACACTAGAGTTAGGCTTGATACACCTTTTCAGATTTGTTACCCCTAAGTACATTTATTCCAAAACTATATCCACTTATAGTATCCATATAGGGATGTATATCTAGGAAGACCCACATAAACCCTACATTAAAAAATTATAGGTTGTTATTTTGTACTTATCTTAAACTTTTAACTTAGGGATATGTTTACTAATCTATTTTTTCCTAAATCTAGATTATAAGGTATCTACTAAAAATTATTTGATACCAAATGTAATGAACTAAACCCAAAATCTCAAAGTCGGTACCTTAATTTATTACACTGGCATGATTACAAAGAATCAAATCCTAAAGGACTGATTAGTTTAGATGTTTCAGAAAATCATATTACACACATGATACCCATATTACATTTAGAAATAGAAAAATAAAATATGATATATAATAAAATGAAATAAAATTCATCCTTGAAATCTCATTTAAATATTTATTCTTAATATCCTGGGGAAAAGAAACAAAATATGGGTGATCTTAAATGCTCAATAAGGGTATGTATAATGGAAGAAATAATGAATCATCATTCCATATGTAATGATAATAATCATCATGGAATGGTAAATAATTGATAACACATGCCATATAAATATATGGATAAGTTATAATCAATATGTCATGGTAGATAACTGAAACACATTCCATTTAATTAATAAAATGAGAATAAAATGCATCTATAGATAATTTCAAAGAAACGATTTCATGGATAATAATAGTAACTGAATTATCAATAAAGAAAATTCTTATTTATTTTATTTCATGTTTCCTATGCACATGATACCTTTACCATCAAGACCTATCCTTGATATAGCTTAAAATATACTGGGTAAAAACTAATCTGATTTGGCTAACTGATTTCATCTCATGTGACTATCGAATCATAAAGGGACTTGATTAACAATTCCCCAACTCGTGTAGTGAATGTTCAAATCATTCCTCATATATTTAATAATCAATATAATTAATTAAAAACATTCCTTATCATTAAATATCCACATTGAATAAAAGGTACAGATTTATCAATATTTCCCTAATTAATCAAGTAACTATCAAAATAAACACCGTATGTAAAAATGTTACATAGTTTAGATAATAATAATAAACATTGAATGAAAATATATAAATTTATTATAAATATAATTTATAATAAAAATTATCATGATGAAGTAATTTTTTCAAGATACAGTAAACAATCACAAAATAAAGTGATATTGTAAAGATATGTTTTACAACTTGGTAATTTGGAAGTTAACACCCCTTGGATGAGATAGTTCAAATTGAAACATAAAATAACATGAATTATTATTGAATCATGATATTAAATGAAAAATGCGTAGTATATATGCCACATTATTGAGAATTGGTGCTTAATAATAAATAAGTCTCAATATAGTGTAAATTGAGATGAAATACCTTACCAAATGTTTCATTTTAGTTGTGTGGTATTTAACTGCCTATATAGTGGTTTAAAACATGTTACTATCTTATAATAGAACCATAATAAAATTTATAATATCATATATGATATTATTGTAATATCTTATTACCCATTTGGTTAACAATGTTTCATTATTTTCGTCGTTTTGGGTATTGATTGTTATGTTTTTCAAGAATGTTTGCTTTTTTATATTTGTTATTATTACATAGATCGTGATTTAATAATCTTCGGGATGTATACAATGATGAAAATATCATATACATTTATTATATATTTATTTATAATAATCTATAAAATTTTTAGATAGGATATGAAATACACCATTAATAGAGATAGTAGGTCGTACGTACGCATGAACGTTATTTCCATTTTATTGTCCTATTAAAGGAATGAAAAATAAATAATATATATGTATATTATAATTACAGTATCAAATTTATGTCATATATTTTACATATTTTTATTAAAACAATCCTTAATTCCTTCCATGTATAGTGTGATGAATCACATCGCTTTGAGAAGGCAGTAGTGCACACGTCCACAAACGATGTTATCGTATTCCCACAAAATGGAAAGCATGAATCTATGTGTTATATAATAATTAGATAAGAATAAATACATTATAAATATCATATATAACATATAGAAACTATAAATCCATCATTATTACCATCCTTTAAAGTTTTTAATGGAAGAAGGAATGACATCGGTTCACGAGGCGGTAGTCCACCATACACACGAGCGATGATTGTGTATCCCATTTTATGGAAGTGTGAGAGAGTGTAGTTCATACCCTTGACATAAAAACATGTCATTATATTGATAATACTGAGGTTAATATATAATCATTATATAAATGCAACGCCCAAACCCCAGAATCCCGAGTTCGGTGCATTATTTTATTACTTTTGCATGATTACAAGGAATCAAATCATAAAGGACTGATCAGTTTAGTTGTCTTGGAAATCCATATTTTATACCTGAAACCCATAATAAATTTGGAAATATAAAATAAAAATATGGTACTTAATAAAATTAAATAAATAGTATCCTTGAAATCTTCTTCAAAACATTATTATTCATAAACTAGGGAAAGGAAATGTAATAAGTGTGAACTCAAATTATCAGTAATGGTAAGTAAAGTGGAAGAAATAATGAATTGATTAGAATATAAAACATGGAAATTTAAATAAATGATAACACAAGTCATTAAAATAACTAGATAAAGAAATATCAATATGGCAAGGTAAGAAAATGAAAACACATGACATTTAATCAATGAAACTAAATATGAAATCCATACATAGATATATCGATGAAAAATCTCAAGGAGAAATAATAAATTAATTTAAATGAGGGAAATTCTTAATTATTGAATACCATTTTTCCTAGGTACATGGTACCCTTACCGTCAAGACCTTTCAGAATATAGTTTATAATATTCTAGGTACAAATTGATTTCGTTTGGCCAACCTTATATTTATTGTCAAGACCTTTAACAAGACAGTTTATAACATACTGGTTACAAACATGAAATATTTTTCCAATATAATTTTATCTCATGATACTACTGATGCATCAATGGTATTACTTTAAATGGTCCTTGACTCATGTCATACTGGTCCAAATTCTTCCTCATATAATAAATAATCAATTTAATAAATAAACAATGTGTCTTATCATCAAATGTCTGTATTAAATAAAATATATGGATTTATCAATAATTATTCAGTGTAAAATAATTAAAAAATATTTTTTATGTTTATAAATTGAAATACCATTGAAATATCATTAAAACGTTCTTGAGGAAAACAATATTTAAACATTCCAAAGTGTCTCATACCACTCTGAGACATTTGAATCAAAATACCCATGAAAACATAACATTAAATAAAACATAGAATATTATTAGAGTAAATATATTCATGATATAACATGTATAATTATATTATATACACCATATAAAATTTAATTGGTGCATAACAAGAAATATTCCTCAAAGTCATGTAAATTGAGATGAAATCCCTTAGCTTGGGTCTGACTTGTCATGTGTGTCTTTATATTCCTGAATAATCAAATTATGTTAATTATTTTATTTATTCATAACCTTTTCAATTTTATTATTACATTTACTTCACTTAAGAAAATGTTTTATATAACTACTTAAACAATTATGTTTACATAGGTTGTTTTGATCAAATTTGATTCATGTGTTAAACAAAACTTTGGTAAGTAAACTATGGTCAAAGGGGTCATTATATAACATATCTATAATAATAATCAGGGTATAATTATCATATTTATACATCAATTATACTTTTAAAACTAATAATTAAATATGGTTATGAAAAATGAACCAACAACAAAATCATGGAGACGGTAGGTTGTACCAATGCATGAGTAACGTTCCCATTTTTCAATGATCATTATAGAAAGACGGTAAGTAACATTATATATTTATAGAATGATAATTATTTCATAAATACCATGTCATTTAATCATATATACTTATGTATATTTCTTGTGATGTAAAATAAATCACATTGTGTTGAGGAGTCGGTAGTCCACACATCCACGAATGACATTATCACTTCTTAAGTGTGTAAAAGGATAATAAATAAAATTATATATACTATATTTCCAGAAAGTAAATTATGTCATGAATATCATATATAATTTCTTATTTCTTTTATTACTAATAAAAACCATACTTTATACATTCTATGTATAGCGTGAATGAACCACAACACGTTGGGGAGGCGATAGTCCACATTTCCACAAATGATGTTATCATATTTACACAAAATAAAAAGTATAATGGTGTCTGTTATAAAGTAATTAAAGAATAATTAAGACATAATAAATATATTATATAACATATATAAATATCATGTCCATCATAATTCCCAACCATGAAAAGTGGATAAATAAAAATAAAAATCATTGTTTCATGAGGCGATAGTTTTCCATACAAGAAAATAAATTCATTACCCATTAAATAGAAGTGTGTGTAAGTGTACATAAAAACATTAACATAAATAAATTAGTAAATTTAGGATATTGTTTTTATATAATCATGGAATAATAATATTTTAGGGGTGGAATTGGAAATAAAACTAAAGATCTTGAGGAATGTTGTTACCTATTAATTATGTAACTCCTTCTGGTTTTCACAAAATGGATTTCTTTGATAGATTTATTCCCAAAATGAGGCTTCTATGATGATTTTAGGGATTTTTGGAGACTATTTGGAAAGATTTTGGTTGAGAAAATATGTCTTGAGAGGTGTACGGAAGAATAATAGTGAATTCATTTTTATAATGGAGGGGGTGAAATTCTTCTAAATACCAAAAGTTATACATTATTGGGAGGTCTAACATACCTAATGATCCTGAAAAATAAAAAACTAATGGATTAAAGGTGAATAATTGTTGATAAAAATCTACATCACACAAACAATTGTTAATTCTAATAATTTTGTTCCTTAACTTTTAAGATTCCCCAATTTTATCATTTTGGTTTTTATTAAAGTGTCTAGTTTACTAACCTGTGTAATTTTACCATTAAGAGAAAATTAAAGTGATTTTTATTAGAAAATAAATATCTACTATATTATAAATATTATATTTAATTTACAAAATAAAAATACCATGTTCTTTGGAAATTAATTTAAAAAAACGCATGTGACATACAAGAACTCTACATTAATCCAGACCATTCAAATAATGTTTTTATTATCTATGGGTCAATAATTTAATTATAAAAGGTAAATTTATCCATTAATAGACCATATTTGATATTTATTAACACTTAAAAATCAGTTGGTATAATATTAGATTTTCATTAATTTTAAATCATTTAATGAAATATCATTTATTGTAAAACAACATTAATATCAATTTTGATATTATTTATTTTATTTTCATTTAAAAGTATCAAAAAAAATTAATTCAAATATATTAAGTTTACTGAAATGAAACATGATATATTCATTAAAAATAATAATTCAATAAAATAATTCAATCAATTTACTTTACTTATAATATTTATAGTATCATTTATTTTAATTAATTATTAACTAAATAATCACTACATTGGCGTTTTATAAGAATTTTAAGTAAATAATTAATATATAAAAATTATTGATAAATAATTATGGTAAAAATAATCCATTTATATTTCAAAAGGATATGTATGACCTAAAATATATTTTTCCAATATCTCAAATTTTTATAAATGTTAATGGTAAGGAATATTACTTTTTTCCCTCACTTAACTTGTCATATAGGAAACTTTCATTCAGTATTATACCAATAAACTATAAAAATAGAAATAATAGGGGATATGGTAGACCTATTTTTAAACAATGTCCTTTGTACAAGTTTCTAGGTCATTTGGGCCCTTACGTACAGAGCTTAGTCCCTTGTTAATCTTAATTTTACCTTAATCATTGTAATAAATTTTAATCACTTTCACTAATCTTTATGGCCAAAAACAAAGTTGATCTTTCTAGACTAACAATATCATACTGATTAAAACTTTTTATCTACATTTTGTAAAACTCTATCCATAAAATTGGATCAATTAAGTTTAATGATAATCTCGTAGACATGGCGAGAAAGCAGGTAAAAATGTTCAAAAGATCAATGAGTATTTATATACAATTTCAATGTAAAAAAGATTAAAATGACATAAATTGGATTAATATATGTATAGTTTTTCTATTTTTACTTTAAAAACCAATTTAAAATATAATTTATCACTAATAATTATTTAAACAAAAAGGAAATTTTTAAATAAAATGTAGTATTTTTTACTATTCATCAAAAAATGAAACTTCTCTGAAAAATACCAAGAATTATCCCTAAGATAATTTTGACATTCCAAATTTAAAAATAATGTTCATTTTGAAAAATAAAATTTATAAAAGTTCCAAAAAAATAAGATATGTGCACTATTAAAAGGCAGTAAAGATTGGTCTTTCATATAACGCAAGCTAACTCAGTGTTGTGTGTAGCATAAGATTAACTTGGTGTTTCATATAAAGGAAGATAGAAACAGAATTAGTTTTATTCTAAAATAAATATATAGTAATGTTTTTGTGTATTAAATTCTCCCAACAATAATTAAATTGCTTCCCCTTGATTTAAACTTGATCTTGGTAATCAAGAGTTTGTTATTTGAAAATACATTTATTGAAAACCCCACATTGTAAAGAGGCTCAATAACAAATGTCATTAATAAGATAGAAAATGAAATGTGAATTTCACCACAAAACTAGACATTATAATAGGATAACATTATTGAAAACATTAACATGAAAGAGAAATATATCCATCATTTTCTGATGCAGAGTGATAGAGAACATGTTTTTCTGAAAGTTGTAGACCACAAAACCATAATCTAGAGGTGTGAATAAAGGTTATTGATATCATAAAAAATCATGATAATTGGACATCATTTCTATATGAATACCTTTTTCCCTAGAGTTGAGACATTCTTTCAAAATATTTTCCTTTGATTGTTCCTTAAACTATTTCTTATTTATCTCTTAGAAAACGATGCTACATATAGTGAAATAATATAATAATCTATAAAACGTTGAACAAAGGTTGACTTAAAACATTTCATAAATGGTTGACCATATGAACCTTCCTAGTATTATGATCTAAAATATTAGAATCGGTTCTAAGGAAGTTTGTAGTATCAAATTTACATTATCCATATCAATAATATATTTTTTCAAGCATCATTTTCTCCACATCAGGAACATATTAAGGGGTATATTTCCCTCAAATGTGTGTTTTTTTATTTTAAGTTGCTAATGAATCACTATTCTTGGTACTATTCAATATATGATCTCAAATCCTTTTTGAAATAGTAATGCAATACATCACTGATAAAATACTTTTAAAAAATTACTTAAGGATCCAAATACATAGGAACATTAATCATTCCACATTAGTATTTTCAATAACAAAAGCTTGAACTTGATCCTTTGGCTTCTCCTAAGGTATATTCCCTTGATATTTGGCGTATTCATTTGTGTAATGACCAATCTCCTTATAGTGGAATCATTTCACATTTTAATTTTCTTTATTTCATTATAAATTATGAACTTGGTGTCCTTTTTCTCCAGACTTATAAAAAACTAACATTCCCTTCAAGAAAGTACTACGGTGTTTCTTTCCAAAATTATCACATGCAATAAAAACCTTAATTCTGTTATTTCCCTTATCCATTTTCTGATCTACCTTCTTCTTATTATCTGGATTTCTTTAAAATCCATAATACTTAGATAATTATTTCTCTATATTTATGGAACATAAAAATATTTCATCATATCATGAAACTTTTTGATAGACCAATTACCTTCAGATACTTGGCTTAATCCCTTTAAAAAAGTTATCAATCTTTTACTCCATGTTGTGTATGTATTTTGTTGCATACCTAGATAACCTTGTAAAGGTATCTTTATAGTTCTCATAAATTTCTTCATCCTTTTTATTTAAGATACATAAATTCCTCTTCATCTAATTTTGTTTCTCATGGGGGAAATATTTATTGAATAATGTATCCTTAAAAATATTTATATTTCATGAGTTCAATTTATTCATCCTCGATAGTATTCTAAATCAGAGACCCCCATTTATCATCATCATCTTTGAGAAAATACACTACAAGTGTAACCTTTTCCTTTTCAATTCATCCCAAGTCCATAAATATGTTCTCCAAAAACTTAATCAATTACCCATATTCCATTGAATTAGTAGTCCCACTAAATGATGTGGGCCTCTGTCACATAAAGTGATCCAGCATTGGAGATTCTAACTATGGAACAAGTTGCTATATATAGGAAAGGTTATGTGTTATAACCTAATTAATCTACCCTAATATATCCATTACTTACTCAGTTCCAATAACATCTATATCAGTTTTATTAATAAGGAAACCTCTACATTAGCCACGGGTATTGGTACACATGTTACTTCCATGTGCCATTTGAAAAAAATGGCATATACCCGATTAGCTCTTAAAATTATGAACTTTTTATAACTATAAATATGTTGTAACACTTAACAAAAATTGAAAATTTTATGTATAAATAATTTCATAATCATAAACATATTTTATTTGGGGATATATTTACTTTCAAATACTTCATAATGGTTTGTAAAGAATATGTGAATATTCCTAAGTGGGTCCCTTAAGAGTTTCGAACTAGGTGTGTAGTAATGCCTATTGTCATGTATCTAGTTACGCTGAGTTAGGCCTGACACACCTTTTCAGAGCTATTACTCCTAGGTACATTTGTTCCAGAACCACATCCACTTGTATTGTCCAGATAGGGATGTCTTTCTTGGAATACCCACATAATCTCTACCTTACTAAAACTCTATAATGTTCTTTTATACTTACCCTCAAATTATATCTTATGTTTATGTTCTATATTTTAGGTTTTATAAATCTAGTTTCCAATGTTGCTGTTAAACTTCCATTGATACCAACTGTAACACCCCATCCCCAAAATCCCAGAATTGGTACATTATTTTATTATATTAGAATGATTGCAAGGAATAAAATCCTAAAGGAATGATCAGTTTAGCAGTCTTAGAAGTCCAAATTACATACATGAGACCCCTAATACATTGAGAAATATAATATAAAAACATGAAACATATTTAAATGAAATAAATATCATCCTTGAATGATTATTTAAAGATTTATTCTTCATAACTTGGGGAAAAGAAACATAAAAAGTGTGTGATAAAATGCTCAGTAAGGGTAAGTAAATTTGAAGAAATAATTAATTAATGAGAATAATCAACATGGAAAGGTAAATAACTGATAACACATGCCATTCAAATAACTATATAAATAAATATCTATATGTCAAGGTAAGAAATTAAAAACACTTTCCATTTAATCAATGAAATGAAATATAAAATACATTTATGGATATTTCAATGAAAAATATAATGGATAAATAATAACTGAATCTAAATAAGGTAAATTCTAGATTATTGGATGCCATGTTTCTTAGATTCATGGTTCCTTTACCTTCAATACCTTTCACAAGACAGTTTATAACATAATACGTACAAACGGATTTGGATTGGAAAAAATTATATCTATTATTAAGACCTTTCACAAGAAATTTTATAACATTATTTTTACAAAAATTATGGATTTTTCGGACATAATTTCATCCCATGTGACCAGTGATGCATTGAGGGGATTACTTGAAATGACCCCCAACCTGTTTCATACCAGTCTAAAAAATTCCTTGTATATTTAATAATGGATTTAATAAATAAAAAATTTTACTGATCATCAAATGTCTGTATTGAATAAAAGATATATATTTATTAATAATTAACTAGTAAATGATAAGTAACAACAAGGTTTTTTTATGTTGATGAATGGAAATACCATGTAATGATCATTAAAACATTCTTGAGGAAAATAATCATTAAACATTCCAAAGTGTCCCATACCACTTTGAGACATTTGAATCATAATACCGATGAATGAATAACATTAAATAAAACTTATAATATCATGAGATTAATGATATTCATGATATAACATGTCAAAGGATAGTATATACACCATATAAAAATTTAATTGGTTAATAACAACAAATAATCCTTAGTGGAATGTAAATTGAGATGAAATCCCTTACCTTGAGTCTGAATTGTCACATGTATCTTTGTATTCTTGAATAATAAAATTATGTTAATTATTTACTTTATTCATAAACTTTTTAGGTTTATCATTACTTTTTTATCACTTATCAAAATTTTGTATATAACTACTTAAACAATTAAGATTACGTAGGGTGTCTTGACAAAATTCGAATCATGTATAAAAAAACAAATTTGGTAAGTCAACTATTATCAAAAGAGTAACTATAAAAAATATCCATAATAATAATAATGAAATAATTATCATATTTATAAATAAATTATACTTTTAAAATCAATTAATAAATATGGTTATGAAAAATTAACCAACGTTACAGTCCTGGAGATGTTAGGTCGTACATAAGCATGAGTAACGTTCCCATTTTTCAATGATCATTCTAAAAAGAATATATTTAAAATTATAACTTTCTATAGTTATAATTATATCATAAATACCATGTTATTTAATAATATATACATATATATATATATATAATTCTTGTGATGTAAAAGGAATCACATCATGTTGATGAGGCGGTAGTCCACACGCCCACGAACGACATTATCACTTCTTAAGTGTGTGAAAGGGTAATAAATAAAATGATATGTATTATATTTATAGAAAGTTAATTATGTAATTAATATAGTATATATATTTATTTATTTAATTTCATATATTATTATCAAAACCCATCTTTTATACATTCCATGTATTGCGTGAACGAATCACATCGCTTTGGGGAGGTGGTGGTCTACACTTCCACAAACGATGTCATCATATTTACACAAAATGGAAAGTCTAAGGGTATGTGTTATAAAATAATCTTATAAGAACAAAGAAATAATAAATATAATATATAATACATACAAATATAATTTACATCATAATTCCAAACTATGAAATGTGGTAAAGGAAAAAACAAACAATCATCGTTCTGTAAGGCGGTAGTTCTCCATACACAAACGTATGTTCGTTACCCATTAGATGGAATTTTGTTCAAGTGTAGGTATAAAAATTAAAATAACAATATATCAGTTTATTTATAATAAAAGTTTTTTAATATAATCATGTAATAAGGAGATTTTATGGTGTGGAGAATGGAAATAAAACTACAGAGCTTGAGGAAAGATGTTACCTCTTAATCAGGTAACTCCTTTTAGTTTGCACCAAAGGGCTTCCTTAGATGTATTTATATACAAATTGGGGATTATAGGTTTATGGGAGGGATTTTTTTAGATTATTTGGGAATAGTTTTTATGATATAATGTGGATTTATATGTCTAAGGGGTGGGAAGAGTGAATGTTTTTTTATAATGGAGGGGGTGGAGTTCTTCTAAATACCAAAAGGTATAAATTATTGAGAGGTATAACTTAAATAATGTTACTAAAAATTGTAAAAATAATGGATTAAATTTTATTAATGGTCTATATAAACCTCCACCACACAAAAATAATTTCATTTTAATAATTTGGTTCCTTAACTTCTAAAATTCCCCAATTTTATCATTTCGGTGTTTATTAAAGTATCTGATTTCTAAGCTAATAAATTTAGCTATTAAGACTAAATTAAAGTGTGATTTTTTATAAAATACATACCCACTATATTATAAATATGATATATTTTTTACTACATAAAAATACCATCTTTGTTGGAAATTAATTTTAAAACAAGTGCATGTAATTCCTAAGAATACTCCTTTAATCCAGACCGTTCTAATAATGTTTTTACCATATATGTGTCAATAAGTTAATTATAAAATGTTTATTGGTACATTAATAGACAATATTTTATATTATTTACACTTATAAATCACTTATAAGAATACAATCTTTTTATTAATTTTTAATCATTTAATGAAATATCATTATTGTAAAATAACATTAATGTCAATTTGAAATTATTTATTTAATTTAAACTTAAAAGTATAAAAACAATATCATAATTAAGATATATTAGTTTAATAGATGTATAATACGATTAATTCATGTAAAAAATAATTAATGATAGTAATTAAATCAATTTACTTTACATTTAATATTCATTGTATCTTTTATTTTAATTAATTATTAACTAAATAATCACTACATTGGAGTTTCTTAAAAATTTTAAGTAAATAATTAATATATAAAAATTAATGATAAATTATTATGATAATAATAACCAATTTATATTTCAAAATTATATTTATAACCTAAAATATGTTATTGTTTCCATATCTCAAAGTTTTATAAATGTTAAAGGTAAAGAACGTTCCTTTTTTGTCTTTCTCCTAACTTAACTTATCATATCGGGAACTTTCATTAAATATTATCCCAATAAACTATAAAAAAATAACTAATAGTGGATATGGTTGGACTATTTTCAACCAATGTCCTTTTATAGGTTTATACGTCATTTTGGCCCTTAAGTTTAGGGTTTAGTCCCTTGTTAAGCTTAATTGTAGCTTAATCGTTGAAATTAGTTCTAATAAATTTCACAAATATTTTTGGTGAAAAACTAAGTTGATCTTATTATAATAAAAATATCATACTGATTTCAATCATGTATGTATTTTTTTAAAATTCAATTCACAGAAGTGGCTAGATTATGTTTAATGCTAATCCCGCAGACGTGGCGAGAAAGAGGGTAAAAACATTCAAAAGTTCAATAAGTATTTATATCCAATTTTGATGTAAAAACGATTCCAATTACATTAATTGGATTAATATATTTATAATTGATGTATTTTGTCTTTAATAACAAATTTAAAATATAATTTTTTATTAATAATTATGTAGTTGAAAAAACAGTTTTTAACTAAAATGTTGTATTTTCACTATTCATCAAAAAATGAAACTTTTTTGAAAATACCAAAAAATCACCCTAAGATAATTTTGACATTCCTAATTTAAAAATTATGTTTATTTTTAAAAAATTATAAAATTTTGTTTTAAAATTGGTGCGTTAATAAAAGGGGATAAAACTTGGTCTTACGTGTAACGCAAGATAACTCAGTATTGTGTGTAGCGTAAGCTTAAATTGGTGTTGTGTATAAATAAAAATAGAAAAAAATTAATTTCGTTAAAATATAAAAATATATTAAAGTCTCAGGGTGTTACTGATGCACTACTGTGCATAGGGCATTTTCATTCGGTTTGCTATCTTGAAAATGTTTTGTGGATGGTTTTGCATGATTTTCACAAGTTTAATATGCCTTGCTAGCTCTTTCTATTACCAAGGGATGAAGTAAGAATACTATGAATTATTTGAAGATTTAAAGGGGAATTAGAGGTTTTTTTCACTTTTCCCCTGATGTATGCTGAATTGGACTCACCTTGGCCGAGTACTATGAAATGGAGGCTGGGAGATCTAGAAATATCAAGACAGAAGCACCGCACAGGGCCTCCACACGGTTAGCCAATCCATGTGTATTCCCCAAAAGAACCATGCGGGGGATATTAACTTGGATGAATAGATCCCCGCATGGCCTCCTTATGGACTACGAAACTGTGCAGGGTTTATTTTTTTGAAGACAGAGGGTTTCGCACGGCCTCTGCACGGTTACCCAAACTGTGCGGTCTAGTAACTTGGTCATGGGAATCAAGGGGATTTTTTGACAGAGGCCTTCCACATGGAATCTGCATGGTTACCCAAACCATGTGTCCCAGCTAGGTAATCCATGCTCTCTAACCTTTGAGTAATAAAACTGTGCACACGGTTGGCACACGGTTTATCAAACTGTGTACCCAAACTATGAGGGTTACTACACCCTTTTTCATTTTCCTTTCCACATTCTACCCAATCCTTGACCTAGGAAAGGAAATGCTACCTACCTTTGGACTAATGGGAAAGGTCCCTTTTTGATAGAGGAGACCTTGGGGGAAGCAAAGGAGAGGGAGGAGGATTGATGCGGGTGTGGCTGGAGAGCTTGTAAAGGATTTTGGAAGGAGTTTTTAGCACTTTCTCTTGTAATTGTTGAATTTTTATTATTCTATTTTTGTAGTAATAAAATATTCAATTAATTTCAGTAATTCTTTTATCCTTTTTTCATGAGTAACTAAACCCCCCTTGTGTTGTGGTTTTGAAGTAATGTGGGTTCATTGATGATCGGGTTTTTCAATTATTGTGTTACTCATTTTCCCTCACATAATTATCGCAAATTTATTCTTTAATTTTACTAGAAACCCCATATAGGACCAAGAAAGGAGTTTCTATGTATTCTTGGGAGAATTAAGACAAGTATATCCATGATCATTTCATATATTTTTCATTTCTCAAGGGTGGTTTTTAATTAAGAGTTAGTAGGAATCAATTTCCAGACCAAGGAATTGATTTCTACCGACTTAGTCAGAACTCACCGGACCAAGGGAATTTCGACATCAATGAAACCTAGAAATGTGGGTTATTATGAACAACACAACTCAATAGGTAAATATATTTTTAACAACCCACACAAATTCACTGCCCCGACACATTTTTACCATTAATCACCAAAAATCAGATAGAGAGTATTTTCTGTTTTTAAGATTAAATATCTTTGAATAGAAAGAGTCCAAGAAATTATATTTTGAAATAAATAACCATTAAAACACACAAATATATTTAAATTGTGTACCTTAACTTATGTAATTACAAATCAAGATACAATAACACCTTAAAGTCTCCCTATGGATTGACCCCGTACTTGCACTATACTAGGTACAATTTAGGGAACTTCAATTTGGGTTGCTGAAGATAAAAGTCCAGCTTGAATGACACCAAATTATGGTACCACTTCCAAGGAGAATTTATAGTTATTTTGTTAATTGAATTTAATTCACTATGTGAAAACAAAAATTAAAAATTCTAAAAATTATTTTCTTAATATCATTTTTGTTTTTCATTAGTTTTTCCCATTTATGTTGGGTGTGTCGTTCGTGTTTTACAGGACCTTAGGTGCATGAGTGGCTAGGTCACTCATTCAAAGAGTGCTGATTCATCAGAGATACTTTTGTTTGATCCGGAAATTTAAATAATGTTGTCCAGGGGACTTCGTTCACTTATGGGTGATCGCAACCCGAATGATCTTGTGGAAAATTTGGAGGAAGAACTAGAGGTTTTCCAATGAGTTAAACGGTCGTTCTCCATTGATAGAACCCACCACTAGGTGTTGAGGAGGAGCCTCATCTGAATCAACTGGTAGCTTTCATGGAGTACATGTCGAGGAACCAACAAAGACCACCAGCTCAGTTTATGCTGGGGTTTGGGCTGCCATAGCCGCGATAATTCATTCCATGAGAGCAGACTTCATACTTGTCTGAGAATTAGCAGGCGTATTACCCTATGGAGTAGCATCATTACATACCGCAAGGGCCTCAGGAATAGATGTCTTTTTGTATTACTCTTATGGAGTATGGATTATCCTCCATTCAGGGAGTGGATACTGGTATCGTAAGACCTCTAGTGTGAGCCTAGAATTTTGAAATCAAGTCGGCGATCATGCAATAAATTTAGAATACAATTCAGTTCGGCGGCTTGCCAAGTGAAGATCCAAATGCTAAACTTTCAAAAAAATTGGAGATATGTGACATGTTCGGGTACCACGGAGTGTCAGAAAATGTTATCTTTCTTTGGTTTTTGGACTTTTAATTAAGGGACAATGTGAAAGATTGGATCAAAGGACTTCCACAGAGGTCCATTCTCACTTGGGAGGCGTTGGGATAGGTTTTCTTATCAAATTATTTCCCACCTTCCAAGATGTTTATATTAAGGAATGAGTTCCATAATTTATAGAAACATGATTCATAATCACTATATGAGTCATGGGAACACTTTAAAGAGGTGGTTAGGAAATTCCCTCATCATGGGTTGTCCTTGTGCATGCAAGATCAGACTTTATATGGAGGCCTCATCACTAAAACAAATTTGGTGGTAGATATAGTATATGGAGGGGTCGTAATGAGGAAATCATCGGAGGAAAATTTTGATCTCTTGGATTATATGTCATTAAATAGTTTTTAGTGGCATTTCGAGCGAGCTACTTAAAAGAGGGGCAGGCATAACATTGATGTCACCACCATGCTTGCGGCTCAAATTGATGTCATATCAAAGAAAACATATTCTTTGATCCTTAAACAAATTTCTCCATTTCATTCTGTCAATTATCTAGCATGTAGTGATTGTGGATACAATCAACCTATGGGAGAGTTCCTGGAAGCAAGTGTTGGACCGTCTATAATTGAAGTGAATTATGTCGCACAAAACCGAGGGCACAACAATTACCCTCAATACCAAAACTAGGGATGGTAAGATAATCCAAATATGGGCTGGGAGAAGTAGTAGCATAATCCTCAGCCCCGAACACATAGGCCACCTGGTTATAGTCAACAACAAAAATTTCAAAATTTATATCCAAGGCAGCTGTAACATCCTAGTTCTAGAAGTCACCCAAAGACTCCCTGTACCCAGTTGGTCACATGGCCTCAAATGAATTTCCCCGAATTCCAGAGTCTTCCGACTAGTAGTGAGGGACTTAGGTGTAATAATGGGAAACTATGCCCTCATTGGTAGAGTAATATAGTTGAAGTAAAATAGATATACAATAGCGGAAGCAGTAATAATACCATAAAATAGTAAATAGAGGAAGACTAAAAGTTAGATCAAATGTAGAACATATATAAATGATGCATGACATATATGTCTAGGAAAATAGCCAAAAAAGTCACAATGCTGGAATATAGTACTAAAACAAGTATAAAAGAAAAACAAGAATCAACTCCTTAGCATCACAAGCCTCAGCTTGGTCCCATTCCCACCAGCTCTAAAGTAGTCAAGTACCTAAAGTATAAGGGTGCTTTCCCTTATCTATACCTTCAAAAATATAATCTGTTTGGGACCAAAAGCATGACCCAAAAATTGTGTGAGACTAATCCCTGTAGGAAACCACCAAAAGATCTGTGCCTAACAGTCAGTGAATATATATGGAAGGTAAAACACGTATTCTCATTACCATCAAGGATGCTGCCTCTCTTAACAAAGATTATTGTGACAACTCTGTTGGTGATTTTGAGATCCTTCACCATCTTCGGATTTCGGGATCTTATATGCAACCTCGACGCACCTTTGAGGTCTTCTGGCAAGCCCTGCTTCTAGGATGGATCAAAGTAACAGTTGAAGGAGCCTCTAGAGGAAATCTGGGTCCGGCAGGTTGTGGTGCCATTTTCAGAGACTCTCTTGGCAGATGACTTGGCTATTTCTTCAGTGGATGTGGTACGGCCTCAGCATTGGAAGAGGAAATGTTGAGAGTGATTCATGTGGTGGACTTTTCCAAAAAAAAAAGGCTGGAGAAAGCCGTGGAATGAATGTGATTCAACCACGGTTGTTCAAGCTATCTGGAAAGGGGTGGTGCACCTTGCATGGTCGGTTACCTCTCAATGGATGAAATGCCTTGATTAGCTCATGGATCTCAACTACATTGTCACTCATGTGTTCTATGAAGAGAACATGGTTGCTGATAGTCTTGCCAACATAGGGGTCAACCAGGATATTACCTGGCTAGATGATTTTCCTGATGTTTCACTCCCCTTTTATGATAAGGATTGTAATAAGATTCCATCTTTCAGACTTTTGTAACTTCTATTCTTTTTTGAGCAATAAATAATGCCTTGGTCTTTGACTAAGGCACCACCTTTTTAAAAAAAATATGAAAAAGGAAGTAGTAAACAAGGAAGTACTCAACAAAAGACATTCCTAAAGTTCAAAGCATTCAAACACCACATATCAAGTAATAAGATAATCCAAAATAGGTAACTATCTGATATGTTCTAATTGCCTAATCCACTCTGTTCCTACATAGAAAACACAATCAATCCTATGGGATGTACACACAGTCTAACCCCTTTGGTTTAGCTTTAGCATAGACTCCCTGAGGAAGAACTCGCTCTCAATTCCCCCTATAGTCTAATATTAGTAACTAAAAAGTTCTATAGGGAAGCAGTTATGTCACATTCCCCATGTGTCCCATGTAGAAGAACTATAGACACTCTGACGAAGCACTTACGTCAATTCCCCCTATAGTCTCACATCATAACAGTAAAAACAGACACTCTAGAGAAGCCCTTACATCCATTCTCCCTATGGTCTACTAAACCAGGTTCTCACGGCCCTGTGTAAGTCAAACGAGCACAGCAATGCCAATCAGCCAAATTAAACCTCAAGAACTACTTGGCTAACAGCCTACATCATAACAGAATTTCAGATAAAAAAACACTCCATCCTATAGTACTAGGCATGGGAAACAACAAGGCAGACTAACATGCTAAGCCGGACCAAATGATCATAAAGAAACATGTATTTTAAAACACTTCCTGAGCATAGAAATTAACCCTATTTGTATTCAATTAACCTCTATTCATGCGTACAATCATAGAAGGAAACTAAAAGGGGAAAAATAGTAAACACGCAATACCTCGTTCAAGGGTATTGGTAAATTGTTCACATATAACTCAAAGGATTTCTACGGAAAGGCACAAACCGCCTACCTAGGTGTTGTAGGATTTTTATATGTGATCCTCAAGCCTTGAATCGTCCAAGAACACCCTATATCTACAAAAATGTCAAAACTTTCAACCCATGATATCTCACGAGAGATAAGGAATCAGAAGAAGGTGTTTAATAAGAAGAGAGAACACACCGATGTGATTCCAACGCAACTGACGGAGTTTGATTTGGAGAAAGGATGCTCGATCTGGGGCTTAGAAAAGATCTACATCGTATGGATGCTCTCGGTCAAGTTTGGTAAAGAATAAGAGGTTTTTGCAGATTAGACGCAACCCTGGTCCATTTAATGAAAATAAAAGTACACAGCATGTACTTTTTAGGTACACAACATGTACTTTCCCTTACCAAGCCCTACTTTAGGTGGCCTCCAGGTCACCACCCACAGCCGTGTGCACAGCCATTACACGACCAACACACGGCTACATGCAGTAACCAAGTATATAGTGTATAATCATAAAGTACATGGTGTGTACTTAAAAAATTTCTAGAAATTCCTCTTTTTTATAAAAACATGAGAAAAATGAAAACATACCTAAAAAGAAGATTTGGGTTCTTAAAAACTTCCCCTATTAAAAAAAATTTTCCCCGAATTTCCTTATCAAGGAGGTGTAGAATATGAATCCCCAAAAAACTCTGGAAACTGTGATCGTACATCAGCCTCTCTCTCCGAAGTCTCATCATGTACTCACCTGTGTTGCCATAGCACTCATACTAGAAGTAACTTTGTACCCAAATCCTTCTGATGTCCCTTCCAGACCCGAGAAGTGAAACGGGAATCCCTATCTGAGACAATGGAGTGTGTAACCCCATGAAAATGTTCAATATCTTGGATGTACAATCTTCCCAGCGTATCAACACTAAAGGTCTCCTTGATTGGAAATAAGTGAGAAACTATTGTGAGTCTGTCAACAATAACTCATACTACATCATTCCCTCGAAGTGACCTCGAAAAACCTATCATGAAATCCATCACGACATCATTCCATTTCCACTCAGAAATGGGTAACTGCTGCAAAAGACCTTTTGGTCGCTGATGCTCCACCTTCACCTTATTTAGTGTGTAACACCTCATGACAAAACCAGTAACATCTCTCTTCATACCTGGCCACCAATACTGGCAGTGTTGATCATGATACATCTTCCTTACACCAGAATGAACTGCCCAAAATGAGTAATGAAATTCCTACATCATCTCCTCATGTATGTCTGTTGACACCCATACGTGCCCTTGAAAACGCAAGATCTCATCCTCTCCTACTGTCCATCTAGGAATAGGGTCCTGTCTTGACACACTCTCCCATAGGACTAGGCCTTCTGAATCCGATAGCTACCTCATTCGCACTCGATCAAGAAGATAAGAGGTAACAGCTACAGAGGCGCCCAGAGGAACCCCATACCTATTTGGTCACATGGCCTCAAGTGGATTTCCCCAAATGCCAGAGGCTGCCGACTAGCAGTGATGTCCTTGAGTGTGATAGTAGGGAAACTATTCCCTCATTGTCAGAGTAACACAGCGGAAGTAAAATAGATATACAATAGCATAATCAGTAATAATACCATACAATAGTAAACAGCGTAAGACTAAAAGTAAGATCAACTGGAGCACATATATAAATTATGCATGATACATATGTCTAGGAAAACATACAAAAAAGTCACAATGCTTGTATATAGTACTAAACCAAGTATAAAAGAAAAACAAGAATCAACTCCTCAACATCGCAAGCCTCAGCTTGGTCTCATTCTCTCCAGCTCCAAATCAGTCAAGTACTTGAAGTAGAAGGGATCTTGCCCTTATCTATACTTGAAATAATATAATCTATTTGGGCCCAAAAGCATGACCTAAACAGGGTGTGAGACTAATCCCAGTAGGAAACCATAAAAAGATCTATTCCTAACAGTCAGTGAATATATATGGAAGGCAATACAAAAAAGGAAGCAGTAAACAAGGAAGTACTCAGCAGAAGACATTCCTACAGTTCAAAGCATTCAAACACCACATATCAGGTAAGAATATAATCACAAATAGGTAACCCTATAGAATGATCTCACAGCCTAATCCCCTATTTTCCTACCTATAAAACATAAGCAACCCTCTGAGAAGTACACACAGTCTAATCCCTCTGGTTCAGCTTTAGCACACACTCTCTAAGGAAGTACTCGCCATCAATTCCCCCAATATTCTCGTACCGGTAACTAAAAGGCACTCTGGGGAAGAACCTACGTCACATTCCTCTTGTGGCCCACGTCGAGGAACTAAAAACACTCTGAGGAAGAACTTACGTCAATTCCCCCTACGGTCACTCATAGTAACAGTAAAAATAGACACTTTGGAGAAGCTCTTACGTCCATTCCCCCTATGGTCTACTACACCAAGTTCTCACGGCCCTGTGTAAGTCAAATGAGTACTGTAATGCAAATAGTCCAAATTAAACCTCAAGATCTACTTGGATAATAGTCTATACCATAACAACATGTGAGATAAACAAACACTCTATCCTACATTACTAGGCCTGGGAAACAACAAGGCAGCTTAACAGGCTAAGTTGGACCAAATGATCATAAACAAACATTCATGGGAAAACACTTCTAAATCATAGAAATTAAACCTATTCATATTAAATTAACCTCTATTCAATCATACAATCATATCATGCAACTAACAGGGCGAGAACACTAAACATGCAATACCTCGTTCAAGGGTATTAGGAAATTTTGCACATATAACTCAAAGACTTTCTATGGAAAGGCACAACCACCTACCTTGGTGTTGTAGGATTGTTATATGTGAGCCTCAAGCCTTGAATCTCCCAAGAACACTATATATCTACAAAAATGTCAAAAACATTCAACCCACGATATCTCATGATAGAGAATGAATCAGAAGAAGGTGTTCAAGAAGATAAGAGAACTCACTGATGTGATTTCAACACAACTGACGGAATTCAATTTGGAGAATGGACACTCGATCGGGGGCTTGGCGAAGATCTGTGTCCTATGGACGCTCTCGGTCAAGTTCGGCAGAGAAGAAGACATTTCTGTCGATTAGATGACACCCCAATCCATTTAATAAAAAAAAGTACATGGAATGTACCTTTGAGGTACACAACGTGTACTTTCCCTTACCAAGCCCCGATTTAGGCGGCTTCCAGGTCACCATACACGGCCGTGTGCATAGCCGTTACATAGAGTGTACTTAAAAAATATCCAAAATTTCCCCTTTTTATTAAAAACACCAGAAAAAGGAAAACATATCTAAAAAGAAGATCCAGGTTCTTACAGCAGCAACAATGCAATAAATTTCAGCAAGGAGAATATTAGCAGTAGGGGTATCAAAACCCTCATCATGATCAACCACCAAAATAGCCACCTACCCAAAAAAGTTCCCCTCAACCTCAGCAAGAACCTCCCTCAAGGGTGGAGGAAATGATGTCAAAGTTCATAAAAACTTCTGAGACAAGGTTTCAAAACCAGGAGTCATATATTAAAAGCCTCAAAAACCAGATTGGGCAGTTGGCCAATCAGCTCTCTTAAAGGCCCCCCAACACACTACTGAGAAATACTGAAAAAAAATCCAAGAGAGGAGGTTAATGCTATTATTTTACGAAGTGGGAAGGAGATGGCCCCAAAAGCGACTACAATTCATGAAGAAGAACCACCAAAACAATCCACACTTTCCTCAGGTGGAGAAGTTGAAGCTGAGAAATCTTTCCTTGAACATGAGCTGGTAAAAGAACCGGAATCCCCACATAGTAAGGGAATTGAGGTGGTTAAGCCATATGAACACCCCTTTCCATTTCCAGAAAGGATGAAGTAATGGAGATGGACCAAAGTTTTCAAAGTTCATGGAAGTCTTTTGAAATTTTCACATCAATATTCCCTTTCTAGAGGCATTAACTCAAATTCCCACATATACGAAGTTTATGAAATAAATCATTTTCAAATAAAAAGAAGATGTAGAACTTGGGTACCATTCCCCTGACTAAGTAATGTTCAGCAGTAGTTCAACACACCATTCCTCCTAAGCTCCAAGATCTGGGCAGTTTTATGATCCCATGCACTATCGAACATTGTGAGTTTCGAAAGGACCTTTGTGATTTGGGGGAGAGTGTAAATCTAATGCCCTTTGGAGTTTTCAAGAATATAGGACTCAATGATCTCAATCCAACCCAAGTGGCATTATAACTGGCTGATCGGTCAATCAAATACCCTCGAGGGCTACTGGAATATGTGTTGGTAAAAGTGGGAAAAATGATATTACCAATGGATTTCATTATACTAGACATGGGGTAAGGTCGAGAGGTACCTTTGATTTTTGGAAAAACCTTTATGGATATAGGGAAGGTTCTAATTGATGTACACCAAGGCGATATAATCTTCCGAGTGGGTGATGATAAATTTTCATACAACATCCTCAAGGTTGTGAAATAGGTTTCACTAATAAAATAGGAGTTTTTTGTGCATTAACAATAATGGTCGATCATTTTAGTCTTGAGGAAGATGACATGACATGTTGCTCAATCAGTAATGAGTCCGTTATTGAGGACTACCAGCTTGACGAAGAAACGGAGGAGCTATACATTATTTTGGGCCAAGGTGGCCATTATTGGTAGTGGGTAGTGGTTCTAGATTTACTAGAGTTGGTTGAGGTCGAGCAAATTGTACCTTCAATTCTCAAGGCCCCTCTGCTCGAGTTGAATCCTTTCCCTTCTTCATTGAAATATGGCTAATTGGGAGAGGAAAACACACTACTGGTGGTCCTTAATGCCTCGCATACCGAAGACCAAGAAGAGGCCCTCTTGCAAGTCCTCCGAAGAAGGAAACATGCCCTTGGCTAGATATTCGCCGATCTCAAAGGTATAATCCCCACAATCTGCAATCATAAAGTACTCCTCGATGAAGGGGAAAAGGATCTTGACAACTATAGTGAAGACTGAATCCCCCTATGAAATAAGTGGTCAAGAAAGAGGTGATAAAACTATTTGATGCTAGAATTATCTACCCCATCTTCGATAGTCCATTGGTAAGTACTCTCCAAGTTGTTCCGAAGAAGGGATGTGTCACGGTGGTGACCAATGAGAAGAATGAGCTGATCCCAACCAGAACCATTATAGAATGGTGAGTATGTGTCAATTATAGGAGGATGAATGATGCTATGAGGAAAGACCATTTCACCCATTGGTTTATGGATCAAATGCTATAAAGATTTACGGGGCATGAATTCTATTGTTTATTAGATGGTCATTCAGGTTATAACCAAATCTTCGTCACCCCATAGGATTAAGAAAAGAGTACATTCACCTATCCTTATGAAACCTTTTCATACCGCCGAATGTTGTTTGGTATGTGAAACGCTCCAACCACTTTTTAGAGGTGCATGTTATCGATATTTTATGATATGGTGGAGCAGAATTTAGATGTTTTCATGGATGAATTCTCGGTATACGGAAAGTCATTCTCAACTTTCTTGAAGAATTTGGAGTGTGTCCTTGAAATATGTGAGCACACAAATTTGTTTCTTAATTGGGAGAAGTTTCATTTCATGGTATAACGTAGAATAATCTTTGGCCATTGGATCTCTATGAAAGGAATTGAGGTGGATCTGGCCAAAATCGAACTCATCTTGCAGCTTCCCATTCCCACATCAGTTCAAGAAATTCATAGTTTTCAAGGGAATGTGGGATTTTATTGAAGATTCTTCCATGATTTCTCTAATATTTCTCATCCCTTAACCAATCTCTTATCGAAGTAAGCTATTTTTGAGTTTGATGAATAGTGTATAGTAGCCTTCCAGCTTCTCAAAGAAAGATTGGTCAAATCTCCCATAATTATTTCCCAAATTGGGAGGAGCAGTTTTAACCGATGTGTGATGCAAGTGACTATGCAGTGGGGTGATTCTTGGATAGTAGTTATACTGTATTTTCATACCAATTTATTGTGCTAGCTGAGCCCTGAATGAGTAACAACTAAATTATACTACCACAGAGAAAGAAATTCTAACCATGGTTTTTGAATTTGAAAAATTCTGCTCATACTTAGTTATTTCCATAGTTTTAGTTTATTCTGACCATGTTTCACTTAAGTACTTTCTAAATAAGAAGGATGCCAAACCATGGCTCAAGTACATCCTCATATGTTTCACTTAAGTATTTCCTCATCAGATTCATCAAACTTTTACAAAAAAATATTTTCCACTTTTATTAAATTGATACTTACAAAAAAACTAAAGTAGTTAATAGTGGGTTTTATTTTTTAACACATTTCATAATAACTCATGCTTTAATTATATATAAGTAAGAAAGTGTTATGAATATGAACCTTTATGCATACAGATTCTCATTATAAAAGTTTTGATTTGTTAAAATTTGAAATCATTGTTCTTCCAATTTCCATAAGACTTATATCTATTCTCTCAGAAACACCATTTTTTTGGGAGTGTAAAGAGTACTGCATTGGTTATTGATTCTATGTTTAGTAAGGTAAGATTCAAAATCATTCCATATATTCAACAGTATGATACCCTCTTTTTTTAATTTACATATGGAGTCTCTTGAAAAAGGATAAGAGCATTAATCTTTTAATATTATATTCTTTATTATTAACTATTTAAATTAGATAGAGATGTTCAAATTTAAAAATGATGTACTGTTCTGTATCAAAATGATTTTTTTGGTGATCGCAAAAGAGATAAAAAAGTGAACATATACTATATTTTTCAATATATACTTACTGTTCACATAAGGATTAAAATTCATTAATATGTATTGTTTTATCTACATCAAAAGTAAATGAATATCTTTCAGTGCTACTGTAATTACTTCACCCCTTCTCTAGAAGATTTCCTCTTCAACTGCTAGTTTATTATTGAAATTGTACACTGAACTCACAATCTTTCTAATTATAATTTTCTATAAAGTTTTACACTCATTTGTATTAGTTTTTAAAGGTTGATTAGAGGTCTGGTAAAAAGGGGGAGTATAGGAACCCATAAGTTTCATAGATAAATATTAAATCTTATTTTTTGAATATTTAATAAATAACATTATAATCCATGATATAATCATATAGGTATAGAGTCTTTGGAAACATTGATACATAAATAACTTGTTCATAAAATATTTGCATCCTCTCCCACTAATTTCTTCATAACTATTACCCCTCTTAGAAATATCATACTTAAAATCATTCCTCATAACCTGGGGAGAGGAAACATAATAAAGGGTGATCTCAGATACTCGTAAAGGTTAAACAAGGGAGATATAAATTATTAATATAGAATATTTTAAGAATAAGGGTATGAGAACATGATATTATCTTTTTAAAATAATACCTTTCATATCATAGATTATAATCGTGTATCATTTCATAAATATTGGTACTTTATAAGACATGAATCATAATGGAAACAAGTAACATAATCCATGAGTATTTAAAATTTTTGAAATAAATAACTTTTTGTTATACATATAAGAATATAAAATCATTTCCTTAATCCAGGATTACTTCTAACACTATCATAGTGCATTGGGTTCACTACCCATTTTATCATATCCTTATTCAAGATTCGCTATCAAGACTATCATAGTAGATAAAGTTACCTTTGTAAATAGGTTTACTCCCCATTTTAGTTTATATTATCTAATGAGATATCCATATTTACCTAATTCATTATAGGGGTATATAATACAGGGCTCACCCAAAACATAATCATAATCCATTTATTTGTGCAAAATAATATCATAAAACATCCATCATAGAGAATAACCTATGGAAAATAAATAGGTATCATAAACATATCATCATCATAATCATTTAAAATCCATATAAAAAATAAGAATGGTAACCTTGGATAAAATCCACAATAAATAATAAGTGATAAAAAAGGATGTTATTATAAATTAATTTTTTTAAAGATCATTTGGAATATTTATCGAGGAAAATACAATTTTTATTTCAGAATCACTTATTTAAAATATAAAAATTTCCCAAAAATTAAGCAAACTAATTTCATTGAATATAATATTATAATCTTGAAAAAATTATAAAAGCATTTTTTGGTCATGAATTTAGGAAATTTTGTTCATTTCGTATGTTAAAAGAAAGATTCCTTTTTCTTTTTTGGTAAAAAGTCAAAAGTTCCTCATTCTGAAAAATGAAGATAAGATTATTTTTAATCGATTTTGTAAAAATTCATTCATGGGTAAAAATAAATTTAAATATTAATTATATATTATTAAAACATTCTTGATAACATTTTATAAAACATGTATATTGAAGAAAAATGATTTTCCACTAAAGAGAGAAATAAAGTTAGTTTTCTTTAAAAACATTCTTTCAGTCTCTTGACTTATTAAAGAGAGGAAAATGAAAGTAAAACATTAAATATAATGAAATAACTAGAGGATAATAAAATTCATGTTTTTATTAATATATATATCATAAAATTTCATCATAAAAAACTTTATCATAAACAATCTCGATAAATAATGAGATTGCAACATAAATCCATTATCGCTTTGGTAGCTTTTGAATATTAATACTCATGAAATAATAACTTCAAATGAAGCTTTAAATATTATTATCATAATTATATTAATCATATAAAAAGTAAAAAAATGGTTTCACATTCCCTTTATAAGGAATATAGGTGCATAACATAACATATGTCCCAAATAAGTCAATTTTAGATGATCAATACTTACAGCTTCAGTAATATATGAATAAAAACCTCATAAAATATAGAGAAATATATGGATTTTAAATCCCCATAATTTTCATCAAAAATAATAATAAAATACATTAATTGATAGTATATACACCACAAAAATAAAATATATGGTGAATATGGAATATGTCCCATAGATATTAAAGTGAGAAAATAAATGTCCATACTTTTTTAGAAAATTTTGAATTATAATCCCCATGAAAAAATAACTTCAAATTAAACCTTTAATATCAAGATCATAATGATATTCATGAAATATAATTTAAAAATGGGTTGTATATTCTCCTCCTAAAATAAGATAGGTGTATAATATAACATTTGTACTAAAAAAGGCAATTTGAGATGACAAACCCTTACAACTTTGGTAATCTCTGAATCATAAACCCATGAAAGAGAGAAACATATATGGATTTTTAAATCCCAATAATATTTATGAAAATAATAATAAAATATATTCATGTTTGTTATATACAACATAAAAAGTAAATAAGCAATGAAAATGGTATATGTCCCACATAAATGAATGTGAGATGATAAACCCCCTTACTATTTTGGTAACTTTTTAATCGTAATCCCCATGAAAAAATAACTTCAAATGAAACATTAAATATCATGATAAAAATTAGATATATTATATAGCATGTAAAAATAGTTTGTATATACACTTCATAAAATAATATAGGTTTATAACATCACATATGTCCCAAAAAGACAATTTGAGATGATAAACCACTACCTCAAGTTTGAATAGCTTCGAAAGTTCTCTAAACTCATGTATAATAAATTTTAATTTATTATAATAATATAAATTAGTCATTTATATATTTATAATATTATTTATGATGCAATTATATCATTTAAACACCCATTAATTAATAATTTATTATTAAAATCATTATTTCTGGGTACTGACTGTTTCATTTTCCCTGAGAATTCTCGTTCGGTAGTTTCAGTCCTTGAACATTGATTATGGTTACATCATATCCAAAAATTTAATAATAGTATCAATATCATGTATATTAATTATTTATATATTTATATTAAACTATAAAATTTAGATATATAAAATTGAATTATACCGTTCATGGAGATGGTAGGTCGTACGTATGCATGAATGATGTTTTCACTTTTCGATGAATGAATTGAAAGAAAGGTAAATAATATTAAACTTTAAAGAAGAATTATTATATCATATATATCATATTAAATATATCCTTATTACTATTCATTTACATAGTAAATGAAAAATGAATTGCATCACTTCGTGGAGTTGGTAGTCCACACACACACACGAGTGATATTATCATTTTAAAATCGATTAGAATGTAAGAAGATGATATGATATTATAATTAAATAATAATAATTATGTCAAAAAATCATAGGTAAACTATAAACCCATCATAATATCTATCCATTAGATATGGTGATGGAAAATTAATTATATCACTATTTGGAGGCGGTAGTCCACATGTACGCATGAGTGATACTTTCACTTCCCATTCAATGAAATAGAGGGTAAATATTGGTGGTTTGAGATTCATAATAAAATTTCATTATATATAGGATATTTAATTTGTATTTTACAATGTATACCACAGATTTATAGGAATTATAAGAATAAATAAATTGAAAGATTTTGGGTAAGATGACTACATTTTCTTTGGTATGTCTTCTTTAGATCTGTTCTTAAGGACCCTTAGAATGGTCTTTTAAGAATACAATAACCTATAACTCAAGTATAGTTAAGTTTATAAGATAATTTTGGATGTATTTATAAGTATATATGGATCCAATTTATGTGAATAAGTAAACGGATGGGTGCCCTTTTATAAGTGTGGGAGAGCACACCATTGGAATTTCATAAAACTATTAAATATAATAAATTCATATTAAATAAAAATTCATCCAAATGGATAGAGATTCATATATTCAATAGTATAAGGTATAAATATGTCCGAACTATATAATTTAGACATGTCTAATTGGAAAACATACCATTATCTGTTGATTTAACCACCCCCTTGATAAACATGCTTTAACCTTAATCGTGGTAACACATTTTTACTATTTTAACTATTCACTATGATCAAAAAAATTAAATTAATATTAATAAATAAATTTAATTATTATGATTTAAAATATTTAATACATGTTACCAAAATCAACTCATATAAGTATCATACTATAATTTAAAATTAAACCAAAAAAAAACTCGAAGAAAATTGATTTTTTAGAAAAACAATTTCTTAACTATAAAAGAATTTTATATAAAAATTCAACATAATATTTATTAAAATGATCTAAATTGGATTATTAATAATATAATGGAACTAATAATTTTCTTAAACTATTTTAAAAAAAATGGGACTTTTCAAAAACTTTAAATGAAAAGGCAGTTTTCAAAAAATATTGGTATTTTCACTATTCATTGAAAAATTTATCTTTTTATAAAATTCTTAAAAAATTAACTCTAATATATTTTTGATATAATTATTCAAAAAATTAATTTCATTTTTTTAAAAATTAATTTTACAAAATTAGAAGAAATAAATTTCATATAAATGCGTAAAACACAATAATAAATGGTTTAAAAAACTATTTTAAGCATAAATATTAACTTATATCAAAATCATGAATATTTTTTATTCAAATATAATTATTTAGATTATTCTAAAAAAGGATCATGTTTAATTTTCGAACCAACATCAAAATAAAATGGGACATTTAAATTACATTAATTAATGAAAATAAATGAGAGTATTTGAAAAATCGATATTTTTCATTATTCACTGAAAATCAATCATTTCACAAAAATCCCAAAATTTACCCATATGATAATTTTGAAATTATTATTTCAAAAAATATTTTCTTTTTATAAAATAAAATTTCTAAAATTGGATTAAATTAATTATAATTTCATGATCCAGTTAATTTTTTCAATATTTCCGTATGAGATTCAATGATTTAATCCATTCCATTTTAATAATTTAGCTAATTTTCTTCATTTTTAGATTTTTGGTGAATTTTGGGATTAATTGTGAAAATTGATTAATTCTATAAATTTAACAATTTTATTCCACTTAAGTATTTAGATCATAACTTGTATAATATTGATCCAAAGAGAGGGATTGTTTTTTATAGGATTCCCTTATTTATGGGCTTTAACTTCTTCAACTAGAACTAGATATCATCAAAGTTCAACATGCCCAAAAAAATCAATCAATTTGAAAAAAATATGGCTGACAAAATGGATCCCACCTCAATAAATTATGTATATCTCATTCTATAGAATTCCAATTGATGTTATTCTAGATATATTTGAAATAGCACTTGAAGGGGAATGTTCAAATTAGATTCCATGTTGAAATTCACCCATTAAGATAGCTTTTTCATTAATAAAAGTAGAGTGTGTGGAATCATTTCCTCATACATAAAGAGTTAACTTCATTAATTAGGACATAACTTCTTATACATGTGCCCAAAATCACGACAATTTGGGGGTTGGCATAAAAATCAATTCAAAACAATGTTTAAGTAGAAATATTTGAATTTTTTTGACATCTATAGGGCGTAACTAGAGTAATATTAAATAGGATATATGTTGGAGGAAAAAAATTTCATTTCCTTTTACCACTTTTTCCTTGTTCTTAGTTTTTTAATTCCTTCTTCCCCCATCTTCTCGGTTACCCTTCACATAGAGGGTTAAAATTCTGAGTGATTTGAAAAGGGGATTTTTTATTTTTTTTCAATGTTTGTGTTTCAGAATATCATGTTATAAAATCTATTCTCCCTTCTCTGAAGTTTTTCTTAATTACTAACAGTAATTTTTATTATCATGTATAGTCATTTTTTATTTTTTATTTTTTTGTTGTTATTTAATTTTTCAATGATATTTATCACCCTCCTCTTGGTTCTGGTTTATATATGATAGAATATATCAAGTATTAGTGGAGAATTACTTAGTGATCATCAGTATGTGTGGGAGGGGTAGTGGATATTCTTGATTTTTTGGGATAAATAAGACTCTATTGGGTATTTTTTAAGTCAATCGATGGTATTTTATGAAAATATCTCACATATAGGGAGTACAGTATAACAATATAATATTTTAGTAAATTTTACTCTCACCATCACCATTTTATGGAGGGGTGATAGAAAGTGATCATGGAATATTACTTTAATCAGCTTAGTAGAAGAGAATTGGATAATTTGGTATTATTATTGAACTACAATTGCAATATTAAACCTTACATGATCACCCTTCTCATATAATATTTTTTAGTCTCTTAGTTAATTTCTTTATCTTTTTCTATTGATTTCCTTTGTTTTCAAAACCAAAAAAAATCAAAAATACCTACTTCTTCCTCCAATTTAAGGTGATGACCTGATTGTTGTTCACTTATCTCTACAAACAATCTAGGATAACCACTTTATTATATTTTAACTTATGAAATAATTGTTTTTTCTACACCCCAATATAGTCACATATAAAAACATGGTGTCATTGTTAGGGAGGTGGAGCCAATAGTTTTTTTTCATATTGAATGACTAGAAACACAGACACAGAATCATACCCCCTAGATCATGAAATTGAAAGAACCTTGTTGAATAGACTAAGAAACCTTAACTTTCAATCTGATTTTTTGTAAAATTATCTTTCATATTCGATTAAAAATCTAAGTGTTCACTCTGAGCCTGTCATCATGGCTGGAAATCAAAACCTATCCCCAAAATACCTCTATGCACCACAATTTCTTAATCAAAACAATCAACTTATCATGCTAGATTTTCAAAATTATTATGGAATGAAACCTAACGTGATCTCATTACTTCCAAACTTTCATGGATTTGTAGGAAAAGACACAAATAAATGTATTAAAGAGTTCATGTATGTCTACTCTACTTTCATACCACAAGGAGTAGCTAAGGATAAAGTTAATTGGAAGGAATTCTTATTTTTATTGGAAGAAACTGCCAAATAATGGTTGTATGGCCTACAACCCAGATATGTGCATAAATAGAATAAATTATTGATATAATTCTTTCAAATATTATTCCCCACCTCTGGGAGTATAGTAATCTGAAAGGGGATATATGCCATCATACAATAATATGGAGAAACCTTTTATGATTACTAGGATAGATTTGAGAAGCTATGTTCCAGCTACCCACATTAGCAATTTTAGGAGCATCACTACCATGTTTTATTTTACGGAGTCTTACTAGAAAATTCTAGAAACCTTATGGATGCATCATATAGAGATGAATTGATTGAAAATTCACCAGAAGAATCCAATGGCTTGATCAAGAATAATTCATAGAACTCACAACAATTTTGTGCAAGAGGTACTAGCATAAGAGGAATTCATAATGTCAGAACTTCTTATACAACACCTTTATTAGAAAATAATTTTTGTGATCTAACTAGTTTAGCAAGAAATATGGCTTTACAAAAAGTGATTAAACAATAATCACTAGCTAAGTTATTTTGTTTTTTCTCATCGCCTAATCATTTGAATTACCAATGTGTTGTAGTACAGGGAATGGAATGTTGTATAGGAGACATTCATTTGAGGAAGTTTCAATGAAATCAAGGATATAGAGAGCCTAACCAAGTCTAATATGGATTTAAAATCATAATAATCAAGATATACCCCCATACCAAAACCAGTTCCAAAACCCACCACCATTTTAGAAAAATAAATATGATAACCATCCTTCCTACCACTAAACACCCACTTTCTAGAGACCCTATGAAATACCATCCACCAGTTCAAAACCACTTTTTCAATACCAATAGAAAATATTTACATTTTATGGGATTATAGACACCATAAATGATTTTCCCACATATTTGATAGTCTCTTGGACTTCTTGAACAAACATTTAGAGAAAATATATTCCCATAAAATCCAAAACTCAAATAATAATTTCAGCATGATAAAAAAAAATAGAAAATAACTCTCACCATCATCCATTAATGAACCTAAAAGAATACCATCTGGGATGAGGGAGAATGAAGTTAGGAATTATGAAAATTCAATGAAAATGTGCCAAGAATAAGAGAATAAATAGGACAACGATAAGGATATGTCAATGATGAAGATAAAATAAACCTAATTGAAAAGAAAAAATGGGGAAATAAAGACTTATCCCCACTGTTTCTATCAATTATTATTTAATAAAAGATATTTTAGGAAGAATCACTTCAAAAAAATTATAAAAACCTTCTCAAAAGTGTAAATTAACATTCCCTTAATTGAGGAACTTAAAAAAATCTTAAGTATGATAAATTTGTTAAGTATATTTTCACCAATAATAGAATAATTCAATGGAATGAGAGGATCAACTTGGGGAGATTTGTCTCAAACCTTTTCAAACCATATTTTCCAACAAAATATCAAGATCCATGGATTTTTTCCATTCCATTCATCATTGGACCTTAAAATTTATCTAATGCTTTATGTGATCTAGGTTATTCAATTAACATATTTACTCACTTCGTATAAACTTCTTTTCAGAAGGGATACATGAAGCCCAGAATAGTGGTGGTCAAGCTAGTAAATAGATCCATAGTTTTCCCAATAGGGGTTCTAGACGATGTCCTTTTAAAATTAAAAGATCTATTATTCCAAGTTTAATTCTATGTGATGAATATGGAAGAAGATAGTATCCCATCAGAGTTACCCATAATTTTAGGGAGACCATTATTTAAGATATCTAAAACCATCATAAATTTATATGAAGGTACACTCATCATCGAGTTTGGATATAACATGATGTTCTTTAATATTTTTTACTCTATAGGCACCCATCATATGATCACTCACTGTTTTGTAGATGATACTCTTATCTTCATCAATGTGGGAAGGTGGTCTATACAGGGGATTATCAAGATCCTTGGGGATTACTTCCACTGGAGTGGTGAACAAATCAACCGGGAGAATATTGGATTCTATGTGGCACAACAATGTACCTCGAGCAGGGTGGTAGATATGGGTAGTAGCTTGGGTATGAGGCGCGGTTTTTTTTCCCATGGAGTATCCCGGTACCCCCGTATCTCTAGGAAGAATGTGAATTATCAACTTTGACTACGTGGTGAGAAATATTATGGGGTGCATTCTCAATTGGAAGAACCATTTTTATCCTTTTGTGGTCATATCACTCTTGTGAATAGTGTCCTCTCAGCCATACCAGTACATTCTATTTCGTCTACCAACATGCCGAAGGGTGTTATCAGAGCTAATTGATAGACTTTTGACCCATTTAATTTGGGATGCTTATTTGGAGGGGAAGAGACAATGGGTCTCTTGGGGGAAGATGGACTGACCCATTTTGGTGGGAGGGATCAATGTCAAAATCCTAGTGAATACCATTCATTACATGAACACAAAGTTGGCATGAGAGGTCATTAAAGAAAAAACTTTATGGGGTAAGATGATGTCATGCAGGTACGAAGTCAACGCAGAATCTTCACTGGTGAGTGGGTCTTCTCTATGGTCCTCAGTTTGTAGTATTATTCTGAACATCCTGCATTACTCGAAGTGGATTATTGGGGAGGGGAGCATTCTGTTTTGGTATCAAAAATGGTTGGGAAGATTCATCGCTTGTCCAGGGTGCCTAGCCCCTTCGATCACTTTCAGGGAGGTGATCCAACTCCCTCAATTTTTCAAATATATCCTGGACACAAACCAGCAAATTTATTTTGACTTTTTTATCATGATCATAGAACTAAAATGGTGTGTATTCACTCCCACCACCTCAGGAAAGCTCAATGTGAATGATTTCTGTAGGATACGCTCTCCCCATGGATAACAATGGGGTTGGTACAGGATGGTGTGGTGTAAAATCATCCCTACTAAATTCAATTTCCTAACATGGAGGATCCCAAATCATTCCCTTCTAGCCAATGATAATATCAAAAAGCATAGAATCAGCACAATATCCTACTGCCATTATTGTGTGAACAAACATAAAGAGTGTATGACTCATATATTCTTCAAAAGTGATTGGGCCCGCTAGGTTTGGGACTTCTTCATGAAGTTTATTGGGTATTCCTCCTCTTTGTTGAGTTTCAACTCCTTCTTGTAGTGTTGGTTTCAGGGGTCGGATGGTTTGGAGAGGGAAAGAAGAGCGAGATCCATCATCTTCAACTCGGTTTGTTGGTGTTTATGGAAAGTAAGTAATCGGGCCAAGTTTGAGGGGATCTCTTCTACGGAGAGATACATAATCGTCATGGTAAGGTGAATCCTAGTTGATTTTTGTGGCATTAATTTCTAATGGTTTTAGACTCTCTCTCTCTCCAAAAGATGTATGCACCTCAACTTGCGGCCCAACAGTTAGGTATCAGTCAACAGGGGAAATGGGTTTGATGGAGGCCTCCTGAAGCTAGGCTCAAACTTAATACAGACGTTTCTTGATTGATGGGTGAAATGTGTGGTGGCAGCGTGGTATGGTATTCCATGGGTAGTGTGGTTTTAGTGTTCACGATGTATTATGGAAATGGAAATTCTTTTCAAGCTGAGGTAAAGGGGGTTCATTCAGGTATTATCATCTGCAGGTAGAGGGATCTTTATATCTCCCATGTGGAGACTGATTCCCTGATTATTCACGATGCCTTTCATTGGAAAGGTATCATACCCTGGTCTATTGTTTACATACTCAGGCAATGAAAATTCCTCATTGATAGTAACAATATAATCACCCATGTGTAGAGATATGTAAACAATGTGGCAGATTACTTGGCCTCTATAGTGACCCCTGGTATCCCGATCAATTAACTTTCTCATGTTTCTCTTTTTAAACCTGAGGGGGTGAACTTGATTCAGGACGATGCTCGTGGAATTTAGTATTTATACCCACACTATTTATTGGTTTCTCCTCCTTTGTGTCTATTTTTTGAATAAAAATGGTTTCATTGATGATGATGTAATCTCAATTTAATTTTATCATTTGATCATCCCCTGGATTTGGAATTAAAACCACTCCCCACTAATTAGAAATATTTGTACCTTATATAGGGAGCAAAATTTCCATTTATAATTGCTAATAATCTATCTAAAACCTAAGATAAATATTTTATTGAGCTTTTTAGAGAGAATATTAAAGAAATTGGGTGGATCATAGGTGATATCCTATGAATAAACCTAAAAATATGCACACATGAAATTATTCTTAGGAGAGATTCCAAACATTTTAGATAGACCCAAAGGAGGCCTAATCCCACCTTTATGGAGGTTGGGAAGATGTATATTGATAAGATCTTGAAATCTAGGATCATATATCCCATTTCATATTCATAATGGGTTATCCTCATTCATATAGTTACAAAAAAAACTTGCCTAACCATTATGAGGAATGAAAATAAATAATTAATCCCGATGAGAATTCAGAATAGCTGAATAGTGTGCATAGATTTTAAGAAGTTGATTTAGGTCACTAAAAAAGATAATTTCCCTATTCCCTTTATTGAAAATATTATATATATATATATATATTATTAGGTATAACTCATTATTTCTATTTTGATGTATTTTCATGTTATTTTTAGCTACCCATTACTCTAAGGACCAAGAGAAGACTTCCTTTACTTTTCCCTTAGTCACATTTTCATATTAAAGGATGCCATTTGAATTATTTAATAATCTAGGTAAATTTTATAGGAGCATGGTAAGTATATTTTTTTAACACATTGAATATATATTAGAGTTTTTCTTGGATGATTTCATAGTTTTTGAAAATTCATTTGACCATTGTTTGAAAAATCTGGAAAATGTTTTGAAAGAATGCATTGAAAGGAATCTTGTTTTAAATATTGAAAAGTCAAATTTCATGTTTCAGATAGTGATTTAACTTGGGAATTTTATTTGAAAAAAATAAATTTAAGTGCATTAATAAAAAATTCAAGTGATAAATTCATTGCCTTACCCAACTTGTGTAAAACATGTTAGATTTTTAGGACATAAAGGATTATATAGGAAGTTTATCAAATATTTTTGTAATATTTCTATCCATATGTCAGTATTAATTTCAGAAGATGTTGATTATGATTTCAATGATTCATGTAGGGAATAATTTGATGATTTTAATAGGAGATTTATTATACCACCAGTGACGTGGCCACAAAATTGGGAAGAACCATTTACGACACTTTGTGATACTTCCAACCAAGAAGCTAGAGAATTTCTTTCTCAGTGAATTGAGGGAAGGAAACAATTTATTACCTATTCCTAAAGAACCTTAGATTCATATAAATTAAATTACATAACTATAGAAAAAGAGTTTTTCATAGTTATAATTTCTCTAGAAAGATTCAAATCATATCTTCTTGAAATTAGAGTCATTGTGTTTTCGGATCATGCGGATCTATGGTACTAGATGAAGAAGGATAAACCTAAACTAATTCTAGTAAGATGGATGTTACTAATTTAGTATTTCAAAATAGAAATAAAATACAAGAATAGATATGAGAACCCAGTGGATGATAACTTAATTAGATAACTAAACACTATTGAAGCATAAATTCTAGAAAATGAACCATTGAATGATCACTTTCTAAGAGATAAATTGTATTTGAGTGAAGGATAAGTGCCTTGGTATACATAAATGGTCGATTATGTGTTAAAATATTAGGTCCCATCTCATTTAAATTCCCACCAAATTTATAAACTTAAATAAGAATCTAGATATTACATTTGGTAAGATCTATTTCTTTGGAATATTTGCAATGATCAATTTATAAGAATATGTGTGCTCGATAGTGAAATTGATTCTATGTTTGAGTTTTGTCACACTTTAGATTATGGAGGACACTTTGGACCACAATGGAAAGTAATAAAGGTTTTATAATCTAGAATTTATTGGCCCATAAATTTTAAATATTCTCATGAATTTAGAAAATAGTGTGTAAAATGTCAGTTTTATAGAAATATTTCAAATAGATAAGAAATTACCCCAAAATCCACTTAATTTTTGTGATATTTTTGAAATATGGAAGATATATTTTTTTGGTACTTCCCCAATGTCATTTGTAAACTCTTATATCATTCTTCCATTTTATTATGTTTCAAAATGGGTGAAATACAAAGACACCAGGACTGACGATGCAATGGTTTTTTGGGTTTTTGACAGGGATAACATATTTTGTAGGTTTGGAGTGACCAAAGAAATCATCATTGATCAAGGGACTCAATTTTTCTATAGAATAATGGAGGATTTTATAAAACTATATGGGGTTGATCATAAAACATCAACTCCATATCATCCATAGACTAATGGTCATGTTGAAGTTTCCAACAGGGAAATGAATTGAATTTTGGAAAATGCTATTAAGGAAAATAGTAAGTATATAAGCCAAATGATGGAAAAAAATTATGGGATTACAATACATCCAAAAAAACACTGATTGGTATCTATATAGGTTGATTTATGGTAAACGTTGTCACCAACCTATATAATTGAAAACGAAGGAATACTAGGCTATGAGAAAAATGAATTTGGATCTTCAAAATGAAGTCAAAAAGTGAATATTGTGGTTTTGGGAACTAGAAGATATTATAAGGTATGATTTTAAAAATTGTATAATTTAAAAAGAGAGAACAAAAGTGACTCATGATAAGATAATCCAACTAAAATAATTTCATCCTAGAGATATAGTATTGTTTTCCAACTCAAGACTCAAGATGATGTCAGGTAAATATCATTCTACATGGGAAGGTCCATTTATAGGTACTCATGTATGTCTAGTGGATAAGCTCAAACTCCTCCAACCCAATTACGGATAAAATACATCTATTCATACCTCCCCTAAACACTTTCTTGATTACTATGATTAAATTAAAAACCTATTACATGTTAAAGCTACTTGAATGAATTATTAACACTACATCATTTAAGTGTGTAGGAGGGAACCTTTAATGTTTAGCATTTTTAAATTTTTTATGTTTTTACAAAAAAAAATGTGTTTTTTAAATTTTTGTTTGTTTATTTTTCAATTTTTGTGTGTTTTTTAAACTTCTAAACTGAAATAATTATATTTTCCATTTTTTAAACTCGTGTAAATGAGTAAACCAATTTATCCCATGAAATTGATCTTAAATAAATGTTGATAATGACTTTGTTTCAAGTTATAAAAAGTACTCTTGTTTTTTAATCACATGCCATACCTCACTAATTTTATCATTAAAATCGCTTTCCCATGAGGATTATGAACCCTTTTTCATATTATTTAAATTAAACTCCCTTATTGAGAGAACTAAACCAAGTTTTATTTAACTATAATTTTATTTATTTCTATAAAAACTTGAGCATTTGAGGTACTTTTGTTTTAAATTACTAGAGAGTTCGGTTGGTTTTAAATCCCCATTTCTAAAAGAATCCTATTTAGTATGGAATTACTTGTATATTTAATACTTTTATCCATTATAATCCATGAACAAACAATTATTCTAGAGACATTACAATCCAATTTTCCTTATCCAACATACTATTCAAAAAATCATACTATCAAATGTTCTGACTTTATAGATCTTTTTAGGAAAATATGTTGTTCCTTTCTTGAGCTTCCAAAGGATAAAGAATGTTGTGCCTATTTATAGATTCCTTTTAAAAAAACAAAAAAATTGGAAGTTGTTTCTGTGATAAATATGAATAATTTGAGAATGTATGTGTTTCCATGAAACAAATTTTGATATTATTTTAGAGATGATTTTCTACTTTGGGGAGTGAGGAAGAGAACATACTTGAGTGAAAACTAGAATCATGCAATATTTCTTCAAAAAGATCCAAACCCTCCTCATTCAAACTCATACCTTTTGACATATTAATCCTTAAAACCAAAAACCAAAGAACAAACCTAAATAGTCCTCATCATAAACACATTTCCTTGAATCATATTGGGTGGAGATGTAGGAATTTATTATCCTATGGTGACTCTTTCATGGGTTTAGATGAGAAAAGACTTGTTGAAAATTGACATTTGTGAGATGAGAGAAAATTCATGTGAGGTAGGTGTCTTGTGTGTATCGGATGAGAACTGAAGTGGAAATATATTGAATAATATGAATGGAGATCTTGAAATAATGGTTTTTGAGGAGTAATGATATCTTTTTTCCTTGTTTTCAAAATTTTGGATCTCATGGTTATGTGTTATGAATTTGTTTTATTTTATTTTTATGCTTACTTGTCCAGGAGTACAAGTAATAGGTGTGGGGGAATAGATATATATAATATTTTCATTATTTTTCATGTTCATTTTAATGATATAATCCTTCAAAATTTAACAATTTGATCTCACTTGCATTAATTTTTTGAATTTTTGTTGAATTTTTAGCTTAAATGTGAAAATTAATTAATTATACAAATTTGGTATTTTTCATCCACATTTTATTTTGATAATAAATTTTATAATATTGATCTAATTGGAGGGATAGTTTTTTTAGTCTTCTCTTGTTTATGGGATTAAACATTTTCAACTGGACCTAGAGATCATTCGAATTAAACATGACCAATCAAATCAATAAATTTCCTACATTTCTCTGGTCGATAAAATGGACCCCACCTTGATAAATGGGAAATATCACAGCTTACTGACCTCCAAATTACATGATTCTGGATGTACTTGAAATAATACTTGAATGGGTGGGTTCAAAGTAAATTTCATTGAGAAATTCCCTTATTAAGGATACCTTTTCACATATCACAGTGGTGTAGGATGAATTATTTCTTCAAAAAATTAACTTCATTAATTGGAGAATAAATTAATCTAAATTTTCAAAAAAAAAATTAGGGTTGACTAAAAAATAAATTCTGAACAACATTTAAGAATGAAACTTTCCAATATTTTTCCCTCTGGTGGGCATAACTAGAGAAATATTTAGAGGAAATATATTGGAGGAAACATTTTAGGTATTTTTTCTCTCTTTTATTCTTGTTCATAGTTTTGTAATGCCTTATTCATTCCCCATATTCTCAGTTACCCTTAACATGTAGGGGTAATATTCTAAGTGATTTGGGAAGTGGATATTTTCATTTTTCAATTTTTGAGTTCCTAAACATCATATTATAAAAAAAATTCTCTTTTCTGTGAAGTTGGTCTCAAGTTTTAATAGAATTGTTTATTATCATGTGCATTCATATTTGATTTTAGATTTTTTAATTTACATGTTAAATGATCATTATCTCCCTAAACTAAGTCCTAGTTTATATATTATGGAGTAGACCAATGCTTAGTGTTTAACTACTTGGCAATCCATAGTATGTGTTGGAGGGGTAGTAGATATTCTTGGTTTTTTGGGATATACAAGACCCAATCAGGTATTTCCTAATTCAATTGAGGGTATTTGTTGAAAATTTCTCACAAATAGGAAGGAGAATAGAACAAGTTGAGATATTAGTAAATTTTACTCTCACCATCTCCATTTTACCATGGGAGTGAGAGAAAGAGATTGGGGAATATCACTTTAATTGGATTAGAGAAAACGAATTGAGTAATTTAGAACTAAGATAGCATTAAAATTGGAAAAATAAACCTAACCAAATAACCAGTATCATATAATTCTTTCAATATATTACTTAATTGATTTATCTTTTTCCATTTATTTCCTTTGTTTTCAAAATCAAAAAATTTCAAAAATACGCAATTTTTTCCTCAAATTTAAGGTGACACCTTGATTATTGTGTGATCGTATTTAGAGAAAACCTAGGATAACCACTTTACTATATTTTAACTTAATAAATGTTTATTTTTTTCACACCCCACAATATCCATGTGTCTTAAAATGGTATTTTTTGGGTAGGTGGTTCCAAAAATTATTTTTTATATTGGCATGACTAGAAGAACAAACACTAACTCTTACCCCTAGATCCTGAAATTTAAATAACCTTGTAGAATATAAATAGAAACCTTAATTTGAAATATGAATTTGTGTAAATTTATCTTGGATACTTGATTGAAACTTCCAGTGTTCACTCCAATCTTGTCATCTTGGTTGGAAATCTGAACCAAACACTTAAAGACCTCTATGCACCAAAATTCCTTAATAAAAAACAACTTTCCATTCTAGAGTTAAAAAATGATTTTGAGAAGAAACCTAACATGATCCCATTACTTCTAACATGTTATGTCTTGGTATGAGAACACAAAAATAAATATATTTAATAATTCATGTATGTATGCTCAACTTTTAGGCCCTGAGGAGTAGGAAAAGGACCATTTGAGGTGGAATATATTCCCATTTTCATTTGAAGGAGCTTAAAAATAATGGTTGTATGGCCTATAAATAGGATATGTGAATGACTTGAATGACTTACAGAGATGTTTCCTATAAATATTATTCCCCAACTCTAGTTTTATATCTATAATAAAAAAGATCTATTCCATCATACATTCATCTAGAGAAACCCTTTATGAATACTGAGGGAGATTTAAGATGCTATGTTCCAGCTACCCAGATCAAGAATTTAAGTTGCATCATTTCCTTTTTTATTTTACTTTTGATTACTACAAAATTATATAAAACTTTTTATGTAGTATCTAGAGGAGCATTGATTGAAGAGTCACCAGATGAATCCAAGGGCTTGATCGAGAATATTTCACAGAACATGAAATAGTTTGGTACAAGAGGTACTGGTATAAGAGAAATTAATGAGGTAATAACATATTATCCATCCCCTTTATTGGAAACTATGTTTGATGAGATAGCCAATTCAGTGAGATATATGTAATTTAAACAAGTGAGTTAAAGAAAACTAGCTAGGGTATATTGTTTATGCTCATCATGTGATCATTTCACTATCCAATTTGTTAAAGTAAAGGGAATGGGAAATTGTGTAGTAGCCTTTCAGATGAGGAATTTTCAACAAAATCAGGGATGGAGAGATCCAAACTCAGTCCAATATGGATTTATAAATAATAAGAATCAAGCTAGAACCCCATACCAAAAAACATTTCCAAAAATTCCAACCATTTCAATAAAATAATTCTTATAAATAGCTTACCTACCAAAAATAATCCACTTTATAGAGATCCTATGAATTACTATCCACTAGTGCACAACCTAATATTCAAAACCAATGGCATAAATTTAAGTTTCAGATGATGAAATAAACTATAATATATTTTTCCAACAAGGTCAATAGTCTCATGGAATTCCTAACCAAGAATCTAGGGAAATATCTTCCCATAAAATCCCAAACACAATGAAAAATTTAATAATGATAATAATAAGAAGTATAAAATAAATCCCAACATCGACCACACTTGAACCTAAAACAAGACCACCTAGGATGAGGGAGAATACAGTTGTGAATTCTAATAATTCAGTGAAAATTCACCAAGAAGAATAGAAGAAATAGGAGGATGAGAAGGATAGGTAGAGGATTAATATACCTGAAACACAATTTAAAATACAAAAAAAAGAGAATAGGGACATTACCATACCATCTTCATTAAGGAAGATTGAATCAAAGAGATTACAAGAAGAAATTATTCAAAAATAATTTCAAAACACTTTTTAAAACTGGAAATTAATATTCCCTTACTTGATTCAATATCAAAAATTATAATGTATGCTAATTTTTTTAAGGATAATTTCTCCAATAAGTGGAGAATTCAAGTGAATGATAGGAAAAACTTGGGAAGAAGTGTCTCATCCCTTATCAAACCACACTTTCCAACCAAATTTCAATATCCAAGGTTTCTTTCCAATCCATGCACCATGGGATTTTTAAATTTCTATAATGATTTATGTGATCTTGTTGAATCAATTAATTTATTTCCTCACTCATTATACACTTCTTTGAATATGGTATACTTAAATCCCATAGGATTGGTGGTCCATCAAGAAAAAAGATCCATATTTTTACCAATAAGAGTTCTGGAGGATGTCTTTATGAATGAAAAATATATCTTATTCCCATCTAAATTCTATGTGATTAATAAAGAATAAGATAGGATCCAATCAAACTCACCACACATTTTAGGGATACCTTTATGAAATATATCCAAAACTATAATCAATGTCTATGAAGGGACACTTACCAAGGATTCTAGAGATACCATTATCCACTTAAATATTTTTTTCTCCATAAGGTACCCATTAGATGATAACTCGCTCTTTTTAATATCCCGTGAATTTGGTTCTATATCCATTGAAGAATCAGGTATGTGACATGAATTCATATCTTTTGAAGAGAAGTTTTCATTAAAAATATCATTGAACATGTGAATGGTCAAAACACTGGATATTATTATTTCATGTGGGAAGAAGAGGTAAAATCTAATTTATTTTTTTATTTGTTAGACGATGAAGATTATTATATTATTTATTTTTTTTAGGAGCTCTAACCTTCATAATTGGGGAACCTTAATTTAATTTCATCCCTTGAGCAGCCCCCATGTCGATAATTAAAACCACTCCCCACAGATTTGAAATTTGTGTACCTTATGGAGGGAGAGAAATTACCCATGATAATTTCTAATAATATATCTAAAAACAATAAAAATATTTTAATTATATTTTGAGAGATAATTTACAGGCAATAGGGTGGATCTTAGGTGATATCCCAAGAATAAAACCAAAAATTTTCTCACACATAATTCTTCTTAAGGGAGGTTCCAAACCTATCAAATAGTCCTAGAGGAGACCTAATCCTAGCTTGATGGAGGCTTTGAAGAAAAATATTGAGAAGATCTTGGAATATGGGATCATCTATCCCATTTCAGATTTAAAATGGGTAATCTCCATTCATGTAATTACAAAAAACCTGCTTAACCACTATGATAAATGAAAAGAATGAATTAATCCCTATATTAATCAAAATAGTTGGAGAGTGTGGATAGATTTTAGGAAGTTGAATTAGTTCACTCAAAATTATCATTTCCATATTCCCTTCATTGACTATATACTAGAGAGATTGTCAAGGAGAACTCATTTTTGCTTTTTGGAAGCATTTTTTGGTTATCTTCAGGTACCCATTGCTCCCTAGGATCAAAATAATGCTACCTTTACTTGTCCCTTTAGAAAATTTTCATATAAAATAATTCCATTTAGGTTATTTAATTCTCCTAGTAAATTTTATAGGTGTGTGGTAAGTATATTTTATAATCACATTGAATATTTCTTCAAGTTTTAAATGGATGATTCAAAGATTTTGGAAATTTGTTTGAAAATTGTTTGAAAAATAGGTAAACAGTTTTGAAAACCTACTATGAAAATAATCTTATTTTAATTTTTGAAAAGTGTAATTTCATGTTTTATAGAGTAATTTTCTTTGGGAGTGTAATTTCAAAAAAACACCGAAGTGTATAAATCAAAAATTTAAGTGAAAAATTCATTGTCATACCAAACATGTGTGAAATATGTTAGATTATTTTTAAGACATGTAGGATTCTACACAAGGTTTATCAAAGAATTCAGTAAAATTGTTTACTGTATCTCTAGATTAATTTTGAAAGATAATGGTTTTTATTTCAATGGTATGTGCAGGGAATCCTTTGATGAGTTGAAGTAGAGATTGATTACACCACTGGTGATGCAACCATCAAATTGGGAAGATCTATTTGAGCTACCTTGTGATACTTCCAACCAAACTATTAGATTAGTCCTTTTTAGATAATTTAGGGTAGGAAACAAGTTATTGAATAGGACTAAATATACTCATATACAAATAAACTCAATTAGACATCCATTTAAAAAGTGTTTTTAGAAGTTGTTTTTTCTATATAAAAATAACATCATATCTTCTTGTAACTAAAGTCAATGTGTTTTACGATTAGGTAGATCTTAAGTAATTGATGAAGTATACTGAATATAAAAACATTACAATGACATAGATGTTACTACTACAAGATTTTAGCATTGAAATCAAAGACAAAAATGGAGTTGAGAACTAAGTGTCTAATGACTTAGTTGACAGTCCAACACTACTAAGAAAACATTCTAGAAAAAGAACCACTAAATGATCCCCTTCTAGGAGAGAAATTTTATTTAATTTAAGTATAAATTCCTTTGTATGATAACATGGTCAATTATCTAGTAACATATCATTTCCCCTATAATTTAAAGTCTTAAAAAATTTTAAAACTGAAATATGAATCTAGATATAACATTTGTTAAGATCCATTTTTTTGAATATTTACAAAGATCAAGTGATAAGAATATTTTTCCTAAATGTGAAATTTATTGCATGGTTGATTTTTATAACTCATTATCTTGTGAAGGAAACTTTGGACCTAAAAAATATAACAAATAATGTTTTAGAATCTATAATTTATTGGCCAAAACTTTTTAAATATACTCATGAATTTTTCAAACAATGTGAAATAAATGTCAGTTTTTAGGAACTATTTACAAGATACAAGAAATGAACAAAAATACACTTAATTTTTGTGATATTTTTAAATTTTGGGGTATATATTTTATAGTTACTTTCACAATTTCATTTTTAAATTATTATATTTTTCTTGTTGTTTATTATATTTCAAAATAGATGGAAAAAATTTCACCAAGACTGATGATGCTAATGTTGTTTTTGGTTTTGTTAGGAATAATATATTTTGTGGATTTATAGTTACTAGAGACATCATCAGTGATCAAGGGAATCACTTTTTCAATAGGATAATGAATTATTTTCTAAAATATTATTGGGTGCATCCTAAAACTTTAACACTCTATCATCTAGAGACTAATGGTCAAGTTGAAGTGTCTAGCAGAGAAATCAGAGGAATTTTGGGAAAGAGAGAAGAATGTTGTTTCAAGACCTAGAGGAAATTATATGGTAAGATTATGAAAATTCTAGTATTTTTAAAGGGAGAACAAGATTGCATCGTGACAAGATGGTCTGACTGAAATACTATTATCCTCGATAAATAGCGTTGTTATTTAACTCAATACTCAAGATGATGTTAGGTAAACTTCATTCCAGATGGGAAGTTACATTTATAGTTACTAATGTATATCCTTTTAGTGATAAAAATATTATATAGGATTTATAGTATGATCAATTTATTGTTAATGTAAATAGGTTGAAGAAATTACATGGGAACTTGTCATCTAATCCAATGGAGGATATCATGATCCTCCAACCTATATATCAATAAAATCCATCAAGTTTTACCTCTCCTTAACAATTTATTTCTTACTATTATTCAATTAAAAATTATATTAAATTTTAAATCTACTTGAAATAATTTTGAAAAATGCATCATTAAAGTGTGGGGGAGGGAACCTTTTTAGTTTAAGATTTTCAAAATTTTATGTTTTTTAAAAAAAAGTGTGTGTGTTTCAAAACATTTTGTGCTTCTTTTTCATTTTTTTTTTGAAAATTTTGAGATCAAATGATTATATGTTCCATTTTTTAAAAACATTTTAATGAGTGAACCAATTTATCTCATGAAATGGAGATTAAATGAATGTTAAAAATGGATTTCTTTCAAGTTTAAATATTTTGTTAATTCTATGAAAAGTGGTCTAGTTTTTTAATATAATTCCATATATCTCTATCTGGATCTTTAAAATAAATTTCCTATTTTGATTCTAAACACTTTTTTTAATATTCTTTACATTCACCTCACTTATTTAGAGAACCAAACCATGGTTTCTTTATCTTGATTTTTATTTTTTCATGTCAATACTTGAGGTTTTGAGGTACTTTTGTTTTAAATGAATGAGGAATTACTTTGGTTTTAAATCCCCCTTTACAAGAGAATCCTTTTTTATGTACTTAATTATATATTTAATCCTTGTATCAATTATAATCCATAAAAAAAAATTAGTTTATCCACATTACAATCAAATTTTCCCTATTAAACATGCTCTTTAAGTGAAATTTCATAATCTAGTTAAACATAAGTGTTGTGGGAAGCTGTCATGTTTTGTGATAAATCATTTGATGATACATTTGGTAGAAAATAAAATTATTAAGGGATGTGTTTAATTTTGAAAATTTCATTCTATTTATAATTTTTCCTTTCTGTAACCTTCATAGAAAATAAGTTGTGCCGTTATGGAGCTTCCAAATGAGAATGAAAGTTGTGCTTATCTGGAGCTTTTTTTTAAAATACCTAAAATATTAGGTAGTATTTGTTGTTATAAAGATTAATAATTTTAGAATTTATGGTATTTCCATGAAACAAGTTTTGATATTATTTTAGAGATTATTTATTATTATGGAGAGTGATGGGGAGAATATACTTGGGTGAAAATTATAATCATGCAATATTTCTTCAAAAAGAGACAATTCCTCCTCATTAAGCCTCAAAATATTTGAAATCTAAACCCTAATAACTGAAATACATATAAAAAACATGAAAATTAATCATGATAAACACATTTCATTGACACATATCTGGTGTATATATAGGAATTAATCAAACCTGTGGTGACTCTTTCATGGTTTGGATGAGAAAGCCTTGTTGAAAATTAACATTTTTGAGATGATATAAAATTCATGTTAGGTAGGTGTATTATGTAAATTGGAGGAGAAATGAAGAGAAAATATATTAAATTATGTAAATATATGACATGAAATAATGTTTTTTAAGGAGGCATGATATATTTTGTTTCTTTTTGTCAAACCGGTGGATATCATGGGTATGTGTTTTTGAATCTATTTGGATTTTATGTTGATTCTTACTAGTCTAATATTCTAAGTGATAAGTGTGGTGAAATTTATATAGATGAAGTTTTAATTATTTATCATGTTTGTTTCATTGATTCAATCCCTATAAATTTTATAATTTGAGCTGATATGCATTATTTTTTGGATTTTTGGTGAGTTTTGTGATTAAATGTGAAAATTGCTTAATTCTAGAAATTTAAAATTTTTCTTTCACTTATGTATTTTGAGAATAACTTTTAAAATATTGATCCAATTTGAGATATTATTTTTTCATATTCTTTTGTTTTTGGGCTTCAATGTTTCAATAGGAACCATATCTCATTCGAGTTTCAACATGACCAAAAAAATCAATCAATTTGAAAAAAAATTATGGATGACAGAATGGAACCCACCTTAATAAATGAGAAATATCTTAGCCTACTGAATTCCAAATGATGTGATTATAGATGTAATTTAAATTAGACTACAAGTTTCAAGTTAACATTAAATTTCATGGATAAATTCTATAATTAATGAAGCATTTTAACATGTAATGGTGGGGTAGGTGGAATAGATTATTCATCCATAAATATTCAACTTCATTAATTGGGTCATAACTTCTTCTACATGTGTCCAAAATAATTGAATTTTTAGGGTTGGAATAAAACATAATTGAATCAACTTTTAAGAATGACCCTTATGATATTCGTCCATATGGTGGGAATAACTATAGAAAACTTTTAGAGGAAATATGTTGGAGGAAACAATTATCATTTCCATTTATATATTTTATTCTTATTCATGTTTTTATAATGCCTTATTCTTCCCCTATATTCATAGTTACCATTCAAGTAGGGGAGTAAAATTTTGAGTGATTAGGGAAGGATAGGTTTTATTTTTTCAAAGCTTCAGTTCATGAACATCATGTTATAAAATATTTTCTCTCTTCAAAAAAGTTCATCACAATTTTTATTAGTTTTTTTTATTATCATATAAAATCGTATTTGATTTTATATATATTTTTTATATAATTTTTAAATAATCATTTTCTCCCCCCACTAGCTTCTGGTTTATATATGATGGAATATACCAGGGCTTAGTGGATAGGTACTCATAGATTGTCATTATGTGTGGGAGGGGTAAAGAATATTTTTGATTTTTTAGGATAAACAAGACCCAATTGAGTATTGCCTAATTAAATTGATGGTATTTTCTGAAACTCTAACACACATAAAAAATTGATTATACAAATATAATATATTAGTAAATTTTACTCTCACCGTCACCATTTCATCAAGGGAGTGAGATAAATATATCATGTAATCTCACTTTAATCATCTTAGAAGAAGAGAAATGGATAATTTGAAACTATGATATAATTAAAATTAGAAAAATGAAATTGTCCTAATAAACCTTCTTATATAATTTTTTTAAAACTCTTAATTAATTTATTTCTCTTTATCCATTGATTTTCTTATTTTTTTCAAAATCAAACAAATTCAAAAATACCAACTTTTTCTTCTAATTTAAGGTGACAGCTTGATTTTTGTGTTATCATCTCTAGAAAAAACCTAGGTTAACCACTTTACTATATTTAGAATTCGGAAATAGATGTATTTTCCACACCCCATGATAGTATTATTTCATTTACACACACAAAATTTAATAAAAAAACTTTTTAATAAAATTAATTTTTGAATCATAAAATGACCTCACTAAATATTAAGTGATTATTTCATAAGAATTAATCAATAAATTTGTATTTAGTAGGACCATAATATTTATATTTCATAATTTGGTTACTTGTATTCATACCCATCTATTAAATAGAAATTTCACATTTAAATAATAATATTTTTATGCAATTGGGGTGGCACCTGAGTAATAAACCCCGTAATCATGCATCCAAAGGACCAAGGTTAAAATCCTAGAAATACCCTTAGGGGTATTTATGTTATAGGAGGTGATTAATTCATGATTTGAGACGGTGGTGATGTAGGAATATTGAGGGAAGGTGGTGATGTACACATGATTTTGGAAGGTGATGATTCCGGAATGATATGGGTAAGAGGTGAGGTAGGAATGATGAAAGACTGGTGACATGGGTAGGATGATGTAGGAATGTCACTACACCGGGCCTTTAGGATATTTAATGTAATTCATTCCTAATGGGCCTTTATACCATCAATATATAATAAATAATACTTGATGAGTGGGTTATCCCTTTGGGGGTTATAGACTACCTTTCTGAACTGTGTGTGAGGTGTGTGTGTGTGTGTGTGTGTTTGATGTAATTGTACCCCCAAGCACCTAATATATATAATAATATTTTTATAATATATCTCAATGCACATAAATATCATTATTTCTTGATAATTAATATATAAAGCGTATTAATATTATTAACTAAATTTTCAGGGTAATACGTTCCCCCCCCCCCCAACATTTCAATCAAAATTTTATCTCGATCACAAAAGGTTCAATATTTGAAAAAAAAAATTGAAAACCCCCATCGTGTTGAGGGATAATAAAACTTCCTTTGAAAAGGTAAATTTTTAAACCAAAAGTTTCCTAAAATAACACATAATATGGTTCCTAGATAAGGATAGAATTTGAGGGGAGTTAAAATGAATACATTGAGTAAAAATATAGTATCTAAGGACTAATATAGAGTGATGGAGAACATGGTCATGAGAAATTTAATGAAAATAAAACCATAAATTAGTGACAGGTGAAAATAGCATAGATTCATTGTAAATTAATTTAAATGGATTAAAAAATTATTTCAAGACCCTTTTCTTAATGTTGAGGGATTCTTCTGATATATAAAAAAGAGAGAACACAATAAAATTAACTTACTTTATAACTTTTTATTTCATATAAAAAATATTTATTTTATTGTGATTTAATCAAATTATACTTTATCTCTTACTCGAATAAATAAATATTCAAGATCAATTTTTCATACCTGAATCACAAAAATTATATTTTAATGGATCATATGTTCCATAAAATATTTTAATGTCATTACTTGTTTCTATAAATATTTAACAAGAACAATATGGTTAGAACAAGTTATCTAATATGTATAAATATAATACATTAATCTCTAAAACCATAACAATAACCAAAAAATATTAACTTAATCCATTTCATAAATAGTTAATGTTAAGAATCCTCCAAAATATGTCTGAACAAATTCAAAACTCAAAATTATGAAAGATTCAATTACAGATTTTTCTTAATATCAACATTAACATTTATTTCCATACAACATATATAAGTTCATAATTTCACATACAAAACATGTGAATACCTTGATTATATAGTCTCTTAAAATATACTAATAACTTTAATCACCTCAATGAAAACACATATGATTCTAAAAATTAACACTATCATTATTACTTAATTAAAATAACAAACTATTTAATATATATTCTATATGTCCAAAAATTCAATAAACTTCATAAAAGATGATCAAAATCACTTTGTCATCAAATCACTAACCTATTTTTAAGTAACCAATACAATCTCTTTCAATTTTTCAATGTTATTCATCTATTTATCCCAACTAAACATTATTAACTCACCATTAGGTATATTTTAAGGGTTATCTTTCTCTTAATCATGTGTTCTCTAAAAATATAACCTTACCACAAAATCACTTTTCTTGTTTATTGGTACTATTCAACATATGTTTTCAAATTCTTAAAGAAAAACTATTGTGGAACATTCCTTAGATATTTCATGATTCCTATAAATAGAATATAATTGATATAAAACTTACATAACATAATTCTCAAATATAAATACATTAACTCTTTAATCCTTTTACTTGAACAATTGGAATAGAAAAGGTCCTTCCTTTGTCTAGGAGTTAACGCTTTTATTAGGGAATTAACTTGGATAAGGCCCCTGTTCCCCAAAAATAAGTATTTTAACTATAAATGGTACCTTAGGATGGACTTCATATCCCTCCAACAAACTATTAATTTTCCCTCAGTGATTACTTTCTCTATTCTCTTCTTTTTCACACATAAAAAATCTTCTCATTCATCTGAGACATTTCCCCAAGTACTTCTTCCTACATAGTTGATATAGAGAAAACTAAGTCTTATTCCCTCTATGGTCTTCATGAAACTCCATTTTTTCTCATATTAGGTGTTTCATAAAACTCACCCAAGTTAATATTTTTAATCATATAATGAGATAGATTATTATGAATAATCAAAATGTTTCACCTTGAAAATCCCATTTAATTTGGTTCCTCGTGAGGATAATTATTCCATTGTCCATCACATATAATTTTATCCTTATTTTTTCAAGTTCTATATATTTAATAAAACTAAAATACAAATTTTGAGTGATAATAATAAGATTAGAAAACCACATAATCCTGAAAACCCATTTATAGGATCTCTAAATCATGAAATGTTCATTTCGGTCTATTAGACCTTAGGTTTAACCTAGGTCATTCATGGACATCATATATTCAAATTTTTCATAATTTTTCATAAATAAAATTTTATTTAACCCAAGAATACCCCTTCGAAGTCTCAAACTAGTTTCATAATAAGGGTACACTCACAGTTCACCATAATGAATGTCTAGATATACTTATCCAACTCTTTTTATGGTAATTACCCCAATATGCATCTATTCAAAAACTCTGCCCACTTATAGTCTCCAGATAAGGATTTTTTTCAAAGAAAACCACACTCTAATATTTACCATTACATAGGATGTTCACTTATACATATGAATATCCTAAGGTCTCTCATTAAATTTCTCTCATACTAGTTTCCAAAGGTAACTAAACTATGCTCTGATACCAACTATACTAACCCATACTTTTCATATATAAATATTACATATTATTAGATGAATATTCAATACATAACATTATAACACACTCTAGAATATATAGGATTAGTGTATTTATAAACTGGAATAAATCAAAAACTTGTTCATAAGAGATCTAATCCATCTCCTATTAAGTTCTTCTTAACTAGCACCCTTCTATGACATTTCATACTTAAAACCGCTCATTATAACCAGGGAAAGGAAACATAAGAAACTTTGAGATAAAATCCTAAGTAAGGGTAAATAAAAGAGATATAAGTGATTTATTGTGATGGCCCGAAATTTTGAATAAATCTTGTTTCCTAATTTTATGTGTTATTTTATTTTATTTTTATACTCAACAAAAATGTTTCATTTGATAACATGAGTATAATTAAAATGATACCATTGGTTTTTGACTGTTATATGACCATTGGTCAATATGACCACTGGAAACTAAATTTTTTGATTATTGTCTCTAAATACAAGTAATATTGGTTAATTAATATAGAAAGAAGATTCGATGGCCTCACCCAGTAGTCTTGGACCGCTCGAAGCCCATCTAACAGAACTTGGGAAGGAGGTAGCACCACTGGGCTTTGCTCTGGACCAAACCCAAGATGAACTTCATCGTGTGAAGCTAGAACGGGATCGCCTTCGCGAGAAGTTCAAACTGATAGAAATTACTACTCGTGCGATGTTGGCCGAGCCTCCCTCGGATTCTCTCACCTTAGCACACCTTACACTTAGGTCCTATGCTGGTGTGATAAGGGGATATGTAAGGAGACCGTAACTTCCTTGTGTAATCCATTGTTTTAAATAAAAATTGGGATTTCTTCTTATGATGATGTTTATGAATTTTCAAATTACCGGATAAATATAGTATGCATATTTTTGATGAATTTTAGAAAAAGTATATTTTAAAAATGTTTTTGTAAACCTTAAATAATTAAAAAATGTGTAATGATTTGCAAAAAATAGTCTTCTACACTTATGTTCAGTACAAAATTTAGAGTCTAATAAGATCAACTTGATTTTTGATGAATAGTAAATTATGAATAGTGATTTTATGATTAGGATTAGAAATGTTTCCAAATGGATTAGTAATCTCACTTAAATAAAGTATTAGTATAATCTAGGCACCTTGATTAAGTAATGTGATTCAATAAAATGGTTAAATAATGGTTTCATAAATTATTATTCAAGTATTAGTTTTTTCAGGTGAATAGTGTTTTTTAATTAAAAATTTAATTAAAAATAATTAGAAAATTATTTTTATAAAAAGGACTTTATTTTTGAATTCAGAGCATCGATATTATGTTATGGTAATTTTTGGGGATTTTTCTGAAAAAAAAATGAATTCTCGATGAATAGTGTTTTTATTTAAAAATTAAATTAAAATTATTTAGAAAATTATTTTTATAAAATGGATTTCATAAATGTAATTAGAGCATCGATATTTAGTTAAGGTGAAATTTTGGGATTTTTCTGAGAAAGTTGAATTTTTTAGTGAATAGTAAAAATGCAGTTTTAGGGTTTCGGTATGTTTAATGACATCATAACTGTGTCATGATGATGTCATGAGATATTTTAAGGGTTGGCCGGCCAAGGGTGATGAATTATTGTTTTGGGGACCCCATTTGGCCTAACTCCATGGTAAATGCCAAGGGAGAGCACATGGGTTTGAGAAAAGCACATGTGAGGTGTCCCTTGGCCATTAATGCCTTGTCCCCTCACTTTCCCTATAAATACCAAGCCATCCTCTCATCCATTCGACTCCCCACTCATCCCCAACGAAGTTATGGTCTCCTTACCTCCCAAGGAGTCCTCCCAAGGTGCCCCCAAGCCCTCAAGGTCCAAACCTTTGAGTTTTAAGAGTTACATTTTAAGGTAAGGGATCTGACCTCTCTCTTTCTTTTCAAGAAATCTCTTTTATGTCATTTCTTTTATGCTCCATGTTCTTATGTTAAAGGATGTTATTTTATACTCCTCTTACTTCCCTTTTCATTTTCATATAATGAGATATCCCCTCTTACTCTCATTATTTCGTTTTATGATGTTTTAAGTGGCGCCGTTAGGCTGCCGAAATTTTTGTAACGAATTCTTTCTCCCTTCTCATTTTTCAAGATCTATTTTCATGTAAAATATTTCAAGTTCCTTTTTATTATTTTGGGGTATGATCTCTAAATTTATCATACTGATATTTTATGATCATATTATGAGAGACCTCATTTTATCTCTTCAATTCAGTATTTTGAAGTTTTATGTGGTGTCGTTAGGCTGCTGAATTTTTAAGTGGTTCTTCACCCTTCTCGTTTTGAAGTTCTACTTTCATGTCAGTTATTTCAAGTTCCTTTTTGTTATGTTGGGGTATGATCTCTATATATATCATACTGATCTTTAATTTTCATATGATGAGAGACCCTATTTGATCTCATCAATTCATTTTTGTTGAAGTTTAAGTGACGTCGTTAGGCTGCCGAATTTTTTAAGGGATTCTTTCACCCTTCACCTTTTCAAAGTTCTAATTCCATGTCAAGTCTTTCAAGTTCCTTTTTATTATGTTGCGGTATGATCTCTATATCTATAATACTGATCTTTTATGTTCATATGATGAGAGACCCTAATTGACATAATCAATTCATTTTTGGTTGAAGTTTATGTAACGCTGTTAGGCTGCTGAATTTTTATAAGAGAAATCTTATTTTTGTCTTCCTTTCATGTTCTTCATTTCATATGGTATATTTTCAAATTTAATTACCATGTTCTTAAATCCTTTATATTCTGTCCCTCTACTGTTTTATGTGTCATTTATGAATGTTTGACTCATGTCCCCTCTCTTTTCAATGTTTTCTAAAAACCTTGTAACATAGCCGTTATGCTGCAGAATTTTCGTCTCAAAATGCATATATCTTTTCTAAAAATTATTTTATGTTATAAATTGAATACTCAAAGCTCTTATTTATACAATGGTATTCAAATATATATCAAAATGTTCTATTTTAAATTCTGGGATTTACATACAAAAGACCTGCTTTCCCTTTCATGGGTTTAAAGTGACGTAAAGATCATGTCTTTAAAGAAGTTTTTAAAATGTTATAATTATGAAATGAAACACATTTATTTTATGATATATGGGTTATTTATGAAATGTTTGATGATTATATATGTGGATCACATGATAATAAAGACAAATTAAGGGTGCGCCATGATAGCGCTCCAATGCATTGGGTAAAGACTTAATCTCTAGAGATGACCATTTTAACGACGCCTTGGTGAATAACCTTGGTAATGTTTAACAACACCTTGGGGATGGACCTTGGTGAAACGAAACGATTGTCAATATTAAATGTCGTAGCCACATCTTCAAGTTATGAAAAATGTTATTTTTATTATGATGTATCTCATGATTTCTTTCTCATTCCTTAAAGTTCTTTTCATGTCCTTATTGAAGTATCTCAAGTTCACATGTAAAATCTTTCTCTTGTTTCCCTTACTGGGATTTCTGCTCACCCTTTCTTTTGATGTATGTCCCTAGGTTATGAGATGCAGTAATGAACCTAGGATGAACTTAAGTATAAGCCTTTCAAGTGTTTAAGAAGATTGTTTTTTTTCTTTTCATGTATTATGTTCCTTGTTTCCAAGACACTAAACCTTAAAGATCCTCGGTTTTGTAAAATGTAATGAAATTTTATGTGATAAAACGGCAGGATGCTATAGTTGGTATCAAAGTATGGTTTAGTTATTTGTGGAAATTAGGATATGAAAACTCTAGGAAGAACCCTATAGAAACGTTTAAATATAGGAAATATTCCTAGTATTTTGGTGAGTATTGAGTAAGGGGTTTCCAAGAAAGTACATCCCAGTCTGGATACGAGAAGGTAGAGGTGGCTCTGGCACAGATGTACATAGGGGTAAAACCTGAAAACACCACTTTGAGCTAGACTCGAACGGAAACTGGTACACAAAAATGGGCCTTGCTGCACCCTTGGTTACGACACTCCCGGGGGATATACTTTGGTAAATTCATAAGCTTAGTATGAACCATTGTTAAAGGAACAAAGATAAAATAAAATAAAGGTTCACATAAGAATATATGATCATGGAAAACCTAGATGGGAACCCATGGGATCACAAGTTAGGGTATACTTTTCTTCTATAAGTTATCCTTATATGCTTTAAGTTTCTTTTCATGATTATTGGCTAAGTATTTAATCCCTTAATTATAGCTTCTTTTCTTAGTTAATGGTGGTAAATGGAAGAACATGTCCCAACAACCAATGTGATAGGAAATGCTACGATTGCCATATTAATACGACAGAGATGATTAGGGGATTAAAAGATGATTATTATTTTGGAAGACGTTCACTATTTTGAGGACCCTATATGATCAAGGTAAATAGATTACTATGGTATTTTCATTGAGGAGTAAGGTTGACTTATATTTTGAAGAATCAATGAATTTAAGGTGGACTTATAGTAATTTAGGTTACTTATGGAAATGATTAACCTATCTTGGGTAAAATATGTTTAGGTTAGCTACTTTTTTTATAAGATGTTAGGTGTGGTTGATGTTGTTTGTAGATGAACAATGAAGTTTATTTTGGAAGAATATGTTATCAAATCCCTCTTGTATTTGGGTTTCAATCTTAGTTTGGTTTATTTTGAGGAATTTTAAGGACCGTTATTTATGGGATGGTCTATGATGAACTCTGGGTAGTACCATGGAACTTTGAAGATTTAAAAGTAGTTTCCATTCCTATGGGATTATTTTTGAAGAGTTTTTTTACCTTACCCTTTCTATTTTTGGGATAATGTTTAAAGATAGAAGAAATAGATAGTTGATCTTTTGTGGATTATGTGATTCTCTAGAAGATGATTCTTGTGTTTTGATGAGACTAAGTAGTTTTGAATGCTCATCATTTGGAGAAAAGATTAGTTTTGGTAGAAAATTATTAAAGGATGAAACTCTACATGAAGGTAGGTATATTTTCTTATGTTTTTGTTCTATGTAGTAAATGAATTCCTCAAAGTTATGAAAAGGAACGTAAAACAAAAACGTTGTTGTTTTACGTTTCCTACTGGGTAATCAAAGACTGCTTACACACATCATAATTTTTGGATTTTCTGGTGGCTAACTTCCTCCTAATCATGTTTTCTATCACTCTCCTTTAGAACGTGACCCTTTGTTTTCTCCTCCATGTCCATGTTTCCTACATGGAATCCTAGTATGAGTAAACTTGGGTGGCCTTTGTACTTCCTCTTCTTTCTTTTAAAGTAATGGTGTTACTGACTCTTTTTCTGATGTGGGACTTTCAACGAAATTTCAAAACCCAATTTTAAAAATTGCGAGGACGCAATTTCTTAAGGGGGGAAGATTGTAACGGCCCGAAATTTTGAATAAATCTTATTTCCTAATTTTATGTGTTATTTTATTTTATTTTTATACTCAACAAAAATCATTCATTTGATAACATGAGTATAATTAAAATGAGACCGTTGGTTTTTGACTGTTATATGACCATTGGTCAATATGACCGCTGGAAACAAAATGTTTTGATTATTGTCTCTAAATACAACTAATCTTGGTTAATTAATATAGAAAGAAGATTCGATGGCCTCACCCAGTAGTCTTGGACCGATCGAAGCCCATCTAACAGAACTTGGGAAGGAGGTAGCACCACTGGGCTTTTCTCTAGACCAAACCCAAGCTGAACTTCATCGTGTGAAGCTAGAACGGGATCGCCTTCGCGAGAAGTTCAAACTGATAGAAATTACTACTCGTGCGATGTTGGTCGAGCCTCCCTCGGATTCTCTCACCTTAGCACACCTTACACTTAGGTCATATGCTAGTGTGATAAGGGGTTATGTAAGGAGACCGTAACTTCCTTGTGTAATCCTTTGTTTTAAATAAAAATTGGGATTTCTTCTTATGATGATGTTTATGAATTTTCAAATAACCAGATAAATTTAGTATGCATATTTTTGATGAATTTTAGAAAAAGTATATTTTAAAAATGTTTTTGTAAACCTTAAATAATTAAAAAATGTGTAATGATTTGCAAAAAATGGTCTTCTACAATTATGTTCAGTACGAAATTTAGAGTCTAATAAGATCAACTTGATTTTTGATGAATAGTAAATTACGAATAGTGATTTTATGATTAGGATTAGTAATGTGTCCAAATGGATTAGTAATCTCACTTAAATAAAGTATTAGTATAATCGAGGCACCTTGATTAAGTAATGTGATTCAATAAAATGGTTAAATAATGGTTTCATAAATTATTATTCAAGTATTAGTTTTTTCGGGTGAATAGTGTTTTTTAATTAAAAATTTAATTAAAAATAATTAGAAAATTATTTTTATAAAAAGGAATTTATTTTTGAACTCAGGTCATCGATATTATGTTATGGTAATTTTTGGGGATTTTTCTGAAAAAAAAATGAATTCTCGATGAATAGTGTTTTTATTTAAAAATTAAATTAAAATTATTTAGAAAATTATTTTTATAAAATAGAGTTCATAAATGTAATTAGAGCATCTATATTTAGTTGAGGTGAAATTTTGGGATTTTTCTGAGAAAGATGAATTTTTTAGTGAATAGTAAAAATGCAGTTTTAGGGTTTCGGTATGTTTAATGACATCATAACTGTGTCATGATGATGTCATGAGATATTTTAAGGGTTTTCCGGCCAAGAGTGATGAATTATTGTTTTGGGGGGCCCATGTGGCCTAACTCCATGGTAAATGCCAAGGGAGAGCACATGGGTTTGAGAAAAGCACATGTGAGGTGTCCCTTGGCCATTAATGCCTTGTCCCCTCACTTTCCCTATAAATACCAAGCCCTCCTCTCATCCATTCGACTCCCCACTCTTCCCCAACGAATTTCTGGTCTCCTTACCTCCCAAGGATTCCTCCCAAGGTTCCCCCAAGCCCTCAAGGTCCAAACCTTTGAGTTTTAAGAGTTACGTTTTAAGGTAAGGGATCTGACCTCTCTCTTTCTTTTCAAGAAATCTCTTTTATGTCATTTCTTTTATGCTCTATGTTCTTATGTTAAAGGATGGTATTTTATACTCATCTTAATGAACTTTTTATGTTCATATAATGAGATATCCCCTCTTACTCTAATTATTTCGTTTTATGATGTTTTAAGTGGCGCTGTTAGGCTGCCGAAATTTTTGTAACGGATTCTTTCTCCCTTCTCATTTTTCAAGATCTATTTTCATGTAAAGTATTTCAAGTTCCTTTTAATTATTTTGAGGTATGATCCCTAAATTTATCATACTGATCTTTTATGATCATATTATGAGAGACCCCATTTGATCTCTTCAATTCAGTATTTTGAAGTTTTATGTGGTGCTGTTAGGCTGCCGAATTTTTAAGTGGTTCTTCACCCTTCTCGTTTTGAAGTTCTACTTTCATGTCAGTTATTTCAAGTTCCTTTTTGTTATGTTGTTGTATGATCTCTATATCTATCATACTGATATTTTATGTTCATATGATTAGAGACCCTATTTGATCTCATCAATTCATTTTTGTTGAAGTTTAAGTGACGCTGTTAGGCTGTCGAATTTTTTAAGGGATTCTTCCACCCTTCTCCTTTTCAAATTTCTAATTCCATGTCAAGTCTTGAAAGTTCCTTTTTATTATGTTGGTGTATGATCTCTATATCTATCATAATGATCTTTTATTTTCATATGATTAGAGACCCTAATTGACATCATCAATTCATTTTTGGTTGAAGTTTATGTAACGTTGTTAGGCTGCTGAATTTTTATAAGAGAAATCTTATTTTTGTCTTCCTTTCATGTTCTTCATTTCATATGGTATATTTTCAAATTTCATTACCGTGTTCTTAAATCCTTTATATTCTGTCCCTCTACTGTTTTATGGGTCATTTATGAATGTTTGACCCATGTCCCCTCTCTTTTAAATGTTTTCTAAAAACCTTGTAACATAGCCGTTATGCTGGAGAATTTTCATCTCAAAATGCATCTCTCTTTTCTAAAAATTATTTTATGTTATAAAGTGAATACTCAAATCTCTTATTTCTACAAGGGTATTAACATATATATCAAAATGTTCTATTTTAAATTCTGGTATTTACATACATAAGACCCGCTTTCCCTTTCGTGGGTTTAAAGTGACGTAAAGATCATGTCTTTAAAGCAGTTTTTAAAACGTTATGATTATGAAATGAAACCCATTTATTTTATGCTATATGGGTTATTTATGAAATTTTTGATGATGATATATGTGGCTCACATGATAATAAATACAAATTAATGGTGCGCCCTGATATCACTCCAATGCATTGGGTAAAGACTTAATCTCTAGAGATGACCATTTTAACGACGCCTTGGTGAATAACCTTGGTAATTTTTAACGACACCTTGGGGATGGACCTTGGTGAAACGAAACGATTTTAATTATTAAATGTCATAGCCACATCTTCAAGTTATGAAAAATTTTATTTTTATTATGATGTATCTCATGATTTCTTTCTCATGCCTTAAAGTTCTTTTCATGTCCTTATTGAAGTATCTCAAGTTCACATGTAAAATGTTTCTCTTGTTTCCCTTACTGGGCCTTCTGCTCACCCTTTCTTTTGATGTATGTCCCCAGGTTATGAGATGCAATAATGAACCTTGGATGAACTTAAGTAGAAGCCTTTCAAGTGTTTAAGAAGAGTGTTTTTTGTTATTTTCATGTATTATGTTCCTTGTTTCCAAGACACTAAACCTTAAAGGTCCTCGGTTTTGTAAAATGTAATGAAAGTTTATGTGATAAAACGGCAGGATTCTATATTTATAAATCATAATATGAGAATAAGTGTATGAGAACATGAGCTTAAAATTTGAAAATAATTCCCTATATATCATATATTAAAATGTTGTATCATTGATTAAAGTTTGGCAGTTTATAAGACATGAATGATAAAGGAATCAAACCACATTAGCCATGAGATCATAACATTATCATAAGAAATAAATTTTTGGAGTGCACATAATTATATAAAACTATTTCCTTAGTCAATTATTACTTTAAAGACTATCTTAGTGTATTGGGTTCACTCCCCCATTACATCAAATCCTTAGTCAAGGTTCACTCCCATGACTATCATAGTGTACAAGTCCCTTATTAAACTAGGTTCACTACCCATTCCATTCCTTATTATTTCATGATATATCCATATTTACCCATCAAATAAGAGGGATATATAATTTTGGGCTCACCTGTCACATAATCATAATCAATTTATATGTGTTCCATAAGATCATAAAACATTCAACATAATAGCATAACTCAAGGAAAAAAATGGGTTATATAAACATTTCTTCATCATAATCATAAACTACCCTGAGAAATAATAAGGATGGTATCCTTGGATAATATCCCATATAAATTATAAGTTACATAAAAAGATATTACTATAAATAAAAATTCCCATAACATGGAATATTCCCTGATGAAAATACCCCTTTCATTTTGAAATCACTTCTCTAAAATATAAAAAATCCACAAATATTAAGGAAATTTTTTTATTTTAAAACAAACCTAGTGACTTGTAAATAAATATTTAAATACTAAAGTGGTCAAGATGATGTTATTTGTTTTATGTGATGTACATTAAAACAAGGATTCATTTCACATTTTCAAAGAAAATTCCAAAGTTCCTCATTTAAAAAATTGGCAAGAAGATCCCTTTTAAACCATTTTTTAAAAATTAAATCATGGGTAACAATGAATTTGAACAATCATTTAATATTATTAAAATTTATTCTTGAAAACATTTTAGATTTCAATGATATGGAAGAAAATTTATTTTCAACCGAAGAGAGAAATAATTCCAATTCTCCTTAAAAAGACTATTTCATAATATTAAGTTCTTAAAGGGAGGAAAATGAAAGGAAAAAATTAAATCTCAATAAATAACTAGAGTAGAATAAAATTCATGGGATTATTGAGAGATAGTTTATAAAATTTTGTAATTGGGAACCTGAACATAAACAATCCTGATAAAAAATGAGATTGTAACATAAATCCCTTGGCGCTTTGGTAACTGTTGAATTGTAATCCCTATGAAAGAATAAATTCAAATGAAACTTTAAATATCAGGATAATAATTATATTCATGATATAACATGTAAAAAAATTATATACACCTTATAATAAATATAAGATCATAACATAACATATGTCATAAATGAGACAATTTGAGGTGATAAACACTTACAAATTTGGTAATCTCTGAGTCAAAACCCCATGAAATATATAAACTTATATTTATTTGTAAATCCCCATAATTTTTTTGAAAATCATCATAAAAACATTTATGGGTAGTATATACACAAAAAAGAAGAAATAAGTGGTTAATATGGAATTTTTCAAGATTTTTTAATGTGTCTTCTAAACAAAAAAAATTAAATAACTCTTGGTCAAATTGTTTTTTAAAATCATTGTAGAAAGGAAGAAAAGGCTTTACCACATTTTTTTAAAGTGAAAAGGAGGTAAGTTATCTTCCTCTTTTTAGAAAAAAACATATTTTAAATATACATGTTTGTATATTTAAAAATATATATGTTTTTATGTTATGATATATATATATATATATATTGTGTTTATTTTATTTTGTTTAGAATTATATCATTAATATTTGAAAGTTAAAATGTTGTGTTTTTAAGTAATAAATTTTATGATAAGTAAATTATGATTTACTTATTAAATTATGATTTTGTTTATTTTCAATTATATTTTATATGTTGATTCACTTTATCAAATATCCCTTAGATTGTAATTATATTTTATAAGTTATATACTTTCAACGTCACCTACATGAAACCTAATAATGTTTGAATTTAGTGGATTTAAAGGTCTATAAATTATAAAATATAAATTCAATATAAATGATATTTGACACACTTATCGAAAAAATAAAAAAAATCAAAATAACAATAATTTATTAAAAACAATTAATGAGAAATAATTTTAGTGGAACAATATATTGTTGTTTCAAACCATTGCAACTATATTTATAATCTTTTTTTATATTAATTTTATTTGAAATTATTTATTATATTTATTAAATTCATTTTTATTTTCAAAAACTTTTTATATCTTTAGGACATGTTTTATGTTTTATGTAGATTTTTTATAGTTTATATTTTATAAGATTTTCAAGTTACCTACTTTAAATATAATAAGGTTTCCTACATTCTAAGTAGTTGACTTTGAAATCTTATAAAATATAAACTATAACTAAAATATAAATAAAAATTAAAATAGTGGATAAACATGTAAAAATGGTTGATAATAAAATGAATTTCCTCATTTTAATAGATAGAAAACATATACATGAATGAGTATAGTAACTCTGTATGGTGAGGTCTCATCCCACATTCTAGTGTCTGAATGAGACACCTGTATTGAGATCACTGACTTTTTTGGTTAGGGAAGAATATGATGACTTGAATAGGGATTATTCCTGGGCACTAGAATCTTGACTATTAAATGCTCTACATGTGTCTTAATTGGAGGAGGTTTCAACTAGATATCATACTGCACACCCAATCCATCTCCTAGTAGGTGAGTAAAAGTACAAACAATCATCACCTGGAGGAACCATATAGGCTATGAAATACCTTTAATGAAAGTTTTAGTCATGGTAAATGACCCATGATAGAATCATAGATGATCTATACATGGGGAAAACTATGTATATACTACCAACACATATTTATCTCATTCCTCCTGATGCACATCCCCAGTCAGCTATGGATGGACTGTTATAGGGCCGACCTCTACTGGTGGAACAGGTGAGGCCTCACGTATAGCATGAAATGGTCTATGTCATCATCTTCATAGCTCATCAGCATTAGAAGTTATTGAAGGATGTTCTTAAGTATGAACCTCCACTCCCTAGGCAGGAATGTCATCTCCCTAGGGTTGATGATCAAAGTTAATGTCATGAACTACATGATAATTTGTCATTACCCTCTGCTCTAGGGCATAGATCGCTTCCAGGATAGCAACCTCCTCCTCCATTGGATCAGGCATGTGTATAATCTATTGTAGTCCAGTATAATTTAAAAAAATTCAAAATGAATTGTAAAATAGTACAATAAACAAACTAATAAAAATTTATTGACTTACCATATCTTGAAGCCTTATGTCATGTGAATTATGATACAGTATAGAATTTATTCCATACCATGGCTTATACTCAGCCTATTGTGATAGATGTAATCGCATCATACATACAACCTCGATATGAATAGATGCTCTTATTCCTCATAGTTCAAGATACTCATCATGTCATTGGACATATTTGGCATCTTACCTCCCTATTATCTTCATAGAATAAAGCTCTGGTGACTATCTTGGTGGAAATCGAATGCCCTGAACATAGCCAAATTGGTGCATGACTCTATCAGGCTGGTACCACTCAATAATATTAAAGTTAATGAGAGTAACTAAAAACATATAATAATAAATTATATCAATTAATTATTCAGGAAACTATTCTAATAAATTATAATATGGAATCTATGTAATATGAAACGAAATGTGAGATTTTTCAAAAATTCTAGTTACTAAAAATAAAAAATGATGATATTATAAAATTGGTTAGTTAGTTAAAGAGTTTTTATCCTTACATCAGTGGGTAGTATAATGTACAACATGAGATGGTATACACCCAAATGGTGTCTTAGATCACTGATAAAGTGGTGTTCATCACTCCACCTATAAAATACAACATGGAAAGTGATAAATGATAAGAAATTAAATTCAATAAATCCTTCTAGAATCATAAATCAATATAGATGAGTGATCATACTAGTTTCCATGAAGATAATCATGCATCACATCTATAGGAAACTCCTAACTAGTAAAATTAGGGGAGAGGGGAGGGAAGCGCTCCCATTCCTGGATCTAAAGAATGATGACCCATCCCTTGAGATCCATGCGACCTGAGTAGCATGTCGTGAATAATGATTTGTAAGTGTAAAACAAAAAAATATATCCACATATTTATCTCCCATCATGATAAAAATACTATAATATCCCTTGATAAATCATGTTCACATACATACTAGAGTGATCAACGCACGTTGTCCCTCCAATGAGCTAGAATATATAGGCACAGGTATGAAGCATGACAGTATTCTCATCGACATTATTGGGTAAATGTGCAAAGTGCATATAAATACACCTCATATATATAAACCCACCATATGTAGCATCATCATTAGCTGAAATTTCAATGCCTAAAAATCTCTATACAATCTCAGGCCAGTCTCCATAGGTGGGTCCAATAAGTGAATCCCCCAAGATAGGAATGTTGAGCAGGACTACCACATTCTCAAGGGTTGTGGTCATCTCTTCCTAGGGAAAGTGGAAAGTGTCTATCTACAGTCTCTATCTCTCAATGATGGAATCATGTAGGTGATGGTCAACGAATTTGAAATATGATAATGTAATTCCATAGAATCCAGTATGGTGTGGGTACACTATAATAACGGTTAGATGTATCATTTGATGATAATCGTGTGATCAATGCTCCTTGATCCATAGAACTTGAATACTATATATCATGTTGTGGGATACATGCCTATACTTCTCATTGAGTAGTCTAGTATGCTTCATCTGTATGTAAAAAAATGAAATAAGTATTATGTTTAAAATGTAAATATAATGTTATGGTCAATAGAATATTATTACTAGTAGAATGTAAGACATGAAATGTTTATTCCCTTTGGAAGATGTTATTAAGATACCCCTTGAAAATAATTTGTATTTTACTTCACTTATAAAGTTAGAGATATCTCATCCAAACTATGTTCTATTGAAAAATGACAAGGTATTTTTAGTCTATTATAAATAATTTTTGTATTATCTAATGGGTTTTTTTGTTCATTTCACTTTATATGGTCATTATTTTCATTTTATCAAGAATAAATAAATTGATTTGATGTTTTCTCTTCTTTTTACCTCACTTTTGAAAACAATATATCATTTATTTTCTAATAAAATTACTATTATTTGATAATAAAAGTATTATTAAATGTCAAAAAATATGAAAAATGAAGGACATTATATTAACACCATATAATTTACAATATGAAAAATCAAATTGGAGACAATAAATCATTGTGGAAGAGAGTGAAGTAGATACAGTAATGTTAGGTAATACTTTCGGGTTATGAAATTCTTGATGACATATGCTACATCTCAAAATTTTACCTTGTTCTTAAGGCCATTCCATATCATTATTCATCTTGTTGGTCTTCAGTCTCCCTCATTGATGCAACCTGTTGACTTTAGGTGTCGATATAGGTTAGTCTTTAGGCATTGGGAAATATCAAAACTCCCAAAACGGTGTCCATGGTTTAGCATAATAGCTAGAAATGGTGTTCAGTTGGTACACTGGATCAACATATGATTCCCATAATATGTTCATAGAGGCACATGTTGCAATGGCATGTGTTCATGGAAACCATAATGCCTGGAAGTTTTCACATTGACATTGCATTACTTATAGTAATACCACTATTATTTCACTACTTCTACATCTTCTGGGTTCCAGACACTCTTTAACTTCAAATTAAGAGTCTTCTTAGGGGAATGTCACACTCGATAACCAAAAGCTTATTCAATGTTATTTTCAATATCACATTGAAAGTGTCTTCCATACCATAGCCCCTACTGAATCCTGTATGAGGCTAGTTTTTTTCTATCAAAAAATTTCTTCAAACAAAGATAAAATGTCTCTCAGAATAGGGAATTTATAGGTAACATGTGAATCCCTTTTAAGACACCACTAATGCACTCCAGAATTTTTATGGTCATGCTTCTATACCTCTTCCCCCTATCATATGCTAATGTCCCTTTTTATTTTGGAATATGTATCATATAATCATATACACCTTTATTAGACTTTCATATTTTTTAAAAATATTATTCAAAACATCATTGATCTTGATCATATTCTACACATAAGTGATCACATTTTACAAAAACTAATTTAATATTTTCATTGAAATAGTAAAAAATAATAAATAAATTGGATACCAAGCCTCATGATTACTTTATTCATAGGTTAATTATGGAATATTTTTTCACATTTCTAGAAATTTTTCTAATGAAGTGTTGATGATATGAATTTTGGGGTTAAAATATATTCGGATTTGTATTGATTTCCTCATTGATAGCTCAATGCTGATCAGATATCAAATAGACACCCCAAATGTGGGTGAAATGGTTGTTGATACATGCCAAAAATAAACCCCATGATTCGTAGTTTTCCTTCTCTATAATGGAAAATGAAAGAAGAATTGGTGAAAGGTTTCCACCTTCGGTTTCCACAATCCAAAATATTCCCTTTTATTTTATATGTAGAAACGTTCTATCAATCTATATGAATAGTTTTCTGAAATGAAATGAAAAAATACAGGGGAGGAATGCCCAGAACAACTGATGAAATTGAACATGAGGTAGATCAATTCAGTTATCTTGAGACACAAGTTCATTCATATGAATATAGAAGAAAACTTAGTCATTCTGTCTTAGTATGGATATAAATTTTAGTAACACCTGATATAAGTCATCCCTATAATCAAAGACCTTCACAATTTCCTTTTTTTCTCCATCTATGCCTTATTTTAGGAAATATCATAACCAAAATATTTTTGTTTACTCTCTTGCGTAAGTGTTACAGAAACATCTTGGTAGGTCCTAATCATCTCAGTGATAATAGATGACACAAATTCAGTATCCAATGAAGTATGATCTTGTGTCAGGTTTGGATGAACAAAAGTATGATCTGCCATAATCTTTGAAATTCTTCAACCTGCAAATGAAATGTTTGTAATCATTATTTAATCATTATTTAATCATTACTTAATAATTATTTAATAATTATTTAATCATCAATTAATCATTCTTTAATCACTCTTCAATCATTCCTTATCATTCCTTAATCATTAGTTAATTATTACTTAATCATTCTTTAATAATTTTTTAATCATTAGTTAATCATTAGTTAATCGTTAGTTAAAAATTATTTAATCATTCCTTAATCATTCCTTAATCATTAGTTAATCATTCCTTAATTATTCATTAATCATTAAGTAATAATTTTTTAATCATTCTTTAATCATTCCTTAATCATTTCTTAGTCATTCTTTAATCATTGCCTAATCATTAGTGAATCATTAAGTAATTATTCTTCAATCATTCCTTAATCATTACTTAATCATTCTTTAGTCATTAATTAATCATTAGATAATCATTATTTAATCATTCTTTAATCATTCTTTAATCATTCCTTAATCACTCATTAATCATTAGTTGATCATTCATTAAGCATTATTTAATCATTGGTTAATCATTAGTTAATCACTAAATAATAATTATTTAATCATTGGTTAATCTTTCTTTATTCATTCCTTAATCATTAGTTAATAATTCTTTAATAATTCCTTAATCATTACTTAATAATTCTTTAATCATTACTTAATAATTATTTAATCATTATCTATTCATTATTTAATCATTCCTCAATCATTAGTTAATTATTTTTAATCATTCCTTAATCATTATTTAATCATTCATTAATCATTCCTTAATCATTAGTTAATAATTCCTTAAACATTCTTTAATAATTAGTTAATCAATAGTTTATCATTCTTTGATCATTTTTTAATCATTCCTTAATAAATCCTTAATCATTATTTAATCATTACTTAATTATTAGTTAATAAATATTCAATCATTAGTTAATAATTATTTAATCATTACTCAATCATTAGTTAATAATTAGTTAATAATAATTTAATCATAATTTAATAATTACTTTATCATTAGTTAATCATTAGTTGATCATTATTTAATCACTAATTAATTATTCTTTAATAATTAGTTAATCATTCTTTATTCATTCTTTATTCATTAGATGATAATTATTTAAACATTACATAATCCTTAATTAATTTTTCCATAATAATTAGTTAATCATCTGGTATTCATTAGATAATTATTATCATCTAATCATTATATGTAACCATTATTTAATACTTAGTTATCCATTAGTTATTATATATTTAATCATTAGTAATAATTACTATTATTTATAAACAATATATAACTAACTAAACTACAAAATAAAGAGTATATTTAAAATTAACTAAAAATAAATCAATTAAATAGATAAATAACTTTAAAATAAATAAGAAAAAACACCTCTAAATGATTCTTTGAAAAAAGTTGGCACTTCTTTTAGGCCACCAGAACCACCACGCACGAAGGAATTCAATTTTAGAGAGAGAGAGTAAAATATAGATATACGGAAGGATTTTTAGGTGAGGTGGTGGGTACCCTTTTATAGGCACTTAAGGTAAAGGTGGACCCCCACCCCCTAATGTTAGATGAAATACATCCCCTCTTGGTCCACCGTTCGCATTATTTTAGGTTAAAGGTGGGTGCTCCCCACCCACATTTTCCATGTCATCGATTTGCGTCTATGATATAAAAAAGATACACACCACCTTCCACCTTTGAATAAATCAAGAAGGTGGGAGGGCCCCTTCCACCTTTACAATAAAAAATTAAAAAAACTTTTAACATGGTCTCATTAAAAAATCATAAAAGGCATAAAAAATTGCATTTTTTTCAAATAAATAATAGCGAGAAGAGAAATCGCCTTACCGCTTTGGTAACTTTTGAATTATAATCCCAAATAAATAATAAATTAAAATGAAACATTAAATATCTTGATAATAAATATATCCATAATATAAAATGTAAAAATGGATTTTTTTTATACACCTTATAAAGTAATAAAGGTGTATAACATAACATGTCTCTGAAAAAAGACAATTTGAGATAATAAACACAGATAACTTTGGTAATCTCTAAATAAAACCTTCATGAAAGAGATAAACTTATATAGATTTATAAATCCCCATAATTTTTATGAAAATAATAATAAAATACATTCATAGATAGTTTATGCAACAAAAAACGTAAATAAGTGTTGAATATGGTATATGTCCCACAAAAATAATAGTGAGATGAGAAATCCCCTTACCGCTTTGGTAACTTTTAAATCATAAGACCCGTGAAATAATAACATAAAATAAAACTTCAAATATCATGATAATTAGGATATTAATTATATAAAATATAAAAATAATTTTTATATACACCTCATTAAATAATATGTGTGTATAACAGAATAGATGTCCCAAAAAAGACAATTTGAGACGATAAACCCTTACATCAAGTTCAACTTGCTTCGAAAGTGCTCGAACCTACTATATAATAAATTTAAGATTATTATAATTATAAAACATAATAATGTACATACTTATAATATTATATATATATATATATATCCACTTATAACATTTAAATACCTATGTATTAATAAATCCTTATTAAAATCATTGTTTCCAAGTGTTAATCGTTTCATTTTTCATGAGAATTCTAGTTTGGTAGCTCTGGTCCTTGTACTTTGATCATGGTTCCATGATCTCCAGAATTTTAATCATGATATAAATATCATATTTATTCCTTATATATATATATAAATTCAACCATAAAATGTATAGATATAAAAATAAATTACACCGTTCATGGAGACGGCAGGTCGTACGCATGCCTGAACATTGTATTCACGTTTCGATAGATTGAATAAAAGGAAAGTAAATAATAATTAAAATTTATTGAATAATTATTATATAATATTAAATTTATCATTATTACCATACATATGAATTGTAAAAGAAAAACAAATCGCATCACTTCATGGAGGTCATAGTACGCATGTATATATAAGAGACATTGGCATTATACAAAGGATTGGAAAGTAAGAAGGTAGATATGATATTATTATTAGAAAATAATAATTATGTCATAAATATAATATATAAAATTTAAACCCATCATAATAACCATACATGAAATATGGTGATTGAAATTGAGTTATATCAATACACGGTGGCAGTAGTCCACACGTACGCATGAGTGATACTTTCACTTCCAATTTGATGGAATATAGGGTGGATATTGGTGGTTCCATTATCATAATTAAGTTTTACTACATTTTGGATACTGTATTTATTTATTTTTTATATGGATACCAAATATTTATAATAGTTATAAGAATAAATAAATTAAAATATGTCGGGTAACATGATTACCCCTTCTTCAAAAAGTCTCCATTTGATCCTTTCTAAAAAACCCATGGAATGGTATTTTAATAATACCAATGGCAATAATTTTTGGATAAGGAAGTTTAGGATAATTTTTTTAGTGATTGGTAAATCAATATGGATCAAAGTGGTGTGAATAATATAAATGAGGGGTGTCCTTTTATAGGTGTGGGAGAGGACACACTTGGAATTTCTGAAAAGAAAAACATATAATAAAGTCATATTCAATTCAATTACTTCCAAATGACAATAAATTTGAAGGTGATATTGGATAAGGTCTAAATATGTTCAACCAATAGTATCTAGAAAAGTTTAAATTTAAAAATTACCTTTCTCTTCTGGTTTAACCCCCCCCCCCCACCCTTAGTTAACTCGTTTAAACCTTAATCGCAGTAAAAAAATTATTTTTTTACTATTCATTATGACCAAAAAATTAAACTGCTGTTATTAAATTATATCAATTATTTTTATTGAAAATATTTTATCCATTTTACTAAATTAAACTCATATAAGTGTCATAATTTAATTTCAAATTAAACTTTCAAAATGAGACGAAAAGTGGTTTTCTAGAAAAATGTTTTCATAAGTATAAAAAGATTTAATGTCAAAATTAAATTTAAAATTGAATAAAATTACCTAAATTGGATTATTAATAATATAATTTAACTAATTATAATTTTAAAACCATGTTAATATAAAATAAAATGTTTTAAATTCTTTAAACGAAAAGATAGTTTTCAATAAAAATCAGTATTTTCACTATTCATTGAAAATTCTATATTTTCATAAAATTATAAAAAAAATCACTCAAGGATAATTATCAAATAATGATTTAAAAAACAAAGTTCACTTTTTTTAAAATACATTTTCTAAATTTGGTAATAATTAATTTTAATATAAATGTGTAAAATGAAACAATAAACGGTAATTAGAAAAATGTGTTTTTAAGCATAAAAATCAACACATATAAAAATAATGAATAATTATTATTAAAATAGAATTAATTAATTTTTTATAAATAAAAATTAATATATTTCACTTTAATACTAAATACAAAATATAATTTGACATTTAAATTACATGATTTAATGAAAAGAAATGAGAGTATTTGAAAATTTGGTATTTTCACAATTTACTAAAAAACAATATTTTTAGAATAATCTCAAACTTTCACCATAATTTAATTTTGAAATGATGATTTAAAAAATGGTTTTATTCTTATAAAATAATATTTCTAAAATTTTTATAAATGAATTATAATTTTCAAACACAAAATGCAATAAAAATTACTTTTGAAGAAAATGAATTTCTGAATCATAAAATGAATTCACTAAAAATTGAGTTCTTGTTTACTAATAATTAATAAATAATTTTATATTTATTATTAAAATTATAAATATATTTAATAATAAAGTTCCTCATATTCATACCCACCAATTAAATGGTTATGTAACCTTTAAATAATAATATTTTTATAATATATATCAATTTGTTTAAAGCTTAGTGTTGTGTATTAATCAAGATATTTTGCTTATAATTATTTTATAATAAATTTCTGGGGTGTTATAGAGATCTGAGTTGAATTATCTTAGTAAAATTTTTTAACATTTTATTGTTTCTTTCACTCAATTATGTAGGTCCCTAGGAAAATTACTTGCATAGTTAAAATCACTATGTTCAAGGAGTAGAGAATTTGTGGAGTGGACTAGGGGATCTTTGTGCCCTAATCCACTATAAATCCTCTATTTAGGTTCTTATCTTCCCTTTTTTATTTTCACTATATTTCTAATAAAAGTTTAAATAATATTTTAAGGGTTGTTTTTAATTGGGGTTAATTATTTTTTAAGAACTCAATTCACCCCCCCCCCCCTTTTAAGTCATTATGTAACTCAATCTGGGAAAAAAAGTGGTATAAGAGCTTGAGACTATTGAGTTCTCAGTAGAATATTATTCTAAATATTTACATAAAATTTGTATACCCCTATAAATTTCTCAGAGGATAACCATAGAAATTTTATGCTACTTCATAAGTAGAATATTACCTTAAATACAATTCTATGAATCCTATAATAAATGGAATAATTCCTAATGTGTTCAATCAGGTTTCAAAATGTGATACAGCACACAAAATGTTGAAAAATGCATTTGTTATTTATGATCGTGCTAATAATGTAAGTAATATCTTATAAAAAAGTTACAAAATAAATTTTAATACATTTATAATGTTTTATGATGAGTGTATCACTTAGATTAATTGAAGGTTGAATGAAATTTTAAATAATGTAGTTTCCTCGAGAACTCTTATTCTTAAACCTGATCAAACTCTCAAAGTACTCAGAGTTATACCATCCAAATATAGTGAGATTTTATATGTTATTTTGAAACCTAATTTTTTGAAATATTTTAAGATAAAATATCAAATTGGAACACTTATAATATATGAGTATGGGATGGAATTTGTGGTAGGAGATCATAAGAAGATAAAAGAGAAAAAATTTCCTTAAAATAATCCACTTCAGAGTACCAAAATAAAAATTAAGAGATGTCATTGTCATACTCATCTGATGAAGATACTTCAAGAAATTTAAAGTAAACTGTTATATTTATCAACTTTACAACAAGTTAATAAAATTATACAATAATGGAAGATGATTAATTTAATACTTTAATAATTATAAAATATTTAATGGAAATAAAAAATAAGTAAGATATTATAAGTGTAAGATGTTTGAGCATATGAAGATCTATTTCCCTCAGCTTAAGTAGAATAAAAATTATGAAAATAAGTTTCCATGACCCGACCCAAACTGGGGCTCGAGCTGTAACTACCCCAAGCTTGCCTCCAGAGTCCTGGGGCTAGCGACCAGCACTAAAGGAATAACTAAAATGGGGATATATTTTCCTAAGTACCTATACACAAACACAACCATATATATGAAAAAGTGCAGAGGGAGAAAAAGTAAAAGAAGAAAAAAAAATATAGGGGAACAAACATGCATGTAAAGCCTCTAGAAAGTACAATATTGTGGTAGTGTAAACTAAAAAGAAAGGGGTACCCAACCAAAATTATTTCTCAACCTGACAAAATGGAAAATTTAACTACTGAGAGAGCCTGGTTCTGAAATCCTAATCTATGATCACCATACATAGTCCAAAGTACCAGGCATCCCTAAGCTTCTCTGAAGTCACCTCTGACCTATCTACCATAGGCATAAGTCACGACACATGAAATAAAATACCATAAAGGGATGATTATATACATACCTAGTAAGATTCCTCGAAATATGAATGGGGAGAATTAAGAGATACAGTAAAAATAGAAAGATATTATATAGCACATGGTACATTGAAAGAGAACTGCTCAACCCAAAACAAGAGTAGAAGTAACCTCATCTAATCACAATGGGGCTCAACACAGTGATTATATGAACTACCTATCAAGTCTTGGACACTTATAGAAGGAGTTTAGACTCTTACAACCATGATATTTTAAACACAAAAATCTTATGGCTTTCCATGCGTGTTTTTTCCTCCCATGGAAAGAGAGTAACCAAATCCAAGGTTTGGATATAGAATAACATATATTTATGTATGTGTTTATTTATTTATTTATTTATGTATATATATTCTCAGTAAAAGATTCCCAAATGAGAGAGTAATGGGATCTCCATCTCACATCTTAACCTAAGAAGAAGAGTATCCAATAGTTCCAAAATTCCATCAATTATTCCCAACATCTCAAAAATCTTACCAGAAGTAGTTTTACAATTCAATACATGCCTCATCACTATGCCACACAGTCAAGGGTCCACAAACTCAAATTAGAGGACTCACTCCCTGGTGCATCAGGGATGTTCCACTCTATAAGTATCCGTAGAGGACCTACACCCATGCCAATGGTGGGTTCCACTCTAGTGTCATTAGTAACCACTCCCTATACTAATAGGGGGTTACACATAGTATGTAGAGGACCTATTCCCAAGTTGATGGGGGTTCCACTCTATAGGTCAAGGATCTATGCCCTGGTGTGACAGGGGTTTCCACTCTATTAATCGAGGACTGACACCCTATTTGTTAAGGGGTTCCACTCAAAAGTCAATCACCCATGCCCTAATACCATAGGGGGAGTTTCCACTCTAGTCATTGAGGACCCACACCCTAGTATTTAGGGGAGTTCCACTTGAAATATTTCTATAGAGGACCTATTCCCATGCTGATAGGGGGTTTCACTCTATAGGTAGAGGACCCATTCCCTATCTGATATGGATTTCCACTCAGTATAAGCCTCTGGTGATCATTCCTGATCACTACCCTCGTTGGGAATTACCTCAATAAGAATTATTCCTAGAACATTTCACATCATTTCTCATAATCCAAAACCATGTGCACCATCATGTTCTACATCGAAAAACACTCAGGATAGGATACTTGTGGGAAAAAATCTGTGTCCAAAAAAACAAGATAAGGATGATTAAAGTTTCTTGAAAATAAATATAGGGGTACATAGTGTGTGTTCCTGATCCACTGCCAAGTCATGTCCCTTGATAGCACATGGATCCCAACCCATTTAGTAGTACACATCATGTAGGTGGACTACACGACATGTCCAAGCTACTCGGGATCGGTTTGTGTCCTTCTGGCCATATCCTTGTATTGGACCTCACATCCATGTACATTGGTACATGGAGTGTTTCTTCATATGGAGTGCCACCCGTGTGATCTAGCCTCATCTGTGTACTCGGGTACACGACCATGTACATGGATGCGTACTTCCACATGGGATCTTTCCCATGTGATCCTCCTTATGGGTTTCCCTTCTGGGGAAGGGGTACATGGCGTGTATGAGGGGCTATAGAGGGCCCCACCCATCATATGTCGTGCATTTTGAAACAAATTTTCAAGGCCTCATCCAAGAATTCTAAAAATTATTAGGGCCTTAGCCAAAACTATATCTCAAATTGGGCAAGGCCTTGTACAATTACACGTTTATTTGTCTCATGAGACCTATTGATGCATCGAGGGGCTATAGAGGGCCCCACCCATCATAAAATAAGTCTAATTAATTTCTCATATGATTAGGGATAACCATAAACAATATATACATTCATCTTGAAACTATCATATGAAATGTAAATAACTTTCTCTGAACATTAAGCTCAAACACTAACCATTCGGAGTAAATTGGTGAATGGTTTTAGGATAGAAATCCACAATAAAACTAGTCATAAACCATCCAATTAAATATGGTATATGATATCATATAATATTAATCCCAAAAATACATCATAATCAACAAGATTTTTGAAATAGATGAAAATACTCCTATAAAATCATTGAGTAATTCTTTAGATAAATACTCTTTTATTTTGAAAAGAATATATATTTTAGAAACGTATTTGTATAAAACCAAAATTAAAGTAAGAAATTATTTTAAAAATAAAATGAGTGATTTTATAAAGGTAATGTATTCCAAAAATATATTATATAGTTCCATTGAAAATAGGTAAGAATTTGAGAAATTCCCTGGAATCGGGCTTGTATTTCGGAAATTATTTTGAAAGTTCCTTTTAAAAAGTGTAACTCCCCATAAAATAAGTAAGTATTATTGTTGGTAAACATATATAGAACACTCCCAAAAAATTTATTATTAGTAAATAATAATACATAATAACTATATTGAGGTAATTAGAAAATGAAATTAACCCAAATGAAAATGGAGGTTTGGGTGGAAAACCCTTACCTTAAGTCTAAATGTGTTCTGCTCTGAACTTAAGGTCTTGGAAAATGAAATTATAGTTATTACTAACTTAATTAATAACGTATTATACATTTATTTAGTTTATCATGATTTTATTAATTTCATTATTTCCTTATTTATTAGTTATAATATTGAATTTCTTCATTCTAGAGTGTTCGTTTTCTTGATTTTCATAATCGGTACACTTGTTTTTATGTAATGGAGTTCATGTGGAATGGATGTAAATATCCAGAATTGAATTAACATATTTTTTATAAAAATTAATAAGTTTTAATGTTAATTTATATCATTTATTTGTATGGTATGGGGATGAATCATTAGATGAAATATTAATGACATTCACTTAGATTATTTTAGTGGTATTTTGATTATTAGGAACTAGTTTGGTCATATTATTTAATAATATGTACGCATACTGGTTAATAAATATTAAATAGGTTATAATATATATATTATAAATTTTTTAAAATATAAAAATGGTTTCAGGACCAGTAATGAAGGAGAAATTGAAGAACAAAACTTTGTCATCCACGAAAGTTGTAAATTGGAACCTCACAGATGATGATTTCGTTTATAAAATAAAAGAGAGAGATTAAGAATATTGATGATGTTTCTTTCATTAACATGATATAATTCCCATATATATATGATACTATAGTCATAATTTTCATTTAGAAAGATGAGTTTAGGAGAGAATAAGAAAAGAAGATAAATTGAAATGAAACTAAATGAAAAGGAAAGATGATTTACCTTTTGTAATAACCTCCTTGAGAACCTCCTTAAGGGAATGGGTTTGGGTTTTTTGGAAAGAACAAGAGCTTCTTAGATGTGGGGAGTGACTAGGGAAGGGTAATGGGGCATAAATTTGAGGAGATTTAAGGCTTAGAGGATTTAAGTGAAGAGGGAGTGCGGGGGGGGGGGGGTTATAGTGGAGGAGAGGAGTAAATTTTGAATATTTTATTCATTATTTTATTATTTCCCTCACTAAATCCAATAGTGTTGTTTCATGTGACCTTTAATAGTAATAAGTTAATGTGAGTTCTAACTAAGTGGAGTTAAATCACTTATGATGTCATAAATAGTGTATTTAACTGATAATTTTTATATACGGTATTTTACCGTATTTCACTATTCACTAAAAATTTAAGAATTTCATAAAAATCCAAAAAATTCACCCTAAATTTTTTTTGATGTGTAGAATTCAAAAATGAACTCCATTTTTAAAAAATAATTTTCTAAATATTATTAATTTAGTTTTTAAATAAAATCATAGTTAATTCAAAAAATAAAAATTTTAAAGGTATAATTAGTTTTATATCACATTGAAAAATTAATTCATATCTAATTATCTTATTACCTTAAGAAAATAAAATAATATCATTATTTAATATTCATAAGGGTTATATTACTATTCATAAGGGTATGTTACTATTCAAAAAAATCAAGTCAGTTCTATCAGACTCCAAATGACTTACTGATCACAACTCTAGATGACCGTTTTTCAAAATTCAAAACATAGAAGAGGTAAGGTTATATTTAACAGCTAGATTATAAAATGTGTTGTTTTGTAGGGACTCAGTGTTTCATGCATTCAATATTTATTTTCAAAACCTTGGGGTATTACATTCTCCCCTCCTTATAAAAATTTCATCCTCAAAATTCACAGAATGTTACCTCACCAAAATATTTGAGTAGGTCTCCAACATAAGATCCTCAGACTCCCATGTTGACTCTTCAATTATATGATTTATCCAAAATATCTTTACTAGATGAGTCATCTGATTCCTCAACACTTGTTCTTTAGTTTCCAGAATCTGGATAGGCTCTTCACAGTAAGACTGATCAGGTTCCAACTCTATACCTTCAGAAGTGAGGACATGTGTTGGGCCTGGCATGTACTTTCTCAACAATGTGACATGGAACACGTTGTGTACTTTGGATAGGCTAGGAAACATAACCAAACGATATGTAGTATCTCCAATTCTCTCAAAAATTTCAAAAGGTCCTATGTACCTAGGGATCAGTTTATCTTTCTTCCCAAATCATATAACACCCTTCCATGGAGATACTTTCAAGAAAACATGATCACCCACTTGAAATTCTAGATCCTTAATTTAATTATTGGCATAGATCTTTTTATTTTCTTTGTGTTGTTTTGATATGAACTTGAATAGTCTTTACTTTCATATTTTGTTTACTCTATAAGCTATGAACCCACAAGCCTCCTTTCTCCAACTTTATCCCAACAATTTGGTGTATGAAATCTCTTTCCGTACAATGATTCATATGTCACCATTTGAATACTTGAATGGAAACTATTATTTTAGGAAAACTCCAATAAATATAATTATTGATCCCACATACCTTAAAATTCAAGTGAACATGATCTCAACATGTCCTCTAAGTTTGGGATCATCCTTTCTAATTTCCCATCAGTTTGTGGGTGGTAAGAAGTACTTAATCGAAGTTCAGTATCCAAAACTTGCTGAAGACTTTTCCAGAATTTAGATGTAAATAAAGGGTCATGATAAGACACAATTGAGTGAGGTGCTCCATGAATTCTCACAACTTCATTGATATAGAGTCTTGTTAAGCACTCTAGTGGAAAATCCTCCCTTATAGAGAGGAAATGTACATATTTCATAAGTCGATCCACAATTACCCATATCGCATCATTCTTCCTTGGAGTTTTGGATAATACAGTGAAAATATCCATGGTGAAGTCATCCCATTTACACATAGGAATAGGTAGAGGTTCCATGACTTTTTTGGATGTTTCCTTTTGGCCTTCACTTGTTGACAAACTAAACATCTTGAGACATAGTCCCAAATTCCCACCAGAAATGTTCCTTCAAATCTATATACATCATAGTGATACCTGGATGTATATAGAAATTTGAACAATGGGCATCATCAAATAACTCCCTTTTTATCTTGGGTATAACTGGAACACAAATCCTCTTCTCAAATTTCATAATTCCATCTTCACATACGAATTCAGCCAACTTCCCCTCTTTCATAGCATTAATTTTATTTTGTAGGTTCTCATCATCAGGATGAGAACTTTTAATCCTTTCTAATAAAGATGGGTGGGAAACCAAATGAAAAATTAGTGATTTTTCACCTTCTTTGATATTTCCCATATCCATCCCCAATAGATCCATATACAAAGGATCCTTGTCAATCATCGTTTTTTTGAGAACCCCATGATCCATCCTACTCAATGCATCATCTACCTTGTTTTCTTTTCTAGGGTGGTAGTGTATAGTACAATTATAATCCTTGAGTAGTTCGAGTCATTTTAATTTCTTCATGTTGAGTTCTTTCTATGAGAATATATAATTCATGCTCTTGTGATCCACATATATCTCTAATTTTTCACCACAAAGATAATTTCTTAAAATATTCAAATAAAATATTACCACTGCTAACTCAAGATCATGGTTGGGATAGTTTTGATCAGGAATTTTCAACTGCCTTGATGCATAGGAAATAACTCTATCATTCTTTATAAGGACACAACCAAGTCCTTTATTTGATACATCATTATAGATCACAAACCCATCATTCCTCGATAGTAGGGTTAGGATCAGAGAATTCACTAATATCCTCTTCAATTCTTCGAAACAGTCTTCACATTATTTTGTATATACGAACTTAACCCCTTTACGTGTAGGCTTGGTCATTAGGTTGGATAAATGGGTGAAGTTCTGAAAAAAATTCCAATAATACCCTTGTAAACTAATAAAACTGTGTACCTCGGTTATGTTCGTTGGAGTAGGTCATTCTTGCACAGCCTTTTTCTTTACAGGATCAACAGATATTCCATATTTATAGATAATGTGGCCCATAAAGTAAACTAATTGAAGACAAAATTCAAAATTTCTTAACTTTCCATATAATTAATTTCTTATAAGATTCTTTAGAATATTGTGCACGTGATTTTCATGATATTCATATATTTTAGAGTATACCAAGATATCATCAATAAATACCACCACAAATTCATCCATATATTCCTTGATAGTTCTATTCGTTAGATTCATGAAAACCAAGGGTACATTATTCAGTCCAAAAGCATTACTGAAAACTCTTAATGCCCATACCTGGTTCGAAATGTTGTATTTGGAATGTCTTCCTTCCTCAAAAAAAACTGATGATATCCAGATCGAAGATCAATATTTGAAAAATATTGGGCTCCATGAAGGTGTTCAAATAAATCAGCAATGCATGGTAGGGGATACTTGTTATTTATTGTTATATCATTGATCTCTCTGTAGTCAATGTACAACCTCATAGCCCCATATTTCTTCTTAAAAAAAGGAAAGGGGATCCTCATAGAGAAACACTAGGGTGAATAAATCTCTTATCACTCAATTCATCTAGTTTTTTCTTCAGTTCCACCAACTCCACAGTGGTCATTCTATAAGGGGTCTTTGATATGGGCCTTGAACCAAGAATTAATTCAATGGAAAACTCAATTTCCCTCTTTGGAGGATGTCCAGGTAAATCCTATGTAAAGACGTCAACATATTCTTGCAGAATAGGTACATACTCTATTTGAACATTCTTTACCTCACCCATAGTTATTGCATTCCCTTCCACCCCAATAACTAAATTTAGTAGAGCTACTAGGGGAGGCTCTCGATGAGAATCAAATGGTGGTGTTTCTTCCCTAAAGACAAGGGATTCCACATTGTCCTCAAAATTCGTAACCTCCTTCCTCTTGCAATAAATTTTCACATCATGGTTCAAAATACAATCCATACCAAGGATTATATCAAATTCAATCATGGTTGTGATAATAAAATTAGCAGATAAATCATGCTTATATGCCATAATGGGGACTGCCTGAAATAACTTTGTTGTAATGACACTTCCTTTAGGAGTTTTGACTGACAACACCATTATTAAATCAAATTTAAAATATCCAATTTTCTTGGAAAACTATGAAGATATGAAATAATGAGATGATCTAGAATCAAATAAATCACTGTCTAAGCTTTCCGAAATGATTAAATTACCTACCAATAAATCATTAGGAACTTCAATATCAGTGATTGTGATCGCATAATCTTGTCCATGCTCCCTTGGCCTTTTCTGTTACATTTTTCCTTGATGCTTTGGATAATCATTAGAAAAGTGTGTCTTCTCCCAATAATTATATCATTGAACATTAATGTATTCTTTATTCCCCTTAAAATCACCAACAAGATAGCTTTACTATCCACATTTTTAGCATACTCTTTTTCCTTTTCAACAGGCACCAGGGTGTTTACTTCCACAATTATCACAGGGTGGAAATTCAACTCTTCCCTTTTTCCCCATTTCCTTACTTCCTTTTCCAGATTTTTCAAAAACCCTCTTCTTCTCTTATATTTCCTTAAAGTCATAAGACTTTTAGAATTCCTTTTTTTCTTGATAGAACATGAAACTATATCCTCATATGATGAAAAACTTTGGGATACCAATGCCTATCAAAAGAATAGCTTTATGCCATCAAATAATCGATCAATATTGCTCCTTGGATTTCATATGTAGTCCACAACATACCTTTCTAACCTTATGAAGTTGGCTTCATACTTTTCAACATTCTCATTTTCCTTTTTCTTTAAATCCAGAAAATGCATTTCCATGTCTTCTCACTGTTCACGAGGAAAGTATTTCTCTAGAAAGGTTTCCTTAAATTACCTCCATTTTATTTCTTCATCCTTCTTTTTGTTTTGGATTAACGACCACCACTGATCTTCATCTATGAATAGACGATAAACTACCATGACAACCTTCTCTCTTTTGTTACATCCCAAAGTGATAAATATATTCTCTAGGAAACTTATCCACTGCTCAGCTACAAATGGGTTTGTAGTCCTATTGAATGATGGAGGTTGTTGTCTCATAAAGTGATCTAAAAAATATCCTCCATGTGGTGGATTTGGATGATTCATACGGGTAAGTTTATTGTTCATAACCTGATTAAGTTGTCCCAGTATAGTTATAAACTGCTCTACACTAGTCACAGTACCAGATCCAACATCATTATCTTGCATCATAGGCCAATCCCTACATGGGATATGCTTGTTCATGTGGTTCCATTTCTTCCACTAGGAACCATTTCTAGATAATTTCATACACTAGATTAAGTTATAAACCAAAATGTATAATCTTAACTTTGAAAAAAAACTTAGCATAAATTGAAATCACATGCATGGATAACCCCATAAACACCAAAATAGTTTCTTTGAGGAAAAATTTACATTTAAATCCTTCATAATGGCTTGGAAATAAAATGTGAATTATCCTAAGAATATCCCCCGGAAGTGTCAAACCAGGTGTGTAGTGAGGCCCTTTTTCATGTACTAGGATACCTCAGGTCAAGCCCGAAACTCCTTGTTATAGTTTTCACCCTAAGGTACATATGTTCCATAACCACATCCACTTGTAGTATCTAGACAGGGATGTATTTTCTAGAAAGATCCAAATAATCTATTCCTTACCAAAATACTAGAATGTTCCTGTATGTTTATCCTCAAAGACTATATTAGGGATTTGTTCCCTAATATCTATTTTCTAAATCTAGTTTCCAAGTTTTCTACTAAAATTCATATGATATTAATTGTAAATACCCAACCCCAGTAGCCAAGAGCCGGTGCCTTATTACATTAGATTAGCATGATTACAATAGATTATTATCCTGAAGTAACAAATAGTTTAGTATATTTGGAAACAATATAAATATATAAGTTCAACATTACATCATGAATTGAAAAATAACACTAAATTGTTCCATTAGAAACATCCATTCCTCCTATATTATTCCTACAAGTCACTCATAACTTACTACTTCATATCCTGGAAAAATGAAACATAAGAAAGGGGTGATCTCAAACACTCAGTAAGAGTAAGAAATACAGTGGAAGATAACATAAACATAAACATTAGTCATGGTGAATAAATTAAAACACATTCCTTTACAAATAATAAACTTGAACACATTATGGAATGAATATGAGCTGAGTAAATAATGTCATAATAAAACATAATAATTAGTATTCTACTAGTTGAATAACAACATAAAATTTTAATTACTATATCCATAATGAGGGAAGTGCATATTCCAGACATTATGAAACATATTTTCAAGGCCTCGACAAAGACATCTAAAAATTATTAATTTCTCGGCTGAAACCATATTTCAAATTGGGCAAGGCCTCGACAAAGTCCACATCTATTTGTCTCATAAGACCTACCGATGAATCGAGGGGCTATAGCGGGCCCCAACTATCACATAATAATTCTAAGTCATTCCTCATATGATCAGGGATAAACATAAAAACATATACATTCATATTGAAACTAACATATTAAATGTAAATAACATTCCCCGAACATTAAACTTAAACACTAACCATTCAGAGTAAATTGGTGAATGGTTTTAGGATAGAACATCCACAATAAAACTAGTCATAAACCATCCAATTAAATATGGTATATGATATCATAAAATATTAATCCATATAATAGATAATAATCAATAAGAGTTTTTAAATAGATGAACATATTTCTATAAAATCATTGAGTAATTCTTGAGATAAATACTCTTTTATTTTGAAAAGAAGAGTTCTTTTGGAAACGTATTTGTATAAAACCAAAAGTGAAGTGAGATAGTATTTTCTCAATAAAAGGAGTGATTTTATATAGATAATTTTTTCCAAAAACATATTATAGAGTGACCTTGAAAATATTTAATAATTTGAGAAATTCCCTTGAATCGAGCTTGTATTTCAGAAATAATTTTGAAAGTACCATTTAAAACGTGTACTCCACATAAAATAAGGAAGGATTATGGTTGGTAAACATATATATAACACTCAAAAAAACTTTATGAGGAGTAAATAATAATACATAATAATTACATTGAGTTAATTAGAAAATAAAAGTAACGTGAATGAAAATGGAGGTTCGGGTGGAAAACCCTTCCCTTAAGTCTGAATGTTTTCCACTCTTGAACTTAAGGTCCTGGAATATAAAATTAGACTTATTAATAACTTAATTCAGAACTTATTAGACATTTATTTAGTTTATAATTATTTTATTAATTTCATTATGTCCTTATTGATTACTTATAAGATCAAATTTTGTCGTTCCAGAGTGTTCGTTTTCTTGATTTTCATAATCAGTACACTTATTTTTATGTAATGGAGTTCATGTGGAATGGATGTAAATCTACATAATTTCATTTACACATTATTTATTAATATTAATAAATTTTAATGGTCATTAATATCATTTAGTTACATGTACTTAGGATGAATAATTAGATTAAATTTTAATGACATTCACTTAGATTATTTTAGCGGTATTTTGATTATTATGAACTAGTTTGGTCATATGATTTAATAATATGTATGTATACTGGTTCATGAATATTAAATATGTTATAATAAATATATTATGTATTTTTTAAACCATAAAAATGGTTCCATGACCAGTAATGAAGGATAAATTTAAGAATGAAACTTCGTCTTCCATGAAGGTTGTAAATTGGAACCTCCCAGACGATGATTTCGTTTATAAAATAAAAGAGAGAGATTAATAATATTGATGATTTTTCTTCCATTCACATGATATAATTATAGTATATATATGATACTGGATTAATCATGGACATTTTAATATAGGATTTTAGGAGAGAATAAGAAAATAAGATAAATTGAAATGAAACTAAATAAAAAAGAAAGATGATTTCCCTTTTGTAATAACCTCTTTGAGAACCTCCTTAAGGGAATGGATTTTGATATTTTGGAAAGGCCAAGAGCATCTTGGACGTGGGGAGTGACTAGGGAAGGGTAGTTGGGCAAAACTATGAGTATATTAAAGGCTTATAGGAGTGAAGAGAAGAGGGAGTGAGGGGGTCTATAGTGGAGAAAAGGAGTAAATTTTGAATATTTTATTCATTATTTTATTTTTTCCATCAAGACAACAAATAATATTGTTTCATATGACCCCTAATAGTAATAAGTGCATGTGAGTTCGAACCAAGTGGCCTTACATCACTTATGATGTCATAAATATCATATTTAACTAATAATTTGTATATACGGTATTTTAACATATTTCACTATTCATCAAAAATTCAAGAATTTCAGAAAAATTCCAAAAATTCACCCTAACCATTTTTCAACATGTAGAATTCAAATATGATCTCCATTTTTCAAAAATAATTTTATATATATGATTAATTTAATTTTAAAATTAAATCATAGTTAATTTAAAAAATAAAAATTTTAAAGGTATAATTAGTTTTATATCACATTGAAAAATTAATTCAGATCTCATTATCTTATTACCTTAAGAAAATAAAATAATATCATTATTTAATATTCATAAGGGTCATATTAATATTAATATTACTATTCATAAGGGTATGTTACTATTCAACAAAAACAAGTTGGTTATATCATACTGCAAATGACTTACTTATCACAACTCTAGATGACCGTTTTTTAAAATTTAAAACATAGAAGAGGAAAAGTTGTATTTAAAGGCTATATTATAAAATGTGTTGTTTTTTAGGGACTCAATGTTTCATGCATTCAATATTTATTTTCAAAACCTTACGGTGTTGCAGAGGGGTTCTCAAGAACATGCATTTTTTCTTGGATGCTGAAAGGAATGTGTTGGATGATAAGAAGGAATGTGAAGAGGAAGCTTCTGGTGATGATGAATAAGGCACCCTTACTATTTATTAGGGGGAGAAATTTGGTGAAGATAATTCTTATACTTAAACTTTTGGTGAGAGGGAGTCTTCTAGGGATTTATAATAACCACCTCCTACTGATCTTGAAGTTGAATCTACCAAATCTAGCGATCATATTGAGGTTTTTCTTGAAGTGAAACCAGCTACTGGTATTGCACAAAAATAGTCACCTAAAGTTGGATATGGTGATGAGCTTAGACCTGGGGATTAAATTGTTGAAATTTATAGAGAAAATATAAAGGACTAAGCTCTATAGAATGTTGACCTATCTCTTATCATTAGATTCAATCTAGTTCAATGTGATAATATTCCTTAACTAGTCAGTAAAGGATACAATAATGAACTTCCTTCAATGGGTAACATTGAGAATTTACCATTCCTTAGTTCTAATAAAGTAGAAGCAATGAAATTAGTGAATCAGAATGAAGATGATTTTGACTTTAAATACCATTTAAAAACATTCATTCTTAATGTTTTTAATAAATTTAGAAGTGATAAGGTGAAAATAAATGAGATTTAGGATGATCTTACATCCTCAAAGAGTGAGTTTTAGTGTTTAAAGGAGAAATCATTTTTAAAAATAGATTTCTATAACTTGATGAAAATTTTGGAATCCCAATATAACTTCTTTAATCAACTTTAACTCATTCACATAGGGAGTTCCTTTATATACATCGAGGAATTAGAATCTCTAAAATGTTTGTTAAAAGTCTTTCAATATAGATCAGTCTCTTTGTTTGGGTTAGAATAGCTGAAGGGAATAATAAAGGCTCAATCTGGGTTGATTGAAAATTTTCAACCAGTTATAATTGGTGACTCATTTTATTTTTGAAGGATTAGAATATTTAAAGGATTAATTTTTATATTTTAATAAAAATTTAATTCCTATGTCTACTTTTTAGGATTTTCATGAAAAAATAAATGGGATGTGATAGCTTTCAATTTCCAAAATATACTTTCATACTTTGAAGAACTCCATGATCTACCAATTTGAATTTCTCAAAAATCATTCTTACTATCCATCAAATACAATCTATAAATATATTATTAATGAGTTAAAAGTATTATTGAAAGCTTAAATTGTCCTATCCATATTATTGAAACCTTTTTCATATGATATCTCAAATTAATTCTTTCAAGAAACTACAAATCTAAGGGTTGAGTTGAATCTAGTTTCTTCTTAGGTTAATTTGGTAAATGAAATGATTTAATATCTATAATATGATGTGATATCTATAGATACCCTACAATATTTCTCACATGAAAACATTTCTATGATTAAGAATAAATTTTTTTAAAACATAAATCTAGTCATGTTATTGAAAGGATGAGAAACAACTTTTAATGATAACATCAAGTTTTAAGTTTTAAATCTAAAGGAAATAAATAAGACACTTGGCACTCTAGTGACTGAAAAAAAAATTATTATTGGATGGTAAAAATGTACCCATCATAGATAAAAATAGGTAATATCATGGGGGTATAATGTTTTGGAGTCCAAGGGAATACCCTTGAAAATAAATCTTGTATTTAAGTAGAAGAGAACCCAAATTGGTGTAAATGATAAGAGATTCTTCTTCCCTTCCTAATCGAGATAGTGTGTCTCATGAAAAATTTTCTTCTCTCAAAATATGGTGGGAAATTTACCCTTGTTTGGTCTCTATTGAATAGTTTTGAATAATGTAGATCGAATCCCATGGAGGGTCAAATTTTCCTTAAATATTACACACTGACACCTTAGATTACGACTCAACCTCAGATGTGTACAAACCATACCTCCTATGTATCATGATGCTAGTGTTCAACACCCTCACCTCTGTGATCATGGAGTTCCTCAGATTGTAAAAATAACTGAAGTAAATAAGAGTCAAAACTCTTAGATCTTTGAGCAGTCCTCCCCCTCTCATTTTCACATTCATTTAGAATCCATACACATTGATTTTTGTACCATTTGTGGGTGGGGACCATTTAACCCATCGGCCTTGTGGATTCACTGCAACGATAGGTCTGTTAAGAAATCATCAAATCATTTACGAGCTCTGTCCTCCTTTAATAATCTAACTCGCATCATTAATCATAACCTTCATTCTCAGTTATAAATAATAAATAGAGTGATGTTTATCCATACTAGCATGATTCCTTTCCTCTTAGAGGGTTCAGCATATGGATGTGAAAATAATACTGCATATCTTAATCTCCACTTCTTTATTCTCTGAATCCAAAAACCAATTGACGATGAATTCTTACGTGGATAAATCCTAAAGGTTGGAGCACTCCAGATGACCCATTAATGACTAAAGACTAACCACCCATTTTCTCTTGATAAATAGATTAATAAATAACTCAATATGCCATCTATCACAATAGAAGCAATGAGAAACCAGGGAAATTCCCTTTGAATGTTATCTTCCGTTGATATTGCCTAATTTCTCACCCTCCAGACAAGGAAATAAATTCTCATGGGGGTCTCATTGAACCATACTCTAGAATCCACTATTCACAAATATACTCTATATAAATCATCGATCTAAAATCACATCCATTAAATTTACCCAAACTCAAACCTATGAATCAACATCTATCTACTTCTTCATTCATAGTAATACCTTTGAATACATCTATCTACTAGTTGTTCAGAATCACCTCTAATAGAGGAGGATAGCTACTCACCTCCTTGAATGACATATTTTGAACAAGACATCCCAAAAAATAAATCTTCTCACCAACCCATCTGTCCTTCCATAAATTTATATCTTCTCTCCCCACAATCCATTGAGTTTCATATTGAAGAACTTCTAATTGTTTAAGAAAACATATCGCCAGGTTTGAAAGTCTGGATATTAGGTTCTCCCAATCCTCCCAATGATCTCAATATTTGTTCCTGATAAATGTGGCCCATAAATAATCCCATTTTTTAAAATCCCATGAAATATGTGCCTTCATGGAATGCATGGACATTATCACATCTGGTAAACCAATACCACCCTCCTCAACTGGTTTCTCCACAGTGCTCCAAGACGCCCAGTGGAAACAGCCCATATTGTAACACCCCAAAGTTTTTAAAATAAATTTTGAGTGCATTTTATAATCTATAAGTTAAACTCAACTTTTCCTCTTCTATGTTATGAATTTCAAAAAACGATAATCTAGAGTTGTGATCAGTATGTCATTTGTAGTCTGATAGAACAAAATTGATTTTTTTGGTAAATATTAACATACCATTATGAATAGTAATATGAATAGAAATATGAAACTTATGAATAGTAAATAATATTATTATTTTATTTTCTTAAGGAAATAAGATAAGGAGATCTTAATTAATTTTTCAATGTGATATAAAACTAATTGAACCTTTAAATTTGTTTCTTCGAATTAACTATGACTTTATTTAAAAATTAAATTAATAATATCTAGAAAATTAATTTTGAAAAATGGAATTCATTTTTAAATTCTACACGTCAAAAAATGGTAGGGGTAAAGTTTTAGGTATTTTTCTAAAATTCTAGAATTTTTTGATGAATAGTGAAATACGATAAAATACTGTATATACAAATTATCAGTTAAATACAATATTTCTGACATCATAAGTGATGTAAGGCCACTTGGTTCAAACTCACATTCACTTATTACTATTATGGGTCACATGAAACAACACTATTGTTTTTCTTGATGGAAATAATAAAATAATGAAATAAAATATTCAAAATTTACCCCTCTCCTCCACTATAAAAACGCACCACCACTCCCTCTTCTCTTCACTCCTCTAAGCCTTGAAGCTCTCAAAGTTCTGACCAATTACCCTTCCATAGTCTCTCCCCATGTCCAAGAATCTCCTGGTCTTTCCAAAAGACCAAAAACCCTTCCCTTAAGAATATTCTCAACAAGGTTATTTAAAGAGGTAAAGAACCCTTCTTTTTCATTTGGTTTCATTTCAATTTATCATATTTTGTTATCCTATCCTCACCTCCTCTATAAAAATGATCATGATAACTCTAGTATCATCTATATACTAGAATTATATCATGTTAATGGAAGAACGATCATCAATATTCTTACTCCCCCCTTGTATTTTTATAAACAAAATCTACATCCATGAGGTTTCGATTTATAACCTTCGTGGACGATGAAGTTTTTTTCTTCAATCTCTCCATCATTACTGGTCATGGAACCATATTAATGGTTGAACCAGAATATAATATATTTATTACAACCTAATTTATATTCAGGAACCAGTATATGTACATATTATTAATTTATATGACAAAACTAGTTCATAATAATCCAAATACCGCCAAATAATCGAAGTGATTGACATCTAATGATTCATCATAATTACATGTAAAAAATGATATTAATGGAAATTAACAATTCTATATGTTCATAAATAATATTTAATTTCAATTCTAGGTATTTAATCCATTCCAATTCATTACTTAAAAACAAGTGAACCGAATATGAAAATAAAGGAAATGAACACTCCGGAACGACGAAATTCAATACAATAACTTATCAATAAAAACATAAATGAACTAAAAAAAATTATGATAAAATAAATAAATGTCTAATAGGTTATGAAATAATTTATTAATAAGTATAATTTCATATTCCATGAGCTTAAGTACAAGATAAGAACACGTTCTGAGTTAAGGTAAGGGTTTTCCACCCGAACTTCCATTTTCATTCGGGTTACTTTCATTGTCTAATTACCTCAATTAAATTATTATATATTGTTATGTACTTTTCATAAATTCTGTGTGATTATTCTATATATTTAAATCAAGCATAATCCTTCCCTATTTTATGGATTGTTACATTTTTTCAAAGAAACTTTCAAAACTGTTTCCAAAATACAATCCCGATTCAAGGGAATTTCTCAAATTCATATCTATTTTCAAGGGAACTCTATAATCTGTTTTTTTGGAAACCATTATCTTTATAAAAACACTCATTTTATTATGAAAATATTATCTTACTTTACTTCTAGTTTTATACAAATATTTTCCAAAATAACTCTTCTTTTCAAAATAAAAGAGTTTTTATCTCAAGATTGCTTAATGATTTTATAATAGTATTTTTGTTTGATTCAACACTATTATTGATTCTTATATATTATTGGGTTTAATAATTTATGAAGTCATATACCATATTTGATTAATGGCTTATGACTAACCCTATTGTGCATGATCTATCCTAAAACCATTCATTGTATTACTAAAAATGGTTACTGTTTTTAATGATTGGGGAAAGATAGTTACATTTCATATGATAGTTTCAATATGAATGTATATGTTTTTTATGTTTATCCCCAATCATATGAGGAATTCATTGGACTTATTATGTGACAGGTGGTTCTTACTATATCCCCTCGATGAATCGGTAGGTCTCATGAGACAAATAGATGTGGAATTGGCTGAGGCCTTTCCCAATGTGTTATATGGATTTTGTCTGAGGCATTAATCATTAGACGTCTAAGTCGAGGCCTTGAAAAAATGTTTCAGAATGTCTGGAATATACAATTCCCTAGTTGTGAAGCTAGTAATTGAAAGTTCATGTGGTTATTTGACTAGTATAATACCCATTATTATGTTTCATTATGGCATTATTTACTCAACTTATATTCCTGCCATAATGTGTGCAAGTTTATTATTAAAGGAATGTGTTTTTAATTATAAACCTTGTCTTATGTTTATGTTATCTTCCGCTGTATTGCTTACTCTTATTGATCATTTAAGAAAACCCCTTTCTTATATTTCATTTTTCTCAGGACATGAATAAGTAAATTATGAATAATTTTCAAACATAATCTAGGAGATATGATGTTGCTAGTGGAATAAATTAGTGTTGTATTTCCCTTCATGATGTAATGTTAAACTTATTTATGTATCTTGTTTCCAAAAGCTACTAAAATACTTGGTCTTTCGGGATTCGTATTCCTTGTATATATTCCAACGTAATTAAATAAGGCTCCAGATCCAGACAACTAGGGTTAGGTCCTTACAGTTGGTATCAGAGGAAGTTTAGTAGAAAACTTGGAAACCAGATTTAGAAAATGTGGATTAGGGAAGAGTCTCTAAGATAGTTTTGAGGACAAACATACATGAACGTCCTAGTATTTTTGGTAAGGAATAGATTGTGTGGATATTTAAAGAAATACATCTCTGTCTGGATATGAGTGGGTAGAGGCGGCTCTGGTATAGATGTATCTAGGGGTAAAACCCAAAAACACCAATTTGAGCTAGGAACGAACAAAAACTGGTGCACGAAAATGGGTCTTGCTACACTATTGGTTACGACACTCCTGGGGGATATGCTTAGGATAATTACAATTTTTTTACAAGCCATTATAAAGGATCTAAGTGTAAACTTTTCCTCAAAGAAACCATTTTTGTGATTATGGGATTATCCATGCCTAGGATTTCAATTTGTGCTAAGTATTTTGTTAAGTTAAGATTATGAATTATGATTCATAACCTAATCTAGTGTATGCCATTATCTAGAAATGGTGCCTAGTGGATGGAATGGAAACTGCACAAACACACATGTACCCTGTAAGGATTTTCCTCCGATGCAAGATAATGATGTTGGCTCTGGTGTTGTGACTAGTTTTGAGCAACTCATAAGCATACCGGGACAACTTACTTAGGTTATGAATAATAAACTTACCCGTATAGAGTATCTGGATCCACCACGTGGAGGAGATATGCTAGATTTCTTTATTTTGAAACAACCTCCATCATTCAATGGGACTACAAATCCATTTTTAGTTGAACAGTGGATAAGTTCCCTTGAAAAGATATTTCTTGCTTTGGGATGTAATGAAAGAGATAAGGTCATCATTGATGTTTATCGGCTATCGAGAGATGCGGATCAGTGGTGGTCATTAATCCAAAACACAAAGGAGGAGGAAGAAACAGAAGATATGGAATGGAGAGATTTTAAATAAATCTTCCAAGAGAAATACTTTCCTCACGAATAGAGAGAGGATATGGAGAGACAATTCTTGAATTTGAGGCAGAAGGAAGATGATAAAGTTGCAAATTATGAAGCTAACTTCACAATGATAGCAAGACATGTTGTAGACTACATACGAAATCCAAGGAGAAAAATTGATCGATTATTTGATGGCCTAAATCCACCGGAAGGCACTGGTATCCCAAATTTTTTCATCATATGAGGATATAGTGTCATGTGCTATCAAGACAGAAAAAGAATTATCTAAGTTTTATGACTTTAAGGGAAAGCAAGAAAAGAATAGGGCTGCTGAAAACTCTGGGAAAGAAAATAAGGAAACTGGGAAAAAGGGGAGAGTTGAATTTCCACCCTGTGATAATTGTGGATGGAAACACCTTGGTGAATGCTTAAATTGAAAAAGAATGTGCTGAAAATGTGGTCATAAAGGCCATATTGCAGGTGATTTCAAGGGAAAAAAGAGTCCATTAATGTTCAATGAAATAATTTTCAGGATATGGGATACTATGCTAATGATTTTCCAAAGCATCAAGGAAATATGAAACAGAAAAGGCCTAGGGATCAGAGACAAGATTATGTGATCACAACTACAGATGTTGATGTTCTGAATGACATAGTGGTAGGTACTTTGATCATTTCATCAAACATAGCTAATGCATTATTTGATTCTAGATCATCTCATTGTTTTATATCTTCCTAGTTTTCTATGAAAATTAGATAATTCCAATTTGATTTAACAGGGGATTTTTCAGTCAAAAATCCTAAGGGAAGTATCATTACAACAAAGTTTTGTGAATTAGTTCCCATTAGGGAATATAAATGTTCTTTACTTACTGATCTCATTGTCATAACCATGATTGAATTTGATATAATCCTTGGTATGGATTGGCTTTCGGACCATGATGCGAAAATTTATTGTAAGAAGGAGGAGGTTACAATTTTCGATGATGATAAAAAGTACCATATATTTAGAGCAGAAACGCCACCACCTGATTCTTATCTAGATCCACCCCTAGTAGCTCAACAAAATTCAATTATCGGGGAGTAAGAGAATGAAATAACTATGGGTGATGAAAAGAATGTTCAAATAGAATATGTAACTGTTGTGCAAGAATATATTATGTTTTTCCAGAGGATTTACCTGGACATCCTCCAGAGCGAGAAATTGATTTTTCCATTGACTTAATTCCTGGTTCAAGGCCCATATCAAAGACCCCTTATTGAATGGACCCTGTGGAGTTAGTGGAGCTAAAGAAATAACTATAGGAATTGAGTGATAAAGGATTTATTCACCCTAGCATTTCTCCATGGGGATACCCTATTCTTTTTGTTAAGAAGAAATATGGGTCTATGAGGTTTGCATTGATTACAGGAAAATCAATGTTGTTACAATAAAGAATAAGTATCCTCTTCCACAAATTGATGATTTATTCGATCAACTTCATGGAACCCAATATTTTTCAAAGATTGATCTTCGATATGGATATCATCAGTTGCTTTTGAGGAATGAAGACATTCTAAAAACAGCATTCCGAACCAAGTACGGGCATTACGAGTTTACAGTAATGCCTTTTGGACTAACTAATGCACCATCTGTTTTCATGGATTTGATGAATAGAGTTTTCAAGGAATATATTGATGACTTTGTGGTGGTGTTTATTGAGGATATCCTGGTGTACTCTAAAAGACATGAAGAACATAAAAATCACTTGCGCACTATTCTGAGGACTATGAGAAGAAATGAATTATATGGGAAGTTTAGAAAGTGTGATTTCTGGATCCAATCAGTTTTCTTTTCTAGGCCACATTGTCTATAAGGATAGAATATATGTAGATCCTATAAAGACAAAGGCTGTGCAAGAATGGCATACTCCAATTAACGTAATTGAGGTACGTAGTTTTATTGGTTTGGCAGGTTATTATCGGTGTTTCATTCAAAACTTCGCCCGTTTAGCCAACCCAATGACCAAGATCACATGAAAAGGGATTAAGTTTGTATGGACAAAGGAATGTGAAGAATGTTTTGAAGAATTGAAGATGAGGTTAGTGAATTCTCTGATCCTAACCCTACCATCGGGGAATGATGGGTTTGTTATATATAGTGATGCATCAAAGAAAGGAATTGGTTGTGTCCTTATACAGAATGACCGAGTGATTGCCGATGCATCTAAGCAGCTAAAAATTCATGAAAAAAACTATCCAACTCATGATCTTGAGTTAGAAGTGGTAATATTTTCTTTGAATATTTGGAGACATTACCTCTATGGTGAAAAATGTGAGATATATATAGATCATAAGAGTTTGAAATATATATTCTCACAGAAAGAACTCAATATGAGACAAAGGAGATGGATTGAGCTACTCAAAGACTATGATTTCACAATACACTATCACCCATGTAAAGAAAATAAGGTAGCATATGCTTTGAGTAGAAAGGACCAGGGAATTCTGAATAAGATGAGAGTTGAAAGAGGTCCTATGTTCATGGATCTAGTAAATATGGTTATGGTAATTATCAAAGAAGGTAACACATCACAACTTTTTCAAATGGTTACCCAACCTTCTTTATTGGAGAGGATAAAATGTTCTCAGGATGATGATGAGGAGTTTTAAAATAAAATTAAAGCTATAAATGATGGGAAGTTGGATGAATTCACATATGAAGGTGGAATTTTGAAATTCAGGAAGAGGCTTTGTGTTCCCACTATTCCTGAGCTAAAGAAGGAGTTATTGGATGATTCTCATAGCTCTAATTTCTCTATACACCCTGGTAGCACAAAGATGTATTTAGATCTCTGAGAAAACTTTTTGTGGGACAATATAAAAAGGTAGATTACTAAATATACATCAAAGTGCCTGGTATGTCAACAAGTGAAGGCTAAGAGGAAAAAGTCTAAGGGGGTGATGCAACCACTACCCATACCATCATGGAAGTGGGAGAACATTACCATGGACTTTGTCACTGGACTTCCAAGGACATTCAAAGGAAACAATTCTATATGGGTCATTTTGGATCGTCTTACAAAGATAGCTCACTTCATTTTAATTTGAGAGGACTTCTCATTAGATTAAATTGCATGGATTTACATCAAAGAAGTGGTAAGGCTGCATGGAGTACCACTCTCTATTGTATCTAACTACGATCCTAGATTCACCTAGAAGTTTTGGAAAAGTCTCCAGCATGCTGTAAGAACTGAACTTTAGTATGGCCTATCATCGTCAAAATGATGTCCAATCTGAGAAGACTATTCAGAAACTGCAATACATGTTGAGGGAATTTTCTATCGAATTAAAGGTAGGATGGACCAACATCTTCCACTAGTTGAATTCTCCTATAACAATAGTTTCCACTCGAGTATCTGAATGGCACCATATGAATCCCTTTATGGGAAAAGGTGTAGAACACCAGCATATTGGGATGAATTCGGTGAGAGAAAGCTACTATGACCTGAATTGGTTGAAGAAATGGTGGAGAAGGTAAAAACCATTTTGTATCATATCAAGGCATCCCAAAGTTGACAAAAGAGTTATGTGGATAACCGTCGATGAGACATTGAGTTCAAAGTTGGAGACCTGGTATTTATATGCATATCTCTATTGAATAAGGTCAAGATGTTTGGGAATAAAGGAAAGCTAAGTCCCAGGTATATCGGCCCCTTTGAGATCCTTGATCGAGTGGGAACTGTGGCCTATCGACTAGCACTTCCACCTACCATGTTGATAGTACATGATGTCTTTCATGTATTACTCTTAAGGGAAGTATATAGTAGACCCTTCACATGCACTCTCTTCAGAGGTGGTACAGTTGGAGGATGATCTTTCCTATGATGAGCAGCCTTTGAAAATATTACATCATGGGGAAAAAGTTCTGCGCAACAAGACTTATCATCTAGTCAATGTACTATGGTGAAACCATAAGTATGAAGAGGCAACATGGGAACTGGAGGAAGCAATGAAAGAAAAGTGCCCCCACCTGTTTTTGGCTTAGATTGTAAAATAAAATTTTGAGGGTGAATTTTCTGAAGGGGGAAGAATGTAACACCCCAAGGTTTTGAAAATAAATTTTGAATTCATTTTATAATCTAGAAGTTAAACTCAACTTTTCCTCTTCTATGTTTTGAATTTCAAAAAATGGTCATCTAGAGTTGTGATCAGTATGTCATTTGAAGTCTGATAGAACAAACTTAATTTTTTTGGTAAATAGTAACATACCCTTATGAATAGTAATATTAATAGTAATATGAACCTTATGAATATTAAATATTATTATTATTTTATTTTCTTAAGGAAATGAGATAATGATATCTTAATTAATTTTTGAATGTGGTATAAAACTAATTGCACCTTTAAATTGTTTTTTTTTTCGAATTAACTATGAATTTATTTAAAAATTAAATTAATAATATATAGAAAATTAATTTTGAAAAGTGGAGTTCATTTTGAATTCTACACATTGAAAAATGGTAGGGGTAAAGTTTTGGGATTTTTTTGAAATTCTAGAATTTTTTATGAATAGTGAAATACAATAAAATACCGAATATACAAATTATCAGTTAAATAGACTATTTATGACATCATAAGTGATTTAATGACACTTGGTTCATACTGACATGCACTTATTACTATTAGGGGTCACATGAAACAACACTATTGGTTGTCTTGATTGAAATAATAAAATGATGAAATAAAATATTCAAAATTTACCCCTCTCCTCCACTATAAAAACCCCTCACCACTCCCTCTTCTCTTCACTCCTCTAAGCCTTGAGGATCCTCAACGTTCTGCCCAATGACCATTCCTTAGTCTTTACCCACGTCCAAGAAGCTCATGTTCTTTCCAAAAGACAAAAAACCCTTCCCTTAAGAAGATTCTAAAGGAGGTTATTTCAAGAGGTAAAGTACCCTTCTTTTTCATTTGGTTTCATTTAAATTTATCTTCTTTTGTTATCCTCACCTCACCTCCTATGTCCAAATGATCATAATAACTCCAATATCATATATATAATGGAATTATATCATGTTAATGGAAGAACCATCAACAATATTCTTACTCCCTCCTTTTATTTTTATAAATGAAATTTACGTCCATGAGGTTCCGATTTATAACCTTCGTGGACGATGAAGTTTCATTTTTCAATATATCCTTCATTACTAGTCATGGAACCATATTAATGGTTTAACCATACTATAATATATGTATTACAACCTAATTAATATTCAGGAACCAGTATATGTACATATTATTGATTTATATGACAAAACTAGTTCATAATAATCTAAATATTGCCAAATAATCAAAGTGATTGACATCTAATGATTCATCCTCATTACATGTAACCAAATGATAGAAATGGAAATTAAAAATTCTGGATGTTCATAAATAATATTTATTTTCAATTCTGGAGATTTAATCCATTCAACTTGATTACTTAAAATCAAGTGAACTGAATTTGAAAGTAAAGGAAATGAACACTCTGGAATGACGAAATTCAATACAATAACTTATCAATAAAGACATAAATGAACTAAACAAAATTATGATAAACTAAATAAATGTCTAATAGGTTCTGAAATAAGTTATTAATAAGTATAATTTCATATTCTAGGATCTTAAGTACAAGATCAGAACATGTTCGGAGTTAAGGTAAGGGTTTTCCACCCAAACTTCCATTTTCATTCGGGTTACTTTCATTGTCTAATTACCTCAATGAAATTATTATTTATTGTTATGTACTCCTCATAAATTATGTTTGAGTATTATATATATTTACACCAGCCATAATCCTTCCCAATTTTATGGATTGTTACATTATTTTAAAGAAACTTTCAAAACTGCTTCCAAAATACAAGCCCGATTCAAGGGAATTTTTCAAATTCATATCTATTTTCAAGGGCACTCTATAATATTTTTTTTGGAAACCATTATCTTTATAAAAATAGTCGTTTTATTATAAAATTACTATCTTACTACACTTCTGGTTTTATACAAAGATTTTCGAAAAGAACTCTTTTTTTCAAAATAAAAGAGTATTTATCTCAAGATTGCTTAATGATTTTATAAGAGTATTTTCGTTGGATTTAATTCTCTTGTTTATTATTATGTATTATTGGGTTTAATCATTTATGAATTCATCTACCATATTTGATTTAATGGATTATTACTAACCCTATTGTGGATGATCTATCCTAAAACCATTCACCATATTACTCAGAATCGTTAGCATTTTTAATGATTGGGGAAAGATATTTACATTTCATATAATAGTTTCAATATGAATGTATATGTTGTTTATGTTTATCCCCACTCATATGAGGAATGAATTGGGCTTATTATGTGATGGGTGGGGCCCGCTATAGCCCCTCGATGCATCGGTAGGTCTCATGAGACAAATAGACGTGGAATTGGCTAAGGCCATTCCCAATGTGTTATATGGATTTTGGATAAGGCCTTAATCATTAGATGTCTTAGACAAGGCCTTGAGAAAATGTTTTAGAATGTCCGGTATATGTACTTACCTCATTATGAAGCTATTAATTGAAATTTCATGTGGTTATTCGACTAGTAGAATACCCATGATTATGTTTCATTATGGAATTATTTACTCAACTCATATTCCTTCCATAATGTGTGAAAGTTTATTATTAAAGGCATGTATTTTCAATTATGCACCATTTATTATGATTATGCTATCTTCTACTGTATTTCTTACTCTTACGGAGTGTTTGATCTCACCTCTTTCTTATGTTTCATTTTTCTCAGGACATGAAGAAGTAAATTGTGAATTAATTTCAACCATAATCTAGGAGATATGATGTTTCTAGTGGAATAAATTAGTGTTGTATTTCCCTTCATGATGTAATGTTAAAATTATTTATGTATCTTGTTTCAAAAATATACTAAACTACTTGGTCCTTTGGGATTTTTATTCCTTGTATGTATGCCAACATAATCAAATAAGGCACCGACTCCGAGTAACTAGGGTTGGGTCCTTACACATATGATTGGTGTCCCACAAAAAATATTTCATGATCGTATCCATCTTATTAATGGTCCCTTTGGGAGGATTAATGTTTAAGATAATATGCATCGATATGGATGTTAATACATTTTTGATCAATGTGACATGTCCTCCAAATGATATAAATTTGTTCTTCCAGTTTGAGATCCTCCACATTATTCTGTTAATGAAATCATCAAATAAGGATTTATTTATGTTCCCATTGGATATTTGTGTCCCTAGATAAATCATTGGGAGCGTCTTCCTTTGGATACCAATAATACCTTGAATATCCATGATTCTTTTACTTGATTATTTGTTGGAGATAAAGACTCTTCTTTTCCTTAGGTTAATATTTTGTTTTCTTAAGTCACCATGTACATACATAACCTGCATAAAGTTATGGAGAGATCTCTACCTTACATTAATGAAAATAAGAATATCATCAGAAAAAATGAGGTATGATATAATACCATCCCTGGATTGTTTGTGATAAGAAATTACCCTTCTATCACCCATGCATATATGAACATTTATGGATAGTGAATCCTATGTTAAAATGAAGATGTTGGGAGACAAAGCATCTCCTTATCACACTCCCCACACAATTTGGAAGAAGGCAAACCCCTTTCCCATTTGATAGATTGAGATCCATGAAGATGAGTAACACATGAAGCATAGGTTGTAGAACTATTCGTTGAATCCAAATTTACTCATTTCTTGGATAATAAAACTCCATTCCAATTTATCATTTGATTTGTCCATGTCCACTTGGATAATGACATTGTAGCGGAATGATATTTTATTGATATCTTCCACCAATTATTTGTCAATTCCAATTTCCCCTTGGATGTTTTGTACTTTCAAAAAACCATGTTTTTTATATGAATCAATTCTTAGAATCACTCTATTCAATCTCTTGTAAAGAAGACTTGTAAGGATTTTATATGAGACACTATATAAAAAATAGGCCTATAATGGTTAAGGATTGGTGGGTCATTGACCTTTGTAATAAGAACCAATCTAGAATAACATGTACTTCTATGGAGATCACCACCCCCAAAAATTCTTGAATTTCTTCAATAATTTGAACCCCAACAAATTTCCAATATGTCACATAGAAAGCCCCTGGAAAGTCATCTAGGCCTGGAGCACTGTCTAAAGACATGTTGTGAATTATTTCCTGAATCTCCTCTCCATTAGGAATATCCATTAAGGTTTAATTATCTAAACCTTCCACTAGCCTTGGTAAACACCCCATAAAATCCTCTTCACCTTCAGTCAGACTAGGTTCACCATCTCTGTCAGGAGTAGCTCCCGCCAACACCCTTTCAAAATGTTCCAGATCTAAACTCCCTACCACATTCACATCCGAAGAGTAAGTCCCATTATCAATCCCGATATTTAATATCGTATTTTTTCTATCCTTTAAGCAGGCTTGGAAATAAGCATTATTTCAGTCTCCCTATTTATGGCATCTAATTATAGATCTCTATTTATAAGACTTCTCAATATCCAAAAGTTTCCCAGACAAAAAAATTCATTTATCACAGAGGATCATGAATCTTTCATCATCCTATATGTTCTAATGTTCCTCTTCTATCCTATCAATATATGATTATATGACCTCCACCTTATTATTCACATTTAGATTATTAAGAATCCAAGCATGGATATCCTTATTAATATGCCTTAGCTTCTTTGAAAGACTGGCCCAAGCTCTCTTATCTTCATCTTGTTCCTATGATTTCTTTATAATTTATGTAAAATATTCTAACCAATTAAAATTAGTGGAGTATAAAAAGGGTTGATTATCAATTTCACCTCTTCTCAACTCCACTGATAGGGGAGCATGATCGAATAAGGATCAAGTCAAGTGAGAAATAGATGCTTGCGAGGATTCTGATCCTTTAATATTATAGAGCCATCTATCAAGACAGATCCAGATATAACTATTACACTTTCATTTGTTGCACCAATTATATTTTCTCCCAATAAAACCCAAATCCAAGAGACCCTTATTTGTAAGAAAATTTTTAAAGTCGAGCATTCCATTGTTATATATGCTAGATCCTCCCCTCATTTCATAAATATCCACAGTAGTGTTGAAATCTGCTCTACTGAACCAAGGAAAGTTGTGTTTATCGAAGGAGTCCAAAAACTCCCAAAGATCCAGTATTCCTTGTGGGTATCCACTGGTGTAACCAAAAGAAAAAATAACTTAGGTTCCTTTGAAAGTGATATTTAAAGTGATACATTGATCCATTGTATTGATCAATTCTAGTTTCATATTTCTTTTCCAACAAATATAGATGTGTTTATTATTAGGGTAAGCATGAAGATAAATCTCATAGCCCATTTTCTTTGTAAAATAATTAATCTTTCTCGGTTCCTAGTCTAGTTCCAAGATGAAACTGATCGAATATTGATATTTCATGGTTTTAGAGGAAATACAAGAAAAATATTTAGTTCAAAACCCATTGGGAACAGGTACTGTAGCCGTACTGTAGCGGTACTGTAGCAGTGGCAGCACTGTTCATCAGCGGGCACTGTAGTAGCGGTAGGGCACTGTAGCGGCGGCGGTACTGTGCGGGTACTGTAGCAAGCGGGTTTCTATTCACAGAATGTGAATTGGGCCAAAATTTGGGAATACAGGATATGTAATGGGATACAATCCCACTGGGCCTTCGGGCTATGTAATGGGTTTCCCTCTACCCAGTTAAAAAGAGGTATTTTCTTTGATTTAATAATAAAATTGAGGCTTCGGCCCCAGCCTTTTAAAAAAAGAACACTTTTCATGTTCCCCCAAGACTCAAGAATTCCAAATGATCAATGAGAGCATTAAAATAGATATTTTTTGGCCTTCAGGAAAGATGTACCTACTTTTGGAACTGGTAATCTATTACAAACTTCCTTCGACATCGATTGAGTTACTGGACTGGAGAATCCTCCTATCAAAACAACCTTCTTCAGAGTAAGGATATTCTATTTTAATGGGCCATATGATTATTCTAAAAGTGAGAATTTTTTATTTGAAGGATCTAAAGTTGAACTCATATATTTACCCACTTGGAAAAGGGAGACAAGCAACATTCTCTGAGGTGAAATCTGAGAGGAATGGATCTCTCTCACTAGGCTTCCATAAGGAAAGGATTTTTAATTTTGCTAAAACATTTGAACAATGAGATAGTTTAGAGAATAGAGAACCTTGTAAAATATATGTTTTATATATGGGATATAAAACCCATTGGATAATCACTTCCCAAGATATATTCCACTTCCAAAGAACTCATGCGGAATTATTTTACTAATTTATAAGTTAAAGCTCTACTAGGAACTTATTCAGATCTCTGGATCAGTACCTCCTCCTCATAAGATTGTGTGCTCCAAATTTTCCAAGGTAGATGAAGATATGATAAAAAGAGATCTAGATCTGATTTTACAATTCCACACATTTATAGGTATAGTTAAAACTACTCTTGGAGATACTGGATAAGAAATAATCCATATCACTCCTAGCCTTGGTGTATTCAAGATTAAAACTCTTAAACTCAGGACCCAACCTACCTCTTCTTACCATCCTAAACCTTTGTCCAATTCATATTATCAACCAAAGGAATGATTTTTATTTTTTATATGGTTTTTTTACATTTTATATCCTTATAATCCTATTATTTATTTAATAAATTTTAGTGTATTACTCTTATTATTTAAAATTTTGTAGATTTCTGATAATCTCAATCTCCTTTTTCTATTATGTTTTTAATTATTTTTCCAAATCAATACCAAATTTTAATTCCTTTAAATCATATATTATAATAATTCTCTAATTCTGTGTTCCATATTTAATGGGATACCTCTATTATTTTATACTTATTTATTTATCTCACAAATAGGGGGTGAATATAATGGAATGGACACAAAAGTTTACTCAAACTTCATGATATGAACTTTTTAAAATGTTTTAATTTTGAAAATTTGTAAAATTATATGATTTAAGTTTTATGGGTTTTGTAATCATAAAAAAGAGAGGTATTTTTTGACATACTAATTTTTTTTCTAATATATCCCATTTTATCCTATGTTTTAATGTTCAAAAAACCCTCAATTTTCTATATAATGGTTTTTAATGAAGTGTGCAGATAAAACTTATTACAGTTATAAATATGTTTTTCATAAGTCGTTAACTTTAAAGATGAATTTTTTTCTAATTGTAGAAGTCTTATAATAATTTAAAGTCTTACATTCAAATACTTTAAATTAGAAATATTCTTAGGACCAGAAATAAGACTTGTAATGAAGTTCTACACTAAAGTCTTACATTCATGCTTGTGCCTTACATTCACATTGAATCCTTATGATCAAGAAAATATTACAATCATAAACTTAAACATCAAATACTTAGGATAAAAATCTATATTTTATTATTAGAGTTAAAAATTACTCTCATAGAAAGTTTAATATTAATATAAATCCTTATGATGACCATTAAAGTCATATGACCAAGTAAAGTCTTATAATCATAAGTCTTACAGTATTGAAAACTCGCAACATTGGATACCTTTAAGTAAGTTTAAGATATTTTATCGTTTTTTTAAGATAATTTATTACCACAAAAGTATATCATGAAAATTATGCTACAACTTTAAGTTTTATCAAAATTATTGATGTTTAAATAGGAAAGGTCAAATTAATTAAAGCTATTATTCCTAGGAAGAGTAATGTTTCAAGGAATATGAAAGTTTCACCATCATGATACCCTATTTTGTATGTTTACTAAGGAATTTTCTTAAAGAAGGACAAGAGGATTAAAGTTCAAGAAGATGTATTTTAAAAAAGATATCTTGATTGAAAGATCTTGGAAACTTTTGTAATAATTTGTAGTTCCTTTCACTAAATTATTGAGGTCCCTCAGAAAATGAATTACATAGTTAAAATCATCAATCTAGATGAGTAGAGAATTAGTGGAGTGGACTAGGGGATACTTGTGACCTGAATCACTATAAATACTCTGTGTTATATTCTTATCTAGTCATATATTATTTCTATTTCCCATTTGATAAAAGAGTAAAAAAATAGTTAAAAGGTTGTTTTTATTTGGGGTTAAAGTTTCTTAGGAACCCAATTAACCCCCTTCCTCTTGAGTTACTGTGTAACTCCATATAATAAAACACTCATATCAATTGGAGATGAGAATTATACAATTCATCAAATAATAGGTCCTCATTTTATTATTAGTTATAAATATTTGTATCAAATCTACCTAGAAAGTTTCTCATTAGCTTCTTAATAATGGTAGAATCTTCCAGAATATCTATAAATCCCCTAATGTGACTAAAAAATCATTAAAACTAATAAAGTAATCATCCATTTTATCATCCTAATACATTCTAATGTCTTAAAATTTTTATCTCTCATTTTAAAATTTCTTCATACAAGTTCTTTATCATGTCTTGTATTTCCTTTTTTTCCTTAATCTTCATTACTCTAGTGTAAATTCTATCATACAATGATGATAGTATAATATTTATTGATTTTATATCAACTTAAAGGTTCCTTTTGTTTGTGGAATTCATGGATGGATTTCTCTAAAGGGTTGGAAAACCCACTATCACAGTATCACTCACCTCTAGGAACTGTGATAAAAGATATAGAAGCATTATATTCTTCCATCCATGAAAGTTATTCCAATCAAATATTAGAAAAACTTAGTTTTAAAAAACTTTTAGGCAACCCAAGAACAATATATATGTATATAACATCATTTTATATGAATATTGATTACATATCACAATATATCACACCCTAAAACCCATAGGTTTAGTGTCTTTAGATATTAGCTACATGTTCTTATTATTTTACAATAAGTCATAATCATTTCCCCTAAAATTGTCTATACATTCTACCCTCCTAGACATATCATGCATAATACTTATCTTTATTTCATATAAAATGGAAACATAAGAAAATAGTGATCTCATATGCTCAGTAAGGGTAAACATAGGATACATCAATTAAATATCATGAGTGAGAATGAGTCAATCATGTGGATATGAGAACAAAATCAAGTTACATGAATATAACCCAAGTAAATCATACCTATTAAAATATATTTCATAAATCATGATTTATTGTATATGGATTTTATCATAACATAAGTGAAGAATCATTGAATTGTAAAAAATGTGTTAATAATAATGATCCAGGAACATGGTAATGAGAGAAATACCTAGTTAAATAAATCATGGAATGGGAAACCTAAGTCCATAAAAAGGTCATCATGGAATCATAACACATATATCATGGAATCAATATGTGGTAATATAAGGAAATATCCATGATCTATGGTAAATAACATAGGAATGTGGTGAAATCATAAACATAGGTAATTTATAACATCATTCTCATATTAATAAGATCCACTCTTAACATTGTAAATATTTCAATAAGGTTATATGATTAATAACTTTAACATTTCAATAAGTTTTATGCCTAATACTATGAACATTTCAATAAGTTCCATACTTAACATTATAAACATTTCAATAAGTTTCATGCTTAACATTATTATTTCATAAGACATAAAGCTTTACCAAATTAATTGTAGGGATATAACATACCCACCTTTCAAATTATGATAAACCATATATACACTAAAACTTGAGAAAATAATCCATTATAGATTAATTAACCCATGAGAAAGAAATAGGATCCATAATTATTTATACAAAACATTAGCATAAATAATCAAGAGGAAGATAGTGGCTAGTATCATTAATCCATATTAGAAATGTTTCATAAAAATAAATCAATGATATTAACATATATGAAAAACATATTATAATATCATTTGAAAATTTCATTGAAAAATATGAAATGATATCCTTTAAATTTTTTCGAAATTTTTTTAAAATAAAATATTTGATAAAATAAGGAGGGTACTAATTACCTTTTTAAGAACTATAAAAACTTGTAAAAGAATATTTTTAAAGAATATTTATGAATATAGTGTGAAAAACGTTTCATGAGTATTTCATTGAAAATAATATTCTTCCCCCTTTTCTAAATAAAGTCAAGACATTGAAAATTGCCTATGTGGGAAAAAATATAAAATATTCCTTTCAAAAAAAATTAAATATATTTGAGAAAAATATAAAAAGGATTTAATAAATCATATAAGTATAGATAAGGACATCCAAAAAAATAAAAAATATGGACACAAAGGATAAATATTCCCAACCAAAAAAAGAAAAGAAAAGGTAAGATCCACTAATAAATATCCTTTTAGTTTAATTTTGAACCAAAGATGGGTAAAATAGTAGGAACACATGTATTCCCTATGAATAAATAGAGAATAATAAAATATATATGTTTTTTAGAGAGAAATCATGTACAGGTTTTCTAGATAGAAATTCAAATATAAACAATCTTGATTTCAAAATGAGATTATTAAAGAAACTTCTACCTTTACTCCTGAATTCCAAAAAAGTTTCATAACCTCATATATAATAATTATAACCATTTTAAAAAATTATGTTAGAACCTTATTCATGTATATTAACTTCTATAATAATCAAATATAATCTTTCATTACTCATGTATTATTTTGATATTGATTACTTTCATCATCAGATGTTAATAATTTTGATTGATTCTTACAAGTTTCATGATGATGAAATTGATCCTAATTATTGATATTGAGTCCATAATTTCCATATTAATAAAGTAGTGAAATAATTTTTTTCATTGTTTTATATTTTATCATATTAATTTTATGGTATTTATGTTTATCACCCAATAGAATGGAATCAATGATGAGCATTTATTAGGTAATTTATTAAGAATCATGATTTAATTTATAATGATCATTAATTTTCATTTCATCCTTAAAGAACCATATTCATGACATATATTTATCCTTAATATCATTTATTACCACTATTATTGTCATGATATATATTCATGGTGAAAATGGAGATTTTGGTAGGACATCATTCATCTAGGTGGTTATACCGACCCAAACAATAACATGTTATACAAATGAATGATTAAGAGTTTAAAGTTATATAATAGTAATATAATTTTAATAGAATCATTATTGTGTTCATATAAAATCATTAAAGTAGAAAATAATATTTATATAGAGTTAATAGTATAAAGTAATTGAAAAATATGGTGAAGAATAAGGTATTTTCTTTAATTAATTCTCTCCTTCACGATACGTTTTTCTTCAGAATAAAGGATATATGATTATTTCCTAAAATTATAGGCTGGTAAATAGTTTTTTACATTGAGTAACTCAAGAGGGGTTTAATTGAGTTCACAAAATATTTTTTTATAAACAATTTAAAATAAAATCTCATAAGTTAATAAAACACCTAGTTGATCAATAGAGTAGAAATATATAATTTAATTTTTGAAATACCTTCTTAAAGAGGGATCAATGTTCGGTTAAAATAATCTTTGAAATCACACTAAAATTTTAAAATAAATTAATTGATCAAAAAATTTATATAAAAAAAATATTAAGATTAACTATCATAGTAAAAGTTTGGATACTAATTATAATATAGATATAGTTTAAGAACTTCAAATATATAAAAAAACGTATAACACACGGTATGATTAAAACAAGGTATTTGGTATCAAGATTAAATTGAATCCCCTACACTTGGAAATCACCTACATACAAGTTTTTTATTAAATAATAAACTTGATCCACAACCTATATCAGATTTTACAGACAATTGTACACAAGGTTTTCTAGGAAAAAATCAATCTTCTATAGTTATATGTGGGGTAAAAACAATAAAACATCCCTCATGACCTATTTTATAATTTTTTTGGGAATATAAATGAAGAATATTGAGATAATGTGTCAATAACACTATAGTTTAAGCACAAGAGACAGTGTGTACGGTTAAACATAGTATTTGAACACACTGCTCAAAAATAAATCATGAAAGGAGAGAGAAAATTAGTAAAGATAAGAAAATGTGGTTCTTATTGATCTGAATATAATGTGATATTCAAATTCCCTAAAATATATCTTCATAATGACCTTTAATAGGCACCTCAAAATGTGTAGGAAAACCGAGTGTCGTAAAGGTCTATAAGGTCCTTTTGTTTTTGGTCTATCAACAGCCATATTTGATTCAGTGTATGAAGGTATGTGATCAATATGAATGTTTCACTGGTATTGGATCTATTCTATTCCACATAGATCCTACAATCCCACATGTCTACACACATACAGGAGGGAGTTCTATAGAATTTAGATAGCTGCAAGTCAAATTATCCATTGCGTCTTGCATCCTTATACTGATCACGAAATCAAGAATGTACGAATTTTTCTTAAATGAATACATGGGTTAGTTTAAGGATAATATTTATTAAATCCATATGTATATTGACATGATTAAATTATATAAACAAGTATTTGAAATATTTAATTTGAATAATATTCTGAAAAGAAATGATAGCAGTCTTGCGGTAGATCTATGAATGGTAGATCTATTTTGGAAGTGGATGAGGGAATGGTATCATAAGCCGATGATAGCACAATCCAGATGTAGATGTTTCTAAATGTAGATCTCTTTGGTGGTAGATCTATCAGTGGTAGATCTTAAGTGGTTTATATTTTAGTGATAGATCTTAAGCGTTAGATGTTCAGGGGTTCATATTCGGCAATAGATCTTTAAAAAATAGATCATCAGTGGTATATATTCAATGATATATCTTTAGCAGTAGATCAGTTAGTGGTAGATCTATAAATGGTAGATCTTTCAATGGTATATCTGTTAAAATAATGGTATATCTTCTTAAACTATTGGTATATCAACACTTTATCAAGTTTTTTCACAAAGTTATTCAAAAAATGTTTGACTATAATAAAACATTGAACTTGTTAGAAACATAATAATCATTATTTGTGATCATTAAAATAAGTATTTTCCAATAATATCCCCTTTTTTATGATCAAAAATCATTACATTTATAACCATGTATATGAAAACAAATAAAGAAATAAGTATAAAGGAATTTGAAGTAAGGTTATGCTTAACTTTTCAAAGTTTGAATATGATTAATTTCCATATTAAATTCCATTAAATAATAATCTCCCTTTAGGATTATTGAAAACATAATGAAATAAAAAAAATGAAAGTAAAGATAAAAAATAAGAATAAAATAGAATCTTTATTAAAAATTAAATTCAATGGTTTCATTCTAAAAAGTAATAAAAGGGGAAATATAATCCCTATTAAAGACTAATAAGAAATAGAACCACTCTCATATCTATGGGTAGAAAGAACCACTAGGTCTTTTCCTTTTCCAGTGACAGGAGGTATAGAAGTGGAAGATGAGGGTGTAAAAGTAGTTGGAGGAAGTTATTGGATCATAATAGGCCTAATATATTGAACAGTCTTGACTGGTGTCATTACAAAAGGATGAAACTGAGCAGGAAGTGGTGTTTAAGAAGGAGAATAAGTGAGAAAAGACGTGGGTATAGCTTCAGGTTCCACCATAAAAATCTTAAAGGCATACAAAAATAGTTTCATCAAGTTAAAAAATATGTAATGATGTTTCCTCCATGCTCCATTTTCATGAAGAAATATTTCTTTTACTCCATGGAAATCTTGAGAAATGGTTCCAAAACATTAACTTGATTCCATTTCACCTTTAATTCCCTAAACATGGGAGGAATCCTTAGATTCTTAGTATAAAACATAACATGGGAATTGATCTCATTCTTGGTATAAATAATGGGAAGGTGTTACTTTTTTTCTTTGATGATAGTCTCTCTATCACTCCTGGCTTCATTCATAAATTCCATAACCAGTTTATAGATATGATCAGCATGGGACTTTATCTACCAATGTTTCTCTTGGTGATAGGTAGAAAGAGTAACCATGATAGAATACATATCCTCTTTCATAATGGAACAGATCTCATCAATATGAATTGAAGAAACAGGAGGTGGAGCAATAAAAGTAAAAGCACCGGATATAGGTAAGGACTCTAACCTACTCATAATTTATTTTTGTCCTATATAAAATATTTTTCTCATTTCTTCTATGAAGAACATAACTTAAACCATCTAATTATCTAACCTTATGTTCTTAGTCTCTGATTATTTCATTTTTTGTATCATATTAAGCTGGATATAAGAAATCACTAACTCAAAAATACACCCAATATTAGCTTCACTCAACTTGGTTTCTTTAAGTGGTGTAAATATAAGAATATCACCTAAATATAATAATAGTCTTATTTAAAAATCTTCCAAAAAAATCTTAGTAAAAAAATAGAATTTAGAGGAGAATAATGTAGAGGATATGTAATCCTCTCTTAGATAGGTAGGGAAGCCTCTACATTTTGAGATCCAGCAGTAGGGAGTTCAAGGGGAAAGGATTAAAACAGGATATCCTCACCTATCTATTCTACCAAATATTCATTAGGATATTTTCCATCAATAGGGATGTAAAGTATACAATTCACAGGTGGACTTCCATGGTTATCACTTTCATCATCATCTTCTGATTCTGATTTAGAATAATCAATCCCTAAATGAGTAGCTCTTGGGGACTCCCCCACCCCAGTAGGTTTTCTCTCCTTATAATTATCATAACCAACATATTCATCCTGAATATTTGAATCTTGAACCTCATCATCATTTTTAATTTTAGTATTCACAACCTCAACACTATTTTCATCTTAACTTTTAGATGATACTTGCTAAAATTTCCCACTTCTTGAAGCATGCACTTCTAAAGTTATTTGATCATCTCTAAGAAAGGATACTTGTATAGTAGAAACATGCTGAATATAATCTTTAGGAGAGTGATGTGACTGCTCTCCCTCAATATCATCACCACTACCACTATATCCATTAACCATTGAAAACTTTGACAACTTCTCCTGGGCTCTAAGAAAATTATCTCTCAACCTGCTCTTCACATGGGACTTCATTATCCTTAGAATCTCACCTTCAGGTAAAAACTATTATTTAGAAGGAATATAAAGATATGGACTAGCAAGTCTATAGGAAATAATTGGTATTTTGAACACATCAGGTACACTTCCTTCCTCTAATGAAGTAATCGCTTCTTATTATACAACTTAAACTTATTTTCCTCAACTACCTCATTATATAAGTAAAAAAACTCTATCTGGATCTAAACTAGGATCAAAGATATGATTAGTTCTATGAAGGTGATGGATAGTATTGAAATTCCCAAAAATCTTATCAACATCATTCATCCATTTCTTCAACTAAGGGTTCCAATTTACTTTCATCCTCTTAAGTGAAAACTGTATTAAATATTAACCTCCACAACTTGCTACAGCTTCTTCACCTTTAGGTACTATACCTTTGGATTCCAATATAGCTAAAATAAACTTAGGATAAATCAATGAATTTTCTCTAGATGATGTCTTTATCATCTCCATAATGTGAACCATCAAATATATGCATAGATTTTTCTTATCTCCTCTTTTCATAATAAATAATAAAAATACATCTTGGTACCTCATGATGCTAAATTCCCCCTTCTTGATATAAATCTGTAATTTTCTAAACTTAAATAATAATATGCACTCTTCATCAAGATCTACAAAATTGGTTCTTCATACAACATTATTTCTGTCAATTCTGGAAGGGAATACTCATAAAAACAGTGACTATTATTGGTAATAGAACCTTAAAAATCATCATAAATACCTCTATGAGGTATATTGAGGCATCTGACCTATTTTTTAAAAGAAAATATTACTTCTTTTCTATTGATCATACTTCTAAGCATATCTTTATTCTCACCAAAACTATACTCTTCTAAATAATAAATATTGTGAACCAAACTATGATAGAATGGTTAATCATCCCTTGAAAACCATTTAATTCATCCTTGGTTCTAAATCACTTTTAGAACTAAATACTTTCTTGAAATCAACCATTTTGTATTTGTAAGCAACAACTCAAGTCAAGAGTTGTGGGTTCTTCTATTCGACAGCATCTTTCCAACTAGATACACCTTGAGATTTCTTCACAGTATGTGATCCTTTAGAATATGAAACTGAAGTGCGTTTAACTCACACCATTTCACTAGTTTGAAGGGAAAAGGGTGAACTCAAGGATGGTTTAAGGTTTAGAGAGAAAGGAAGATCAAAGGTTCAAAGGAGGTGTGAGTTAGAGGGTTCTCAAAATTTTATTTAATCCAATTTTATCAATTAGGGATTTTGAATTGGAAAATATAATAAAATATACATAAATAAATCTAATAAAAATTTAATTGTATAAAAATAGGATTAGTAGAAAAATCTAACGGTATATCTCCAATAGTGGATCAATAATAGTAGATCGTCGATGGTAGATCACCGATGGTAGATCACCAATGGTTAAACACAAATGGTAGATCATCAATGGTGGATCACTAATGGTCAATAACTAATGATGGATCACCAAAGGTATATCATGTATAGTGGATCTCCAATGATAGATCACCGATGGTAGATCCCCAAAAGTAGATCACCAATAGTAAATCACCAATAGTGGATCACCAATGGTTGATCACCTTTAAAAAGTAAAATTGGAAATAAATAATTAACCAAATTTTATCATTCCTAGTTCATGTCCAATATATCTTAGCCTCTCAAAATTTAAAGGGTTTGTAAATATATCATCAATCTGATGTTCTGTTCCAATGAATTCAAGATTTATATCAATATTTTAGAATGATCTTGAAAAAATTTATGTCTTATATCAATATGTTTTTTTTTCTGTAATCGGATACTGGATTCTTAGAGATATTTATCACACTTGTATTATCACAATTTATATGGAAATTTCTAAATTTATAACCATAGTCTAATAAATTTTGTTTTATCTATATATTTTGTGTACAGTAATTTCTTACATCTATATACACACTTCAGTGCTAGACAATGCAAAAAAATTATTCTGCTTACTGTACCATGAAACTAGTGACTTTTCCAAAAGGTGACATGTTCTTGATGATGTTTTTCTATCTAATTTACAACCACTAAAATATACATCAAAAAAACTCACTAACTCAAATTCTTATCCTCTACTTCTGAATAACTCACTAAATCGAATGCTTATCATCTAGGATAAAATAGTCAAAAAAAATTGTATACTTGAGGTATTTAAAAATTATTTTTATAGAAAGTAAATTTTAATCTTTATGATTTTCTTCAAATCAGAAACACAAAACATAATATCTAATCAACTAGTAGTTAAATATATCAAGATTCCAATCATAACTCTTTAATTGGTTTGATCAATTGATTTTTTAGTTTCATCAAGAACCAGTTAACATGTTGTACTCATTAGGGTATCACTAATTTGTGTGCTATACATACCAAAATTATTTAAAAGTTATTTGGTGTACTTAATTTGATTTAGAATAATTTCATCTTTTTGTTCAAAAATTAAAAACCCATGAAAGAATTTTAACTCACCAGTCAAACTCAATTCAAATTTACCTTGCATAATTTTTTGAAAATTAGTGCACAAATAATTTTTAGAAGATTTCAAACTTATATCATCAATATAAATTTTTATTATTAAAACATATTTTTAAATTCATTTTATAAATAATGTAGGGTCAGCTATTCTTTTAGTAAAACAAGCTCCAAAATCTTGGTATGATTGGCTTAGTTAGTTTCACTATCTAAGTTTCCAACTAGGTATATAAGGGATGATATCTATAAGTCTTAATGGTTCTAGGAAAATGACTAGATATTAAATTTTCCTCTATATGTTCAGGTTTAGGAAGTTCATCAGAACTAGAGTATTTTTTTCTTGTTTCACATAACGATTAGGAGGTTTAGTATTTATATTTAGATTAGATAGATAATCTTAATGGTTATCTAAAAAGGTGTTAGACTCATGTAGATTTGTTTCATCAAATTTGATATGTTCGGATTCTTCCATAATGTTTGTCCTTTTATTAAAAACCATATAAGACTTATTGGTTTTTGAATATCTATGTAAAATTCATTCATCTCTCTTAGAATAAAATTTTTCAAGGTTATCCTTTGTATGGAGAATAAATATTTTTCAACCAAAAACTCTAAAGTAATTAACCTTTGGTTTTATTCCATTTCATAATTCATATGTGGTATTTTAAAAGTATTTTTATAAGAACTCTTTTGATTATTTAGTAGGATATATTCATAGATTCTACCTAAAAAATAAATAAGTAGATCATACTCATTGAGTATGGTCTAGGAAATTTCTTGAATGGTTCTATTTATCCTCTTTACTACACCATTCTATTGTGGAATTCTATGAGAAAAAAAATTTGATTATAGCCATGTTATAAGAATAATGATTCAAAATCTTGATTTTAAAACTCAAGAGCATGATCACTTCTTAAGGTCTTAATTCTAATTCTACTAATATTTTCTACAAATTTTTCATTCTTATCAAAATAGGAATAATATTAAATTTTTTGATCTAGAAGGAATATCCAAGTATATAAAGAAAATTCATCTACTAGAATACAAACATACTGATTCTAAATTAAGATAAAAACTATAGAAGGTATTAAAAAATCCATTTGAACCAAATCTAGTGGTTGTGAAGTTTAAACATCTTTTTTTATTTAAAATAGAATTTTTTTCCCATTTTGACATGGGTTACAGACTTTATCATCTGGAAATTCTAGTTAAGGTATGTATTTAACTAACCCTTTCATAGTTATCTTTCTAAGATAGTGTACATTATAATGGCCTAGTATCCTATTCCAAAGCCAATAATATTTATGAAAACCACTTAAATAGAAAAGTTTTGAGAAAAAAAAAGTAATCTAAATTAAAATAATATACATTATCATTTCTCAAAGCAGTGAATTATAAATCATTTTTATAATGAAAAACTTTTCATGAATTGTTTTTAAATTTAATATGGAAACCATCATCACATAACTATGATATTATGAGTAGATTATAATTTAATACATCTACATATAAAACAATGGAAATTAAAATAGTATTTGAGTTAGTGATATGACCAAATCAAACAATTTTCCCTTTGGAAATTTAACTAAAATTGGAATCTCCACCATCAACATTGATAAGTTCTTGAAACTTTAATAGTCCACAATCTTGTTTCTGGGTTATCCACTATCTAGATACCATATTTCCATACTAGAGATTTTTAAGAATTTTTCATACTAAAAATATTTTAAACCAAAAATAACTTTGGTACCCAAATTTTCTTGGGCCCAGAGATGTTAGTAATAAGGTATTTTGAATCCATAATTGATTAATAGGTTTATTATAGGCATATATGAGACTTTTAGAAATAAAAACTTTTTTGGTACATAATATTAGGAAGTATTTAATAAATTAATAGAATTAGAACTATAAGTAAATTTATATTTATTTATCTTTCTCTATCCATGTTGATATCCAATTTGAGTAGTATATTTAGGAGTTATTTTCTTTACAATCATTTGGGTTAAAGAATCTCTCCCATTTGGGAATTTCTCCAATTCCTTTTTTAACTATTAATTGGATAATTTTAACTCAATATTTTCTTTTATCAATTGATCATTTTTATTCTTCTCTATATTAAGATCTATTTTAAAGTGGGAATAAAAGTCATGCTTCTTATTTAAATTTTTATATTTATCCTTAAGGTCATTTAATGTAATGTACATAATATTATATTATTCAAAAATTTATTCATTGGATATATTTTCCCCACAAATTTTATTATTAAAAGTACTAGAATTATAAATATGAGATGTAGGAAAAATACTAGATGTGACAAATTTGGTTTTCATAAAACACATATTGAACTTATCATTCTTATCTTCTATGATTGAGTTTGTATCACTTGAAATATATTCTAAATCACTCCAAAATTTCTTTCATATCTTTCTTAAATATTTTTTCTATGTACTCATACTTTTTCTTTTTCTTTATATTAGGATAGACTACTTTAACATGACCATTTATCTTGTATTCATATAAGATTATTTTATTTATAGTATCATAATTTTTCCATTATTTTCTCCAATTACCTATATTTTCATACTTACATTTAGTTTTTATTCTTGATGAATTTATTCCTTTTGTAAAATTTCTTGAATCGTCAGGTTAAGTGATACATTTCTTCATCACTATCATAAGATGACTCTCCATCACATGATATATCTTTTTAATATTCACTTTGTTTCTTTGAGTCAAGATATCTTAAAGGATAATAACTTCCTATTAGGCACATATTCCTCTTATGTATTAACCATGAGTTCCTCTTCATGAATCATGAAATTTCCAATTATCTCTTTAATAAGAAACTTATTTATATTTCATGACTCTTGAATTGACATTGAAGTTCCTCTATATCTGTTTGGTAAAAAATTCAATAGGTATATCACTTTATCTTTGTCTGAAATTGATTTCCCAAGAGAAATACATCATGTTCAAAATCTCATTGAACCTAAGATACATATCATAAATAGACTCACAATATTTCATCTTTAAGGTGTCATATTTAATATTATATGTATTCAAACTCATTTCTATGACATTTGAAGTTCCTTCATAAGAAACAGTTAAAGTATCCCAAATATCAAATGTAGAAGTATCAAGAATAAATTATATTAAGCTCTTCATATTTTAAAGCATAATATAAATCATTTATAGATTTACAGTTATTATTATAATATTCTTTAGTAGGATCACTCCATTTATATCTATCATTTTTGGTTGGTTCATATTTATCCTCAATGATAGTCCAAATTTCAAAACCCATACTTTCAATATGCATTTTCATTTTAATATTCAGTTGAGAATAATTGGTAACATTAAGATAATGAGGCATATTAGTGGAAGTCCCTATTTTCTATTATTATCCATAAATAATTAAATTTAAAATTGATATATATTTAAGATCTTTAAATAGAAACTATATCACAGTAAAAGAATAATTTGAAAAGTATATAATACCAAATTTTTGTTAGAGTGAGTAACTCAAGAGGGTGGTGAATTGAGTTCTAAAAAGAAATTATATTTAATAAATAAATAAATAAAATCCCCCAGTTTCAAAAAACCCAATTAATAAAATATATATATATATAATTTAATTTTTCAAAAAACTTCTCAAAGTGGGATCAATTCTCAGTTAAAATAATCTTTGAAATCAAACTAAATTTTGAAACTAAACTACTTCATAAAACACTCTATATAAAACTCATATTAAGATTAACTGTTAGAGTAAACGTTTTGATACTAATTATAAAATAGATGCAGTTTTAAAACCTTGAAATATAGAAAAGAAACTTATAATACATAATGTAATTAAAACAAGGGGTTTGGTCTCAAGTTAATACTTAATCCCCTACACTTGAAAATCACCTACTTCCAAATATTTTATTAAATAATAAACTTGATCTAAAATCTAGATCAGGTATTACAAACAATATCACACATGTTTTTCTAGGAAAAAATCTTCTTCCATAGATATACGTGGGATGAAAACAAACACATGTCACACATGACTTATTCCAAAGTTCTTGTGCTTATATAAATGAATAAATCTGAGAGAATGTGTCAAGAACACTTCAGTTTAAGCACCAAAGATAGTGTGTATAAATAAAAATATTATTTCAACACACTGCTTAAAAATTAAGTATGAAATAGGAGAGAAATATAGTAGAGATATGAAAAATCGATGTTGCTTGATCTGAAAAGAATCATATGTTCAAAGGTATTTGAATATACCTTTAGAATAATCTCAAACAGGTTCCTCAAAATGTGCAGAAAAATAGTGTCGTAAAGGTCAGGAAGGTCCTTCTGTTTTTGGTTTATCAATATCCAGAGTTGATTCAGCACATGAAGGTATGTGATATCTATTAATGTGTCATTGTTATTGGCTCTATTCTATTCTACATAGATACCACAATCCCACATGTCTACACTCATGCACGATGTAGTTCTATAGAATTTATAAATTTATAGGTCCAATTATTCGTTGGGTCCTTCATCCTTGTACTAAGCATGAAGTCATGAAGTTATTAATTTCTCTTCAATGCATATTTAGAGTGGTTTAAGGATAATTATTCTTAAATCCAAATATATCTTAACTACATTAAATTACATAAACTATCCATTGGAATATTTACTAGAATAAGAGTCTGTACACAAACAGTAGTAACCTAGAGATTGATCTCTAGATGGTAGATCTATTTTGGCGATAGATCATATCTGGTGGTAGATGAGTGAATAGTAGCATACGTTGGTGGTTGAAAAATAAATCAGTAGATGTGTTTAATGATATATCTCTTCAGTGGTAGTTATGTCAGTGGTAGATCTTCAGTGGTACATCTATTTGAGGTAGATCTTTATGGTAGATGTTCATCAGTAGATCTTTCAGCGATAGATTTTTCAGTGGTAGATCTGTTAGTGGTAGACTTTCTAAAATGACAGTAGATTTTCTTAAACTAATATTAGATCAAAACTTTACCAAGGTTTTTCACAAAGTTACTTAGAAAATGATTTACTTTCATAAAACATTGAACTTTTTATAAATATAATAATCATGATTTGTGATCATTAAAATAAATAGGTGACAATATTAATGTATAATAAGGATTTAAGAGATGGAATATGGGTATGTATTGAAGAAAAAACAAAATTTTTGAGTGGTTTGGGATGGGTAGAGTAGGGGTCCTTTTATAGGTGATTTTTTAGTAGAATTTCATCAAATTCACATTCTATAATATATAAGGTTATAATTTTAAAAATAAATTATACAAAAAGTGGAAAAATAATGTAGGTGAAATAAGTTTTGGTTAACCAATATCTCATTCAAAAATTTAGAGATATATTTTTATGTTATTTTTAGTTATTGACTCCTTAGTTTAATCCTTTTACCTCATTTTACCTTTATCAAGGTAGTTTAATTCTTACATTGAAAATTTATTCTTATGCCTAAAAATGAAATTGACCTTATTACCTAATTATGATTTAATTATTAAAAATATGGAATCCATTTAATCAACTTCAATTTCTAAATATGAGAAATTAAACTTTTAATTGAGAACATAATATATTTAGAAAAATACTATTTTTATATATTAGTAGCTTTTTAAACATTAAGTGTTCTTATTATTATTTCATATAAATTACTAATTATATAAGAGTTAACCTATTTGTTATAAATTGAAATATTAAATTAAATTCATCATTTAAAAGTGACTAATTTAATTTATTAAAATAAGAATTCACAATACTTAAGAAAACATTTCTTTAAAAAAATATTTTTAACATTTAATAATTTTAACCACATCCTATTTAAATTAATTATTCATATTATAACCATTTTACTTTATAAATCCATTGGTATGACAATATTTCTTTTAATTTTATAAATATGTCAAATATTTTCTTAAAAATGAATTAAAATATATTCTTATAATAAAATATTTTAATTAAATGTTATCTTTTTATTTTATTCTAGAATTATTTATTATTTGTGAATTATATTATTTTTAATTACACATCTTATCCATTAGATATATATATTAATCATATATCCAACATCTATATTTCTAAAATCCATATATCCAACAGCCATATTTCCAATGACTATATATATAATGATTATATTTTATTCCTATATATATCCTTACAGACATTACTAAAATCATTCATTCTATTCATTTACATATATCTTGACATGCCAATTATATTTCTAATTATTTTAATGATTTCTATAGTTTAAATTAGGGTGATAGTCTTCATATCTAACTATGAGGATAATGATTTTATATTTGTAAAAACAATTCTTGTGGTTTTATTCCTCTTATAATTTTCTTAATGATTTTTCATATTATATTATCATAAAGTGTTAATATTTTTCGTTCATAATAATATTTTCTCTCAATAAAATTTCTTGTGGTTTATTTTGTTTATTGTTTCATATGTGAAAGGATTTCCAACATAGTATTTATTTAAAAAATATATATATAGTAGAAACATGGGGTGTTACATTATACCCCCTTAAAATAATTTTTCCCTCAAAATTCCATTACTCTGATAAAAAAAATGAAGGTACTTTTTCCACATTACATATCCAGGTACTATTAAACTCTCTTGTAGATGATTCTATAGTTTTTTCAATAATTTTTATGTGAACCCTAATATTGATGGATGTGTGAGCATTAGTGATTATAATCCTCACTTTCATGCATAGTTTTCTAATGTGGGTGTGTGGGTGTTAGTGACTATGATCATAAGTTTTATACAAATATTTATATAGAAACTGTTGATCTATAGAAATCACTTATCTATGAATTATTTTTATTTTTTGAGATTTTTTGAATAAATTTTTGAAGTATTTGAGAAGGCCTCAAGTTAAGTTGAATAGGTTCTGACTGATTTTGGGTGTAGTCTAAAATATATAGAGTGGAGATGAAATTCTCAAGGGTGTTTTTGTAAAGATGATTGAAGATCTGGATAAACATCATTTATATCTATGTAATGATCATTTATATATATTTAAGTATGATTATAGTTGTATAAGAATTATTTTAAAGTGTTTAATAATGATTTTTATGTAATCATGGTGTTGTTACTTTGTAAGGATTATCATAAGGATGATCAAATCTTTGTAAGGATCATTTCCTTTGAGTAATAAAAATCATCATGTTAAGATTGCCGTAATAAGAAGTTCACACTATAATTTCACCATAAGAGTATGTTCAGTAAACAAGAATATAATATGAAATTTTATATTTCTTTGGAAGTAAAAGGTTGATCATGGAAGGATAAAATTTGGTTCCCAGAAGGATAAGTGTAGAATGGAAGGATAAATATGAGGTCTAGAATGATTACCAAGAGATATTGCAAGGATAAATTTAGTCTTATAAGGATAAATATAATCTCATAAAGATTAAATGTGATGATTCTATAATGATATTTATCGAATCAATATCATTATTATTGTAAATTCATCATGATTCTTATTGAGATCAAAGCATGTATACATTGAAATAAAGATAGTTTGATCAAGGGAAGAAAATAAGTAGGATTATCGCGTGAGTTATTAACCGATATGAGATTCCTCACATATGGAGATCCATAGAAAAAGTGATTGAAATAATGAAATCAATGTAAGGGGATACCGATGTAACGATATATGATGTATACATGGAGTTTTTGTAATGTATGAAGTTATGGAGAACATGGGGACACAACATGAGGCTCTATGATTGCAACATGTTAATTGCATATCAAAATAAGTTTCAATTATTTAAATTAATGATAGATGAGAATAAAGTACCAGGAAAGTTTTAATATCACATGGAAGTTGTGAAATTAGGGCTACAAGCTATGACTTCAGGCGAATTGATGTACCAAGAATTGTATAGAAAATTTTCACATGTTTTTTGTAAATATATGATAATGAAAAAGAAAAAGAAAAATAATAGATTTTTGAGAATTTTTGTATCAGTGTGTTAAAATATTTTGAGTGTTGAGATTAGTCATAAAATACTATTATGTGAAGAAGAATAATAATATCTTGTGTTTTTGAGTCCTTTGAAGCTCATGATAAGTCTTTCCAATCTATATTTGGAAAAAATTTGTTTCTTTTCAATAATCAAGTTTTATACTCCACTAATTGGTTATAGTATCTTGTAGTTAGTATAAGGTTATAACATTTCTTATAGATATCTAGATAATGATAGAATTTATATGTGTGACTGGGAAAAAAACCATCATATAATAGAGACATGGTCATCCTTAGGGAGGAGAATCTTGTTAACAAATGTGTTGTGTTCAAAATTTCTATTTTTCATTATTTTTTTGATGAGATTACTACTGAATAAATATAAGGTAATATACGTTATTTAAAAATAATAAAATAATTATACCCCCCCCCCCCCCCCCGCAATTATTTCTATCACCTATTACATACTTTTCAATCACTATTAGAGCCAGGATCACCCTTACAGATCTCTTATTGATCAGCCATGGAAGGAGTGGATAATGCCTTATCTTTTATCCCTGGGATGGTATGTTCTTTTGTATACTCTTTAATTTTTTTACTTCTAAATGGTATTTATGTGTGGTCTCCAACTGATAAGAAGAATGTTGGAAATTATGGAAAATCTAGGAATTATCTACTCTCATCGCTGTCTAAGAAAGAATTAACTAAGGTTATGGGATGTAAAACCACTAATGAAATATAGAAAAATCATCATAGTATCTATTAAGATAAAAAAAGTTAAAGGAAGAAAAACTATAAATTTTTAAATAGAAATTTAAAGATATAATAATGTAGGAGGATGGTTTTATTGATGAGTCTTTCACTAGAGACAATATTATTGTAATTTGAAACAAAATTTGTGTAGAAAAACTTGATGATTCTACTTTGTTCAAGAAGTTCACAAGAATACTACTTGAAAATTTTGATTCCAAAGTCCCAATATTGGAAGGTGAATATCTTGATGAATTCACTATTGATAAAATGAATAACACTCTTATTAATTATGAAATGAGAAGAGTAGATGCTCTTAATAGAAAAATAAAGAAATATGAGAAAAATTTCCTTTAAAAATCTAAAATATTTAAAGATTCAAGGTGAAAAAATCAATCCATATGGATAAGTAAATATGGAAGATTATGTAAAAACATTCTCTTCTGTTTATAGATTTCACCAGAGAAAGATGAGGTAAATAAAAAGGGAAATTTTATATTAAATTATTTAAATATATAAAATTTTTCCATTTCTATACCAATTATCCCAAAAAGATCAAAAATAAAAATAAAGATGAGGAAACTAATAATGTTTCAACTTAAAATGGAAGATCATGACATATAAGTAAATAATAATTGAATATAAGAAGAAAATAACTATAAAGTTTTTTAGAATGAGCTTCTTGTCTGTTGAAGAAGGGATTTTCTAAAAGTGATGACTATAATAATGATAAGTAGAACCATATGGAATCCTATCATATGGTTATCATGGATCAAGAAATAGATAAGAGTGATTGTACATATAACGATTCACATCTCAACAATAAGTGTGCTGATGATGAAGGTGAATCTACCAAAGAATATACCATGAGTATGGATATTAAGATGTGCCTAAAAGTAATTTTAATATTGATAAATGATATTTTACATCTTGAGAATAATTTTGAATATCCAAAATAGGTTCAAACTAAGAAAGAAAATCCTTTTGAATAAATAAAAAAATAAAACATGAAAATGTAGAAAAGAATAAGATCATTGATGGTATGAACTCTATAATAATCCTTGGGGATAAGGAGGTTGATATATTGAAGTATAAATTTATTGAGCAAGAAAAGGTGAAAAAGAAACACAATTTTAGCTTTATAAAGGATATTAAAGGAAGATTTTAATGCTCTGATCAATTGAAATATATCAATTATTATGTTATAGTTGGTGAACATTAAATTAAAATTACAACTAGTAACCCATCTTAGAAGGAAGTCATGATCTCTCAAAATTTTAGGGAAAACATACATTTTTTACATATAAAACTAGAATAAAAGTAAAAATATTATCACTTGTGTGAATACAAAAATTATAATAAAATTTTCATCCTAGACTCAGATATATATAGAAGGATCACACATGAAGATTTAGTGAAAACTACTCAACACATGCCTAAAAAGAGTAGAGATAGAATTCTATACTCACATGAAATTTCTTCCAAAGAATAAAGTTTTAGGGATATTGTTAGTTTTTTAGTGTTGATATCCATAAATCATATGATTTATAGTATAACATGTCTCTTACTCATCTATGTAGATAACATACATCAAGGTGGAGACATTAATGGTAACAAGTATATGATAGTTTTATGTATCAATAGTCAAAAAGAAACATGACAATGAAAAATAGATTTGAGTTCCTATAAGAAAATTTTGGAAGATTTTTTGAGGATTGATATATATCCAATGATTTTATTACTTTAACACTCTCATAATCATCTTCATAATGAGTGGAAGATTCAAAATCAAAATTGGAAAGCTCATATTGTATAATTTTCTTTTAAATCTTGAAAATTGAGAATCTAAGGATTATAGATATTGGTTTGTCATCTCATATTATTAGAGATATAAAAAAATTGAATAAATTATAGAAATATTAGGGTGGATATATTTATTTTTGAACTGATATATCTCATAAAATTAACAGTGTTGGTATTGGAAAACTTGTTAAGAAAGAAATTGATCCCACTAATGTGTTATTTTTTGATGGGTTAAATCACAACTTATAGTGTCTAACATAACTATGTGATGATTTTAATGAAGTTATTTTTAGTAGAAATGTATTCCTTATAAATATAATAAAATATGGAGTTCTTATCTCTAAGGTAATAAGAAATCAAGTCAACTTGTTTCAAATGGGGGAGATAAAATCAAATTTTTATCAGAGATTGTAATTTGAAAAACTTTTTTGGAACAAAATATTAATTCATCTTGAAAAAAATAAAGTGAGGTATATGATCAAACACTTATTTGAGAAAATAATTCCAATCATGAATTAATATACTAATAGAAACTATAATACATGAAATAAAGGGAAAATATTGAGTAAAACCCACAAATTATTTGATATTCAAACAGAGAAATCATTAGAGTTGGTATTTACTAATGTGTGTGACATGATGACAAAGAAGACGCCAAGTGAATATAATTATTTCATCACATTTATTGGTTATTTCATCAGAATTACATGTATAATATCCATGTTTTAAAAGTATCAAGCTATGGATAGATTTAAATGTTTCAAGAGGTTGGATAAAAAACAAACAGGTTTTTCTTTGAAAAGGTTGAGATAAAACAATGGTAAAAAATATTCTAATAGATAGTTCTTAGTGTATTTAACAAAATGACATTAAAAATGAGTTTAGTGATCTATAAACCCCACAATAAAATTTTGTTTTTGAATGGAAAAAAAATAATCCTTGTTGATATGGCTATAACTATACTTACCAAGAATGGTACTTCAAGTTTGTTCAAGTTATAGGACATTACTATAGCTAGTATTATTTAAACTAGATTATTTTTAAAGAGTAACTATGAAATTTATCCCTATTGAAATATGGTTCAGGAAGAATCCAAGTGTAAAACACTTTATATAGTTTGGTAGTTCATGATTAATAAAAAAAATGAATAAATAGAATCATGTTTGATGAGAAAGTAGATAAAATATTTCTTTTTTATATACAAAATGGATATTCCTACGTATGTTACAACAAAAATTCGTAGGATTTTATTAACTATCGTCATGTTATAGTTTCGTAAAATAAAGGAGTTGTTAAAAATATATTTATAATAGATCGCGAGGATGATGTTTTTTATACTAGATCAGATAAAAAACTAATAAACTACACAACCATAGGAATATGATATAAATTATGCATATACAAATGATCAAGGAGTCATAAAAAATTTCATAGGTGTAGGTTCAATACAAAGGAAACATGTGGATACTGCAAATATAATTATTGATCAAAATATGGGTGTTCATACCTAGAGAACAGTAATGGCGACTTGTCAAACCATCCTTCATTCTAAGTTGAAACCCAAAAATTTTAAAGAATCTATTTAACACAAGGAGTGGATCTAATCATTGAATAAAGATTCGGATAAAATAAAAAATAAAAAATGGGAACTTGATCCAAGGCCTAGAGAGAAAAATATTATTGGAACAAAATGGGTTTCAAAAAAAACATAAATAAGAAAGGTGATATTGTAATAAACAATGATAAAATTTTATACAAGGGGTATTCTAAAATTGAGACTATAGATTTTTATTATAAATTTTACCAAGTATCCAATTTTTAAATAATTAGTTTCTTTCTAGAAATTAATACACAAATAAACATCAAAAAAAATCATATAGATATAAAGTCATCATTTCTTAATGGTGAACTCAATTAAGAAGTTTATATAGAATAACCTGAGGGGTTTCAGTTTGATGATGATGTACGTAAAGTTTTTAAAATTAAAAATTCTTTATATGGACTGAAACAAGCTCCAAGGGATTGGTATTTCATGTTATATGGGTACTTTAGAAGCATGGAGGTCAATAAGGGATGGGATGAAATAAATGTATACATTAAGAAGACCAACACCATATCATCATTATAAATATTGATGACATAATATTTTCTAGTGATATGAAGAAAGTTTGTGAATATTTATCCATATAAATTAGGAATATGTTTAAAATATATCTACATAGAGAAATTAAATTCTTCTTGGGATTTCAAATAACCTAAGTTTTTCATGTTTTTATTTCATCAGAAAATTATGCTAAATATCTATTGAAAAAGTTTATAATGGTGAAATAAATAGGAATTTAAACTCCTATATAGTTGGGAACAAAGATGAGAAAATATAATGAAATTAAATTAGTAAATTAAACACAATTCAAAAAACTGATTGGAAGTTTGTTTAACCAACTATTTAGGGATAGATATAGTTTATTCTATCACACTTTGTGCTAGGTTTTAGTATAATTCCAAGGAATATAATCTCTCCATGGATAAGATAGTTATCATATATATTTCAAATACTTATAATTATGGTTTTATATATTAAAATAAAGAAAAATTAAATATTAATGGGTTTTCAGAAGCTACTTGGGTAGGATTTTTAGATTATAGAAAATCCACTTAAGGTGGAGTATTATTTATTGGTGAAAAATGTATTATATGGAACTCAAAGAAATAAACATCGATAATATTGAGTAAAATTGAGGCAGAATATATGGATGAACCATAGAAATCTACTCAAATGATATGGATGAAGACTTAGCTTAAGGATATGGATGCCCAAACTGGATTCCCACTGATTATCGACAATGATAATCAAAGTGATATTAATATATCTAAAAATACAATCATTATTATAGGTCAAAACACAATGACATTAAATATCATTTTCTAAAGGATATGTTTTTAATGGGGACATTGAATCTTAAATGTAATACATCTAAGGAATAAGTTTCTAATATATTAAAAATCCTCACACAATTGAGTTATTTGAGAAGTTAAGACTACAAATAGGAGCACATACCATATCCAAAATTGAGGTATACAAATTCTTGAGTTTCCTCCTCTATCTTATCATGTATAATTTTTTAGGATATGTTTTATACAGGGGAGAAATTTATTCCTCCTATTTTTGAATTTTTTTAATATCTGTATTAAGTGATGTGGGATAAAAATCTATCAAAACTATTTCAAATTTATCTCTTTAGTTAAGCTAATTGAATTAATGTTTTTTAGATGAGTTGTTTTAAGGATTTACTGAATGAAAGTTATTTTTTATTGATTTAAAGAAGGTACATATCACCAAACCTTCTAGGAGGGTAAAAGTGGTGAAGACCCAGGGAATCCCCTTGCACTATACTCTTGCACTCAATGGGAAGAGAGTCTAAACTAGCATAAATCATGAGAACCTCATCTTTCCTACCTATACAAGCCAAAGAATCCTCCACGAAGTTAGCCTCCCTCCAAATTTGGTGGACCATATTCCCTTGATTTGTCTCTCTCTTACATCTGCGAATAAGATAAGTAAACTCCCAAGGTATCACATGACGTCCCTATAAATCCCCCACAAGGACTTCAGAGTCGGATTCGATATCAGCCACCTGAAAGCCCTGCCTCCTGCAAACCATCAGGCTGGATAGAAGGGCCCGCACTTCCGCACCCAATGAGTTGTCGGGGCCATAAAAAGCATTGAAGGCAAGTTGGATCATTCCCCTAGAGTCCCAGAGAACCCCACCGCCCCTCATGGCCCCCTCCATGAAAGAAATGTCCATGTTAAACTTCAGCCCACTGCTGGGAGGCTGCCATATAACCCAATGGCCGCTCACCCTATTCGGTTTGTAGGGCATATTGATGAGGTTATAGATAGTAACTGAAGCTCCCCCCCCCACTTCACTAACAAATCCATCTCGGTGATGAGTGATATTAATCGCATCTATATGAATAACATTGAGTGACTGGATCCTAGAAAAACATTATTACGAGCCTCCCAAATAGTCCAACATATGGACATGAAAATGATGGTCTGAGCGGTACACTCCATGACCCTTTTTTAAGTACATAATTGATTTTTGATTTAATCACTCTTGTTTTATACACAAATTTATCTCAAATAGAATTGAAGTTTAATTTTTCATAACTCTTTTATTTTATAAATTTGAGTGGATCCATGATAGTTTTTCTCTTTAGTTTTATTTCCAATAGGGAAGATAGGTATGAGTAGTGCTGACAAAAAATCCAAAGGGGGGTATTTTTGAACTCTCTTGAGAATGATATTGTATTTTTTATCAATACTTGTTATGTGATCCTTCCTATCTATGGGAATGAAAGAATTGGCGATCACGATCATTAGTTTCATGCAAAGTATTATATGGTGGGTATGTGAGTCTTGGTGACTATGATCATCGGTTTCATGAAAATATTTCTATACCTACCTTCAATATCAAGAAATCTATTCTCTATAAATGATTTGTATTTATTGAGATGTTTTGAAGAATATTTTTAAGTATATAAGAATGAATTTAGTTGATTTAAATAGGTTATTATTGAGTTTGGTGTAGTTTTGAATATATAGACTTTAGATAAAATTCTCAAAGGTTCTACATAAAGATGACCGAAGCTCTGCATAAACCTTATTTCTGCTTGTGTAAGGACTATATAGATATTTTTAAGGATTTTTAGAGTTGTATAAGATTCATATTAATATTTGAAAGAATGATTTTCTTATAATAATGGTGTTCCTACTTTACAATGATCACCGTAAGGATGATTAAATATTCCTAAGTATAATTTACTTTTAATTTTTAGTATGAGCCTATGAAGATCATTAGAAGAAGAATTTCACACTATAATTTTACTAGAATAGTAAGTTCAGTATATTGAAATTTTATATAAAAATTGATAGTTCTAAAAAAGTAAAATTTTGATCATGTAAGGAAACAATTTGGTTCCTAGAATGATAAGTGTAGTATAGAAGGATAAATATGATATTTGAAAGGATTTGAAAGGGAGATCAAAAGGATAAAGTTGAACATGGATGGATAAATAAAATATTAGAAAGAATAAAGGTTATGATATTTTGATAATAATTATCAAATCAATATCACATTTATTAGAAATTCGTCATGATTTTTTTTGAGCTAGAAGTATACATGCTTCATAAGAAATACATTCTAAACAAAGAAAGAGTATGAGTATGAGAATCACGTGAGTTGTCGATCGATGTAACAATAATCAAATATGGGTATCCATGTATGAAGTGATCGAAAATAGGAGAACAATGTGAGGGGATATTGATGTATGGATATCTCAGGAATATATGGAGATTTTGTGATGGAGGAAGTTATATAGAACTTGGGGCCACAACATGAGGCTTCATGACTGCAATAGTTTTTTCATAATCTTATACAGTTTCAATTATCTAACTGAATGATAAATGAAAATAAGTCACCATGATATTTTTTTATATAATATAGAATTTATGATATCATTTCTATAGGTTGAGGCTTCGTTATAATTAAAGTGTCGATAATTATAGAGATTATGTTCATGTAATGTTTTTGAATATATGAGAATGAACAGAGAAGAAAAAAATGAGAGATGTTATAGAATTATTTTATCAGTGTGTGAAAATATTCTAAGTTTTGAGAATAGTCATAGAAGACTATTGTGAGAATAATAATAATAATATCCTGTGTTATTGAGTCCTTTGAAGCTTGTGAACTCTATTTTTGATATTTCTTCAGATATCTATTGTTGTTTATTTTCAATAATCAAGGGTTTATAATTCAATGGATGGTTCTAGTATCTTTTAGTAGATTTAATTTCAAACCAATTATTATAGTTATATTAATAATAAGATAATAGTTTTATGTTGATTAGATAAAAACCATTATACACTGAGGATATAGTCATCCTTAGGGAGGTAAACCTTGTTAAAATACATGTTGTGCTCCAAATTTTTATTCTATATTATTTTTATTAATGATATTATTACTGAATAAAAATAAGGTAATTTATGTTATTGAAAAATAATAACATATCTGATTCCCCCCACCCCTAAGTATTTTTAATCACTTGTTCAATCCTTTTCAGGTTCCCAGGTAGCATCCTAAAACTTATGATTCTGCTATATAACATCGACTATTATGTGATTCAAGCATCACTTACATTAATATTCCATCATTTTAGATAAATATTAAATAAATCTCACAATAATACATGATCAAGAAATTTAAAGGTTTAGTTTCTTTAGATACTATACAAATAATCTAATTTTTCAGGAAATGTCTATAATATATCCCACAAGTTTCTTCTTATATAGTGCCCTTCTTATACATATACTACTTAAAACCTTTCTTCATAACCTAATAAAATGGAAACATAAGAAATAGTTAGCTCAAATTCTCAGTAAGGGTAAACATGGGATATATCAATCGATAAAAAAAATTTATCGTAAGATAAGTATAATGGTATGAGAACATTATCATAACTTATGAAAACATACCCAAAAATTTATAGACCATAAATCATGATTTATGGAATAAGGCCTTATCATAACAAAAGAAATGAGTCATAAGAGTGTGGAGTCATTGATAATCAATCATGATCCATGAGATAATTTCATAATAATAATACATGAGTTTTTGGAATACACATAGACATGTAAAATCATTTCCTAATTCAAGTCTCACTACCAATACTATCATAGTAGAAAAATTCCCATATTGGCTTGGGTTTACTCCCCATTCCCATAAACATAGAAGATAGAGTCCCATAGTGGATTGGGTTCATTGTCCATTCATATTATATCATGAGATATGATGATTTACCCAAATCATTAGAGGGAAATATAATTCCAATCTCACACATCACATAATTAAAATCATACATATTTTTTCCATATGATCATAAAACATTCAACAGTTTATCATATCTTAATTAACCCATGGGAATGAAATATGTTTCATAAAAATTTTATTAAAAAATAATCATCATAAAACATAGAGGGAAATAAATTCTATGATATAATTAAATCATATCACCAGTAAAGAATAATAATACTTAGAGGATGTTGACATATATAAAGACTATTTTTATAAAAGTGTTAGAAATATTCTTTGAAAAACAAGAGAAATCATCCTTTTCTTTTAGTAAAATTTATAAACTAAAAAATCCCAAAATAATGGTAATAAGGTTTTCTTTGAAAAAAATATGGAAACTTATAAAAAACTTTATGAAAAATAATTTAAAATCTGTGGTAATATTCATTCTTTTTGTAAAAGTTAAAAAATGATTATTTTTACATTTTTACAAAAAACCAAATTAATCTTGTATTGAAAACATTGTAAATATTCCTTTCTAAATAATTCTATAAAAGTAATATATTGGAAAATTAATTTACATAATCATAATATAATAGAAAATAATATTATTCAAACCTTTTAAATAATATTAATATAAATGAAAAATATTCCTGGCCAAAAATAAGAAATAAGGTCATTTTTTAAACATTTTTTGGTCTTTTTGAGAAACAAAGAAAGCAAAATGATAGGAAAGAATGAAAACACCATAAATAACTAGATTAGAAGTAATTTTATGAGTTTTATGAGATAAATATTATAAAATTCCTCAAACATAATTTTAAACATGAACATTCCCAATTAAACATTGATAGTGCAACGTAAACTCTTACTTAAAGTCCTGACTTGCCCGTACGCACTCTAAGATCACGTAAAATAAATTTAATTATACACATAAAATATAATTATAATAATACTTATATTAATATATATAATTTCCTTGTAATTTTTAATTACCCATTTATTAATAATTATTCATTAAAATCAATATTCAGGTGTCAATTATTTTGTTTTATACGTATGTTTCGGTTCGGCAATTCTGGTCCTTGAACCTTGGTCATGGTTTTATCATATATATAATATTATTAATTTAATTAATATTATATTTATTCATTATATATAGTTTTATAACTATCCATAAAAGTGGGGATGAAAAATGAATTACATCACTTTGTGGAGGCGGTACTCTGCACTTACACACAGGTGGTGTTTTTATTTTTTTTCAATGGTTTGAAATAAATAAAGTTATATAATAAATTATCTTTATAGAATAATTATTATATAATAAATATAAAATATATTCATTAAATCCATCTATATAACCAGACATGTGATGTGATGATGAAAAATTAAATGCATCGCTTCATGGAGGCGGTAGTCCGCACGCACACATGAGTGGCGCTTTCATTTTACATTGGATGGATGAGAAGAATATAATGATTATGAATTAAAAATAATAAAATTATATTATATTAAGTATATATATTTCATCATATTATGATATATTAAAGATATTTTAACATGTTTTATGAATAAATAAACTTGAAATAATTTAGTTAAGATAATTACCTCTTCTGTGGGTATCCTCCTTTGGTTTACACCTTAAGACTTATTATGATAGTATTTTTTTGATAACATAACCTATAGGATGTGGGAAGTATATTTGGGAAGTGATTTGGGTATATATATTTCGATATAAGGTTTTCAAAGTGTGTGTATAAGTGAGGAGAGAAGGTTCTATTTTGTAAGTGAGGGGAGTGACACCCATGTAAAATCCCTTACCTTTAAAATAATATAAATTCACTTTCACAAGAAATTGGCATAAAATAATTAAAATTTAAAAGATAAGGTGATGGGTGTTCTAAATACACTTTAAAATTAGATAAATATATGTCTTTTAGGATATTATAATCTTTATCCCTTAGTTTAACCCCTTTTATCCCATTTTAACCTTTTCCATGATAACTTAAATCTTTACCATGGTAACAAAATTAAATTCCCAAAAATTATATTTTCCTTTAAATTATAATTATATATATGGGAAACATTTTATTAGATTAAATTTCTAAATGTGGTAGAAATTAATTATAGTATCCACATATAAAACGCGTAAATACCATTTTTAGAAAAAATATATCTTTAAGCATAAAAGTGATTTTATCCCCATTAGATGAATGTTAATTTATTTTATTGAAAATATTATCTAAACATTTCATTAAAATCATGTATTAAAATTTATTAATTTAATTTATTAAGATAAAATACATTGTGCACATAAAAAACAGTTTTATGAAAAATATATCTTTTTTCATTCAAATAATTCTATCTTCATTTCTAACCAATATATAATAAATATATGAATTATAATTAATTTTTATAAATGTATAAATAATAATTTTCCATAAGTTTAATACTCTAAATAAGAGTAATTTACTATTAAATAAAAAATATATCATACAATGATGTTTGAAAAAAATTAACCAAGAATTATTAGACCAGTATTCATTATCATGAATTGACCATTTGCTTAATTAATTTAATTTATTTTATTAATTATTAATTAAATTTTATCAAAAAAAAAGTTATTGATATAATTCCTAAAATTTATTTAATTTAACAAAAATTCATATTTCAACAAAACAGTTCAAAATATTTTCTCAAGAATTAATGGTATTTCCTTAAGGGAATTTAAACATTTTTATAAATTAATTTATATTATCAATTTCATTTAACTACTTAAAATTTTATTTTTTATTATATTTTAATAAATAATTGTTTACTTGATTTTCATTTTATGTGTATTGTATGCTATTGTGCACATTAAATTTATTAAATAGAATATATTCTTGAATCTTAGGTTGTTAAATTATACCACTTTAAAAGAATTTTTTTCCTCAAAGATTTGTTACTAAAATGGAAACAAATGGGGATACTTATACCTCATTAAATCCTTGGGTTCCCATGTAGCTTCCTCAAATTTTTTATTTCTCAACAAAACATTAACTATGTGAGTGATCTTTTTTGTAGCACTTTATCTCTTCAATCTATAATTTCCATCGATTATTTATTCAAAAGATCATGATCCAAATATAAAGACCATGAGTCTAGTACATGTGAAGGATTAGGTATTTACTTCCTCAAAATATATATATGTGAAACACATCATGCACATGGGATAGGTTTACTGGAAGTTACAAATGGTAAGTTATCATCCTAATATGATCAATAATCTCATAGGTTTCGATGTATCTAGGGAATAGCTTCCCCTTATTTACAAATATTATAATTTTATTCCAATGATATATTCATATGAACACATTTTCACCAACTTCAAACTCTATATCTCTTCATTTATTATTAACATAAATTTTCTATTGACTCTGAGATAATCTAATGTGTTATTAAATGGCTCCAACCTTCTATACCATTTCCTTAGCTAACTCAAGTCCTAACAGATTTTGTTCTCCAACTTTATCCCAACATATTGGAGTTATGAACTTATTTACATATATATTCATAAGGATCCATAAAAATTCTCAAGTGAAAGCTATTGATATAATAAAATTTTACTAGACTAATATGTTGATCCCAACCACCATTGACAAAAATAGATAAATCTATTAGAATATCTTATAGGGTTTGAATGGTCCTATCAGAATAACCATTTATCTAAGGATTATATAGAGTGATAAATCATAGCTTCAAATTTAATTCTTTTTGAATACTTCTCCAAACCTTCGGGTTAAACATTGGATCTGGATCTGATACAATTGAGATTGATACTCTATGAAACATTGCCACTTCCTTACTGTATATCATAGAAAGTTTATCAAGAAAGAAATATTCCCTAATATAAATGAAATGTGTTGATTTCATAAGGCATTCTCCTATAACCTAAATGAAATTATTACCTTTTAATGTTTTTGGGAGTCCCTTTATAAAATACATGGTGATGTATTCCCATTTTCATATAGGTATAGGTAATGGTTGAATCATCCCTTTAGACTTATGATGTTTTGAATTAACTTTATGATATACCAAACATCAAGATACATAATCCACAATATCCCTCTTTATAATTTTTCACCAAAAAATTCCATTTGAGATCAATATAGATCTTTGTAGTTCCATGATAGATGGAGAATTATGAGATATGTACTTTATCCAATAGCTCCTTCTTCAATACAAGTATTGAAGGGACGCGTATTTAGTTCTAGAATATTATTATCTCACCATGTTCAAGGTTGAAATTCAGACCATTACTTACCTTATTGTACAGCTTTAAATCCTCATTCAACACCTATTTAATCTCAACATGGATGGATGGTTGAAAATTATTTTGAGAAAGATATTATTTTTACCTTTTACTTATTTAATCACAACCAGGGAAAAACTTCCATGGTCTTTCCAACTCAAATATTTAGCTAACTTTTTTTCCTTCACAGGTTGGTAATGTATTGAATAGTCATAATTTGTAATCAACTCCAACTATATCCTTTGGTACATATTTAATTTTTTATATGTGAATATACACTTCAATATTTTATTGAAAATATATATATCACACCTTTCACTATAGAGATAATACCTCCATATTTTCAAAGAAAAAATTACTTCTAACAGCTCTAAATCATGAATCTGGTAGTTTTTCTCATGAACGTTAAATTTTAATAAGGAATACACTACTACCAAGTCATTTTTCAGGAGAACGCATCTCAATCCCTTCTCTAATGCATAATTATATATCATAAACCCTTCTCTGTTATAGGGTATTGTAATCATAGGTGTATTGACCAAACTTCTCCTCAATTCTTTGAAATTAAATTTATATTCATCTATCCAAAAGAACTTTTCTCCCTTCCGCATCAACTTCGTTTTTGGATTTTATAGTTGTGAGAAATTTCTCACAAATCATTGATAGTATCTATAAAATATAAGAAAACTATGGGTATGATTCATGGTGTTTTGTCTGGGACATTACTCAATAACCTCTATCTTTTAAGGATCTATTTATATACCCTCAATTATAATTATGTGGCATAGGAATGATAATTACTATATACAAAATTCAATCTTTCTAAATTTGGAATATAACTTATCCTTCCTCAGGATCTTCAATACAATCCTCAAATTATCTTCATTATCTTCCTTAAGCTTAGAATATATTATAATATTATCTATAATGACTACCACAAACTAATCAAGGTAATATATAAATAATCCATTTATTATATCTATAAATATAGTGGAGGCATTGGTAAGTCCAAATGAAATCACTATAAATTCATAGTTTTTATACCATATACATTGGTTGTCTTGAGTATATCCTCATTTTTTACCCTTAACTGATGATGTCAATATTGAAGGTAAATCTTTGAAAAGTATTGAGATTTATGTAGTTGATCAAACAAGTAATCAATACAAGGTAGAGGATAATTTTTCTAGATACTGATATTTTTAAGTTTTAATAATCAATGAAAATATTTATTGACCCATATTTCTTCTTAAAATAAATAATTTATGCACCCTATGGTGACTCAATAGTGTGCATTAATCCCTTCTATAGATTCTTTTAGAGTTACTTCTTCAATTCCTACAACTCAATTAGGGTTATTCTATAAGAAGTATTTGAAATAGTTATGGCACTAGGTATGAGTTGTATTGAAAACTCTACTTAGTGATTTGGGGAAATAGTAAGAAATTATTCATAGAATGCATCAATATATTCCCTAAAAATATTAATATCTTTAATTTTGAGTTTCTATCAGACCATTTGAGATAACTAACCCCTGTGAATAGGTAATAATACCCATATAATGAAACAAATTTTCATTAGAAGTTAATATTTATCCTCACACAAATAGATGATGATAGGTTGATTTTTAATATCAAATGTGACTCCCCTTACTTAGTAATTGATATGGTATTTATATAAATAGATTCAATCCATTCTCAAAATTACATCAAATTCGACTATATGGAGAATAATAATATTTATAGGAATCACATTCCCAAAAACTTATATTGGATAGGAGATATAGACTTTAGATGAAATCATAATACCATTTGGGGTTTTTATTTATAAATAAATATCTAACCATTGATTTGGTGATATCGTGCACTTTAAAAATTATCCATATAAAAAATAGTGGGTAGAACATGAATCAAATATGACAATTGAAGTTCTAGAGTGGATGATAAGTGTACCTTTCACTAAATTTTTCTTATATCCCACTTCAACTATTGTTATTTCACAATCATTACCTTTTTTATTTATATAGGAGGTTTTTTATACTGACTTTCATTATTAACCCTTGTATTTGGACACTGGTGGGGATAATTTATATAATTCTTTCAATTATAGCATTAGATTACGGTTGGCACATTCAGTTGATATTTCTCTAGAATTATTTCATTGGATGACCTATTCACATCACATTGGTGTTTATTTTCTTGATATAATTATTTTCCATGCATAAAACATTTACCCATCCCCTTGAATCAATCTACTCAATGCTTATCTCCACATATTCAATATATATGAAGATTAATTTTATTTTATCCATGGGTTTTATTATTTAAATCTCCATGAAAATACATTTTTCTCTTCTTGTCCCCAAAACTATAAGAATAATGAGAGTCTCAACTCTCAATTTAAACCATGAGATCATATCAAATGATTCTTTCATAGTTATCAAAGTCTCTTATATCCATTTCCTTTTGGAGACTTGGTCGTAATCCACTAAATAATCGATCAATATTTTTAGGTTCGATGATAAAACTAGAGGCATAACTTGAAAGTATAATGAAATTTACCACATATGAACCAATGGATTCATTATTCTTCTAATTAAATTATAATAATTATCTCTCCATTTTAGTGTAAAGAGTTTTTAGAAAATACATATTGAAAAACACCTTTTTAAACTCTTCCCATTTTATGGAGTTAATTTCTTATTATTGCCTCATATTCTTGATAATATTACAACATTTATTGGATTAACATTTAAAATTATACCTAGAGAAAATAACCATCTCATGATACAATCAGTAAATAACATAAAATATAATTTCTATAACATTAATCCATTGCACAGTAATAAGTGGATTAGAAGACCCACTGAAGTAAGGTGGATATATTCACATGAAATACTTAATGGTGAGTTGTTCCTTCATTTGGATATTTGTATGTTAAGAATGATTCATTTTACTATTCATATATTGAGATATTTTGTTGGGAATAGCCTTAATATTTTCCATCCCAACTCCCATTCTATTTGGTTTATCCAGAGGTAAATTATTTCATTGGTCGTCACATTCATTGTTAACAAGATTCCTTCTAGTTTTAGACATTTAATAAAACCAAAAATATTAACAGGAGTATCAATCATCAAAAATAAGAGTTATAAATCATATGATAATGAAAATAATTCCAAATATTCCCTAAATTATGGAACCTTCTTATAAACCTTTTACATTTTAGGTCCATCCTTTATCACTTTGTCTTATCACAGGTTGTTATAGGTTCTATCATGTAATTCCTCATAACATAATATCTAAAAACAACTAAAATATACTTTGATACCAACTCAGGTGACTCAAGTATCACTTACATAAATATTACTTAATTTTATATGAATATTCAATAAATATCACAATAATATAAACTTTATAACCATAAAGGTTTAGTTTATTTGGAGACTAGAAACATAATAAATTTTTTCATGAAATATCTATAACATCTCTCAAAAATTTATTCTCAAATAGTAATATTGATAGATATATCATACTTAAAACCTTTCTTCATAGCTTAGGGAAATGGAAACATAAGAAAGTGTGAGATCAGATGCTCAGTAAGAATAAACATGTGAGATATCAATCAATGATCATAAGTGAGCATAAGATAATCTTAACATTATGAGAACGTGATCATAACTTATTAGGATGTACCCAACAAGTAATAGACCATAAATCATGATTCATGGCATAATAATTTGTCATAAACAAATACAAGAGTCATAAGAGTGTGGAATCATCAATAATCATTTATGATCCTTGAGATCACATCATAAGTATAAGACATAATCTTGTGGTATGTATATAAGTAGAAGAAATTATTTCCTTATACAAGGATCACTACCAAGACTATCATAGTAGACAGAGTCTCCTAGTGTATTGGGTTCACTCCCCATTCCCATAAACATGGTGGATAGGGACCCATAGTGGATTAGGTTTATTCCCTATTCCCTTTCATATTATCTAATAAGATGTAAATATTTACCCAATGCATTATAGGGTTATATAATTATGGTCCCACTTATCACATAATGAAAACCATACATATTTGTGCCACAATATCATAAAACATTCATCATTCCATCATTTATTAATTAATATATGGAAAAGAAATGGGTTTCATAAAAAATCCATAAAACATCATCATTATAATCCATCCAAAGAAATAAATTGGATTGTTTCATTAGATTATATTACCAATTAAGCATAATATTACTTAAATTATGTTGACATAAATGCAACATACTTTTATAAAATAATTAGAAATATTCTTTGACAATAAGATAAAATATTAGTTTATTTTGGTAAATTTTTAAAATTAGAAATTCCCAAAACAATAGGAAAAGTATTTTCTTTGAAAAAAAACAAAAATTATAAAATTATAAAATAATATTTTTAAAAAATAACTAACATGGTGGTGAGGAGATCCAATCATCCAATAAATATTAAAAAATGATTGTTTTCACACTTTTTTAAAAAGTCAAATATAACATGTATGAAAAAATAATTGTAAAGATTCCTTTTAAATCCATTAAAAAAATTAAAATATATTTGAAAATGAATTTTAAAAATAATTTTATAATATAAAATAACATTCTCGAAACATTTTAAATAACATGGATAAGGAAGAAAAAGATTACCCGTTGAAAAAGATATAAGGTTGACTTTTCATAAAAACATTATTTCAATATTTTTGAGTACCAAAGATGTTAATATAAAAGTAAAATATTAAAACCCTATAAATTACTAGATAAGAAGAAAATGGATGATTTTTAGCAGAGAAATATCATAATATTTCTTTAATGGAAATTTAAACATGAACAATCCTGATTAAAAATGATATTGCAACATAAGCCCTTATCCCAAGTTCTAACTTGTTTTGTATGCACTCTAACCTCTTATATAATAAATTTAGATTTATTATATATATATATAATAAATATATTCATAATTATATTACTATATATCATTCATTTATAATTTTTAATTACCCATTTATTAACAATTCTTCATTAAAATCAATATTTGGGTGTCAATTGTTTTGTTTTCCATGTGTGTTTTGATTCAAATATTATGATCCATGAAACTTGGACATGGTTTAATCATATAAAAAATATTAATAATTTTATAAATATAATTTTTATTCAAAATATACACTTTTAAAACTAGTTATATAAGGTAGTGATGAAAAATGAATTACATCACTTTGTGGAGGCAGTAGTCTGTACGTACACAGAGGTGATGTTTTCATTTTTAAATGGATAGAAATATAAGAATATAAATAATAATTTATATTTATAAAATAATAATTATATCATATATATATATATATATCCATTAAATTTATCTATATAACTATCCATGGGATACAGTGATGGAAAATAAAATATATTTCTTCATGGAGGTGGTAGTCTCCATACATACAAGAGCGATGCTTTCATTTTCCATTGGATGGATGAGAAGTAGATTATGGTTATTCAATCAACATAATAATATTATAGTATATTTATGATATTTATTTCATCGTATTATCATGTATATAATAGATTTTTAGGTGGTGGTAGAAGGAATAAACTTGAAAGTATTTGGTTAAGGACATTACCTCTTCTTCAGGTATAGTCCTTCAGATTACATATTAATCCATATTAGGTTGTTATTTTAGTGATTCCCAAACCTATATAATGTGTTTAGGATATTTTGGAAGTTATTTGGGTATATATTGGTTTATTTAAGGTTCTAAAAGTGTGTATAGAAGTGAAGATATGAGGTTCCCTTTTATAATTGAAGGGAGTGGCACCCTTGTAAATACCCTTAACTTTAAAATAATATTTTGTCTCTTTCATAATAAATTGTTACAAAATAATCAAAATATGTAATATAATGTGATGGGGGTAAAAAATACCATCAAAAAAATAGATAAAGATAAAGTTTTTGTGATATTAGAATCTTTATACCTTAGTTTAACCCATTTTAACTCATTTTAACCTTTACCTTATTAACTTAACTTTTTTACCATGGTAACATATTTGTATGGATAAAAATGAAATTGAATTTATAAAAAATTTATAAATTTTGAAGAAAAAAATTTAATCAATTTTATCATATTAAATTTCTAAATATGGTAGAAATATATTCTAATATCAACACACAAAGAACGTAAAAACCATTTTTGGAAGAAAAAAATGTATCTTTATGCATAAAAATGATTTTATCCTCATTACTCACCAAGTAAAAACCATTAGATGAATACTAATTTATTTTATTGTATATATTATATAAAAAATAAATTAAAATAATTTATGAATATTGATTAATTTTATTTATTAAGATAAAATACATTGTGCACATAAAAAATAGTTTTATGAAAAATATCTCTTTTTACCTTCAAATGATTCTATATTCATTTTTAACCAATATATAATAAATATATGAATGAAAATTAATTTTTATCCATGTATAAAAAATTAATTTTCAATATTTATAATATTATAAATAATATGAATTTACTTTTAAATAAAATTTACATAATAAAACAATGTTTGTAAAGAAAATCCATTTAACCAATAATTATTATATTAGTATTACTTATCATTACTAAAAAAATTCATAAATATACATAATTTATTTTATTAATAATTATTTAAATTTTATTAAATAAATTATTTATATCATTTCTCAAAAGTATTAAATTTAAAAAAAATGTATAACTCAACAAAATAGTTAAAAGCAGTTTCTTAAGAATTAATGGTATTTATTTAAGTGAATTTGATAATTTTAAAAAAATTCCTTTATTTTATAGATTTTATTTAACCAAATAATAATTTATTTATTAAAGAAAATATATTCTGAAATATAAAGGTGTTACAAACTAGGTGTGCGGTCATGTTTCATAGCTATTTATCTTTATGATCCAATATTTCTACTAGTTTCTCCTCATCGGAAATGTCATGTTCAAGATATAAAACCTATGAGTTCAATACATGTGAATGGTCAAGTATGTACTTTTTAAAAAGTATAACATGGAACACATCATGCACTTCATATAGGTATAATTTATGTTCAAGAAAATAAGATACCATCCCCGCATGATTGAGGATTTAAAAAGGGAAAATGTATCTAGGTATCAATTTTCCATTCTTCCAAAATCTCATAACCTTCTTCTATGGTGATATTTTAAGGAATGCATTGTCTATAAATTCAAGAACCAAAGGTCACTAATGATTTATCATCATATATATTCTTTGAACACTATTCAATTTTAATATACCACTTAATTATTTGAATCTTTTTTGACATATCTTTAGAAAGATTTGGTCTTAGTAGCTTATGCTCTCCAACTTCATCCCAACATGTTACAGTTCTAAACCTCTTCCCATATAGAGCCTCATATGGTTTCATTTTAATTCTACAATGAAAAATTATTTTATATGATAACTCTTCCAATAGAATGTGTGGATCCCAAGAACTATTGAAATCCATTTACCATGATCTCATTATATCTTCCAGAGTTTGAATGGAACTTTTATATTATCCTCATTTTGATGATGATAAGTAGTGTTGAAGTTCAACTCTGTATCCAATTCTTGTTGAAGACTTCTCTAAAAATTTATAGTAAACCTCGAATCATGATCAAATACAATGTAAATTTATAAACCATGAAAACATACAACTTACTTTATATATCCTAGTAAGTTGATTGAGTTATAGATCCTCTGGAGATTTAATTAAATACCCTGACTTTATAAGTCAATCAACTACAACCCAAATGTAATTAGATCCTTTAGAAATCTTGGTAAGTGATACAATAAAATCCATGGTGATTTTATCTCATTTACATATATTTATGGGTAATTATTTCATCATCTCTTGATACTTTTTGTTGTAAGTGTGTTAAAATGGGCACCACCACACCATAGTGGTGCATGTGATTTCATGGACTATGGAAAACATTAGCATTTTCATGAATATGATGCATACGATTTCTATATCCTTCCCTACTCGGTTACCTTCAATTGTAAATCATTGATGAATGAATTGTTAATGATTTTGATCACATTGAACATGTTCAATGTATTTTTCACAATATACAGTAACGGATGTGATGAATTTCATATTGATTTTATTTAATATAGATGGGTCAATGATCCTATATATGTATGTGATACTTCTCATGTTTGGTGTGAATTCATTTATCCTAGAACTAGAAACCCATTTTCATGTAAGATGAAACTCTATTTCCTCTTAAATCTCATTCATCATTCCAGAAAGGTTTTATAACCCCTTCGAACATCTGGGAGTCCTCATAAAATGTTCATGGATCCCCTGGTTGGGCTCCCCCCCAAAGGTATGATGAATACACCTATTGTTCCTCATAATCATTATCAAAAAACTTCATTGATGTAGAATATGGAATCTTTATATATATATTCATTTGAGGTACGTTGTTTTATGCTCTTTTTTCATATATTGTTTTGTTTTAGATTCTTGGAGATAGATTTTTCTATGTTTTGGGTTAATTTTCATAGCTAATGTCATATTATGATCAAACTAAACCCATAATTTTTATCATAAAAAATTTATTCAAGGATAAAAAATGTTTAATCCATGTTTTAAAAACACATCACTATCACCATGGTATTGACCTGCTTATGGTGGTTATTTTCTAGGATCCTCCAAGAACCATGGCCTGATCCAAGGCATATGAGTCCTGATATTCCATCAAAACAAACACATTATAAGGAACACAAGTTGGATCAAGATATGGTGTTCACTTTTATACCTATATGAGAAAGTTTCACATAAAGGTAATTTGTAACTAACCTTTATGAGAAGGGTTTCACAAAAAGGTCATCCAAGATTTACCTTTGCATGAAGGATTCATGTAAAAGTAAAAAAATAAGTGTATCCTTATATAGTATGCACTCTGTAAGGATCATGAAAATATACCCTTATTTACATTATCTATATAAGGTTAATAGGAGGTTACCCCTACATAAAATTATGATTCGATGTAAGGGTAAATGGAAAGTTACAAAAATAGTTTTTCTATCTATTTTCCTTATAATTTGAAAAATGATTATAAATGGTAAGTATGATGTTTTATAAAAAAAAATGGGATATTTATTAATTATAAAGTGTTTTTAATTAATTGAAAAAAAAAATATGAAACATTTAAATATCCCAAAATATTAAATGATAATATTTAAAGACCTTTTTATTTTTATGGAATTCCTTGTGATCTAAAAATAAAAGTGTTTATTTAAATATTTTAATTGTTCATTTATTTAAATTTTATTCCTAAATTATTCATATTTTATAAATTTTTTATGAAATATAAGTAATTTTGTGCTTAAATTTACATGATAAATCACTTCTAGGAGATAGTTCCTTTCATTACATGCTAGGCACGACTCTATAAAATTTAGTTTCCATCTACCTTGACCCCAGTTTATATTTAGAGTTGTGAGATTGAGAATTTTTTTTAATATAATTTTTGTATATTGGGTATTATATTTATCATGAATTGGATTCTCTTTGGAGTAAAGTCTCCCCAAGGAAAGGTACTTGTTCTTAGACCACCTATTGTCTTGGAGCCCTATGCCTTGTTCTAGAAAGGTTAATGGTGTTGGCTATTTGTCACTCTGGGTTTACTCATATGGATACTATCAATCACATATAACTCTATGTCTTTGCATGAAGAGTTTATGTACCTTATGTATATGATGAATTATTATATGTATGAATATAAATGGATTCTATTTTTGGGTGAGTAACATAAATTGTGGGTTGCATAAAGAGTCACACATTAATGTGGTGAGAACACATTAATTTGGTGGTTGTAATAGGGATTCTAAAAACTAAATTGTTATATACACACATACACAAAAGGGAATAAAAAATGTGAATATAATGATTATATAAGATATAGTGATTATGAATCTAATATGAATATGATGTATATTAAATTGGTGAGTCTTTAAAAGAAAACTCTTTAAACACTAAGTGAGGTATTCCTTCAAAATTGGAACTTCTTAATACCTTGATCATCCAATCAAGTAGTTTCACACCATAGTGGGGTATCCCTAGAAAATATTGTGTAAGGTAATAATATAATGAGTGATGATGGATTATCCAATTGAGTATTTTCATTCCATAACATGGGTTCCCCTAGATTGTCTTATATGAGATTTGTTTTATGTTTTCTTTGGGTTACACATATATGGGAAACCCTAATATTTGTGATACCATAGGAATATAGTCAATTAATATATATATATATTATAGATATGGAAAAATATTTTTCCACCAAATTATCCAAGAATTTAAAATTTTGTGATTGTCTTGTTAGCATACATAAATAACTAAAGTGATGAGTTTCATTTCATGGTAGGGTTGTTTCTTAGTAAAATATGGATCTTGGATCAATAATGGATATGATGTATGGGGTTATAAATGTTAGTGTGAGAACTATCATTAAAATTCATTAATGAAAAGATATAAAATATAACATTCACCCACTAATATGTTCTTATTTTGGATTATGGAATTATTTATAGAAATAATATTGAGATCATTAATAGGTATGAACTGTAAAATAGTAAAAAATTAATATCTAGGGTTGAGAAGTGTTCTCAGGGAGAATCATTTAGATCCCCTAAATTTGAATGTTATAAAGTAAATTTCACTAATTCTAACTCGTGGTTATTATATACTTGGTGTGTGTGACCTATTTTTTTGGAAATCACAGACTTAGAAATAAATGGTAATTGATGAAGGGTGAAGTATATCCTTGTATCGGTAATAGTGAAATAGTTGTTTCATTAAAATTCATAACATTTGATATATCTCTACCAATTGGATTAATAATAGACTTAGAGAATTGTTATTATAATCCATCCATAAACAAAATTTTGATTTATGTATATTATGTGGACAAGAAGTGTAAAATACCATTACTAATATATGAGGTACGTATTTCACCTCATCGTGGTTCTCATTTATCATTGTCTATATAGGTCTAAAAATGAATTTGGAGGATACCAATAATAGTGAAGTCAAATATTTGTTGGAATCTTAGCTTTAACTGACTTTTTTTGTAGGTTATCAGAGGATTTCTTATCGTGTAACTAGGTTACATGTCGTGTAAGTGTTACTGGGTGAAAGTTGTTAAAGGATTCACAATATTAAAGGTTACACAATGTCAATATATGTTTCATGTCTTGAAAGTTTTAAATAATGTATTTTTAATCTGAGGAAACAATTTTTCCAGGTTATGTGGTACTTCAATAATTACACATTATGTAAATGGGTTACATGTTGTGTAATGGCATGTGTACAGTTTTTAATAACAGGTGTGTGGCTATCTTATTTCAGTTCTTTCTATAGACTCTCTTTCTCTAGACCCAATTCAATTCCCAAGTTATTTTGGGAGACTCCACTTATTTTAGAATGATATGATCAGTGTTTAATCTTCATTTTGGTTGTGGTTCTTCTATCTAGGTAAGTGGACTTTCTACTTATTCATTGTATTTGATTGTGGTAGCGCCCTTGGGTTTCATTATCAAATTCATTGGTCTAAGTTGGTGTTCCACATAACTTTTTCAAGATCTATTGTGTGATCATGTTCTAAATACCATTCATTTGTTGGTCGTGGTATGGAAGGCATTCATTCTGGAGTTGTGTGGGTTTTCTCTTTTCATATAACCTCTTGTTTTCCAAATTGGATCAATCTTGTAATGTGTATTTGATTCTAGGGCCTTCGTAGACATTTTTGGGTTTTTGTTGTTAGTGGATCCCATTGCGGGCATGTGTGACACGAGTTTCAAGGTAGGTGGTTATGTCTCTATCCTATATTAATGAACCTTATTGTTCTAATGTTATAAACTTATTTATACAAGGAATTGGAATGATATAATTGTGTGTGTTGAAAAGAGTTTTTAAATAAATATGGGTTTTTGTTGATTATTGATAAATGGAAAGAAAAAGATAATTTTTAAATCATTGAAAAAAAAATTAAAATGGTTTTGAAATGATTTTCAAAAAATTGAAATAATTTTTAAAATGAGAACATGGATTACCTTGGGTTCTAGGTGGAAGATTTATCTTTAGTCCATCGTCCACTGTGGGGGTTCACTTTCCCGGGTGTTCCTCTTTCTGTAGAGTGTAGATTATTGGCTCTAGGTACGTATATGATGTTTGGGTTTCACTTTTTAGGGTGTTCTTCTTGTCCTAGAGTATAGATTATTAGATTTAGGTACATATATTATGTTGGAGTTTCACTTTTTTGGGTGTCTCCCTGGTTCTAGAGTGTATATCATTGGCTTCAGGTATCATAGTGAACTATTCATATATTAATGGGTATGGGTAGTCTATTGCCTGACCTTTTTTATTCCTTGGTGTTGTGATGTCTATGTTTCTAATATTTTTTTTGTATTTATTATATTTTCATAGTTTTAGCCTTGATATTCAAGTTGATTCTTGTGAAAGATGATATGGAAAAATGTGATTTGAAATTTATATACCTTCTTTTATTTTAGAACCATGATAAAAGGGAAATGATTGCCATGTTTTCTATAAAAATGTTTCACTTCTTATCATTACATGTTTTATTTAAAAATAGAATTAATGAATTTTTATATAGATAATTTCTATATAACACCTTGTTGAGATCCTATCGTGCCTATTAGTACACCCCATGTGCACCTCTTCAATAGTGTGTAGAACTTTGTATGTATTCCAATTCAGGGAAAGGAAAGGAGCTGTAGTGAGGTGGTGAGGTTTCATGTAGATGAGTTGGGTATCTCATGGTGAGATAGTGGTTGTTCATCTACACTATCACTTGAAGTATCTATTTGGTTATAGTCTTTTGTATTTGGGCTTGTCCTTTGAAGTTTTAGCTACTTTTACAGTCATTTGTTTCCATTTTATTTCTCACATTTATGGAATATATCCCTTATCTTTCCACTATTTCTTCTTTCTTTGTATATATATATATATTCCATGTGTTTTGTTCAAGTTGGGAGAAATAATTCTCTCTAGTTTTTCTTTTGATGACCGGTTTCTTTTCGTCAGCCCATGGTGATCAGGAGTACCCTTTGGGTATGTGATGGATCTGTTCGGGTTCCATGTATGAGTTTAACCCAAGTCGGTTCATTACAATTTAGTATCAAAGGAGGTTTTTCCTCAAGATTCCTTGTCTTGGGACATATGTTAGACTATAGATATAATTTTCGGGACTTGATAGGTATGTTGCGATAAGTTACTAGCCATATATTTTTGGTTTGAGACTCAAGTTACCATGGGAAGTTAGGATATGTGTCTCTAGTTTTGGGTTTTGTTTTAAATCATAGTTTCTTCTTATGTGTTTCTATTTTAAGTTGAGATTTAATCTTTGGTCTTATTGTTCCTTCTATTTTGGTGTGCATTAGTATGGCTCTGAGATGTCTTCCATAAGTTTCTCTTGAAGGTGTAGCTACAAAAGGAAATATTCCAGTGGATCAGAATCTCATTGACTATCATACAAGAATTTCGTGCTACTGATCGTGATGCACTGCGAGTTTAGAACGCGGTTGTTATGGTATATCCAGGAGTTGGAGGAGATGGATTTCGGTTGCGGGAATTCTTTCTTGAGGATCCACCACCCTTTAAATAAACAAATGAACCTCAAGATGCTTAGGACTCTCCAAATAGTATCGATCAAATAATCAATTTCCTAGAGACACCTAAGAATATCATGGTAAAGAGTAAAGCCTTCAGGATTGAGGGTTCTGGAAAGTGATGGTGGGATTATATAGTCCAGGAAAATAGACACGTGGACCTATATTGGAAGGGTTTAAAACCCATGTTCTTCCAGTAGTTTTTTCTAGAGTCACTGATATTGTAAAATTCTCTGGAATTCTTATATTTAGAGCAGGGAGAGAATTCTATGTCGGCATACACAAATCAGTTTTTTGAGTTTGTCCATTTTGCTAAGGAAATAATGAATAATGACCAGATGAAGGCTCAGAAGTACCTGCAGGGTTTGAGACTTGATATCATATCATAGGTATTTATGTTGAAACTTTATAACTATGTAGAGATGGTGGAGAGATCTATGATGGTAGAGATACAAATAGAAAACAAGGTTGGTTTTACCAATTATTGTCTTGAATCTAGAGGCAACTTCAGTGGAATTCATGGTAAGAAGATGAAGTAGAAATATCATCATAGAAGTGGTGGTGGTGGGTCTTAGCTGCGAGCCTCCTCTACACCATATTCTATAGCTAGAAATGTGCCTCTAACTTACTATCACTGTGGAAGTGTAAGACACACCAGACGTTTTTTTCCTATGTCCATAAAGACGTGCAATATTTGTGGACATGTTGGTCATATACAATGATTCTATCAAGCTATGACTATGCCTCATTATGGTTAGGATTAATCATCTCCAAAGGATACTACGGTGAAGTTAGAAGCTTCAAAGACTATAGGGCTTCAACTACAGGCCCCAGGAGTGAAGAACTTTCACACAATAGATGAGTTTCTAGAAAAAATTTTTGCAGTTCCGAAAATAGTGAGAGTTATTATCCTTATTGCATCTTCATTATCAATTTATTTATCTGATATTAGTGCCTCCCATTCATTTATATCTGCATGTTTTTTTGGTATGTTTAAAATTTCAACGGAACTTATGTGCTTTATAATGGAGTTAGATATGGGAGAGAGTAGGGGTTTTGGTGTCCTTCTTATTCATTAATAGTTGATGATACGGAGTTGGTTTGGGATTTCCTCATTCTTGATCTAGATATGTTTGATTTCATCATTGGTATGGATTGGTTTGTCACTCATCAAGTTGAGGTTGATTGATATCAGCAGTGTTTCATGTTTATTGTTGTCGATGAGAGCTCTCATGTGTTTCAAGGAGAGTGGGACCCAAGATCAGGATGTATAGGGCCTTCCCACCCAGAGATTAGAAGTTTTATTTCCACTATTTAATTTGATCCTGATGATGTTTCTCCTGTTGTTTACCTTCCTGTTATTTTTTGAGAATTTCTTGAAGTTTTCCCAGATGAATTCTTTGGTCTTCCTCTAGAGATAGAGGTGGAGCTTCTTATTGAAATAATTTTAGGAATGCGGTCGATATCGATACCTTCTTATCATATGGAACCAGTGGAGCTAAAAGAGATCAAAATTCAGTTGGATTACCTGTTATAAAAAGGTTTTGTTTTCCCTAGCATTTCACCTTGGGTATCCCCAATTCTCTTTTCCAAGAAAATATATAGTTCACTTCGGTTTTGTGTAGACTATAGGAAGTTTAACTGGGTAAAATTTAGGAAAAAATACCCTTTTCCTCATGTGGATTATTTTTTTGATCATTTAAAGGGGGAAAAGTGGTTCTCAAATATTAATCTTCAGTCGGGTTATCATAAACTTAGGGTTTGAGAGTCTAATGTACCAAAGATAGATTTTAGTAGTAGTTATGTTCATTATGAATATTTTATGATTCATTTTTTCCTAAAAAATCCTCCTATAGTCTTTATGGATTTGATGAATTGCATATTAAATAAATATCTTGACAATTTTGTGGTAGAGTTCATGGATGATATTCTGGTTTATTTAAAATACGGGAGTAGGCATGAGCATCATATAAGTTTGGTTTTGGAAATTATGATAAGTCACTGATTTTATAGAAAACTTTCAAAATATAGTTTCTAGATTCAAGAAGTGAATTTCTTAGGGCATATAATTTTTAAACATGGCTTATCAGTTGATCTGGAGAAGGTGAAGGTTGTTTCTCCATTGAAGGAACCACAGAATTTATTTGAAATTTGAATCATCCTTGGTCTTTCTATATACTATCTAAGGTTTGTTAAGTATTTCTCTAAGCTAGATTCACCTTTGACTCCTCTTACCAAGAAAATAGTGAAATTCACCTAGGATGAGAAGTGTCATTCTTCTTTCGATGAACCGAAATGAATTCTAACATCAGCTGCTATTCTAATTTTATTTAAGCTCGGTAAGGGGTAAGTGATATTTTTTTATACATCTAGTGCTGGGATGAATTCTTATGCAGGATGACCATGTGGTAGCTTAAGTCTCTCAACTTTTTCTTCATGATAATAATTACCCCACTCATGGTTTAGAGATTTTTGTAGTTATTCATGCGCTTAAATGTTAATGGAACTATATTTTTTGGGATAGGTTCATAGTCTTCTCTAATAATTAGAGTTTGAGTTATATATTTTCTCATAAAGACTTGAATCTCATATAGATACGATGGGTAGAATACCATTAGACATTTTACTTTGATATTGTCTACACCCTGAGAAAGGGTAATGTCCTTGCAGATGATCTTAGCAGGAAAGTACCATCACAGGCTATTCTATAATCAAAGGAGGAGTGGAACCTTAAGGATATTTTCACTCAATTGCACCTAGATGCTCAAGAGGATGTTTCAGGTGTGGTTCTAACTAGTTTTCAGTTATCATCATCTCTCTTGGAGTTTGTTTTATAGATTTAGTAGTAGTATGTTGAGTTTAGTAATGTTTGATAAACCCTTTATGGCAGGGAGACAGTTTCTGGTTTGTCTCTCTCTTTAGATGGTATACTCAACTTTAGGAATAAGGTTGTTATCCCAGTATCCATGAGGAGTTTAGTCTTATTTAATTATCACAACTCTTTGTGGTCCATCCATCCAGGAGATACAAATATGTATTATGATATGATACGATGGTTCTGGTGGCTAGGTATAAAGTGTGACATTTCAGATTATGTGTCCTATTGTTACACCTGCCAACAGATAAAGGCAGAGAACATGAAGCCCTCTGGTTTGATTCATCCTCATTAGGTGATAGTCTAGAAATAGGTTGAAGTATCCATGTATTTTTTTGTTGTATTACCATAGATATCCCCAAGGTGGGAAATCTATCTGGGTGGTTATTGATCAGTTGAAGAAGTCTACACATTTCATTCTGATCAAGGATACCACCAAGTTTGAAGATCTAGGTAAGATTTATGTGCATAATATTTTTCATTACATGGGAATACTTCTACCATTGTTTTGAATAGGGATCCTAGTTTTACCTTGATGTTCTGGAGGAGTCTCCAAGTAGAAATGTGAACTCAGGTCAAGTTGATCATATCTTACCATCCACAAACAGATGGCCATACGGATCATGTAATTCAGATATAGGAGGATATGCCTTGTTCATGCGTCTTCAATCTCATGGGATCATGGGATATCCATCTGGGACTGGTTTAGTTTGTTTACAAAAATAGTTATCATTCATCGATAATAATGTCTCCCTTAAAGGCGTTGTATGGTTACCCATATAGATCACCTATTTGTTTGGTGGAGGTGGATGAAGTATCTTTGGTTGGACAATTTTTGATCCAGGAGATGTCATTAAAGATTCAATAGGTACATAAATGTCTGGTTACAGCATGGAGTTGATATAAATCATATGTGGATTAGTGGCATCGTCCTCTAGAGTTTTCCATTGGTGATTGGGTTTTCTTGAAATTTTCTCCTCATTTGGGTCACCATCGACTTGGAAAATAGGTAAACTTGGCTCTAAGATATGTCAACCCATTTAAGGTCACTGAGTTGATCATATAGGTTTCTTATTGATTAGCATTTCTAGTTTAGTTGACATGTATTTATGATATTTTCCACATATCGCATCTCAAGAAGTACCATTCTGATCATGCTCACGATCTAAGTTCAGAGTAAATTGAGTTAGATCTAAATGTTTCGATTTTATAGAATCCAGTTGAGATCATTGACTCTCAAGTGAAAGTATTTCATGGGAATTTGATCCCGTTATTCAAGGTACTATGGAAACATGGATCAGATTATCATGAGACTTTGGAACAAAATTCGATGATGAAGGAGCAGTGGACTCATCTTTTTTTAGGGATTAAATCTTCCACATGACTTCCTAGGGATGTAAATTCTTTATGGTGGGGAGTTTATAACATCCTATTACCGATCTATCAAGTACTTCTTTCACCTCATCATGGTTTTCCTTTTCTTTTTATCTTTATAGGGACAATAAGGAATTGGGAGGATAACTATAATGGTGATGTCAGATATTTTTTGGACTATTATCTTTAACTAGATTTTTCTATAGGATGTTAGAGGATTTCACATTGTGTAACTAGGTTACATGTCGTGTAAGATTTTATGGGTGCAAGTTGTGAAAGGCTTAATGTTGTGAATTGTTACATGATGTGAAGAGATTTTTCACATCATGAATGTTTTAAATAGTGGATTTTTAATCTGGGATGATGGATTTTATAGTGTATGTGGTACTTTGATGGTTATATATCATGTAACCGAGTTACATTCTCTATAACTAGGTTTCATGCCATGTAACTATCCACATATAGTTTTTAAAAATAGGCATGTAGATAGTTTTTTTGGTTAATTATCCATACTCTATTTCTATCAACTTAGGGAAATTCCTAGGTGATTTTAGGAGACTCTCATCATTTTATAATGATCTGATCAGTGTCTGATCTTTGTTGCAGTTGCGGTGCATCTCTCCAGGTAAGTGACCTTTCTGTTTCTTCATTGTATTTGATCACTTTGGTACCCTTGGTTTCATTATAGGATCCATTGGTCTAAGATGGTGTTTCTTCATGACGTCTTCTAGATTCATTGTGCAATCTCATTCTGGAGGCCATTCCTTTCTTGGTCATGGCGCGGCGGGAGTTTTTTCTTGAGGTAAGTGGGTTTCCTTCTTTCTATTAACCCCTTTTTTCCAAATTGGATCAATCTTGTGATGTTGATTTCATTCTAGTGCCTTCATAAACATCATTGGGTTTTTTGTTAGTGGATCCCATTATGGGTGTGTGTGACCTGAGTTTTGAGGTAGGTGGTTCTGTCTCTAGCTTATGTTGATGAAACTTATTATTCTTACTTTATAAACTGATTTATACAAGTAATTATCATGATTGATTTTTGTGTGTTTAAAAGAGTTTTTAAAGAAAAATTCTTTTTCCCTAATTGTTGATAAATGGAAAAAAAGGTTATTTTAATAGCATTGAAAATGGTTTTGTGAAATGGTTTGGAAATGATTTTTGAAAGATTTAAATGATTGTGAAAATAAGCACATGGGTTACCTTGGGTACTAGGTGAAAGGTTTATCTTAAGGCCATCATCCATTATAGGGGTTGACTTTATTATGTGTTCCTCTTCTCCTAGAGTGTAGATTATTGTCTCTAGGTATAAATATGATTTTGGGGTTTCACTTTATTAGGTGTTCCTCTTATCCTAGAGTATATATTATTAGGTATAGGAACATATATAATGTTGGGGTTTCACATTATGTGGTGTCACCGTGGTCCTGGAGTGTATATCATTTCCCTCAAGTACCATGGTACACTATTCATAGATTAATGGGTACGAGTAGTCTGTTGCCTCACCTTTTTTATTTCTTGGTGTTATGATTATTTTGATGCTACTGATGTTTTTTGTATTACTTGTATTTGTACTGTTTTATCCTTGATATTCATGTTTATTATTTTGAAATATGTTATGAAAAAATGTGTTTTAAAATTGATATACCTACTTTTGTTTTAGAACTATGATAAAAGGTAAATGTTTACCATGTTTTCTATAAAATTATTTACTTCTTATCATTCCATGTTTTATTTAAAAATAGCATACAATAATTATTATGTAGAGACTTGTTATGTAACTCCTAGGTGAGAACCCATTTATCATGTTAGCTCACACCCTGCACACCTCTTTGATGGTGCGTAGACCTTTGTATGTCTTCCAATGTAGGGAAAGGCAAGGTGCCATAGTGAGGTAGAGAGGTTTCATCTCTGCTGAGTTGGGTAGCTGGTCATGAGATGGGTGTAGTTCATCCACGCCATCACTTGGAGTATATTTTGTGTTCTAGTCCTTTGTAGTAGGATTTTTTAGAGTTTTAGCTACTTTTATAGTCATTTGTTTCCATTATATTTCTTACAGTTATGGCATATATCTATTGGCTTTCCACTATTTATTCTTACTTCATATATATATATATATATATATATTACATGTGTTTTGTTAAGGTTGCGAGAAATCGTTCCCTCTGGTTTTTTGTTCAATGCCCGGGTGATTGTCGGCATCCCATAGGGATCGAGAATTCCCTTCGAGCATATGATGGATCAGTTTAGTGCCAGGTCTAAGGGTAACCTGGGTCAGTTCATTACAATAATGTATTTCTATTCATTATTAAGAACAATAATTGTTCAATATATATGAATAAAATTTTTTAGGGCATCAGTAACATCATGATTGGTTTATACATTCTAGACATGAATAATACTATTTATAACATTCAGAATAAGAAGGTCAAAGTTGATTCTAATCCCACCAACCTTTGGCATTATCAAATCAAATATATAAATGAAAAACATGTTCAACATCTCCATAAAATGTATTTCTAGGCTCATTATTTTATAAATTTTTTTACATATGAAAATATTATTTATTTTGAAAATAACTAAGATAAATTCTTAGAGAAAAATGTGAAAGGGAAAGTGGAATATTAGATATCATACATAGTGATGTATGTAGACCGATGAGTACTCAAAAAATTAGTGGTTTTAGTTACATTGTGACTTTTAACAATGACTTTAGTTGGTATAGATATGTTTTTCTAATTAAATAAAATAATGAAACGTTTGAAAAGTTAAAATAGTTTTAAAATGAGTTATTGAATCAACTAGGAAAGAGTATTAAATTTCTTTGATCAGATCAGGGTGGTCAATACTTTGGCAAGGAATTCATAGATTATCTAAGAGATTTTGGAATTGTGTCATAGATCACTCCTCCTAGAACACCAAAATACAATGATGTATCTAAAAGGAAGAATCATATCATGTTAGACATGGTTCAATCAATAATGATTCCATGTGGCCTTTATATTTCATTTTGGGGTTATGCTATAGAAATTTTTGTATTCTTACTAAAATATGTTCTATATAAAGCAATCATAAAGACACTGTATGAGATATAGTATGGGAAACATTATAGTTTTTCCTTTATGATTATTTTGGGTTTTAAAACACTTGTATGATTATTGGATTCTAAAAATCTTGTCCCTAAGCTAGAAAAATTCTTATTTGTTAGTTATACCAAGGAAACTGAGGGATGTTATTTCTATAACCCTACTGAATAAAAAGTGTTTTTTATCGAGATTGTGTTTTCTTTTAGATAATAAACATGGATCGAGTAGTTAGTGGGAGGAAAGTTGAACTTAGATAATTTCAAGAACAAAAAAATAATAATTTTTCCTAAGATGGAGATTGATTCAGTTCCAAAAAGAGTTTTTAAAGAATAATATAATCAAATTACTTATGTGCCTCGATGGTCAGGTTGGATTCATCAATAAAATGAGAGATATGGATTTCCCATAGATAATGATAATAAATTAACCTTCATAAGTGATGAGACAGATTCCTACCATGAATCCATTAAGATTTTTGATTTTGAGAAATGGTTAAAATCTATGGAATCTAAGATGGGCTCTATGTAAACTAACCGAGTTTGGAACTTGGTGGATGCACCTGAAGGGGTAATATAAATATGGTGAATGTGTGTCTTTTGAGATAAAAAAAATATCATGGATAGCATAGTTTATACCTATAAATCATTACTAGTGTAAAAGAGTTATAAAAAAAATCATGGTATTGACTATGAAGAAACATATTATATAGTTGCAATGATAAATTCCATTCAGATTTTGTTATCTATATAATCTCATTTTGATTATGAGATATATTATATGGATGTTAAAACTTATTTACTTAATAATAATTTAGTTGAGGATGTGTATATGATGCATCCCCAAGGTTTTGAAGTTTCAAATGAATCTTATAAGTTTTATAAGTTACAATGGTTCATTTATTGTCTAAATAATAGTTCTAGGAGTTGGAATATCTAGTTTGATAATATAGTCAAAGAGTCCAGTATCATCAAAAATATTGATGATTATTATGTATACAAGAATATTATTGAGATCATAGTGGTACTTTTGATTTTTTTTAGAGTATTATATACTACTTATCAGAAAATATATCCAAAAACTTCACTCTATGAAGGTGTAGTAGGGTAAATTATTCTCAATGAAAGATATGGGTGAATCTACCAACATATTGGGTATGAATATCTATAGGGATAGATCTGAAGGGTTACTTGGAATCAGTTAGAATAAATATATTAGTAAGGTAATAAATAATTTTATCATGGAGAACTCTAAGAAAAGGTCTTTACAAGTATTACATGGCATGAATCTTAGGAAGATTTAGGATCCTTCTAAAGAGTTGGATGATATGGATAGAATTCCTTATGTATCTACCTTGAGATCTATCATGTATTTTATATTGTGCACTAAACATAATTTCACATATAATCTAAGTATAACTAGAAGTTACCAATCCAATTCCAATGAGAATCATTGTTTTGATTTTGAATAACATTCTTAAGTACTTGAGAAGGACTAATTATATATTCTTGGTCTTTGGAGGAGGAGATAAGCTCTGAGTAAAAGGTTACATAGATGTGATTTTTCAATATGATAAATATGATATGAAATATCAATAAATATTTGTATTTTTATAAATAGTAGAGCTATCGGTAGGTGTAGTTCCAAACAAGCCACTATAATAGACTCAACAACATAGGTAGAGTATATCACTTCATCAAATGTTGTGAAGGAATCTGTTTGGATCAATAATTTCATTACTAAAGTTAGATTGATTCCTAATTAAGGAAGAAATTGATCTATATTTTCAAAAAAGGGGGTTGTTTATTAGGATAAGAAATCATGATATCACCAAAGAACCGAACACACCCTTCATAAATACCATCTAAAATAGTAAACCATTGAGTATGGTGATGTGAAGATCAGTTGGGAGGCTACTGATGAACATGTAGTGGATCCTCTGATGAATCCATTAGTGCAACAACAATATCATGGTAATGTTAAGCCTATAGGTATTTAATACTTGATATGTTTATATAATGTTTTTAAATATTTCATATTTTTATAATAAAAGAAATATCCATTTATAATTCATTCATGTGTGATACAATTTAATTTACATGAATAGTAGAATGATAAAATCCCCTCAAAGTGTGAATTTGATCTATCCCTAACTAATGATCATTAAAGAGTATTATGGGTTTTAATAATATGGTATTTTTAGATTTAATATATTTTTATTCTCTTTATAATGAGTAGTATTTGATATATGAAGAATGGATTGATGAGGTAATAAATAGAGTCTTATTACTTGGACTAACTCAATAAAGTATATCTCATGGAATGTTATATAGTAATTGATATACTTAGGGGTGTGTTATTGTTATCTATCCTTATTACCTAAGGTTGGTGAGATACCTAGTATGAAAACCTTCAAACTTTGATACCATGCTTACATGAATCAAAATATGAACTTAGATAATCAGGGGTTGGTTGGGTATGTTGTTGATCATGTTGTTGGTAGGAGTGCAACCATGATGGGATTTTTCGACTTATATAAAAAGTAAATACATATTTCCCTTGATTGAATTGTACAAAGGAAATACATTTTCATTCCTAATTGATTCACATATTATGTGTTAATCTACTAGTATGAGGGTCATGTAGTGCACTCATCTGTTAGATAAATGGCATGTGATTTATTCATCGGCTTAGTCCATCTTTTTCAAAGAATTAAGAAAAAATTAGTTGGCCTATATTATATTGAAATGTTCCATATCTAGTGGTCACTATATGTTAAGAAAAAAGGGATTATATAGGAATAAACATTATGTTTATTATACATCTTATAGTGGAAATGTTCATATAAAGATATGAGTATATTTGATGGAGATCACACCAAGCCCCTTAGTTGTCTTAAGTAAAACCAATTCTTTTCTTAAGGATGCACTTTGATTACATATATGATATTGATATTTTATATTTATTTACAATGACACTAAGTCCTTGGATGTAACATAGTTATTCCATTGGACAAGGATAAAGTTTTGGACAAATTGGTTGGTTCTGAAATGAAGAGAGCTTTAATAAACCATATATAGAAGTGTTTTTTGATAGATTCAAAAAGAGTTGTGAAATTTTTCATTAAGTGGTTTTTTTATTTTAGTGAAAATGGGAGATTTTTGGAATTAAACTAAAATGGTAACCACCACACTATGGTGGCTCGTGTGATTATATGGTTTATAATTAACATCATTATTTGCATGAACACAATGTATGTGGTTTCCATGTCCTTCTCCACTCAGTTTTCTTCAGTTATAACTCATTTATAAATGATTTTCTAAGGATTATGATCACATTGAATGGGTTCAATGTATATTTACCAATAAGAAGAAACATATGTGATGTTTTAAATATTGGTTCTATTTAATGGTGATATTTCAATGAGCCTATATAAGGATTTGATCCCCCTCTTTTGGGTGTGTGTTCATTCAATCCAGAAGTAATGAACTATTTCCAATCAAGTATTAACCATATTCCCTCTCTAAGCTCATTCATCATTCCATAAAGGTTCTAACACCCCTTTTGGAATTTGGGAGTCCTCATGAAATTTCCATGGATCCACTGGTCATTGTCCACCCCAAGACATGTGGCATACATATAACTCTTCTAGTGATAATTATAAAACATAATCCAACAAGGAAGAATATAAAAGCTATTGATATTAAATCATTTGAGATATGTCATTTTATGATCTTTTTTTCAAATATTTTTGAAAATTTTATTATTAGATATATATTTTACTATGTTTTGGGTTTTCTTATGCTTCCAATGAACATATTATGATAAAACTAAACTCATCACTTTTTTTATTCCAACTTAAATTGTTTTCATACCAATCATTGAGATACATACTCTATAATCTTGATCTTCATGTTTTCCCATGAGAAATGATTCTTGATATCTCTATATATCTTATTTCTTATAGTATGGACATACAATCATGAGATATGTGCATCATCCAATAGTTACTTCATTAATTATAGTATTTCTAGAACAAATATTTATTTCTTAAATCATATAATTTCATCATTATAAAATTTTAACTCTAGAATATTCTTTACCTTCTTTCATAGATCCATATCCTCATTTTATGCCTCCTTTGTATTTAAATGGATGGATAATTGAGAATTTATTTAGTAAATATATGATTTATCTCCTTACCTTATGATTTCAAGTTAAATCCTCTATAAATCCATGAGTATTGGGTTTATTTCAATTCTCATCATAGATAAGGAAGCATGATCCTTTTTGATCAAAGAAATGTCTAACTTTTTTCCCTTCCCATGGTGGTAATGTATCAAGTATTCATATCCCTTGATCAACTCCAACCATCTCTTTTGGTACATTTTCACACCTTCTATGTCAATATATACATTAATATTTTATGATCAGTGTATATTTCACATTTTTTACCATAAAGATAACATCGCCATATCTTCAATGAAAATATTAACACTTCATGATCCAAGTAATGAATTTGTAATTTTTCTCATGAATATTCAATTAAAATGTGGTATAAGTTACCACCAGGTCATTATAAATAAGGAAACATCCCAATCCATTCTTTGATGCACCAATGTATATTGCAAACCCTTCTCTATTAAAGGATAGAATTAGTACAGGTTTAGTGAATAACCTTCTATTGAGCTCCTTGGAATTTTATTCACATTCATCTATCTATAGGATCTTGAATCCCTTTTGAGTAAACTTGGTTATTAGATTTGAAGATCATGAGAAAATTCTTACATAGTGTCAATTGTATCCAAACAATCTAGAAAAATATAGATATTTGTTATAGTGTTTGGATTGTTCCATTCTACAATCACCTTTGTCATTAAAGGATTCATATATATAACCTCACTTGTGATTGTATGACCCAAGAATGACACTTTCTATATCTATAATTCACACTTTCTAATTTTGGCATAAAATTTATCCTTTATTAATGTTCGTAGAACAATCCTAAAATGTTATTCATGATATTCTTTGATCATGGAATATATAGAATATCATCTATAAATTCTAGCACAAATTAATTAATGTAATCTATAAAGAATCTATTCATAATATCTATGAAGATATCAAGTGAATTTGTACGTATGAATGGAATCACTATGAATTCATAGTGCCCATATATTTTATGGAAGGTTTACATGGGTATATATACTATTTTAACCTTTATTTTATCCCAACCGGGTTAACTACCATTAGAGGGGTGAATCAGGCTATGAAAAATTAAAACAAATTCCCCTTTGGATATTTTTTTATCATTAAACAAAACTCTCCTCTCTCTTCTTCTCATAGCATAGAATAAATGCAGATTTGAACATGCACAGAACACAAAAAAAATTCTTGGTTCACCCTCACTATGCTACATCAAAGGAGAATACAATGGAAATTTACAGATGTACCAAATAAAATAAATTTAACTAAAGTTATAAGGTTCAGATTGGACTCACTAACACTCCTGGTTTACAAAAAATCAAAATTTGAAATCTCACTCCTCTCTCAACTGAACAGTACTCGCTGCTCATTCAAAATATTATTTCTTTGATCACTTGAATCGAAATAGTTTACACATAATTCAGTGCATCATTAAGTTATACTTTCATTCAATTTATGAATACCTATTTAACATAGAATTTTTTGAACTCTTTGTGAAATGGTTATTTTAATAATAAAAAATCTTAGTTTTATTTATTTCCTTTTTGTATTTTGTTCAAATTGTTCTAAATGTGTTTAAATAATATCTACAAATGTTTATCTATGATCAGCGTATGTTTATGGTTGACCTGGAAGTATTCTGGATTGAATAGACACTTTATGAGAATTCCATGTCTTGACTCACCGTTAGTTATTTTCCTAAGTCACCGATGATGAACGGTTGCACTGATGATGAACGGTCGCACTGATGATGAACGGTCACACCGATACTGAGACATCGATGCTTAGACACCGATGCTGAGACACTGATGCTAAGACACCGATGCTGAGACACTGACGCTGAGACACCAATTCTAAGACAACGATACTGAGACACCGATGCTGAGACACCGATGCTGACGCTACCAAAACTGATGCAGATTCAAAATGTCTCACCAATCCCATGACTCACCGATATTCATGAAAGCTATTTGAATTTCTATAAATTCTTATTTATTTCTAACGGTCATATTTGACGATTTTAATGAAATTAATGATATTTAATGTTAGTTGTTGGCATGTTAGGAGATTGTACCTCGTACCTCTGAAAAGGTAATCATTCCTATTGATGGAGCTTGTGGAATAAAAGGAATATCGAGCTGCAGTAAAAGAAAGCATGCGTAAGTGTGTGAAATGGAATAGAGAGAGAATTCTTCCATGAATATACATACGAAAAGGAAGAACACACGAAGAAGTTGAAGGGGGAATTTGTAAGATCTAAAAAGAACTCTCCTGTATGCAATCCAGCACTACTGAAGAACACAAAAAGAATACTGGAAATCAGAGAACACACTCACTTGTGAAGGACATCAAGCTGAACCACGATACTCTGTTTTCAACAGCAAAACCACAGAAGGACTCAGAAGCATCTCTACTAAATCCAACGAGTCCAAAGTTGCACTACCAATCACTAGAGATTTCTAAAATTTGATACATTCTCTCTTAGTGATTATATTACTTACATTTTTGAGCAGTGTGTGTACTCTGTATATCTTACACACACACTGACTCTTGTGTTGAACTGGAGGATATCAAAATCCTCAAACCAAATTTTCTTACTCTTTACCCACGACAACTGTGGAAGAGGTCCTTGTGTGTCCTGGTCATTGTTTTTGTTTCCCATGAAGAACTGTGGTAGAGGTCCCTGTGTGACCTGGACAGTCTTGTACTGTTGTCAACCCCGATCCAGGGTGTGGATCAAATTTATATAAATTTTTTGAGAGGAATAAGTCTCAGATTGAGACTGAACCTCTTGGTTTAATCCACTGTGCATATTAGACTAAGTCTAAAGTATGCTATATATTTTTCGCTACTTATTACTTTGAAATAAAAAACTATTTTAAAGATACTTTTATAGTTAAATTAGCAAGTGTTTATACTTATTGTAAAACAGTAAGTTAGTTTCAAAATCTAATATAATCTTCAGATTAAGTTAACTGAGACCTAATCAATATTAGAGAAATTAATTGAACATTTATAATCTGTATAAATTCACTACAGTTTAACTTTGTTTTTAATTTGGGGGATTTTAAGAGAAATATTTTTAACAGAAATTTTAATTGGAACTCAATTCACCCCCCTCTTGAGTGTCCACTCCGACCAACATTTGGTATCAGAGGTTGTTTTTATTGATACAAGTTTTCAAAACTCTCTATTTTTCAACTGTGATTTTAGTTGCATATTTAAAGATCTAAATTTTCTATTAGTTCTAAATTTTATCTCTTTAAAACTATTTTCTAATATCTAGTTATGTACAATAGACTAGAGGGTGCTTCTACTAACAGACCACCTTTCTTTAATGGTACAAACTATGCCCAGTGGAAGATTAAAATGAAAATTCATTTGAAGAGTATGGGTTTTGATATCTGGACTGCTATAGAGTCCCAATATAAAATTCTAGAAACTGAAAGAACAACTTGGGATGAACCTATAAAGACTGCTTACAATAATAATTGTAAAGCTATGAATGCCTTGTACTGTGCTTTAGGATATGAGGAATTTAATAGAATATTTTCCTGTAAAACTACTTATGAAATATGGGATACTTTGGGTGTTTCTCATGAAGGAACAACCAATGTTAAAGAAATGCGATTGAATAATTATACTATTAAATATGAAAATTTTAAAATGAAAACTGATGAACCTATTTCTGATATGTATCTCAGGTTTAATGACATAGTCAATACAATGAGTTCACTTGGTAAGGTTGTTCCAGGAAAGGAACAAATCATGAGAATCTTGAGATGTCTACCAGACCGATGGAGAGTCACATCTGTTCCAATCAGAGAATCATGTGACATTGGAGATCTGCCTATCAAAGTACTTATTGGAAAATTAATGATGTGTGAGGAAGAACTCAAGGTGAATAAGGAAGAATATTATGAACCTAAAAGCAAGACTGTAGCTTTTAAATCTACTACTTCAAGGAGCAAAGACAAATACAAAGTTCAAATACAAACTGAAAGTTCAACAAGTGAAGATTCAGACTCGGACAGTAATGCTGAGATGGATCAAATAGCTAGGAGATTCAAGAAGTTATATAGGAAAAAGAAATTCTTCAGAAAATCTAATTACAAAGGAAAGTATGTCAACAAGGGTCCTTGGAAGAAGGATTGGAAGAAATCTGATAAAGAGGATAATATAGTCTATTATGAATGTAAGAGGAAAGGACACATCAAGGCAGACTGCCCAAAACTAAAATTCAAAAAGAAATATGATTATAAGGATAATAATTATAAGAAATATATGAAAGCTACTTGGAGTGCTTCAGAGGACAGCACAAATTAATCTGAAATTTCCGATTCTGAGAAGAATCGCGCCAACATGTACTTCATGACCAATACCTCTGAGGTACCTATTTCCCCTATGCAGAATGATTATTATTCTGAAAATAACAGTGATTCAAACAATTATGAAAACATTTCTAGTGAAGAACTATTTTAATATTGTAATATGTTGGAGGAAAAATGCAATGAACTTAAGGATAAATTTATGTCACTAAAGAAAAAGCATGCTCTTACTACCAATGATAAATCTGCTCTTGATATATAAAAAGAAAAGAATGCTCAACTAATAAAGGAAAATGCTGAACTGAAAGTGTCTAATAAGCAACTTATAAAGGACCTAGAAAAATTCAAAAATGGAAAGGATACACTTACTCAAATGTTAGGAAAGAAATTTGTACCAAAATATACTACTAGTTTGGGATACCAACCTGGAAAAAGACAGCTTACTAAAACTAAATTCATTCCTAAGTCTGGACAACATTCTGCTAGTTCCATTTCTGGGAATTCATATGTTTCAACTAGTTATCCATATGGTTATAGAACAAATAAAGTTTATCTTTCAAAATATTTTGATTCTTTAATTTATATGAGACCCATAAGACAAATTTGGGTACCAAAATCTTTGATTGCTAACCTTTCTATACCTAAGAAGATCTGGGTACCAAAGTCATTTCCCATCTAAATCTGTTTTGTAGGAAACCTGTTTAAAGAGTTATCATGAAAAGGTATGGTATTTGGAAAGTGGATGTTCAAGAAATATGTCTGGGGATTACTCATGCTTTAAAAGCCTAATCAAGATTGATGGAGGCCATGTCACCTTTGGTGATAATTATAAAGGAAAAATCATCGTCCTAGGCTAGATTGGTAACACTGATTCAGTATTAATTTCTAAAGTTTTATTTGTTGATGGACTTAAATACAATCTGTTAAGTATTTCTCACTTATGTGATGATGAATTTAATGTTAAATTTGGAAATGATTCTTGTAATGTTTTTAATTCCAAAAATGTTTTAGTATTTTCTGCTTTAAGAATTGAAAATGTTTATGTTGTTGATCTGAATTCTTTAGATAAACAAAATGTTACTTGCCTAAATGATTTTCATAAAGAGTCTTGGTTATGGAATAGAAGATTAGGACACTGCAATATACATTGAATTAGAAAACTAACTAGGAAGAACTTGGTTAGAGACCTACATAAACTTGAATTCCCAAATGATAAAGTTTGTAATCCCTGTCAAAAGGGAAAGCAACATAAAGTTTCTTTCAAATCAAAGAAATAATTTTCAACTTCTCAACCTCTTGAGCTGGTTCACATGGATTTGTTTGGACCTTCTAGAGCTTCTAGTTTGAATGGGAAGAACTATGTCTATGTTCTAGTAGATGACTTTTCTAGATATACTTGGGTATAATTTTTGGCTCACAAAAGTGAAGCTTGTTCTTACTTTACTAAATACTCCAAGTCTGTGGAAAACCTTAGTGGACTTAAGATTAAAACTCTGAGAAGTGATCATGGCTTTGAGTTTGAAAATCATGAGTTTGAATCTTATTGCTCAAAAAATGGCTATAGTCACAACTTTTCTGCTCCTAGGACACCTCAGCAGAATGGTGTAGTATAAAGAAGGAATAAAACCCTTCAAGAAATAGCTAGAACCATGCTTAATGAGTATGATCTGCCTATTTAATTTTGGGATGAAGCTTTGAATACAGCTTTCTATATTATTAATAGATTCCTGATTAGACCTGTTCTCAAGAAGATCCCATATGAACTGTGGAATAATAGAAAACCCAAAGTGATTTACTTTAGAGTCTTTGGATATAAAGTTTTTATTCTCAATATAAAGGATAATCTGGACAAGTTTGCTTATAAGAGTGATTAAGGAATTTTTCTTGGTTATTCTTTAACTAGCAAAGCCTATAGAGTCTTTAACAAGAGAACCAAATGTGTGGAAGAATCTGTTCACATCAAGTTTGATGAAACTGATCCACATGAGCCTAAAACCTCTCTTGAAAATCTTGAAGAAGATTTGACTGTTCTGGACCTTAATGATAAATCTAAAGAACCTTCCATAAAAATATCCAGTTCTATACATATTTCATAATCTTCTTCTGTTGAACCTGACCTATAGATGAACCTGAAGTTTCTAGTCCTACCTTTACTAGATCAACTAGGATTCTAAAGAATCATCCTTTAGATGTTGTTGTTGGTAATCTTGATAGAGGGACACAGACTAGAGCTTCTCTAAGAAACCAGGTTGAACATCAAGACTTTCTTTCATAGCTAGAACCTAAAAATGTCAATGATTCTCTCAATGATGAATTTTGGGTAATGGATATGCAAGAAGAGTTAAATCAATTTGAAAGAAACAAAGTTTGGGAATTAGTTGACAGACCTAAGGACACTTTAAAAATAGGCACTAAATGGGTTTTTAGAAACAAGGTTGATGAATCAGGAAACATAGTTAGAAACAAAGCTAGATTAGTTGCACAAGTATATAGTCAAAAAGAAGATATAGACTATGAGTAAACCGTTGCACCTGTAGCTAGATTAAAAGATATTAAAATTCTACTTTCTTATGCTGCTCATCAGAATTTCAAGTTATATCAAATGGATGTTTAAAGTGATTTTCTAAATGGTTTTATTGTTGAAGATGTTTTTGTTGAACAGCCACCTGGATTTACTAATCCTCATTTTCCAAATCGAGTTTTTAAACTTTCTAAAGCTTTATATGGTTTGAAACAAGATCCTAGATCTTGGTATGATAGACTTAGTAATTTTCTTATTTTAAAAAGTTTTACTAAAGGGATTGTTGATCCAACTCTTTTTATTAAAAGAATTTCTAAAGATGTTTTAATAGTTCAAATGTATGTTGATGATATTATTTTTGGATCTTCTAAACATTCTTTATATACTGAATTTTCTAAGAGTATGCAAAATGAATTTGAAATGAGTTTAATGGGAGAACTTAAATATTTTATTGGATTTCAAGTTTTTCAAAATGAAAATGGTATTATTTTGAACCAAAGTAAATATACAAAGAATATTTTAAAACATTTTGGTTTGGATAGTATTAAGGAAAGTGATACTCCTATGAGTATAATTTGTAAATTGGATGCAGATGAAACTGGGAAACCAGTGGATCAAAAAAATTATAGAGGTATGATTGGAAGCTTACTTTACCTTACTTCTAGTCGACCAGATATTATGTTTAGCATATACATGTGTGCAAGATTTCAAACTAACCCAAAAGAATATCATTTACATGCTGTTAAAAGAATTTTTAAGTATCTTAAACACACTGTAAACTTAGGCTTGTTTTATCCAAAAAGACAATCTTTTGAGCTAATCAGTTAGTCAGATGCTGAATTTGCTGGTTGCAAGTTAGATAATAAGATAACATCTAGAACATGTCATTTATTGGGAAAATCCTTAGTATCTTGGTGTAGTAAGAAATATAACTCTGTTGCATTATCTACTACTAAAGCAGAGTATATTGCTGCTAGTAGTTATTGTGCACAAATTCTGTGGATGAAACACACTGTTTTGGACTATGGATATGATTTTAAGTATGTTTCAATTAACTGTGATAACACTAGTGCAATTAACATTTCAAAGAACCCTATGTCTCATTCTAGGACAAAGCATATTGATGCCAGACATCACTTTCTGAGAGATCACTACCAAAAAGGTGATATTACTCTTGATTTTATAGGTATTGAACATCAATTAGCTGACATTTTCACCAAGCCCTTAAATTTTGAAAGGTTAAACTCGATTAAACAAGAGTTAGGAATGATAGATCTGTGAAACCGATCTATCAAACCGATCTATCAAACCGATCTGTGAAGCCGATCTGTCAAACCGATCTGTCAAGTCGATTAGTGCTACCGATTGGGTTGTACTATTTTCAAAATCATTATTGTCTGTTTAAAACGATGCCATTTTTCTTAATCGATATTTTATTATTTTTAACCCGAAATGATACAAATAATCACATGTGGCTATTCCATTCTCTAAAGACTATTGACCTTCCATTTCCCACCGAACTCTCTCTTCTCTTCTCTGTAACCTGAGCCTTTTGAATCTTTCCAAGCCTCTCGATTGTCTCAAACCTCATAATGGCCAAGAAAAAGAGACAGATCAAATAATCTGAAGGAACTTCACTTTTCAAGCGTGCTCAAGGTGAGTCGATTAGTACGACGTAGAGGTCTGTGAACCCGGAGCTAGAAGAACGGTAAGTTCTAGCTGAAAAAGAAATTTGTTCGGAATGGGTTTTATCTAGAAATTTCCTTCTCTTTAAAGTGTTGGAAACACAAGGGTGGAAGGAGCGGTTCTATAACAATGATATAATATTTTACCTGAAGCTAGTGCATGAGCTCTATTTGAACCCGGATATAGATTTGGATGGAGTAGAGGCTGTGAGACTGTCTTCTATAGTAAAAGGGAAAAAGATTACTTTTTCATCAAAAAAATGGGCCGAATGTCTAGGGGTACCTAACAATGGAAGATACGAGGACTATTCTGGTAATATTCCTCCCACAACTGATTATTTTTCTTATGAGCTAGCCCTAGAGTTTTTTACTGTGAAGTCTAAATCGTGAAGGATAATTTCTATTGAGTTGGATGGTGAGAATTGAATCCTTTTTAAATTTATTCGACATCAAATATGTCCTAGAAAAGGTGATTTTTCTTCAGTTAAGTATCAAGATGTGTTTCTGCTATTCCTTTTACTGAATGGTGAAAAGATCAATCTATGTAGATATTTTTCTGATCATATTGTTGAGATGATAAAACCTTCAAAGAAAGATACTACTCTGTTTTAATCTAAGAAAATTTCTGCCATGCTGAAATTCCTAGATTGTGTGGATGATGGAGATGAGTGTATCTTATCAATTAGCTTCTGTTTCAACAAAGTTATTTATAAAAGGATGAAAATCAATTGGAACCCATGGAACAAATCTTGGGTTGCTGATGAAGAAAATTTATATGAGTCTTTCAATCCTATTGATCATCCAAGGAGACCAAAAGAAATAAGAGATCCTAGCCTAAAACCTGGAGATGAAGTGATCTATTCAGATAAAGAAGAGGAAGCAGTTGTTCCTAAAGAAACTAGTGGATCCAGTAAGAAAGGAACAGAAGAAGAAGAAGAAGCTCATGGTAATTTTAATGCTTAAGAAGAGGATGAATCATCTCCTGATGATAGAAGTGATCCAGATACTGTTAGCCCGAAGAGAAGAAGGATGGAATTTGGTTCAGCAATTCCTCCTCTCAAATTACCTAAAATTGATCCACTTTTAGATGATGAAGAGGAAGGTGAGACTGATGAATCAAATTTTTAGGATTATGAATCCAGAAGTACAGACAGTTCAAGTGAGATATCAGTTAATGGTGATGATGATGATGAAGTAAGTGATGGTGATAAGGGTGGTGCTGGTGGTGATGGTGATAGTGGTGGAAGTGATAGTAATGGTGATGATTCTGATGATGTTGATAGTGATGCTCAACATATTGAAGGTCATAATGTGATTCTAGATGATCCTCAACCCCAACCAATTGAGAAAGAAAATGTCCCTGAGGCTAAGAGGACAGAAGAGTTGGAGAGTAATGAGGATGAGTAATTCCTTCCTGAAAATTCTGGATGAGTTCAGTTTGTGAAACCTATGTACCCTTCATGAAAATCTATATGGGAATAGAATCTAGGTCTTTCTATTCTGGGATTAGATTACCCAGAGGAAGTGGAAGGTGTAGAAGTGAATTTTGCAGGCATAAGTGATTCTATTAAGGCTCAATTTTTTGCCGAGTTTTTGCAAAGAAAAGATGTCAGACCTGATCCTTCAGTGTCTCAAGGTAGACCTGATCCTATAGTTTCTCAGTCAGATTTTGACAGATTCAAGGTTGAATTGATTCAAGCTGTTAGGGAGGCTGTGAAATATGAATTATCTCATATTCCTACTTCTACTCCTTTGACTTTATCTGATTCTACTATGGATGATTTGTCTTAAAGAGTTGCAAGCCTTATCAAACTAGACCTATGCATTTATGGTGATTCGATTAGCAGGCATATTACCTCTTTGAATCAAACACTTATGGAGTTAGGCAGCAATCTTGTTTCTCTATTAGGAGAGTTTAGAACAACTATCTCTGGTATGCTGGATGTTTTAATAAATCTGATAGAACATTTGAAGAAAGCATATTTGAGGAAGTTAAAAGCTGAGATCACTCAAGTTATTGCTCAGGATGGAAATGCCAAGGTGACCGAGATCACTGGTCGTGAATTAGATACTTTAAGAGATGTTGTTAGAGAAGAGCTGGCAGCTCTTAAGAAGATTTTATATTTGGATTCTCTGAAAAATATGAAATAACACAGTGATCATGTGCATAAAATAGTACAGTTGTACTCGGCTGATTATACAAAGGCTCAAAAGGAAATTAAGAAGAAAGTATATAATTATTTGTCTAAGATCTACACCAAGCATGAATTTAATCATCATTTTAAATTACTGGCTGATAATTTGAGACTCCCTCCAGTGACTCAAGCTTTTAAAGCTCAAGTTCAGCAGTTAAAAGATTTTACCCCCACTTCAGAAAATTTCATGCAAAATAAGGATGATTTTAAAAAAGCCATGAAGTACGATGGAGAAGTCATTCAGGACTTCATCAATTTGCTAAAACCCTATCTTCATGTGCAATCAAAAGCCATTTTTTTTCCTACAGCTGAGTCTCTACAATCATCATATGTTGCTCCCGGCCAGATGTCTGTTTCTCAAGCTCTTTCCAGTATTAGACCAATCTTTCAACAGCAACCTTCAGAATGACCTTCTCCACAACAAGTGACCTTGGAACCCACAGTTCATCTATCTCGGGTCTTCCTACCTCCTTTCTCTATCATTCCAATTCCACCTTCCACCAAACAACCGTCTGGACCATCCATTCCTCCTACTACTAAAGGAAAATCTCCCTTGCACCCTGAGGAATAGTTGTTATTGTCAATTTTTGAAAGGGTTTTTATTTTCCTAAACTATTCCATTTTTTCTGTAATATGTGTACTCATTTTTGGTATGGAATCTTCTAGATTATCTTCTTTATATCTTCTTTTTTTATAATCCCAAAGGGGGAGAGAAATTAGGAGAGAAAACAAGGGAATCATGTATGAATATGCGAACTCAGGGAGATCATGTATCTGGATGGGTGAACTGAATGTGCATATGAGCCCATACTGGCTATTTACCACATGCATGCATACACAAGGGGAGAAATGATGTCTCTGTATCTCCGTGGGAGTAATAATGAAATTGGAAGATGAATTGTATTATATGATTTATATTATATGGGGTGAATGACTCAGTTATATAAGTTCTATTTTCTTTTCTAACCCTGCTTTATCTTTTGGCATATATTATTTTTTATAGGGGGAGAATACTGAATGACATAGTATATTCTCTCTTCATTTATGCCATTTATTTGTGATTATCAAAAAGGGGGGATTTTTGAACTCCTCTTGAAATGGTTATTTTAATAATCACAAATCTTAGTTTTATTTATTTCCTTTTTGTCTTTTGATCAAATTTTTCTAAATGTGTTTAAATCATATCTACAAATGTTTATCTATGATCAACGTATGTTTATGGTTGAACTGGAAGTATTCTGGATTGAAGAGACACTTTGTGAGAATTCCATGTCTTGACTCACCATTAGTTATTTTCCTGAGTCACCAATGATGAATGGTCGCACCGATGATGAACGGTCTCACCGATGATGAACAGTCGCACCGATGATGAACAGTTGCACCGATGCGGAGACACTGATGCTAAGACACCGATGCTGAGACACCTATGCTGATGCTACCAAAACCGATGCAGATTCAAAATGTCTCACCGATCCCATAACTCGCCGATAGTCATGAAAACTGTTTGAATTTCTATAAATTCTTATTTAATTCTAATGGTTATATTTGATGATTTTAATGCAATTAATGATATTTAATGTTAGTTGTTGTCATGTCATGAGACAGTACCTCATACCTCTAAAAAGTTAATCATTCTTATTGCTAGAGCTTGTGGAATAAAAGGAAGATCGAGCTATAGTAAAAGGAAGTGTGTGTAAGTACATGAAAAGGCATAGAGAGATAATTCTTCCATGAATATACATACGAAAAGGAAGAACACATGAAGAAGTTTAAGGGGGCATTTGTAAGATCTAAAAATAACTCTCCTGTATGCAATCCAGCACTACTGAAGAACACACGAAGAATACTGGAAATCAGAGAACACACTCACTTGTGAAGGACATCTAGTTGAATCACGATACTCTGTTTTCAACAGCAAAACCACAGAAGGACTCAGAAGCATCTCTACTAAATCCAACGAGTCCAGAGTTGCACTACCAATCACTAGAGCTTTCTAAAATTTGATACATTCTCTCTTAGTGATTATATTACTTAAATTTTTGAGCAGGGTGTCTACTCTGTATATCTTACACACACATTGACTCTTGTGCTGAACTGAAGGATATCAAAATCCTCAAACCAAATTTGCTTACTCTTTACCCACAACAACTGTGGAAGAGGTCCTTGTGTGTCTTGGTCACTGTTTTTGTTTCCCATGAAGAACTGTGGTAGAGGTCCCTGTGTGACCTGGACAGTCTTGTACTGTTGTCAACCCCGATCCAGGGGGTGGATCAAATTTATATAAATTTTTTGAGAGGAATAAGTCTCATATTGAGACTGAACCTCTTGGTTTAATCCACTGTGCATATTATTCTAAGTCTAAAGTATGATATATATTTTTCGTTGCTTATTACTTTGAAATACAAAACTATTTTAAAGATACTTTTATAGTTAAATTAGCAAGTGTTTATACTTATTGTAAACCGGTAAGTTAGTTTCAAAATTTAATCTAATATTCATATTAAGTTAACTGAGACCTAATCAATCTTAGAGAAATTAATTGAACATTTATAATCTGTATAAATTCACTATATTTTAACTTTGTTTTTAATTTGGGGGATTTTAAGAGAAATATTTTTAACAGAAATTTTAATTGGAACTCAATTCAACCCCCCCCCCTCTTGAGTGTCCACTCCGACCAATAGAATTCTTAGTAAAATCTTTTTGGTTTTCATAAGATCCACTTTCTCAGAATCCTCTCTCAACTTTCATGAAAATTTCTAGTTATTCGTGAAAATTTTCAAGCCTTCAAAAAAAATTTCCTTTTTCAAAACTCACAAAAATTCACAAAAATTTCCAATAATTCATGAAAATTACTTCCTTAGTGAAACTTTTATTCTTATGAATCCTTTAGTTAAGGAAATATTTCATGAAATTACTTTATGAATTTAGAGCCTTTGAATTTTCTTTACGGATTCCTCTCTTTAACTAAGGGGGTTATCTACCTATTTATAGACATTTCCTCCCCTTGGTGAATCTTTCAAGCTAACAAATACCTTTTTATGAAACTCTTCATTCATGTTTGTTAAAATCCTTATTATCACAAAGCTTCCTAGAAATTTTTTATAGTCACAAAACTTACCTTCTTTCTCAAAACTTTTTAGGAACTTTCATTGTCATGAAACATATTTCCATTTTCTTTTATGGCTCAGAATTATTTCATGAAACATTATTTTAAGAATATCAAAACCTTAATGGCATAAAAATTTCATTAATTACATGCCTTTTCCATATTTTCATGAGGTATTCCTAAAAATCCATCTTTTTTGAAACTTGTCCCTTTCTCCATATTTTAGACCCTGAAAATTTAGAAAATACTAGGAAATGACGCCACCTTGTACATGAAATTTTCTATACCACTTCCAGAGCCTCCATAACTCTATATTGAAGATTTTGTTTAATATAATTGGTTAAAAATAGTGATATAACTCCACAATTGACCTTTTCAACCTTCTTTTTCAACAAACACAATCAACTCAAAACACTGCAAAGTTACCTTGAGAGATTTTTTTCCAACAATCTCCCCCTTTAGGTTTGTTCAATACTCTCCACCCTTTGATACCACTTTAAAGCTTATGTTTATAATGTTTTTATAAAACATTACTCTCTTCCATCTTATACCAAAATTTACTTCCTTAAATTCTAGATAGCGATTAAAAATTTACTCAACACGCACTCTAAGCCACATGATCGAGGCTCAGTGTGAGAAAAAATAGTAGCATGTAATGTTTATATATGAATCACTTCATTCCAAAAATAGTCAACTAATTTCATAAAAACCCCCATATTTAATGATATATAAGCTTTGATAAAACATTTTTAACATATTTATCATCGTCAGATTTAAAAATCCACCTACTTCACTGATCCCCCTATCTGCTTCTGCCCCAACATTGCTCAAGACCTTTTCTCCCCCTTTGTTAATGAACCCAAATGTCACTCCTTTGTGATTTGTAACATAGTAAAGAACAAATATCATTACATAATGTAAAAAACAATAACTTGTGGGAAGGGGTTCCACTTCCACACTTGTTCAAGTGTGGGAAGTCGACTGAACTCTAAGAATCGGTTAGTACTACTCAAACACCTTTTGGGTAAGACCTTCATCATAATTTATACAACCAATAGTTCTGTAGGAACATACTCAAACTTCCAAGTCCCTTGATTTAACTTCTCATTAATAAGATGATACTTTATTTAAAATTTATTTTCCCATGAGTGATGAAATATATTTTTTCAAAACTTTGTAGCACTTGAATTATCTCAATGTATTGTGATAAAAGTCTTAAATTCAACTCTCATATCTTTAAACTACAACTTCATACACTATAATTTCATGCAAGCATGAGTAGTCATAATATATTCATCTAATATAGTTCTCAAAATCATTAAACCTTATTTTTTACTTATCCATAAAATGCACAATCCACCAAGATAGAATGTACAACCTGATGTTAATTTTATATAATATACAAAATTGGCATAATCTTTATTTGTGTAAACCAATAACTAATTTTGAGATTTTTCATTATAAAGTAAACTGAAATACAATGTGCCCTTGATATATTGAATTATTATTTTTACTATAAATTGGTGGATTTCTTTGGGATTTATTTGATATCACCCTTCTTGGCGTGTAGAAAAAACAATATCAAGTCATGTCATTGTTAATTAAAATAGACAGCCAATGATCTGGATATATTATGTGATGTTAACTATTTTTTCTTCATCATCTCATGATAGTTTCATACCATTTTCCATAATAGTTTTCATTTCCTTGAAATTATACATTCCAAATATTCTCATAACATCCTTGGAATATATTTATTGAGAAATTAATGTGTCATTTCTTCCCTGTGTCACCTGTAAACTAAGAAAAAATGTTAGTTCTAAAATCATTAACATTTCAAAATTACTTTCCTTGAATTTTACAAACTATTTTCACTATGCTTCATCTGATCCACCAAATATTATGTCATATAAATACACCAGTACCATAATCCTATGATTACTTTCATTATTCCCATAGAGATTGTAATCAAATCCACCAAACTAAAAATTGATATTCTTCAAAAATTGATCAAATTTTGAATACCACACTCTCAGTGTTTTCTTGTAACAACCCTGACTCCAATAGCCCAAATATAGTGTCTTTATTTATTACATTATCATAGATAAAAGATTCAAGTCCCAAAGGACCTAATAGTTTAGTATTCTTGAATAACTAGACACATACATGGTACCCTTATTACATTGGTAATTAAAAATAAAACATAACAAAGGGAATTAATTTGAATCCTTGAACTCATTCAAACATTTAATCTTCATCACCTAGGGAAAAGAGAACAAATAAAATGGCCATATCAGATGCCCAATAATAGTTGCATATATCATAATCTATCTTGAATTAAATATCATAATCATCATGGAAAGGTAGATAAATGAACACACATTCCATTAAATCAATAATCTGAGAATGAAATGAATCCATATATTTTTTCATAGTGAAAATCCTATGGATAATAATAATTGAATTATGAATGAAAGAAATGATTATTTATTGGATGTTATGTATTTGGAAAATGAACCCCTACCTTTAAGACCTTTCACAAAAAGTTTTAATCATCATGGGTAAAAACCTATTTAATTTAGACACATAATTCATCTCATGATACTACCAATGCATCAAGAAGATTTTCTATATACAGTCCCCAACTATTATTTTATGTCCAAATAATTTATTATATATCAAATAAAAAATTTAATCAATATGAATTATCAAAAAATATCTATATTTAGTGGAAAATATTGATTAACATTATTTCCCCAGTTAATCAAATAACTTTCAAAGAAAACACCATATATAAAATGGTATAAAAATTAGGCAATAATCATATCCATGATATAAGAAATATAGATATTTAAGATAAATGGAATTTTCCATGAGTGATGATAATAAATAAAAAAATGGGAATTATATACAACAAATAAAATAAATTAGGTGCATAATATTAAAACATGTCTCAATTAAGTGAAATTAAGATGAAGTCCCTTAAAAGGATTGTATCATTAATCAAATGAATTAATAGTGTTTATTCACTTAAATTCACATAAAAAAAGTGGAAATATAACATTAGATAATAAAAATTAATTTCACACATAAATTTAGCATGACATGATCAATGAAATATAAGTTTAACTCAATGAATGAAAATTGAGTTAAGAAATCCCTTACCGCATGTAATATTTTGAATAATATGACCCATAAAAGTGATAATTATACAATGAAAAATTAAATACCATGAAGATAAAGAGATCAATGATATTTAATATCAAATGGAAGCATAAAAACATCACACACAAGAAATAATTGGTGAATAATTCATATATCTCATAGAAGTAAAAGTGAGATAATAAAACCCTTGTCTCATGCTTCCCTTTAGTGTAGCGTTCATTAAACGCAAGTATAATGGTTTAATAAATATTATTAACTCATTAAAAATATATATTAATATTTATAATACCTTTTTTATTATTTTATAACATCTTATGACCCATTCATTAATAATATTTCATTATTTTCATGGTTTTGGGTGCGTTCATTTCATGGTTTCATGATTAGTTCATTTGTGTATAATTATGGGTTTTATTGTAAATTAGAAACAAAACTATATAAGTTTAATGAAATGGTATTAATGAACTTAAATAATTTTAAATAGTACCTTTTATCATTTTTATTTCATACATGAACATGATTTATTTGATAAAATGTTAATGATAAATGTTTAGTTTATTTTGGAGGTTTTTCAGAACATCACAAACTAGTTTCATTTTATTTACTATTATGAGTATATATTAGTTCCAAAACATTAAATTGGTCATAATATACATATTAAAATCTTATTTAACCATATAAATATTTTTATGACCATCCTTGAAGAAGTTAATGTAAAACAAATAAAATCATTATTCATAGAGACGATTAACCAGCATAATTTGGACAATAGTTTCGTTTCTTTGAATAAGAGGAGGTAATAAAAGGTATGGACATAATATATTACATTAGAAACATAAAATTATATTATATATATCTTTATGGAGTTATCATGCCTCCATGGATGAAAGATTTGATGAGAAAGTAGAAAAGGAAAACAAAATAAGAGAGGTGTTTTGAGGAAATTACCTCTTGAATATCACCTCCTTAGAGGATCCCTTGAGGACCTTGGATTTGGTATTTGGTGAGACCAGAAGTACTTATACATGTTTATAGATATTAGGAAAGGTTTTTTCAGATATTGAAGGATCTTAAAGGCTTGTGGGTCTAAATAGTATGGCGAGGGGTGGTATTTATACTTGAGGAGAGGTGGGTTTAAGTGATTAAAATAATGATTATTTTATATTTAAAAACAACCACATTTAGTTGACATTAATTTCCAAAATTTTTCATGAAAATTAATATTTTATGGGCTGTTTAGGGTCAATAAATAACTCAAAAAACCATTAAATTTTGTATTTTTTAGTTATTTTAAGCCTTTACCATTTTAACTTTAACCCGTTTCATTTTTTCCCTATATCGCAGTAAATATTTTTTTTACCATGGTAAATTTTTTATGCCTAAAAATAAAAATGACCATAAAACATAATTTGGACCTTATTATTACAAATATTTAATCTATTTTCCAAAATTAAATTTATGTAATTCGAAAAAAAAATATTTAAAATTAAACCCATAAACAACGAAAAAGGGGGTTTTTAAAGTGAAATGTTCAAAAGTTTAAAATGTTTTTATATTCAATTTTAATGTGAAATTTATTTTAATAAACTAAATTGGTTTTATTTATGTATAATTTATCTAATTATACTTTAAAACCAATTTAAAATATAATTTAAATATATAAATAAATTAAATGAAAAATCAAATTTCAATTAAAATTCAGTACTTTTCACTATTCATCAAAAATGAAATTTCTCCGAAAAATACTAGAATTTAATACTAATATAATTTAAATATTATTATTTCAAAAATAATTTTATTTTTTCATATAAAATTTATAAAATTTTTAAAATTTTGTTTTAAAATAGGTGCGCTATTAAAAGGTGTAAAAATTTCCATTTAGAAAAATATAACCTTTTATGATTAAAATTAGTTTTATTATTATGTTAAGGATATCAAAAATATTCTATGAATTTAAAAAATATATAAAATATATGATTCATTAATATATTTCTATAGTACTGATTAATTTAATTTATTATGATAAAATGTCATTGTGGTAATAAAAATATATTTTTAATAAAAACACATCCTTTATATTCAATTGGTATTTATTTTCATTTCCAATTAATTTTTAATCAATGAATGAATTTTATAAACATATGTAAATTGTATTTTCATAATTTAGTTATTCTTATTCACAACCTCCAATTTAACAACTAGTTTATAATGGTCATATTAAAATAATAATATTTAATAGTATATCGCGGTTTTTCTAAGATCGGTGTTGCATGCAACATATGCTATCAAAGAAATTGAAGTTATTAAAGAAGAGACATACCGTAAAATCATGGGGTGTTATATTCTTCCCACATTTAATAAATTTTTTCCTCAAAATTTTTATAATATTACCTTCTAAATATATGAGGGTGGTTTTTATTTATAACATCTCCAAGTTTCCACATTGATTATTCAATTTTATGTTTTCTCAAAAGAATATTTACCATAAAAGTGATCTAATTCCTAAAAAATTGATATCTAGTGTCAAGAATTTTGATAGGATATTCACAATAAGACATATCAGGTTCCAATTCTATTTATTCATTGTTGAGTACGTGTGTTGGGTCTAGCATGTACTTCCGTAATAATGATATGTAGAACACATCATGAACTTTAGAGAGACTTGGTGCAATTACTAATTGGTAAGATACATCTCCAATTAATTCTAGATTTTCAAATATTTTTATGTACCTGGGGTTTAGTTTCTCTTTATTACTAAACCTTGAGATACCCTCCCATGGATATACTTTCATAACGACATGATCTCCCACTCGAAATTCCAAATCCTTTATTCGGTTGTCAGCATAACTAGTATCCCTAATTTTAGCTACATTAATATGATCATGGGTAGTATTTAACTTTGTTTTTGTCTCTTTAATAAGTTCTGTGACTACAAGTTTCCTTTCACCAACTTCATCCCAACAAGTTGGAGTATAAAATCTATTTCAATATAATGCTTCATATGGCTCCATTTGAATACTTGAATTGGAACTATTATTGTAGGAAAACTCTTACAAAGGTAAATACTAATCCCACTTACCTTGAAAATCAAGTGAGAATGATCTCAACATGTCATATAATGTTTTAATGATTCTTTCAAATAGCCCATAATTTTTAATATGGTAGGTAGTGCTCAAATGAATCTCATTATCTAAAGACTTCTGAAAACGTTTCTAGAATTTTGATGCAAAATAGGGATATCGATCAGATGCAATCGATAGAGATGCAACATGAAGTCTTACAACTTCATTAATATAGAGTCTTTCTAGGTTCTCAAGAGCTAATTATTCTCTTATAGCAAGAAAATGTGCTTATTTAGTAAGGCGATCAACAATAAAACATATCACATCATTATTTTTGGGGGGCTTTGGTAGTCCAGTGATGAACTCCATAGTAATTTCATACCACTTTCACATAGGAATAGGTAGAGGTCACATGAATCCTCTAAGATGTTTTCTCTCAAACTTAATTTGCTGACAAACTAGGCCTCTTGACACATAGTCATCAATTTTCCGCTTCATATTTTCCCCCCAAAAATATTCCTTCAGATCCCTATACATCTTGGTACTAGCATGGTGTATAGAGAAATTTTATCTATGAGCATCATCAAATAGATCCATTTTTAACTTAGTTTTTGATGGAACACATAACCTATTTCCAAATTTTATAACACCATCTTCATAATAAAATCCTTCTAATTTTCCATCATTCACAGCTTTAATTTTATTAATCAAATTATCATCATCATATTGAGAGATTTTTATCATTTCTAATAAATATGGTTTTGCAATCATTTGAAAAAGGTTTGGGTATTAGCCTTACTTAATAATTCCCATATATATCTTTACTAAGTTAATGAAAATATTATCTCTCTTAATCCTCATTTGGGTTATAAATCCATAGTCTTTACTATTAAATGCATCTACTACCTTATTTTATTTTACTGGGTGGTAGTGTATTGAGAAATAATAATATTTAAGTAACTCGAGCCATTGTCTTTGCCTCATGTTGAGTTATTTAATTTTTATTTCTAACTCTTATGATCCATATATATCTCACATCTTTCACCATAGATATAGTGTCTCCATATCTTCAGAGATATAGTTATGGTTTCTAACTCAAGATCATCATTTGGATAATTTTATTCATGAGTCTTCAACTTCCGTGATCCATATGAAATAAATTTATCATTTTAGATAATAAAAAACCCAATTCCTTTCTTTGATGCATCATTGTATATAACAAACTCATCATTTCATGATAGTTGAGACAAAATCATATCATTAACCAATATTCTCTTGAATTCATCTAAACATTCTTCACATTATTTTTTCCATATGAACTTAACCCCTTTACTTGTGATCTTGGTTAATGGGTTAACCAATAAGGAAAAATTATAAAAGAAATGCTGATAGTAACCTTATAAACCAATGAAACTACATACCTCAATTATGTTCATTGATGTAGGACATTCTTAGATTGAATTTTTATTTATAGGATCAACTGAGATTCCATTCATGGAGATAATATATTTCGGAAAATAAATCTCCATAATCCAAAATTCAAACTTTCTAAATTTACTATATAACTCTTTCCTTCTGAGAGTCTCAAGAATTATCTACAAGTGGTTCTCATTAAATTCATAGATTTTAGAATACACCATAATGTCATCAATGACTACCACAACAAAATCATCAAGATAATCCTTGAATATTATTTTTTATTGTATATATAAAAACCTAGGGTTCATTAGTAAACCCAAATAGAATTACTGTAAACTTTTAATGTCAATACCTCATCTGAAAATATGTCTTCATAATGTGTTCCTTATTTTTCCATAATTGATGATACCCAGAATGAATATTAGTCTTCTAAAAATATTTATATCCATGAAGTTGATCGAATAAATCATCAATCAAAGGTATAAGAAACTTTTTATTTATTGTAATAGCATTGATTTCCTAATAATAAATGCACAATCTCATGGATCCAACCTTCTTCTTAACAAAAAGAACAAGGGCTACCCATGGTGAAACACTAGGGAGAATAAATCCCTTATCATTTATATACTCTAGTTGTTTCTTTAACTCTACTAATTCAACAGTTGCCATTCTATAGGGAATTTTGGTATAAGTCTTTCATCATGAATCAAATCAATAAAAAATTTGACTTCACTCTCTAGGGGGTGTCTAAGAAATTCCTCATGAAACACATAAATGTATTCCTATAAAATAGATACATCTTCAATTTGAAGATTATCTTCTTCATCCTAAGATATTGTTTTCTCTTTCTCCCCAATAATTTCATTCAGTAGATCTATTGGGGTAGATCTAAATAAAAATATAGTGATGATGTTTAGACTCTAAAGATAAGGAATTATACATCTTCCTTACAAATCATAATTTCCTTTTTTTTGAAATAAATTTTCACATCATATTTTGAAATACAATTAATATTGAGGATTATATTAAATTAAAACATGGTTATGGTGATAAGGTTATAAAATAAATCATGTTTATGTGTCATAATTAGGATTTCCTAAAAAATATTTGTTGTACTGAGACTTCCCTTAGGAGTTTTTATGGACAACTCCCTTATTAAATCAAAAAGTAAATGTCTGATTTTTATAGAAAACTGGGTAGATATAAAAGGTTTTAATGATCCATAATCAAATAAATCATTGTCTAAATTTGGATATATGATTAATGTACCTTAAACCATGTCATTGGGTACTTCTACCTCAGTTGTAGTGATCTTATAAGCTTCGTCATCTCCCCTTGTCCACTTATGTGATACATTCCCCTAACTCTTGGGGAATTAATTTGAATAATTCCCCATTTCTTTTCATTTTAAGAATTTAATATCATTAGTTTATTTATTCCCCTTGCATTAATGAGATAGAATAACCTTATCTATGTACTTATAACACACTCATGTACCCTTTAGGCATTTTCCAAGATGTTTCTTCCCACAATTTTCACATGATTGAAATTTCATTGTCCCCTTATTCTTATTTTTTGATTTACCTTTCTCATGGTTCTAAACCAACATATTATTCTCTTTTTTTCCCTTTAATATGTAGGATCTAGAAAATTCCTTCTCTGTTTTGATGGAACATAACATTGTTTCATCATATGATGAAAATTTTTGAGAAGCCAATTCCCTTTGGAGACTTGGCTTAAGAACTTCAAAGAAATGATAAATATTTCTTTCATAATTATGTATATAATATATAATATACCTGGATAGACTTGTAAAGGTATCCTTACACTCCACTATACTTTCTTCTTTATTTTTCTTTAAGATGAGGAATTTTCTATTCATTTCAATTCATTGACCACATGGAAAATATTTATCAAAGAATATTTCTTTAAAATATATCCATTCCATGTGTTCTATTTTATCTTCCTCCCTAGTATTCTGGATCAACAAACACTATTTATCAGCATCACCCTTGAGATAATATACTGCCAGTACTACCTTTTAATTTTCATCACACCCAAATTATAGTAGTGTCTTTTCAAAGGAATTAATCCACTGCTCAGCTACCACTAGATTAGTAGTCCCACTAAAAGATGGAGACTTTTACCATATGAAATTATCCAACATAGGTGTATCACAGATATTCATTATTTCTTGACTAAGCTGTCCTAATATAGTCATGATCTACTCAAATCCAACATCAGTTGTGTTGTCTTACTCAGTGGGGTAATCCCTACATTGTATGTGGGTATTGATTCCCTTCCCTCTATTAGGCGCCTTTACTAAATAATGGAACACACTGAGTAATAAAATAATTATCATTAGTATTGATCCAAAAATATATTATTTCCTCTAATGGTAAATTTTTTTAAATACTATAAGGAATTATCATAGTTATCACGTTGGTTATGTTAATTTTAAAATTTAGTTCCAAAGGTTTCTACTAAACTTCCTCTGATACCAACTGTAATGACCCTAACTCTATTATCTCAGAGCAGGTGACTTTCTTTATTACATTTTCATAGATACAAGATTCAAATCCAAGAGTAGCGAATAGTTTAGTAGTCAAGAACTAGATATATACATGGGACTCTTACTACATTGGTTTTTAAAAATAAATCATAATAAAGGAAAGTAATTTCCATCCATGAACTCATTCAAACATTTCTTATTCATTACCTATGGAAAAGAGAAAAAATAAAAGGGTGAGATTAAATTCCTAGTAGTAGTTACATATAATAGAATCTATCTTTAATTAAAGAGCATAATTAACAAGGTAAGGTAGATAACTGAACACGCATTCCATTTAATCAATAAACTGATAATGAAATGAATCCACAGATTTGGTCATAGTGAAATTATTTTGGGTAATAATAACTAAATTATGAATGAAGGAAATTATTATTTATTAGATGTCATGTATATGTTTCATGAACCACTACTATCAAGACCTTTCACAAGATGGTTTAATCATTATAGGTAAAACCCATTTAATTTGGCTATATTATTCGTCTTAGGATACTACCGATTCATCAAGGGGATTTTATATATATGGTCCTCACCTATTATTTCATGTCCAAACCATTAATTATATATTGAAAATTTGATTTAATCAATATGAACTATCAAAAAAATATATGTATTTAGTGGGAACTATGGATTAAAATTATTTCCCTAGTAAATCAAATAACTTTCAAAGAAAACACCATATAAAAATGGTATACGGATTAAGAAATAATCATATCCATGATATAAGAAATATGTATATTTAAGATAAATTTAATTTTCCATGATTTATGATCATAAATAAAAAAATGGGAATTCTATAACGAAAGAAAATAAATTAGGTGCATAGTATTAAAATATGTCTTAGTGAAGTGAAATTAAGACGAAGTCCCTTAAACGAATATTATCATTAATAAAATAAATTTATTATTTTAATTCACTGTAAATAAACATAAAACAAGTGTAAATGAAATATTAGATAATCAAAAGTCATTTAACTTTTAACTTTATCATGACATAATCAATTAAATATAAGTTTAACCTAATAAATGAAAATTGAGTTAAGAAATCCCTTACCACTTGTAAAATTTTGAATCATATGACACATAAAAGTGAAATTATCAAATAAAACATTTAATATTTTGAATATAAATAGATTCATGATATTTTATACCAAATTTAATTGTACATACACCAAACACAATAAATAAGTGGTGAATAAGTCATATATCTCACAAAAGTAAAAGTGAGACGAGAAAACCCTTACCTTACGCTTCCCTTTAGTGTAGCATTATTTAACCTCTTATATAATGGTTTAAAGAATGTTATTAGCTCATTATAGAAATATATTAATATTTATAGTACCTTATTTGATTATTTTATGACATATTATGACACATTCATTAATAATACTTCATTATTTTCATGATTTCGGGTGCGTTTATTTTACGGTTTCATTATTGGTTCATTTATGTATAATTATGGATTTTATTTTCAATTGGAAATAAAACTCCTTATGTTTAATGAAATGGTATTAATGAAATTATACAATTTTAAATGGTCTCATTTATCATTTTTCTTTCATACATGAGGATGGTTTATTTGATAAAATGTTAATGATAAATGTTTGGTTTATTTTGGCGGTTTTTACGAATATCACGAACTAGTTTCATTATATTTACTATTATGAGTATATATTAGTTATAGAACATGAAATAGGTTATAATATAAATATTATAAGTTTATTTAACTTGAAAAATAGTTTCATGATCATCCATGAAGGAAGTAATGGAAAATGAACAAAATCCTTATTCACAGAGATGATTAACTAGTATAATTTGGACAATAGCTTCATTTATTTGAATAAGAAGAGATAATAAATGGGATGGATATAATATATTACATTATAAACATAACATTATAGTATATAAATGATTCTAGATTTATCATACCTTGATTTATGAATAATTTTAGGATAACGTATAAAAATAAAATAAAATAAGAGAGGTGTTTTGAGAAAATTACCTCTTGAATATCACCTCTTTGGAGGATCCATTGAGGACCTTGGATTTGATATTTTGGTGATACAGTAGTAATTTTATGTGATTATAGTTAGTAAGATATATTTTTTCAGAGATTTTAGTATATTAAAGGCTTTTTGGTCTAAATAGAGTGGTGAGGGGTGGTATTTATACTTGAGGAGTGGTGGGTTTAAGTGATTAAAATAATGATTATTTTATATTTAAAGCCAACCACACTGAGGTGGCATTAATTTACAAGAATTTTTCTGATAATTAATATTTTATAGGTTGGTTAGTATTTATAAATACCTCAACCAACCATTTATTTTTGTATTTTTTAGGTATTTTAAGCCTTTACCCTTTTAACTTTAACCCGTTTCATTTTTTACATATACTGTAGTAAATAGTTTTCTTCCATGGTGTCATTTTTATGAATAAAGATGAAAATTACCTAAAAACATTATTTTGAACTTATAATTAAAAATATTGAATCCATTTTTCCAAATTCAGTTCACATAATTGGAAAAATTAGATTTAAAATTAATCCCACAGACAAAACGAAAAAGTAGGTTTTAAATGTGAAAAGTTCAAAAGATTGAAATGTTTTTATATCTAATATGAATGTTAAATTGATTAAAATTACCTAAATTGGTTTTATTGATATATAATTTAACTAATTATACTTTAAAATAAAGTTAAAATATAATTTAACTATATAAATAAATTAGAAGAAAAAGCATTTTTCAATTAAAATTCAGTATTTTTCATTATTCATCAAAAAATGAAACTTCTCCAAAAAAACCAAAATTTCATCATAAGATAATTTTAATATTTCACCTTAAAAAATGAATTTTATTTTTTAATATAAAATTTATAAAAGTTTCAAATTTAAGTTTTAAAATAGGTGCTCCAATAAAAGGTGGAAAATTGCCTTTTAGAAAAATATAACCTTATATGCTTAAAATTGGTTTTATTCTTATCTTGAGCCTATAAAACTTATTGAATTAATTTAAAAACATTTTTTTGAATATATAAAATATATATTTACTTAATATCTTTCACTAATAGTTATTAATTTAATTTATTATGATAAAATTCCATTGTGGGCATAAAAATGGTTTTTTAATAATAACACAACCTTTATATTAAATTGGTTTTTATTTTCATTTACAATTAATTGGTAATAAATGAATTCATTTTATAAAAATTTATAAACTATATTTTCATAATTTAGTTAATCCTATTTGAAACCACTAATTTAATGGCTAGCTTATAACAATTGTGTTAAAATAATAATATATAATAGTATATCACAGTTCCTCTAAGCTCGATATTATGTGCAACATATACTATCAGAGAAATTGAATTTATTTAAAAAGATACATACCATATAATCTTGGGTTGTTGTATTTATTCAACCCATATAGAACATTATTCCGTCGACAAGCTTTTTTCTCATCTTCATAGACTAAAAAACATCTAGAAATTCGATGTAAACTTCTTCTTCCAGACTCCCATTAAAAAATACTGACTTGAAATCCACCTAGAAAATTTTGAATTTCATTTGCACTATTATATCCAAGAATAATTAGATTTATTCCATCCTTAAAACAAGTGAAAAAATTTCATCAACATTGATTCCCTCAATCTGGGAGTATCCCTTGCACACCAACAATGCTTTGTTTCTAATTACTAATCGATATTTATTTAGTTTTTTTCAAAAGATCCATTTAGTACCAATGAAATTATTATCTTATAGTCTTGAAATAATATCACATGTTTGGTTATTTTTTATTTGGTAAATCCCTTCATTTATATACTGAATCCAATTTTCATCTCCAGCTACTTATTCAAAATACTTTGGATCTACCTTAGATAGAAAAGATGTTTTTTGTTGAGACTTCATTCTCCTTGTTTGAATTGGTTCTTCCTAATCACCAATGATATTATTCATGTTAATTTGTTCATACCTCCTTATCTTCTATTTAGATACAGATCTAACCCCATCATACTCATCATTAGTATCTTCTTATGAATTTTCATTTTACACTTCTAATTCCCATGATTTTCTTACCTCATCGTAATTGACATAATGAAAATTTTCACTATGTTGCAAAATATTATATTCATTTTCTACTACAGTGACATCATTTATTTTAACCACTTTTCCTAGCCTCTTTTTAAAGAATTTATATGATTTTTTTTTCTTTAGTAGCCAATGAATATCCCCTCATCTCCATAAGACTCATACTTTCTATTTTTTAATTATTCAAAATAAAACACTTACTTATAAGGATTTGAAATTATTTCAATGTTGGATTCCTTCCATACCACATATCATATAGTGTATTTTATTCTTTTGGGCACAAACAAATCCCTGTTAGATATGTAAATCAATGTCAATACTGAGTCCTACTATAATTTCTCTATTTGGTCATTTTCAATAAGCATTTTTTTATCCATGATTTTTATAATCTGATATCTCCTCTCAACCACTCCATTTTGTTGAGGACTTATCACTCACAAAAAAAATTTCCTTATCCCATGTTTCTTGAGATAATAATACACATAGTTTTGAGTGAATTTCATACCATTATCGATGAAAATATGAATAATCTTATATCCAATAATCCTTTTATCTTTCATTTGATATTGTTTTATGAAATTGAACAACTCAGACTATGGTAAATGAAAAATATCCATGCCATATTTCTAAAATCATCAATGAAAAGAACATAATACATTTCCCATCAACAGATCTTAGTTATATTGGTCCACACTCATCTTCATGCACCAACTCAAGAACTCTATATTTTGTACTTTTTCCTTGTAAATATTTATGATAAACATAATTTTTTGAAAATAATCGTATGCGTGAGTATGATCACATGATAGATTGGGGAGATCTAGAGCTACATCACATTTAAACAAATCTTCCAGGGATGTTTGGCATAGATGGCCAAGTGGTTTATGCCAAAATCTTTTTTTTTACTCTTTTTTATGGAAAGAACGTATATTTTTCTCCACTCACAAGGTAGATATTTCCCTTCATGTGATTTACATATAAAAAATCGTACCATATTTTTCCTTGAAAATAAAAAAAATATTGGTAAAGTTTATATCATGCCCCAATTCACATAATTGACTAACACTTAGAAAGTTTTGAATGAGATCTTTGACAGCCAAGATATCAGCACGTCTCATATATTTACCCCCAAATTTGTATTTTCTCAAGCCAATAATCTTTAGGCCTTCATCATTTCCAAGTTTTACAACACCTTCCTTGTCATATTTTATTCCTGTAAAAATATCCTAATTTCACATCATATGGGGTGTGTATTCACTATTAAAAATCCATACACCGACACAATTTGATGTTCTAAGTGAAATATTTGAAACCAATTCCTGCTCAACTATATTCTCTTTGTTCTATTTCATTGACTTCATACCTATTTTGGACTGATATTATTGATATTCCTCAGAGTATGATGGACCGACTTCATCTTCTAGAGTTGTGAATAGATTTTTCTTTTTCATCTCATTTGATGATTCTTTAAGCTGCTATTTATGACCACTTTGGGTTTTCTTCGATGAATTCCATTTCATTATTGATGATACATATTTGGCCATCTGTCTTACTCCACCAAACTAAAAATAGTGACCATAAAAAATCTTTCTTGTAATATTAAACTATATGTGTATACCTTTGTTTCACTTATATCTTTTGGTACATTTTGGCTATAAAACATGCATTTTAGGAATGTCCAATATTTCCACAATAATAAAACCTGATATGAGGTTAATTTTAGTGAGTCATTTCTATAGGACTGAATATTCATCATCTTCTCCAACCCTTTTGATTTTTATTTGTACCCAAATCAATTTTTAACCTCGGAGTGGTTTCTTGTGGTCTAACATCAATCATTATAGCTTTAAATTTGTGATCAATCCCCATACTAGCCTTTTTATTTGGATATGACAATTGATTCTATTTTTTTAGGACTCTATTCTCCACTTACATATTTTTTATTACCTGATTGATCTGATTCCATGATGTCATAATGGGGGTTAAGATTCTCTATTGATCTTATAATTTTCCTTGAAGTTCAAAAAAATATTCTTTAATCTATTCAATACATTTGATCTGATCTTTTTCATTGTTAATCAATATATCAATCACTTTTTTTTTCTTCAACTTTGAGATTTTAGTCAATGACATTTTCTAAGTTATCTAGCATTTAAGAATTAATATTTTAAATTTATTCCTTTATTTCAAACTTCTCTTTTTCAGAATGTTGAATATAGAGTTTGGAATCATGAACCACATTATTGGATTTCATCATTTTAGATCTCCAAACATATATCTCCTCAAGAGAAGATTCTAATTCAGCCTATAGATCAACCCTTACTTCTACTTCTCATCTCATAAGAAACAAGAGTTCTATGTAAACTATACAATGTTAGTTATTTTAGATATTTTCCTTCTAGTAGAGAGGCTTTTGGATTGAACCAAGGTGCTAGTAATATTAGGATGCACTTGTAAAACTTTACATCATCAAGTATTTCTCCAAGACGATCCATATATTCCACAAAAACATTCAACCAGTCAAAGAATACATCTACACACTCATTTAGTTTCATTATCATTTCTCATATTTGTTCCATAGAACCTTTAATTTTTCTTATCAGACTTTTGAATCACCTTCATAGATATTTAGCAGTTTTTCCCACATGGCATGCATTGACTTAAAAGACATCACCTTTATATAGATTGTGTTAGATAAAAATCCTCCTAAATCATTGATTCCTTTGGTATTAGCATCCAATTATCTTAATTTTACGTATGATAAAACTCCACTATCCACACTAGAATAAATACCATACATTTTAGTTAAAATTCATCCATACCTAATGATTGGAAGTATTGTTTGCATCTAATTCTTCCAAAAATAAAAATTATTTCCATAAAAGACTTGAATCCCTTTGTGATTAACAACCTCTATTACTTCTTATAGGAGAGAACCTATGAATTTAACTTTTCCCTCTAATAAAAATTGATATCCCAACCAATTAAAATTCACTGATAGGGGGGTGAATCATGGTATGATATATTAAAACAACTACACCTTTTAATACTACATCATCTATAAACAAAAGTATCTTCTCTCTTCTTCCTGTATCATAAAATAAATGAAAATTAGAAAATCCCTAGGACGCAAATATTTTACATGGTTCACCCTCTTTGGGATACATACAAGTAGTATACTTTAATAATGTGTCAATTTACCAAATCAACTGAAGTGAATTGTTGTTACTAGACTCGAAGTGGACTCATTATCCCTTCTGATTTACAACCAATCACAATTTTAAATCTCACTATTATATCAACTAAAGAGTACTCATTGATCCTTTAAAATATTATTTCATTGATCACTTGAATCAAAATATTTTACACCTTATTTGGGGAATTATTAATTTTCACTTTCATTCACTTGATAAATACCTCTTTACTAAAGAATTTATAGGCAAATATTTTTGGTTTGTGTAAGATCCACTTTTGTGAAACCTTATCTTAACTTTCATGAAACTACCCAATTATTTTAGAAACTTTTCAAAATTTCACAATTATTTTCCTTTCGAAAAACTCACAAACTTTCACAAAACTTTATAAGATTTCATAAAACTTCCTTCTTTCATGAAACTCATGTTCTTAGGAATCCTTCGTGTAAGGAAATATTCCACGAAATTCCTTCTTGAATTCCGAGCCTTTGGATTTTCATTAAGGCTTACTCTATCTAAATGAAGGGGGTATCTACCTATTTATATACATTACCTCCTCTTATAAAAACTTTAAATCTCACCAAAACCTTTTTATGAAACTCTTCATTCATGTTCATTAAACTAACTTTGTTCGTGAAGCTTCTAGGATATTTTTAATAGTCAAAAAACATATCATATTTCATAAAACTTATTGGGAGATTTAGTATTCATGAAACTTACCATATTTTTTCTTCATGGGTCATCTTTATTTCACAAAAAAAAATTCAAATCTTCAAACCTTAATGACACCCAAATTTGGTGAATTCCATGCCTTTTCCATATTTTCATGAGGAAGTCCTGGAAATACATCTTTTATAAAACTTGTCCCTTCCTCCAAATTTTGGGCCCCAAATATTTGGAAAACACTAAGAAGCAATGAAAACTTGTACAAACAATTTTATATACCCCATACAAAGCTTCCATATCTCTTCCTTTAATATTTTTCAACATAAGTGGTCAAAAATCACATTAGAACTCTACAACTCACCTTGTCAACCTACTTTATCAACAAAGACTATCAACCCAAAAACACCACAAAGTTACCTTGATGGGTTTTTTACCAACATCTTAACTGATTATGTCGAGATCTAATTTCAATATATGAGAATTATTGAGCCTCTTGTGACTAATCGAATACATTTTAAGTCCCCGTGTCTGTACGGGAATTTGAACTCCATGAGAATTTAATTTTTCAATTAGCAGTCAAGTTAAATTTTGATAAAAGGTTCTGAATGTAATTATAATTATTGTAATATATTAATGTGATTTTTTAAAAAATTTAATGAATCTTGGAAGGAATCATGGGAACTCGAGTGATCCTTGGGATATTTGGGTATATTTTGGGGGGGTCTTTGAAGTTTCTTCTTAGGGCGCACAATTTGTGGTGCATAGTTTAGGGTAAACCATGTGAAACCCTAAAGATAAGGTATATTCCTATATTTTTTTAAGTATAACGGTTTAATCACATGGATAGAGCATGGTTATGATCAATCTATATGGATATTTCCTATGAAATAATGTATAATTTCAAAGGAGTTTCATATCTAACCCACAAGATTGGCACATAATTTAGAAAATCATTCAACCAAACCATATGAGGTGTATGGATTGAGGAAGTTACATATACATAGTTTGTAAAACTATTTATACAAACCATGAATCCTATTAAAAAGGAATAAATTACCCCCCCAAAAAAAATTTGAAGGGGAAACCCATTTCTCTTATCATCTACCTCACACATGTGACTGGATGCCTCCTCCCATTTCTATCCTCCTTTAAAGACTTCCATAGGGGTGTTCTCATGGGTTTTTTTATATACCCAAACTTTTGATACATATATATTACATATTTTTAGATTAATATTCTTTAAATTTCATGAACACACACTTGAGGATTGTAAAGGTATATCACCTTTGGAAACTTGGAATATAATATTTTTATTTCATGAAAGATACTAAACATATCCCATAAAGATCTTCCCACATAATACTCTTCTTATACATACCCTAAGTAAAAATTTTCTTCATAACTTGGGGAAAGAAATCATAATAAAGGGTGATCTCAGATGCTCAGTAAGGTTAAATAAGGGAGATATCAACATATCATGAGCATAGGGATATGAGAACGTGAGAATAAAATTTGAACACCACACCCTACATATCATATATAATACACTTTAGCCATGGAATAAATATTGGTATTTTTTAAGGCATGAATAATAATTTAATCAATTAACCTGAACCAGGAGAGCATAAAATTTTAATAAGACATAAAAATGCTCATTGAAAAATGTTACCTCTTCTTTGAGAAACCTCCTTATCTTTACTCCAAAATTATTCCTAGGTTGTATTTATGAATAAAAGAAGGATTATAGGATGAAAGGAGAAAATTAAAAAATATGTTTTTTTTTCAGGTTTTTTCCAAACCAAATGGTTTTTAAAGTGTGAAGATAATAGGAGAAGTGGTGGACTTTTATAAGGGAGGTGCGTGACACACTTGTAATGTTCGGAAATAAAAAGGTGTACCCATGTTTTTGACATGCCACGAGGCTCCAAAATTAACCATTATCAATAATTATAAATTATAAGGTCTAAATATGGACATAAAATAATTTTTTAAAAATTTTGGGTCATTTTTAACCCATATCACTTCAGTTTAACCCCCTAGTAAACTCATTTTTACCTTAACTATGGTAAATAAGTTTTATAGTTTTTACTATTATTTATATTTAAAAAATAATTTCACCTTATTAGATAATATAAATTATCATGATCCAAAATATGGAATCTATTTTTTTAAATTCTATTCACATAAGTGTAAACTTTAAATTTAAAATTAAACCCACAAACATGATGAGAAAGCAGTTTTCCAAAGAGAAAATGTTCAAAAGTTTAAAATGTTTTATATTAAAATGATTAAAATGAACTAAATTGGATTAATTTATATGTAATTTAACTAATTTTAATTTAAAATACTTTTTAAAAAAAAAATAAACCTTGTAAATTCTTTAAATAAAAGGAAAATTTTCAATAAAAATAAGTATTTTTTACTATTCATCAAAAAAAATAAATTTTTCAGAAAAATACAAAAAATTCACTATAATATAATTTTGACATGATGATTCCGAAAATTAATTTTATTTTATAAAATTAATTTTTTATAAGTTTCAAAAATTAATTTTATTATTGTTCACAAAAATAAATAAATAAAACATTTTTTGAGAAAATAGTTTTTTCAAAACATATAAAGACTTTATAGAAAATTAAGTATTCATTATAAATATATTTTATTTATATAAAACCATTAGAATTAATATTTAAAATTTGGTTAATTCTATTCATTCCTCCAAGTTTAACATCTAGGTAATAACGGTCTTGCTAAATAGTAATATTAATATTTTGTCATATTTCATTAAAACTCGGTGTTGCATGTAATGAAAGATAAAATCTATGTCATGTGTAATGTAAGCTATCAAAGAAATTAACTTTATTCAAACAAATATTTCATAAAATCTAATGATTTTATAGTTTTCTATATATATTCAAAGTACATCTCCACATCTATTAGCCTCCATCTTCTTTTTCATTAATCGTGATAATTTTAAGTTTTTGGATTTAGAGATTAGATGTTGATTCCACTATAGCATGGTGGAATTATATGTTTCTCAAGGGGATTACATAAATCCTGGAATGATGGAATCCCAAGATTCCATCTATGCTTAGTTTCTTGATGATTCATCAATGTATTCCACCATTAGAGATCTTATTAGGTTTTTTCCAAAATTATAACTAAATTGTTAATGGGTTTATTATGATGAGAAATGGATTTAGATAAATTTGATGTCAGTGGTCCATAAAGTGTCTCCTATGGTTCTTATGTTATGGTTCAAGCACATCAAGGCTTCTTAGTGATATTTAAATATTTATTCCAAATTGAATTGTTTTGGAGTTCAATTATAAATTTTTTAGGTTAATTATAATTTCATTATAATTAATTTTTTTAGTGATTCTTAGCTTGAGTTAGGTAACCAGATGGTGATGCAATCTTGGATGGGGATGGATGGGTCTTGGAAGTAGTTTTTGGCCTTTGTAAAATAAATGGGAAAACATTTACAATAGATAGGTGTTCCTGGTACTATCCCTATAACTTATGAATTATGTTTATATGCATGTGGGTGTATGAAAAATTTTCCACAAAGAGATAGCCCCTGTTTGAATTAAACTATTTAATTAAATTTAAATAGTTTATTTAAATTAAATTGTTAAATTACATAGGTATCCAAAATTGTAGTTATGAAGATCTAAGGCCACTGAGGACCTTGGGCACTGTACTAACTTCTCATTCAATGATGTCCAGGGTCTAGACTAAGAATAAACCCATACGCATAGAAATTACCAAGAGTGGTGTGATGAAACCTGAGATATATGGCCCTATTGGGCCTAGTGAAGACCCTTGAGACATGGGTAGCCTAGGTGGTTAGACCATAGGCAAAAAGAAACTGGGTTGGGATGAGTTTACTGGTATGAGTAACCCGATACATAGAGGTAGTACTTGATCCATCTCTTAATGAAATCTTCATTATGGCATTCCCATATAGAATGAGAGATCATGATATGACTTGATGATGTTCAGGAATAGTATATCCTCTAATTTTCAGGTGTTGGCATGAAAAACCAGTCATTTTCAAGGATTCCAAGAAAAATATCATCATTGTAGTGAAAACCCAGCAGACCCTATGGGTACCCCTTTGAGAATGACCCTAAGAATATGTATATTAGATAGGGTAGAAATGGTAGAATGTGTCACCTTAAAACCTATATTGAACTTGTGAGCCTGAGGGGTGATGGCAGTGGTGATGTGTTTTGAAATTCAACCAACCTCGCTCTTTATATATACACCTTCACTTTTTATTCTAAAGTTTCTATAAACACCCAAATGTACTTCTTGGGACACATCTGATGGACCATATATGATGACGATGTTTTGGTAGGGATACCCAAAATTTCTTCCTAGTATATGAATTTGATACTTATGTGGTACTATGTGAGACTGCTTGGATGATGATTTCATCATGGTTTCCAATTTCCACCTAGGATCTAGCTATAGAGATATGTAAAGAATTCTCGATATGTTGAGATTATACCTCAGGTCTATATGGGATGCCCTGGACACCTTAGGTCCTTAGGATTCCTAGTCTAATTAGGATCCAACTATGTAGGCTTGGTGGGTTATTTTATTCTGATTACGATTATGATTAGATGCCTACGTCAGCCCTATGATTCGTTCGATCAAGATGGATGATATTACTTGCTTCTGATTGGGATACCTAGGATGTATGGGATCATTTTGTTTGGCCTGGAGACTTGTTATATGGTTTTATTTAGTGATTTAATAGGATTTTAGGAATCATTATTGATCCATTATTCATATCTGGAGTTTGGGGAGATGTCCAAGACACCTGGGGTCTGGTTATAGATCCATTAATGATGATATATTGGTTGTTTGTGCATAAGGATTGGGGATGTATGGTATATACCCTAGGATCAAATATTTATATAGAGGTACGTTCATCACAACATGATTAGAGACACCTTATCATTGGTTGAAGCAGGTATGGTCAATTGGGGTCTTGAACCTAAGGATCAACAATGGTTTATTTATTTGCTTATTTCAAATATTTTAATTATTTATTTTCACTGAGCATGTCACATTCACATATCACTGAATTACTAGTTTAGTACAGGATAATGTTGGTGGTAACCTAATGAGTTATGTACTCACACCTTGATCGGGCCACCATTGCACTAGGGTACCCAAGAATCCTCTCACCTGGTTTGAGGAACATGTTAGATAGAGGCCCATGATAGAATGGTCAAGCAGGACTGCTCGGATGAGGTTGGATATTGTGAAGAGGTGTGGATTTGTGTAGTATCGAATCCTCTTGTTTTTTGTATTTTGTTTTTCATTTTTTATATGTGATCGGCCTAGTGGTAGATTGGTCTTTCATTCCCATATTTCATCATTTTATGTTTATTTACATGATTAGTTTATTTATTTCTTATGTGTACTCAGATATGCATGATACTTGTTTATTTATTTATGATCGTACACTATAATATGGGGTTAGTCTCTCCATGGTACCTCCTTAGACCCCGATTATAGTCAGTAGCCTCAGGTATATGGGTAATTTCACCTTATTTCATGTGGAAAATTTTTTTGGGGCATCAATCAAATGGCCTTCGGACTAGGATGTTTCAAAGTGGTATTAGATATTCTTTTTATTTTATCTTACCATTTTGGGTATGGTATCCAGAAGATATAGGAATGTGTTTGAGCATGTGATGTATACCGGGCTAGTGCATTATAAACACCTTTTCCGATAGGAATTGGAGGTTACCATGGGCATGGGATTATTGTTATTGGTTTGTGTTATTACAGTTATACATGACTTTAACCTTGAATGGGTCACATGGATGTGTGATGATTTTATGATTTCTAATGGATTTTTGGATCTTGGAATTTCGAAAAGAGAAAAGTTATGGATTTTACTCTTGGCCCATGTAGGAAAGAGGCATATCATGTATCATGAGTTGGAATGTATAATTCACATGACATGAAGCAACCTACTAGTGTGACTTTTATCATTAATGATTGAGGCTTAGTTGTTTAAAGTTTTAGTCACTGCTCATCTAGAATTTTTCTATATAATTAATTGGTGTAATTCTAATCAACCGGGATGACATGTATAGGATTTTCTTTCTAGTGTTAGGTCATGTTGATCTATGGTGAGATGCTCATTTATGGTGATGATATAATCCCTCAATGTATGGGACATGTAGTGACCCTGGTAGGTTGTTAAGGAATTTGATGCCTTAGTGGGGAACCCCTGCCCCTAGTGGGACATTGATAATCTAGTCCAGTTACTTAAAGTATCAGTAACAACCTATATATAATTTTCACATATATATTTGAATGAAATTATACTTAATTGAGATAGTTCTTGTAGTATTTCCTTCATATGAATCATACATGATGATGTCATTAGATATGGTAGTGTTGAATGATGAGTTTCAATTCTCAAGGGAGTAGTCCCATAGGTAGATTCTTAGTGAGAATCGGTGCCCTAGAAGGCTGATGACTTGGCTTGTTGGATGTTGTGGGTTGTGACGGGATTTTGGATGACATCCCATGAGTTTTGACCTTTTGTGAGAATTGACCCTTATGCTAGTTTGGAGACCTAGAGGCACTAGATATTCCTTAGTTTTTTATGTAAATTCACTTTTTGTGCTGGAGATATGGTTTGAGACCAGCCTCGAGGGTAGGTTCGTCTGAGTTCTTGACCCCAACTTGGGATTTTCTTGACTCAAGATATGCTTGGAAATATGATAAAATCATGGTAGATACTTGTTTTTTTTTGTTTTATGTCAATAGGTAGGTGGTCATGTGATGAAAAATAGAAAAATTAAGGTACCTGATTTTGAAATAGAGTTCCAAGGGAACTCCTAACTAGGTGAGACTTGCATGCCTAGGTAACAAGGTTAGTGCTCAGGCATGTGGGCCTAATTCTGATTGTGTGAGACTCTTAGGAGGGTGGGTTAGGATTTTTATTATTTTGTAGTGATGGAATGTATGACCATTCATTTCTAGCTGATATTTAGGACATGCACATACTGTTTATGCATGATTTTGTTTAAAATTGGAATAAAAATGGTCATGTGTGAGCCAAGGGCCAATGGTTTAATATGGAAATGTCATGAGTATGGTATAAGAGGAGTGTCACACGTGCATTTTCAAATGAACCAAGGAGGTTGATCCATATGGATATTTGAGTGTAGTACCCTCATTATTTGAGTAATGTTTTAAAATTATGCCCAGTGTTGAGAGTTTTTTCCATATCCATTCATTTATTAAATAGTTAATAGAGTGTGGTTCATAATGATTAAGAACTTGATTTCAGTAATAGACAACAAGGTTGCTCTTATGGCGGGGAGTGTGATGTCAGATGTGGTGGTAAAACCCTCATACAGGTGGGGTCATGGATTCATTAAATTGATTGTTAGATGATCATTGTGGATTTTGGTGGCCATGATAAAATGTATTTGAATTTATCTATAATCTCTTGTGAATGGAAAGTGTGAATTCATAGATGATGTTGGGTGGACTCTGAGCATTTCTTCTAGGATTAGGGTAATTTTGCAATTGTATGAATGTAGTTAGATTGGTAATACATTAGTGCTCATGTATGGATCACATTTGTGGAATTGTTCGATTAAGTATTCATCCATGGAATCGCAATAGAGGTCAGGTTGAGACTTAAATGGTTGTTTTGGGATGATCTCAGGGTGCCTCCATGAATAAAGGCCTTAGGATCAGGTAAATGAATGACTCACTAGTAGCTGAAGCTAGTTGTTTTGGGAGAAGTCGACTGGAGGAGGATCTACTAGTTTTTTAATGAAGTTTTATGTGGTGAGACAAAAACCACATAGGTCATGTCATTTTGGATATGGTGGATATTTTTTGGGTGTTGGCCATAATTTTGAAGGAGAATATGACATACTCATGTTGTGAGTGGATGATGAGTATGCATACATTTTGTCTTGGGTTTGGAAATTAGGATATGTACTAGTGGTTTCTCTCTTTTCTCAGGTATGTTAGTGTATGGTAAGTTAGAAACTGTACCAAGTGGGTTTTGGAGCCCTGAGAGAATGTATTGGTAGGAAATTCTAATGGCAGTAGTGTCGTAGCTCAAAAATGGCCATTTTGAGATAATATTTGTGGTAAGTAACACCTTATGGTAGATGATAAATTGGATAAAGAAACATGGTTTTATTAGGATAGATGGGTTCCAAAAATCTTCATCTCAGTGTTTTAGTGCTGAATATGAGTGTTGACTCATTTTTTGGTGATTTAAGTGTCGTATGTTGAAGCAGTGTTGCAGAAATTTGTCATGCATTCAAGAGTATAATGCATCCATTTGTTTTTTAATTGAAAACTAGAGTAGATCAATACCAATACTAGACTAATAATTATTAATTATTGAGGATAATAAGTTCTATTATGGATATATTATAAGACCCTATATTTTCATAGGAATTTGAATTCCAAGAGGAATTTGATTTTTTCATGTCAGATTTTGATCAAAGATTCTGAATGGAATTTTAGGTGTTATAACATCTTAATGTGACTTTTTCTATACATTTAATGAGTATTGAAAGTTATTGTGGGTTCTTATGTGGTCCTTAGTAACTTTAGAAAAAATTTGGGGGTTTGGGGAGGTTTCTTCTTAGGGTGCATGGTTTTAGGTGCACAGTTTAGAGAAAATTGTGTGTCACCTTAAAGATGAGGGAACTTATAATTCTTTTTCTAAGGATCATGGTTTAATTAAATGGATAGATAATGGTTAAGGTTGAACCATGTGAAAATTTAAGAGGAAACCATGTGTAATTTTAGAGAAGTTTCAAAGATGACCTACATGGTTAGAACATGGTTTGGTAAACTGTGTGACCTAACTATGTGAGGTGAATGGATTGAAATAGTTCCAAACACATGATCGGTGTAGGGTTTTTACAACCATGTGACATGTTAAAATGGGTAAAAAATTATTCTCCTATTAATTTTAAAGTGATATTTCATTTCTCTTATCCTCTCCCTCATGTGTGTACCCAACTGCCACCTCCCCTTTCTCTACTCCTTCAAACCCTTCAAGAGGGGTGTTATCAAGGGTTTTATATGGTGATTCAAGGTAAGTTTCTACATTTTTTTCCTTAATATTCTTTCTCATTCGATTTTTTTGATTTTTATTTTTTTATTTAGGGATTCAGTTTTATTCCACCATATCATGGTGTAATTAGCTACTTCTTAAGTAACTTCCATGAAGCCTAATATGAGGGTGTCTTGAGACATCATTTTCACTCATTTTATTGATGATTCATCAAGGTATTCAACTGTTATAGATTTTCTTAGGTTTTTTCCCAAATTTCAACTAATTTTTTTATGATTTTGGGATGATGGGATATGTATTTGGATTGATTCAATGTCGGGGATCCCTAAAGGATCTCACATGGGTGTAAGGTTACGGTTCTAGCACAACAAGGCTTCCCTGTGAGATTTTTCATTTATTCCAATTTTAATTGGTTTGAATTTCAATTATAAATTGTTTGGGTTAATTATAATTTGATTATAATTAATTTTTTTAGAGATTCTTGGCTTGATTTGGGTACCCATATGGTGATGTGATCTTAGACGAGGTTGTGTGGGCCTTGGTAGTGGCTATCAGCCTTTGGAAAATAAATGGTAAAAAGATTCAAAAGAGGTAGGTGGTCCTAGAACTAGCCCTATAGATTATGAATTTTATTTATATTCATGTGGGTGTATTAATCCTCACCTATAAATAAAATTCCTTTATTATAATTAAACTATTTTTTTAATTCAAGAAGTTAATTTAAATTAAATTTTTAAATTACATGAGCATCTAAAACTATAGAAATGAAGTGCTCTGACCACTAAAGACCTTGGGCACTAGCTTAATGTCTTGTTCACTAATGGATGAGTTATATACTAAGAATAGACCCAAATTTAAGGACATTCCCAAGAGGGGGTGTGATGAGACCTAATATGGATGGCCCCAATGGGCCAAGTGAATACCCTTGAGATGTGCATAGCCTCAGAGGTTAGACTATAGGAAAAATGGACCTAGTTTGGGTGATTTGACTGGCCTAGAGAGACTTGATACATAGAGGTGGGCCTTAATCCAACTCTTAATATTGTCTCTAATTTGGAATACCCCTACGTTCACTAAGGCTATGAGATGATTGATGATGTTGATGGATGGGATGTCCTCTAAGCATCGGGCGTTGTCCTAAGAGACTAGTCATGTTCGATAATTTTGAGTGTAATTTTTCTAATTTAGTGGAGACCTAGTGGGGCTTGTGGGTTTTCCCTTGAGAGATGGCTCAAGTAGATGTATGTAATATTTGGTAGGATAAGGTATTAGGTTTCACCTTAGAACCCATACTAAACTTGTGATCCCAAGGGGGTGGTAAAAGTGGTGATGGGATTCGATGTTTATCCAACCCCGCTCTTTCTATATATATGAATTCACTTGTTTATTCTAATGTAGTTATTAACACCCAAAAATATTTTTTGAGACCTATTCAATGGTTCGGATGCAATGATTATGGTTTGGTAGGGATTCCTAAAGGTTATTTCTAGAATTAGACTTTTGGCCTTATGTGTTACTATGTTAGATGTCTTGGTTTATGATTTCATCGTGGATGCCCAGTATTGTCTGGGATATATATGTAGATCCATGTGAATAATTCCTAGGGTACTAGTATTCTACCTCAGGTCTATATGGTATGTCCGAGATACCTTAGGTATCTAGAATTCATAGACTGATTATGATCTAGCCATGTGGGTTTAGGGGATTATTTTATTCTGATTACAATTATGAAAATATATCGAGTTTATCCCAACAATCTGGAAGGTTAATCCTGATGATATTACTTTCTCGTGATTATGATTCCCATGATTTATGGGTTCTATCTATTTATAATGGTGACTTGGGGGATTTTCTTACTCATTGATTTCTCGAGATGTCAGGAATTATCCTTGATCCATTATGCTTATCTGGATTTTGGGGAGATTCCCAGGATGCCTAGGATATGGTTTTAGAGTCATTCACGATGAGATGTTGGTTATTTGAGCTTGATGATTGGATATATATATATATTATATACCATAGGATCCAATATTTATATGAAGGTATGGTCATCATTACATGCTTAGAGGCACCCCAGCACTAGCTAAAGCATGTATGGTCAATCAGTGTCTCATACCTGAGGATCAAAAATAGTTTATGTATTTATATATTTATTACCTATAGTTTATTTATTTGTTTCCACTAAATATTTCAAATGCACATATCCCTACATTGTTGGTTTAGTACTAGACTGCCTTGGTGGTGCCCTGCTGAGTTATGTACTCACACCCTACTCAGGTTTCCATTGCACTGGGGTACCCGAGAAGACTCTCACTTGGTTGTAGAAATAGATTGGGCAGAGTCCCGACATATCATGGTCAAGTGGGATAGCTCATGTGAGGTTGGATATTGGGTATAATTTAGACTTGGGTAGTAGAAAAGCCTCATGTTTTTAGTTTTTTTTTTATTTTATATATGTGATCAGCCTGATGGGTGATCAGTCTTTTATGCCAATAGTTTAATATTTTATGCTTATTGGAATGGTTAGATTATATATACCTTCTTCCTAAACTGATATATATAATTATTTGTTGTTTACTTATGATTTTTCACTCTAATATGGGGGTATATTCTCCCCAGATTACCTCCTTATATCTCACAGTTAGTCATTATCCTCTAGCATATAGGGAGGCATGCTCGAGTTCATGTGGGAGTCTTGGATAAGGCACCATTTGAGATAACTCTAGACAGATACACTACATAAATCATCACTATGAAGTAGAGGATACTTATTCATGATCATGATTTTTTTAAGTTCATGATAATCAGTATTGATATGCATTTATCCATATTCATTCTTAATAAATAGAATGGGTGCACCCCATGGTGAAGCACTTGGGAATATAAAACTTTTTTCTATATTCTATTATAGTTTCTTTTTCAATTCCTCCAATTAAATTTTTAATATTAAATAAGGATTATTTGATATAAAAATTACACCATGTATTAGTTTTATGTAAAACTCAACTTCACAATTTGGTATAAGATCAAACAACCCTTCCATAAATATGTCAAAATATTCAATAATAATATGTGTATCTTTAATATTGAGATTTTCCCCCAACCATTTGAGTTAAATACCTTCATGATTGGGTATTAAGATCTATATAATGGAAGAATTTTTCTTATCGATTTCACGTTCAGCCCTACATTGATAGATGATCATAGATCGATTCAGGATATGAAATGTGACTTATTTATCCTAAAAATTTATATGATCTCTATAGAGATAGAGCCAATACATTCCCAAAATCACATCAAATTTAATTAAAGGGTGAATAATAATATTTTAAGTATTCATATTACCATAAACTTATATCATATAGGATTTATATACATGGGATGTAATTATTATAACACTAGAGGTTTTCACTAATAATTCAATATTTAATCATTTAGGTGGTGATTTAATGCCCTTGAAAATTATCCAAATATAAAGGAGTGGGTATAACCATAATCAGATTAGACATTTATAGTTATAGAGTGAATGATGAGTGTAACTTTCATGGTTTCCTTTTCATAGTCTGCTTTGATAGTTGTAATTTCATAGGGTTTCCCTCTATCCCTTGGATTTGAAGGTTGTTAACGTCGATTTTCATCACTAACTCTTGGATTGGAGCACTGGTTGTCATAATTTCCATAATCCTTACAATTAAATGTTTGTAATCTAGGTATTGAGTTAGTTGGTACCTTCTGATCCTCTATTGTATTGATAGGCTGCTTTATCTTTTCTTGATAATATTGAGCTTAGTGTATGATACTTCCATGCATGAAACATTTTCTTATTCCTTTCTGGAAATTTCTTAGGTGCTTCCTCCTATATTTTGGAATGTAGTATGATGTCCTGGACTAAATTATTCAATAATTTCCAGACTTAAATCAAATATCTCCATATATTAACGTCCCAATACCTTTTAGGATTGTAGTTTTATAAAATTAGTACAAAATACTAATTATAAAAACTTATGTATTTTCCAACCATTATAAATTTTCTCACTATAAAAAAATTATTCTATAATAAGTTTTTAATATTTCCCATAAACTATTCTCATAATATACCCTTCTTGTAACATATTAGATATTAATTTTCTTCATAACCTATAGAAATAGAAACATAATAAAGGGGTAATATTAGATTCTCGATAAGGGTAAATGTAATAAATAAAAATCAAATATCATAAGTGAGAATAATATGATCATATGGGTATAATTAAGTCACCTAAGAAATACATTCCCCAAAAATCATAGACCATAAATCATGGCGTATAAATTTTCATAACATAAGACATGAATCATAAGAGTGTGGAAACATTAGTCAAAAAACATAAATCATCAAAAATTAGCCATTAGACATGGGAAAGAAAGTTAAATATTCATAAATAAAGTATTTACTAACTTTTTGAACTTGTCTACCCACAAACTTTTTAACACAAACTATTGTGATTAGAGTTAACCAACATCACACTCACCCTTTGTGAACCTATCTAATTGCAAACCTTTTCACATAACATTTTTATATCATAACATATAATCCTTTACCCAATTCATTGTAAGGATATATAGGTCTCACCCATATCATAATCCATACATTTGTGTCCCCCTTGAAAACAATCATCTTATCGTAAAATAATTCATGCAAAGAGTATGGGTTTTGTTTCATTTTTCAAATAGAATGGAATAAGGGAATCATTAAAAGTTACATCAATAATCATGATAAACCCTTGGAAAATAAATGTTAATATAATGAAATCAATAAACCTTATAGGTAAATACCCTCAAAATAAGATAATACATGGTATTTACACCATATATGTAATGGGTATACAGTTAAGTCAACAATTTCACCAATTAATTGATGTTGGTAAATGGGTGAACACCCTTCAATCAAATTAATCATGAATAAGGTATTCATAGAGTAAATTCATTAGAATAAAAAACATTCCCATATAGATTGGGTGATTATAAAAAACAAATTAAGTGGAGAATTATTACATTTAAAGAAAATAACATTACCTAAGATATTCAAAAAACAAAGGTGGATGTTATAATTTAAATAATAACCTCTATTAGGCATATGATATATTAAAGGAATTGGACATAGATAAAAAACACTTAAGGTTTAATTGTGGAAAAGACTTTTGGAAAAATAATATATTTTATCTCTTAAAATAATTTTAAAATAAAAAATCTATAAAAGTTGAATAGAAATAATTTCATTTTGAAATCCTTAAAATATATAGAGGAAGTTTCAAATAAAATGAAAAAGGCTGGGAAAATATTCATTCATATATAAACACTGGAAGAGATTATTTTTTATCAAAAACAACTCAAATGGAAAACATTTAAAATTAATTTCATTTTAAAAAAAATGTAATAAATTAAAGGTAATTGAAAATAAACTTATAAAACAATTTTTAAAAAAAAATTAAAACATTTTAAAAAAATACTTTAAAATAAAAACATTTTTGAAAACTAACCATGGGGAAAACATTAAAAGTCCTTTAAACCCCCTTTAATAAAACCCACATCGTAAAAATAATCATAAAACTTTATTTAGAAAAAGGGTTAAGGGAAATATGAATTTTACTTGATATAAAACATATTTGGGTTACTTTAAATAATTATACTTTCAATATATAAAATATGGATATGGAAGAAAAATATCCATTCTAAAATGTTGGAGATCATTCCTATCAGCGATGCATTTTAAAAGTGAAAATAATCCCCCAAAGAAGAACATTTTATTAAAAATAATTAACTTATTGGAGAGGAAGTAAATATACCATGTATTAATGTAAATGGTATGACAAAACATACATGAAATTTCAAATATAAGAGGATAATTTTTTACTCTTGGAAAAAAGAAACTTGATTCAAGGAAACCATAAAAACTTGAGTAATATTTAAATACAACCCTTGAAGTAGAAAGAGAATGAAATTAAACTTCAATTAACATGAATAAAATAGTATTAATGATATAATATATCACATAGTCCTCATATAAACCAAATAAATGAGAGTAGATATATAATATAAAATAAGTCTCAAAGAAAGGAATTTGAGATGAAAACCCATAAGGATTTAGTAACTTTGAACCAAAAGTAATTATAATATTGAAAATAATATGTTTATATAAATCCCAATAATTAATTCATGTATTGTTCCAAAATAAATTCTTGGGAATTTTATACACCATATAAATAATAAATCGGTGCATAACATTAAAACAAGCATCGATGAAGAGAATTTGATATGAAAAACCCATACCTTGTTTCCTTGATCAATTGATGATTTTATAACCTACTATAAAGAAAAGATATATAAAATAATGAAGATCCTTATTATAATTTTTTACCATGGGTACATTAATCAATTATAGAATATTATGACCATCATCTTCTAATAACATTAATTTTTTGTGCATGTTTGATAATGTTGATATCATTAGCCACAATTTTATACAAATTTAGTCATTAATATATAATTTAGTATTATTTAATGTATAACTTATATTGATTTAAAATGGTATTATTTCATTATATAAGTGTTATGGATATGTTTTGTGAAAACTGAATTGGTAATAGCTTATTTTGATGGCTTTTTTAAAATGATTAAAGATGGCATATTAAATACGAGTTATGCACCTTAAATAAATTTACTAGAACCATATACTAATTAGTATTATCTAATTAAAATATAATAATATAATTATTTTTTCTTATAGTCATCCTTGATCATATTTTAAAGCATCATTCATGTAGGTGGTTAAATCGATCCAAACATGAACATCCATTAACTCGATTGGTCAGTATGGTTAAAGAGGTGTTTATTTTGAAATAATATCATTATAGCATAAGAATAATGATATTATTTTTATTTATTTATTATAGTGAACCATATTTTAATATTTTTAGATAATTTATGAAAATATAGATGAAAAATGAAAAATATTTCATCATGGAGGCAGGATTCCTAATGTACGCATGTTTAGTCTTCTTATTTCTCAACGCTAGAGAGGGGTGAAGGTGGATATTAAATTAATATTTAAAAATAATAATTATTAGATATATATCATATTTATTCATCATATAACCATTAATACCATTCATGAAAGGCTGTAATGAAAAAAACAAATGACGTCGCTTTGTAGAGGTGGTAGTATGCACAAAGCAATAACATTGTTCTTTTGTTTTTTAAGTGGATGGAAATGAATAACTAAGGTTTATAACATTAATATAAAAATATATTAGTATAATATTTATACTAAATTCATCATATTATTATGTTGATAAGATATTTTTAAGAGTAATATTAAGAAGAAAAACTTAAGAAGGAGATAATACTTACATCAAAGACATGATTTTTTTCCCTGGTAGTCCCCATGAAACTAAAGGGGTTATGATAAATATGAGTGGATCAGAGATTATGTTTTTGGGATAAGTTTTTAGGGAAATTAAAAGGTCATATTTTCAAGTAGTAATTAAAAGGATATGTGTATGTTTGAAAGGGTGTAAGTGATCCCATTTTATAATATAGGAAAACGTAACTTTTGGAAACACCATTTATATTTTAATAATTTCATGAAACTATTACAAGGTCAATGGCTCCAAAGTTTATAAATAATTGAGTTTAGGGTATATTTTGGTTGATCAACACTTGTAGCATCTTAGGCCCGATTATCCACTTGAACAGTGCTTTCGATCCGGGTGCCATTGGCCTTAGGCGCACCTCCCCGAACACCAAAGGATGCCAACTAGTAGTGAGGCTGTAAAGAGGGAATAGTGGGGATGATATACCCTCTAGGGATGATATAGTAATGGTCTGAGTATAAATATAACATGAAATAAAATAAAATACTCAATAGACTCAAACTAGACCTGCCCATGGCGGAATCATGGTCAATATAATATAATAGTGGAAGCAATACACAACATCAGCAGTAGAAATAAATAGTAAAACATACCATTTTTAACTACTAAATAGGGCATGATTTCAATACAAGTCATACATACAATATCCAATAAAGGGTCTCCCAAGGTTTAACCACAGTATATACATATATAATCATGTTGAAATAGAAGGAAAACAAAATAGAAACCCCACCTATTATAGGAACCTCAAGTTACCCTACCATCCATCCATGCCAACTCAACTAGGATCTAGCTCTAAAGCCCAAACCATTACCTGAACGTAAAATCATAAAGTTTATGTGCATCCTGAAGGGACCATGTATGGTGTGAGAATGAGTCTCGGTAGGGTACCACCCAAGTTTTCATAACTTACATTTTTGATTAAGTAGGTGCGAACTATAAATAAACAAAATAGAATCATGTGAATATATAATTAAACACACACTTCACTGTTGTTAAAAATACACCAGGAAGCTATTAACTACCTCATCCAACACCAGAATGTCATAGTGGATAGGATCCTTATCTCATGACCTAAGGAATCCCCTAATATTAAATGTCCCAGTGAACCCTCAGGTTCCACCTCTATCAAAGTAACTCGAAACCATGTGACTCCTAACACCTCATGTCCAAAATAAGTCATTTACATCCTGAAGGCATTCCCAATCAAAATAATCCTAGTCCCTCATACCCTTGCTCTAAATCACACATTATCTCAAGCCTGGTATCTAGAGGAACAACGATATCTATCATCAAAGTAAAATCATCGTCGACTCATAGCACAACACCCTAAGGAACGTTGATACCTATCCTCCAAAATGATCTTGGCCCAACAGCCTCAAGCACAGTAGTCCTCATCCCCCAAATGAAAACCTTAGTATTATTATTTTAAGGCTCCTTACCTTCTGTGTGTCTTTCTATGACAAGCACCCCCAAACCAATTACCTAATTCACACTATTGGGGGGGGGTCTACCCAAATGAGTGGTCAAAACCACCTCATTACTGAGTGAACCTGTGTGAACATGAATCCAATATCACTTTGGCCAATAATTAGTGAGTGAAAATCATAAAAAATAGTATATAATCTACACCAAGTCCATAAACCCTTTCCCTTACAACCATGTCACTCAAAACCAATAGACTTTACACCAAATAACACAGTCCATGCCCTCAACCTGATGGCCTTTCCTCCTCAACTGATGACCATGTCGCCCAACCGGTGATCACTTCACCCAAGTATCTTGGGACAAGCCCATATTGATAATCACATCACCTCAATTCCTAATGTCCATCACCATCTTAAACCTTAGTCCAATCCCATAATGATCCCATTTATCTTAGTAAAACATCACAAGAAAGAATATAGATATATAATTAACTTTAAATTAAAAATAATAATTCAATTTAATTGAATAGAGAATCTAGAATTTGAATAAAAGAATCAATTAAATATAAATATACCACTTTAATAAAATGGGCACACCCCATCCTAACTACACCAAGGTCTGAATCCCCTCACATGGCTCGAACCACATATCAACTTGAGTGGGAATGCCTGTTGGCATTCCATAAGGGTTCAATTAATTAATTAAGCACAAAAAAAATTTAAATGCTCTTTCTTGGTCAATAAAATGACGTGATAAAATCCATTCACCCCAAACACTCTTGAAATATCAAAGAAAGGTATGAAACACCTAACTTGGACTCATAGACATAGGCATGTCCAGTATTAGCCTCAAACTCTAACTGTTTTCGAAGAAAGTGAAATTTCCATTGAACACCCTAAAAATTGGTCAAAATGACTCACACAGATTTAGAAGTCTGTGAGGTGAGAGTGAAAAAAAAATTAATCATGGGTGAGGAGATCCATAATGAGACAGATCCAAAGCTGTAAAGGGATTGAAAAATGGAGCTCGAAAGAATATTCTACCTCAATACCTAGGAGGAGTAAAATGGAGGGCTCCCTCCACTACTATACGTGACCCATAAAGGAATAAGGAGTAAAAATAATGAGAAAAGGAAAAATAGAGGGAGGTAAAAATAAACTTTTCACTCCTTTAAAAGGTCTTGAAGTTAGATCACATGGTTTAATAAACCATGTGGTAACCATGTGTGCCATAGTGCAAGGTTACTACCTAAGTGGAACTACCTGTGTGGCTTACCCACAGTTTTCCCTAACTGTGTGCAATCCATGTGAAATCCCTCTATAAATAATGTAGTTTTTAATGAATGGACATGTGACCCAAACCAAATAGTTTTCCAAACCATGAAGTAGTTCAAAATTGGGTTTAATGGTTTTTTGATAGAGGCCGCACATTTTAACCCTAACCATGCGCCTCAACCTACAACTCCAAAATAGGTCCTCCAGGCCTTCGATGCACCTGAAACTCAACTAAACACATAAGGATTCATCTAAACCTATAAACCCATCCAAAAATAAGATATTAGGTTGAAAGAAAACTCATAATTAGGTTTCGATGATCAAAAAAGAAATTGGCATACACTCCAATTCCAAAAATTCAAAACAGGAGAGGTTTTCAACCCACTCCAAAAACCCGGGATTTTATAATCTCTCCACCTTAACTTATATCATCCTAGAGCTATAAAAAAACTCAAAGATGGTACTGAACATACCCATCCTATCAAAATAACCCAGAATACCCCAATCAAAAGGGTACAATCCAACTACCTCAAGGGGGATCCCCACCTTAGGAGTGACCTACCCCAGTCATAACCCGACCCAAAATTCAAATCGAAAAAATAGTACATCGACCATTCCATGACTCAAATATCCTACCATGATGCATCTTCACTCCTTAACTTCATTTGGTGCTTCTATTTCATACCTGAAACTCATTTAAATCCCACACCACATTAGTTCCCACCTTGTTACCATGTCACACATGGCACCAACAAGGTCGTGCATCTCATCAGAGGCTCAATTAAATCCCAATGCATTGTACCTCAATCATGTCATGCATCATAATGATGCCCTGATTCCAACACACCTCAAGTAACCCACATCTCCTCAATTCCTCGATGCCAACACACCTCAATAAATACACATATGTTGATGGTCACGTAGATCCTAGTTCCTCACACCTCATATATATATAACACATCTGATACGATTCCAACATACTAAAAAGAATTTGGTTAGTCTATACATATAGCTTGTGCCCCATGTATACCCAAAACAGACATTCCTCAATAGGCCATGCCAAATAAAAAAATTATGGCTATGACCATGGTATACCACTAACCATCATTAGCTCACCAACCAGATCAGACCCTAGAAGCTCCATGACATGCACCTAGCCATAAGCCTGACTACCTAAAGCCTGAACTCCCTATGATGTTGCACCAACCACCAGCCATTGACCCCACCATTGGGTCCTAATATCTCTTCCACAACCACCACGTGTTGTTGAAGCTTGACTACCATCACCTGTTACCACACCCAATCAGATCTTAGAACCTTGAGTATTCCCCAGTCCCTGACTACCAATCATCAGATAAGGCTTCTTGAAGAACCACTCGAGATTTTTGACCTATCAATGTGCTCATCACTCCTTTGGAATCCACTAACAAAGAGTCTAGACTTATTCTAGATTTACACACTATAAAACAACCATCGAAGAACAACTCTGAGGAGGTATTCTCAAATCCTTGGCCTCACAAACCTATTAGAACTCATCTTGGCCTCGCTTCATTCTATCTGAATCATCACCCCTAAAATAACCTTAAGTTGTCATCCATCTTCAGTAAGACATGTCCATCAAATTTCCCTAAGCTATGAGTGTGTGGTTCACCACCTATGAGAATGAGACCAACCTTAATATATTCACCTACACCCGAATGGAATGTCATAAACTATCCTCGAAACCCCATCACCCCCAAGGTTTCATCACTCACCATACTGGGTGCAAAGAGATACAATTCATAGAACATCGCTGCATAATCCATGATGTAAATTTCATCCTATTAAAGGCTCAATAAATCCCAATCCCTTCCTACACTCGGTATCTCTGGGAAAAAGTGCTCGAAGAACCTGGCCTCAAAGTCCTTCCAGACCTATCTGTCGTGTCTTCCTTCTTGAACACGCATGTCCCACCGGTTCTTTTTTGGTCCTCTGATCATGTAGGTTTCTAGTTTCACCCTCTTACCTAGAGGCATCTCTAGCTACTCGAAAATCATTTTCCAAGACTCGATCTAGTTCTCATCCACCTATGGACCACCCTCACCCTGAAAAAGAGTTGGGTGCTACGACTGTAACTCCTGAGTAAGATACACCATAGATAGATCTGATCCCTAATATCCCCATTCAATCCCTTGGATGACACATACCATGATTTCTCTAAGCTTCTCATAAATACATGACCCAAAATCAGGGTGGATTCCCAACCTACACTATAGATTATACATGATCTTGTACCTACGGATCATGATATGCCAGACCCTCAGGGGTCTCAACCTGTTCGTGCTCCTATGACACCCTATACTTTCTTTCCTAATGCTCCATGTGATCCGTCTAGGTAGAAACCCACTAAATACCATCAACAGGGTTAGATAGCCCAGATAAAATATATATAAATATTGTAGATAGGAAAAGCAGTAGTAGGTGGCGTCACCTCACTACTGTTAATCTCCTTCATCACAACCATGCCACACAATATCCTAACATCATGGAATCCTTATCCACACTCGAAAAATACAAGTATAAAATATACCCCAGGCCCTGCCCATCTGTAAAATCCATGTCACCTCAAACCAATGACACATTTTCCTTGCCTACCTAATGCTCCATCTAATACGTCTAGGTGGAACCATCTAAATACCATCAATAGGGTCAGACAGCCTAGATAACATATATATAAATATTGTATATAGGGAAACCAGTATCAAGCAGTGTCAACTCACTACCCTTACTCTCCTCCATCACAACCATGCCACATGGAATCCTAACCTCATGGACTCCTTACCCGAACTTAATAGATCCAAGTATCAAATATAACTCGGACCATGCCCATCTGGACAAACCATGTTGCCTCAAACCAACGGCCAATTCACCCAACCTGGTGATCAACATCACCCCATATCATACCTTCCTACTCGTATAAGATCCAGGCCCATATATATATACATATCACATCACAAACATTTTATATTGCAGAAACGTCACATTTCACTAGAATTTATATAATTTACATATCCTATATTCCTAATCAAAAGTATAAACATGCATAGCAATAACACCTTACCAAATCGGACTAAGGGCCCAATATTTACTTCCTTATCATACCAGTCCAAGGGTCATAAGTCACATACCATAATAGATAACAACTCACATTCCAATAATACCACTTGAGCTGGAAATCATATAAATTGTAAAATGATCAAAATAGAATAGAAATTCCCACCCTCGATAACTTTTTATATCCCCCATGCATAGATCTGCAGGCACCCAAGCACGGGATATAACCCATTTATGGCAACATCCAAATCACCAATCTACCATAACACAAATAGTAGTACCAATAAAAGAGGTAAAATAAACACCTTTGATACTATTTTTAGCATCCTTTGACTGATTATCCACCTAAACAGTGCTTTTGGACCACATGCCACTAGCCTTAGGAGTGCCTCCCCAAATGCCAAATTCTACTAACTAGATGTGGAGATGTAAATAATGAATAGTGGGGAGGCTATACCCTTTAGGTATGATATAGTAATGGTATGAGTATACATATAACATGTACTGAAGAAAAGACTCATTAGACTCAAACCAAACCCACCCATGGAAAAAGCATGGTAAATATCATACAATAGAAGAAGCAATATACAACATAAACAGTGGAAATAAATAACCAAACATACCATTTGTAGCTACTAAACAGAGCACACATCCAATAAAACTCATACATAAAAAATCTACTAAAGGGTCTCCCAAGGTCTGACAATAGTATATATATATATAATCATGTTAAAAAAGATGGAAAATGAAATAGAAACCCCAAATGATGTAGGAAAATCACGGTCCCTTGCTATCAATCCATGCCAACTCAACTAGGATCTATCTCCAAAGTCTGAACCTTTACTTGAGTGGAGAAGAATAAATTCTATATGCATCCTAAAGGGCCCTTGTATAGTTTGTGAATGAGTCTTATTAGGGTACCACCCAAGTGTGTGTACCTTATATTTGTGATTAAGTAGGGGTAAAATATAAAAAAAATAGTATCATGTGAATATATAATTAAACACACATCTCATTGGTGCTCAAAATCCATCAGGAAGCTATCACCTTCCTTAGCCAATGTCGAAATTCCATAGTAGAGAGGATATTTAGCCCATGGCCCAAGGCATACCCTGATATAGAATTTCCCAATGAGACCTCAGGTTCCACCTCTATCAAAGTAACCTGACATCATGTGCCTCCCGACACCATGTGCCTCCCGAAGCATCATGTCCAAAACAAGTCACTGAAACCCCTAAGGCACACCCAATCAATACAAACATGGTCCCTCATACCCCTACTCAAAAACACCCATCAAATCAAACCATATGTCCAGAGGCATAGTGATATCTATCCTTAAAGTAAAATCATTATCGGCTCATAACAAGACACCCCGAGGAATGGTGATGCTCGTTCTCCAAAATGATCGTGTCCTAATGGCCTCAAGCATGGTAGGCCTCATCCCCCAACGAATAGCCTTAGTGATATAATATGAAGGATCCTCACCATCCTTATGGATTTCTATGGTAAGAACCCCCAATCCAATTACCTAATCCGTACTACCGAGGGCTTATACCCACCCGAGTGGTCAAAACCAACTCATCACTGAGTTAACTTGTGTGCACATGAACCCAACAGTGCTTTGGCCAATCACGGGTGAGAGGAAATCACTAAAAATAGTACCTAAGCTAGACCAAGTCTAGAACCTCATGCCCCTGCGACCATGTCACTCAAACTCGATGGCATTTCCACCTAATAACACGGGCTATTCCCTCAACCTAACAGCCTTTCTACCACAACCGATGACCATGTTGCCCAACCGGTGATCAAATCACCCAAGTAACTCAATAGAATCTCAAACTGATGATCACATTACCTCAATTCCTGATGGTCATTTCCATCTCAAACCTTGGTCCAGGCCTATAATGATCTCATGGATCTCAGCATAACATCACGAGAAAGAATATGTATATCATTCACTTCAAATTAAATAAACAATTCAATGTCATTGAATTGAGCATCTCAAATTTAAATAAATGAATCAATTAAATATAAATAGATCAATTTAATAAAAGGAACTAACCCCAGCCTAACTTCCCCAAGTTCAGAAGCCATGGCTCGAACCGCATGTCAACATGAGTAGTAATTCTCGTTGTCACCCCACAAGGGTTAAATTAATTAATTAATAACAAAAAACAAATTTAAATGGTCTTTCTCGGTCAATACAATGACGCGCTAAAATCCAAACCCCCCAAACACTCATGAAATCTAAAATAAATGTATGTACCACCTACCTTGGACTCGTAGATGAAGGCACATCCAGTATTAGCCTCTAACTCCAACCATTTTAGAAGAAATCAGAATTTTCATAAAACTCCCTGAAAATAGGGGGAAAGACTCGCACATATTTAGTAGTCTGTGAGGTGAGATTAAAGAATAAATAAGGCATGGGTTATGAGATCCTTACCGAGATAGATCCAATATTGAAAACTTCTTGAATAATAGAGCTCAAACGAATATTCTAACTCAATACCTAGGAGGGAGAAAATATAGGGCTCCCACCAATACTATGTCTGACCCACAAAAGAAGGAGGAAAATAAGGAGAAAAATAAAAATATAGGGAGAGGAAAAACTAAATTTTCACACTTTTTAAAGTCCACATAGTTAGCTCACACAGTATTCCAAACTGTGCGGTAACTGTATGGGCTACAGTGTGAGGGTACTACCTAAGTGGCACAACTCATGCGGTTTGCCCATAGTTTTACCTAATCATGTGTAAGACTTGAAAAATCCCTCTAAAAAATTGAAGAGGTTCACACATGGTCATGAAACCCAACCCGTATATTTTTCCAAACCATGAGGCAGTTCAAAATTGAGTTGTACAGTTTTCTGGGAGAGGCCGCATGATTTTCCCATAACCATGCACCACAACCTGCAACTCCAAAGAAGGGCCTTCAGGCCTCTCAGGCACCCAAAACCCAACCTAACACACAAGGATTCATCTAAACCTCTAAATACATCCATAATAAAAGATATTAGGTTGAAAGAAAACTCAGAATTAAATTCTGATGATCAAAAAAGAAATTGACATACCCACCAATTCTAAAAATTCAAAAAAGGGGGAGGTTTTCAACCCCCTCCAAAAACTTGATATGTTAAAATACTCAACAAAATCTTTCCACAAATATTTTTATAATTTTATTGGGTTTTTACCATTAATTTTTTAAATTTTACTCTTTTACTTTTAAACTAGGTAACTAGTTTTTAACTAAGTGATTTTATGTTTTATTGGACATATAAAATAACCGGTATAACCAAATTTGTGTATGATGGAACAAAATTTAACCTATATTTAATAAAATTAAATTTATAAATATTAAAAAATTAACTTTTAAATTAAAACAGATAATTTATAGAAAAACTGATTTAGTAGAAAAATGACATTTTAACCATTATGAATTATTTATCTTATTTGGTATTGATTTCCCATTAAATGGGTGTTAATATATTTATTCATGTGTTTATAAATAATCTTAGATTACTTTTTTAAAATATTTCAATTTAATTTATTTTATATAAATTCAATAATTTTAAAATAATTGTTTCACCATTATCATTGTAATTAGCATTAATCCTAATAATCTAAATTTTTTACCTAAAAATGAAATTTTCCATTTTAATTAATATTAAAATTATTATCTTAACTATAAGAATAATTTTATCAAATTAAAATTCTATTCATGGGGAAATTGATCTTAATGTTAGCACATGTAACATGTAAAAACCCATTTTTAAGAAAAGTGTATTTTTAAGAATATTGTTTATGTATAGGATAAAATTAACAATGATATCAATTATAATGATATTAATAAGATTATTATTGTTCAAAGAATAATTATGTGATAATAAAATAAATCCAAATCTTAATTTCCACAAGTATTAATTTAATTAAAGAAACAAATGAAAAATAGTTGTTCATAAAAAATTACATGATTTTATTAAATGATAATCATGCTATTTTAAATTGATAATAGTACTTTTAATTGATTTATTTAAATTTATAAATAAAATATTTGTATATACAAAGGGTTTCAAAAACTTCTAAGTCATATAAAAGTGATGGTATTATAAAAAAAGGTATTTTTTTACAATTCACCAAAAAATAGATTATTTTAGAAAAATTATAAAAATATAACCTAAGATAGTTTTGTTATGAGGAAGTCAAAAATTAATTTTACTTTATCAAATTTAAGTTCTAAAATTTTTAAATCTATATTTTTAAAAAAAATATACTATAAGTAAAATGGATTTTATTGAAAATAACTTTTTCAATATTAACTCATATTAATTATTCACCTTCTAAAGTCATTAACTATTAATTTTTTAGCATATTAGTGTTTATTATAACTTTATTACTAATTTATTTATAACATCCCTGACTCTAGTAGCCCAGAGATGGTGGTTACTTTATTACATTAGCATAGATATAAGGGGTCAAATCCTAAAGGACTAATAAATTTAGTAGTCTTGGAGAACCAGATACATACATAATACCCATTTTATATTGGGAATAGAATAAAATACATATTAATGAAAAAAAAATTGGCATCCTTGAACTCATTTAAATAATTCTTCTTCATATCCCGAGGAAAGGAAACAAAATAATGGTGAGCTTAAATACTCAGTAAGGGTTACATATAGTGGAATCTATCATGAATCAATAAGTCATAATCAATATATAAAGTTAAATAATAGAACACACATAACATTTAATAAAAATCTTTATTATCATAATTAAATAAGGAAAAATCAATATGGAAAGGTAAATAACTGAAAACTCATTCCATTTAATAACTTGATCACAAAATGTATCCATGGATAATATCAATGAGAAAATATCATAGATAATAATAACTGAATTCTTAATGGAGGAAATTCTTAGTTTTGGATGTCATGATCTTATACATCATGAAATATATATCACCAATACCTTTCACAGGACAATTTAAAACTATTGTTAAAACCCCACTTAATTTACACAACTGATTTGTCTCATGATACATATCGATGCATCAAGGGGATATATAATTTTGGGCCTCACCCCTCATTTCATTTCTAAATCATTACTTATATATCAAATGCTTTATTTAATTTATGAAAAATATGACTTATCAAAAAATATTCGTATTAAGTAAAGGATACGAATTTATCAAAATTTCCTTAGCTAATAAAATAAATTTCAAAGTAAACACAAAATGTAAAAATGGTATAAAGTTTAGGGAATAATCATATAAACGATTCAAAGAATATAGATATTTAATATAAATGTAATTTCTAATGAAAAATGATCATAATAAAGAGACTATCTCAAGAGAAAGTTAATAATCACTAAATTAATCAAGAAATGAGAGGTGGTCATCGATTCATTAGGAATATAGGTTTTTGCAATAAAATCATGTCGTTTTAAATAATAAAGGGAATGTAATTTAAATATTCAAATAATATTTCATAAAATTGTTTTCTTTTTAAAATCATTAAAAAAATGTATAATAAGCAGCATTTCATAAAATGCTTATGATAACGGGGAAGTCTATTATCATCGTATATGTTAAAAAAATTATTTTGACTTTTTATCAAAAGTTTACCTTTTGAAAAATAGTAGAAAGATTAATTTAAAACCATTTTTAAAAAACAATTATAACTTAAAATTTCCTTAATAAATAATTTTAGTAAATAAAATGACTTTTGTAAACAAATTTTGGAAAAAAATAGACATGGAATAAAAATATATTTGATTTAAATAGAAATTAAATCATTTTTTCTTTTAAATATTTATTTTCTTGATTCAAGTACAAAAAAGAGTAAAAGTTGAATGAAAATATAGAAACTCCTTAAATATCAAGTGGGTAATAAAATTATTTTATTTTATGAAGGATATATGGTAATATTCTTTCAATTATAGTAAAAGAAATCCCAAAATAAATTGAGATTGTAAAATAGATTTTTACCTCTTTGGTAACATTAAAATTATAACTCCTTGAATGAATAGACTTGAATTGAAACATTATCCATCATGAATAAATATTTATTCATTTAAAATATATCAAATTTTCTGTATATACACCACATAAAATTTAATAGGTTTATATTATCAAATATGTCTCAATAGAATGCAAATTGAGACAAAATCCCTTACTTCATGCTTCCCTTTTGTTGAATGTTATTTAACCTAATGTATAATGAATTTAATAATGTTATAAAATAATACCATAACCATTTTTTTAAAGGTGATTCATTATCCCAAAACGACCAAATCACAATTATTATTAAAAGCAAGATTACAAGATTCTGAAATACAATACCATATTACAATCTTTTTCATGAAAGGAAATAAGAGCAGTGGGGAGGTCTTCAAACTAGGTAATGTCTTGATTTACTCCCATGTTGTCCAGACCATCTACAACCATGTTTTCTTCTTGATAAACATGTGTGATGATATAATTAATTTCATTAAGCGAACAGGTTCATTCCATCCAACGGGTAGTAATTGGCCAAGCAAGATGTGATATGTCATTCAAATCGCTTGAATGATAGTCGTTGATTCACTTTCAATCCATAGGTTGTTCCAACCAAAGATCTTGGAAAAGGAAATAACAGGAATCAAACTTGGTATCTCATATTCAAGGGAGGTGGCAATGCCACATTTACCCATGAAGCATCCAAGTATCTGACTGAGGTGATTCTTAAAGACAGCACCACACCCTGTAGGTCCTGGATTTCCCTTGGAGGTGCCATAAATATTGATTTTAAACCATCCAGGTAGGGTGGATCTCCAGAATACCTCCAAAGTGTGATGCAGTTAATAGAAATTTTCATTAATCCTTAGATGCTTTAAGATTCCAAAGTCATGCATGGTATTGTGGTAATGTCCCTTTTGAATCAAGGCAGTTTCATGTATGGAAATGAGAATCTTCATCTGACTTGAATTTTGATTGAGTCAGTAATTTTTATGAATAATAGAATTCAAATCATACTAGATCACATGGTGGAGATCAGAAACTGCAGTAAGGAAGAGGTTCTTGATTTGCGGAGAACCTTCCATTTTTGAACATTTTTTTAGTTGATCTTTTACAGAATCAAGAATCAACCATCTGTAGTAAAAAAATGTCAAGAATATAGTTCCAATAAGCAAAAGCAGTATCACAAGAGAATAAGAGGTAGTTATCATCTTCTCTATATTGATTATAGATTTTTCACTTAGAGAAGAGCTGGATGCCAAAGGATTGGAGGAAAATTTCAGTGGGAACTATGTTGTGAGAAATTCTCCATATGATACTGAATCTTGAAGGTTTTATCCAAGTTTTTTTTTTTGAAATGTTTTAACAAGCTATAATTGCTCTCATAGTTATATAAATAATGATTTTAGTAATTTTTTGAGTTAAGCATACCATTGTGAGTAGGTTCCCAAGTTAATAAATCATTAGTGTAAGCGAAAGAGTAGTTTTCAATGACGTTTAGAATAATATCAGGGAGGTGATCATGTTAAGAGTTTAAAATTTCTCGGATAGAGTAGTTGGGATTATCAAGAGTTTGATCAGGATATATTATAGAAATGAAAGGCATGTCGGTCCAGTTATCCAACCAAAATTTCATGGAGGAGTCTCAAGAGACCATCCATCTGGAATTATTCATAATATTGGTAAAGGGGTGTTTCATGGAAGGCTAGATTGAAGAATTAATGAAATTTGAGTTTCTTATTTTAAGTTTTTCAAGAAACATATTTTTGAGAAAGGTAATAGCTTCAGAAGTATTGTGAAAAAACTTCCAAGTGATTCTTACTTTAAGGGATTCATTAAAGTATTTGATATTTTTTATACCAATACCACCATTTTCAATGGGCTTGCAACAATTTGACCAAGGAACAGTCACAAGTTTTCTTTCTAGAATACTACCAATCAAGATAAAATTCTTTATAGCGGTGTTCATTTTTTTAATGATACCATCAGGAAATTTTTATACCTTTATGGATTAAACAATCTTGGAGAAAATAGTGGATTTAACAAGTCAATTCCAACCTTCCATAGAGAGATATTTACCTTTACAAGAAGATATCTGATTTAGAACTTGGTCAAAAATGGTCACAAAGTGATAAGATTTGGGTTTGCCCCAAAAAATGGGAACATCAAGATAAGTTAAAGGGATTATACATTTTTTCAGACCTAGTTCACTGATAATGTTAAATTTTCTGCTGGGAGGGAATTTCTTCCCAAAGAAGATGCAAGATTTGTTCTAAATGATGGTTTGACCATAAACTTCTTCATAGTTTGAGAGCGCATTTTTTAGATTAAGAATGTTTCTTTTATCACTTTGAAGGAAAAAGATGATGTTGTCAGCATAAAAATATGAGTAGGATCATTCACACTCCTAGATACATATATGGGATTTAGTTTAATTTGGTCCACCAGACGTTTGATCATATGACTGAGTTAGTATTTTGTTATCTAAAAGATAATGGAAGATAGGGGGTCACCTTGCCTCACACCTTTAGTGCATTTAAAATAGCCCTTGGTAGAGTTAGTGATAAAAATGGAGATGGACAGTGAGTTAAAGATAGTTCTGATTGTAGTGATAAAAGAGGCATTAAAACCAAAACCTTGAATGACTTTGAAGATAAATCTACAATCCATGGTGTTAAAATCTTTTCTGATGTAAAGTTTAATAGCTATGTTTCCTCCTCTATTAGTTTTATTCAAATTATTGACACACTCAGAGTCAAGGAAAATACATTCTTGAATGGATCTTTCCTTTATAAAACCAAATTGGTTCCAAGAAAAAAATTTGTCTGTAAGAGTGGAAAGTCTGTTGGTAATGATTTTGGTGATTATTTTATAAAGAGTGTTGATAAGAGAAATGGGTCTAAACAGTTGAATCTCATAATCATTATCCACTTTAGGGAACAAAATGAGAAATCGAGCATTAATATCATAAGAAAGAAACCCATTAGAGAATAAGGATTTTATAAGTTTACAAACATCAATCTGAATCACATCCCAATAATGTTAGAAGAAACCATTTTTGAATCCATCAGGACCCATAGCACTATCTAGATTTAGACTGAAGACAATTTCTTTGATTTTATGATCCAGTAGAGTGTTGAGAAGGAAGGAGTTTTCCTCATCAGTGATCACAAAAGGAATTACCTCAGGTAGGAGGACTTTGTTCATATATTATACTCGTATAACATCTTTCCACCTATTCTTTAACAATATTTTATTATTACTATTATTTCAGGTGTTAATTCCCTTATTTTCTCATGCGTGTTTTTCGTGAAAGTTCTAATTATTTTATATAGGATATAATTCCATAATCTCCAGAATTATATTAATTTCATAAATATCATATTTAATCATTAAATTTATTTTTATAACCATTCTTGAATGTTATACATGGAAAATAAATCGCATCGCTTCGTGGAGGTGGTAGGTCATATGTACACATGAGCGATAATATCATTCCCTTAATGGGTGAAAGTGTAAGGAAGTGGATGATAAATTAATTTTATAGAATAAATATCATGTCATAATTATTATATATATTCATTTTTTCCATTATTAATATTATCCATGTGATTCGTTGATGGAAAACAAATTACATCGATCCATGAGGCGATAGTTCATTGTACACATGAGCGATGGCTTTGTTTCCAATTTTATGGAAATGGATATGGATAAATATTATTCCATAAAGATAATAAAATATTATTATATGAGATATATTGTTTTTATAATATTTTAATTGTTAGTACATAATTTAATTTTTTAAAAGAAGAAAGAAAAAAAGAAATAGGTTTGTTAAAGCGATTACATTCTCTTAGAGAAACCTCCTTTGGATCACTTATTATAGAACCTAGGTTTGGCCCATTAGGAATAAAAGAACCTATAGAATATGTATAAGTATTCTGGGAGAGATTTTGGTAGATTTTGGACGATCCAAATGGATTTATAGGTGTGAATAAGTGAGGGTGGGGAGTTCCCTTTTATAACTGAGGAGGAGGATTCACTTGATATTTTTAAAATAATAAATTATACACATGTTTTAGACATGAAAAAAGACTCAAAAAATAGATCATTATCAAAACTTAGATGTTATATTTTCTAAATATATCCTAAAATGGTAATTAGACAAGTTTTAGGTCATTTTAACCCTTATCTTTATAGATTAACCCCGGGTAAACTTTTTTTTACCTTAACCATGGTAATTAATTTTTACTATTTTTACTATTCATTATGACCAAAAACTAAGTTTAAATTATTATATAATATCAATTATGATAATAAAAATATTTAACCTATTTTACAAAATTCAATTAGAGGAATTGGAAAATTTTAATTTAAAGATAAACCAGCAAAACATGTCAAAAAACAGTTTTTCAAGAAATGCATTTTTCAAGAATAAGATAAACTTATACTAACAATATAAATAATAATAATCATTATATAGATTTAAATTAATATAGTTATATATATATTATTTATACTTTTTATTTAAATAATTCATCATTAAATATCATTTTAATTAATTAAAATGGGTGTTATATTCTTCCCTCCTACAAAAATTATATCCTTAAAAATTTTATAGATATTACCTTCTAAACAAATAAGGGTGGTTATTCTTCTTAACATCCTTTGGTTCCCATATTGCTTCCTCTATTTTATGATTTCTACAAAGTAAATTTACCTATCGATACATTTTATTCATCAATACTTTCACTCTAATATCAATAATCTGGATGGGCACTTCATATTAATATATATTAGGTTCCAATTCTATTTCTTTGGAGGTGAGCACATGAATTGGGTCTGACATGTACGTCCTTAACAATGATATATAAAATTCATCATTTACTTTAGGGAGACCTGGTGGCATTAGAAAATTATTATCCATAGTTCCAACTCTTTCTAGAATTTCAAAGGGTCTGATGTACCTAGGGATTAGTTTTCCCTTCTTACCAAACCTTATGATACCCTTATATGGAGAAACTTTCAAGAAAATGTGATCTCTCACTTGAAATTCCAAATATTTCATTTGATTTTCAAAATAAAACATTTAACTACTTTTAGATTCATAAATATGATCCTGAAAAGTATTTTCCTTGGTCAAACACAATTAAAATAGGTGCACCACTAAGTCTTAAAACTTAATTAATATAGATCCTTGTGAGTTGATCAAGAGGTAAATCTTATCTTACAACAAGTAAATGTACAGATGTCATTAGGTGATCAACAATAACCCATATTGCATCATTCTTTCTAGGATTATTTGGTATTCCTATGAAAAATTTCATATCAATTTTATCCCATTTATGCATAGGAATAGGAATAGGTTGCATGAATCCTCTAGGATTATGTCTCTTGGGCTTCACTTTTTGAAAAACCAAACATCTGGACACATAATCAACCATTTCCCACTTCATGTTATCCCACCAAAAATGTTCCCTCAAATCCCTATACATCTTGGTGATATCATGGTATATAGGAAAATAAAAGCTATGAACATCCTCTAAAAATTTCCTTTTTATCTCAACTATAGATGGAACACATAATCTCTTTCCAAATTTTAGAACACCATCTTCACAAAAAAATTCTACTAACTTCTCATCATTCACACCTTTAATTTTCTTCTAAAAATTATCATCATCAAATTGAGAACTTTTTATATTTTCAAATAAATATGGTTTTACAATAATTTGAAAACAGTTCGTTTTTCCCCTTAATAATTCTCATGTCCATATTTACTAAATCCATGAACATAGGATCACTCTCAATCCTTATTTGGGTTAGAACTCCATGATCATTCCTACTCAATACATATGCTGCCTTATTTTAATTCCCTAGGTGGTAGTGTATTGAGAAATAATAATCCTTGACTCGATCGAGCCATATCTTTTTCCTCATGTTGATATATTTATGTGTAAATATTTATTTTAGGTTATTATGGTCCATTTATATCTCACATCTTTCTCTATAGGGATAATATATCTATATCTTCAAAGAAAATATTATAGTTTCCAACTCAAGGTCATGGGATAGATGGTTCTATTCATGAGTCTTTAACTATCTTGATACATGTGAAATAACTTTATTATTTTTCATAAGTACACAACCAAGTACCTTCTTCGATTCATCACCATTTCTCACAAACCCATCATTTCTTGATGGTAGAGTCAAAATTTGAACATTAACCAATCACCTCCCCAATTATTTAAAATTTTCACATTCCTTTATTCAAAAAAACTTAATTCCTTTACATGTAATCTTTGTTAATAGGTTATAAAATTAGTAAAAAATCTGAATGAATCGCTGATAGTAACCCTAAAAACTAATGAAAATGTGTATTTCAATTATGTTCATTGGTGTAAGCCAATCTCTAGTTGCCTTCATCTTCATGGGATCAAGTGAGATCCCATCCTTAGAGACAATATCGACAAGAAAAGAAATTTCTTAAAGCCAGAATTCACACTTACTAAATTTACCATATAACTCTTTTCTTATAAGAGTCTTAAAAATGATCTGCAAGTGATTCTCATGGTCCCCATATATTTTGGAATATGCCAAAATATCATCAATGAATACCACAATGAAATCATCAAGATATTACTTGAACACTATGTTCATTAGATCCATAAAAATAGATGGTTTATTAATCAATACAAATGGAATTAATGTAAACTTATAATGTACATACCTCATTCGAAAATCTATCTTCAAAATTTATTCCTTATTTACTCATGATTGATGATACCCAGAATGAAGTTCAATCTTTGAAAAATATAGAGCTCTATAAATTTGATTGAATAAGTCAAAGTATGCTTGTTATTTATCTTAATAACATTGATTTCTCTATAATAAATACATAACCTCATCGATCCATCTTTCTTCTTAATGAAGATAATAGGGGCTACCCAAGGTGAAACACTAGGGTGTATAAATACCTTATCACACAAATATTCTAGTTGTTTCTTTAACTCTACTAATTCCATAGTGAATATTTGATAGGTATTCTTTGATATTGGTCCTACATTGGTGATTAAATCAATAGAAAACTTGAAATCACGCTTTAGTGGAAGTCTAGGTAATTCCTCAGGAAATGCATAAATATATTCTGAAACAATAGGTACATCATCAATTTTATGATTACCTTTTCCATTATTAGATTGTTTTTTTCTCTTCTTTCCCAAACATATAATTCCTAAGATCTATTGGGGGTGGATCTAGATATGTATCAGATGATAAATTATCCACTCTAAAAATAATGAATTTTACATCTTCATCGTGAATAGTAATTTCCTTCTCCATGTAATAAATTTTTGCATCATATTTTGAAATCCAGTATATACTAAGGATTATATCAAATTAGTCCATAGTTATGATAATAAAGTTTGAAAATAGAGAAGTTTTATGTTTTATAATGGAGATTTCCTGACATATCCTTGTTATAGTGAGACTTCCACTAGGGTTTTTGACTGAAAATTCCATTCTTATGGTGTTAGGGAAATATCTAATTTAATTGGAATATATGGAATATATAAAATAGTTAAAATATGTAAAATAAAATAAATCATTGTATAAATTTGAGGCTATGATTAATGTACTTACTCCCACATCATTGGGAACTTCCACCTCATCTGTAGTGATCACATAATCTCAGCCTTCTCCCCTTATCATCTTTTGTGGTATATTCCCTTGACTCTTGGGGAATTTGTGTGAATAATTACCATTTCATTATATATAAAGTACTATACATCATTGATTTGTTTCTTACCCTTTGATTCATGAGCCAAATGACCCTTTTCTCCACACTTCTAACAAACTCTCATGCCCTTAAATCATTTTCCAAAATGTTTATTTCTGAAATTTTCACATTATGAAAATTGTTTCTTATTATTCTTCTTATTTGAAACATTAAATTTTTATTGGTATTCATATTACCTCTTCTTATTTTTATTCCCATTAAATATATAGGATCTATAAAATTCCTTCTTTATTTTGATGGAACATAAAAATATTTCATCATATGATGAAAAATTTTGAGAAACCATTTCCCTTAAATGACTTGGAATAAGACCTTTAAATAAATGATGTGTATATATAATATGTAGTATGCCTGAATAGTCTTATAAAGGTATAATCATACTCCAAAACACTTTATTCTTACTTTTTCTTTAATATAAGGAACTTTATCTTCATTTTAATCTATTTCTCATAAAGTAAATATTTTTAAAATAATGTCTCCTTAAAATTTCTCTATTCCATCTATTTTATTTCTTCTTTCTCCCTAGTAATAAGGATTAATGAACACCATTGATCAATATCTCCCTTAATATAGTATTCTTACAATGTAAAATTTTCCTTTTCAACATATCCCAAGGCCAAAAATATATTTTCAAGGGACATAATCCATTTCTCAACTACCATAGGATTAGTAGTCCCATAAAATAATAGGGGCTATTATCATGGGAATCAATCCAACATAGGATAATCACACTATAGAACAAAAGGTTTCTCCATTAGATCAAGTTTATTTGTTATATCTTGATTAAGCTACCCTAATATAGCCAAGATTTGCTCAGTTTCAATACTAGTTGTATTATATTTCTCGGTAGGTAATTATTTGCATTGTCTATGAGTATTGATATCTTTATTTCCTCTAGGAAAAATTTATAAACAATAGAATATATTGGATTATCTCATAAAATTATGAATTTTAAATCATAATGTATCATTAAAAAAATTTTGTAACACTTAACATAAATTGAAAATTCATGCATTTTAATCTCATAATCTTAAAAAAAATTCTTTGGGGACGTCTTTATTTTCAAATATTTCATAATGGTTTGTAAATAAAATGTGAATCATATTAATCATATCCCCCGAGAGTGTCAAACCAGGTGTACAGTAAGGTCTGTTATTGTGCACTATGTGACGATCAAGTCAAAACCCAATGCAAACTTTTTGGATTTATTACCCCTAGGTAAAATTGTTCCAAAACCAAATCCACATGTAGTATCTAGAAAATGATGTATTTCTAGGAAAAAACATAATATCTTCCTTACAAAAACTTTTGGATGTTATTCTATACTTATCCTTAAAGTTTATCATAGGATTATGTTCCCTAATATATTTTTTCCTTAATCTAGTTTACAAGGTTTCTACTTTCTCTGATACTACCTATAAAAACTCTGACTATAGTAGGCCAGATCTGGTGGTCAATTTTTTACATTATCATAGGTACAAGGGGTTAAATCCCAAAGGAACAATAAGTTTAGTAGTTTTGGATAACTAGATACATAGATACCCATTTAACATTGGGAATAGAATAAAAAACATAGTAATGGAAAGCATTTTAAATCCTTGAACTCATTCAATGAATTATTTTTCATATCATGGGGAAAGGAAACAAAATAAGAGTGAGATCAAATTCTCAGTAAGGGTTACCTACAGTAGAAGCTATCATGAACCAATAAGGTATAATAAATATGGAAAGTTAAATAACTGAACATTAATTTCATTTAATCAATAACATAACTATCATAATTATATAAGTCATAATCAATATAGAAAGGTAAATAACTAAAAACACATTACATTTAGTAACATGAGAAAAAAATGTATCCAAAGATAATATCAATGAAAAAATCTCATAGATAGTAATAATTTAATTCTTAAAGAAGGAAATTATTAATTTTGGATGTCATGATCTCATTCTTCATGATATATATACCATCAATACCTTTTACATGATAGTTTAAAACTATGTAAAACCCCATTTAATTCGGACAACTAATTTATATCATGAGATCTACTAATACATTGAGGGAATATATAATTATGGGATCCACCCATAAATTCATGTAAAAATAATTCCCCATATATCAAATGATCGATTTAATTCATGAACAATATTCCTTACCAACAAATATTTTTATTGAGTAAAGGGTATGGATTTATCAATATTTCCTTAGTAAATCAAATAACTTTCAAAGTAAACACTGTATTTAAAAATGGTATACAATTTATGAAATAATTATATCCATGATATAAAGATTATGGATATTTAATATAAATGTAATTTCCAATGAAAAATGATCATAAAAAAGTTATTTCCTCATTAGAAAGTCAATAATCAAAAAACTAATCAAGAAATGAGAAGTGACCATCGGTTCATCAATAATATATGTTTTTGAAATTATATCATATCCTTTGGAAGAATAAATGGAATGTAAGTGAAATATTAAAATAATCTTTCATTAAATATTTTTCTTTGTAAAACCATTGAAAATGTATAGAACAAATCTATATTTCATAAAACGGTTATGGCGGCGAGGATGTCTGTTATTTCCATATGCATTAAAAAACATTTCTTTTGACTTTTTATTGAAAACATTGCTTTGAAAAATAGTAGAAAGATTCATTTAAAACCCTTTTTAAAATGAAAATCTAACTTAAAATGTACTTAATTAATCATTTGATTAAATAAAAATACTTTTTTAAAACAATTTTGGAAAAACGTGGATATGGAAGAAAAATAAACTTGATTTAATGAGAAATAAAAGTGATTTTTATTTTAAACTTTTCTTTGCTTGATTTAAGTGCTAAAAAAAGTAAAATTTTGAAATAAAATATATAAACTCTTTAAATATTCAGTGGATAAGAAAATTATTGGAGCTTATGAAGGATAAATTATAAGATTTCTTCAATGAGAGTAAAAGAAATCCCAACAGAAATTGAGATTGTAAAATAGATTATTACCTCTTTGGTAATATTCAAATTATAACCCCTTAAAAGAATAAACTTAAATTGAAACATTATACATAATAATTAAATATTTATTAATGTTAAATAAATAAAAGGTTCAATATATACACCACATAAAAGTGAGTAGGTTCATATTAACAAATATGTCTCAATGGAATAGAAATTGAGACGAAATCCATTACTTTGAACTTCCCTTTTGTTAAAAATGATTTAAACTCTTGTATAATGGTTTTAATCATGTTATTAATTTATACCATAACCATATTAATATTTATAAAATCATATACTATCCTCTTATAACATATTAACACTCGTTTATTAATAATATTTTTTTATTACTATTGTTTTGGGTGTTAATTGCCTTATTTTTTCATGCATGTTTTATCATGAAAGTTCTAATTATTGTTTATAGGATATAGTTCCATGATATCCATAATTATATTAATGTTATAAATATAATATTTAATTATTAAATACATTTTTTGTAACATCCCAGGTAAATAAAAAAATAATACATTTTCATTTTAATTAATATTTTGTGAATTAAATATTAATTTTACTTTAAATGGGTTTCTATGTTCGATGGCGTACCCGATACGCAACAACAGGTTTCTTTAAAATCTTACGTTGCACAATAATAATATAATATTATTATTTTAAATAGTAGTTAATTCCTAGCCATTTTATTAGTGGAAATGAACATAACTAACTACAATATTATTATACATGTTTTTTAAATGTTTTTACATTTATCCAATAAAATTTAGAGGCTTAAAATGTGAATGAATCAAATTTTAAGCATAATTTACTTTAAAAGGTTGATTTACCACCTTTTAATGGAGAACTCTTTTTAAATCTAGTTTTTGTCACTTTTATATGTTTTATTTGATAAAATAATATTCTTCTTAAGAATAGAGATATTAAAATTTATTTTGGATGAAATTTTGGTATTTTTCTAATAATGATCAATTTTTAATAGAAAGTGAAAAATACTGTATTTTAATTCAAAACTACATTTTAATATAATTAATTTATATGGTTAGATTATCATTTTAATTGGTTTTAAAGTTTAATTAGAATATAGTTTTACCATTTAATCCAATATTGGTCATTGGAAGTAATTTCACATTGAAATTGGACATAAACAAGTGTCAGTCTTTTGATAGTTATTTCTTAAAAACTCACTTTTTTTACAGCGGGAATTAATTTTAAATTAATTTTTTCCACTTCTATGTTTTGAATTTGGAAAAATGGATTACATATTTGGAATCCGGAGGTCCAAATTTTGTAAATATTTAACTTTTATTTTTAGACATTATGAATATTTACTTCAGTAAATATTTTATTTAGCATGGTTAAAAGATAAATATGGTAATTAAGGGTTAAAAAATAATATTATAATAATATTAAATTACCCTAACATGTGTCCTAATCCTATTGGTTGATACATATCCGACCATGGGCATCCTTGGGTTGATTTTGGGACCCCATGGGGCCACTTGGGAGTGATAATGGCACTTTATTTTAATTAATTTAAAGTAAAGGAAAAAATGACATAAACTAATATCTTTTAATAAATCAATTTTTTACATGGGGTTATATAAGTTGTCTCTTTGACTATAAATATGCATTTTAAATCTAAAAATATTTCCTGCATCATGTTATTTTTTTATAATTTTTCTACATCAAATAAATTAAATTATTTATGACACAATAATGATGTAGTGTTTACCTCATTAATAAATGATTTAAATAAATAAGATTATAAATATTGAAATAATATCCAAAACCTGTCCAATTCTTATTGGATGATTTTATTTCAACCATGATTTATTTTATCTTCTACTTTAATAAGTTTTGGACATTTAGAAACCGAAAATCATTATATAATAAAATAATATTTTCACACTTTCCTAAAGAGCCCCTCCTGCCCCTTATAAAAAGCCCTCACCTCTAACCCATTCATCACACTTATCAAGCCCCTTGTCTCATCCAAACCCTACCCAAATAATATCTCAAGATCCCTCTATTCCACCTAGAAGCCTTAACTTATGCAGAAGACACTTTAAGAAGTCATTTTGGTTCAAACCAAAGGGAGTTACCCGAATTAAAGGTAACAGTTTCTCTTAAATTCTTTTCTTTTATTTTACTTATCCAAATAATAAACTCTTTTTATTCATTTTTTTATAACAAAACCAGTATTATTAATATACTATAATGATTTTATGCGAAGTATTCTAACTACACTTACACACACCTCCATCTAATGGGTAAAGAACATATTGTTTCTGTGGATGGAAAACTAACACCTCATGAAATGAAGATTGTTCAATTATCTTCTACCGCCTCTCATGGTGGTCATTATGATGGAACTGTATTTATATATGATACATATTATGTTTATGTTTTCTTTATTCTTCTGTATTTTTCATTAATAGCATACTTTTATGTTTTCCATTATGGGTAAATACGATAATTTCATTTGAGAAAGTGTGGACTACTGCCCCCTTAAAGTGATATGACTCGTTCATTCCATACATGGAACGTATAAAGGATGGAATTAATGAAATTATATATGATATTATACTAGAATTATAATATACCTATGTATCATTATGTTTTATTCCATTAAATATGAAATATAAATGAAAGTAGTGTTCATGCGTACGTACGGCTTACCGTCTCCATGAACGGTTCATTTCATTTCTTATCTCAAAATGTTGTGTAATATTATAAATACATATATATAATGGATATATATGATATATATTATATCTAAATCATTAATATCATTCTAGAGATAATTTAATTTCGACCACATGGACAATTTATAATTATAGAAAGTTCATTTTTAACTCAAGTTCCAAACATCGACAAAATGTCCGATATGAACTTAAATAATTAACTAATTGTTATAAAAAGGTAATAATTAATATAAAAGGAATAATAAACTTGAAAAATTTTATTAAGAAAGTAGAAATTAACTTTATTTTATTATTCAGGAGATTAAAGAATCATTGAGTCAAGTCGTACACGAGGTAAGGGACTTCGTCTCAATCTACTTTCATTGAGGCATATATTGTTTTATACATGACTTTCTTTTATATGTTGTATAAACACCTTTGACTTTTCATTTCATTCAAATAAAATCTTTTTCTACAAATAGTTTTACTAAATGATAAAAAATAATGTTTCTTTTTAACGTAAGCTGTGACAACGACCTTTCTGCCGCCGCGAGTATTATTTGATCTTTGGATTCCTTAACAAGTTGTAGTGTGTTTTTTTTAAAGAAAATAAATACTATATACCCTTTTTATGTATTTTGGTATTGAAAATGTTTTTGAAAAAGAATTTATTATTTCAATATCTTGAAATGATATATTTTGATTGAAATGTGGAAATTTTATCTTTCCATTATGCTTGTTTTATGTGTTATGGTTCTTGGGAATTGTTTACATATACAGGTGGTTCTGTGATAAAACTAGTGTAGGTGAGCTTGAGATAGCTCTCTAATGCATTGGGTAATGCGACGGAGGTAAATGTGAATATTTCTCCTAAGATATTTAGGTAATATACTATGATGGTTATTCCAAATGTAACTCCCTACGAAGCTATGATAGCTACAATGTAAGTATGATATGGATTCCACAAGTTACCTTTATGATTTATGTTTTTTATGTCTGATTCATAAATATTATTATTTCATGAGGTATGTTAAAGAGCTTATGTTATGTATGTAATGACGAACTAATTTTTTCTTTCTTTTTTTTATAACCCTTACTGATCTTTTTATGCTCATCCCAAGTTTTGAAAAAAATTTCACAGGACTTAAAGATGAATAGGGTCAAGGATGGGATCAAGGAAAATTCATGTTGTCTAAAACATGGAACTAGACATGACTCTTTTTTAAGAGTTTTTATTTTGTAAAAAAATGGGAACTGAGTAGAAGTTTCTACTTTGTAACTTTTGAGATTTAATGTAATAGTTATGGAATAACTCTATAAAACTCTAAACCTAAAAAGATCCTCAATGTGAATTATTCATTTAATTCAATATTATATAATGTTTTAAGGATGGGTCCTTATAGTTGGTATCAAAGGTCGGTTTAGGCAACTTTAGGAGTTAGAATATTGTTAAATTAATGTTTATAAATTAATTTATGGTGAGATTGAAATGATATAGCATTTACAGATTACCATATTGCTTTTCCTATGATATTTCTATGTTCAGAATGGTTTTCCGTAGAGGAAACAGGGCAGCTATGATGGGGTGACATCTAGATGAAGACAACCTTCAAAATCAACAATCTGAGATGGTCAGAATCAGAACTAAAAAATTTGTTGCAGTGATGTCATAGTTGACTTAGTCTATAAATGGTGGGGGTATCCATGCACGAGATCAGCCAGATCAACCACAGAGAAACATGTCAATAGTGGAGCATCTCATGAGGCAACATCCCCCATCATTTAGAGGATCATCTGACCCTGTTCTAGCTGAAGGGTGGATTAAAGCACTGGAGAATATTTTTTATGTCATGGGGTGTTCAGAACATCAAAATGTTAGTCTCTCTATTTACCATTTTGAAGGTGAAACTGATCAGTGGTGGTCGATGGTGAAAAATATCAGGGATAGTGAGGAGATCGATGCTCTTGATTGGGATGAATTCAAAGGAATGTTTCTTGAGAAATATTTTCCTAAGGTGGTTCGTCTTAGGATGGAAAAATAATTCCTAGAATTGAGGCAGGAGGATGACTCAGTGGATTCTTATGAAGAAAAATTTACTCAACTAGCAGGGTATTCTCCAAATTTCATACGTGATCTTGATAGTAAAATCAACCATTTTTAATCAGGATTAAATCCAAAGTATCGAAGGGCTTTAGCTTCTCATGATTTCAAAAGTTATGAAAAACTTGTTCGTTGTGCGGAGAAGGTGGAAATGGATTTTTGTCGATGATCAGGTCTTCTTTGAAAAACAACATAATAAGAGGTTGAGGTGGTAGATGAAAGGGAATAACTCTTCAAAAAAAGTCTGATGGTAAAAAATTTAAGTTTACTATTTGTGAAAATTTTGGTAAAAATCATGTTGGGGAATGTCTTTTGAATTCTGGTAATTGCTAACGATGTGGTAAAATGGTACATAAAGCTCGTGATTGCACTGAAAAAGATCAGGGTAATGGTAAGACAAAATCTGATTTATAATCAGTAAAAAAATTTAAGTGAAATGAAATGGGTCATTATGAAAATGAGTGTCCAATGAAGAACTCAATTGAGGGAAAGCAACCACACTACAAGCATAAAGGGGTGGTGAAATCCTTTGCAACTACTTCAGCAGATTTTGGGACATATAATGAAGTAGTATCAGGTACATTTTTTGTCTGTTCAGATTATACCAATGTGTTGTTTTATTAGAGGTTTACACATTCTTTCGTTTCTAAGAAGTTTTCTAGTAAATTGGGAATTCCATCTCAAGATATGAATCCTAAACTTATGGTAAAAACACTAGGAGGAAATGTTGAGACAAAAAGAAATTATAAGAAACTTCATGTCCTTGTGTGCGGAAAGAATCTACCTACAAACCTTATTGTTTTTCCTCTAGTAGAGTTTGATGTTATTTTGGGTATGGATTGAATTTCTGTTTATCATGATAAGATTGACTACAGAGCTAAAGAGGTTTCTTTTCAGAAAGATTTTCAGTTTGTGTACAATAATGAACCCTTACTTTTGATAACATATCTAGAAGCTGAGAAACTAGTAAAAGATAGAAACAAATGTTACCTTACACATATCCTTGAAAACAAAGGAATTGTTAATATTAATGATGTACCATTTGTAAATGAGTACCTTGATGTTTTTTCAGATGAGTTTCATGGTATTATACATGATCGGGAAGTTGAATTTACAGTTGACTTAGTTCCTGATGCTAATCTAATTTCAAAACCCCCTTATCGAATGGCTCAAATTGAACTTTTAGAGTTAAAGAAGAAATTACAAGAGTAATTAGATAAAGGTTTCATTCGAACTAGCACATCACCATGGGGTTCTCTTGTCTTATTTGTTAAATAGAAAGATGGTTCAATGAGACTTTTCATTGATTATAGAGAATTGAATAACATCACTTTTAAGAACAATTATCCTTTTCCTCATATCGATTATTTGTTTGATTAGCTCTAGGGAGCTAAGTATTTTTTGAATATTGATTTGAGGTTGGGGTACCATCAGTTGAAAGTAAATGAAGCAGACATTCTGAAAACCACATTTCATACTAGATATGGCCATTATGAATTTGTAGTTATGTCTTTTGGGTTAACCAATACACCTGTTGTATTCATGGATATTATGAATATAATTTTCCATGATTTCTTGGATAGGTTTGTGGTTGTTTTCATTGATTATATTTAGGTTTATTCAAAAAGTAAAGAGGAGCATGAAAGTCATTTAAGGGTTTTCTTGAAAACCTTAAAATAAAATAAACTGTATGGGAAATTCAGAAAGTGTGATTTTTGGTTACAACAAATTTCTTTCCTTAGTCACATTGTTTCAAAAAAATCGCATAACTGTTGATCCTGCTAAGAAAAGTTGTTAAAGAATGGCCAAGACCCACAAATATAACAGAGATCTATAGTTTTTCTGATTTTTCAGGTTATTACTGGAGTTTTGTTGAAAATTTTGCATGGTTATCTAGTCCAATGACTAAGTTAACTTTAAAAGGTGTTAAGTTCATCTGGACAAAAGAATGTGATAATTGTTTTCTAGAATTGAAAAGAAGATTGATGAATGCTCCATTTTTGGCACTACCTTACAGAAATGGTGAGTTTTTTATTTACAGTGATACTTTGTTGAAAGGCCTTAGTTGTGTCTTTATGCAGAATGATCAGGTAATTGTTTATGCTTCACATCAGTTGAAACCTCATGAGTTAAATTACCCTACACTTGATTTGGAATTAGCTATTGTTATTTTTTCTTTAAAAATTTGGAAGTATCATTTGTATGAAGTAAAATGTGAAATATATACTAACCACAAAAGTTTGAAGTATATATTCACTCAAAAAGAATTGAACATGAGACAAAGGAGATGGTTGGAATTAATCAAGTATTATGATTGCACGATAATTTAACATCTGGTAAAATCAAATAAAGTGGATGATGCTTTGAGTCGAAAAAGTAATGCTTCATTAACCATGATACATTTGGAATGAGATCCTTTGGTTTTTTATTTGATAAACTTTTTCATAGAAGTTTTTGGTGTGGGAAATTACTCTATTTTGTTTTAGGTGTCAGTCTCAGGCAGAATTAAAAAGCACAGAAGGAAGACAGTGAGTTGCATAAAAATGTAGAGTTGGTTCAAAAGGGTAAGTTTCCTAATTTAAACATTGAAAATGATTGTGTTTTAAGGTTTGGGAAGAGATTATGTGTGCCTTGTGGTTCACAATTGAAGAATGAGTTGTTATGTGAAGATCATAGTTCCTCATTTTCAGTTCATCCTGGCAGTACTAAGATGTATAGAGATCTTCGTGAGTATTACTGGTGGTATGGAATGAAAAGAGATATTGGTGATCTTACTGTGAAGTGTTTGACTTGTTGGAAGATTAAAGAAGAGCGAAAGTTACCGAAAGGGATGCTTCAGTCTTTACGGGTGCCAGAGTGGAAATGGGAAAATATATCCATGGACTTCATTGTGAGATTACTGAATAAATCTCAAGGTAATAATGAAATTTGGGTTATTATTGATCGATTGAATAAATCTTCTCATTTACTTCCTATTCGAGATACTTTTTTTCTAGATCAACTTTATCGGTTATATATTAAAGAAATAGTCAGGTTGCATAGTGTTCCCTTATCCATTGTATCTGATCATGATCCTAGGTTTACTTCTAACTTTTAGAAAGGCCTTTAGAATTCACTGGGTACTGAATTAAATTTTAGTACAGATTTTCATCCTCAATCAGATGGGCAGTAATAATGAACAATTCAGACCTTTTAAGATATGTTACGTGATTGCTCAATAGATTACCAAGGAATTTGGGACCAACATCTTTCTTTGGTTAAACTTTCTTATAATAACAGTTTTCATTCCAGTATACAGATAGATCCATTTGAGTCATTATATGAGAAGTATTTTCAAACTCCAACTTGTTAGGATGAAGTAGGTGAAAGGAAACTAATGGGGCCAGAATTGGTAGAAGAGATGGCAGAAAATTTTTATTTGATTCGGAAGCATATGAGAACAGCTCAGAGCAGACAGAAAAGTTATACAGGTAACCAGAGGAAGTATCTTTCTTTTGAAGTAGGTGATCATGTCTTTCTCAAAGTTTTTCCATGGAAAAGTGTGATGTGTTTTGGTAAGAAAGAAAAGTTGAGTCTGCGGTTCATTAGACCTTATAAAATCCTAGATAAAGTTGGATCAGTTGCATACAGATTGGATGTACTTCCAATTTTATCCTAGGTACACAATGTTTTTCATGTTTCAATGTTGAGAAAGTATATGTTGGATCCATATCATATTTTGAGCCCATAGGTAGTTCAGTTGGAAGAGAATCTCTCTTATGAGGAACAACCAGTCCAGATTCTTGACCGAAGAGAGAAAGTGTTGCAGAATAAGGTAATTCATCTGGTAAAGGTTTTGTGGAAAAACCATATGGTTGAAAAGGAAACATGGGAATCTGAAAATTCTATGAGTGATAAATACCCCCATTTATTTGATAAGTGAATAAAATTGCGAGGATGCAATTTCCAAAAGGGGGTAAGTATGTAACATCCTAGGTAAATAAAGAAATAATACATTTTCATTTTAATTAATATTTTTTAATTAAATATTAATTTTACTTTAAAGGTATTTCTATTTTCAATGGTGTACCTGATATGCAACAACGAGTTTCTTTGAGATCTTACATTGCATAATAATAATATAATATTATTATTTTAAATGGTAGTTAACGCCCATACATTGTATTGGCGGGAATGAACAGAACTAAATACATGTTTGTTAAATGTTTTTACATTTATTCAATAAAAGTTAGAGGCTTAAAATGTGAATGAATCTAATTTTAAGCATAATTTACTTTAAAAGGTTGATTTACCGCCTTTTAATGGATAAATCTTTTTAAATCTATTTTTTGTCACTTTTATACATTTTATTTGAAAAATAATATTCTTATTTAGAATCGGGACATCAAAATTTACTTTGGATGAAATTTTTGTTTTTTTATAATGTTCAATTTTTAATGAATAGTGAAAAATACTGTATTTTAATTCAAAACTACCTTTTAATATAATTTATTTATATGGTTAGATTATCTTTTAAATTAGTTTTAAAGTTAAATTAGAATATATTTTTACCATTTAATCCAATGTTGTTAATTTTAAGTAATTTCACATTGAAATTAGAAATAAACAAGTGTCAATATTTTGATAGTTATTTCTTAAAAACACGCTTTTTGTTTTGACAGCAGGAATTAATTTTAAGTTAATTTCTGCCACTTCTGTGTTTTGAATTTGGAAAACTGGATTCCATATTTGGAATTAGGAGGTCTAAATTTTTTAAATAGATAGCTTTTATTTTTAGACATTATGAATATTTACTTCTGTAAATATTTTATTTACCATGCTTAAAAGGTAAATCTGGTAATTAAGGGTAAAAAATAATATTATAATAATATTAAATTATCCTAACATCTGTCCTAATCCTATTAGTTGATACACATCTGACCATAGTCATCCTTGGATCTATTTTGGGACCCCATGGGGCCACTTGGGATTGATAATGACACTTTATTTTAATTAAAAGTAAAGGCAAAAATGACATAAACAAATATATTTTAGTAAATCAATTTTTACATGGGGTTATATAAGTTATCTCTTCGACTATAAATATGAATTTTAAAGATAAAAATATTTCCTACATCATGGTATTTTTTTTATAATTTTTATACATCAAATAAATTAAATTATATATGACATAATAATGATGCAGTGTTTACCTCATTAATAAATGATTTAAATAAATAAGATTATAAAGATTAAAATAATATCCAAAACCTTTCCAATTCTTATTGGATGATTTTATTTCGACCATGAGTCATATTATAATCTAATTTAATAAGTTTTGGACATTTAGAAACCAAAAAATTATTATATAACAAAATAATATTTTCACACTTTTCTAAAGATCCCCTCCTCCCCCTTATAAAAAGCCCTCACCTCTAACCCATTCCTTACACTTCTCAAGATCCTTGGATCATCCAACTCTTACCCAAATAAGCTCTCAAGATCCTTATTTTCCACCTAGAAGTCTTAACTTAGGCATAAGACACTTCATGAAATCCTTTTGGTTCAAACCAAAGGGAGTTTCCTGAATTAAAGGTAACGGTTTCTCTTAAATTCGTTTTTTTATTTTACTTATCCAACACCTAAACTCTTTTTATTCCTTTTTTTATAACAACACTAGTATTAATAATATAATATGATGTTTTTATGCGAAGTATTTGAACTAGACTTACACACACCTCCATCTAATGGGTAAAGAACATACTGTTTCTGTGGATGGAAAACTAACGCCTCACAAAACGATGATTGTTCAATTATCTCCTACCGCCTCTCATGGTGGCCATTATGATGGTACTATATTTTTATATGATACATATTATGTTTTTTTTTATTTATGCTTCTGTATTTTTCATTTATACCATACCTTTATGGTTTCCATTATGGGTAAATACGATGATTTCATTTGAGGAAGTGCGGACTACCGCCCCCTCAAAGTGATATGAGTCGTTCATGCCATACGTAGAACATATAAAGGATGGAGTTAATGAAATTATATATAATATTATATTAGAATTATAATATACCTATGTATCATTATGTTTTATTCCATTAAATATGAAATAGAAATGAAAGTAGCGTTCATGGATACATACGGCTTACCCTCTCTATGAACGGTGCATTTCATTTCTTATCTCCAAAGAACGAATAATTGCAGAAATGTTGAGGAAAAAGATTTTTCCCCCGGGAGGGGGAGCTTGATGAAACTGTTTTTCTATTTTGTATTTTGATCATCCTCCTTGACTCTCTTTTTTATATAATTTTTTAGGGGCTTTCCCCCCATCTTGCTAAAAAAAATACATATATATATATACTAGATATATATGATATATATGATATCTAAATCATGAATATAATTCTGTAGATAATGGAATTTCGACCACATGGACAATTTATAATTATAACAAGTTCATTTTTAACTCAAGTTCCGATCATCGACAAAATGTCTGATATGAACTAAAATTATTAACTAATTGTTATAGTAAGGTAATATTTGATATAAAAGTAATAATGAAATTGAAAAAGGTTCTTAATCAAGTAGATATTAACATTAGTTTATTATTCAGAATATTAAAGAATGATCGAGTCAAGTCGGACACGAGGTAAGGGACTTCGTCTCAATCTCCTTTAATTGAGGCATATATTGTTTTACACATGACTTTCTTTTATACACTGTATAAACACCTTTGAACTTTCATTTCATTCAAAGGGAATATTTTTCTACGTAGCGTTTTACTAAACAAAAAAAATGTTTCCTTTTAACATAAGCGGTGACAACGAACTTTTCGTCGTCGTGGGTATTATTTGATCTTTAGCTTCCTTAACAAGCCGTAGTGTTTTTTTAAGGAAAATAAATACTATATACCCTTTTGAAATATTTTGGTATTGAAAATGGTTTTGAGAAATAATTGATTATTTCAATATCTTGAAATGATATATTGTGATTGAAATATGGAAATGTTATCTTTCTATTATGCTTGTCTTATGTGTTATGGTTCTTGGGAATTGTTTACGTATATGGGTAGTTTCATGATAAAACTAGGGTGGGTGAGCCCGAGATAGCTCTCCAATGAATTGGGTAATGTGACGGAGGTAAACGTGGATGTTTCTCCTAAGATATTTAAGGAATATAATGTGATGGGTATTCCAAATGTAACTCCCTACATAGCTGTGATAGCTACAATGTAAGTATGATATGGATTCCACAAGTTACCTTTATGATTTATGTTTTCTATGTGTGATTCATAAATATTATGATTTCATGATGTATGTTAAAGAGCTTATGTTATGTATGTAATAACGAACTAATGTTTTCTTTCTTTGTTTTATAACCCTTACTGAGATTTTTATGCTCATCCCAAGTTTTGAAATGTTTTTCACAGGACTTAAAGATGAATAGTGTCAAGGATGGGATCAAGGAAAATTCATGCTGTCTAAAACATGGAACTAGACATGACTCTTTTTTTAAGAGTTTTTATTTTGTGAGAAAATGGGAACTGAGTAGAAGTGTCTACTTTGTAACTTTTGAGATGTAATGTAATAGTTATGGCCTAAATCTCTAAAACTATAAACCTGAAAAAATCATCAATAAGAATTATTCATTTAATTAATGATTATATAATGTTTTAAGTCTGGGTCCTTATATTTTTATAACCATTATTTAAAGTTTTACATGGAAAATGAATCACATCGCTTCGTGGAGACGGTAAGTTGTATGTACGCACGATCGATAATATCATTCCCTTAATGGGTGGAAGGGTAAAGAAGTAGATGATATATTAGTTTTATAGAATAAATATAATTTCATAATAATTATATATACTAATTATTTCTATCATTAAGACTATACATGTGAGTTAGTGATTGAAAACAAATTACATCGGCTCGTGAGGCAGTAGCTCGCTGTACACATGAGTGCTGGATTTGTTTCCCTTTTGATGGTGAAGGAGATGGATAATATTATGAAATAAATATAATAAAATATAATTATATTTTATATAATGGTGTTACTATATTTTAATTGTTAATACATGATTGAATTTTGTAAAATAATAAATAAAAAAGAAAGATCTTTGTTAAGATAATTACCTTCTCTTAGAAAAACCTCTATTGGATCTCTTCTTAAGGACCTTGGGATTGGTCTTTTTGGAAGACCAAAAGCTATATAATGTTTATAATGATGTTTTGGTGATATTTTATAAGGGTTTTATTGATCCAAATTAATGTATATGTGTTAATAAGTGAGGTGAGGTAGTTCCCTTTTATAATTGATGTGGAGGACACACTTGAAATTTTTGAAAAGAAAAAATCATAACCACGTTTTTTACATGAAAGAAGGCACAAAATTGAATAATTATAGAACCTTAGATTTTATAATTTTGAAATATGGCCAAAAAATAAGTATTATATAATTTTTTATGTCATTTTAACCCTTAAATTTAGAGATTAACTCCCCGGTTAACCCGTTTTTAGCTTAACTGTGGTAATTAATTTTTGTTGTTTTACTCTTCATTATGATGAAAAATTTAGTTGAAATTATTATATAATATTAATTATTATTATTCCAAATATTTAATCCATTTTTACAAATTAAATTTAAAGAAGTGTAAAATTTTAATTTAAAGATAAACTCGCAAAATGTGTTGAAAAATGGTTTTTCAAGTAATGCATTTAAGCATAAGATAATATTATATTAAATATATGACTAGTAATCATAATTATATGGATTTAAACTAAAATATTTAGATATATAATATATAATTTTCATTTCAATAATTCATTATTAAATATTATTTTAATTAATTAAAATGGTAAGACATTATTCCTTTTAAAATAGAAATAGTTTTTTGAAAAAAAAAATAGTTTTTTTGAAAAATATCCTTTTTTAACTAAAAATGTTATTATATTTATTTCTATAAAATTGATAGTCAATATTTTGTTAATTAAAAATATTATAATGCATTATTATAAATAAAAGGAGTAATAGTTAAATACTATATTTTTTATTATTCATAAAATATTATTTCTAAGGGAAATTTTTAAAAAAAACATTCTAGGCTTATTTTGACCAAGTATGTTCAAAGTCAATATCCATCCTATAAAATTATAATTTTTTTACTGTAAAATAAGAAAATTTTCATTATATTATATTTTTATTCAAAAATAATGTTTGTCTACTATAATTAAGGCTCAGGTTTTACAATCTTCCTAATATATTGTGATTTCTTTATGTTGGTTGTAGCATGTAACAAAAATTATAGAGCATAGTATGTATTTTAAATGATAAAAAATCTTGGTTAGTTACATCATACCCATATTTAATAAATTTCATCCTCACAATTTTAATTATTTCTCACATATTAAATTAGGTGAGGGTAATCTTAACATACTCATTATTCTAGATATAACATCTAATGTGACGCCTACCTTATTATCCTGTGCTAGATAAATAAACTTATCTTTCCTCAAACAATATTTATTATTTATAAACTAAACATATATTCTATAGATTATACCTTTCACAAAACCACTTGAATATCCAAGACATAAACTATAGTAAAATAATATATTCCTTCAAATTTAACTCTTATATTCAACCTCTACTTCATAAAATCACACACTAGTCAATATATTCCAAAAAAATTGAGATAAATATCACTAAAAATATCATGAATCAATTATGAATCCCATGGTTACCTATATTATTTAACATACTTTTTCAAAATAAATTAACTCTTTAATACTTCAACCTCAATCATATATTAAACCTAAGATTCCTTCATATCTCATTCATGCGTTCTTCAATAGTTATCCCCAAAAATATAAACTTGTCATAAAATAATTTCTGAAGGTTATGGATACCGTTTAATATATTATTTCAAATAATTAATGCAAAACTAATAAATAATGATCCTTATATGTTTCATATAATCCACAATAAATTTTAGAATATACCAAAATATCATCGATCCATATCACTTCAATAATTAAAATATCTAAGAGCATCTGGATTTAATTTCTATTTGGATATAAACCTCATTACCTTAGGTAAGACTAGAAAACTCACTTTTCCATTATAAAAGTAATATATTAAGATCCGTCTATTTATGTATAATCCATTATTTGGTTATATGGAATAGTGGTTTTTTTTACATAACTTTCTCAACTTCATATTCATGATCCTATTTCAAAAAAATACTAAAACAAAATCATTATGATAATATCTAAAAGAATCAAAATATATGAATATGAAACCTCAATTCTAAGATGTATTCTCCAATGACATATTCATTTCAACCTATGATACTTTAATTTCTATTATTTCATACTTGGTTAATCTTATGACTCTCTTGGTTCTACCTTGATTACTTTATGTTGTGTTCTCTCATACTTCTTAACCTAATCCCTTAAGGTAATTAGGAAATAAATCATTCATAATGGTCTATAAATAAAATTTTATTGACCAAAGAATATCCCCTGAGAGTATCAAACCAGGTGTTCATTTAGGCCTCTTTTTTGGGCACTGAGTGATGATCAAGTTAATGGCCAATACACCCTTTTAGAGGTTATTATCCCTATGTAATACCCCAATCTTCCACGATACGCTTCTCTTTGAATAATACAATAGTGTGTGTTGTACGCAACTTCGAGTTCTAACACACCACAACCAATCAAACTAGCCATTATGAATAGTAATAAACACTTTTTGAAATTTTATAAATTTTATCTTTAAAAATGGACTTCATTTTTGGATTCGGAATATCGAAATTAGTCTAGGGTGAATTTTTGGTATTTTTCTGAAAACTTTCAATTTTTGATAAATAGTGAAAAACACTGAGTTATAGTTTAAAACTGAATTTTTATTTAAATAATTATTTATTTTATTTAAATTAATTTTAGGTCAAAATAGATACATAATATCTATATAATTTCAATATAATTCATTGGAGTTAGTTTATAATAATTTTAGATATATAAATATTTTATTTAACTTTTTACCGTCTTTTACCCACCTCCAAGGAGTATTTGAAAATTTGAATAAAACTTAATTTTACCACTTCTGTGAGTTGAATTTCAAAAATACAAGAGACATGGTTGATATCAGTAAGTAAAATGTGGTTCAATAAGATGAAAATAATTTTTGGTGAATAGTAACATTTTACTTTTATTTACCACGGTTAAAAGTAAATACGGTAATTAAGGGTAAAATGATATTATTATTACCCTAAAACATGTCCTAATTCTATTGGATAAGTATAATTCGACCAAAAAAACTTATGAATAAAATATGAACCTTTAGGTCCACTTGGATTAGATTAGGACATTTATTATTATTTAATTCAAAGAAGAGTTAAAAGTGTTAAATTCAAAGTTTAATAACTAAACCATTTTTAATATAGGGTTACACACAAGATAAATTCTACTATAAATATTCATTATAAATATAAACATATTTCCTACATAATGGTATTTTATTTATATTTTTTATACATTAAATAATTTAATTTATTTACGACACAATGATGATGCAGTAATTAACTAATTAATGAAATATTAAAATAATTGATATTATAAATATCAAAATAAATGTAATTTGAGACTTTTTATAAATTCCACTAATTTTATAGGTTAATATTACATGTTAGGGTTGGTTATATGAATTTTTTTTGAATTAATAACGCTATTATAAATTTAGAAAAAACAAGATACCAAATAGTGTCAAAATTGACATAAAAGAGTTTTTAAAACAAATATTATATTATTAATTGATATTTTATTCCTAAAAATCTAAGTTTCATCCAATAGACTTATATAATGATATTTGTATCATTAATTAACCAATTTGGGTTCACTTGAAAGTATATAGTAAGTTTATTAACCATATAATATAAAAATACAAAGAGACATGGTAAATGTCAAACTATTTAACTAAGAGTTAAATCTAAAATATAAGGTTAATATAGTGACCCAAAACTGTCTAAAATATATTGGTTGAGTGTTTTTAGACTCATACCCACCTCATCCTTTAAATAATTCATTTTTCATCCATTAGAAACCGAAAATGATATTATTATAAAATAATATTTCTAGCTTTTCCTAAGATGTCTCTCACCCCTCTTATAAAAGGGCACTCCCCCTTCTCTCTAATTAACACCTTCAAAGCCTTTTGGATCAGAAAAACCCAACCCAAATACCCTATATACTTTCCTCCCTTCATCCTAGAGGCCTTCCTTTAGTCATAAATCTAACCTAATGAGCCCTTTTGATCAAATAAAAAGGAATAACTCGAAGAAGAGGTAAATATTTCATCACCTCTTTCAAGTTCCTTTCTTCTTCCACTTACTCTTTATTTGTTGTTTCCATTATAAAATAATAACTCCAGTGTCTTCTATATACTGTGATGTTATTATAAATATGTTACAACCATATTCATTATTCTATCCATCCTTTTAATGACATGTCACCATGTGTGCGTACGTACGGCTTACCGTCTCCACGTCGTGGTATAATTGTTATTCAATACATTATTATTTGGATGGGTATAATAATGATTTTTAATTTATTTAAATAATAAATATAACATTATAATGATTATTTATATATGATATATATAACGACCCACACTTTACATACATTGTTAATACTTCAAAATTGAAGCACACTTATTACAACATATGACAAAACCACAAAGGACCGTATAGGTATAGTGTCTTTAGAAACTGGGAAACATAAACAACTGGTTCATAAATCTTCTACAGTGTCTCACATTTATTTCATCCTATCTAGGGTCCCTTTTAGCATATTCTACTTAATATCCATCTTCCTGACCTGGGGAAAAGAAAACATAAAAGGGTGAGCTCAAATGCTCAGCAAGGGCAAATAAAGGAAATAAAAATCATATCATATCTTTTTGAAAATCAAAACCTGCAAAAGAGATCATAATATCTTAACATGGAATAAATCATAGAAGTGAAAATGAGATCCCCATAATCATAACATAAAACTTGAAACTTTGTGGCATGCACACATAATCATGGAAACTCATTTCTTGTTAGTCATGACTCATTGCCAAGACTATCTTAGTGGACAAAGTCCCTTTCTGAACCGAGTTCACTCCTCGTTTCAGTCCTGTATCACTGAACCGAAATAACCTTCCGTTCCAGCCATGTCTATCTCATGAGATATAAAATCATTACCCAATGCATTGGAGGGAGATATAGGTCCCACCCATCTTATAATGAATCCTTTCTTATGTGTGCCACATAATCATAAAACACACATCATCGCATAACACATATAACAAAAATGGGATTCTTGAAACATCATGACATCATAAATCAATTCATATATGATAAAGGAATTCATAAACATAATTCCATCACAACATAGTCAAACCAATGTAAAAATATGGATAGAAACAGAACCCTTTATTATCTTAGATGGAAAATAATTTTGATAAAACACTTGAATTGAATTCTTGAGGAAAATATCCTTTCTTCTTCAAAAACATTTTTCCTTTCATAACATGTCATACAACTTTAAAATAAAAGAAGTTGATTAAAAATAAACTTGAAAACTTGTAAAGGAAGCTTCTTTGAAGTAATGTTTTAAAAATCCATTCATGCCGTATAAGTTAAAAAAAACATTCTTCGTACTTTTGTCGGAAAAGTCAAAAAGTACCTCGTACGGAAAAACGACAAAAGATTCCTTTCATATTCTTTACTAAAAACTCACCTAAGGGTAAAATTGGATTTAAACTATTGCAAGTGGATGGAAACAATATTTCATATTGAGGGAACATGGATGTGGATGATAAAATACACCCCAGTAAATACTTACGAATAAACAATCTCGGATAAAAATGAGATTGTGATATTTCCCTTACCTTAGGTCCGATTAGCTTTGTACGTGTCCGAAGCTCCTGTATAATGGTTTAAATAATGTTATTGACTTATTCCAGAATCATACATATTTATATGATATCATATATGGTCATATTATTAGCTTCTTGTTAGTAATATTTCATTGTTACTTGTTTCTCGGGTCTTTATAACTTTTTGTTCTTATGCGTGTTTTGTCGAATAAATTATTATTCTTATCTTTAGGTTATAGATAATTCATTTACAGAATGGTATTAGTGTAGTATATACCATATTCATTCATTCAATTCATTTATATAATCATTATGAAATGAAGATCATGTAGAACGAATCGCATCACATCGTGGAGACGGTATTCCGTACGTACGCACGAGTGATGATATCGTCCCTATGATCGTGGAATTGTATTGGAGTATATATATATATTATTTCAGTATCAATATTACTTAATAATAATCATATATAGTTACTCATTACACCATTATACCCATCCTTGTAAGGTGATGGTGGAAAATAGATTACACCACGGCGTGGAGACGGTATTCCGTTCGTACGCACGCGCGGTGATTTCATTTTTCCGTAGGATGGATAGAAGGTGAATTAGGGTTGTTTCATATTTATAATAACATATCAGTATGTAAGTAATACTGATGTTATTACTTTATCATGAAACAACTAAAGAAGAAGAAGTTGAAGAAGAAAGAAATTGAAAAGATCGATAATGGATATTACCTCTTCTTTGGAACGCCTCTTTGAATCCTCCACTTAAGGAACTAAGAGTGGTCTTTGGAGAAGACCAGGACCTCTAGGACTATTCTAGGGAAGTGGAGAGGAGAAAATGGCAGGGGTTGGCCGAGATTGAGTGCTCAATTTGGTGTGAGGAGGAGGGGGAGGAGGTGCCCTTTTATAAGGGAGGAGAGGGGCACCTTAGGAATATCTCAAAATATTATTTTATATTAAAGTCAAAATCGGTTTATAATGGTTCCAAAGGGTCTTATTTCGAAGATAAAGTGGGGAAGGGTCGAAATCCTATCAACCAATAGGATTTAGACAAGTTTAGGTTATTATTTTAACCTTATCAATTAGATTTAACTCTAAGTTAAATAATTTAACTTTTACCGTGTCTTTTTGTTTTCTTTCACTATATGGTTAATACACTTACTATAACATGCCAAACGAACCCCAAATTGTTTATTATTAATATATATATCCTTATCTAAGTCATTTGGCCGAACCTTAGATTTTTAGGAATAAAATAACAATTAATAATATAATATTTGATTTAAAAACTATTTTGTGTCAATTTTGACACTATTTGATATATGATTTTTGTGAAAGTTATAACAGAATTATATGTTCGAACCAAGTTGATTAAATCAATACTAATATATCATAGTAACCTAAAAAATTAGTGGAATTCATAAAAAGTCTCAAATTACATTTATTTTGGTATTTATATTATCAATTTTGTCAATATTTCATTAATAAGATAATTACTACATCATCTTTGTGTCATAAATAAATTAAATTATTTGATGTCTAAAAATTACAAATAAAATACCATCATGTAGGAAATCTTTTTAGATTTCTAATGAATATTTAAAATTGAATTTATCTTATGTATAACCCCATATTAAAAATGATTTACTTATTAAACATTGATTTTAACTATTTTAACCCTTCTTTAAATAAATTAATAATAAATGTCCAAATCTAATCCAAGTGGGCCTAAATGGTCATATTTTATTCCTAAGTTTGTTTTTGGTCGAATTACACTTGTCCAATAGAATTAGGACATGTGTTAGGGTAATATTAATATCATATTTACCCTTAGTTACCCTATTTACTATTAACCGCGGTAAAAATAGTAAAAAGTTACTATTCACCAAAAAATTATTTTCATCTCATTGAACCACATTTTAGTCCTTGATATTAACCGTGTCTCTCGGATTTTTGAAATTCCATTCACAGAAGCAGTAAAATTAAGTTTTATGCAAAATTCAGTTTTTAACCTACCACTTAGTGGTTTCACTATTCATCAAAAATTGAAAGTTTTCAGAAAAATACCAAAATTTCACCCTAGGCTAATTTCGATATTCTGAGTCCAAAAATGAAGTCCATTTTGAAAAATAAAATTTATAAAATTTCAAAAAGTGGTTATTACTATTCATAACGGCTAGTTTTAATAGCATATTGTTGTTTAGTGAAACTCGGTATTGCGTACGACGCAAGCTATCGAGGAAGGTCGTGATTGCGTGTAAAGCAAGCCAAGCAAGTGTTGTGTAGAAAAATATTCCTTTGATGATTTATATAACATAAAAGTCTCGGGTGTTACATTCTACCCCCCTTAAAAAGAATTTCGCCCTCGAAATTCGTCACTTTGCAACAAACAAATGAGGATACTTCTCCCTCATCATATCCTCAAGCTCCCATGTAGCTTCTTCAAGTTGGTGGTTTCTCCATAAAACTTTCACCAAGCGAGTGGTCTTGTTTCGTAGGACTTTTTCGCTACGATCCAGAATCTCTATCGGCTGTTCTTCATAAGAAAGATCTTGCTCCAGCGGTACAACTTCTGAGCTGAGTACATGTGAAGGATCTGGTATGTACTTTCTCAGGAGAGATACATGGAACACATCGTGAACTTGAGAGAGATTCGGTGGAAGCGCCAATCGGTAAGCTACCTTCCCAACACGATCCAGTATTTCAAAAGGACCGATATATCTAGGGCTCAACTTCCCCTTCTTTCCAAATCTCATAACCCTCTTCCAGGGAGATATTCGTAAGAACACTTTATCACCCACTTCAAACTCTAGGTCTTTTCTTCGGTTGTCGGCATAACTTTTCTGTCGACTCTGAGCTGCTCTTATGTGTTGTTGAATAGATCTAACCTTTTCTGCCATTTCATCAACGAGATCAGGTCCTAATAGCTTTCTTTCCCCAACTTCATCCCAGCAAGTTGGAGTCCTGCATTTCTTTCCATAGAGAGCTTCATAAGGAGCCATCTGAATACTGGAGTGAAAGCTATTATTATAAGAAAATTCCACCAAAGGTAGGTGTTGATCCCAACCTCCTTTGAAATCCATAGAGCAAGCTCTCAACATATCTTCTAGGGTTTGAATTGTTCTCTCAGACTGACCGTCTGTCTGGGGATGATAAGCAGTGCTGAAACTCAACTCTGTATCCAGAGTATGCTGAAGACTTCGCCAGAACTTCGAGGTAAATCTCGGATCTCGATCAGATATAATAGAAAGTGGTACTCCATGCAATCTTACCACTTCCTTTACATATATCCTGGCAAGCTGATCTAGAGAGAAATCCTCTCTAATAGGAATGAAGTGTGCAGACTTTGTAAGACGATCAACTATGACCCAAATAGCATTATTGCCTTTGGATGTTTTAGGAAGTCCTGTGACAAAGTCCATAGTGATGTTTTCCCATTTCCATTCGGGTATGGGTAATGGTTGTAACATCCCCTTAGACTTCTGTCTCTCAGCTTTAACTTGTTGACAAACCAAGCATCGAGAGACATATTCAGCAACATCTCTTTTCATGCCATCCCACCAGAAGTACTCTTTCAGGTCCCTATACATCTTCGTGCTTCCAGGATGAATAGAGAATGAAGAACTATGAGCCTCATCCAGCAGCTCTTTCTTTAATTCGGGGATGGGAGGAACACAAACCCGATTCCTGAACTTTATTATCCCATCACAATCAAGGTTGAATTCAGGAACATTTCTCACCTTCTTTTGTAACTCGACATCTTCTTTCTGTGCCTCTTTAATCTTCACATGTATAGATGGTTGAACATTCATTTGAGAAAGATAAGATTTTTCCCCTTCCATTATAATTCCAAGATCCATCCTTTGTAAATCCATAAATATTGGATCTTTTTTGATCCTCATCATGGATAAACTAGCATGGTCTTGTCGACTTAATGCATCTGCCACCTTGTTTGCTTTCCCAGGGTGGTAATGGATTGAGCAGTCATAATCCTTAATCAGCTCCAACCATCTTCTTTGACGCATATTCAACTCCTTTTGTGTGAAAATATACTTTAAACTTTTATGATCAGTATAAATATCACACCTTTCACCATAAAGGTAATGCCTCCAAATCTTTAATGCAAAGATTACCGCAGCCAACTCCAAATCATGTGTTGGGTAATTTTGCTCATGGATTTTCAACTGTCGTGAGGCATAAGCTATCACCATATCATTTTGCATAAGAACACACCCCAATCCCTTCTTGGATGCATCACTGTAGATCACAAACCTTTCTCCACTACAAGGCAGTGTGAGCACAGGTGCACTGGATAACCTTCTTTTCAACTCCTTGAAATTCTCTTCACATTCCTCTGTCCAGACAAACTTAACTCCTTTCCGAGTCAACTTGGTGAGTGGATTAGATAATCGTGAAAAATCTTTTACAAAACGTCGATAATATCCAGCCAAACCAAGAAAACTTCGGATCTCAGTTACTGTTGTTGGTCTTGACCATCTTTCGATAACCTCTGTTTTTGCTGGATCCACAGATATCCCCTCTTTTGAGATTATATGACCCAAAAATGCAACTTTTTGAAGCCAAAATTCACACTTGGTAAATTTGGCATAAAGCTTCTCCTTTCTCAGGGTCTTCAATATAATTCTCAAGTGATCTTCATGATCTTCCTTGCTCTTTGAATAGACAAGAATATCGTCTATAAAGACTACCACAAATTGATCAAGATAGTCTCTAAAGACTCTATTCATTAGATCCATGAAGATAGCAGGGGCATTAGTAAGACCAAATGGCATCACTATAAATTCATAGTGTCCATACCTTGTACGGAAAGCCGTCTTTGGTATATCCTCCCTTTTGACCCTTAATTGATGATACCCTGAACGAAGATCAATCTTGGAAAAGTATTGAGCTCCGCGTAGTTGGTCAAATAAGTCATCAATGCGTGGGAGAGGATATTTGTTCTTGATAGTGATCTTGTTAAGTTCTCGATAATCAATGCAGAGTCTCATTGATCCATCTTTCTTCTTAACAAATAGAACAGGTGCTCCCCAAGGTGACGCACTAGGGCGTATGAATCCCTTATCAAGATTCTCTTGGAGTTGCTTCTTCAATTCCTGCAACTCAATTGGGGCCATTCTATAAGGTGTCTTTGAAATAGGCAAAGCACCCGGTACGAGTTCTATTGAAAACTCAACTTCACGATTTGGTGGAAGACCCGGCAATTCCTCCGGAAAGACATCATCAAACTCCCATACAATGGGCATATTCTTAATCGTGAGTTTCTCACCAACCATTTGAGATAAATAACCTTCATTTAGTGGAATCAATACCCATAAGATGGAAGAAATTTCCACTGGAAGGTTATGTTCATCCTTGCATTGATAGACGATCGTAGATTGATCTGGAATATGAAATGTGACTTCCCTTCTTTGGCAATTGATATGAGCTCCATGTAGAGAAAGCCAATCCATGCCAAGAATCACATCAAATTCCACTAAAGGAAGGATCACAAGATTTGCAGGAAGCACTTTCCCACAAACTTCGATCGGAGAAGAATTATAAACTTTTGATGCGATTGATGTGCCATTAGGTGTTGTCACGGCTAACTCAACATCTAATTGTTGAGGTAATACGGTGATACCCTTAGAAAAGTCTTCAGAAATAAAAGAGTGGGTGGATCCAGAATCAAATAAAACATTTGCTACTTTAGAATGGATGGTAAGTGTACCTTTCACCACATCGTTATCGTACTCCACATCGCTGATAGAAATTGCATGTGACTTTCCTTTGTCTTTAGCCTTAAGATTTTGTTGACGTCGACCATCATCATCAACCCTTGGATTTGGGCATTGATTGGCATAATGCCCCATCTCCTTGCACTTGAAACATTGAAGTGTAGTAGGTTCATTCTGTGTATCCCTTCCTTTGTTTGCATCATTAGACATCTTCTTCCCATTATCACGGCATTCAAATGCCCGATGACCTTCCTTTCCACATTTAAAACATTTACTTGTCCCTTTAAGACAACTCCCTCCATGTTTCTTTCCACACTTTGAGCATAAGGGAAAGTTCATCTTCTTTTCCGTGTGCTCTTTAGATTTTTCTTTGAATTCCATCTTCCTCTTCTTATCAAACCCATGTGACTGATGGGTTACTCCAATCTCCATCTCGACTTTGAGAGCACATCGAACGATTTCCTCGTAGCTATTGAAGTCCCTTATGGCTAACGCCCTTCGAAGACTTGGTTTTAAGCCACTAAAGAATCGATCGATCTTACTCTCAGGTTGGATAATAATACCAGAAGCGTACCTTGCAAGTCTTGTAAAATTTGCTTCATAGGTACTAACAGATTCATCATCCCTTTGCTTCAGTTCAAGGAACTCTTTCTCCATCTTTGTTCGGAGAATACGAGGGAAGTACTTATTGAAAAATAAGTTCTTGAACTCGTCCCATTCCATAGACTCAATTTCATCCCTTTGCCTCGTATTCTTAACAAGATTCCACCATTGATCCGCATCTCCTTCCAAACGATACACTGCTAGGATGACTTTATCATGCTCAGAACATTGAAGAACTGAAAATATCTTTTCAGTAGTACTAATCCATTGTTCAGCAACTAATGGATCAGTAGACCCGCTGAAAGATGGTGGACGCTGCCTCATGAAGGATTCAACAGAATGTTGCTCCCTCCTTTGTTCGTTTGGAAATCCTGCATGATTCATAGCTTGAGAAAGTTGCGTGAGCATGGCTACAAGATTTTGCATTCCAGCTCCCATATCGTTTGGTTGCTCAGGGGGACAATCATTGCATTGCCCATCGCATTCCGCATTAACACGGTTCCTTCGGGTTCCAGCCATTGACTAAAACCAAGAAGAATAGTGTGAGCAACACTAATTATAATAGGAAACCACATAATTCAAGAATAAAATTTTCATGCTTATGGTCTTATCCTAGGTTATTCATGGCCATTTCTAAGATTGTGTTCTATGCTTAGACTTATTCTTAGGGTTCTTACTAAGGCTTTCACATCCTAGTTTCCAAAGGTTGACTATACCTTTCCTCTGATACCAACTATAACGACCCACACTTTACATACATTGTTAATACTTCAAAATTGAAGCACACTTATTACAACATATGACAAAACCACAAAGGACCGTATAGGTATAGTGTCTTTAGAAACTGGGAAACATAAACAACTGGTTCATAAATCTTCTACAGTGTCTCCCATTTATTTCATCCTATCTAGGGTCCCTTTTAGCATATTCTACTTAATATCCATCTTCCTGACCTGGGGAAAAGAAAACATAAAAGGGTGAGCTTAAATGCTCAGCAAGGGCAAATAAAGGAAATAAAAATCATATCATATCTTTTTGAAAATCAAAACCTGCAAAAGAGATCATAATATCTTAACATGGAATAAATCATAGAAGTGAAAATGAGATCCCCATAATCATAACATAAAACTTGAAACTTTGTGGCATGCACACATAATCATGGAAACTCATTTCTTGTTAGTCATGACTCATTGCCAAGACTATCTTAGTGGACAAAGTCCCTTTCTGAACCGAGTTCACTCCTCGTTTCAGTCCTGTATCACTGAACCGAAATAACCTTCCGTTCCAGCCATGTCTATCTCATGAGATATAAAATCATTACCCAATGCATTGGAGGGAGATATAGGTCCCACCCATCTTATAATGAATCCTTTCTTATGTGTGCCACATAATCATAAAACACACATCATCGCATAACACATATAACAAAAATGGGATTCTTGAAACATCATGACATCATAAATCAATTCATATATGATAAAGGAATTCATAAACATAATTCCATCACAACATAGTCAAACCAATGTAAAAATATGGATAGAAACAGAACCCTTTATTATCTTAGATGGAAAATAATTTTGATAAAACACTTGAATTGAATTCTTGAGGAAAATATCCTTTCTTCTTCAAAAACATTTTTCCTTTCATAACATGTCATACAACTTTAAAATAAAAGAAGTTGATTAAAAATAAACTTGAAAACTTGTAAAGGAAGCTTCTTTGAAGTAATGTTTTAAAAATCCATTCATGCCGTATAAGTTAAAAAAAACATTCTTCGTACTTTTGTCGGAAAAGTCAAAAAGTACCTCGTACGGAAAAACGACAAAAGATTCCTTTCATATTCTTTACTAAAAACTCACCTAAGGGTAAAATTGGATTTAAACTATTGCAAGTGGATGGAAACAATATTTCATATTGAGGGAACATGGATGTGGATGATAAAATACACCCCAGTAAATACTTACGAATAAACAATCTCGGATAAAAATGAGATTGTGATATTTCCCTTACCTTAGGTCCGATTAGCTTTGTACGTGTCCGAAGCTCCTGTATAATGGTTTAAATAATGTTATTGACTTATTCCAGAATCATACATATTTATATGATATCATATATGGTCATATTATTAGCTTCTTGTTAGTAATATTTCATTGTTACTTGTTTCTCGGGTCTTTATAACTTTTTGTTCTTATGCGTGTTTTGTCGAATAAATTATTATTATTATCTTTAGGTTATAGATAATTCATTTAAAGAATGGTATTAGTGTAGTATATACCATATTCATTCATTCAATTCATTTATATAATCATTATGAAATGAAGATCATGTAGAACGAATCGCATCACATCGTGGAGACGGTATTCCGTACGTACGCACGAGTGATGATATCGTCCCTATGATCGTGGAATTGTATTGGAGTATATATATATATTATTTCAGTATCAATATTACTTAATAATAATCATATATAGTTACTCATTACACCATTATACCCATCCTTGTAAGGTGATGGTGGAAAATAGATTACACCACGGCGTGGAGACGGTATTCCGTTCGTACGCACGCGCGGTGATTTCATTTTTCCGTAGGATGGATAGAAGGTGAATTAGGGTTGTTTCATATTTATAATAACATATCAGTATGTAAGTAATACTGATGTTATTACTTTATCATGAAACAACTAAAGAAGAAGAATTTGAAGAAGAAAGAAATTGAAAAGATCGATAATGGATATTACCTCTTCTTTGGAACGCCTCTTTGAATCCTCCACTTAAGGAACTAAGAGTGGTATTTGGAGAAGACCAGGACCTCTAGGACTATTCTAGGGAAGTGGAGAGGAGAAAATGGCAGGGGTTGGCCGAGATTGAGTGCTCAATTTGGTGTGAGGAGGAGGGGGAGGAGGTGCCCTTTTATAAGGGAGGAGAGGGGCACCTTAGGAATATCTCAAAATATTATTTTATATTAAAGTCAAAATCGGTTTATAATGGTTCCAAAGGGTCTTATTTCGAAGATAAAGTGGGGAAGGGTCGAAATCCTATCAACCAATAGGATTTAGACAAGTTTAGGTTATTATTTTAACCTTATCAATTAGATTTAACTCTAAGTTAAATAATTTAACTTTTACCGTGTCTTTTTGTTTTCTTTCACTATATGGTTAATACACTTACTATAACATGCCAAACGAACCCCAAATTGTTTATTATTAATATATATATCCTTATCTAAGTCATTTGGCCGAACCTTAGATTTTTAGGAATAAAATAACAATTAATAATATAATATTTGATTTAAAAACTATTTTGTGTCAATTTTGACACTATTTGATATATGATTTTTGTGAAAGTTATAACAGAATTATATGTTCGAACCAAGTTGATTAAATCAATACTAATATATCATAGTAACCTAGAAAATTAGTGGAATTCATAAAAAGTCTCAAATTACATTTATTTTGGTATTTATATTATCAATTTTGTCAATATTTCATTAATAAGATAATTACTACATCATCTTTGTGTCATAAATAAATTAAATTATTTGATGTCTAAAAATTACAAATAAAATACCATCATGTAGGAAATCTTTTTAGCTTTCTAATGAATATTTAAAATTGAATTTATCTTATGTATAACCCCATATTAAAAATGATTTACTTATTAAACATTGATTTTAACTATTTTAACCCTTCTTTAAATAAATTAATAATAAATGTCCAAATCTAATCCAAGTGGGCCTAAATGGTCATATTTTATTCCTAAGTTTGTTTTTGGTCGAATTACACTTGTCCAATAGAATTAGGACATGTGTTAGGGTAATATTAATATCATATTTACCCTTAGTTACCCTATTTACTATTAACCGCGGTAAAAATAGTAAAAAGTTACTATTCACCAAAAAATTATTTTCATCTCATTGAACCACATTTTAGTCCTTGATATTAACCGTGTCTCTCGGATTTTTGAAATTCCATTCACAGAAGCGGTAAAATTAAGTTTTATGCAAAATTCAGTTTTTAACCTACCACTTAGTGGTTTCACTATTCATCAAAAATTGAAAGTTTTCAGAAAAATACCAAAATTTCACCCTAGGCTAATTTCGATATTCTGAGTCCAAAAATGAAGTCCATTTTGAAAAATAAAATTTATAAAATTTCAAAAAGTGGTTATTACTATTCATAACGGCTAGTTTTAATAGCATATTGTTGTTTAGTGAAACTCGGTATTGCGTACGACGCAAGCTATCGAGGAAGGTCGCGATTGCGTGTAAAGCAAGCCAAGCAAGTGTTGTGTAGAAAAATATTCCTTTGATGATTTATATAACATAAAAGTCTCGGGTGTTACAATATACCATCCAATTATATATTATTTTAATATCAAAAGAATGATATTGTCTCTCGTGCGTACGTACGGATTACCGTCTCCACGAACGGGATGAGATTCATTCCTCATTGTATCCATTCAAGAATAATTTTCATTAGATGATTAAAAATAATGTTTTAATACTTAATATCATTATGAATATGAATAATATACATCCTATCTATAACAAACATTAATTACATAACAAATCATATAAAGGAAAACGAATCAGTTAACACCCGAAACGATGATAATACTAAGATATTATTAACAAAGCAATGTTAAAAGACCGTATATGATATCATATTAATGTATATGATTATTTTATAATTTAATAAAAATTATTTCACCATTATACAGGTGGTTAACCTACCCTCGACCAATGAAAAGTAAAAGGTAAGGGTTAATTCTACAATCTCTTCATTATCCGAGGTTGTTTATACGTAATTATCTCTAGGACCTCTTTATCATCCACATCCATGTTTCTTAAAATGTATTTCAAAACATTCTTACTATTTTATAGACTATGGGTTAAATTCATTTATACCCTTGTTTGAATTTTATAATATGTTTATAAAGGAATATTTTCGTCATTTTCCAAACAATTTCTTTTATAACCTTTTCGACAAAATTAAGGTAAGAATGTCTTTTTTTTAACTTATACGGCGGGTGTGGATATTTTCCACCATTATAACATCATCAAAGCTTCCCTTACAAGATTATAATATTATTTTCAAAATAAATGTTTTCTTAAATGATTTCAAAATAGAAAGAGATATTTCTCCAAAAAAAGGTTTTTATTTCATCTATGTCAACATCATTTGTTGGATTTTAAGCTTATTTGAAGTTGATTTATTATGATACAAAACTTCCATATTGTATTTAAGGTTTTGTGATATGTTTTACTGTGGATGTGTTATTTTTAAAACATTCATGTTTTATGGATAAATTATTGACATTTCAAATGCTAGATTTAATACGAATTTTTATGTTATGTTTAAACCTTTTCATATGAGGAATGCATTGGACTTAGTAAGTGACGGGTAGAGCCCGCTATAGCTCCTCGATGCATCGGTAGTTCTCATGAGACAAACTAGTGTCTTGGCACAAGGCCTTGACAAAATATTATTTGTATTCTTGGCACAAGGCCTTGACTATGTGGTTATGAAAGTCTGACATTATGCATTCCATCATTATGAAAGTGGCTATTGATATTGCATGTGATTATTCGACTAGTAGAATATCCATGTGAGTAAGTAAATGGAATTATTTTGATTTTATATTTTCTATATTATGTTTAAGTTCAAGTTTAAAAATATTTTGTTTTAGACTTATACATTGCCTTAAATTTTTATGCTTATTTATGAAATTTTCCGCTATATTGTTATCCTTACTGAGCATCTAATCTCACCCCTTTCTATGTTTTATTTTTCCAGGATGCAAAGAAGTATATTATGACTGACCTGTAGGGATATTCTATGGGATCTTAGTATTGTCTATGGAAACAATGTTGTCGTAGTTTTCCATTTTATGATTTAATGTAAACCTTATGAATGTATATAGTACTTCCAAGGCTAATAAACTAATTGGTCTTTTGAGACTTGATCTTTTGAGATCATGCCAATGATATATAATAATGCACCGACTCTGGGCTTCTGGGGTCAGGGTGTTACACCCTAGGTACATCTATGTCAGATCTTACATCCAATTGTAGTATTTAGAAAAGGATTTTATTGTTAAGAAAACCACACAATCTTTACTTTACCAATACTTTGGGATGTTATCCTAGACATAAACTTGTCCCTTATACATATGCCTTGGGTTTTCACTAAAGATATCTTATTCTAATTTAAAAAATTAAATATTATCTCAACTAACATAAAGGTCCATATGAACCTTTTATGTTAGAATAAACATTATCTTATCAAACTTTGATGACATTTAAAACTCTCATTTTTTCCTCCACTAATAACATCCTAATATCCAAATTTATCTAAACCCTACTTTGATACCAACTATGATATCCAGGACCTAATCATCTAGTAATTACCTAAATAAAAGAAAATATTTTAATTCAATACATTCAAAAGACACTTTAGGTTTAAAGTTTTAGATAATTAGGAAAAATCACTAACTAGAAAAACTTGTGTCTTTTCTAACCATTGTAAATTTTCTCACTATAAAAAACTGCTTAATCCATAACAAGTATTTAATATCTCTCACAAATTATTATCATGATATACTCTTCTCATCACATCTTATGTATTTATTTTATTCATAACCTGGGGAAACTGTAACATGAGAAATGGGTGAGCTTATATTTTTGTAAGGGAAAATATAATTGATAATAATAAAATATCATAAGTGATCATAAGATGACCATATGAGAATAATCAAGATATATAAGAAATATATACCCAATAAATCTTAGATCATAAATCAAGGAATATAAATTTTCATAACATAATACATGAATAAAAAGAGTTTAGAAATATTATTCAACAAACATGAATCATCAAACATCCAATGTCTCGAAGGCCTTAAATTTTTTTTTAATAAATCCTCCTTTTAAGGGAAGAAGGGGAAAACCTGCACAGACATCATGGACATAAAATAACTCACACCCATAGGACAAAAAAGTAAAACCAGACTGAAAACATGGAGTTTCCCCTCCCCATCATATAAACATGATTAATCTCTTCACCGTTACAAGGTAGTTCGGTAAGAAAGTGTCATGTTTCGAAGCACTGGCCCGATCCAATGGAAAACGCCATACCCTCTCAAACAACCAAATCTGTAAAGCTCTGTAAAGATGAGTCACCAGCTCTGAGTCCTCCTTTGAAGCCTATTCCATGTAGTCTATTTTGGAAGCACTTCCTTCCCACCATCAAGATCAAACCATACAAGAAATATCAACATTCACAACTTGAAACACCATCAAACCCATCAAATTCCTTTCACCACTTGCTAACTTGTTTTCATAACATTTCTATCTCATGAGACATAAACATTTACCCAATTAATTGGAGGGAGATATAGGTACCATCTATATCATAATCCCTATATTTTTATTCCCCTTGAAAACAATTATCAAATCATAAAATAACCCATAGAAATAAAATGGGTTTTATGACATTTCCAAATCATCATATAGAGAATTCATGGAAAGAGAATGGGTTTCAGGTCCTTTTTCAAATAGAATTACATAATATATGCATTCAAATTTCTGTCAATAATCATGATAAACCCATGGAAAATAAATGGGAATCCAATGAAATCAATAACTTTTCTAGTTAAATACCCTTAAAATAAGATAATACATTGTATTTACACCATGTAGGTAATGGGTATATGGTTAAGTAAATAATTTCTCCAATCAATAAATATAAAGGTAACTAGGTGAACACTTTTAAATCAAAGGAATCATGAATAGGGTATTCACAGAGGAAATTTTTTAGAAGAAAAATCATTCCCATTCATATTGGATGATTATAAAAAAAAGGTAGTGTTGAATCATTTCATTAAAATTAAAGAACATCACATATACTATTGAGATAAATAATTTGGATAGTATCATTTGAATAATATCCTTTATTAAGCATAATATATGTTAAAGTGTAAATATATGAAAAAAAAATAGGTAGAAATGGGGAAATGGAATTTGGAAATAGAATATAACTGATCTCTTAAAATCATTTCAAAAAAAAAATTTATAAAACTTCAATAGAAATAACTTCATTTTAAATTCCTAAAAATGTAGAGGGATTTTCAAAGTAAATTATAATGGAAATTAAAGGATTCATTCATATATAAATTCTTAAATATATTATTTTTTATTAAAAAAGACTCATACAGAAAACATTTAAAAGATATTTCCTTTTAAAACAATTTGTAAGAAATTAAAGGTAGTTGAAACTTTCCTTTTAAACAATTTTTCATGAAGTAATTTTGAAACATTTTAGAACATATCTTTAAAATAAAAACTTTTTTGAAAGTTATCCATGTGGAAAACATTAAAATTCCTATAAAACCTCTACTAAAACCCACATCAAACAAAGAATTATAAAACTTTACTTATAAAATATGTGAAGGGAAATATTAAGTTTAATTCAGATAAAATATATTTGAGTTACTTTTAATAATTATACTTTATATAGATAAAACATGGATATGTAAGATAAATATCCATTCGAAAAGGCTAGAGATCATTTCTATCGGTGATTCATTTTAAGAGAGAAACTAATTACCCAAAGAAGAAATTTTTTTAAAAAGAACTAATTTCATATATAGGAATTAAATATAACATATAGTAATGTAAATTTTTGAATAAAAGATATATGTAATTTCAAATAAAATAGGTAATTTTCCACTCATGGGAAAAAAACGTAAGTCAAGGAAATCATAACAACTTCTGTAATATTTAAATCAAACCCTTGAAGAAGAAAGATATTAAAATTAAACTTAAATTTAAATGAATAAAATAGTATTAATGATATTATATATAGGCCTTATATATATATAATAAATGAGAGTGGGTTTATAATACAAAACAAGCCTCAAATAAAGGAATTTGAGATGAAAACCCCTTACGGATTTAGTTTTTTTGAAACCAATGTCATGGAAGATTGAGAATCATATGGTTATATAAATCCCATGAATTAAATAATTTATTATTCCAAAATAAATTCTTGGTAATTTTATATATCATATAAATAATAAATTGGTTCATAATATTAAAGCATATCTCTGTGAAGAGAATTTGAGATGAAAAACCCTTACCTTGTTTCCTTACTTAGTTGATGGCACTCTAACCTCATGTAAAACAAAAATATATAAATTAATAACCTATTTCAAAATCCTACCCATAAATAATAACCATTTATAATATTTATTATAATTTTTTATCATGATTACATTAATTAGTTATAGCATATTATGACCATCGGATGTTAATAACTTAAATTGTTTTGTGTTTGTTTGATAATGTTGATATCATTACTCATAATTTGATACCAAGTTCATCATTAATATATAATTTATTAATATTTAATATATATATATATATATTATTGATTTAAATTTTTTTATTTCATTCTGTAGTTTTTTGGATATGTAGTGTGAAAACTGAATTGGTAACGGCTTATTTTGGTAGTTTTTTTTTAATGAGTAAAGATGACATATTAAATACGGGTTATATACCTTATATAAATTTACTAGAAAAAAGTACTGATTATTATTATATTATTTTAATATAATAATATCAGTATTTGTTTTCTTATATTCATCCATGATCATATTTTAAATCATCATTCATGTAGGTGGTTAAACTGACCCAAACATGGACACGCTTTAACTCAATTGGTGAGTATGGTTAAGGAGGTTTTAATTTTGATATAATATCATTATAACAGAATAATAATGATATTATTTTTATTTATTTATTATGGTGAATCATATTTGAATATTTTTAGATAATTTATGAAAATCTATGTGAAAAATGAAAAAAAATTCATCATGGAGGTTGTAGTCCTCACATACACACGTTTAGTGTTCTCGCTTCTCAACGCTTAAGAGGGGGTAAAGGTAGATATTAAATTTATATTTAAAAATAATAATAATGTGATATATATCATATTTATTCATAATAACATCATTTATACCATCCATTAAATGAGGTAATGAAAAAAACGTCTTTGCAACGCACTAATGATGTTCTTTTGTTTATTTAGGATAATGAAAAGGAATGAATAAGGGTTGTACCATTAATATAAAAAAAATATAGGTATAATAATGATACTTAAGTAATAATATTATTATGGTGATAATATATTATTAATATTAAAATGAAAAATAAAATCTTAAGAAGGAGATAATACTTATATCAAAGACTTGATTTTTTTCCCCTTGGAGTTCCCCTTGAAATTGAAGGGATTATGCTAATTATGAGTGGATAGGGGATTATTTATATGGTATAGGGTTATATGGAGATTAAAATTCCATATTCTCAATCTTTAATTTGAATGATAGGTGTTTTTTTTAAAGGTTATAAGTGATCCCATTTTATAAGAACATAAAAAGGTACTTTTAAAAACACCCTTTGTATTTTAATAATTCCATTACACTATTCCAAGGTCAATGGATCCAAAGTTTATAAATAATTGATTTTGGGATGTATTTTAGTATATAAATTCTCAAATAATGATTTACACACAAGTCTTAAACATGTTATAGGGTTTTTTCCATTAAGTTTTTACATTTTACTCTATTTTTAAACTAGTTAACTAGTTTTTAACTCAGTGATTTTATGTTTTATTAAATGTATAACATAACCCATATAACCAAATTTGGGTGTTATGGAACTAAATTTAACCTATATTTAATCCAATTTAATTTTTAAATATTATAATTAACTTTTTAATTAAAATAGATAATTTGTATAAAAAGTGTTTTAGTAGAAAAATGAAATTTTGACCATTATGGATTCTTAAATCATTTAGTATTGATTACCCATTAAATGGGTGTTAATTTATTTATTTATACATTTATAAATCTTATTAGATTTATTTATTAAAGTATTTCAATTTAATTTATTATATATAAATTCAATAATTTTTAAATAAATGTTTTTCCATTATCGTGGTAATTAGAATTAATCCTAATAATCTAAATTTTATACCTAAAAATGAAATTGTTAATATTAATTAAAATAAAAATTATTTTCTAAAATATAAGAATAATTTTTTCAAATCAAAACTCTATTTGTACATAAATTAATCTTAACATTTTCATGTGTAATGCATAAAAATCGGTTTTTAAGATAAGTGTATTTTTAAGCATAAATTTTTTTAATAGAAAAAAATTTAAAAACATATTAATTATAATGATTTTAATAATATTGTAATAGTTAAAATAAGAGTTATGTGACATTAAAAAAATCCAAATATTAATTTCCATATGCGTAAATTTGATTAAAGAAAAAAATGAAAAATAGTTTTTCATAAAATATTACTTGATTTTCTAAAATGATAATTGTGGTTTTTATAAATTAAAAACAATAATTTTAAATTCTTTATTTTACTTTATAAATAAATAATTTTTATATTAAAATGGTTTCAAAAACCTCTAATCCATATAAAAGTGATGGTATTAGAAAAATCAGTATTTCTTACTATTCACCTAAAAATCAATTATTTTAGAAAAATCTCAAAAATACATCCTAAGATAATTTTATCATGGGGGATTAAAAAATATATATTAATTTATCAAATTTAAATTATAAAATTTTTAAATTTAGTTTTTCAATATTAACTTGTAATAATTATTCACCTTCTAAAGGTATTAACTATTACTGGTTTACCATCTTAGTGTTTATTATAGATTTATTGCTAATGTATTATTATTATATTGTGGTTTTTTTAAATTTTTTGTAGTGTGTGACACATATTATAGAGCATAGTTTTTATTTTAAAGGATCCAAAATCTTAGGTTGTTACATATAGGTGGGTAAATATTCTTTCCTCCATGATATTTACCATTAGAGTTTCCATAAAACTTCATTTTCCCTTTCTTATCACCAAATATAAAAGAATAATGAGATTATATAGTTTAAATTTTCACCTTAAGTTCAAATTGAACAATTTATTCATAACTACTAAAATATATTATATTTAATTCCTTTCAAAGAAATGGTTTTAGGACACTAAAGAGACAATCTATCTTGATTTTAGGGTTAATGATAAAACAAGATGCTTAACTTTCTATTCTTATAAAGTTTTCTTCATAGGTGCTAATGAATTCTTCCTCCCTTTGTTTCAGCTCAAATAATTCTCTCTCTATTTTAGTTAAAAAAAATTTGGGGAAAATATTTATTGAAAAATACCATTGTAAACTCCTCCCATAACATAGAGTCGATTTCTTCCTTTTACATAATGTTATTGATTAGGTTTCACCATTGATCGACCTCACCTTACATGTGATAAATGGATAAAACAACCTTTTATGCATTGATCGCTAGATAATGGAAAATATCTTTTCTGTTGTGTAAATTTATTTCTTATTAATTAGTGGATCAAAATTCCCACTAAATTAAGGTGTTTATTTATTTATAAAGTACCCAATGGAGATATTTTCATTCCTTATCATGTCTAGAAGTCCGATATTATTTGTGTTATTATTCATAGCTTGAGAGATTTGGGTGGTCATAGCCATGGTATTTTTTGCTCGAACCCCCATTCCATTTCCTTGCTCATTAGGATAGTCATTGCATTGTCCATCACACTCATTGTTAACATGACTCCTCCTAGTTACAGCCATTGACTAAAACCAAAAAGGATATTATGAGTATTAGGTAATAGTAGTTGGAGTAAGTAATTATATTTTAAGGAAAATAAATAATAATATTTCCTAAATTATGAAACCTTTATTTCAACCTATGGAATATTAAGTTCATCCTACTTCACTTTTGGTTCATCATTGGTTGTTTTAGGATCTATAAACTTATTATTTATAACCTAATCCCTAAAAATGACTAAATCTTGGTTTTATACCTACTTAGATTACCCAAAAAAAATATACATTCATATGATATCATTTTATATTAATATTCATTACATCACATAATAAATCAAACCCCATAACCCATAGGTTTAGTTTCTTTAGAGATTAGCCTCAAGGTCTCCTTATTTTACAATAAGTCTTAAACATTTCCCACTAGATTATACAAACATGATACTATTATATACATATCATACATAATACTCCACTTAATTTCCTAGGTAATGGAAACATAAGACAAGGGTGAACTCAGATGCTTAGTAAGGGTAAACATAGGAGACATCAATCAAAGATCATAAGTGAGCATAAGTTAAACATGTGGGTATTAGAACATAGTCAAGGTATATTAACATAACATAATTAAATCATAACCAATAAAAAAATACATAAATGATGATTCATGTCATAATGATTTCAACAAAACATAAATCATGAGTCTTGGAAGTGTGAAAACATTAGTCAATAATCATGAGCCTAGAACATGAGAATGGGATAAATATATAATTACATAGATCATAGAATGGGGGTATATTTATATGAAAGGTTCATTGTGGAAGCATAACACATATATTTTGGAAAAAGGATGTGGTAACATGGGTACATAACCATGATCAATAGGGTATAACATGAGAATATGGTGCAATCATAAACAAAGATAACTCATAACATTGTGGAAATATCAATAAGATCCAATCTTAAAATTGTGAACGTATCAATAAGGTTCAAACTTAATATTGTGAAAATTTTAATAAGGTTCACTCATAACATTATGAACATTTCAATAAATTCCAAGCTTAACATTATAAACATTTCAATATGGTTCATATTTAGCATTGTGAACATTTCAATAAGGTTAATAATTAACATTTTTTTCTCATAATACATAATGATTTACCCAATACATTGTAGGTTTATAAAAAAACCCACCCATCATATAATGATAATCCATACATACACTAGAACTTGAAAGATATTACAGCATAACTTAATTAACCTATGAGAAAGAAACGAGTTAAATAATGATTTTTATAAAACATTATCATAATCCATCCAAAGGAAGTAGGTGAATGGTTTCATTAAGGAATATTCCAAATGGTTCATAAAAATCATTTTTGGATATTGACATAGATTAAAAACACCTCATATGAGAATTTAAAAAATTCTTTGAAAACTAAGAAGAAATTCCCTTTACTTTTAGATAATTTTTATTTAAAATAAAATATTTTATAAAACAATGAGGATATAAATTACTTTTGAAAAACAATGAAAACATAGAGATAAATATTAATAAAGAATACTAAAGAATTAAGTGTGAAAATGTGTTCATAATAAATTTGTTAAAAATAATATTATTTTAACACTTTTCTAAAGAAATTTTAGATAATGGAAATTGGCCTGCTTTGAAAACATTTAAAAAGATTCCATTTAAAAAAAATTAAATAAATTTAATGCCAATAGAAAAAGACCTTAAAAATAATATAAGTAGAGATAATGAAATCCATAAATCAAAATAATGAATATAGTCATGGAGGAGAAATATTCTTGATCAAAAAGAAAATATAAGTTCGTATTTGGAATTTTGAACCATAAAAAGATAAAATGGTAAGAATACATATAAATCCCATAAATAAACAAATAATAAGAAAAAAATATGGGTTTTATATAGAAAAAATGGTTTTTAGTGGGTGAAAATTTACAATTTCCTCATATGTAAATTCAAATATAAACAATCTCAGTTTCAAAATGAGATTGGAAAAGAAACTCTTACTTTTACTCCCGACTTCCAGAAAATCACTTTAACCTCCTATAGAATAAACATAAAAATTTTAATCACTTATTTAGGAACCTTATTCATGTCTATTAACTTTTATACTCTTAAATTATAATATTTTACAACTCAAATATTAGGTAGATGTTGTTTATTTTTATAATCAGATGTTAATAATTTTGATTATTTCATACAAGTTTCATAATGATGAATTTCATCCATATTATTTGATACTAAGTTCATTATTCCTATATTATTCAAGTTATTGAAATCATTTTGTTTCAATGATTTATGTTTTCCCATATTCATTTGATATAAGTTATGGGTATGGGTTCATGAGAATGGAATCCATGATGAATATATATCAGGTAATTTATTGATAACCATGATTGACTTTATAATGATAATTCATTTTTGTGTCATCCTTAAAGAACCATATTCATGAAATATACTACTCCTTAATATCATATATATTAATTATTAATTTCTTTATACTTATTCAAATATATTCATTATTAATTTATTTATACGACTCCTTAATATCATTATGCTTATGTGGGTATATCATTGTTCATGTATATGGTTGAACTAACCAAAACAAGAGTATGTTATACTAATGAATGATTAATAGTTTAGAGTTATATAATAGTAATATAATTTTCACATAAGAATAATGATTCTAATATTACATCTTTATAGTTTAGAATGATATTTTATAGAATTGGAGATGAGAATGAAATTAAAACGGATTGTAAAGAACAAGGTACTTCAATGAATTCTCTCCTTCTCGGTACAAGTTCCTTCAGAATGAAGGATTTAGGCTTAATTATTATAACCAGAGGCTACCAAATGTCTTATAGGGATTTAGAAGAGTAAAAATGGGTAGGGATTTAGGAGATAACTGAATGTTTTGAGTGGTTTATGATGGGTATAGGTGGGATCCTTTTATGGTGAGATTTGAGTGATATTTATGAAAATTCTCATTCCTTAATGTATAAGGTTGTTATTTTAAAAGGAAAGGGATACAAAGTGGACAAATAATGGAAGTAGGATAATTATTTTCTAGAAAACCCTAATTCACACCTTTATAGATAGTTTTTTATGATATTTTAAGTCTGTATTGTTTAATTTAACCTTTCTTGCCTTATTTTACCTTTACTGTAGTAAATTTTTACATCGATAACTTGTTTTTATGCCTAAAATTAAAATTAGAATTATTAGCTAATTTTTTATGTACTGATTAAAAATATTTAATTCATTTAATCCAATTAAAAATATAAATATGATAAATTAAACTTTTAAATTAAAAATAATACATATATATATAACTATTTTTATAGGAAAAGAAAATTTTTAAGCATTGAGTTGTATTAATATTATTTCATATCAATTTAAAATTAAATGAGTGTTAAGCTATTTATTATATATTGAAAAATTACATTATATTCATCATTTAAAAGTGATAGATTTAATTTATTAAGATAAAAATACACAATACTTAAGAAAAATAGTTCTTTGAATAATATCATTTTTAACATTAAATAATTTTAATCACGTACTATTAAAATTAATTATTCATCTTTTAACTATTTAATTTTATCAATCCATTGGAATAAAAATATTTATTTGAATTTTATAAATACATCAAAACATTCTTTAATATTCATAATAATAATAATAATAATAATATGTAACGCGTAAAAATATATTTTTATAATAAAATAATTTAATTAAATATTCTATTTTATTTCATTATAGAATTATTTATTATTTTTTAATTATATTATTTTCAATTGCATAACTTATCCATTGGATATACTATTGGAACCTAGGGATTTCACAGTTAGAAACAGATTGTATTTTGTGTTTGTTGTCAATCTATACTGGGTTGATCAAGGAGTTTTCAATTCAAGTGATCTTATGGTGAATATGGCTTCAGTGCCGAAGGTGACGTTGTTTCCTAGTGTTTGAAAAAAAATTGGGGTCTAAAATTTGGAAGATGTAGAAATTTGTTTTTGATAAATAAAATATTGTAATGTAAATAAAATAGTTTCACGAAAGGGTGAATGAGTTTTCTAGAGTTATGTGTAAATGAGTTTTTTGGGCTACCTCATCGAAACGCGGATTAAAGAAAGTGTTTCATGAAATTATTGATGTTGTGTCAAAATCAATTTTGTGTGAACCCAAAAAATATAGATAGAGTTTTTTTCTAAAGGCAGCGTTAAATCATTGAAGTTGGGAAAACTAGGAATGTTGTACGTAAATGAGATTTCAGTCTGCCTCATCAAAATACAGTTAAGTAAAGTGTTTTGTGAAATTCTTGAAGTTGTGAGAAAATTACTATTGTGAGCACCTGTGAAATAGAGATATGGTTTCATGCTAAAGGGGACATCAAATTAGTAAAGTTCAGTGTCCATGGAAAGTTATGCACATAGTTGAATCCATGCAAGTAAGTTGCGTGAAGGGTTGGATGTATCTATAAATAAGTGGATACCTCCTTCATTCAGAGTATTTCTCTCTCAATGAAGATATGTATCCTCTTCTTCATGAAATAGTTGCGTCAAGTAGATTTGTGAAAATAATGTAACTTGTGTCTGTAGTTCCCCAATCCTATTAGCCACCCAAATAGTAATTTCAGGCCAAGTGACACTAAACCTTAGGTGCATCTCCCCATACACCAAAGGTTGTCAACTAGCAGTGAGGGTGTAGAGGGACGATAGTGGGGAGACTATACCCTCCAATTAATATAATATAATAAGGGTCTAGATATATATATAATTCATATCATAAAAGAAATAAAGATAGACTCAAACCAAAACCCGCTCATAATGGAAGCACAATCAATATCTTACACAAGTGGAAGCAATATCTAAACAATAGCAGCATTAATTAAATAAAAAATTCAGCATTCCATTTGTAGAATCAAAAACAATACAAGCATATATAATAGGTCATACATTATGATATCTAGAAGGATTCTCTAATGGATGTCCAAAGTATATACATACATATAAGCATGATGAAACAGAAATGAAAAATGAAAATGTAGAGACTAGCTAAGTCAATAAACAATGTTCACATGACAACATCCCTTGCTAACAATCACTAAGATCCAACTCATAACCCTAGATTTTTAGTAGAATGTAGAAGCATAAACTCTACACACATCCCGAAGGGTGTGTAGGGTGTGAGAACAAGTCTCATTAGGGTACCACCCACATGTGCATATGGGTCTAAGAAATTTTATGCTAAAAATAAATAATGAAGAGCATAACGATGCATTTAAACAAACACAAGTTTCATTGGTTCTAAACAGCCACCAGGAAGTTATCACCTCCTTCAGCCAACATTGGAATCGTTGAGGAGGAGAGGATCCTTAGCTCATAAATCAAGGAATCCTCTAATGCCAAATATACATAGGTGAAACCTCAGGTTCCACATCCAAAACCTAACTAGTACCACATACCATAAAACAAGTAACTGATGTCTTGAAGGCATGCTCAATCAATAGAAACTCGGTCCCTAGGACCCCTGCTTGAAATCACCTGTTAGCTCAAAGCCTAATATATGGAGGTATAGTGATATTTGTCATTAAAGTAAATCATTATTGGTTCAAATCACATCGTCCTGAAAATTATGATACCCATCCTCCAATATGATCCTGGTCCAATGGTCTCAAGCATGATAGGCCTCATCCTTCAAGAAATAGCCTCAACACTGTCATCTGATGGCTCCTCACCATCCCCATGGATTTCTACGGCAATAACCCGCAAACCTTTACCTAATCCAAAACTACTAGGGGCCTCTACCCACATGAGTGGTTAAAAAACCTCATCACTGAGTCAACTTGTGTGCACAAAACTCTAAATGGAACTTTTTCCAACACAGGTGAGAAGTAATCACTAATTTATAACCTAAGTCACACCAAACCTAGCACCTCGTGCCTCTATGACCACATCGCTTAATCCAATAACCATTACATCCAATATTTCATGGGCTATGCCTATATCCTAGAATCCTTGATGCCTCAATTTGATGACCAATTCACCCTATCCCATGATCAGCATCACCCAAATATGAATATATATAACTCGGTCCATGCCCATCCAGATGATCGTATCGCCTCAATCCAGATGGCCATTCCATCTCAAACCTTGTTCCAAGACCATCACATTCCATTGGAACCCAATAGTACATTATAATCATTTCATATTTATATAATTCAATTAAATATGATTGAACTGAGAAACTCAATCAAATAAAACAATTCAATTTAAAACAACGACCAAATAAATATAATGAATGCCCCTATACTAACTTTCCAATTGTTCCATGGCCTCTAACCTAGCATCAAACAAGTAAACATGGTTATGGAATTCCCAATTCATCCCATATGATCAATTCAATTAACAAAAAGGAAACCATTAATTTAATTAGGTCTCGCTCAGTCAAAAAAATGACATGGTAAAAGTCAAGGCCCTCAAATGATTATGAAATCACAAAGAAAAGTATGAATCATCTACCTTGAAGTCATATACATAGGAATTTCGGGTCTTAGCATCTAACTCTGACTGATTTGGTAGAAATTGAAGTTTTTGACGAACGCCCTAAAAATAGGGAAAACGAGTTGCACAGAATTAGTGGTATGTGAGGCGAAGGAAAAGAGAAAAAGAAGCATGATAGAGGAGATACTCACCAAAACAGATTCAACGCAACCAACGGCTCAAATAATGGTGCTTGAGTAAAGGAGCAAGACCAATCCCTAGCAGAGGAGGAAGAGGATAGTTCCTCCTTGCTACTTTGTGACCTATGAAGGAGGGAGGGAAAGAAGAGGAAAAGGAAAGAAATAGAGGTAGGGGTAGATAGGTTATTTCACCCCTTTAATAGGCTGCATGGTTATCACACATGGTTTACTAAATAGTGCAGAAATTGATGCTAAGGAACCATGACCCACACGATTAACCCACATGGTTTTCCCTATCTATTCGAAAATCGTGCATGCTACAGTGAAAAGGTACTTCCCAAATGGTACTACCCATGCATCTTGTGTACAGTTTTATAAACCTTTCACAAGATCTGAAAAATCCCTCGGAAAAAACTACAAATCTTCATTCATGTTCATGCACCCCAACCTGCATGGAATTCCAAACTTTGTAGCATTACAAAATTTGGATGCACAGTTTTCACTGAGAGGTCGCATGATTTACCCAAACTGTGTGCCTCAGCCTTCACTTCTCCAAAATTGGATCTTTGGGCCTCCGAAACACACAAAACTCTTTCAAACACTTGAGGGACATTATAAACCTCTAAAACCATCCAAAAAAAGATATCGGGTTGATGGAGAACTCGGAATTAGGTTCCAAGGATCGAAAAATAAATTGGAATACCCACCAAATCCAAATATTCAAAAAGGGAGAGGATTTCAACCTGCTCCAAATACTCAAGATTTTACAATCTCCCCACCTTAACATATATAATCCTCAAGCTATAAAACATAAAACCGAGATGGTACCCGAACATACCCATCTCTTTAAAATTAATCCAAACTACCCCATCCAAAAGGGTATAGGTCCACTACCTAAAGGGGGCCCCCACATTAGGAGTTACCTACCACAATCACATCCTGACCCAAAACTAAAATAAAAAAAGCATTTCATAGAACATGTCTTGGAATCAAAGTCCTCGTGTGAAGCATTGTCACTTTTTCACCTCATCAGGTGCTCTAATTTCATACCTGACACCCATCAAAATCCTGCATTGCATCGATTCCCACCTCATATCCATGTCACACATGAAACCAATGAGGTCCTGCATCTCATAATATTCTCAAATTAGTCTTGTTTCTTCATACCTCAATCAAATCCTACATCTAATGATTCCCATATTCCAACGTAACTCAAGTAACCCACATCTAATGATGCTCGCACATAAGTCCTGGTGCCACACACCCCATCTATATAGATAACATATCTAATCCAATGATAGCCTACTAACCATTGTATGGTTAGTCCATACCTATATCATGTGCACCTCATACACTCAAAACAGACATGCCTCAAAAATTATATTCCAAAAAAACAAAAATGTAATCATGTCCATTCACGTGGAATACCTCTAACCATTGTCGACTTAGTACTTGGAATCTCTATAGTGTGAACCTGACCTGATGTTAGGTACCGGGACGGGCAGCGGAAGCCGATGGGTCGGGAAATTAAAATTTTTGCATCACCATAGCAATGTTACAACATCGACTCTGGTGAACTATCATAGTACGGTCTGAGGACCACGCGTGGATTTGACAGAGCACAAAAATAAATCGAACATATACATTGTTCGGATCTGACGCATGCATGTCCGTTGTAGGATGTCAGCAACCATTTCTCGAAGACTCTGACGTCAAAGCACTCTAGATAGTCCAGACACACCTCTTAAATCTGCTTTCACATTGTTCTTTGGAATCTGGGTGCTAGATCGGTACACCAACGATCTCTTCAACGCAACGGTGATCACTGCAAGGCAAGAGTCTTCAATCCGAGAAGGATGAGCTTGAAGATATTCCTTGATTTAGAGAATCTCTCTCTATAATCTAGGAGGAGAGAGAGGCTCTTAATTCTAACACATGAATATTTACATGGGTAGAGCCTCTCTCTTACTTATATAGGGGATATCTAAAATACCTGGTATGGGTTCCCGGCCCCCTGTGTAATAGATATTCACTTTATAAGTATTATAAATATTTATTTATGTCAAATTAAATTATTCCATAAATAATATTTATAATTTTATCACTAACTAAAATATATATTAAATATATATGGCTTGATAAACTTGAGTCTATAACTCGACTCACTTCTCCTAAAAATATTAAATGAACCCTGGATATTTAAATTTGTTTGAATAATATTTCATATTTATATTTACTTTATCACTTACAAATACATATTTTAAATATATTCAAAAAATTATTCCAAACTTGAATAATTAAAGAGTTTATTTATTAATTGTTGATCCATATAACTTGGATAATACTCGGTCCCCTTGGCGGGGCCCACCAAGTTCTATATTCTTATTCTACAGAATAGGGAATATTCTTAAAAGCGCTATAGTGTGTGACCCTCTAGGACCTTATCTCAATAGTAGTGAATAATATTCACTGACCAAGAGTGGGTTCTAGCAACCCATCGAGGCCCTATAGAGATAAGGTAAAGTCAATGCAATGATAACTTTCCTACAAACATAGTCCGTGTAATATAATCTCTTCGTCATCGATATCTAAATAAAGCAGAATGTACACTAGTGTCATCGTCCTTTATCTTGCTTTATTTTATTGTTGACATGTCTAGAAGGTCTTACCTTCCACTACCATGGCCATGTATTTAATGAAGGTGTAACCATCCTAATCAACCTGGCCCGAGATATCTCTTCCTCAACTCAGAAGAAAAAAATCCTATATTGATCATTCAATCAATGTCATGTCACTAATGACATACCCAACACAAACTACCACGCCATGACTTAATTGTCATGGTTTTTGCCTTGCATCAAAGTACACAATTAAATGACATACATTGATAATGATATCAATTCTAGAGACCATTACACATGTCTGTAGATAGGAACGACCAATGACACCTGAAACGTGTGGTGTTCCTATTATCTGGGTATATCCTCATGATCTCAACTACTAGAGATATCAAGTGAAAACTTCATAAGAAGAAGTCTCAATGCTTATGAGCCTCGAGCACCTGATGGTCACACATCATTAGTGTTCTTTCAGAATGATGTAATTGGACCATAGTACATTACTTTAAGATTATTTTCATGGCATATCAAGGTTCTCATTATAGACTGGGATCTGCTATAACCCTTTAATATGACATGTAATCTAAGGAAATTTCCATAAAAAAAGTGGAATCAGAAGTATCTATACTATTATGGAAAGATAAAAACATGTATATATAACAAACTGCATATATGTAGTGGTAACCAAAGTACAACACAAGTTGGGTCTAGGGCACCCACTTTCAACACTCCCACTTTCACTAGAGCCAACTACTAACAGGTTTCAATCTGCTAACTCTCACATGAGAATTAGGCTTTTACTGAGAAATGGATTTAGTCATGGGGTCTTCCACGTTGTCCTATATGGATACTATACTAACTAAGAATTCACCTCTTTGAGTGAAATCCCTCAAGATATGAAACTTCCGAATAATATGCTTTGTCCTCTGGTGAGACCTGGGCTCCTTGGTAAGCACCACTGCAGTAGTATTATTTCAATATACTGAAACAGGATCTGCACTGCTAGGCACAACACCAATGTCTAAGATAAAGCTTCATATCCAAACCGTTTCCTTTACTGCATCGAAAGCTGCAATATATTCGGACTCTACTATAGAATTAGAAACCACAGCTTGCTTCAAGATTCTCCTTCTCACTGCACCACCTTTCAGGAAAAAGATTTTTCCTGACTGTGATTTCATATCATTATGATCTGTTTAGAAACTAGCATAAATGTATCCTCTCACTACTAGTTCCTCATCTCCTCCATCCACCAGGAACATATCCTTTGTACGCCTCAAGTGCTTTAGGATAGTTTTAACATCTTCCCAATATAGCTCTCCTAGATTGGCTTGATATCTACCCATCATAATTAAAGAAAAGGCGACATCAAACCTAGTACATAGCATGTAATACATGATAGAAACCACTAACGAGGCATAAGAGATTCCATTCATTCTTTCAATCTCCTCCTATGTTTGTGGACACATTTTATTAGAGAGATTCATACCATGTGACATAGCCAACAATACTCTCTTGGATTGTTCCATATTGTACCTTTTGAGTACCTTGTCAATATATGTACTTTGACTTAGCCTAAGAAACCTTTGAGATCTATCTCAATAGATCTTGATCCCTATAATGTAGGCTGCTTCACCTAATTCTTTCATGGAGAAGCATTCATTTAACCAAGTCTTAACTAACTGTAAGACTGGCACCTCGTTTCCCATAATTAATATGTCATCAACATATAATACTAGTAAAATTATGGCATTCTCTTCAACCGTTTTATAGACACAAGGCTCACTTTCATTTTTGACAAAACCAAATTCTCTTATGGCCTCATCAAAATGAACATTCCATGACTATGATGCCTGATTCAACCCATAAATGGATCTCTGTAGTTTTCATACTTTATTGGAATTATTTTAGTTGAAAAACCCATTGGGTTGAGTCATATATATATATATCTTCAACCAACTTTCCATTTATAAAATTAGTTCTGACATCCATTTTCCAAATTTCATAATCATAAAAGGATGTTATTTCATGCAATATTCTTATGGATTTAAGAATTGATACTCATGAGAAGGTTTCATCATAGTCAATGCCTTGACGTTGCCTAAAACACTTTCAAACCAGTCTTGCTTTAAAGTTATTAACCTCACCATCCATGTCCAGCTTCTTCTTGAATACACATTTGCATCCAATGGGATTTACATCAGCTGGAGGGTCTACCAAAATCCAAACTTGATTTTGGTACATGGAATCCATCTCAGAATTCATGGATTCTTTCCATTTAGTATCTTCTTTTCCTTCTACTACTTTCTTGTAGGTTAGAGGTTCATCTTCCTCAAGGACTAATGTGTCACCTGACTCGGTGATAAGAAAACCATAACGTTCTGGTTCTCTAACCTCTCGCGTAGACCTACGCAGCATTTGTACCTCAAGAACAACTTCTTCTTCCACTTAATCTTATTGAGATTGTTCCTCTACCAACTCTTGTTCATCTAGAGCATAAACTTCATAAAATTAAATCTTTCTCTTACTATTTCTATTATAAATGTGTTCTATTTCTCGAAATGTGGAATATCTTACCACAACAAAATTTCTATCTAAAGGTTTATATAGGTAATATCATTTGGTTTCCTTAGGATAACCTATAAAGATGCACTTTGTGCTTCTTTATGATAATTTATCACTTGGTAAAGTCTTGATAAATTCCTCAACCCCCATACATGTATGTGTGTCAAACTGGGTTTCTTTCCATACCATAACTCATATGGAATCCCATCTGCAGCTTTAGTTGGTACTCGGTTAAGGGTATATGTTGTTGTCTGCAAAGCGTATCCCCAAAAGGATAATGGAATAGTTGCATGATGAGTCATTGATCTGACCATGTCAAGAAAGGTCATATTCCTCCTTTTACTAACACCATTCCATTGTGGTGTATAAGGAGGAGTGAGTTGGGATACTATCTCACACTCCTTCAAGTGATCAATGAAATCTTGGTTAAGATATTCTATGCCTCGATCTAAGAGAAGTGGTTTTATCTTCTTACCAAGTTGGTTTTCTACTTCATTTTGGTATTATTTAAATATTCAAAAGGAATCATACTTATACCACATTAAGAAGATATATCCATACCTACTATATTCATCGGTAAAAGTAATTAAGTATAAAAAACCACCCCTTTCTTCCATTGTAAATGGACCAAAAAAATTTGTGTGTATTAATTCTAGTACTTAATTAGCTCTTTCTCGCTTTCTTGAGAAAGGTGATTTGGTCATTTTTTATTTTAAACAAGATTGACATGCATCCAAGGGTTATAACTATACCAAGTCTAAATACCCTTCTTGATGTAATCTTTATAATCTCTTCTTGTTTATATGAACAAGACTAAAGTTCCATAGGTGGGTGATATATGAGTCATGTTGGTTTTTTTTCATTGATTTCCATTATGGGGTTCTTGAGTTCCAACATGTATAAACCATTGTTAAGATGTGGCATACCATAAAATATGTTATCCCTATAAAATAGAAAACATTTACTTCCAAACTTGAAATAAAATCCTATAGTGTCTAAACTCGACATAGAGATAATGTTCCTAGTTATAGAAGGTACATAATAGAAATTGTTTAAAAATAGAATCAAACCACTTGGAAAGGTTAAGTGATAGTCTCCCACTGCCAAGGCAGTCAGACTTTCACCATTTATAGCTCGTAGATCCACTTCACCTTTTTCAATCTTCTTGAACCTACTTGGTTCCTATATATGAATAAAAATGTGTGATCCACATGTTGTATCCAATACCCAACTTGTAGATAAAGATAGATTACATTCAATGAAAAAAATACCTGAAGTAGAAGCATCGGTTTGCTTCTTCTTCCCAGCTCTGCAATTCTTCTTCCAGTGGCCTTTCTTGCCACATCCAAAACAGATAGCTTCCTACTCATTACTTTTCCTCTAAATCTTTGGCTTATTTATAGGATGATGCATTGGTGTCTTTGACCTTGACTTGGCCTTGGACCCCTTTTCCTTTCCCTTTTTTCCCTTGTTCACCATAAGGACAGATGAATTGGTATTTTTCATATCCTTGTCGGCTTAGCGAACTAAATTCAAAAGGTCCGAGAGTGGATTTTTCATATCATTCATGTTATAATTGACAATAAAAATCAAGAATCTTGGTGGTAAAGAGGCAACAATGATATCCACTACTAGTTATTGGTTCAATTTAAACCTAAGGGCTTCAAGCCTCTCAATATACCCAATCATCTTAAGTACATGAGGAATGTCTTGGTGTCATTCTACTAGACTACACTTATAAAGGGCACTTGAGATCTCATACTTTTCTTATTTGTCCGTCTCCTGATATAATTCTTAGAGATATGAAAGCATATTGTAGGTGTCCTCATCCTTATGCATTTTTTTCAATTGGTTGGACATGGATGACAACATGATGCATTGAACATCAAGTGCATCATCTATATTATTTATCTATTTATCTTTTTCCACCATACTTCTCCCTGCGGAGGCTCAGTAAGAACTGGGGATTCCAACACATATAACTTCCTTTCTTGGCATAGTACTATGCACAAGTTCTTGTACCACTCTTAGAAGTTATTGCTGGTCAGGATATTTTCTTTATCTATAATTGATCGCAGTGATAAAGTACTTGTGATTTTGGTGATCTCCATTTTACATCTATATCAGATAAACATTTAACAGATAGTAATTTGTGTTGATTACCTTTTTACATTTATGATTAATAAATTATTATATCATTTTAATGTCTTCCACTATTTTTTTTGAACCTTAATATCCCTCACTATTAGATTCAGAATACTTTGTCTCTTGATTACTCTAGTGGAAAGGATCCTCGAAACCTCCATCATAGTCTACAAGTTATGGCTATGCCGCTACTTAGAGGGTTTCAAGGTAGTCACTAGGTTGGCCAACCACTTGACTCTTGGTTCCTTGTATTGTTGAGTAAAGTCCCAGATTTTGGAATTCATACTTGATTCCCTCAACATCTTTCCTCTAAAGTTATATCAAGTTAGCTATGGCTAATCCTTTACTACTCACTTCAATTAAGTAGACCCAATTCTCTCATGAAAATACCCCGGTAGTAAGAGGAGCTGTCAACTATGGATGACGAGCACTCCAAACACCCAGTTTTGTTTAGATGTGAGAAATGGAAGGGTTTTGGACTTAATATATATCTTTGAGGGATTTTTATATTTATTGACGAATATCATCCTTTTCTATTTATATGTTCAAACTGGATTGTCGCACTCACAACTAAACATGCAAATAGAAATATATATTCATCACTTTTTTATGCATTTTTATCTTATTTACTATTCTATGTGATCAAGTAATAATCATGCATTTTCATAAAACAATAAACAATTCATAAAGGTAAATCATGAAATCCAACTGGTCTTGAGAATTCTATTACGATCGGTCCATAAATGGATCAATATTGACCCAGGGGAATCCATACCTGAGTCAAAACTTGACTCATGTCGTAGCTAGCCCTAGTGTAATGCTCTCGGCTCCCATCTGGATTACCGCCTCGACTTGGCGGGATCTGCATCTCAGATCATCACCGTTTAATTACAAATATACTCGCACGCGTGTGAGGGGGTTTAGGGGTACAAAATACAACTTGTGCATTGGACACATAGAACCTTATACATATTTGAATTAAAATACGATTCGCAGACCATCATTTATCTAATTAATTATTATAATCATCGCACGCATTGAATAAATAATTAAATAAATAAACCAGACATGCACGGTACGGTCGCTTTCTCAAGACCAATCCGTATAAATAAAGAACAATTAAAATTAAAATGTAATAAAATTTAAATAGTATGAGGTCGTTCTAATAAATTAAATGAATTTAAATAAATTAAATTAATTTATTTTATCAGTTCCAATTGTTTAATTTATTTTTAATTCTAAAATTAAATTAAACTATTAATTTAATTTCAATTATAATTAAATTAATGTTTCAGATTAAATTAAACTTAAACCCCAAAATAATTCTAATTAATTTAATTTTGAAAACTAAATTAATTAAAACTAATTAGCGGGGTTACCTCTAGCCGGGGAAGGAGCCCGGTTGGACCACGGACCTGCGCAAAGGTGTCTTACTAGAGTAGAGCTAAATTCTGGCATAACCGCAGTGCGGCTATGGTGAGACTGTGGAATATTCACTCAGTCCAACAACACCCTATGGTGGCAGCGACTTCTGACGAGGTACGAAGATGGCGGGGCACCGCTCCTCCCAGTCGCGAGGGCGGCAGCCCGCTGCTCCGGCCAGCCGCAAGGCTGGGGGCCCGGTCTGGCATGGAAAGGAGGAAGGGTGAGCCGGGGCAGCAGGGAGGTGGGGTGAGCCATCCTGGTCTGGTAGCAGCGAGAGGTGCAAGGGGGGTTCCTCTAGGACAGCGCGAGGTAGAGGGGTGGTCGGTCTTAGAGAGGTTCAGGACGTATGAGCCATAGGGAGGTGGCGAAGGGGTCTTGTGTAGCGCGGGTCCTCTGGGATAGCGTGGTCCGGCTAGGATGGCGAGGCAGAGGTGGCCCAGGGTGGCACAGCCAAGCAGTAGTGAGGGGGTGCGGGGTTCCGGGTGGCGCATCCTGACAAAAACCAAGGGGTAGGGTTTTTCCAGGGGGCGTCCTCCTTGAGCGTGGAAGAAGACATGCAGGTCTTCTTCTCCCCTTACCCTTTTTTTTAATTTTTTCTTTAGACAAAATCAACCCCTCCTCTTTTTTAATTAAAAATAAAAGGGAGAAGACCCAACTTGGGGTTTTGGTCTCCAATCAAATTTTTTTTTAATTAAGCTTTCTAAATTCTGAAGACTTTAAAAAAAGAAATAAATACTTGACCCAAAGTCTAAAGACCACCTTTAATTAATATTTTTATTTTTACTTTTTATTTTTATTTGAGAAAAATAAAATAATATTATTGTATAATATTTTTTATTTATATCCTAAAAATAAACCCACCAGAAAAATTCTGGTGACCAGATTCCAGCCCAAGCATGGATGGATTTTAGTACTTTTAAGAACACGTAAATAAAATTAAAATGCATTCTTCATAAAATAATAATCTGAAAATTTAAAACTGACAACATCGATCCCATTAAAATTTTCAAATGGCCATGACTTGGCCATTTGGAAATGGATCGACGTGCAGTTAGATCCGTTGGAACCGATTTAATGGCCCATACATAAATTTAATGCAATTTAATTTTTTCTTTTGACTATGAGAAACCACGTGTCGCTTTGATACCACAATTAAGTATCGAGATTGGCAGCAGAAGCCAATGGGCCAAAAAATTAAAATTTTCACATCACCAGAGCAATGTTACAACGTCGACTCTAGTGAACTATCCCGGTACGGTTCGAGGACCATGCGTGGATTTGAAAAAGAACAAAAATAAATCGAACATATACCTTGTTCAGATGTGACATGTTCATGTTCATCGTAAGATGATGGAAACCGTTACTTGAAGACTCCAACATCGAAGCCCTCTAAATCGTCCACACACACCTCTTGAATCTACTTGCGCATCCTTCATTGGAATCTAGGTGCTAGCATGGTACACCAACGAGCTCTTCGATGAAATAGTGATAACCACAAGGCAAGAGCCTTTAATCCTAGAAGGATGAGATTTAATATCTTCTTTGCTTGAGAGAATATCTCTCTAGAATCCAAGAGGAGAGAGAGGATCTCAATTCTAACACATGAATAGTTCCATGGGGAGAGCCTCTCTCTTACTTATATAAGGTATATCTAAAATACCCAGTATGGGTTCCTGGCCCCCCGTGTAATAGATATTCACTTTATAAGTATTATAAATATTTATTTATGACAAATTAAATTATTCCAAAAATAATATTTATAATTTTATCACTAACTTCAATATATATTAAATATATATTGCGTGATAAACTTGAGTCTATAACTCGACTCACTTCTCTTGAAAATATTAAATGAACCCTCAATATTTAAATCCGTTCGAATAATATTTCATCTTTATATTTGCTTTATCACTTGAAAATACATGTTTTAAATAAATTCAACAAATTATTCCAAACTTGAATAATTAAAGAATTTATTTATTACTTGATGATCTATAGAACTTGGATAATACTCGGACCCCTTGGAGGGTCCCACCAAGTTCTATATTTTTATTCCACAGAACATGGCAGATTCTTAAAGCGCTATAATGTGTGACCCTCTAGGACCTTATCTCAATAGCAGTGAATAATATTCACCAACCAATAGAGGGGTTTAGCAACCCATCTAGGCCCCTATAGAGATAAGTAAAGTCAATGCAACAAATACCTTCCTACAAACATGGTTTATGTAATATAATCTCTTCATCATCGATATCTCAATAAATCAGAATGTACACTAGTGTCATCATCCTTTATCTTTCTTTATTTTATTTATTGGTATGTTCAGACGGTCTTACCTTCCACTACCATGGCCATGGATTTAATAAAGGTGCAACCATCCTAATCAACCTGGCCCGAGATATATCTTCCTCAAATCGGAAGCGACAAATCCTATCTTGATATTTCAATCAATTTCATGTCACTAATGATGTACCCAACACAAACTAACTTGCCATGACTTAATTGTCATGGTTTTTACCTTGCATCAAAGCACGCAATTAAATGAAATACATTGATAATGATCTCAAGTATAGAGACCATTACACATGTCTATAGATAGGAATGACAGATGACACCTAAAACATGTGGTGTTCCTATTATGCGGGTTTGCCCTCATGATCTCTGTAACGCCCCGACCCCAGTTACCCAGAGTCGGTGCATTATTACATAACATTGGCATGATCGCAAGAAAGATCAAATCTCGAAAGACCGATTGGTTTAGTAGCCTTGGAAACACTAGATATATTCATAAGTTTTACATTACATCATAAAATGAAAAACTACTACAACAACATAATGTTTCCACAGTCCACACTATAATCCCCTCATAATATCCCTGCAGGTCATTCATAACTTACATCTTCACATCCTGGGAAAAATAAAACATAGAAAAGGGGTGAGCTCAAATGCCCAGTAAGGATAAAAATATAGCGGAACATTCAAAAATAAGCATAAACATTTAAGGCAATGAATTACTAAAACAAAAGCCTTTTAAACTTGAACTTCAACATAGTATGGAAAAAGTAAAATGAAATAATTCCATTTACTTGTTCACATGGATATTCTACTAATCGAATAATCACATGCAATATCAATAACCACTTTCATAATGTTGGAATGCATAATTCCAGACTATCATAACCACATAGCCAAGGCCTCGTGCCAAGACTACAAATAAGATTTTGCCAAGGCCTTGTGCCAAGACACTAGTTTGTCTCATGATACCTACCGATGCATCGAGGATCTATAGCGGGCTCCACCCGTCACATATTAAGTCCAATGCATTCCCATATGAAAAGGTTTAAACATAACATAAACATTCGTATTAAAACTAGCATACGAAATGTCAATAATTTCACCATAAACTATGAATGGTATAGAAATAGCACATCCACAGTCAAACATATCACAAAACCTTCAATACAATATAGAAGTTTTTTATCATAATAAATCAACTTCAAATAAGCGTAAAATCCGTCAAAGGATGTTGACATAGATGAAATCAAAACACTTTTTAGAGAAATATCTCTTTCTATTTTTGAAATCATTTAAGAGCCATATAAAATAAAACATTTTCTTGAAAATTTTCTTATAAGCTTGTAAGGGAATCTTTGACGATTTTATAACGGCAGAAAATAACCGCACCCGCCGTATAAGTTAAAAAAACATTCTTATCTTAATTCTGTCGAAAAGGTTAAAAAGCACCTTGTTTGGAAAACGACGGAAAGATTCCCTTATAAACCTCTTATAAAAAGTCAAAAAAGGGTATAAATGACTTTAACCCATATTCTTGTAAATAATAAATATGTTTTGAAATACATTTCGAAGAAACATGGATGTGGATGATAAAGAAATCCCAGTAGATTATTACGTATAAACAACCTCGGATAATGAAGAGATTGTGAAATAAATCCTTACCTTGTACTTTTCCTTTGTTGGGGTAGGTTAACCTACTGTATAATGGTGAAATAATTATTATTAAATTATACAAGAATCATATATATTAATATGATATCATATATGATCTTTTAACATTGCTTTATTAATAATATCTTAGTATTATCATCGTTTCGGGTGATAATCGATTCGTTCTTCTTAAATGTTTGGTTACGTAAGACATGTTTGTAATGGATAGATCATTTCTTATTCATAATCAGAATGATATTAACATTATTTTTAACCCTAAAATGAGAATAAGACTTGAATGGATACGATGGAGAATGAATCTCATCGCGTTCGTGGAGACGGTAGTCCGTACGTACGCACGAACGCTACTTCCATTTAATTTTTATTTTAAAAGAATCGAATCCAAATGATACATAGGTATATTACTATTACAGTATAATATAATATTTTATATATGTTACTTAAGTTCATTAACACCATCCTTTATACGTTCCATGTGTGGTATGAACGAGTCATATCATTTTAAGGGGGCGGTAGTCCGCACTTCCTCAAATGAAATTATCGTATGTATATACAACATGAAACGGATAATGGTATGAAATAAAATGGAATTACAGAAGCTTATATATAAAATATATATCATTAATATCATATTTAATTACAGTTCCATCATAATGGACACCATGAGAGTCGGTAAGATGTATTTGAACAATCATCGTTTCGTGAGGCGTTAGTTTTCCATCCACAGAAACATTATGTTCATCATCCATTAGATGGAGTTGTGTGTATGTGTAGTTTGAACCCTTCTTATAAAAACATCCTATTATATTGTGGATACTGGTGTTGTTACAAAAGAAAGGAAATAAAAAGAGTTTGGGGGTTGGAGAAGCAAAATAAATGAAAATAATTTAAGAGAAATTGTTACCTTTAATTTAGGTAACTCACTTTGGTTGGAACCAAAGGACTTATTGAAATGCTTTCTGCCTAAGGGGAAGCTTCAAGGAGGAGGAGAGGGATGTGGGGAGCTTATTTTGGCAGGGTTTGGACGAGCCAAGTGTCTTGAGAGGTGTGAGGAATGAGTAGAAGTGGTCTCCTTTTATAAGGGAGAGGAGGGGCTCTTTAGGAAAGAGTGAAAGTATTACTTTATAATATAATTATATTCGGTTTATAATGGTCCAAAAATCATTGAGGTCGAAGATAAGATGACTCATATTCTAAATAACATCAAACAATAAGAATTGGACAGGTTTTAGATAATATTTTAATCATTATAATCGTATTTATTTAAATGATTTATTAATGAGGTAAACATTGCATCATTATTGTGTCATTAATAATTTAAATTATTTGATGTCTAAAAATTATAAATAAAATATCATTATGTAGGAAATCTTTTCAGATTTCTAATGAATATTTATAATCGAAAATCCAATATGTATAACCCTATGTAAAAATTGTTCTTCTAAAAGATGTAAGCTTATGCCATTTTTATTTTTATTTTAACTTTATTAATATAATGTGTCCCTACCACATACAAGTGGCTCCAAGGGGTCCCCAAATCGACCCAAGGATACCCATGGTCGGGTATGTGTCCACCAATAAGGTTAGGACACGTTTTAGGGTAATTTTGTATTATTATAATATTATTTTTTAACCCTTATTTACCGGATTTACCCTTTAACCATGGTAAATAAAATATTTACCGCAGTAATTATTCAAAATGTGTAAAAATAAAAGTTACCTATTTACATAATTTGGACATCCTGATTCCAAATATGTAATCCATTTTTCCAAATTCAAAACACAGAAGTGGAAGAAATTAATTTAAAATTAATTCCCGTTGTTAAAATAAAAAAGCGTGTTTTTAAGAGATAATAACTATCAAAAGATTGACACTTGTTTATATCTGGTTTAATTGTGAAATTATGTCCAATGACAAACATTAAATTAAATGGTAAAAATATATTCTAAATATACTTTAAAACCACTAAAATTCATAATTTATCAATATTAATTATTTTGATTAAAAAAGTTGTTTTTAATTAAAATTTAGTAATTTTCACTATTCATCAAAATATAAAAGTTATCCGAAAAGTACCAAAATTTCACCCTAGGCTAATTTCAATATTCCGAATCCAAAAATGAAGTCCATTTTGAAATATAAAATATATATGATTTCAAAAAGTAGGTATTACTATTCACAATGGCTAGTTTAATTAGTTGTGGTGTGTGTTAGAACTCGAGGTTGCGTACAACACACGTTATCGCATTATTCGAAGGGAAACGTACCGTGGAAGCTTGGGGTGTTACATTCTCCCCTCCTTCAAATAATTGCGTCCTCGCAATTTCTAGGGTATTACTGCATAAAAAGACTCGGGTGGTTCTTCGTCATAAGTTCCTCGGGTTCCCACGTTGCCTCTTCCATCTTATGATTTCTCCACAAAACTTTTACCAGACGCGTCGTCCGGTTTCTCAGCACTTGTTCTCTCGTATCAAGAATCTTGACGGGCTCTTCGCAATAAGACAGATCGGGTTCCAGTTCTAATTCTTCATAGGTGAGTACATGCATTGGTTCAGGCATGTATTTCCTCAACAGAGATACGTGGAACACATCGTGAACTTTGGAGAGACTTGGCGGCATTGCCAATCGGTAAGCTACAACCCCAATTCATTCTAGAATTTCGAAGGGTCCGATGTACCTGGGAATCAATTTACCTTTCTTACCAAAACGTATGACTCCCTTCCATGGAGATACCTTCAGGAAAACATGATCACCGACTTGAAATTTCAAATCCTTCCTTCGATTATCAGCATAGCTCTTCTGCCTACTTTGAGCTGCTTCGATGTGATTTTGGATTACCTTCACCTTTTCCACCGTTTCCTCCACCAGTTCTGGGCCTACAAGTTTTCTTTCACCAACGTCATCCCAACAGGTTGGTGTACGACATCTCTTTTCGTATAACGCTTCATATAGTGCCATCTGAATACTCGAATGGAAGCTATTGTTATAGGAAAATTCTACCAGTGGTAAATATTGATCCCACATACCCTGAAAGTCAAGTGAGAAAGATCTCAACATGTCTTCTAGGGTTTGAATAGTCCGTTCTGATTGTCCATCTATCTGAGGGTGGTAAGCAGTGCTCAAATGAAGTTCAGTATCCAGGGATTTCTGAAGACTTTTCCAAAATCTTGAAGTAAAACGGGGATCACGATCAGAAACAATCGATAGGGGTACTCCATGAAGTCTCACAACTTCATTAATGTATAGTCTTACTAGACGTTCCAGGGGTAGATCTTCTCTTATAGCAAGAAAATGTGCTGACTTGGTAAGACGATCAACAATAACCCATATTGCATCGTTCCTTCTAGGATTCTTTGGTAGCCCCATGACAAAGTCCATCGTAATATTGTCCCATTTCCACTCCGGTATGGGAAGAGGTTGCATGACTCCTCCAGGCTGTTTCCTTCCAGCTTTCACTTATTGACAAACCATACATCTTGACACAAAATCAGCAATCTCCCTCTTCATGTTGTCCCACCAAAAATGTTCCTTCAAATCTCTATACATTTTGGTGCTCCCAGGGTGTATAGAGAAATTGGAACTATGAGCATTATCCAGCAATTCCCTTTTCAGATCAGGTAAATCGGGAACACAAAGTCTCTTCCCGAATTTCAAAATTCCATCTTCATACACAAAGTCTCTCAATCTCCCATCATTCACAGCTTTAATCTTCTTCTGAAATTCTTCATCATCGGTCTGAGAACTCTTAATCCTTTCTAGTAAAGATGGTTTGGCAACCATTTGAAAAAGAATTGATGTTTCACCTTCCCTGGTTATTCCCATGTCCATCTTCACTAGATCCATGAAAATTGGATCCCTTTCAATTCTCATCATGTTCAAAACTCCATGGTCTTTTCTACTCAAAGCATCTGCCACCTTGTTTGCTTTCCCCGAGTGGTATTGTATCGTGCAATCATAATCCTTGAGTAATTCAAGCCATCTCCTTTGCCTCATGTTGAGTTCTTTTTGTGAGAAAATATACTTCAAACTCTTGTGATCAGTATAAATCTCACATTTTTCACCATAGAGGTAGTGTCTCCATATCTTCAAAGCAAAGATCACAGCTGCTAACTCAAGATCATGAGTAGGATAGTTTTGTTCATGAATTTTCAACTGTCGTGATGCATAGGCAATAACTCTATCATTCTGCATAAGGACACAACCAAGTCCTTTCTTTGATGCATCACTATAAATAACGAACCCATCATTCCCCGATGGTAGAGTCAATATAGGAGCATTGACTAATCTTCTCTTCAGTTCTTCAAAACATTCTTCACACTCTTTTGTCCAAACAAATTTAACCCCTTTACGTGTGAGCTTCGTTAATGGGTTAGCCAATCGGGCAAAATTCTGGATGAAACGTCGATAATAACCTACCAAACCAATAAAACTACGTACCTCAGTTATACTCGTAGGTTCTGGCCATTATTGGATTGCCTTGGTCTTAGAAGGATCAACAGAGATTCCATCTTTAGAGACAATATGGCCAAGAAAAGAAATATCCTGAAGCCAGAATTCACACTTGCTAAACTTCCCATATAATTCATGCCTCCTCAGAGTCTTCAAGATAATGCGCAAGTGATTTTCATGATCTTCGTAGGTTTTAGAGTATACCAAGATATCATAAATAAATACCACCATAAATTCATCGAGATACTCCTTGAAAACTCTATTCATCAGATCCATGAATACAGATGGTGCATTAGTCAATCCAAACGGCATTACAGTAAACTCGTAATGCTTGTACCTGGTTCGAAATGTTGTCTTCGGAATGTCTTCCTTCTTCACACACAACTGATGGTATCCAGATCGAAGGTCAATCTTTGAAAAGTATTGAGCTCCATGCAGTTGGTCAAATAAATCATCAATACGAGGTAGGGGATACTTGTTCTTTATCGTTATAGCATTGATCTCCCTGTAGTCGATACATAACCTCATAGATCCATCTTTCTTTTTAACAAAAAGAACAGGGGCTCCCCATGGAGAAACACTAGGGCGAATAAATCCCTTATTACTCAATTCCTCTAGTTGTTTCTTTAGTTAGACTAACTCTACAGTGGCCATTCTATAAGGGGTCTTCGATATAGGCCTTGATCCAGGAATCAAATCAATAGAAAACTCAACTTCTCGTTCTGGAGGATGTCCAGGTAAATCTTCCGGAAATACATCTACAAATTCTTTCACAACAGGTACATCCTCTATCTGAACATTCCTTTCCTCACCGATAGTTATTTCATTCTCTTTCTCCCCAATAATTGAATTAAGTTGAGCTACTGGGGGTGGATCTAAATAAGAATTATGTGGTGACGATTCTGCTCTAAAAATAATGTGTTCCTTATCATTATCATCAAGAATCGTAACCTCTTTCTTCTTACAATAAATCTTCACATCATAGTCCGAAAGCCAGTCCATACTGAGGATTATATCAAACTCAATCATAGGTATAACGATGAGATCAGCAGATAAAGAAAATTTATGTGCTCTAATGGGGACTGATTCACAAAACTTTGTTGCAATGATACTTCCCTTAGGAGTTTTAACTGACAACTCCCTTATTAAATCAAATTGGAAATATCTAATTTTCTTAGCAAACTGGGAAGATATGAAACAATGCGATGATCCAGAATCAAATAATGCATTTTCTAAACTTGAGGAAACCATTAAATTACCTGCCACCACGTCTTTCGGAGCTTCTACCTCAGCAGTAGTGATAGCATAAGCCTGGCCTTGATCCCTTGGCCTTTTCTGAGGTAAGTTCTCCTGACGCTTAGGACATTCATTTGCATAATGTCCCATCTCCCTATAGTTGTAGCACTGAACGTTGGTAGCTTCCTTCTTCCCCTTGCAATCACGAGCTTGGTGGCCTTTTTCACCACACTTGTAACAGACTCTCATTCCCTTCAAGCAAGTACCAGGATGTTTCTTCCCGCATTTACCACAAGATGGATATTCAACCTTTCCCTTCTTCCCCTTATTTACATTCCCAGATTGATCAGAAGGTCTCTTCTTCTCTTGCTTTTCTTTAAAGTCATAAGACTTAGAGAATTCCTTTTCGGTCTTGATAGCACATGAGACAATGTCTTCGTACGATGAAAAGGATTGTGAGACTAATTCTCGACGGAGAAATGGTTTTAACCCATCAAAGAAACGATCAATCTTACTTCTTTGGTTACATATATAATCACCAGCGTACCTTGCTAACCTTGTAAAGTTAGCCTCATACTTTGTGAAATTCTCATCCTCCTTATGTCTCAGACTTAGAAATTGCCTTTCCATATCTGCTCGATGGTCACGAGGAAAGTATTTTTCTAAAAATAGATCTTTGAACTCCCTCCATTCCATATTTGATAATTCATCATCTTCCTTCATATTTTGAATCAATGACCACCATTGATCAGCATCTCCAGTGAGGCGGTAAACTGCCATGATAACTTTTTCCCTTTCACTGCTCCCCAAAGCCTGAAATATTTTCTCTAGGGAATTTATCCATTGCTTAGATACTAAGGGATTTGTACTCCCATTGAACGTTGGTGGTTGTTGCCTCATGAATCGATCTAACATTGATCCTCCACGCTGCGGATCAGGGTGCTCCATACGGGTAAGGTTATTATTCATAACCTAAGTAAGTTGTCCCAGTATGGTGATTAGCTGATCGGCACTAGTTGCATCACCAGCCCCACTATAATTATCTTGAGAAGGAGGGAAATCCCTACATGGAGTGCATGCATTGATACGGTTTCCATTTCTTCCACTAGGCACCATTTCTAAACAATGGCATAAACTAGATCAGTTTATGAATCAAAATACATAATCCCATACTTATAAAACACTTAACATAAATTGAACTATTTATGGATATAATCCATAATCATAAAAATGTTTTCTTTGAGGAAGTATATACTCATAAACCCTTCATAATGATTTTTAAAGAAAATGAGAGTTATCCTAAGCATATCCCCCGGGAGTGTCGTAACCAAGAGTGCAGCAAGGCCCGTTGTCGTGCACCAGTTCCCGTTCGAGTCTAGCTCAAAGCGGTGTTTTCGGGTTTTACCCCTAGGTACATCTATGCCAGAGCCGCCTCTACCTGCTCGTATCCAGACAGGGATGTATTGCTCGGAAAACTCACAAAATCTCTACAATACCAAAATTCTAGGAAGTTCTTCTATACTAATCCTCAAAGTTCATCTTAGGTTTACATGCTCTAATCAGAGTTTATCTAAATCTAGCTTCCAAGGTTTGTACTAAACTTCCTCTGATACCAACTGTAATGCCCCGACCCCAGTTACCCAGAGTCGGTGCATTATTACATAACATTGGCATGATCGCAAGAAAGATCAAATCTTGAAGACCGATTGGTTTAGTAGCCTTGGAAACACAAGATATATTCATAAGTTTTATATTACATCATAAAATTAAAAACTACTACAACAACATAATGTTTCCACAGTCCACACTATAATCCCCTCATAATATCCCTGCAGGTCATTCATAACTTACATCTTCACATCCTGGGAAAAATAAAACATAGAAAAGGGGTGAGCTCAAATGCCAAGTAAGGATAACAATATAGCGGAACATTCAAAAATAAGCATAAACATTTAAGGCAATGAATTACTAAAACAAAAGCCTTTTAAACTTGAACTTCAACATAGTATGGCAAAATTAAAATGAAATAATGCCATTTACTTGTTCACATGGATATTCTACTAATCAAATAATCACATTCAATATCAATAACCACTTTCATAATGTTGGAATGTATAATTCCAGACTATCATAACCACAGAGCCAAGGCCTCGTTCCAAGACTACAAATAAGATTTTTCCAAGGCCTTGTGCCAAGACACTAGTTTGTCTCATGAGACCTACCGATGCATCGAGGAGCTATAGCGAGCTCCACCCGTCACATATTAAGTCCAATGCATTCCCATATGAAAAGGTTTAAACATAACATAAACATTCGTATTAAAACTAGCATACGAAAGGTCAATAATTTCACCATAAACTATGAATGGTATAGAAATAGCACATCCACAGTCAAACATATCACAAAACCTTCAATACAATATAGAAGTTTTGTATCATAATAAATCAACTTCAAATAAGAGTAAAATCCGTCAAAGGATGTTGACATAGATGAAATCAAAACACTTTTTAGAGAAATATCTCTTTCTATTTTTGAAATCATTTAAGAGCCATATAAAATAAAACATTTTCTTGAAAATGTTCTTATAAGCTTGTAAGGGAAGCTTTGACGATTTTATAACGGCGGAAAATAACCGCACCCACCATATAAGTTAAAAAAAACATTCTTATCTTAATTCTGTCGAAAAGGTTAAAAAGCACCTTGTTTGGAAAACGACAGAAAGATTCCCTTATAAACCTCTTATAAAAAGTCAAACAAGGGTATAAATGACTTTAAACCATATTCTTGTAAATAATAAATATGTTTTGAAATACATTTCGAAGAAACATGGATGTGGATGATAAAGAAATCCCAGTAGATTATTACGTATAAACAACCTCGGATAATGAAGAGATTGTGAAATAAATCCTTACCTTGTACTTTTCCTTTGTTGGGGTAGGTTAACCTCCTGTATAATGGTGAAATAATTATTATTAAATTATACAAGAATCATATACATTAATATGATATCATATATGATCTTTTAACATTGCTTTATTAATAATATCTTAGTATTATCGTCGTTTCGGGTGATAATCGATTCGTTCTTCTTAAATGTTTGGTTACGTAAGACATGTTTGTAATGGATAGATCATATATTATTCATAATCAGAATGATATTAACATTATTTTTAACCCTAAAATGAGAATAATACTTGAATGGATACGATGGAGAATGAATCTCATCGCGTTCGTGGAGACGGTAGTCCGTACGTATGCACGAACGCTACTTCCATTTAATTTTTATTTTAAAAGAATCGAATCCAAATGATACATAGGTATATTACTATTACAGTATAATATAATATTTTATATATTTTACTTAAGTTCATTAACACCATCCTTTATACGTTCCATGTGTGGTATGAACGAGTCATATCATTTTAAGGGGGCGGTAGTCCGCACTTCCTCAAATGAAATTGTCGTATGTATATACAACATGAAACGGATAATGGTATGAAATAAAATGGAATTACAGAAGATTATATATAAAATATATATCATTAATATCATATTTAATTACAGTTCCATCATAATGGCCACCATGAGAGGTGGTAAGATGTATTTGAACAATCATCGTTTCGTGAGACGTTAGTTTTCCATCCACAGAAACATTATGTTCATCATCCATTAGATGGAGTTGTGTGTATGTGTAGTTTGAATCCTTCTTATAAAAACATCCTAGTATATTGTGGATACTGGTGTTGTTACAAAAGAAAGTAAATAAAAAGATTTTGGGGGTTGGAGAAGCAAAATAAATGAAACTAATTTAAGAGAAATCGTTACCTTTAATTTAGGTAACTCACTTTGGTTGGAACCAAAGGACTTCTTGAAATGCTTTCTGCCTAAGGGGAAGCTTCAAGGAGGAGGAGAGGGATGTGGGGAGCTTATTTGGGCAGGGTTTGGACGAGCCAAGTGGCTTGAGAGGTGTGAGGAATGAGTAGAAGTGGTCTCCTTTTATAAGGGAGAGGAGGGGCTCTTTAGGAAAGAGTGAAAGTATTACTTTATAATATAATTATATTCAGTTTATAATGGTCCAAAAATCATTGATGTCGAAGATAAGATGACTCATATTCTAAATAACATCAAACAATAAGAATTGGACAGGTTTTAGATAATATTTTAATCATTATAATCTTATTTATTTAAATGATTTATTAATGAGGTAAACATTGCATCATTATTGTGTCATTAATAATTTAATTTATTTGATGTCTAAAAATTATAAATAAAATATCATTATGTAGGAAATCTTTTCAGCTTTCTAATGAATATTTATAATCGTAAATCCAACATGTATAACCCTATGTAAAAATTGTTCTTCTAAAAGATGTAAGCTTATGTCATTTTTATTTTTATTTTAACTTTATTAATATAATGTGTCCCTACCACATACAAGTGGCTCCAAGGGGTCCCCAAATCGACCCAAGGATGCCCATGGTCGGGTATGTGTCCACCAATAAGGTTAGGACACGTTTTAGGGTAATTTTGTATTATTATAATATTATTTTTTAACCCTTATTTACCGGATTTACCCTTTAACCATGGTAAATAAAATATTTACCGCAGTAATTATTCAAAATGTGTAAAAATAAAAGTTACCTATTTACATAATTTGGAAATCCTGATTCCAAATATGTAATCCATTTTTCCAAATTCAAAACACAGAAGTGGCAGAAATTAATTTAAAATTAATTCCCGTTGTTAAAATAAAAAAGCGTGTTTTTAAGAGATAATAACTATCAAAAGATTGACACTTGTTTATGTCTGGTTTAATTGTGAAATTATGTCCAATGACAAACATTAAATTAAATGGTAAAAATATATTCTAAATATACTTTAAAACCACTCAAATTCATAATTTATCAATATTAATTATTTTGATTAAAAAAGTTGTTTTTAATTAAAATTTAGTAATTTTCACTATTCATCAAAATATAAAAGTTATCCAAAAAGTACCAAAATTTCACCCTAGGCTAATTTCAATATTCCGAATCCAAAAATGAAGTCCATTTTGAAATATAAAATATATATGATTTCAAAAATTAGGTATTACTATTCACAGCGGCTAGTTTAATTAGTTGTGGTGTGTGTTAGAACTCGAGGTTGCGTACAACACACGTTATCGCATTATTCAAAGGGAAACGTACCGTGGAAGCTTGGGGTGTTACAATATCAACTACTAGAGATCATCAATTGAAAGCTTCATGAGAAGAATTCTTAATTCTTATGAGCCTCCATCACCTGATGGTCACACATCATCTGTGTCCTTTCAGAATGATGTAACTGGACCATATGACATTACTTTAAGATTACTGTCCTAGCATCTCAGGGTTCTCATTATAGCCTAGGATCTACTATAACCCTTTTATACAACATGTAATCTAAGGAAATTTCTATAAAAAAAGTGGATGAAAAATTATCTATAATATTATGCAAATATAAACACACACACACACAGATATATATATATATATATATATATATATATATATATATATAATTGCATACATGTAGTGGTAATAAAAGTAAAACACAAGTTAGGTCTAGGTCACCCACTTTCAACACCTGACACTTGACTGCTTGAAGTCTGGCCTCCCTACAGTATTGCACCAGCCACTAGACATATACCCTACTACTGGGTCTCACCATCTTTTCCATGACATACATGTGTAGCTGAAGCTCAGCTACTATCACATAGTACCACTCCTGGTCTGATCTCAAAACCCTGAGTCAGTCCTGGTCCCAGATTTTCAACTATCTAAGAAGGCTTCCTACAGAACCTCTCGAGATTTATGACCTATCCACATGCTCAGCACTCCTTTGGAGGCTTCTCACACTGATTCCAGACATTTCCTAGCTATTCAAACTATAAACACACCATCTAAGACCCACTCTAAAGTGGTTTTCATTCATCCTTGTCGTGACTTACCTATTGGAACACATCTCTGCCTCGCTTCCTTCTATTTGAATCATCTCTATTGAAATCACTTGAATCCATCACCCATCTTGAATGAGATTGATCTGTAAAATTTCCCTCAGTTATGATTTCTTGGTTCACCGCCTCTGAGAATGAGTCCAACCTAAAGATGTTTATCTAAACCCGAATGGAGTTCTATTACCCAAACTCAAAACACCTCACCCTCAAGGTGTCATCACCCACCATGTCAGGTGTGAAGTGAGAAAATTACGTGAATGTCACTGCATAATCCATGACAGACATGTCACCTTGCTGAAGGCACAAGAACTCATGATCTCTCTCTACCCTCAGTGTCTCTGGGAAGAAGTTCTCAAAGAACCTGGCCTCAAAGTCCTTCCAGGAAAGTCCCTCGTGTTTGCCTACCTAAACCTACACATCCCACCAGTGTTTTTCTAGTACTATGAGCATGTAGGTATCTAGATTCACCCTCCACCTTTTAGGAATTTCAAAATGCTCTAAAATCATCTTTATAGACTCGATCTAGTTCTCATCCACCTTTGATCCACCCTTACCCTGAAACAACGGTGGGTGTTGTGATTGGAACTCCCACTTCAGATACACCATCGATGGATCTACTCCCTGAGATCCCCTATAAATCCCCTATATAATTCATACCAGGATTTCTTTGAGCAGTTCATCAATCCATGACCCAAAGGTTTTCAAATATGGAAGCCGACCCGCCTACCCTTGAGCCTATTCCTGAGCCTGTAGCTATGGCTCATGATCTGCCTGACCCTCAGGGGCCTCACCCTAGTCCTGCTCTAGAAACACCCTATCCTCTCCTTCTTGGTGATCCATTGGATCCCATATAGGTGTCAACCCACCAAATACCATTATATGATCATACATCCTAGATAACATATATATATCACAGATAGGGAAAGAAATAACAGGAAGTGTCAACTCACTACCCTTACTCTACCCCATTACAAACATGCCACATGGTATCCCGGCCTCAGGGACTCCTGACCTACCAATAACAAAGCCAGGTATTAAGTATTCCTTAGGACATGCCTGTCCTAATGAACCACGTCACCTCAAATCGATGACCACGTTGACCAATCGGGTGATCAACATCACCCCATTCCATCATAAATGCCTACTCTTATAAGAGTCAGGTCCATGTATACAAGTATCACATATCACATATAACTAATCAATTTACCATAGGCACATGAAAATACATATCACATGCAATTTATATCAAAGTACAAACATATTTATATAAAAATCCTACTATTTTCACCTTTAAGAGTTCACATGGTTAGCTCACACATTTTATCAAACCATGTGGTGACTTTGCGGATCCTACTGCTATGGAACCAAGCCCTGAATGATTATACCTTAGGTTTTTTCCTAACCATGCACAAACCGTGCAGGCTATAGTGCATAGGTACTGCCCAAATGGCACTACTTGTGCGTCTTGCACACGGTTTTCCAAACCGTACACATGCCATAAAAAATCCCTCTACAAAAATTGTAAATATTCATACACATCCATGCACCCCAACTCATATGTTATTCCAAATTGTGTGGCCATAAAAAATTGGGATGCATGGTTTTCACTGAGTGGTCGCGCAGTTTACCCAAACTATGTGCCTCAGCCTGCACTTCTCCAAAACTTGGACTTCGGGCCTCCGACGCACCCAAAACCCTTCTGAACACCCAAGCCACTTGATAAAACTATAAACCCATCCAAAAACAAAATATTGGGTTGAATAAGTGCTTATAATTAGGTTACTATGATCTAAAATGAAATTGGCATACCAACCAACTCCAAAAATTCAAAAAGATATATTATTTCAACCTGCTCCAAATACCTGGTATGTTAAAGTGTATATGAAGACCAAGTGAGATTTATGAAACATTATTTTTCAATAAAGTTATATTTTTGAGAAAAAAAAATAAAGTTACACAAAAACTAAGGAGTTTCACATAAATTAAGGTCTTTAGTGTAAGTACAAAAGTTTTGCGAATGTGCAATAATTGCATGAACAACAGGTTTTCAACATTTGTTTTGAGTGAACAGTGAATTCAAGAGAATAAATTCAGAATAATGATAAAATAAGAGTCTCGTGATAATCAAGGAAAAATTCTTATGTTCCCAATATATTGATTCACCCTTCAAGTCGATAAACTAAGAAACACTTCACCCAAAGTAGTGATCAAGGGGGAGTTTACAAAAGTGGTATGAGGGAGGTAGTGTGTTATCCCTAAAATTATTGTAAATGTAGTGTGACTGGAATGGAGTGGATACTTCTAAAAAAATATAATCCACAATATCTAGTGAAACTTAGTGGATTCTGGTATGACCAACACACTTTCAGTGTATTCTCCTTGGACTAACCCTTAGTGGTGAACCAAGTAAAAGCTTTTTGTTTTGTTTCTATTTTTGTATATGGGTGTTTGATAATTAAAAAATTACATCATATAGGTTTAAAAATTTCCTACAAATGTGGGGAAAATATATATCTCATTCAAAGAAAAAAATTACACCCTAATTCACCCCTCCCCTTTTAGGGTATTATAAGTGGTATCGGAGGGAGGTTATAGGTGATAGATATGTCCTCTATTTTTTTTTTATGGAGAATTCAATGAATGTTAAGGTATTTCCAATTTTTTATAGAAGAAACTTATATATTTGGAAGAATATAATGATATATCATCTTCAATCTCTTGGGATGGAAGTTCTCTATGCAAAAATTCAAGGGATTAAGGTCAATTATTTGATATTTCTTTATATGACTGAAACAGATAGGAAAATGATTGATATAGATTCCAAAGCTCAAAATGATCTTTCTAACTCACTATTTAATAAAATATATTTAAAGGTGATGAGTTTCAATACATCCAATTCCACATGGGATAAACCTTAAAATATATACCAAGGTGATAATAAAGTGAAGGAGTCAAAACTTCATGTTTTTCACAATCAATTCAATGATCTAAAAATGAATCCAGATGAAAATGTAGATAGTTTCTTTAATCGTATTAATAAAGTTGTTAAAGTAATTTGAGGACTTATGGAAGAGATTAAGGATATTTACATTGTGAATAAAATCCTAAGAAGGATTCCACCTTTGTACAACCAAAAATTCTCAACCATTGAGGAAAGGAATATGTCTAATCTTTCTTTTTGATGATCTAAAAAGTAGTCTCGTGGCTTATGAAATGAGATTCAAACCAAAAGATACAAAAAAACGAGTAATAAAGGAAATCGAATTCAAATCCATGGAAAAATTTGACATTTATAAAGTTAGTGAGAATATAGATGATGTAAATGATGAACTTATTTCTCTTTTTTCTAGAAAATCAAAGAGAGGAAAATGGATATAAAGGAAATATTCCTTTGGCTTGTTTTCATTATGGTAAAATATAGCACATTGGTTCTCAGTTCTCAATAAAATTTTATGATATATAAAGTGAAGAAAAAATAATGCATAGGCCTTATAGGAGGTTCCCGCAAAAGGAATACTTCAAATTAGTAAATAAATTATAGAGGAAGTTCTTTATTTTCAAATAGGAACAAGATGACAAATACTTTTTAGAGGATGTAGAGCTAGAGTTTAAATCTGATGTTAAAGATTCCATGATGTATATGGTTGAAAAGGTAGAACTTATGAAGGAGGAAAACAATCGGTCGGATGGTTTTGTCAATCTAAAGGTGGAACTTGAGGGTGATATTGATGAGATTGACATTCAAATAAATAAAAACATAAATATGGGAGCTTTGTTGAAAGAGTGATCAGAGTATATGGATCATCTTTAAGTAGAGATTGATTGACTATAATGAGAGGTACAAGAACATTTGAAAACTTTTGAAATCTAGGAAGAGGTTGTGAAGTTAAAACTAAGGATTTAAAAGTAGGAAAATGTTATCAATGACCTTATATAAATATTGGAGAAAAAGGATATGATATTTGAGGGACTTGAAGAATAATTGATTTTTGTAAGAAGTAAATTGGAAACTGAATCAAAATCAATGGAAATAAAGAATAAATTATAGTTTAGAAGGTTTTCATATGCATAGCTTATGGAAAGAGTTAAATGTGGTTCTGAAGGAGTATATAAAGCATTGAATGATCAAATATATAAATTTATGAGAATAATTGGAATTTTATGTGATAAAAAAACATCAATGGATTAAAATGAGATGATCCAGAAAAAAGAAGTATAAAATTGGACATATCACAAAGGCACCCTATGTCCTAATGAAGATATCTTTAAACCAAAAAGATAAGAGAGCTAAAAAATAATCCCCAGTCATCTATAGATGATCACAGATCAAATACCTATACAAAATAATGGGACGTGTCGAAGAAAGGAAGTGATAATATATTTTCTCTTAGGAAATGTCAATTCTATGGATTTCTAGGCCACACCATGTCTTGTTGTAAAGAGGCAAGGATCTATCTAAATAGGGAAGCACCTAGAAGTAAAAAAAATGAGAATGAGACCATATCCTTCATCATATAGAAAAAATAATTTCTATGGATATTGTTTTCCCTATTCTAACTTTATCCATAAAGTTATTCATTATAGGAATAGAAAAGGTGGAAACCATATTTATATAACTCTGAGACAAATCAATACTAGTCAACCAAGCATAATTACCCTTGATAATAAGTATTATACTCTGTAAGAATAATATAAGTATGATTTAACCATGCATGTTGAAAAGAGATTAGATACTTCATCTTATGTATCCACTCAATCAGTTATCTCATGGAAGGAAAAGAAGAATATTGAGAAATCCAACCTTGTAGAGATCTCTCTCAAAGCTAAAAAAACTGGTAGAACCTGGATTATTAATAGTGGATGCTCATCCCATATGATAGAAAATTAAAATTTGTTGAAAATTTTTAAGGAAAGGGTTGATGGAATAATTATATTTAGAAATGATGGTTCCTTAAAGATCAAAGGCAGTAGAAATTCAGAATTATAAAATGATAAGGTAATGAAAATAGAAGTGCTATATGTAGAAGGATTGAGTCAAAATATCTTGAGTATGATTAAACTCTATGAATCAGGACTAGTAGTGACATTTAATCAGAAAGGGTGCACTAAAAAATGAAAGACAGGAAATTATATCATGAAAGTATGGAGGAAAATAGTAATTTATACTAGGTAGATAGTAAATAAAACACTTTTTTCTTAACAATTGAAGAGGAAAAAAACTTGTGGAACCACTAGAGGTTGGGTCACATTAATCAACAAATAATGGAAAATTTATCCAAACTAAAGGATGTTGCATACATTCCCAATATGAAGCATGATCATTAAAATACATGTGATGCTTGCATGTGAGGAAATATAGTCTATAATTTTTATCAGCTGAAGAACAAAAGGGCATCAAATCTTCTTGATCTATTCTACATGGATGTGTGTGATACAATGAATGTTCCTAGAACATATGGAGATAGGTACTTCATTATTTTTATTAATGATTATAGCATAATGGAATGTGTGATGTTTATGCATTGTAAATGATAAGTGATTAGATGTATGATGATATATCTTTGAAGAGTTGAGAATGAAACTATCTGCACAATCAAGATATTATGATCTAAAAATGGAGCAGAATAAACATCCATTGAATTTAAAAATTATATCAAAAAACATGGTATCAGTCTTGAGGTTTCTTTAGTGAGAACATCTCAACAAAATGGGGTCGTTGAATGTGGAAATAAATAGGTGAATAATATGGACAAAACTATACTGAATGAGAGTTGTGTTTCTCATCATTAATGGAAATAAGTCATTCAAGTTGTGGTGTACACTCAAAATTGAATAGGGCTGAGTCTAGGAGATGACAGGACACCATATGAGATGTGGCATGGAAGGAATCCCTCACTAAAGTATTTTCATGTTTTTGGAAGTAAATGTTTCATCTAAAATAAAGAAATCAATCAAGGAAAGTATGGTGCTACTACAGATGAGGGAATATTCCTTGGATACTTAATTAAGAGTAAAGCATATAAATGCCACAATAACCATCTTAGAAAAATTATGGATATAAATGATGTCAAGATCATTGAGGATAAAACTATGAATAAATCAAGGAGCTCATGTGTCGATATGATTAAAGATGAAGAAGAAAGTGGAAAATGGGACATATTCAAATACAAAAAATATAGAATGTTTTCCCAATATTGAGGGATCTCAAAATGATGATGATTTAGAAATAGAATCAGAAGAGTAAACCATTTCTAAAGAAACTGTACCAGAACCTCATAGGATAAATAGAATAGTAGTAGTTGATCAATCCTACATCATTGGGGATTGGACCACACCTACAAAAATAAGGGGAATGATGAATGAAGTAAATTCTACTCTCCTATAAATTGTATAACCAACATCATTTGAATAAATAGTGAAGGATGAATTCATGAATGAAGAACTAGATCAGATTGAAAAAAACTGAAATTTTGATATTGTTAAAATACCATAAAATCACAATGTGATTGGAAAAAAGTGGATATTCGAAATCAAATTTAATGATCTAGGAAATGTGATTAGAAATAAGGCATTATTGGTGTGTAATGTCTATGAATAGATTTAAGGTATTGGTGTTGAATAAATTTTTTCTCCAGTAGCTCCCATAGAGATTCAAAGAGAGTAAAAAGTTTATCAGATGGATGTCAAAATAGAATTCTTAAATTTTGTTATTTAAGAATAATTCTATATTGAACAAATATTGGGATTTTTGATTGGAAATGATGAAACAAAGGTTTTTAGATTAAAGAAGGATCTTTTTGCTCTAAAGTAGGCACCACAAGCATGATATTCTCAACTGGATGCTTATCTGAAGAAGATGCAATTTAAAAGAGGATTTCTTGACCATAATATCTATCTGAATATTATTAGGGAGATAAATTTATGGTGCTTGTGTATGTGGATTATATTATATTTGGTGTAAGAATGCATGGATCAGTGGAATAATTTTTTAATCACATGAAATCAGAATTTCAAATGTCCATGATTAGTGAAATCACTTACTTTTTGGGGATTTAGGTGATTCAAAAGAAGGAATAAACCTTCATTTCTTAGGAAAATTATGTAAGAGATATTCTGAATAAATTCAACATGTTATAACCAAGTTAAGTTTTGGTTTTACTTATTATCAATAGATGACATATGTTTGAAATTGAGAAAAGGTGAAGTTTTTGTTTATGGACACACCCCATCAGACTAACCATTAAGATGCATCATACATAGTTAATCAGATGCAACACAAAAAAAACATGTAACTTTAGACCCATGCCATTGGTATGAGGAATCAGAATCATCCCATCGGCATGAGTCAACAGAACCAGACCGTTGGAATGAGGCTTGGTTGGAAAGACAAAAGGTGCTGGAAATATGGGAAGTCCTAGAACTTTACAATATAAATATGAAAATGATTTTATGATATTTGAGTTCTCATAAATCATAAAAAAGTCTCGCGATACTTTCTGGAGTTTATTTATGGTTTATTTTAGTGATTAATCAATCAGTGTGACATTGACACCAGTCCATCAGACCATCAGTGCCACCAATTCATCAGAGGTGGTGAGGATGAGAACACATGAATTGAATCATTAGATTAATTCAATATTATAAGGATATATATCTCTGAGAAAGTATAATGTTCAACAATATAGTCAAACATTTTTATAAAACAAAATAAATGTTATTTTTCTTCTATTAGGTCAAGATAAAAATAACTATGACATGTTTTCCATGTGGGTGAAGAGTCATCAGACCATACATGATATTGATTCATCAGAGTGAAGAAGACACCAATTTATCAAATAAATTATAACACTAATAAATCATCAGACATAGGATCATCAATATCAAGAATTTTTTATCAACTAAAGAAAATAAAATTTTCCTTGAAGCTTCCAAAGTATTAACAAAGGGGTTTTTTGAAGGCAACAAAAGGTGTAATGATGTTTATAGAAGAATTATTTCAAAGTTTTAGTCGGTGAATTTTATTTGGTATGAAGCTCTGGAATGAAATTCATTTATCTCTCAGTAAATACAAAGCATCAGAATGAGTATTTTTTTCAGCTAGTATGGCGCATCGTATATATTTTCATCATAATGAATATAGCATCGGAATGTCAAATGATAACAGATAGAATATTTTTTAGAAATTATTAAATTGGATGAAGTTTTAAGAAGATTATATAATTTTTTATAAGAATCAATAAGAGTTGATAAGTGCTAAATAATTTAAATATGTATTTGAAATAAAAGATAAATTTGAGTTTTAGGAAAATTGTTTAAATAGGAAAACGTTTCAGATTCCCACCCATACCATATTTTTTGTAAATATAAAAGGAGTGCACAATAAATTCATAAGTATAACTTTTCGTGTTTGGATAGCTGACACTATGAAATATGTGGGATAGGTATTGAAATACCAATTGAAGTTTTGTTTTAGGTTGAAGCAGAGGAAGTTCCATCGGAGCAAGTCCATCGGAGAGACATCCATCAAATTAAGGTCCATTGGATAGAGTTCCGTTAAATGGAGTTATATCAGATGGAGGAATAGTGAGTTTCTAATTGAGTTTCTACTCAATTAAATCAAGATGAGAATAAGAAAAATTATATGGAGGCCAATCGGATGGATACCATCAGACAGAGGTTACCAAAATGAGGTTGATCGGACTGACTTTTGCTGTGGAAGACTTTTGAACATAGATTCTATAATAAGTTTAAAGACTAACAAGTTATTTAGAGAATTGTTGAAGTTATTGAAGATTGTACACAATTAAAGTTTGATTTAGCTTACTTATATAGGAGGTGAAGAATATTTTGAAGTGGATCATAAAAGAATACAGAAAGTGAAGCTTGTAACTGAGGATACTTACCCATTGCTAAAAAGGCTTGTTTTTTGCTGGGATGTATAACCAGTTTTGGGGAAGTGGATACAAAAAGGATAGTTGGGGTGTATAACCAACTATAACAGGAAAGTTTTTACTGGTATTTTATATTTGTTCACTTCTTGTTCCTTTTTATTCTATAAAGAAGATAATGAAATAGTTCATGTTGGTGGGACTATCCAACATGGTAAGGAGCATGTCTTTTTACTAAACCTTGTAAATATCATGTGCCTACTTTTCTTTATATTTTTTTTATATGAAAGGTAAGGATGATAAGTTATACTTGATTGGATTGTAACTTTAAAATTTTTAAAAGGATAATAAATTTCACTAAAGAATTTAAGAAACTTTCTTATAAAAAGAAAAGGGAACCACTGATTCACCCCCTAGTGGTATTGATCCTATCATGGGAACAATAATTGGTATCATAGCCTTGGTTCCCTCTAAAATATCCATCTATGGTAAGGATAATTTCAATTCATTGAACAATAGGGGTGTTCCTATTTTTTGATGGAAAGAACTATCATAGTTGTAAGAATGGGATGTTACCATATCTTCTTTCTCTTGGCCTTGAAGTTAGAGATATATAAATAGTGGTATTTCCTACTATTAATAAAAATATTATGATAGCTTCCTATAAGAGGATTTTAAAATATGTTGGAAAAGATCAGAATTCTTTTTTGATGGCTATTACTGATAATATTTATACAAAGATTATGGGGTTTCCAATAGCGAACAAAATATGGCATAATTTGAGAAGTAGCTATGAAGGGAATGAGGAAGTTAAGGAAGCCAAGATACAAATCTGGAGAAGTGGATTTGAAGATATGAAAATTTATAATGATGAAAGTATTGATAGTTACTTTATAACAGTAAATGAGATTGTAAGTAACATTATAAGTTTTGGTGAGAATTTGGAAGATTTATAAATTTCAAGAAACTTATGAGAAACTTTTTAGATAGATTTGATGCCAAAGTTTCAACTTTATAAGATCATGAGGATTTAGATTTGGATGAACATCATAACAATATTATGGCATATGAAATGATAAAGTATAATATTTTAAATAAAAAGGATGAAAGGTAAATGGAATTCAAAGATTTTTTAAAATGAAAAAATAAAGATAAATAAGTTGAAGAAGAATCAAGTGATTCAGAGGCAGAGGAATAAACTAAATATTTCAATACAATTATTTCCCTCCTTTCTAAGAAATAAAATAAGGGGACATGGAAAAGTAAAACTCTAAAATGTTAGAATTTTAAATGTAATTGAAACTTTAAATAGAATTGTATTAGGAACAAAGCTAAAGAGTATGATTCTGAAGAATATGATGAGAAATATCATAACAAAAATGGAATAAACATAAGGAAATATTTCCTTATGATAATAAAAGGAAAAGTTATCTAAGAAGCATAAATAAGGATAATTCCTTATCTAATGAAGAATTTTATCATTAACTCAACTTTATTACTCAGTATAGAAATGTAAGTAATTCTTTATATAGTGATGATAATGGTGAATAGATTATAGAAATGGATTGGATTCTTAAAACAAATTTAGAAAAATCAATTGAGTAGAATAATCATCTCAATAATGAAAGAAGAAAGTTTCATAGAGATGTTAAATATATGTCTTTTTAGAATGATGATAGGATGAAGAAAGAGGATAAAAATTTCAATTTTATTATATCTTAGAATATGAAGATTAGTGAGCTTGAAAAAAACTGAAAAGTAATGAAGAAAGATCAGCTGGTAATGATAACCTCAACATGAAAGAATATACACTTATTGAAGGAAATAAACAAAACAAATTAAATATAATTTAATCCAAAAAGATAATATATTCTATGAAAGTTAGTCTAATTGATAAAGAATATGAGTTTTTAGAAACACAATCAATGCTTCTTATAACAAAAATTGAGATAGTAAATATAATAGAAAACTTCACCAAGGGATTTTATGTTAAAGGTGAAACTTCTAAAGAGGGTGGAAAGAAATGTTTAAAAAAGTATTTTTTTGAGAAAATATATTTCACCAAGAAAGAAAATAATACATTAGAAAATAATCTCCCTGAACAAAGTGGTCTATGATTTCTAAAGAAACAACAATAACAAAGTTCTAGACAATTTCACTATCAGTCCAGAAAATCAAGATTCATAGGTCACTATTGTTGTATAATTTTTAGACATAGAGATTATTAATGTTGGAAAAACATGTCCCTACCAAGAAATGGGTATGAATCTAGGGGGATCTATGGTGAGAAAATGAGACCAAATTTTTCTAAGAAATTGTTGGAACTGAAAAAGGAAACTCAGAAGGTGGAGAATGTTGAAGTCCCAACAAAGAAAAATGATAAGCTAAAGAAAGTTGAGGATGTTAAGAAATTTGATAAAATTAATAAGGATAAGAAAGAAAATAGATAATGCTTAGGTATCTAGCTATAACAAGTTTACATGGTTATAAAGTTAAAAGAAGCACAAAAATAAATTGAAGAAAAGGGGAAGAAAAAGGTTTCTACGAATGTGAGAAAAGTTGATAAAAATATATCAATAGACAGTGGTTTGAAAATTCATAAAAGATGAGATGTGAGAAATAAGGGAATGTTACTAAAAAATTTTTGACTATCCTTCCAAAAAAAGAGGAGGGTATGAAAGAGTTTTTACAAACTCACTGTAACAAAAATTTTATTAAAGGTGAAAATAATTTGATATCCTTATTATAATATTATACAAAAATAAATAAACTTGTTACAAAATCTAAGAAGGATGAACAAAAGGAATAAAATATATCCATTGAAAAATCTAAGAATAAGAAGAAAAAATAAAGACTGGGAGAGGACTCTCATTCCAAAAGATGCTTCTAAGAAACTACTAAGGTTCTTCCTTATTCCCAAAATAATTTTATTTGTACTAACTTGTAGGGAATTGAAGGAGTTGAAATAAGAAAGTTGATAAGTGAGTCTCTTACTATTATTGCAAAAGAAAGTAATGAGGTTAAAAAAAATGAGTTTTTGGAAATTTTTGTTTATAAACCTGAAATTTATGATATGTTTGTTGATATGGGTGTAAGTTACTTTTAATTTTAAACAAATACTCTCAAGAATTTCCCCAGAAATGAGAATGTTGAAAGAATCATGTTAAGGTATTACATGAAAGTTGTGTTATGTAAAACATTGGTAACATTGATTATAAACTCTTCTTTTCTACATTGGGTTCGCCCATATATACATAGAGTTATTTATTTAAAGTATATTTATTAAGATACTCATGAAATACTTATGTTCTCCTAAAGGATAATTTCAAAATTTTGATATGAATATTTCCAACCTTTGGAAATGAAACATTTTGTGAATAAGGGGGGAAACATGTCATGATGGCCCCTTTGAATTTGATTTTCAATAAGGGAGAGAGATAAATAATAAGGGGAACAAGAAAATAATGGGGAGAATAGATGGTAGAGGAGTATGTGTTTAGGAAAAGAAAATATGGATAAGATATGGATAAGACATGTGGGGGGTAAGAGAAAGTGAGAAAATAAAACAACAAGTGGTATTTTTTTGAAATGGATATTGACAACAAACACAAAGGGGGGGGTTGTTAGGAACAAGTTATTTTTTATTGTATTTTTTTAATAGATTATATATGTTTGAAATTTAGAAAAGGTGTATTTTTGGTTTCTGGAAACACCCCATCAAACTGATCAGGAAGATGCATCAGACATAGTAAACCAGATGAAACACAAAAGGAAACACAGAACTTCGGACCCAGGCCATCATTATGAGGAATCAGATTCATTCCATCGACATGAGTCAACAGACCCAGGCCAGCAGAATGAGGCTTGGTTTGAAATACAGAAGGTTTTATAAGGATAGGAAGTCATAGAACTTTCTAATATAAATATTAAAATTATTTTCTAATCTTGGAGTTCTTATAAATCATGAAGAAGACTCATGATACTTACTGGAGTTTTTTTACAGTTCATTTCAGAGACCGATTAATCGGTGTGACATTGAAACCGGTCCATCAGACCATCAGTGCCACTGATTCATCTGAGGTAGTGAAAATGATAAAGGAGGTTGACCCCAATCAATCAAACGCACACATGCACCGAATCATCAGAGTCATTCTCTATTATAAAGATAGATATATTTGTGAAAGGAGAATGATCAAAAATGTAGTCAACATTTTCATAAAACAAAATAAATTTTGGTTGTCTTATATTAGGTCAAGAGAAAAATAACTCTGACATGTTTTCCAAGTGGGTTAAGATTCATCAGACTAGACATGATGATGATCCATTAGAGTGAAGAAGTTACTGATTCATTATACACAGTCTGACAATGATAAATCATCAGATGTAGGATCATCAGTCTAAATATTTTTTATTCAACTAAAGAAAATAAAACTTGTCTCAAAGGAACAAAAGTATTGAAAAATGGGTTTTTCAAAGGCAACATAAGTTTAAATGATATCTATAGAAGAATTTTTTCAAAGTTTTAGTTGATTAATTTTCATTAGTATGAAGCTTAGTAATAAAAATTCAATTATCTCTCAGTTAATATGGAGCATCTAAATGAGTAGTTTTTTTTAGATGGTATGGAACATTTTATATGTTTTCATCGTAATAAAGACAGAATTAGGATGTAAAATGATATCAGACTAAATATTTTTTAGAATTATTAAATTGGATGAAGTTTTGAGAAGATCCAAGAAGTTTTTGAGAATAATCGAGAAGAGTTGAGAAGTATTGAATAATTCAAAAATGTATTCGAAATAAAATCTAAATTTGAGTTTCAGTAAAATTGTTTAAGTGGGAAAATTTTCAGATTCCCGCTCATAAAACCTTCATCACAACTATAAAAGGAGTGTACAGTATATTCGTACATTCAACTAGTCATATATGGAGAGATTACATTCTGACATTCGTGGGATAGGTATTTATACCCCAACTAAAGTTTTGTTTCAGGTTGAATCTGGGAAAGTTCCATCGGAGTGACATCCATCAAAGTGAGGTCCATCAGATAGAGTTACATCAAATTTAGTTACATAAAATAGAGGAATAGTGAGTTTTTGATTGAGTTTCTACTCAATTAAAGTAGGAGGAATAGAAGAAAAATTTAATGGAGGCCAATCGAACAGACTGAGGCTAATCGGACTGACTTTTGCTGAGGAAGTTTTTCGGACATAGATTCTGGAAGAAGTTTCAAGACCAAAAAGTTCTATATAAAATTGTTGAAGTTATTTCAAGTAAATTTTGATTCATATTACTTGTGTATGAATTGAATAACTTTCTTAAGTGGATAAGAAAATAAAAAGGAAAGTGAAGCTTGTAATTGTGGATATATAATGGTTTCTAAAAAGGCGTGTTTGTTTGCTGGGGTGTATAACCAGCTATGGGGAAGTGGATACGAAAAGGATAGTTGGGGGTATAACCAACTATAGTAGGAAATTTTCTATCAGTATTTTATAATTGTTCACTTATTGTGCCTTTGTATTCCAGAAATAAGATAGTGAAATAATCCATATTGGTGGAACTATCCAACATGGTAAGGAGTAGGTATTTGTACCAAACTGTGTAAATATCGTGTACTGTGTTTTCTTTATATTTATTGCATATGAAAGGTAAGTTTGAGAAGTTATACTTTATTGGATCATTAATTTTACTTGTTTTATAGGTTAATAAAGTTTACTAAAGAAGTTAAGAAATATTCTTTTAAAAAGAAAAAGGAACCACTGATTCACCCCCCCCCCCTTGTGGTTTTGATCCTATCCTAGGAACAACACAACATACATGACTCCAAAACAATGTCAAATATTATTGTGGTTAGAAAAAAACATGGAAAACATGAGTGTGGAAAATATATGGATCCCACCTTGTATAGTAGGATCATTGGAATCTTATTATATCTAACTACAAGACGGCCAGATATTATATTTGAAACATGTTTAGTGGATCACTTCTAAAGTAATTTGAAGGAAGATCATTTTTTAGAAGTTAAAATAATCATGGGGTATGTTAAAGGTACTCTAAAATTTGGATTATACTTTGAAACAGGAAGGGATAATGAATTATTAGCATTTTTTTATGTTGACTAGGCTAGAAATGTGGTGGATCGAAATTCAACAAGTGTGTGTGCATTATTTATTGGCAATAAATGTGTAGGATGGTTGAGTAAGAAACAAGAAAGAACTTATCTTGGAACTACTGAAGCAGATTATATCTATGTGAAAAATTCATGCACTCATTTATTGTGAATGAAGAAACAACTTACTGATATTGTTGATGAGGTAAAATAGATGATGGGGATACTCTATGACAATAAAAGTACAATCGATCTTATGAAAAAATCCAGTTCAACACTCTCATACCAAACATATTGAGATTAAATGTCACTTCATCAAATAAAAAGGTGAATAAAGTGTGATTAAAATGGAGCATGTTGGAACTAATGATCAAGTGGTTGACATCCTGAATAAGCCTTTAGAAACACTAATATTTGAGAAACATCAGTTGAACCTTGGTGTTCAACCACCTCTCATTTCATGAGGAGGTTACGATTTACCCCTCTCCCCATTTGTGTTAACTATTTTAATATGTTTATGGGTGTGATGCAGGTCTATGGGGGAGATACAGTATAGGGGTGTGTTTTTTGAGAGTTAAGGTACAAGTTAGTCTTTGGGGGTCTATTACCCAAGGGGGAAAATGGGTGTGATTCAATGGATTGTAGGATTACAGGATAGGGTTACAAGACAGTTCATTGGTCTCTTAAGGCATGAAATTATCTCTTGAAACTCTTGTTTTCTACACCAATCTTTTCTCATGTAGACTTGCAATGATGGATGAGTTATTTAATGCCCATTAGGTTTTTGTTCAAGGTTGGTGATTTTTTGAATTTCTCTATAGATTGCCAAAAAACCCAAAGGGGGATATTGTTAGAACCCAAGTTTTTCAAAGTTGGAAACATATTTTATTTTTTGTTTGTTGTTAATCTACAATGGGATGATCAGGGAGTATTCAATTCAAGTGATATTACAGTGCAGGTGGCTTCAGTGTTGAAGGTGTCTTTGTTTCCTAGTATTTTCCAAATTTTTGGGGTCCAAAATTTGGAGGATGGAGAAATTTATTTCTTTAAAATGAAATATCATCATGTAAATAAAATAGTTTTATGAAAGGGTGAAGGAGTTTTCTATAGTTCCTCACAAATGATTTTTTGGGGCCTCCTCATCAAAATACAACTAAGGAAAGTTTTTTTCAAAAGTCTTGATGTTATGAAAAAATCAATATTGCACAAACCCACGAAATACAGATAGAGTTGTGTGCTAAAGGTAGAATCAAATCAATGAAGTTTAGTGAACCAAGAAATTTTCACACAAATGATTTTTCAAGTTCATCTTGTCAAAATACAGCTAAGGAAAGTGTTTTGAGAAAGTCTTGAAGTTGCATGAAAATAAATATTGCACAAACCCGTGAAATACACGTGGAGTTGTGTGATAAAGGAAATTTCAAATCATTAAAGTTAATCTCCTAACTAAATTTTCATATATAGTCGAAGTCGCATAGGGAAGTTGCATGAAGGGTCAGCTACATCTATAAATAGGCGACTACCTACTTCATTCGGGGTATCTCTCTCTCAAAGAATATCTGGAGCCTCTGCTTCGTAAAATAGTTTTGTGAAGTAGATTTTCTTAAATAATGTAACTTGTGTCTATAAAGAAAAAGTGAGATTCATGAAACATTCAATTTGCATTAAAGTTAAAGTTGTGCGAAAAAAATAAATTTTCACAAAAACTAAGGAGTTACATGAAAAGTAAGGTGTTTCATGAAAGTACAAAAGTTGTGTGAATTTTCAAGAGTTGTGTAAACAATTAGTTTTGAATATCTATTTTGATTGAATAGTGAATTCAAGAGAATCAATTCAGGACTATGGTGCAAGAAGATTTTGGTGCTAATCAGGGACAAAGATTTATGGTCCCGATCTATTGATGCGACCTTTAAATCAGTAAACTGAGAAAGTCTTCACCCAAAGCAGTGATCAAGGGGTATTCGATGGAAGTGATCTGAGGGAGGCAGTGTGTTATATCTAAAATTCATGTAAAGTTACTGTGTCTGGAATGGAGTGACCATGTCTAGAAACACTACTGGAAAACTGCCCTATACCCACGGTTCAAAACTGTGGGTATAGCCCCCAAAACCGTGAGTATAGGCTATACCCACGGTTTTGGGAACCATGGGCTGGAACGGCATCGGGATAGGGGGGTTGACCTATCCCCACGGTTTGAAGAAACCATGGGTATAATATTGCCACAACGTGGCAGCTGTGTGGACATGCTGGCACAATATTGACCCCACCGTTTGAGAACCGTGGGGATTTAATCTTCAAAAAATGCTGCTAGGGGGTTTCGAACCCAGGCCTTGCGCTACGCTGGCGGTCGTGCCCCAACCAACAGACCACCCGAGCTGCGATTTTAATCTGTCATATATACATATATCTTCCCATATATATTAATATGTGGTATTAAAATTCCAAAAAAAACATCCAGCATGTTTTGAACCCGTACCTCAAGTAAATTCTCGCGGCCGCACTCCACCAACCAACCAACCAAGCTGTGAATTATATTTTTTTTATACACATACATCTGCGTATATATATAAATATAATAGACATGGGTATTTAAATTCAAAAAACGTGGTGAGGGGGATTTGAACTGACAACCTACAGCAGACGCGAATAACATTTTACCAACCGATATACTGAACTTTTATAATTATATATTTATATTTATGTAAATATATTAATCTAAACCGTGAATATTTTCCTCCCCGCCAAATTTTTTCCATGTCCCGCCTAATTTTATTTCCCCACCATAACGCGGGAAGTCTATACCCACGGTTCTGGAGAACCGTGGGTATAGGTCTTCAAAAAAAAGGCCCAATACCCACGGTTTTGATGAACTATCGGTATAGGTCTTCGGAAAATACCCTATACCCACGGTTTGGCCAAACCGTGGGTATAGGGTTTGAAAAAAAACACATATACCCATGAATTTGAAAAACCGTGGGTATAGGTGTTCAAAATAAACCTATACCCACGGTTTCAAGCAAAACTGTGGGTATAGGTCCCCATATTAACCCTATACCCACGGTTTTGAAAAACCGTGGGTATATGGGTACTCTATACCCATGATTTTTTGTAAAACCATGGGTATAGACCCATTTTCCAGTAGTGAAAATTATAATCCACCATATCTAGTGAAGCTTAGTGGATCCTGGTATGACCGGAACATTATCGATGTATGATCCTTGGATTAGCTCTTAGTAGTGAACCAAGTAAAACTATTATGTTATGTTTATATTTCTACATATGGGGTGTATGATAATTGAACGATTCCATAAAATATGTTTAATAAGTTCCTACCAACATGGAGACTATATTTGTTTCATTCAAAGAAAAATTTGACACCCTAATTCACCTCTCCCCTCTCAGGGTGTTCTAGAGTATTACATATACTCAATGACCATATATCCAATGGATATATTTTCAATGGCCATATATCCAATGTGCATATTTCCAACAATTATATATATTATGGTTGAATTTTATTCCTAAATCAGTCTCACATAAATTACTAAAATCATTTATTCTATTTATTTACTTCTATCTCAACATGTCTATTATATTTCTAATTCTTTGCCTTATTTTCATAGTTACAATTAGAGTTATGATATTCATGGAAACCCATGTGGATAAATATTTTATGTTCATGGTATTTTTATTTACTTTTGATTTTATTATTCTTTAAATTTTATTAATGATGTTTCATGTTATATTCTCATAATGTGTTAATTTTTATCTCGCATTGTAATATTTTCTCTCAATAAAATGTATTGTGGTTCCTTTTAATTCAGTGTTGTATATGAAATAAGCTATCCAAAAAGTATTATTTAAATGAAAATACATAGTAAAATCATGGGGTGTTATGGAATTCATGTTCTTACCACTAGAAGTGACCAGATCAGTTGGAGTACTACTAAGAAGGGGGGATCAATGGTACTAGTTTTTACAAATTATTTTGAATAAAACCCATGTGACTAATTAAGGTCATGATAAAGTTTCAATAAATATCCCTCTATCCCTCTCTCTCTCTCTCTCTCTATCATATGCAACAATAATAAAGGATATATATAAGATCATGGGTTTTCCTATGAGGTATAGATCTTTTTATTTTCAGTTTAACTCCTTGGTTTTGACTAATGTGAGTGCCTTTTGAGATAACAGGAGTTTCAAGAGTGTCTAGGGATTTTTTGATCCCATAGGATTAGTTTTTAGATAAGGAACTTGGGTCACACGATTAGAATAAATCATGCAAACCAATCCATGCAGATTGATGAAATCATATGAGGTGGTATAGGCCTCTGTCAAGAGGTGCATGGTTTGAGGAAACCATTTATCATGCAGTGTATGTTCGTACAGAAGAGACTATAGTTTTTAGTAGAGGTTTTGGGAACAGTTTGGAAAAATGTGTTCATGAACCTTGTGAGGTGCCCCTTGATACAATTAAGGGCATACAGTTTATACAACCATGCATCCAATCCATGTGGCCCAGTTAAAATGTGAGGATTTACATTTTTTCCCATGTGGATTTATATTTTTGAAACCCCTCCTCTTATTTCCTCCAACAGATAGCCTTGGTGTGGGAGATCTTTTTGAATCTAATTCATAGGTTTTTCACTTGTTTCTTCATACAATGTCTGGTATGAGTACTATTTGTCTTGTTAGATCCACGTCGATGAGTTCTACATTCCTCTTGTGTCATTATTAATTTGACTTTGTATCGACTGTGTTATTTAGGTGAAAGCTAATATGCACTATTTTCAGGATTTTCATCCATTCATTGTTTTTCTTTTGATATAGACTAAATCAGATTTTGATACTATATGAGTTCTCTACTATAGACCTATGGTATGTGGTTTATAACTTTCCCTTGAGTTTTGGTGTTTTATATTATTAGTTGCAGTTGTGTCGCATTCTTTACTTTCTGATGGTGATCCTTTAATTAATTAAACGATTGAACCGAATGAATTGGAACCTATTAGGTTTCCCTTTGAGTACCTTTGTGATCATTGGTGTTTTTGATCCAGCCTAGTCCACCCATGGGTATTCCCTTGTATCTTCCTTATTTTATACCATCCTATTGGGCATGTGTGAGTTCACCTTGCTAGACGAAGCCTTTATAAATTAATGAGAATTAAATTGAGATGTTAGGAGAAGGTTATGCCTCCTTTACATGTAATTACATTATGTGAATTGATTTAATTGTTTAAATGGAAGTATTTATATGAGTTGGATGAACTCATGTAATTTGAATGGCTATGAAATGATGAATGTATTAATGAATTGAAATGGTAGTGGATTCCTTGGATGAGCTCCTTAGATCCTGATTCCATTAGATTCCATGGAAGTTTCCACCATGGATCTTGTTTATGTTAGTGGATGTCTTGGACTTGTTTTCTCCTTGGATCCTAATTTCATAATATGCCTTAGACATTTCTACACCTTGGATCTAACTTTCTTGGACTCGCATTGGACATGTTCTATTGACATGCTCCAAGGAATCCACTCAATTATTTTCCAAGTTTCCATCGAGATTCTCTTGGGATGTGATGTGGATGTCTTGGTCTTCTATACCTTGGATTTGGTCCTTCATGGTCTGAACATTCTGATTACACGGTAAGGCTATTGTGGATGAAACTTGGTTATATGGCATGGTTGTGATGGGTTTTATATACTTGATTATACGACATGGTTATGGTGGGTATTTTTCTATTTTTTAGATAGCCCTGATATGGTTATTTGACTTCAATGGGTAAACTGGATAATATCACTTATTTATTCATGTTTTTCAGTATCCCTTATATATAGTTTCTTGCTATTGTTTATGGGGATACTTGTTTGGATGGATAGGATCACACTTTACTTTCATTACCATTATACCATTTGTATATATTTCACACTTCTTAGCTTGTTATACACAGAATAGATTTGTTATAAACACAATTTTTGGTGGCCTAATGGATGTTATCTCACACCCTATTTAGGACACTGTTGGGTACCCAGAAAGACTATATGGATGCAGGTAGGGACTAGGGAAATTTCCCACTATATGATGCTTGATTTGACTACTGCTTGGGAGTAGGGGAGCACAGGACCAAGCTAGGATCGTGATTCTATCTGGAGATAGTTATCTTTGGTATTTTTATAATTTTTATTCATGTATTGTACTAGATTATTATATACCTATTTTACATATTTATAGATACATGACATGATACATCATTTTGTATATGAAATTACTTTTGGAATTGTTTATACCTTCTTATCTTGGATACTTATCTTATGTCTGGTTGATTTAACTCTTCCACTATTGACTGGTATGTTTACTACCATTGTGATACACTCTTACATGAGGGAATAGTATCCCCATAGACACACCCTAGGCCCTCACTACTATTCGGAAGCCTCTAGCATATGGGGAGGCATGATTGAGGTCATGCGATACACCAGCTTGGGGCACTGTTCTGTGGAATCTGAGTTAGGATGTTACAAAGTGGTATCAGAGTATTTTCTTTTCTGGATTTATTGTTTTGAGAAAATAGATAGAAAATTAGGAGGTATTATAATTTTTTAATGAGTTATTCTTGGGAGTAGCTAACCCACATATAGGAAAAATTCAAATTACCTAGAATAAAACATGTTTTTCTGGATTTTGGTTATTACAGTTGATTTGATTTCACCATTGGGTGATGCACTTGAATCGTGATGTTATTATTAACATGATTAAGGATATATTTTACCATTGTCTGATGAGATGAGGGTATTCATCTCATTAATCATTTTAGAAACCTATTAGAATTCACATGCCATGCATTATGTCATGACATATAGGGTGCATTACTTGACTGCATGACTTGATTATGTTCTCCTTTCATTATATATTTCTGATTTGATTAATGATTTGTGTAGGTTATTGAGAAACATGGTTGGTACTTAGAGTTCCTACCATGAAATAAATAGTGTTTTCCTGCTTAAGTTGCAGCAGACACCCTAAGCAGTCAACTATGGAACGTTGATTCATGGACCATTGGTTGCATGGAATGGAACATGTTATGGATTGGATTAAGTAAACGCCCTATTTTGGTTTATAAGGTGTATGGACCCTTATAGATTGCAAGTGGTGAACCATTTGGTTTAACCATTTAAAGTGAATGCTAAATTAAAATGAATTTAAAGGAATGAAATTAAATTGTGGAAACATAAAACTTGACCTAGACCCGGATTTTGAGTGTCCAGTAGGCAGTGTCTCTAGTGATGTTTACGACTGTTTATTTTTACCTAGTCTGGGATTTAGGAGTAGGAAAATGGGTGTGATATATTTATAGTAAGTATTCAACCTATAATATGATTTTAAATTTTGACCTTGATGTTATCAATTTTTCTGAGGTGTGTGTTTGGCATTGTAGAGATATGCCACCATAATGACCTCCAGTCGTACACTGGGAGGGTGGTGGTGACCATGCTCTAGAGGTGGTGGGACATGGGATACAAGCAGATCCTCCTATAGTGAAAACTGAGGTACCAATAGTTGTACTAGATATGGGTGTTGGTGCATAGTTATGAGAGAGTTTTATACGCTTTATACAGACTGTTCAGGGAGCATTGTATCCTGCCTCATCTATGGCTAAACTGATGTGTGTGTTCCAATAGTAGAATCTACCCATGTTTTTAGGGTATGGCAGTCCACAGACTGTTAAGATGAGGCTTGAGACTGCTTTTTCAATCTTCAAGCATCTGGAGACACCTCCTGAGAGGATATTGAAGCTCGCGACATATATGTTTCAAGGAGCAGCAAAGAGCTAATGGGATGTTTTGAACCGTGATAATAGGCTACGAGATATGGTTTAGAGAAATTTCCAATCATGGTTTTATGACTAATTGTTTCCTAAGACTCTGATATCATAGTGGGCTAGTGATTTTATGTGTCTAGATAAATATGTGATGAAATTTATGGAATATTCATCATGATTTATAGAGCTTCATCATTTTGTGATGATATATGTTTCTGGTGAGAAATTGAGGGTAAGACGCTTCAAGGAAGGTCTTAGGAATGTTGTTCGATCACAATTCAATGTGTACGTGTTGAAGACTATTACTGACATAGTGAATTGGGAACTGATTATAAATTGGAACTTGAGGGAATCTTGGGGTATAGAGTAGGGAAGTTAAGTCTCTCAACCCAATACTTTAGCTTCTAGTGGAAGGAAGCATCATTTTGAGGCTTCGCACAAGGGGAGTACCAGCTAGGCTGTTAGTGCTGGTAACTCTATTTTCGATCATCAGTGTAGAAGATAGGGGTATATGAGGAATCGGTGTGATCGATACCTAGTCTAGTGTCAAGATTACCATAGTATGGGTCACATACAATTTTTTTACAGGTCATTCCCTCCAGTAGTTAGTGTAAGGGTATCAACTCTGAATCTAGGTTCAAGAGAAGGTTTCACATCTTCATGTCAGGGTAGGAGCTGGTGTAATACTGATCATTCAGGCCAAGGTGGTGGTCGTGTTTAAGGTAGTCAGGCACCAGTTGTACCTATACAGTAGAGTGGGCCCACTACGAGTAGTGAGGTTGTTTCACATGGACATAGTTCTGGGAAGATAAATTCTATACATCCTAACCCTGAGGAGAAAATCATTGGGTATTCTATGGTGAAAGGTATGATTTTATTAACCTCTATGGTAGTATATGCTCTTTTTGATATAGGTGCATATCATAGTTTCATGTATGTACCAATTGTGGGGAACTATAGGCTCATTGTTCAGTTTTCTAATGGTGTTATGACCTTAGGTACTTCATTGGGGATCAGAACAGAGGGTGTATGCCAGTGCATGGAATTCTCCCTTAAGGTTGGTGGGTGTCAATTCGTATGGGATCTTTTTTCCCTTGAGATGACTGGGTTTGACGTCATACTCAGGATGGAATTTCTAGTTTCTTATTAAGCCCATGTTGATTTCTATCACCATAGGGTGACTTTCACATCACCATAGGGTGGATTTTTCATTCACAAGGGTGAATGGGATGTCCAGGAAAGATCACTATAGGAAAAAATGCTTATTGCGACGGGGTATTTGCGACGGGTTTTATTCCCATCGCAAAAACTCTGATGAAAAGCGTATTTGCGACGGGAATATATACCCGTCGCAAATGGTCAGTTATTTTCAAAGGAAATACAGGACCCGTCACAATTGCAATGGCGCGGTTTGCGCGCCAAAATGCGGGAAGCCTATTTGCAACGGGCAGCCTTCTACCTGTCGCAAGTACCCGGCGGTGGTAAATAGTATTTGCGACAGGAAAATTGTCACGTCGCAAACAATTATTCACCAGGTGTTATTTGCGACGGGTCCCGTCGCCAATACCAGCCGCGGTAAAGCCTATTTTCAAAGGTCATCTTCGACCCATCGCAACCACCCGGTGGCGGTATATAGGAATTTGCGATGGTTAAATAGTCTCATTGCAAAAATTATTCACTGGGGTGGTATTGGCGAAGGGTCCCGTCGCCAATACCAGCGGCGGTAAATAGGAATTTGTGACGGGTAAATAGTCCCGTTGCAAAAATTATTCACCGGGGTGGTATTGGCGACGGGTCCCGTCGCCAATACCAGCGGTGGTAAATATGAATTTGTGACGGGTATATCCGCCCGTCACTAATGGTGTGTCGGTAGGCTGATATTTGCGACGGGCCCGTCGCAAAAAACCTTTTAACCGTCGCCTGTGATTAATGCGGGCGAAGGTATTTGCGACGGTATCCTATCGCAATACCTAGTATTTGCGACGGGATACTGTCGCAAATACGACCGTCGCAACTAATCTAACCTATATATACCCCCCACCTGTTTTTTTTCATAACATTCAAATCTCTCTTCTCCTCTCTCTCTAACTTTCGGTTCTGTGTAGAAAATATTTTTTCTTTTAATTTTTTCTTTTTTGAAGCAGAGAGAAGGAGTTAGAAGACGCAGATTACTTCAAAATATTGAAGGTATTTATATTTTTTTTATTTTTTTTATTATTTTTAATTGTTAAATTATTATTAATTGTTATTTTTAATTTTTAATTTTTAATTTTAATATTTTTAATAGAATGTTTAGTAGTTATATAGTATAATTAGATTAAGTGGTTGTACCAAATAATCCTTGTTTGGATACGAACAAGTAGAGGCGGCTCTGGCACAGATGTACCTAGGAGTGAAAACTATGAAAAGGTGTTTCGAGCTTGACTCGGGGTAACCTGGTACAAGACAACAGGTCTTGCTGCACTCTTGGTTCGACACTCCTGGAGGATGTTTTGGTAATAATTAGAAATAAATATATAATTATCATATAATTAGGAAATAATTAGATTTAATTAGATTTAATTAAAATAATTATCATATAATTAAGAAAGAATTAGATTTAATTGATTAGAAATAATTAGGAAATAATTAAAATAATTAGAAAACAATTAGATTTAATTAGGAAAGAATTATATTTAATTAAGAAACAATTATATTTAATTAGGAAATAATTAGATTTAATTAGGAAACAATTAGATTTAATTAGGAAACAATTAGAGTGAATTAGGAAACAATTAGAGTGAATTAGGACACAATTAGAGTGAATTAGGAGACAATTAGAGTGAATTAGTAAATAATTAGTGTGAATTAGGAAACAATTAGAGTGAATTAGGAAACAATTAGAGTGAATTAAGAAACAATTAGAGTGAATTAGGAAACAATTAAAGTGAATTAGGAAACAATTAGAGTGAATTAGGAAACAATTCGAGTGAATTATGAAACAATTAGAGTGAATTAGGAAACAATTAGAGTGAATTAGGAAACAATTAGAGTGAATTAGGAAACAATTAGAGTGAATTAGGAAATAATTAGAGTGAATTAGGAAACAATTAAACAATTAGGAAACAATTAAACAATTAGGAAACAGTTAAACAATTAGTAAAATTAAACAATTAGGAAAATTAAACAATTAGGAAAATTAAACAATTAGGAAAATTAAACAATTAGGAAAATTAGCAAGTGTGATTGACCGCTTATCTACCTCAATTTTCTTTTCATTTGTGTGTTGAGGCTTGACAGAAAACTTCTGCCTCCACATGTCATATCTGCTTTTACTGTCAAAATTATCAACCACCTCGCCAACATAGAGGTGAGGAGGTTTATAATTTTGACAGTAAAAGCAGATATTACATGTGGAGGGAGAAGTTTCCTGTCAAGCCTCATCACATAAATGAAAAGAAAATTGATGTAGATGAGAGGTCAATTACGTTTTTTTTCTATTCAATGATTGATTAACCACCCAACCTATATGCATATCTTCGCATTTCTAATTAGTAATATAATTAGTAACATAATTAGTAACATAAATAGTAACATAAATAGTAACATAATATAAAATATTATATTACTCTAATATTAATAATTAAATAATACTAATAATTTAATTATTTTATTATTATATGTTTAATATTTATAAAAAAAATATTAATATTATTAAAATTATAAAAAATTTATAAAATTTTACAATTATCAATATTTTCAAAAAGTTTTGCTTTATTCTTAACATGTTAAAATCTTAAAGGGTCACCAATTTTCAGGTCATGCCCAATAAAAAGTTTGTGTCAATCGTGTCCAATGTTAACTCTATAATTGTTCTTGCTTGGTTGATCACCTCGCAAGTAGCATTGCAATAGGACAACCCAAGTCATGTATTTCTCATTACTTGTGTCATCCTATTGCAACACTACTTGTGAGGTGATTAACCATGTAAGGAAAATTATAGAGTTTAAATTGGACATGTTTGACGCAAATTTTTTATTGGGCATGACCTGAAAATTGACGACTCTTTAAGATTTGAACATGTTAAGAATTGAGCAAAATCTGTTGGAAATATTGAGCTTTGTAATAATTAGTAATAATTAATAATAATTAATCAAAAATCAAATAAATCCAAGTACATGATTATAAATTGACACAATTTCCAGCGAATTGGCGGCTATGTTTTGTTCAACATCTCATATATTTGCTATTTTCTCCTACTAAAATCATTATGAAAAATATGCTTTAACGTATGTCAGAGCAATTTTTTCATACTGATTTCAATCGGGAGAAAGTTAAAAAGAGATGAGTCATCGGACAAATCTGAATAATTAGTAATATAATCTTCACAACGATGATTACAAAATTTTATTTCATTATTCAAGCATATTTCATTTTGCCAAGTATTGCTAAGTATTGCTAAATTAATAATAATTAGTGGGGATGATTAAAAACTAACTGTGTCACCTATAATTATTTGTAATTACTAAGAAATAACTGTAATTATGTATCTTCTATTTTTAAGATATTGTTTTTCTTATATCAAATTATTTAACAACAGTAATGGTTTTAAATTTTGTAGAAACATATATATGAATATAGAATAAGGAAATCGACATCAATCATTATTAGATGATCGTGATTGGATAAATCAGTGCAGAAATACAAACGGTTCTAGTTTAAATCCTGTATATGTTGATAGTGTTAAATCTTTGTTATCATTTGCATCATCAAACCCAGAATTTTTTTCAGAAGGGACAATTAAGTGTCCTTGTAAAAAATGTTCTCTGAGAACGTTTGAGACATTTGACACCGTTGGGAAACATCTCTTGCGTTATGGTTTTCAATCAGATTATATTTTTTGGTATCAACACGGTGAACACAGTTCTAGAGAAGATACTAATAATTTGATTCCGGATCCATCCCGGTTTCAGAATTTAGTAAATGATGTTGCAGGGTCATCAGTTCAACAAACAGAAATCGAGGATGATGTTGATTTACCTACCGAGTTGGAACCATCTGAATTTGCTGAGTTGTTCAGGTTTGCTGAAGATGCATTATATCCTGGTTGCAAGATAAGAAAATTAGAAGCAGTTGTAAAATTTATGGCTATTAAATCAAATAATGGAATGTCAAATAACTGTTTTGATCAGATATTTTCTTTGGTTAAAGCACTGTTACCTAAAGGAAATGTGCTGCCTGCTAATTATTATGAGATCAAGAGACTAGTTCGTAATCTGGGCCTTAGTTATCAGAAGATCCATACATGTTCAAATGATTGCATCTTATATTCTGGTGAAAATGAGTCATTGAATAGTTGTTACACATGTGGACAATCAAGATATAAATAAGCTCAATCAAGGAAGTCTGGATTGATTCCTGTAAAACAGTTGAGATATTTCCCGCTTACACCCAGGTTGCAGCATTTATTTATGTCTCAGAACACAGCGACAATGATGTCATGGCACAAAACCAATATTTCAAATGGTAAAAACTTGATTCATCTATCTGATGGTGATTTGTGGAAACATTTTGATCAAGTTCATTCGTCTTTTGCTTTAGAATCCTGGAACATGCGATTGGGTCTTTCTACTGACGGTTTTTGTCCATTTGGATCTTTTGGTAGTCAGTATTCCTGTTGGTCTGTCTTTATAACTCCGTACAATTTGCCTCCATGGATGTTGATGAAAGATCCTTATATCTTTTTGACATTATTAATCCCAGGACACCCGAAAAAGAATATTGATATTTATTTGAAACCATTGATTGATGAGTTAAATTTATTGTGGAGTCATGGTGTTGGTACATATGATGCTGCTGTGAAACAGAATTTTGTAATGAAAGCTGCTTTGATATGGACAATTAGTGACTTCCTAGAATATGGAATGTTATCTGGCTGGAGTACACATGGTCCAAAATCATGTCCTTGCTGTATGGGAGACAACAAATCATTTATGCTCGTGAATGGAAAAAAACCTTTCTATTTTGATTGTCATCGCAGATTTCTTCCAATCGATCATCCTTTTCGGAGGAATAAATCTCATTTCAGAAAAGGAAGAATTGAAAGAGATAAACCTCCAAAAATGATCTCAGGTACAGAGTTACAATCAGTTGTATTTTCATTACCTTCCATCACTTTTGGACCGACAATAAACCAATAGAAAATTCATGGCTTTGGGAGAGAACACAATTGGACAAAACGGAGCATTTTTTGGAATCTTTCATATTGGTCTGATTTTTTGGTCCGACACATGTTGGATGTCATGCATATTGAGAAGAATTGTTTTGATAATTTATTTCATACAATTTTGGATACACCGGGTAAAACCAAAGATAATGTAAAGGCACGATTAGATCTTTCCCAAATTTGCAGGCGACCAGAACTTGAATTATTTGAAAATGTCAGATCACATAGATTAATGATGCCAAAAGCAGCTTATACACTGAACAAAGAGAGTCACTTATTATTTTGTCAGTGGATTGCTGATTTGAGACTTCCAGATGGATATGCTTCCAACTTGGGCAGATGTGTTAAAAATGGTCATATTACTGGATTAAAAAGTTATGACTATCATGTTATAATGGAAAGACTTATGCCTATTGGATTAAGAGGTTTGTTGAATTCTAAGATTTGGGATTCGATAACAGATATATCATATTTTTTCTGAGACATGTGTGCGGCGACAACAGACTACGATACACTAAGAAAACTGGAAGAAGCTATTGTTGTAATTATATAAAAACTGGAAAAAATCTTTCTGCCGGATTTATTTGACTCAATGGAACATTTGATATTATATTTTCCACATGAAGCAAAATGTGGAGGTCCGGTTCAGTTTCGATGGATGTACCCATTTGAGAGATGCATGCAGAAATTGAAGAAAAAAGTCTGTAACAAAGCATCAGTTGAAGGCTCAATTGTTGAAGCTTGTTTCCAAGAGGAAATTGCTTTATTCTGCTCTCATTATTTTGAATCTGAATATCCCTCAAAATTTAACCACATGGGCCGAAACGAGGGGAATGTTGATGATGATATGAACAATCAATTATCAGTTGTCAATCAGCCTGAACTTGGCTTTGGTGGAGTTCATGATAGATGCCTTTCAAATGATGAACATCATAGAGCTCATAAATATGTTCTACTCAACTGTGAAGAAATGTCACCAATTGTACAGTGAGTGATCATATCCCTTATTCTATAGATTCAGTCACAGTAAATTAATCATATTGTATTTGTAGGTTATATGATGATCATATCAAGAAACAATTTCCTCAAATTACAGCAGCTGGTTTAGAAGAACGTCAGAAAAAAAAATTTGCCTACTGGTTTCAAAAACTGGTAACATACATTCTTTTTTGGTTTTACATATAAAATCAATTTATTACTTGTAATAGTGATAACTGTTTTACAAATTTTCAGGTATCTGTACATGATGATAAGATTGATAGTCGATTGCGTATATTGAGTAGCTCACCATCCAAAATGGTTAAATCTTCTAATGCATATGTGTTGAATGGTTATCGCTTTCATACACGTGCATATGGGGAATCAAAGAAAACAATGAATAGTGGTGTTTGTTTGAAGGGATCACATAATAGATATATTGAAGTTTACTTTTACGGCATGCTTGAAGAAATTATTGAACTGTGTTATTTGGGACAGAATTATGTAACAATGTTTAAATGTCGATGGCTGGATACTGAGAGAGGCTTGCGTATTCATTCGACTCATGGAATTGTTGATATTAAACATAAAAGTCTTCTTGCAGTAAATGAACCATTTTTATTGGCTCATCAGGCACATCAAATTTATTATGCAAAATACTGTGCTACTGCAAAAGAGTTGGATGATTGGTGTAGTATAATAAAAGTTAAATCTTGAGAAAATCAGTTTACTCAAACTGAATGTGGTTCCACTGAAGTGCAAGGAAGTGAAATTTTTCAAGACACTCCTCAAAACACATCTTTTTCGCAAAGAGACATGAATGTCGAGGATGAAACCCCACAATCAAGGGTCTATGGTGACGATGTTGTCAATAATGTTACAACTGAATTTGAAATGACAAGAGTTGATGAAAGTGAAACTAATATGGAAATTGATGATGTTGATGAGGAAGATGAAGACATTGACATTGACAACTATGAAGATGATGATGAAGATGAGCATTGACACAGTAAAATACTGGTTGAAATCATAACAAATATATATCTATACATAATAGTTATTTTCAATTGTTTGCTAATAACAATCATTTCAAGTTTCAGATGGACTCAAAAACGTTTCGTCAGTTGCTGGAGGCTGATCTACCTTTGGATGATGAGGTTCTTGAGTCATCTGACCCTCATGCTGTTGGCACTACAGGGAGCACTCGGAGGGGGCGTGGTCTTGCCAGACTGATGATTCCAGATCCTATCCCGGAGCGATGTCCACCTCTTGGATTCGATGTGCACACGCGGTGGTATGGTAACCTGTGTATTTTAGTTATCTTTCATTATAATTTATTAATATTCTAATTGTTTGATTATTTGTTCTTTTTCTATAGTTTTACGCATATAGCTATTGGACAGGGGAGCGCTATCTTGCGCAATTATTTTTCTCAGCCCTGGCTCACATGGAATCAGATTTCCGCTGATGTGTAGGCCACCATGTTCGATCATTGGCTGGTACGTAATTAAATATTATTTATTTTGAAATTTAATTCATTAATAACTTTATATCAAGGTTTATGGTATCCCATCGACGAGATCATGCGTGCCACTATCCACGCGACATGGGTGGTGTCTATGCGTGACCGTTTCCGTCAGTTTTTGCATAATTTGAGAAAGACGGCTGTGAAGAAAGCCGAAGTGACAGAATTTGATGAGTCCTGTAGATCCCACCGACCAGAGTACATTTCATCTCACGTTTGGGATGGATTATGTAAACACTGGTTGGGTGGTGGGTTTTAGAGGAGATCTGCATTGGGTCGACAGAATCGGGGGAGACAAGAGGTGACGCATCGAGCCGGTAGTCGTACATTCAGTGCGCATAGAGAGCATTTGGTAAGTAATTTTTTTTAATATTTTATACAACTTTAAATATAAACACTTTATTTTATATTCATATAGGAAGCCGAGCATCCCAGTATTACAACGTACGGCATTTATCGGAGGATGTACACTGACCCGGCTACTGGAGAGATTAGAGGTGACCGCCAGCGTCAGATTGTGGTTAGTATTATTTTCTTTTTAGTTTTCAAATTAAATACATATAATCTTTTCATTATTTTAATTTCTAATTGAAACTTAAGGAGTCATATGAGGCTGAGTCCTCTCAGACACAGGCTGAGATTCAAGATGAGACGGGTGATCAGACTAGTGCCCACCATTTTGATGAGACGGCATGGATGCAGGTGACCCAGTATGGCTTCGAAAAGGGCCGAGTAGTTGGTATCGGCTCTCATTTGACTCCTGCATCTTATTATGGTACTATTGCGATGTCAGCGTCTAGCTCGAGAGGAGCTCGTGGAGAGACATCATCTTCTGCCTCATAGTATCAGGAGCAGCTGCGTGCTCAGAGTCAGCTTATAGAGGATTTGCGTCAGGGGAAGGAGCAGATGCGTCAGCAGCACGATGAGGAGATGCGTCGATGGTAGGAGCAGATGCGTTAGCAGAAGGATGAGGAGAGACGTCGATATGAGGAGCAACATCAGGAGTATATGGAGTATATGCGTCGTTTGACTCATAGTTTAGGGATGGAGTTTCCTCCACCACCTCCTCCAGGTCCTCCAGATTATCCACCCCCCCCCAGTGATTTTTTTAGATGTAATAAACATTTGAGTTCGATGTTTATTGTCATATTAACTATTTACAATTCCTCTTTCATATTGGTACGAATATTGCATGATTTAATTTGTTTTTATTTTTTAATATTTTATTAGTTATTAGTATTATTATTAATGTCTGCTTATTTTAGTAATATTACTTTTAATATTTTATATTTATTGTTAATATTGAGAAGTTTATAATTTTATAATTTTATTAATATTAATAATATTAATATTATTTTTTCATAAATATGTATGTTTATTTTAATAATAATATTATTATATTAATTTTTTATATTATTAATATTAGTATTTTTATTATTATTATTTGATATTAATATTTCATAATATATTATATTATATTATTTATATTCATATTATTATTATTTTTTGATATTAATATTTCATAATTATATTATATATATTTTTTATTATTAATATTATAATAATATGATTTATTTTTATTATTATTATTATTATTATTATTATTATTATTATTATTATATACATAATTTAATAATAATAATATTATATTAATTTTTTATATTATTAATATTAGTATTATTATATTATATTATATTATTTATATTCATATTATTATTATTTTATATTAATATTTCATAATTATATTTTATATATTATTTTATTTATAATATAATTTTTTAATATTATTAATATTATTATTATTTTTATATAATATTATACGATTTGTATTAATTATTTTTTATTTTTTATTTTTATTTTTAGTATTTGCGACGGGAATATTTACGACGGGATTTCCCATCGTAAATATTTTTTTACTGTAACATTTGCGACGGAAAGAATACTCATCGTAAAAATATTTCTGCGATGGTCCGTCGCAAATCCCTTTTTTAAATTTCGCATTTGTGATGGGTTTATGACCCGTCGCAACTAATATATCTGCGACGGCCCGTCGCAAATACCTTTTTTATATATAAACGAAAAAACATTTGCGATGGGGGCAAAATACCGTCACAAAAACTATTTTTGCGACGGGACCACCGCAAAAACACCTATTTGCGATGCTGTTTTCGGCAACGGGCGATTTGCGACGGAGCCCTGTCGCAAAAGACCTTTTGCGACGAGATCCCATCGCAAATCGACCGTCGCAAATATTAAGTTTTCCTATAGTGTATGAGATGGACCAGAGCATCATGGGTTGGGTGAGATGATTGCCCAGATTTCTAGTTTGTATCTGGATGATCTGGGAATGTGTCAGGAATATTTCCCCCCAGTGGTTGATCATTTTAGCTACGTTTTCCTAGATTACTTTTATGGATTACCACCTAAGAGAGAGGTGGAGTTCCCTATCGAGCTAGTACCAGAAGCTACACTGGTATTCATTCCTCCTTATATGATAGCTACTATAAAGTTACAGGAGCTCAAGTGGTAGTTATAGGACTTAGAGGCAAAGGGGTTTATATGAACCAGTACTTCTCCATGGGATTCGTTGGTCCTTTTGTGAAAAAGGAATATGGTACCCTTAGTCTATGTGTGGATTATTAAAAATTAAACCAGTTTGCGATTAAGAATCGGTATCCCTTGTCGTGGATAGATGACCTTCTTTATCAGCTCTGAGGAGCTCGGGTTTTCTAAAAATTGATTTGAGGTCAGGTAATCATCAGGTGTGTGTTTGACCTACATACATTCCTCATATAGTTTTTCATAGAAGTTATGGTCTATATGAGTATTTGGTTATGTCTTTTGGTCTCACGAATGCACCAGCAGTTTTTATGGCACTAATGAATTGATTTTTCCATCCTTATCTAGATTCATTTGTGGTGGTATTCATGGATCATATCTTTTTCATAATCGACATGACCATGTCAAATATCTTGATTTCATTTTGGATATACTAAGAGAGCATCAGTTATATGATAATCTCACAAAGTTCCACTTCTGGATGGATAAGATTCGCTATTTGGGTTATATTATATTAGATACAGGATATTAGTTGACCCAAATAAGTTTAGAGTTGTAGTTTTCTAGAAGCAACCTAAGAACATATTTGATATATGGATTTTCTTGGGAATAGCTAGATATTACAGGCATTTCATATAGGATTTATCATGATTGTAAGCACATCTGATGGGTTTGACTAAGAAGGGTGTGGAGTTTGTATGGACAGATATCTATGAGACAACCTTTTTGGAGCTAAAAGGGAGACTGACTTTAGTGTCGATCATGATTCTTCTAGAGTCAGGAAAGAGCTACACTATGTATTGTGATGCATCAGGTGTTTTTCTAGGAGTAGTTATGATGCATGGGGATAGATTCATGGAATATGGGTCTCATCAATTGAGGCCACACGAGAGGAATTACCCTACACATGATCTCTAGTTATCCATTGTTGTACATTCTTTACGCTATTGGATACATTATTTAATAGGAGAGTGTTTTGTGGTGTACATGGTCCATAAAATACTCAAGTATATATTTACATAGCATGATATGAATTTGAGTCAATGAATGTGGGTTGAGTACCTACAATATTTTGACTTCGGCTTTCCTATACACCTGGAAAGGGAAATGAAGTGGACAATGCACTGAGTAAGAGGACTCAAATATAGGCAGTTCAGGAGGCCAGTAGTGAGTGGAAGCTTATGGACTTATTTTCATATATGCACTTGGAGGTGCATAATGGTCAGGAGGAGACCTTTCTTTCATCTTTAGTTGTGAGAGAAAATCTTCTGGATAGAGTGAGGATGAGACATCTTTCTGATTTTGAGGGACTAGTCCTATGAGGAGTGTGGTAGGTGAGGATCCACCTCTTAATTAGACTATGGATGAGGATGAAATTATATGTATCCATGGTCATGTTTGGGTTCTATGTGACATATGCGGGGAGATGATTTGAGAGTTTCATGCCTTAGTTTGGGAAATACATCCTGGTATTACCAAAATGTATCATGATTTACATCGCCATTATTGGTGTTCGGAGTTTAAATGAAAAGTAGCTGGTTTTTTCATGAGGTGTTCCACCTGCCAGTAGGTGAAAGTGGAACATCAGCAACCAGCCAAAATTTTACAGAAGTTACCTATTCCCAAGTGGAAATGGGGAGATATTGCGATGGATTTCTTGATCGGGTTGTCAAGGTCTCCTCAAGGTAGTGATGTTGTTTGGGTTGTTGTAGATAGGATCATGAAGGTTTCTTATTTCTTGCCGATCAGGGAGACCTTATCAGTGGATGATCTTGGGAGCTTGTATATCTATAAGATAGTGTAAATTCATGAGGTTCCTTAGACCATTGTATTAGATAGGGATTCCCGGTTTAGATCTCATTTCTGGAAGGTTTTATATAGGGTTTTGGGTACATGGGTACTTATGAGCACAGCATACCACCTTCAGACTAATGGTCAGTTAGACCACACAATTTAGGTGCTTGAGAACATATTACGAGCATGCATCTTGGATTTTGGGGGATCTTGAGAGAGGCATATACCCCTTATTGAGTTTTCCTACAATAATAGTTATTAGGTGACTATACAAATGGAACCATATAATGCTTTGTATTGTAGGTTATGTCAATCACCCCTGTTCCAATTAGAGGCAGGTGAGCCAGCTTTACTTGGACCTCGTCTCATTTAGGAGAATTTGTAGCCAGTTCAGTTGATTCGAAAAAGGATAGTTGTTGTACAGTCTAGACAGAAATCCTATGTTGATTGTCATAAGAAACCTCTAGAGTTTAAGGTTGGGGATCGAGTCTTTTTACGTATCTCACCGAGGCTGGGACACGGATGGATTAGGGGAAAGTGTAATATTTCACCAGGATATGTTAGGTCATTCGAGATTCTGGAGAGAGTCAGGCTGGTAGCCTATTGGTTGCAGTTACCTCAAAGGTATCGGTCCATGAACAACATCTTTAGTGTATCTCAGATGTGATGTTATCGCTCAGAATCGTCTCACACTCTATAGCTGGATTAGGTGGAGTCACGGGTTGATGTGTCCTTTAAGGAACATCCAATACGTATCGTTGATAGGAGCATGGAGGTTCTTTGAGTATGATCAGCTCCTCTAGTATGGGTTTCATGGAATCATGACCATTTATAGGATGAGATTTTGGAGCAGGAGGCCGATGTATATGATCAGCGGCTGGAGTTATTCTCAGGCGATTCTTGACCACCCTTGGAAGAGAAATTCGGGGATGAATTGCTATAAAGGGGGAAGATTGTAAGATATCAGGTTTTCTTATGAGGTATGGATTTTTTTTATTTTTGGTTTAAATCCTTGTTTTAGACCTAATGTAAGTTAATTTTGAGATCACATGAGTTTCAAGAGTGTATGGGTCTTGTTCGGAGCCCGGAGGCCTGGTTTTTTGAAAAGGCGGTTGGGGCACATGGTTAGAAGAAACTGTGCAACCCAAGCCACAAGGTTTGATGAAACCATACAAGGTGATCCAGGCCTTTTTCAGGAAGTTCACGATTTGAGGAAATTATGTGGCCTGAGGTGCACGCCTATACGGGAGCGCCTGGAGTTTTTAGAAGAGGCATTGTACATGGTTTGCGCACGGTTTGGAAAACTATGTACATAAATTGTGTGAGATACCCCTTGAGACAATGAAGGGTGAATGGTTTAGTCAACCATGTGGCCAAAACATGAAACCTAGTTAAAATGTGTAAATTTATGTTTTTCCTCTGTGGATTTAGATTTTTGACCCCCCCCCCCCTATTTCCTCCAACGGACAGCCTTAGCGTGGGAGATCCTTTTGAATCCAATTCATAGGCTTCACTCCCATTTCTTTGTACGACGTTTGATTCGAGTACAGTTTGTCTCATTGGATCCAAATTGGTGAGTTCTAAGTTCCTATTGTGTCATTCTTAGTTTGACTTGGTATCAACGTAGTTATTTAAGTGAAAGCTAATATACCCTATTTTCAGGATTTTGTATGTTCTTCATTTCTCTTTTAATCTGGACCAAATCAGATCTTGATATTGGATGAGTGATGTACTACGGACCTATGGTAGGTGGTCTAGACCTTTACCTTTAGGTCTGGTGTTTTATATTCCTACTTTCAGTTGTGTCGCATGCCAGACTTTATGTCGGTGCCCCTTTAATTAATTAAATGATTGAATTGAATTAATTGGAACTTGTTATGTTTCCATTTGAGTAACTTTTTGATCATTAGTGGTTGTTTCCCCAACCTAGGCCACCTATAGGGTGTTCCCTTGTACCTTCTCTATGTTATACCATCCCATTGGGCGTATGTGAGCTCATCCTGCTAGAGGGTGACTTTATAAATTGATGAGAATTAAATTGAGATGCGGAGAGAAAGTTATGCCTCCTTTACATGTAATTACATTATGTGAATTGATTTAATTTTTTAAATGAAAATTGTTATATGAGTTGGATGAACTGTTAATTTTTTGTTTTCAAAATTAAAATCATGTTTGAATTTTCCATGTAAAATTATTTTGATTATTATTATTATGCAATTTTTCGGTTTTTTCTTCTTTCTAGTTAGACCCCCATTTGGGGCTTTGGTGTTATTGGGATCCTATTTGTGCATTGGACCTATTTGTTGGGTGGCTCTCTCGGCCTGCTGATCTGTTGGCCCACCATGTCCATGTGTTTCACCGTGACAATCCGCATGGGATGTGTTTTGCTGGATGTTGATTAATACTGATCCAACAACTCTGCCTCTTGTCATTTTTGTTTTCCAATCTTGGCGATCCGTGACTGTTGTCGTCTGCCCGTTCCTTACCTACCGTGTGTCCAACCTTTAGCACTGATGGTTGCACCCACCTGATTCTTCACAATCCTTCTACCCTCGCTCTATCGTCCACCTATCTACCTCATCTGTTACATCTTTCATCCCATCGTCTCAACTCTTTTGTGACTTTATTACTTTTCTTAACTATTTTGTTCTGTCATGTGGTTATTTGGATTTCATTGGCTCCCATTCAAAGAGAAGAAGATCGAGATAAGTCAGTACATCCCTTCCTCTATTGGTGTTATGTGTTGTTTCCCTACTCCGGTGATCCCTTTCATTGGAGAGTTCACAGAGAGAAATCTCTATCTAACCCCGAAATTCTCAAATAAGGACATTCCTGGTAGTTCCTCCTTTAACAAGCATCCTTATGAAGTTTCTGGTGATTAGATCAGGGCAGTAAGCTGCTTGTGTTCTTTATTTTCTTGCCTCAGTTCTGCGTTGTATCTTTTTTTGTTTTTTGTTTCTCAGTCGATGTTAGGGTTGCGTATGTGATTCCGACCAGTTCAAGGGAGTACGTTACCATCTTTAGGCCAGGATTCACCACTGGATCCTAGAGTGACGAGGTCCCTACTCTCAGATAGCTTCTTTTTTCCACGTACATTTATTTTCTTTAATATTATTTTATGTATTCTTATTTCTTGTTTTGTATAATAATAAAATATTGTGGTAGTGTTCTTACCATGGAGTAGGACCAAACTGGTCCGAAGAACTTAAATCCTTTGTGTTCTTTACTTTTATGTATATCGTTTGTGTATGTTCACTTCTCCGGTTTGGTATTCATTCTTGTTTACCTATGCTTTTTGAGGTGTTTTGATTCTCAAATCTTATTTGATGCCTCCGCATTTATTCTAGTTTGTTTGTTCTGTTCGAACACCCTCACCCTGCTTCACAATTGGTATCATAGGATTTATTTTTTGAGTTAATTATGACCTCTGTTAATCTAGAAGTTTAAAAGTTCAATGGAGAAAACGATTTTAACTTGTGGAGAGTAAAGATGAGGGTGATGCTCATCCACAATGGATTCGCGGACGCTCTCTTAGGTTCTAAGAAGCCTACAGTCAATGTCTCTATCGAAGTACATTCATCCACCACGTATGTTGATATTGACCCCAATATTCTTGAGAAATCCCACTGTATGTTGTTATTAACCTTAGGTGATAAAGTCTTATGAGAAGCCATGCATGAAACTATTGCTAAGGGTATATGGTTTAAACTTGAACATTTATATATGTCTAAGTCTCTTCTTGGTCGTTTATATAAGAAAATGAAACTTTATACCTTTAAAATGAACCCCGGATCTTATGTTCGTGTTCATCTTGATGATTTTAATAAATTTTTGCTTGACTTATCTAATATAGTTGCTAAAATAATCGATGAAGATCAGTCCAGAATCTTGTTGACTTCCCTTGATGATTATTTTAACTCTTTAAAAGACTCTATGATGTATGGTAGAGAATCAATCACCTTATAAGAGGTTAAATCAGTTGTGTTATCTCAAGAACTTTAAACACATGGTTTGAAGGATGGTTTTAATAGAGAAAAATTTGATCCTCAACTAGTGCATGTTAAGGTTCAAATGAAAAATAATAAAGAAAAAAAGATAAGAACTGGTTTAAGAATTTCTGGCATTTCAAGTGTGGAAAGACCAGCCATATAAAAAGATATTATCCCGACTTTAAAAGTAAAGATAGTATGGCCCAGTCTCAGGTGGTATGCCATGGGTTCTCCACTGTAGATGTTCTTTAATCCTAGTTTAGTATCCCTTTGTTAGAATTAGGCATAGATTCTTTATAGTCTCTTTTATGCGATCCTAGGACCGGTCCTGCTTGTTTTTGTAGGGGAACCCGGTTAGAAGAGAGGGAGTTTTAGGGCTGTTCTAAGTTGTTTGGGATTAGGTGGAGATCTTTCTCTTATCAGCCTCTTGTTTTTTCTATCGTTGTGGTTTTCTACTACTTCATTATTGTTGCATTATTTTTTAGCTTTGCTAAATTTTCATATTCACCGTATTTTACTTTGAGGAAGGTTGTGTTTGATGGTATCTGCATGCTTGGGTGTTTCTATTTTCAGTGGAGACTTGGGTAATAATGGTGAGCTCTATTTTTTAATTTTGATGCTTAGATAGTTATATTGCTTAGAAAGCTTTAGTAATTTGATAGTAGTAGATGTGTAGTATGGGTAGAACATGTGCCACTACCAACACATGATAAGTGGTATTCACACTGGGTGAGTACTCTGTAGACTTAGTTTTTTCTGCTTATGAAAATCTACTTGCACTACTGATAGGTTAAGGGTATATAGGTCGCAAGAACACCATCTGTAATATGTTTTTGTTTTTTTTTTGCATTTTATTTTGAAAAGGTGGAGATTTGTTAATTTTTGTTTTCAAAATTAAAATCCTGTTTGAATTTTCCATCAAAAATTATTTTGATTATTATTATTATGTAATTTTTTTGGTTTGGGATTCTTTCTGGTTGGGCCACCATTTGGGCCCTTGGTGTTGTTGGGATCCTCTTTGTGCACTGGACCTATTTGTTGGGCGGCTCTCTCGGCCTGCTGATCTGTTGGCCCGCCTTGTCCTTGTGTGCCACCGTGGCGATCTGTATGGAATGTGTTTTGTTGGTTGTTCATTAATAATGATCCAATAGTGCTACCTCTTGTCATTTTTTTTCTAATCCCCAATGATCTATGACTGCTTCCGCCTACACATTTCTTGTCTTTCGCATGTCCCACCTTTAGTGCTGACGGTTACACCCGCCTGATTCTTCGCGATCCTTCTGCCCTTGCTCCGTTGTCCACCTGTCCACCTCATCTATTGCGTCTGTCAACCCGTCGCCTCACCTATGTTGTGCCATTATTACTTGTCTCGACTCTTTTTTCATGTGTGTGGTTCTTTGGATTTTTTTGGCTCTTTTTCAAAGAGAAGAAGATCGAGAGAAGTCAGGACCTCCTTGCCTCCCGTGGAACCCCATGTTGTTTCCCTGCTCTGGTGATCCCTTTCAATGGAGAGTTCATAGAGAATGAGCTCTGTCTAACCCTGATATTCTCAAAGAAGATAAATCCTAGAAGTTCCTCCTTTAACAAGCATCCTTATGAAGTTTTTGGCAATTGGATCAGGGTTGTAAGTTGCTTGTGTTCTTTATTTTCTTGTTTTGGTTCTGCGTTGTATCTTTTTTTTGTTTCTCGGTCGGTGTTGGAGTTGTGTGCATGAGTTCGTCTAGTTCGAGAGCGTACATTACCATCTTTAGGCCAGGATTCATCGTTGGCTCCTGGATTGACGAGGTCCCCATTCTCAGATAGATTTTGTGGTCCGCGTATGTTTTTTTTCTTTAATCTTCTTTGATGCGTGCATGTTTCTTATTTTTCATAATAATAAAGGATTGTGGTGGTGTTCTTATCATGGAGTAAGAGCAAACTGGTATGAACCACGTAAATCATTTGTATTCTTTACTTTTATATATCTCGTTTGTGTATATTCATTTCTCCAGGTTGGTTTTCATTCTTGTTTACCTCTGCTTTTCAAAGTGTTTTGATTCTCAAATTTTATTCGATGCCTCCGCATTTATTCTGGTTTGTTTGTTCTATTCGAACACCCTCACCCTACTTAACATGAACTCTTGAAATGTGAATGATTATAAAATGATGAATGGATTGATGAATTGAGATGGTAGTGGATGTCTTGGATGAGCTCCTTGGATCCTGAATCCATTAGATTTCATGGACGTTTCCCCCATGAATCTTGTTTATGGTAGTGGATGCCTTGGACTTGTTTTCTCCTAGGATCCTAATTTCGTAGGATGCCTTGGGCCTTGCTAGCCCTGAGATCTGGCTTGTTTGGACTCACATTGGACATGCTCCGTTGACATGCTCCAAAAAATTCACCGAAGTCTTTACCGAGTTTCCATCGAGATGCTCCTGAGACTCGATGTGGATGTCTTGGTCTTTTATAACTTGGATCCGGCCCTTCGCGGTCCAACACTTTTGATTACACGGTGAGGTCTTTGTTGATGACACTTGTTTATACGGTGAGGTCATGATGGGTGTTATATACTTGATTATACGACGTGGTTGTGGTGGATATTTTGTCGTGCTTTTAGATAGCACTGATACGGATATTTGACTCTAGTGGGTAGACTAGACAGTATCACTTGTTTATTCATGTTTTGCAGTAGCTCTTGTATACGATTGCTTGCTATTGTTTACAGGGATCCTTGTTTGGATGGACAGAATCACACTTTACTTTCATTTCTAATATACTTGTTGTATATATTGCACACTGCTTAGCTTGTTATACACAGACTAGATTTTTTATAGACATCGTTGATGGTGGCCTATTGAGTGTTATCTCACACCCTGTTCAGGCCGTCGTTGGATATCCGGACGGACTATATGGATGCAGGTAGGGACCGGGGAAAACATCCATTGTACAATGCTTGATTTGACTGTTACTTAGGAGCAGGGGGTACAGGACCGAGCTAGGCTTGTGATGCTCTCTGAAGATAGTTCTTTTTGGTCTTTTTGTACTTTTGATTCATATATTGTACTGGATGCTTGTATAGTTGTTTTCCAGCTTTATAGAGACATGACATGACACATATTTTTTATTTGAGATTACTTTTGACATTGTTTATACATTCCTGTCTTGGATGTTTATCTTCTGTCTAGTTGATTTACTGCTTCCGCTATTGATTGATATGTTTATTATAGTTGTGCTACACTTTGACATGAGAGTATAGTCTCCTACGAACACACTCAAAGCTCTCGCTGCTAGTCGGCAGCCTCTGGCGTAAGAGGAGGCACGCTTGAGGCTATGTGACCCATTGGCCCGGGGCACCGTTCAATGTCATTCGGGTCGAGATGTTACAATGTACAACATTCATGAGATTTTTACAAGGTTTGGCTCCAATGAGGAAACATACTCCTTGTTGTGTTCGAGTTCTTCTGAGGCACAAATTATATCGCTATTTCAAGTTTTTAGTGATTACAAGTGCATAACAATAGCACACAGTGGTTGGGCAGATATCATCCACTTCCCAAGGCAGATACCATCCACTTCCCGAATATAATGAGCGTTATTTATAATGGTACCACCGGTCTCCCAGAAATTCTTATGCTCTTCTATGTGAACATGATCTTCAGTATATAATAGGGTGTCTCTGCATCAATGAAAATATCTTCTTTAAAATCAACTCTTCAACTACCAGAGATGCATCATTGGGATAACATGCACATCGACTTTCCTCCTCAATATTTTATAATAATCTAACTGTGCATGAGAGTGTGTGCACACACCTCAATCTTCTTCCTCCTCAAAAGCAAGCCAGCAGATCAGTAATAGAATCGGCTTTCCTCAACACATATGATGAATGCAATAGCAGGCAATGGTCGATTTTTCTTCTTTTTTTCTCTTCAATACATCAGTCCAGCAATTCTGTGAAGCATGAGCATCTCAATTCTTAAACACATTCTCTTTCTTCATTTTCCCTTTTTTATATTCACAGAATTATGTGAATGGTACTTCCATATTTGTTCATGGAAATTCCTCATTAATTCTCAAAAATAAATATCAACATAAGTTGATGACATTTTATAATTTCTCTAACTTTGACCACAATAATGAATTTTAAATATTTCTATTTGAAATTTCCATCAATATTGCTCCACTATCTTCTCATTCAATTCTCCACAAAATTCAGCTTGAATCATGACTTGATCAACCACCTATGATATTTATGATTTGAAGTTCAACTAAGCATCATTTGACTTAATGTCCAAATCAATCTTCCCAAATATTTCACAAAGTAATGAACCTTACAAAGTTACATATGAACCTTACAAACTCTCAGAAGAATCTTAACGAAATTTGTATTCAACCTTAGGAAGATGTCTGAGCAACCTTACAAAGTATGTACTCAACCTTACGTCTGAACAACCTTACAAAGTTTGAGAACAAACCTTACAAAGATCTATAAACAACCTTATAGGAAACAACTTGTATATTCCAAAATTATTCAAACATATTAAATCATTCCAAAACACTTCAAAAACTTCTTCCACATGATTGACTACAAATACAACATTTGGATTCTTCAAAATCTCCCCATAAATAAGTTTAAATTTAAATTTATTGGCATATCTTCAAAAAAAATTAAGTGTAGATATTTTATAAAAAATGAAACAATTGTCAATTATATTTTAAAATCAGTTATCATAAATGATAACTGTTATAATTTTTAATAAAGTTCATCAAATGCAACCATTTTTTATTAGACATTTATTTGTATAATTAGTCCCAACAATAATTTTATCAATTCATAAAATTCAGACGGTCTTAATAAGAGAACAATATTTGAAATAATCATCATTGTTTATCATAGATCACTTTTAAGATCATAGAAACACCCAACATACAAGCAAAACGATATAAAATACAATCCAAGTAATACATTGGATGATTTCTTGTTTTAAACTGCTTCAGCAAACCCAACCCTGGATTTCCCGAAATCAAAGACTGTATGGTAACTTCCCATAAAGATGTCTCCTAGAATCCTGCACCATATAATCATCGTGCATCAATGAATTTATAAAATCAAAGACCGAACCTTAGAAATGCAACATTAACAAATACAGAACACCATTTATACGAAAAATTTCATAATAATGAAATACCAGAGGGGTCCGCGAGGTGGAGGGACATCAATGGAATCAAAGCCACTAATGCACTGAGCTGTAGATCCCTCACCAACCTTGAGTATGTACTGTTCATAAAGAGATCATGGCTTCTCCCATTAATCATGGATGTGTTAACAGTGTTTGTGGAAGAACGCATGCATAAAAAGGATGCAGCTTTGTTGGGTTCATATGATGAGATGAAGATTAAGGAGAAAAGTATATGATTATGATAAAATGAATGCAAGCTAAAGTTGTATATATGTGTTGATGATAGAGTTTATCAGTGTTTTTATTTCATTTTCATATGATCTATTTTGTTATCATACCAATGATCCCAAAACATTTACACAATCAATTGAAGAGAGCTGTACCGCCTCAGGAGAGAGCTCAAAAACCCTGCCACCAATCGTAAAGGAGACGTTCGGCATGGAAGCCATTTGTTCACAATCAACAGTAGAGACTCGCACACGGTTGGGCATTTGATCACAGAGCTGAAAAGATTTAAATGGCAGCACAAAACCATCAGAGAGAGAAGCTGATGGGTAGAGGAAATGGCATGATATGCAAATTATCCTCTAGTAAAATTTCTGTACTGGAGAGGCAAGTACCACCTGTGTAGTTCATTTTCCAGTGAAAATTCCAATGGAAAATTGAACTAAAAATGGGTATTAGCCTCTCCAGTACTGGAATTTTATTAAAGATGATTTTGATCCGAAAAAATATGCCTACTTTACCTCATCAGCATGGTTCAATATACGATCTTGTGTTAGATTTTGTTCGAGTTGGTTTTGCATCCATCCAGCAGTCATCTTACAAGAAGAACACATACTCGCATCATCATCATCCACAACACTTTCAATGTGCAAGCTGCATGTAAATATGATGGATGTGTTGAATTATGATCACCGATGAAAATCATTATCGACTCTAGAGAGATATTAACAAGGAGAAGACAAAAGTTACAAACACTGAAAAACGAGAAACACCCCCTTGTTTATTCACTTCTTTCAATGGTCAGAATCAGATGAAAAGCAAAGGATGCCCTCGGGAAAAAATAGATATGTTTCCTACATTACTCATAGATAATATGGAAATATCGAGGTAATTTCATAGTCATTCAGTCCGAATTTTGCATGAAAAACAAAAGATAGAAGTTCCTCTAAAAATGGGAAATGTCCGACCTTGGGGTATGGTTTGAAGGCATGACACACAAAATAGGAAAGGAGAAATATGAAAGCAGAATTTTTCTATAAGCACGATTAGTAGCAAAAATCATCTGAATTTGAAGCTCACCTGACACTGTGAGTCCCATCAAAAGCGCACAACCCCAATCGGGAGCATATTTTCATTGGCGGTGCCTAAAAGGAAACAACCCACCAACTAATGTAACATAATCTTGAGACATTACATTACGTATTCATCAAAGTAAATTTGAATGCATGCAGCCTGATCAAATGTATATAAAAATAATCTAAGACTTCGATTTTACCTTGGATATGAGATTATCCAAAAGAGATTGTCCGTATTGTTGCACTACAGCCTTGCATTCTTGTTGAACATCTCCAGTCACTCCAATGGCCTCATTTATAGTGTCAATCACATCCTACCAAAAAGAAACAACGAAAGTACAGACCATTAAGCCTGGTGATTTTCTCATGAAAATTCTAGCCATGGTGTGCCACGTTTGGTTCTCACACATGAAAACGCCACCAATGGTAACAAACATTACGGATGACATGAAAAATGATCAACAAAAGACAATTTATATGCTGAAATTTGTCTGAGGGTCAGGGTACATACTGTAGGACCAGCCAATAATGAAGTTCCGGAATCAGCAATTGCAGAACAACCATTGCGACAATACCCTGCAAAACAGAAACTCCTTATAGAAATCATTACTACCAAAGTGCAGAGTCAAAGCTTGTAACAACCTGATCCTTGTCGCTGAAACTTCTTAATAGTATTTTGTGAACCAATAAGGAAACGGATTATCTATTTACGAAATTACTTGATCCCAGAAAATGCGATTATCAGCCATCAATTTTGAGTTCTTGTTTTCAATCAATATAGTGTGTGAAGGATCATACCAGTTCCTTTTCCATCTATAGAAACTTCGCCCATTTTGAACTACAATAACATACATACATGAAAAACATAAAAAATGCATTCAGTTAATTTATAACATATGTCCAACAAAATTGAGGAAAATGTGTTAGACCATCAACCTGCCAGTAGCCCTTTTCTGTCAAAGGTACATAGGTGTGCTCGCCCTTGAAGTGATTAGGATCAACCCCTCCAAACACAATTTCACCCCCTGCATCTTCATTTGGATTTCTATTGAGCCAAAACGAAAATACAGGCTCCTTAACAAGGCCTTGATCAACCATGGTGTACCTGAAACATGTGAAAATATCGTAAGTAAACAACATGATGAATGGTGCCGATAACAAAATAAGAAAACAGTTAAAGGTGTTATTGGGCCTTTTCAACCCCAAAAGAGAGCGAGGTGCTGGTTATCCTCACACTTACATAGAACACCTTGGCCCCTTCCACAACCAATGTGGGATAACCCAACAATCCCCCCATCACATGTCGGGCCCTGCCTTGGATGTCAACTGGATCTATACATGAATGTTTGATTGGAGTTGTTAATATCTGGTCTCTGATACCATTGATAGGTGTTATTGGGCCTTCTCAACCCCAAAAGCAAGCTCATGAGGTGAGCGTTTCCCTCACATTTATATTCAACACTTTGACCCCTTTCACAACCGACACAGGATAACCCAACAAACAGATCTATAATATTTACCGGATGAAAGATAAACATATTCCTTGATTGACTTTCCATCCAAATGATAATTTGAGATGGTGACAGAAAAAATGTCAACATTATCAATCAGCTGATGCCAAAATAAAGAAAAATTGTCTACTTACCACACTGGTACTGCATTTCCAACAGAAATATCTTTGAACCCTAGCCCAAGGATACCATCAAACTTGCCCGTCAAAAATGCATCATCAGTTTCATGAGTGGCCTCGATAAATTCCTGGTAAAAGATTCATTAGAAGAGCGTTGGTGGTGTTTGTGAATTATAGTGAACAAAGCAAAGAATGCAGACCTGCTGCTTTGCAACAAGCTTGCCAACTTTGACATTGTCTACACTAAAGAAACCAGAAATAGCTCCGGAACCGTACTGAATAGTTGCAGGTTTCCCTGCAAGATGAAAAAAAAACAATATAATGAAAAGTTGCAAATGATCAGCCGACATGCTAGCCAGACAGTGCATGATAGCCTGAAATTGGATTCAGTTGACAGTTCAAGAACTAAAGTAAATATTAAATCTAGTTATACATCTTTATAACAACAATTCCATATAAATCTCCAACACCCAAGACTATCGCCTTACATGAGATTTGAATAACAGCAATGACCAGCTGAAAATCCCAAGAAATTTTAATCAAATTCCCAAATTCTGCATCCCTCTACCCCTCCAAAAATGCATTGCGGGATGTAAATATAAAACAATCAGAAGCATGTGCATTGGCGTATCTTAAAAAGTTGTTTTCCAGAGGAATGAAACGGGTTCTTTAGATGGATGTAGCTAAATTTATACCCTCACAGCTTAGCAAGTCTAATATTTCAAATTTAGATTCTATAACACCATATTAGAAAATAAAAACACATAAGCTATCAAATGAATGCATGAATAAGACCACTGGAGAGGCAAGAAAACAAACCATTCTTTTCATATGTTCTCGACTTGCTGGACTGGTACGTAGAATGGAAAGGGCACGCTTTCTATAACAAAGTGTGAGCATCACCATGTTACATTTTTTACAACCAAAGTTCTAAAGGTTCGAGTAAAACACATCATTATAATGTGTAAAAAAACTCACAGAGTGACATTTAGCCGATGGCACCCACAGATTAGAGCTTCCAGTATCGAAGACTACAGTAAATTTTTGAGGTGGAGTGCCAACACCAATCTCACCAAAATATTGTGCATCAACGTAGTTCTTCAACAAAACAATATCAGCATCTTCAGAATCCCCAAGGCTGTCGCCATGAAATCTGTGCTTTTTCATGGATGCCTGTAATGAAACTCCAACCTTCGGCCCAAGTTGTGCTCGGTTGGCCCTCATCTTTTTCAGCCCAACTCTCAGCAGCCCATTATCAGATGCACAGGGGACCAGGGAAAAGTTCGAGGATAGAAGATAAAAAAGCAACAGAGCAGCTTGAAGCTTGCCGTCCATATTTGCCTGTGAGTTAGAAGGCAGTTTTAGTGGGAACCCAATTGCAGCCACACTTGCATAAAGACCAGATGTAATGGGACAAAGTCCCATGAAACTAATCGAAAGTTCAGATGCGAAGAAGAAGAAGAATAAGCAGAAGAAGAAACCAAGCTCATTGTAACAGGGCGAGCAAAGAGCAGGAGAGAGTATGGAAGACAGTCTTAGCTGATACTGGAAAAAAAACATCACTGACGCGGGGTGAAATAAACAGATGGGGAAACATGAAACGAAGAACTGCAGAACAAAAAGGAAATCAATATGAGCAGAATAAAACTGTACTCACCAATGACGAGTTCGGCCGTCAGATGCAGGGTGAAGAAGGAAGAAGCGAGGCAGTGAGGCAGCTGCGTGGTGGGTATATATATAGGAAGCGAGCACGGAGGTGGGAGTTGGGGAGGCGGGAGACGGTGGTAACTGATTGCCAGTCATCTCCATGGCTACGCTACTGAAATTGACAGCAAAAGAATGCATTTTTTAGGAGGAAATCATTGATGGGAAGATGGGCGATGGGAAGGAGCAGCTGGGAAGGGTTGGGAAAGCACATGAAATTGCAAGCAATCAATTGCGTCCCGTCCAATCTACCATTGCTTCCCGCCCCAAGCAACTACAGTCTCCACCCCCACCCACCTTGGTTCTGTAACGGCAGATTCCGTCCCGGATCCCGCTCACGCTTTTCTCCTTCCAGCTCTCACTCCTGCACACGCAACATTCTCTCTCCCACTCTTTATCGTTCCCGCTTTTCCACCTTTACCCGCAATGCCCCCTTTATGGTCCGAAAAAACCGTCTCACCTCGGCCTCTGGACATGAGGGTGAGGTTCACGATGGAATGACTCCGCACCTCGAAAAATAAAAATGTGACGTCAGATCTTTTTTTTTATTGCACCATTTTTTAAAAAATAAATTAATAAATTTGAAACGGTTGGAACATAATACCTTTCCTCCCATATAAATGTTTTTAAATAAATTATAACCATAAAATGTTTAATTAAAAATGTTATTATAAAATATAAATAACAAATTTAAATATAAATTATTTAAAAAAAATATTATTATAAAATATTAATAATAAAGATAAAAAAATATGATACGTTAGTTTATATTTAGATATTTTTAAATGTTTTAAAATGAATTTATGTGAAATATTTTATATTTAATAACATTGTTTATTAAATAACATTTTAATAACAGTTTTTATTAAATATTAATAACAAAGATATTTTTAATGTGTTAATAATAAAAATAAATAAAAATACAATACATTGAAATGTGAATGAAATTTTGTACTAAAAGTTTTCAGTGGAAAAGCTTTCAGAGTAAATCCTCAATGTAATTTTTGATGAAAATTTACATTTTTTATTTATGTATTAATATATCTGCACTGAACATTTTCAGTATAAGTTTTCACTGCAAATTTCCACCGTAAGTTTTCCCTTGAAACTTCCACTTGAAGGCTGCACTGGAATTTTGCAGTGGAAGTTTGCACTGCAATTTTCCAGTGAAAGTTTGGAGTGGAAATTTCCATAGTAAATTTATAATTCAAATTTTCAATACATTATGTATGCGTTAATATATTTGAACAAAAAATGTAAACAAACATTATAGAAATTTTCATTGGAAATTTAAGTGGAAATTTAAACTAAAACTTCCTAGTGAGAATTTTCACTAGATGTTTATAGTGGAAATTTTCAATATAAATTCCCAAAAAAAATTTACATTTTTTATTTATGTAATAGTAAGATTTGTATTAGAACTATAAGTGATGAAAATTTCCACTGTAAATTTCCTATGAAAATTTTCACGGGATATTTACATTAGAAATTTGCATTGCAAGTTTTTATTGGAAAATTACATTGTTTATTTATATATTAATATATTTGTACTGAAAATTTGCTTTTTTGATAACAAAATTTTCAATTCTTTTTTTATTTATTGGAAATTTGCACTATAAAGTTTCATTCAAAAAATACATTGTATATTTATATTATGAAATATATATTGTGTGGAAAATATGTATCTAAAATGTGTTATGGAAATCAATGTGGAAATTTGGGCTACAATTTTCTAGTGGAAATGCGTAGTGAAATTTGTCAATGAAAATTGACATTGAAAATGTGTGGTGAAAATTTACATTGTTTTTTATATATTAATACATTATGTATGCATATACTGAAAATTTGTATTATAAATTCCCAATGAAAAAATAAACTATATTTTTATAACAGGATACATATGATGTGTAGGAAATAAGCATTGGAATTTTTCGGTGGAAGTTTTCAGTGGATATTTCCAATGGAAATTTCCATTGGAATTTTGCATTGTTTATTTTTATATTAATATACTCTCACTTATAATATTAATAGACATTTAAATTGCATTTTTTACTTACGTATTAATATATTTTCATTGTAAATTTAAGTGAAAATTTGAAGTGTAAATTTCATGTGGAAATTTTCATAAGAAATTTCCAATGGAAATTTAGACGAGAATTTCCAGTGGAAATTTCAACAGGAATTTCCAACAGTGACAGCATAAAACCCCCCAAAAAATGCATAACGGGGGCATTTTTGTCCAAAACCCCTACCTGAGGGTCAGGTTCAGGTATCCAACCCGAGACGATTTAAATCCCTTTATGGTTATTGATAAAACACTATTTTGTTGAATATTTTATTGATAATAAATGACATAATTTCCTCACATTGTGCTAAATGTGTTCATTTATGAAATATTTGGGATTAGATCCTTCATTTGAAAATTTGATAAAAATTCCAGTTTTACCCTTTTAAAATGCACCATAGTATTTCACACATAAATATTTTAATATGACTTATTTGAACTTAAAATTTTGTAATGGTGTTCCTCACTTAATTTTCTACAACTTTTATTTAGGACACTAGAGCTAAAGAGTGCATTTGGATGGAGTAAATGGGGCATGAAGTCAAAGTTGGGCTGGACTCTCCAGAATGGACATGGGTTCTGTATTTGGATCATAACTTCTTCATCCATGCTTGGATTAGACCCAAATTTTGAGAGGAGCTGTAGGACTCATTTTGGAACGAATCATCCTTCTAGAAGGATAGCTGATTTGCGCGTTTTGGTGGTCAAATAGGCCGTTCAAGTTGGCATAAAATATTTGGACGAGATTCCCCATTCACACTTGAAACTACTTTGAACCTAGCCTCCCCACCACTCTATAAATTGGTTTTTTTCTCATTTGGTGGGGTTGAGACATGAATTAAAAAGTTTAGGGAAGAGTAGAAGAGGTTCTACTCCAATTTTCCAAGCAATTCAATAAGGGTAGCTCTCGAAGCAAGGATCCCTTCGTCGAAGCCTTCTTTTTCTTCCTCATGTTGTAATGTTTGTGTTTTCATAATAAACTTCTTTGTTCTTCATTTATTTCTTCTCTTTTATTCTTTTTTGTTCAAAAAAAAAATTATCTTCCTCTTTGGGCTGGAATTATTGAGTAGAAATGAGATTGAGTTCTACCCTTTCTAAACCTTTGCACATGCAAATCGTTTCTACGATGACTACATCGCCCATGAAAGAGTAGTTTTCTTAGTAATCGATCTACCTCTTACCCTATTAATTCATTTATTTTGAATCAATGAGCTATTTTAATTCACTTAATATGATATATTAATTGAGTTTTCAATTTAAATTAAACTAAGCAAGAAATTGAACAATAAACACAAATCACGTGAGGTCGAGATTTTGTGTAAATTGTGAGAGCGCGAACTTAATCGGTAATACAAGACCACACGAGATAAGTTTGTAGAGTTAAAATATAATCCCTAAAATCAATTAATCCCCATCTCTAGAGTGGATATGTTCTCTAATTAACCACTGATCATAATCTAACCTTAGAACATCAATCAAAGCAGGGTGTTACGATTGCGTGTTCCGAAGCTCGCCCAGGGTTTAAGTAATTTCATCTTTGTGGTTAAGTTAACTCCCGTAGGGTTTGAGGATTAAAAAATTAGGGGATCATAATTAAGTGGATATTAATTTAAATTATAATGACTAATAAGTAAATTAATAGGTAGAGTTAGATCGATTACACTTTCTAAAAATAGTTTTCTAAAAAAACATCTTCTCATTGTGCTTTGTTAATCAACTTTTATTTCAAAATTAAAAAAATGAAATCTTCTTCCATCAAACTTCTTCTAGATTTATAAAAAATAAACAACCCCATCCTTTTAATTAGTATTCTTATTTCCTTTTATGTTATTTTTAAAATACATTTAATAAGTTGTCAATTTACTTCCTCCTTTGAGAGATGACCTTTGTCAGCCACTCTGCTGCACCTAAGTAACCCGAAACCGAACATCATTTGAAAGTGCCCATGACAGCGCCTTTCAAATTGGCACCATTTTCGGGGAGGCAAGTAATTATTTCAACCATTTAGAGGTATTTATTTTATTTTACATTTTATTCTCTTCCTGTCTTTGTTTTCCTTCCTTCTTTACCCAATCTGAATTTCTTTTCTTCTTTTATTTTCTTCTACTTCTTTTTGGACCATCAACTCAAACTTATAATTTTTATTTTAATATGGTCCACTTTACTTCTTTTCATTTTTATTTTATTTATGACACAAACTAATCCCGATGATATTTTATATCTTGACCCTGAGATTAAATGTATCCTTCGAGCTCGAATCAGACATTCTCAGTCTACAGGAAGTTTCAACATTCAACCAGTTGGAGAATTCCTCCACTCTCAGAGCTTTGAAATTGGAAGAAATTCAAATTCAACCATAAAACAAGAACCAAATGGATGAAAATAATGGAAATGAACTTAATAGAACCATTCGATAATTGGCTTCACATGATATTGATTATCAACCAAATTGCATTGCATACCCAAATCTCGAATCAGACTTTGAACTGAAATCTGGATTAATTCACCTGCTTCCAAAATTTCATGGCCTCTTTGGTGAGGATCCCAATAAACACCTTAAAGAATTTAATGTGGTTTACTCAACCCTAAAACCAAGAAATGTATCTGAAGACCAAATCAAACTAAGATCATTCTCATTCTCACTTGATGGAGCTACGAAAGATTGGATGTATTATTTACAACCTGAAGATGTAACTTGTTGGAACGATTTGAAACGTCTTTTCTTGTAGAGTTTTTTTCCAGCACCAAGGACCACTTCCATTCGTAAGGAGATCTCGGGGATCAAGCAAGCACAAGGAGAGTCAATGTATGAGTACTGGGAGCGATTCAAGATGTTGTGTGCAAGCTTCCCACATCACCAAATCAGTGAGAAACTCCTCATCCAGTACTTCTACGAAGGACTCACACCTATGGAGATAAGCATGGTGGATGCTGCAGCTGGAGGGGCATTGGTGGACAAGACACTAGTAGCTGCACGTGCATTGATCGACAAAATGGCCCAAAACTCCCAACAATTTGGTGATCGAGGTACACCACATGTCAGGGGAGTACATCAGGTAATTCCATCTTCTCTTGAAAGTCATTTGATTGATACCAAGTTGGAAGAATTGACAACTATGGTGAGACAGATTGATTTAGCTAAAAATACATCCCAACCCACTCCTTCAAGGCCTTGTGTAATTTTCACTGAGACAAGCCACCCAACTGACTACAGCCCCTAACTACAAGAAACAGAAGATTGTGCAGCAGTGTTTCCTGGGAGACCATATCAGCAACAACAACAACTGTATCCCCAAAAGAAGTTTGATTCATTTGATCCAACATACAACCAAGGGTGAAAGGATCAATCATACATGAGGTATACATCTGTAAAACAACAAAGTCCCCCTTTTCAACAAAACTTCCAGCAGTCTCCGCCTTACCAACAAGGTTTCCAACAACCCCAAAGAAGATTTGAAACCCAAACATCAATAAGACAACAACAAGGGAATCCCCCATCCAAGTTATATTCTAACACTGATGACCTTTTGAAATAAATTGTTCTTAATCAACAGAATGAGCTGAAGAGTCAAGGTTCAGAGGTGAGGGAGTTGAAGACTCAAATGAGCCAGATTGCCACTGCCCTCCATGAGCTGGTGAGTAAGAATTATGGAAATCCACCATCCCAACCTACTCCAAATCCTAAGGGGAATTTCAGTGCCATCACATTGATAAGTGGGAAGCAAACAACTAATACATTTGCACCTATCGTTCCACCGGGATTCACCTCAAATATGGAGAATCCCTATTCAAAACCAGCTGATGAGCAACCCAAGGAGAAAGATAAAGGTAAGAAAAAGATTAATGATGTTTCTCCTAAGACCCTTCCCTTTCCAAACAGGGTTGTACAAACCAAAAATATGGCTGAGGAGGCGATGCAAAAATAGGTTTTAGACACATTCAAGCGTGTGGAGATCAACATCCCTTTACTTGAAGCCATCAAGAAAAACCCAAGGTATGCAAAATTCTTAAAAGAGATTTGTACCAATAGAAGAGGGCTCAAGGAAAATAAGAGGATCAATCTTGGAAGGAATGTGTCAGCACTCATTACACTAACTCTAGCATTGCCAACAAAGTGCAAGGATCCAGGGACATTCACTATCCCATGCACCATAGGGGAGTTACACTTTTCTGATGCTTTGTGTGATTTGGGAGCTTCTATAAATGGGATTTCTCACTCTATATTCTCTTCTTTATAGGTTGGTGAGTTGAATCCATGGCTATTGAGTATGCTGATGGATTCAATGTTTTATTCTCTGATTGTGATGATTTCTATTCTGATACTAATGCTCTTTGTGCACATATTTCAGTTCCTTCAATGTCTCCATCCATACACCACCCCCCTTCATTGGAGCTCAAGCCATTAACACCAAATCTCAAATACTCATACTTGTTGAGTGGCGAGATATTACCTGTTATAATTGCTAATAATCTTCCTTTTTAACATGAAGAAAAACTTTTGAATCTTTTGAGGGAGAACATTAAGGCAATCAAGTGGACCTTGGATGACATATCAGGTATTAACCCCTCCATTTGCATGCATAGGATTCTTTTGGAGGATGGGGATAAACCAGTGAGGAAACCACAAAGGATACTCAATCCAACCCTTCTGGAAGTTGTTAAAAAAGAGGTTGAAAAATTGCTCAAGGTAAGTATAATATATCCCAGTGGGTGAGTCCTATTCAGGTTGTGCCTAAGAAAAGTGGTGTTACAGTTGTTAAAAATGAGAAAGATGAGTTAGTTCCAATGAGGGTGAAAAACAGTTGGTGTGTGCGTATTGATTATAGGAATCTAAATCAGTTCACTCGCAAAGACCATTTTCTCCTCCCATTTATTGATCAGATGCTTGAGAGACTAGCTGGGAAAACACACTACTGTTTCTTGGATGGATTTTCTAGATATTTTCAGGTTCCTATTGCTCCATAGGATCAAGAGAATACAACATTAACTTGTCCATTCATTATGTTTTCCTGCCTAAGGATGTCATTTGGACTTTGCAACGCCCCAGGTACCTTCCAAAGATGCATGGTGAGTTTTTTTCTGATTTTATTGATACCTACATGGAGGTATTTATGGATGATTTTATAGTGTATGGGTATTCATTTGATGATTGTATCTCTAGTTTGGGAAAGGTGTTGAATTGCTGTATTGAGAAGAATCTGGTCTTGAACTTTGAAAAGTGTCATTTCATGGTAGAACATGGCATTGTCTTAGGGCATGTAGTGTCAAAACATGGGATAGAGGTTGATAGATCTAAGATAGACATTATTTCATCCTTACCATATCCTTCATGTGTGCATGATGTTAGATCTTTCCTAGGTCATGCGGGGTTTTATCGGAGCTTCATCAAAGATTATAGTAAGATTGCTCTTCCTATGCCGCGATTACTTCGAAAGGATTCTGATTTTGTGTTTGATGATTCTTGAATGACTTCCTTTGATGAGCTAAAGAAGTGTTTGACCACTCCACCAATCATACAACCTTCACGGTGGGATATTCCTTTTGATATTATGTGTGATGCCTCCAACTTTGCAGTTGGAGCTGTCTTATCTCAAAGGGTGGAGGGACTTTCACATGTGATTGCCTATGCATCGAGGACACTGGATTCAGCCCAATCAAACTACACAAACACAAAAAAGGAGTTTCTTGCTGTCATATTTTCTTTAGATAAATTCCATTCATATTTATTGGGATCTAAAGTAGTTGTTTTTTCTGACCATGCAGCTCTGAGGTACCTCTTGAAGAAGCTAGATGCAAAGCCCAGGCTAATCTGATGGATTCTCCTTCTTTAAGAATTTGATATTGAGATAAAGGACAAGAAGGGGTCAAAAAACTTGGTGGCATACCACATGAGTAGGCTCACTCACACACTAGAGTATGGCACCTTAGACCAGGTACCACTTCGGGACACTTTCCCCGATGAGAATCTTTATTCCATCTTAGGTACGCATCCTTGGTATGCTGATTTAGTTAACTACCATGTTGCCTCTGAAATCCCTACAAATTTAAAGAAAAATCAAGTCCAAAAGTTAAAAAGTGAGTCTCAGTATTATGTGTGGGATGATCTATACCTTTGGTGCATGTGTAGTGATCAAGTTATTCAGAGGCGTGTTCCTAATCATGAGTTTGAGTCTGTTTTGAAATTATGTCATAAACTTGCTTGTGGTGGACACTTTGGACCCCAACGGACAGCTAGGAAAGTTTTGGACTCTGGATTATATTGTCCTAGCTTATTCCATGATGCCCATGTGTTTTGTAAGTCATGCTCACGTTGACAACACACTGGTAATATTTATAAGAGACATGAGATGCCCCAATAACCCATACTATTCTGTGAGATTTTTTATGTATGAGGCATCAATTTTATGGGTCATTTTCCTAATTCCTTTGGTTTTTTTATATTTTGGTTGTTGTTGATTATGTGAGTAAATGGGTGGAGGCTAAGGCCACCATGACTGATGATTCTCATGTTGCAGTGGACTTTGTCAAGACATGGATTTTTTGTAGGTTTGGAGTACCAAAGGCCATCATTAGTGACCAAGGGACACACTTCTGTAATCGGAATCTTGCTTCCCTTCTTCGGAAGTATGGGATGACACACAAAAAATCAACACCATACCACCCCCAAACAAATGGCCAGGCTAAGGTTTCAAATCGTGAGTTGAAACAAAATTTGGAGAAAACAGTGTAGCCAAATAAGAAAGATTTGAGTAAGCGCTTGGATGATGCATTGTGGGCTTATAGGACAACATACAAAACACCCATTAGTATGTCCCCATTTCAGATTGTTTTTGGGAAAGCATGTCATCTCCCCGTGGAAGTTGAGCATCAGGCTTATTGGGCTATAAATAAATGTAACATGGATTTGGACCAAGATGGAATCCAAAGGAAGCTACAAATTCAAGATCTTGAGGAGATTCGATTTTCTTCATATGATAACTCAAGGCTCTATAAAGAAATATCAAAAGCAGCTCATGACAAAATGATCCAACAAAGGGAGTTTCATGTTGGAGAGAAAGTCCTTCTCTATAGTTCACGAATGAAGTTGATGCATGGTAAGTTGCATTCCAGATGGTTAGGTCCATATGTTGTGACTAATGTTTTTCTTTATGGTGCAGTGGAGATCATGAAAGAGGACACTGAAAAGATATTTACAGTCAATGATCAACGTTTGGAGAGATGCATTGAGGGACTTCCTACTGATGTAGTGGATTTCATCACACTGTATGACCCCATCATCACTTGAGTGTATCAGGCTGTTCCTAACCCTTTCACTTCTTTATTCTTTTTCCTATTTAAAATTATACATTTCATGTGCATATATCATCTCATGGGTTCACATTGAGGACAATGAAATTTTTAAAGTGTGGGGATGAAACCTTTTATTTAGTAATTTCATTTGTTTTCCTGTTTTTCAATGATTTAAAAAAACAAAAAAAATGTGTTTTTCAAATTTTGAATGTTTATTTTTTAATTTTTTGCGTGTTTTTGAAACTTTTGAACTGAAATTATTCGCATCACCATTTTTAAATTCATATCAATAAGTGAAACAATTTATCCCATAAACCTGAGGTTAAATGAATGCTGAAAATAACTTTGTTTCAAGTTCAAATATTTAGTAATTTCATGAAAATTACTCTAAATTTTGAATCCCATGACACATCTCACTGTCTTTATATTTGAAATTACTTTCCTGTGAGACTTCTGAACCATTCGTTTCATATTCTTCACATTTACCTCACTTCTTGAGAGAACCAAACCATGCTTGATTTAACTAGAATTTGATTTATTCCTATCAAAACTTGAGGGTTTGAGGTACTTATATTTAAATGATTGAGGCACTTGTTTGGTATTAAAGCCCATATTTCAAAGAATCCTTTTTTGTAATGGCCTACCTTGAACATTTAATCCTTTTAGCCCTTAGAATCCATGAACATACTGTTAGGTCATCCACATTACAAGCCAATTTTCCCTATCCAACCAACTCTTAAAGTGAAATTGCACAATCTAGTTGAACTGAAGTGTGGGGGAATCTATCTTATGTTGTGCTACCACATTCTATGATACTTTGGGTGGAAAATTAAATTTTTAAGAGATGTGTTTGCTGCTGAAGAAAATAATTAATTAAAATCTTTTCCTTTCTGGAGCTTTCATGATAAAAGAAGTTGTGCCTTTCTGGAGCTTCTAATGAAGAAATGAAATTGCGCCTATCTGTAGCTTTCATGAAAAACTATGTTTGAGAAGATTGACATTTTTACTGTTGAAATGTTGAATGGTGTGCAAATTCATTTATTTTTCATGATGATGAACATGAATTGATGTTATGGGGATTGAGGAGGAGACCATATTTAAGTGAAAATTAGATTAATGCAATTTTGCTTCAAAAAGAGTCAAGCCCTCTGTAACGCCCCGACCCTAGTTACCCAGAGTCGGTGCATTATTACATAACATTGGCATGATCATAAAAGATCAAGTCTCGAAAGACTGATTAGTTTAGTAGCCTTGAAACACTAGATACATTCATAAGTTTTACATTACATCATGAAATAAAAACAACAACAACATCTTGTCCCCTTTGAACACACTTATCCCTTTGAATATCCCTGCAGGTTAATCATAATACACTTCTTTACATCCTGGGAAAAATAAAACATAGAAAGGGGTGAGATCAGATGCTCAGTAAGGATAACAATATAGAGGAAACTTTCATAAACAAGCATAAACATTTAAGGTAATTGTATAAATAAAACAAAATCCTTTTAAACTTGAACTTCATAATAACATGGCAAAAATAAAATGAAATAATGCCATTTAATTATTCACATGGATATTCTACTAGTCGAATATTCACATTCAATATCAATAACCACTTTCATAATGATGGAATGCATAATTCCAGACTATCATAACCACATAGTCAAGGCCTTGTGCCAAGACTACAAATAAGATTTTGTCAAGGCCTTGTGCCAAGACACTAGTTTGTCTCATGAGACCTACCAATGTATCGAGGAGCTATATCGGGCTCCACCCGTCACTTACTAAGTCCAATGCATTCTTTATATGAAAAGGTTTAAACATATCATAAATAATGCCCAAGAACCATAACATAATTGTATCACATAAAACATGCATAAAGGAAACATAACATTTCCACATTTCAATCACAAGATATCAATACAACACATTGATATAATCAAAACATTATCAAAACCATTTTAAATACCAAAATAAAATAAAATTAAAACATGGTATTTATTTTTCATTTAAAAAAAAGTTATGGCTTGTAGAGGAAGCTGAAACTCAAATAATGGTCATGGCGGCAGAGAAGTCGTTGCCGCCGCATACATAATACAAGACATTCCTTTTTTTTTAGTAAAACTCTTCATATAAAAATATTCCTTTGGAATAAAAGTAAAATTCAAGGGGGTTTATACACCGTATAAAATAAATATGCCTCAATGAAAGGAGATTGAGACGAAGTCCCTTACCTCGTGTCCGACTTGACTCAATCATTGTTTAATCTCCTAAATAATAAACTATAGTTAATTTCTATTTTCTTAAGAACCTTTTTCAAGTTCATTATTCCTTTTACATCACTTATTACCATGTTATGAACATTATGTAATCATTTAATTTAATAACGGTCGTGTTGTCGATCCTTGGTACTTGAGTCAAAAATAAACTTCTTATAATTACAAGTTATTTATGTGGTAAAATATCCATTATATCCATAATTATATTCATTATGTAGATATAATATATATCATATATATCCAGTATATACATGCATTTATAATATTATATAACATTTAGAGGTAAGAAATGAAATGCACCATTCATGGAGATGGTAAGTCGTACGTACGCATGAACGCTACTTTCATTTCTATTTCGTATTTAATGGAATGAAATCATAATGATATAATGGTATATTATAATTCAAGTATAATATCATATATAATATCATTAACTCCATCCTTTATATATCCCACATATGGCATTAACAGTTCAAATCACTTTGAGGGGGCGGTAGTCCGCACTTCCTAAAATGAAATTATCGCGTTTACCCATAATGGAAATCATAAAGGTATGCCATAAATGAAAAATACAGAAGAATAAGGAAAACATAAACATAATATTTATCATATATAAATATAGTGACATCTTAATGGCCACCATGAGAGGTGTTAAAAGAAGATTGAACAATCATCGTTTCATGAGGCAGTAATTCGCCACCCACAGAAACAGTATGTTATTTAATCATTAGATGGAGGTGTGTGTAGGTGTAGTTATAATACTTATCATAACAACATCCAAGTATATTTAGGATTCTGATTTTGTTACAAAATAAAATAATAAAAAGAGTTTAGGGGTTGTAGAAGTAGAATAAAAGAAAAGAAGTTAAGAGAAATCATTACCTTTAGTTTGGATAACTCCCTTTGGTTTGAACCAAAAGGACTCTTGAAGTGCCTTATGCCTAAGTTAAGGCTTCTAGGATGAAGGTAGGAAAGTTGAGAGGGTATTTGGGCAGAGTTTTTCCAATCCAAATGTCTTTTAAAGTGTGAATAAGGTGGTAGAGGTGGGGGCTTTTTATAAGAGGAGAGGAGGGGCTCTTTTGGAAAGATTGAAAATATTATTTTATTATAAAATGATTTTCGGATTATAAAGGTCCCACAATGATATATTTAGAATATAAGGTGATAAGGGTTCTAAATCCACCCATAAAATAGGTTTTTGACAAGTGTAAGTCTTATATTTTACCTCATTTTTTCATTTTATTTAAATCGTTCATTAATGAGGTAATCGCTGCATCATCATGGTGTCATAAATAAATTTATTTATTTAATGTTTAAAAATTATAAAAAAATTACCATGATTTAGGAAATCTTTTACGATTTCCAATGAATATTTATAGTAGAAAAGATAATTTTTATAACCCCTTGTAAAAATTGTTTTGGTAAAATAATACATGTTTGTGACATTTTTATTTTTACTTTAAATAAAAGGTATTAATGTCATTATCTTACCCAAGTGGCTACATGGGGTCCCAAAAATCATCACATGGTTTGTCTTGGTCGTCCATGACTCATCCAATAAGAGTAGAACATGTGTCAAGATATTTTTTATATTTTTATAATATCATTTTTACCTTAAATTACCCTAATTACCTCTAATCGCGCTTAATAAAACTCAAATGTTACTATTCACCAAAAATTATTTTCATCCCATTGAACCACATTTTACTTACTAATGAAAACCATGTATGTTGGATTTTTGAAATTCAATTCATAGAAGCGGTAAAGTTTCATTTAAACAAAAAATCAGTTTTTTTAACTACCACTTAGTGGTTTCACTATTCATCAAAAATTGAAGTTTTTCAGAACAATACCAAAAATTCACCCTAAGCTATAATTTATATTCCGAATTCAAAAATGATGTCTATTTTAAAAAATTCAAAACATATAAGTTTCATTAATTAATTTTATAATTAATTCCCGTTGTCAAAACAATTAGCGTGTTTTTAAGAAACAATATCAATCAAAAGATTGACAATTGTTTATATCCAATTTCAAAGTGAAATTAATTCTAATGACCACCATTGGATAAAATGGTAAAATTATATTCTAATTATACTTTAAAACCACTAAATAGTATAATTTATCGCTATAAATTATTTTTATTAAAAAATTTGTTTTTAAGTATTTTTCACTATTCATCGAAAATTGGATGTTCTCAGAAAAATACCAAAAATTCAACTTAGGAAAATTTCGATATTCTGAATCCAAAAATGAAGTCCATTTTGAAATATAAAATTTCTATAATTCAAAAATTGGGTATTACTATTCATAACGGCTACTTTGATTGGTCGCAGTGTGTTAGAACTCGAGGTTGCGTACAACACACACTACTGTATTATTCAAAGAGAAGCATACCATGAAAGCTTGGGGTGTTACACCCTCCTTATTCGACCTCAGAATTTTTCACATATAAATCCTACCAACCGAAAGCCACAGAACAATCCTAAAAAGTCCTCATGATAAACATATGTCATTTACTCACATTTGGTGGAGATGTAAGAATTTATCAAGCCTATGGTGACCCTTGTATGAGTTTGAATGAGAAAGACATCGCTGAAAAATTGACATTTGTGTGATAAGAGAAAAATCAAGCGAGGTAAGTGTTTTGTGTGCATGGGAGGCTAAATGAAGTGGAAATATACTGAATGATATAAATAGAGAACTTGAAATAATGGTTTTTTATGAGGCGTGATATCTTTTGTTTCTTAGTGTGGAATTGTTGGATCTCAAAGATATGTGTTTTAAAATTTGTTTTGATTTGATATTGATGTTTACTTGATACGAGGTTTTGCCCAGGAGTGCAAAAGGGTAAGTGTGGGGGAGTTGAAAAAATACTATTTTTTTGAATATTTTATTGATAATAAATGACATAATTTCCTCAAATTGTGCTAAATATGTTCATTGATGAAATATTTGGGATTGGATCATTCATTTGAAAATTTGATGAAAATTCCAGTTTTACAATTTTAAAATGCATTGTAGTATTTCGAACATAAATATTTTAATATGATTTATTTGAACTTAAAATTTTGTAATAGTGTTCCTAACTTAATTTTATACAACTTTTATTCAGGACATTAGAGCTAAAGAGTGCATTTGGATGGATTAAATGGGCCATGAAGTCAAAGTTGGGATGGACTCGCGAGAATGGACATTGGTTCTGTATTTGGGCCATAACCTCTTCATACGAGATTGTATTAAGCCCAAATTTTTAGAGGATATCAAGGAACCATTTTGGTACAAATCATAATTCTTTAAGGACAGATAATTCACGTGTTTTTATGGTCAAATGGGTGGTTAAAGTTGGCATAAAATATTTGGCTGAGATTCCTCATTCACACTTGAAACCACTTTGAACCTAGCCTCCCCACCACTCTATAAATTGGTGTTTTTCTCATTTGTTGGGTTTGGGATGTGCATTATGAAGTTTAGGGAAGAGGATAAGAGGTTACACTCCAATTATCCAAGCAATTCAATAAAGGTATCTCTTGAAGCAAGGATCCCTTCGTCGAAGCCTTCTTATTCTTCCTCATGTTGTAATGTTTTCATTTTCATAATAAACTTCTTTGTTCTTATTTTATTTCTTCTCTTTTATTATATTTTGTTCAAATTTCTTATTATTTTATATTCTTCTTTGGAATTTAATTCTTGATTAGAAACGATATTGGGTTATACCCTTTCTAAACCTTTGCACATGTAAACCGTTTCTACAATGACTACACCGCCCATGGAAGAGTAGTTTTCTTAGTAATCGATCTACCTCTTACCTTCTTCATTCATTTATTTTGAATTAATGATCTAATTTAATTCACTTAATATGATATATTAATTTAGTTTTCAATTTAAATGAAACTAAGAAAGCAATTGAACACTAAACACAAATCACGCGAGGTCAAGATTTTGTGTAAATTGTGAGAGCGCAAACTTAATCGGTAATACAAGACCACACGAGATAAGTTTGTAGAGTTCAAATATAATCCCTAAAATAAATTAATACTCATTTATAGAGTGTATATGTTCTCTAATTAACCACTTACCATAATCTAATCTTAGAACATCAATCAAAGCAGGGTGTTACGATTGCGTGCTCCGAAGCTAGCCTAGGGTTTAAGTAATTTCATCTTTGTGGTTAAGTTAACTCCCGTAGGGTTTGAGGGTTAACAAATTAGGAGATCATAATTAATTGGATATTAATTTAAATGATAATTATTAATAAGTAAATGAATAAGTAGAGTTAGATCGATTACACTTTCTAAAAATAGTTTTCTAAAAAAACATCTTCTCATTGTGATTTGTTAATAAACTTTTATTTCAAAATTAAAAAAATATAATCTTCTTCCAGAAAACTTCTTATAGATTTATAAAAAATAAAACAAACCCATCCTTTTAATTAGTATTCTTATTTCCTTTTATGTTTTTTTAAAATACCTTTAATAAGTTGTCAATTTACTTCCTCCTTTGAGAGATGACCTTGGTCAGCCACTCTACTGCACCTAAGTAACCCAAAACCGAATATCATTTGAAAGTTTCCATGACAGTGCATTTCAGTTATATGTTATCAAGATGAAAACAATAACATTTCATGAAAAAATGTTGGTCATCCATTTTTCTTAGCTACCTTTATTGGAAGATGATATAAATTTCCATTTTTGAGGGTGAATTGTATAGTAGGATGGACTTTCATGTGTTGTTGATCAAATTTACTCTTTTGTGGAGTGAGATAAATTTTAATCATGATGGGTTTTCTTGATACTTCTATGAATTTTCATTCATTTTACCAAATATCTTGAAAGCCTTCTTTTTATTGTTTTTTTATTACCCTCCTTTCAAGGGATGAGGGAGAACCCTTACAAGGCCCATAGGCTTAGAGATTACATGACTCGTAGGCCTTAGAGGAAATATCCAGACTATAACTACATGGAACTGCTCCTCCCCAACATCTGCATCATGATATCAGCTCTCCACCTTCGCATGAATATTTTTCTAGGCTTCTCATGCATGCATAGTCTGGTCTCGATGACAACGCCATACCCTCTATTTCTTTAACATTCGTTAGCTTCTGCTCTAGTGAATACGCCTGCTCTGAATCCTTATCTGGATTTTTCTCCTTTATAGAGTTTATCTGGTCCATTTAGAATAAGTTAAGATGGCCCGAAAGTCTTGAGGTGCCTCTAAGGCCTTGAGGTGGTCCGAAGGCCTTACTGGCCCGAAGGCCTTGGGTGGACCGAAGGCCTTGAAGGACCCGGGGACCAAACCGGTGGCCCGAAAACCCAAAAAGATGAATAGTTCTGGCTGCTACAAATACTAAACAGTACCCGCTACAATGTCTATTATAGTACCTGGAAATATGTCTTTGCCCTGTTTTTGAACCCGGGTCTCTTGGATGCACTTTTCGAGTCCTCACCAATTGGGCTGAGGCACTTGTGTAAATTTTCATGCATTTGTTTTATAGATTTATCTTAGTCAAATTTCATGTTTGGATCATTGCATTATTTTGGGATGAACTTGATTTTACTGGCAGTCAAAAATATATGGGAGTAGTAATGTTTGTTGAATTTATGTTTGTGAGTATTTGGTTAGTGGTGGGATGAGATTTATTCCAAAACAATTCAAAATTTATAAACCTTTTGAATGAGATAGTTTCAAACTCATAATACAAGGATTCTAATGAGAGTGTTGAAGGAGATATGTTCTAAAGTCATTGTGCTTGTGATGCATTTGGTCATATCATAGACAATGATATGGGTATTGTTAGTGATAATTTTGTTTAATGGGGAGATTATTATTGTAAATTTGATGATTTATGTTTGGTTGTTTTGAATATTATAAATATCTCACAACTCACATTGTTTATAAAAACATCACATGTTTAAATGAATAATTATAATTTCTCACATCACTATTAAATCACACTGCGTTTATTCTTTATAGTTTTGAGTGTTTATAATGTTTTATAACTTGGTTTTAATGTTTATAAAGTATTTATAAACAATATGCAGTTTTTTGAATTTCAGTGTTTTTCTTGAAAATTTTCAAAGTCATATGAAATTGTTCGCAATGTCATATGATTTTTTTAAGTCATATGAAACTAGTTTTGAAGTCACATGAAACTATTTTATAATTCATGAGTTTTAATTTTCAAAATCATACAAAATTCATTGGAAGTTATATGGATTTTACTTCGTTTGAAATTTAGTTTTCTTATCTCTTTGTCGTAGTAAGAAACATTTCATTTTTTAGTTTCGCTGTCAAAATTACTTGAAGATAAATGCTAAGCCCGTGATGGTGTTGGTCGTGGTTCACAATTAATGCTGGAACATTCCACAGGGACCATTTCACTGTTTTGTAAGTCGTGTTGTTGTTGAAGGCCATGATCAACATCCATTGAGTAAAACAACCAGATGGAGAACTCTACGTTGTGGTGAAGGTTGTGGTCGACAATCGGAGATGATTGCTATGCAAGTACAATTCATGGCTACAAAGAAGGTAAATGATGGTTACACAACTATTTAAAACAATGCTTAGATAAACTTAAAATGACGCATGATTAGTTTTTTCTTTAACATTTTAAGTGGATTTCGATGCTCTATTTTCTCAAAGTTTTAATATTTCAAATTACTGCAAGTTTATATGTTTTATTCTAACAATTCTATTATTTTTTAAAATACATATATATGCTAACGATTCATACAAAGTGTTTTTGGATTAATTTTATGAATTGAGCACTAGATTTCTCCATGTATGGGTAAATGATAATATTATTTGTTATTATTGTTTCTAACCTCGACATGCTATGATTGGTTATCCATAAATATTCACATGAAGAAAATTGTGGAATTGATGATATTGTCGTCGTAGAATCATATTTAAATATATGATAAAGTAAGAAATTCAACACACAAGTTTTAACAATGTGAAATACAAATCAGAGGTTCATTCAAAGTTATGTAAAGGTTTCTGAGCTTCATCGTCCATACACTTTTGTTGTTAAAGTACCGAAGCTTGTTGGTTCACCTGAAACTACAAAGTTCATCATCGATCTTGAAGGGTCAAAGAAACTTGTTCTACACCATATTTCCATTTATTTCTTTTTTGGTTTTATTCATCATATATTTCTTTGACTTTTCATATTCTGTTGTGTATTGTTTTCATCGAGTTGTAACTCAACCCACACGCGGTTATGCCTCCATTCAAAAGGAAATGTATTGGTTATGAAAACCTGATCAAAAAGCCAATACACACATGTTGGGCTTGAACCTGGTAAAAATATTGAGGTTTGGTTCATCCTACAATAGGTTGGGTTCTTCTTGTACTCAATAAAGGTTGTGTTAGTTTGGGTCTGCTCCTATGTAAATAGTTGTCTCTATTATAGTGAGTACCATTCCTCTTGAGGAGAAAATGGGAGTGAAGAGTATATGTTGGTTCACATTGAACTGAACAACTATAAAAATCTTGGTGTTCTTTCTCTTTATTTCTTTTCTTCTTCTTTATCTGCTTGAACACTGCACTTGCACTATGCATGCATTATTTCTTACAATTATATGATTTTAATCTAGTATGATGTTATAAGTTTATTTAATATTTTAAAAGTTCTATTTACCCCTATAATATCCTGTCTTCTCAACATGGACCAATAATTGGAACCAAATCATGTACCTTGAGTATTCAAGCTTTCTTGTTTTATCTTGATACCAAACAATTGGTATCAAAGCCATACATTTAAATGATAGTTATGCTATGTCGTTTCTTGTTTTATCCGAATATGAAACAATTGGAATAAGATATTTGGCTCTATTGGATATTTTTTCTCCTATTCATATATATATATATATATATATATATATATTCAGCTAACCTATATAACCTAGTCTATAAGGGAAGATCTATTTTCTAGTAATGTAAAGTTAAGAAATCAAGCTCTTAAATCCTGTTAGACCAATGTTGATTTGAAATTTTATACTTTATAATCTTTCATTACTTAGTTTTGAAAATCAAAAACACTTTATTAAAACCTTATTTTACTAAATTTGAATGTCCTAAGTATTTTAGAATGTTTTTATAGAAAACAAATTTTTCTACCGAATATAGAAATAGTTCATAACAAAATGAATATAAACTTTATATTCTTAAATTCCAACACATTAGACTAAATAGAGTTCAGTCCACTAGACTGACTAGTGTCTTGTCCATCGGATTGACTAATGTTCTATCAATCGAACTGATCAAATTCATATCCATCAGACTGAGTGTATTTCAGTTTATCAGACTAACTATAGTCCAGTTCATCAGACTCACAATAGTATGGCCCATCGGACTGTCAAAAGTTTATAATCGGATTTAGAGTTATTACTACTTGTTGTAATACATTGTAAAAACATTTTAATGGTGCTATAAAAATGACATTGGATATATATGTTTTATTGATTCGTCCAAAGAAGATCATATGAGGTCATTGCAACCAACTCCGAGATTCACAAACAATATGACCATTAGAGGGATGCCTATAAATAGCAGTGCATTCAAGGATTAGATGGTAAGAGGAAAGGGACCGTAACACTACTTTTTTCCATGCGTATATCAAAGAAAGTAAACGTTGGTTTCTCCCCAATATCTTGATTCCTGATGGGTCGTTCTCAAATGACAGAGAAGTGGTGGGGAGCCTCACTCACTCTCACTTCAAAGATCTTTTGTCGAGCCCGAATCCTTGCATGCCTGTTGGCTACCCAGGTGGTGAAGCGGGCTTTCTGGCTACCATTGCTGCCCAAGTCTCTCCCCAGAGTAGTGAGGAAATGGCATCCTTACCGAAAGAAGCGAAAGTCCACGAAGAAATTATACATCTCAAAGCTGATAGCGCTCTGGGGCCTGGCAGTTTTCCAGGCTCCTTCTACAGAGATGCCTGGGAGGTCATCAAAGAGGACCTCATTGCAATTATTCATGACTTATTTTGGAGAGAATGTCTCCCCATAGTGGCATGTGACACATCCCTAGTCCTTCTTCCCAAAATGAATCACCCCTCCTCCATTCATCACTATCGGCCTATTAGCTTTTGAAACTCCCCCGACAAGGTCCCGGTGAGCATTCTTAATACCATACTCAAGGTGAACTTACCCTGATAGATCTCTTTGGAACAACACAACTTCGTTAGAGGTCACACGATTCAGTGTGTCATTGCCTTGGTGCAATAAATGATCTGCAACATCAACACTAAGGCGCATGGCTCTAATCTGGTTCTTAAGCTTGATATGAACAAAGCATTTGATCATGTAGAATATGGCTTCATCAACAAGGTCCTCTCAGGTATGGGCTTCTCCCCCCAGGTTACTGATCTTTTCTTCCGGTGTTTCAGTTCTGCATGGATGGCCGTTCACTTCATGGGAAAATCCCATGGCTTCTTCAATGCTACAAGGGGATTAAGGTAGGGGGACCCTATCTCTCCGGACCTTTTTATCCTCCCAAGAAATCCTCAGTCACCTTATTCATTAGATTTTGTCCAGTAGCAGGATACTCCCGTATATAATAAAGGGAAGTGATCCATCCATCTCTCACCTCATGTTCACTGATGATACCCTCATCTTCTCGAATGATTCTAGGAAATCCATATGGGGGCTAACCCTCGTCTTGGAGGAGTACTACCATTAGAGTGGGTAAGTTATCAACAAACACAAAAGCAACCTCTTCATCTCATATGGTTGTGCCTCCTCTCGCGCGACCTCTATTTTTGATCTTCTGGGAATCCAAAAAGGGTGTTGGACCATGAGTTATCTAGGTACCCTTATATCTCCCCACCAACTTTGAATCCATGATTTTGACTTCATCGTGAGCTGAATCTCTGAGAAAATTCTCAACTGAAAAAACAGGTACCTCTCATTTGGAGGCCGGATCACCCTAGTTAATAGTGTTCTTCTCAGTGCCTCTGTTCATGCTCTCTCTTGTGTCAAAGTGCCTAAAGTAGTCATTTAAAAATTGACAAGGTTCTTGCCCATTTTATCTGGGATGCTCGAGATGAGGGGAAACATGGTTGGGTGTCATGGAGGAAAATGGTGAAGCCCATCCAAGAAGGGTAGATTAGTGTTTGGAGCCTTGCAGATACCCTTCTCTGTCTTCATGCTAAAATGGACTAGGAGCTTCACGAATGCCATAAATTGTGGGGAAATATCATGGGTGGAACCTTGACAGAATCCATGATAAATATTAATGCATGAAGTTCCCCCTTTATGTCCATGCTTCTTCCAGTTTTCTCTTCCATTAGCTCGCATGTTCGATGAGTCATTGGGGAAGGAAAAGTCTCTTTTTGTCACGATAACTGGCCGGGTGATCTCCTTGGTTTCCTAGGCTGTCCATTGCACAAAATCATGTACGAGGAGGCCATTAGGTTTCCTGCTTTCATCAAGGCAGTTCTTAATAAGGAACAACTGAATTCTTTTCGCCTCATTGATATCTCAACAGAGCTAGACAAGTGTGTTTTCACCCCCTCATATGTGGGCATCTTCTCCTCCAAGGATTATCGTCGTGCTCTTATGCCTCAACCATAATACAACCAATGGAATGCCCTTCTCTGGAATAAGAAAATCCCTATGAAATATAACTTCCTTACTTGGAGGATCAGGCATAATGTTGTTTCCACGAATGAAAACATCAAAAAATGTGTTGTCCCCTTTCTTTCCAAGTGCATGTGCTATGAAGACCCCAACATGGAGAGCAGTGAGCACCTCTTCTTTGAAGGTGACTGAGCACAGGAGGTCTGGTCTTCTCTCAATGGCTTTTCCTCTATTAGCATTCATCCCCGCTTGATGCTCCCTTTCTTGCTCGATGGTTTCTCGGCTCAGGTGATAAGGGAGTGTAGCACACTACCAAATCCTTTATTCTCTATACTGGTGTGTGGTGCATTTGGTATGCTAGGAACAAGGCCAGGTTCGAGGGTATTGGCTCGTCTGGCAAATCCATCTTCGCCCGTGCCCGTAGCCTTCTTCTTGATCTCACTAGGTGCCTGGATAATTGGCGGGATGCGCCCTCTCTTCAAATTCTCTTCAACCAGTCCCAAGACGACCACCTAACCGGTTTTCCTAGTGTCCATTGGGTTAGATTGCAACCTCCTCACTCTGGTATGAAGCTCAATATGGATGTCTCCTGTATTGCAGGTGTCATGAGGGGTGGTGGTGTGGTCCAGGACTCCCGAGGTTACATGGTCATGGATTTCAAGACCTTCCTTGGCCGAGGCTCTTCTCTTCAATTAGAAGCTCTCACATTTCTCTATGGCCTACCTCTTTGCGGGCAAGGTGGTATCATCATCGAAGAAGCAGAGAAAAACTCCCTGACTCTTTTCAACTCTTTGCATGGAAATTTCATTTCCCCTGGTCAATCTCTTACCCTATCAGGAAGTGTCGCGCCCTCCTCTCTAGAAACACTCGACTGAGGCACACATGGCGCTAGGGAAACAAAGTGGTGGACAACTTATCCAAGCTTGCAGTGCAAGGTTCAGGCACCACATGTTTTTACAACCCCCAACGGTTGAAATCAGAGGGTGCAATTCTTATTAGAGGGGATGCCCCTGGTCTTCATTATTTCAGGACCCCTTAAGCCTTTCTTCTTTTTTGTATTCCCTGATTTTTTCTCTCTTCTTCTTTAATAAATAAAGAACGATGATGATGATATTCATATCGAGGGATTTCCTAGTTTGGAAAGAAAAACCTTACAATTAGATTGAAAATTGTGGATATCTTAAGTTAGGATTTTTGATTACCTTAACTCTCATGGTTAAAGAGTAGAATATAATTTATAAATCTTGTAAGTAATTATTACTTTACTGTAATCTTTCATATTTCTTGTTTTAACAAATTTTATATTTCCCTGTGCAATTTATATTAAAAAGTTTGTTTTACTAAATATTTCTAAAATCTGTTTAACTGGACTATTTAAAATTTCATTTAGTAACTCTGATTTATCAGATGAATTCTAAGTCTAATATTTATAATTTGATCATTAGATGATTGATGATTCTGATCTTTATAAAAAATTTGGATTGGGTTTTATGATAGTTTAATTTTTTAAATTACAATTCACACCCCCTCTTGTAGTCATCATATACTCTTTAGATCCAACAATTGGTATCGAAGCATGTTCTACTAATTTACTTGCTAAGTTTATACTTTTATATATGACAAGTTTCTAAAGTTTTACAACTTTTTTTATAAACTGTTTGTTTAGAAATTTTTATTACACTAACATATAAATTGTAAAAAGAGTTTTTGTTTCTATAAGATGGCTAGTTTAAATGTTGGTACTCTCAAGAATTTTAATCCTAGTAGACTACCGATCTTTGATGATGTTGATTATAAATACTGGAGAGATGGGATGAAAATGTTTGTTATTAATACTAGTGTTGGAAATTTTGTCATGCTGACTGGTAACTATAATATTCCAGAGAAATATGTTACTACTTTTACTAATCAAGAGAAGTTAGAATATCACTTGAATTATAGAGTAAAAAATACTCTATTATGTTCTATGACTAGAAGCATTTATAGTCAGATATCATCTTGTGAAGCTGCGAATAACATATGGAAGAAGTTGGAAGTAACATATTTTGGAAATTCAAAATTCATTGAGAATAGAAGAGAATTGTTTCATGTTGATTATCAAGATTTTTATTTTTTACTTGAAAAAACTGTTGCTAAAATGCATCAAAGATTTATGATTATTGTAAATAGTTTATAATCTCTTAGAGAAAAGGATCTTATAGATGAAATCTTAGTGGAAAATATTATTGAGATAATTCCCGAAGAATGGGAATCCATGATAACTACTTAGGATGATACAAGAAGGATTACTCATCTAACTCTTGATGATTTAATTGGAACACTTATGAAATATGAGGGAAGATTGAAAAGGGGTACATAAAAAAATAAAGAAAAATAATGGAGTATTTTCTTTTGAAAAAACTTTAAATGTTCCTAATAAAGTTTAATTTGATGAGAAAGTTGAAAATTCTTTTAAAAAGAAGAAAGCTATAGTTGAGTCAGATAGTTATTCATTGAAATAATCTACAAATAAATTGGATAATATTGTGAAGAGGATGAACAAGATAGTTGAAAAAAAGTAATTTCAATATAGATATAAGAAGAATCATAATGAGAGAGATGATAAAAGGATTCTTTAGAATTTATATGTTATGAATGTAAGAAAGCTGGACATATCAAATCAGATTTTCCTAAACTGAAAAGAAAGAATAAGAAGGAAATAAATTCCCATAGGAATTCCAAGAAGTACTATAAGAACAAAAATAAAAAGAGCCTGAAAGCTTAAAATACTTAGAGTTCTAGTGGTGGAGATAGTTAATCTGAGAAATAATCAAATAATTAAAGTTTAGGATAGAAGAATATCATATTCTATATAGAAATTCCATAGGTTAACAAATGCTTCATGGCTAAGGTAACAATTGAATCTCTAACAAATATAAATTTAAATTCTAAATACCATGATAGTAATGATGATAATAGTTATACATATTCCAATGAGGAATATTCTTCATTGGATGAAAATAAAACTTTCCCAAGTTTTGAATAAGTTTCTAGATTTGTAAAAATTATTAGAAAATGAAAATTGTAAAATTTCTAAAAAACTTGAAATTACTCAAGAAAAAATTGTAAAAGAAAATTCAAGAATTTTTACTTTAAATAAAAATATATTAGATATTTATAAATATTTAGATAAATATAATTTTGAGAGATATGATATTTCAAAAGAACTTTAGAAGTCTAATTCTGAAAAAAACAATTTACTAAAAGATATAGAAAAACTTAGTTCGAATAAAACTACTACCAAGGATAAGAATTTTATTGTGAAACTCAATTCCAAAATTTATAGTTTGAAAAAGATATTTTCAAAGTTTATCACTGGAAAGGAAAACTTTTATACATTGTATAATAATATTAGACCTTATTGAGATGTTTCTAGAATGAGTTTTACTAATAGAAAACCTATTTTTCAAAATAATTACTTGGTTTTGAAAAGTGCTCCATTTTGTACTAAATGTCAAAGTGGTGGTCACTGAAAAAACAAATGTTCTTTAAACAAAGTTCAATCCTTAGGAATACATAAGGAATATTTTATAAAATAATTAACATTTGATCAAAATAGTACATTTTAAAAAATGTGGATTCCTAAAATTTTACTTTCTAATAATACCAGACCCAAGAAAATGTGGGTTCCAAAAATCGAATATTTTTATTTTCAAGAAAATAAGAAATGTACTAACAACAAATATATTTGGTATATAGATAGCGATTGCTCCAGAAACATGACTAGAAATAAGGATTTCTTCAAGAATATTATAAAAATGAAAAATGTTAAAGTCACTTTTGGTGACAATTCTCAAGGAGATATTATTGGAATACATAACATTATTCTTCTTAGAAAATCCTTAATTTAAAATGTTTTATTTGTTGCAAGACTTAAGAACAACCTTATTAGAATAATCCAATTATGTTATGAGGGGTATCTTGTGAACTTTTGGAATGAAAAATGTATTGTTCATAGTTCTAAAGATAAATTTATTCTTTCTTCTAATCAAGATGAGAATGACTACACACTTAACTTATAAGACATAAGGAGCCAAGATCTACCTTTCCTCAGTGAAATGGAAGACCAATCTTAGTTATGTCATAGAAGATTAGGACACTGTAATGTTATAACTTTAGATATGTTTTTTTAATAAATGACTAGTTAAGGATCTACCATAAATTAGTTTTGATACTTCAAAAGTATGCAAACCTTATCAATTTGGAAAGTAACACAAGTCAAGTTTTAAATCTATTAGTGAAGTATCAACTTCTAATGCTTTATAGTTAGTGCACATGGACATGTTTGGTCCTATAAAAACTATAAGTATCAGAGGAAAATGTTATGTATATGTTTTAATTGATGATTACATTAGATATACTTGGTTCTATTTTCTAGAAAAGAATTCCTAAGCCTTTTATTGTCTTAAAACTTTTGTATCCTGAGTTAAAAATTAGAAAAATATCACCTTGATAACTATTCATAATGATCATGTTATAAAATTTATAAACTTTTATTTTGAATTTTTTTATAGTAAAAAGGTATTATACACAACTTTTTGTCACTTAGAACTCCACAAAAAAATGTTGTAGTTGAAAGAAGAAATGGAATTCTTCAAGAGACTACTAGAACTATGTTGAGTGATTACTCAGTTGCTAAACATTTTTGGAATAGAGTAGTTAGTACTGAATGTTATACTATAAATCAAGTTTTAATAAGACCTTTTATTAATAAATATCCTTATAAGTTGTGGAATGAATGGAAACCGAAACTTTTTTACGTCAGAGTTTTTTGATGCAAAGTATTCATTTTGAATACTAAAGATAACTTATATAAATTTTATCTAAAATCTGATGAAGGAATATTCTTAGGTTATTCTATAATTAGTAATACATATAAAGTTTTTAATAAAATAACAAGTACTATTGAGGAAATAGTTCATGTTAATTTTGATGAAACTGGTCCTTTTGTTTTCAAATAACCTTAACCTACATATTTGGATGTTATTTAAAAAACCGATTTTCAACCTATGTTAGAAATTTATTCTCATGAGAGAACAACTGAACAATATATTTATGAAGTTATACCTAAAGAATATTTTTAACATGTTTTTTAAGAATAGATTTTTGTAAATCCAAATAATTAGTTGTTTCTTAGGAATCTTCCTAGTGATAACAACATTGGTGATGTAGATCAACTAGTTAGAACTAGAAGTTATTTAAGGAATGAAATTGAACATTTTTATTTTTTTTCACAATTAAAACCTAATAATATTGATGAGGATTTAGGTTATGGAGATTGGATAAAATTAATTCAAGATGAAATCAACGTATTCGAGAGGAATCAAGTTTGGAATTTTGTTGAACAACCTAAAGATACTTCTATAATTGGAGTAAAATGTGTTTTTTCAAAACAAATATGATGAAAATGGAATAATAGTTAAAAATAAATCTAGAATTATTGATAAAGGATATAATCAACAAGAGGGCATAAACTATGAAGAAACTTATGCTTCAGTATATATACTTGAAGCTATTCATATACTTCTAGCATATGCAACATTTCTTAATTTCAAACTATTTCAATTGGATGTGAAGTATGTATTCCTTAACGAAAATATTTAAAAAGAAGTTTATGTAGAAAAAACCTATGGTTTTGAAAATAAAAAATATCCAAAACATGTTTTTAAACTTACTAAGGAACTTTACAGACTTAAAAAGCCCCTAGAACCTGGTATGATAGATTAACTGGAGTTTTGTTACAAAATAAATTTGTTAACGGAGCTTTGGATCCAACCCTTTTTATAAAATAAGTTTATAAAAAACATCATCATTATTCAAATTTAAGTTTATGACATTATATTTAGTTCAACTCACAAGTATTTAATAAATTCCTTTGCGGATCTTACGAAGTCTAAGTTTGAAATGAGCATGATGGGAGAACTTACTTATTTTCTAGGTTTTCAAATTTCTCAAAACCAGAAGGAACTTTTATATCTCAAAATAAGTATATAAAATATCTTATTAAGAAATTTTAATATAAAAATACTAAAAGTATTAGTACTCTTATTAGAACCTCAAATACTTTATATATTTATGAATCTGGGAAACCATTTGATCAAAATATCTTTAGAGGAATAATTGAAATTTATTTACTTAATAGCCAATCGTCTGAATTTAATGTTTTCTGTATGCTTATGTACTGTATATCAAGAAAATCAAAAAGAGTCTCATATTAAATCTATAAAAAAAATTTAATTATCTTAAGGGAACTATGGATTTAGTCTTATTTTACTCTTCTAGAAATGATTTTTAATTAAAATGTTTTTTAGATGCTGATTTTGGTGGATGTATAGTGGATAGAAAGATTACTTCTATAACATGTTATTTCTTAGGAGAAGCTTTAGTGTCTTGGTATTGTAAGAAACAACACTCAATAACACTTTCCATTGCTGAATTTGAATATGCAAAAGCTAGAAGTTGTTGTGTTCAAGTGTTTTGGATGCAACACATACTCAATGACTATAACATGATTTTTAATAAAACTCAAATATTATGTGATAACACAAGTGCCAATACTTTAAGTAAAAACTAGAAACACCACTCACATGCAAATCACATAGATATAAGACACCATTTACTTCAGGATCACACACTTAAAAGAGATATAATTTTATAATTTATCATAATGCAAGAATAAATTACCGATGTTTTTATAAAAACTCTTTGTCTTGATATATTTGGATATATTAAACAAAATTTAGGAATGATAAACACTAAGTGATCATTCACATATAATTTTTGTTTACCAATATCCTTACATTAATGAACTCCTTCACAAAGGGGGAGTACATATGTTAAATTTTTTTCTAAACTTTTTAGTTTTCTTAAAAACATTTTTTTCGTATATTTTAGTGCCCTGGAATCAATTTTTTTTAATAAAACATTTTAGAATAAAAAATTCTTACTAATTTTTTTTAGATGATCTTTTTTTATAAAGATTATCAAATTTAATTTTTTTTATAAAAAACAAGAAGAATAGGTTACTGGATAAAACTTTCATACCGAAAGTAGATTTTTATTCCTAGATATATTTTTCCAATCTTTTATTTTTTTTCAATTATCCATTACTTTTCTTTTTTATGATATTTTACATATTCTTTACTTATTAAAAACTTTCAATTTGTTAAAAATATTAAATTTTAAGTAATCAGACAATCCTTTAGTTTGACGAATGATTTTTCATATAATAATAGTAAAAAACATTAATAGATAAATATATTTATTAAATAATTCAAGGATTTATCTCAACCATCAGATCAAAATACAATTTTAATCCAAGTCGTTAGATCTCTAGAATTCAAAGGGTCACTCCTTGAGCCTATATATAAGACCATGGGCTATTCTACCCCACATTGGTTCTCAGACATTTTATTTCGACTCTCGGCTCTCCTTTTTTTACTTAGCCTAGAAATTTTGGTATTAGTCCAATTCAATTCTTCAATCCGATTAGTTTTTCTCGACATTAGTCTTAGAATGATGACATATGCTAAATATTTTGCTAAGAAATAAGTGATAATGTAAATATTGATCAAGAAATCATGGTATAAGAAGTATGATTCTCTTTTAAAACAAGTTATTAAGTTTCAAGGATAGGAAAATTTTTGTGTGAAAAAATATTATTTTGATCTTAATTATCTATAAATTGTTAAATAATTCTATTCTTTGGTGGAATTTAGTATTCAAGATTATTTGAGAATAATTGTTTTAAATATTTTTTTGTAAGAGTTTAAAATTAACTATTCAACAAGTGGCAGATTTGGTTGAATTTTCTTTGGAAGGGGAGGCTTATCTTCCTTCTCAAAACCTTCTAGATAAGTTGGGATCCTTTGAAAAATCCAAAGTTAAATTATCTTTGTTCTCTTCATATAAGAAGGTAAGAAAAGTATATCATATAACTCTGGATGAAAGAGTTGTTACTTTGTGGATGAAAGGTTATCTGATTTTGAGAAAAGGTTATAGGTATATGATGAAAGTTATTGACATATTCATATTGGATTTCCTTATCAATACAAGGAAGATAAACCTGGTCAAGTTTGAGAATCTATCGATTGAAGCTATAAAGAAAACCTCCATAAGGTCAAGAATTCTTATGTTTCCATGTTTCATCAATAAAATTTTAGTTAATTTTATGGAGGTTATAAAGATAAAAAATCAAGCTTATGTGATTATAAAAAATATTTCATTGATTGGAGAAGAAACCATGGCTAGGATGAAGTTACTCTTCAATCAAAAAATGAAAAAATTTATAAAAAAATAAGAAAAGGAAGTGTTTGATGCTGAAGTGGATAAACAGAAAGAACTAGTAAAAGGGAAAATGAAAGTAGACTCCTCTACTACAAAGAAATAAAAGAAACCAATTTTTTTTTATGAGGACTTCAAGAAGTTGATTGCACACAAGGCTTAGAAAAAGCCAATAGATTCAAGTTTCGAACTTGATAAAGTTGAGGCTTTAGATTTTAAGATGAAAACAACTAAGGTTATAAAAGAGTTTGAAAAGAAGAAGAAGGAAAGGAAAAATATTGATCAGGATATGGTTATGGAAACTTACTAAAAGGATTTGAGAAAGCTTCAACAAATATTCCTATTCCAATTTCACTATTTTCACTAGTTTAACTAGTTTCTGGTTCCAGAATACATTTTATTACCAATCAAACTTTTACAAATCCATTACCACCAATATATTTAGAAATTGTTGAAAATTCATTTGTTCCTATTACAATTGAGAAAGGAAAGGGTAAAGAAGTTTAAGTTAAACTTGAATATCAAAAATCATTTAAGAAGTCATTTCAGAAGAAAGTTCAAAAATCTATTCAAAAGTTTGGAAAATTAGATAAATGAACTGCAATGCAATTGGGAAAAGAATTAGAAGAATAATAATAAGAAGAATAAGTAGAAGAAGAAGAGTAAGAATAAAATGAAGAAGAAAGTTCTTCAGATTCAACATCATCATATACATCTTTATTAACTTAATTCGAAAAAAATATTATTTTAGATGTTTTTATGAATAAAAAATCTGTATCTGATGAGAAATAATAAGTACAAAATTCCCATAAAATTTTATCAGACAAAGTATAGACCGATGAGGATGTTGATGTGATAATGATTTTAGATGATGAAAATGTCACAGGAAAAGAAAAGACATATGTTGAACCATCCCGCTAATATATTTCTGAAGCTTCATCGGATTCATATGATACATTAGTTAATGAATATCAAAAGATAATTTAATATATTTATCAAACTTTAAAATAGATCACAAATTCAATGCCTCATCTTCCAAATATTGAATCCTGGTTCAAGCAAATTCAAAATAGTCTAAATGAGAAATCTGAGTCTTTGAAGTTTTTGAAAGAGACCGTTATTCAAAATGAAACTGAGTTAAAATGTTTCAAACATAAATACAAGTCACATAAAATTATATTTAATCAAATGGTTAAATGGTTGAGATAATTGGATGGATATTTGAAAGATCGTGATGAATAGTTTAAAGAAGTTAAGAAAATATCTTTTGATATTGCTGAGTCTTTTTAGAAGATATCATCATATGTTTCTGATAGATTGAAATTTATCAAATAGTTTAAAGATTTATCAGACTTTAGGAATAAATAAATCAATGAACTCAAATAAGAAATTAAAAATCTAAAATAATAGAATTCCGTAATCCAATATTTTCTAAGAGGAAATTCAGTGGGTGAAAGAAGAAAACAAAAACATCATACTTATTGAAGAAAATGTACTCAGTTTGAAAGCAAAAAATCAAAATTTCTCAGTCCTGGAAGAAAAAATAGAAAAACTTGAGTCTAAATATAAAGATAATGAGAAGAATCAGGAGGATTTTCATAATATGAAAGAAATATTCAATAATATCTACAAGAAAGAATGAACATTTTCATTCTGAACTCTTGATGTATTCATAAATCAATTTTTTTAATGATTTATCATTTGAATAAATTATTCTCCAAGTACATTTTTGTTTGAATTTTTTCCAATTTTACCTAGATAAATATTATTTCTTTTTATCTTGGAAGAATATTTATTCAAAAAAAATTGTTTCATATTATACTTTCTATCATTTGAGGAAAATATTTTACTTCCCCTATTTCTTTTTTAAAATCACAAAGGGGGAGAAATTATTAAAGGGGGAAAATTTATTAAAGAGGATAATATGATAAGGGATATTTTATTCTTATTCTTAAAAATTAATAATATTTCCTATCAGATGAATAATGTTGAACAAAATAAAGTTATCAAGATAGGGGGAGTTAAGATAAGAAAAAGGGGGATATTTCTCATGAATAATTTATTTGAAGTTATTAAATGTACAAAGGTTTGTAAGTTTTTCAAAGTTAATAGTTTTTCATTTTAAGTGTTTTTTTGTGTTTTTTAAAAAGGGAGGGATTATTGAGTCGAAATTTTATAATTTATACTTTTCTTTTCCTTAGTTTTGAAAATCACAAACATTTTCTTAAAACCTTATTTTACCAACTTTGAATATACTAAGTATTTTAGAATGTTTTTATAGAAAACATCTTTTTTCTATCAAATATAGTAATAGTTATTAACTAAATTAATATAAACTTTATATTCTTAAAGTACAATACATCAGACTGACTAGAGTATGGTCTATTAGACTGGCTAGTGGCTTGTCCATCAAACTGACCAAAGTCATATCCATTAGACTGATCATAGTTCAGTTCAATGGACTGGCCATAGTTCAGTTCATCAGACCTAAAATAGTATAGTCCATTAGAATATCAAAAGTTTATAATCATAGTTAGAGTTATTATTACTTTTTAGAATACATTATAACAACATTTTAATGCTACTATAAAAATGACATTGGATGGATAAATTTTGCTGAGATGTCTAGTTAAGATCATCTGAGTCCATTGCAACTAACTTCGAGATTCACAAAAAATATGACAACTGGAGGGATTACTATAAATAGAAATGAATTTTAGGATCTTGGATATGATGCATTTGAAACGTAACCTGTCTTAAGATTTCCCTGCCTTAACATCTCTTTATTACACATTGTAAATATTTAGAGAGTTTTTGTTTTAAAGAATCTGTGTAAGGGTTATAAATTCCTTAAGACATTTTTCTTTTGTATTCGTAGATTCCAATTTGGGTTTAGATCAAGGGATTCTAGGGATAGGAAGATAGGTGATATTGATCAGACTGATCGAGGTCTTCTACGGGATTAGAAGATAGAGTTATTACCGATATTTGGATGAGGTATTTCTTGTTTAAGAAAGACAGATCTATTCTAATATTCATATCAAGGGATTTTCTGGTGTGGAATGATAGACCTTACAGTTAGGTTGAAAACTGTGGATATCTTAATTCAGGATTTTTGACTACCTTAACCCTTAAGGTTAAAGAGTATAATATTTTTATAAATCTTGTAATTCATTCTTAATTTACTATAATCATTCATATTGATTGTTTTAAAAAATTTATATTCCACTATTCAATTTCTATTATAAAGTTTTTTTAATAAATATTTCAAATATCTATTCAACAAGACTATTTGAAAGTTTGTTTAGTAACTCTAATTCATCAGATGACTTCTGAGTCCAATACCTATACTATGATTATCAGACAATTGTTGAGTCTGATCTTTATACCAAATTAAATTTTGGTTTTATTATAGTTTAATTTTTTTTAAACTATAATTCACCCCCTCTTGTAGCCATCATATACTATTAAAATCCAACAACCACCCCATTTCAATGGAAGTAATTATGGATATTGGAAGGATTGAATGAGGGTACTTTTAAAAAATATTGGAATTTAATATTAGGCTATAATGGCCACACCTTATAAACTACCTAAAGTTAAACTTGACACTTTAATTAGTAATGATTCTACTAAATATGTTTTGAATTAAAAGGTTATGAATTTTATTTGTTTTTCTTTAAGAATAAGTGTTTGTAGTCATATTTAATCTTGTGAAATTGTTGTTGATATTTGGAGGTCTTTAAAATTTACTCATCAAGGAATTCATGAACCGCATAGAACCAAGTTAGGTATTCATAGGGGACGAGTTTCAAGAATTCATAATTATTGACTCTGAAAGCATTAGTGGGATGTAAAACCAATTTATTAAAATCATAAAAAACATGGTTACCCCTTGGATAGACCATAAATAATAAAGTTATGATTGAAAGTATAATTCAAGCCTAACCTAAAAAGAGGCACTCTAAAAATGTGGTTGTTGAAGAAAGTAAATACTTTATTGAGTATACCACTGATGAGGTTGTTGGTTCTCTTCTATAGTTTGAATTGAAGTTGAAGAATAATGATAGTTAAGTTTATTATAAGAAAGGGAGTAGTTTTTAAATAATCTAAACATGTTTCTTTTGACTATTCTAGTGAGAATAATGGTTTATCTAGTTCTAAAAATGAGATGATTCAAATCTAATTTCTAAATTAATTCAAGGACTCATGAAGAAATGAAAAACTTCCAAAGAATGATGGTAGAAGAAATACAAGAAAAATTTCAAGAAAAATGGTAATCCTAGTAAATATAATGATTTTTATGAGCTAACATGTTATGGATGTAGAAAGAAGGTCCACATAAAAGTAGACATGCTAAAGATAAATCACCTAATAAAAGGTAAGAACTATTGGAAAAAAGATAAGAATGCATTGTATGGTGGATAAAGTTACACTAAAGATTCATATTCGAGTAGCGAGGAGTCTGTAAGTGATAAGAAAATAGGTAAATTTTATTTACTGAAAAGGTATTATAAGGTAACTTTTTCACCTCCTAATTCACATTCTTCAATTTATTTGAATTAATTACCTAGAAAGGCTAGTAATATTTGTTTAATTGACACATGTTCATGAAGAAGATATTCCATAAATCCATATGAGTGTGTGTGTGTGTGTGTGTTTTTGTGGGTGGGTTCCCTAGAACCAACTCTTCTATGTACTTTTATTACTATTACATATATACAGTTTGATATATACATTATTTTTTCTTTCCATAACAGTGTTGATAATTCTTCATCCATTGTTTACATGGTAATGTCCTTATATTACACGTTGTATCAAAATGTTATAACAGTTCTCAACTATAATGAGAACCTAAAGATACCATGACAGTAATCTTAAATATAAGTCATATGGTCTAGATACATTATAATGGCTGGACACAAATTATTTCTGAGTATCAGGTGATGGGGGCTCATAAGAATCGAGAATTCTTCCCATAAAGTTTGTATTTGATGATCTCAAGTAAATGAGGTCATGAGGACTGGCCTGCCAATAGGAATACCACACGTTTCAAGTGTCATTGGTTATTCATATCTACAAACATGCATACTGTTCTCCTAACTTGAGATCATTATCAATGTGTACCATTTGAACGTGTATTTTGAAATAATACAAAAACCATGAAATTGAAGTTGTGGAGAGGTAGCTTGTGTTGGGTGTGTCATTGGTGGTATGACACTGGTTGAATGATCAAGATAGATTTTATTTATTCTTAGTTGAGGAAGAGATATCCTATAGGACCAGGTTGACCATGATGGTAATATATTGATTAAATCCATGTCCATGGTACAAGAAGGTTAGCCCATCCAGTAAGGTCATGAAATATATAAAGAATTAAAAGGATGATGACATGAGTGTGCATCCTGCTTTATGATATATCACAAGAAAAATAGATTATATTACACAAAATGTGGTTGTAGGAGGTAGTCATAATTATTAAATTCTTTATCTCATTAGGGGTCATTATGGGTTGATAGACTCCTCTCTTGGTATGTGGGTTGGATTAACTACTATCTAGATAAGGACCTATAAGGCCACACACTAAGTGTATCCACAAGTTATACCTATTCGGATGAATATGAGTTTAGAATGAAGTGGGACCCATGTGTGGGGTCTAGTGAACATCTGAGTGTGATCAATCATAAGAAAAATAATTCAATTATATTAATCAAATTTAAAATAATTATGATTGAATTTATTTCTCAAGCTATTCACAAGTTGTTTGATCATAAAAGTGAATAGGATAAAATATAATTTTTCGAATGCAAATAACACATTTAAGGTTCATTAAATTATTTGGGGAGATTAAGAGATGAGTTAATGGTTTGTATTTTATTATGTAACATTTTAAAATATTACAATTGAGTGATAAAATATTTTTGATATTTATGAAAATTTTATTAAGTTATAAGTGTTCACAAATGTTTAAAATGAAGGCTGTTACTTTCCAGGGATCAAAATGAAATTTTAGAAAGTATAACCTAGGTATAAAATCTAATTTTAGCCTCTTGAATTGATAGATACATCATTTGAATATATTTACAAAGTGAAGATCTTCTTTCCTCTCCTCTCAATCTCTTAGAGAGAGATCCTGAAGAAAAAAAGGTCAAATCGATCTCATCTTCTCGATCGAGTCTGTGTTCTTCATGCAATCGAAGGGATGTCATAAATCCCTTAAATTTCCTATGATAGCACTAGATAATCATATATCGATGATCCAAGAGCTATGGTTCATGTGTGGATGATCTAGAGGATTCCTAGTTTGGTGCATTTGAGCTACGACACATCAATGATGAATGAATCAAATTGGCGATTTCAAATGAACAAGGTACCATTTACTCTTTTGTTTGATTTTATTTTTCTTTATTAAATTGAATCACACATGATCCTTTAAGAAATTAAGGCAAATTATTTTGTATATTCAATGTTTTTAACATGAATTCGAACCTAAAATTTTAAATTGCACATTTTTCCCACTTCTGCTGCACCCCGAGTTCCTTTAATTGATATTAGAGAGAACGTATAATTATTTAAGTACAAAAAATTAAAATTTCAGTTAAATATGCTATGATTCAAAAATATAGTTTTGATATGGTCCCAAAGTAACTTATGGAACATCAATCTTATTTCATATCTTTAATATATGATCGATCAAAGATCGATGAATTTTGCGTATAAATTGTGATGAAAATTTAAGCTTTAATTTTTGCTTCACTTTAATGGAAACCGGTGTGATAGATTTTTAGCCAAAGAACAATGAGAGTATGTTTCGTTTTAGTTGATGATATTGGAAAATAGTTGGGTTAGTCTGTTGGCTTGATGGATTGATGTGAAATCCTGAATTAAAATCCATAAAAGTAAAAAAAACATTAATATCCTTCCAAATATAAGGATAATATTTTTTAAATATAATTTTAAAAAAAGCACTCCACACCCCATGATTGAGGTGTGGAAAAGTTTCCCTCCCCATTTATGGAAGGTTGATGTATTTGTACTTATATGTGTGTGTGTGGGTGGGGGGGGGGGGGGTTGTGTGTGTGTTTATCTTTAAATTGATGCCCAACTAGACTTGGGCCGGACCAAATCGGTCCAGATACGGTCTGCCCAACCTATAAACCCCATTATAAGCCCTAAATTAATATCCATGGATTTTATTTAGGTCCAAATGGATCCAAAAAGTTATGAAAAAATTTCAGAAATTAATTTTAATTAGTTGGGATTTAATGAAATTATTCTGGGTGTTGTGGGATCTATCGATATTTAATTAAAATTATTTTAATGAAAGTTAAAGTATTAAAAATACCCTCGAGTTAAATTTTATCAAATTTAATCTTTCTTATTAAATATAATTTCATGTTGACTGATCATGAGTCGAGACCAAACCGTGCATGTTTGGTTTATTATTTATTTAATTTAATTATTTTATTTAAGTTTTGAAATGTATTTATTATTTTATTTTGATGATCTACACATATTTCCTTTGTCTTTAATTTTTATAATTGTATGCATGTTCAAATTTAAGTGATAAAATATATTTTCTCACCCTGAGTTCCCCCAACCAGCATTTGAGTATACATTGTAAATATTTGAGGAGTTCGTGGCGGCACAATTCGAGTTGAGAGCCAGTGTAAACCAAACAAGTGAAGTGCACAAGATTTGTAGGCACTATAATTCAAGTCAGGTATTAACTTAAGGAATTCCCCTAGGGTCTTAGTTAATCCATTATTCACTCAATGGATTAACCAATAGTTAAAATATCATGTTCACATCATTATTTACTTATTTATCATATACATGGTTTATTATTTTGTGAATGAATATTTATTATGCGCAATAATATAGTATAATAATAAATAGGCATGCATAGATAATAATGAACATGTGTGGTGAATATTTTCTATTTAAAGAATGATTAAGTTGTGAGTTATATCAGATAGAAAAAAATATGATAAATAGAAAAGGATTTCATTTTACAATATAAATTAATAAATCCCTCAAAGAAAATATTAAGTTATTAAATGTCTTCCATCAATTGAATTTGGACACAAATGATTGTTTAATGTGATTTTCATCCCTATTTTAGGGTGTCTCTTACTAGGGACACTAGGCCTTCGAGGCATGTTGCATTGGGCCTATGGGCCTCTGAGTATCCATATCATGTAAAAGTTACCTCTCATCACTCCTTAAAAGGGTGTCTATTACTACCATGGAGTTTTTATGAGATGTGTGGATAAAATTAACTAAATTTTGAAGAAAATTAGTAGTTATAGCTGTCTTGTTGCAACTATAGAGTCAACTCACTGGGCAATGCAATGTAAATCCTTATAGGAGATAAGAATCCACTCAACATATCAAAGAGTTGTGATTTAATGTGGCTAGCCAGTCAAAATCCTACCTTAGACTCTTGAAATAATGGTAATGTCATAGTTTGGATAATTAAGAGAGTTTTAAGGATCCTTGACACTAGAATAATCTAGAAACTGAGAATTCCAAATCTAGTAGCTGAGGGCTACTAGGATTTGATAAAATAGTGAGAGAAATTTAAAATTAATAATTTGAAAATGTCTAATAGTAATCAAAATAAAGTACTAATCTACTAAATTTACTTGTTGTAGATCAAATAGAAGCTACCACTAATTCAATTTTACTATAATAAATATTGGATAATGAGAGTATCCTAACCAACCATAACTTCCAAGAGTGGTATAGGTGCTTGTGTATAGTACTATGCTAAGAGTGGAATCTTTATGTGTTCAAATCCCCACTCACTACTAAGCCTCCTTAGGGTGAAATCAAGGTGTATAAAGATAAATACAAGAATAATATGGATGATTACCTAGATATTTAGTGTTTTATGTTGTCATCTATGTCTAGTGAGTTGCATAAAATGCATAAAGAGAATGATGCTTTCCAAATGTTTTCTTATCTCCAAGAGTTATACCAAGAGAGAACAAAGAAAAAAATAAATGGGATATCAAGTCACGTATAAGGGAATCAAGAAGGACTTCATGTACTCAATATGATCAGGTGCATTGAGAGACTAGGGACCCTTGGGTTTAAATTGAACTAAGAACTAGAAACTGACCTCATTCTTGCCTCTTTACCGCATAGCTTCTTGAATTTCATTGATAATTATAATATGAATAACATGAATAAGTCACTCCCAAATTTTATGAATTTAGATAAGGATATGAAGAATTCCAACTCTTATATCCTAATGAAAATAAAATAAAAATAAAGGCAAAGAAAAAGTGTCATTGGATAAGTCCCGATCAAAGACATTGATACACCACCCTTTAAAGAAGACAAAGATATAGAGGGAGAGAAATGAGAAGGAGGTAGTTTACTTTTCATGTGTCAAGAAAGGCCATTAGAAGAAGAATTTCACAGCTAGGAAGAAGGAGCAAGTTAACTCTTATGCTTCAGGTATATTTTCTTATTGAATATAATTTATCTATTTCTATAAGTTGGGTATTGGATACTGCATGTGGCTCACAAATTTTTATTCAAATACAAGAATCAAGTAGATTCAATATTATTATAAAAGGTGAAGTAGATCATTGACCAAAAAATGGTGCAAGACTAGTAGCATTATCAATGGGAGATTATAATCCTACTTTACCTAGTGGGACGATTCTTGTAATAAGTAATTGCTATTATGGACCATATGTTATCAGAAAAATAATCTCAGTGAAGAGTTTATATAGAATGAAATTTTATTTCAAGTTTGGAAATAAATTTAATCTTATGTATAAGGATAACATATATTATGGTATGGTACATCTTAATAATGGGTTCTATATATGTGAACTATAAATCCAATATTGGAAATCATTGAAAAATCCAACGAGGATTAATCATATCCTACCTACCTATGAAACTTTAGGCTAGGTCATGTAAATGAGATGTTTTTAAGAAAATTACATCAATCAGGGTATTTAGACTCCATTGGGTTAAAACCTTTAGAAGTATTCCATGCTTGTTTACAATGTAAAATGACCAAATGCCTTCCACTGGGAAAGGAGAAAGAGCCAAAGAACCATTGAATTTAGTTCATACTGATGTGTGTGGTCCATTTATAGTAGATGAAAGGGGTGGTTTTTCTTACTTCATTACTTTTACCAGTTACTATAGTAGATATGGATATATATACTTAATGAGGTATAAGTTAGATTACTTTAGCATGTTTAATGAATACTATAATGAAGTAGAGAATCAAATTGGTAAGAATATTAAGAAACTCTTCTCAGTCCGTGATGGAGAATAACTTAACCAAGATTTCATTGATCATTTAAAGGAATGTGGGATTTTTTCCCAAATCACTCCTTATACACCTCAGTGGAATAGTGTTAGTGAAAGGAGGAATCAGACCTTGATTGAAATGGTCAGATCAATGATGAGTCATGAAACTCCACCATTATCCTTTTGGGGATATGCACTGTAGACTACAACATATATTCTAAACTGAGTACCAAGTAAATAAACATATAGGGTTCCATATAATTTGTGGTATGGAAAGAAATCTAGTCTATCATATATATGTGTATGGGGATGTGAGGATTTTTTCAAGATTATACCTAGTGAAAAATTAGCATCTCGGATCATGAAGTACATATTTATAGATTATCTTAAAGAGACAAAAGGATATTTCCTATATAATTCTTCATATAGAAAATTGATTATAGAAATACATGCTATATTTCTATAAAAGGAACACATTTCCAATGTCAATAGTGGGAGAAAGATTGACTTCGATGAAGTTTATGCTCTAGATGCACAATAGTTGTTATGAGAACAATCTATAAAAGAGATAGTGAGATAGAAATATGCTCCTAAGACACAAGCACAACTTAGGTCTACTAGATATTTTAGAGAAAAAGATATATACGGTTTTCTTTTCACTAAGTTAGATAACACATTACTCCTAGAGAATGATTAACCTATAACCTATAAAGAATTGGTAGATATCAAGTATGAAGCTAAAAGTCAAGAAGATATTCATTATGAAATGGAATACATGTACCAAAATAAATTTTGGATTTTAGTATACCCACTGGATGTTGTAAATCCTATTAGGTGTAAATGGGTATTCAAGAAAAAACTAGACATGGATTTTCAAGTAAGCACCTATAAATAATGACTAGTAGCGAAGGGTTTCAGGAAACGTTAAGGCATCAACTATGACAAAACCTTATTTCCAGTTGAAATTATAAAATCCATCAGAATATTACTTTCAAAAATATCCTTCTATGATTATGAAATTTTGAAAATGGATGTCAAAAATACTTTTCTAAATGGGAAGTTATTTGAAGGTGTCTATATGACACAACCTGAAGGGTTTATTTTGTCAAATAGTTCCAATAAAGTATGAAAGTAAAAGAGATCCATTTATGTATTGAAGTAGGTATCACGGTCATGGAATGATCGTTTTGATGATTCCATAAGCAAATTTTTATTAATAATGAAAGAGATCCATGTGTCTCTAATAAAGTTAATGGGAGTTCCATTGTTTTCCAAGTATTATATGTTGATGACATGTTGTTAATGGGAAATGAAGTGTAAGTCTTACAGTTAGTGAATAATTGGTTAAATGAATGATTCTCCATGAAATAATTAGGTGAAAAAGACTATATTATAGTGATAAAGATCTATTAATATAGATCTCATAGGTTTCTTGAGCTAAGACAAAGTATATATATTGACAAGATATTCAAAAGGTACAATATGGAACAATCCAAGAGAGGATTGTTGCCAATGTCACATGGAATTAATTTATCTACCACCAACACAAGAAGAGATTAAAATAATGAGTAGAATACCTTATTCTTCAGTAATGGGATCTATCATATATTCCATTCTATGTATTAGGTTTGACATTTCCTTTTATTTAAGCATGATGGGAAGATATCATGAAAATATAAGAAAGCTGCATTGGGAAACTATAAAAACTATTCTTAAAGTACTTAAGATGTATAAAAGATATGTTCTTGGTGTATAGAGGAGATGAGGAGTTAGTCATGAGGGGATAAAATGATTCTATCTTCCAGATATATCAAGATGATATGAAATTGTAGTCAGGCTATTTCTTTTGCCTAAATTGTGGTGCAGTGAGCTGGAGGAGCTCGAAGTAGTCTATGGTTGTCGATTCTATAAAAAAATCTGAGTATATAGAATCTTTTAATAAATATAATAAATACATTTAGATATCTAGATTTTTTTGATCTTAGAGTTGTGCTTAATATTGAAGACCCTATTATAGTATACTGTGATAATATTATGGTAGTGGTGCTTTCCAAGGAGCTCATGTCACACCAGAGGACAAAACATATACTTCATAAGTTTTATCTCTTATGGTATTTTACTTAGAGAAGTGAATTCTTAGTTATCAAAGTATCCATATAGGATAATGTGGTAGAACCCCTAACTAAATCCATATCTCAGTAGAAGCATGATACTCATGTGAGATATATCAGGTTGGGAATTGTTAATAGTTGGCTCTAGTGCAAGTGGGAGTGTTGTGAGTGGGTGAACTATACCCAATTCATTTATATAATTTGATTAAAATTACATGTATATAGTTTGATATATACATGTGTTTATTCTTGTAACAATTTGTGCATTTTATCCTGTTACTTTTCCATTTTGGGCATTCGAAGGTGTTTAGAGGAGGCTTGAAGAGGTTTTATGGAGATTGGAGTTGTAGGGGTATTATAGTAGGTGGTTCATGATGTGAACCATATTCACATCATGAATTGGTGATTCATGACATGTGAGGTTGGTGAATTCATGGATTGTATATGGTATAATGGGATTCCATAAAAAGGATTCAAATTATGAAAGGGTAATTCACATCATGTATTAATTCAGGCCAAGGTGACATGATTTTTAGTGAAAACCACATATTTGGAAAATTCATGCCTTGTAATGGTTTCATGGATTATAATCCATGGAACTTGTGGAATTCATGATGTGAATATGGAATTCACACTATAAAAGGGGACAATTACATCCTATTTATAGGTTTGAAGTCTAGCCAAAACCATTCTTTTTATATTTTCTTCCTCTCATTTTTTGGATGAACCCTTAGTGATTTTAGGATACCATCCAACCCGTATTCCCTCACCTTGATCCTTGGGTTCCAATGATTGTTCATTAGTGATCGGTGGTGAGTTCCCCATATTTTTACATTGATTTCCTTTCATTATTCCTTGGGGTTTTATTGTGGTGTTATTTTTTGGGTTTGGGGCATGTTTTGGGTGCATTTTTAAAGATCCCTTGATGCGGTTTAGGTTGATCTAGGGTTTCTGTGTGCAGTTATGGTTTCTAGGTTGTTCCTTCTTTTCCCTATAGTGCACAGTGAATCATAAAATCTTCTTCAAGGTAGGGGATCCTCATTATCTCCCTTTATACATGTTATGTGTGGGTATTTCATGCTTTTACCTTCCTTTTAGTGGATAGTGTGGGTTTTCATAATAATTATAATAAATTGGCTAAATTGAGATTGATGGCGATGGGGAAAAATCAAATCATTTGCTATTTTATTGATGTTGTTGATGGTGTTATGCATGCTTGTTACCAATACTGAAGATAATAGATACTGGGAGCCTTGTTTTTGGTGTAGATAATATGTTGTGAGACCCTTTCTATGTTGTGTTGTTACTTGATTTCACCTTGAATAAAAGGATATGGAATCCATATATGATAAATAATTGGTTTCCCATTGAAATCTATTTTGTTTTACAATACCCATGCTAAGTAAATAAGTAATGTGGTATAATCCCTTGAAATAAATTTTGGAAGTCGAGATGTAATGCTTCTATGTGCGAGTGCTTTTTCGTGTTTTCTTATGTGTTACGGGATGTTGTGTGGTGGCGGTAGTGATCGACTGAGTTGTGAGATGTGCGGGGAAGTGATGTGATGGTGTTTTCATGGGGTATGATGTGGGAAGATGTATGGTGATGTTGTATAGTGGTGATATAGATGTGGTTGGTTGGAGTGAGATGTGGTGTGGTACAATGTGGTTATGTAGTGCGATGTGGTTGTGTTGTGTGTTCTAGAAGTTGTGTGGTGAAGGTGATGTGAGGTGGTTGTGAGATGTGGTTATTATGGTGAGATGGTTTGGATGGTGTGGTGCGATTATGACGATTTATGAGAGATGGGAAAGTTTTTGTGTGGTTTGGTTGTTTTAGATGCCCGATTATCCATGGAATAATTTTCAATATGGAAAATGAATGAGAATGGATTGGTACTTTATGTGTTTCAAATAGTTTAAATGAATTGAATAAATTAATGGGTTTTTTAAATGAGAATTAAGTGGCTTAGTAAATAAAATTTAGTGGAAACTTGTTAAATATGGAGATTGGTGAAACCTTTAATTGAAAGTGGAAATGTGTGGTTATGTATGATGGTTGTGTGGTGTGTTTTATATAATATTGCAAGTAGTTATAATGGTTGGTGTGTGGTATGGTGGTGGTTTTGTGGCATACACTTGTGTAGTATTTTTAATCCATAGGTTCGGTGTTGTGTGCTATCTTTATATCATATGTTTTATGTTATTTCTACATGCACCCCACCCAAGTTGGATAAAATTACCAATAATCAAAGGTTCTAGATTCCATGTATTTTCCACAACATCTTGGATAGTGGTGATATGGATGGCTGGAAATCCCTTCTTCCCCACTCTTCCTTCATCAGCAGTGATATTATAAGTTGGTGTTGGTGATTACTCAACAGTGTTGGCCCATGTGTTTTTGGTCGAGACGTGATGTGATGAGGTAGTGACGTGATGTGATGATATAGTGATGTGATGTGATATCTGGTGGGGGTCATGTGTGGTAGGAAGAAGGAGTGAGGTTGACATACTTTCATGATACCCTACTACCCTAGTTGTGTGATGAGATGTGGTGTGTGTTGAAATAGTGGGTGCCCTAGATCCAACTATACAATGATTTTGATTTCCATATCATGTATACAGTTACATATACATTATTTACTCTTACCATTATAGTGTATAATTTTCTGCATCCACTATTTAATGGTAATGTCCATAGGTTAATTGTCATATCAAAAGGTTATAGCAGATCCCGGGCTATAATGAGAACCTTGAGATACTATGACATTAATATTAAACAAAGGTTCTATGGTCTAAATACATATTACTGAATGGACATAGTATATGTTTGACTATCAAGTGATGAGGGCTCATAAACATTGAGACTTCTTCTCACGAAGTTTGCACTTGGTGATCTCTAGTAGTGAGATCATGAGGACTGACCCTCCAATAGGAACACCACATGTTTTGGGTGTCATTGGATGTTCCTATCAACAGAAATGTGTAATGGTATCCTGACATGAGATCATTTCCAATGTGTTCCATTTGATATAGTACTTTGATGCAATGTGAAAACCATGATGATGAAATTGCGGCGAGGTAGTTTGTGTTTGGTGCATCATTGGTGGCATGACATTGATTGAATGGTCAAAAAAGGATTTTTCACTTCCATGTTAAGGAAGTTATATATCTCGGGCCATGTTGATCAGGATGGTAGTACCTTGATAAATCCATGTCCATGGTAGTCCAAGGTAAATCCATATAGTTAGATAAAAAAATAAAAAAGCAAAAAAAGGTGATGACATGGGTGTGCATCTTTCTTTAAGATATATTAAAGACAAAGAAATTATATTACATAATGCATGTTCATAGGTTGGTTATCGCTGCTATGACAATCCTTATCTCTTTAGGGGTCATGATGGGTTACTAGATCCTGCTCTTGGTCTGTGAATATTATTCACTACTATCGAGATATGGTCCTAGAGGGTCACACACAATAGTATATTCAAGAATCTTCCCTATTCAGTTGAATATGAGTTTTGGACATGGTGGGTCCCACCACTGGGGTTTTGGATTTATCCAAGGAGATATTATCACCAATGTAATAAATAAATTCATATTATTTTAGTTAAGAATAATGAGCATTGAATTTATTTATTAAATTTATTTTCAAGTTTTAAAGTAAATACGTAAAAATATTATTTGAACAAATATTAGTTTAAAATATTCAAGGTTTATTTGATATTTGTGGGAATGAAGAGTCAAGTTAATGAATTAATTATTATCACATAATATATTTATTATATTACAGGAAAGTGATAATAATAATAAATTATATTTATGAATCACTTTAGTAGTCAAAATATTGTTCATATAGAGTGTTAATTATTCAGGGGTTGGAAAGGCATTGCCGGGTATTTTCTTAACACCATATAAATAGAAGAATAGAGGAATTCACTTGTGACTATTCATAGTCATTCTCTCTCTTCATCTCACTCCCATAATCTAGAGAGAGAGGCTTTGGATCCATGATCTTGGATCAATCTCTCTCTCGTGCAATGCAAGCAAGGTGATGCAGTGATCATCAGAGCATCAAAGGCATCATCAGAACTCCGCACTAGCACCTGGATTTCGATGATCGGTGCTCCTGCAGGTTTTTGAAGCACAAGTGGATGATATAGATGAATTCAACTTTGGATTATTTGAGCAATGATCACCAATGATGAGAAGTCATCAAGCACAAATTCATATCTAAACTAGGTATTTTATGATTTTAATTTTGTGTCCTTGATCTTATTCACGCAAGATCCTTAGCATAAACCAGGTAGCGATTCACCGATAATGACGAGTTCATGTTGTTATCTGGTGAAAAACTTTAAAATCACATATTTTGGGGCTTCCGCTGCATTCCCAGTACCTTAAATTGCTATCAGAATGACGCGTTATAATTTTAATCCAAGCAAAGATTAAATTTACATTAAATTTAGAAAAACAGTGTTGTTCTGGTCCCAACGCCGCATACCGCATTTTAATTCGACATCGGATGACCATTATATGGTCATTCTAAGTTTTAGATCATATTTGATCCAATAGTAATATAAAGTTTTTAAGTCTAAGAACATATATATTTATGTATATGTTTAGAACCCTGAAGGCAGCGAAAAATTAATTTCCAATGAATTCAATCATTATATAGATTACATATCATCATAATAGTATTTTTCTGATGACATGTAATAATTTTGTTTTTTCCTATATTAATAATTTAATTTTTCCAGGATAAGTTTGTAGCCATCAGAAAAATTAGAATTATTTGGATGATGGGTGGACTTTGAAACAAAAAAAACTTTAAAAGAAGTCTGTTGGCTGACCACTACTTTAGTTTAATTCTTTAAAGAAAACCAAAAGTTAGGGGCTGAACGACCCCCCTATCCACCCGCGGTGGCCCCACTTGGGCCGCCTCCTTCGTACCACAGTGTATCACCCTATAACTAGTGGGTCTTCCTCGAGCCAACTCCTCCCTGACCCATGGGTTGGCACCTTTTGGCTAGTAGCCTCTGTCCAGCGCCCCGCACAGTCCTGCCTCACCACTCATCCCTTCACTTGGACCCACTAGCCCTCAGCTCCTCTGGCCTGGCTCCTCCACTAGCTACCACACTAGGAAGCTTGGTGTTTCCACCACTTCGGGCTCCATTTCCTATGGATCTATAGATTTAGACGCCTACAACTTCCTACTCCAGCCAACCTCTGCCCATGCCTCCCCTCACTGATGGAATCCTCCCGAGCATGGCCTTCCAATGCCTCTGACTTTCTCTACCACTTTTCTACAGGATATTGGCGCTGAGGCTTCCCGATGAAGCCAGTTTGGCTGCTGGTAGAGGTGGATTTGGCCGCTTCCCACCAGCTCAGGACAAATCTGGGGACCATTGGACGCCAATGCCTCTTACCCCACTACCTCACGCACCACCCATGCCTTCACCCCATATGAGTACTGCCATCATCACAGGTGGCACTTTTCTCGTCTTAACCCACTTGCTCCACCTCATCCCAGCACCACCAACTTCTGGTCGGGATCCTTTTTTGGGTTCTAGTCAGTGTTGTTATCCCTTCCTTCCAACTGGAGATAGTCGCGGCTTTTGTTCCACCTTGCCGAACCCATCTTGAGTCGACATCACCACTGAGGTAACCCCTACTGGTCTAATTGGACCTCATCAGACTGGAAATAGGCCTGATCTTGGGCAGACCTTCCCAACCCATATCACCCATGCACGGGGTCAGCACAGCTCGAAATGGGCCTGCATGAGTTTGGACTGACCCACACAGGCCCTACCTAGGGTTTTCATGGCCCGATTAATTAAATTTAATTAAAAAATACTTAATTTAGTTTTGGTTGAAAATAAAATTAATTAATATTATTTTTTGGTTGTAGATTAAATTAAATTAATTTGGTGTTAAATTAATTAATTAATTAATTTAATTTTTGGTTTTATAATTAAATTAATTAATGGGGTCAAATGAATAAATTTTTTGAATTAAAATTAGAGTGAAATTTTAATTAAATAAAAGTTTCCTTAGATAAATAATTAATGCAAGTTTAATTTTAATTCATAATTTAATTTTAATATGCGAGTTAATGTGTATAGACTGGGCATGAGACATGGACCGACCAATGCTTGTCTGGTGTTTTATTTATTTATTTAATTATTTCTTGGTTTTCTAATAAGTAGTTTAAATAAATGGAGATCTGTGAATCGTCTACATCATTAAATATATTATGGTCTGCATTTCTATCTACAGAGTTGTATTTGATGCTCCCTTGTTCCCCTCGTCTGTGAGTGAGTATTTTTGTATAATTACGAGATGAGAAGAGATGCACTTCGCGCCAATTTATAGTGACACACCAGACAAGATCTTAATGAATTGGATGGGAGATACTGTAATTTGAGTCACAAGCGACGCGACTCAAGGTATATCACATAGGGTATAGGTTTATCCATTATTCACTCAATGTATCAACCATTAGGATCAGTTCATGATCAAGTCATCATTTTATTTTTTCATGGTTTATTATTTTGTGAATATATAGTTTAAGCATGATCACATAGAATAATAAAAAAGCATGCATAGATAAAATGAACATGTGACATGATGAATTTTCTATTTATAGTATGGTGAGTTGTGAGTGCGATCACATAGTACATTCTAATAAGATAATTTTTTTTCATCACATTAATAACACAAAACCCTCAATGAAATATTAAGTATAAACCACCTTCCATCATTTGAATTTGGACAAAATTGGGTGTTTGGGTTTCCGTTCATGCCATAACTGAGTGTGCATCTTACTACTGAGGAGTTATTATAAGAGTGGTGGGTTGGCTTAACTAAAGTGGTTATATAGATTATCCATAGCTAACTTTATATCATTTTAGAGTAAAGTATTTATTAAATCAAATAATGATTTTATAAGCTATGAATTCACTCAATAGATCAAATAACTGTGAGTTAATGCGGTTGGATAGTCAAAATCCAACCTTGAACCCTCCAACTAGTGGCATAGCCATAGCTTGTAAACTATGAGGGGAGGTTCAGGGATCCTTGCCACTAGAATACTCAAACGACAAAGTATTCCAATTCTAGTATAGAGGGTTCCTAGAATTTTATAAAATAGTGGGATACATTTAATTAATTAATCAAAATGTCTAAAATGGTAATAAGATAAAAATTACTGAAAGTCATTTTCGTGGGTGCTCTCAAATGATGTTCAGTTTTGGTTTATTTAGGTGCAACAGAGTGGCTGATCAAGGTCATCTCTCAAAGGAGGAAGTAATTTAAAACAACACATCAAAGGTATTTTGAAAGTAAAATAAAATAAAATAAACAACTTATAAGGATGGGGGGTTGTTCAATGTTTATAAAATAAGAATAATAATCATGCTGGAAGAAGATTTTATTTGTTTTTGTTTTTGTTTTTGAAATTAAAATTTGATTAATAAAACACAATGAGAAAATGTTTTTTAGAAAAATATTTTAAAAGGAATAATCGATATAACTATACCTACTCACTAAATTATTTATCATTATCATTTAAATTAACATCCATTTAATTATAATCCCATATTTTTTTAACCCTCTAACCCTATAGGAGTTGACTTAACCACAAATATGAAATTACTTAAACCCTGGGCTAGATTCAGAACATGCAACCACATCACCCTGTTTTGATTGATGTTCTTAGGTTAGATTATGATAAGTGGTTAATTAGAGAACATATGCAATCGGTAAATGAGTATTAATTGAGTTTAGGTATTATATTTTAACTCTACAAATTTATCCCTTGTGGTCTTGTATTACCGATTAAGATCACACTCTCACAATTTACACAAATCTCGACCTCACATGTTTTTTGTGTCAATTGTTAAATTACTTGATTAGCCTCATTTAAATTGAAAACTCAATTAATAGATCATATTAAATGAATTAAAGTATCTCATTGATTCAAAATAAATTAATAAATAAGGTAAGAGGTAGATCGATTATTAAGAAAACTATTCTTCCATGGGTGACGTAGTCATCGTAGAAACAGATTGCATTTGCAAATATTTAAAAAGGGTATAACCGAATCTCATTTATAATATTGAATTACAACCCAAAGATGAATATTAATAGAAAAATAAAATTAAAAATAATAGAACAAATGTAAGATAAACTAATATTTTATTGAAAGTACAACAACATTACAACAAAGAAGAGGAAAAGAAGATCATTTTGGAGGAGATCCTAGCTTGGTAGATTCCCTCCTCCAATTGTGAATTTAAATGGTATAAAACCACTTATCCTATTCTCCTAATATCCTAATGCACGTAACAATAACTCAAAATGATAAAAAACCAATTTATAGAGTTTATGAGAGGCTAGGTTTCATGTAGTTTCAAGTGTGAATGGGGAAATTTGGAAAAAAATTTATTCTATGTTGCACCACCTGTTTGACCTTCAAAAAGCGTGAACCAGATATCCATATAGTAGGATGATTTGTGGTAATTGTTTTTCTAGAGATCCTATCCAAATTTTATCCCAATCCAAGTATTTATGTAGAAGTTATGTCCCAAATACAGAAACAATGTCCAATCTGGCGAGTCCAGCCCAACTTTGACTTCATGGACCATTTTCACAAACCAAATGAATGATTTAGCTTCAATGTCATGAATTGTATCCCATTAAGTCAGGAATATATTTATAAAATTTTAAGTTCAAATAATATATATCAAAATATTTATATTTGAAATTCTATAGTGAATTTTAAAGGGTAAAATTGGAATTTTCATTAAATTTTCAAATGAATGATCAAATCCCAAATATTTTATATTAACATAATGTGAGAAAATTTTGTCATTTATTATCAATAAAATATTCAACAAAATTTTGTTTTATAAACTCCCCCACACTTACCCTTTTTCACTCCTGGGCAAAACCTCATACCATGTATTCCAAAAAATTGTGACAAGTAAACATCAATATCAAATCAAAACAAATTTTAAAACATATATCCTTGAGATCCAATAATTACACACCAAGAAACAAAAGATATAATACCTCATAAAAAACCATTATTTAAAGTTATATATTTATATCATTCAATATATTTCCACTTCATTTATCCTTCCATGCACACAAAACACTTACCTCACTTGAAATTTTCTCTTACCACACAAATGTCAATTTTTCCGCAATGTCTTTCTCATCAAAAATCATACAAGGGTCACCATAGGATTTATAAATTCATACATCGCCACACGAATTGAGTCAAAGACATATGTTTATAATTAGGACCTTTCAGGGTTTTTCTATGGATTTCAGTTGGTAGGATTTATATATGAAATTTTTTGAGGCTGAATGAGGAGGGCTTGACCCTTTTTGAAGAAAAATTGCATTATTCTAATTGTCACTCAAGTATGGTCTCCTCCTCACTCCTATTAGTATCAATTCACATCCATCATCATGGGAACTCATGTAAAGTTTATACCATTCATCATTTCAGAAACAAAAAATTCAATATTCTCAAACATAGTTTTTATAAAAGCTCCAGATAGGCACAACTTTATTTCTTCATCAGAAGCTCAGGAAAGTCACAAATTATTTTATCATGAATGCTCCAGAAAGGCACAAATTTCAACAGAATGGTTTTTTTCAGTAGTAAACACATCTCTTTAGAATTTAATTTTCCACCCAAATGATAAAAAAATGTGGTAGCACAACACAAGACAACTTCCCCCACACTTAAGTTCAAATAAATTATACAATTTCACTTCAAGAGTTGGTTGGATAGGGAAAATTGGATTATAATGTGGATAACCTAACATGATGTTCATGGATTATAAGGGCCACAAGGATTAAATATTCAAGGTAGGACATTATAAAAAAGATTATTTGAAATAGGGGCTTTAATACCAAACAAATTTATTAATCATTTAAAACATAAGTACCTCAAACCCTCAAGTTTTGATAGGAATAAATCAAATTAAGGTTAAATCAAGCATGGTTTGGTTCTCTCAAGAAGTGATGTAAATGTAAAGAATATGAAAATAATGGTTCAGAAGCCTCACGGGAAATTTATTTCAAATATAAAGACAGTGAGATGTGGCATGAGATTCAAAATTCAGAGTACTTTTAAATAAATTACTAAAGATTTGAACTTGAAACAAAGTTATTTTCAGTATTCATTTAAGCTCAATTTCATGGAATAAATTGTTTCACTCATGGAAATGGGTTTAAAAAATGTCAAAGAAAATCATTTCTACTCAAAGGTTTCAAAAACACACAAAAATTGAAAAATAAACACACACAATTTGAAAAACACACAATTTTTTTTGAAAAACAGAAAAACAGTTGAAATTACTAAACTAAAAGGTTCTCTCCCACACAATTAAAATATTTCATTGTACTCAATGTGAACCCATGAGATGATATGTGCATATGAAAAGTATAATTTTAAACAGGACAAAGAATATAAAACTGAAAGGGTTAGGAACAACCTAATATTCTCAAGTGATGATGGGGTCATGCAGTGTGATGAAATCCACTGCATAAGTAGGAAGTCCCTCAATGTATTTCTTAAAAATTTTCCCATTGAATGAAAATATCCTTCGAATGTCCTCTTGTGTGATCTCCATTGCACCATAAGGAAAAATATTGGATACAATATAAGGACCTAACCATCTAGAATGCAACTTACCAGGCATCAACTTCAGTGGTGAACTGTAGAGAAGGACTTTCTCTCCAACATGAAACTCCCTTTGTTGGATCATTCTATCATGAGATGCTTTTGATATTTCCTTGTAGAGCCTTGAGTTGTCATATTAAGACAATCAAATCTCTTCAATCTCTTAAATTTACAACTTCTTTTGGATTCCATCTTGGGCCAAATCCATGTTGCATTTCTTTATTTCTCAATATGCCTGATGTTTGACTTCCATGGGGAGATGAAAAGATTTCCCAAAAACAATCCAAAATGGGGAAATACTAATGGGTGTATTTTATTCTATCCTATAATCCCATAGTGAATAATCCAAATGCTTTCTCCAATCCTTACTATTAGGATATATGGTTTTCTCCAAAATTTGTTTCAACTCCCGATTTGAAAACTAAGCCTGGACATTTGTTTTGGGGTGGTATTGTGTTGATATTATGTGTGTCACCCCATACTTCTGAAGTAGGGAATCCAAATTTTGATTGCAGAAGTGTGTCCCTTGGTCATTGATGATGGCCTTTGGTACTCCGAACCTACAAAAAATCCGTGTCTTGACAAAGTCCCCTACAACATGATAATCATTAGTCCCGATGGCCTTAGCCTCCACCCATTTACTCACATAATCGACAACAACCAAAATATAAAAAAAACCAAATGAACTAGGAAAAGGGCCCATAAAATCGATGACCCATACATAAAAAATCTCACAGAATAGTATGGGTTGTTGGGGAATCTCATGTCTCCTAGAAATGTTCTCAGTGTGTTGGCAACGAGAGCATGACTTACAAAACACATGGGCATCATGGAATAAGCTAGGCCAATATAATACAGAGTCTAAGACTTTCCTATCTATTTATTGGGGTCCAAAGTGTCCACCACAAGAAATTGTATGATAAAAATGTAAAACAAACTCAAACTCATGATCAGGAACACACCTCCTAATAAATTGGCCACTACACATGTGCCAGAGGTATGGATCATCCCAAACATAAAATCTTGACTCACTCTTTAACTTTTGTACTTGATGTTTCTTTAAATTTGTAGGGATTTAGGATGCAACAAGGTAGTTAACTAAATCATCATACCAAGGATGCGTACCTGAGATGGAATAAAGATGCTCATTAGGGAAAGTTTCCCGAAGTGGTACCTGGTCCAAGGTGTCATCCTCTAGTGTGTGAGTAAGCCTACTTATGTGGTCTGCCACCAGGTTTTCTGACCCCTTATTGTCCATTATCTCAATGTCAAATTCTTGAATAAGGAGCATCAATTGAATAAGTCTAGGCTTTGCATATTCCTTCTTCAAGAGTTACCTTAGAGCTGCATGGTCAGAAAAAACAACTGCTTTAGAGCCTAATAAATACGAACATAATTTATCTAAATAAAATATAATAGAAAGAAACTTCTTTTCCATGGTTGTGTAGTTTTATTGGGATGAATCCAGTGTCCTCTATGCATAGGTAATCACATGTGAACATCCCTCCACCCTCTATGATAAGACATCTCCAACCACAAAGTTGGACACGTCACACATAAGCTCAAAAGGAAGCTCCCTCCATGGAGGCTGTATGATAGGTGGATTGGTTAGATGTTGTTTTATCTTATCAAAGTAATTCCTTCAAGAATCATCAAACATAAAATCATAATCCTTTTGAAGTAATCATGGCATAGAAAGATCAATATTACTAAAATCTTTGATGAAGCACCGATAAAATCCTGCATTCCCTAGGAAAGATATAACATCACACACACATGAAGGATAGGGTAAGGATGAAATTATATCTACCTTAGATCTATCAACCTCTATACTATGTTTTGACACTACATTTCCTAACAAAATTCCATGATCTACCATGAAATGACACTTTTCAAAGTTTAAGACCAGATTCTTATCAATACAATGATTCAAAACATTTTCCAAACTAGAGATACCATCATCAAATGAGGACCCATACACTATAAAATCATCCATAAATACCTCCATGAAGGTCTCGATGAAATCTAAAAAAATACTCACCATACATCTCTGGAAGGTACTTGGGTTGTTGCAAAGTCCAAATGGCATCCTCCGGTAGGCAAACAAACTGAATGGACAAGTGAATGTTGTCTTATTCTAATCCTCAGAAAAATAGGAACCTAAAAATATCCATAAAATATATCCAAGAAACAATAGTTTTTTTCCCAACTAGTCTCTCAAGCATTTGATCAATAAATAGGAGGGGGAAATGGTCCTTGTGAGTGGACTGATTTAGTTTTCTATAATCAATACACACATGCCAACTGTTTTTCACCCTCATCGGAACTAACTCCTCTTTATCATTTTTAACAACAGTAACACCACTTTTCTTAGGCACAACCTAAATAGGATTCTCCCACTAAGAATCTAATGGGATAAATTATACCTGCCTCAAGAAAATTTTCAACCTCTTTTTTAACAACTTCTAGAAGGGTTGAATTGAGTCTCTTTCATGGATGCCTAACTGGTTTAGCCCCATCCTCCAAAAGAATCCTATGCATGAAAATGGAGGAGATAATAACTGATATGTCATCCAAGGTCCACCTGATTTCCCTGATGTTCTCCCTCAAAAGATTCAAAAGTTTTTCTTCATGTTCAAAATGAAGATTATTAGAAATTATAACAGGTAATATCTTTCCACTTAACAAGTATTAGTATTTGAGATTTTGTGGAAATGGCTTGAGATCCAATGAAGGGGGTGATGTATGGATGGAAACATTGAAGGAACTGAAATATGTGCATGAATAACATTAGTATAAAAATAAACATCATCAAAATCAGAGAATAATTCATCAAATCCATCAACATACTCAATAGCCATGTCATAATTAGATTGAACATGATCAAAATCAGAATATGAATCCATTTAAAAATCAAATATAAGAGAGTCTTGTGCATTAGAAATAGTTGTGGAAGTAATCTTAGACATCAAACTACAACCAATGCTCATAATATCCCTAAGCATAGAACAATAAAATTCCATGGGGTTTTTATTTGGTGGTTTAAAATGGGAGATAAAAAAAGAATAATAGTCCTCTGAGGGTTACTTCATGGAGTCCATAACATTAAATATCACAACTTCATCTCTAAAATCCATGGAAAGTGTATCCTAATTAACATTTATGATTGTTTTTTCAGTTTTGAGGAAGGGCCTGCCTAAGATAATGGGAGCATGAGAACTTACCTGATCATACTATATGTTAAGAACATAGAAATATTCCAGAAAGATCATGTATCTTACCCAGACAAGTACATCCTCAAGGACTCCTATTGGATACATTGTAGCTCTATTTTCCAATTGCACCACTACTCTTGTTAGCTTCAGCTCACCAACCTATAAAGAAGAAAATACAGAGTGAGGCATTAAATTTATGGAATCTCCTAAATCAAAAATAACATCATAAAAGTGAAACTCCCCTATAGTGAATGGGATGGTGAATGTCCCTAGATCCTTGTACTTTTTTGGCATTGCTAGAGTTGGTGTAATGAGTACTGACACATTCCTTCCAAGATTTATCATTTCATTTCCCTTTATCCCTCTTCGATTGGTATAAAGTTATTTTAAGAATTTGGCATACCTTGGGATTCTCTTAATGACTTCAAGTAGAGGGATGTTGATCTCCAAATGCTAGAATGTGTCCAAAACCTCTTTTTGCATCACCCCTTAGCCATATTCTTGGTTTGTACAACCCTGTTTGGAAATTAAATAGGTTTAAGAGGAACATCATCAATATTTTTCTTACCTTTATCTTTCTCTTTGGGTTTATTGTAACGCCCCGACCCCAGTTACCTAGAGTCGGTGCATTATTACATAATATTGGAATAATCACAAGAAAGATCAAATATTGAAAGACCGATTGGTTTAGTAGCCTTGGAAACACTAGATATATTCATAAAGTTTTACATTACATCATAAAGTGAAAAACTACTACAGCAACATATTGTCTCCATAGACCACACTATTATCCCCTCATAATATCCCTACAGGTCATTCATAATTTACTTCTTCACATCCTGGGAAAAATAAAAAATAGAAAAGGGCTGAGCTCAAATGCCCAGTAAGGATAACAATATAGCAGAAACTTTCATAAATAAGAATAAACATTTAAGGTAATGTATAACTAAAACAAAATCCTTTTAAACTTGAACTTCAACATAGTATGGCAAAAATAAAATGAAATAATTCTATTTACTTATTCACATGGATATTCTACTAATCGAATAATCACATGCAATATCAATAACCACTTTCATAATGATGGAATGCATAATGCCAGACTATCATAACCACATAGCCAAGGCCTCGTTCCAAGACTACAAATAGGATTTTGACAAGGCCTTGTGCCAAGACACTAGTTTGTCTCATGAGACCTACCGATGCATCGAGGAGCTATAGCGGGCTCCACCCGTCACATATTAAGTCCAATTCATTCCCATATGGAAAGGTTTAAACATAACATAAACATTCGTATTAAAACTAGCATAAGAAATGTAAATACTTCATCCATAAACTATGAATGGTATAAAAATAATACATCCACAGTCAAACATATCACAAAACCTTCAATACAATATAGAAGTTTTGTATCATAATAAATCAACTTCAAATAAGCATAAAATCCATCAAAGGATGTTGACATAGATGAAATCAAAACTATTTTTAGAGAAATATATCTTTCTATTTTGAAATCATTTAAGAGTCATATATTTATAAAATAAAACATTTTCTTTGAAAATATTCTTATAATCTTGTAAGGGAAGCTTCGACGATTTTATAACGGCGGAAAATAACCGTACCCGCCGTATAAGTTAAAAAAACATTCTTACCTTAATTCTGCCGAAAAGGTTAAAAAGAACCTTGTTTGGAAAACAACGGAAAGATTCCTTTATAAAACTCTTATAAAAAGTCAAACAAGGGTATAAATGACTTTAACACATATTCCTTTAAAATAGTAAAAACATTTTGAAATACATTTTTAAGAAACATGGATGTGGATGATAAAGAGATCCCAGTAGATTATTACGTATAAACAACCTCGGATAATGAAGAGATTGTGAAATAACCCTTACCTTGTACTTTTCCTTGGTTGGGGGTAGGTTAACCTCCTGTATAATGGTGAAATAATTTTTATTAAATTATACAATAATCATATACATTAATATGATATCACATATTCTCTTTTAACATTGATTTGTTAATAATATCTTAGTATTATCGTTGTTTCGGGTGTTAACTTACTCGTTTTCTTTTATATGTTTTGTTACGTAAGTCGTGTTTGTCATGGATAGGTTGTATCTTAATCATATCCAGAATGATATCAAGTCCTTATATACTATTATTAATCATCAAATGATAATTATACTTGAATGGATATGATGGAGAATGAATCTCATCGCGTTCGTGGAGACGGTAGTTCGTACGTACGCACAAACGACAATATCATTCTTTTGATATTTAAAATAATATATAATTGGATGGTATATCATATATAAAGAATTATTATCATGTTATATTGATTATTTACATGAATTATAAATCATTATTATACCCATCCAAATAATAATTTATTGAATAACAATTACACCACAACGTGGAGACGGTAAGTCGTACGTACGCACGTATGGTGACATGTTATTCAAAGGATGGATAGAATACTGAATATGATTGTAAAATATTTATAATAACATCATAGTATATATAAGATAATGGAGTTATTATTTTAGAATGGTAATAAAAAAGAAAGAAGAAGTGGAAGAAGAAAGGAACTTGAAAAAGGGTGGTGAAATCATTACCTCTTCTTCAGGTTCTTCCTTTTGATTTGATCAAAAGGGATCCTTAAGTTGGATTTCTGACTAAAGGAAGGACTATAGGATGAAGTAAGGGAAGTTGAGAGAGTATTTGTGCAGAGGTTGGCCGAACTAGAAGGCTTTAAAGGTGTGAGTTAATGAGAAGGGGGAGTGCCCTTTTATAAGAGGGGTGAGGGGCACCTTTGGAAAAGCTAGAAATATTATTTTATAATAAATTAATATTCGGTTTCTAATGGCTCCAAATTAGATTATTTAAATTTTAAGGTGGGTATATGTTGAAAACCACTCAAAAAATAGAATCTAGATAGGTTTGGGTCATTATACTAACCTTATCTTTAAGTATTAACTCTTAGTTAATTAGTTTCACTTTTACAATGTCTCTTTGTATTTTTATATTATATGGTTAATAAACTTATTATATACATCCAAGAGACCCCCAAGTGATCCATTAATGATAAACCTATCATGATATAAGTCTCTTTTCCGAACCTTAGATTTTTAGGAATTTAATATCAATTAATAATATAATATTTGTTTTAAAAACTCTTTTATGTCAATTTTGACACTATTCAATAATTGATTTTTTTAAAACTCATAACAGAATGATTACTTCGAAAAAAGTTAATTAAATCATTTATAACATGTCATATTAACCTAGAAAAGTAGTTTAATTCATAAAAAGTCTCAAATTATATTTATTTGGGTATTTATAATATTAATTAGTTTAATTTTTCACTATTATGGTAATTACTGCATCACCATTGTGTCATATATAAATAAAAATATTTAATGTCTAAAAATTATAAATAAAATACCATTATGTAGGAAATAGTTTTATCTTTCTAATTAATATTTATAGTAAAAAATAAAACATATATAACCCTATTTAAAAATTGTTTTTCTAAAAGATATATGCTTGTGTCATTTTTGTATTCATTTTAACTTAATTAAAATAAAGTGTCCCTATCACTTACAAGTGGCACCATGGGGTCCCAAAATCGACCCAAAGATGCCCATGGTAGTACATGTATCAAACAATAAGGTTAGGACACGTTTTAGGGTAATTTTTTATTATTATAATATTATTTTTTAACCCTTATTTACCGGATTTACCCTTTAACCATGGTAAATAAAATATTTACCGAAGTAATTATTCAAAATATCTAAAAATAAAAGTTACCTATTTACACAATTTGAACAACTTGAATCCAAATATGGAATCTATTTTTCCAAATTCAAAATACAGAAGTGGCAGAAATTAATTTAAAATTAATTCCCACTGTCAAAACAAAAAGCGTGTTTTTAAGATATAATAACTAACAAAAGATTGATACTTGTTTATGTTCAGTTTAATTGTGGAATTATGTCCAATGAACAACATTGTATTAAATGGTAAAAATATATTCTAAATATACTTTAAAACCAATCAAATTCATAATTTATCACTATTAATTATTTTGATTAAAAAAGTTGTTTTTAATTAAAATTTAGTAATTTTCACTATTCATCAGAATATTAAAGTTATCCGAAAAGTACCAAAATTTCACCTTAGGCTAAATTCGATACTCCGAATCCAAAAATGAAGTCCATTTTGAGAGATAAAATTTATAAAATTTCAAAAAGTAGGTATTACTATTCATAACGGTTAGTTTGATTGGTTGTGGTGTGTTAGAACTCGATGTTGCGTACAACACACGCTATCACATTATTTCAAAGAGAAACGTACCATAGAATCTTGGGGTGTTACATTTCTCATTAGTTGGTATGAAGTGGGGATTCCCCAGAGTTGATGGGAATCCCGGTGGAATGAAAGGTGTAGATGTATCAGTTGTTTGCTTCCCACTTCTCAATGTGATGGCACTGACATTTCCCTTGGGATTTAGAGTAGTTTGGGAAGGTATATTTTCATAATTATTACTTACCAGTTCATGGAGGGTAGTGGAAATCTGACTCATTTGAGTCTTTAACTCCCTCAGCTCTGAACCTTGACTCTTTAGCTCATTCTTTTGATTAAGAACATTTTTTTCAAAATATCATCAATATTAGAATCTACCTTTGGTTGAGAAGTACCTTGTTTTTGTCTTGTTGATTCTTGGGCTTCAAATCTCCTTTGGGGTTGTTGGAAACCCTGCTGGTAAGGTGGAGGCTGTTGGAAGTTTAGTTGAAAAGGGGGCCTTTGTTGTTGTCTAGATCTATAACTCATGTCTGATTGATCCTCCCAACCTTGGTTGTATGTTGTTTCAAAGGAATCATACTTGTTTTGGGGATGTGGCTGTTGTTACTACTGATATGGTCTCCCAAGGAATACTGCTGCACAATCCTATGACTCTTGTAATTTGGGGAAATAGTCAGTTGGGTGGTCTATTTCAGTGAAAATGCCACATGGCCTCATAGGAGTGGGTTGGAATGTCTTTCGAACCAAAGAAATCCGCCTCACCATAGTGTTCAATTCTTCCAACTTAGTATTAATCAAATTATTTTCAAGAAAGGAAGGACTTACCTGATGTACTCCTCTAGTATGTGGTGTACCTCGATCACCAAATTTTTGGGAGTTTTCTTCCATATTTTCGATCAATGCACGTGCGACTACTGATGTTTTGTCAACCAATTCACCTCCATCTACGACATCCACCATGCTTCTCTCCATAGGTGTGGGTCTTCATAGAAGTACTGGATGAGAAGTTTCTCACTGATTTGGTGATGTGGGAAACATGCACACAACTTCTTGAATCGCTCCCAGTACTCATACATTGACTCCCATTTGGATTGTTTGATCCCTGAGATCTCTTTACAAATGGATGTGGTCCTTGATTCTGGAAAAAATCTCTAAAGAAAAGATGTTTCAAATTGTTCCAATAAGTTACATCTTTAGGTTGTAAATAATACATCCAATCTTTCGCAACTCCATCAAGTGAAAATAAGAATGATCTTAGTTTGATTTTATCTTCAGATACATTTCTTGGTTTAAGGGTTGAGAAAACCACATTAAATTCTTTAAGGTGTTTTTTGGGTTCTCACTAGATAAGCCATAAAAATTTGGAAGAAGGTGAATTAACCTAGATTTCAGTTCAAATTCTGATTTGAGATTTGGGTATGCAATACAATTTGGTTGATAGTTAATATCGGGTGTGACCAATTATTGAATGGTTATATTAATTTCATTTTTATTTTTTTTCATCCATTGGTTCTTGTTTTAAGATTGATTTATAAGTGTTTCCAATTTCCGTGTTATCAGAATGGAGGAATTCTCTAACTGGTTGAATGTTGAAACTTTTCATAGAATGAGAATGTCTGATTCAAGCCCTAAGGTTGTGTTCAATCTCAGGGTCAAGATTTAAGAGATATTTGGGATTAGTTGGTTTCATAAATCATATAAAAATAAAAGTAAGTAAAGTGTACCATAATAAAAATGAGAAGTTTGAGTTGATGGTCCAAAAATAAGAAGAAGAAAATAAAAGAAAAAAAATAAGATTGGGTAAACAAGGAAGAAAGAAGAGAAGAAGAGAATAAAATTTAAAATAAAATAAATACCCCTAATTGGTTGAAATAATTACTTTCCTCTCCATAAATAATTCCAATTTGAAAGGTTTTGTCATGGGCGCTCTCAAATGATGTTTGATTTTGGGTTATTTAGGTGCAGCAGAGTGGCTGACCAAGGTCATATCTCAAAGGAGGAAGTAATTTAAAACAACATATCAAAGGTTTTTTTAAAGTAAAATAAAATAAAATAAACAACTTATAAGGATGTGGGGTTGTTCAATATTTATAAAATAATAAGAAGAATCATGCTGGAAGAAGATTGTATTTGTATTTGTTTTTGTTTTTGAAAGGAAAATTTGATTAATAAAACACAATGAGAAAATGTTTTTTTAGAAAAATATTTTAAAAGGAGTAATAGATATAACTCTACCTATTCACTCAATTATTTATCATTATAATTTAAATTAACATCCACTTAATTATAATCCCCTATTTTTTTAACCCTCGAACCCTATGGGAGTTAACTTAACCACAAAGATGAAATTACTTAAACCCTAGGATAGCTTTGGAATATGCAATCGTAACACCCTACTTTGATTAATGTTATTAGGTTAGCTTATGGTCAGTGGTTAATTAGATCACATATATACTATGTAAATGAGGATTAATTGAGTTTAGGGATTATATTTGAACTCTACAAATTTATCCCTTGTGGTCTTGTATTACCGATTAAGATCTCACTCTAACAATTTACACAAATCTCGACCTCGCATGTTTTTGTGTCAATTGTTCAATTGATTTATTAGTTTAATTTAAATTGAAAACTCAATTAATATATCATATTAAGTGAATTACAATAGCTCATTGATTCAAAATAAATGAATAAATAAGGTAAGAGTTAGATCGATTACTAAGAAAACTATTCTTCCATGGGCGGCGTAGTCATCATAGAAATGGATTGCATTTGAAAAGATTTAGAAAGGGTATAACCTAATCTCATTTATAATCTAGAATTCTAGTTCAAATAATAATATTAATAGAAAAATAAAATTGAAAATAATAGAATAAATGTAATAGAAACTAAGAGTTTATTGAAAGTACAACAACATTACAACAAAGGAGAGGAAAAGAAGAGAATTTTGGAGGAGATCCTAGCTTGGTATCTTCCCTCCTAAAATTGTGAATTGAAATGGTATAGAACCACTTATCTTCTCAAAATATATTAATTCATGTCCCAACCCCTAAAAATGAGAAAAACACCAATTTATATAATGGAGGGGAGGCTAGGTTTCAAGTGGTTTCAAGTGTGAATGGAGAAATTCTTCCAAATATTTTATTCCATGTTTCACTGCCTATTTAACCTTTAAAACGTGCGAACCAGCTGTCCATCTAGCAGGATGATTTGTGATAAATTTTTTTCTCGATCTCCTCTCCAAATTTTATCCCAATACAAGTATGGATGTATAAGTTATGGCTCAAATACAGAACCAATGTCCAATCTGGTGAGTCCAGCCAAACTTTGACTTCATGACCCATTTTCACCAACCAAATGCATGATTTAGCTCCAATGTCCTGAATGAAATTTGTATCCCATTAAGTCAGAAATATATTTAAAAAAATCAAGTTCAAATAATATATATCAAAATATTTATGTTCGAAATGCTATAGTGAATTTTAAAGGGTAAAACTGGAATTTTCATCAAATTTTCAAATGAATGATCTAATCCCAAATATTTTATAAATAAACATATTTAACACAATGTGGGGAAATTTTTTCATTTATTATCAATAAAACATTCAATAAAATTGTTTTTTATCAATACCAATCTACTAAAATTTATTTTGTAGAAAAATGAAAAATAATAACACAATATAAACTATGATATATAATGGAAAAAGTAAAATTCCACACCAGCACAAGTATCCAAGAATAGTACAGGTGCTTGCACATAGTACTATGATATAGGAAACTCAAGGTTCTAGTGTCCCTAACACCTATTAAGTCACCTCAAGAATCAAGGGTGTAAAAATTGCTTACAGGAGACTCATATATAAATTATATGATGATTATGTAATTATTCTATTATCAACTTCTAATGCTAGTTGTTGTTGCTACATCAGGACATGTATGGTATAACATTTAGTCTTATCTCCAAGAATTATATGAGGATAAGTGAAACAATATATGAATATTATGATGCTTATACCGGTATGTGTAAATTGAAATATGGATCATGATCTTTCAATGGATCTGTTTCTCATATCATTTTCACCTATTTAATAAAGTTTTGTTTTAGGTAATAAAAGGAACAATTTGGAGTAAATGCTTAATTACCTTTTTGGTAAGGTTCTCCAAGTAAATAATAATATAAAATATAGTTTCATCTTTAATTTTTATGGTAAATAAATTTAAAGAGAAGGGGAAAAGGCCAAAGTCAAGTAATGCTAAGGGAAAATTTGAAATGTCCTTCAAGAAAGGGGTATTAATGAGAGGTTATTTTCATTGCACATCATGAAATTAAACAATGGAAGTTTAAATGCAATAAAATAATTTAAATAAGCAAGTTATCTCTTCTCCTTTAGTTATATTCATCACATAAAAGTAATGGTTCAATCTTACTTCTTGGGTATTAAATACTATATGCCGCTCACATATGTGTATTTAAATATGGTAACCAAGTAAGTATAGAAATATTACTAGAGGTCAGGTTTATTCTCAAAACAGTTGAGAAATGGTTATTCCTAAGTCTATGGTGAGAAGTACACAACTTCTATTTTTCCAAGTGAATGATTCTCATAGAACTTTTATTGAGCATGACCAAAACATTTATCTCACATGCCCTATAGAGAGAAATTATTCTAGGTTCAGGAATTAATGTTGTTTGTGGTGTTCAATAATCAAGTAATAGTTCAATTGATACATGAATCATGGTAAATATGTGATGAATATAAGATGTAATACTTAATTTACCCAATTTTGGAAAGATTAATCTTTGATAAGAAAAACTTAAATTATACGTAGAGGATATGAATGGTTTGGTTTTAGGATCGGTACAGCTAAACACCTTTGGTCTTATAGACATATATACTTAGTTTTGGGAAAATGGACCTTTAAAAATAAAGGTAAGCCATAAGGTTATTGGAATTATATCAACAAGTGAGCGTGAACTATTATAAAAGGTAAGAGAGTGGTAAATATACTTCATTATATTACTTTAAGTCATTAAGGAATGGTAAAATGATGTATATGCATGGTTAGAAGATATGAGTTACTTTGGGTCGACATGCTGAAGAATATATTGACCAAGCATTTGTCGATCATGATAATGTAGAGTGAAGTAATTCCTAAATGAACATTACCTTATCTACATCACAAAATTGATGTAAATGAGGAGGATCAATGATGAATTATTACATGTTAACATTGATCAATAAAATGTAGCATGGAGAAATTCCTAAATTCACATTTTATACATCAGAGTCTTGATGTAAGTTGCATCAATGTATTACCTTACATAAACTTCCATTATATTTTATAACATGCTTTCAAAATAATGATGATATCCCATAATCAAATGACAAATAATATGAAAAATGGATATCATATGAGTTATAGTATGATGGAAATATATTATGTCATAAAAACATGTGTTTAGATGCAAAGAGTTTTGTTAGGATATAAACAAACTTGCATCAAGATAAACACATTGAGCATCTAAGTAATTATCTTAATAGTTGTTTAGGATATTATATGAATCCCTAAGATAGAAAAGTATTAGTAAATTGATTGAATACATTTCTATAAGGGTGCACATCTCTTTAGAGATAGTGGGAGACAGATTGACTTGGGTTTAGTCAATGCTTAAGATGAAGATGTAGTTGGCATATGAACTAGTTCCACAAGTGCACGTGGAACAAAAATGTTCCATAGACACATACTATATAGGAAGGATAAAACAATGGTGATGGTTTTTTTATTCACCATGACCGGTGATCTATTATTCATTGTGAATAATATTTACTATAGGTAACCAGTATATGGAAATTAGATAAGATTGAAGAGAATAATTAAAATTAAATAAATGGATCCATATATCAAAGTGTAAAAGGGGATAATTATTATGAATACTTTGGTGGGTATTCAAGTGAGATGATACATGGATGTTACAAGCGCGACACTAATAAGGTTTGATTGGTTATACCAAGTCGTTATGTCTAAATCCATTAGAATTTTACTTATCATAGCTACTTTATATGATCGTATTATATTGAGAATTAGTTTTCATGACCACCAAACATAAAAGGTGTCTATACGATGCAACCAGAAAGGTGTGGTCATGTCACATAATGATAATAATGGTTTTAAATTACTGATATTAAGTTTAGGATTAAAGTAAGCAACAAGATCATAAAATATACATTTTCAATAAATGTTTTCCATGTGTCTACTAGAGGTTAGTGGGAGCACCAAGGTTTTCCAAGTAAAATATGTTCGGTAACATATGAAAAACAGATTTCTCTTCAAGTTAGTTAAGAACAAGATGGATTTTATTCTCCAGTGATTGACTTAAAGTAGCAACCTAAGTTATTAGGAGAAGGATCTATTGAGGTTGATCTAAAGGTTTTTTGTACCTATTCAATCATAAATATAATGACATGGTATTGAAAAATATAGGTTGGAACAATTCAAGAGAAGAATTGTTACCAGTTTCACATGGAATATATCTCTCCAGGATGACATGTCTGGGACATGAGAAGATATTAACGTGGTAATTTAGATACAATATGCTTTAAAAATGGATCAATCACATATTCCAAGATATGTAAAAGAACTAATATTACCATGATATACTTTATATTTGGCAGATATCAGTAATATCCAGGAGTACTTCAAGTGAATCAGTCAATACTATCTGATTGTACTTCAGTAAGTACAAAAGATATGTAACTGGTAAGTGGAGAAGAAAGGTCACTAGTTTTAAGGGGATACAAACCAGTCTTTCTTTGATCTACTTGATCTAGTATCATAATTAGGCTAAGGTGATGAGCGAGAAAATATCATATATTCTAGTAGTATCCATACCTACAAATACCGAGTACGTTTCATATTCTGAGGTAGCTGAGAATAATTTGTTATATGCAATGATTTTTTCTAGTTCTTATAATTGTACCTAGTAAGTAAATCATTATAATAATCTAAATTATGATGTTCTTACTAGCTAAGATGTAAATTTATGATAGTGGATAAAAGGTATATACTTAGGGATAATATCTCTTGATAAGTTTTACTTAAGAAGATGAGGTCACAAATAGAAAAATAGCCATGCGGCAGAATCATGGCAGACCCAACAGCTAAAGCCGTGACTCAGTATAAACATGGTTCTGATCATGTGAGAGCTAACAAGTATGGTTATAAAGTTGGATCTAGTGCAAGTGCGAGTGTTGAAATAGTGGGTTACCTATATCCAACTATACAGTTATTTTGATTACCATATCATGTATACAGTTAGATATACATGATGTATTCTTATGATTATAGTGTAGACTTTTCTGCATCTACTATTTAATGGTAATGTACATAGGTTAATTGTCATATCAAAATGTTATAGCAGATCCCTGACTATAATGAGAACCTCAATATAATATGATATTAATCTTAAATAAGGGTCTTAGGTCTATATACATCTTACTAACTGGACACAGTAGATGTTTGACTATTAGGTGACGGGGGCTCATAAGTATTGATACTTTTTCTCATAAAGTTCACACTTGGTGATCTATATTAGTGAGATCATGAGGACTAACCCTATAATAGGAACACCACATATTTTGGGTGACATTGGATGTTCCTATCTATGTATTGAGCGTGGATTAAGAGGAGTGCCACACGTGTATTGAGTGTGGATTAAGAGGAGTGCCACACGTGTGTTTGAAAATTAACCAAGGAGGTTCATATATATAGATATTTTAGGGTATAAACCTCTTTATTGAATTAATTTTTTGAGATGGTTCTCGACGGTGATCATTTTGGACACGTACAACCATTGGGTCGATAGTTGATGGAGTGTGGGTTGTAAGGATTAAGAACTTGGTTTTAGGAAGTAATGAAAAGGGAATTATTATGGTGGGGAGTGTGATATTGGATGTGATGGTATAACCCTTGTGTGGGTGGGGTCATGGACTAGTGAAACTGACCATTGGATGATCATTGTGGATTTTGATGACCATGAGAAAATGGATTTGAATTCTTTTAGAATCTCTGGTGAATGCCAAGTGTGAATTCAGAAATGATGTTAGGTGGAGCTTGAGTTTTGGCTATGAGATTAGGGTTATTTTTTGATGGTTTGAACATTATTCTATTGGGAAATCATTAGTGATCATTTATGGAGCATGATGATAGATTTGGTTGATTAATGATTCGGTCGTGGAATCACACCGGCGGTCGGGTTGAGACTTCAGTGGGTGTTTTGAGACAATATAGGGGTGCCTATAGGAATAAAGGCATGAAAATCATTCAAATGAATGAATCATCAGCGTCAAAAGTTGATCATTTTTAGGAGAATTCATCCAAAGGAATATCAACTGGTGTTTTTCATGAACCTTGATATTGTAATATGGAAACTGTGTAGGACACATCATTTTGGATATGGAAAGTATGTTTCAGGCATCGACCAAGTTTTTCAAGGAGAATCCAGAATGATCATGTTTTGAGTTGATGATGAGTATGTATCCATTTTTTATTGGGTTTGGAAATGATAATGGGTACTGGTGGTTGAATGGTTATCTTAGGTATGCTTGGGTGTGTTAAGTTGGGAATTATACCAAGTGGGTCGATGGACCACTGAGAGAAAGGTTTGGTAGGTAATTCTGTTGGTGGTAGTGTTCCATCTTAGAATTTCTCACTTTTAGATAATATCTATAGTAGTAAGAAGCATAGGGTGGATGAGAAATTGGAAGATGACACATGGGTGTATTAATATGGAAGGGTTCCAGAAAGCATCATCTCAGTTTTTAAATATTGAATATGAGCGTTGATTCTTGTTTCAATGGTTTAAGCATCATATATTAAAGCTGAATTGTGGAATTGTGTTGTGTGTTCAAGAGTAGCACATGGAAATTTTTTAATTGATATATTGAGTAGGTCAGGATCAATACTAGACTAATCAGAAATAATTTTTGGAGATGAGAAGTTTTATGGTGAAGATATTGTAAGACCCTATGCCTGTACAAGTGTTTGAATTCCAAGACGAATTTGAACTTTCCAATTAGTGATTGGGTTGAATTTTGATCGGATATTCTAAATGGAATTATGGGTGTAGAACATATTAATTGGATATTTTTATACATGTAATGAGGCTTGAAAGGCATCATGGGTGAACATGCAAGCCTTGATAACTTTGGTTAAGTTTTGGGGTTTTTTTGAGTTTTCTTCTCAGGATTCATGGTTTGGGGTGCATGGTTTTAGGGAAACCTTGTGGTACCATAAAGCTGAGTTCACTTACAGTTCTTTTTCTAAGGATTATGGTTTAATCATACTCCTAGATCATGGTTAAGGTTAAACTATATGGAAATTTCAAAGGAAAACATGTGGAATTTCAGAGTAGTTTAAAGTCGGCTCTCATGGTTGGAGAATGGTTTGGAAAACCATGAAACCTAACCATGAGAAGTATATGATTTAAGGAAGTTCTATCTACACATTTGGAGCTTGGTTTAGAATACCATGCATCCTATTAAAAAGGTGAAAATTACTTTTTTCCCTATGAATTTTAAAGGGACAACCCCTTTCTCTTCTCATATCCCTCGCATGCACACTTAGCCACCTAATCCCCTTTCTTTCCTCCTTAAAAAACTTTAAGAGGGGTGTTCTCAAGGGTTTTCTATGGTGATTCAAGGTAAAAATCCACATATTTTGTCCTCCATCTTCTATCTCCTTCAATTATGCTAATTTTTAATTTCCAAATTTTGGAATTTAGTGTCGATTTCATCAGATCATAGTGGAATCATCTATTTCTCATGATGATTCTATATATCCAATGATGAGGGTATCCTGAGATTCCATTTACACTAAATTTGTTGACAATTCATCAATTCATGCCACTATTTGGTATTTTCTTATGTTTTTTCCCAAATTTTAACTAAATTGTTTATGGGTTTGATGCGATGGGATAGTAATTTGGCTCTATTCGATGTCATGGATCTATAGAGGATCTCTCATGGGTGTTAGGTTGTGGTTTAGGTACAATGATGCTTCCCAATGTGATTTTAGAATTAAAAAAAAAATTGGTTTGGAGTTCAGTTATAATTTTTTCGGCTTGATTATAATTTGATTATAATTAATTATTTTATTTATGATTGGATTGAGTTAGGTACCTAGATAGTGATGCAGTCTTGGATGGGGTTAGATGGGCCTTAGAAGTGACTTCTATCCTTTGGAAAATAAATGGGAAAAATATTCAAAATAGGTAGGTGGTCTTGGTACTAGCCCCATGACTTATGCATTATGTTTATATACATGTGGGTGTATACAACCTCACTCGTAAATCAACGACCCCTATTTGAATTAAACTATTTAATTTAATTTAAATAGTTGATTAAAATTAAATTATTAACTTTTATGATCACTTGAAACTACAAAGATGATTTACCAAGGCTACTAAGGACCTTGGGTACTATCTTAATGTCTTAGTCACTAGTGGTCGAGGTCTGGACTAAGAATAGAACTAGGCACATAGATATTCCCAAGAGGGGGTGTGATGATACCTGAGATGGACAAACCTGGTGGGTTGAGTGAATACCCTTGAGACATGCGTAACGTAGGTGGTTATAACATAGAAAAAATAGACCTAATTTGGGGTGAGTTGTCTAGTATGGAGTGACCTAAGACATAGAGGTAGTCCTTGATCCATCTCTTGAGACTATCACTAGTGTGGAATACCCCTATATCCCGAGAGGTTGTGATATGACTTGATGATTTCAAGGGATGGGATGTCCTTAGAGTGTCAGGTGTTTTCTGAAGAGACCAGTTGTGTTTAAGGATTCTAAGTGTAATGACTCTGTTATAGCGATGACCTAGGGGTCCCCATGGGTTCCTATTTTATAGATAACCTTGATCGAGTGTATGTAGGCTTAGGTGGATATGTTAGTGGGTGTCACCTTATAACTCATACTAAAATTATTATCCTTAGGGGTAATGGAAGTGGTGATGGGTTTCTATAACAACCCTTCTCTTTATTTCATATTTAAACATGCTTTATTACATAAAACTATACTTAATACAACTCCGAGGATGGATAGGTCTAGTGTCTTTGTAAATTATGAACATTACATAACAACTTAAAATATAAAATACAATATCTTTATTGAAAGCTTATTTTACATGACCACAACATTCCTTCATACTTAAAACTGCATGGGATAACCTGAGGATGTAAACAATAAATGGGTGAGATATAAAGCTCGGTAAGGGAGTAAACAAGGAATAACATGAAGAATATAATACATGTTAGGAAATAGGCATATCAATGGAGTACAAGAGAAATGTGAACATAAATGCCTGATATAACATGATTATCATAACATGAAAATGTGGAAACAACATACAACGTGATATTAGCATGAGCCAAGGCTCATTGCACATGAATTATCATGAGTAAACCATCACTGCACATGAATTATCATGAGTAAAACCTCAATTCACATAGCATATCATGATACTAAACATTACCTAATGCATTTTAGCATTATCAAGGTACACCCTTCATAATCATTTCATTTTCATGTATAAGTGTGCCACATAGATCACACAACATGGATTCATTAAACATAATAATTTATTCCATGAACAAGGAATGTATAATACATACATGTAAGTACACAATAAATAAGTACATGACACTAAAGGTGAATACCCTTGATAGAGAAATGAGCATGGTATTTATTACATGATGATTTTGTCATGGAAAATCACAATGCAATTTCGGCAGCCTAACGGCGTGACATAAAAATTCATAAAAATGATTTATGAGAGATAAAGGGGTATCTCATAATATATAAATGAAATAGACAGTAATGGGGTCATATAGATACATGTATTAACATAATGAATTTGTAAATAGAAGGCGTAACATAATAAAGAAACTTGAAGAAAGTGGAGAAATGGAATAACTCTTACGAAATTTTGGTATGGTAATAGGTGTAAATGGGAGGGATTAATGAGAGAGAAATAGGTCTTCCATCATAAAAACATAATAAGGGTAGTATGGGGGAGGTTTGAAAACATATCCTGTCATTTGTAATTGAAAATAAAATGGTGTTACAATATAAATAACTTGGATAAAAACGAGAAAGGAAGGAAACCCTTACTTGAGTGTGTGATCCCAAAGGCTTGGGAGAGGATTCTTGGGAGCTTGGGGGAACCTTGGGAGGACTATAGGGAGTGGATAGAAGATTTTGGAAGAGATTAAAGGAGTTTTAGTGAATATTAATGGGTTCTTGGGTGGTTTATATAGGAAAGGAGGGAGAATTATTTATTATTTAGGTTTTGGACACTACACACTAAAATATTCAAAACCGAAAACCAAACCATGGATTTTTCCCATGGTTTTTTCCAAAGAGGAGTAGAAAAAAATATTTTATAAGGAAAAGGGTTTAAGTCATTAAAATATTTCCCTTGATTATGTGGAGGTCAGTCACACTCTCAAGGAAATGAATTTAAAATCATAAAATATATTATACAATTTGGAGGATTAACTAATGCTTTATAAAATAAGTAAAATAAATATAAAATCACATTATTTTAATTTTAAAACTTATATTGGGTCTATAATACCCATTATATTATTTATTACATCATTTTGGGGTCATTATGATTTCATAAAACACATATTTTATTTATAAGGTATTTAATTTTTACCCAAAAAAATTCAACTGTCTTAGAAAATTATGAAAAATTCACCGTTGGATAATTTTGACATACCGATTCAAAAAATGATATTCATTTTATCTAAATAATTTTCTAAATATGTGAAATTTAACTTTTAAAATGAAAACCAACATTTATTAAAAATTCACGGGTTTTGACAAAAATAGTTTTCAAACCATAATAAAAATTACATTTGACTCTATAAAAATTATATACTCATTTATTATTCATAAAATTAATTTGATAATAATAATTTATTAAAATATTATTTATTTAAAGAATTCATTAATTCATTAAAATAAATTATTTAAAAATACATTCTCTGTTTTATCGTATAAAAAATATAACTCTAATCAAACTGACTACCTAATCATTTACAGATAAGGAACTGATATAACAATCATTTATAATATTTTTTTATAATATTATTAATAAAAACCTTATTTTAATATAATAATGTATATATTTTTCAAAAGTACAATTTTTACCTGAAAAAATCAATTTATCAAATTCATTATTTTTTTTAAGAAAGACTATTATCATAAAGGAATTGGTGGAATAAGACTTTTATTTATAAAAAGGAATTACACAATAAGTAACTAATACCTTGTTACATAACCCCTTATAACACCCACATAAGACCTAAGGTTAAGGTGTGTGATGGTGACAAACTCTTGGGGTAACTCGGATAACATCACCCGGGTGGTAATCTCTATTAACTTGAACTTATGTAAAGTCTGTCTGGGGAAACTACACTGATCATATGGCCTGAAGGCCTTGAGGTGGCCCGAAGGCCTTAAAGGTGGCCCGAAATCCTAACTAACCCAAAGGCTTGGGTGGCCCGAAGGCCTTAAGAACTCCAAGCCCAAACCGGTGGCCCAAGGTGAATAGTTCTAGCAGCTACAGTTGTGTGATCACTATTTAATGATTATATTATCAATGGTAATGATACTTAAAGTTCATTTAAACCCAATAAAAAAGTGAATGTATTTTCTATATCCATAATACATTAAAATAAATGGAATTTTATTCATAAATGATCGGGTCATTACAACATTCCCCCCTTAAGAAATTTCGCCCTCAAAATTTCTTTTTCCCACACTAAAACAGATGAGGGTAACTCTACCTCATCACTTCCTCTGATTCCCATGTTGCTTATTCAAACTTTTGGTTTTGTCACAACACCTTGATGAGGGGAATCGTCTTATTTCATAGAACTTTTTTTCTAAGATCTAATATCTTCACCGGCTTCTCTTTATAGGAGAGGTCATTATCCAATGGTACCACCTCTAGATTGAGTACATGCGATGGGTCAGGTATGTACTTCCTCAAGAGTGATACCTGGAATACTTCATCTACTTGAGAAGGGTTTGGTGAGAGTGCTAGTCGATATTCTACTACTCTAATGCGATCAAGTATCTCAAAAGGGACGATGTACCTTGGACTAAGCTTCCCATTCTTCCAAAATATCATAACTCTCTTCCATAGTGATATACGAAGGAATACCATGTCTCCAACATCAAACTCTAGGTCTCGTCAATGATTGTCAGCATAGCTCTTTTTTCGATTCTGAGAAACTTTAATGTGCTACTGGATGGTCTTAAACTTCTCCACCATTTATTCAACCATTTCCGGACCTAGAAGTTTTCGCTCCCCAACTTCATCCCAACATGCCGTTTTTCTTTACCTCTTCCCATAAAGGGATTTATAAGGATCTATTTGGATACTTGAGTGGAAACTATTATTGTAAGAGAACTCAACCAGAGGAAGATGTTGATCTCACCCTCCTTTTAAGTCCATTAATCATTCTCTCTACATTTCCTCAAGTGTTTAGATAGTATACTTAGATTGGCCATCAGTTTGAGGATGATAAGCCATACTAAATTTCAATTCAGTATTCAGAGTGTGTTAGAGAATCTTCCAAAAATTAGAGGTGAATCTTGGATCTTGATTTGATACAATTGATAGTGGTACACCATGCAGTATTACAACTTCTCTGATGTATATTCGTGCTAGTTTATCCAATGAGAAATCCTCTCAAATTTCAATGAAGTGTGAAATCTTTGTAAGATGATCTAAAAAAACCCAAATATCATTGTTTCCTTTGGATGTCTTCAGAAGTATGGTGATAAAGTCCATGGTGATGTTTTCCCATTTCCATGTTGGTATGGGTAATGGTTGCATCATCCCCTTAGACTTCTACCTCTCAGCATTCACTTGCTGACATACTAGGAAATTTTATGTATACTCAGTGATCTACTTCTTCATGTTATCCCACCAATAATTCTCTTGGAGATCTCAATACATCTTTTTTTTTCTGGGTGAATGGAGAAATTCGAACTATGTGCATCATCCAAAAGTTCTTTCTTTAACTCTGGATTTTATAGAACACATAGTCTTGACCCAAATATCATAATTCCTTCTTTATTAAAATTTAAATCCAAGGATTTACCTTTTTTGATAGTTTCCACTTTCTTCTGAATTCATACATCATCCTTTTGAGCATCCTTTAACCTTTCCAAAAGAGGCGGTTGAGCAATAATTTGTGAAAGGATTGATAATGTTCCCTTTATTTATTATTCCAATGTCCATCTTAATCAAATCTAATAATATTAGATCCTTTTCAATTGTCATTAATGAAATAGTTGTTGGATCCTTTCTACTTTGAGCATATTTCACTTTATTCGCTTTCCCCAGATGGTAGTGAATTGAGCAGTCATAGTCTTTGATCAACTCTAACCATCTTCATTGGTGAATATTCAACTCTTTCTATGTGAATATATACTTGAGGATTTTTTGATCTGTATATATTTCACACTTTTCCCCAAAGATGTAATGTCTCCAAATTTTCAAATCGAATATCACTACAACCAACTCCAGATCATGTGTTAAATACTTCTAATCATGAAATTTCAATTGCCTTGAAGCATAGGCAATGACTTTGTCATTTTGTATCAACACACAACCCATACCCTCCTTTGAAACATCACTAAATACCACGAAAAGTTCTCCACTTGTGGGTAGTGTGAGCACGGGCACAGTGATAACCCTGCTTTTCAACTCCTTGAATCCATCTTTGCATTCATCATTCCAAGAAAACTTGACTCCCTTCCGAGTTATCTTGGTAAGAGGGTTCAACAATCATGAGAAATTTCTCACAAATCTGCAATAATATCCAACTAACCCAAGGAAGTTATGGATATCCATCGTAGATGTTGGCCTCGACCATCCCTCAATTGTATTTGTCTTGGAGGGATCTATAGATATACCATTTCTTGTGATGATATTCCCTAAGAATGATACTTCCTTCAACCATAAATCACACTTGTTGTACTTTTCATATAGATTATCCTTTTGTAAGGTCTCTAGTACAATGCATAGATTCTCCTCATGCTCCTCCTTGGTTTTGGAGTATATTAGAATATCATCTATAAAGACTACTACAAAATTTTCAAGGTAATATCTAAAGATCTATTTATAAATTCCATTAATATTTTTGGAGCATTAGTGAGTTTTAAAGGCATTGCAATGAATTCATAGTGCCCATACCTTGTACGAAAATAAGTCTTGGGGATATCCTCCTTATTCACCATTACTTGGTAATATCCTGACTTTAGATCCTCCTTAGAGAAGTATTGTGATCCACGTAGATGATTGAACAAGTTATCAATTCATGGAAAAGGATAATTGTTCTTTATCATGATTTTTTTGATCTCATGATAATTAATGTAAAGGCTCATTGACCCATCCTTCTTCTTAATGAAGAGTACTGATGCACCCCATGGTGAAGCACTTGGGTGTATAAACCCTCTATCCAGATTCTCCTATAGTTGTTTCTTTATCTCCTCAAGCTCTATAATAGTCATTATATATAGATTATTAGGTATTGTTAATGCCCCAGGTGCAAGATCAATTGAGAATTCAACATCTATTCTAGGAGGAAGACCAAACAATTCCTCAGGAATCACATTAGAAAATTTCCTCATATTAGGCATGTCTTTGAGAATGGTTTCTTACTTAGACTCAATAATTTGAGAAAGATTGGTGTTCTCATAGGGTATTAATATCCATGCTTGAGATTATGGTTCCAAATAAGATCTATCCTCCTCCTTAAACTTGTATAGAATCATAGGTCGATTCTCCATATGGAGAGTGATTTCCCTCTCATGGAAATTTATGTTGTCTCTACATAGGGAAAGATGATCCATGCTAAGGATTGCATCAAATTACATGAGAGGGAGGATGAAGAGGTTAGTCAGGAAGTTCAATACAAAAATTGTGATAGGGGATGATTTATATTCATGGAATGCAATAATTTCCCCATTTTTTGTTCTCACCGACATCTCTACTTCCATGATTTTTGGTGGTGTTTGGATTGTTCTACTAAACTTTCGGGATATAAAAGAATGCTTAGAACTAGAATTAAAAATTACTTTCAATATTCTTGAATTAATAACTAGCATAGTTGTCACCATTTCATTTTTAGGATTCACTTCGGTGGTAGTGATGGAAAAAGATCTCCCTTTCTTCCTTAGAGGTTTTTAGTTGCCTCTGAAAAACCTTAGCTTAGATCACTGGTTCGCAAAGTATGCTAGTTCTTTATAGTTGTGGGAATGAAAAATGTGTTGAGGGTTGAGTGGAGTGTTCCTCTCCTCTGTCACAGTAGTGTGTTTTTCTTGTCAGTAGTCATTGGCTATTTTCCCTTCTCTTCCATGCCTAAAGAATTTCTTCACCCCATTTATGAAATTTTTAGGGTGCTTATTTCCATACCTTTGGAAAGTGGGGTGCTGGAATTTCTTAGCACCGTTGGATTTATCCATCAGAACACTAGAATTAAAGTCCACTTTACACTTCTTATCCCCATGATATCCCTAAGATTCACCGATATCCATTTCAACTTTGAGGGAACATCATAAAATTTCTTCATAGCTATCAAAGTCATGGATCACTAAGGATTTTTGTAGGCTAGGATTTAGCCCACCAAAGAAGCGGTCAACCTTTTATTTGGGGGTAATGAAAAATAAAGAGGCGTATTATTCAAGACTTTTTGAAGTTTTCCTCATACACTTCGATGGATTCATCATCTTTTTTTCTTTAGGGAAATAAAGTCTCTTTCTATATTAAGTTTGAGGGTATGAGGAAAATATTTATCAAAAAACATTTTCCATAAATTCTTCCATTACAACACCTTGATATCTTTCTCAAGATTCGTATTTTTGATCAATGTATACCATTGATCAAATTCACCCTCCATATGATAAGAATCCAAAATAACCTTCTCTTTTTCAGAACATTGAAGGATGGAGAAGATCTTCCCAATGGATTTGATCCATTGTTCGGCGATTGAGGGATCAGATGATCCATTGAAAGTAAGAGGCCTTTGTCTCATGAAGCTCTCAATTGCAACTTGTTATTTCTTAGGGGGTTAGATGATCCTATTTACCCATTTTCTATTCAAAACTTGAGTTAATTGAGAGATTATCATGATAAAGTTTTCAATTCCTGCTCCCATCGGATTGAGCATCTCATTAAAACAGTCATCACATTGATATTCACATCGGTTGTTAAACTGAGTCCTCCTATTACCATCCATTGGATAGAATAAAAGGAAAATTAGGGGTAAGTATTTTAAACTATTAAACACATTGTGGGAATCTAATAACAAAAAGGTATAACTTATAAATTACATTTATTTCCTTAACTTATGAATTTATAGGCTTCAATCTAAGTTATCCATGATCTATTTCTTAGAATATATTCTTAGGGGATTTTTTTTGTTCCACTAATAATGGTTCATACTAATAGTATATATTTACCAAAGTATATCCCATGGGAGTGTAGAATCAAGAGTGTAGTAAGTCCCATTGTTGTGCACCAGTTCTTGTTTGAGTCTAGCTCAAAGCGGTGTTTTTGGGTTTTACCCTAAGATACATGTGTGTTAGATCCACCTCTACTTGTTCATATCCATACATGGATGTATTTTCTTGATAAACCACTTACTCTATACTTACAAAAATTTAGGTATTATTTTCTTATACTCAATATTATCCCTAAGGTTTTCACTAGAGTTTTATAACCCTAATCCCAAAAATAACTAAACATATCCTTTGATACTAACTATAAAAACCCTGCTCTTTATTTAATATTTAAACATTCTTTATTATATAAACTTTCACTTAATACAACTCTGAGTATAAATATGTATAGTTTCTTTATAAATTAGGAACATTACATAATAACTTAAAACATGAAATACAACATCTTTATTGAAATATTCTCTTATATGACCACAACATTCCTTCGTACTTAACACTGCATGTGGTAACCAAAGGATGTACACAAGAAGGGGGTGAGATATAAAGCCCAGTAAGGGAGTAAAAAAATAATAACATGAATAATACAATACATTTTAGGCAATATTAATATCAATGGAGTACAAGAGAAACATGAACATAAAGGCATGATATAACATGATTATCATAACTTGAAAATGTGGCCACAACAAACAACATGATATTAGCACGAGCCAAGGCTCATTGCACATGGATTATCATTAGTAAACCCTAATTTTACATGAAGTATCATTATTAAACCCTCATTTTATAAGTCTTATCATGATACTAAACATTACCCAATGCATTGGAGCGCTATCAGGGTACACCCTTCATAATCATTTTGTTTTCATGTATAAGTGTTCCACATAGATCATACAACATGGATTCATTAAACATCATAATTTATTTCAAAAAAAATTAATTTAGAATACATACATGTAAGTACACAATAAATAAGTACATGATCATAAAGGTGAATACCCTTGATAGAGAAATGGGCATGGTATTCACTACATGATGATTTTGGCATGGAAAATTGCGGTGCAATTTCGACAACCTAACAGCATGACATAAAAATTAATAAAAATGTTTGATGAGAGATAAATGGTTATATCATCATATATACATGAAATTTAATGTAATTGGGTCATATAGATACATGTCCCAACATAAGAAATTTGGAAATATAAGGCATAATATAATAAAAAACTTGAAGAAAGAGGGGAAATGGAATAACTCCTACGAAATTTCGGCATGGTAACAGATGTACATGGTAGGGATTAATGAGGGAGAAAGAAGTATACCATTATAAAAATATAATAAGGGAAGTATGGGGGAGGTTCTAAAACACACCCTGTCATTTTTAATTGAAAATAAAAGGGTGTAACAATATAAGGAAACTTGGATAAAAATGAGAAAGGAAGGAAACCCTTGCTTGAGTGTGCGATCCCAAAGGCTTAAGAGAGGATTCTTGGGATCTTGGGGCACCTTGGTAGGACTATAGGGATTTTATATAATATTGAGGACGAGATTTAAGGATTTTGGGTGAAGAGAAGTCCTTGGGTGGATTTATATAGGAAAGGAGGGGCAATTATTTATTATTTTGGTTTTTGACACTACACACTAAAATATTCAAAAACACAAACCAAACCATGGTTTTTACCCATGGGTTTTTACAAATAGTAGTGGAAAACATTATTTTATAAGTAAAAGGGCCTAAGATATTAAAATATTTCCCTTGATTATGTGGAGGTGAGTCACACTCTCAAGGAAATGAATTTAAAATCATAAAATATATTATACATTTTGGAAGATTCACTAATGATTTATAAAATAAGTAAAATAAATCTAAAATCACATTATTTTAATGGAAAAACATATATTGGGCCTATAATACCCATTATAGTACTTATTACACCATTTTGGGATCATTATGATTTCATAAAACACATATTTTATTTATACGGTATTTAATTTTTACCCAAAAATTTGAATGTCTCGGAAAATTATGAAAAATTCACCATTGGATAATTTTGATTCCCTGATTCAAAAATAATATTAATTTCATCTAAATAATTTTATAAATATTTGAATTTTTACTTTTAAAATTAAAACTTACATTTATTGAAAATTCATGGGTTTTGACAAAAATAGTTTTCAAACCTTAATAAAAATTACATTTGACTTCATAAAAATCATATAATAATTTATTATTCATAAAATTAATTTGATAATAATATTTTATTAAAATATTATTCATTTTAAAAATTCATTAATTCCTCAAAATAAATTCTTTAAAAATACACTTTCTATTTTATCATTTTAAAAAATATAACTCTTATCAAACTGACTACCTAATCATTTACAGATAAGGAACTGATATAATAATCATTTATAATATTTTTTTATAATATTATTAATAAAAATATTAGTTTAATATAATAATGTATATATTTCTCAAAAGTACCATTTTTACCTGAAAAATCAATTTATCAAATTCGTCATTTTATTAAGAAAGACTATTCTCATAAAGTAATTGATAGAATAAAACTTTTATTTATAAAAAGGGATTAAATAATAAGTAACTAATACCTTGTTACATAACCCCTTATAACACCCACATAAGACCTAAGGGTAAGGTGTGCGATGGTGACAGACTCTTGGGGCAGCTCAGATAACATCACCTGGGTGGTAATCTCTATTAACTTGAACTTCTCCCGTAGGCGATTTCGTTCAAGATTAACATGTTGAAGCTCAGATTGGGCTTGATCAATAGCGAAGCCCAGTGATGCTACCTACTTTCCATGCTCCGAAAAATGAGCTTCATACGGCCTGAGTCTACTGGATGAGTCCATCCTCTCCTTTGTCTGTGTCAAAAGGATTTTTTTAAAACCTTATATTTATATCAGTTGTGTGATCACTATTCAATGACTATATTATCAATGGTAATGATACTTAATGATAATTTAAACCCAATAATAAAAAAAGTTCATGTGTTTTTTATATCTATAAGACATTAAAATAAAGGAAATTTTATTCATAAATGATCGGGTCATTATAGTTTCAGTGTTCTTACAACCCCACTCTTTTTATATATACACCTTCACTTATTTCTGATGTAGCTATGAACTCCTAGATGTACTTTCTGAGAGCTGATCGATGGGCCTTATGAGATATAATGGTTTAGTAGGAATGCTCAAATCCAGCTTTGGGCCTTATATGGTTCTATGTGAGATATCTTGGATGATGATTTCATCATGGATTCCCAGTGTCACCAAGGATTCGGTTGTAGATCCATGTGAAGGATGCTCGGGACACCAAGATTCGACCTAGAGTCTATATGGGACCCCCTGAATACCTTGAGTCACTAGGATTCCTAGCTTTACTAGGATCTTATAGATACCTAGTTTTTTCTTTGTAAGAATTTGAAATATTTATATATATATATTTCTAGAGCTAGGCACTGAGATGGTGTGCGATTCTGAGGCCCGATGTGCCCAGAATTAATTTTATAAAAATATTAAATATATTTTATATTGATCACATGAAGCTTCCTAAGGAAAATGGGATAGCTCTTAAATAGTTGATCGGATTAGAAATATGAGATCATGGTTGAGTTCGGAACACAGTATTTACCCTAGGCGTGACATAAAATGGGTCAAAGTGGGACGTTTGGACTCATCGCTCATTGGTGGTATGTTTGGTGAAACAATTAATTAATTATTTAATTAATTGTTTCATTTTTGATGCAATGGATAACTATATAAGAATATCTCTAGGATTATTTCTCTAGGTTTATCTATATATACCCTGGGAGAAATCCAGAGCTCTTCCTCTATCCTCCATTAGAGGATCTCATCAAATGACTATGAAACACCATATCAGATCAGATCAGGATGTGGAAAATTAAACAGCTTCCTTAGAATCATTGTAAGATGCATTCTTCATCAAAAAATGATCCATAATCAAGGTAGGAATCTTAATTTAGTGTTTTTACACACTTTTATTAAATAATTAAATAGATCAATTTTCATTCTTCGATCTGCACCCTTTTGCAGCTTTTGCATGTTCCTGAGCACTGAAATTTAACTAATTCCTTTGTTTCTAATCCCTAGATCACCTCTCTTGATTTTTGTCCAATAATGCTTGGACAATGATTGTTTAAAACTTTTTTATGTTGTTTTTATCCTCCATTGCTTCACGTTCTTCACCGATTGGACCCCGTAGTCCCGGTTCAACTTTGTCGGGCGGTACCGAGCTCAATTAGACCCCCAGAACCACAAAAGATTTAGAAATAAGGAATGGACCAACAAACTATTTCTAGATTTGGGAATCTTTCATGGAATGGATGATCATTCTGATGGTTTAAGATCAATAAATCAAGTGTTTAAGGATTGGTGTTGTATGGTTCATACGACAAAATCCCGAAGCTTCAATGAAGATGATTTTCAGTGAACGACAGCTGAGATCCACAGTTTTTGGATAGATCCACCATTTTCAGCAATAGATGGTGCCAGATATAAAGAAACATGGCTTGATTCAAGGTGCGAAGACCAGATCTAATATTCTGAAAAAAAAACCCGACTACACTCCATGTAATGGGACGAACAAACAACATATAACCCCTCATCAGTTGTGGCTAGGGTTTCAGAAAAGTTAAGGATGACACGATGTGTAGTCCTCCTATATGATGTATACCCCTTCCCTGGATAGTAACCCATGGGATGGATCACATGGGGGTAAGTTTTATGGAAGTACATGGCCAAGAGCACATTGTTTACTTGAGTACATAGACATGGGGTCATGTACACAGGCACGACCAATAGAGACACAACCCCGGTCCTAGTTAGCTTGGACACACCGTGTAGTCCACCTACATGGTGTGTAATTCTACACGGATAGGGATCTGTATACTAGCTAGGGACATGGCCAGATGGTGGAGTGGGGTCACATGTCTTGTGGGTTACCTCACATTCCATGTATCCCTTAGTTTATTTTGAGAAAATTTCTAGGTTCCGTATCTCCTTCATTTGAACTCATATTTTGGCCCGCGAGTAGCCTATCCTGAGTGTTTTTTGGCATAGAACATGATGTTTCCCTTGGATGTGGATTTTGAGATATAATGTGAAATTTATTAGGAATAGTGCTCACTAAGGCAATGATCGATGATAGAAGTGATTGGGAAGAATAACCTAAGGCTTCATCTGAGTGGAACCCCCTATCAGATAGGGCATGGGTCCTTGATGACATTAGAGTGGAATCCTCCAGATAGGCTGGGCATGGGTCCTTGATCTTTCAATTGGAACCCTCTTACGAGGCAGGGCATGGGTCCTTGACGATTAGAGTGGCACCCTCCTTCGGGGTGGGTCGTGGGTCTTCAATGATTAGAGTGTCACCCTTTAGTCAGGTTGGGCATGGGTCCTTGACCTTCTAAGTGGAACCCTCATGCAGGGTAGGGAATGGGTCCTTGAAGATTGGAGTGGTACCCCCCAACTGAGCTGGGCATGGGTCATCAACCATCTAAGTGGCACCCTCCTTTTGTACCAGGGCATGGTTCCTCTACATAGATATTATTCCCCTAGACTATGAGGCATAGTGATGAGGCGTGGCTTCACTAGGATGATTACTTCTAAGTAGACGTGTGAAATTATGGGCATCATTGATGGACTTTTGGAATTTTTGGCCACTCTTTTTCTTGGGATGAGCTGTTAAATGGATATCCCCTTACTCTCTTGTTTGTAATTATTTGTATAATCATATATATATATATATATATATATATTATTCTATATCCAAACCTTATATTTGGTTACTCTCCTCCCTAGAGAGGCGAAAATGTGTGGGGTATGCCACATGCTTTCCATGTCTAGATTCTTGTGGTTGGATGATTCCACTCTCCTGCTATAGGTAGCGAAGACTTGATGGGTAGTTCATCTACTCATCCTATTTATCCCCTTGTGTTTGAACGAGCTTACTTTCACTCTTGGTTAGGTTGAGCTATTCTCTTTGACTATATCATGAATATACCATCTTTCTATTCCTTTTATATCTGTTACAGCTCCCCCTTAATCTATTGGGGTGTCCTAATAGGTATGTATATACTCACCCCTTCATGAGATTTTCCCACACATGTCGTGTCTTATGCAGATGATAGACAGGTCCATCGTGACTTCAGAATAGCTTAGGGATACTAAGTGCTTGGACCGCGTATGATGGTCATAGCTTGGGATTCAAGAGCTGGTCTCACACAATTGTTTTATTTTCTAGTTCTTTTTGGGTTGGGATATATTTCTAGTTGGTCATGTATTTTTCCCCTCTATAGTATACACTACCATACTTTTTTACTATCTAGAGGTTCATGCATGCTTGGTTTACTTTATAAAAGTATTTCATATTTTACTCTTTCCCTTTGTACTTTTGCATTGAGATGGTTGTGTGTGTGTGTATAGGTACTTAGAAAAAGGCCTCCCCAAGTTAGTTATGCCTTCAGCGCTTGTCACCACCCCTTTTCCTATGGAGGTGGGCTTGGGGTAGTTGTGGCTTGAGCCCCAACTTGGGTCGAGTCATGACAGATTGGTATCAAAGAAAGTTCATTCCTTGGGAAATTGTTCAGATGTATACCCTTAAGAGGATTTGGTTGGTTTTAGGGGAACAATGTCAAAGTGTCTTGAGTGAAGCTCTCAGACTATGGAGTATAGTGATGGTGCAGTGGCTGATGTATCCATTCATTGGGACCTTGACCACCTGCTTGTTGACTTGACATGATGAGAAATTTATTTCAGGTATTAATGGTACAAGATTCATATAAGATTGATTCTTTGACTATTCTTATTGAGTCAACTCTCCACTATTTATATATATATATGTTCATCTGATCATGGTATGTTTTGATAAATCTTAGGATGCCTCTGTGACAACATCTAAACAGGATACCATCTCCAGATCGTGACGACGACCCGATGAGTATGAGGCCTTAGTTCAGGGTCCATCCCGTGACCCCCTTTTTTCTAGGTGGGAAGGTAGTAACACCTCTATATGTTGTGTAGAAGATCATTCTAGTAGAGCAAGCTGAGGATGTGTTCAGGCTTAGCATACTCTATGAATTTCAGCACCAGAGGCCGCTGAGGTTTTTCGGTGAGCCAAAATTTTGGGCAATAGAGTATTGGATAGAGTTAGTGGTCTATATCTTTAGCATTTTTTTAACTCTGATGGATCATGTAGTAGTTGTACTAGTAGATATCCTTTTCCATGGGGAATCTGGGCATTGGTGGAGCCTTGTTAAATAGATGCACTATGAGTTGATACTCTTGTGGGTTGACTTACAATAGTTGTTCCATGAGGAGTACTACCCCTCCTTCTTATACTCAGTCTAGATCCAATAGCTTTTAGAGCTGCAGTAAGGAAGGATGATGGTGGTTGGGTATGCAGTGAGATTCAAAAACCTTACACATTACTCCATTGAAATGATCTAGGATGGAACATTCCAAGAATGAAAGTTTTAACCGGGACTCCATTGGTAGATCTATCCAGTGTGGCGCCCTTATGCATCCCCACCTATGTCGATATGCTGAAGTGGGCACTAGTGATAGAGATATTTTTGTTAGATGGATGAAAAATTGTTGGATCTATTAGTGGGTGCCATAGAGCTGAGTAATCTGTAGCAACTAGAAGACGCTAAGTGCCAAGATTTCGACATAGGAGATCTTCCCATGATCAGGATCATACATGTGGTCAGTGGTAGCATAGATGACCATGGAAGACTGAAGAGGGGTAATTCTTTATATGTTATGGGTGAGGTCACAAAGCATGAGACTGCCCAAACAGATATGCAGAGTAGCCCAAGAAGATAGCCGATGGACCGCCACAGTAGAGGCAGTGTCATGATTAGGGATATCCCATGTGAGGACATGATGGTCCCCAGGGATGTGAAGCTAGCAAAGGAGAAGGAGGAGCTATAATATAACACCCCAAACATTTTATGGTATGCTTCTCTTAAATACATTCTATTCATAGCCTATATTTCATAAAGAACTATGTTCCTTTGAAACAACACTTGGTTATTCAGGAGATAGTCATAACCTATCCATTAAACATAAATTTTCCACTTTTGTGTTTTGAATTTCAAAAAAATGGTCATCTAGAGTTGTGACCAGTAAGTCATTTGGAGACTGATAGAACAAACTTGATTTTTTATGAATAGTAATATACCCTTATGAATAGTAATATGAATAATAATATGACTCTTATAAATAGTAAATAATGATAATATTTTATTTTCTTAATGTAATAAGATAATGAGATCATAATTAATTTTTCAATATGATATAAAACTAATTATACCTATAAAATTGTTATTTTTCAAATTAATTATTATTTTATTTAAAAAATAAATTAAAAATACATAGAAAATTATTTTCAGAAAATGGAGTTAATTTTTGAATTCTACACGTTAAAAAATGGTTAGGGTGAATTTTTGGGATTTTTCTAAAATACTTGATTTTTTTAATAGTAAAAATACAGTTTTGAGTTTTCGGTAGTTTAATGACATTATAATGATATAATAATTAATATAAAAGACTGGTCGACTTATGTATAGTAACATATGACATGAGGTGTCCCAAGTGGCTGAAACCATGGGAAAATACTACGGGCAAACCCATGGTTTTGCAAAAACCACTAATGAGGTGTCCCTTTTAATTAATAAAAAACTCCCTCTTAATTACTATAAATACCCACTCACCCCCCTTAATTTTCTTTCATTACAAACTCATTACCCTAAAATATATGGTATTATTACCTCCCTAGGAGTCCTCCCAAGGTTTCCTCAAACCCCCAAGGTCCCAACCTTCAAGTTTTGGGATTTACTCTACAAGGTAAGAGAATCAACCACCCTTCTCTTTTCTTAAATCTTTCATTTATGTTTTCTATTTTATTTTAAATTGGATTATGTTGGGATATGTCATTACATATTCCCCTTACTGTACATATTATTTATGAGTGATGAGATATCCCCTTTCTCTCATCAAACTATTTTATGAAATTTTAAGTGACGTCGTTAGGCTGCCGAATTTTAGTGAGAGATTTCTCAAATTTTCTTCTATTTTGAGTTCATTTATTTTATACTTATTTCCTCATCTTCCCTCATCCAAATTCTATGATAATTACAGTAACTTACATGAACTGGAATTATATTATTCTAATGTAATATTTCATCATCATCTCTCTTCCCCCCTCCTCTTATACTAAAAAATGAAAACACTGTCCGAGATGTGTTAATTTATCACATTCAAGGACGACGGGTTCTAAATTTTAGTTACCATCTTAAATTATGGTCATGAAACCATTTTTATGGTTAAACCAGATCATAATATATGTATTTAATCTCATTAATTTTCTGTAATACCTACACACTCATAATATGGAATAATAATACAAAAGAAGTTCATTGTGCACAAAACCGCCAAGCTAAATCCACACGTTTATCAATAACTTTTAATTAATGATACATCCTCAAGTATATAACCCAGAATCATTATAAGATCATTTATATATATTTAATTTCACTAATAATATATACTAAAAAATTCTGTATGTTGAACCACATTTCAAATAAACTTCCATTCATGAATACAAGTAAACGAATCCTGAAAACCAAGGAAGAAAATGATTCCAAAACAATAAAATTTATCCTCTTAAACCCATAAAAAGGGCCATGAATGAACCTAATAAGGTTATAATAAATCAATTAAATGTATAATAGGTTCTAGAATTATTAATTAATTAATCTAAATTTTATTATTCATGTCATTAAAACAAATGAAGAACACACTCGATCATAAGGTAAGGGGTTTCTTATCTCACTTTTAATTCCGTGAGATTTCCATTGTTCGCCACTTATTTATTATATGTGGTATATGTGTACTACCATTTAATATAATATAATTATTCTATTTATATTCATGGTATTAAATGATTCATTTTATGTTTATTAAGTTTTGGTCATACGATTCGACTGATTGCATTGTGGTAAGGGACTTTGCCTCAACTTCCATTTCATTGTGACTTACTTTGTATCGTGCACCTAATAATACTTATGTGGTATACCTACTAACCATTTGAGATCACTTTTAATTTGAAATTATATTTCTATTAAATATCCATATTCTCATATCATGGATATGTTTATTGTCTAAATCATATACCATTTTTACATATGATGTTTATTTGGAATGTTGTTTTAATTTTGGAAATATTGATGAATTTGTATCCTATACTCTATAAATATATTGAGAAGTCAGATTTTAATTGTATTAAATATATATATAAAGAATTATTTGGACTTTCAGTGGTGTTTGGGGCCCACTATAGCCCCTTGATGCATCGGTAGGTCTCACGAGACAAATCAGTTGGCAACAAACACTTTGAGTTTGTTTCCAAAAATCAGACGGGTTTCTACCCACATAACTAAACCATTTTCACAGTATTATGGTATCATGAGACAAATACATGAAGTCCAATTAATAATCATTCTCTTTATTCATTATCAGTTATCACTATCCATGAGGTTTTCACTATGACAAAATCTATGGATACAGTTTCAATCTCAATTTATTAATGGAACGAGTCTTTCATTTATTCACCAAGTCATATTGACTATGTAAAATTGTTTATGGTTCAATTATTATTGATTCCTAATTCTACTATTTGTAACCATTATTGATCATTTTATCTCACCCCTTTCATTGTCTACCTTCAATAGGTGATGATAAGGAGATCATTTATTGAGTTCCTGTGGATGCAGTTTTTAGTTTTTGTTATGTATTATATTTTGTAACCTTTTCCAATGTAATTTGAGTTACATATATGTATATATTTTCTTCAAGAATAATAAACTGACTGTTCCTTTGGGATTTTATCCTTCTAACTATTCCAATATAACAATTAATGCATCTACTATAGTTTAGAGGGTTCATGGTGTTACAGTTGGTATCAGAGGAAGTTTAGTAGAAAACATGGAAACTGGAGTAGGAAATGTGTTGTAGGGAACAAATACATAAGGTAGTATTTTAGGATAAACGTACAAGAACATTCTAGTATTTTGGTAAGGAATAGATTATGTAAATATTTTTAGCAAATACATCCCTGTCTGGATACAAGCAGGTAGAGGTGGCTCTGGTATAGATGTACCTAGGAGTGAAAGCTCCGACAAGTAGTTTCAGGCTTGACCTGAGGTATCCTGGTACACAACAACGGGCCTTGCTGCACTATTGGTTATGACACTCCTAGGGGATATGCTTAGGATAATTCATATTTTATTTACAAGCCTTTATTAAGGATTGAAATGTAAATTATTCCTCAAAGAAACCATTTTTCTGATTATGGGATTAGCCATGCATAGGATCTCAATTTATGCTAAGTATTTTGTTAAGTTAAGATTATACATTATGATTAATACCCTAATATAGTGTGTTCCATTATTTAGAAATGGATTCGGATAGAATATGGGCAATCAATACTCCTGGGAAATGTAGGGATGTCCCCACTGAGCAAGTCAACACAGTCAATGTTGGAGCAGATCAGATCATGACTATATTGAGAAAAATTACTCAGGTTGTAATGAATAATCATTCCACACCTATATTGGATCATTTCATGTGGTATAAGCCCCCATATTTCAATGGGACTACTAATCCAGTGGTTTCTGAGTAGTGGATCAAGTCCCTTGAAAAGATATTCATGGAATTAAGATGCAATGAAAATGAAAAGGTAGTGCTGGTAGTATATTTTCTCAAGGGTGACACTGATCAATGGTGGTCTTTGATTTAGAATACCACCAAGGAAGAAGAGATAGAAGATATGGAATGGATGAATTTTAAGGAAATATTCTTTGAAAAATATTTCCCTCACGAGCAATGAACCAAAATGAAGAGGAAATTTCTTAGATTAAAGAAAAGGGAAGAAGACATTATTGTAGAGTATGAGGCTACCTTCACAAGGCTATCCAGGTATTCTGTAGATTACGTACATGACTCAGTAGACAAGATTGATCATTTCTTTGAAGGTCTTAAGCCAAGTCTTCAAAGGGCACTGGCTTCTCAAACATTTTCATCATATGATGAAATTGTATCAAGTGCCATCAAAATAGATAAGGAATTTTATAGATCAAATTGTTTCAAGGGAAACCAAGATAAAAAGTGGTAATAAGGTAACCAAGGGAGAGGTGAAGCACCAAAAAATAATAAGAGAATTAGGAAATTACCATTATGCAAGAATCATGGAAAGAACCATCTTGGGAAATGCTTGAAAGGCATGAGAGTCTGCTATAAGTGTGGAGAAAAGGGTCATCTATCCAATGAATGCAAGGGGAAGAAACAGTTTTATGATGTTCAATGATAAAATTTTAGAGATATGAGACACTATTAAAATGAGTGTCCTAAGCTCCAAGGAAACATGCCTCATAAAAGGCTAAGAGAGAAAGGGAGATCTTATGTTATTACAACCGCAGAAGTTGAAGTTCCTAATGATGTAGTGGAAGGTACTTTAATTGTTTCCTCAAACTTAGACAACACTTTATTTGATTATAAATCATCGAATTCATTTATATCTTCCTAGTTTTCCAAGAAAATTAGACATGTCCAATTTGATTTAATAAAGGAGTTACCAGTCAAAACTCCTAGGGGATGTATCATTGCAACAAAGGTATGTAAACTAGTCCCCCTCTTGACACATAAATGTGCTTTAGTTGCTAACCTTATCATTATACCAATGACTGACTTTGATATAATTCTCAGTATGAATTGGCTGTCAAACTATGATGCGAATATTTATTGCAAGAAAAAGGATGTTACAATTTTTGAAAATGGTGTAGAATCTCTTATCTTTAGAGTAGACACATTTCCATCTAATTCTTATTTAAACCCACCCCTTGTAACTCTATTGAATGCAATTCTTGGAGAGGAATAGAACCCAATATCTATGGGTGAGGAAAGAAATATTCAAATTGAATATGTGTGTATAGTGCAAGAATACATTGATGTATTTTTATATGATTTAGCTAGACATCCTCCAGAGCGGGAAATTGAGTTTTCCATTGACTTAATTCATGGTGAAAGACCTATATCAAAGATCCCGTATAGAATGGCCATTGTGGAGTTAGTGGAGCTAAAGAAACAACTAGATGAGTTGAGTGACAAAGGATTTATTTGACCTAGTGTTTCTCCATGGGGATACCTAGTCCTGTTTGTCAAGAAGAAAGATGGATCCATGAGTCTATGCATTGATTATAGGGAAATAAATGCTATTACAATAAAAAATAAGTATCCTCTGCCTCATATTGATGATTTATTTGATCAACTTAATGGAGCTCAATAATTTTCAAAAATTGACCTTCGATCCAGATATCATCAACTATGTGTAAAAAAGGAAGATATTCCTAATATGGCATTTTGAACCAGGCATGGGCATTAAGAGTTTACAGTGATGCCTTTTGGACTGACTAATGCACCCTCTGTTTTAATGGATTTAATGAATATAATTTTCAAGAAATATCATGATAAATTTTTTGTGGTATTCATCGATGATATCTTGGTATAATCAAAAAGATATGAAGACCATGAGGATCACTTTCAGATTATTTTGAAAACTCTTAGAAGAAATGAATTATATGGGAAGTTTAGCAAGTGAGAATTCTAGCTTCAATCAGTTTATTTTCTAGGCCATATTGTCTCTAAGGATGGAATATTAGTTGATCCTACAAAAACAAAGTCAATCCAAGATTGGCCCACACCAACAAACATAATTGAGGTATGCCGATTTATTGGATTAGCATGTTACTATCGGCGTTTCATTCAGAATTTTGTCTGAATGGCTAACCCGCTAACCAAGATCACACTTAAAAGAGTTAAGTTTGTGTGGAAAAAAGAATGTACAAAATGCTTCAAAGAATTGAAAAGAATATTGGTCAATGCTCCAATTTTGACTCTTCCATCTATAAGTGATGGATTTTTAGTATACAGTGATGCGTCAAAGAATGGGTTGGGTTGCATCCTTATGCAAAAATGGTAAAGTTATTACTTATGCATCAAGGTAGTTGAAGACTCATGAGAAAAATTATCCAACACATGATCTTGAGTTAGTAGCTGTAATCTTTGCTCTGAAAATATGGAGACATTATCTTTACGGTGAAAAATGTGAGATATACATAGATCACAAGAGTTTGAAATGAATTTTCACACAAAAATAACACAACATGAGGCAAAGGAGATGGCTCTAGTTACTCAAATATTACGATTTTTCCATACACTACCACCCAGGAAAGGAAAATAAGGTGGAAGATTCATTAAGCAGGAAAGATCATGGAATTTTGACTCAAATGAGGATTTAGAGAGATCCCATATTCATGGATCTACTAAACATAGATATGGGAATTTTTAAGGAAGGGGAAAGATATTTCTATTTCAAATGATTGATAAACCATCTTTACTAGAGAAGATAAAAAGCTCTCAATCTAATGATGCAAATCTACACAAGAAAATTATTGCTGTTAAGGATGGGAGATTGGAAGACTTAGTGTATGAGGAAGGAGTTCTAAAGTTTGGGAAGAGGTTATGTGTTCCATTAGTACCTGAGCTAAAAAGGGAACTATTAGACGATGCTCATAACTCAAATTTCTCTATACACCTGGGTAGCACAAAGATGTATAGATATATTAAGGAATATTTTTTGTGGGATAATATGAAGCGGGAAATTGCTGACTACATGTCAAGGTGTCTAGTTTGTCAACAAGTGAAGGTAGAGAGACAACATCCTAGAGTAGTGATGAAACCTCTACCTATTCCTATGTGGAAGTGGGATAACATTATGATGGATTTTTTCACCGGACTACCGAGGACACCTAGAAGGAATGATGCAATATGGGTAATTTTTGATCGTCTCACAAAATTAACACATTTCCTTTCTATAAGAGAGTATTTACCACTTGAGCGCCTGGAAAGACTTTATATTAATGAAGTTGTAAGACTTCATGGTGCACCTCTATCGATTGTGTCTGATCGAGATCCCTGATTTACATCAAAATTATAGAAAAGTCTCCAAAAGGATTTGAATACTGATCTTCGTATGAGTACTGCTTATCACCCACAAATTGATGGACAGTCTGAAAGGACTATTCAAACTCTAGAATACATGCTGAGGTCATGCACTCTTGACTTCCAAGGTATGTGGGATCAATAATTTCCTTTGGTAGAATTTTTCTACAACAATAGTTTCCATTCTAGTATTCAAATGGCTCCATATGAAGAATTATATGGAAAGATATTTCGAACTCCAACTTGTTGGGACAAAGTTAGTGAGAGGAAACATATAGGCCCAAAACTTATTAAAGAGACCACGAAAAAGGTAAAGAAAATCCAAGACCATATTAAAGCATCCCAAAGTAGGCAGAAGAGTTATGCTGACAACCGGAGAAAGGATTTGGAATTCTAAGTGGGAGATCATGTATTTCTGAAAGTATCTCCATGGAAGGGTGTCTGAAGTTTCGGTAAGAAAGGGAAACTGAACCCCAGGTACATCGTACCATTTGAGATTCTAGAAAGAATCGGAGTTATAGATAACCATTTAGAAATGACACCAAGTCTCTCCAAAGTCCATGATGTGTTCCATGTGTCATTGTTGAAGAAATACATGCTAGACCCAATGCATGTACTCACGTATAAAGAAATAGAACTAGAACCTAATTTGTCATACTGTGAAGAGCCTATTAGGATTATTGACACAAGGGAGCAGGTATTGAGAAATTAAACAACTTGTCTAGTAAAGGTTCTTTGGAGAAACCAGAATATGGAGGAAGAAACATGGGAACCATAAGATTTCATGAAGAAGAACCACCCACATCTTTTTGGTGGGCTTTATACATAAAATTTCGAGGATGAAATTTCTGAAGGAGGGAATAATATAACACCCCAAAAATTTTATGGTATGATTCTCTTAAATACATTATATTCATAGCCTATATTTCATAAAGTTCTATGTTCCTTTGAAACAACACTTGGTTATTTAGGAGATAATCATAACCTATCCATTAAACATAAAATTTTCACTTCTGTGTTTTGAATTTCAAAAAAATGGTCATATAGAGTTATGACTAGTAAGTCATTTGGAGACTGATAGAACCAACTTGATTTTTGATGAATAGTAATACACCCTTATGAATAGTAATATAAACCTTATGAATAGTAAATAATTATCATATTTTATTTTCTTAATATAATAAGATAATGAGATCTTAATTAATTTTTCAATGTGATATAAAACTAATTATACCTTTAAAATTGTTATTTTTAGAATTAATTATTATTTTATTTAAAAAATAAATTAAAAATACATAGAAAATTATTTTCATAAAATGGATTTCATTTTTAAATTCTACACATCGAAAAAATGGTTAGGGTGAATTTTTGGGATTTTTCTAAAATACTTGAATTTTTTGTGAATAGTAAAAATGCAATTTTGAGTTTTCGGTAGTTTAATGACATCATAATGATATAATAATTAATATAAAAGTTTGGTAGACTTATTTACAGTAACATGTTACATGAGGTATCCCAAGTGTCTGAAACCATGGGCAAATACTATGGGCAAACCCATGGTTTTTCAAAAACCACTAATGAGGTGTCCCTTTTAATTAATAAAAAACTCCCTCTTAATTACTATAAATACCCACTCACCCCCTTCGTTTTTTTTCATTCCAAACTCATTATCCTAAAATATATGGTATTATTACCTCCCTATGAGTCCTCCCAAGGTGTCCTCAAACCCCCAAGGTCCCAACCTTCAAGTTTTGGGATTTACTCTACAAGGTAAGAGAATCAACCACCCTTATCTTTTCTTACAGATTTCATTTATGTTTTCTATTTTATTTTAAATTGGATTATGTTGGGATATTTCATTACATATTAAACTTACTGTACATATTATTTATTATTTATGAGATACCCCTTTCTCTCATCAAACTATTTTATGAAATTTTAAGTGACGTCGTTAGGCTGTCGAATTTTAGTGAGAGATTTATAAATTTTTCTTCTATTTTGAGTTCATTTATTTTATACTTATTTCCTCATCTTCCCTCATCAAAATTCTATGATAATTACATTACCTTAAATTAACTATAATTATATTATTCTAATGGAATATTTCATCATCATCTCTATTTCCCCATCCTCTTATACTAAAAAATGAAAACACCGTCTGAGATGTGTTAATTTATCACATTCAAGGACGACGGGTTCTCAATTTTAGTTACCATCTTCAATTCTGGTCATGAAACCATTTTTATGGTTCAACCAGATCATAATATATTTATTTCATCTCATTAATGTTCTGTAATCCCTACACACTCATAATATGTAATAATAATACAAAATAAGTTCATCGTGCACAAAACAGCCAAGCTAAATCCAAGCGTTTATCAATAACTTTTAACTGATGATACATCCTCAAGTATATAAACCAGAATCATTATAAGATAATTTATATCTCTTTAATTTCACTAATAATATATATTAACAATTCTGTATGTTTAACCACATTTCGAACAAACTTTCATTCATGAATACAAGTAAACAAATCATGAAAACCAAGGAAGAAAATGCTTCTAAAATAATAAAATTGATCCTATTAAACCTATAAAAAGGGACATGAATGAACCTAATAAGGTTATACTAAATTAATTACATGTATAGGAGGTTCTGGAATTATTAATTAAGGAAGCTAAATTTTATTATTCATGTCATTAAAACAAATTAAGAACACACTCGATCATAAGGTAAGGGGTTTCTTATCTCACTTTTAATTCCATGAGATTTCCATTATTTTCCACTTATTTCCTGTATGTGGTATATGTGTAATGTTATTTCATATAATATAATGATTCCCTTTATATTCATGGTATTCAATGATTCATTTTATGGTTATTAAGTTTTGGTCATATGATTCGACTGATTACATTGTGGTAAGGGACTTTGCTTCAACTTCCATTTCGTTGTGACTTACTTTGTATCATGCACCTAATAATACTTATGTTGTGTACCTACTGCCCATTTGAGATCACTTTTCATTTGAAATTATATTTCTATTAAATATCAATATTCTCATATCATGTATATGTTTATTGTCTAAACCGTATACCATTTTTACATACGGTGTTTATTTGGAATGTTGTTTTAATTGTGGAAATATTGATGAATCTATATCCTCTACTCTATAATGATATTGAGAAGGTAGATTGTAATTGTATTAAATCTATATATAAAGAATTATTTGGACTTTAAGTGGTGGGTGGGGCCCACTATATCCCCTCGATGCATCGGCAGGTCTCACGAGACAAATCAGTTGGCGACAAACCCTTCGAGTTTGTTTCAAAAAATCAGACGGGTTTCTACCCACAGAACTAACCTTTTTTAATGGTATTATGGTATCATGAGACAGATACATGATGTCCAATTAATAATCATTCTCTTTATTCATTATCAGTTATTACTATCCATGAGGTTTTCACTACGACAAAATCTATGAATGCAGTTTCAATCTCTGTTTATTAATGGCACGAGTCTTTCATTTATTCACCATGCCATATTGAATATGTCAAATTGTTTATGATTTAATTATTATTGATTCGTGCTTCCACTATTTGTAACCCTTACTGAGCATTTGATCTCACCCATTTCATTGTCTACCTTCAACAGGTGATAACGAGGAGATCATTTATTTAGTTCCTATGGGTGCAATTTTTAGTTTTTGTTATGTATTGTATTTTGTAACCTTTTACAATGTAATTTGAGCTACATCTATGTATCTAGTTTCTTCAAGACTACTAAATTGACTGTTACTTAAGGATTTTAATTCCTTATAACCATGCCAATATAACAATTAATGCACTGAATCTGGTCTAGAGGGGTCTGGGTGTTACATATAGGTGTTGGAAGCCACTATGATATCCTTCCACCACCACCACCAAGCAGCCCACGCAAGGCTTAAGGAGCTAGCGACTAGGGCTGCTGACAGCTGTAGTGTTTGTAGGTTTATGAACCCGCAGCGCACAAGATGATTCTAGGTACAATATATGTGTTTTATACTCTTTCTCAAGTGTTAATAGAAATATGTTTCATTCATTAATCTCTTTATATTCTTGGGGAGAGAGATGGAGCTCCCAATTGAGGTGCTAGCACAACAACTTCGTCTTGAGGTTTCTACAAGGAACACTTCTTCTATATCTTTTATTTTTCATAAATGCAAGCCATCACTTGATGGAGAAAGGTTCACATGGGACATTTTGGTCATCAAGATGGAACCTTATGACATCATATTTGGTATGGATTGTTTTTACATGGTCTGAGCCCAGATTGTCTTTCTGGGAGAGCACTTTATGGTTTACTCAGACCATCTAAGTATTAATTATGTCTTCATGAAAAGAGACTTGAACCTAATACAACGACACTGGTTGTAATTTCTATAGGAGTACGACTTAGAGATATTCTATACACCAGGTAAGGACAATGTTGTAGCAGATTCCCTTAGTAGGAAGCCCTGGGATCACTTATTGCATGAAGCTTTGGAGCAGTTAACTTCTCTGTAGCTGACCCTGGTGGAGAAGGAGGGTATAAATTGTCTTCAGTCGATGGTGTTGACTCCTTCACTTCTTGAGATTATGAGAGATTCCTAGTTGGGATACATCGACTATAATATTTTTCATGACCAAATATCCATAGGCTACTCATTAAATGGATATTCTGAAGGAGGGAATCACATCATCTCTTTTCAGGGGTGGACGGTGGTTCCAGTCATGATACAGTAGGAGGTGATGTGAGTTTTCAACACTTCTCCCCTAGATATACATCCTGGTGTGAGGAATATGTAAAAAGACCTTATGTGGTAGTTTTAGTGGTCTGAAATGAGACAAATCATAGTTGATTTCATCTCTCGATGTCTCACCTGGTAGTAGGTGAAGGCTAAGCACTATGTTTTGGAAGGTTTGTTGCAACCCCTTGATATACTAAAGTGGATGTGGGATGACATATCCATGGAATTCATCATAGGGATTTCACACACATCGAAGTTCCATGACTCCATCTGGGTGATAGTTGACTAACTCACAAAGTCAGCGTACTTCCTTGCTATTAGAGAGTAGAGTTTGGTGGATATTTTAGGGTAGTTGTACATGTAGGAGATCGTTAACCTTTATGGGGTTACCTCGACGATTGTCTATGATCGTGAAATTCATTTTACATCATGATTGTGGATATTCTTACATGATTAATTCATGACCCAAATTAGAATGAGTATAGACTTTCACTCATAGATTGATGGTCAGACTGAGTGCACTATCTAGGTGTTGGAGGATATGCTAAGGGATTGAATGTTAGACTTCAGTTGAAGTTGGGAGGATCACTTTATCTTGGTATAGATTGATTAAAACAATATCTACCACTCTACCATTGGCATTCCACCTTTTGATGCCCTATATGGGAGACCCTTCATATCACCCTTGTGCTGGATAGAGATCGACGATACATCTCTTGTGGGCCTAGAGTTAGTGCATGCAACAATGAAGAAGGTCCAAGTCATTCGAGAGAGGATGAGGATGGCCCATATTAGATATTAATCTTACTCATATCACCATATTAGGCCCTTGTAGTTCGAGTAAAAAGACCATGTTTTCTTGAGAGTCTCCCCATGAAAAGGATTGTGGAGGTTTGGTTAGGGAGGCAAGCTATTCTCAAGGTTCATCAGGCTATTCGAGTTCGTGTAGAGGGTTTGCGAGATTTATTACCATTCCAACCTACCCCCATAGCTAGAGAATGTGTACAAATTCTTCCATGTGTCGCAGTTGAAGATATACATGCATGACCCTATGCATGTCATTGATTGGGGAAAGCTGAAAATCAAGGATGGAGACACTTTTTCAGATCACTGGGTGGTGATTGAGGATCGGTAAAAGAGGACCCTACATGTATGGACCATCCCCTTGGTTCACATTTTTTCACAGCATGGAAACATGTAGAAGAGTTTCTAGGAGTGGGAGAGCTAAGTGTAGACTCATTATCCTAATTTGTTTGTTTAGTTTTTTTTAGGGGATGAAAAGCTTGAAGGAGGGAATGATGTGTATGTTGGAGTTGGTGCCCTAGAATTGACTTCTGTGTACTTTATGATAACATGTATTCATTATTTTGAATATTAATATACTACTTATCACATCATTATTGTTTTTTTATATGACATAGTATGTTATAATGTCCTAAGAGTAGTTTTCACACTAAAAGGTCATAGAAGTTCTTTACTATGATGAAAACCTGGAAGTGCTACAACACTATTATTGAATATATGTTCTATAGTTGTATGATATCATTTTATAGAAACAAATGATATAGGATATCAGAGGTGGAAACTCATAGGAATTTGAGGCACCTTCTCATGGTGTACGCCCTTGGAAATATCCAATAGGATATTATCAGAACAAGACTCGCCAGCAGGAAATCCACATTTCTATGTGTCATTAGATATTCCTATTTGTAGATGTATGTATAAATCCTAATACTTTAATATTATTATTAATGAATATTATGAGTTACGTACTTTGATGTGTTGATGAAAACCATGATGACATATGTTCGTGGTGAGATAGGATATGTTGGGTACATCATGAGTAATATTTCATTAATAAATAATGTGATAAAGGATTTGTACCTTCTATTTTAATAGAAGTTGATATCTCAGACCCTTTGATGGAAATGATATATCCTAAATAAATCTATGTCCATGATGTTCTATGGGAAAGTTAAATTTCTAAGAAAGAAAACAAAGAGACATCAAGTACTTTGGTCGATGGCACTGACATGCAACTTGCTTGATTATAGGAATCATGATAAAGGGATTATATTACATAGTAAGCATATATACGAGGTAACATGTCATTCTGTCATTAACTTATTTCTCTATGGGTGCATTGTCGTGTTACTAGATGCTAACCATAGACTTTAGGATGCTTCGCTTAATGCCACTAAGAAAGAGGCCTATAGGGTCACACACTATGTGTATCTAGAATCTCAGTTAATTAATATATTATTATTTATTATTTAACAAGTTGAATAAATATTATTACCATACATGGTTTAATAATTATTCATGTTTTCTTGATCGCATATATTATGTCTCCAGTTATTTGAGAGAATATAATGTGAGCAGAATATTTAATAAATATTTATTTTTTATTTAGTGAATATAATATTTATTTATTTATTGGAAAATAATGCAATGATATTTGTTTAATAAATAAATAGTCATTATTCAAGGCCCAATAAATATTGTGGAGGAATGTTGAACTGAGTTTAAATGGTCTGGTGAGAAAATAATAAATAATAAATATTATTTGATTAAATAATATTTAAGTTTAATTCACAAGTTAAGTGAATGTCAAGAAACAATAATATTATTATTATTATTTAACATGTATTTTTCTCTAGGATTAAATAAATAATTAAGGGCACTTGTGAAATTATTTTATTTTAACCCTAGCGATATATAAAACCAGTTATGTTATTTTCTCAATAGAACAATTAATTTGTTTGGGTTGTGAACAATGTAATTGGAGAATTATCTCAATCCCTTGATATCTTTCTTCTCCAAGATCACTTCCAAGAAAGGAGAGTAATATTCCTCCACCAGATCAAGGAGAATTATTTGGAAGAAATTATCATAGCAATAAAAGGTGGACAATGTAAGCACAAGGATCTGCTATGCTAGCACCTAGAGATTCTTTTAGTGATGTCTAGAGATTCATGGAACACATGTGGATCACCGCTAGAGGGAATCTGCACTTGATTCCTACAATGAAATGATGGTGCATCACGGATCTATTACTAGATTCATTAATGAAAAAATAATTCCATCAAGGTAATTCTTATTAAATTAAATTAATTATAAATAATATGTGATGATCTTATCTTTCTGGTTCCAGCGTGTTTCATGTTTTCTATCTTATTTGATTCAATTATGTTTAATACAATGTTTATCATCCTGTAGATCTTGGATTGATCAATGAACATGACAAAAGTCAATGTTAGGCACCACCCATTTCACGCTTCCACTACGCCCATAACTTACAAGTGGTATCAGAGCAGTCACATAATTATTTAAAGATCTTTGGTGATTTACACATTTGTAATTTATTTTTTCAATTCAAGTTTAATCATTATTTTAGTTTGAATTTCTAGATCTGCTTCTCCCTCTTTTGTTTCTCATAGATCTAATTGAAACAATTAATTTTTTGATTAAAATAAAATTGAGGAACTCATCCAGATGTGCTAAGGATTCTGGACAAACAACATAGGAGTACATGCCATGTAACCAGAGTTACATGTTGTGTACTTATGTTTAATGCGCAATTAGTTAATTTAGAAATTAATCAATCCATGTGCATTGATGACACACAATGTAGTTAATTCTTACACCATGTGTTAATCGAGACATCCTGGCACACAGTTATCTAGATTACACACTGTGTATCCCAAATACACAATGTGTAGTCCCTTTGAGTCACAAATGGGCCATATATTCCATACATGGCCTACCTGATTGGTGACCATGAAACTCAGAGTTAACACACTGTGTAATCCATGATGTATTCCATGTATTCCAATTTTTTGAGGCACATTTTACATTCTGAGTACCTAGGTGTGTGCCTTAGATACATGGTGAGAGGTGTACACACTGTGTAGCTTGTCTGTACACACCGTGTAGCTCATTTGTACATGTTTTATACTTTTACCAAATTATAAAAATTTAAAATTTATTTATTATACTATTTAAACCTTATCAAAATGTTCTTGTGTGTGGTCATTAAGTTGATAGGACACGCCATGTGATGGGTTTTTAATATATATATATATATGTGTGTGTGTGTGTGTATTTAATTAATATTTGTGTAATGTTCAGATCTGCATATCATGTATGATTTGTATTACATTTTTTACTCTATGTACATTTAAGCATAACACGTGGTTGAAAAATCATGTAATTCATGTAATCATTAAGTTGATAATACACATTATGAAATTACATGATAATTCATGTATGATGTATGTCAAAAAAAGGTAAAACTATATATGAGTATAATACATGTTGGGTAGATTCTAATGGGTATTCACCTTGTTTCCTTCAAGGTACATTTATGTACATAGTTAATTTTAAATTATTTTTTTTAAAATTATAATGGATGAGAATATCAAGGAAATACAGATAATAATTAAGATAAAATAAATAATTAATTGATTCGAGCACAAGTTATCTTAAATAAGAACAATTAAGAATTGAATGCTAGTTTTATTAAATGCATAATTCATTTCATGTTTGTGGATGATCATGAGCATAGACCAGGCCTCTGTATGTGACTCATTTCATTTAATTTATTATTAAATTAAATTTTTGGCATGAATTCCTTCTCTCTTCTTATTATGTAGGGTCTGTGTGCCCATGGTTTCTTTTATGTAAACCCTTTTCCTTCACCTGTGTGTGAGTAAAAGCATATGTAATGGATGTAGATCCTAACCTAGTGGAGGCGGTTCAAGTTTGGATCTGAGGTGAAACCAATCCAAGGATATACATAGGTGGATAGGTGGAAATTTGTAACATGAACCTTAATTGGTTCAAGGTATTTTTCCCTAGTTCAACGATTAGTTTATCACTTGCTAGATAAAATAACCATTAGTAAATCTCATTATCATACCACTTTATTATTTTATTTCTATAAAGTTGTATGTTTATTTCATTATGGATGTTTTTTTTCACAATCACATAATTAATTAATTAACAAGCATGCAAGATAGAACTAAAATAAACTAGCTTATGTGTAAATATTATCTAAGACATGGTTAATCAGTTAAGTAAACCCACTTAATATTAACAAGCATGTTATAAAGATAATAATTGAAAATTTATGCATAAAAGTATAAAATCCCTCAATTATATATATTAAGTTGGTATATCCTTCTACTACTTCTGTTAAAATCGAACCATAGTTTAAAGTGTTTGACCATACAAAGTTGGGGTTATTTCAATTATCAGGGAATTCTAAATTAAAGTTTTGGGTTTAATTAACTTAGTTTGTATCAAGGGTTGACTACAAAAGTAGGAATTGGTGTAACTGAGAGGCAAAGGTTGAAGAAATCTAATTTAAGGATTTCAAGATTGGGGAGTCCACTCAGCATATCAAGGAACTGTGAGTTAATGTAGTTGGCATTTGGAATGCCTACCTAAAACCATTAAAGTTTCTTGACCAACCAAATTTTGGGTAATGAGAAGGGGAATATAGATCCTTAACACTAGGATGTCCAAGAAATAGGATATTTCGTAGCCAATAGTGAGGGCTATTGGGTTTTGATAAAGTATCAAGAGACTCATAAATATAATGTTAATTTATTTGTCTAAATTTTATCAGATAAAGTACTAAAATTCTAATCATTTTATTTTGTAGAAAAGTCGTTAAAATGACATCAAACATATCATTTTGATCCATACATGATAAGGAAAACCTTCTCACCGACATAAATTTCCAAGAATGGAAAAGGTGCCTACGTGTCATCCTTTTCCATTAAAGGAAATTATATGTGCTTGAAGAACCTTTTCCAAAAGCGTCTGGAAATGAGGCTAGTGATGAAGAGTTAAAACTCTATGGGAAACATTTGAACGATTCCATAGATTCTCAATGTTTCATTTTATCATCCATGTCCAGTGATCTTTTGAAGCAATATGAGGACATGGATGTGTATAGCATGATGTCTCACCTTTTGGATATATATCAAGAGAATGTGAGACAAGAGAGGTATGGTATCTCCAATTCTTTGTTTACAACTAATCTTGGAGAGTCTACACCAATTGGGCCTTATGTAGTCAATCTAATTGGCTACATTGAATTCTTAGACATATTAGGGATTAAATTCACGAATGAGTTGCGTATAGATCTCATACTTTCATCACTACCCAATACCTTCTCCAACTTTATTGTTAATTATAATGTGAGAAATAATGATAAGATTCTTTCAGAACTTCTTACTTTTATTTGCCAAGTGGATAAGGATAGGGGTGTGACAAACCCATGGTCCTTATGGTGAATAAGAAAATAAATAACAAGGAAAAGGGTCCCAAGACCTATAGACAGTCTAAAGCTCCTAAGAACCATCCTTCCAATAAGAGGAAGATCCAAAGGCGGGGAAAGTAAAAGGAGGTAATATATTTTTCATGTATAAAGTCAGGATAATAGAAGAAGAATTGTACCCAGAAGTAAGGGGAAGCTAAAGGTGCATTTCCTATCAAGTGTAATATTTTAATATCTACACATTGGTTATTAGATACATCTTATGGGGCTCACATCTATATTCAAATATATGAATCAAGTAGATTCTGAAAGATTTCTAGAGGAAAGGTGGATGTGAGAGCTACCAATGGTGCAAGGATGGATGCTCTGGACATTAGTGAATACCACCTTTCATTTCCAATAGGAATGATTTTGGTTTTAAAATATTGATATTATGTGCCTATGGTTACCAAGAACATAATTTTTGTATCATGCCTAGATACAGATGGGTTTATTTTCAAGTTTGAAAATAAAATATTGTTTATTTTATAAGGAAAACATATTTTATGGTATGACACATTTAAATAACGGTCTTTATGTATTAAATTATTAAAAGAAAGTGTTGGTAATTTATATAAAATCAAGTTTACATGACTCATATAACACCCAGATTTGGCAACACCATCTTGGTCATGTAAATGAGGAGTGTTTGACAAATCTCTATCAAGATGGTTATTTAGACTCTTTTAAGATAAAACCACTTGAATGATGTCATGATCGTTTACAAGGAAAATTATCAAACCACCATTTGGAAGATAGGGTGAAAGGTCCAAAGAGATTATAGGATTTGTACACACTAATGTGTGTGGACCATTTTCAATAGAAGCTATAGGTGGAAATTCTTACTTTATAACTTTTATTGATGATTTGAGTAGATATGGCTATATCTAATTAATGAGGTATAAGTCCGAGTACTTTGAGAAATCCAAGGAATTCAATAATGAAGTAGATAATCAACTTGGTAAGAAGATAAAAAAGATATGATCGGATTGAGGTGGTGAATATCTTGACTAGGAGTTCATCGAATTTCTACAGGAATTTGGGATTCTATCTCAAATCACTACACCTTATACACCATTGTGTAATGGTGTTAGTGAAAGGAGGAACTGTACCTTTTTAGACATGGTAAAGTCAATGATGAGTCATGTAGATCTTCTATTATCCTTTTGGGGAAACTATGGCATTAACATTAAATCAAGTTCCAACTAAAGAGGAAGATGTAATTCCATTTGAGTTATGGAGTGGAAAGAAACTTGTTTTTTCAAATACACATGTATGGGGTTGTGAGGTGTTTGTTAAGGCCTTCTCAAGAAAAAAAATAGCACATCAAGGCACAAATTGTATCTTTATAGGGTATCCCAAGGAAATAAAGGGATACTATCTATACAAACCCTTAGATAAGAAAGTGACCATTACCAGACAAGTTGTATTTCTTAAGAGAGAGCACATCCTCAAAAAGGATAGTAGGAGAAAGATTTACTTCGATAAAGTTGATGCTCAAGCTACACAATAGTTAGAATAGGAAAAGATTCCATAGATCCCCATGGAAGAAGTAGTTCCTAAAACACAAGTACTATATAGGATCACAAGAGAGGTAAGAGAACCATTTGGATATAGTTTTCTAGTCACTAAAGATGATGAATCATTATTGATTGAAAATGATGAACCTATCTCCAACAAAGAGGAAATAGAGAGATCAGAAGTTTCAATACGAAAAGAAGCCGAAAATTCTAAAATGGATTCTATGTATCAGAACCAAGTTTGGGTTTTGGTCGATGCACTAGTTGATATAAAGGCCATTGGGTGAAAATGGGTATTCAAGAGAAAACTGGACATGGAAGGTAAAGAAATTACCTGTAAAGAAAGGCTAGTGGATAAAGGGTTTAAATAATGTCAAGGAATTGACTATAATGAAACATTTTAACTAGTTTCCATAATGAAAAATGTGGAGGTGCATGTTGGTCCTTTTCCTCAATGTCAGGCTTTAGGGATACCATCTCTAGGGAGGATTTGGATAATCTGGGCTATGCAGGTAGTCCCTTCACCTGGTTTCAGGGGAACATGGAATGCACACGCATTAAAGAGCATCTGGACGTATTTCTGTGATCAATAGAATGGACCAACATGTTCAAGATGTTCCATATCACCCACCTAACACTAAATTTTTCGGACCACTATCTTATTTTTATTTATTTCTCTCAAAATAGATACATCCCAAGATACGGTAAACCCTTTAGGTTTGAAATCTTCTGGGAAAAAGACCATGAATGTGAAGAATTCATCCGATCTTGTTGGAAGGGTGGTAACACAAAAATTTGTCTTAACCTCCAATAGGTGGCTACTAATCTGAGGCCTTGGAGAAATAAAAAATTTCATCAACCTGACAAGAACTGTTACTCTTTAGAAAGACAACTCAACGCCCTACTTTCCCAATCTCCAACTGATGGTATCCTCTCCAGAATTGGTGTTATCCAAAGAGAACTAGATAAAACTCTTCACATTAAGGGATGCTTCTGGGAAATGCGCGCACGTGAAATCCACATTAAAGAAGGGGATACAAACACCTGATACTTTCATGAGAAGGATTTTTCTAGGCATTGTAAGAACAATATTGTGTGACTCTCTCACCCTGATGGTGGAACTATGACCAATCTTGAAGGTAACCATGATATTATTTCATGTTGTTTTCAGAAACTCTATACTGTAGGAAATTACACCATTTCTTATGAGGCTGAGTCATACATCAAACATGTGATCACCGATGAGATGAATCGCCATCTCACAAAATATTTTTCAGATGATGAGATTATTTAGGCTCTTAAACATATCTATTCCACAAAATCCTCGGGTCTTGATGGATTCCATGATCTTTTCTTCAATAAATACTAGCATATTCTTGGCCCTAACATTTTCTCTATAATGAAAGGTATTTGGGTTGGAGGAATCAACCTCTTCTCTATTAATGAGACAATTCTTACCCTCATCCAAAATATTAAGAAAACCCTCTTGGCTTTGGAATTCAGGCCAATTAGACTTTGCAATGTCTCCTAAAATATCTTCTCAAAGATTTTGTTCAATCATTTGTGCATGTGGTTACCTTCCATTATCTCTGAAAATCAAAGTGCCTTTATAGTAAAGAGTATTATCACAGATATTGCTATTGTGTCCCATGAATTTTTTCATTCTATGAAAACATGATCTGCCGTGAAAAGAGGTACTATGGCCTGGAAACTGGATATGACCAAGGCTTACGACAGAGTGGAATGGCACTTTCTTTAGTTCATTATGAAAAAAATGGGTTTCTGTTCAAAATATAAAGATATGATTATGTACTATGTTTCGTCTGTCTCTTTTCGAATTAATGTCAATGGTGGTCTCACCCAAGGCTTCTCATCCACCTAAGGTCTTCTCTAGGGAGATCCCCTCTCCCCCTTTCTCTGCATCTTTGTGGATAATGTTTTTTCTAACATCATTTCCTTGACATCTTCCTCTAATTTGATTCATGGGGCAAAGGTTTTTCAGGCCATCCCACCTATTTTTCATCTTTTCTTTGCGGAAAACTGCCTGTTATTCTCTAGATCTACCCATAATGAATGTCTCACTATCTATTGTGTGATCCGTCTTTATGAGAGGGCCTCTGGACAGGCGATCAATCAGAGAAATTTGGAAATATCTTTCAGTACTGGTGTCCCACCGACCAAGAGAGTAGAGCTTTGTCTCACTACTAGTATTAAAATGGTTGATAAGAACAACAAATACCTTGGGCTTCCCATGCTTTTCGGCTCATCAAAAAAATAAATTTTCTCATATACAATGGATAGAATAGAGAAAAAATCCAAGGATGGATTCTAAAAGGAATTTCTAAAGTAGGCAAGGAATAACTCATCAATGCCGCTCTTCAGTCTATCCCCAGTTATATCATGTTCATATTTAAGATTCCTAGAGTGATTATTGACCAAATTCACTCCTACATTGCTTACTTCTGGTGGGGTCACAATAATGGAAGAAACAAAATACACTGGATTGCTTGGAAGTCGCTCTACACCCCTAAAATAGGTGGTAGAATGGGGTTTTTAGATCTCCATCTCTTTAATGATTCCCTTTTGGACAAACAAGGGTATAGCCTTATGATTCATCCATCTTCTCTCTGTGCATGGATTCTTTATGAAAAATATTTTCCCCACTCAGATTTCTAGAACTCATCTCTTGGCCCTCACCCCAAATTTCTATGGAGAAGTATTTGGGGATCAAGATATTTACTTAATAAAGGTTTAGGTTAGAGTATTGGGGATGGTATGAAAGTTAACATTTGGAATGATCCCTAGTTGATCGATAAATATAGTATATGGGATACTTCCCTAGCCTTTCCTAGCTATGATAATGCCTCTGTTCATTGCTTGTTTGATGATCATGGGACCAGGTGGTGTATGGATAAAATCAATTCATGGTTCAATGATAGGGGAAAGAGGATTATTCTTATAATCCTCTATGTGAAGGATGCAAGTAAAGACTATTTATTTTTGGAGTAATGACTTTTTTGGATCCTATATGGTGAATTCGGGATACAGGCTTACTCTTAATGCTCAGTCTGAGGAAAGGGAGGGGCTGTGGAAAACTCTTTGTCATATGAATATCCCCCCGAAAATATGATACTTCTAGTGGAAGGTTTGCAATGTTATTATCCATACCATGGACTTCCTCGTATTTTTACATGTTACAAATGACAAGTAATGTCCCCTTTTCTCGAGTGCTATGGAATCTCCACTGCATACGATCATCCATTGCCTGAGGGTAGAGGAGATCTGGACTTCTTGGGGACCTATTACGGATCTTATGCTGTATAAGGCAAGGAAACTTCCAACACTGCTGATTTTTTGGTCTTCTTCTTCCACTATTGATAAAGTTTCCTTATAGTTCATCATGGATTGGATCATCTAGTTTCGACAAAATGACTTCATATTTAATCACATAGAAAAGCCTTCCAGGTTCTAGACTGAATGGGCTACCTCCTGGATCGAGGGGTGGAATTAAGACTCTAGTCAGCATGTTCCCTTTGGCACTCACATAGCTGCCTCACGATGATTACCTCCCCCAAAAGGGATCCTTAAGATCAATGTTTATGTGTCTCTATCTAAGGATGTATTTGTTGTAATTTGACTCTTGACCCGGGACCATCATGGCCAAATTATAGCTTCCAAACATGAATCAAACCACGCTCTCTAGGAGCCTTTCATTACTGAAGCCTTAGCTATCCTTTTCAGGAAGAAATTTTCAAAATATTTTGGATGGGAAGTTGTCCACATTGAATCGTATTGTCTCTCCATCATCAATTCTATCAGGTTTAATGATGGTAGCCTCTAATATTTTGGATTCCTCATTAGGAAAATCCAGTCTCTCAGTCAAAGCTTCACAGTATAATTTTTCTCTTTCACCAAAAGGGAAGGAAATAAAGCAGCCCACCATCTGGTCTCCTGTGGCCTTTTTGATGCAAATTATCTCTGGATTGATCTTTTTATTCCAGGGTTGTATGAATTTGTGACTGCTGATCTCCATAATTAATATATCATTTTCCTTTGTCAAAAAATGTCAAAATTGCATTCCTTAATGGGAACCTTTAAGAATATTTCTATATGACACAACCATAAGGGTTTGTGACTTTAGGTGATGTCAAAAAGATTTTCAAGTTATAGATATAAATTTATGGATTGAATCAATCATTTAGGTTGTGGAAAATTTGATTTGATGAAGCCATAAAAGAATTTGGTTTCATTAAGAATGAGTGTGATACATGTGTTTACAAAATGTTTAGTGGAAATGTGGTCATTATCCTAGTAGTATATGTTGATGACATATTACTTATTGTAAATGTCATACTGGTCTTACAATCTTTTAAGGAATTATTAAACAAATGTTTCTTCATGAAGGACTTAGGTGAAGTAGACTATATTCTAGGGATCAATATCATTTGTGATAGATCCAACAGGCTGCTTAGACTAAGTCAAAGTACATATGTTGACTAGATACTAAAGAGATTTAGTATGGAACAATCCAAGAGGGGATCAGTTACAGTGTCACATAGTTTACATATTTCTAAGAAAATGTGTCCTTAGACACAACATGATAAAGATAGAATGAGAAATATCCCATACGCTTTAGTGATAGGATCAATAATGTATGTCATGTTATGTACTATACTTGATGTTGCCTATGCATTGAGAATGGTAGGCAGATATCAAGTAGATCCAGGAGAACAACATTGGACTACTGTTAAAGCTATCCTTAAGTATCTGATAAGAAATAATAATATGTTCTTGGTGTATGGAGGAGAATAGAAGCTAGTCGTTAGGGGTTATACTAATGCTATTTTTCAAACAGATCAGAATGATATGAATTTGTAATCAGGATATGTTTGTTATCTCAATGGAAGATTTTTGACTTTTAAGAGTTTAAAGCATCCAATTTTCACTAATTCTATAGTAGATTCCTTGTATATAGTAGCTTTTGATATAGCCAACAAATCCATTTGGATTCAGAACTTTGTCCAGGAGCTTGATGTGGTACCTAGTAGTAAAGACTCTATCATATTGTATTATAATAATACTGTAGTAGTGGCTCTTGAAAAAGAGCCAAGGTCACACCAACAGACAAAGTACATACTTTGGAAGTATCACCTCTTGAGGAATTTTTATCAGAGGGGTAAAGTTGCAGTGAACAAAGTATCCATAGAAGATAACGTAGAGAACCCCTTGACGAAATGTCTATCTCATCAGAAGCATGAGTATCATGTGAGAGATAGTGTACTGAAGGTTATTGGAATTTATCTCTAGTGAAATTGGGAGTCTGTTGGAATTGGTGCCCTAGAACCGAATTCTTTGAACTTTATGATAACATGCATTCATTGTTTTGAATATTAATAGACTACTATACAACTAAGTAGAAATTTTTCATACCTGTCGAGAAGGTAATAGGGTGGTGGACTATCTTACTTCTATTTCAAACCTGGAGGCTAACATTACACTCTACCATAACGAGTTTAACCTTTCTCCTAAGGGGGTGAATTTTATTAGAGGTGATTCTCTCAGGATTCAACATTTCAGACCACCCTAATTGGGATTGTTCTTGTTTTCTCCTGCTACACTTTATTTCTGTGGGTGCACTTTCACTTTGCTTTAATAAATAAATAATGAATGATGATGATGTTCAATAGTCGAATGATATCATTTAAGGGACACAAATGATATAGGATATTAGGTTTAGAGACTTATATGACTTTGAGGCACCTTCTCATGGTGTACGCCCTTGGTAATATCTAGTAGGATATTATGAGAATGAGACCCGGTAGTAGAAAATCCACATTTCTATGTGTCATTGGATATTCCTATCAGCAGATCTGTGTATTGATAATTAGACTTTAATATTATTATTAATGAATGTTATGAGTCATGTAAGTTGATGTATTGATGAAAACCATGATGACATACATTTTTGGTGAGGTAGGATACGTTGGGTGCGTCATGAGTAATATTGCATTAATGAATAATGCGAGAAAGGATTTGTATCTTTTGTTTTAACATAAGTTGATATCTCAGGCCCTTTGATGGAAATTATATAGCCCAAATACATCTATTTCCATGGTGTTCGATAGTCAAGTTCATTTTCTGTAAAATCAAAGAAAGATACATCAAACACTTTAGTTGATGGCACCAACATGCAACCTACTTGATTAGAGATATCACGATAAAGGGATTATATTACACACTAAGAATCTGTATGAGGTAACATGTCATTGTTGCATTAATTTCATTCTCTATGGGTACCTTGGCGTGCTGTTAGATGCTAACCTTGGACTTTAGGATTCTTTTCCTAGTGCCACTAAAAAAGAGGCCTAGAGGGTCATACACTAAGTGTATCCAGAATATCAATTAAAAAATATATTATTATTTATTATTTAAAAAGTTGAATAAATATTATTACCACATGTGGTTTAATAATTATTCATGTTTTCTTGATCACATATATTCTATCACCATTTATTCGAGAGAATGTAATATGAGCAGAATATTTAATAAATATTTATTTGTTATTTAGTGAATATAATATTTATTTATTTATTGGAGAATAATGTAGTGATATTTATTTAATAAATAAATAGTCATTATTCAAGGACCTGATAAATATTGTGGAGGAATGGAAGACCGATTTTAAATGTTCTGGTGAGAAAATAATAAATATTGAATATTATTTGATTAAATAATATTTAATTTTAATTCGTAAGTTAAGTTCATGTCAAGAAATAATATTATTATTATTATTATTTGACATGGGGTTTTCACTAGGATTAAATAAATAATTAAGGGCACTTATGTAATTATTTTATTTTAACCCTAGAGATATATATACCCAGTTGTGTTATTTTATCAATAGAACAATTCATTTTTTGGGCTGTGCACAATGGAATGGGAGAATTTTCTCAAGCCCTTGAGATCTCTATTCTCAAATATTTCTCTTAAGAACAGGGAGCAATCTTCCTCCACCAGATCAAGGAGAATGATTTGGAAGCAATTCTCATAGTAATCAAAGGCAAATGATGCAAATTCCAGGATCTGTCGTGCTAGCACCCAAAGATTATTTCAGTGGTGTCTGTAGATTCATGGAATATGTGTGGATCACCACTAGAGGGAATCTACACTTGAATCCTACAACATAACGATAGTGCATCACAGATCTATTACCTGATCCATCAATGAATAAAAAATTCCATCAAGATAATTCTTATTTAATTAAATTAATTATAAATAATATGTGATGATACTTTATGTCTGGTTCCAGCGTGATTCATGTTGTCTATATTCTTTGATTCAATTCTGTTGAGCATGATGTTTATCATCATGTAGATCTCGAATTGATCATTGAACATCAAAAAAAGAAATGTTAGGCACCACCCATTGCACGCTTCCTTTGTACAAAAAACCTACTACAGAGACCTAATTTTTTCCTTGTAAGAATTTGAAATATTTCAATATATATATATTTATAAAGATAGGCATTGAGATGACATGTGATTCTAAGACCTGGTGTGCCCAGAATTAATTTTATAAAAATATTTAATATAGTTTATATTGCATGTGAACAACTTATTAAAGAAAATGGGATAACTCTTAAATGGTTTTGTAAAAACCGATGCAGAAAATTAAAAGAAATTTGGTGTCAGTTTTGAAGAAAACTGATGCCTTAAGTCCAATTTTCGACGTTGTTTTTCTCCAAAACCGATGCCAAAATTAAGAAACCCGGATATTTTTGGCGTTGGTTTTGGTAAAAACTGACACTGGAAATTAAAAAAAGGATTATGGGCATTGTTTTTTAGAAAAACCGACGCTAAAAGATTTTTTTTTATTTTCGGCGTCGGTTTTTCTAAAAACCGACACCGAAAGTCTTTTAAAATTTATTGGGGTCGCAAAACCCTCATTTTTTTGGATCTTCAAAATCGAAACCTGCGGCGGCGCCTTCAACTCGGGACGACATTTGAAGCCCTATTTGTGATCTCAGATGGCCATATTTGATGGTTTTATTCCATTTTCACAATTTTTGGTTTGCGTTCTTTGTTATCCTCTCTTGATTTATCTTCCATTGTTTATTTCTTATTCCATGACCCTATTTTACGTGACTTTTAATGGTGGTTTGAATTTAGTTGTTTTTTATCATTATTTTTCATTAGTATTATCATTATTGGTATAGATTTTATAGTGTTTGTTTATCTAAGTCATTATACGGAACACAGTTTGGATTGAGGATCTCTATTCGGGTTAAACTTCAAATTTTGTAAGTTTTTTTTAATTTTGTAGATAAATTATTTATAATTTAATTTTTTTTATTTATTTGCTTCAATTATTAGTTTATATTTTATTTTAAATGTGTTAGGACATGGTTAAATATTCTTTCAACAAACATTCTTAAATATCCTGTCAACAAATTGCATCTTTTTATGTTGACTCTAATCAAATTTCACCCAATTCACTTACTACATCCTTTAAATTAATGCAATCTTCAATACTTTTGACACATGCAACATAGAAATAATGAAAAAACTATGTAAAATGAAATAATAAATTTTAGAATAATGATATTATAATTAAATTATAATATCAATATAACACACATGTATATAATATGAAAATAAAATGTTTGCTATTTGTAAATGTGTTTCATATCTGATGTTTTCAATCTGATTATCAATAGTTTTTATTAAATGTGTTTTGTTTACAATTTATCTGATAGATATTTAAATGTTTATATGTTTTAATATATTCACCAAATATATTGGGATATCAGGTATTTAATGGATCGTAATTGGATTCATTTACAAAGAACCACTAGTGAATATGAAAAAGGAGTTGATAATTTTTTGGAATTCGCTAAACGACATCTTCAAAACATTGATTTGATTTTCTGTCCATGTGTGAAGTGTGTAAATATGAGAAAGTTAAACTCCATATAAATCAAGGATAGTCTCATTTGTTATGGTTTTAGCCTTAATTATACACTTTGGATCTGGCATGGTGAAAGAATTGAAAATTTAACATCCAATGTTGATGAAGATATTCATAATGAGGCAGAGGATCATATTGAAGAATTAAATCATGATTTAGGTGTTGAAACCATTGAAAAAACACCAACTATTGAACTATTGTATGGATATTCTGAGAAACCATTATTCCCAAGTTGCAGTAAATATACAGTGTTATCAGCAGTTTTGAGATTTGTTAACTTAAAAGCAAAAAATGGGTGGAGTGATAAAAGTTTCTCCAGTTTACTTGAGCTTTTTAAAAGATCTACTTCCAGAAGGAAACAGGCTTCCAAATTCCAATTACGAGGTGAAGAAAATATTATTCCCAATGGGATTGAGGTATAAAAAGATACACGATTTCCCTAATTATTGTGTACTGTATAGGAAAGAAAATGAATATTTATCAATTTGTCCTACATGTGGGACATCACGCTATAAGATAGATGGGAAAGTCAACTCAGATTCATTCTCAGGTGATGTCATCTAACATCATGAAAAATCAATTTTGTACTTTCCAATGATATCATCCAATATTTTTTGCATATAATTCTGATAATTCAATTCTGATTCATTTTTAGGTACCATAATCAAAACTCCAGCTAAATAAATTTTGTACCTTCCAATAATTCCTCATTTGAAGCGTCTATTTTCAAATTAAATTGATGCAAAAAGGTTAATATGGAATTAATATGAGCGCATCTCTGATGGTAACTTATTTCACCCTGCGATTCACCACAGTGGAAGAGTTTTGATAAAAAAATTCATGATTTTGGAAGTGAAGTTATAAATCTCATAATGGAATTGTGTACTGATGGAATGAATCCATATCGGAGCCTTAGTAGCCAATATAGTTCATGGCCTATTTTTCTGGTAGTTTAAAACTTGTCCCCACATCTATGTATTAAGAAAAAATATGTTATGATGAGCTTGATGATTTCTGGACCAAAACAACTGGGAAATGATATTGATGTGTATATTTCACCATTGATTGATGATTTGAAACTACTATGGGAGGAAGGTGTTAAAGTTTTTTATGCATACAAGAAAGAGTATTTTATTTTTCATGATATGATAATGTTCACTATAAATGATTTTCCTTCATATGGAAACTTATCTGGATATAGTGTTAAGGGACATAAATCATGTCCAATTTTTGAAGAACAAACTTCATATTATCAATTGAAGAATGGAAGAAAGACAGTGTAAATGGGACATTGAAGATTTTTTTGAATTGATCATCCTTATCGTAGATTTAAAAAAGCATTTAACGATTTACAAGAATACAACCTTCCCCCTTGACCATTGTCAGTTGAAGCATACTCTGATAGGGTGAAAGATATTGATTCGACATTTGGAAAGAGAAGAAGTTCTGGTTTTCAAAAACAGATCTGGAAGAAGCAGTCTAATTTTTTTCGAACTAACTTATTGGAGATTTTTAGAAATAAAATATAACATTGATGTTATGCATTTTGAGAAAAACATACATGATAGTTTTATTGTAACTTTGTTAGACATAAAAATAAAGATAAAAGATGGATTTCATGCTAGATTGGACTTGATATTAATGAGAATACATTTGGAGTTAGCTCCCACTGTGAAAGGAAATAGAACATATTTACCTTCAACTTGTCACACATTAAGAAAGATTGAAAAGTTGAATTTTTGTCAGTGTCTTCATGGTATTAAAGTACCCAGTGGTTTTTCTTAAAATGTGAATAATTTTGTGTCATTGAAGGATTGTAAATTAATAGGTATAAAATCTCATGATTTCCATGTGTTGATGAAAAAACTTCTACCAGTAGCAGTGCATGGTATATTGCCGACAACTATCAGAAAGACTATCATCAGGTTATGTAATTTCTTCAGATCCATTTGTAACAAAGTCGTTAATCCAAATTTTTTAGATGTGTTGGATAATGAAGAAACTCTTATTCTTTGTCAACTAGAAATGTATTTCCCACCCGCATTTTTTGATATAATGGTTCATCTACTGATTCATTTGGTGCATGAGATAAGAATATGTGGGCCTGTTTATTTAAGATGGATGTATCCTTTTGAAATATATATGAAAATTTTGAAAGGATATGTTAAAAATCCTTATCGACCAGAGGCCTCTATTGTTCAAAAATATGTATCAGAAGAGGTGATTGAGTTATATACTGATTATTTGTATGAGGTGGAGCATATTGGTCTCCCTGTATCTCGACATATGACAGTTGATAGTGATGGTAGGGGGTTTGAGGCTTAAAGTTAAAGTTCATTCCATGTGATGAAGTGATGAAGACACATTTATACATTTTGAACAAAACATATGAGGTTCAATCATATATATCCTCACATATTACTGAATTAAAGTTACGATATCAGAAAAGAAATGAAAAGTGGGTGATTATTGAGCATAAGAAGACATTTTTTTCATGGTTTAAAGAGAAAGTCACCCTAGATATATCTGCATCAGAAACATTTAAGTGGTTAGCAGGGGGACCATCTCTTAATGTGATCACATGGTCTGGTTTTTATATCAATGGATATACATTTTACAAAAAAAACTCGGATGACAAGAGTATCGTTCAGAATAGTGGTGTGATGGTTTTCACTGAAGAAGTGCATTTTTCGAGTTCCAAATATAAAAACCCAATTTCTGCATCAACATCATATTTTGGAGTTCTTGAAGACATATGGGAAATTGATTATATTAAATTCAGAGTCACCGTTTTGAAGTGTAATTGGGTTGATAGTAATAGTTGTGTGAAACATGATGAATATGGGTTTAAACTGGTTTATTTGAAAAGATTTAATTACAATGAGGAACCATCTATCATGGAGACACATGAAAAAAAAGTATTTTATGTCATTGATCCGTCGAATGATCAGTGGTCAGTTGTTTTGCAAGGAAAAAGATACCATTTGGGTGATGAGGATGATGTTGATGATGTTGATGATGTTAGTGATTTACATGAGCCTTATTCATCTATTACGCAATTTCCAGATGATTACAATAAGTATAAGACAGACATAGTGCATGCAGTATGTAATGATCATGATGAAGTCATGTGGGAAAACAATAAATTAGTCTCCTAATTTTTTTGGTAAATATTTATATTTTGTTTCCATTTTTGAAACTTACAAATGCATGCCTCTTTTTTTACTTACTTATTTTTGTCTTCCTTTTTTGTAATTATTCAGCTTTCTAATGATATGTAGGTACACAAAATCTCATTACACTTTCTAATAGAAATGTCAGATATAAATAGAGAGGAGCAGTTACTGAGGTATATATATTTTGACATATTATTAAATATTTAGTAATATACTTATTTAATGAAATAAAACTATTAATTTTAAAAAAAAAATTGCAGGACTAATGATGCGTCCTCGGTGGAGGAGACTTCTCCTGTTACTACTCAAAAATCAAGTTCTCAAGTTGGTAAACATGATATTACAATTTTACAAAAACTATCACTTTCTCATGATGATGAAAAAGTACAAATCCATTTTGATGATAATAATAATGCATTTGGCCCAAATGCAGTTTAGTTTTTCAGTTATATAGTGATGCAGATCCATTGCAGGATTAGTATTTTATATCCTGATTGGAAGTTAGTGGACAGGACGACGAAGCAACAGCTTTGGGAGGTCGTGACGGTAAAATATCTTAATTGATTTCTTTTATCTTAATTTTTGAATATTATATATTTTAAATGACATATTAAATTTATTCAATTATAGGTGGCATTCAATTTTGAGGAAACCAAAGAAATTAAGAAAAGATATCTCTCTTTAGCGGCGGTTCAATGGATAGATTTTAAAACCAAACTGACAAAAAATTATGTTTTTGGAAAGAGAATGTTTGAAATCCCATGTCTTAAATATCTATTTATAGATGAAGATACATGGAAGCGATTTGTTGACAGCCATCAGGAAGAGAAATTACAAGTATGGTAATTATATTATATTTTAAAATTTATGATATATTTTTCTTATTACTTAGTAGTTTATTTTTATATAACATGCCTCCAGGAGATCTCATCAGGAGATCCCATTGAGAAATGTATACCCTCATACTTTATCACGTGGAAGATATTCGTATTTGGAGTAGAAAATGATTGAAGAAAAATTTGAAGCATTAAGAGCTCGATCAAGTAGTGGTTCAGAAGAGGTCCAGTTTGGTCCTCCATCTCCTCCCACTCGCCATGAGAAATAGAAATGAGTAAGAAGAAGGAAAAATGAAAGTATCTTACAGAGGAATCTCAACAAGTGGCTGATATAATTATAAGTAAATATTATTTATTTGTTAAAAAAAATTCTATTTTATAAATTATAAACACTAATATAACTTTTTTATTTTTCATTTCAAGATGAACTTCAGGAGCAAGATACATAGGGATCATTTATCCCTGAGGGTAGGATGGACATCCTAGCCACTGCTTTGGGAAAGTCAGAAAACCTCGGCCGTGTTAGAGGATATCAGGAGGGTGTTAGTATTCAGAAGATTTTTGGTAATAGTAAGCAATCAAGAAACCCAGAAATAGAATCCTTAAAAGAAGAGATGAAAGATATGAAACAGTCTATGGGTGATCAAATTCAAGCAGTAGTGCAGAAGGCTTTATTAGAACACTTGACAAGATAGTCACAGTCTGCGTAGCCTTCCCAGGTATATTATTTATTTGTCATAAATTTTTCTATTTTATAAATTATAAACACTAATATAACTTTTTCATTTTTCATACTTCTCAGCCTACTCACCCGGACTACCCTACCCCATCTGCTTACCCTGCCCCGTCTGCACAATCTTTCGAGGTATATTATTTTATTTTCATCAATTTTTTTATTTTATAAATTATAAACACTAATATAATTTTTTCATTTTTCTGTCTTCTCAGCCTGCTCACCCAGACTACTCTTCCCCACCTGTTTACCCTTCCCCATCTGCGCAACCTTTCGAGGTATATTAATTTATTTTCATCAATTATTCTATTTTATAATTTATAAACACTAATATACCTTTTTCATTTTTCATCCTTCTCAGCCTCCTCACCCGGACTACCCTTCCCCATCTACTTATCCTACCCCGTCTGCACAGCCTTTCGAGGTATATTAATTTATTTTCATTAATTATTCTATTTTATAATTTATAAACACTAATATACCTTTTTCATTTTTCAACCTTCTCAGCCTCCTCACCCGGACTACACTGCCTCATCTGCTTATCCTGACCCGTCTGCGCAGCCTTTCCAGGTATATTATTTTATTTTTATCAATTTTTATATTTTATAAATTATAAACACTAATATACCTTTTTCATTTTTCCGCCTTCTCATCCTGCTCACCCGGACTACCCTGCCCCATCTGCTTACTTTGAGCCTCAACCTCCTCGCTCAGATGAAGCCTTATATTGTGAGTTGTTTGCCAGAGATCCTCATGTACATATTGTTGCATTAGGACATGTGCATTTTTTGGGGGAATCGGTGAATCATCAGCCTATGCAGATGGGTCAGGTTAGAGTATCGGTACTTGATATTATAGATCCTACTACTCTACTACCGTTTCTAACTGAGGAGATCACTTGTGTTGGACAATGTCTGAGCCATTTTTTACTTTGGCCAAATAGTCTTCTACGTTATACTTCATATGAGGTATGCATTTTTTTTAATATGAATTACAAATGATTCAAAATTACTTGTAATGTTTTCTGACATTTAACTTATATAGGAATATCTGAAAGAAAAAGAAACTGCCCAAATGTAATAAATTATTCAGGAACAGTCGTCTTTAGAACCTTCTAATATTTCTTCTGGGTTACAAAGATTATCTCAGGCTTCTGCTTCCTTGAATTATATCTATGAGTTTTGGATGACATCTTATATATGTGGAAGAAGTTATAAATTGAGAATAATGAAAGAAGATATCATGCATTTAGTTGATTTTGAAGAGCTCAGGCTGAGTATGGTGCAGTTTTTTTCCATGTAAGTAAATTGACATTTGAATTACTATTTCTTTAATAAAATATGGTTTTAAATTGACTAACTACATTTTCTTTTTAATTTAGGAATCTAAACAAGCTTCTTTTACAAAATGAAAGAACAAGCATTTACAATTTTATAGATCCAGAGTACATTTCCTTGGAAGTCGTAAATGTGAAGAACGATGATATAGTTCAATATATATCTGAGAGATTATCACAGAAAAAGATTAAATGCTGGTTTTTTCCATTTCTTGATAAGTAATAACATAAACATAATTATGAACTAATAATCATTATAATTTCATTAATTGTGAAATTTTTGTATTGTAGGGGACATTGGATGTTAGGTGTATTTTGCCCAAATGAATGCACCTTATGTTGGTTTTTCTCTTTATTAGGAACAGTTCGTAAACCATTTTCCACCTTATTAAACAAGTAAGTTTTTATTTTTATTTTTTATAAGCTCATTATGTTTAATTTTCATTATTTAGACATGTATTATTAGTTCATATATATGAAAATGCAGTTCATGGAAACAATTTAACAAGGAATACTTGTCAGTAAAGAAACTAAAGGAAATAAAATATGTGGAAGTATAGGTAATTAGTTTTTATATTATATTTTTTTCTAAATTTATTTTTATATATTTTATTTATTATCAATTTACTGTTTTATAACTGCAGTGTCATCATCAAAATGGAAATGTTGAATGTGGTTATTACATTCTACGATTCATGTATGAGATAATCACAACTGGGGAAACTACTGATTTTCATAAGGTTAGTTGTATTAATTTTTTTATATTTTCTGCCATATTATTTTATTTTTTAACCTCATATCATTCAATATTATTGTAGGTATTCAATGATTCACAGTCTTATTCTCAATCTGAAATGACCCATATTCGATCTACTTTTACGAACTATTTGTTAAGTCTGATTAGGGTTTGAGGTATGTATATTCTAATATTTATAAATAATAATACATATGGGTTCAAAAAAACTAACTCTTCTGATATATTAGGTTTTTTAACCTACCAATAATCAAATTAATGCTTCAATAATAACCAACAATGAGCTTGCCGTAAATTTCAGGTACGTCTATTCTAATTTTTTTTAACTTTCAACATCGTCTTTTTTTTTGTTTATACTTGGTATATGTAAGTTATATGTTTTTATTGAATGATAAATACTATTTGACTATTGCTATATATTGTGTTTTTTTTGTACAGGGGTTTTGATATTTTTAGAAGTGTAATTTTCTGATTTTTCTAAAAAAAATTAATTTACGGCATCGGTTATTTTAAAAACTGATGCTGAATTTTTTTAAAAAATAAACGGGGGTTTTGGCGTCAATTTTATCTAAAACTGATGCCAAAACCCAGTTTTTAGTGTCGGTTTTCTATAAAACCGACGCCGAAAACTCGTCAAAATTGACCTTCGGCATCGGTTTTTTGTAAAACCGATGCAGAAACCTCAATTTCGACCGGGTTTCAGCATCAGTTTTATAGAAAATTGACGCTGAAACCCTTAAATAAATTAATTTTTTGCATTGGTTTTATAATAACCGACGATGAAAATCATATTTTTTACGTCGCCTTTATAGACGTCGGTTAAAAACTGACGTAAAAAAAACTGACGTTAAATTGTGTTTTTTCTCTAGTGTGTATGACACAACCATAAGGGTTTGTGACTCTAGGTGATGTCAAAAATATTTTCAATTTATACATATAAATTTATGGATTGAATCAATCATTTAGGTTATGGAACATTCGATTTTATAAAGCCATAAAAGAATTTGGTTTTATCAAGAATGAATCTGATCCATGTGTCTACAAAATGTTTAGTGGAAATGTGGTCATTATCCAAGTAGTATATGTTGATGACATATTACTTATTGGAAACTCCATACCGGTCTTACAATATTTTAAGGACTGGTTAAATAAATGTTTCTTCATGAAGGACTTAGGTGAAACAGACTATATTCTAGGGATCAAGATCATTTGTGATAAATCCAAGAGGCTGCTTGGACTAAGTCAAAATACACATGTTGACTAGATACTAAAGAGATTTAGTATGGAATAATCCAAGAGGGGATCAGTTACAGTGTCACATAGTTTACATATTTCTAAGAAAATGTGTCCTTAGAAACAACAAGATAAAGATAGAATGAGAAATATCCCATACACTTTAGTGATAGGATCAATAATGTATGTCATGTTATATACTAGACTTGATGTTTCCTATGCATTGAGAATGGTAGGCAGATATCAAGTAGATCCAGGAGAACAACATTGGACTACTGTTAAAGCTATCCTTAAGTATCTGATAAGAACTAATGATATGTCCCTGGTGTATGGAGGTGAATAGAATCTAGTCGTTAGGGGTTATACTGATGCTATTTTTCAAACAGATCAGAATGATATGAATTCATAATCAGGATATGTTTGTTATCTCAATGGTGGAGTTGTGACTTGTAAGAGTTTAAAGCATCCAATTTTCACTAATTCTATAGTAGATTCCTAGTATATAGTAGCTTTTGATACATCCAATAAATCCATTTGGGTTCAGAACTTTGTCTAGGAGCTTGATGTGGTACCTAGTAGTAAAGACTCTATCATATTGTATTAAAATAATACTACAGCAGTGGCTCTTGCAAAAGTGCCAAGGTCACACCAACAGACAAAGTACATACTTTGTAAGTATCACCTTTTGAGGGATTTTCATCAAAGGGGTGAAGTTGCAATGAACAGAGTATCCATAGAAGATAACGTAGAGAACCCCTTGACTAAATGTCTATCTCATGAGAATCATGAGTATCATGTGAGAGCTAGAGTACTGAAGGTTATTGGAAGTTATCTCTAGTGAAATTGGGAGTCTATTGGCATTGGTGACCTAGAACCGAATTCTTTGAACTTTATGATAACATGCATTCATTGTTTTGAATATTAATAGACTACTATACAACTAAGTAGAAATTTTACATACCTGTTGAGAAGGTAATAGGGTGGCGGACTATCTTACTTATATTTCCAACCTGGAGGATGACATTACACTCTACCATAATGATTTTAACATTTATCCTGAGGGGGTGAATCTGATTAGAGGTGATTCTCTCAGGCTTCACCATTTCAGACCACCCTAATTGGGATTGTTCTTTTTTTCCTGCTACACTTTATTTCTGTGGGTGCACTTTCACTTTGATTTCATAAATAAATAATGAATGATGATGATGTTATGTAGCCAAATGATATCATTTGAGGGAAAAAAAATGATATAGGCTATCAGGTTTAGAGACTTATATGACTTTGAGGCACCTTCTCATGGTGTACGCCCTTGGTAATATCTAGTAGTATATTATGAGAATGAGACCTGATGGTAGAAAATCCACATTTTTATATGTCATCAGATATTCCTATCGGCGGATGTGTGTATTGATAATTAGACTTTAATATTATTATTAATGAATACTATGAGTCATGTAAGTTGATGTATTGATGAAAACCATGATCACATACATTTTTGGTAAGGTAGGATACATTGGGTGCGTCATGAGTAATATTGCATTAACGAATAATGCGAGAAAGGATTTGTACCTTCTGTTTTAACATAAGTTGGTATCTCAGGCCCTTTAATGGAAATGATATAGCCCAAATACATCTATTTCCATGGTGTTCGATAGTCAAGTTCATTTTCTATGAAATCAAAGAAAGATACATCAAACACTTTAGTTGATGGCACCGACATGCAACCTACTTGATTAGAGATATCACGATAAAGGGATTTTATTACACACTAAGCATCTGTATGAGGTAACATATCATTGTGGCATTAATTCCATTCTCTATGAGTACCTTGGTGTGTTGTTAGATTATAACCTTGGACTTTAGGCTGCTTTTCCTAATGCCACTGAGAAAGAGGTCTAGAGGGTCACACACTAAGTATATCCAGAATCTCAATTAAAAAATATGTTATTATTTAATATTTAAAAAGTTGAATAAATATTATTACCACATGTGGTTTAATAATTATTCATGTTTTCTTGATCACATATATTCTATCACCATTTATTCGAGAGAATGTAATATAAGAAGAATATTTAATAAATATTTATTTTTTATTTAGTGAATATAATATTTATTTATTTATTGGAGAATAATGTAGTGATGCTTATTTTATAAATAAATAGTCATTATTCAAGGACCTGATAAATATTGTGGAGGAATGGAAGATCGGGTTTAAATGGTCCAGTGAGAAAATAATAAATATTGAATATTATTTGATTAAATAATATTTAATTTTAATTCGTAAGTTAAGTTCATGTCAAGTAATAATAATATTATTATTTTTATTTGACATGGGGTTTTCACTAGGATTAAATAAATAATTAAGGTCACTTATGTAATTATTTTATTTTCACCCTAGAGATATATATACTCAGTTGTGTTATTTTATCAATGGAACAATTCATTTTTTGGGTTGTGCACAATGGAATGGTAGAATTTTCTCAATCCCTTGAGATCTATATTCTCCAAGATTTCTCTCAAGAACAGGGAGAAATCTTCCTCCACCAGATCAAGGAGAATGATTTGGAAGCAATTCTCATAGTAATCAAAGGCAAATGATGCAAACGGCAGGATCTGTCATGCTATCACTTGAAGATTATTTCGGTGGTGTCTATAGATTCATGGAATATGTGTGGATCACCACTAGAGGGAATCTACACTTGAATACTACAACATAATGATAGTGCATCACAGATCTGTTACTTGATCCATCAATGAATAAAAAATTCCATCAAGGTAATTCTTATTTAATTAAATTAATTATAAATAATATGTGATGAAACTTTCTGTCTGGTTCCAGCGTGATTCATGTTGTCTATATTCTTTGATTCAATTCTGTTGAACATGATGTTTATCATCATGTAGATCTCGAATTGATCATTGAACATGAAAAAAAGAAATCTTAGGTACCTCCCATCGTACGCTTCCATTTTACACAAAACCTACTATAGAGACCCGATTGTTTCCTTGTAAGACTTTGAAATCTTTCAATATATATATTTCTAAAGATAGGCGTTGAGATGACATGTGATTCCGAGACCCAGTGTTCCCAGAATTAATTTTATAAAAATATTTAATATAGTTTATATTGTGTGTGCACAACTTCTTAAATAAAATGGGATAACTCTTAAATGGTTGATCAAATCATAAGTATAAGACCACAGTTGAGTCTCGAATGTGATGTTTACCCTAGGCATGACATAAAATGTGTCATCACGGGACATTTGGACTCATTTCTCGTTGGTGGTATGTTTAGTTAATTGTTTTATTTTTTATGCAATAGATAACTCTATAAGAATATATCTAGGATGATTTTTTCAGGGTTAACTGCATAAACCCTGGGAGAAATCCAGAGCTCTTCCTCCCTCCTTCATTGGTGGATCTTATCGGACGATGATGAAATGCTGAATCAGATCATATCAGGACATAGAAAATAGAACAACTTCATTCGAATCATTGGCGGACACGTTCTTTATCAACGAACCATCCATAATCTATTTAGGGCTCATCATTTGGTGTTTTTATTCCCTTTTATTAAATATTTGAGTAAATTGGTTGTCGTTCTTCAATATGTGCCCTTTTTGCAGACTTTGTATGTGTCTGAGTACTGAAATTCAATTAATTTCTTTGCTTTTAATCCCTGTATCACCATTCTTGATCGTTGTCCAAGAACACTTGACCAACAATCATTTAAACCTTTGTTATGGTGATTTTATCCCTCTTTGTTTCATGTTCTTCACTGATTGGACCCTGTAGTCCCAATTCAACTTTTCCAAGAGGTACCGAGCCCGATCGGACCCCCTGGAACCGCAACAGATTTAGAAATAAGGAATGGGTCAATGAACTATGGTGAGATATGGGAATCTTGTGAGGAATGGATTATCATTATAATGGTTTAAGGTCAAGAAATCAAGTATTGAAGGATCATTGGTGTTTGGTTTATGTGATGAAACCACAAAGCTTCATTGGAGCCAATTTCCAGTGAATAGTGACTGAGATCCATGATTTTCAGCTAGATCTGCCATTTTCAGCCATATATGGTACCACATCTAAAGCATCATGACTTGATTCAAGGAACAAAGACTGGATATAATATTCTATTGAAAACCCTGACTATACATCATGTATTCGGATGAACACTAGACGTGTATCCCTCCTTAGTGGTGGTGGTTAGGGTTTCAAAAAAGTTAAGGATGACATGGTGTTTAGTCCTCCTATATGTCATGTACCCCTTCCCTGGATGGGAACCCATGTGATAGATCACACGGGCAAGAATCCATGTTTAAGTACACATCCAAGAGCATGTCATGTACTCAAGTACACAGACACGGGGTCTGGTATAAGGACACGGGGTCCGATACATGGACACAGCCAGTAGAGACATAGCTCTGATTCTGGTTTGCTTGGACACATCGTGTAGTCCACCTACACAGTGTGTACTTATACATGGAAATGGATCCATGTACTCTCTAGGGACGTGGCTAGGTGGTGGAGTAGGGTAACACGGTGTGTGGGTTCCCTCACATGCTGAGTATCCCTTGGTTTCTTTTGAGAAAACATCAAGGTTTCGTATATCCTTTGTTTGAACTCAGATTTTGGCCTGCGAGTATCCTATCTTGATTGTTTTTCCACGTAGAATGTGATAGCGTCATTAGTTGTGGGTTTTGAGATATGATGTGAAATGTTTCAGGCATGATGCTCACTGAGGTGATGCTCGATGATGGAAGAGATCAAGTAGGATCACCAAAGGATTCTTCTAAGTGGAACCCCCTATCAGATAGGGCGCGAGTCCTCGATGACATTAGAGTGTCACCCTCCAGCCAGGATGGGCATGGGTACTTGACCTTCTGAGTGGCACCCTACTACAGGGTAGGGCATGGGTACTCGAGGATTAGAGTGGTACTCTCCTATGGGGAAGGGCATGTGTCCTCTATGATTAGAGTGGAACCTTCCAGCTGGGTTGGGCATGGGTCCTCTACCTTCCAAGTGGCACCCTCCTACACGGTAGAGCATGGGTCATAGACCATTAGAGTGGCGCCCTCCAACCAGGCTGGGCATGGGTCCTCGACCATATGACTGGATGATAGAGTTAATATTTTCATTATTATTTATATGTTTTTTAATTATTTAATCCCTCCCAATTATTCAATGTTAGTATATTTGCATCATTTATGTGTTTTTGGTGTATTTTGGGCTTAAATGTGAAAATGGGGTAATTCGGTAAAATTGGCAGTTTTATATAGCTTCTGTTTTTCGGGAATAACTTTTATAATATGGGTACAATTGAAGTGAATACTTTTTTTTAGGATTCTTATGATTGTGGTATTCAAATGTTCCTTCTATACCAAGACCCAATTCGAAACCCAATGGTACAGAAAATTCAATCAAGTGGAGAAATTAGTTTGGCAGACAGATTGGACCCCACTGTATTAAATATGGAATATATCCTTCATACGACCTTAGAATGAGGTGATTATAGCTGGTGTCGACAGAAGACTTTCAACGGACGGTTCATATTAAATTTCATAAAATATGAATCTCATTAAGGCATCTTCTGGGCGTGTCCAAGTGGAGTGGGTGAAACAGTGTTTGGAGTCCAGAAAAGTAATGGTCATTGATTCGGACATATCTTTCTTTAAACCTGTCCAATGACTCTCAAATTTTTAGGGTCTATAGAAAACTTCATTTCAAACATTCTATAAGAAGGGACCTTAGTGATTTTCGGCCGGTTGGTGGGCAGAACAGAGTAAAACTTCTGGAGGATAGAATCTGGAGCATCAAATTTTCTGTTCTTTGTTTTCTCTCTTTTGTTATTCTTAGTTTTGTAATGAATTCTTCTTTCCCCTTATTCACAATTACCCTTACCATGGTGGGGTAAACTTCTGTGTGATTGGGGAAGGGGAGGTTTTTCATGTTTTATTTCATGAGTTCCTTCTCTTAATGTTTTAAAATCCTCTTCTCTTCTATGAATCAGTTTCAATTTTCTATAACAGTTTTTATTATCATGTACGATTATATCTGATTTTAGATTCTATTGTTAATTTATATTTGGTAAATGATCAATATCTCCCTCCACTAGGTTCTGGTTTATAAATGATGGAATAGACCAGGACTTAGTAGTGAAGTACTCGGTGATCACTGGTACATGTGTGAGGAGTAGTGAATGTTCTTGATTACTTGGGATAAACAAGACCCGATTGGGAATTGCCTAAGATAATTGGGGGTATTTTCTACAACTCTATTACACATTAGAAGGAGATTAAACCAACCTAAGATTTTAGTAAGGTTTATTCTCACATTTGTAATTGACCAAGGGAGTGAGAAGAAACGATCGTGGATTCTCACTCCTAATGATTTAACAGAAGAGAATTGGATAAATTGGAACCATGATAGAATTACAAATGGAGAAACAAATCTAACCTAATCAACCTTATCATATAATAGTTTCAATTACTTGTTTTATCAATTTGATCTCAATCCTTTTCTTAAACCTCTTTCCTTCACTCTTTTCTTTTCAAAATCAATCAATTTCTAAAAACATCCACACTTCTTTCTCTTATTTTAAGGTGACAGCTTAATTGTTGTGAACTCCTCTCTAGAGAGAACCTAGGATAACCACTCTACTGCATTTTAACTTAGGTAATATTTGTTTTTGTCACACCCCACGATAGGCACGTGTCAAAACTTGGTGTCGTTGCTGGGGAGGTAGTGCCAATATTTCTTTTCTTTTCTTTTCTTTTCTCTCTTTTCATCTTTTCTCTTCAAAATTGAATGACTCGAACATCAAAAACTGAACCTTTACCCATAGATCCTAAAATTGAAAGAACCTTGTTGAATATACTTAGAAACATTAATTTGGAATCTGAATTTTAGGAATTTCTCCTTGCAAACTGAAGTGAAACTTCAAGTGTTCACTCTGAGCCTGTCATCATGGCTGAAAATCAAAACCAAACACTTAGAGACCTCTGTGCACCACAATTCCTTAATCAAAACAATAAACTTTCCATTCCAGTGTTACAAAATGATTTTGAAATGAAACCTAACATGATTCCTTTGCTTCTACAGTTTCATGGTTTGGCAGGTGAAGATCCAAACAAACACATTAAAGAGTTCACACATGTTTGCTCAACTTTCAGACCCTGTGGAATTACCGAGGAGCAGGTAAAGTGGAAGGCATTTCCATTTTCATTGGATGGAGCTTCTAAAGAATGGTTGTACGGCCTACAACCAGGAGACGTACATGACTGGAATGACCTGGTAAGATGTTTTATGCAAATATTCTTCCCCACCTCTAGAAGCACAACCATTCGGAAGGAAATCTACGCCATACGACAATCATCTGGAGAAACCCTTTATGAGTACTAGGAGAGATTTAAGAATCTATGTGCCAGCTGTCTGCATCAAGCCATTGAGGAACACCACTTTGTTGTATTCTTATATAAAGGAATACTGGAAAATGATAGAAACCTTCTTGATGCATCATCTGGAGGTGCACTGATTGACAGGTCACCAGAAGAAGCCAATGGCATGATTGATAAGATTTCCCAAAACTCACAGCAATTTGGAACAAGAGGTATTGGAACAAGAGGTATTCATGAGGTACACACTTCTCATCCATCACCCTTATTAGAAACTAAGATTGAATATCTTACTAGTTTGGTGATACAGATGGCCTTGAAGCAAGTTAGTGACCAACAAGCGCCAGCTAAGGTATGTGGTTTATGCTCATCACCTGATCATTTTACTGACCAATGTTCTGAAATACTGGGAATGGAAACATGTGCAGTAGCCTTTAAGCCAAGGCAGTTCCAACAAAATCAAGGATGGAGAGATCCTAACCAAGTCCAATATGGGTTTGGAAATCAGTAGAATCAAGGTAGACCCCCATACCAAAACCAGTTTCAAAACCAACCACCATTCCAGAATCAATTCCAGAATCCACCACCATTTCAAAAAAAAACCATCTTATAACCAGCCTTCTTACCAAAAAACAACCAATATCTAAATACCCTATGAGAAACCATCCACCATTTCACAACCTCCAATTCAAAACCAACAAAAATCTGAGTTTGAAGGACTGAAAGACATTGTTAAAGATTTATCCAACAAGTTTGAAAGTCTCATGGACTTTATGACCAAAAATCCAGGTAAAATCCCTTCCCAAACAGTCCCAAACCCAAAAGAGAATGTTAGTATTATAACTACAAGAAGTGGAAAAGAACTCCAACCACCATCCACCATTGAACCTGAAACAAGAAAAACTGATCTGGGTGAGAATGAAGTTAGAAATGATGAAAATTCTATGAAAATGCATCAGGAAGAAGATAAGAAATAAGAGGATGATAATGATAGGCCAATAAGGAAGAAACAAAAAAACCATTTCAAAGGAAACAAAGGGATAATAAAGATATACCACCACTATTTCCATCAAGGATGATTGAATCAAAGAGGTTACAAGAAGAAGCACTGCAAAAAGAAATTATGGACACCTTACAGAAAGTGTAAATCAACATACCTCTGCTTGAAGCACTCAAAAAAATTCCAAAGTATGCTAAGTTTTTGAAAGATCTTTGCACCAAGAAAAGGAGACTTCAAGGAAATGAGAGGATCAATTTGGGAAGAATCATCTCAGCCCTTATCACACCACAATTTCCAACCAAATGTCAAGATCCAAGGACGTTTTCTATTCCATGCACCATTGGTTCATTAAATTTCTCTAATGCTTTGTGCGATTTAGTTTCATCAATTAATGTATTTCCTCACTCAGTATATACTTCTTTGAAGATGGGATACTTGAAGCCCACAAGAGTGGTGGTCCAGCTTGAAAATAGATCCACAGTTTTCCCAACAGGAGTTCTGGAGGATGTCCTGGTAAAATTCAAAGATCTTTTATTCCCTGCTGACTTTTATGTGTTGAATATGGAAGATGATAGGATCCCATCACACTCACCCATAATTTTGGGGAGACCATTTTTAAAGACGGCCGAAACCATCATCAATGTCCATGAAGGGACACTTACCATGGAGTTTGGAGATAGCACTGTCCACTTCAATATTTTTGAATCCATGAGGCACCCATCAGATGATCATTCACTCTTCACACTCTCCCATGAATATGAAATATAACCAATTGAATAATCAGGTATGTTTCATGAATTTTTATCATTAGAAGATAATTTTTCCATTAAAGATATCACTGAACATATGGATTCCCAAACTCTTGGAGGTTCTGATTTCCTGTTGGAAGAAGAGGTAAAATATGATTTCTTTGATAATTTGTTAAATGATGATGAAGATGGTATGATTTCTTGTGTGAAAGATGGAAAACCATTAGAAGTGGAGAACCTCAATTTAGTTTCATCTCTTGAGCATCCTCCTGATCTAGAATTAAAACCACTCCCCACTGATTTAAAATATGTTTACCTTATGGAGGGAGAGAAATTACTAGTAATAATTGCTAATAATCTATCTAAAACACAAGAAAAATCATTGATTGGGATTTTGAGAGAGAATTTCCAAGCAATAGGGTGGATCTTAGGTGATATCCCAGGAATAAACCCAAAAATTTTCTCACATCAAATTTTTCTTGAGGGAGATTCCAAACCTGTCAGACAACCCCAAAGGAGGCTGAACCCTACCCTGATGGAGGTTGTGAAAAAAGAGATTGAGAAGTTATTAAAAGCTGGGATCATCTATCCTATATCAGATTCACAATGGATTAGCCCCATCCATGTAGTCCCAAAGAAAACTGGCCTAACCATTGTGAGGAATGAAAAGAATGAATTAATCCCTGTGAGAATTCAGAATAGCTGGAGAGTATGCATAGATTTTAGGAAGTTGAATCAGGTCACTCGAAAAGATCATTTCCCTATCCCTTTCATTGACCATATGCTAGAGAGGTTGGCAGGTAGAACTCATTATTGCTTTTTGGATGGATTTTCGGGTTATTTTCAGGTACCCATTGCTCCCGAAGATCAAGAGAAGACAACCTTTACTTGTCCTTTCGGCACTTTTGCATAAAAAAGGATTCCATTTGGATTGTGTAATGCTCCAGGTACATTTCATAGGTGTATGGTAAGTATATTTTTTGATCATATTGAAGATTTCTTGGAGGTTTTCTTGGATGATTTCACAATTTTTGGAAATTCTTTTGACCATTGTTTGAAAAATCTGGAAAAAGTTTTGAAAACTTGCATTGAAAAAAACATTGTTTTGAATTTTGAAAAGTGTCATTTTATGGTTGAGAGATGAATTTTCCTTGGGCATGTCATTTCTCAGAAAGGCATTGAAGTTGATAAATCAAAAATTGAAGTGATAAATTTTTTTCCTTACCCAACTTGTGTGAAACATGTTAGATCATTTTTAGGACATGCAGGATTATACAGGAGGTTTATAAAATATTTCAGTAAGATTTATCTCCCTCTCTCTAGATTACTTTTGAAAGATGCTGATTTTGATTTCAACGGTTCATGTAGGGAAGCATTTGATGAGTTGAAGAAGAGATTTATTACACCACTAGTGATGCAGCCACCAAATTGGGAAAAACCATTTGAGCTACTTTGTGATGCTTCAAACCAAGCAGTTGGAGCTTTCCTTTCTCAGTGAATTGAGGGCAGGCCACAAGTCATTGCATATGCCTCGAAAACCTTATATGCGGCCCAATTCAACTACACAACAACATAAAAAGAGTTCTTAGCAGTTGTTTTTTCTTTAGAAAGATTTAGATCGTATCTGCTTGGAACTAAAGTCATTGCATTTTCTGATCATGAAGATCTTAGGTACTTGATGAAGAAGGCTGAAGCAAAACCAAGGATAGTAATATGGATGCTACTACTACAGGAGTTCAACATAGAAATCAAAGATAATAAGGGATCTAAGAACCAAGTGGATGATCACTTAAGTAGACTACCCAACACCGCTGAAGTTGAAATTCCAGACACTGAACCACTAAATGATCTCCTTCCAGGAGAGAAGTTGTACTTGATTGAAGGAGAAGTACCTTGGTATGCTGACATGGTCAATTATCTGGTAACATTTTAGGTCCCATCTCATTTAAATTATCACCAAATCCACAAATTGAAAGCTGAATCTAGATATTACATCTGGGATGATCCATTTCTATGGAAAATTTTCAATGACCAAATGATAAGAAGATGTTTGCCTAAAAATGAAATTGATTCTGTCTTTAAGTTTTTTCACACATTAGCTTGTGGAGGCCACTTTGGACCTCAAAGGACATCAAGGAAGGTTTTAGAATCTGGCCTTTATTGGCCAACACTTTTCAAATATTCTCATGAATTTTGTAAACGGTGTGAAAAATGTCAATTTTCAAGAAATATTTCAAAGAGGCAATAAATGCCCAAAAATCCACTTAATTTTTGTGAAATATTTGAAGTTTGGGGGATAGATTTTATAGGACCTTTCCCAATGTAATTTGGAAATTCTTATATTCTTCTTGCGGTTGATTATGTTTCCAAATCGGTGGAAGCAAAAGCCACCAGGACTGACGATGCTAAAGTTGTTTGTGATTTTGTCAGGGCTAACATATTTTGTAGGTTTGGAGTTCTTAGAGCCATCATTAGTGATCAAGGGACTCACTTTTGCAACATAAGAATAGAGGCTTTGTTAAAAAAGTATGGGGTGCATCATAAAACATCAACTCCTTATCATCCACAGACTAATGGGAAAGCTGAAGTGTCTAATAGGGAAATCAAAGGAATTTTGAAAAAGACTATTAATTCAAATAGGAAGGATTGGAGCCAAAGGTTAGAAGACATATTATGGGCTTACAAGATAGGCTACAAAACCCCAATTGGAATGAGTCCATATAGGATGATTTATGGGAAAAGTTGTCACCTACCTGTGGAATTGGAACACAAGGCATACTGGGCTGTGAGGAAGATGAATCTAGATCTTGAAATTGCTGGGAAAGAGAGAAGATTGCAGTTACAGGAGCTGGAAGAAATTAGAAGGGAAGCATTTGAAAATTCTAGGATTTATAAAGAGAGAACACTAGTGGCTCATGACAAACTGATCCAACCAAAAGACTTTCATCCTGGAGACAAGGTGTTGTAATTCAATTCAAGACTCAAACTGATTCCAGGTAAACTTCGTTCCAGGTGGGAAGGTCCATTTATAGTTACTAATTTATATCCTTTTGGTGCTGTGAAGATTGTGAAGGATGGAGCGAAGGATCCATTCACTGTTAATGGGCACAGATTGAAGAAATTCCTTGGGACCATGCCATCAGAGCCAATGGAGGAGATCACACTCCTCCAACCTGTTTATCAATAAACTCCATCAGGTCGTACCTCTCCTTTATATTTTCATGATTACTATGATTCAAATTTCCAATATTCTTACGTGTTAAATACATTTTAATGCATTGCGGACACTACATCATTTAAGTGTGGGGGAGGGAACGTTTGTAGTTTAGGATTTTTATGTGTTGTTTTTTTTCCTATTTTTTTTTAATAAAAACATGTGTGTGTTTCAAATTTTGTGTGCTTATTCTTAAATTTTTGTGTGTTTTTAAAACTTTTGAGCTGAAATGATTATCATTGATATTTTTGAAACCCATCTCTATGAGTGAAATAATTTATTCCTTGAAACTGAGCTTAAATGAATGCTGAAAATGATATTGTTTCAAGTTCAATTCTTTGGGAATTTCATGAAAAAATACTCTGTTTTTTGAATCCCATACCACATATCACTGTCTTTATATTTTAAATCACATTCTCGTGAGGCTTCTAAACCTATTATTTTCATATTCTTTACATTCACCTCACTTCTTGAGAGAACCAAATCATTCTTGATTTAACCAGAATTTGATTTATTCCTGTCAAAACTTGAGGGTTTGAGGTACTTGTGTTTTAAATGATTGAGGCATTTATTTGGTTTGAAATCCCCCTTTTCAAGATAATACCTTTCATAATGGCCTACCTTGAACATTTAATCCTTGTAGCCCATAGAAGCCATGAAAATCTTATTAGGTTAGCAACATTACAAGCCAATATCCCCTATCCAACCTGCTCTTGAAGTAAAATTGCATGATCTATTTGAACATAAGTGTGGGGGGAAGATGTATTGTATTGTACTACATTATTTGGGGATACTTTGGGTGAAAAAAATGTTGAAGAGATGTTATTTCTGCTAAAAAAACCATCTTGCTGAAAGTTGTGCCTTTTCTGGAGCTTTCATGATGAGAGAAGCTGTGCCTTTCTGGAGCTTCTAATGTAAAAAAGAAAGCTGTGCCTTTTCTGGAACTTTCAAGAAATATTATATTTGAGAAGATTGACATGTTTGCTGCTGAAATGATGAACTGTGTGAACATTCCTTGATATTCCATGAAGAAGGAGCTTATTTTCTACTAAGGGGAGTGAAGAGGAGACCATAGTTTTGTGAAATTTAGATTAATGCAATTTTTCTTCAAAAAGAGCCAAGCCCTCTCATTCTGCCTCATAATCTTTCACATATAAATCCTACCAACCAAAATCCACAGAACAACTTTAACAAGTCCTCATGATAAAAATATGTCTTTGACTCACATCGGGTGGAGATGTAGGAATTTATCAAGCCTATGGTGACCCTTGTATGAGTTTGGATGAGAAAGACATTGCTAAAAAATTGAAAATTTGTGTGATGAGAGATAATGAAAGTTAGGTAAGTGTTTCGTGTGCATGGGATGAGAAATGAAGAGTAAATATATTGAATTATCTTAAATTAAGAGCATGAAATAATATATTTTTAAGAGGCATGATATATTTTGTTTCTTGTTTTCAAATTGGTGGATCTCATGGATATGTGTTTTGAATTTACTTTGATTTTATTTTGATTCTGACTTGTCCAGAAGTCCAAGTGATAAGTGTGGGGGAATTGATAGAGTTAATATTTTCATTATTATTTATATGTTTTTCAATGATTTAATCCCTCCCAATTATTCAATGTTAGTGTATTTGCATCATTTATGTGTTTTTGGTGTATTTTAGGCTTAAATGTGAAAATGAGGTAATTCTGTAAAATTGGCAGTTTTATATAGCTTCTGTTTTTCGGGAATAACTTTTATAATATGGGTCCAATTGAAGTGAATTATTTTTTTTAGGATTCATATGATTTTGGTATTCAAATGTGCCTTCTGGACCAAGACCCAATTCTAAATCCAATGGTACATAAAATTCAATCAAGTGGAGAAATCAGTTTGGCAGGAAGAACAGACACCATTGCATTAATTATGGAATATCTCTTTCAGCCGACCTTATAATGAGGTTCTTCCAGCTGGTGTCGACATAGTACTTTTAAGGTACGGTTCATATTAAATTTCATGAAATATAAATCTAATTAAGGCATCTTTTGGGCGCGTCCAAGTGGAGTGGGTGAAACAGTGTTTGGAGGCCAGAAAAGTAATGGTCATTGATTCGGCCATATATTTCTTTACACCTTTCCAATGACTCTTAAATATTTAGGGTCGATAGAAAACTTCATTTAAAACATTCTATAAGAAGGGACCTCAGTGAGTTTCGGCCGGCTGGCGGGCAGAACAGAGGCAAACTTCTGGAGGACAGAATCTGCAGCATCAAATTTTCTGTTCTTTGTTTTCTCTCTTTTGTTCTTCTTAGTTTTGTAATGAATTATTATTTCCCCTTAGTCACAATTACCCTTACCATGGTGGGGTAAAATTATTTGTGATTGGGTAATGGGAGGTTTTCCATGTTGTATTTCATGAGTTCCTTCTCTTAATGTTTTAAAATCCTCTTCTCTTCTACGAATCAGTTTCAATTTCCTATAACAGTTTTTATTATCATGTACGATTATATCTGATTTTAGATTCTGTTGTTCATTTATATTTGGTCAATGATCAATATCTCCCTCCACTAGGTTCTGGTTTATAAACGATGGAATATACCAGGACTTAGTGGTGAAGTACTCGGTGATCACTGGTACATGTGTGAGGAGTAGTGAATGTTCTTGATTACTTGGGATAAACAAGACCCGATTGGGAATTGCCTAAGATAATTGGGGATATTTTCTACAACTCTATTACAAATTGAAAGGAGATTATACCAACCTAAGATTTTAGTAAGGTTTATTCTCACATTTTTAATTGACCAAGGGAGTGAGAACAAACGATCGTGGATTCTCACTCTTAACGATTTAGCAGAAGAGAATTGGATAAATTGGAACTATGATAGAATTACAAATGAAGAACCAACTCTAACCTAATCACCCTTCTCATATAATAGTTTCAATTACTTTTTTTATCAATTTTTTCTCAATACTTTTCTTAAACCTCTTTCCTTCACTCTTTTCTTTTCAAAATCAATCAATTTCTAAAAACATCCTCACTTCTTTCTCTTATTTTAAGGTGACAACTTAATTGTTGTGAACTCCTCTCTAGAGAAAACCTAGGATAACCACTCTACTGCATTTTAACTTAGGTAATATTTGTTTTTGTCACACCCCAAGACAGGCACGTGTCACCGGCACCCTTATATTGCACTGTTGCATGGGTCATCTACCTAGATATTGTGCCCCTCGACTGTGTGGCATAGTGAAAAGGCATGGATTGACTAGGATGACTAATCCTGAGCAGACATGAAATTTTGGGCATCATTGATGGACTTTTGGAACTGTTGGATACTCTTCTTCTTGAGTTGAGTGGTGATATGGAGATCCACTTACTCTCTCATTTGGGATTATTTGACTGAGTATATATATATATTCTTCTATATCAATTACTTATATTTGGTTACTCTCCTTCCAGGTGAGGCGAAGATGCATGGGGTATGCCACATTCTTTCCATGTATAGATTCTCATGGTTGGACGAGTCCACTCTCCTGCTATAGGTGGAAAAGACTCGACTGGTAGTTCATCTACTCACCGTGTTTATCCTCTTGTGCTTGGAAGATATTATTTTCACTCTTGGTTGGGTTGATCTATTCTCTTTGACTGTATTTTGCATCTACTATCTTTTTATTCCTTTTGTATCTCTTAATCCCCCCCTTCATCTTTCAGGGTGTCCTAATGGGTATGTATATACTCACCCTTGTATGGGTTTTTCCCGCATGTGTGGTGTATTATGAAAATGATGGACATGTCAGCCATGAATTCAGAGGATCTTAGGGATACTATGTGTTTGGACCATATACAATGGTCGTAGCTTGGGATTCAGGAGCTGGCCTCTCTCAGATTTTTACTTTTCCAATTCTTGTTAGGTTGGGATACATTTCTGGTTGGGCATGTATTTTTTCCCTTTACCTTTAGTTTACACTACCGCACTTTTATACCGTCTAGAGGTTCATGCATGTTTGGTTTAATTTATATAAGTATTGTATATTTTACTCACTACCTCTACAATTTTTCATTGAGATGGTTGTTTGTGTACATATAGGCACTTAGTCAAATGCATCCTTGACTTAATTATGCTTTTGGCGCTTGTCGCCGCCCCCTAACCTATGTAGGTGGGCTTAGGGTGGTTGTGGCTCAATCCCCATCTTGGGTTGGGTCATGATAGATTCATCCATGTAAGCTTGGTGTATTATTTTATTTTTATTATAATTATAATGATTTTCCTAGGTCATTCCAAGTAATCTGTTGACCGAGCCTAATGATATTACTTGCTCTTGATCTGGATGCATAGGATGTCTAGGATCCGACTATTTGGCATGGTGACTTGGGGGTTATTATTTAGGGATTTAATAGGATTTCAAGAATCATCCTAAATACATTATTCATAACTATAGTTTGGGGAGATTCACATGATGCTTGGGATGTGTTTGTGGTGTCATTCATGATGAGATATTAGTTGTTTGAGCCTAAAGATTGGGGATACCTAGTCTATACCATAGGAACTGATATTTATATGGAGGAATGGTCATTTCGATGTGATCAGAGATACTCTGACACTGGACAAAGAAAGTATGGTTGATCAGGGCCCTAAACCTGAGGATTGATAATGGTTTATTTATTTATTTATTTCCTATATTTTATTTATTGATTTCCACTAAACATGTCATGTGCACATATCACTGTATTGTTGGTTTGGTATGGGACCGCATTGGTGGTTCCCTAATGAGTTATGTACTCACACACTCTTTGGGCCTCCATTGCACTGGGGTACCCAAGAAGACTCTAGATTGGTTATAGTCACAGGTTGGGAAGAGGCCTGGGATAACATGGTCGAGCGGGAAATATTGTATGATGTTGGATATCACGAAGAACTAAGGATCAGTGTAGTAGTAGAGCCTCATGTTTTTAGTATTTTTTCATTTTTTATATGTTATTGGACCAGTGGGAGATCTTCTTTATATTCCCATATGTAATCATTTTATTTTTATTGGCATGATCAGTTTATTTATTCCTTATATGTACTTTGATATGTATGATGTTTGCTTATTTATTTATTATTGTGCACTCTGATATGAGGGTATTGTCTCCCCACTAAACCTTCTTAGACCCCACTGCTAATAGGAAACCTTTTATGTATGGGGAGGCATTCTTGAGGTCATTTAGAAGACCGAGTTGGGGCACCATTTGAGTGGACTTCGAACTAGGATGTTACATAAATAATCAATACATGGTAGTGGATACTTTTTTTCTTGTTATTTTGTTAAGTTCGTGATGATAAATGCAAAGAGACATTGGTCCATCTTTCTTCTTAATAAAGAGACCTGGTACACCCCATGGGAACTTGGGCATATAAAACCTTTTTTTAGATTCTCTTAAAGTTTCTTATTCAATTACACCAATTCAATCAAGGTTATTATATAAGGAATCTTTGATATATGCATAATACCAGGTATAAGTTCTATATAAAACTCAACCTCGCTATTTAATGAAACACGAGACAAATCTTCTAGAAATATATCAAAAAATTCTTAAAAAATAGGTGAATCTTCGATATTGATCTTTTCCCCAATCATTTGAGCTAAATACCTTCATGATTGGGTATTAAGACCCATATAATGGAATCATATTTCATTGGGATTTTTTGGTCATTATTTCATTTATAAATGTTCATATGTTGATTCAGGATATGAAATGGAACTTCTTTATCTTGAAATTTTATATGGGATCTATAAATAGGGATCCAATCCATATCCAAAACACATAAGATTAAACCGAAGGGGGAATAATAATATTTTTAGGAAGTTCATTCTCAAAAACTTATATTAGAAATAATTTATAGACTTGGGTTTTGATAATAATATCATTAGGGTTTTTTTACTAATAATTCAATATTTAATCATTTAGGTGGTGATTTTATACCCTTGGAAAATTCTCCATATATAAAGGTATGGGAAGAACCAAAATCAAATTAGACATTTTTAGTTATAGATTTAATGATGAGTGTTCCTTTCACCACTTCTTTTTCATAACCCACTTCAATGGTTGTTACTGCATAGTCTTTCCCTTTCTCTCTTGGTTTTAGAGGTTGTTAACCACAATTTTCATCATTAACCCTTATATTGGTGAACTGTTTTGTGTAATGTTTATACTCCCTATAATTAAATCATTAGAGTGAGGGTGTTTCATTATTTGGGACATTATAATCCTCTATTTTATTTTTAGGAAACTTTATCTCACCACTACAATATTGAGCTCGAGGGATAATCCTTCCACACTTGAAATATTTTCTTATTCCATTTAGGTAATTTTATGGGTACTTACTCCCATATTTTTAACATGTATTATGACAACCTAAACCAAATCGTCTAGTAATTACATGAATTAAAGAAAATATTTTAATATAATATATTCTCAATATCTGTTAGGTTTATATTTTTAGAGAATTAGGAAAAAACATTAACTATTAAAAATTGTGTATTTTCCAACCATTGGACATTTCATAACTATAAAAAAATGTTTAATCCATAACAATTCTTTAATATCTCCCACAAATTCTTCTCATAAGATACCCTAATTGTCATATATTACATATTATTTTTCTTTATAACCTAGGGAAATTGAAACATAAGAAAAGAGTGAGTTTAGATGCACAGTAAGGTTAAACATAAGAAATAAAAATTGAATATCATAAGTGGTCATAATATGAGAATATGGGTATAATCAAGATACATAAGAAATACATTCCCAAAAAATCTTAGATCATAAATCATGGAATATGACTTGGAATAACTTAAGACATGAATCAAAAGAATGCCTAAACATGAGTCAATAAACATGAATCATAAAACAAGATCTGTGGAGCATATAAAAGAAAGTATAATAATCTTAAACATATGATTTCTTATCTTTATGAACATTTCTACCCAATAACCTATTCGCACATAAAATTGTGAGTAGAGTTAACCACCATCACACTCACCATTTGTGAACTAAGCTTATGGATAACATATTCACATAACATTTCTTTCTCATGAGATATAAGACATTACCCAATGAATTATAGGTAGATATAGGTATCATTCATCTCATAATCCATACATTTGTGTGCCTCTTAAAAATAATCATCATATCATAAAATAACCCATAGAAAGAAAATGGGGTTCATGAAATTTGTGAATCATCATATAAAGAACCTGTGGAAAGAGAATGGGTTTCATGTCCTTTTTAAAATGGAAACACATAAGGGAACATTCAAATTTCTATCAATAATCATGATAAACCCATGTAAAATAAATAGGAATCTAATGAGATCAATAAAAATTATAGGTAAATACTCTTCAAATAAGATAAAACATGATTTTTCATTGTATAGATAATGATTATATGGTTTAGTCGATAATTTCCCCAATAAATCAACATATAGGTAAATAGGTGAACACCATTTAATCAAAGGGTATTTAAAGAGGAAATAAATTGTAAGAAAAATAATTCCCATATATATTGGGTGATTAGAGAAAAAATGAAGTGGCGAATCATTTCATTGAAAGAAAATAATATTACATAAGTTATTGAGATAAATAATGTGGATAATATCATTTGAGTAATATCCTCTATTAGTCATAATATAAGTTAAAGGAAGTATACATATATGAAAAACACTTTTAGGGAGAATTAGGAAAATGAATTTTGGAAAAAGAATATACTTGATATCTTAAAATTATTTTTCAAGAAACATTTTATAAAAATTGAATAGAAATAATTTCCATTTTAAATCCTGAAAATATAGAGAGGAATTTTGAGAGAAAATGACAAAGGTTCTGGAAATATTAGTCCACAGAGAAATTTTTAAATAGATTCTTTTTTTGAAAAAAAATGACTCAGACAAAAAACATTTAAAATATATTTCCTTTTAAAAAATTTTAAAAACAATTCAAGGTATCTTAAAATGAACTTTTAAAAAAATTGGAACTAATGAATTTTGAAACATTTTAAAATGTTACTTTAAAATAATTTTTTTTTTTTGAAAACTCTCCATGCTGAAAATGTTAAAAATTCTTTAAAACCCATCACTAAAACCCACATAGAACAAATAATCATAAAACCTTGTTTAGAAAAAGAGTAAAGTGAAATATGAATTTAACTTGAGATAAAACATATTTGGGTTATTTTAAATAATTATACTTTCTAAAGATAAAACATGGATATGGAAGAAAAATATTTATTCAAAAAGGTTAGAGATCATTCTAATCAGTGATATGTTTTAAAATAGAACACAATCCCCCAAAGAAGAAAATTTTGTTGAAAAGAATTAATTTCATTGAGATGAAGGGAATATACCATATATTAAAAGAAATGTTAGGATAAAAGATACATTTAATTTCAAATAGAATAGGATAATTTTCAACTCATGGAAAAAGAAACTTAAGTCGAGGAAACCATAACAACTTGAGAAATATTTAAATAAATCCCTTTAAGGAGAAAGTGTATGAAATTAAAATTCAATTATCATGAATAAAAGAGAATTAATGGTGTAATATATCACATAGGCCTTATATACACCAAAAAAATGAGAGTATCTATATAATACAAAACAAGTCTCAAAGAAAGGAATTTGAGATGAAAACCCATTACGTATTTAGTAATTTTGAACTAAATTCATTGGAAGCAAGAAAATAATATGGTTATGTAAATCATAGAAATTAAATCATGAATTATTATAAAATACATTATTTATAATTATATACATCATTGAAATATGAAATTTGTGTATAACATTAAAACATATCACAATAAAGATAATTTAAGATGAAAAACTCTTACCATGTTTCATTTGTTAGTTGATGACACTCTAACCTACTATGAAATAAACATATATAACTTAATAACCTATTTTAGAACCTTACTCATAAATATTACCCTTTTATAATCCATATTATATATTTTTTTCATGAGTACATTAATCAGTTATAAAATATTATAACCATTGGGTGTTAATACCCAAAACGCTCAGTCAGAGGCAAGCCTCTGACCATTTATTAATAAAAGAAAAAGCATTCAGCAGTTACACCAAGTCAGAAAAGAAATTACATATCATGAAAATCATACTCATCACCACCCCCCTTAGAGATTATGTCCTCTGTAGTGTCTGTTTCCCACTCTGATGATTCATAATGCTTAAGAACCTTGGCATATTTCCTTCTAAGATTCAGCTTCTCCAAAGCTAGAAACTCCTTCGAGGACTGCAAAGACCAACTTTCCTTTCCAAAAGAAGATCTGGTAGACACCGGCCTTGGAAGATAAGAATAATACTTCCTCGGTTTTCGTCATGGTGGGTCAGTCTTAACAACAACATCCTCATGCATCTTCATCCTTTCGCCTTGAACAACAACACTATAGGAGGGCTGGACCACACCACTATCTTTTTCCTTGTCACTATCTGAGATGTCACCCCACTTCCCTGAGACTTTAACCTCATGACAACCTCCCTCCAATCCAAAATCCTGCCGGACCAGACTGTTAGCATCCATTTTTGGCTGGTCCACCAGATTCTGCACGACTTCCCTGGTTGCAGCAGCCATCGAATTGGCAAGCTACAAGAGGCCTTCCTGCTTTGCATTATTCTCCTATTCAAGCAATGCCTCCTCACTTTCCAGCTCAAGGAATCTATTTTTAGTAGTGACCATGGTCACCAATCCTCCAGCATCAACAACCTTCCCATCTTGAATAGGAACAAACAGGTCCAGAGAAATTCCCATTGTATCTGACCTCATGCAAGAACTCCCCAATGTATCTGCATTTACAAGACCGAGATCACTCAGTAAGTGATCAAATACCTGCTTAACCATTGGGTCCCATAACCTATTCGCCACCTTCTACAAAGAAATATCATGTATTGTGTTCTCAGAACCAGTATGCACAGCAACCTCAGCCACAACAGACATGGGAACTCCCACCTGAACTGTGTTAACAGGGCCGGTATACTCAACAACCTCAGCCACAGCAGAACTAGAATCCCCCACCTAGATGCTCAACATCCCCTCAGAAGCATGGACCTCATCATCATTATCCCACAGCATCCCCTTCAGCAAGACTGTTGGTAAAGGCTCATCAACCATTGCAGCGCCATCCAAAGACTCTCGGACCACCCCTTTCACTGGTGCCACTGACTCCACCACCACTACACCATCATTTCCTCCCACCCAGACATCCTGCTCAGCAGCATCTCCACATCCAACACATCCAGCGTCCTTCCTGAAGGCCAGAATCTCCCCCACCTCACCCCTTACTGGTGTCGAACCATCTTTAGAAGGACCTAATCCCAAAGCTTTATCCATAACAGAAGCAGCACACCCTCCATTGCGCCTCATCCCCATCACTTGTGAGGATCCACTCACCCTCCCACCATGAAAGTTCAAATCCAAATGACCAAATCGGCTGAAAGACACACAATAATCCATCCATGATTCGAAAACCACCTCTTGCCTCCACCTAAACTCTTGATCATCTGTAAACCAAACGCATCGGACTGGCGGCTTTGCAGCATCCACTTCCACACATATTCTTGGGCAGATAGAATGGAAAACAAAATCAGTACACCAATCAGAACAAAGATACCTACTGATCATGTTCCCAATTTCACACAAGATAGAAGGATTCTGAAACAAGAGAGGAAGCCCTGGAAGACTTACCCATGTCGCGAAAGTCGAAGGATCACGCCGCATGTGAAAGTCGAAACTCCAGCGAAATAGGTAGAAAGACGCCCCATTACATCTTCGAGGGGCCCTGGACCAGGCTTAAATCAAATCCTCCTCTGATCCAAATCGAATCATGAGGTGTCGTCGGTCAAGAAGACCAACAACCACACGCTCCTGAAGCTTCCAAGATTCAAAGACAAAACGATCAAAGGTTTCAACCGAGGGCCGCTGAAGACGGAATAGGGCCACCATTGTGATCTTTCATAGATCAGAGGCACCGTTAATCTCCGCCGGAAGTAGAGAGAGTTGAGGAGCCTCTTGGAAGAGGTCGGGGACCTTCGGAGAAATAGGGATCCTCGGGAAGGGAAGAAAAGAACCAAGACGCATCCCCTGTGGATAAAATTTCAAGTCTCCCCCCTCCGATCAGGAGGGGGGAGCAGGATATGGTAGCATTAGAACTAGGTCATCGGTGGAAGAGAGGAACCAGCTGCATTCCCCCGATCACCATTGGGTGTTAATAACTTTAAATGTTTTGCACATGTTTGATAATGTTGATATCATTACCCATAATTATATATAAATTTAATCATTAATATATATATATATATTATATTTATTTAAAATTTTCTTATTTCATTCTATAAGTTTTTTGGAAATGTAGTGTGAAAACCGAATTGGTAATGGTTTATTTTGGTATTTTTTTAAATGATTGAAGATGACATATTAAATACAGGTTTTCAAACTTATATAAAGTTATCAGAACCATATAATAATTATTATTATATTATTAAAATATAATAATATCAATATTTTGTTTCCCATAGTCATCTATGATCATATTTTAAATCATTGTTCATATAGGTGGTTAAACCGACCCAAACATGAACACGCTTTAACTCGATTTGTGAGTATGGTTAAGGAGGTGTTTATTTTAACATAATATCATTATATCATAATCATAATTATATTATTTTGATTTATTTATTATGGTTAACCATAGTTTAATATTTTTATATGATATATTAAAATCTATATGAAAAATAAAAAAAATTCATCGTGGAGGTGGGAGCCCTCACGTACGCACGTTTAGTGTTCCGGTTTCTAAACACTTGAGAGGGGGTAAAGGTGTATATTAAATTGATATTTAAGAATCATAATTATGTGATATATATCATATTTATTAATCATACCACCATTAATACCAACCATGAATGGTGATAATGAAAAAATTGCATCGTTTCATAGAGAGGGTATTCCGCGCAACACACTAATGAAACTCTTGTTTTTTTAAGTGAATGAAAATGAATAACTAAGGGTTTTACACATGATATAAAAAACATATAAATATAATAATTATAGATAATTTTTAATATTTTTATTTTTATTATATATTTTAAAGAGTGATATTAAGATGAAAAACTTGATAAGGGGATATACTTACATCAAAGACTTGATTTTTTCCCTTGGAAGCCCCCATGAAATTGAAGGGATTATGATAACTATGAGTGACCAAGAGATCATGTTTTTTGGAGAGGGTTATAGGGAGATTAAACTTTAAGAATTTCAAGGATTAATTTTAAGCATATGTATGTGTTTCAAAGGATGTATGTGATCCCTTTTATAAGAGAGGAAAGGGAAACTTTTGGAAACACCATTTATATCTTGATATTTCCATGACACTATTCTAAGGTCAATGGATCTAAAATTTTAAAATAATTGATTTTGGGGTATATTTGGGTCTATTAAGACTCAAAAAAGTCTTTACACACATGTTTTAAACATGTTATTGGGTTTTTAACATTTAGTTTTTACATTTTACTCTTTTACTTTTAAACTAGGTAACTGGTTATTAACTAAGTGATTTTATGTTTTATTAAACATATAGCATAACACGTAAAACCAAATTTGGGTGTTATGGAACTATATTTAACCTATATTTAATCCAATTCAATTTCTAAATATTATAAAATTTGTTAGGGTTGGTGTCCTGAGAACCAACTGCTTGTACTTTGACTACATGAATGTACACTTATTATATATTGTTCATTGTTCTGCATGACTATAATATAATAATGTCCTAGAATATTTGTTGCATTGATAAGGTCAAGACAGATCCCCAATATGATAAGAACCTTAAAATTCTATAACAATATTCTTAAATAAAGTTCTACGGTTGGATGACATACTATTATAGGACACATAGTATACAGATCGTCATGTGCGAGTACTCGTAAGAAGACAAGACTCTCTCTCATGGAGTTCACACTTGGTAATATCCAAGATGGGAGATTATGAGAATAGACCCGCCAGTAGTAATTCTGCATGTCTTTGTGTCATCAGAAATTACTATCTACAAGCGTGTGTAATGGTTCTTAGACTGGAAGATTATCATTAACTCATGTCATGACTCGCGCACTTAGATTTGCTGACGAAAACCGTCAAGAAGACAGTTGGTGGGAAGTAGGGTACATTGGGTGCATCACGAATGACATGTTGTTAATGGATAATTCAAGGAAGGATTTTTCCCTTCCAATTTTATGGAAGTAGATATCTCGTTCTCTTTGATTGAAATAGAACTGTCGAACAAATTCCATGGCCATGGTGTCACGGCGAGTTTATTTCTGGAAGTCAAAGAATGACAGATCAGGCATATAGGTTTATGACACTACCATGAAACCTGCTTGATGAGATATTGAGACAAAGGGATTAAATTACACAGTAATCATTCGTATGAGGTGACACGTCAATGTGGCGTCAACTTCTTTCTTTTGGGTACCTTGACCCGTTTCTAGACAGTAATCTTGGACTTTAGGAAAGTCCGCCTAATGCCAACGAGAAAGAGGCCTAAAGGGTCACACACTAAGTGTATTAAAGTATCTCAAGTAGAATAAAGATTATTTCCAAACATGGTTTAATAATTATTCAAGGAATCCTAAATCGTGTTAATGTTGTAGGAAGAATAAAATGAAAACAAGTACATGCCATGTATTAATGATTACACGCCGTGTAGTTTTTATTTTGAAAACAAGTACACGCCATATATTATTGAATGTACACACCGTGTAGTTTTCAATGAAAAACAAGTAAACACCATGTATTTATGATTACACGCCGTATAGTTTTTTCATTTGGGATTTTGAGTAAATAATGTCATTTTATTAAATGGTGGTTATTATAATCAGTGTGGGCGCATGTCAAGGAATTAATGACTTGACATGGGGTTTTCAAAAGTGTTAATGAGATAAATAAAACACTTAACGCATTTATTTATTGTCATAACTCTACAATATCAAACCCAATTATAAATATCCTCACAAACCAACTCTTTTCCTAAGAGAATCGTTGTGCACAACAATTCTGGAGAATTCTCTAAAGACCAAAAGAACTTCGTCCTCCAAGAACACTCTCAAGAAAGAGATAGATCTACCTCCATCGGATCAAGGTGATCTAAGGTGGACAACTCAAGCAAAGGCTTTTCCATGCTATCACCCGGAGATTCCTTTGGCGACGTCCAGAGATACGTGGTGCACGTGTGGATCACCGCTAGAGGAAGTCTACCCTTGGCTTCTACGACGCAATGAAAAATCACATTGGAACGTGATCAAGAATATCAACGAAGAAAGAACATAAAAAAAGGTACTTCTTGTCAATTAATTAAATTAATTATAATCAACTTGTGACGGTCCTCGTTTGTGGTTCCGGGACCATCCTTCTTCTTTGTCTATTTCTGTGAGTCGATCCTTGGAGACTGGTGTTTATCATCATATTGATCTCGGATTGATCATTGATAATGACAAAAATCCAAGTGGGAACATCCACCCATGAGCTTCTGTTGTTCCCGGAACCTTCAATTGGTATCAGAGTGAGGTTACAATGTTGATTATAGTTATTTAATTTTCGTTGATAATTTATGCATTTATATTTGATTCTGTTCAAGATAAATCGTTCTATAAAACTGAATGAATGAGATCTATTCTTCCTCTTGTGTTTCTCGATTCACATCACAGAAATGACCTTTTAATTTTAATTTTGATTAAAATAAAAACTAGGAACTCATCCGGAGGAGCCACTCTTTCTGTCTGTACACTACATGCCATGTACTTAGGTTCAACGAACCAGTACTGGTCCACCAAACCACACCATGTGAATTGAGAATGCCTAAGAATTTATTACACCATGTTGACCATAATTGAACGGTGCATGGAAACCAGAATACACGACGTGTATGTTGAATCAACACGCCGTGTAGTCTGATCCGGCCCAGGTGAAACCTTGTTCGAGGAGAAGTCGTGTACCACGTACACAGGATTACCAGGCCGGTAACCACGTAACAAGAAGTACACACCATTTTAGATTAATCTACATGTCGTGTACTCCAAAATTTTCAAAGTATAGAAAACACTCCAAATCCCACGGTGTGTACTTTGGATAAAGGGTGAAAAATGCACGTCGTGTAATATATCCTACACGCCGTGTACTTTCCAGAAATGAAATTTCACCAGGTTTCCTCCAAAGTAAAAAGACCTGTACAAGGAATATGGATGAGAAGAATCTCAAGAAAATTCATAAAGGAATTTAATATAAATAATTGATTAATTATAAGATCATAATTAATTGAATTCAAGTGCGACTTATCTTAAATTAAAGAACGATTAAAATAATTTGAATTATAAATATGCATAAATGTCGTTGCATGCTATGGATGATCATGAGATAGAAAAAAGACCCTTTTTGTGCGTATGGTTTCATTTAAATTTATTTAATTTAAATTCATTGGCCTGCGAGACTTCTTCCAATAATATGTAGGGCCTGTGTGCCCATTGTTTCTTTAATGTAAACCCCGTGTAATGGAAGATCTCCCAAGTCAAAGGAGATGATTCAAAACCCGAAGTTGAGGCGAAACCAACCCAAGAAGATACAAAGGTGGACAGGTGGGAGATGAAAAACACGAACCATCAGGTTTATGTGTTTTTCCCTAGGTCAGGGTTAGCTTATCAAAACCGCTAAATAAGATAACCAATAGAAGCTCATGATCATTCCATCTTATTTTATTTCTGTCTGATTTCATGGTTTATTTATTATGTATGTGTTGTCGCGATCACATAATTAATGAAATAAACAAGCATGCAAAGATGGAATAAAATAAAAACCGGACTATGCGTAAACATTATCAAAACATGGTTAATCACTTAAGCAAGCATCACTTAATATTAAAAATCATGTGATAATAAAAAACTACGCATAAAAAATAAAATCCCTCAAATGCCATATTAAGTCAGACTAAGCCTTTCGTTACTTGATTAAGGGAAAGACTCAATAAAACTATGTGTTTGACCAACCCTTTTTGGGACACTTACTCTTATAAAGGAAGCTCTTATGAAAGTTTTGGGTTGACTTAAACATTTTACATCAAGAGGAGTAGCCCTTGTTAGACTTGTTGTAAAATGGAGGTAAGTGTTGAGGAAATCAAAGTCAGGATTTCAGGATTGGGGAGTCCAATCAACAGATCAAGGAACTGTAAGATCACAGTTGGCAAAGACCTGCCTACCTAAATACCTTCAAATAGCTTGACCAACCCTTGTTGGGGTTATGCAAAGGGGAATATGGATCCTTTCCACTAGAATGTCAAAGCAACTGGACATTCTGAGTTCAATGGTGAGGGCCATTGGGACTTGATAAAATAGTGGGAGACTTAATAAAATTTATTATTTCTTATAAAATGTAATCAAGAAAGTACTGATAAATCTACTCTTTTAATTTGTAGAAACAATATGACAAGCTCATCAACCACATTTTCTCTATGATAAATTCTGGATAAAGATAATATCCTCACCGATAGTAACTTTCAGGAATGGTTTAAGCGCCTTCGGGTTATCCTACACCATGAATGAAAGTTTTACGTGCTGGAGTCCTCACTTCCTAATTCACCCACCCAAGGGGAAAGTGATGAATATTTCATGGTGTATGATCAACATTTGAACAATATACTCTCCATTAAATTTTTTATGCTATCATCAATGTCTAGTGAGCTCATGAAGTCTCATGAAGACATGGATTCCTATAGCATGCTCGAGCACCTCCATGGTCTATACCAGGAGAGAGCAAGACAAGAAAGGTTTGATATCTCCAAGGCTCTATTCCAGAGAAAGCTTAGAGAGGGTTCCCCAGCTGGGCCTCATGTAGTTAATCTCATTGGCTACATTTAGTGCTTGGAGGTTATAGGGTTTAAACTCCCCTAAGAACTGGGTACCGATCTCATTCTTGCATCACTTCCCCAGAGATTCTCTAACTTTGTTGTAAATTTCAACATGAACAACATTGAGAAGTCTCTATCTAATCTCCTTATCCTCATTCTCCAAGTGGACAATGATATGAAGCATGAAAATCTTTATGTATTTATGGTGAATAAAAGTAAAGGGAAGGTGAAGAGCTTTAATCCCAAAGCTTCTTCAAGGCCTTCCAAGAAAAGGAAGATCAAAGGGGAGGCAAGAGAACAGGAGGTTGTTTGTTTCGCATGTGGTAATAAGGGCCACTGAAAGAAAAACTACACCCAGCCAAGGAAGCAAGGGGAAGCTTCAGGTGTGTTTGTTATCGAATGAAATCTATATGTTTCTACTAATTGGGTATTAGATATTGCTTGTGGTTCTCACATATATATCCAAATACAGTAACCAAGTAGATTCAGAAAGATTAACCAAGGGGAGGTAGATCTACAAGTAGCAAATAGAGCCAGACTTTCTGTTGTAGTTGTCGGGGACTACCACCTCACATTGTCAACTGGAATGATCTTGGTGTTAAAGGGTTGTTATTATGTGCCTTCTGTTACTAAAAACATTATTTCAGTATCCAGATTAGATACTGATGGATTCATCTTCAATTTTGGAAATGAATGTTGCTACTTTTATAAAGATAACATTTGTTTTGGTAGGGCACATTTATATAACGGCCTTTATGTGTTAGACTACATAAACCAAGTAATGGAAATCGATGACAAAGTAAATTCACATGACTCATACCACACCCAAATTTGGCATCACCGGCTAGGTCATGCCAATGAGAAATGTTTGAAAAAATTACATCAAGATGGGTATTTAGATTATTTTGAACTAAAACCACTTGGTGTATGTCATGCGTGTCTACAAGGCAAAATGAACAAAGCCCCATTTGTTGGTAAAGGTGAAAGGGATAAAGAGCTTCTAGAATTAGTTCACACAGATGTATGTGGACCATTTCCAGTTGAAGCAAGGGGTGGGTTATTGTACTTCATAACTTTTACTGATGATTTTAGTAGATATGGATATATTTACTTAATGAGGTATAAGTCAGATTATTTTGATCAGTTTAAAGAATACAAGAATGAAGTTGAGAACCAGTTTGGTAAGAAGATTAAGAAGCTCCGCTCAGACAGAGGAGGAGAATATCGTAATCAAGACTTCATTGATTTCTTACGGGAGTTTGGGATTCTATCTCAACTCACTCATCCTTATACGCCTCAATGGAATGGTGTAAGTGAAAGGATTAACCGCACCATGTTGGATATGGTGAGATAAATGATGAGTCATGCAAGTCTTCCATTATCCTTTTGGGGATATGCATTACAAACAGCAGCACACATACTAAACCAAGTACCGACTAAATTGATAAATGGTATTCCATATGAGTTATGGAGTGTACGAAAATCCATGTTATAAAATTTACATGTGTGGGGTTGCGAAGCATTTGTTAAGGCCTCTTCTGGTAACAAACTTTCACCCCGAGGCACAAAGTGTACCTTTATAGGATATCCCAAGGAAACAAGGGGATATTACCTATACAACCCCTCATATAAAAAGGTAACAGTGGCTAGAAATTCCATATTCCTTGATAGGGAGAACATCTCCAAAAGAGATAGTGGGAGCGAGATAGACATTGATGAAGTCGAGGATCAAGATACACAGAATTTGGTACAAGAACCGATTCCACAAAGCCCCGTGGAAGAACAATCTATTCCAGAGACACAAGAACTGCATAAGAGCATGAGATAGGTGAGAGAACCAGAACGATATGGTTTTCTTTTCACTGAGGATGGTGACTCGTTATTGGTTGACAATGATGATCCTCTTACCTACAAGGAAGCATTTGAAGGCACAGATACTGCCAAGTGGCAAGAAGCCATGAATTCTGAAATGGATTCCATGTACCAAAACCAAGTCTGGATTTTGGTAGATCCTCCGGTAGATGTAAAGCCTATTGGTAATAAATGGGTATTCAAGAAGAAACTAGACATGGAAGGGCAAGTCAGCACCTATAAGGCATGACTGGTTGCAAAAGGTTTTAGACAGCGTCAAAGAATTGACTATGATGAAACCTTTTCACCAGTTGCGATGATGAAATCCATCAGAATCCTATTGTCCATTTCCACTTACCATGACTATGAAATTTGGCAAATGGATGTCAAAACAGCATTCCTTAATGCGAACCTTTAGGAAGATGTCTACATGACACAACCTGAAGGTTTTGTGACTCCAAAGGATGCCAACAAGGTATGCAAGTTATAGAAATCCATTTATGGATTAAAGAAAGAATCAAGGTCAGGGAACATTCGTTTTGATGAAGCTATAATGGAATTTGGCTTTGTTAAGAACGAATGTGATCCTTGTGTCTACAAAAGGTTTAGTGGAAGTGAAGTCGTTTTCCTAATAGTATATGTTGATGACATATTACTAATTGGAAACGAAGTACATGTCTTACAGTCAGTTAAGGCATGGTTGGATAAATGCTTCTCTATGAAAGACTTGGGAGAGGCATCATATATTTTTGAGATCAAGATCCATCGTGATAGATCCAAGAGAATACTGGGCCTAAGTCAAAGTACATACATTGACAAGATACTGAAGAGATTCAGTATGAAACAGTCCAAGAGGGGATTGTTTCCAGTGTCACATGGCATTCATCTTTCCAAGAAAATGTGCCCTTAGACACATGAGGAAATAAAGAAAATGGAAAGGATCCCTTACGCATCTGTGATTGGGTATTTCATGTATGTTATGCTATGTACAAGGCTAGATGTTTCTTATGCATTAAGTGTGGTAGGCAGATATCAAGCTGATCCAGGAGACCGCCATTGGATGGTAGTCAAGGGTATCCTTAAGTATCTGAGGCATACTAAGGATATGTTCCTGGTTTATGGAGGAGATAAGGAACTAGTCATCAGATGACATATAGATGCTAGTTTCCAGACTGATCAAGATGACATGAAGTCGCAGACTGGATACATCTTCAGTTTGAATGGAGGTGCAGTGAGCTGGAAGAGCTCAAAGAAAGGTGTGGTTATAGATTCTAAAGCAAATTCTGAGTATATCGTAGTTTCTGAGGCAGCTAAAGAAGTAGTATGGATGCAAAGCTTTGTCCAAGAGCTGGATGTAGTACCTAGCAGTAAAGATCCTATCACACTCTATTGTGATAATACTGCAGCGGTGGAACTTGAAAAAGATCCAAGGTCACATCAGCGGACAAATCACATAGAAGTATCATCTATTGAGGGATTTTTCTCAGAGAGGTGAAGTTGCAGTGAGTAGTATTTCCACGGAAGAAAACGTGGCGAACCCCTTGACTAAAGCCTTGACTCAACAGAAACATGATCATCATGTGAGGTCTAGCAGACTAAAAGTTATAGGTAGTTGTCTCTAGTCCAAGTGGGAGTTTGTTAGGGTTGGTGTCCTGAGAACCAACTGCTTGTACTTTGATTACATGAATTTACACTTATTATATATTTTTCATTGTTCTGCATGACTATAGTATAATAATGTCCTGGAATATTTGTTGCATTGAAAAGGTCATGGTATATCCCCGCTATGATGAGAACCTTAAAATGCTATAACAATATTCTTAAATAAATTTCTATGATTGGATTATATACTATGATAGGACACATAGTATACAGACCGTCATTTGCGAGTACTCGTAAGAAGACAAGACTCTCTCTCATGGAGTTCACATTTGATAATCTCTAAGATGGGAGATTATTAGAACAGACCCACCAGTAGTAATTCTTCATGTCTTGGTGTCATAGGACATTACTATCTACGAGCATGTGTAATGGTCCTTAGACTAGAATATTATCATTAACTCATGTCATGACTCACACACTTAGATTTTGCTGACGAAAACTGTCACGAAGACAGTTGGCAGGAAGTAGGGTACGTTGGGCACATTACGAATGACATGTTGTTAATGGATAAGTCGAGGAAGGATTTGTCCCTTCCAATTTTATAAAAGTAGATATCTCAGGCCCTTTGATTGAAATATAACTGTCGAACAAATTCCATGGCCATGGTGTCACGACGAGTTTATTTTTGGAAGTCAAAGAATGACAGATCAAGCATATAGGTTTATGACACTGCCATGAAACCTTCTTTATGAGATATTGAAACAAAGGGATTAAATTACACAATCATCGTTCGTATGAGGTGACACATCAATGCAGCGTCAACTTCTTTCTCTTGGGTGCCTTGACCCGTTGCTAGATAGTAATCTTGGACTTTAGGAAAGCCCGCCTAATGCCAACGAGAAAAAGTCCTAGAGGGTCACACACTAAGTGTATTAAAGTATCTCAAGTAGAATAAATATTATTCCCATACGTGGTTTAATAATTATTCAATTAATCCTAAATCATTTTAATGTTGGAGGAGGAATAAAATGAAAACAAGTACACATCGTGTATTAATTATTACATGCCGTGTAGTTTTTATTTTGAAAACAAGTACATGATGTGTATTGTTTAATGTACATTCCATGTAGTTTTCAATGAAAAACAAGTACACGTCGTGTATTTATGATTACACACTGTGTAGTTTTTCCAGTTGGGATTTTGAGTAAATAATGTCATTTTATTAAATGATATTTATTATAATCAGTGTGGGCGCATGTCAAGGAATTAATGACTCGACATGGGGTTTTCAAAAGAGTTAATGAAATAAATAAAATTCTTAACACATTTATTTATTTTCATAACTCTACAACCTCAAACCTGATTATAAATATCCTCACAACCCAACTCTTTTCCTAAGAGAATCATTGTGCACAACAATTCTGGAGAATTCTCTCAAGACCGAAAGAACTTCGTCCTCCAAGAACACTCTCAAGACCGAGATAGATCCACCTCCATCGGATCAAGGTGATCTAAGGTGTACAATGCAAACAAAGTCTTCTCCACGCTAGCACCCAGAGATTCCTTTGGCGACGTCCGGAGATATGTGGTGCACGTGTGGATCGCCACTAGAGGAAGTCTACCCTTGCCTTCTGCGACACAATAATGAATCACATCGGAACATGATCAAGAATATCAATGAAGAAAGAACATCCAAAAAGTTTCTTCTTGTCAATTAATTAAATTAATTATAATCAACCTGTGACGGTCCTCGTTTGTGGTTCTGGGACCATCCTTCTTCTTTTTCTATTTCTGTGATTCGATCCGTGGAGACTGGTGTTTATCATCGTATTGATCCCAGATTGATCATTGCTAATGAAAAAAATCCAAGTGGGAACATCCACCCACGAGCTTCCGTTGTGCCCAGAACCTTCAAAATTAACTTTTAAATTAAAATAGCTAATGTGTAGAAAAACTGTTTTAGTAGAAAAATGACATTTTAACCATTATATATTATTAATCATATTTAGTATTTATTACCAATTAAATGGGTATTAATATTTTTATTTATGAATTTATACATCATATTAGATTAATATTTTAAAGTATTTAAATTTAATTGATTTGATATAAATTCAATAATTTTAAAATAATTGTTCCACCATTATCATTGTAATTAACATTAATCCTAATAATCTAAATTTTATACCTAAAAATGAAATTATCCATATTAAGTAATATTAAATTTATTATCTTAAGTATAAGAATCATTTTACCAATTTAATATTCTATGTGTAGGTAGATTAATCTTAATTTTATCATGTGTAACGCATAAAAACTTGTATTTGATAAAATTGTATTTTTAACCATAAAGTTTATGTATAGGAAACAATTAATAATGATATTGATTATAATGATATTAATAAGATTATTACTATTCAAATAATATTTATGTAACATTAAAATAAATACAAATATTAATTTCTCCATGCATAAATTTAATCAAGGAAACATACAAAAATAGTTTTTTATAAAATATTACTTGATTTTCTAAAATGATAATTGTGGGTTTTATAAATTAAAAATCACACTTTTAAATGATTTATTTTAATTTATAAATAAATAATTTATATATCAAAAGGGTTTCAAAAACTTCTATGTCATATAAAAGTGACATTATTAGAAAAAAATATTTATTTACGATTCACCTAAAAATCGATTATTTTAGAAAAATATCATATATATCCTAAGATAATTTTGTTGTGAGGAATTAAAAATGAATTTTAATTTATCAAATTTAAATTATAAAATTTGTAAATTTATCTTTTTAAAATAAAATATATAATATAAATAAAATGGATTTTATTGAAAATAGTCTTTTCAATATTAAATCATTTTAATTATTCACCTTCCAAAGGTATTACCTATTAATGGGTTTTCATATTAGTTTTTATTATGACTTTATTAATAATATATTCTTAATATTTTCTAGTTTTTTATGTTGGGTGAATCATTTGAAAAAATTATATAATATAATATGTATTTTAAAGGATCCAAAATCTTGGGTTGTTACATTCTACCCCCTTTAAATAAATTGTGTCCTCAAAATTTTAATTATTTATCATAGATTAAAGTATGTGAGGGTATTATTAATATACACATTATTCTATATATAACTTTCAATATAAAATCTACCTTACTGTATTAATATCATCAACATACTTATCTTTCCTCAAATAATATTGATTGTTTATTCCCTAAACATATATTCTATAGAATATACCTTTCCCAAAACCATTTGAATATCCAAGACATTAAACCATAGGGAATTAATATATTAATCTAAAATAAACTATCATATTCAACCACTAGTTTATAAAATCATACACTATTCAATATAATACAAAAAATAGATAAACGTCACTAAGAATATCATGAATCAATTATCCATCCCAAGGTTACCAATACTATTTAACATACTTTTTCAAAATCAATAATGACTTTATTACTTCAACCTAAATCATATATTATACCTAAGAGTCTTTAATACCTCAATCATGTGTTCTTCAATAATTATCCCCAAAAATATAACCTTATCTTAAAATAATTTCTCATGGTTACTAATACCATTTAATATATTATTTCAAACTATTAATGTAAAACTACTAAAGAAAGATCCTTAGATATTTCATAAAATCCTCAATAACTTTTAGAATATACCAAAATATAATCGATACATGTCACTTCACTAATTAAAATATCTAAGAGCACATAGATTTTATTTCTATTATGATATAAACCTCATTACCTTAGGTAAGACTAGAAAACTCACTTTTTGATCTTAATAGGAATATACTAAGATTAATCTATTTAAGTATTCTCCCTTATTTGGTTATATAACATAGTGATTTTTTTAATACATACCTTTCTCAACTTCATCTTCGTGATCATATTTCAACAAAATACTAAAACAAAATGATTATGATAATATCTAAAAGAATTAGAGCATGTGAATATGAAACATCAATCATAAAATGTCTTCTCTAATAAAACGTTCATTTTAACCTATGATACTTTCATTTCAATTCTTTCATACATGGTAAATCCTATAACCCTCTTGGTTCTACCTTGATTAATTTAAGTTTTGTTCTCTCATTATTCTTAACCTAATAACTTAAGGTAATTATTAAATAAATCATTCATAACGGTCTATAAAGAGAATGTGATTAATCAAAACATATCCCCTAAGAGTGTCAAACTAGGTGTGCAGTTAGGACTTTTTATCATACACTAGGCGAAGATCTATTTAATTTCCAATTCACCCATTTTGAGGTTATTAACTATAGGTACATATTTTCTAGAGCCTTCATCCACTTGTAGTATCCATAAAGGGGTGTTATTGTAAGGAAAACTATACAATATTTACTTTACCAATACTTTGGGATGTTATCCTATATATATAATTATCCATTAGGCTTATTCCTTGAGTTTTCACTAAATTTATCTTATCCTCATTTAAAAAAATATTCAATATTATCTCAACTAACCTAAAGGGTCATCTATACCTTTTAAGTTAGTGTAAAACCTAACTTATCAAACTTTGATGAAATTTCAAACTCCTAAATTTTCCTCAACTGATAACATCCTACTCTCCAAAGTTATTTAAACCCTTTTCTGATACCAACTATGACATCCCGAACCTAATCATCTAGTAATTACATGACTTAAAGTAAATATTTTGATGAAATACATTCCCAAGACCTTTTATGTTTTCAGTTTTATAGAATTAGGTAAAAAACACAAACTAGAAAAAATTTATGACTTTTCCAACCATTGGACATTTTCTCACTATAAAAAAACTGCTTAATCCATAAAAAGTAATTAATATCTCCCAAAAATTATTCTCATAAGATACCCTTCTAATAACATCTTATGTATTACTTTTCTTTATAACTTGGGGAAATGTGAACATAAGAAAATGGTGAGCTCAGATGCTTGGTAAGGATAATCATAAGAGATAACAATCGAATATCATAAGTGAGAATAAGATGAGTATATGGATATAATCAAGATATATTATAAATAAATACCCAAAAAATATTATATCATAAATCATGGAATATGACTTGGCATAACATAAGATATGGATCAAAAGAGTGTGGAAACATGAGTCAATAAACTTGAATCATCAAACATGATCCATGGAATGTAGGAAAGAAAGTGGTACAATCATAAACATAGGATTTCTTATCTTTTTTAACATGGATAATTTCCAACCTATTCATACATAAAATTGTGAGTAGATCTAACTACCATCACACTCACTCTTGATGAACCTAGCTACTTGCTAACCTATTCACATAACATTTTTTATCTCATGATATATAATCCTTTACCCGATTCATTAGAGGGAGATATAGGTTCCACCCTCTCATAATCCATACATTTGTGTGCCCCTTAAAAAATCATCATATCATAAAATAACCCAAAGAGAGAAAACGAGTTTCATGAAATTTCAAAAGCATAATATAAATAACCCATGGAAAGATAATGGGTTTCATTCCCTTTTTAAATGGAATCGCATAAGGGAAGTATTCAAAGTTACATTGATAATTATGTTAAAATAATGGAAAATAAATGGAAATTCAATCAAATCAAGAAACTTTCTAGGTAAATACCTTTAAAATAAGATAATCCATGGTATCTACACTGTATAGGTAATGGTTATATGGCTTAGTAAATAATTTACCCAATAAATCAACATATATGTAACTTAGAGAACACCCTTTAATCAAATGAATCATGAATAGTGTATTTAGGGAGGAAAGTCATTGGATGAAAAATCATTCCCATATAGATTGGGTGATTAGGAAAAAAAAGGCAGTGGTGAATCATTTCATTGAAAGAAAATAACATTACATAAGTTATTAAGATAAATAAGGTAGATAATATCATTCAAATAATATACTCTATTAGTCATAAGATATGTTAAAGTAGTTATACATAGATGAAAAATAGTTTTAGGGATCATTAGGGAAATGAATTTCAGAAAAAGAATATAATTTATCTCTTAAAATCAATTCAAAAAGAAATATTTTATAAAAATTTAATAGAAATAATTTCCTTTTGAAATTATAAAAACTTATAGGTTAAGTTTCAAATAAAATGACAAAGGTGGAAAAAAGATTCATTCATAGAGAAGTGCTTAAATAGATTCTTTTTTATCAAAAATGAATCATATGGAAAACATTTAAAGATGTTTCCTTTTAAATAATTTTGTAAGAAATTAAGGAAGTTTAAAATGGAATTTAAAAAAATCAAGAAGTACTTTTGAAACATTTTAAAGAATTACTTTAAAAGAAAAACATTTTTTAAAACTAAGAATGTAGAAAACATTAAAATTCCTTTAAACAGATTTACTAAAACCCACATCGAATAAATAATATTAAAAATTTATTTAGAAAAATGTTGAAGGTAAATATGAAATTCACTTGAGATAAAATATATTTGGGTTACTTTAAATAATTATAGTTTTGATAAATAAAACATGGATATGGAATAAAAATATTCATTCAAAAAGGTTGTGGATCATTCCTATCAATAATGAATTTTGAAAGATAGCATAATCCCCCAAAGAAGAAATTTTTTTTGAAAAGAATTAATTTCCTAGATATTAAGTAAATATATCATATATTAATGTAATTGTTAGGATAAAATATACATGGGATTTCAATTACAAGAGGATAATTTTTGAATCATGGAAAAATAAACTTGAGTCGAGGAAACCATGACAACTTGAGTAATATTTAAATCAAGACCTTGAAGGAGAAAGTGATTGAAATTAAAATTAAATTACCATTAATAAAATATTATTGATGATATAATATATCACATAGGCCTTATATACACCAAATAAATTAGAGTAGGTGTATAATAAAAAACAAGTCTCAAAGAAATGAATTTGAGACAAAAACCCCTTATGGATTTAGTAATTTTGAACCAAAAGTCATTGGAAGATTAAAAATCATATGGTTCTATAAATTTCATGAATTAAATAATTTATTGAGAAAAAAATACATTCATGGGTAGTATATACACCATATAAATAATAAATTTATGCATAATATTAAAACATGTCTCAATGGAGAGAATTTGAGATGAAAAACCCTTACCTTATTTCCTTGATTAGTTTATGACACTCTAACATCCTGAAAAAAAATCTAACTTAATAACATATATTAGAAACTTATCCAAAAATATTACCCTTTTATAATCCTTATTATAATTTTTTATCATGGGTATATTAATCATTTATAGTGTATTATGACCATCGGGTGTTAATAAATTTAACTATTTTGCGCATGTTTGATAATATTGATATTGTTACCCATAATTTGATAACAAGTTCATAATTAATATAAAATTTAGTATTATTTAATATATATCATATATTTATTTATAATGTTCTTATTTCATTCCATAAGTGTTTTAGATACGTAGTGTGAAAACAAAATTGGTAACAGTTTATTTTGGTAGTTTTTTAGAATGATCGAAGATGAAAAATTAAATACTGGTTATGTACCTTATATAAATTTACCAAAACCATATAATAATTATTATTATCTTATTAAAATATAATTATATCAGTATTTTTTCCCATATTCATCCATGATCATATTTTAAAGCATCGTTCATATAGATGGTAAAACCAACCCAAACATGAACACGCTTTAACTCAATTGGCGGGTATGGTTAAGGTGGTGTTTCTTTTAATATAACATCATTATAATATAATAATAATGATATTATTTTTATTTATTTATTATGGTTGACTATATTTTAATATTTTTAGATAATGTATGAAATTCTATATGAAAAAAGAAAAATGTTTCATCACAGAGGTGGGAGTCCTCACGTATGCACATTTAGTGTTCATGTTTCTCAATGCTTGAGGGGATAAAGGCGGATATAAAATTGATATTTATGAATCATAATTATGAAATATATATCATATTTATTAATCATAACACCATTAATACCATTTATTAGAGGCGGTAATGAAAAAAACAATGTCACTATGTGGAGTCGGTAGTCCATGCAACACACTAACGATGTTATTTTGTTTTTTTTTTAAGTGGATAAAAATGAATAAATATGGGTTTTACCATTAATATAAAAACATATAATTATACTAATTATACTTAATTCATCATATTATTATGTTTATATGATATTTTGAAGAGTAAGATTAAGAATAAAAACTTAAGAAGGAGATGATACTTGCATCTAAGACTTGATTATTTTCCTTGGAATCCCCCTTGAAATTGAAGGAATTAGGCTAACTATGAGTAATCAGGGGCTTATTTTTATGGGTTAGGGTTATAGGTATAGTAATAGGGAATATTTTAAAGTATTAATTTGAAGGATATTCACATGTTTGAAAGGGTTTAAGTTATCCCCTTTTATAAGAGAGGAAAATGGCACTTATGGAAACACCCTTTATATTATAATAATTCCATGACACTATTCCAAGGTCAATGGCTCAAATTTTTATAAATAATTGATTTTGGGTGTATTTGAGTATATAAATACTTGAAAAAGGTTTTCTACAAATTTTTTAAACATGTTATAGGGTTTTTACCCATTGAGTTTTAACATTTTACTCTATTACTTTTAAACTTGGTAACTAGTTTTTAACTAAGTGATTTTATAATTTAATAAACATATAACATAACCCATATTACCAAATTTTGGTGTCATGGAACTTAATTTAATTTATATTTAATAAAATTAAATTTCTAAATATTATAAAATTAACTTTTAAATTAAAACGGATAATGTGTAAAAAATTTATTTTAGTAGAAAAATGACATTTTGACCATTATGGATTCTTAATATTACTTAGTATTGATTACCCATTAAAAGGGTGATAATATATTTATTTATGTGTTTATAAATCATATTAGATTAATTTTTAATGTATTTAAATTTAATTTATTTGATATAAATTATATAATTTTATAATAATTATTTCAATGTTATCATGGTAATTAGCATTAATCATAATAATCTAAATTTTGTACCTAAAAATAAAACTTTATATATTAATTAATATGAAAATTATTATCTAAAATAATAATTTTATAAAATTAACATTCTATGTGTAGGTAAATTAATCTTAACGTTAGCGCGTGTAATGCGTAAATACCCGTTTTTAAGAAAATTGTATTTTTAAGCATAAAGTTTTTGTATAGGAAAAACTTAATAGTGATATTGATTCTAATGTTATTAATAAGATTATTATTTTTAAAATAATTTATATGTGACATTATAATAAATCCAAAATATTAATTTCCCTATGCGTAAATTTAATTAAAGAAACAGACAAAAAATAGTTTTTCATAAAATATTAGTTGATTTTATAAAATGATAATCCCAAGTTTTATAAATTTAAAATAGCACTTTTAAATGATTTATTTTTATTTAAAAATAAATAATTGGTATATAAAGAGGGTTTCAAAAACATCCAAGTCATATAAAAGTGGTGATATTAGAAAAATTGGTATTTTTTCTATTCACCTAAAAATCAATTATTTTAGGAAAATATCAAAAATGCATCCTAAGATAATTTTATTATGAGGAATTAAAAATGAATTTTAATTTATCAAATATAAATTCTAGAATTTTTGAATTTATCTTTTTAAAAGAAAATATATAATATAAATAAAATGGCTTTTGTTGAAAATAACTTTTTCAATATTAACTCATATTAATTATTTACATTATAGAGGTGTTAACTATTAATGGTTTACCATCTTAGTGTTTATTATAGATTTATTAATATTTTATTATTAATATGTTTTGGTTTTTTTACATTGGGTGTAACGTGTGACATAAATTATAGAAAATAATATGTATTTTAAAGGATCCAAGATATTAGGTCGTTACATGTAGGTGGGTAAATTTTCTTTCCTCCATGAGATTTTCCATTCAAATTTCCATGAAACACTATTTTCCTTTTATTATCAAAAAATTCATGATAATAATGAGATTTTTCAGTTTCCATTTCCACATTAAGTGCACATCGAACAATTTCTTCATAGCTAACAAAATCTATTATAGTTAATTTCTTTCAAAGACTTGGTTTTAAGCCAATAAATAAACAATTGATCTTGCTTTCAGGGTCAATGATAAAACCAAGTACTTTCCTTTCTATTCTTATAAATTTTTCTTCATAGGTACCAATGGATTATTCCTCCTTTTTTTCAACTCAAATAATTCTCTCTATTTAAGTAAAAAGAGTTCAAGGAAAATATTTATTAAAAAATATCATCTTAAACTCCTCCCATAAAATACATTTTATTTCTTCCTTTTACCTCATATTCTTGATTAGGTTTCAACATTGATCGGTCTCACCTTCCATGTGATAAATGGTTAAAACAACCTTTTCATGCATCGAGCACTAGATAATAGAAAATATATTTTCCATTGCGTGAATCCATTTCTTAGAAATTAGTGGACCGAGAGTCCCGCAAAAGGAAGGCAAACATTATTATATGAAGGACCGAATGGAGAGTTTTTCCTTCCTTGTCTTATTTGGTAGTCTGACTTGATTTATGTTATTATTCATAGATTTAGATAGTTGGGTGATAATAGCCATGATATTTTTCACTCCATCCCCATTCCATTTTCTTACTCATTAAGATAATCATTTCAATGTCCATCACACTAATTGTTAACTTGATTCCTCATAGTCTGAGCCATTTAATACAACCAAAAAGGTTAGTGTGAGTATTAAGAAATAGTAATTGGAGTAAGAAATCATATGATAAGGAAAATAAATCCTAATATGTCTTAAATTATGACACCTTCATTTCAACCTATAGCATATTAAGTTCATCTGACTTCACTTTTGGTTCATCGTAGGTTGTTTTAGACTCTATCTACTTATTAGTAATAACCCAATCCCTAAAAATAACTAAAACTTTATTTGATACCAAATTAGGTGACCCAAGCACAAAAGACATTCATATAACATAATTTTATATGAATATTTATCACATCTCATAATAAATCATATCCCAGAACCCATAGGTTTAGTGTCTTTAGAGATTAGCCACAAGCACTTCTTATTTTACAATAAGTCTTCAACATTTCCCATAATATTCTCCAAACATGCTACCATTTTATGCATATCATGTAAATAACCATATTTTTTCATGTAATTTTTTTTAATTTTATGGGAATATTACGAGTCCACAAAAATTGACGGCACGTGATTCTGAGGCCTGGAGTGCCCGTAATGAATTTATGAACTTTTTTTTTGGAACGTTCAGTAAACATGTGAGCGGGTTTTTGTAACTTTTGAACCGGTGCTTAGAATTAAAATCTGAGGGCACCGTTGAACTCACAGCACCGATATTCTCTTAAGGAGACCTTCACCTCAACCGCAGTAGGTCGAGGGTGAAAGTTAGTTTTTATGCTTTATGTGGGAGAAAATAAAATAAACTAGATTTATTTTATTTATGAAATTCAATCCTCCCAAAAAAAATTGGTGGTGGGGACCACCTGATCTTGAGAACTCCCAATTTTAATTCAATGGTGGGGACCACCCGACCCTTGAACTCCCCTTTAATAAGAGGTAACTTTTGGTTTCCCCTCACATTGATGTGCCAACTCAATTAGTTTAATTAATAAAATTAAATTTATTAATTTGTATTTTCATCTGTTGGTTGGACGATTTGCTGGAAAAGGAGAATCTTGGGTGAATTGTGGAGAAACATTCTCTCCAATGAAAAACACTTTCTCCAATGAAGAACTCCATCGAAGGATCTCCAACGAGGAACGTCTTCAACGATGACGAACTGACGACCATCCTTCCCTCTCCTCATAGACGTCAACGAATCTTCGAGGTAGGGATTGTTGTTTCGTATACCCCTTACCTCATTCTTGCCGTTCTTCTTGAATTAAGAACAACTATGTCGCTTGCTACCGTTCTAACGCAGAGGGTGTGGACCAAACAAACACAGCCTGACCTCTCCGCAACCTTTGTGGATTTTCGTGGTCTTGAATCGATGGCGACGTCCCGAGATGAGTGCGGGAGTCTTCGAAAAGAAGATCGGGCCACCGGGGCACACCCGGTGACCTGAGGAACGTCGTTGGCGACCGTGCCACCGGTGGGGCTCAGGAGTGGCGGTCGGCACTCCGGCCGATAGCGACGGTGGCGGCGGTGCGACCGCACCACCGGAGAAGGGCCATGGCCCATTTTCCACGGTGGAGCAAGGGTGGTATCCGACGCACGGTCGGCCGTTGCGAAGGAGGGGCGGTCGGCTCACTGCCGGCCGCCGGTGGTGGCGCGGCGCGCGACCGCGCCGCGCAGGTGGGCTGGTCGTCCGACCAGACAGGGAGGCGAGTGGGACCCCAGGTCCCGCATGCCAGCTGCCAACGCCATGTGGTGCCAACCGTTCAGGGTACCCAGGGGACACCTCTCCCTTGGGTGGCAGCTAGGGCGGACCCCACCGCGGACCACCCAGTCGCGGGCCTCCAATGTGGGCCTCCAGTGCGGGCCACACCACGGGCCGCCCAGCGGACTAGGCCGCGTCAAACCCAATGGGCTGGTCCGGACCCAGCGGGTCGGGTCAGACCCGGGTCCGGACCCGGGTCGGACCGGACCCGGACCAGCTTCGACCCCTTTCTATTCTTTCTTCCATAACTTGAGCTATGAGTGTCTGTTTGACAAACCGTCTGTAGCGCCGGAAACCTTGGATCGAGACGGTCCTTTTGGTATACCCCACTTAAGTTTTGGATAAAGTTGAGGTATGTCCGGGTTGGATCGAACACGAATCAAATCGGGCCCTCGGGACTAAAAGGCCAATAACTTACAGACCGGACATCCGATTGGCGCACCATATGTTGCGTTGAGACCCCTTTTACATGGAAGTACTTTGAGATACTTCTTCATGGGACTTTGTGGCATTTGGATAATCGACCTGTGGATTGAGGAGCGAACCCTCCCGGAATCAAGCGAGCTTAGTGCGGAAACCCAGTGGCTGGCTGTAACATGAGAAAGGGATCCTATGTGGGTCTGTGCCTTGAGATCCTACGTGGGTCTGTGTTCCAGTATCCTACTTGGATCTGCTCTAGGAATCCATGTGGTACTACTCTAGGATCCTATGTGGGTCTGTTGTACTAGGATCCTACGTGGGTCTGATGATTTAGGATCCTACGTGGGTTTTCCTCTCAACTGAGTAAGATAATTTAGTAGTTACATTTAATCATCTTTACTACTGTACCTAAGTTATACCTGGTGTGAGATGAGTCTTACCTTTGTGGTATTCTTATGTGTGGCATTACCTTTGTGGTACACACATTTTTGGTGATACCTTTGTGGTATACTTTTGTGTGGCTTTTCCTTTGTGGTACCTACCTTTGGGGTGTTACCTTTGTGGTAATCTTTCCTCTGTGGAACAGTTGAGCTTTTGGCTAAAAGAGTTGGGCCTTGTGTTTCCTCATGAATGAGATGGGTATACTTGATAACTTAGGTATATGTATGGGCATATACCTAAGTAGGGTTGTCAGTTGTTTTCATGCTTTTTGGTTTATCCTTTGTGGATTTTGTGAGACCTTTGAGGATCTTGGGGTCCCTACTGAGTATCATTATACTTACCCTTGCATGGGCTATGCCCGCACCTTGTTGTGTTTGGTGCAGACGACGGACAATGCTGACGGAGGACGAGGGTACCAGGACTGGAGGTAGCTCGAAGGTGGACATTAGACGAGGCGTACCGCAGAGACGACCGTTCGAGAGATGTACCTACCTTTCAGGTAGGATCCTTGGCGGGTGTTCACAGGAGCTGTTTTCAGTTTTACTTGTACTTTTCAGTTTTCCTTGTACTTTCTAGTTGGGCTTGTATTCTGGCCCCTTTTACTTACTGTATACACTCTTTTTACTATACAGTTTACTTGTGTTCATATCTTGGTGTGTGCTTGGTTTGTGTGATTTTACAGGTTATAAAGCAAATTCCTTGCCTTTTTAGGGAATACACATTTTGGTGCTAGTCGTCATCCCCTGGCCTATGGAAGGCAGGCTTGGGGTAGTCATGGCACGGGCCCCGGGGGACGTTTCGTGACATATCATGCATAATACTCCTCTTCATTTCCTAGGGAATGGAAACATAAGAAAATGGTGAGCTCAGATACTCGGTAAGGGTAAATATAGGAGACATCAATCGAAGATCATAAATGAGCATAAGTTAAACATGTGGATAAGAGAACACAATAAATATACATGAACATAACAAAAGAAAATCATAACCAATAAAACATAGGTTGTAAATCATGATTCATGGCATAATTCTTTCATCGTAACATAAATCATGAGTCATGGAAGTGTGAAAACATGAGTCAATAATCATGATCCAAGAACATGAGCCTAAGAGAAATATTTTAATTAAAGAGATCATGGAATGGGGGAATGGGGGAATAGGTACCTAAAAGGGTTATCATGGAATCATAACACATATAGCATAGCATAAGGATGTGGTAACATGGGCCAATAATCATGATCCATAGGACATAACATAGGCATGTGGTGAAATAATAAACATAAGTAACTCATAACATTGTGGACATATTAATAAGATCCACTCTTAACATTGTGAACATATCAATAAGGTTTATGCTTAAGATTGTGAACATTTTAATAAGGTCCATGCATAACATTATGAACATCTTAATAAAGTCCATGATTAAAATTATAAATATTTCAATAAGGTTCATTCTTAACATTGTGAACATTTTAATAAGGTCCATAATTAAAATTGTTATCTCATAAGACATAAAGGTGTGCCCAATGTATTATAGGGATATAACAAACCCACCCATTATATAATGATAATCCATACGTACAATAAAACTTGAAAAATATTACATCATAACTTAATTAACCTGTGAGAAAGAAACGGGTTCCATAATGATTTCCATAAAACATGATCATAATCCATCCAAAGGAAGAAGTTGGATGGTTTCATTAAGGAATATTCGAAATGGTGCATAAAAACATTAATGTATATTTACATACATGAAAAACACCACATATGATCATTTAAAAATTTCTTTGAAAACTAAGAAGAAATATCCTTTACTTTTTTATAATGTCTATTTAAAAGAAAATATTTTATAAAACAAAGAGAATAAGAATTACTTTTGAAAACCCATAAAAACTTGGATAAGATGCTTCATAAGTAAGCTTGAAGAATGTGGTGTGAAAATGTGTTCATGAGAAATTTATTAAAAAGAAGAATATTTTCACACTTTTCTAAAGAAAGTTGAGATAATGTAAAAAATGGACCGGTTGGAAAGCATTTAAAATGATTCCTTTCAAAAAAAATTAAATAAATTCAAGGCTAATAGAAAAATTCCTTAAGAAACCATATAAGTAGAGATAAGGACATTCATAAAACAAAATAATGAATATGGACATAGAGGAGAAAGATTCCCAACCAAAAAGAAAAGATAAGGCCAGCTCCACTTAAAAATATCATTTCTGCTGAATTGTAAACCAAAGAAATGTAAAATGGTAAGAATACATGTAAAACCCATAAATAAAATAATAAAAAAAATATGGGTTTTAGAGAGAAATAACATACAATTTACCCATATGGAAATTCAGATATAAACAATCTTGATTTCACAATGAGATTAGTAAAGAAACAGTTACCTTTTCTCTCAAAATCTACAAAAGCACATTAAACTCCTATATAATAAACACGGCCATTTTAATCACTTATTTAAGAACCTTATTCATGCACATTACCTTTTATACTCTTCAATTATAATCTTTAATTACTCGTATATTAGTTAGATATTGTTTATTTTCATCATCAGATGTTAATAATTTTGATTGTTTCACACAAGTTTCATAATGATGGCGTTCATCCTCATTATTTGATACCAAGTTCATCATTCCCAGATTAATCAAGGTATTGAAATCATTGTGTTTTAATGATTTATTTTTTCCCATGTTCATTTGATGGAACATACGAGTATGGTTCGCAAGAATGGAATCCATGGTGAACATGTATCAGGTAATTTACCAATAGCCATGATTTACTTTATAATGATCATTCATTTTTGTTTCATCCTTAAAAAACCATATTCATGAGATATACCACTTCTTAATATAATATATATCTAGTATTAAAATATTTATACGTATTCATGGTGAAAATGGTGATGTGGGTAGAGCATCGTTCATATAGGTGGTTGAACCAACCAAAACAATAGCATGTTATACTAATGAATGGTTTAGAGTTTAGAGTTATATAATAGTAATATCATTTTCACAGAAGTGTAATGATGTTAATATAACGTCATTACAGTGGATAATGATATTTAAAAAGAGTGGAGATGAGAAGGAAATTGAAAAAGATTGTAAATAACTTGGTACTTTGATGAATTCTCTCCTTCTCGATACGGGTTCCTTCAGAACGAAGGATTAGGCTTCCTTCTTGGAACCAAAGGCTACCAAATGTATAAGAGGGATTTAGGAGAGGAAAATGGGTAGGGATTCAGGAGAGAACTAAATGGTTTGAGTGGTTTAGTAGGGTCATAGGAGGGGTCCTTTAATGGTGAGTTTTTGAGTGACATTTTAACAGTCTCATTTGTAAAAGGTTGTCATTTTAAATGGCAAGGGACACAAAGTGGGGAAATAATGTAAGTGAGATAAGGTTTGGTCAAGAAATCCCTTATTCACACATTCAGAAATAGGGTTTTATGATATTTTAAGTCTTTATTACTTAGTTTAACCCTTTTTTCCTCATTTTATCTTTATCATAGTAACTCAATTTTTACTTTGGTAACATATTTTTATGCCTAAAATTGAAATTGGTATTCTTACCTAATTTTTATGTGCAAATTACAAATATGTAATTCATTTATTCCAATTCAATTTCTAAATACGAAAAATTAAACTTTTAATTGAAAACATAACATGTATATATATATATAGAGAAAAAACTATTTTTATAGGAAAAATGACTTTTTAAGCATTCAATGATCTTAATCTTATTTCATATCAATTACTAATTAAATGAGTGTTAACTTGTTTGTTATACATTGAAACATTACATTATATTCATCATTTAAAAGGGATGAATTTAACTTATTAAGATAAAAATACACAATACTTTAGAAAAATAGTTCTTTGAAAAATATCATTTTTTACATTAAATAATTTTAACCACATCCTATTAAAATTAATTATTCATCTTTTAACCACTTAATTTTATCAATCCATCATAATAAAAATCATTCTTTGAAATTTATAAATACATCAAATCACTCCTTAATAGTACAAATAATAATAATATGTAATGCATAAAAATATATTTTTATAATAAAATATTTTAATTAAATTTTCACCTTTTATTTCATTGCAGAATTATTTATTATTTTTAAATTATATTATTTTCAATTACATAACTTATCCATTGAATATACTCAATGACTATATATCCAATGACCATATTTTCAATGATTGTATATCCAACCTGCATATTTCCAACAATTATATATATGACGGTCAAATTTCATTTTTATATATAGTCTTACATACATTACTGAAATCATCCATTCTATTCATTTACTTCTCTCTTAATATGTCTATTATATTTCCAATTCTTTACCTTGTTTTCATAATTGCAATAAGAGATATGATCTTCATGGAAACCTATGAGGATAAAGATTTTATGTTCATGGTATTTTTATTTACTTGTGATTTTATTCCTCTTGTAATTTTCTTAATGATGTTTCATATTATATTCTCATAATGTGTTAATGTTTATCTCTCATTGTGATATTTTCTCTCAAGAAAATGTATTGTGGTTCCTTTTAGTTCAGTGTTGCGTGTGAAATAAGTCTTCCAACAAAATATTATTTAAAGGAAAAATACATACTAAAATCATGATGTGTGACAGAATTCATATCCTTCATGCTTCACCTTTGATAGAGTAAAATCTCAGGAGGGACATGGTTAGCTCTGATACCACTAGAAGTGCTCAGATCAGTTGAAGCACCTCTAAGAGTGGGGGTGAATTAGTGGTGCTAGTTTTTACAAATTCTTTTGAATAAAACTCATGTGACTAATTAAGGTCATGACCCCCCCCCCCCCCACCCCCCACTCCCTCTCTCTCTCTCTCACTCATATGCAACAATAATAAAGGATGTACAACATACATGAGATTTTTACAAGGTTTAGCTCTAATGAGGAAACCTGCTCCTTACTACGTTTGGGTTCTTCAGAGGCACAAATTATATTACTATTTCAAGTTTGTAGTGATTACGAGTACATAACAATCGCACAACATGGTTGGGCAGACATCATCCGCTTCCCAAGGAAGATATCATCCACTTCCTGAATACAGTGGGCGTTATTTATACTGGTGTCACAAGTCTCCTAGAAGTTCTTATGCTCTTTTGTGTGAACATGATCTTCAGTATATAACAGGATCTCTACATCAATGAAGCACCCAACATACAAGCAAAACGATATAAAATAAAAGTTAAGATCAAGCCTCAGTTTATTCGGAGAAATGGGCGACATTGCGTAGAAAAGCGGACAACATACAATACGGGGATATACACGACGAGACTCGACCTTGCTGAGACCCACAGGGGCAGCCACCACTGAGCTATACCCAAGGGGCAAAACGATATAAAATACAATCCAAATAATATATTGGATGATTTCTTGTTTTAAACTGCTTCAGCAAACCCAATCCTGGATTTCCCAAAATCAAAGACTGTATGGCAGCTTCCCATAAAGACGTCTCCTAGAACCCTGCACCATATAATCATCATGTATCAATGAATTTATAAAACTGAAGATCGAACCTTCAGAATGCAACATTAACAAGATACAGAACACCATTTATATGAAAATTTTCATAATAATGGAATACCAGAGGGGTCCGCGAGGTGGAGGAACATCAAAGGAATCAAAGCCACTAATGCACAGAGTTGTAGGTCCCTCATCAACCTTGATTATGTACTGTTCATAAAGAGATCATGGCTTCTCATCAACTTCTTAATCCACCCATTAGTCATGGATGTGTTAACAGTGTTTGTGGAAGAACTCATGCATAAAAAGGAGGCAGCTTTGTTGGGTTCATATGATGAGATGAATGTGTTGAATTACACAAACAATTGAAGAGAGTTGTACCTCCTCTGGAGAGAGCTCAAAAACCCTCCCACCAATTGTGAAGGAAATGTTCATGCTTTACGTTCACAATCAACAATAGAGATTCCCACACGGTTAGGCATTTGATCACAGAGCTGAAAAGATTTAAATGGCAGCACAAAACTATCAGAGAGAGGAGCTGATGGGTAGAGGCAATGGCATGATCTGCAAATTATCCCCTAGTAAAATTTCAGTACTGGAGAGGCAAGTACCACTTGTGTAGTTCATTTTCCAAGTTCATTTTCCAATGGAAAATTTCCGGTATAAATTGAACTAAAAATGGGTATTTGCGTCTCCAGTACTGGAATTTTATTGAAGATGATTTTGGTCTGAAAAAATATGCCTACTTTACCTCATCAGCATGGTTCAATATACGATCTTGTGCTAGATTTTGTTTGAGTTGGTTTTGCATCCATCCAACAGTCATCTTACAAGAAGAACACATACTCACATCATTGTCTTCCACAACACTTTCAATGTGCAAGCTGCATGTACATATGATGGATGTGTTGAATTATGATCACTGATGAAAATCATTATTGACTCTAGAGATGATAATAATAAGGAGAAGACAAAAGTTTCAAACACTGAAAAACCAGAAACACCTCCTTGTTTATTCACTTTTCATTTGATGGTCAGAATCGGATGAAAAGCAAAGGGAATTCTAAAAAGGATTCCCCCAGGATTTTCCTACATTACTCATACATAATATGAAAGTATCAAGGTAATTTCATAAAGTCATCCGGTCCAAATTTTACATGGGGAACAAAAGCTAGAAGTTCCTCTAAAAATGGGAAGTGTCCAACCTTTTGGTGCGGTTTGAAGGCATGACACAGAAAATAGGAAAGAAAAAATAAGAAAGTGGAGTTTTTCTATAAGCTCGATTAGTAGCAAAAATCATCTGAATTTGAAGCTCACCTGACACTGTGAGTCCCATCAAAAGCGCACAAACCCAATCGGGAGCATATTTTCATTGGGGGTGCCTAAAAGGAAACAACCCACCAACTAATGTAACATAATCTCGAGACATTACATTGTGTATTCATCAAAGTAAATTTGAATGCATACAGCCGGATCAAATGTATATAAAAATAATCTAAGACTCGATTTTACCTTGGATGTGAGATGACCCAAAAGAGATTGCCCATATTGCTGCACTACAGCCTTGCATTCTTGATGAACATCTCCAGCCACTCCAATGGCCGCATTTATCGTGCCAATCACGTCCTACCAAAAAGAAACAACAAAAGTACAGACCATTAAGCCAGGTGATTTTCTCATGAAAATTCTAGTCCTGGTGTGCTACGTTTGGTTCTCACCCATGAAAACGCCACCAATGGTAACAACCATTACTGATGACATGAAAAAGATCAACGAAAGACAATTTATATGCTGAAATTTTTCTGAGGGTCAGAGTACATACTGTAGGACCTGTCAATAATGCAGTTCCGGAATCAACAACTACAGAACAACCTTCGCGACAATACCCTTCAAAACAGAAACTTCTTATAGAAACTGGTACTGCCAGAGTGCAGAGTCAAAGCTTGTAACAACCTGAACCTCGTCACTGAAACTTCTTAATTGTATTTTGATGAGCCAATAAGGAAACGGATTATCTATTTACAAAATTTCTTAGATCCCAGAAAATGTGATTATCAGTCATCAATTTTGAGTTCTTGTTTTCAACTTAATATAGTATGTGAAGGATCATACCAGTTCTTCCATCTATAGAAACTTAGCCCATTTTGAACTACAACAACATACATACATGAAAAACATAAAAAATGTATTCAGTTAATTTATAACATGTCCAACAAAATTGAGGAAAATATGTTAAGACCATCAACCTGCCAGTAGCCCTTTTTTGACAAAGGTGCATAGGTGTGTTTGCCCTTGAAGTGATTAGGATCAATCCCTCCAAACACAATTTCACCCCCTACATCTTCATCTGGATTTCTATTGAGCCAAAACGAAAATACAGGCATCTTAACAAGGCCTTGATTAACCATGTTGTACCTGAAACGTGTGCAAGTATCATAAGTAAACAACATGATGAATGGTGCCGATAACAAAATAAGAAAAGAGTGACAGGTGTTATGGGGCCTTCTCAACCCCAAAAGCGAGCAAGTGAGGTGAGGGTTATCCTCACACTCACATAGAACTCCTTGGCCCCTTCCAAAACCAATGTGGGATAACCCAATAATCTCCCCATCACACATCGGGCCCTGCCTCGGATGTCAACTGGATTTATACATGAATGTTTGATTGGTGTTGTTAATATCTGGTCTTTGATACCATTGATAGGTATTTTGGGGCTTTCTCAACCCCAAAAGCAAGCTCATGAGGTGAGAGTTTCCCTCACACTTATATTCAACACTTTGATCCCTTTCACAACCAACACAGGATAACCCAACAAACAGATCTATAATATTCATTGGAACGAACGATAAACATATTCCTTGATTGACTTTCCATCCAAATGATAATTTGAGATATTGATAGTGTAGAAGAGAAAAATGAGAGGAATCGAACCCCCAAGATGTCTTCTCTAAAGGAGCCCTAGGGGTGTATTTATAATGAATATTAAAAACCACACCGGACCTCAAATCCGATGTGGGATGCAGACTCCAACACTCCCCCTCAAGCTAGGTGTATCTAGCTTGGACACATAATGAAAAGAAAGCAACAAAACAGAGACCAACACTCCCCCTCAAGCTGGACATGCCCAGCTTGATTACAAAACCAGACGAAGTTAAAAAAAAAAAAAAAAAAAAAAAAAGAACGCTGCAAAGGTGGCTGCTCCCCCTCACGATCGAAGCTCCTGCGCAGGAGATGGATGGATGATGTCGCGGACACAGCAGATGAACCACACAGAGACCGGGTCGGTTGACGGAACGCCAGGACTGCCGCACTAGTGGGGCCGGTCGATGAAACGCCGGGAAATCCAAACTAGCACCGGGAAAACCGCATTTGCGGGGCCGGCGACGGGAGGCGGGGATTCCGCAGAATTGTTGCGGGATCTGGCGGCGCCAAATGGACCGGTCCGAGTCGGGCAAAGTGTTGCGCCACGGTGGAGGAAGCGCACGGGCGTGCCGATGGACAGAGATGCGGCTGCCGAAAAGATGTCGGGAGATGCCGATGAGGCGGGGATTCCGCAGGAGGTGCCGAAAGGGAGCGGATGAATCCAGTCGGAGGGAGGGCCGCCTTGCAGGAGGAGGCCGACAAGGAGGGAGAGCAGCGGAGATGCGCAGGGACGGATCTGGCCGGAACAGTCCGGAACTCGCCGGATCTGGCCGGATCTGGCCGAAAATCGCCGGATCTGGCCGGAGTAGCCTGGATCAGGCCGGAGCCGGCCGGAGCTGTCCGGATCTGGCCGGAAATCACCGGATCCGGCCGGAGCGGTCCGGATCCGGCCGGGAATCGCCGGATCTGGCCGAAAAATCCGGGAAGGGCCAGGAGGGCGCGCGGAGGGCCGGCCGGGAGGCGCGCGGAGGGCCGCTGGACAGGAGGAGCGCCGCGGGACAGGAGGGCCGGGAGAGCGGTCGCCGGACTGGAGGGAGATACGCCGGGAGCCGGGAGATGCGAGCGCGCGGGAGCAGCGGGAGGAGCGGAGCACGGGAGGAGGGCTGCCGGAGGAGGAGCCGGCGCGGGATGAACCGGGGCGGGAGGTCCGACGCTGGAGGGAGCCGGCAGGGTGGGGGGCGCCTCAAAGGAGGGAGCCGCGTCGGGAGCACCGTGCGGGAGGTGGCCGCGCGAAGGAAGGAGTCGCGCCGGGAGCCGCGCTGGCTGCCGGAAGAGGGGCGATCCGGGCAGAACCGGGAGGCCGGCGAGACGAGGCCGTCGCGCGGGGAGAAGCACCGCCGGGAGAAGAGGGAGAGCCGGCTGGAGTCGCGCGCAGGACGGAGCCGCCAGGAGGGAGGGCCGCCGGGAGGAGACGCCGGGAGCCGGGGGGGCGACGCGGCGAGAGGGCCACCGGACAGGGAGCCGGCTGCTCGGGAGGTAGGGGAGGGGCGACGGCAGACGGCAGGAGGCGCTGCGGGAAGGGGCGGCGACGAGCGGGCCGGCGTGCGCAGGGAGTAGGGCCGTCGGTGGGGAGAGCCGCCGGGAGGGAGAGCCGGCAGGAGCCACGGAGGGAGGGGGGGCGGCGGCTATGTGGATTGGAGCCGCCGCCCCCCGGACGGGGAAACCCTAAAGGAAGGGGGAAAAAAACCAGGAGGGAGAGGTCGGGTTTAGCAAACCTCCTCTGATACCATGTAGAAGAGAAAAATGAGAGGAACCAAACCCCCAAGATGTCTTCTCTAAAGAAGCCCTTGGGGTGTATTTATAACAAATAATAAAGACCACACCGGACCTCAAGTCCGATGTGGGATGCAGACTCCAACAGATAGAAAAAATGTGAACTTTATCAATCATCTGATGCTAAATTAAAGCAAATTTGTCTACTTACCACACTGGTACTTCTTCTCCAACAGAAATATCTTGGAACCCTAGCCCAAAGACACCATCATACTCAGCCGTCGAAAATGTCTCATCAGATTCATAAGTGGCCTCCATAAATTCCTGCTAAAAGATTCATTAGAAGAGCGTTGGCGGTGTTTGTAAATTATAGTGAACAAAGCAAAGAAAGCAGTCGAAAATATTTGACCTGCTTCTTTACAACAAGTTTGCCAACTTTGACATTGTCTACACCAAAGAAACCAGAAACAGCTCCGGAACCGTACTGAATAAGTGCAGTAGTTGCAGGTTTCCCTGCAAGATGGAAAAAAACAATATAATCAAAACTTGCAAATGATCAGCCGACATGCTAGCCAGACAGTGCATGATAGCCTGAAAAAAAAGTAAATATTAAATATAGTTATACATCTTTATAACAACAATTCCATATATCTCCAACGCCCAAGACTATCACTTTACATAAGATCTGAATAACAGCAATGACCAGCTGAAAATCCCAAGAAATTTTAATCAAATTCCCAAATTCTGCATCCCTCTACCCCTCCAAAGTTGCTTTATGTGGATTTAGCTGAATTTATACCCTCACAGCTTAGCCAGTCTAATATTTCAAATTTAGATTATATAACACCTTATTAGAAAATAAAAACGCATAAGCTATCAAATGAATGCATGAATAAGACCGCTGGAGAGGCGAGAAAACAAACCATTCTTTTGATATGTTCTTGACTTGTTTGACTGGTACGTAGAATGGAGAGAGCACGCTTTCTGCAACAAAGTGTGAGCATCACCATATTACATTTTTCACAACCAAAATTTAAAGGTTAAAGTAAAACACATCTTTATAATGTGTAAAAAAACTCACATAGTGACACTTGGCCGATGGCACCCACAGATCAGAGCTTCCAGTATCAAAGAGCACATTAAATTTTTGAGGTGGAGTGCCAACACCAATCTCACCAAAATAGTATGCATTAATGTGGTTCTTCAACAAAACAATATGAGCACCTTTAGAATCCCCAAGGCTGTCGCCATGAAAACTGTGCTTGTTCATGGATGCCTGTAATGAAACTCCAACCTTCGGCCCAAGTTGTGCTCGGTTGACCCACATCTTTTTCAGCCCAACTCTCAACAGCCCATTATCAGATGCACAGGGGACCAGGGAAAAGATCGAGGATAAAAGATAAAGAAGCAACAGAGCAGCTTGAAGTTTGCCGTCCATATTTGCCTGTGAGTTAGAAGGCAGTTTTAGTGGGTAACCAATAGCAGCCACACTTGCATAAAGACCCGATGTGATGGGACAAAGTCCCATGAAACTAATCGAAAGTTCAGATGCGAAGAAGTAGAAGAAGCAGAAGAAGAAACCAAGCTCATTGTAACAGGGCGAGCAAAGAGCAGGAGAGTACAATGGAAGACAGTCTTAGCCGATACTGGAAAAAAAACACCACTGATGCGGGGTGAAATAAACAGATGGGAAGACGTGAAACGAATAACTGAAGAACACAAAGGAAATCAATATGAGCAGAATAAAACTGTACTCACCGATGACGAGTTCGGCCGTCAGATGCAGGGTGAATAAGAAAGAAGCGAGGCAGTGAGGCAGCTGCATGATGCGTGTATATATATATATAGGAAGCGAGGAAGCAGGGGAGCAAAGAGGTGGGGGGGTTGGAGAGGCGGGAGACGGTGGCAACTGATTGGCAGTCATCTCCATGGCTAGGCTGAAAATTTACAGCAAAGTAATACATTTTTTAGGAGGGAATCGTTGATGGGCAGAGACAGTGGTAACTGATTGGCAGTCACCTCCATGACTAAGCTGAAATTGACAACAAAAGAATACATTATTGAGGAGGGAATCTCTATTTTGAGGAGGGAATCATTGATGGGCAGAGACGGTGGTAACTGATTGGCAGTCATCTCCATGGCTAGGCTGAAATTGACCGCAATCTCATGGCTAAGCTGAAATTGACTGCAGAAGAATACATTTTTGAGGAGGGAATCATTGATGGGCGAGGGGAAGATGGGCGAGGGGAAGATGGGCCAGGGGAAGGAGCAGATGGGAAGGGCAGCTTTGGAAGGGCAGATGGGCGGGCACATGAAATTGCACGCAATCAATTGCGTCCCCTCCAATCTACTGTTACTTCACGCCCCCAATAAACTCGTCTCCAGCCCATGATAATCATGACATAAAATCGATTACAAAAATATTTGTGATAAATCTAATAAAATGTGGACTCAATCTGAATCAGAATAAATAAATAACCACGTGAGATTTTTAACGTGGAAAAACCCTCCAATGCGAAAGATTAAAAAACCAAGAGACAATTTTGAAATATCCATTATGAATCAGAGAATACAAAATCCAAGTAATGCTCGAATTTGAATGTCAATGACCGTGTAGAAAAAACTTGTATGAAAACCACCCCCAATAAATTTTCGTCTTCTATCTAAAAAACAACTCGACATCACCATGCTCGAAATATCCATCCATGACAAAACGTCACTCTTCTGTCGACGAAACTTCACTACCTCAGAAATCTTCATTCGAACATGTGTCAACCTCACATCATCTTGTGACACCCAAATGATTTTTCTCTCTCATGATCTCGCCATCATGATGTACTGTCGATCATCAATCGAGACACGCCCACCTAATCACCACTATCAAGAAGACTTTCGATACATGGCACCGATCATCGATCGCGTCGCCGTTGTTTCACACCTTTTAAACGTCGATGCGCCACGCATGCTTCCATCGATGCGATAACCCCTTTCCTGCTCTTGGTGGACTATATCTTGAACATTTTGTCAATCACCTCTCCACACGCACAAGTTAATTGCGTTGTCGCTATCGTCTCCCAAAAATATGTCATTGCATCCTCTTATATAGATACACTAGTGGAAAAAACGTTTAACACGTCAGCAATTTTCACGTCGGTTCTATATAACTGACGTGCAAAGCTGAAAAATCGATTTATCACGTCGATTATTTTATAACCGACGTGATAAATCGATAGGAATCCATTTTTTACGGCGATTATAAAATAACCGACGTCAAAAATACCGAGATTAGCTTTATCACGTCGGTTATTTTATAACCAACGTGATAAAGGAAATCTCGGCAATTTATCACGTCGGTTATCAAAAGAACCACGTGATAAAGTGACATTTATCCCGTTCGGTTATAAAATAACCGACGTGATAAATTCTTTTCTACGTCCGTTATTAAATAACCGCCGTTATAAACATAAAAAAATAGTTTATCACGTCGGTTATAAAATAACCGACGTAATAAACCTTTTAAATGATTTATTGCGCCCCGTATTTAGTCATTCTGTTTTCTTCGATCAAGCGACTTGCGACTTGTCTCTCCCGCGTGGAAAACCTAGAAAGGATTCTTCAAAGTCGTGACCTCCAGCCTCGTTTTGCCAACATCAGTTCATCGTCTTTATTGTCACCAGATCTATCAGGTCAAACTCGCAACACTCAAGTAACCTTCGACACAACTCAGTTTCAGTTTTTATTTGTCGCGATGCCCTAAACTAATTTTTTGAGATGTTATTTTTCTATCTTTGTTCTTGCTATCATGGTAAGTTTCATAGTGTTCATTTATACCGTGCTAAATTATTTTCTGGTAAAAGAAACCATGGAAGTGATATCATGTAACTTTATGCTTTTTGTGTGTTCCATCATGTGTGTGTGCACGTACAGGGGGTGTCGAAGGGGGTGGGGGGCTGTCTAGAGGGGTGGGGGGCTGTCCAGAGGGTGGGGGGTGTCCAAGGGGTGTCAAAGGTGGTGGGGGTGGTGTCCAGGGGGTGAGGGGGCTGTCGAAGGGGGTAGGGGTGTCCAAGGGGGGTGGGGGTGGTGTCCAGGGGGTGAGTGGGTTGTCCAAGGGGGTAGGGGGTGTCCAGGGGGGTGGGGGCTGTCCAATGGGTGGGGGACTGTCCAGAGGGGTGGGGGTGTCCAGGGGGTGCCAGAGGGGGTGGGGATGGTGTCCGGGGGGGGGGGGGGTGCAGGGGCTGTCCAGGGGTGGGAGGGGGGGGGGGGGCTGTCTAAAGGGGTGGGGGGTTGTCCAGGGGGTGGGGGTGTCTAGAGGTGTCAAAGGGGATGTCCAGGGGGGTGTGGGGGTTGTCCAAGGGGGTTGGGGTGTCCAATGAGGGTGGGGGGGAGGTGTCCAGGGGGGTGAGAGGGCTGTCAAAGGGGGTGGGGGTGGGGTGGGGGGTCCAGGGGGTGAGTGGGGCTGTCCAAGGGGGTAGGGGTGTCCAGGGGGGTGGGGTGGTGTCCGGGGGGGGGGGGGCTGTCCCGGGGGGTGGGGGGTGTCCAGAGGGATGGGGGTGTCCAGGGGGTGGGGGTGGTGTCCAGGGGGTGGGGGGTGCTGTCCAGGGGGGTGGGGGTGTCCAGGGGGGTGGGGGGGTGTCTAGATGGGTGGGGGCTGTCCAGGGGGGTCCAGAGGGGTGGGGGTTGTCCAGGGGGTGTCAAAGGGGGTGGGGGTGGTGTCCGGAGGTGGGGGGGGGGGGTGCGAGGGCTATCCAAGGGGGTGGGGGTGTCCAGGGGGTGAGGGAGCTGTCCAAGGGGGTAGGGGTGTCCTGGGGGTGGGGGGTGGTGTCCAGGGGGGTGAGTGGGCTGTCCAAGGGGGTAGGGGGGTTGTCCAGAGGGTGGGGGATATCCAGAGGGGTGAGGGTGCTGTTTGGGGGGGGGGGCTATCTATGGGGGGGGGGGCGAGGGCTATCCAAGGGGGTGGGGGTGTCCAGGGGGTGAGGGGGCTGTCCAAGGGGGTAGGGGTGGTCCAGGGGGTGGGGGTGGTGTCCAGGGGGTGAGTGGGCTGTCCAAGGGGGTAGGGGGTGTCCAGGGGGGTGGGGGCTGTCCAATGGGTGGGGGGACTGTCCAGAGGGGTGGGGGTGTCCAGGGGGGTGCCAGAGGGGGTGGGGATGGTGTCCCGGGGGGGGGGGGGTGCAGGGGCTGTCCAGGGGTGGGAGGGGGGGCTGTCTAAAGGGGTGGGGGTTGTCCAGGGGGTGGGGGGGTTGTCCAGAGGGGGGTGGGGGTGTCTAGAGGTGTCAAAGGGGGATGAGGGTGGTGTCCAGGGGGGTGTGGGGGTTGTCCAAGGGGGTTGGGGTGTCCAATGAGGTGGGGGGGGGTGTCCAGGGGGGTGAGAGGGCTGTCAAAGGGGGTGGGGGGGTCCAGGGGGGTGAGTGGGCTGTCCAAGGGGGTAGGGGTGTCCAGGGGGGGTGGGTGGTGTCCGGGGGGGGGGGGGGGCTGTCCAGAGGGATGGGGGTGTCCAGGGGGTGGGGGTGGTGTCCAGGGGGTGGGGGGTGCTGTCCAGGGGGGTGGGGGTGTCCAGGGGGGTGGGGGTGTCTAGAAGGGTGGGGGCTGTCCAGGGGGGTCCAGAGGGGTGGGGGTGTCCAGGGGGTGTCAAAGGGGGTGGGGGTGGTGTCCGGAGGTGGGGGGGTGCGAGGGCTATCCAAGGGGGTGGGGGTGTCCAGGGGGTGAGGGGGCTGTCCAAGGGGGTAGGGGTGTCCTGGGGGTGGGGGGTGGTGTCCAGGGGGTGAGTGGGCTGTCCAAGGGGGTAGGGGGGTTGTCCAGAGGGTGGGGGGATATCCAGAGGGGTGAGGGTGCTGTTTAGGGGGGGGGGGGGCTATCTATGGGGTGGTGGTGTCCAGGGGTGTCCAAGGGGGGTGTCCAATGGGGTAGGGGGTTTGTTGGGAAAAAATCCCTCAAGGTATCATTGCCGTATTTTTTGGTTGATTGTGTTTGTTGGCAAAGCAGGTTTCCATGGTGAATTGTCGAGTTACCAGAGATGTTGTTGACAATCCATGTTGACAAAGAACTACTGACAAAGGAACGAACGATCTGGAGGCGGTACAAAAGAACAAATATAAGGTGACACCGTTTTCCAGTGTTTGCCAAATTTTTGAGGTCCAAAATTTGGAGTTTGGTGAGCATCGCGAAAATAGGATTTCCTTGAAGATCTATTTTAAATATGTCAAAGGCATGAATTTTGTGAAGATAAGCTTCATGGATTGGATTTCGCGAAGACTAGAAGAATGTTGACGGTGATGCTTCGCGATTACGACAAGCTTCGTGAATGGCAGAGGTTGAAGCGCATCGCTGCAGTGAAGGGATTTGCGAGGGAGCTTCGCGGCGAAGGCGCGAAGGAATTGATGGGATGCTCCGTGATTACGATGAGATCCGCGATCGGAAATTTTCCGTGGTGCTTCGCGATTTTGAGAGAATTTCGACGGGAACATCGGAGCTTCGCGATTTGAGATGACGTGGCGTTGACTTCGCGTGGATGGTTCAAGGGTTGGTGGAATCGCCTATAAATAGACCTCGACCCCCTCGAGCAAAGCAGAAGATAAGGAGGTGAATTTTCAAAGAAGGTATTTTTCTCTTGTTTCGCGAAGGTAGTTCGCGTAGCCAATGTGCTTCACGAAAGAAGTGCTTCGCGAAAGAAGAGCTTCGCGACGACTAATATAGCTCCGTGAAAGTTGCGAGCTCCACTTTGGCTCAGTGAGCTTTGCGAGGGAAGTCACTCTACGACGATTTGAGCTTCGCGAGAGTGCTTTGCGAAAAGGTAGGATCTTCGTGAAGGCTTGTTTGAGCTTCACGAAATTGAGAGCCTCACGAAGTAGGGTGCTTTGCGAAGGTATTTCCAAAGGAATTACCTAGTGTTCAGTGGCAAAGGGGTATTCATTAGTGGATGAACTTTGAACTTCAATAGAGTATCTATATATAGTGAACGATGCATTCATTAGTGGAAATGAAGAGACCTACATGTCTATAAACTGTGAATGGATCCCTTCTAAGTGCAGTGAACAAAGGAAGAGGAAGAAGGTTATCCTTTCTACCCGGTAGTGATCCAGAGAGAGAGATATAGGGAGTGACCCTTGGTAAAGTAGTGAGATGACTCTAAACATTGTAAAGGCAGTGAGCCTGGGCATAGAAGTGATCTATCCCAAACATTATTGGTAGTGAGCTTTAGTGGATTTGGTATAGCGGCACATCGTCGTTGTATGCTCCTTGAACGTAGCTCAGTGAGGGTGAACCAAGTAAAAATCTTTGTGTCTGCCTGATTGGTTCCCTAAATTACATTTAAAGCATCATCATCAGATAAAGAAGAAAAGAAGTGTTCATAATAAACACACAAGTGCAAACAAAGTGACCCTTGTAATAAAGAGGTCAAGATCCAGTGGGGTAAGAAGAATTTAGAAAAGAATATCCATACCCCGATTCACCCCCCCTCTTAGGGTATATAGGCCCCTATTAGTCTTAACAGGGTTGGACAGCCCCTCACCCCCCTGGACACCAATCCCCTACCCCCCTGGACACCACCCATCCCCATGGACATCCCCCCACCCCCTGGACAGGCCCCCACCCCCTGGACACCCCCACCCCCCTGGACACCCTGGACAGCCCCCCCTGGACAGCCCCCAACCCCCTTGGACACCCTCTTGATATATATATATATATATCCCAACGGTTTCATTGAAACCGTTGGAATATTTTAACTTCAGGTAGTCTATACCAACGGTTCCTGTAGAATCGTTGGTATAGGACTATTGCAACGACCATCATGCCAACGGTGTGTGAAACCGTTGGGTACCCCAACGGTTTTAGGGGTTATCCCAATGGTTTCAAATAATTGGGATCTGTGTAATTTTTAATAGTGAATGTACACATATTTTAATATTTATACTTCATATTTCTTTTTACGGAAGGGTGAATTTGGTATCCAGTTGCACCAGGATGTATTCTTTGTGCACCTTAAGAAGAAAGGATCCAAGATGATTTAAAACTGTTATACCTAACTATATTTTCTTTTTAAAATTATTTTCATGTATATTTTTTTCAATACGCATAGATTTGTTTTAGATTTCAAAATTATTTTTACATTCAAATTATGATATTTTTCATAAAAATATATATGTGTCTTGTCTTAACAAGATGTATAATTTTGATATTTTTTATAGGTTAATAATGAGTCGAAGTTGGATTACAGCACATCGAATGAGTAATGAATATGAGGATGGGGTTGATTCCTTTTTGGAATTTTCTAAACAAAATGTTCCAAGCAGTGACATTTTTTTTCTGTCCATGCCTGAAATGTTTGAATATGAAGAAGTTGAAAGTAGAGAGATAAAAAATCATCTGATTTTTCATGGTTTTAATTCGAGTTACAACCCTTGGATTTGGCATGGTGAAACTGGAAAAAATGTCAGATCTACTGATGATGATGATTCGCAAGATGGTAACTCCGATGGAATTAAAGAAATGATTCGTGATATTACAGCAGAAGAAATTGAGATAGAACCGACAGTTGCACGTCTATATGGTGATGCTGAAAAACCACTGTATCCTGGTTGTATGGATTTTACAGTTTTTTCAATGGTGTTAATATTTATTAACTAGAAGGCGAAACATGGATGGAGTGAAACAAGTTTTACAGAGCTGCTATAATTGATGAAAGACATTCTTCCAAAAGATAACGATCTTCCAGATTCACATTATAAAGGCCAAGAAAATATTATGCCCGATGGGATTGGGATACAAGAAAATATATGTCTGTCCGAATGACTATATGATATATAAGAAGGAATATGAATTTCTGTCAGATTGTCCAAAATGTGGGACATCACGGTATAAGTTGAAAGAAAAATCACAAGCTGATGTAGAGATTACAAAGATCCCTTCAAAGGTATTTTGGTATCTTCCAATAATTCATCGTTTGAAACGTTTATTTGCTAATTCACATGATGCAAAAAGGTTAAGATGGCATGCTGATGAGCGGATATGTGATGGAAAAATACGTCATCCAAAATATTGTTCACAATGGAAGAAAATTGATGAGCAGTATCCTACATTTGGAAATGAAATTAGAAATCTCAGAATAGGGTTGTGCATAAATGGAATGAATCCATACCAAACCCTTAGTAGCACACATAGTTCATGGCCTATTTTATTGGTAATTTACAACCTCTCTCCTAAAGTTTGTATAAAGTGCAAATATGTCATGTTGAGTATAATGATCTCTGGTCCGAAGCAACCCAGAAATGATATTGATGTTTTCTTGTCACCATTGATGATGATTTGAAACTTTTATGGAGGATGGTATTAGGGTGTATGAGATTCTTATAAAATGGAATATTTTTAGCTGAATACAGTGCTTATGTTCACTATAAATGACTTCCCACCATATGGAAATTTGTCTGGATACAATGTTAAGGGGCATAAATCATGTCCAATTTGCAAACAACAGACTTCATATTGTCAATTGCATCATGGGAGGAAAACAATGTACATGGGTCATCGAAAGTTTTTGCCTATGGATCACTCTTATAGAAGACTAAAAAAGGCATTCAATGGCTTACAAGAATTTGATATTGCTCCAAAACCTTTATCCCCTGATGTGTATTTTGAGAGGGTGGAAAACCTTGATGTGACATTGGGAAAGACACATAAATTTGGTAATGATAGACGTATTTAGAAGAAAAGGTCCATATTTTTTGAGCTACCATATTGAAGATATCATGAAGTTAAACACAATATTGATGTCATGCACGTGGAGAAGAATATCTGCGATAGTTTGATTGGAAAATTGTTAGATATTAAAGGAAATACAAAAGACGGGTTGAATGAAAGATTAGACTTACTATCAATGAGAATACATTTGGAGTTAACTCCCACTCCTAATGGAAGATGAACATTTCTTCCCCCGACTTGTCATACATTATTCAATAGGGAGAAAATTATCTTTTTTCAGTGTCTACATGATATCCAAAGTGCCTCAAGGTTATTCTTAAAATGTTAAAAAAAAATTCTCATTGAAGGATTTGAAGTTTATATGTATGAAATCCCATGATTGTCACGTTATGATGCAACAACTTCTACCAGTTTCATTGTGTGGAATATTGCCCATCCGTGTCAGAAAGACTATAATGAAGTTGTGTTATTTTTTCAATTAAATTTTTAATAAGGTGATTGATGCAAATGCTTTGAAAATTTTGGAAAAGGATGCACTTTCTATACTTTTTCAATTGGAAATATATTTTCCTCCATATTTTTTTGATATAATGGTGCATTTAATGATTCATCTGGTTCAAGAAATAAAGCTTTCTGGACCTGTATATCTTCGTTGGATGTATCCTTTTGAAAGGTATATGAAAATATTAAAGGGGTATGTTAAGAATCCATATTGACCTAAAGCCTCCATTGTTGAAAAGTATATTTATGAGGAGGTTGTGGAGTTTTTTACGAGCTACTTGGCTGCGACGGAGCACATAGGTTTGCCTCCATCTCGCCATGAACGAGTTAATAATGAGGGAAAGGGGATTCGTGGCTTGAAAGTCAAATCATTATCAGCTGAACATATGAAGAGGTTAGAATTATACATATTGAATAACATAGCTGATGATCAACCGTATATCACATTGCATATTAATGAGTTGAAACAATGTCATCTAAAGAAGAAAGAAATGTGGATTTTGAATGAGCACAACAAAACATTTTTGTCATGGATTAAAAAGATATTGCTTGGTAGATCAGATGTATCAGAGACATTAGGATGGATAGTGGGTGGTCCATGTTTAAATGTGACAACATGGCCTAGTTATGACATTAATGGCTATATATTTTATATGAAATCTCAGGACAATAGAAGTGCAGTTTAGAATAGTGGTTTATTGGTGTTTGCAGAAGTAATGCATTTTTAGAGTTCTAAAGACAAAAACCCAATTTCTGCATTAAGTGCATATTATCGAGTTATTGAAGAAATATGGGAGGTTGATTAATTTAAAATTAAAGTTCCTGTTTTTAACTGTAAATGTTTTATCGGTAACAAAGGTGTCAAACACGATGAATTTGGAATGACAGTTGTTAATCTGAATAGATTGGAAGACAAAACTGATTCTTTTATAATGGAAACACATGAAAAACAGATTTTCTATGTAGTTTATTAATCAGATATGCAGTGGTCTATTGTTTTACATGGGAAAAACAATATGTTGGTGAGGATCAACTTGATGAAGATACTGATTTATGTAAGATCCCTACTTCCATGGGAATATTATCATAACATAATGATGAGCATGTTGAAGACATGGTTTGTGCCATAAGGAACAATCATGATGAAGGAATTTGGGAAAACAACCCATTTGTACATTCCTAATATTGCAGGTAACATATGTTTATTTCTTGTTTACATTTATTATTTTCATAAAATGTTAGATATTGTAATTTTTTTCTTTATTAAAACGCATATTAAAACAAATCAGTAGAAGTTTTTGTTTATTTTAATTTTGTTTAGTGTAGTTTACCATGTTTACCATTGTTTACCATAGTTTACCTTTACATAATTTATATATTTATCGATTTTGTTGAATGAAAATTACACTACCATGTTTACCACATTTACCATCTTTACCATTGTTTAACATGCTTACCATATTAACCATGTTTACTATTACATAACTTAGTTCAATTTTCCATTTTCTGTTTACATTAGTATTGTAATATTTGAATTTGTATATTTGTGAATTAATGTTTGTTTTTTTGATTTGAAGGATAATGAGTGATCAAACAGTTGATAAACCACACGATTCTAGAGATGAGCATAATGATCATACCTCTGGGGAGGAACATTCACATGCTCCTCTTGATGTTCCCCAATCTTCCTCATGTGCTCCCATAACGACAAAGAGTTCAAGAGATGGTAAACATAGGTGCACACGTTTACAAAAATTATCACTTGCCCATATGCAGGACCAAAGGATACTCATTGAGTTTGATGAGAATTATATTCCTAGAGGTCCAAATGCAAAAGATTTTAAGAGTTTTGCATCAACTCAGGGTAAAATCAAAGTAAGTATTTTGTATGATGATTAGAGAAGTGTGGAAAAAGCGATAATATCTCAGTTGTGGGAGACGATTTTGGTAAGTTCTTTTTCTATTGTGTGCCTACTCTTTAAATGTTTCTAGTATAATATGTTGTACCTCTTTTTTATCAGATGAAATTTGATATTCCTAACACTAGAGAAGTTAGGAAGAAATGCTTATCGATGGCTACTAGGAGATGGAGGGATTTAAAATCAACCCTCACATCTGATTTCATTTTTGGTCATAGGAGTCATGAAAATCCATGTCATATATATCTTTTCATAGATGAAGACACATGGTGACGATTTGTTGAAAGTAGAAGAAAAGATTCATTTTTGGTAAGGGAAATGTAAACTTTTATAATCTTTATTATATAAATGATCTTATTAATGTTTTGTTAATGATTTCTTATTCTGAATTTACAGAAAACAAGCCAATATCATCAGGATATCCAATCTAAAAATGTATACCCTCATAGTTTATCTTGGGGAGGGTATACATTATTGGAAGAACAAATGATGGTGTAAAAATGAAAAAAACTAAGAGATGAGTCTTCAAGCTCTGGAGAGGTTTCTCCTCCATCCCCTCCATCTAGACATGAAAAATGGAAGAGAGATTGTATGGGAAAAAGGGGAAATATCTTTCGAAATATTTGAGAATCGTAGCTGAGAGGATTGTAAGATATTTATTTTATTTATTTAAGTTAACTATATTCTTCATATAATTTTAATCATTACAGAAATGTTCAATTAATTAATACAGGATTCTCTTGAGGAGCAGACCTCACAGGGGTTATTTATAGCTACTGGGAGGCAAGATATTTTATCTACAACATTGGGAAAGCCCGAACATCCTAGTCATGTACGAGGATATCCAACGTGTGTATCGGTAAGAAAAGTGTTTCCATGTTCTTCTACTTCTTCTGTTGAGGGTGTTTATAAAAAAAAATAGAATCCTTGGAGGCTGAAGTTCATAATTTTAATGCGATGATGGAGGAAAAGATTAGAGAATCAGTACAATCTATGTTTGCAGACATGTAAAGACAATTTCAGACTACATCTCCCACTCCTCCACCTCCCCCTGTAGACCCCATTATCTATCCTCCACCTCCACCAGTAGCTCCCACTCCCCCACCTCAGCCTACAGACCCCATTTCTAATCCTACTCCTCCACCGCATCTTCCTACTTATTGCGAGTTGTATGTTGATGATCCTCAATATCATATAGTTGCATATGGGCTGGTATATTGTATAGGAGATACAATTCACCATCAACAGTTAGAGGTAGAGTATCATAGGGTCACTATACATGATATTATAGATAGATCATCTTGAGTACCATTACCTACAGATGAGGTGACGATAGTTGGACATAGTATCGACCATTTTTTAATTTGTCCATATAGACTTCTGCGACTCATTACCATATAGGTATGTATGTTATATCTTTTATTTTATTTTTTTTATTAAAGTTGTTTTAACATTTGAAAACTAATATATTTTTCTATTTATTTTTACAGGAATACTTCAGAGGTAAAGAAATACTGTATAGACAACAACAAAGACAAATGGCTATGACATCAGATATAGATTCTAGTAGTCTTGACAGATTGTCAAGATATTCAAATTTGTTGGGGGATCATTATGAGTTTACAATAGAAGCTCATGTTTGTGGATGTGCAATAACTGTGGGGATTGTGAAAAGTGATATCATATAGCTTGTTACTGGAGATAATTTGGGCATCAACGTGGTGAAATTTTTTTCCATGTAAGTCTTAACACCTTTTCCCTGCGTTATATTTATTAAAAATGTATACTTATGTCTATTTTGTATTAGGTATCTTTATAACATGTGTGAGAAGAATGAGAAGATAGATGTATATAGATTCATGGACCCACATTTGATTTCTCCTGAAGCACATGCATTGGATGATGAAAAAATAATGCTTTATATTGCTGAAAGATTTGAACAGAATATAATCACACAGTGTTGGATGATGCCTTTTTGTGAGAGGTATGAAACACATCTCTGGCAAAGAGTTAATTATCTTTTAACATAAAAAACCACTAACCTTAAATTATCTTTTATCAGTGACCATTGGATGTTATGTGTTTTTTTCCCAAGGGAGAAAACACTTTATTGAATATGCTCTGTCCACGGTGATGTGCAGAAAAGTTTTAAGAATATGTTGGAAAAGTAAGTTTCAATTTCTTAATAGTTGTATATATTATAACGAATTATAAATTTATTTTATTCGTATTATTTTTTAACAGGGGATGGGTATACTTTTGAAAAAACACAAAGAAAAGGAGTGCCAAGATCAAATATGCAGAAGTAAAGGTAAATATCCATTTATAATTTGTACTTTTTTGATGTATTACATAAAAATAATATTTTGAATTTACACTCATTCAAACAAAATTGTCGTGAACAATAAGGCATCGTCAAATGAGGATATTATATATTAAGATTTATGTATGAAATAATTACAACTGGAACACTTGTGAACTTTGACATGGTAAGATTTCCTTTTAAACTTTTACATTGTAAGATTTACTTTTATACTTTTCCATAATATTTCATTTAATTTATTCATTATACATGTTAACTACTATCCTTTTAATTTGTAGCTATTTGATGAACCTTAACTCTATAGTGCTCAAGATGTCAAACACTCACAAGTGGAATGGTCAAATTATTTTATAGGTTTGATTGGATTTTAGTTTGTTTGTAGTGTAAAATGTAATTTTGAATATTGTCATTATAATTGTGTATTTGGTAGTTGTTTAGGTTCAATTTAGGGTTTTTGTGTGTGTACATTTTAAGTTATGAATGTTATATATGTGACTGTTTAATTTTGCGCTACTTCTTGTTTTGGTCTAATTCTGATGGTTTTTCTGGTATGGATTCTGGTTGGGGGGGGGGGGGGTTTCTAGGGCTGTGGGGAGGTGTCCAGTGTGTGGGGGGTGGGGGGGGGGGGGGGGTTCCAGGGGTGTGGGAGGGCTATCCAGTTTAATGGGGGGTGTCCAGGAGGGTGGTAGGGCTATCCAAGGGGTGTCCATGGGTGTGGGGGGTGCCCAGTGGGGTTAGGGGGCTTTCCAGGGGTGTGGGAGGGCTGTCCAGGGGGTGGGGGAGGGCTGTCTAGTGGGTGTCTAGGGGGGGGGGGGGGGTTCCAGGAGGGTGGGGGGCAGTCTAGGGGGTGTCCAAGAGGGCGTGGGGAAGTCTAGGGGGTGTCCAGAGGTGTGTGTGTGGGGGGGGGGAGGGGTTCTAGGGGTGTGGGAGGGTTGTCCAGGGGTGTGTGTATGTGTGTGTGGGGGGGGGGGGTCCAGGGTTTCTATGGGGGTGGGGGTGTTCAAGAGGATGGTAGGGATGTCCAGGGGGTGGGGGGATGTCTAGGAGGGTGGGTGTCCAGGGGTGTGTGTGTGTGTGGGGGGGGGGTGTCCATGAGGATGGGGGTAGTCCAGGGGGTGTCTAGGGGTGTGTGTGTGTGGGGGGGGGGGGGGTGTCCAGGGTGTCCATGGGGGTGGGGGGTGTCCAGGAGGGTGGGAGGGTTGTCCAGGGGGTGGGGGGCTGTCCAGGAGGGTGGGGGTGTCCAGGGTTGTGGACAGACAGTTCAGTGGGGGTGGGGGGGGGGGGGGGGGGTGGGGTTCGGGGGTGTGGGAGAGTTGTCCAGAGGGTGGGGGAGGGTTGTCTAGTGGGTGTCCAGGGGGGTGTCCAGGAGGGTGGGAGGGCTGTCCAGTGGGTGTCCAGGGGTGTGGAGGGATTTCTAGGGGTGTGGAAGGGATGTACAGGGGTGTGGGGAGGGTTGTCCAGTGGGGTGGGGGCTTTCCAGGGGTATGGGAGGGCTGTCTAGTGGGTGTGTGTGTGTGTGGGGGGGGGGGGTGTCCAGGGTGTCCATGAGGGTGGGGGGCAGTCCAGGGGGGGGGGTGTGGGGGGGGTGTCTAGGGTGTCCATGGGAGTGGGGGGGGGGGGTGTCCAGGAGGGTGGGAGGGCTGTCCGGGGGGGGGGGGGGGCTATCCAGGAGGGTGGGGGTGTCCAGGGTTGTGGGTAGGCTGTTTAGTGGGGTGGGGGGGGTCCAGGGGTGTGGGAGGGATATCCAGGGGGTGGGGGAGGGCTTTCTAGTGGGTGTCCAGGGGGTGGGGTTTCCAGGAGGGTGGGGGCAGTCCAGGGGGTGTACAAGGATGTGGGGGTTTCTAGGGGTGTGGGAGGGCTGTTTAGGGGTGTGTGTGTGTGGGGGGGGGGGTCCAGGGTGTCCATGGGGGTGGGGGTGTCCAGGAGGGTGGGAGGGATGTCCAGGGGCAAGGGCTATCCAAGAGGGTGGGGGTGTCCAGGGTTGTGGGCAGGCTATTTAGTGGGGTGGGGGGGGGGGGTCCAGAGGTGTGGGAGGGCTATCCAGGGGGTGGGGGAGGGATGTCCAGTGGGTTTCTGGGGGGGGGGGTGTCCAGGAGGGTGGGGGACAGTCCATGGGGTGTCTAGGGATGTGTGTGTGTGTGTGGGGGGGAGGGTTCTAGGGGTGTGGGAGGACTGTCCAGGGGGTGTGGGAAGGCTGTCCAGTGGGGTGGGGGCTTTCCAGGGGTGTGGGAGGGCTGTCCAGTGGGGTGGGGGGTGTCCAGGGTGTCCATGAGGGTGGGGGGCAGTCCAGGGGGTGGGAGAGGGCTGTCTAGTGAGGGGGGGGGGGTGTCCAGGAAGGTGGGAGGGCTGTACAGGGGGTGTCTAGGGGTGTGTGTGTGGGGGGGGGGGGGTTCTAGGGGTGTGGGAGGGCTTTCCAGACGTGTGAGAGGGTTGTCTAGTGGGGTGGGTGGGTGGGGGGGTGTCCAGGGTATCCATGAGGGTGGGGGGTAGTCCAAGGGGTGCCTAGGGGTGTGTGTGTGTGTGTGGGGGGGGGGGGGTTCTAGGGGTGTGGGAGGGGTGTCCAGGGTGTCCATGGGGGTGGGGGGTGTCCAAGAGGGTGGGAGGACTGTCCAGGGGGTGGGGGATGTCTAGGAGGGTGAGGGGTGTCCAGGGTTTTGGGCAGGCTGTTTAGTGTGTGTGTGTGTGGGGGGGGGGGGGGTTCCAGGGGTGTGGGAGGTCTGTCCAGGGGGTGGGGGAGGGCTGTCCAGTGGGTGTCCGGGGGGGGGGGGGGGGGTCTAGGAGGGTGGGAGGGCTGTCCAGGGGGTGTCCAGGGGTGGGGGGAGTCTAGGGGTGTGGGGGGCTGTCCAAGGGTGCAGGGAGGGCTGTCCAGTGGGGTGGGGGATTTCCAGGGGTGTGTGAGGGCTATCCAATGGGGGTGGGGGGGGGGGTGTCTAGGGTATCCATGAGGGTGGGGGTAGTCCAAGGGGTGTCCAGGGGTGTGTGTGTGTGGGGGGGGGGGGGGTGTACAGGGTGTCCATGGGGGTGAGGGTGTCCAGGAGGGTGGGAGGGCTGTCCTGGGGGGTGGGGGGCTGTCCAGAAGGGTGGGGGGTGTCCAGGCTTGTGGGAAGGCTATTTAGTGGGGTGGGGGGTGTCCAGGGGTGTGGGGGTTGTCTAGGAGGGTGGGGGGGGGGGAGTGCAGCGGTGTAGGGGGTTTCCAGTGGGGGTGGGTGGGGGGGGGGGGCTGTCCAGGTGGGGTGGGGGGGGGGGTTGGTCTGTTTTTCTTATGTTTCAGGTATTCTTTTTTACTGGGCGTAGTTGTGGGGGGGCGTCCAGGGGTGTGGGGGGCTGTCTAGGAGGGTGGGGGGCAGTCCAGGGGTGTGGGGGGTGTCTAGTGGGTTGGGGTGGGTGGGTGGGTGGGGGGTTCCAGGGGTGTGGGGGGGTGGGGTGTCCAGGTGGGGATGGGGGGGTTTTGGTATGTTTTTCTTCTGTTTCAGGTATTCTTCTGGCTGGGCATAATTATGGTTGAACAGTTAATTTAAAAAAAATTAATTTTTACGTCGGTTATTTTATAACCGGCGTAAAAAATGAATCGGGATTAATTTTAACATCGTTTATTTCATAACTGATGTAATAAATGGGAAGCAATAGTTTTTTACATCAGTTATTTTATAACCGACGTAGTAAACATGTTCTCACGTCAGTTATTATTTAACCGATGTGGAAAACTGCTTGGCAGACTGCTTTATCATGTCGGTTATGCAAATAACCGACATGATAAATGCTTCAGAGGCGTGATTTAGGATGTCAGTTATATAATAACTGACATGATAAAGTATATACAATGTTGGTTTTTTAATAACCGACAAAATACATCATGACTCCGAAGCGTTTTCCATGTCAGTTTTTGAGTAATCGACGTGAAAAACGCTTCGGTTTTTTGTTTTTGACATCATTTTTAAAATAAACAACGTAAAAAACAATATTTATAACGTCTTTTGTAATAATGTCGACCAAAAACCGATATAAAAACTAAAAAATAACCACCGTAAAAAACGATTTCTGCACTTGTGATATCAATTCATAATCACCAATTAATGCATTCAATGTCCCATTTTCATCAATTAATATTGAGAATTAACTCTCTTATTGTTGAGAGAAAACCCTCTATTAATAATGACTAAAACCTTTTCATTAACATTTATCTCTCCCCAATAAATGTGTTGAATCTCAACAATATCCCCCTTCACCGCATAAAAGCATGGTAAATATACAACAAACTCAGTTGGAAAGAAATCAGATTGGTATTTCACCAACCATCATCATCTGCAAAAAAAAATAGGACGACACCCTTTTTCACTTCCGACAAAAAAATTATCAACTCCCCCTGCAAAAAGAAATCCAAATGCTGAAATCTTCATTACATCTGTATCTCCACCATCTTTCTGAATAAGAATAGAATAAAAAACATCTGGCTCCCCCAAAATAGTGATTACCAAATTATCTGGAGCACCTAACAAAATTAACTGCTCCCCTACTTAACATCTCTTGAGAAGACATGTGCATCGCCTCTCTCAACCTAATTCAATTTCCAAACTTCATTCTACTTCACGCACGAATCAGAGATCCTCTAAAAAACTTGTATAATACTCACATTAAATTGCAACCGCGAACCTTCCCTTTGATACCATTGTTGGGGGATAATCCTGATTCCAACCAGAAAATTGATTGCAAAAATATTTTTGAGAAATCCGAGGAAATATGAAAGTGATATAAAAGAAAAATAAATAAATCAACATGAATGCTTTTTAACGTGGAAAAACTCTTCAATTTGGATGATTACAAAACCATGGAGCAATTATGAAATATTCACTATGAATCATAGAATACAAAATCAAAGTAATGCCCGAACTTGAATGTCAATGACGATGTAGAAAAAACATGCGTGGAAACCACACCCCAATATGCCTACATCTTCTTTTTGAAAAATATCTCGCCAATGTCATGCTCGAAAGATCTATTTGTGGAAAAAATTCACCCTTTTGTCGACGAAACGTTAATACCTTGGAGATCTTCATCCGAACATGCATCATCCTCGCACCATCTTGTGACACCCAAATGATTTCTCTCTCTCATGATCTTTCCATCATGATATACCATCAATCATTAATTGGGACATGCCACATGATCACCACTATTAGGAAGACTTTCGATACATGGTTCCGACCATCGATCGTGTCGCTGCTGCTTTGCACTTATTAAATGCCGACGCGCCACACATGCTACCGCCGATGCGATAACCCCCTTTCTATTCTCAGTGGACTACATATTGAACATCTTTCCAAACACCTCTCTACACATACAATTTAATTGCGTTGTCGTCATCGTCTCCCAAAAATATGTTACCACATCCTCTTATATAGACACCAAGTCATAATCACCAATTAATGTAGTCAATATCCCTTTTCCATCTCTTAATATTGAGAATTAACTCTCCTTTATTTTTGAGAGAAACCCCTCTATTAATGACGACCAAAACCTCTCCATTAATAATTTCTCTCTCCTATATAATATGTTGAATCCCAACACTTGGTTATGTAATGGAAGATTTCGTCTCGGATCCCACTCACACTTTTCTCCTTCGGGCTCTCACTCCCGCTCACACGACATTCTCTCTCCCACTCTTTCTCATTCAATCTCCCCCATGACTCACAATTCCTCCTTATGGTTAGATTTTGTTAAGATAAAAACACTACCGCTTCATGAAAAAACACTGTTGATCCATTTGTGGGACAATATGTGTAATAGCCCAGAAAATCTAACCCTAGTTTTATTATGAAAATTTTTTATTAAATGGTTTTATTTATAATTTAAACAATTTTATAATGGTATTATTTAAAATAATAATTGAAAATTTATATTGTTTCATTATAAGAACAGTTTATTATTAAACCTAATTTATTTTTATCAAATTATTATAGAATATTTTAAATAATAAATATACTAATATGGCTAATTTGTTGTTTAGTTTCCAAAATATGATATATATATATGTATGTGTGTGTGTGTGTACTATATTTGCAGACAATTATTTAATTTATTATATGAATAATTATATGGGACTTATATATTTTCGAAAATATGATATATACATATCTATATATAGTTATAATTATTATATTATAAATTTTGATTAGATTAATTTTTTAAAAACATTATTAACATTTTGAATTTTGTTTAATAAAATTACAAATAAATGGTATAAATTATGATAATTATTATTTTGATAATACATTTTAATTTATTAATTTAATTTATAACATTATAAGTATATAATATAAAATATGTAAATATATGTTTTATAAAAGAATTTAGTAATAATATCTTTTACTTTTTGAAAAGTATTGATAAAATAAAGTTTAATAGATAAGTAGCCTTATTAAACTTTTGACTTTTTTTTAAAGTTACTAATAATATAATATATGATTAGATAAATAAATTTATAGGTATTATAATAATAAAATATATTGTAAATGACAAAAAAAGATAAGATCCATGAGGGTTAGGGTTTTGTCGCGCTGTATAGAGGGGTTCCGATTTCTGGAATCGGAGTAGGGTGCGGGTAGCGTCCAACAGGTTCGTCGTTCGGGGAGATTCAACGTAAGGGTTTAGGCTAGCCAAGTGGTGTCGGGTGTCGCATCGCGAGGCAAGGATTCGAAGCCTAGTAGAGTAGGGCGTCACAGTCTTCGATCAGGAGGCCAGGACTGAGTCGAGTTCAAACAATGGGAGGCGCGGCCCTGCGGTGGAGTCTGAGTGTTGGAGGCCAAGCGACGTCATCTGTAGTTGCGGTAGATTCTGGTCCTAGTGCTGAACCAGATCTAGGTTGTTATTTTATTCATCAACGATGGGATATTTTTAAGAACCTGAATCTTCTTTTTCAGGTATGTTTTCCTTTTCAGGTCGTTTTTGAGAAAAAGAGGAATTTTTGGAAATTTTTGAAGTACACGCCGTGTACTCGGTTACCGCAGGTAACCGTGTGCTGTCCATGTAGCGGCCATGCACACAACCATGTGGGGGTGACCTGGAGGCCACCTAAAGTAGATTATAGAAAAGTTGAGTACATGCCGTATACTTAAAAAGTACACGCCGTGTATTTTGTTTTTTTTATTAAATGGACCGGGGTTGCGTCTTATCGACATAAACATGTTCTTCTTCAACTACTTCGTCCGAGAGCGCCGTACGACTATGGATCTTCGACAAGCACCTAAGAGAGTATCCATCCTCCAAATTGAACACCGTTGGGTGCATTGGAATTACATAAGTGAGTTATCTCTTCTCCCAGAGCACCATATGCTGATTTCTCTTCTCTCGTGAGATATCATGGGTTGAACATTTTAGACATTTTTGTAGATCTACCGTGTTCTAGGTCTATCCAAGGGCCGACACCAGAGTATATCGATCTACCAATGCCGATGTAGGTGGTTTGTGCCTTTATGTTGAAATTCTTTGAGTATTATGTGCAATTTTTCCCAATACCCTTGAATGGGGTATTGCGTGTTTACCATTTTAACCCTGTTAATTGCCTGCTATGCTGGTATGTGTAAATAGAGGCTAATTGGATGTGAATAGGGTTGCTTTATATTCTTTGGATGTGTTTTCCCATGCATGTTCTGTTTATGGCCATTTGGCCCTGTTTAGCTGTTAGGATTCCTTGATGTTTCCCATGCCTAGTACCGTAGGATGGAGTGATTATTTTATTTGACATGCTTGAGATGCTATAGACTGTTTAGCCAAGTATTTCTAGAGGTTTACTTTGTCCATATTGCATTTCTATGCTCATTGACTTACACAGGGTCGTGATAACTTGGTGTAATAGACTATAAGGGGAATTGACCGAGTGAGCTTCCTCAGAGAGTCTTTGAGAATTTTAGACTATAAGGGGAATTGACCAAGTGAGATTCCTCAGAGAGTCTTTGAACCATTTTAGACTATAAGGGGAATTGAACGAGTGATCTTCCTCAGAGATTATTTGAACCATTTTAGAATATAAGGGGAATTGACGTGTGAGATTCCTCAGAGAGTCTTTAACCACTTGGGGCTATGAGGAGAATTGTCCGAGTGTGCTTCCTTAGAGAGTCATTGACTACCTTAGACTATAATGGGAATTGACCGTGTGAGCTTCCTCAGAGTGTCCTTTTAAACACTTGGGACTATAAGGGGAATTGACTGAGAGAGCTTCCTCAGAGAGTCTCTATAGTATCTTTGTTTGATTGAACCAGAAGGGTTAGGTTGAGAGAACTACCCAGAGGGTTACCTACTTGTTTTACTATTGTTGATGTATGGAACTGATTGCATTAGAACTGTACGATTGGTTACTATTGAGTACTTCCTTGTTTAATGCTTTCATTTGTTTATTATATGCCATATATTCACTGACTATTAGGCATATATCTTGTGGTGATTGCCTACTGGGATTTTGTCTCACACCCTGTTTGGGATATGCATTTGGGCCCAAACAGATTATATTGCTACAGGTATAGATAAGGGAAAGAACCCTTCTACTTCAGGTACTTGATATGCCGTGGAGCTGGGGAGCATGGGACCAAGCTGAGGCTTGCGATGCTGATGAGCTGTTTATATGTTTTCTTTTATACTTTGTCTTAGTACTGTTCTGTATTCCAGCATTGTGATGTGTTTGGATGTTTTCCTAAACATATGTACCATGCATCATTTTTATATATGTACACTCCAACCGTTTATTTCTTCAGACTTCCACTGTTTACTTTTTTATGGATTATTACTACTTCCGTTATTGTTATCTGTTTTTCTCTTCCGCTGTGTTACTCTGCCAATGAGGTCATAGTTTCCCCACTATCACCCCCAAGGCTCTCACTGGTAGTCGGTAGTATTTGGCGTTAGAGGAAATGCACTTGAGGCCATGTGACCAACTGGGTACGGGGCACCTCTGGGTGGCTTCCGGAACCGGGACATTACAAAGTGGTATCAGAGGAATCCTTTTCTTCTTGACTTACTGTTTGGAGCCTATAGCCAGGGATAAGACATAATTAGTACTTGGTAATAATTTTTACCTGGGATTAGCTAACCCGTGTACAGGGAAAAGCCAATCTACCTCGTTTAATTGCAATTTTTATGGTTTTACAATTATTACAGTTGATTTGATTTCACTTTTAGTGATTCACATGATTTGTGCTGTTATTGTTGATGTTATTGAGGTTCTATTTCTGTTTCAACCTGATGAGATGAGGGTATTCCATCTCATGCATCATTTAGGCACTTTCTAGAAATCACATGTCATGCATTCTTGCCATGCCATATAGGGTGCATTAGCGATTGCATGTTGTTGTGATAGATGTTGTGCTAGAGATTCATGCTGTTGTGATAGTTTCCTTGATAAAAATACCTGCTGTTTGATAGGGTATCAGTTGTGTGAGGTTTTGTTTGAATGAATGCCAAAATTTGATTCTTGAGGTGTTATGGGCCCTCATTGAATGGAATTTGGTGGATCATTGACTTTTTTACCTTGTTTATAACATGTATAAGATTCCAATATTTGATTCACAGGGAGTATGTCCCCCCACGAATCGGAATTTGTCACTTTGGTGTTCGTTTCAATGTTTTTCTGGGCTCTGGAGTAGTTTCTAAGGCTTACTGTCCAGAGAAACCCATAATACACACCGTGTAGTTTTGACTACATGCCATGTGTTCTTCTATTTGGGAAGATTTTTTTTGTTAAGTACACATCGTGTACCTTATGTACACGCTGTGTAGTCTCTAACCATGTCATAGGCCATGTGGGTGGAGACACGGGATAGGGGAGTTCTTGTAGGAACACACCGTGTACCGATTTTACACACCGTGTCATCATGGCCCTGTGTCCGCCCGTGTGACTAACAACATGGATGGAGGAATATTAGCTTATACACGGCGTGTCAATTCTGAACACATCGTGTAGTGTAATCTTGGAATCCGGCTGTGTAACTAAAAACACAGGTCAGTATTATCTTTTCTAGTACATGCTATGTCCGTATAGAACACACCGTGTAGTGTGATCTATGTATCCGACCGTGTCACGAACAACACGGGTTGGTGAAGCTCGTCTAGTACACGCCGTATCTGGAAAAAACACATCGTGTAACCTTATTCTAAGGAGAGCCATGTGGCTTAGCCGTGTAGAAGGACTTGGGAAGGGGAAGAAAATTCAAGTACATGTCGTGTGTAAGGACAACACGCCGTGTGTTTGGGGTGTTACACGACCAGTTCTGGCAGAAGTACACGCCCATGTGAAAGACTTTAGGGAACACGCCGTGTAGTTATTATACACGCCATGTAGTCTTGTTTTTTAAAACTTGAATGTTTTCTTTATCTTGTTCCCTTATTATGATTCCATTTTTTAGTTCTTGATGATCTTAATATAAGGTGTGCTCTTGACCTTGCAGAGTCATGCCACTAAGACGTCCTCCGGTTGTACGCCAATTACAAGGCAATGATCAGACACCAAACATGGCTGATTAGGGACAGCCGGTAGATCCTCCAGTTGTGCCAGTCTTGGAACTAGCAGTTATACCTGAAACAGGTGCCGATGCACAGTTCAGGGAGGTCTTTCTGAGGATGATGCAGACCTTCCAGGGAGCGCCGCCTTCTGCCCCATCGATGGCAGAATTGACATCAGTTTTTCAGTAGTAGCAACATCCCACTTTCACAGGGGAAGGATGACCCCAGGCTGTAGAGTCATGGCTAAAAGCTATGCTGACGATCTTCAAGCATCTAGAAATACCTCCAAAGAGGAGGGTGAATCTTGCTACCTACATGCTTTGAGACTTCGCCAAGAGGTGGTGGGATGTGATCTCACAGGCGGGACGCTAGAATAATATGGTTTGGGATGAGTTTCAGTGCATCTTCTATGATTACTTCTACCCAGATACGTTGAGGGCCGATCGAGCCCAAGATTTTATGAGTTTGGAGCAGGGTACTCTTTCTGTTATGGAGTATTCCTCTTGCTTCACAGAGCTACAACGTTTCACGCCTATTCCAGGAGGTGATGAGTTGTTCTTGTAAAGGAAGTTTGAGGATAGTCTGAGGCACGACATCCGATCTCAGGTGAATATCTTCAGGTTTACTTCTATCTCTTCTATAGTCAACCAGGTGCTGATCACTGAGCGTAATCTGAGGGATTCTGAAGCTATGAGCTAGGGAGGTTCGACATCCAGAGTTAGTGATTCTCTAGCTGATAGATGGAAGCACCGTAGGGAGATTGCATGAAGATATCAGAGTAGGCGAGATGCATCTTCTGGTAGCCAGGTGGTATGCTACCAGTGTGGGAGGAGTGGGCATACGAGGACACATTGCCCAAGGGACCCAGTGGAGTGCCGATCTTACGGCAAGACGGGTCATCTTCAGCATTTCTATCAGTTCTATTCACTAGAATCTGGTGATAGGGGTTCTTCTATGACTCCTCATTCAGGAGAAGCACCACCGGTTTCTCACTAATCTGGGAACTAGAGTTCTTCCGGATGTTCAAGTCGAGGTGGAGGTTGTGGCCGTGGTATCTAGTCACCCAGTTTTTAGCGACATCAGAGTGGATCAGCTTAGAGTGGTCAGGCAGGGTCACATGGCCGTGGTACAGGCCAGACTTTTGCAGTGGAGCAGACCCAATAGAAGAAGGATCCCGAACCTTCTACAATTCGAGGTATGATCTTAGTAGCCTCAGTTTTAGCTTCTGCTCTTTTCGATATAGGGGTTTCCCATAGCTTTATATCTGTTGTAGTTGTGGAGAGCCTTGGGCTTTGTATCCTTTCTTCTGCTGATATCTTGACATTAGAAACTCTGTTGGGGACTAGAACAATGAGCATACATTAGTGTAAGGAGCGCCATCTAGAGGTTGGTGGGTGTCACTTTTTATGTGACCTCTATGTCCTAGAGATGAAGGGCTATGATGTCATTCTTGGAATGGACTGGTTAGTTTCCTTCCAGAAAGTCGTCGATTTCTATCACCGTAGGGTGAGTTTCACATCACTAGAGGGCAGATCTTTTCTTCATAAGGGCGAGTGGGATGTCCAGGCAAGAAGAGCGGGACCTAAACATCATGGGTTAGGAGGAGTTACAACCCAGATTGCTAGTCCTTATTTAGATGACCAGGGGACTTCACAGTTTGACTTTTCTCCATTGGTGGATCGTTTCAGAGATGTATTTCTAGAAGAATTTTCAGGTTTTCCTCCAGAGTGTGAGGTAGATTTTTCTATTGAGCTTTATCTAGGAGTAGCACTGGTGTCCACTACTCCTTACAGGATGGCTACACTAGAGTTACAGGAGCTCAAGAAGTAGTTGGAGGAGTTATAGGCAAAGAGTTTCATCCGACCCAGTACTTCTCCTTGGTGTTTGCCTATCCTATTTGCAAAGAAGGCTGACGGTATCCTCAGGCTTTGTGGATTATCGAAAGCTGAACCAGTTTACGATCAAGAACCAATATCCCTTACTGAGGATTGATGATCTCTTTGATCATCTTCGAGGAGCCTAGGTGTTCTCAAAGATTGACTTGAGATCCAGTTATCATCAATTACGCATTAGACTATCTGATATACCTCTCACAGCCTTCCGGAGCAGGTATGGTCTATATGAGTATGTGGTTATGCCGTTCAGTCTCACGAATGCGCCTGCAGTTTTCATGGCACTGATTAACTGAGTGTTCCATCCATACTTGGATTCTTTTTTGGTAGTCTTCGTGGATGATATCTTGGTGTACTCTCACACTTGACACGACCATGCCACCCATCTTGAGATCATTTTGAGTACACTGAGAGAGCATCATTTATATGCTAAGCTCTCAAAATGCCACTTTTGGATGGACCAGATTCACTTATTGGATCATGTTATCTTAGAGACAGGAGTATCAGTAGACCCAGAGAAAGTGAGAGCAATATTTTCCTGAGAGTATCCTAAGAACGTCTTTGAGGTACGAAGTTTTATAGGGCTGGTTGGATACTATAGAGGTTTCATACAAGACTTTTCACACTTAGCAACACCACTGACAGGTCTGTCTAAGAAGGGTGCGGAGTTCTTGTGGTCAGATTCTTGTGTGTCAGCCTTTCAGGAGCTAAAAGGGAGGTTGAATTCAGCACCGATACTAGTTTTTCTAGTGCCAGGAAAGAGATATACTATGTACTGTGATGCTTCAGGTATCGGGCTGGGAGCTGTGCTTATGTAGAGAGAAGGATTCGTTGTGTATGGGTCTCAGCAGTTGAGGCCACATGAGAGGAATTACCCGACACACGATCTCGAGTTGGCTGCAGTTGTTCATGCCTTACGCTATTGGAGACATTATCTTCTAGGAGAGAATTTTGTGTTTTTCACCAACCACAAGAGTCTGAAGTACATCTTCACTCAATGTGATATGAATTTGAGACAATGAAGGTGGGTTGAGTACCTTCAGTTCTTTGACTTTGAGCTTGCCTATACGCCTAGGAAAGGCAACGTAGTGGATGATGTGTTGAGCAGGAGGACTCAGATACAGGCAGTTCAGGAGGCCAACAGTGAGTGGCAGCTTATGGATTTGTTCTCTGAGATGCATTTGGAGGTGCACGACAAATAGGGGATGACTTTTCTTTCTTCTGTGGTTGTTACCTCTACTCTTCTTGATCGAGTGCGAATGAGGTATCTATCAGATTCAGAAGGCCTAGTCCTACGAGAAAGTGTGTCAGGAGAAGACCCTATTCCTGGATAGACCATAGGCTAGGATGAGATCTTGTGTTTCTAGGGGTGTGTATGGGTTCCAGCAGACATACACGAGGAGTTGATGCGAGACTTTCATTACTTAGCTTGGGCAGTTCATCCTGGTGTCACCAAGATGTATCGTAATCTACACCGTCATTATTGGTGGCCAAGTATGAAGAGAGATGTTGCTGATTTTTTCATGAAGTGTTCCACCTATCAACAGGTGAAGGCGGAGCATCAATGAATAACATGGCTTTTGCAGCAGCTACCCATTCCCGAGTGGAAGTGGAATGATGTCGCGATAGATTTTGTGACAGGTTTACCGAGGTCTCTTCGAGGGAATGATGCTATTTGGGTTGTCATTGACAGACTCATGAAGGTTGCTCACTTCTTGAAAATCAAGGAGACCTTCAATGCTGATGAGCTAGGACGATTGTAAATCTGTGAGATTGTGCACTTACATGGAGTTCCACACTCCATTGTTTCATATAGAGATGCACGTTTTACTTCTCAGGTCTAGCAGAGGATTCAAAAAGCTTTGGGTACACAGGTACTTTTGAGTACAACTTACCATCCCCAGACAGATGGCCAATCCGAGCATACGATTCGGGTGCTTGAGGACATCCTTCATGCATGCATCCTAAATTTTGGAGGTTCTTGGGATAAACATATACCTCTTGTGGAGTTTTTCCTACAACAATAGTTTTCAAGAAACTATTCAGATGACACCTTATGAGGCCTTGTACGGTAGGCCATGCCGATCACCTTTATGTTGGCTGGAGACAGGAGATACAACTATACTGGGAGCTCGTCTTGTCCAGGAGACCACAAAGTAGATAGAGTTGATTTAGAAGAGGATGGATACTGCATAGTCTCAACAGAAGTTTTATGCTGATTAGTAGAGACGACCACTGGAGTTCGAGGTCAGAGATTAGGTTTTTCTACGTGTCACACTGAGGTTGGGGAATAAGAGGATTGGGAGGCAGGGTAACATTTCTCCAAGGTACGTTGGACCGTTTGAGGTGTTGGAGAGAGTTGGGATGGTTGCCTATCAGTTGTAGTTACTTCAGAGGTATTGGGATATGCATGACGTCTTCCATGTTTCTCATCTTTGATGTTACTTCTCAGACCCATCTCATGTCTTTCAACCTAAGGAGGTTGAGTTGGAAGTGGATGCATCATTTTAGGAGCATCCTATCTCGATCGTTGATCGAAGTATGGAGGTTCTCTGTGGCCAGTCTGTTCCTCTGGTATGAGTGTTATGGCAGCACGGGCGAGTACAAGACGAGACTTGGGAGAGGGAAGCCGATGTACGAGCACAATGGCCGAATCTTTTCAGGGTTTCTTCTTCTACTCCGCCTTGCTAGGGAAATTTGGGGACAAATTTCTTTAAGGGGGGAAATTTTTAAGAACCAAAATATTATTTTTAGGTATTTTTTCCTTTTTTGTCCATTTTTTGAGATAAATAGGATTTTTTGGAAATTTTCTAAGTACACGTCGTGTACTTTCTAAGTACACGCCGTGTACTCAATTACCGCAGGTAACCGTGTGCTGGCTGTGTAGCATCCATGCACACGACCATGTGGGGGTGACCTGGAGGATACCTAAAGTGGAGTACAGAAAAGGTGAGTACACGCCTTGTATGTTTTTTATTAAACGGTCTGGGGTCACATATTATCGAAAAAAACGTGTTCTTCTTCAACTTCTTCATCCGAGAGCACCGTACGACGGTGAATCTTCGACAAGCCATAAATAGAGAGTCCGTCCTCTAAATCGAACACTGTTGGTTGCGTTGGAATCACATCGGTGAGTTCTATCTTCACCTAGAGCACCATCTGCTGATTTATCTTCTCTCGTGAGATATTGTGGGTTGAACGTTTTAGACTTTTTTATAGATATACCGCATTCTAGGTTGATCCAAGGGCGGACGCCAGAGTATATAGATCTCCCAATGCCGAGGTAGGTGGTTTGTGCCTTTCCGTTGAAAGTCTTTGAGTATTATGTTCAATTTTTATCAATACCCTTGAATAGGGTATTGTGTGTTTACCATTTTAACCCTGTTAATTTCCTACTATGCTGGTATGTGTAAATAGAGGCTAATTGGATGCGAATAGGGTTTTTTGCTATGCTTTGGATGTGTTTTCCCATGCATGTTTTTTTTATGGACATTTGGACCTGTTTAGCCATCATACTTCCTTGATGTTTCCCATGACTAGTACCGTAGGATGGAGTGATTATTTTATCTGACATGCTTGAGATGCTGTAGACTATTTAGCCAAGTATTTCTTGAGGTTTACTTTGTTCGTATTGCATTGCTATGCTCGTTGACTTACATTGGGCTGTGAGAACCTGGTGTAATAGACTATAAGGGTAATTGATCGAGTGAGCTTCCTCAGAGAGTCTTTGAGCATTTTAGACTATAAGGGGAATTGACTGAGTGAGCTTCCTCAGAGAGTCTTTGAACCATTTTAGACTATAAGGGGAATTGACTGAGTGATATTCCTCAGAGAGTCTTTGAACCATTTTAGACTATAAGGGGAATTGGCGTGTGATCTTCCTCAGAGAGTCTTTGACCACTTGGGGCTATGAGGGGAATTGACTGAGTGTGCTTCCTCAGAGAGTTCTTGACTACCTTAGACTATAATGGTAATTGACCATGTGAGCTTCCTTAGAGAGTATTTTTAAACACTTGGGTCTATAAGGGGAATTGACTGAGAGAGCTTCCTCAGAGAGTCTCTGTAGTATATTTGTTTGATTGAACCAGAGGGGTTAGGTTGAGAGAACTACCCAGAGGGTTACCTACTTGTTTTACTATTGTTGATGTATGGAACTGATTGCATTGGAACTATAGGACTGGTTACTGCTGAGTACTTCCTTGTTTACTTCTTTCCTTTGTTTATTATTTTCCATATATTCACTGACTGTTAGGCACAGATCTTGAGGTGATTACCTACTGGGATTTTGTCTCACACCCTGTTTGGGCTATGCATTTGGGCCCAAAAAGATTATACTGTTGTAGGTATAGATAATGGCAATCACCCTTCTACTTCAGGTACTTGATATGCTATGGAGTTGGGGAGCATGAGACCAAACTGAGACTTTTGATGCTGAGGAGTTGTTTATCTGTTTTCTTTTGAACTTTGGATTAGTACTATTTTGTATTTCAGCATTGTGATGTGTTTGGATGTTTTCCTAGACATATGTACCATGAATAATTTTTATATATGTACACTCCATCTGTTTATTTCTTCAGACTTCTGCTGTTTACTTTTATATGGATTATTATTGCTTCCGTTATTGTTATATGTTTTTCTTTTCCACTGTGTTACTCTGACAATGAGGGCATAGTTTCCCCACTATCACACCCAAGGCCCTCACTGCTAGTCAGCAGCCTCTGGAGTTAGGGGAAATACGCTTGAGGCCATGTGAACAATAGGGTACGGGGTGCCTCTGGGTGGCTTCCAGAATCGGGATGTTACAATATTGCTATCCGATTCTTCTTCAACCTACCAAGGTAGGTTTCCTACTTTTCTTTTGGTGTTTTTGTCCGATTTTGTTTTAAGATCTCCTGAAATTTGATCAAAGTATTAAATAAAAACTTTGTTTGATATTGTTTGGATTTTCTGGTCCGATGTATACCACAACCATTTCACTGTCCCAAGTTTTTTTTCTGATTCATTATCAAATCATCTATCTCTTATTTACTTTGTTTGAGTGGTCATTTTATTTTGAATTTGTCTAACTTTATGTGCAGATTGATTTCTTCAGATGAATCTGATTTTCCAATTATTTGAATATAAAATTTGTATATTTTATTCTGTCTTTGTTTATGCGCTAGTTGTATCATTGTAAACTATATTTTTTATTTCCCACTTGTTGGCTATGTTTGTGTGTTTACACACAATACAACTTTTGGTTATAAAAGACTTTATTTTGTATGCAAATGAAAGGGGAAAACAAACCCTGTTAGTGTGTGTTTAGAGCCCCTTCCTCTCAAACCTTGGTGAAAATGAATTTTCATCTTATTCTATCTAGAGGATGCTTAACTGCATGACCGAAGCTAGGAAACTTCTTCTGCACTTTCTTTCTGCAACTTAGGTAAGGGATTTCATTTATGTAAATTATTATTTACTTTTATGATGCTAAGGGTTTATTTTTTTTAAAATAATATTTCTTTTAATATGTGCATGTACATATATATTTGACTTTGGAATATATATGGTAAAGTATATTTTTTTAATATTTATGTTGTGCTATAAGGGATATATTTATTTTATTTCATTAACTTCATTTTGGTATTTTAGTTCTGCTTCAAACATTTGATTATTATTTTATTTCAAGAACTTTTAATTTATTTTTCAAATTAAGTTTATATTAAAAACTACATCCTTAATTTGAATTATTTTTCCATAGGAGTTTTTATTTTATATGAGGGCTTTCTCTTATTAAAATTAATATGCATGAACATTTTCATGTCTAAGTTCATACGAGCACTTATATTCTTTTCAACATCTCATAAATATTATAAATTAATGTTTTTCTTTTTAAAATTACAAAATTTAATGTTAGACTTCCAAGAATATGTATATATATTTCGTTAAGTACTACTATACCTGTAATTATTTCAAGCTTATGTTTATTAATTCAAATTTCAAGTCTATATATATCGATGCCTTTATGAATTAGTGCATGATTTGGATGCGCAAAAAAACATGTATATATATAGGTTAAAATTAATATTAAGATCTTATAAAAGATCTTACTTGCAATTTACTCACGGATGAAATGATTGATGACATGTTATATTTTTCTTTCTTTCGCCGCATTACAAAAATAATTCACATAGCATGTTAATATTTTGAACTAAAATTATAGATGCCGCAAATGCAAATAATCATGGCCATGTGATTATGCATTATATCGACATCCATTTCACTTAAAATAAGTTCATGTTTTAATTGAAATTTTAAGGATTAGTTTCGAAATTAATAATTACATGGATATCATATGAAGTGTTTTTATTTAAATGTTTCCTTTATAATTTTATGCGAGAAACATAATTAAGTATTAAGATAATTTATGGAGAATGTATTTCATGAAAAAAAGGATGAAATATGTGGACAGTTTATGCAAAGTTTATGATAGGGGTTTTGGTAGTAACAAAACTCACAAGTATTCTAAAAGTTCACATACATAGTTATATATTTTGAAATGCATAATTCAATGCAGTGTTATGTTTTCAATGTCAAAAACTCCAGTGAAAATATATACCTAAGTAATGAAAGCTTGAAATGTTTTCAGAAAATACAGCACTTGGTTGTTGTAAATATGGAAGGTCAATGGGGAGTGAACACATCCTTCGCTAAGTGGGTAGGCCCAGACAGCCTTCATCAGATTAAGTGACCTCAAAATAATGTTTTGTTTTTAGAAGCTCGCCTAATGTTTTTAGAAAAACACTGGATTATGTTTGAGAAATTTTGAACATAATTATTTACCAAAACGATCTAGTACTTTAACACCGTAAGTATTTTCAAATGGTATTTATAGAATTATTTTCAAAGAGTATTTTATAAATAATAATTGAAGGTTTTTAAACCCCTTACTGATCCTCTTTTGTGCTCACCCTACGTTTTTGAAATGTTTTTACAGGTTTCCTTGAAATCCAGAGTTGGTCGTCTTTGTTGTAGCGTGCGCAGAAGCGGAGTTGATCTTTCGTTTTTTTTAATTTATTCTGTAACTATGATATTTTTGTAAGCATGTATCTTTTCTCTAAAACCTATACTAGTAAAAGGTTCTCTTGTATGTAATGTCTAAGGATGAGTCCTTACAATATGAATCTTTAATATAAATTTATCTCAGTTGGAGGGATAGATTAATTTCAGGTTTGGGTTGTTTAATAGGTGACTAATTACCATATATCTCACTTATAGGATTTGTTTTATAGATTTATCTCAGTTGAATTTCATGTTTGTATTGTTTCATTGTTTTGGGATGAACTTTCTTTTATTGGTAGTAAAAAATTTATGGCATTAGTATTGTTTGTTGGATTTATTTTTGTGAGTGTTTGGTTAGTGTTGAAGAAGATATGTCCTTAAGTCATTATGATTGTGATACATTTGGTCATATCATAGGAGATTATATGGATACTGTTAGTGCTAAGTCTGGTCAATGGAGAGATTTTTATTGTAAGTTTGATGATTTATGTTTGGTTGTTTTGAATATTACAAATATCTCACACGTCACACTGTTTACAAAAACTTCACATGTTTAAATGAATAATTATAATTTCTCACGACACTATTAAATAAAATTGTGTAGATTATTTATAGTTTTGAGTGTTTATAATGTTTTATAATGTAGTTTTAATGTTTATAAAGTTTTTATAAACAATCTGTAGTTTTTTTGGAATTTTAGTGTTTTTCTTGAAATTTTTTCAAGTCATACCAAACCGTTTGCAAAGTCATATGATTTTTTGAAATGATACAAAATTGGTTTTGAATTCACATGAAACTGATTCTGAGGTCTATGGAACTATTTTATAAGTCATATGTTTTCATTTTCAAAATCATATGAAATTCAGTGGAAGTCATATGAAATATACTTTGTTTATCCCTTTGTCATAATAAGAAGCATTTTGTTTTTCATCCTCTCGTTATCAAAACGCCTTGAAGATAAACGCCACAACCATGGTGGTGGTAGTCATGGTTCACAATTAATACTCAAACATGCCATTGGGACTATTTCACCATTTTGTAAGTTGTGGTGTTGTTGAAGGTCGTGGTCAACATCTATTAAGTAAAACAACCATATAGAGAACTCTACATCATGATGAAGGTCACAGTCGATACTCGACAATGATGGCTACGCAAGTACAATTCATGGTTACATAGAAGGTAAATGATGGTTACACAACTATATAAAATAATGTTTACATAAACCTAAAGTGATGAATGCACAATTCTTCCTTTACCATTATAAGTGGATTTTAATGCTCTATTTTCTCAAATTTTAATATTTCAAATTACTATAATTTTATATATTTTATTCTAACCATTTTATTATTTTTTAAAATACATAAATGTTCTAATGATTATATATAAAGTGTTTTTGAATTAATTTAAAGAATTAAGCACGAGATTTCTCTATGTACAGATAAATGATAATATTCTTTGTTGTTATTATTATTTCTAACCATGTCATGCTATGACCGGTTCTCCAGAAACATTCATGTGAAGAATACTGTGGAATTTATGATCTTTTCATTAGAGAATCATCTTTAAAAATAGGATGAAGAAAATAGTGTAACACATGAGTTTTAACAACTTGAAATACAAACGAGAGATTTATTCGAAGTGCTGTAAAAGTTTTGGAGCTCCATTGTCTATACACTACTGTTGCTAAAGTACTAAGGCTTGTTGATCTACCCAAAGATAAAAAGTTTATCATTGATATTGAAGGGAAAAAGTAACTTTTTCTACACAATCTTTTCATTTATTTATTTTTCTAGTTTATTCATTCCATCTTTCTTCGAGTTTTCTTATTCTGATGTGTATTGTTTTCATCAAGTTGTAACTCAACCCACACATGGTTGTGCCTCCATTAAAAAGGAAGTGTCTTGGTTATGAAAAACTGATAAAAAAATCAGTTGCACACATGTTGGGATTGAACCTGGTAAAAAGATTGATGTTTGGTCTATCCTTTAATATATTGGGTTTTTCTTGTACCCGTAAAAGGTTGTATTAGGTTAGGCCTACTCCTATGTAAATGGTTGTCTCTATTATAGTGAGTACTATTCCTCTAGAGGAGAAGAAGAGAGTGAAGAGTATATATAGGTTCATGTTGAATCAAACTACTATAAAATTCTTGTAATTCTTGCTCTTTATTTCTTTTCCACTGCTTTATCTGCATGAAAACCGCACTTGCATTGTGCATGCATTATTTGTTTCACACACATGGTTTTAACATACTCTGATGTTAAAAGTTTGTTTAAAATTTTAAAAGGTTTATTTACTCTCCCTAGACCATCCTGCCAACTCAACTAGGACCAACAATTTGATCAAATACCATCCCTTGAAGATTTAAGATTTCTTGTTTTATCCTGATACCAAATAATTGGTATCAAAGCCATATGTTTAAAGGATAGTTATTCTATGTTGTTTCATGTTCTATCATGATATGAAATAATTGGCATTAGAGTTTTGGATATATTGGACATTTTTTCTCTTGCTTATATTTTTTCTTGTTATTTGTTTTTGAGCTAAAGTATATATCCTAATCCATAATAAGACCAAGGGAATATCTATTTTTAGTAATTTAAATTAAATAAACCGAGTTCTTAAATCCTTTTATACCACCCTATTTTAATGGAAGCAATTATGGATATTGGAAGGATCAAATGAATCTATTTTTGAAAAATATTGGTATTGAATATTAGACTATAATGTACAGACCTTATAAACTGCCTGAAGTTGAACTTGACACTTTAAATGGTAATGTTTATGTTAAAAATGTTTTTAATTACAAGGTTATGAATTTTCATTATTTTTCTTTAAGCATAAGTGTTTGTATCCATATTACATCTTGTAAAATTGTTGATGATATTTAGAGGTTTTTAAAAGTTACTCATCAAGGAACTAATGAACTGTAGAGAACCAAGTTAGGTATTCATAAGGCCAAGTTTAAAGAATTTAGAATGATTTACTCTGAAATCATTAGTGGGATGTACAACGGATTTTCTTAAATCGCAAACTACATAGTCATCCCTTGGATAGACCATAAATAATGGTGTTCTGGTTGAAAGGATACATAGAGCCTTACCTAAAAAGTGGCACTCCAATAAGGTATCTATTGAAGAATTTAAATACTTTACTAAGTACACCATGGATGATCTTGTTGGATATCTTCTACAATACAAATTGGTGCTTAAGAACAATGATAGTGGAGTTTATGATAGAAAGAAGGGAGTTGTTTTTAAATCATTTAATCATGTTTATTTTGAATCTTCTAGGGAGAATACAGGTTTATCTAGTCATGAAAAAGGAGGTGAGTTGAATCATATTGTTAAATGCATTCAAAGACTCATGAAAAAAAGATGAACTTCCAAGGAAGGATGGTAGAATAAGTATAAGAAAAAATTCAAGAGAAAAGGTAATCCTAGTAAATATAATGATGTTTATAAGATAACATGTTATGGATGTATAAACAAGGGTCACATTAAATCGGATAGTCCAAATACAAAGCACCTGAGAAAAGTTAATAACTATAGGAAGAAAGAAAAAACGCATTATGTGGTGGGTGGATTTACACTGAAGATTCAGATTCAAGCAGTGATGAGTCTAGAAGTGAGAATAAAACAAGTAACTTTACTTTAATGACGAAGTATTCTAAGGTAACTTTTTCACCACCTCATTCACATTCTTCAATTGATTTGAATGAATTACCTAGAAAGGTTGATAATATTTGTTTAATAGACACATGTTCATAAAGGATATATTACCTAAGTCCATGTGTGTGTGTGAGTGTCAATATTATTGTGGTTTACATACAAATTGAGATTTACATGCAGAAAGAGTTATATCATTTTACACTATATATGATAGTTGTATTTTCTGGTTAGTTTGAACATACAATATGATTATCATTTATTAAGGCATTATATGATATTTAATGCTATAAAGTAAATTCATATGTTACATTCATGAACCAGCCATGACAATTATTCATGCATTTAAACACATTAATAAATGTAGATCCAATTAAAGGAGTATCCTTGATTGACTATATAAATGATTACCACGTGATGAGATAAATATAGTGGTTGTTGTTATGCTTGGATGAAACTCCTAGAAACCAGTTTCTCGCTTATTCTTTATCCTTTACACCATGAGGTGCTAACGCATCACGGGTGAAGAAGAATCCCTCTCGTATGATGAGATATCTAGTTGGTTCATGGATAAATTTGTTGGTGTGAAGATTTTGTTTTCCACTTTAGTGATCTACATCAAACATATCAAACTAAGATCACGGGGAGTAAAAGCGTCTTTGGTGAATGGCATGTATTTAGAGTATTTCTTTATTTTGGTTTTATATGAAATTCCATATTATCTTTCATAAATATTCTCAACAAAAGGGGTTTTAATTGCTTTTTCTTCATCTGATAATCATTATTAGAATCTAAAAAAACCTTTCAGTGGTATCAGAGGGAATACATTTTCGATGCTATGGGATCCCTACCTCAGGAGTGTGTTGGCATTGTTCTGGTGGATGCTCTTGGGCTCCACCATTACAGACCGCCATGATTCATTGCTTTATGTAAGGTTTTAAAATGAATAAAAAAAATAAATTTCAGTCAGTATCAAAGGGAATACATGCTTATGTTTTATGAAATCATGTGTGGTAAATAAAGAAACTAAATAATAGAGCATCATTTTCAAATTCTGAAAATTCAGTTCCTTTACGGTTTACCCTCACATATCAGGGATAAATCAAGGTAACTGGTGAATTACCTTCATGTAGATAGGTTTTGTAAAGTTAACAAATGAATTACCTATATGTGAGAGGCTATATAAAAGTATCCAAAATTTTCATAAGGATACATAAAGGCGATCAAATAAATCTCTTTATGTAAATGAGTTTATGTAATGGTAATGTAATGTTTTAAAGGCTTGCATAAATGTTGTTGCACATTACCTTGATAAATCTATGAATTTTAATATTTAATTAAAGTTAATGAATTTTTTTTAAGTTCAATGTAATGGTAGATCAATGCTTACCCTTATGTGAAGAGTTCACATAAAGGTAAATTATGACTTACCTTCAGGTAAGAGGCTATACATATAGGTAAGATCAAGTGTACCTTTACATAGAATGCAAAAAGTAAAGGTCATGGAATTCCACCCTTACGTTACGTATACTATCTACATAAGGGTAATGGGAGGTTACCCTTATAAAAAATTGGGATTTTGCGTAAGGGTAAGAATAATTTTAAATTTTTTTTTATGAAATTTAAATTTTTGAATGGTTTATAAAATGTTTATAAATAATTACAAAAGGAATTTTGGGATATTTTAATTTATAAGAAATTAATCAATTAATTAATTAATTAAAAAATGTTTATAATTAATTAAATAATTTTTTATAAAACTTTCTTATTCAGAAATATTAAATGTTAATATTTGAAATTGTTGAGTAAAAAATTATACTTTCAACACATTCTAACATTTTTTTGAAAATTACAACACACTTTCCTAAATATCATGTTTTACGAACTTTATACCTACAAAATTTTTTAGAATATTTTTATAGAAAACATATATTTTTACCGGACCTAGAAAACTTTTTTAATCTGACTATATTTGTTAATCAGATGATATTTGTTAATTGGACAATATTTGTTAATAAAATGATATTTATAATTGGATAGATATTTATAATTATATGAACATGTACATTGTATATCATATGGATGATTTCATATTTCATCAAATAAAGTTTTTATAATGTCTAAACTTACAAAGCATAACTAAGTCTCACTAGATGAAGTTCCACTTTGTTAAGCTCACAGAAATTCATCAAATGGAGGTAGACATACACTTTGGATGAAACTTTATAAAAACCATCCAATGATGATTTTAATTTCAGTAGTCAATTAAAATCCATCCTATTAGATAATTTTTTTTTACTCTATCAGATGAAATACTTTACAACACTGTAATGATTCTACAAAAGCAACCATCAAATGAAGTCTATACAAAACATTCAAATAGAAGGAAGAGTTTGTCTGAAGTCATTGAAACCAACCTCAAGAATCATGTAATATAAACATTAGAGATTTAGTTATAAATATATTTGTATTTTAAGAGGGGGGAGTTGATACTTTTTTTAACATCTTATTACTAGTATAATCATTGCAATATTTAGAGAATTTTCTATTTTAAGGAATCCATGTTAGGATTGTAAATGCCTTAAAACATTTTCTATGATTGTATTCACTATGTCATATTGGTTTTGATCGAGGGCTTCTAGGGATAATAATACTGTTGTATCTGATCTTTGTGATCGAGGGTTTCTAGGGATAAGAAGATAGAGTAATCTCGATCTTTGTGATCAAGGGATTTCTTGCAAAAGAAAGACATAAATTTATGGTTAGGATAAACCATGGATACCTTAATTTAAGGTGATTTACTTCCTTTAAACTAAAGGTTAAAGTGTTGATATTATTTTATAAAGTTTATGTAAGTTTTTATTTAGAACTTTATAATATTTTACTTTTCTTGTTTTTACAAGTTTTATTTATGCTGTGCATATGTAAGGAAAGTTTAACTTTGTTACATACTTTTCTTATTAATCTATTTATAACAAGTATTAGATGAAATCTTGTCCAATAATAACTTTATACATCAGAAATATTATTTATTAGATCTACTTAAAATGTATTTTAAGGAAATTGAAAGTTTTATTTTATAAACTACAATTCACCCCCTCTCTTATAACCATTTACACACTCTTATGATACTACATAAATACATTTAAAAAAAATCACATGACATGTCTTATGATGTATAGATAAAATTTTTTATTTAAAAATCATAAGTGATAATTTATAAAGAGTTATAAATAATAAAATATGGTCAAAATAAAGAATTTATATTTAAATTATGAATTATTCATAATTAATTAATTTGAATTGGTAAAATTAATGGGGTATTTTTTGGAACATTATTTAAACCACATCAAAAAGGGTTTGATGATTAATTTTATGAAACATTAAAAGATTATTAAATATGTGATATTAGATCATGTAAAATGTTTACATAATAGAAAATTGGATTATAAAAAAAATATAATTAAAAAATATCATGTATTTAAAATAATATTCCATATAATGATGAATATGAAAGTGTTCATATTGGAATTAATTTAAAATTTTATGTTCATATTTATGTAATGTCTATAATATAAAGTTAAAATTATAAAATGCTTATAATTATAATTTGTTTATAAATTATTCATAAATATTTATCACTTGTTTAAAAATTTGAACAATTTGTTTATTTAAATATTATTCCCTATTTTATTCATAGTTATAAAATTTTAATATAATGAATATTGAATTATTTAGTCTAAAATGTTAAACTGCTTCTATATAGAGCCTCACATTATATGTTAGTTATGATAATGAATTTAGTTTTTCATATACCTTGACCACTATTTGTAATTGAAGTTATGAAATTGAATTTAATTATTGTTCATAGTTTATACATATTATGTTTTAGACTTATGATGAATTTTATTCTATCTTGATTAAATTATCTTGGATTAGAGGGACTTGGGGTCAGACTACCTACTTACCTGGAGGCTTATGCCTTGTCTAGGCTGGTGAATGGGGTTGGTTATCTGCCACTCTAGACTTACTCATATGGAGATTTTCAATCTCATATAATTCTATGAATTTACATTAAGTGTTCATGTACCTTATTCATATTATACATTTGGATACGTATGAATATGTTTGACTACTAATTTTGGGTGAGTAACACAAACATGTGGGTTGTGTAAAGAGTTAAACATAAATATAGTTTGAATATATTGGTTTGATGGAGGGAGTTGGACTCCAAACTAAATTAACAAAATCATACATACAAATGGAATTACATGAGATAAGATGATGGGATTAAATCCCCTAAAATAGTAATTCTGAGAATCCTTCCAAAGTGACACTTTTCAAGACTTAGATTATTCAACTGGGTATTATCGAGCTCAGAATGTGTACCCTTGGATTATCATGTGTATGTTAAGAAAGTTATAAGTGACTATATATTATTTTGATGGTAATGTCAAGTTTAGTATGTTTATACCTTTATTATCCTTTTTTTATTATTAGTGTTTACTTTGGGTTACACTAGTTGGGAATCCCTAACAGTTAGGATACCATAGGAATAGATTTGAGTATATCCATATGATGGATTGGACAAAGATTTGTCTGCTCAAATATCTAAGAGTCATATATGATATGATTGAAAATTATTGTCTACCAGATATAGTCATGACATATTTACATGAAAATTGATGTATGTTGTGGTGAAATATAGATATTGTCTCTCAAATTTCTATGATGTGTTTTTAAAAATGGTGATCATTTTAGTGGGATCCCATTTAATAAAAATTATTATTAAATGGTTATAAAACATGGTACTCATCAGATAAAAGATTTTTTTATAAATAAAGGACATCATCATCAACCTTAAACTTAAGATCAGTCCTTGATAAATAAAATCTTAATTGAAGAATGGAAAAAAAATTGACAATTTTTCTCAAATAGGAAGGGAAATTCTATGTGTTAGAACAATCTCTACCTAAGCAACCCACTGGTGAATCTTTTCAGAATAAGAATTTAGAGAACTATAAAAAACATCTAAAATACATTATTGAATTATCCAAACTCATGCTCATTACCATGGAGTAAAAGTTTCAAAAAACAACATGAGACTCTAGATTCCTACCAAATGATAGATAACCTGAAAAGTATCTATCAGGAATAAGCCAAGTTTGAATGCTATGAAGTGTCTAAATCAATTTTTCAGTGTAAGATGATAGAAAAAACATTAGTATCAACTCATGTACTCAATATTATTGGGTATATAAATGAATCATAGAGTCTAGGTTTACCTATGAAGCTTGAGTTGATGACTTATTTTATTCATCAGTCACTACCAGAAAGGTTTCAATAGTTTTTTTGTAAATTACAACATGAATGAATTTTGTAAACCTTTACCTGATATTCTCAATATGTTAAGGATTTATGAGTAGAACATGGGATATTCTAGATAAAGTACCATGCTGATGGTATAGAATAATAAAGGTTTAATAAAGAAGAGATGTCATGGAGGGTCCACACTACTAGCTAAACTAAATAAGAAGAAAAAATGAAGATGATTTCATTGCAGTAAAGTTTTCCATTATAGAAGTAACTGTAAAAAATACCTAAAAGGAAATAAAATGACTCATAGAACATCCACTTTAGTTATCAATGTTATATATGACTTTCCTCTTATCTGATTGTTATAAGATACTAACTATATGTTTTACAAGTAATGTAAATATACAAACCCACATATGTAGAGAGAGAATATTGAATGAATAATCTTGAAGTTGGTGTCCAAGTAATGGAGAAAAGGAGTTTATAAATTTAAGTATTGGATGTTTCAAGATTGACTGAACTATTTCAATGATTCTTACTGCCTATATTTTTTTTCTCTTCAGAAGATCATGTAAAAAATTATTGTTTAAGACAAATGAGATGGATGTTTTTTATACACATAATTATGATTTTTTCATTTCTATAACATGTTTTATAGAGAGTTAAATTGATTGTTCTCATTAGTTAATTTATCATATTATCATCTATGGAAATGTCCCAATAATATGATTTAATTCAAGTAAAGTTTAATTTTTATTCTCAAAGTATTTAGAATAGATTTATATAAACTGGGCATATGATGTCTAGGTTCTGAAGTGCTACATAGATAGTAAAAAGTGGATAAAATTTCAAACCGGAAGAAGAGAAATATATCGAAAAGTTCAAAAAAATTTCTTCAAGAATCTAATCATGGTTATTTAATATAGGATTGTTAATAAAGTGGAGTAATAATTCTATATGATAGGATTATCAGGAATACTTGAAGGAGTATAGAAAACTCCATGGAATTTCCATGTTAGGTATGGATGTTATAGAAATTATTTTTTCAATTTTTAAAGGGTATAAGATACCGAATATATAAATGTTGTAGATATATAGGAGTTCAAAATACAAGGAAAATTTTGATGGATCTATGTAAAGGATGTGTATCTTCATCTCACTACTCTTATATGATAAGATAAGTAGTTTGATAACAAAAAAAAGGTTGGTATAAACAATATGAGATGATTTAATTAATACACATGGTTTATGATTCATGGAATTTTATAAAATATTTTGAGAAGAATATATAGATAAAAGTATTTATCCAGGATAATTATTTTTTAAATATTTGTTAAAAATTATCCAAATACATAGAATATCATTTTGATTACCATATATAGTTTATAGTTTATTTGTTAAATATTCTTACTAATAGGAAATAAATGTTATTTACTAAACATAAGTAGTTTGTGTATCTTAGTAAGATATTATAATAAGAATATAGTAACTAATAGTTTAGTGGGAATATATTTGAACTTAGAGAAGTTCAAAGTTAACAAATAAAATATTATACTAGTCTAAGTTTAAAGATAATTTTACTTAATATCCTAAAATAGATTAGGATGTATTAGTAAATAATAATGTAAGTAGTTATATCATTTCAAGGAAAAAATTTGATGGATTAGGGTTAAAATAATGATGATGATGGACTCAAAAAGAGTTTTAAGTAGATAAAAAATGTTTGGCATTGGAACATTTAAGGTTGTGAAGTTAGGAGGTTTGAATATGTTCAAGTAGTTGAATAATTAGTAATATTATTGCTAAGTATTGCCATTATTAAAACCAGCTTACTTCATAGATGTTTCTCACTAAAGATTTTAGTGGGATGGTTTTATCATATGTTTACATTGAGATGTGATGGGAATTACATATGATGTAATGATTTAACAAAACCAAGAAAGTGAAACGAACATAAGCCTAATTTGGTTATTTTTCATATATTATATGATGAATCGGTGCTTGTGTTGGGTTTGTTAAATATTATTAAAAGGTTTTAAGATTATAAAATGTATCATATTAAAATTAAATATTGACTTTATCATTATTTCATGTTAGTTAAATGAAAATACATACATACATACAGATATATATATATATATATATATATATATATATATATATTTCGTGAAGTGTAATGATAATTGGACTCTCAAAGTAAAACTTTGAGTTTATACCTAACAAATGTTTGTTATAGAGTATTATAGGCTATGATGAAATGTTAAGGTTAGAATGAGTATGATTCTTTTATATAGATACATAATATACTTATAAGGCATAAAACAAAGAATAAGATTCTTTGCGTGTGTTGGATGACCCACTATGTATACCACAAGAAGCATCATACTGATATATTTGGTATAATAGGGGTTCATGGATCACAGTTGAGTCCCCATTAGTCCAGGTTGGAAAGGTAACTAACAAGATAACCTTTATACTTTGATACCCTACTTACACAATTCTACTTGTTGACTTAGATAATACAGAGGTGGTTGAGTATGTTTTTGATCATGTCATTGGTAGGAGATTAACAAAGATGGGGTTTTTACTCATGTATAACAAGTATGACATTTGGACCCTCAATTAAGATTGACAGTGGGAGTGTACGGTCACACCTAGATATAGTATATCTATCCAGATAAGGTACATGTGATGTTCTTATCCATAAGGATGAATAAAATGTGATGTATTCATCGATAAGATCAATTTACACTCATAGAATCGAGAATATATGATTTGCCTATATGGGGTTGACATGATCCATGTCCCATAGTCACTCGAGGTCATAAACAAAGGTAAAATGTAATGAACCAACCTAGGTTGACATGACACGTCACCCTTGATGGCTCTCCACAAGGTGAAGATCAATATAGATCCAAAACCTGTCTCATGTATAATAGAAAAGAGATAAAAACATAGTACAATGTAGAAGATAAAGGTACAAAACCATGAGGCATATTAACAAAGCCAAAAGGATAATCCCAGAATAAAAATAAACCAAGACCAAAGGAAGTCTCATTGTGACCATCCATCACCACCAACCCAAATCACTACAATGACATCATTAAATAAGAGAAGACACCAATCTATATAACACCCTCCCCTTTACCTGTGTCCTAAAAATCCAAATCTGCATATACCCAAAGGCATATGAAAGGTGTGAGGTGAAAGTCCAGTAGGATACCACCATGAATCTATACAATTTATATCACTATAAAACCATTAGTTATAGATTTAAAACAAAATAGGTTTCATAAATCTATTTCATTTGAAAAAATTTCTCATAAAACAACCTTTGGTTTTCCTTTAAAAACATGCCACATTCAAATAAACCAAGAATATGATAATTTACATAAGAGATAAATAGAGGTTCAAATCCAACCATAGTAAAACTATAATGTATACATGTGAAAAAACAAGCATAAAACAATATCTTCATGTATAAAACCAAGAAGAATTTTGGATCTATCCTATATGAATATGTTCTAGGACACACAAAGAAACACTAAACCGAAATAACATGAATACTAATGACATCAAAACCTTCCATAGTCTATCGATATCACAACTAAAATCTCTAGTGGTACCAAAATCACTAAGGTTTTCATATTTCCATAACCCAACTCACCCAAGGTTCCCAAAGTTCCATGTTTTCACAAAACATTCAAGTAAAACATTCTCACTGATTTATAAAACATTTTCACAAGAAAATCATCAATGCTCTCATTCTTGAAAATCCATTTTAGAGTCCAAAACATCCTTGGGGAATTTCATCAAACACATGAAGGTCATAAAACTATTTATAAAGAAAACCCCTTTTAAAAATCCCCTTTCCAAGCCACCCAAATGTAATTTCATAAAAAAACCTACTTTAATATCAAATAAATCAATTTCCTTTACCAAACAAAAGGAAAATAATATAATGATAAGGTATAACATGATAAATAACCATTTTATATAGACAACTACCTCACCAATGGATAAAACCTATCTTCCTTTAAAAATAGAGATTGAAATCAAAGAGATTCGGTCCTCAAAATCCTATATACATAAGAAAAATCATCAATTACCTATTAAATTATCTATATCTAGAAATAATAACCCCATAAGATTCTATCAGATCAAGGGGAAGAGATATTGAGAATATATCTAAAAAAATACAAGAAATTGAGATGAAATCTGAACTTAACTTGAATAGATTCACCCAAATTAATCAAGAATCACCAAGGAATCAAGGATAAATTTTTATAGAGTTTCAAAGAGGGTCTAGTTTGGGATAATGATGGACTATGATGGGATTTGAGTTTAAAACGACCAATTATATTGGGGTAATTTTACATTTTTAAGAAACTCATATGGGGATCATTATTAGGCATGGTTAGAAAAATAGTTCACTAACCATAAATTAGTTATTGTCCCTTTAAAAATGATGCACACAATTTCCTAGGAATATCCAAACAGTTATAAAAACCATGATCAAACTATGTAAAATTACATTGGAGTTAATAGATCTATATTTCATGGTTACCAGATGGTTACCCCTAACTATGTACTTAAACTATGTACCTGGCCAGATTACCCCCATTCTCTGAATTTCAACCCCCTAATCCTAGAAACTCCATGAAATGAAAAAAGGATAAGAAAATTATCTATAAGAAGACATACCTATGACTCTTAGGGTGTCACAATTTTCCCTACCATAAAAATTTCTTCCCCCAGAATGTGATCAAGAATCTAGACTTTCAAAAATAGAAGGACACTGCTGCGTCATCAATGATTTCCACTCCCACGTCTCGTGGCTATCCCATCCACACTACCACTTTACATAGACCAAAGGAATTGTTTTACCACATAGTAACTTATCTCGATGCTCCATAATCTGAAATGGATACTCAACCACTGAGGTATCATGATCAATATTAACATCCTACCATTCAATAACATGGTAAGGGTATGATTTATACCTCCTCAATTAATAAACATGAAACACACAATGAATAAATATCAAGAGAGATAGGGATTCCAACCGATAATCCACCTTTCCAAGTTATTCTATTATCTCAAAAGGGCCAACAAAACTCAGTGAAAACTTACCCTTCTTACCTAAATGATGATGTAACAAATGAGACCCTATGAAAAACCTAATCACCAAACTCAAACTCCAATGGGTGATGATGATGGACTACATAAGATTTATAGAGACTCTGAGCTATCGCTAAACTCTTTCAGATCAAATAAACATTTTTTATTATCTCATAAACAAGGATCAATCCAATTAAATACCATTATCCCAATTCTACACAACATAAATGAGATCTACATGGATACTCGTACAATGATTCAAAAGGATCCATTTTAATAAAATTATAATAATAATTCTTATAGGTGAACTTGATCAATGATATACAATTTTCCCAAAAATACTAAAATCAAGCACATAATCCCAAAGAATATCATCACGGGTATGAATAGATTTCTCAGTCTTCCTATTTGTCTGAGGGTGATGCACTATGATTAACTTCAATTGGGTACCCACCACATCTTTCAAACCACTCATAAAACTATATGTAAACTATGTATCCATATAAAAAATAATCTCTAAATTCACTCCATGGATCTTCATGATCTCTCAAATACACATGTGCCTGATCTCTTCCACCTTTATCGCCCCCCTAATATGAATGAAATGAGATGTTTTTTTAAGTCAACCAATGATCACCCAAATCACATATTTTCCACTATGAGTATGTGTTAAACCAAAAATGAAGTCCATATATATCTCATCCCACTTCCACATCAAAATGGGTAAAGGGTGCAACAAACCTGTAGGTCTTTGGTGCTCCACCTTAATCTTATGGAAAGTAAGGCATCATGACATGGAGTATTCAATATAATTCCTCATCCATGGAAACTAATACTAAAATATCATATCATGATACATATTGGTATCCCAAGGGTGTATGGAGAAACTAGACCGATGTCAACTATGAAGTTACCTAGGCCAAATTGACTACTAAGAGGGGATGAGTGAATTGGTGGTTTCTTTTTAAGAGTTAACTTTTATTTTCAATTAAACCTATTGAAATTGTTAAGGTTCTAGATCCACTCAATATTATCTATCAATCTAACATTGTGTGTAGTTTTAATAATGAATAGATAGCATCACACAATATTTACAAGGTTGAACAAAAATCTTACTCCTTGCTACAACTATTTATTCCCCCGATTACAGACTCTTCTTGGATCCTACCATAAGACTTCACCTGCTCCTGGAACCAACCAGAAGGCTTCACCTCTATTCAAAGTCTTGATCCACTTTAGGATGATTATATTATATTCCCCCAAAATATTTTAGGATTTTAATTGATCATGTACTTATTAAAGTACCTTTAATAATCTTTGGTTGGGTCTGTTGGCCTTGATCAATTAATTCTGATAACCTATAATGACCAGTTGCCTCAGTGCAACCATGCTTGGGCTATGTCTCTTTCTCACTGAAGTCCCAAACTCAATGTGATGTGTGAAAGTTGTGCACACAATATTCTTTAATATTTTATGAAATAAAAAATACTTTCAAAATATTAAATCAATTATAATTCATGCATGTATTTAATGGCATCTAAGTCTCGTTTCCGGTGTCTTAGGTTATAAACCATAAAACATACATTGACTATTGTTATTTATATTTTATTTGGTTATATTTATTTGTTTATGGAATCTCAAACAATATTCATGTGAACATGATCATGCATAAATGTATGCATGTGGTTTCTATCTCATGAAACCTCAAATAAGCATAGATTGTCCTTCACGCAAGTCACACCGCCTGTGTGAACTTAGTCATGCAGTATTAGTTTTTCAAAAACCAGAATGGGTGTACACTATCTTTTTCATGCAAGAACTTGAGGTGTGGAATCCTTTACAAAAGATTAACATATCCTTTATACAATTATTTCAAGTGTGTGGGATATTCCTATTCTTCCTATAGTACAATGTAGGTTACACTATCTTTCGGTTCTCAAGCATCTTCACGCAAGCTAGAGAGACATGTATCACACTATCCTAAGATTCTTCATGGAATCCCATTTTATTCATAATACTATTGAGTTCATGATTTTCATGTCAAGAGCACCGCGAGATTCTCATCTCTCACACAATCTAAGGATTCATGGAACTCTCTACCCTTCATGAATTAGTAGGGTTCACTGATGTTCCATTTCTTCAAAAACAAGAGTGCTCTCAAAGTATCGAAATCAAATATCATCATCTATGGAATCCACTTTTTATAGGAAAGGATCACTACCTTGAACTAAATTATATCCTAGTTTTAATCTGTGTTAAGCCTATGAAATTTATGCCATATCGAAGTCTTATTCAAATGCCCGATTCATTCAGGGTATCTTAATAATATGCTAAATTTCATGGAAACTTCACATTACTCCTTTATGTGACTTCCTCATATGCATATTATGAAGATATCACACCCTTAATATTTTATGATCAAACTCATCCATGGGTTTACTGCTCTAAATATTTCCTGAAACTTCATTTGCAGTCAACCCTTATCTCATTCCTTAAATTCCTTGCATGCATGCAAGACTTTAGATTGCATACATGATATCGGTTCGATCCCAAATAACTCATCTCATTGAAAACATCATAGAAGATGTGATATTTCTCGATCATTGTACATTTTACTTAATCTATGGTGAGAAGAAACCTTCATACATCACTGGAGGATGAAGATAATGGCTACATGAAATCAGACGTCTCAAATCCCATCAATCGAATGATGCTCCTTTTATCCATCATTTTAATAATGATGGAACAATACCCCAAATTTCTCCATCCCACATCATTTATCTAGAGAATCTTTCCCATTCTTTATTACTTAAGTAGTGCCGCAACATCCTTGAGTTAGATATCAGGTATTAGCATCGATCACACACCACACACGCCTCATGAATTCACCTCACCTATGTGGCCACTGACACCTTGTGGGTGTGATCTATGCACCCCTCCTGTAACCTCACATTACATTTTTAGGTACTTTTGATGTCTCTAAGTACCTATGTTTTGGAGTAGTGACTTGGGGTGCGTTTGGGTGAACTTTTAAGGAAAACTAAAGGTCAGTGGGTTGTGCACGGGCGGCGCATAGGTTGTCTAAACCGTGCGGCCAAACTGTGCGTAGTTGGTCTTGGAGGCATTAGCTTATGCACGGGTGGTGCACAGTTTGTCTAACTGTGCGTCCAAACCATGCATGGAGTGTCTTCCGAGGTAGTGGCTAATGTACAGTTAGCGCACGGTTTGTCTAACCATGCGGGAAAACCGTGCGGCCACTTAAATGCGATCCTATAATAGTGTATCTCACTTGTTTGCCTCTAAGTACCTCGTTTTTCCTTTTAAGTGGACATAATTGGGATTTTTCTTCTCCTAAGGCCATATAAGGTTATCCCATTGTTTCGGAGGCGATCCAAAGGCTTCTCTTGGTGAATCAAAGTTGGATTCTTGAGGTATGTGATCGTTCTTCATCGTTCTTGATTGGTTTCTTAGATCTACTTAGATATACTTCTCCTCTTTTCTCAGTTTCTTATATCTACGCCCATTATGGGTAGATATAAGTGTGTGGATGCCAAATATGATGAGATTTGGTCTTGATCTTTCTAGGAGAAGAGATCTAAGGTGGGTTCTTGAAGAATCAACCCAGTATTCTTGAGCTTTCTTCGACCGTTGTGGTTTTCGTCAAAACCTTTGAAGTAGGTGGTTCCGTTACGATTAGCCAAATTGATTATCCTTCTATTACTTGATTTATTTCAATTGCTGATTTAAATTCAATTGCTCAAATTTTCTTTCAATTAAATTGATAAAACCTTGATTCCAGTGAATCAAGATATTGAAATGGTTTTGGTATGGAAATTTGGAAAACCCCTAGTTCTATTGAATTGGGTGTGTTTATGGAAATTGGGTGATTTAAATTGTTTAATTTAAATTTTGGTTTTGATGGACATGATTTCAATTAAATTGTTGAATTTAATTATGGAAATAAATTGTGTAATGATGGAATTGGTTTTGAATGTATTTCAAACTCATGAAAATGACTTAAAATGATTTGACAGAAACCCAATGGTTTTATCTTGTGGAAAGACATGTTTTTGAATAAAACCTATTTTGGTTTTAAATGGAAAGGAATTAACATTTTTGAAATGGAAGAATGGGATTGATTGTATTTTAAGCAGTCTTAAAATAGTTCTCCCATCATGTAAGATCACATGCAAGCCTTAGGTAGTTAGTGAGTTATTTGGATACACTCTACGCTATGACAACGTTCTAAAACATACTTGCAGCAGGTCACATACCCGATGGGTTGGTGACGAGTCTCCTTTGGCTAGTATCATAGGGACGTGTGTATACACATTTTTATGAGTTCACATAGAGAGTGGAGAATCCTTTAGCTGTTTAATACTATCATACCTTTTGGAAGATGACCATGTTTCTCACTTGTTTATTTATATTTGAGATATAAATTTATGCCAATGCTTTTGAACTACTTTACATGCCTGCTGAATTCATATAAACTATTTTATATAAATGTTTTACTTAAGCCATTGTTTTAGAAATATTCCATCATTTGTAAAATCATTGCTTAAAATATTTATTTCCATCATTTGAAAATGTATAGCATGTTTTGTTAAAATATGCTTTTAAATTTCCAAACCTATTTATTTGAAAATTGAAAGCTTTTCTTTGGATAATCTATATTTGGAATCTGTTACGGAATCTTTGGTGGTATCCTACTGGGCTTAGGCTCACACCCTACCTTTTCCTTTGGGTGTTTGTAGACTTCCTTCTTCCAGGTTCGAGTAAAGGGAAGGGATCTCTTGGAGGTGGATCCAGCTGTTGAACTTTGGTCTTGGTGAGTTGTGTCCTTAGGGAACTTGGGGATGTTTTTCCCATTTTTGGTACTTGGGTTGTAGTACTTTGGTCTTTTTATGCCTCTTTGTATTCTGGTACATTACTCCCAGTGGAGTTTCTTTTTGTTTTTCATACTGTCTTGTTTCTTATCTTCCACATTGTTGGTGGAAAAATCATTCCCACTTGCATGTTATGTGATTACAGGTGCTAGTCACTGACCCATGGGGATCGGGAATGCCCTTCGGGCTTTGTCAGGGCTGGCTCGGTTATTGGGTTACCAGGGTACCCGGGCTGGTTCATGAAAAAATGGTATCAGAGGGGGTTAAGCATCATGCCTTGATGACAGTATGCATTTGAGTATTCTTTTCGGGACTTAGGAGGTAGCTTTGATTGAGTTCCTGACTAGCTCTCACCACAATGAACCTTAAGTCACCAGGGTTGGTTAGGGAAATATGACTTGTGGATTAGTTCTAGTATTTTACCTGTTTTGATTTGGATAGAGTGGAATCCAAATCTTATTATCCCTTCTATTAAGAATAGTTTTCCTTGTTACTCTATTTGAGTGTTAATATAATGTCTTTTTATGTTGTGTATCATCATGCCTTCGAGAGGATGTGGGAATCAGATCCAAAAAGAGGCTGCTGCTGAATCTCAGCAAGCGATTCCTATTGTGGATCCGAGTCTGGTTGAGGTGATTTTTCGCACTATCCAAGCTCTAGGACAGGCACCACCTCCAGTTCCTATTCAGGCTCTAGCTATAGATCCTCATAGTGATATTCTCCGAAATCGTTCTCAAGAGTTCCTATGCCATAATCCACCAGTTTTCAAAGGGTACACTAACCCTCAACATGCTGAAGAATGGTTGAGTAAGATTGAACATCTGTTTGGGTTCTTGGAGACACCTGATGTGATCAAGGTGAAGTGTGCCACCTTCATGCTGGAGGGACCAAGCAAGAGATGGTGGGACATGATGGTGACTACTGGGAAACATGAGGGTTTGGAGTGGAAATACTTTAGGGTTCTTTTAACTAACCAGTTCTATCCAGAATCAATGGTGTTGGCCAAGGGTGTGGAGTTTTTCAAGCTTGAGAAGGCCAAAAAAACCGTGACTGAGTACTCAAATCGTTTTTCTGAGTTGGTACAGTTTGCTCATGAGATTGTATATAATGAGAAGATGAAGGCTCGATGATTCGAGTTGGGACTTCGATCAGATATCCGTTCTTAGGTTTTCTTACTGAAGATACCCACTTATGCTGATGTGTTGGATAGGGCGATGATGGTTGAGATGGACCTAGTAGGAAAGTCAGGGTTTAAGGGAGTTCCTTTTCCTCCTAGTGGAAATGTTAGTTCCTTTAAAGGAAAATGGAAGCGCGATGTTTCTTATGGTAGTTCTCGACAACAGAGTCATTCCAGACCTCCGGTAGCACTAGGAGGGGATTTATTGACATGCTATCAGTGTGAAAATCCAGGACATTCTAAGAGGGTTTGCATTAAGGCACCCAAGAACTGTAGCTCTTGCGGACATTTAGGGAACTTACAGAGATTCTTTCATCACTTCTCTACTCCACATAGTGTAAAAATATCATTAGAACCTCCAAAAACTATGGGGCAATCAAATGCTTCACGTACAAAAGGGTTCCAGCCGCAGACATCCAGAATGAAGCTTCTTCACGTAGTGGAAGAGTCACCAGAGGTAGCGGATACAGTTCATGCAACTGTGAGAGGTACCATTACTATAACTTCATCTTTAGTGATCACTCTTTTTTATACTGGTGCATCTCACTCATTTATTTCAACCCATATTGTTAATCTGCTTAATCTACCTATGGATCTTTTATCTTGTGCGATGGATATTACTACACCCCTTGGTACAATGAGAGAGAAGGGTCTCTGTAGTCTTTCTTGTGTCTTCTCTCTATCAGATGTTGATCTTGCTTGGAGTTTTTTGGTTCTCGACATGAAATCTTTTGACATCATATTTTGGATGGATTGGATCATTGCCAATAAATCTCATATCGATAGTTATCTTCAACGGGTCTACCTTACTACACCCAGTGGTGTGCCTCTTGTTTTTCAAGGAGAATGGGACCCAAGGTCAAGCAGAGCCAGACCCTATTATCTAGAGTTGGGGAAAGTTATATCAGTGTTTTCTTTTGATCTAGAGAGATATTCAATGTGTGGTGATCTTCCTCCAGTCGTCGCTGAGTTTCCCGACGTGTTTCCTTCTGACTTCTCTGGTTTTCCACCAGTAAGGGAGGTTGATTTTTCTATTGACTTAATGCCTGGTACTCAACCGGTTTCTATTCCCTCTTACTGAATGGCTCCAGCAGAACTAAAAGAATTGAAGTCTCAGTTATATGATCTTCTTGAGAAAGGTTTTATACGCCCGAGTGTGTCACCTTGGGCAGCACCGGTTCCCTTCACCAAGAAGGCTGATGGTTCTCTTTGCTTATGTGTTGATTATCGAAATCTCAATGAGTTACGATAAATAACAAATATCCGTTACCACGAATTGATGATTTGTTTGATCAATTTAAAGGGGAAAAGTGGTTTTCAAAAATTGATCTTCGATCTGGTTACCATCAGTTAAGGATAAAATAATCTGACATTCATAAGACCGCTTTTAGGAGTAGGTATGGCTATTATGAGTACCTTGTTATTCCCTTCAGCCTAACAAATGCTCCTGCAGTTTTCATGGATTTGATGAACAAAGTTTTCCGTGAGTATATAAACACTTTTATGGTAGTCTTTGTGGATGAAATTCTTGTCTACTCCAAGTTTGAGGAGGATCATGTGCATCATCTGAGAACAGTTCTGAGTCTTCTAAGGAATCACCGACTTTATGCCAAGCTTTCAAAGTGTTATTTCTGGATTCAGGAAGTGAAATTCTTGGGACATGTCATGTCAGAACAAGGAATATCAGTTGATACTGAGAAGTTGAAGGCTGTTATGACTTGGGAACAACCAAGAAATTTTTTTGATATTCAGAGCTTCTTGGGCTTAGCAGGATATTATCGCCGATTTGTTAAAGACTTCTCAAAGTTATCTTCTCCAATGACTGATCTGACTCGAAAGGGAGTGAAGTTTTCCTGGAATGATAAATTTCAGAGTTCTTTTGTTGATCTAAAGAATCTTTTGACTACTGTGCCGGTGTTAACTCTTCTTGAGGTTGGGATAGGTTACGTGGTCTTCTGTGATGCATCGGGTTCAGGTTTGGGATGTGTCCTTATGCAAGGTAATCATGTTGTTTCATATGGATCTCGTCACCTTAAGCCTCATGAGAAGAACTATCCTACCCATGAACTTGAACTTACAGCTATAATGCACACACTTAAGTGTTGGAGACATTACCTTTATGGAGAAAGGTTTACTGTGTATTCAAACCACAAGAGCTTGAGTTATATATTCTCTCAAAAATATTTGAATCTCCACCAAAGGTGTTGGGTGGAGTACCTGAAAGATTTCGACTTTGACATTTCCTATACCCCAGGTAAAGGGAATGTAGTTGTATATGTGTTATGTAGAAAACTTCCATCACAGGCTGTGAAAGAATCTTCAGAAGTGTGGAGTTTTATGGCTCTTTTTTCTCAGTTGCATATTAGAGTTCAGTGGAAGGGGAATGAAGTTTCTTTAGCCAGTGTCCAGTTGACATATGCTCTTCTCAATTTATTTCTTCAGGAACAACAACTGGATGATGAATTCCATAGCATTAGGGACTCTCTTTATGGTGGGGAGACCGACACCCAGTGGTCATTCTCCAAATAGGGTGTTCTGTGTTATCGAAACCGTTACGTTGTGCCGTTATCGGCAAGGATGTGATGGGGGATTTCCATAACTATCAATGAGCTGTACACTCAGGAACCAAAAATATGTTATATGACATGCAGCGATAGTTCTGGTTGCTAGGTATGAGATGAGACATTACTGAGTTTGTATCTCGTTGCTATACATGCCAGTAGGTGAAAGTCGAGCACCAGAAACCTTCGGGTTTGCTTCAACTACTTCCAGTCCCTACATGGAACTGGGATGAAATCTCTATGGAATTTGTGGTTGGGTTACCTCAAACCCAGAGGAAGAAGAACGTGATATGGGTTTTCATTGACAGGCTGACCAAGTCGGCTCACTTTATATCTATTCGAGATACAACCAAAGTTGAGGAGTTGGGAAATATCTATGTGAAAGAAATTGTTCGTTTTCACGGAGTTCCGTCTTCTATATTCTCTGATAGGGATCCCCAGTTTACTTCTCTCTTTTAAAGATGCCTTTAGGAGGCACTGGGATCTTAGGTCTATTTGAGCACAACCTACCATCCACAGTCAGATGACCAGACAGAGAGAGCTATTCAGATCCTTGAGGATATGTTTCACGCATGTGTTCTTGACTTTGGTGGGTTTTGGGATGATCATATGAGGATAGTTGAGTTTTCTTATAACAACAGTTATCAGTCTGTGATCAAAATGGATCCTTTTGATGCATTTTATGGCCGTCCTTGTAAATCTTCTTTATGTTGGTTGGAGATTGGTGAAATTTCCTTGGTAGGACCGAGTTTGGTCCAAGAGACGACAATTAAGATCCAGTTGATTCTTCAGAGAATGTTGACAGCGCAGAGTCGATACAAGTATTATGCTGATCATCACCGTAAACCTTTAGAGTTCTTAGTTGGTGACCAGGTGTTCTTGAAAGTTTCACCCCGATTAGGTCATCGACGGCTTGGGAGGCAAGGGAAGCTTGCTCCTCATTTTGTGGGACCTTTCAAGGTTGTTGGTCATGTAGGGAAAGTTTCTTACCGTCTATCTCTACTAACAAATCTGACATCGATACATAACGTGTTCCATGTATTGTAGCTATGAAAGTATCTCTCTGATCCATCTCATGTTTTGAGATGAAGTGATCTTGAGATTGAACCAAATTTATCTGTGACTGAATGACCATTTAGGGTTATTGATTCTGATACCAAGGTACTTCGTGGGAGAACGATACCTCTGGTCCATGTTTTATGGAAGAATGGTTCTGATTCTCATGAGATGTGGGAAAGGGAGGCACCAATGAGAGAGCAGTGGCCTCATCTTTTTGACGTGGAGGTTTCTTCATAGGCTTTCTGGGGACATAAAGATCTTATGGTGGGGAGGTTGTAACATCACATTATGTTTTCAGGTACTTTTGATTTCTCTAAGTACCTTTATTTTGAAGTAGTGACTTGGGGTGCATTTGGGTGAACTTTTAAGGAAAACTAAAGGTTAGTGGGTTGTGCACGAGTTTTCTAAACCGTGCGGCCAAACCGTGCGTAGTTGGTCTTGGAGGTAGTAGCTTCCGCATAGGAAGCGCATAGTTTGTCTAACCATACAGCCAAACCATGCATGGAGTGTCTGCCGAGGTAGTGGATAATTCACAGTTAGCGCATGGTTTGTCTAACCGTGCGGGAAAACCGTGCGACCACTTAAATGAGATCCTATAATAGTGGATCTCACTTGTTTTTCCTCCAAGTGCCTCATTTTCCCTCCTAAGCGGCCCTAACTTGGGATTTGCTTCTCCTAAGGTCAAAAAAGGTTCTCCCATAATTCCGGAGGTGATCCAAAGGCTTATCTTGGTGAATCGAAGTCGAATTCTTGAGGTATGTGATCGTTCTTCATCGTTCTTGATCAATTTCTTAGATCTACTTAGATATACTTCTCCTATTTTCTCAGTTTCTTAGATCTATGCCCGTTATGGGTAGATATAAGTGTTTGGATGCCAAATATGATGATATTTGGTCTTGATCTTGCTAGGAGAAGATATCTAAGGTGGGCTCTTGAAGAAGCAACCCGGTATTCTTGAGCATTCTTCGACCATTGTGGTTTTCGTCAAAACCTTTCAAGTAGGTGGTTCCATTCTGATTATCCAAATTGATTATCGTTGTATTGCTTGATTTATTTAAATTACTGATTTAAATTCAATTTCTCAAATTTTCTTTCAATTAAATTGATAAAACCTCGATTCCAGTGAATCGAGATATTGAAATGGTTTTGGCATGGAAATTTGGAAAACCCCTAGTTCTATTGAATTGGGTGATTTAAATTGTTTAATTTAAATTGTGGATTTAATGGAAATGATTTTAATTAAATTTTTGAATTTAATTGTGGAAATAAATTGTGTAATGATGAAATTGGTTTTGAATGGATTTAAAACTCATGAAAATGGATTAAAATGATTTGATAGAAACCCAATGGTTTTATCTTGTGGAAAGGCATGTTTTTTAATAAAACTTGTTTTGGTTTTAAATGAAAAGGAATTGACATTTTTGAAATGGAAGAATGGGATTGATCTTATTTTAAGCAGTCTTAAAATAGTTCTCCCATCATGTAAGATCACATGCAAGCCTTAGATAGTTAGTGAGTTATTTGGATACACTCTACACTATGACAACATTCTAAAACATACTTTCGGCGGGTCACATCCCCGATGGGTTGGTGATGAGTCTCCTTTAGCTAGTGTCATAGGGACATGTGTATACACATTTTTCTGAGTTCACATAGAGAGTGCGGAATCCTTTAGCTATTTAATACTATCGTACCATTTTGGAAGATGACCATGTTGCTCGCTTGTTTATTTATATTTGAGATATAAATGTATGCCAATGCTTTTGAACTGCTTTACATGCCTGCTGAATTCATATAAACTGTTTTATATAAATGTTTTACTTAAGCCATTGTTTTAGAAATATTCCATCATTTGTAAAATCATTGCTTAAAATATTTATTTCCATCATTTGAAAATGTATATCATGTTTTGTTAAAATATGATTTTGAATTTCCAAACCTGTTTATTTGAAAATTGAAAGCTTTTCTTTGGATAATTTATATTTGGAATCTGTTATGAAATCTTTGGTGGTATCCTACTGGGCTTAGGCTCACACCCTACCTTTGCCTTCAGGTGTTTATAGACTTCATTCTGCCATGTTTGAGTAAAGGGAAGGGATCTCTTGGAGGTGGATCCAGCTGTTGATCTTTGGTATTGGTGAGTTGTTTCCTGAGGGACCTTGGGGATGTTTTTACCATTTTTGGTAATTGGTTTGTAGTACTTTGGGATTTTTATGCCTCTTTGTATTATGGTACATTACTCCCAGTGGAGTTTCTTTTTGTTATGCATACTGTCTTGTTTATTCTCTTCTGCATTGTTGGTGGAAAATTCATTCCCACTTGCATGTTATTTGATTCCAGGTGCTAGTCGTCAACCCGTGGGGATCGGGAATGCCCTTCGGGCTATGTCAGGGCCATCTCGGTTATCGGGTTACCAAGGTACCTGGTCTGGTTTGTGACACCACTCCTACATGCCTTATACATGGGCCTACCGTGGGATTTTACATGGCCCAGCTGCCTTCGGTATTTCCTGGGATGGTTCCCTTGGGCATGGTTGATGCTCGGGTCCCATACAAGCCCAAGGTTGAGCTAGCCTTGGCAGACCCTTGGGTTGGCCCTCATTTTTAAATGAGGACTCCTTTATACGTAGAAATATTATAATTATATAATATATTAAATCCAAATCCATTATCAACTTCTCAAATACCTCATGTGAAAATAAATATGGAATTATATTTTTATATAACCACCTTTCAATATTTTTTACTTCATGAAATATGAAATTCATGTTGCATGGACTTCACTTATAATAATTCTCTAGGCATCTCCACTTCATCCAAACTGACCAAGCATAGATTGACACGTCATTGAAAAAATACAACATTGGACCCAAAATTCTACCCCTTTGTATTTTGTTGTTGATATCTTTTTAACATATTCAAAAGTCAATATATGTGATCAAAACTTTCTCCCCCATTTTAAAATAAAATGAAAAGAATAAGTTGGGTCCTCTCAACTCATCTTCCATTTCAAAATCATGATCATCTTCCTTATATGAAAATTTCAAGATTAATTCTAATAGAGGAATGATATCACATGGGTTTCTTAGAAAATATCCTTTAGTTAATTAGTTATAAGTCTACGTGGTTTAACTCGGTGTAGAAATTAAGAGAGATACAATCAAAGATGTCTAAGATGTCCATAATATACCATGTATGTAAAATCATGTTCAGAATGTCTTAATTATCATACAAGGGGTTGTAGATAATTAGATTTATCAAAGAAATTCTAAATCACACACATACTTCAACAAACACATCATAAAGTTAAAGTGAAAAATATATATCCCCCTTTTTTTATCTTGTCATCAACCAATCACTCCCCCTTAATTGATATGATAAAAAAATTAAGAATGAGGGATGAAAGTGTGATTGGAATACCTTGACCATTAGTTTTGAATATGTCCCATGGTTTTCATATTCATTTTCAAGATTTATCCCCCTTAATGGATTCACACTTTTCTTTCATTTCATGGAAGTTAGTATAATCTATGAGGTACAATATCATCATGCTATCCAGAAGTGATATCCTCAAACATCTCCTTCAATTCCCTACATTGTTAGTTCAAAAACACATAAAATAATAGGGAATAAGGAGTGACCTACTTGTTCTTAGGAGTAACATTCAGGCTGAGAACTTCCTGTCAACCTAGGCCATTCTTTTCTCCCAATATCGAATATTTTCTTTGTGTTAAGAATCATTTTCCATTGTAGTCATTTGAGTACATGAGGTATCTGGTGCTTTCATTTTAATTTTAAACAGATCCCATTGATTAGGGAGAATCTCCATACAATTATGTGGAGCATGTATAGATTTAGAACAACTTACACACAAGTCACCATATTTGTGTGGAATATCTTTTCTACCTTAATTTCTATATACACTTGCTTTGATTTAGCTTCAAAAAGTTTTTCGTATTCCTTAAATTGTTTATCCAATTTCAATTTATTTGTCCAGAAAATTAGGCACTCTTTATTGATATTCTATATTTTCATTTGTTCACTATGAAACCCATTGAATCATGCCTATTTTCGAGCAACGACATGTTATACCAGCAAGAGTAGTCTTTGTTCCAATATTTTTCACATCACCAAAAAAACTATTGAACCTATATCTTCCACCTTGATATATATTATGTTCATACACCTACCATTGATGTATTTATTCAAGTTTATCATTATTTTTCCTAGTGCGTATTGATTTTATTAACTCATTTATTTCTTTATTTGATATAGGAGAGGATCCCTCATTGTTCTTCTTAGTGAAAGTTCGTTTAATAGTCTTCTTGTTTTATTCACATCTCAAGACTGACTCGTCACCCTCTCTTCTTACCCAAATTTCCTTTTATTGTGATATTATCTTCACATCATCAGATGGTTTTTGCATGATAGGTATATAACATCACTGATCATAACATTGACCACATTTATTTTAATACTTATATAAATTTTTAGAGTATTCAAATCTGTTATTTATAGAAAAATTCATTTTCTGTGAGTTTTTCTTATATAGTGCAAGTCTTCTCTTTACTTTAACCTTTCCCCCCTAAATGCAGGCCTTCTTATATTTTCTTGAATTGATATGTTATGAAAAAATTCTAATTCCTTGTGCCTAAATTTATAGCAACACTAATAATACACCATGAGCCTACTTATTTTTTTTGAGGTGTAGTTTGTTTAGATTTCAAAGATTGTGAACCTTTCCGCTTCTGAGTGGAACCATCACTCTTTGGGGAACTCCTTAGGGAAATATATTTATGCTTCTTTTCATATATACCCTTGATGTGGTGGGTGTATCAATATTTTTTATTATCCATACTTTCCTAGAGTTTATTTTAGAAGCTGTATCAACAATTGAAACATTATCAGTACACAAGATATTTTATGGGTTATGGGATAAATTCTTCTTGGAGGATATTTCCATATGATTAGGGAATGATCTCAAGATCTTCTTTAAGTCATGATCTTCAAAGAACACTTGTATAAAAACATATCTTTTTCCATAAATGTGGGAATTTCCAGCTTGTGATGATTTCTGATTCATCAATTTCACCTATAGATATAAACACTTTATATTTAGGGAGATCTTTTCATCCTCAACTGATCTCAGCTTGACTTTCCAATCCTCCTTAAGTTTCTTAATTTGTTATTCATGCATTTTTATTGATTATTTTAAGTAATTTTCAAACTCCTTTAATGTGTTAGCTTTAGAATCTAATTGAGAATCTTTGACAACTATAGAAACTTTGTGAAACTTTTCAAGTGCATGAAAGGATTATACAAAAACTTTCTCAAGGATGTATTTCTCAAAAATACTAATTTTAAATTATTATATAGATTCATCATGTCATTAATTGAAAATTAAAATTATTCCATACTTTTCTTTCACAAGTTTTTTGAGAGTTTTAGATATTCCAACATTTTTAACCAATTCCCCTTTAATGGAATTAGCTTCTTCTTCTAACTATAATTTTTCATCCCAAAGAGACTTAAAACCTCCAATAATACACTTCACAACTTATTTGGTAAGTTTTTTTAGATATTCTTTGAATTCTTAAATATTATCACTAAGTGATATATCATCATCATAGCTTGATAAGGATTCATTAGAAGAATCATAATTGAAATAATTATTTAATGTTTTACCTTTCAGATTACCTCTAATTAGAGGTGTCTCTTTATTTACACTGAGATTCTTCTTCAGTTTACTAACTTTTATTTTCTTCTCATTGTTCCAAGTCTTGTTATAAATCTCTATATGATATTTCTTACTCATTTTTCTAAAACATGCACTTCATAAAGACTTTCTTGGATCTTTAGAGGTGACCTACACTCTGATACCAATTGTAGTGCCCCAGGATAGATTGACCAATTAGAGGGGAGGGGTGAATTAATGGTTTACTTTTATGGATCTATTTTATTTTCAATTCAACCTATTGAACATGTTAAGGTTCTAGATCCAATAAATATTATCTCCAAATCTCACCTTGTGTGGAATTTTAATAATAGAGAGATAGAAACACACAAGATTTACAAGGTTTGAAAGAAAGCCTACTCCTTGCTATAACCAGTTATTCCCCCTAGTTATAGATTATTCTTTATCAAATAAGTGAATAAAATTGTCATGGATCCAACCAAGATAATCCATTTTCTTTTTACTCATACCCAAATACTTCTTGACCCAACTCCAATTGAGAGACTCTGTTTCCTCCTGGATTCTACTAGAAGACTTCATCTACTCCTGACACCAACCGAAAGGATTCACCTCTATTCAAAGGATTGATCCACTGTAGGATTATTCTATGATCTTCCTATATGATCTTGAATGATATGAATTTATCATATACCTATTCCAGTACCTTCAACAATATCTAGTCAGGTATATTGGTCTTGCTCAATTAATTCTAATCACCTATAATGACCAGTTGCCTTAGTGAAACTATACTCAGGATATGTTTCCTTTTGAATAAAGCATCGACCTCATCATGATGTGTTCAAGTTGTACATAATTCTTTTTAATATTTTATGCAAGTAAAATACTTTCACAATCTAAAATAAATTCTACTTCATGCATGTATTTCATGACATCCAAATGTCTTGTTTCATGTATCTCAAGTTATAAACCATAGCACATACATTGAATTTTGTTCTTTATATTTTATGTATTTTTTTTATTTTTTTCGGGTATCTCAAAAAATCTTCACAAAAAAATGATCATGCATGCATGAATGCATGTGGTTTCTATCCCATGAAACATAAAAAAATCATGGCTTGTTCTTCATGCAAGTCACACTACCAGTGTGCACTTATTTGTGTACTGATGTTTTTTGCACAAACTTAAATGGGTGTATACTATATTCTTTACACATGAGATTTAGGTATGAACTCCTTTGCATAATATTTATACATCCTTAACACAAGTATTTCAAGTGCATGAGATATTCCTATTCTTCATGTAGCAAAATGTAGGTAAAACTGTCTCATAGTTCTCAAGTATCTTCATGCAATCCAGAGAGACATGTATCACGCTATCCCTAGGTGCTTCATGGAATATAACTTTATTAGTGGGACTCTTGAGTGCATGGTTCACATGTCAATAGGGCAATGGGATTATTCTCCCTCATTCTATCCAAGTCTTTATGGAACTATCTTCCTTTAGTGAACTAGAGGGGTTCATAGATGCCCTGTTTCTTCGAAAAAAAGAGATCTCTCAAAGTATAGGTATAAACTCTCATCAGCTACAAAATCCTCTTTTTATAGGTAACCATCACTACCTTTAAATACCTTATATCCAATTTTATGAAATGAAAAACCTCTGAAATTTATGTCGTATCGAATACTTATTCAAATGACCAAGTCATTTAGGATATCTTAATAATATGACTAATTTCATGGTGTCTTCAAATTTCCCCTTTCCACGACTTCCTCATATTCATGGGATAAAGATCACATGCCCTTAATCTTTTAAGATCAAATACATTCATGGATCAACTACTCAAATTGATGCCTGGAACTTCATTTGGACTCATACCTTAACTCTTTCCTTGAATTACTTGCATGCATGAAAGATGTTAGATTGCATGCATGATATATATTTGATCCCAAATACCTCATCCCATTGAAAACATCATAGAAGATGTCTGGTTGCTCGATCATAGGACGTTTGACTTGATATTTGGTGAGTAGAAACCTTCATATGCCACTAGAGGATGAAGATAACAACTACATGAAATCGGATGGCTCAGATTGAATCAATTGGATTACGGTCCTTGTATCCTTCATTTTAATGATGTGGGAAAAGTACCCCACACATCTCCACACTATATCAGTTCTCCAGAGTAGCTTTCCCATAGTTTATTACTCAAGTGGTGCCACAACATCCCCAATCTGGCTACTGTGGATCAACACCGGTCACACACCACACATGACTCACAACCACGCCTCACCTGTATGGACACCAGTACCCTTTGGGTGCACTCCATACACCTATATTCTCCTAGGAGTCTTATAAATGGGCCCAATATGGACTTATACATAACTTAGTTGACTTCAAGCTTGTCCGAGATAGTTCCCTTGGGCATGGTTGACCCTTGAGTCCCATATGATCCCAAGGTTGAGCTAGCCTTGGCGGGCCCTTGGGTTGGCTCTCATTTTTAAATGAGACCCCTTTATACTTAGAAATATTCTAAGTATATAATATCTTAAACCCAAATCCATTCTTAACTTCTCAAATACCTCATGCAAAAATAAATATGGAATTTCATTTTTTCATAGGTACCTTTCAATATTTTTTACGTCATGAAATATAAAATTCATGTTGCATGGACTTCACTTATTGTATCCAATGTGAAAACTCCTTAACATATGTCTTTAGGAATTAAAGATTAGCACAAAAAATCATTAGAGTTATCCAAAGATAATTTTCCAAGAATGGAATCCAATGCCATTAAATGAATCCATAATAATTCTCTAGGCATCACCATTTCATACAAACTCACCAAGCACATATTGACACATAATTGACAACAAATGAAACACTAGACCCAACACACTATCCATTAAATCCTAACTTAGATATATTGGAACGAAAAATCTACCTTGGAAGCATATAACATCATTAGAAGACCAAGGAAAAACACCCAAGGTCTCCCCACCATTAATGATTTTACTAAAACATTGAAAATTTATGTATATTGTCTGTCTAAGGTGAATCCAATCATCAAAAGATGAATCAGATTTCACAATATCTAAGAACACCTACCCATAACCCTTTCCCACTTTCAAGACCATATTAACAAACAAACTCATAAAAGACTATCATTTTACTGATTCCTTCAAAGGTTGAGTTGGTAACTTTCTTATCAATGCATCAGTGACTATATTTCCTTTTATAGGTGTATAAGAAAGATCAAAATCAAACTCTAAATATATTCAACCTAGTGTATCTATTGTAAATTCAAGTCTCTTTGGGTGAAAATGTACTTTAGGCACTTATGGTCTAAATGCCTGATAAACCAATCACTAAGAAGATAGTGTCACAAAGTCTTGAGAGTATGCATCACCGAAGATAACTCTAGATCATGAGTAGAATAATAATTTTCATGAGGGAATAGTTGGTGAGAACTATAAGCCACCAATTTCTTCCCCTACATTAGAACACACCCCCATACCATACTTGAGGCATCATACAAAACATTGGATCCCAAACCGGGTTCCAAAAGAATCAGAACTGGAGTTGAATTCAATATATCCTTTAGTTCCTCAATTGATCTTTTTCACTTATCATCCCATTAAAAATTAACACCCTTACATGTTATTTCTATTAGAGGATACATAAGATTAGATAAATCATGAGAAAATTATTTTTAATAACCAACTAATCCCAAGAATATTTTAATCTCAAACACATTTATAGGTTGATCCCAAGACATAACCACTTGGATATTTTCAGGATTCATTAAGATTCTCCTCTAAAATATAACATAACCTAAAAACCTTAATTCTTGGATCCAAAAATCACATTTATAAAGCTTCACATATAGATGATGTTCCTTTAAAGTTATGAGAATGATATATAAATGATACCTACATTCTTCCTTTAACTTAGAATACACCAAGATATCATCCATAAAACCAACCAAAAAAGAATCCAAAAACTAATGAAATATATGATTCATCAAAGTCATAAACACCACAGGATCATTAGTGAGACTAAACGACATAAACAAATACTCATAATGTCAATACCTACTCCTGAATGTTGTTTTAGGAATATCCACCTTTCAAACTCTTAACTGATGACACCTTTATTGAAGATCAATCTTAGAAAACCAATGATATACTATGAGTTTATCAAAAAGTTCATCAATCCTTATCATCGGATAATTTTTCTTAATAGTCACCTGGTTAAGATTTTGATAATTAACACAAGATAGAGGCTTCTATCTTTCTTATTTCTAAATTGAATCAGTGAATCCCAAGGTGAAATGTTCAAAAGAATACATCCTTTGGCCTTAAGATCCTAGAGTTGAATTTTATACTCCTTTAACCCAGCATGTTACATATCATAAGATGTTGAGGATATATAACTCATCCTCAAGACTAATCCAATAGAAAAACTCAACCTCTCTCTGTAACGACCCAAAGTTTTATTAATGGAAATCCCTCTTGATCTAATTAAATGTCTCTTTATGTTTATATAAAATGTCAACTTCATTGGTTTTATGTTAAGAATTTTGACCGTTGCTAATATAGTCGTTGAACAGTGATCACATGATTAGTATAAATATAGGGCTTTAACACATCCATTTTTACTTAGACAAAAGAAGCGATGGCCTCGTCTAGTAGAATTGCTCCGTACGAAGCCCATTTGTTGGAGCTCGGAAAAGCGGTGGCATCGTTGGGCTTCGCCCTTGACCAAGACCAAGCTAAGCTTCATCTTGTCAAGCTCAAACGTGACCGTCTACGGGAAAAGTGGAAGTTGATTGAAATTACCACTCGAGCGATGCTATCCGAGCCACCCCAAGAGTCTGTCACCATCGCACACCTTACCCTTAGGTCTTATGCGGCTGTTTTAAGGGGTTATGTAACAAATAAGTATTACTATGTTCATGTACATTATTTTTGTATATAATAATGAATATACCTTCTAGTCATTTTTGATACATTGTAAATAGTTTTTAAAGTACAAATGGTGTTTTTAGTTATTATTTAATTAAGAATTATATTTTATTAAATTAAGGGATTTTTTAATTAAATAATATTTTAATAAAATATTATTATTAATATTAAATTAATTTTTATTAAATATAAATGATCTTATAATTTTATGAATGCAATTATAATTTTTATTAAGGTTTGAAAACCATTTCGGTCAAAACCCGTGAATTTTCGATAAATGTCAGTTTTTATTTTAAAAGTGAAAATTCACATATTTAAAAAATTATTTAGATAAAATAAATGTTATTTTTGGAATCAGGATGTCGAAATTATCCAATAGTAAATTTTTCATAATTTTCTGAGACAGTCAAATTTTTGGGTAAAAATTAAATACCGTTTAAATATATAATGTGTTTTATGACATCATAATGACCCAATAGTGATGTAATAAAATACTATAATCTTTATGTTCGGACAATATACGTTTTAACATTAAAATAAATTGATTTTGGGTTTGTTTGACTTATTTTTCAAAGCATTAATGGACCCCTCAAGACTTATTCAACACTTTGCCTTTTTAAATTAATTTCCATGGGAGTGTGACTCACCTCCACATAAGAAACCTTATTATTTTAAGAAGTTAGGACTTTGGAATTATAAAATAATGTTTTCCTATTCCATTTTCAAAAAACCATGGGCAAAAACCATGGGATGGTTTGTGGTTTGGATTAATTTAATATAAGGGGTCCCAAACCTAAATAATAAAGAATTCCCTCACCTTTCCTATATAAACCCACCCAAGATGCCACTTCCTCCTCACTCAAAGCCTTTTGAGTTCGTCCAACCTCTTCCCTACTCTCTCTAGAATCCTCCCAAGGTGCCCCAAGCTCCCAAGAAGCCTCTCACAAGCCTCTCTCTAGCCTTTGGAAGCACACTTCCAAGTAAGGGTTTTTTCTTCCTTTCTCATTTTTGTCAATTTTCTTTAAGTTGTATTGCCCTTTTAATTTCAATTATGAATGTTGGGGTATGTTTTCGCACCTCCCTCATACTGTCCTCTTTATTTTTGAATTATGGGAGACCCCTTTCTCTCTCATTAAATGCCTCCCATGTACTCCCGTTACTATGCCGAAATTCTGAAAGGAACTTCTCTCTCTTCTTTTACATTTAAGCAATAATTTTGTATCATGAATCTAAATTCCATTAAAATTGTTGGGACATGTATCTATATGAAATCCTTACTTTCCATTACATTTAAATATGATGAGGAACCCCTTTCTCTCTCATCAACCATTTTTATGAATTCTTATGTCACGCCGTTACGCTGCCGAAATCGCACCGATTTTCTAAGCCAATGCCATTGTGTAGTGGATACCATGCCCATTTCTCCATCAAGGGTATTCACCTTTATGCACATTTACTTATTGGTTATAAAGTTTCATATATGAATTCCACATTCCTTCATCATGGAATAAATTATTATGTTTTATGAATCCATGTTTTATGATCCATGTGGCACACTTATGCATGAAATGAAATGTTTAAGAAGGGTGCGCCCTTATAGCACTCCAATGCATTGGGTAAAGTATAGTATCATGATACATAATATGCAATGAGTGTTGACTCATTCTAATTCAAGTGCAATGAGGGTTTACTCGTGCTTCATGTGCAATGAGGATTTACTCATGCTCTATGTGCAATGAGCCTTGGCTCATGCTAATTCCATGTTAAGTGTTGTTGCCACATTTCCATGTTATGATTATCATGATTTATCATGCCTTTATGTTCATGTTTCTTATATGCTCTGTTGATATTACTATTGTCTAACATGTATTGTACTTCTCATGTTATTCCATGTGTACTCCCTTACTGGGCTTTATGGATCACCCTTTTCTTATGAATGTCCTCAGGTTATCCCATGCAATGCTAAGTACGAGGGAATGTAGTGGTCATGTGAAGGAAGTTTTCAATAAAGATGTTGTATTTCATGTTTTAAGTTTTTATGTAATGGTCCTAATCCCCAAAGACACAAAACCTCTCTATATTCTTTGTTTTATCAAGTGATGTTTTATGTAATATATCATGTTTAAGTTTGTAATAAAAGCAGGGTTGTTATAGTTGGTATCAGAGGATAGGTTTAGTTATTTTTGGGATTAGGAAACCCTTGTAAAGCCTTAGAGACAAGACTAAGTATAATAAAAACATCCCTAAGTTTTGGTAAGTACTGAGTAAGTGGTTTATCAGACAAATACATCCCTGTCTGGATACGAGAAGGTAGAGGCGGCTCTGGAACAGATGTATCCTAGGGGTAAAACCCGAAAATACCGCTTTGAGCTAGACTCGAACGGGAACCGGTGCATAACAATGGGCCTTGCTACACTCTTGGTTATAACACTCCTAGGGGATATGTTTTGATAAATTCACAATCTTATTATGAACCCTTATTAAGGGAAAAAAATTCCCCTAAGAATATATGTTAGAAAGTAGATCATGAAAAGCCTAGATTGAAGCCTATAGAATCATGAGTTAAGGAAATGAAAGTTTATTTATAAGTCATAAACTTTTGTCTTTGGATTAACCTTTATGTGTTACCCCTAACATTCCTTTTATTCCAGCCAATGGATGGTAATAGGAGGACTCGGGCTAACAACCGATGTGAAGATCAGTGTGATGACTGTACTAATGAGATGCCCCATCCAATGGGAGAAGGAATCACAAAATTTATCACGCTTCTCTCTCAGATAACTCAAGCATTGAATAGAAACACGGGTCAAGAGGAACGTTCAACCCCCCCTAAGAAAGAACAAGTCGCTATCGAGAGCTTCATGAGACAAAGGCCTCTTACTTTTAGTGGATCATCCAATCCCACGATCGCTGAACAATGGATCAACTCCATTGAAAAGATCTTCTCCATCCTTCAATGTTCTGAATAAGAGAAGGTTCTCCTGGATGCCTATCGTATGGAGGGTGAAGCTGATCAATGGTGGAAGTTGATAAAAAATATGAAGCCTGAGGAGGAGATCGAGGCGTTGGAATGGAAGGATTTCCAGAAGATGTTTTTCGATAAATATTTTCCACACACCCTCCGGCTTAAGATGGAAAGGGAATTCCTTTCCCTCAAGCAAAAAGATGAAGAATATGTTGGAGCGTACGAGGCAAACTTCACAAGGCTTGCACGATACGCTTCTGGCTTTGTCGTTACCCCCGAATGCAAGGTTGGCTACTTCTTTGGTGGGCTGAATCCTAGATTACGGAAAGAATTAGCGATCCGTGACTTCGACAGCTATGAGGAAATTGTCTGATGTGCCCTCAAGGTCGAAATGGAGATCGGGGAATCACAGGGGTATCATGGGGATAAGAAGCATAAGGTGGACTTCAATGCTGGTGGTCCGATAGATAAATCCAACGGTGCTAAGAAGATCCAGCACCCCACTTGCCAAAAGTGCGGAAAGAAGCACCCTGAAAATTGCCTTAAGGGGACGAGAAAATTCTTCAGGTGTGGAAGAGACGGGCACCTAGCTGTTAACTATCGACAAGAAAGACCCACGGTTGCGATAGAGGATAGGAACGCTCCATTCAAACCTCAACACGTTGTTCAATGCTACAAATGAAAAGAACCGGGTCATTTTGAAAATCAGTGCCCTAATCCAAGGGTTTTCGGAGGCGACCAACAACCTCCAAGGCAACAAGGAAGAGATTTTGCCATCACTTCTGCCGAAGTGAACCCTGACAACGAAGTGGTGATAGGTACGCTAGTTATTCATTCAAGAATAGTGAACACACTTTTTGATTCAGGTTCTACGCATTCTTTTATATCTCGAAAGTTTAGTAGAACAATCCCAGCACCACCACAAATCATGGAAGTAAAGATGTCGGTGAGTACGGAAAATGGGGCAATCATTGCATCCCATGAATATAAGTCCTCCCCTGTTATAATCTGTGGATTGAATTTCCCGGCGAACCTCTTCATACTCCCTCTGGTGGAATTTGATGCAATTCTTGGCATGTATTGGCTTTGCTTATATAAAGCCAATATAAATTGTCGGGAGAGGGAAATCACACTCCATATGGAGAATCGACCCCCGATTATTTACAAGTGTCAGGAGGAAGATGAATCTATTTTAGCTCTATCATCTCAAGCATGGATATTACTACCTTATAATCACGTGTATCTAGCTCAAATGATTGAGTCCAAGGAAGAAACCATCCTTGAAGAAATGCCTATTGTGAAGGAATTCGCTAAAGTGTTTCCCAAGGAACTGCCTGGTCTTCCTCCTAGAAGAGATGTTGAGTTCTGAATTGAACTTATACCTGGGGTGCTACCAATATCCAAGACTCCATATAGAATGGCTATTTTTGAGCTTGAAGATCTGAAGAAACAACTACAAGAGAATCTGGATAAAGGGTTTATATGCCCAAGTGCTTCACCATGGGGTGCACCAGTCCTCTTCTTCAAGAAGAAGGATGGGTCAATGCGGCTCTGCATCGATTATTGTGAACTTAACAAAATCACGATAAAGAACAAGTATCCTCTCCCAAGAATTGATGACTTGTTTGATCAGCTGCGTGGAGCACAATACTTCTCCAAGGTGGACTTGCGGTCGGGATATTATCAAGTAAGGGTGAAGAAGGAAGATGTCCCCAAGACTGCTTTTCGTACAAGATACGAGCACTATGAATTCATAGTAATGCCTTTCGGACTCACCAATGCTCCAAAAATATTCATGGACTTAATGAATAGAGTCTTTAGAGATTACCTAGACAAATTTGTGGTAGTCTTTATAGATGATATTATAATATACTCCAAAACCAAGGAGGATCATGAGGAGCATTTAAGAACTGTACTGGAGACTTTGCGCAAGGAGAATCTCTATGAAAAGTATAGAAAGTGTGAGTTCTAGTTGAAGGAAGTCTCATTCTTGGGCCATATCATCACAAGCAATGAGATATCTGTGGATCCCTCCAAAATAGATGCAATTGAGGGATGGACAAGGCCAACATCGGTAATGGATATCCGTAGCTTATTGGGGTTAGCTGGATATTATCGACGATTTGTGAGAAATTTCTCACAATTGTCCAACCCTCTTAACAAGATAACTCAGAAGGGAGTAAAGTTTTCTTGGAGTGATGAATGTGAAAAATGCTTCAAGGAGTTGAAAAGGAGGCTTATCACTACGCCCGTTCTCACTTTACCCACAAGTGGGGAACTTTTTGTGGTATTCAGTGATGATTCAAAGAAGGGATTAGGATGTGTGCTAATGCAGAATGATAAAGTGATATCCTATGCCTCAAGGTAGTTGAGAATCCATGAGAGAAACTATCCAACACATGATCTGGAGTTGGTGGCTGTGATCTTTGCCTTAAAAATCTGGTGGCATTATCTCTATGGAGAGAAATGTGAGATATATACTGACCACAAGAGTCTTAAATATATATTCACGTAGAAAGAGCTTAATATGAACCAGAGAAGATGGATAGAGCTCATGAAGGATTATGACTGTTCAATACATTACCACCCTGGGAAAGCGAACAAGGTGGAAGATGGACTAAGTAGAAAGGATCCAGTGATTCTATCAATGATGAGAATTGAGAAGGATCCAATCTTCTTAGACTTGATGAAGATGGACATGAGAATCATAGAGAAGGGAACATAATCAATCCTTTCACAAATGATAGCTCAACCTTATCTTTTGGAAAGGTTAAAGGATGCTCAAAAGGATGATCTAGGAATTCAGGAAAAAGTGGAAGCTATCAAAAAGGGGAAATCCTCAGAGTTTAATGTTAATGAAGAAGGAATTGTGCGGTTTGGGAAAAGACTATGTGTTCCATCAAGTCCGGGGCTGAAGAAGGAACTTTTGGACGATGCACATAGTTCAAATTTATCTATTCACCCAAGGAGCACAAAGATGTATCGAGATCTCCGAGAAACCTTTTGGTGGGATAATATGAAGAAAGAGATCGCTGAATATACATCAAAGTGCCTGGTGTGTCAGCAAGTGAAGAAAGAGAGGCAGAAGTCTAAGGGGATGATGCAACCATTTCCCATACCAGAATGGAAATGGGAGAACATCACCATGGACTTTGTCACCGGACTTCCAAGGACATCCAAAGGCAACAATGTAATCTGGGTTGTTGTGGATTGTCTTACAAAGACTGCACACTTCATTTCTATTTGGGAGGATTTCTCGTTGGATCAATTGGCACGGATATATATCAGGGAAGTGGTAAGGTTGCATGGAGTACCACTATCTATTGTGTTTGACCAAGATCCAAGATTCACCTCTAAGTTTTGGAAGAGTCTTCAACATGCTCTGAATACTGAACTGAACTTCAGTACAACCTATCATCTTCAAACTGATGGCCAATTCGAGCGGACTATCCAAACACTTGAGCATATGTTAAGATATTTCTAAATGGACTTTAAAGGAGGATGGGATCAACATCTTCCTCTTGTTGAGTTCTCTTATAATAATAGTTTCCACTCGAGCATCCAAATGGCACCATATGTAGCCCTGTATGGGAAAAGGTTCAGAACACCGGCATGTTGGGATGAGGTCGGTGAACGTAAGCTGCTTGGACCAGAAATGGTCGAGGAAATGGTGGAGAAGGTGAAAACCATTCAGCAGCATATCAAGGCAGCTCAGAGTCGACAGAAGAGTTATGTAGATAACCGTCGACGAGACCTTGAGTTTAAAGTTGGAGACATGGTTTTTCTACGCATATCTCCATGGAAGAAGGTCATGAGGTTTGGAAAGAAAGGGAAGTTAAGTCCAAGGTACATCGGCCCCTTCGAGATTCTTGATCGTGTCGGGGCTGTGGCCTATCGACTAGCACTTCCACCTACTATGTCCGAAGTACATGATGTATTTCATGTATCCATTTTAAGGAAGTACATACCTAACCCTTCACATGTACTCTCTTCTGAGGTGGTACAATTGGAAGATGATCTTTCTTATGAGGAGCAACCAGTGAAGATCTTAGATCACAGAGAAAAAGTTCTACGAAATAAGACAATGCCCCTCATCAAGGTGTTGTGGAGAAACCACAAGTTTGAAGAAGCAACTTGGGAATCGGAGGATATGATGAAGCTGAGTTACCCACATTTGTTTTAGTGTAGGAAAAGGAAAATTTCGAGGGTGAAATTTCTTAAGGGGGGAATATTGTAACGACCCAAAGTTTCATTAATGGAAATCCCTATTGATCTAATTAAATGTCTCTTTATGTTTATATAAAATGTCAACATCATTGGTTTTATGTTAAGAATTTTGACCGTTGATAATATAGTCGTTGAACAGTGATCATATGATTAGTATAAATATAGGGCTTTAACACATCCAATTTTACTTAGACAAAAGAAGCGATGGCCTCGTCCAGTAGAATTGCTCCGTACGAAGCCCATTTGTCGGAGCTCCGAAAAGCGGTGGCATATTTGGGCTTTTCCCTTGACCAATCCCAAGCTGAGCTTCATCTTGTCAAGCTCGAACGTGACCGTCTATGGGAAAAGTGGAAGTTGATTGAAATTACCACTCGAGCGATGCTATCCGAGCCACCCCAAGAGTCTGTCACCATCACACACCTTACCCTTAGGTTTTATGCGGCTATTTTAAGGGGTTATGTAACAAATAAGTAGTACTATGTTCATGTACATTATTTTTTTATATAATAATGAATATAACTTCTAGTCATTTTTGATACATTGTAAATAGTTTTTAAAGTACAAATGGTGTTTTTAGTTATTATTTAATTAAGAATTCTATTTTATTAAATTAAGATATTTTTGAATTAAATAATATTTTAATAAAATATTATTATTAATATTAAATTAATTTTTATTAAATATAAATGATCTTATAATTTTATGAATGCAATTATAATTTTTATTAAGGTTTGAAAACCATTTCGGTCAAAACCCGTGAATTTTCGATAAATGTCAGTTTTTATTTTAAAAGTGAAAATTCACATATTTAGAAAATTATTTAGATAAAATAAATGTTATTTTTGGAATCAGGACGTCGAAATTATCCAATGGTGAATTTTTCATAATTTTCTGAGACAGTCAAATATTTGGGTAAAAATTAAATACTGTTTAAATATATAATGTGTTTTATGACATCATAATGACCCAATAGTGATGTAATAAAATAATATAATCTTTATGTTCGGCCAATATATGTTTTAACATTAAAATAAAGTGATTTTGGGTTTGTTTGACTTATTTTTCAAAGCATTAATGGACCCCTCAAGACTTATTCAACACTTTGCCTTTTTAAATTAATTTCCATGGGAGTGTGACTCACCTCCACATAAGCAACCTTATTATTTTAAGAAGTTAGGACTTTGGACTTATAAAATAATGTTTTAATCTTCTCTTTTCCAAAAACCATGGGCAAAAACCATGGGATGGTTTGTGGTTTGGATTAATTTAATATAAGGGGTCCCAAACCTAAATAATAAAGAATTCCCTCACCTTTCCTATATAAACCCACACAACCTCCTACTTCCTCCTCACTCAAAGCCTTTATAGTTCGTCCAACCTCTTCCCTACTCTCTCTATAATCCTCCCAAGGTGCCCCAAGCTCCCAAGAAGCCTCTCACAAGCCTCTCTCTATCCTTTGGAAGCACACTTCCATGTAAGGGTTTTTTCTTCCTTTCTCATTTTTGTCAATTTTCTTTAAGTTGTATTTCCCTTTTAATTTCAATTATGAATATTGGGGTATGGTTTCACACCTCCCTCACACCTCCCTCACACTTCCCTCTTTATTTTTTAATGATGGTAGACCCCTTTCTATCTCATTAAATGCCTCCCATGTACACCCGTTACTATGCCGAAATTCCGAAAGGAACTTCTCTCTCTTCTTTTACATTCAAGCAATAATTTTGTATCATGAATCTAAATTCCATTAAAATTGTTGGGACATGTATATATATGACCTCCTTACTGTCCATTACATGTAAATATGATGATTAACCCCTTTCTCTCTCATCAACCATTTTTATGAATTCTTATGTCATGTCGTTACGCTGCCGAAATCGCACTGATTTTCTAAGACAATGCCATTGTGTAGTGGATACCATGCCCATTTCTCCATCAAGGGTATTCACATTTATGCACATTTAATTATTGATTATAAAGTTTCATGTATTAATTCCACATTCCTTCATCGTGGAATAAATGATTATGTTTTATGATCCATGTGGCACACTTATGCATGAAATGAAATGTTTAAGAAGGGTGCGACCTTATAGTGCTCCAATGCATTGGGTAAAGTATAGTATCATGATACGTCATGTGCAATGAGTGTTGAATCATGATAATTCAAGTGCAATGAGGGTTTACTTGTGTTTCATGTGCAATGCGGATTTACTCATGCTCTATGTGCAATGAGCCTTGACTCATGCTAATTCCATGTTAAGTGTTGTTGCCACATTTCCATGTTATGATTATCATGATTTATCATGCCTTTATGTTCATATTTCTTATATGATCTGTTGATATGCTTATTGTCTAACATGTATTTTACTCCTCATGTTATTCCATGTGTACTCCCTTACTGGGCTTTATAGCTCACCCTTTTCTTATGCATGTCCTCAGGTTATCCCATGCAATGCTAAGTACGATGAAATGTAGTGGTTATATAAAGAATGTTTTCAATAAAGATGTTGTATTTAATGTTTTAAGTTTTTATGTAATGGTCCTAATCCCCAAATACACTAAACCTCTCAATATTATTTTTTGTATCAAGTGAAGTTTTATGTAATATATCATGTTTAAGTTTGTAATAAAAGAAGGGTTGTCATACTCTCTAGGCCGGTAAACTAGAAAAATCATCACGAAAAACCCCATGGTACTCATCCACCATGATAGGAAGTGGACCACTTAAATGTTGGTCATCAAAATTAAGAAACATCTATGAAAATTAGCATGAGATCATTCTGGACATAGAAACAACAGGCCCTGATATCTTAGATATAGGATCCCACTCACCCTAAAATACATGAGTAATCCCATCAGAATATAGATCCCGACTCTGATGATGATAAAATTAAATCTAGGATTTAAAATTAACCATCTAATCTATGACAATGATGAGGTCGAATATGTAAAGATTGAGAACTAGAAAATCCCATACAACCTCTTGGTCAGTGATCATGACATGACACTTAGAAAATTTGAAACCCTGCTTCATTTTCTTTCCTAAGGGAGTGGAAAGATCCATCATGAATAATATATGATCCGAGCATAATCCCACCACATCAATATACTTAGATGATATAAATGAATTATATTCACCTATATGAAATAAATATAAGACTATAAAGGATGTAATAAACACCATACCTCTCACAGTAGTTGGCCCTTCCTTAAATTCCTCTAATGCATACTCCGATTCATAAAGATGTCTGAACTCAGCTCCTCACTGAGCTTTCTTTGCTACATGAGTGCCCCTAGTTTCATGAGAATGAGATCCTCAAAACTTTTCCATATCTTTATAAACCTAAAAACCTTTGGTAAGAGTGGATCCATCTCCACTATCTTGGGATATTCTTCCAAAAAAATGGTTCAGATGATCAGATTGTTCACACTAATGGTATGTCTTGGTTGCTTCCACACTATTAGTCTTAGTATGTCCAGGTCTCTTACTCCAGTAGAAAACCACCTATTGTTGACCTGAATAAGGCCCTAAATTTTATCTTGACGTAAACTAATCACCCCTTCTGAGTTTCATTTTTTTTTCAAAATAATACACTATGGTTTCCCCTAAGGGTGTAATTTTGGCCCGATGACCCGAATGTTGGAGTTGGTGGTCTAGAACTAACTTCTTTGTACTTTATTCATTAATAAAAGCCTTATCACATCTTGATTGTTATTCTGCGTGACAATGCATGTGATAATGTCCTAAGGATAGCTGTTGCATTAAAGGGTCATAGCGAATCCATGCCATGATGAGAACCTAGAAGTTCCATAACACTATTCTTGAAAGTATGTTCTATGGATGGATGATATTATTTGAGGGGAACAAATAATACAGGTCATTAGGTGTGAGGACTCATAAAAATTTGAGTCACCTTCTCATGGTGTGCGCCCTTGGTAATATCCAGGAGGATATTATGAGAACGAGACCTGCCAGTAGGAAATCCACATTTCATAGTGTCATTGGATGTTCCTATCTGTGGACGTGTGTATTGGTCCCTAGACTTTAAGATTATTATTAATGAGTATTACAACTTGTGCACTTATATGTATTGACGAAAAACTGTGATGACACATTGTTCGCAGCGAGGTAGGATACGTTGGGTGCGTCACGAGTAATACTGCATTAATAGATAATGCGAGAAAGGATTTGTCCCTTCTGTTCCATAACAGAAGTAGATATCTCAGGCCCTTTGATGGAATTGATATAGCCTACATAAATCAATGTCCATGTTAAGGTATGGGCGAGTTCAATTCCGGGAATTCAATGAAAGAATAATCGAGCACATGAGTTGATGGCACTAGCATGAAACCCGCTTGATTAGAGATATCGAGACAAAGGGATTATATTACATGGTAAGAATTCGTAGGAGGTGACACATCATTGCGGCATTAAATTCTTTCTCTATGGGTGCCTTGGAGTGTTGATAGACGCTAACCTTGGACTTTAGGCAGGCTCAGCCTAATGCCACTGAGAAAGAGGCCTAGAGGATCACACACTAAGTGTGTCCATGTATCTCAGTTAAATATTAATTTAACAAGTTGAATAAAGATTATTCCTGATTGTAGTTTAATAATTATTCAAGGATGTCTGATCACATTTATTTCGACACTAGTTATTCGAGAGAATATATTGTGGGTGAAATAATATGTATTTATTAGCGAGTAATGCAGTTACATTTATTTAAGAAATAAATATCCATTACTCAAGGTCTAATAAATTAGGTGGAGGAAAATAAATAAAACTGGAAAAATAAAAGTACACACTGTGTATTTTTATACATACACGCCGTGTAGTTTTTTTAGGATTCGTGAGAAAATATTGTTTATTTAATTAAATGATATTAAATGTGATACATTGGATGAATGTCAAGTAATAATGATGGTAAACTGTCATTATTAAGACATGGGGTATTACTAATAATTAAATGAAATAATTAAATGCTTTTAGGAAATTAATTCATTTTATTATTCTAAGTATTATAAATCCCAATTACATTATTCTCATGAGAGTTAACTATTTGGTTGTGCACAACGGATTGGAAATACTCTCAAGCCAAGAGAGAATTCCCTTTCCACCAAGAACACTTTCAAGTTACGAAAGCAAGATCCTCCACCGAATCAAGGTGATCGAAGACGGACATCGCAAGCGAAGGATCTTCCTCGCTAGCACCCGGAGTTCCCTTCAACGACATCCAGAGATACGTAGAGCACGTGTGGATCACCACTAGAGGAATCCTATACTTGGATTCTGCGATGCAACGACAGATCACAAGATCATGACCGGAGACTCCAACAAAGAAAGAATTCCACCGAGGTAATTCTTATGAATTAATTAAATTAATTATAACCAAAATATGATGATCCTATATCAATGGTTCCGGGACTCTTCTTTTCCTTTTCGTTCTTCATTCTATTTTGAAGATCCGGCGTTTTATATCACGACGGATCTCAGATTGAACGTCGTTTAACGCTAAAATTAAAAGTTGGGCAAACCCACCAACGCGCTTCCGCTGCGCCCGGAACCAACAAGTGGTATCAGAGTGATCATATCGTTGATTATAATTATTTAGTTTTTCGTTGGTAATTTACGTATTTAATAATTTAGTTGTTTCAATTCAATTTTAATCGTTCTGGAAATCTGAATATCGAGATCCGTTCCTCCTCCCTCATTTCTCATTCACCTCATAGAAACGAATTTTTCTTTTAATTTTGATTAAAATAAAATAGAGGAACTCATCCGGAGGAGGCAAACATTTCTGGCCGTACAACACCAGAATACATGGCGTGTATTCAGAAGTACATGTCGTGTAGTCTAGGTTCAATGTATTGACCGATCTGCCAAATCAGGCCGTGTATTGAGGTAATTTATGACACCATGTGTTGACCGAAAACAGGTGGCACACGGTTTCTGAATTACACACAGTGTGGTCCAACTGAACACAGCATGTAGTCCCTTTGGGTTCGGGTTGGGCCGTGTACCCCGTACACGGTTTGCCTGGTTGGAAACCATGTAATGCGGAAACTACACGGCGTGTGTCCACTGAACACGCCATGTACTCTGAAAATTTCTGAAGTACATTAACACGCCATGTCCCCGGGCGTGTACTTCGGATGGACGGTGAAGAAAAGTACACGCCGTGTAGTCGGAACTACACACCGTGTACTCACCCAAATTACACAGATTTATTAAAATTTAATTATTATATTATACAAAACCTTGAGACGTGTACCATAGTGTAGGCGTAAAGCTGAGGCACAACACGTGATAGGTGTTTTATATATATGTGTTTAATTTAACATCTGCGTAATGAATGGGAATTCACCGGGTTGCCTCCAAGGTATAAGTTATGTACAAGGATAATTTTTAATGAATTTATTTGTTTAAAATTATGATGAATGAGAATCTCAAGGAAATTCAAAAAGGGTTTAAGATAAAAGGATTGATTAATTAAAGATAATTAATTGATTCGAGCGTGATTTATCTTAAACAAGAACGATTAAAGAATTTAATTCCAGTTTTATTTATGCGTAAATATCGTTGCATGTATGGATGATCATGAGATATACCAAGACCTTTGTATGTGAATGGTTTCCCTTTTAATTTATTTATTTAAATTAAATTTGTTGGCCTGCGAGCCATCTCCTCATTAATATGTAGGGCCAGCGTTCCCAAGGATTCTTTTATGTAAAAACCCCATTTACCCCTTACCTTCATGTGAGATAAATGAATATGTAATGGATGGAGCTCCCAAGCTAGCAGAGGTGGCTAAAGTCAGGAGCCGAGGTGAAACCAATCCACGGAGATACAAAGGTGGACAGGTGGAAAGCTGTAAACACGAACCCACAAGGTTCAATGTGTTTCTCCCATAGGTCTTAGGTTAGTTTATCAACCGCTAGATAAACTAACCAATAGAACAAGCTCATGATCATACCATTTATTTTATTTATGTCAGTTGCATGGTTTATTTATTGTGGGTGCGTTGTCACGATCACACAATTAATGAATATAACAAGCATGAAAGATAGAACTAAAATAAGACCGGTTTATACGTAAATATTATCTTAAACATGGTTAATCACTTAAGTATATCCCACTTAACATTAACAAGCATATAATCAAAGATAATAAAATGGAAATTTACGGATAAGGATAAAATCCCTCAAAATAAATATTAAGTCGGTATAGCCTTCCATAATCATGGTTAGAATCGAACCATAGTTCAAAGTGCTTGAACAACCCTAGTTGGGGTGATTTCAATTATCGGGGAATTATAATTCAAGGTTTTGGGTTGACTTAACTTGGTTCGCATCAAGGGTTGACTTCCACAGCAGGACTTTGTGTGACCAAGAGGCAAAGGTTGAGGAAATCCAAAATAAAAGGATTTCAGGATTGGGGAGTCCACTCAGCGGATCAAGGAGCTGCGAGTTAATGTAGTTGGCATTTGGAATGCTTACCTAAAACCCTTAAAGTTTCTTGACCAACCCTAGTTGGGGTAATGCGAAGGGAAATATGGATCCTTGCCACTAGAATATTCAGGCAAGAGAATATTCCGAAATCAATGGTGAGGGCTATTGGATTTCGATAAAATAGTGGGAGACTAATAAGTATTAATTTATTAATTTGTCTCAATTTTTGTAATAAATTACTAAACCTTTGATCATCTTAATTTGTAGAAACGACAAGAAAATCAATTCAAACATATCATTGCGCACCATACTCGAGAAGGAAAACCTTCTCACCAGCACCAATTTCCAAGAGTGGCAGAGGCATTTACGCGTTGTCCTTCACCACGAAAGGAAATTGTATGTGCTGGAAGAGCCTATTCCAGTTGCGCCTGGGAAAGAGGCTAGTGATGAGGAATTATCTCTCTACATGAAACACATGGATGATGCCACAGATGTCCAGTGTTTCATGCTATCAGCCATGTCTAATGAGCTCTTGAAGCAACATGAAAACATGGGCACGTATAGCATGATGTCTCACCTTAAAGATCTCTACCAAGAGAAGGCGAGATAGGAGAGGTATGAGATCTCCAATGCTTTGTTCACCACAAAGCTTAGAGAGTCTGCACCAGCTGGGCCTCATCTAGTCAAGCTTATTGGCTACATTGAACGCCTGGACATCTTAGGGATTAAATTCCCAGATAAGTTACGTACAGATCTCATCCTATCATCACTGCCCAAGACCTTCTCTAGCTTAATTTTCAACTATAACATGAGCGGCAATGAGAAAAGTCTGTCGGAGCTTCTGACCTTGATTCGCCAGGTTGAAAAGGACATGGGGCATGACAAACCCGCAGTCTTTATGGTGAACAAGAAAAGGAAGGACAAGGAAAAGGGGACAAAGACTTATAAACGGTCTGAAGCCCCTGAGCACCATCCCTCCAAGAAGGGTAAGATCCAGAGGCAGGGCAAGGAACGGGAGGCGGTTTGTTTTTCATGTGGAAAGCAGGGCCACTGGAAGAGAAACTGCACCCAGAAGCGTGGGGATGCTAAAGGTGCATTTTTTATCGAGTGCAATCTTTCTATTTATACACATTGGGTATTAGATACAGCTTGTGGGGCTCACATCTGTATTCAAATTCAGGAACCAAGTAGATTTAGAAAGATCGCCAGAGGAGAGGTGGATCTTTGAGCTGCCAATGGCACAAGTCTGGCTGCATTGCCAACTGGCATGATTTTGGTTTTACAAAACTTTTATTTTGTGCCTAGTGTTACCAAGAACATAATTTCTATATCTTGTTTGGATATGGATGGATTTGTTTTCAAGTTTGGAAATAAGGGTTGTCTCTTTTATAAGAACAACATATGTTATGGTATGGCACATTTAAATAATGGTTTGTATGTATTAAATTATGAAAACCAAGTGTTGGCAATCGATAACGAAACAAACTCACATGACTCATACATCACCCAGTTGTGGCATCACCGCCTTGGTCATGTAAATGAGAAGTGTTTGACAAAGATCTATCAAGAGGGATATTTAGACTCCACTGAGCTAAAACCACTTGATAGATGTCACGCTTGTTTACAAGGTAAAATGACCAAGCCGCCTTTTGGTGGATAGGGTGAAATGGCCACAGAGCTTCTAGGATTGGTACACACGGATGTATGTGGACCATTTTCAGTAGAAGCTAGAGGTAGATATTCTTACTTCATTACTTTTACTGATGATTTTATTAGATACAGATTTGTATACTTAATGAGGTATAATTCAGAAGCCTTAGAGAAATTTAAGGAATTCAAGAATGAAGTAGAGAATCAACTTGGTAAGAAGATAAAGAAGCTTAGATCGGATTGAGGTAGAGAATATCTGAACCAAGAGTTCATCGATCTTCTATAGGAGTCTGGGATTCTATCTCAGCTCACTCCTCCTTATACACCACAGTGGAACAGTGTTAGTGAAAGGAGGAACCACACCTTGTTGGACATGGTGAGGTCTATGATGAGTCATACAGATATTCCATTATCCTTTTGGGGATATTCATTACAAATTGTAGCATACACATTAAACCGAGTACCAACTAAGGCGGAAAATGGAATTCCCTCTGAGTTATGGAATGGAAAGAAACCCATTTTGTCGCATACACGTGTATGGGGATGCGAGGAGTTTGTTAAGGCCTTCTCCGGCAACAAACTAGCAACCCGTGGCACGAAGTGTATCTTTATAGGATATCCTAAGGAAACGAAAGGATATTACCTATATAACCCTCAAGACAAGAAAGTGAATGTCACCAGACAAGCCGTCTTTCTTGAGAGGGATCACATACTCAAAAAGGATAGTGGGAGCAAGATTGACTTCGACGAAGTTGATGATCAAGATACACAAGAGTTGGTACAAGAACAAGTTCCACAGGTCCCCGTGGAAGAGGTTCCAGAAACACAAGTACTGCGTAGGAGCTCAAGAGAGGTAAGGGAACCAGAGATATTTGGTTTCCTAGTCACCGAGGATGGTGAATCATTATTTTTGGACAATGATGAACCTATCTCCTATAAGGAAGCAGTAGAAAGCTCAGAAGCTGCGAGATGGATAGAAGCTATAAATTCTGAGATGGATTCCATGTATCAGAACCAAGTCTGGGTTCTGGTCGATGAGCCAGTTGATGTAAAGCCTGTTGGATTCAAATGGGTATTCAAGAGAAAGATGGACATGGAAGGTCAAGTTAGCACCTATAAAGCAAGGCTAGTGGCTAAAGGATTCAGACAGAGTCAAGGAATTGACTATGATGAAACCTTATCTCCAGTTTCCATGTTTAAATCCATAAGAATCGTACTTGCCATAGCAGCTTACCATGACTACGAGATTTGGAAAATGGATGTCAAAACAGAATTCCTTAACGGGAACCTTCAGGAAGATGTCTATATGACACAACCAGAAGGGTTTGTGACACCAGGTGAAGCCAAACGGGTTTTCAAGTTGCAGAAATTCATTTATGGATTGAAGCAAGCATCCAAGTCATGGAACATTCGATTCGATGAAGCCATAAAGGAATTTGGTTTCATTAAGAACGAATGTGAGCTATGTGTTTATAATCGGTTTAATGGGAATGTGGTCGTTATCCTAGTAGTATATGTTGATGACATATTGCTTATTAGAAACGACCTACCATCCTTACAGTCAGTTAAGGACTGGTTGAACAAGTGTTTCTCCATGAAGGACTTGGGAGAAGCAGCCTACATTCTAGGGATCAAGATCATTCATGATAGATCCAAGAGGCTGCTTGGACTAAGTCAGGCTACATACATTGACCAGATACTAAAGAGATTTAGTATGGAACAATCCAAGAGGGGATTGGTTCTAGTGTCATATGGCCTACATCTTTCTAAGAAAATGTTTCCTCACACACAACAAGAGAAATATAGAATGAGTAAGATCCCATACGCTTCAGCTATAGGATCCATCATGTATGACATGTTATGTACCAGGCTTGATGTTGCCTATGCACTGGGCATGGTAGGCAGATATCAAGAAGATCCAGGGGAACAACATTGGACTGCTGTTAAGACTATCCTTAAGTATCTGAGAAGAACTAAGGATATGTTCCTTGTGTATGGAGGAGGCGAGGAGCTTGTCATTAGAGGGTATGCTGATGATGGTTTTCAGACAGATCAGAACAATCTGAAGTCGCAATCTGGATATGTTTTCTGTCTCAATGGAGGAGCTATGAGCTGGAAGAGTTCAAAGCAGCCAGTTGTCGCTGATTCTAAAGCAGAGTCCGAATATATAGCAACTTCTGATGCAGTCAAGGAATCCATTTGGATTCAGAACTTTTTCTAGGAGCTTGATGTGGTGCCTAGCAGTAAAGATCCCATTACATTGTATTGTGATAATACTATAGCGGTGGCTCTTGCAAAAGAACCAAGGTCACATCAACGGACAAAACACATACTCTGGAAGTACCACCTCTTGAGGGATTTCTATCAGAGGGGTGAATTTGCAGTGAGCAGAGTGTCCACGGAAGAGAACGTGGCAGACCCCATGAATAAAGGCCTATCTTAGCAGAAGCATGAATATCATGTGAGAGCTAGCGAGTTAAAGGTTGTTAGTAGTTGGCTCTAGTCCAAGTGGGAGTCTATTAGAGTTGGTGGTCTAGAACCAACTTCTTTTTACTTTATTAATTAATAAAAGCCTTATCACATCTTGATTGTTCTTCTGTGTGACAATGCATGTGATAATGTTCTAAGGATAGATATTTCATTAAAGGGTCATTGCAGATCCCTGCTATGATGAGAACCCAGAAGTGCCATAAAACTATTCTTGAAAGTATGTTATATGGCCGGATGATATTATTTGAGGGGAACAAATAATACATGTCATTAGGGGTGAGGACTCATAAAACTTTGAGGCACCTTCTCATGGTGTGCGCCCTTGGTAATATCCAGGAGGATATTATGAGAACGAGACCCGCCAGTAGGAAATCCACATTTCATAGTGTCATTGGATGTTCCTATCTGCGGACGTGTGTATTGGTCCTTAGACTTTAAGATTATTATTAATGAGTATTACAACTCGTGCACTTAGATGTATTGATGAAAACTGTGATGACACACTGTTCGCAGCGAGGTAGGATACATTGGGTGCATCACGAGTAATACTGCATTAATAGATAATGCGAGAAAGGATTTTTCCCTTTTGTTCCATAACGGAAGTAGATATCTCAGGCCCTTTGATGGAATTGATATAGCCTACATAAATCCATGGTCATGGTAAGGTATGGGCAAGTTCAATTCCGGGAAGTCAAATAAAGAATAATCGAGCACATGAGTTGATGGAACTAGCATGCAACCCGCTTGATTAGAGATATCGAGACAAAGTGATTATATTACATGGTAATCATTCGTAGGAGGTGACACGTCATTGCGGCGTTAAATTATTTCTCTATGGGTGCCTTGACGTGTTTCTAGATGCTAACCTTGGACTTTAGGCAGGCTTAGCCTAATGCCACTAAGAAAGAGGCCTATAGGGTCACACACTAAGTGTGTCCATGTATCTCAGTTAAATATTAATTTAACAAGTTGAATAAAGATTATTCCCGATTGTGGTTTAATAATTATTCAAGGATGTCTGATCGCATTTATTTCGACACTAGTTATTCGAGAGAATATATTTTGGGTGAAATAATATGTATTTATTAGCGAGTAATGTAGTTACATTTATTTAAGAAATAAATAGCCATTACTCAAGGTCTAATAAATGAGGTGGAGTAAAATAAATAAAAGTACACGTCCTGTATGTTTATACATACACGCCGTGTAGTTTGTTTTTTTCGGGATTCGTGAGAAAATATTGTTTATTTAATTAAATGATATTAAATGTGATACATTGGATGCATGTCAAGTAATAATTATGGTCAACTGTCATTATTAAGACACGGGGTATTACTAAGAATTAAATGAAATAATTAAATGCTTTTGGGAAATTAATTCATTTTATTATTCTAAGTATTATAAATCCCAATTACATTATTCTCATGAGAGTTAAACATTTTGGTTGTGCACAACGGATTGAAAATACTCTCAAGCCAAGAGAGAATTCCCTTTCCACCAAGAACGCTTTCAAGTTACGAAAGCAAGATCCTCCACCAGATTAAGGCGATCGAAGACGGACATCGCAAGCGAAGGATCTTCTGCGCTAGCACCCGAAGTTCCCTTCGGCGACATCCAGAGATATGTAGAGCACGTGTGGATCACCGCTAGAGGAATCCTATACTTGGATTCTGCGACGCAACGACGGATCATAGGATCGTGACCGGAGAATCCAACGAAGAAAGAATTCCACCGAGGTAATTCTTATGAATTAATTAAATTAATTATAACCAACATACGACGATCCTATATCAATGGTTCTGGGACACTTCTTTTATTTTCCGTTCTTCGTTCTATTCTTAAGATCCGGCGTTTTATATCGTGACAGATCTCGGATTGAACGTTGTTTAACGCTAAAATTAAAAGTTGGGCAAACCCACTAACGCGCTTCCGCTGCGCTCGGAACCAACACTGAAAGCCCGACACGCATGGCCTGAAAGCCCAAGCAGCCCATCCCGGCAAAGCCCGCATCGGGCCAGGCTGGGCTCGGGTTGTGGGTTCATCGGGTTGGGACTTGACCTATCCAAGAAGGCCCGTGGGCCAGGCTGGGCCGGCCCAAAAAATCCCGGCCCACATGCCTATGTGAAACCCAGCCCGCATCACCTGTTATGTTTTCACCAAACTGTATATATATATATATCAACGATATATGTATTTATATATATATATATATCTTTATATATTAACAAAAAATAATATATATATATTATATATAATAATTTATATATATACATATAATTATTATTATATATAATTATAAAGTGTGTGTGTGTATATATAATATATAATTATATATATATATATATAATAATTTATATATATAAACAAATCCATTAATAATATATATCAATTAAGCGTGGCTTTTAAAAATCTATTAATAATAATATATATATATACATATATAAATGATTTAATATAATATATATATAAATAAAGCTATTAATATATATATATCAATGATTTAATATTATATATATATAACAACTTGTTGTATATTAATAAAAAAATAACACACTCACCTAATAATGTTCATGCACGTCCCTCAACCTCAATTTTTTAAGCATGTTGGAACTTGCATATATTATATATACTATACATATATAAATCTATTTAGAAAAAAAATTAACCCACCTACAGCGGCACACCCCCCAAACCCTAATTATTATTTTTTATAATTTTATCATATTATATATATATATATATCAATAATTTAACATTATATATATATAATAACTTATTATATATTAACAAAAAATAATACACTCATCCAAAGATGTTCGCGCACACCCCCCAACCTCATTAATTTTTTTTAAATATGATGAAATTTGCATATTATATATATGTATATATAGATATATAAACAAATCTATTAATAATATATATATCAATAATATGATAATATATATATATATATAAATCCATTAATAATAATATATATATATATATAAATCTATTAATATTATATATCAATTAAGTGTGGCTTTTAAAAATCCATTAATAATATATATATATATATATATATATCAATGATTTAATATTATATATATAATAAATTATTGTATATTAACAAAAACATAACACACTCACCTAATGATATTCATGCACGTCTCTCAACCTCATTAATTTTTTAAGTATTCTATAACTTGTATATATTATATATAAATCTATTTAGAAAAAAAATTAACCCGCCCACTGTAGCGCACCCTCCAACCCCTAATTAATTTGTTTTTACAATTTTCTCATATATTATATATATATATATCAATCATTTAAAATTATATATATATATATATATTAACTTATTATATATTAACAAAAAAATAACTACCCACCCAATGATTTTTGCACACCCCCAACCTCATTATTTTTTTTTAAATTTGATGAAACTTGCATATATTATATATACTATATATAAATATATAAATCTATTTAGAAAAAAAAATTAAATCACCCACTACTGCCCCCCCCCCCAAATTCTCATTATTTATTTGCACATAATATATATAGATTCACATATATAAATCTATTTAGAAAAAAATAATATATCCACCCACTGTAAAATGTCAGTAAAATAGAAAATAAATGTTTTTACAATTTTTTTTAACATTTAATAAAAATGCATATAAAAACATGCATTCAAAAAATATTTAAAAAAATGTTTTAAATTAAACAAATGCTTAAAAATACTTTTCATAAATAATTTAAAAAAATAAATGTAAAAAAATGTTTAAATAAATGATAAAAAATGATTAAATAAAAATGCTTTTAACCCACCCACTATTGCACACCCCTAATCCCTCAATTTTTTTTTTCAATTTTCACATAATATATATAAATTCACACGCATATATAAATATATTTAGAAAAAAATAACATATCCACCCACTATAAAATGTTAATAAAAAACTGTTTTTACATAAAACATTTTAAATGTTTAAAAAACATGCGTTCAATTTTTTTAAAAAAATTAAACGTCTAAAAATAAATGTAAAAAACGTTTTAAACAAGTGTTAAAAAAATAGTTCAAAAAAAGGTTTAAATAAAAATGTTTTAAACAAATTTTTAAAAAAAGTTTTAAAAAAAAACATTTAAATTAATTTTTTTTAAAACAAACACTTAAAAAAACTTTATACATTAAACTTTAAAAAAAATTTAAATGTTTTAAAAAATACTGCAAAAATCATTCGTTTAAAAAATTAAAAAAACGTTTTAAATTAATAATTTTGAAATAAATATAAAAAAATGTTTGAAACAGATGTTAAAAAGAGTTTAAATAAAAACGTTTAAATAAAAAAATTAATAAATTCTTTAAAAATTATAAATAAGTTAAAAAAAAATAAATCTAAAAAAATGTTTTAATAAATGTTACAAAACATTTATATAAAAATGTTTTAAACTCACCCATTACTGCGCACCCCTGAACTCTTCATTAATTTTTTTACAATTTGCACATAATATATTTAAATTCACAATATATAAATCTATTTAGACAAAAAAATAACATATCCACCCACCGTAAAATGTTAATAAAAAATAAAATAAATGTTTTTACAAAAAACATGAATTTAAAAATAAATGAAATCAAATGTTTTAAAGAAATGTTAAAAAAATATTTAAATAAATTCATTTAAAAAATGTTTTAAAATAAAAAATTATTTTGAAAATAATAAAAGCCCACCATGGCTTGACTCGAAAAATCCCGGCCCGGACCAAAAAAGCCCGGCCCGCCCTAATGGTTTGGGCCGGCCTGAGGTCGGGCTCGGGCCACCTCATGGGGTTGTTCGGGCCTGGCCTGGCCCGACCCGAATAGTGGTCAGTGGCCTGATATTTTGCAGGGCAGGCCCGGCTCGGCCGAAATTACACCCTTAGTTTCCCCCTACTACAACTGAAGCTCCACACAAACCCATATTACTAGCTAATTCTACCTCAACCATAACTAAATTATCAACCACCATAGTAAATTTTTTGTATACATAAGAAGATAAACGACAACTAAATATCAAACCTCAAAACCATCATGAACCTCCAAGCTTTAGGATAGTTAATAGAAACAAGCTCAGGTGATAGGTGAACTGACTTAGCAAAATGAGAAGCATATTCTATAACTGAATTATCCCCTATCTCCAAGGTTAAAAATTCACAAGTCTTCACCATACAAAATTTTTTAGGATAAAACTATTGATTAAAGACCTTCTTGAAAGTGGTCCAGGTAATATCCTCATGAAAGTTACCTTTCACGATGGAGTCCCGCTATTTCCTCCCTGGTATTTAACATATATACATGGTGAAACCAACATTTGAGTCCCCTAGAGTCTTTAAGAAGTATAAAATCCACTTAATCTATTCAATACACTCTTAGAGTTATTTGGGTCACTTATCACCATGAAATATAGGTGTATTCTACTTGGTAAATTCCAAAGCATGGTCCATCATCCATTCCTAGTTTCCAACACCCATCTGACCCAAATTTTGGATTGTACAGATGACTACTTACACCAAATGTTGGGTATATAGGAATATTTACTAATAGAAATTTTCTCATATCTTCCTCTCTTAGATTCTGAAGGTCTCTTCTTGGAGGCATTATCTATTAATCACAAGAGATAACACATGATTGGCTTATAAACACAACTCTGAACCAAAATATGAACTTTAATAATCCATATTAAAGATATTAAATAATAGAAGTTTTAGGCAGAAAAAGATTCAACAAATGAGAGATAAAAACACTAGAGATAAATTAAAGGAAAGACAAGGTTCATCTAAATAATCCCCAAATCATGTTCATATAAACAATCATGAAAATAAAACCCAAAGTTTGATGAAAAATATCTGACAAACCATAGAAACTTGAGGAAAAACATGAAAGAAATCTATCCTTACACCCTTCCACCCTTACCACCCAAGTTCTAATGGTCCTACTATAGTATACCATAAACTTTGAACCAAACCTAGGTATTTTCATCACAATTTTTACTAGGTATTGGATCTAATACTATTTTGTAATGAACCATCCCTGGTCAATATGACACATCACCCTAGATAACTCACCACAAGGTGAATATCAATATAGATCCAAAACATGTCTCATGTATAATAAAAAAGCGATAAACAAACAATATACAAAGAGTAAGATAAAGGTACACAACCAAGATACATATAAACAAAGACAAATGGATAATCTCAAAAGAGAAAAAACAAGACCAAAAGAAGTCTCCATGTGGCCATCTGTCACCACCAACCTACCTCACTATTAAGACATCATCAACTAAGAGAAGACGATGAACTACATGAATACCTTCCATTTTTCCATTTTCTATAAAACCAAATATTCGTACACCCAAAGGTACATTCATTCCATTAGGAGAACACCTAGTTGGATACCACCAGGAATATATATAACATTTTCACTATGAAACCATTAGTTTTAGCTTTATTACAAAACAGTGTTTATAAATATATTTCATTTGGAAGTATTTATTATAAAACAAACATTTATTTTCCTTTCAAAATATTCCACATTCAGATCATATAAGAATATGAAAATTTACATAATAGATAAATAAAGGGTCAAAACCAACCATGGTAAAACCATAAGGCGAACATGTGATCAAAAAAACATGAAACAATATCTTTATGTATAAAACCAAGCACAAGTTGGGATCTAGCCTATATAAATATATACTAGGACAAAAAAAGAAACAATAGTCTGACATAACATGAATACTAATGATATCAAGTCCTTCTGAAATATGTTGATATCACAACTAAAATCCCTAGTGATGACACACCCACTAAGGTTTGCATATGTACATAACCTGACATGACCAAGGTTCCCAAAGTTCCATGTTTTCATAAAATATTCAAGTAAAACATGCTCACCAATTTATAAAACATTTTCACAAGTGAAGAATCACCCCTGCAATGCTTGAAAATCCATTTTAGAGTCAAAACCTTCTTTGGGGATTTTGATTGAACACATAATCTAACATAACATGAATCCTAAAGATATTGAGTCCTACTGTAATCTATTGATATCATAACTAAAATCTCTAGTGGTGACACACTCACTAAGGTTTGTATATGTACATAACTTGACATGACCAAGGTTCCCAAAGTTCCATGTTTTCATAAAAAATTTAAGTAAAATATGATCACCAACTTATAAAAAATTCTCACAAGTGAATAATTACCGCTACCATGATTGAAAATCCATTTTAGAGTTAAAACCTTATTTGGGTAATTTCATTAAACACATGAAGTGCACAATTTTTTTAAATAAAACCCCTTTAAAAATCCTTTTTACATGCCAACCAAGATTCAATTTTATAAACAAGACTTATTTGATGTCAAATTAATCAATTTCATTACCCAAACCAAAGGAAAATACAATAATGATCAGGTATTCCATGATAAAGGACCATTGTATAGAGACACCTAGCATGCCAATTGAGAAAACCTATCCTCCTTCGAAAATAGAGATTGGAATCAAAGAGATCTAGTCCTCACAATCCTAGATACATAAAAAAGATAATCAATTCCCCATAAAACTCTTCAAATCCCATAATCATATCCAAAAAGGGTTCCAATGGATTAAGGAGAAGAGAGATAAATGGTAAATATAGAAAAAAGAGGATAAATTAGGAGGAAATTCAAACTTACCTTTAAGAGATCCACCCAAATCAATCAATAATTACTAATGAATCAAGGGGATAGTCCTCTAGAGTGTTAAGGAGGGACTGGTTCATGTTAATGATGGATTAAGAGGGGATTGAAGTTTTAAATGAACAAGGTAATTAAGTCAATTTTCCATTTTTAAGAAACTCAGATGGGGTACATAGTTAGGCCACATGGTCAGAAAAACCATGCGCTAATCACGTGACAATTATTTCCCCTTGAAAAATGATGCACACAGTATCCTAGGAATATCCAAATAGTTATAAAAACCTTTCTAAAACTTTTAAAAATGAAACTAGAGTTAACAAATTCATATGACATAGTTACTGAATGATTATCCATAACTATGTGCCTAAACCATGAACCTAGATAGATTACCATCATTCTCTAAATTTCGACCCCTAGCTCCTAGAAACTCCTCAAACTAAATAAGGTTTAAGAAAATACTCTAGAAGAATATATAGATGTGACTCGGAGGGATTCACATAAAATATGAGAATATAGATTTTCATATGATATAGATTGGTGGAAATAGGTATAGAGATATATGTGTTTGATAAAGATCACATAAGATCCCTTTATATCTTGAGTACCATTGATGATTTTCTAAAGGCTTATCATTTCTTTCATATATATAGCTAGAGGTTTGTATTTGTTTTTAACTCTATAATAGACCACGGGGTCACACTTTGTGGTTGACTGAATAGGGATTTATCTTGATTTAGATAGATAATCTAAAAATGTTTTAGAGTTGATCCAAAAGTGTATTTTATGGGTATTCACAAGGCATTTCATATAATGTGATACAAGGTGAAGTTGATGATAACATTAAAAAAGTGTTTTGGAAGATATCTAAAAGGAGTTTTGGATATGATTTCAAAAGTTATTGTATATGATATAATATAAGGTGAAATGACACAAAGTATTTTAGGAATTAGTTCAAGTGGTAGATTGAAGGATATATTCCATAAATCCATATGTGTTTGTGTGTGTGTTTGTGCATATGTGTGTCAATATTATTATGGCTTGCAAGAAAATTGTGATTTGCATGAAGAAAGAGTTATATCATTTTACACTACCTATGATAGTAGTATTTGATGGGAAATTTGATCATACCACATTATTATCATTTATTAATGTGTTATATGAGATGTAATTCTAGGGAGAAATGCATATGTTTCATTCATACATTCATAAACCAACTATGGAATTTATTCATGTATTTAAATGCATGAATAAATGCAGCTAAAATTAAATTATCACCCTTTATTTCCTATATAAATGTATTCCATTATATGGTAGAAATATAGTGGTTTTTTTTGCTTGTCCGAAACTCCCAGAAACCCATGTCTCTCTTCTTCTTCATCCTTTGCACTGTGAGGTGCTAGCACATCATGGGTGACGAAGAATCCCTCTCATACGATGAGATATCCACTTGTCCCATGGATTATTGTAAAAAAACAATAATTTAGAATATATTTATCTTTAAATAAATTTTATTTTGTTGATATCTTGCATTACATGCAACAATGAGTTTAAATGAACCGTAATATAATATTAAAATATTGTTAATTAAATGTGTTCGATATAACCTAGTGATTAAATTGGAGGGTATGAATTGGATTAATTACTTTATTGAATTTATATAAAGTTAATACTAAATATAAATTTATTTATAATTTCTAATTAACTAGTTACTCAATTTTAAGTAGTCATTTTATTCATCGAAAATAGGTTTTCTTCAAAAAATATTTTTTATTGATTTTTATGAGAAAATACTATAATTATATTTTGGTAATTTTAGAAATTTTATTTTATAAAATGAAAACTATTTTTTAAATCATAATATCTATATTAACTTATGGTTAAATTCTAGGGTTTTTTAGAAAATATTGATTTTGTAGTTAATAGTGAAAAATACCAATTTTTGTAAAATTATCATTTATTTTTAATAAATTAAGTAATTTGAAAGTACCATTATTATTTTAATTTGATTTGAAATTAACTTAGTTATTATTTATTTAAAATAAATTCAATAAATTCACTTAAATTATCTTTTTACTAGATTTTATTATATGTTTTTTAGGCTTTAAAACACATTTTTCTGAAAACTGTTTTAAAGTGCATAATATTTCTCTATTTTAAATAATAAAAATAAATTATAATGATAAATTATTTAAATAAAACATAAAGATTATATATATATAAATATTAATTTAAATTCATTTAATTATGGATACTTTTCATATAGTTAATATGAGATCATATTTTCCTTAAAAAAATCATTTCTTGAAAATCCATTTTGTTGACACATCTGCAAGTTTAATTTTAAATTAAATTATGCCACTTACATTTGTCTAATTTAAAAAATTATATTCAATATTTTTAATAACCCTAATTTATATTATCCAATAAGGTAGACTTAGAACCACAATGAATAGTGAAAACAATAAAAATTATTTATCATAGTTAAGGTAAAAATATATTTACCGGGGGTTAAACTAAAAATATAAGAGTTAAAAATGACTAAATTTATTTACAATTAATATTTTATGGTAATATTTCAACTTTATATGTTCTAAATTTGAAAAATGGTCCATTTCGTATCCTTTTTACTTGTGAAAAACTTGGGTGTAATTCTTTATTTTCAAAAATTCCAAATGTGTCTTATCCCCCACATATAAAAGGCCACCCACTATCCTATACTATTAAAACTTCCAAAACCCATTGGTTCATCCAATTATTAATAAAAAAAATTCCTTAATTCCCTCATATCATTTTATAATCCTTGTTTTTATTATAAATCCAACCTAGAAAGGATTTTGGTGCAAACCTAACGAAGTTGTCTAAAGAAGAGGCAACGCCCTTAACCAACAATTTTATTTTATTTCTTATTTCAAATACTTAAAATATTATTAAACCATGATTATATAATAAAATTATTATCTCCCATATTATTATATTTTTTTATGTTAAGTTCATGACCTACAACCATCTACTCCTCCATCAAATGGGAAACAAAATTGTTGATCGTGTGTACAACGAACTACCACCTAACGAATTGATGTAATTTATTTTCCATAATCACTTATCACGGATGGATAGAATGATGTATATAATTATTATATATGATATTTATTATATAATTATACTTATGGAGTTATAATATCACATATTCATTCTTAATTTCCATTCCGTAGGGAATATGATAATGCCGTTCGTGTGTACAGCGGGCTACTACCTCACAAAGCGATGTGATTTGTTTTTAACATATGATTTACATGGAAGGTAATAAGTATTAATTTTATTTTTATAAATTATACTCATGAAATATTAATAATTATTAAATAAAATATATAATATACTTTCTTACCTTACTATCCATTTAATAAATGATAACATCGTTCATGTGTACGACAGACTACCGCCTCACAAAACGTTATGATTCATTTTTATTACCTCATAACATGGATGGTATATGTAAGTGTATTTAAGTAAATAATATCATATTTATTAAATAATTATAATTTTATAAATTTAAAATAACACCTACCTTATTTCCATCATGATCATTTAAAAATGGAGACATTACACATGCATACGTATGACCTACCATCTCCATAATTGCAATGTAGTTCATTTTTATAACCACAATTCATGGTTATTTTTAAATTATAATTAATGTATAAATATTATAATTATTTAATTATTATTATTCTAGAGATTATGGAATAATGAACCATTTGAACATGGTCAACATACCAACAACATTTTGAAAAAGTGAATTGAGTATCCTCAAAAAACCCAACGTGAACATAATTGAATAAGTAATTAAATACATAATTAAAATAAATGACATAAATGGTTTAAGTATTATGGATTAAAACTAGAAAATTTAATTAATATAAAAAATAATTGATATAATTTTATTATATAGGAGATAAAAGACACGCACAACAAGTCTGAACTTGAGGTAGATGTTTCATCTTAAAACTTACTTCTTTGAGACACATGCTCTTTTATACACATAATTTATTTTATATGGTGTATATAATTAACATTTACCTATTATATCATTAATATTTAATAATTTATGGTATTTTAATTTATAATTAACTTACTTTATTCAATGGTGTTTTGATTCAAATGTTACCAAGGCAGTATGGGTTTATGCTTCAATCTTATTTTATTCGGGATGGTTTATACTTGAATTTACATTAAAGGAAATTATTTTATAGTTTTATAATAAAACCATTCCATTTTATTCTCCTATTATTATTCATGAAATTTTCAAGTAAAATTACCATTTCCCTCTCTTTTGTACATAAAATTACTGAGCAAATATTTTTAAGGAAAATCGAATTTATTTCTCTCTTCGGTCAAAAACCCTATCCCTTCCACATCCATGTTTTATTTAAATTAATGTTTTAAAAATATTATGTAATTTTTTAAATTCATTTGTATCCTTTTTTACTTTTCACAAATTTATTTTAAAAGGAACCTTCTTATCATTTTCTTAACGAGGTACTTCTTGACTTTTTACCTGAAATATGAAAGGAATATTTATTTTAATGTGTATAACATGAATGGTATTTTATAATATCATGAAAATTATTTTCCTTGAATATTAATTTATAATTTTACAATGATATTTTATAATAAAAGTATTTCCACAATATTCTGTGAATTTTAGTTGTTCAAAATGTGATTTTCAAAGTGGAAAGGTTATTTTCCTCAAGAATGTCTTTTAATATTTTTTAAAAGTATTTATATTAATCAATGAAAATAACCTTTAATATTATAGAATGATTCAAAATATTGTATATAAGTCTCTTACATATATACCTTTCTCACTCTCCCTTACTTTTATGGGTTAATATATGCCATATGATCATTTCTCAAATGAATTAAGATTATGAAACCCATTTTATTTCCAAGAAAAAATATTATGTTATAACTTGAAATTGATTTACTTTATTTTTCATACATATATTATGAACATGTTATGATGGGTGAACCCAGATAGCACTCCAATTCATTGGGTAAAGCTTTTGTCTCATTAGGAATTATGTATGGTATTAGGGAGTAACCCTAACCCATTATGGGACTTTTTCCACCATGTGATATTGTATAAGAAGTTATCCTTGACTCATGTTTATGTCATATTTTTAATTTCTACCACATTTCTTATGTTACCATGATCTTGTGATACTGTTTTCCTTATGTTATGCTCCTACGTAATTACTCACGTGCCTTCTATTTTATGATATAATTTTATACCTTTGACTCACATGTTATACTTCCTTATCATGCTTATTCTCTTACTGGGTTTTTTAGCTCACCCCTTTTGTCTACGTATTCCCTAGGTTATCCAAAATAGTTTTTATAGCTCGAAAGAATATAGGATGAAATTATAGAGAATAAAATAAAGAAGTTTTATTTTATCCTCACTTTGATGTATTATGAACCTAGTCTTCTAAATAAACTAGGACTCATGATCTTTGGGTTGTAATTAATAGTTGTTTAAGTTAAAAATAATGAAATGATATGTGCAAATAGATTTGTTTTATATAGTTGGTATCAAATCAAGTTTTATCTATTTTTGGGGATTAGTACTAGAATAATTTAGTGAGAACCATAAGGATAAGTATAAGTATAAGACTAAGTATAGGAAATCATCCTAGATTTATAGTAATATTTAGAGAAAGTGGTTTCTAATAAATTACATCCCTATATGGATACTAAAAGTGAATATGGATATAGAATAGTTATAACCAGTGTTAATAACCTTGAAAAGGGTGCATTGAACTGGATTAAATTGTCACATGGTTCACGATAATGGGTCTGCACACATGGTTTGACACTCCTGGGGGATTTGTTTTGGAAATTCACAGAAACTTTATAAACCAACATGAAGGACTTGAATTGATGATAATCATGTATGAACTAGGTTAAACCTAAAGTGTATTGGTTTGATAATTCTAAGGCTGATCATAAGTTTAAAGTCATAAATAACCCTTTTGAGGTTTTAAGTTATGGATGTTTAAGATGATTAAGAGTATATTGGGAGATATTTTTGGTAATATAACCCTTGGGTTTAGTATGGGTTTTATGAAAAAGATTTATTTGAGGAATAATTCCTTATATTTTATGGAAATAAGTTAAATTTTATTGGTAAAATTTAGGTTTTATCGTATATTTGATGTTATGGTAATACTATTCCATTAAGATTATTTGAAGTCTTGAGAAAAATAATCTGTATAGAAAACCATAACGGTAAAAAGATAATTTGATGATTAATGTTATTTTGAAGATATTAATCATATTTTTGGGAAAATTATGGGAATTATAATTTTAAAATAAGGACAACCCATAGGCTGAGAGAAAACTCATTGTATCTAGAAAGACCACAGGGCTTGAACCCACAACTGAAGGGTGATAAGGGTGCAGTGCCTACCACTGACCTATGAAATGTACTAATTAGTATGTCATTGTTTTAATTAAATTATTTAGTGGATTGATTTTAAGTTTATTTTGGGAATAATATTATAGGATCAAATATTTTTTAATTTTAGGATTTTGAGGTGATTAAAGATATTTTGGGAAATGTTTTATTGGGTTGAGATATATATAACCTTTATGTTTAATGTAAAGGATTATTTAGGAAGAAAAATATTATGTTTTTAGAGATTTAACTTGTTGGGTATGAGATATACTTTTAGGTTAAAATTTATTTAATGTTGAGGCTATTGAGGTTATTTGGTATATAGGGATACTTATTTAAGGAATGATCCATGTTAAACATTTGAGTTTATTATTGAATTTTTAAGATTAGTATATTCATATTCATTTTTCATATTATCTTACATTATACTAACAATTTATGAGTTTTTAATGTCTAAAAATAAGAGGAATATCTTAATATAATTTTGTAAAATGATGTGATATATTATAAGTTAATTTTAGTGCTTCAAGAATAAAAAAAATCATCTTTAATACTCATTATTTGGAGGAACAGATGACATTATAGTGAAAAATTATTAAAGGATAAAATTATAATTTTCAAGTAATTATATCTCCTCATTCTCTTAATATAGATGGTAAAAGGATCCCTCAACCTTAGGAAAAGGATCTTGAAATAAAAATGTTATTCATTTTCAATAAATCGATGGTCTCTACTCTCAAAATAAAAAGGTATAGTGTTATCTCCTTAATGAATCTTCTTTCCAAATCCATATTTTTTAATTCCCAACAATGTTATTATATGTGAAAACCAAGTTATGCGATGACCTCAGTATTTCCCTTTCTTTCTTTTTAAGAGGAATTTTTATTAACCCCTTTTATGATGTGGATTTTCCATAAAGGAATTTTCAAACGTCCAACCCTTGATTATCGAGAACAAGTTCAAATTATGAGGAAAAAATTTATTTACGGGTGGTAGAATGTAAAAACATGATAATTTAAAATATATTTATCTTTAAATAAATTTTATTTTGTTGATAGAATATGTTGCACACAACAATGAGTTTAAGCAAACTATGATATAATATTAAAATACTATTATTTAAACGTGACCGATATAACATAACCATTAAATTTGAGGGTATTAATAGTATTAAATATTTTATGAAATGTATATAAATATTCTAATCAATATAAATTTATTTATAAATTATAATTAACTATTCACTCAATTTTAAGCAGTCATTTTATTCATCAAAAATATATTTTCTTCAAAAAATGATTTTATTGTTTTTTGAGCAAATATTATAATTATTTTTTGAATATTTTAGAAATTTTATTTTATAAAATAAAAATAATTTTTGAAATAATACTATCAATATTAAATTATTATTAAATTTTTGTATTTTTCAAAAATATTGGTTTTTCAGTGAATAGTGAAAAATAATTATTTTTTATAAAATTGTCATTTCTTTTTAATAAATTAAGTAATTTAAAAGTACCATTATTATTTTAATTTGATTTAAAATTAAAATAATAATAATTTATTTATATTAAATCCAATTAATACACTTAAATAATATTTATACTATATTTTATTACAAGTTTATTTTTAGGCTTTGAAACACATTTTTCTGAAAGTTGTTTTAATGTGCATAATGTTTCTCCATTTAAAATAATAAAAATAACCCCTAATGAGAAAAGATTTAAATTATATATATATATATATTATAAATCTATAAATATCAATTTAAATTCATTTAATTATGTTTACTTTTCACATAGTTAATATGAGATCATCTTTTCCTTAAAAAATACATTTATTGAAAAATCATTTTTTGACACTTCCACACATTTAATTTTAAATTAAATTCTGACAATAATATGAGTTTAATTTGAAAAAATGGATTAAATATTTATAATAACCATAATTTATATTATCTAATAAATTCAACTTAATTTTTGACCATAATTAATAATGAAAACAGTAAAAATTATTTTCTGTGGTTAAAGTAAAATAGGTTTACTGGGGGTTAAACTAAAAAGATAAGGGTTAAAAATAATTTGTTTTTATAATTCATATTTTATGGTCATATTTACACCCTATATATTATAAGGTTCTAAAATAGTCCATTTTTGAGCCTTGTGTCTTGTGAAAAACATGGGTATAATTCTTTCTTTTCAAAAATTCCAAATGCGTCCTCTCCCCCACTTATAAAAAGACACCAAATATACTCTCCTCTTCAAACTTAAAAAACAACTTTGTTCCTAAAATAAATAAACAAATAAATTACTTAATTACCTACCTTTATCCTATAATCCTTGGTTTGATTTGAAATCTAACATAGAAAGGATTTTGTTGCAAACCTAAAAAAGTTGTCTGAAGAAGAGGTAACATCCTTAATCTGACACTTTATTTTATTTCTTTTTCCACCTACTTAAAATATTATTAAATCATTATGATATAATAACATCATTATATTTCATATAATGAGATGTTTTTATGTTAATAACATGACCTAAAACCATCTACTCCTCTCTCAAATGCGAAATAAAACTATTGATTGTGTGTACGACAGACTACCGCCTCACAAACAGACATAATTTATTTTCCATCACCGCTTCTCAGAAGTGAATATAATGATTTATATAATAATTATATATGATATTTATGATATAATTATACTTTTTTAGTTATAATATCACATATACCTTCTTATATTCCATTCCATATGGAATACAATAACGTCATTCGTGTGTACAACAGACTACCACCTTGCAAAGCAATGTGATTCGTTTTCACATACACTTTAAATGGAAGGTTATAAGGATTAATTTGATGATAATATAATATATTAATGAAATATTAATCATTATATAAAAAAATATATCATATAATTTCTTACCTTACCATCCATTTAATAAATGATAACATCGTTTGTGTGTATGATAAACTACTACCTCACGAAGTGACGTGATTCAATTTTATTACCTAATAAAATAGATGGTATATGTAATTTTATTTAAGGAAATAATATTATATTTATGGTAAAATCATAATTTTGTAAATATAAAATAAAAATTTCCTTGTTTCCATCATGATCATTGAAAAATGGAAATGTTACACATGCATACATACGACTTACCGTCTCCATGATTGTAACATAGTTCATTTTTCATAACCATAATTTATAGTTATTTATAAAAGTTTAATTTATATATAAATATGATAATTTTTTTATTATTATTATTATTATGGATATGATGGAATAATGACCCATTTGACCATGTTTAACATAGTGACGTCAATTTGAAATAATGAACTGAGCATCCTCAAAACACCCAACATAGACATAATTGGCTAAGTAATTAAATAAATCATTAAAATAAATTAAGTAAATGAAGTATAAGGGATTAAAATTAGATAATTTACTTAATAAAAAAATAATTGATATAATTTTATTATAAAAGATATAAAATACATGCACGTCAAGCCTGAACTCGAGGTAAGAGTTTTGTCTTAAAACATCATTGTTTAAGACACATGTTATTTTATTCACTTAATTTATTTTATATGGTGTATATAATTACCATTTAAATATTATATAATGAATCCTTTATAATTCATGGTATTTTAAGTTACAATTCATTTACTTCATTCACAGGGCTTTGATTCTAATGTCACCAAGGCGGTATGGGTTTATGCTTCAATCTCATTTTATTAAGGATTGTTTATAATTGAATTTTAATTAAAGGAAATTATTTGATCATTATATAATAAAACAATTAAATTTTATTATCCTCTAGTTACTCATGTAATTTTCATGTAATATTACAATTTTTCTCTCTTTGGTAATTAAAAATATTGAGAAAATGTTTTTATGTAAAATCGACTTTATTTCCCTCTTCGATCAAAAACCATTTATCTTCCATATCTATATTTTATTTTAAGTGTTAAAAAATGATTTAATAATATTATATGATTGTTAAAAGTAATTTTTACCCTTTTTTACTTTTTATAAAATGTTCTAAAATCCTTGTTTTATTTTTATCTTCTTATCGTTTTATGAATGAGGTACTTATTGACTTTTTACCAAAAATGTGATAGAAATATTTATTTTAATGAGCAAGACTTGAACGTTATTTTCCACCATCATGACCATTAAATTAATTTAATATTAATTTATAATTTTCCAAGGTTATTTTCAAATAAAAAGTATTTACATGATATTATTTTTATTTTAGTTTTTCAAAAAGAAATTTTCAAAGTGGAAAAGTTATTTTCCCCAAGAATGTTTTTTAATATTTTGAAAGTATTTCTATCCATCAAAGAAAAAAACCTTTAATGTTTTTGAATACTTATAAATAATTTATAAATGTCTCTTGCATATATATATTTCTCACTCTCCCTTACTTTTATGGGGTAATACATTCCTTATTATCATTTCTCAAATACCTTCATTATGAAATTTCCTTTAATTATGATATGAAGTAAGATTATGAAACCCATTTTATTTCCACAGGTAATTATTATGTTATGAATTACAATTTATTTCCTTTATGTGTCACACATAAATCATGAACAAGTTATGATGGGTGAACTTAGGTAGCACTCCAATGCATTGGGTAGAGATTTAGTATCATGAGGTGTGTTGCATGAGATTAGGGAGAAAACCTAATCCATTATGGGACTTTGTTCACAGTTTGATATTGTCTAGGTAGTTATACTTGAATCATGTTTATTTCATGTTTTTTGTTGCTACCATATTTCTTATGTCACCATGATCTTATGATACTATGTTCTTTATGTTATGATTCCACATGATGTGCCTTCTCTTTTATGATATCATGTTATACCTTTGACTCACATGTTATGCTTCCTTATCATGTTTATTTCCTTACTGATATTTTTATCTCACCCATTTTTTCTATGTATTCCCTAGGTTATCCCATATAATTTTTGGAGCTCGAAAAGATTTATAAGCTCATTATAAAGAATAAAATAAATAAGTTTTATTTTATCCTCACTTTGATGCATGATTAACCTATTCTTCCAAATACATTATACCTCACGATCATTTGGTTATAATTAATATATGCTTAAGTTAAAAATCATGTAATGATATTTGTAAAAGGATTGGGTCTCTATAATTCTTCTAGAGGTGTGAATCTTTTATTTTGCACTTTAGTGATCTATATAAAACATATCAAATCCATATCAAGGGGAGAAGAGGAATCTTCAGTGAATGATATGAATTTAAAATATTTCTTCATTTAGATTTTATATGTAGTTTCATATTATCTTGCATGTAGATCCTCATAAAAAGGCTTTTAATAACTTTCTCTTCATCTGATAATCGTTATTAGACTCTAAAAAACCCTTCAATTCAAAGGTAACTGATTCACCTTTGAATTATTTGTTAAAACCTAATTGTTTTAATGATAATACTAAAAATGATTCTAATTTTGACTTTGGATAATAAATCTACAATTAAATATTTAAATGAAAATTTTGATAAATATCAATATAAAATTGAAAATATCTCTAAAATATCTAAGAAGTTATCTAAGGATCATAATAAAATCACAAAGGAAAAGAAGAATATCATTCTAAAAAATGAACACTTAAAATATACAATGTCTATGTTTGATAATGAACATGAAGAATCAAGGTTATGGAAGATGTATCACCCCGACCTGATTAGCCACCTAAATAGTGCTTTCGGGCTGAGTGCCACTAGTCTAAGGCATGCCTCCCCATACTCCAAAGGATTTTGATGAGAAGAGAGGGTGTGAAAGAGTAATAGTGGTGAGACTATACCCTATGGTGATGATATAATAATGGTATAATAGATATAGTAGTGGAATATAATACCAACAAACTCAATACCAGACCCGTCCATGGTGGAAGCACAATCAAAATATACATTAGAGGAAGCAATAAACAAAAATAGTGGAAATAAATAAACAAGTCAACATTCCATTTGTATAATTTAAAATAGTACATGCATATAATAAAGGTCATACAGTACAATAAGCTGTAAAGGGGTCACCCATGGCTGACCACAGTATATACATATACATAACATATTGAAATGGAAAGGAAAACTAAAAATGGAACTATAGATGAGGTAAGAAAATCAAGGTCCCTTGCCTTCCATATATGCTAACTCAATGAATAGGATCCAAATCCTAAGCCCAAACCCTTACCTGAATGTAAAAGCATAAATTCGACACACATCTCAAAGGGCCCGCGTAGAGTGTGAGAATGAGTCTCAGTAGGGTACCACCCATGTGTTCATACCTTACATTTTTGATTAATTATGTGTGAAATATACTTAAATAAACATCATCACATGCATATAAATAAACACACACTTTACTGGTGCTCAAAAGCCACCAGGAAGCTGTCACCTGCATTGGCTAATGCCAGAAGTCTGAATAGGAGAGGATCCTTAGCCCATGGCTTAAGGAATCCTCTGATTTTATAAAGTTATAGGTGAACCCTCAGGCTTCACCTATAATGTCACTTGATACCTTGTTCCATCATCAAGTATCTGACATCCCAAAGGCATTCCCAATCAATACAAAACTGGTCCCTTGGACACTTTCTCAAAAGCACCCGTCGCCATAAAGATCAATGTTCAGAGGCACAGTGATATATATCCTAAAATTAATATCATTGTCGGATCAAAGTATGACATCTTAAGGAACAACAATGTTCACCCTCCAAAATAGTCTTGACCTAATGGCCTCCAACATGGTGGGCCTGATCCCCCAACTGATAGCCTTAATGATGTCATTCGATGGCTCCTCACCATCCCTATGGATTTATATGACAATAACCCCCATCCATTTACCTAAGACATAACTACCAGGGGGACTCTACCCACATGATTAGTTAAAAGCACCTCATCAATGATTCAACCTATGCGCACATGACTCCAAACGATGCTTTGGCCAACACGGGTGAGCGACATCACCAATTTAGAACCTAAGACACACCAAGCCAACACCTAATACCCCTACGACCATATCTCTCAAGTCCGATGGACATTCCATCTCATATCCCATGAGCCTCACTCATAACTTGGTGGCCTAGACACCTCATCTGATGATCGAGTCTCTCAACTAATGGTCAACACCACCCAAAGTGCCTTGGGTCAAGCCCGCCCTGATGATCACATCACCTCATCTGATAGCCATCATTATCTCAATCCTTGGTCCATGACCATAACATTACATTGGAACCCAACAGTGAATCAAAATTAGTTTATATGTATAATTCACTTAAAATTAAATAAAACAATTCAATATAATTTAATTGAACATCTCAAATTAAAAAATAACTCAATTTAATATAAAAAAATCAATTTAATAAAAAGGACACACCTTGGACTAACTGCCCCAAGGTTTGAGCCTCTCACCTGGATCAAGCCATTTAGACTCATGCAAGCATACCCATAAGCATCTCACAAGGTTCAATTTAATTAATTAAATTAAACCATTGAATTACAGGGGCCTCTCTCGGTCAACATGACAATGTGGTAAATGTCTCTCCTCCCAAACACTTGAAAAATATCAAAGAAAAGCATGCACCACCTACATTAGAGTCATATATGTAGGAATGTCCAATATTAGTCTATAACTCCAACTTATTTTGTTGAAATTAGAATTTCCATTGAACACCCTGAAAATAGAGTAAAACAACTCAAAAAAAAAATAGAGGTCGTGATATGAGAGAAAATAAGAAAAGAAGCATGGGTGAGGAGAGAATTACTGAGATAGATCCAAAACCATTGATGGCAATCAAAATAGAGTCCAGATAGAGAAGAGGGATCAATCCCCATCCAGAAGAAGAATGAGATCCTCCCATGCTCATATGCGCGACCAAGAGAGGAGAAAAGGAGAAAGGGAAGAAATAGAGTGAGGGAAAATTCAGATATTTCACCCCTTTAAGAGGCTACACTAGCTCCCACGGTTTTCCAAACTATGCGACAACCATGCATACTATAGTGTTAAGGTAATTCCTAAATGGAACCACCTGTGAGGCTTGTTCATGGTTTTCCTTAATCATGTGCAATCTGTGAGAAATCCCTTTGCAAAAATTATAGAGGTTCACTCATGTTCGTGTGCCCCAACCTACACATTTTTCCAAACAATGTAATAGTACAAAATTTGGATGCATGGTTTGCACTAATAGGCTGCACGATTTATCCCAAACCACATGCCTCAGCCTGAAACTCCTCAAAATAGGGCCTTTGGGCCTCTGAAACACCCAAAACCCTTTCGAACACCTGAGGATTTTTTTAAACCACAAAACCCATAAAAAAAGATATTATTTTGATAGAAAACTAAGAATTGGGTTTCAAAGATCAAAAATGAAATTGGCATGCCCAATAATTCCAAAAAATTCAAAAAGGGAGAGGTTTTTGACCCACTCCAAAAACTTGGGACATTACAATCTCCGTACATTAACATAGCTCATCCCCGATCTGTAAGACATAAAACAAAGATGGTACTGAACTTAGCCATCTCTTTAAAATAACCCGGACTACCCCAGTCAAAAGGGAATTGGTCAAATACCTCAAGGGGGATCCCCACCTTAAGAGTGACCTACCTCAGCCACATCCCAATGCAAAACTCAAACAAAAAATGGTCCTTCAACCATTCTTAGATTCAAGGTTCTCCCATGACACATCATCACTCTTACACCTCATCAGATTCTCTTGTTTTATATGTGTCACCCATAAAAATTCCCACACCGCATCAATGCCCGTATCGTTCCCATGTCACACATGGCACCAATGAGGTCCTTCATCTCAATAGATTCTCAAAATCAAACCTTGGTGCCTCTCACCTCAATCAAGTACCACATCATAATGATGCCCAGATTCCAACACACCTTAAGTAATCCGCATCTCCTCGATGCCCTGATGCCAAAACACCTCAATAAACACAGATCCATTGATGCTCACATATAACCTGGTTTCTCAAACATTATATATATATATATCTATATATATAATGCACCCTTTGGTGCCAACCTACTAAACAACATTTGGTTAGTCTAAACATGCATCCTTTGCACCTCATTCACCCAAAATGAACACAAATCAAAGGCCATGTCAAAACAAAATGAAAAAACACAGCTATGCCCATGGCATACCTCTAACCGTCATCAGCTCACCATCCTGTTCTGACCATGGGATCTCTATAGTATACACCTAGCTTGATGCCTGAATTCCTGAAGCCTAACCTCCCTACCATGATGCACTATCCATCGACCCCTAACCTCATTATTAGGTCCCACTATCTCTGCCACGACCTCCTCATGTAGCTTAAACTCGGACACCATCACCTGGTATTTCTCCCAATCTAATCTTAGAACCCTGAGTCTATCCCAATCCACGAATGATGGCTATCCAAGAAGGCTCCCTGTAGAACCTGTTTATATTCCCTCCCTTCCCACATGCCTGAAAGTTTTTTGGAGGCCTCTCAAACCAAGTCCAGACATGTCTTGTCTTTCCACATTGAAATAAAACCATTGAAGACCCACCCCAAAGTGGTATACTCAAGTCTTTGGCTAGAATGCCATACTGGAACTCATCCTGAACTTGTTTCCTACTATCTGAAGCGTTGCTAATAACATCACCTGAAGCCATCACCTGACTCTAGTAGAACAAATCTATAAAATCTCCCTTGGCTATGAACACCAGATTCACTACCTATGAGAATGGGGACAAGATAAAGAAGTTAACCTTCACCCAAATGTTAGGTCTTAAACTATCCTCAAAACACCTCACCCTCGAGGTGTCATTTCCCACCATACTGTCTGCAAAGTGAGAAAACTTAGTGAATGTCACTGCATAGTCCATGATAGAAATACCACCCTATTGAAGGCTTAAGAATTCCTAAAATCTCTCTCTTATCAGCGTCTTCGGGGAGAAGTTCTCAAAGAACCTGGCCACAAATTCCTTCCAGGATAGTCCCTCATATCTTCCTTCCTAAACCTACACATCCCACCAGTGCTTTTTCTATCCTATGAGCATATAGGTTTCTAACTACACCCTTTTCCCTGGAGGTGTATCTAGCTACTCTAAGATCATTTGTATGGACTCAATTCAATTCTCAGTCACCTGTAGACCACCCTCACCTTGAAAAAGTGGAAGTTACTGCAACTGGAACTCCTGAGTCAAATATTCCATTGAAGGGTCTACGACCGAAGATCCCCTATTGATACCTTGTATCACACATACGAGGCTCGCTCTAATCTACTCATCAAGACACAAATCGAAGGATGCTAGATCTGGTGGCCGCCTCACCTGCATCGGGATCTGTGCTTGAGTTTGAGCCTGTATATGCTCTGATTGACCCTCATGGGTCTCAAAATGCTCATAATCCCATGAAACCCTATCATCACCCACTTGATGCTCCATCCGAGATGTCAAGATAGAAACCCATTGAATACCATCACATGGTCAGATATCCCAGATAACATTTATATATATCACGCAGATAGGGAAAGTAGTAACATGAAGCGTTAACTCATCACCCTTACCCTCCCCTATCACAACCATGCCACACAGAATCCCAGCCTCATGTCCTCCTTACCTGCCCATATAATATCCAAGAATCAAATATTCCCCAGGCCACACTCATATCGATGAACCACGTTGCCTCAAACTGATGACCACGTCGCCCAACCTGGTGATCAACATCACCCCATGACATAGTACCCACCTACTCCTTTAATATCCAAGACCGTATATATATATATATATATATGTATTTATCACACATAACATACAATTAAAGTCACAGATACCTGCATAAATAACTTAAAAATCCTATCATGTGCCTATCAAAAGCATAATAAGCATAACACAACACCCCTTTCCATACTGGGAAAAGGGTCCAAATCTCCTCCCTTTCCATACCAGGACAAGGATCACATGTCATAACAGTTAACAATCACATTCCAAGTGTACCAATCGAGGTGAAAATCATATAAACTGTAAAATGAGAAAAGAAGAACAACACCTTCCTCCCATTGCAACTTGGTCTGTCCCCCATGCATGTGGCTGTAGGAACCCAATCACAAGTTCTAAACCCAGTTCTGAAGACGTCCTAATCTTCAGAACTGGGAAAGTCTTAATAGGGTATCACCCACATGTTCATACCTTACATTTTTGATTAAGTAGGTATGAACTATAATTAAATAAACAATATCATGTTTATATAAATAAACACACCCTTCACTAGTGCTCAAAATCCACCAAGAAGCTGTCACCTGCATCGGCCAACACCAAAAATATGAAGAGGAGAGGACCCTTATCCCATGCCTAAAGGCATACCCTAATGTCATAAAGTCCCAGGAAAACCCTCAGGTTCCACCTTCAATGTCACCCGACACCTCGTGCTATCATCAAGTATCCTATATTCATAAGTCATGCCCAATCAATACAAAACTAGTCCCTTAAAACCCTTGATCAAAAGAACCCATTGACACAAATCCCGATGTTCGAAGGCATAATGATATCTATCTTCAAAGTAATATCACCATCAGTTCAAATCAAAATTTCATAAGGAATGATTATGTACTCCCTCCAAAATAGTTTTGACCTAACAGAATCCTACATAACATGCCCCATCCCCAACCTACAGCCTCAATGATATCATCCGATGAATCCTCACCACCCATGTGGATTTCTATGACAAGAACCCCCATACATTTACCTAATACATAACTATTAGGGGGAATCTTCCCACATGAGTGGTCAAAAACACCTTATCATTGAGTCAACCTATGTGAACATGACTCCGAATGGTGCTTTGGCCAACATGAGTGAGCGACATCACCAATTTAGAACCTAAGACACACCAAGATGACACCTCGTGACCCTACAACCACATCATTTAATTCTGATGTCCATGCCATCCCATATCCCATGAGACTCGCCTATAACCTGATGGCCTAACGACCTCATACAATGACTGAGTTTTTGAACTGATGGTCAACACTACCCAGATGCCTCATTCCAAGCCTGTCCTAATGATCACATCACCTCAACAGATAGCCATCACTATCTCAATACTTGGTACATGCCTTCCATGTTCCATTGGAATCCAAAATTGAATCACATGTATTATATATATATAATTCACTTAAAATTAAATAAAACAATTCAATGTAATTAAATTGAACATCTTGAATTAAACAAACATCTCAATTTAATATAAACATATCAATTTAATAAAAAGGACACACTGGGGCCTAACTACCCCAGGTTCTAAGACTCTCACATGGATCAAACCATTTATAATTGTGAAATCATGCCCATCAACATATCACAAGGTTAAATTTAATTAATTAAAATCAAACATTGAATTACAAGGGTCTCGCTCGGTCAACACCATGGTGTGATAAATTCTGTGCCCCCCAAACACTTGAAAAATCTAAAAAAAAGTACGAACCACCTAACTTGGATTTATAGACATAGGCACATCCGATATTAGCCTCTAAATCCGATTGATTTAGAAGAAATCAGCGTTTCCATTGAACTCTGTGAAAATAGGGAAAAATGAATCAAACAGATTTATTGGTCCATGAGATGAGAGAAAATAAGAAAAGAAGCATGGGTGAGGAGATCCTTACTGAGATAGATCCAACACCACTGATGGAGATTAAAACATATTCTAGATGAAGAAGAGGGATCGATACCTAGCTGGAGGAAGGAGAGACTCCCATGCTATTGTGCACAATCAAGAGATGAGAAAAGAAGGAGAAAGGGAAGAAATAGAGGGATGGTTAATTCAGAAATTTCAACCCTTTAATAGGCTACATGGTTAGCTCACATGGTTTTCCAAATCGTGTGGAAACCATGTATGATATAGTGTTAAGGTACCACCTAAATGGAACTACCAGTGTAGGTTGTGCATGGTTTGTCCTCACTGTGTTAAATCCATGAGAAATCCCTCTATAAAAAACTGTAGAGGTTCACACATGGCCATGCGCCCCAACCCACATGGTTTTCCAAACTATGAAACAATAAAAAATTGGGCTGCATAGTTTTCCCTGAGAGGATACATAGTTTACCCAAGACTATGCGCCTTAGAATGAAACTCCTCAAAATTGGAACTTTAGGCCTTTGACACACCCGAAACCCTTCTGAACACCCATATATTTTTCTAAACCTCTAAAACCATCTAAAAAAAAGATATTGGGTTGAAAGAAAACTCATAATTGGGTTCCAAAGATCGAAAATTAAATTGGCATACCCACTAATTCCAAAAAATTCCAAAAGAGAGAGGTTTTTGACCCACTCTAAAAACCTGGGATGTTACAAAAGATAATTTTTATAATCTAGAAAAATAAAATAATAGTTTGAGAAATTATACTTCATCTACCAAAGACCAAATTTTTTATGATTTAGAAATCATTCAAAAAAAAAATAGAAAAATAAAAAGTATATGTTTGAATTTTAAAGGAAGTATTTTATATGTTTACTGTTAGAAGTAAAATTCTAGAAGATTTTATGAGATTGAAAAATATTAATAAGAATAATAAAAATAGGAATGGTATTGGTTTTGATGAAATATTATAAAAAATTAAAAGAATAAATTTTTGAAAGAAAAATATGTTGGAATTTCATATGTAACTTGCTTTAAATGTGGAGCTTCTAGTCATTATATAAGTGGTTATGCTTTACAACATGTTTGATATTTTGGTTATACAAAGTCTTATATTATTCAATTTTTTTTTTCAATTTTAAAAGAAATAATCCTTGTACAACATGGAAACTTAAGATATCTTATTCAAATCCCGTTGGAACTAACTTAGTTTAGATGCCTAGTTAAGTCTTTTTTTAGATGGATAGCTTGTATACCCTTTCAATTTTTAAGTAAATTGCATGTTGACATAATCATAAATATATATATTTATTTTATTTCTAGTGATCATGCCTTCTAAGTTTATTCTTTGTTTACTAGAATGTTCCTAATAAGTTGTTACTTTTTGATTCATTGTAAATCCTTTTAATACATTTAATATAATTTAAAACGTCTTCATAGCTGTTTGAAATATTTTTGTTTTGTTAAAAAGTTGTGTTTATTATATGTAATAATTTATTTGTCTAAATTTATGAAAATAAATATTTTATTTAAGGGTAATTACCCTCTCTGAGCTTTAAGATTTATTGAAACTTGTTTTTAAATTTTATATAAACCACTAGTTTTTAATTCATCTTGTTTTATTGTTCCCAAATATTGTATTATTTTCCTATATAAATTTTTATGAAATCTTATGATATTATAAATATTACTTGAACATGAATTATCTTATTCAATTTTAAACATGATAATATGCATAAATATAGGGGAGTTATAACTTTTTATTATGCAAAAATTTAATTTTGAAATATATTTTTGGAAGGCTTATTTTTTTTGAAAATATAGTATAAATATTATTTAAGATTGTTTTTATGGAATTCCCATTTAATTATTGATAAAGGGGAATATTTTTTTTTTATATTTTGATAAATTTAAAAAAGGGGGAGTTTTTTTGTAAAACTTATTCTATTTTCTAGTTTTTAAAAAGGGGGATATTGTTAGTAATAAGTTTGTTTAATGCAGAGATTATTATTGTAAGCTTGATGACTTATGTTTTGTTGTTTTGAATGTTAAAAATACCTCACAAGTCACATTGTTTAAAAAAACCTCACATGTTTAAATGGATAATAATAATTTATCAAAAAACTATTAAATCTAAATATGATTATTATTTGTAATTTTGAGTATTTATAATGTTTTATAAAGTAGTTTTAATGTTTATAAAGCGTTTATAAAAAATCTTTAGCTTTTTGAATTTCAATTTTTTTCTTAAAAATTTACAAAGGCATATGAAACTATTGGCAAAGTAATACGATTTTTTGAAGTTATATGAAACTACTGAAAAATTATTACAATTTTTTTAAAGTCATGAAAAACTATTTTTGAATCCATTTGAAACTAGTTTTGAAATCATATGAAACTATTTTAGAAGTAATAAATTTTTATTTTCAAAGTCATGTGAAATTCAGTGGAAGTTATATGAAATTTAATTTGTTCGAATTTTAGTTTGTTTTACTCTATTCTATTGTAATAATGATTTTATTTTTTAGTCTCTCAGTATCAAAATGACTTGAAGATGAACACCACACTATGGCGCTAGTGGTCATGGTTCAAAGTTAATGTTTGAACATGTTTTAGGGACAATTTCCCTATTTTAAAATTTGTAGTGCTATTAAAATACAAAGTAAATATCCATTGAGTAAAAAAAATAGATAGAGAACTCTATGCCCCGGTGAAGGTTGTGGTCAACACCCATAGATGATGGTTATATAAATAAAATTCATAGTTACACAAAAGTTAAATTATTGTTATGTAGAAAGTAAATGATGGTTATGCATAAGGTAAATAATGGTTACACAATTATTTAAAATTATTTTTACACAAACTTAAAATGATTCACACACATTTCTTCCTTTATTATTTTAAGTGGATTTCAGTGCTCTATTTTTCAATGTTTTAATATTTTTAATTATTACAAGTGTATATGTTTTATTAAAAGTATTTTATTATTTTGTAAAATAAATATATCTGCGAATGACTATATGAAATGTTTTTTTAATCACTTTTATGTATTAAAAATGAAATTTCTCCATATACATGTAAACTATAATATTCTTTATTATTATCATTTCTTACCATGATATTCTACACTTGGTTCTCAAGAAATAGAAATGTAAAGAAGATCATGGAATTGATGATATTTCTATTATAAAATCAAATTTAAATATAGGATTAAGTAAGTAGTGTAACACAAAAGTTTTAACAACATTAAATGAAATTGAGAGATTCATTCATAGTGTAATATGATGATATTTTAGGATATATTCTATTTAATAATTTTGATGTGTTCAATAGTTTGTGATGAAAAAACACCCAATTTTAAATGAATTATTATTTATTAAAATATAAAATTAAAGAAATTATTAGATAGTTACATTAAATTAATAAAATAAATGAATTTTTAGAAAGGGTCAAATTCACTTAAGGAAATACCATTAATTATTAAGAAACCTTTTTGAACTATTTTTTTTGAAATATAAATTTTGTTAAATTTAATAATTTTGGGGAATGATATCAATAAAATTTATTACTAAATTGTAGTAATAATTAATAAAATCAATTAAGTATATCTATTAAATGGTTAAGTCATGATAATGAATACTATTTTAATTATTCTTGGTTAAATAGAATTGTTTTGTATAAAAACATTGTTTTATTTATATATATATATTTTTAAAATATAATTTCTCTTATTTTGAGTATTAAACCTATGTAATAGTTTTTTGATAAATTTATAAAAATTAATGATCATTGATAAATTTATTATCTATTGGCTATAAATAAATATAAAATCATTTGAAGGTAAAAAAGTTATTTTTCATAAAGCTGTTTTTTATACATAAAATGTATTTTATCCTAATAAATAAAATATATCAATATTGATAAATTATTTTAAATAAATATATATAAATATATATAATATATTAAATAAAAAAAGTTAATATTCATTTAATGGTTATTACTATTCAAATAATAAGAATAAATTTATTTTAAGCTTCAAAATTGCAGTTTTTGTTTTCTAAAAATGGGTTTTACACGTTTTGTGTGGGGATATTAGAATGATTTTTTGCCACATTTAGAAACTAAATCTTAAAAAATGGATTCCATATTTTGAATCATAATTCAAAAAAAAAAAATTATAGGTTAATTTTAATTTTGGACATAAAAATAAGTTACCTTGGTAAAAAGTTTATTACCACTATAAAGGTAAACATGGGTTAAAAGGATTAAAATAAAGGGATAAGGCTTCAAGATATCACTAAAACTTATCTTAATTTAATTAGTTTAATTTATTTAAACATACCAAGCCGTATATTTGAAAATAGGATATTTTGGGTCTACTCTACTTGATAAACACATTTATTATATATAAAAGTTCTTAATATTTATAGGGTTCTACCCCCTCACTTATAAAAGGGAACATTCCCTTCTCACTTATTTACACCACTTGAGCAACTTATATCGACTATTTTCTATAAAAATACCTTAAAAAACCTTATCCAATATCTATAGGTTCTGATATTCACAAAAGTCTCATCCAATAATCCTTAAGGTGTTTTTTAATGGAGCTAATCCGAGGAAGTGGTATATGTTATTACAAGCCTTTTTCAAGTTTCTTTGTTCTCAAACCTCCTCAAAATATTCCACAACCATATTAAAAAAATTAAATCATTATATTTACTATAATAATTTTTCTTATGTTAATGGTATAACCATTTTATATATCATTTCCTTCTAATGGAAAATGAAAGTGTCACTCATGCGTACGTGTGAATTACAGCCTCCAGGAAGCGATTTAATTCATTTTTCATCACAAAATCTAAAAGTTGGTTATATAGATGGATTAATTTAGTATATATGATATTTATAAAATAATTATGATTCTTGAAATATAAATTATTATTTATCTTTATTTTTTTCCATCCATTGAAAAATGAAAATATCACACATGCGTACGTACAGACTACCGTCTCCATGAAGTGATTTAATTCATTTTCATCACCTCCTTAAATGGATGGTTATAAAAGTGTATTTAATGAATAAATATTATATTTGTGAAATTATTAATATTTAATATATAACAAAAACATTACCAACATGTATTTATTAGAATCATAAAACCGAAACATATGTGGAATAAAATAGAATCGTTGGCACCCAATATAGATTTTAATGAAGAATTATTAATAAATAGGAAATTATAAATTATAGGGGAATTATATATAGTAAGATAAGTATGAATATGTTTATTTTATATAATTATAATATGTTTAAATTTATTATAAATAATTTTAGAGTGTGTTCATAGCAATTTAGTACTTGATGTAAGGATTTTATTATACAATCTCACTTTTTATCAGGATTGTTTATGTTTCAATGTAAATTATAGGAAATTATATATTATTTATATTATAAACCACATATAATTTAATATATTATATTATTTTTTGGTTTTTTCAATTATTGTTTCAATTTTTACACTTTTTGGTACTCAAAAAGATCGAAGAAAGTTTTTTAAGAAAAATCGACCTTATTTCTCCTTTTTGGTCATGATTTTTTCTATTCCATATCCATGTTCTTTAAAATTGTTATATGGAAGTTATTATCTACTTTTAAATTATTTATAAAGTTTTTTATAATACCCTTGAATTTAATTTCAAATTATTAAAAGGAATATTTTGAAATGTTTTCCATATGACTCACTTTTGACTTTTTACAAAATAAATTAAAGAATGTTTTTAACATTTATGACCCAAGTGAATTTTCCTTACATCATAAAAGTTATTAATTATGAATATTACTTTATATTTTCCATGTTTTTTCTATGAAAATATAATTCTCATTATTTTTGGAATTTTTAGTTTTTAAAAGTTAATGAGAAGGATGTTTCCTTTTACTTTTCAAAGCATACTTGTAACACTTTTATAAAAGTATTTTTATCTATGTCAACATAACTTAAGGATTGATATGATTCAACAAGGATATGATCTTATGTTACCATCCAATTATTTCTAGGTATTTATTATGATGATGTTTTTTAATTATTTTTAATGATGCCCATTTTTTCTCACGTTTTAATTAAACTATAAAGGAAAGATAAATTATGACAACCCTTCTCTTTATTAAAAATTAATTAATGATTTATTAAATAAGAGTACACATAATAAAACCTAGAAGATTGATAATTCTAGTGTCTTTGGGAATTAGGTATATTACATAACAACTTAAAACGGGGAATACATTACCATTATTGAATACTTCCTTAACATGATCATAATATTCCATCGTACTTAATAATACATGGGATAACCTGGGGATATACATAGAAAGGGGTGAGATATAAAGTCCAGTAAGGGAATAAAAATGGAATAACATGAAGAAATTAATACATGTTATAAAATAGTCATATAAGTGGGTGAGAATCATAAACATGAATAATGAGGCATGATATAACATGATAACATAAAAGCAACATGGGAAATGTGGCAACAAATTAAAACACTACATCATAAACATAGGTCAAGGATAACTGCCAATTAATCAGGATGGAAAAAGTTAAGTGATAGTTAAGTTCACTCCTAAACCCTTTTATTACATCTCATGAGACTAAAACATTACCTAATGCATTGGAACACTATATAATTATGGGCGCACCCATCACTTTCATTTTATTCTCATGCTTAAGTGTGTCATATAGATCAAAAAACATAGAATAATTTATCATGAAATTTTATCAAAATACCAATGAGTGTATAATAAATAAATGTAAGTCACAAATAAAATAATTATAGCTGCATTAAGATGAACACCCTTGATAGAAAATGGGTATGGGTATTCATTACACAATTGTTTGGCATAAAAAATCGTGATAAAATTTTAGAATCATAATGAGAGCGTATAAATGTTCATGAAAGGGATTAATGAGAGTTAAAGGGGTCTATAATAATTTAAAAATAAAATTTATATTAAGGGGATATGGAATAAGATATCCCATCATTAGTAATTTGAGGTACAAGACATAAGATAATGAAGAAACTTGAATAAAGCAGAGGAGGGGATCCCTTACCTTGAGAAGGTGATTATAAATGCTTGGTAGGAGCTTATTGAGATATTGGAGGACCCTTGTGAGGAATATGGGGGGGGTAGTAAGTATGTGATCCAAGGATTTTTAGTGAAGAGAAATGGGATCTTGGGTGGGTTTATATAGGAAATGAGTGGGGAATTGTTTATTATTTCTTAAACTTAGGTTTTGGATTATATAATAAAATAACCAAAACCACAAACTTTAACATGGTTTTTACCAATGATTTATACTAAAATAGAGTTTTTTTTCATTATTTTATAAGTAAAAGTTCCAAAATTATTAAAAAAATTCCCTTTCTGATGTGGAAATGAGTCCTGTCCTTAAATAAATGATTTTAAAACCTTAAAATATATTATAGGTTTTAGAGGATTCATAAAGGATTTATGATTAATTAAATAAAATAAATATTAAATTAATTTAAAGGGGAAACATATATTTGATATTTTATACCCTTTATATCATTTTTACATTATTTTTGGGTTATTATAATGTCATAATACACACAGTATATTTATACTATATTTAATTTTTACCGAAACTTTGACTCTCTCAGAAAATTATGAAAAATTCACCATTGTATAATTTCTATGTTCTAATTCTAAAAATAATATTTATTTTATCAAAATAAATTTATAAATATTTTAATTTTTAATTTTAAAATAATAATCGATATTTATTGAGAAATACTGAGTTTTTTGACAATAACAGTTTTCAAACTCTTATAAAAATTACATTTGACTTAATAAAAATTATATGATCATTTATATTTAATAATAATTATTATATAAAATATTTTAATAAAATATTATCTATTTAAGAAATCCATTAATTCATAAATTCCTTAATTTGAATTTGAATATTACCCAAAAATATAATTTGTGTTTATTATATCAAAATAAAAAATCATTTATAAAGTAATAATAATAAAATGAAAATATATTAATTATTCTTTAAAATATAAATATTCATATTATTTGGGTCTTGATAGATATCCATTTAATACACCAACAAATTCCCCAAGAGTAAGGTGCACGATGATGAGACTTTCGTGGTGTGGTTCAACATACATGGTTTGGGTCGTGATCTCAATGTGATTGAACTTATCCCATAAAAGGTTTCGCTCATGACTTAACTACGGGATCCTAGCTTGGGATTGTTTAAGGGAAATCCTAGTGACTCTATATCCCTTGTATTTTTTGATAAATGGGCTTCATAGGGTATGATTATACCGGTTGAGGCCATCAATTCCTTTGTCCGTGTCAATTGGATTTGTTAAAACCCTATATTTACAATAATCATATGATTAATATTCAATGACTATATTATCAAAAATAGTGATGATTAAAGGTATTTTAAATTTGATAGTATATAATAAAACCAAATAAGTGAATGTGTTTTCTATATCCGTAATATATAATAATACATTTAATTAAACCACAAAAGGAATTTTATTTATAAAAGTACGAATCATTACAATCTTCCCACTTTCAGAAAATTTTCCCTCAAAATTTTCATTTCACACTAAAAAATATGAGGGTAACTCTATTTCATCACTTCCTATGGTTCCCACATTTCTTCTTCAAACTTTTTAGTTTCTTCACAACACTTTAACTAGGTGCATTGTATTATTTCATATAAATTTTCCTCTATGATCTAAGATCTTCACCGACTGATCCTCATGAAAGATCATTCTCTAAAGGCACCACCTCTATATTGAGTACTTGTGAAGGGGTTTTTATGTATTTACTCAATATGGATACATGAAATACATCATGTATTTGATATAGGTTGGGTTTGAGAGCTATTTGATTGGCCACTACTCCAATGCAGTCAAGGATCTCTAAGGGACCAATGTATCTTGGAATAAGATTTCCATTCTTACCAAATATCATGACTTTATTCCATGGATATATATGAAGGAATACCATGTCTCTAACCTCAAACTCTAGGTTCCGTCAATGATTGTAAACATAACTCTTCTGTTGACTCTAAGCAGCCTTGATGTGATGCTGGATGGTCTTGAATTTTTCCACCATTTCATCCACAATTTTAGGATTTATCAGTTTGCATTCCCCAAATTCATCCCAGTATGTAGATGTTCTATATATCTTCACATAAAATGATTTATAGGGATCTATTTGGATTCTTGAGTAGAAACTATTATTGTATGAGAACTCAACCATAGGAATATGTTGATCCATCCTCCTTTGAAGTCAATTGAGGATGTTCTCAACATTTCCTTGAGTGTTTGGATGGTTCGCTCAGAGTCGACATCAGTTTGAGGTGATAAGACATGATAAAGTTCAACTTACTATTTAGAGCATGTTGAAGATTCTTCTAGAATTTTGAGATAAATCTTGGATCTTGATCAGATATAATTGATAGTGGTATTCCATGAAGCCTCACAACTTATGAAATGTATATCCTTGTAATTTAATCGAGTGAGAAGTCCTATCTAATTGCAATTAAGTGTATAGTATTTATGAGAAGATCCACCACAACCCATATAGAATTATTTCCTCTTGATGTCTTTAGAAGACCAGAGACAAAATCCATGGCGATGTTTTCACATTTCCATGTAGGTATGGGTAATGATTGCATCATCCCCTTGGGTTTTTTCCTTTCTATCTTCACTTTCTAACACACAATACATCTTGATATATATTTCGTGATCTCCTTCTTTATATTATCCCACAAATAGTGATCTTAGGGATCTTAATACATCTTCATTCTTCCAGGATAGATAGAGAAGGTCAAGCTATGTGCCTCATTCATTAACTTATTTAACTCAAGATTTGATGGCACACATAGTCATGACCCAAATATCATAAATCCTTCTTCATTAACATTGAACTTCAAGGATTTACGTTTTCTTATAGCATCCAATTTCTTTTTAATTCCCACATCATCTATTTGATTATCCTTTATCTTCTCCAAAAGGTACAGTTGAGCAATCATTTGTGAAAGGATTGATGATGTTCATTCCTTTATGATCTCCATGTACATAATTTTCAAGTATAAGAAGATAAGACACTTCTCAATTATCATTAATGATAAAATTATGGGATCCGTTATACTCAAAGCATCTTCCACTTTATTCACTTTTATAGGATGTTAGTTGATTGAGTAATCATAGTCCTTGATCAGCTCAACCATCTTCATTGGTACATATTCATATATTTCTATGTGAATATATACTTGAGGATCTTGTGATCTATATATATTTCACACTTATACTAAAATAGATAATGATGCCATATTTTCAATGCGAAGATCACTATAGCCAACTCTAGATCATGAATTGGGTAGTTCTTCTCATTAACTTTCAATTTCCTTGAGGAGTAGGCTATCACTTTGTCATTTTTCATTAACACACAACCCAATAACTTCTTAAAATTATATTTGAATACTAATTTTTTTCCCACTCGTGGATAGTGTGAGTATAGGTGCAGTGATAAGACTCTTCTTAAACTCCCTAAAGATCTCTTTGTAATCATCATTCTAAAAAAACTTGACTCCCTTATGAGTTAGATTTTTTATAGAGTTTGAAAATTGTTATAAATTTCTCACAAATAGATTATAATACCCAGATAACCCAAGGAAACTATGGATTTCTATCGTAGATATTGGCCTCAAACATCCTTCAATTTATTCTGTATTTGAAGGGTCCACAAAGATATCATTTCTTGTGATAATCATACCCAAGAATGAGACTTCCTTCAACCAGAACTCACATTTTTTATACTTTTCATAAATCTTATCCTTATGTAAGGTCTTTATCATAGTGGTGAGATACTCCTCATGAACCTCCTTGATTTTGGAGTATATTAGAATATATTATATAAAGACTACCACAAAGTTTTCAAGGTATTCTATAATTAATCTATTCATCAATTACATAAAGTTTTATGGAAAATTAGTGAGTCCTAATGGAATTAATATGAACTCATAGTGCATATACCTTGTTTGAAAAGTAGTCTTAGGGATATCCTACTTATTTACCCTTACTTGATAATACCCCAACTGAAGATCCACCTTGGAGAAGTATTGTTGCTCTACATAGTTGATCGAACAAGTTATTATTCCATGGAAGAGAGTACTTGTTCTTTATTATGATATTGTTGAGATCACGATAATCAATGCAAAGGTACATTGAGACATCCTTCTTCTTGAATAAGAGGATTGATGCACCCCAAGGTAAAGCACTTGGGAATATAAACCCTTTATATAGATTCTTCCATAGTTGTTTCTTCAGGTCCTCAAGTTCCACAATAGCCATTCTATACAAATTCTTAGATAATGGAAACAACTCAAGTATAATATCAATTGAAAATTCAACCTCTCTATTAGGAGGAAGACTAGAAAATTCCTCAGGAAACACGTCAGAGTATTACCTCATAATGGGAATGTATTCAAGGGAGATCCTTTCATTAGACTCAATCATTTGATCTAGACATGGTTGATCATAGGGAAATAATATCCATGCTTGAGATATTTATGCTAAATATGATTCATCATCCTCCTTGCAGTTATATAGAATCGTGAGATGATTCTCAATACGAAGAGTGATTTCCTTCTCACGAAAATTTATGTTGGCTCTATATAGGTAATGCCAATATATGCCCATAATTTCATCAAATTACACTAAAGGGAATATCACAAGGTTTTATAGAATGTTCATCCCAAAAAAATTGACAAGGTAAGAGTTATATACTTGGGATGAAATAATTTTCCCATTTTTAATTTTGACTGACAGCTCTACTTCCATGACTTTTAGTGGTATTTGAATAGTTCTACTAAACTTTATTGATATGAAGTAATGCATAGAAATATGGAATATAACCCTACCTTTTAAATTTTTGATTTTTTTTCTAACCATTTACTTTATCCAAAATAGGATTAGGGATGAGTACTTTTTAAACTATTATACACATAAACAATAATCTAATGAAATTAAATGGATAAATTATAAATGAATTTTATTCCTTAACTTATGAATTTCTAGGATTTAATCTATATTATCCATGATCTATTTACTAACATATACTTTTATGGTAATTTTTTACCTTAATAATGGTTCGTAATGAGATTTTGAACTTACCAAAGCATATCCCTTAGGAGTGTCAAACTGGGTGTGCAACAATGCCCATTTTCATGCACCAGTTCCCATTCGAGTCTAGATCAATGTGGTATTTTTGGGTTTTACCTCTATGTACATCTGTTCTAGATCCACATCTAATTATAGTATCTAGAAATGGATGTATTTTCTTATAAACCACTTACTCTATACTTTAACAAAATTTGGGGATGTATTTTTAGTGTTATCCCTAAGTATTTTTTTATAGATTATTCTAATCCTAATCCTAAAAATAATTAAACATTCCTTTGATACCAACTGTTACAACCATGCTCTTTATTACACATTAATTCACGAATTATTACATAATAATACACATAATACAACCCAAAATATTGATAAGTCTAGAGTATTTGGAAATTAGGTATATTACATAACAACTTAAAATAGGTAATATATTGCAATTATTGAAAACTTCCTTAACATGATCATAATATTCCATCATACTCAAAACTGAATGGGGTAACTAGAGGATATACATAAGAAAGTGGTGATATATAAATCCCAATAAGGAAATAAACATGTAATAACCTGAAGAAAGTAATACAAGTTAGACAATAGGAATATCAATGGGGCATAAAAGGGGTGATAATCATAAGCATGAATAATGATGCATGATATAACATGATAACATAAAGACAACATGGGAAATGTGACAACACCTTAAAACACTACATCATAGACATAGGTTAAGTATAAATACCAAGAAATAATGATATAAAATGTCACATGATGGATTATTTTTAATCCCTAATCCCTTGAATGATGTCTCATGATACTAAAACATTAACCAATGCATTGGAGTGCTATATAATTCCGGGTGCACCCGTCACGTTCATTTCATTCTCATGCTTAAGTGTGCCACATAGATAAAAAACATGGAATCATTTATCATCAAATTTTATTACATGATAAAGGAGTGTGTAATAGATACATTTAATTCTATAATTAAATAAGTATAAGTGAGTGAAGGTAAACACCCTTTATAGGAAATGGGTACAAATATTCACTACACAATTGTTTGGCATGAAAAATCATGGTGAACATTAGAAATCATAACGGGGGTATATAAATGTTAATGTAAGGGATTAATGAGAGTTAAATGGGTATAAATTCATTTAAAAATAAAATTTAAAGTAAGGGGGATATGTAAGAACATATCCAATCATTAGGAATTGGAGGTACAAGACATAAGATAATGAATAAACTTGAATAAAGAGGAGGAGAGGATCCCTTACCTTGAGAGGGTGATTAAAAATGATTGGGAGGAGATTTTTGAGAGATTGGGGGAACCTTGGGAGTACTATAGAGAGGTTATGTTAGAGTAAAGATGTGATCCAAGTTTTTTGAGTGAAGAGAAATGGGACTTTGGGTGGGTTTATATAGGAAATGTGTGGGGAATTCTTTATTATTTATTAAAATCAAGTTTTAGACTATATATAATAAAATAATAAAAACCACAAACATTCTTGTAGTTTTTACCATGGTTTATTACAAAGGGAAGTGGTTTTAATTATTTTATAAGTTCAAGGGCCTAAATTATAAAAATAATACCATTATTTATGTGGAAGCGAGTCATGTCCTTAAAGAAATGATTTTAAAACCTTAAAATATATTATAAGTTTTGGAGGATTCATAAAGGATTTAAAAAATTAATAAAATAAACTTAACATTACATTATTTTAAATCGTAAAAATATATTTGGTCATGGATACCCATTATAGTATTTATAACATCATTTGTTTGTCATTATGATGTCATAATACACATTGTATATTTATACCGTATTTAATTTTTACTTAAAAATTAAACTATATTAGAAAATTATGAAACAAATATACATTGGATAATTTAAACATTATTATTCCAAAAATAATATTTATTTTATCAAAATAAATTTTTAAATATGTTAATTTTCACTTTTAAAATAATAATAGACATTTATTGTGAAATGCTTGGTTTTTTGACAATAGCAGTTTTCAAACCCTTATAAAAATTACATTTTACTTCATAAAAAATAAATGACTATTTAAATTTAATAAAAATTATTTAATAACAATATTTTAATAAAATGTTATCTATTTTAAAAATCCATTCATAAGTTCCTTAATTTTAATTTGAATATTACCCAAAAATATAGTTTGTATTTTATTTTATCAAAATAAAAAATCATTTATAAATTAACAATAATAAAATGAAAATATATTCATTATTCTATAAGATATAAATATTCATATTATTAGAGACTTGACACATATCTCTTTTATACACCATAAAACACTCTAAGAGTAAGGTGCATGATGGAACAACTTTTATGGGGTGGTTCAACGTACATGGTTTGGGTCGTGATCTCGATGAGCTTGAAATTCTCCCATAAATAGTTTCACTCATGATTTAGTTGTTGGATCTAAGATTGGTATTGGTTAAGGAAAAATCCTAGTAATGTTATATCCCTTGGAATAGTTGATAAATAGGCTTCATTGGGTATGATTCTACTGGTTGAGTCCGTCACTTCCTTTTCCCGTGTCAATTAGATTTTTTAAAACACTATATTTATATTAATCATATGATCACTGTTAAATGACTACATTATCAATGGTATTAATGCTTAACATTATTTTAAATCTGATAAGATATAATAAAACCAAATAAGTACATGTTTTTTCTATATCCATAATATATAACAATACATTTAATTAAACCACAAATGGAATTTTATTTATAAAATCCAAGTCGTTACATGAATGCTATTATGTTCTTGAGGCATATATATGAATGGTTTATTTTTATATGATGGATGGGTCCATTATATCCTTCTAATGTATTAGGCAATTTTCTATATCTTATGAGATTAAAAGGATACATGTGAGGTTTTCCCAAGCCTAAGAGGGTATATAGGTGACTAATCTAATCTCAAGAGGGTACACAGGTGGTTGGACCAAGACCAAGAAGGTACGTAGGTAGTTAACCCAAGCCTACCATATGATGAATTTCATAGTGAGTATACTTGACATATTATTTCTATGTTTATGGTAATGGTGAGTGAATCCAGTCCACTATGGTAATATGTATACTATGATAGTCTTGGTAGTGATCTAATACTAAGGAAATGATTTTCTATGCTTATGTTTATGCCAAAATTTTATACCACAAACTTATGTCTTATTCTTATGATATACTCTCATGGATAATTATTCATGACTCGTGTATATTATTATGAAAAATACATATGCCGTGATATATGTTTTATGGTTTATTAATTATTGGATATGATCTCATAAGTTGCGACCATGTTCATATACCCCTAATCTTATCTTATGATCACTTATGATCATCAATTGATATCTCACATGTTTACGCTTACTGGGAATCTAATCTTACCCTTTATTTTGTTTCGATTTCTCTATTTTATGGAGAAAGGTTTTAAGTATGAAATGTATAAGAAGGGTACAATGTGAGGAGAACTTTGTGGAATATGTTGAAGATATTTCATTAAATTTGTTGATTATTTATATAGTCTCTAAATTCATTAACCTTTAATATTCTAGGGAATGTATTATTATAAGATAAATTTAATATTTATCTAAAATAATTTAATATTTATTTAAGTGATGTTTGGGTTACCTCAGTTGGTATCAAAGTAGAGTTTAGTTATTTTTAGAGATTATATTATAACAAATGATAGGATAGAACCTACAAAAACCTATTATAAACTAAAGTGATATAGGGTGAACCTAAATTGTTATAGGATTATAAGAAGGTGTCATAATTTAGGACATATTAGGAGTGATTTTTATTACCATATTATTTCTAAATTTGATTGTTTATACTTGATAATCACACTAAGTTTTTTGGTTTTATTCAATAGATAGAAATATGATGAATCATATTAATGATGAATGTTATGACCAATGGAATAAAAATACTCATTAGAAAAAAATGGAATAGAATATGGGATGAAAAATATTAGGTCTATTCTCACTCAAATCTCTCAAGTTATGAATGGTAACATGAATCATGTTAAACTTTCAAATATTCAAAGGAACAAATCACTATTTAGTCTTTTATTTAGAAAAGTTCACCTTCTTTCATTGGGTCCTTTTATCCACTTATTACTAAGAAATGTATAAATTCTATAAAAAAATATTCTTTGTTTTCTAGTGTTATGACTATGAGAATGCTGTTTTGGTTGTGGATCATTTTGAAGGTTAAGCTAAAGCTAATCAATGATGGTCTCTTATCAAGAATATGAGGAAAGAGGAAAAAATTGAATCTATGACATGGGAAGATTTTATGATGGATTTTTTCAATATGTATTTTCCTTGAACCCATCGTACTAAAATAGAGAGGGAATTCCTAGAACTAAAGTAGAAGGATGATGAATGAAATGGTAGCTATGAAAAAAATTTCACCAAACTTGCAAGGTATGATTTCAGTTTTATCATTAACCATGAAAGTAAAATTAATTGAATATTTAGTGGCTTAAAACATAGTCTCCCAAATTGATTTTCTATAATATATTTTTATATCCATGTAGAAGTCATTTTATGTGCTCTCAAGGTAAAAATGAAGAGAAAAATATTTCATTGTTCTCATGGTTTTGAGGATAATAAGTTAAAAATATATTTTCACGGTGATTCAAATAATAAAACCCACAGAGGAAATAAAATTAATGTTCCTTTATAGAAAAAGTAGCATAATAATCATATGAGAAATTTTTTCTGAGGGACAAGTAAATGCTTCAAGTGTGGAATATATGGTCATTGAGTGCATGAATGTTGAAGTTATGGTAAATGTCCAGCCAATGACGTGAATAGAGATAAATCTCAACTGAATGTGCCACCTATACTAAAATTCTATAATTACATTTATTATGGTCATTGTTCCAAAAAATTCATGAATATAAGGGTTAATGATTAAAATCATCATAAAAAATCTCCTTTTACAAAGGAAAAAGGGAAGGATTATGCAATCATAATTGCTAAAGTAGGTTATGATAATGAAGTGGTGAAAGGTACCCTAATCACCCACTCTATAACCAAAAATGTATTATTTAATTCAGGTTCTACACAATATTTTATATATGAATAATTTTTTTATGTTTATCATATCAACACCTCAATAGTTAGATATTGATTTATCGGTGAAACCACCTAAAGGTATGATGATTTCATCTTAAGTATATAACTCCTCTTTGATATTTTTTTAGAATGTGCTTCCTAAAAATCTTTTTATTCTCCTTATATTTGAATTTTATGTGATTTTGAGCATGGATTAGACCTCTATATATATATCCTATATCAATTACCAAGGAAGGGAAGTCATAATTGATATTTTGAATGAACCTACAATCATCTATCAATGTGAGGATTAACATGAACTTCTAATGAAAATTAATTCCATTATATGGGTCTTACTACCTATTCATGAGGGGTGTTTATTTTAAATGGTTTGGGAGAAACTCAATATTGAATATATTCCTATTTTTTGGGAATATGATGATATATTTCTTGAATATATTCCTAGTCTTCCCCCAAATTGTGAAGTTGGGTTTTCAATAGAACTCATACCTAGTACTATGATTATTTCAAAGAATCCTTATATAATGGTCCCAATTGACTTACAAGAATTAACTAAGAAAGTATAAGATAAACTAGAAATGGATCAATACACCCTAGTGAATAACCATTGGGTGGACCTATTCTTTTTGTTAAAAAAATAATGGGTCAATGCATCTTTGTATTGATTACCAGGAATTTAACAAGATCACTATCAAGAAAAAGTATCATATACCTCATATTAATGACTTATCTGATCAACTACATGAAGATCCATACTTTTAAAATATTTATCTTAGATTTGGATATCATGAGTTAAGGATAAAAAGTGAGGATATGCCAAAGAAAACTTTCTATATAAGGTATAGTCACTATGAATTTATAGTGATTCCATTTGGGATTACCAATACCCTCTCTATATTTATAGATATAATTAATAGAGTCTTTAGAGAATACCTTAAATAGTTTTTGTAATATTTATAGACAATATTATCATATATTACAAGATCATATAAGAGTATGAAGATCATTTGAGGATTGTGTTGAGGACCTTGATGAAGGTAAAGCTGTATGAAAAATTTAGAAAGTGTGAATTCTGGTTATAAAAAGTATCATTCTTGGGTCACATTATTATAAGAGAGGGTATCTCAGTAGATACTAAAAATATGAAAGTAACTGAAAAATTTACCAGACTAACCACTGTGACTGATATCTATGGTTTTCTTGGATTTCCTAGATAACACCAAATCTTTATGAGAAATTTCTTATGGCTGTAAAATCTAATAACTAGGTTGTTGTAGAAGGTAGAAAGGTTCCTTTGGATAGATGAATGTGAAGAAAATTTCAAGTATCTTAAGAGAAGTTTGGTTCTTTCACCTATGCTTACACTACCCTATAGTAGAGAAGACCATATAATATATAGTTATGCATAAAATAAGGTGTAAAAACACTAATTTTTATATTAGGTATGTATATTTAAATTTTGGTTAAACCTTTAATAAGTTTTTCTTTTTAGATTATACCCTGAAGCTATGCCTTTAGGATGGTTAGTTTGTTTCTGGGAATAAGGAAAAAGAGGGCTAGAGTTGGCTGCAGGAAAAAAATCAGGATGTGAATTTGATTAATGATGTGAATCAAATTCATGAAATGAATTCAATTCATGATTTCATTTGGTCAGGCCATCCCCTATTCACGATGTGCATTGGTTTTTTACAGGGAGGGACCCAAGACTTACATGAAGTGAAAAATATTCTCATCATGAATATCTCATGGTTTTTTTTAAAAAGGGACAAAACCAATTTTTTTACACATATTCTCCTCCGTACAATGACTCTACTCTTGTGAAGCTCCATTTTGGTTCAACCTAGTCTTTGAGGTAACTTTCTTATCTAGACTCTGATTTGACCACCATTCATCATGTTGGAAGCACATCAGTAAGAGATTTGATCCACTATCTTCTTTTCTCAGTTTATTCTGCCATCTTCAGTGTTATTTTGGTGTGAGATAATATGAATCATCTTTAGTTAATTTGTCGATACTTCCATTTTCTATTGTTCTATCTCATTTCAAAGGTCGATGCTGGATGAGTGGTCATTTACCAACCTAAGGTAGGTGGTCTAGTAATTATTCATCAAGCCGTGTTTCTTTATATTACGTGTCCTGTTGCTACACATCAAATATTCTGTGAGTTTCCATAAAAATACACTTACCCCTTGTTTAATTTGTTAGCCTTGATATAAATAACCTTGTGCCTCCCTATTATTATTGGATTAGGTCCCCATTGACTAATTCCATTGCTTGAGGTGTGCCTATTAAATTGACCTTGATATCATAAATTCATATGCGACCAAACCATCTATTATGTGGTTTTGGATTGAATACTAAATATAACAACTGGAATGAATTAAATGGAAAGTGAGTGGTACAACCATGTTATTTTATTTTACATAAACAATGGTTATGTCCTTATTTAAGTGAAATGTTAATAAATTATAAATCATATTCAGATTCATATACTTGTGATACTCGAGTATGGAATCCCTTAAAATTATGATAATCAGTCATAGAGTACCCTATAATAATGATACTTATAAATAGAATCCCTTATACTTTTGATATTTGGGCATGGAAACCCCTATACTTGTGATACTCAGACATGGTGTCCCCTATACTGGTGATACTCAGGCATGTTATACCTATTGATATGACACGTAGACATGACATCCTATATAACTGTGATACTTTGGAATGAAGACCCTTACGATTCATGATACTCAAGCATGGTGTCCCCTAATACTTATTGAGACTCCAGTGACTAGACATGGATGGATGAGTTATGCCTTGGGTTATGGATAACACTATTTATATAAATATATACCTATAAACATCAATATATATACAGAGAATATATATATACATACATGCAAATATGATAAAATGTATATGTTTATGGGTAAATTTATGTAGAGGTTTCCTGACATGGGCCAAAGAAGGTAGTGTTAGCCTGGTGTCTTTCAAGAACCAGATCCAACCCTTATAGTTTACATTACTACTTTACCATTATTATATCGGCACATTTATCATTTTATATGAATAGTTTGGATAGTTCTAGAAACTATTAGTGGTGGCCTACTATGTATATATCACACCCTATTCAGGCTACCATTTTCACCTAGAAAGACTTCATGGAAGTAAGTAGGGACATGGGTAAGTTCCCGGTTGTCAATGCTTGATTGATTATAGCATGGGAGTGGGGGAGTATAAGACCAGGACATGGCTCATGATGCTATCTAGAGATTGTATTTTTGTTTTTTTGGTTCTTTTGATAAGCTTATATGTATGTGTTTCTGCTTCCATGTTTGCATGTTCTTTTTGTTTAGTGACATGACATACATTATTTTGTATATGGTACTCGATATTTCTATTGATGAATATTTATTTTATCTAGATGATTTATATTCTGTTGTTAGTTTACATCATGCTTCTTTTATGTATCCATTCGTCAAATGAATGTGTTACTATGATTATGAGGGTATAGTATCTCCACTGTACCACCTTGGACCCTGCTATTAGTCAGCAACATATGGAATATGAGGAGGCATGTTTTAGGCCTTATGACCAACCGAGTTCAGTTACTTATGAGTGAGCTAGGTCTTGGATGTTATAAATTGGTATCAGAGAATTTATTTTCTTTGAATTACTATTTTGGGATGGTAGGAAGGAGACTAGGAATTGTTGAAATTTGGTAATGAGAATATGATTGGGATTAGCTAACCCATAGTAGAGAAAATCCAAATTACTAGGGATGGGAATTGCTATTTTTGGATTCTTCTTATTATAGTTATTTTGATTTCACTGTTGGGTGATGCACATGATGTGTGATATTTATTATTATGATTGAGGATTCCATTTTATCCTTGGGCCCATATTCCAAGGATGTGTTGGATCATGCACCACTATATGCACGTAGATATTCACATGTCATGCATTATTCCATGTCATATAGGTGCATATCATTGCCTTTATTTCCTGTGATTTCTATGAGTTCCTTGACTTATATATATATATATTTAATTTTTATAACATTTCTCTAAGGGTAATGAGAAAAATAATTGGTTACTTAAAGTGCCCACATAAAACTAACAATGTTTTCTTGCATAGTTTAATAAAGACACCTTAAGCAGTCAATTATGGCATGTTTAGTCATGGAACATTGGTCGTATGTGCAAAAACATGTTCATGGTTGTGATTAAATAGATTCCATATTTCAATTTATTAAGCGTGCATGCCTTTATAAGTTGGAAATGGTAATCTATATAATTAAACCATTTAAAATATATTTCTATATAAATAAATACGAACTTAAATGAATTTAAATTATGAAATGAAATTATCATCATTAAATGGAGATGCCAATTGTAAATTAAAAGGGAGTTTTCATCTATAACTCTCAATTAACACTCTAAATACCAGGAACCCTGACTTATAGAAGAGAACTTGACCCTAAATCAACCCTAGTAGTGGGTAGTTGGTAGCATCTCTTGCGATTCTTATATCTTAACGTCACCCAGACCTGGATTTAGGAGTAGGCAGAGGGGTGTGACTTTTATATTTAAAGTATTTATACATGTTTTGTTCTTATACCTATGTATTATACTATTATAAAATCTGATTTGAGGCGTTTTCTAAATTTTTTTAGAGCTATTCCACCATGATTTCCTTGAGTCATGCGCTGGGAGGGTGGAGATAACCATGGTCTGGAGGTGGTGGGAACTGAGCCACTAGTGTTCCATCTATAGTTATACCTACGAAACCCCTTGTTATACCCTACTAGGGTGCTAATGACCAATTTAAATAAGGATTCCTTCATCTAATAAAGGAAATTTAGGGAGATCTGTGGCTTTCCCCTACTAAGGTAGAGTTAACACAAGAGTTTTAGCAGTAACATCCACCTATGTTTTTAGGGTATGGTGACCCTCAGGTTGTAGAGTCATGGATGGAGGCCATGCTAGATATATTCAGGTATCTTGAGACACCTCCTCAGAGGAGAGTGAAGCTCTATATGTATATACTTCAAGATTCTTCCAAGTGATGTTAGGATATTATCACCCAGGTAGATCGTCATCATAGAATGACTTGGGATGGGTTTTAGATAGTCTTCTATGACTATTTCTTTCCTTAGACACCAAGAGAAGGCTAATCTAGAGATTTTATGCATCTATAGAAGGGTACTATGTCCATGATAGACTATTATGCTTAGTTCACAGATCTACAGTGCTTTACACTAACTCTTTCTAAAGATGAGTTGGCGATAATGAGTCTTTTTGAGGATGGGATCATATAAACCATCCAATATCAGGTAAATGTATTTCGGTTGACTACCATTTTATAAATAGTAAATCAAGACCTCATCACCAAGTGGAACCTATGGTAGGATAATGGTGTGGGCTAATGTGGTTCAGAATCGAAATAGGGAAGTGGTTCGACTAGTGATAAAAAACATCTCTTTGAGACTACACATCGGAGAAGCAAAAACCATATGACTCCCACTGATAGTTACATGGGTTTTTACCAATGTGGAAATCTAGGGAATAAGAAGCCCTATTATTCTAGAGATCCCATCAAGTGATGAGTCTATGGGAAGATGGGGAATCATCAACATTTTTATAGGACCTTCCCATTGATGCCTAGTGAGCTATGATCCCTAATAGTGCTGCCTTTAGGAGTAGGATTAGTAGCATCTTACCAGGAATGTATCTAGATTACTACCATCTATTTAGGTAGAAGAGGTGGTTGAGGCTAAGGCATCTAGGATTTAAATTCACAACACCAGTAGGACGTACCTACTCAAGGTAGTTAGGTCATATCTCAAGGATGTGTATTTGGAAATATTTATGCAGTAAAACATTTTCTAGAAGAGCAGAGCACTGGGCCATCTATAGTTTGGGGTAATATTCTAGTATCCTCTTCTTTAGTTTCTGCCTTATTTGACATTGACACTTCATATTAATTATTATCAGTGAATTTTGTGGAAAGTCCCAAACATGAAATTTGATACCTTGATGGGGCGATGATCCTTAAAACTCCCATGGGTATATGTTCAGAGAGTTTATGGCAATGTAAGGAATTCCCCCTTGAGATAGGCAGTTATCATTTCTTATGGGACCTATTCACCCTCAAGATGATGGGTTTATATGTTATTCTTGGGATGGAATATTTGATACCTTATCATTATTATGTAGACTTCTATCACTATAGGGTATCATTTAAATCACCAAACATTAATAGTTATATTAATAAAGGAGAATGAGATGCCTAGGAAATTAGAGCCAAACTAGAGCATCATGTGATGAGAGGAGTGACAACCCAGATTTCTAGACTTTATATGGATGATTAGGGAATACATTAGGGTGATTTCCCTCCTATTTTAAATCATTTTAGGGATGTATTCCCTGATGAATTTTCCAAACTACCTCCTAAGAGAGATGCAACTTTTTCTATTAAGCTAGTTCTAGGAGAATCAATGATATCCATTCCTCCTTATAGGATGGATATTACCGAGTTGAAGGAGATCAAGAGGAAACTATATAATTTGGAAGATAAGGGTTTTATATGACCCATCACTTCACCATGGGGTTCACCTGTCATTTTTTCCATGAAGACGGATGGCACCCTCATACTTTTCATGGATTAGAATCACTTGAACCAGTTTATAGTTAATAACTAGTATCCACAACCTCATATAGATGACCTCTTTGACCAGATTTGGGGAGTAAGGGTTTTATCCAAGATCAATTTGAGATCAGGATATCATTAGGTATGAGTTAGACCTTTATACATACCTCACACAACATTTCATAGAAGGTAAAATCTTTATTATTATCTTGTTATGTTGTTCAGTCTTATGAATGCACTAGTTATTTTCATGGTTTTGATGAGTTGTGTTTTTGACCCATACCAGGATTCATTTATAGTAGTCCTTATGGGTGATATCTTGGTGTATTCTCATACTCAACATGATCATGTCCAACATCTTGAGATCATGCTTAATACATTGAGAGAGCACCATCCATATGCTAATATTAATAAATTACACTTTTGGATTGACAAGGTTCACTTCATGGGTCATATTATTTCATAGGAAGTAGTTTTTATTGACCCAAAGAAGGTGAGATATATAGTTTTCTATGAGCATCCCAAGAATGTTTTTGACATCCAGATTTTCTTGGGGACTTCTGGTTATTATAGGTGTTTTATCAAAAAATTTCACACCTAAAAACACCTTTTATGGGCTTGATTAAGAAGGGTGTGAAATTTATATGATCAAAATACTGTGATATATCTTTTTAGGATCTAAAAGAGATATTGACTTCAGCATTGATACTGATTCTTATAGATCTAAGAAGAAACTATAATTTTTTTTATGATGCATTATATATTAGTATAGGAGTAGTTTTTATATATGGAGATAAATTTATAACATACGTATCTCGACATTTGAGGCCTCATGAGAAGAATTATGTGACACATGATCTTGATCTAGTGAATGGGGTTCATTCCTTGTGTGGTTAGAGGTATTAGTTTCTCGGAGATCACTTTGTGGTGTATAAATACCATAAAATCCTCAAGTATGTATTTATACAGTGTGACTTAAATCTCTAATAGAGAAGGTGGGTTGAATACCAACAGTCCTTTGACTTTGATCCTACTTATATTCCTAGAAATGGAAATATTGTAGTAGATTCCTTGAGTAGGAATATGTAGACACAGACAGTGCATGAGGTTAGTAGTGAGTGGAAAAATATGTATCTGTTCACTTAGATGCATTTAGAGGTTCATGACCATCATGGAAATCCTACCCTTGAAGCTTTAACAATGACCTCTTCACTTATGAAGAGATTGAAGATGAGGTAGTTATCAGATCCTGAAGACTTAGTCCTAAGGGAGAGTATTTTAGGTGAGGACCCACTTCCAGGATGGATCATCTATGAGTATAAGGTTTTTCACATCCATAAATGTGTCTGGGATCCTACAGACATCCGTGATGAATTGGTGTGAGAGTCTCATGCTTGTACTTGGGTGGTACACCCTGAACTTACAAATATGTACTATGTTTTACATTGAAAATACTGGTGGTCAATTATAAAAAGGGAGATAGATGGGTTTTTTACTAGGGTGTTCCACCTGTCATAAGGTGAAGGTAGTACACTAGTGAAAAATAGGGCTTTTACAGACATTTACCATTCCTGAGTGGAAATGAGATGATGCCAACATGGAATTTGTGACCAATTTACTGAGATTCCCTTGAGGTAATGACCTTTTATGGGTGATCGTAGACTGATTGAAAACAGTTGCCTATTTCCTACAGATTTGGGATATATTTTCAGTGGATGAGCTCAAGAGGATCTACATCTGTAAGATTATATGCCTCTATAGAGTTTCACATTTTATGTTATCAGACAGAGATGCTCGTTTAACATCACTATTATGGAAGGGGTTATAGAGGGCAACAAGTTCATAGGTAGTACTGAGTATATCCTATCACCCATAGACTGATGGTTGATACGAGTGTACAATACATGTTTTAGAAGACATGCTCTAATCATGTGTATTTGATTTCATAGGTTCTTGGGAGAAATATATTCCTTTATCCTAATTCACCTATAATAACAGTTTTTAGGCAGTGATACAGATGGATCATTATGAGGCCTTATATGGTAGGCCATGATGATAACCTTTCTTCTAGTTAGAGGTAGGGTAGGTAGAACTACTTGGACCTCATTTCATTAAGGAGATTTTAGATCAATAAGTCTAGGAATAAATCATATTCCAACCACTATTGATGACCTCTAAAGTTCAAGGTTTGGGATTGGGTATTCTTACATGTTTCGACCATACTAGTGAATTGACGGTTTAGGTAGAAAATTAAGACTTTTCCTCATTTTTTTGGACCTTTTGAGGTTTTAGAGAGGGTTAGACCCATTTATTATCAGATATCACCCACTAAGAGATACATATCTACGCACAATGTGTTTTATATTTCATAGTTATGTTGTTACTACTCAGACCCATATGATATCATTCATCCTGTTGAGGTTGAGTTAGAGGTATATGCATCCTATACGCATCATGGACCTGAGCATGAAGGATTTCTAAGGTAATTCAGTCCCTTTGGTAAAGGTGTTGTGGTAGCATAATAGGGTTCAAGATGAGACTTGGGAGATAGAGGATGATATGCATTCTCAATGGCTAGAGTGGTTATTAGATGATGCCTTACCAACCTCACAAGACTAACTTGGGGATGAGTTATCCTATGTAGGGGAGGCTGTAACAACCTGAGTTTTTCTATCATGTATGGATCTTTAAATTTTGGTTGAACCCTAGATAAGTTTATCTTTTTGGATTATACCCTAAAGTTGTACCTTTATACTAGTTAGTTCCTTTCTAGGAAGAAGGGATCATAGGGATAGAGCTAGCTATAGGACCAAATTCATGGTGTGAATTAGATTCACAATTTGAATTCAATTCATGATGTGAATTGGTTAAGACAACCCCCATTCATGACGTTCATTGGTTTATCTCAGGGTGGGGGGGGGACTCAAGATTTACATAACAAAAAAAATATTGATTCCATGAATATATTTTGGATTTTTTAAAAGGGTAATAACCCCTTATTTTTACAAATCTTGTTTTATACACAACACCTCTCCTCCCATGAAGCTCATTTTTGGTTCAACCTAGGCTTTGAGGTAACTTACTCATCCATACTCTGATCAGACCACCGTTTGTCATGTTGGATGTGTTCCAATAATAGATTTGATCCACTATCTTCTTCTCCTAGTTTTCTCTTCCATATTTCATGCTATTTTCATGTGATCTAATATGCCCTATCTTTAGGGAATTTTTCAATCCTTCCATTTATTCTGTTCCATCCTGTTTCAAAGGCCAACATAGATGAGTGGTTGTCTACCAAATTTAGTTAGATGTTCTAGTAATTATACCTCAAGTCTTGTTGCTTTATATTATGCATCATGTTTTCTCAAGATATATCTTCTATGCATTTCCATAAAAATATACTTTCTCCTTGTTTAATTTGTTTTCCTTGATAGAAATGACCTCGAGCCTCCTTATTCTTGTTGGATTATGTCCACATCAACTAGTGATACCCCTTGAGGTGTGCCTATGGAATTTTTATTGATATTATAAATTCATATGTGCCCAAAACATCACCTATGTGGTTTTGGATTGACTCCAAAATGTAATAAGTGTAATGAATTCAAATGAAAGTGAGTGATATGACCACATCTTGTGATTTTACATAAACAATTATTACACCCTTATTTAAGTGGAACATTAATAAATTATAAAGTATATATATATTCTTATAATTATGATACTTGGGCATGGCATACTGACCGCGTTGTCGTGACATGTCAAATTGATTATGTTTTCAAGGTTGATTTATAGTTTAGGGAAGACCTTAGGTCGTCTCTCAAGGAGCGTTGGGTGCTTATAGTGTGTATTTTTAAAAAAGATTACTAAAAGAGGGGGGTGATTTTAAAAATAGTTTTAAGAAAATAACTTAACATAAAGAGTTTAATAGTTGATAGAATAATGTGGAGGATTAAGAATTATGAGATAAGTAGATAAATTCAATTTCACTACACATCTTGGATAGTTCATTGTTCTAAAAATTTCACATGGTTTTGTTCAATTCTTTGGTTGAGGGTTGTCAAGATCTTGATTCCCCTCTTGTCTCTCTAAACATTGCACAAAGTACCAACCCTTAACACAAAAATCATGTTGTCAAGGTTTGGAATTCAATAATAGATTAAAGGATACCAAAGAATACTAATATCTTTTGTATGTGTGAGAGAAAGAGGATCCTTTTGTTTCCCAATCGGAACAACTCAAGTTTCCCACTTGAAATTTCAACCCAATCGGTGTTGAAATGAAAAGCGGTTCACTAAATTAAACCCAAGAAATGAACTCAGAGGAGAATCATGATTAGATAAAACATAAGTGAAATAATACACAAACAAATCACACAAAACCAGTAGAGTATCAAATGCCAGAACTCCCTCCCAAGTATGTGTAGCACCCTCGAAATGATCATCCACCGTTTAGCTCGCCATCGGGAGGAGGAGAAGGCTCGGGTGGAACTCCCTCTTCATCCTTAATTACCCTATGAGGATAGGGGCCTCCAGAACTTCAAGTATGATGAGATAACTCCTTTGGGTCACCAAAATACCAGAGCTTTTCCTCCAGGTAGAACTTGCAAATGATGAGCCCAAGGTTCCATTTTATAGGAAAATGGGAAGGTGGTTTTGAGCACAACGAATTATTAAAACCACTTGTCACATGTGTCTTGACATCCAGACAACATTATATCGATTTTTATAAAATAAAAAAGTTTTATGACCACCTCTTTTTTGTCTCCACTGAAATTTTGGCTCACTTTGGACACCTATAGCCTGAGATATGGATAGATCACAACACACCACATTTGAATTCGTGCAGATTTGGTGTAATGGATAGATCAGGTTGGAAAAGCCATCGGATGGGCGAATGAGTCTTTGGTTTCTTCATATGAAATGTATCCCAATAAGTTTCGGACCAGACCACAAAATTGCAGCCCAATTGGATGCACGGTCTAGTATCAGTGTGCAGATTAATCCATTGGTGTTCTTGGATCCTGCGTAGTTTGACCCATTTTTCTTGGACATCATCACGGGCCCTCCAAATCACCTTCACCTTCAATGAAATTTTCAAGACAAGTAACATTTTCCTTTTTAATATATCTAAAAAAAAAATAAAGTATTAAAACATGTAATTAAATTTGTTATTATTTTTTTAATTTACAATACAAATTCAGTTTAATACAATGGTGTAAGGGTGAAAATGACACAGTGAATCGTGGTACGATCACACCCCCACACCTAAATATTTTCACTCCTTGGAAAAGTCACATATCCAAATAATATGATTCATATATACATATTCCCAACATCATGAAAATTTAACATTTGTGGAAATTTAAATTCACTAAAGTAATATGATCAATGAACGAACCACACCAAGGAGTTTTTCCTAGTGAAAATGGAAAAAGATGTCTCATAAATCATATCATAATAAAATTCTAAGAGATTAATGACACCAATATGAGCAAGGAATTAAAAATTAAAACATTCCACTAAATCTCCATGTGTGTGTGAAAACCATTCCATGCTATTCTTTCCACTTTCTATCAAATAAATATAGGTTATTTTAACATTATTCAGCTTTAAATGATTTTTCACCAAACCCGTCCTACATCCTTTGCAATCATATTTCAAGACCCACTCACTTAAGCATTCCCAAAAGTCAAACCACAAGCTCATAACCTAGTTATCCTAATATTATGCACATTTCATCACTCCCCTCATTTATTATATTTTTTTTGAAGTTGCATTTGGAACAAATCTCACACTCATCTCTCAACCCTTGTTTGATATCCTCACGAAACTAATTGCAACAGTTATAACAAGATCAAAGGTTGAGGAGGAGTGGTTTTTGACATTCCCAAGACACAATTTTTTTTGAGGGCGTACAACAGTCAGACATTAGGTACACACACATAGGTCAATCTAGTATAGTAATGAAACAGATCAGATAAGGAACGAATGTATGAAAATATCATTTAAAGATGAAAAATATTAACCTAACATATATTTACCTTATATTAAGTAAGAAATATTCATACTTAGTGGTTTGGTGAAAGAATGTATGGAGATATTAGTGACACAGTTTTCCCAAAACTACTCACACAAGGGGCATAAATCATCTCAAATGTTTCACAGTGATACAACCATTTATATCATTGACAGAAAACCAATTCACTAAAAATCACTCCCTGATGTTAAATTCATACAAAAATTCATTTTAGCCTTTGTTATGGTATTTTTACTTTCCCCCCTTTATGGTCACCAAATCACCGAACTTCAAAATTGTTGATGGGGAAAAATGAAAATACCATAAAAAAGGCTAAAAATAGAAGAAAGGAGAAAATGATGAAAATTCCTATCTAACCCTAGAAATGTACCCATCCCCCTCACACCTAGAATGTGCAGTGTCCTCACTGTAAGAAAAGAGGATGTGGAAAGGAAGGATAAATCCTGGTGAGTTTCATTCATAGATTGCTTCTTGAACATGGAGTTCCTCCCTTGAGGACTTCGGAATGGATTCATGGAAGTGCTTCAGCCGCTGCCCATTAACAGTGAATGTTTTCTTGGTTTCTTCATTTTGAACCTGGAAAAAACCAAATGGAGATACATTAATAATAGTGTATGGTCCAAACCAGCGGGAACGAATCTTACCTGGATGCAACTTCAGCCTTGCATTATAAAGGAGGACCTTCTGCCCAATGTGGAACTGACGATGAAGTATAAGACGATCGTGGGAATCCTTGATTCACTCCTTATAAATTATTGAGTTTTCATATGCATCTCTTATCATTTCCTCGAACTCCTGAATCTGCAACTTCTTTTGATAACCTACACCAGAATGATTAGAATTGCATTGTTTGATGGCCCCGTAGGCCTGGGGCTCAATCTCAACAGGGAGGTGACAACTCTTTCCAAACACAAGACGATAGGGTGACATTGCAATGAGAGTTTTGAAAGCAGTACGGTTGGCCCATAATGAATCATCAAGTCTAAGACTCCAATATTTTCTATTGGGTTGAACCATTTTTTCAAGAACTTGTTTTACCTATCTATTTGTCACCTCGGCTTGACCATTGGTTTGTGGATGATATGCAGTAGAAACTCGTTGACCGACCCCATACCTACGCAAAATTGATTTCATTGTTCGGTTGCAGAAATGAGAACCCTGGTCACTGATGATGAACCTAGGTAATCCAAACCTATAGAAGATTTGGGTTCTCAAAAATTCTACAACTACCTTAGAATAATTAGTCCTTGTAGCTCGTGCCTCTACCCATTTAGATACATAGACAACTACCAGAAGAATGTACAAGTTTCCAAAGGAATTTGTAAATGGCCCCATAAATTCAATACCCCAAACATCAAAAATGTCATGAAAGAGCAACGATTGTTGTGGCATTTCATTTCTTTTAGATACATTCCCCATTCTTTGACAACGAGTACAAGATTTGAAAAAATCATGGGCATCTCAAAAAAGTGTTGGCCAAAAGGGACCAGAATCAAGGACCTTGTGAGAAGTCCGTTGGGGACCAAAGTGGCCCCCACAAGCAAGAGTGTGGAAGAATATAAGGATGGACCAAAAATCATTACCAGGAACACAACGCCTAAGGACTTGATCACTACAGGTGTGCCAAAGGTAGGGGTCATCCCAAATATACCAACAGGACTCATGTTTTAGACTACTGGCTTGGTTTTTGTTGAAATCAGTAGGAATGAAAGATTCTACCAAATAATTTACAATTTCAGCATACTAAGGAATAACATCTTGCACTCGGTACATTTTATCATCAGGAAACATTTCATTTATGGGAATAAAGGGGTATGAGTCAATGTATGAGGATGGTTGAATCTTACTGATATGGTCAGCCAACACATTCTCTACTCCTTTTTTATCTCTAATTTCTAGATTGAATTCTTGAAGGAGGAGCATTCAATGAATGAGACATGGTTTGGCTTCTGGTTTCTTAAGGAGGTACCGGGGGGCTACATGGTCTGAGAACATAATGACTTTGGAACCCAAAAGGTATGACCTGAATTTGTCCAAGGAAAACACAATGGCAAGGAATTATTTTTCAGTTGTGGTGTAGTTTTCTTGGGTAGGGTCCAAAGTATGTGAGGCATAGGCTATGACATGTGGAGCTCGGTCGACCCTTTGTGACAAAACTGCCCCAACTGCATAGTTAGAGGCGTCACACATGAGCTTAAATGGTAAATCCCACCGAGGTGGTTGGATTACTAGGGGTGAGGTGAGACTCCATTTTAACTTATTAAAAGTTTCCTCACATTATTTATCAAAAAAAAAATTCTTTTTCTTTTTGGAGTAATCAGGAGAGGGGGAGTGCAATTTTACTAAAGTCACGAATGAAACGACGGTAAAATCCAGCATGACCTAGGAAAGATCACACATCCCGTATATTTTTGGGGAATGGAAGGGAATAAATGAAATCAACTTTTGATTTATCTACTTGGATACTGAAACACACGGCCGATTGTCGCCTATCAACCGGTCAAAATTCCGGTGCTCTGCTAATGTTTATAGCAGCACTCGGGTCGAATCCTCGGCGATGATACTTTGTAATAGTCGTTTGTTTTTAGTTGATTGTATTTTGATTAGGGGGGTTTGTTTGCAGATCTTAATTGAAATGATTTATGTATGATGTTTGATTTACCAAATTGATAAAGATTGGGGTGAGTTCATCATTGGGGAGTTAAGCATGTGATATCCTTGAGCCTTACTTTGTATTGCATTAAATTAATACCCATGTCATAAGTTGACGTTGATTGGAATTCCTAAGTGTGAAGGCTTTAATCCAAGCCTTAACTTAACTTAGGGTTATAATCTCAATCAAAACTTATTTATGGTAGTGTATTTATGGTTCCAATAATCCATGGAAACCACTCGTTAAACAAAACATATCGTTAATCCATGACATATTAAGTTTAACATACACAATATTAATTTAAAGAATACCCATCGAGCAAAACTCTCAATCACTTAACATCCCCGAATTATAAATCACCCCAATGAGAGATTTACTCAGCCATTTGGATGTTTAATATTCTGGTTAAAATAATTATGATGATAAATTAAGAATAGAAGAAAAAGAATGGGATTAGAAAAGAGTGGTACGTTGACACACACACACGAACGATGATGATAATTAAAAATGGATTTTCGATTGAATGAGGAAGAAAAATAAGGGAAGAGGATTCAACTGAATTTAAGTTATTTTAAGAACATAAATATTAAACTACAGAAGGTGGATGAGAATAAGATATATTGATGAAGTAACTTGCATTAAAACAGAATTACAAAGAAAGAGAATTACAAGATTACAAAAATGAAGAACACAAAAGTAAGTGAAAACAAAGAGAGGAGGAAAGGTCTCTCAAGTGAAAACTTGAGTATGGAAGTTCCTCCCAAGCTTTTGGCAAGGCTTTGGTCGTGCCAATATGATCTCCTCTCTTCTGAAATGCCAACCCCTCTCAAGGAGAGAAGGGGAGAGTATTTATAGCCCAAGGAGTGAACTGTTTGCATTCCCAATCTGTCCTTCCACTTGTATCGCCAATTTGGCTATTCCGAAAGTCGAATCGTCAAATATCTCCTTCTTAAAAGTTGTATAAAATAATGTTGTCCGACTACTATCAAAATTTGGAGTCATTTGGACTTAAGGATCAAAAGGTATGGCCGGTTGATTAAACAAAGTTAAACTGTCCATTTCAATCTAGTCTTTTTGAAGTCCATAATGTGAAAGGGTTTTTGAATATGAATATGCCTTCAAATCCGAATGGTTTATTCAACAAAGTCGGCCGTCTATATCCCCTATTTCACACTAAAAAATCTCAGCTGTATTTGATGCTTACATCAGGAGATATGTCATGCATACTATACTGATTTTAATTCTCGTCCAGAATGGTGGGCTGGACTTCAAAGATTTATTTGGGCCCCTTGTACTTGGATTTGGGCCTTGAAATTTTTATCCAAGATGAAATGTAGTGTACCCAGAATTATGGTGGAGAGTTAATGTTTTTGGACTTCTGGATTGAGCCCAGTAAATCAATCTTCAAGGCTGGTCCAGTTTGTTCACAGATTCTTTGGTCTTGTTTGTGAGGACCATATGACCCTTCAAATGGCAGAATTGGATCATGGTTACTTCTAATGAAATGTTTTATATTGAAAGGAGAATCCTAAAAAACATGAACCGCACAATTTGGATCAGTATAGTGACAGTTATTATTAAAACATTAAACTGAATCAATTGGACTACTTCTAAAAATGCTCAAAAATTATATTTAATATTAAAACATTAATATTTCACACAAATTATGCACATTTCATATAAAATAAGTAAAGGGGGAATATAATAAGTCATGAAAATATTAATAACATCAACTCCCCCACAATTAGATTTGCGCGTGTCCTCATGTGCAACAAATATAAAAACATGACAAAATCATTTTCACTCACCAACAAATATTAAAATTTTGTTTTCTCCAATCAGGGAAGGTTTAGACTATTTCACTCATCCATATTGAATTACATCACAAATTTGGTTCACAATAATGTATCAGAAACAATTAATTTTTTCATGTTCAAGGTTTGAATTGGAAAATGTAGGCACTCAAAACTTACTCCTCTCAAGATGATAAAAATGTATTTTAGGAGGTTCACTCATTCACCAACAAAAAGTGAAAATCAAGAGTTTGTAAGAGATCTCAGCTTACATTCCCAAATATAATGTGTACAAGAATCAAGAGGTCTTTTAAGGGGTTTTTCAGTGGCTATGGGATGGTAGGTATATAATGTCCAAAGTAAAAGAGGGGTTAAAAACACCAATATGGAAAAATCAATGCACATTTTTTTTTTGAAATTTGAATTGAAAGGAAATAGAAACACATATTTACAAGGGCATGAATGTGTGATGAATGAAAAGTGAGGGAGATAGAAAATGGAATAGGGTGAGATGATGGAATATGTACAACATGGAAGTCTTCCAATAATGACACAATACAAGATGATTCAAGTGTTCTTTTTTTTTTCTCTCTTTTTGCTTTTTTTTCGAAAGTTGTGATTGAAACAAGTCTCACAGTCATCTCCCAACCCATGCTTGATCTCCTCATGGAACTAATTTTAGTAGTTATAACAAGATCAAAGGTTTATGATGAATGAATTTTGACCTTTCCAAGACACAACCCATTCCATTTTTTTATTTTTATTTTTCATTTTTTTAATATAATTTTTTTTCATTTTTTTTGAACACTTTTCAATGACTTTTGTACAAATGACAATTACACATATACACCCCAAAGCTCACATAGTTACAACCTCTCCCCCACACTTGAATGGATGCTTGCCCTCAATCATATGATGACACATTGGAAATAAATGAAAGTACGCCAAAAAATGAAGTCCATTCCCCCCACACTTAAATTTCAATAAATTGTACAATGAAAATCCATGAAGATGTTGGGTGGGACAAGGTATTAGGATTGTAATGTGGCTATCAAAATAAAGGTTTTCATAGGCTCAAAGGTGCTTTCAAAAGTATGATCAATGTAAGGGTAACAGGAGGCTATTTGGCTATTCTGATTCTCATGTGGCTTAGAAAATGCCTCTATCATATTAATGCACACAAAAGATGGAAATTCAGCTCGAAGGTCCACAAACTCAAGACTCACAATCAGTGGTGAAGACACACAATGAAAAAGATGGCCATAGATGACCTTGGCATGAAGGCTAATGTTATTCCTCACGGTAGGGGAGAATCATTTTCCACCAAAAATTTTTCATTCAAAATGTTTGTTATTGACACAAAATTGTTTACCCAAGTTTGAGATAAAAATTCAATATATTTGAGTTGAAAACAAGCCTTTTGACTCCCCAAAATGGTTGGACAAAATTTCAATATTGGATGATGAGTAATTATGACACCCCTTTTGTTTTAATTTTCATTTTTTTTAATTTTTTTAATTATTTTATTTTTAATGACACATCCAAACAAAAGAGAAAATAGAAAAAAGGTTGTGGAAGAATGTTGTAAAAAAAATGAGAGTGAGAGAGGAAGAAGAAGAAATAGAGAGAAGAAGAGAGGGAAGAGAGATTGAGAGAGAGAGAGTTAAAGGGAAAGAGGTGCCCCCTGGTTTGGATTTGGTGGGTCGCCATTTCCATCTAGTGGTGGGTCAATGGAAGTCGATGTGGAACCTAAAGTGAATGTCCTCTCATGGTGATGCTTTAACCGATGTCCATTTACTGTGAATGTTCTTTTTGAAGAAGTGTCTTGGACTTGCACTGCACCAAATGGGTAAACATTAGTAATAATAAAAGGTCCATCTCAACGAGAATTGAGCTTACCTGGGTGAAGTCGAAATCGAGAATTGAAGAGCATTACATTTTCACCTCCATGAAATACCTTTCGAAGAATGTGCTTGTCATGGAGTGACTTTGCCTTTTCTTTGTAGAGAATGGAGTTCTCATACGAATCGAGTCGAAGCTCCTCCAATTCAGTCAACTGAACAATCTTTATTCACCAGAGTTTTCACAATCAAAATTACAAGTTTTGACAGCCCAAAATGACTTATGTTGGATTTCAACTGGTAAATGACAGGCTTTACCAAAAACTAGCCTAAATGGAGACATCCCAATGGGTGTCTTATAGGCTGTTCGATAGGCCCAAAGTGCTTCACCAAGTCTATCGGGCTGGTCTTTTCTTGTGGGCTTAACAATTCTTTCAAGCACTCTTTTCACTTCTCTGTTAGAAAGTTCATCCATTCCATTTGTTTGAGGGTGATATGCAGTGGATGTTTTATGTACAACCCCATTCTTTTTCAAAAGTGACTCCATGGTTCTATTACAGAAATGAGTTCCTAAGTCACTTATCAAAGCACGTGGTGTTCCGAATCGATGGAAGATGTGGGTTTTGAGGAACTCACTCACAGTTTGAGCATCATCTTTCCTAGTGGGTTTGGACTCGACCCACCTAGAAACATAGTCAACGGTAAGGAGAATGTAGGATAATCCATTGGAAGGGGGAAAAGGTCCCATGAAATCGATGCCCCAAACATCGAAAAGCTCACAGAAGATTAATGGATTTTGAGGCATTTTGTTTCTTTTGGAAATTGTGCCAAACTTTTGGCAAGTGGGACATGATTGACAGAACTCGTGTGAGTTCTTGAAGAGTGAGGGCCAAAAGAATCCAGAATCTAGGACCTTTCGAGAAGTCCTTTGTGGTCCAAAGTGGCCACCTCCAGGCATTGAGTGGCAGAATTCAAAGATGGAGGATTGTTCAGTTTCATCAACACATCTCCTAATTACCATGTCAGTCCCAGTTTTCCAAAGTTTATTATCTTCCCAAAAATAATTCTTTGAATCACTTTTCATCTTTTCTTTTTGTTCTTTTGAAAAATATTCAGGGAAAACACCAGAAACCAAGTAATTGACAATTGGGGCATACCATGGTAACTTTGGAGTGAGAAATGAGAGGTGTTCAGTTGGAAATTCAGGATCAATTATTTCAGAATGAGAAGAATTAGAAATTCTACTCAGGTGGTCAGCCACAAGGTTTTCTTTTCCAGGTTTATCTTTTATCACAAGGTCAAACTCTTGGAGCATTAAAATCCATCTTATTAGCCTTGGTTTGGAATCACTTTTCTTAAGTAAGAACTTTAATGCTGAGTGGTCTGTGAAGATGATGATTTTGGCACCTAAGAGATAGGGCTGGAATTTATCCAAGGCAAAAACCACAGCTAAAAGTTCTTTTTCAGTCACAGTGTAGTGTGATTGAGTTTCATCCAATGTTTTTGAGGCATAAAAGATGACATGAGGAATGTTTTCTCTTCTTTGACCAAGAACAGCCCCAATGGCCCTATCAGAAGCATCACACATCAATTCAAATGGTAAGGACCAATCTGGGGGTTGGATTATTGGAGCAGATGTGAGAGAATATTTGATTTCAATGAAGTCTCTCTTGCAAGCCTCATCAAAATTGAATGTGACATCATTTTTAAGTAAACGAGTGAGTGGGAGGGAAATCTTGCTGAAGTTCTGAATGAATCGCCGATAGAAACCGGCATGACCAAGGAAGGACCGAATGTCTCGAACTGATTTGGGTTCAGGAAGTGATTGGATCACCTCAATTTTGGCTGGATCAACTTGGATACCCTCTTGAGAAATTATGTGCCCTAGAACAATCCCATTTGAAACCATGAAGTTACATTTTTCAAAATTCAGCACAAGGTTGCACTTGACACACTTTTGAAGGACCAAAGAGAGTGAATGTAAGCAAGATTCAAATGACTCGCCATAAATGGTAAAGTCATCCATGAAGACCTCCATGCAATTCTCAATGAATTCAGAAAAGATACTCATCATACACCGCTGGAATGTTGCAGGAGCATTACAAAGGGCAAAAGGCATTCGACTATAGGAATAGGTTCCAAAGGGGCAAGTGAATGTGGTCTTTTCTTGGTCTTGAGGTGCGATTGGAATTTGGAAGTAGTCGGTGTAACCATCAAGAAAGCAATAGTGTGACTTTCCGGCCAATCTCTCAAGAATTTGGTCAAGGAAAGGAAGTGGGTAGTGATCTTTTCGTGTTTCAGCATTCAATTTGCGATAATCGATGCACACACACCATTTGTTTTTCACTCGAGTTGTGACCACTTCTCCATGTTCATTTGTGACAACTGTTATCCCGCCCTTCTTAGGAACGACTTGAATTGGACTAACCCATTCACTATCAGAAATTGGGTAGATAATACCAGCTTGAAGAAGCTTGGTGATCTCTTCCCTAACTACCTCAAGGATGAGTGGATTGAGTCTCCTTTGTGGTTGACTAATTGGTTTGGATGATTCCTCAAGATGGATGTGATGCATGCAAAGGTCAGGATTGATTCCTGGTATGTCATCTAGGGTCCAACCTAAGGCCTTTTTGTTTTCCTCTAACACTTGAACAAGTTTGGACTCCTCGGTTTCAGTAAGTGTGGCAGAGATAATGACAGGATATGAGTGATCATGGAAGAGGAATGCATATTTCAGGTGTGCAGGAAGAGGTTTCAGATCAGTCTCATCCTTGATTTGAGGGCTAGACATGTTAGGAGCAGGAGAAGGGATTCCAGATGGGTTTGGATCATTTTCCTCAACACTGTCCAAGGTGGAGCAGTAGAGATCAGAGTTGATGTGGGATTCAAGAGAGTTTTCAAGTTCCTCTAGATTGATGGAGTCTATGAATGAGAGGTCCACATCAACTTCACCATTTATGACTTTGTTAATCATGGTGCAGATTTCACAAGATCCTTTATCATTAGAACATGAAGAACATGGTGGATTGGGGTTCTACTGAATCTTAGAAGTGTCCTCAAAAGCATGGATTGAGAATGCAGAGTGATCCTCAGATGGGTATCGCATGGCTTGGAAAATGTTGAACTTGACCAGTTTGTCACCGAATTCCATGGATAAGATGCCTGAATGGACATCAATCTTGGTTCTCGCAGTCATGAGGAATGGTCTTCCTAGAATTAGGGGAGATCGAGAATAGGTCGTCTCACCTTCCATGTCAAGGACATAGAAATCAGCTGGGAAGATAAGATCATTGACCTAAACAAGAACATCCTCAATTATCCCCTCAGGACTGGCATTGCTTCGATTGGCTAATTGAATGACAACACCCGTTGGGTGCAAGGGACCTAGACCAAGGTTGGAGAAAATGGATTTGGGAATGACATTTATTGAGGCTCCAAGGTCTATGAGTGCATCATCAAAGTTGGAACTCCCTATTTGACATGGAACCGTGAAGGTCCCTGGATCTTTGCACTTCATGGGAATGAACTGTTAGGTTGAAACATTTTCAATGTTCCTAAGCTGCCTCTTATGGGTGCACAATTTCTTAAGAAACTTGGCATACTTAGGGATTTGTTTGATGGAATCTAAGAGGGGGATGTTCACTTCAACACGTCTAAACATGTCAAGCATTTCAGGATCAGGTTCAAAGGACTTCTTAGGCTTGGAGATGGATTGAGGAAAAGGAATTGGGTTCCTTAGAGGAATGGAAGGAGGTGAAGGAGTGGATTCAAGTTCCTTTTCCATCTTTTTGTTCTTTTCATTTTCTAGATCAACATCGAAAGGGGAGGTAGAGCAATCAGCATGGGTCATAGCAATTTGCTTTCCCGATCTAAGTGCAATTTCACTTACATTACCCTTAGGGTTGGGTAATGGTTGAGCTGGGAGTTGGGATGAATTGGATGGTTGTTGCTGGCTAAGGTGGGATGCAAGTTGACCTATTTGGGTTTCAATGTTCTTGAGGCTAGAACGGGTGAAGGAAGCAAGATCCTCTACAGCACTTTCCCATGGTTGTTTAGAAGAGGAGGCTTGTCCCAAATTGGGTTGGCCTTGATTTTGGTTATTGGGAAAGCGATTGTATTTGGTGGGGAATTGGGAAGGCTCGTTATGATAGTGGAATCCAGGAGGATGATTGTTCCTTTGGGGTTTAGGAACAAAAGGATAAGGTTGATGGATGTTACCACCACTTTGACCATATTGGAACTGGTTTGGATTTTTATGAGGGAACTGAGGAGGATGAGAAATGGGATTACCATACCTCAGAGGTGGGTTAAAGGTAGAAGAGAAGGGCTCAGAGTGGGGTTGGTTGAAGTTTCTAACAAACTGAACTGATTGTTGAGGGTTGAAGTTTCGCTGAGCATATGCCGCATTGAGCTCCATTGGACTAGATGAATCAGATGGATCATCTTGAAGTTGTGGACATGTGTCAGTCAGATGAGATAGAGAGTTGCAGATTCCACAATTCTTGATAGGTTCAGGGAATAGTGACTGTGGAGAAGATGAGGTTGGGGATTTGGTAGCCACCGCTAGTTGACGCACAAGACCTGTAAGTTCACTCATCCACTCAGTCATCTTGTTGGGCTCTATGGATTGATTCTCTTGGGCTTGTTTCACTTGAGCATGTGCTCGAGTATGGAATTGCTGCGTGTTTGCAGCCATGTTGCTTATGAGTTCTCATGCAGCTGCAGGAGTTTTGTCAACAAGAGCACCGCCACTTGCGGCATCAATGAGAGTTCGCTCCATATCCAATAACCCCTCATAGAAGTATTGGACCAGGAGTTGGTCAGAGATTTGATGGTGTGGAAAAGTTGCCACAAGCTTTTTAAACCTCTCCCAATACTCATGGAGTGATTCATTAGGGAATTGACAGATGCTGCTTATTTCCTTTCGGATACAAGCTGTTCGGGAAGCGGGAAAGAACTTCTCAAGGAAAAGTCTCTTCATGTCAACCCATGAGTTTATGGAACCAGGTGGGAGGTAGTAGAGCCAAGACTTGGCAGAATCCGCTAGGGAAAAGGGGAAAGCTCTAAGCTTGATTTGTTCTTCAGAAACCCCTTGAGGCTTCATGGTAGAGCACACCACCTGGAACTCTTTAAGGTGAAGATGTGGATCCTCACCGGCTAGCCCGTGAAAATGAGGGAGAAGATGAATCAAACCTGATTTGACTTCGAAGTTAGCTTCTATGTGTGGATATTTAATACCAAGAGGTTGGTAATTCATATCAGGGGCAACAAGTTCTTTCAATGTTTGTTCCCTAGGATTGGCCATATCAAATTCAATTGGTAGGGAAATGATTGGTTCTTGGGTGATTTGGTTATCCCTAATGGTCCTCTTAAGTCGACGAAGCGTTCTATCAATTTCAGGGTCAAACAAATCCGAGGGATTGTTTGGAAGGCTACGGGGCATTCAGAGAGATTTTGGAAGAAAGAGGAAGACAGGTTTTTCTTTGTGATTTTTTTTCAATTTTTTTTTAAAAATTTTGTTTTTTTTTGTTTTTTTGACAATAGCCAGAAACTAATGACTACTTAAAGCACCATCCCCAGAAACGACGCCATTTGAAACGCACGGCCGATTGTCGCCTATCGACCGGTCAATATTCTAGTGCTCCGCTAATGTGTATAGCAGCACTCGGGTCGAATCCTCGGCGATGATACTTTGTAATAGTCGTTTGTTTTTAGTTGATTGTATTTTGATTAGGGGGGTTTGTTTGCAGAGCTTAATTGAAATGATTTATGGATGATGTTTGATTTACCAAATTGATAAATATTGGGGTGAGTTCATCATTGGGGAGTTAAACATGTGATATCCTTGAGCCTTACTTTGTATTGCATTAAATTAACACCCATGTCATAAGTTGACGTTGATTGGAATTCCTAAGTGTGAAGGCTTTAATCCAAGCCTTAACTTAACTTAGTGTTATAATCTCAATTAAAACTTATTTATGGTAGTGTATTTATGGTTCCAATAATCCATGGAAACCACTCGTTAAACAAAACATATCGTTAATCCATGACATATTAAGTTTAACATACACAATATTAATTTAAAGAATACTCATCGAGAAAAACTCTCAATCACTTAACATCCCCGAATTATAACTCACCCCAATGAGAGATTTACTCATCCATTTGTATGTTTAATATTCTGGTTAAAATAATTATGATGATAAATTAAGAATAGAAGAAAAAGAAAGGGATTAGAAAAGAGTGGTACGTTGACACACACACACGAACGATGATGATAATTAAAAACGGATTTTCAATTGAATGAGGAAGCAAAAGAAGGGAAGAGGATTCAACTGAATTTAAGATATTTTAAGAACATAAATATTAAACTACAGAAGTTGGATGAGAATAAGATATATTGATGAAGTAACTTGCATTAAAATAGAATTACAAAGAAAGAGAATTACAAGATTACAAAAATGAAGAACACAAAAGTAAGTGAAAACAAAGAGAGGAGGAAAGGTCTCTCAAGTGAAAACTTGAGTATGGAAGGTCATCCTAAGACTTTGGAAAGGCTTTGGTCGTGCCAATATGATCTCCTCTCTTCTGAAATGCCAACCCCTCTCAAGTAGAGAAGGGGAGAGTATTTATAGCCCAAGGAGTGGACTGTTTTCATTCCCAATCTGTCCCTCCACTTGTATCGCCACTTTGGCTATTCAGACAACCGAATATTCAAATATCTCCTTCTTAAAAGTTGTATAAAATAATGTTGTCCGACTACTCTCAAAATTTGGAGTCATTTGGACTTAAGGATAAAAAGTTATGTCCGGTTGATTAAACGAAGTTAAACTGTACATTTCAATCCAGTCTTTTTGAAGTCCATAATGTAAAAGGGTTTTTGAATATGAATATGCCTTCAAATCCGAATGGTTTCTTCAAAAAAGTCGGCCACCTATATATTCTTTTTTACACTGAAAAATCTAAGATCTATTTGATGCATACATCAGGAGATATGTCATGCATACAATACTGATTTTAATTCTTGTCCAGAATGGTGGGCTGGACTTCAAAGATTTATTTGGGCCCCTTGTACTTGGATTTGGGCCTTGAAATTTTATCCAAGATGACATGTAGTGTCCCCCGAATTATGGTGGAGAGTTAATGTTTTTGGAATTTTGTATTGAGCCTAGTAAATCAATCTTCAAGGCTGGTCCAGTTTGTTCACAGATTCTTTGGTCTTGTTTGTGAGGACCATATGACCCTTCAAATGGCAGAATTGGATCATGGTTCCTTCTAATGAAATGTTTTATATTGAAAGTAGAATCCTAAAAAACAAGAACCACACAATTTGGATCAGTATAGTGACAGTTATTATTAAAACATTAAAATGACTCAATTGGACTATTTCTAAAAATGCTCAAAAATTATATTTAATATTAAAACATTAATATTTCACACAAATTATGCACATTTCATATAAAATCAGTAAAGGGGGAATATAATAAGTCATGAAAATATTAATAACATCAGATACCATCCCCAAAAATGACATGCCCCAAAACTATACCTTGTCGCACCATGAAATGGCATTTCTCATAATTTAATACAAGATTATTTTCAATACAGCGACATAGGATAGAACCAAGAATACTCAAACATTCATCAAAATAAGAGACATAAATAGTGAAATCATCCATGAATACTTCCATGCAATTCTCTAGGTAATCCAAAAAAACACTAACCATGCATTGTTGGAAAGTACCCGGAGCATTGCACAGACCAAATGGAATCCTTCTATAGGAAAATGTTCCAAAGGGGCAAGTGAAGGTTGTCTTTTCCTGATCCTTAGAGGAAATATGGATCTGAAAGTATCCAGAATACCCATCAAGGAAACAGTAGTGGGACTTACCCACTAGCCTCTCTAGAATTTGGTCAATGAATGGCAAAGGGAAATGGTCCTTCCTCGTGTGTTGGTTTAGTTAGCGATAGTCTATACAGACACGCCAACTATTCTGCACACGATTTGGAACCAATTAATTGTTTTAATTTTTAATTACTGTAAGTACAGTCTTTTTAAGGTTGATTTATAATTTAGGGAAGACCCTAGGTTGTCTCTTAAGGAGCGTTGGTGGCTTATAGTGTGTATTTTTAATAAAGATTACTAAAAGAGGAGGGTGATTTTGAAAACAATTTTAAGAAAATAACTTAACTTAAAGAGTTTAATAGTTGATATAATAAGGTGGAGGATTAAGAATTATGAGATAAGGAGATCAGTTCAAGTTCACTACACATCTTGGACAGTTCATTGTTCTGAAAATTTCACATGGTTTTTTTTAATTCTTTGGTTGAGGGTTGTCAAGATCTTTATTCCCCTCTTGCCTCTCTAAACATTGCGCAAAGTACCAACCCTTAACACAAAAATAATGTTGTCAAGGTTTGGACTTCAATAATAGATTAAAGGATACCAAAGAATACTAATATCTTTTGTATGTCTGAGAGAAAGAGGATCCTTGTGTTGCCCAATCGGAACAACTCAAGTTTCCCACTTGAAATTTCAACCAAATCGGTGTTGAAATGAAAAGCGGTTCACTAAATTAAACCCAAGAAATTAACTCAGAGGAGAATCATGATTAGATAAAACATAATTGAAATAATACAAACACAAATCACACAAAACCAGTAGAGTATCAAATGCCAGAACTCCCTCCCAAGTATGTGTAGCTCCCTCGAAATGATCGTCCACCGTTTAGCTCGCCATCGAGAGGAGGAGAAGGCTCGGGTGGAACTCCCTCTTCATCCTTAATTACCCTATGAGGATAGGGGCCTCCATAACTTCAAGTATGATGAGAGAACTCCTTTGGGTCACCAAAATACCAGAGCTTTGCCTCCTGGTCGAACTTGCAAATGAGGATCCCAAGGTTCCATTTTATAGGAAAATGGGAAGGTGGTTTTGAGCACACATAATTATTAAAACCACTTGTCACATGTGTTTTGACCTCCGAATAGAATTATATCGATTTTTATAAAATGAAAAAGTTTTATACCCACCTCTTGTTTGTCTCCACCGAAATTTTGGCTCACTTTGGACACCTATAGCCTGAGATTCTTGGTCATATTAGTATGATAGATTATCACTTGGAACTTCCACTGAACCTCTCTCAAGTTCATGATGAGTTCCATGTATCAATTTTGAGGAAGTATATACATTATAGTTAACATGTACAAAACTCATAGGCCATAAAACTGGAGAATGATATTTTTTTTGAGAAATAACTGGTAGAGATTCTAGATTGAAGAGATAAAGTGACGTGGAACAAGACCACTCACCTAGTCAATGATTTGTAGCGAAACCATAAATTTTAGAAATCTACATGGTAACTAAAGGATTTAATGAGGTAGAATTATCATCGTGTTTTTTCATTAGAATAATGATTTTTTAGGGTGAAATTATTTTAATAGGGGTATAATGTAACACCCTGAAATTTTCGAATATATTTTCTTTAATAATTTTGATGTTTTTGATAGCTTGTGATACACACAACAATGAAATTATGTGATTAATGATTTATTAAAATACAAAATAAAATAAATTATTAGATATTTAAATGAAATTGTTAAAATAATTAACTTTGTAAAAAAGATAAAATTTACTTAAAGAAATACCATTAATTCTTGAGAATTTTTTAAAACATAAATATTAATAAAAAATACAATTATATATAATATAAAATAAATATTGATAAATATATATAAATTATAAATAAATATACTTAATTGTATAGAAATACATAAGAATATATATATGTGTATAATAGATAACTAATCACCAAAAAGGGAAAAATCACAAAAATTGAAACCCCATTAAATCAATAGGATTTTAAACCCATGGAATAAAATCATAAAAGACCCAACAAGTATATAAAGACACTCTTAAATGAATTTTAAATCACATCTAATTTTTAAAAATCATGGTATCAAAATAAAAAAATCATTTTGGAGGACTTTATGACCCTTTTTATCTCGAAAAATATTGGTTGGGGATCCACCTAGTTACCATTATGTGTAAATATTCATAGGATTCAATTTAATATATCATGGAGGCCAAACAGACACTCAAATCAATATTTTTGTTTGAAGTTGAAGTTTGATTTTCAACTTCTATAAGAACAATAAAAAATTATTAGGTTAATTATTACCAAATTATTATATCATGAAATTGTATTTCATTTCAAAATCTTTGAATTGATATTTTGTGGAGCTAAAATGGACACCGTATCAAAATTTATAAATAATAGTATTAATTAATAATAATTAAAAAATAATTACTAATTATTTACTATTTTTCCATTATTTTTGTGGTGGTTTTTCAAAAACCACAACTAAAAATAAAAAATTAAAATCAAAAAACATATTTAGAGGTGGTTTTTAAAAATCACCATTGATTTTTTTTCATGAATTATTGAGAAATGGTATTAAAAACCAATGCTGAAAAACTTATTTAAAATTCATTTTTATTGAAGAGTGAGCTCCTTGAGAGAGAACCAATTTTATGAAAAATTATTTAATGTGATTTTTTATACAAGAAGTTTTATTCCTTGGGCACATTATTTTTTGAGAAAGGAATATCAGTAGACCTTGAAAATATAGAAATTGTCATCTCATGGAAACCATCAAAGAACATCTTTGAGATACACAACTTTTTTAGCTTATAAGGTTACTATCACTTCTTCATTTATGACTTCTTGCATCTTGAATTTCCTATTATAGTGCTAATGAGAAAGGAAATTCTATTCTAGTGGAGTGATAATTTTCAAAAGCCCTTTTTAGATCATAATTCTAGAATCACTTCGGTACCAATTCATATCTTTCCAAAGCCAGGGAAAGGATATGTGGTCTATTGTGATGTATATGGGTCTTATATCAATTGTGTTCTCATGCAAGGAGATAATATCATAGCATATGAATCACGTTAGTTGTGAATTAAAGGAAGGAACTATCTAATCCATGAATTGGGATTATTTTTGGTGGATTATGATTTGAAAACAATTTGTCATTATCTCTTTAGTGATAGGTTTACTATGTTCACTGATCATAAAATCTTGAATCATATCATTTCACAAATGGATTTAAACATGAGACAAATATTATGGATGGAATATCTCCATTTGTTTAACTTTGAATTAGTTTATACACCTAGAAAACACAATTTCATGGCTATTTCTTTAAGAAGAAATTCATATAACCAAATATCTGGAGAATCTTATGATTATGGAAAATTTATGAGTATGATTATTGATATGGATTTAGATTGCACTCAGTATAATGAAGTCACATTTTTCATTTTAGTGACTCTTATTACTAATTTATTTGAGCTATTCAAGGATCCTCAAAGATCATATCCTAATTTCCTTACTATTACATCAAAACTCAATGGTGGGGAGGCCATTAATAGATGGAAAAAATATGGAAGTTTTTTGTTTAATTTTCATGATTGAATAGTAGTTCTGCTATAATATTTGGAAAAATTATTTTTACTTATCACCATTTTAAGTGGGAGATTCACTCAGGCTTCAAAAATATTTAAATAGAACTTAGGATTCATTTTTAGTTGTCAATTATGAAATGAAAAGTGGTTAATTATTTTATAAAATAAATCACCTATCAATAGGTCAAAGTTAGAAATTAATGACCAGTTGGTATGTTGAAATATTTAATTATACCTGTATAGATATTGAAACGAATCACTATAGACACTATCATGGGTTTACCAAGAACTATTCTGAAGAATGATTCAATATGAGTGATTGTGGATTGACTCAAAAACACATCCCACTTAATTATTATCCATGAATCCAATACGGTAGATGAATTGGAAAATCACTACATTTGGTAAGTTGTAAAATTGCATGGAATACTTGTTTCAATGGTCTCTGGCTAAGATACTAGATTTACCTATAGAATTTATAAATCTATTTATAAATATTTGGGTACTTAGTTAACCATGAGCACAATTTTTCATCCTTAAATGGATGGTTAGTCAGTACGAATGATTCATAAACTGTAGGACATGCTCAAATATTACGTTATGGATTTAAGTGGCTCATGGGGAGATCATTTTACCTTAGTATACTTTTCATAATATTTATCAAGCCTTGATAAATATGGATATGTTCAAGTAATTTTATGACCTTCCATGTAGATATCCACTTTGTTGGCTATAAACTAGGGATCTTCCCTTATTGTACCTAACATTATTCAGGGAACCACTAGGAAGATTCATATAATCTGGAAGGTTTCATCCCAAAGACATCAGAAATATTTTATGAATCATCATAGTCTCCCATTATCCTTTTAAATGAGAGATCATGTAATCTTATAATCTTTCCAAGTTTGGGGCATTATCTATTAGGTAAGAAAGGAAAGTTGTTGCCTCTTTTGAATACTTGAATGAATTAATGATGTTTTTTATTGGTTGGATTTACCTCCATGGATCGTTTTAGTTTATAATTTATTTTATGTATCTAAACTAAGGAAAACTAGTTTTATCCTATCAATGTGATTTAATAGGACCATGTTGATATTATACCAGATGTATATTTTTTATTCACTAATTCATATCTCGGAAATACAAGATAAAGTCTTGCATGGAAAACATATTCCTTTAGTTCAAGTAATTTGGCAACATGGTGAACCTTAAGAGGATATATGGGAATGTGAGAAAGTTATATTAGAACAATGGTTGTAACTCTTCCAAAGCATAGGAAATATCCATATTTTTTAGGATGGAAATACCAATTATGGGGAGATTATAACACCCACACTTTAAGGTAATTTTTAATTTATTTTCTATTTTTGAGATTTGGATTGATTGGGTTTAGTCTTAAATATTTTATGGTTGGTTTTGAAATTTTTTGAATGGATTTTTAGGGGTTCATGGTTTGATAATGGTGAGGGTAATCCATGTTTCTTCCCTAGGTAATTGTGTGAGGATAAGAGGGGTTTATTGGGCAGTCACACAGTTGGTGCATGATTTTCCAAATGGTGTGGAAAATCATGTGACACTATATTTTAAAAATAGTGATGATTCACATGGATGGTGCATAGTTTTCAAAATTGTTCAGCCTAACCATGAGTCATCATTAATTAAATCTTAAATTTTATTTTAGCTTCGATACTGTCTTGAAAACTCTCATTATTTCTTATTTGGCCTAGTCTCCGACCCCTGACTTTTGATTAAGAAATTTTAGTGACTCTTCCCTATGGATCCTGATTTTAATGGATTGAAGTGTGATTGATCTAATATATTTTAGGTAAGAGCATTGTCCTCTTCTTTTTCTTCTTTACCTTCCAAATCTATTCATTGTCCTTTTAAAAACCTTATATTAAGATTATTATGCACGAATCTATTGGATCAGTCACATTTAAAAAAAACTGGGATTTGTTAATGGAAAAAAGAAAGGGGGTACGAGTCTATTAGATCATGTCTTAGTTCTTATTGTTGTATGAGATCCATTATGAGGTAGGTGACTTATCTCTCTCTCTAAAATTTCTCTAGAAATTGAAATCATGGATTTCTAAATGTTTTTCTTTCACTTTTTTGTTAAAAATTATTATTGTAAAACCCTTTTGATTTTGGTTTTAAACTGTGAATCATGGAAGATTCCCATTAGTCATTTGATAAAATGATAAAAAGGTGTTTGTTTTAAATATAATTATTTCTATGAGTAATTGGAATAAATGTTTTGTTTTTATTATTATTTTATTGATAATTTGTGTATATTTAAATGGAAAATCATCCCCTGATGATTTAGTATGCCTTTGGAATTTATTTCCAACCTTTGGTGTCTAAGGGATATCACCTAAGGCTAGTAAAACCTTATATATTTCTAATAAAATGGTTAGGGTCCTCATGTTACATACTCGTATCCATTCATGGATGTTATGGATTCCCATGGGTGTATATGTGCGGGTTTTAATGGATTGAGGTATAATTCATTTACACCACTATGGTAGCTTCTAGATAACTACCTGGTTATGATTGAGATAGTTTCATGGGGTTACTAATGGGATGATGGGATATATATATGAATGGATTCCACCATGAGATGTTGAGACCTGTATAGGATTGAGGTAGTAAGGGTTGAGGCCTAACTCACATAAGAGATGACTTGACTTATGTAAGGGATGAGCATAGGACATGATTCGTTGGGATGTGAGAGTGAAAAAACAATGGGGAATTGGAAGCAGTGTATCCTTATTTATATATAAACTTTTGAAATAGAATGGTTTACTTCTATTTCTTACTTGATGAGTGGTCCATGGTGAGGATGTGAAAATAGAATTAAATGTTTAGGTGAGGAGTTAGTTTCATTTATTTATTCACCAGGATTTAGCATGCTTCTTTTAATTTTTTCAAGAAAGGTTTTAAGAAGGATCTTAATTATTATAAAGGTTATTCTCATCCAAGTTATATAGAAACTAGTTTTCAGGCTCGTGGGAGCTGGTAGGTGAACAAGCTAGTAGTTATTATCTTATCACTTACTCCTTAAATTTATACGAGATTAATGCCTCCCTTTTGTATGATTTATATACCATCAATGTTGGTCACAAACATGTGTCCTATTAGAGGTGTATTTTTGTGGTTATTATCTCTATTCATTCATTTTCATCCCAAGAGGTGTGATTTTGGAGGTATGGGGTCATGATAGAATGGTATTGAGCTGATTTCTTAGAGATAAGATGAAATTTGGAGTTATGAACTGGAGAGGATGAATGGGTTGGTAGGGAAATAGTATCAAATGGGATAAGTACATGTTGTGCACAAGGGGTATCAACTATGAAAAAGGATTTTAGTCCCCATTATTATCTAAAAAAAAACTTTCATCTTTATTGAACATGTTAAGAAAAGTGATGTTGCTTATAGGGTAGAGATCTGGTTAAGGATCATGCATCAGGATTGTCTACACCTATGTTTAAATTGGTAAGAAAATGATAAATAAAGTTAAAATTAATATTAATATTAAATATTATTTCACCCCATGTTTAGGAGTTCATAGTTTTTGTTCTTTTATAGATATGGCTCCAGGTTAACATCCTTATCAGGTTTGTGTCGAAGATGTTCAGCAGGATGTTTTAACATATCACTAAAAAGTGGATTTTGATGAAAATAACACTTGGGGGACACTCTGAGTGTTTCACTGTATTATTCTATAGAAGTACATGTGCTTAATTTCAAATAAGGAGACAGAGTATTGGCTGGAGGAAGTAGAGATAGCCTTTCATTAAATTATTGATAAGAAGGATCATTGGGTTTATTTTGTTATGATGATGTTTCATGAGTCAACTCAGTAGTGGTAGATTTTGTTCCTTAGAGATCATAAGGAGGTGTTTGTGGTGTCAGAGAAGTTCTAAGACCAGTTTCAGGTTGACTTTTTATCTTTGACTGCTAATAAATATTTTCATAAGTAGACTCTCACCCCTCATTAGAAGATTTTTAGTGTATTATAGTTCATTATTAGGTATAATAACCTCTTATATTATGCCTCATACCTTCGTACAAATAAGGATTATAGGGAGAGTCATTTAAAAGAGAGTTTTATTCTATATATCTGATTTTAGTTCACCCCATTTATGTTAAAAACCTTATCTTGAAGTGTTGCTAAAATCAGATTTCATTAAGAAGAAATTGGCTAGGACTATACCATTATGAGATGGGAGCCCCAAATATCTTTTATGGAGTAGAGATATGGTATAGGGTTCTTAGTGTCATGGATTAAAGAATAATTTTCAATTAGTGTGGAGTAGGTTCCATCCTTCTTCAACTCTTTTCACCAAGGATAAAAGTTCTCAAAACCCTACCATCGGTATGGGCATGATTTTTTTCTATATAGAGTAGACATAGAAGTGAGAGTTCCCAAACTTCTTGATAAATTATCATGTAAATGGTGGATCATTTTAGGATCAGTTGAAGTAGTAGTAGAAACATTGAATTTTAATTTTTGATTAGTAGAGAGGGGATGAGGCAGGTAGAGGGAATCCCTATGATATCTCTTATCCTCGGAGCGGAGACTTTTCCTCTCCCCTTGCACCACCAGGTTTTCTCCTTCAGTTCTTCCTCCTTCCCCCTCCAACGTGGTCTGATCTCGGTGTCCATGGATGCATCCTGGATTTTCTTCGATGGAGGCTTCCCCCGTGCATAATGGCTTTAGATATGGCATTTCGTCGTGCCTTGCAGCTTTGAGATCTAGATGCGGCTTCGGTTCGTTCGTTGCTGAATATGGTCCACACAGAGTTGACTCCGTCTCTCCTGGCTTCAGGATCTTTGACTGGCTTTGGTTTGCATCAGATCTGTGTGCTTCGGATTTAGGTTCCAGGTCGGTGCTTTCCATTCCAGATTTTGGTTCTTTTTGTGGCTTCATGAGCTCGGTGTCGGGGTTGGTGTTCTTGGAGTCGACTTCGGCACTCCACTTTCCTCCAGATATTGTCACGGTTTCTGTGCGTACGTCGCCAGATCCAGGTTTTTCTTTGCTAGATACGGATGGTTCCTCCTTGGCTTTGAGATTCGGTCACGACTTTAGTATTCTTGGCTTCTAGCTTCTCTATCCCCGCCCAACTTCTTCTCGGCCTGATGGTGGTCCTGGTGTGCTTTGCTCTGCCTAGACTCGAATCTACTGGTTGGGGGGGGGGAGGCCCTTCCTTTCATTGTCTCTGGATTCCTACGCTTCTGTACTTCTGTTGTTGGTGTTTTGTTGTGGTATTTTGGTGATATGTGGGTTTCTCTGGCAATCGTATCATAGTTGTATGCGTTGATTTGGTGGATGGTTCCTTGCGGCCCTGATTCAGTGTCACAGCATGGTGATTTTCTCTACTTAAATGGTTTTTTGTTTGAAGGGGGGAAGTTTTTGATCCAGATGACTTCATGAACAGACTTCAGAGGAGGTTTCAGAGATGGCGCTTCATCTTTGCAGAGATTTTTTGGATTTGGTTGTTTGAGAGGGTATGGCGTCAGCCATCAGATCGGGCCTGTGCCAGACACATAACACTTTCTTGACGATTAGCCTTGCAATGGTGGAGAGATTCTTCATGTTCAAATGCTAGGGAGGAGCAGTTCAATGATGTATTTCTGGTTTTTATTCTTTTTTCCTTCGACTGTATTGTCCTATGTCCATGATGTCTTTGGGTTTCCACCCCCTTCATCCCTTAAAAGGGGGAATTATCTTATAATAAAAAAAAATTGAAGGCCTTTGGGCCATTGTATGGTAGCATGTCCATGGAGGTGATCTCTATCAAGGATAGAGAGGTTATGGAGATGGTCATGGTTAGATGCATGCCTTATATTTTCCAATTTTGGGTGAGATTGATGTTATTTGAGATCTTATCTACCTAATTTCAACTTGAGTTTATTTTTTATTGATTCAAGAGTTATGAACTCCTTTATTTCACCCACTCTAGTCCATGCATTGGGAATTGAGGTGGAAAGGCTTCCAGTTCCTTTAAAATTCAATACAATAATTTGAGGTCAAGCTAGCTTATATGATCTTTTTAGAGACTTTTAGTTATTATTGGGGTATCACTACTCTTTGGTAGACTTCCAATGTTTACATATATAGCCATATTAAATTATCCTTTACAAGGATTTTCTACATTAAATCTAGAATATCATGGATTTTATCTAGAGGTGTTTCATATCTATGACACTGATGGAGACCAGGAAGTGTTTATTAGTGAGTTAGACCCTTATATGGGTTAGAGGCATACTAAGTATTGGTATTATTTAATGTCTAGGTCGACATTTACTAATTTGGAGGATTATTCGGTGGTTTTTTACACTATGGTAGTAGAGTACCCTTATATATTCCCCAAAGAGGTTATGATGATACCCCCTTGATGAGATATCAAGTATGGGATAGAGTTTCAAATGGTTGTTTCTTTGATATCAATGTCTCTTCATCAAATAACCACCTTATAGTTATGGGGGTTGTAGATTTAGGTTTATGATCTCTTGTAGTGAAGATTCATTTGACCCAATGTGTCACCTTGGGGAGATCTAGTTATGTTTGTTAAGAATGTGGATAACAGTCTACGGTTGTGTGTCAAATATCACAATTCGAATCAGGTGAAAGTGAAGAACAATTATCCCTTTATGTGGATTTATGATTTATTCAGTCATTTTAAGGTATCTATATAGTTCTCGAAGATATATTTATGATTTGGATATCATTATATGTGATTATATTATGAGAATATCCCAAATACTACTTTCATATATCGCTATGGATATTACAAGTTTTTTATGATACCATTTAGAGTTACGACCACTCCATCTGTTTTCATGGAATTGATAGATGAAGTGTTCTATGAGTTTGTGGATAGATTTCTGGTGGTATTTATCAATGTTATCCCTATGTTATCTAAGTCAAATGAGAATAATTCAGAGGATTTGTGAGATGTGTTGGGAGTTCTTCGGTTTCATTATCTTTTCAGATAGCTAAAGAAGTGTGAGTTCTATTCATGATGTGGTCCATTTCATCACGTATGTCATATCTCAATGTTTAGAGCCTTAGACCCTTTGTGGATTTAGGTGGAGGTTTCTTGGGTGTCCCCTAATAATGTTGTCAAGGTATAAAATTTTCTTAGTCTCACCGTCTATTACAGGAGGTTCGTGTCTAATTTCTCTTGGATTGTAATTCTTATGATTGATTGAGAAAGATAATACATTCATGTGGGATAAATAGTGATAGGACACTTTTTAGTATTTTAAGGATAAGTTGGTTAGGGATCTAATTCTTTTTCTACCATAGGATGTCATTTTATTCAAGGTTTACCGTGACGCTTTGCGTCTTGGATTAGGTTGTGTGTTGATGCATCATAGAGGGGTTATCTATGTTGGATCTTAGTAGTTATACTCTCATTAATGTAACTCTACCACCTATGATCTTGATCTTACTATGGTACTTTTCACTCTAAATTCATGGTGGAATGATCTTATTGGTGAATGTTTTATGATATTCACAGATCAAAAGATCTGGAAGTATGTTCTCTACCAATGATACTTGAATTTTTGGAAGCAATGATGGATAGAGTTATTGGAGGACTATAATTTCTATATTTCCCTTACGCATGGTAATCAGAATTTCATGGTCAATTAATTGAGAAGTAATTCACATGGTGATATTGTGCATGATTTTGGTGACCTTAGAGAGTAGTAGAAGAGTTAGAATTATTACACCTTGATATGGGAGCAATTTATGGAAGGTAATTACTTTATCATATGGAAGTAAAATCATCCTTAGTTCATCAAGTAGAGGAGTCACAACTATGAGATTCTAAGGTATAATTTTTTCATGATTAACATTCAGTGTTTTTCTAAGGAAATTTTTTCATTCCTTTAGAGACGCATGAGGTGGTTATTTATGAGTTCTATAGTTATCCCTTAACAATAAAGTATGGCATGAAAAATATGTATCATTCTCTGAGTATCCAATTTTTGTGGTATGGTATGAATAATTAAGTTGTAGAGTTTAACTCTCTCTTTTTTTCTAGAAGTTGGAGGTTGAGCACTGTGTTCTCGATGGTTTGCTTTAGCCACTTGATATTCCCCAGTATAAGTGGGAGGACATCTCGATGTACTTTTTCACTAGTTTTCCTAGAGTTTAGGGTGGTTATGATGGTATATTTATGGATTTTGACCACTTGATGAAGTTATCTCACTTATTAGAGATTAAGGAGTCGAGTTCAATAGAGGTTTTGTCGAGGCAGTATCTAGAGAACATAGTGATTTTTCATGGGGTTTTGAAGACAATACTTTTTAATATTGATCCTCACTTTACCTAAGGGGTGTGGAGAGGTCTCTAGACGTATTTTAGACCTTATTTATTCCTTATAATAACTTTTAATCCATATATGGATGGTCGGACATATTGGAATATCCAAAATTTAGAGGACATGTTGTGCACATGCATTCTCGATTTTGGAGGTTCATGGTAAAGGAACCCACCCTTGGTGTAGTTTACTTAAAATAAAAGCTATCAATACACTATTGGTATAGAACCATTTTAAGTGATGTATGTCCAACCTTTATTATCATCAATATGCTAGACTGAGGTTATTGAGTTAGCTGTTCTTGGACCAGAATTGGTTTTGAGTATGACAGAGAAGGTACAAGTGATCCACGAGTGAATCAATGTGGTACATGATAGTTATAAGTCATATTATATTCATAGGATGAGGCCTCTACAGTTAAAAATTATAGGTCACATTTTCATAAAGTTTTCTCCGCATTAGAGGAAGAGAATTTCCGTCATGTGAGTAAGATTTTGCCCTAGTTTATTAGACCTTTCAAGGTGTTAGCTCATGTTAGAGATGTGGTGTATCATTTAGCACAAACCCTATATATGATCATTATTCACGATTTCATACACGTACCTTAACTTTTTTAATATATTCATGATGATTCTTGTGTCATGGATTAGAAAAATATGGATGTTGAAGATGTTACGGCCTTCAAGGAAAGGCTTGTCGCGATTTTGGACAACTGGAAGAAAGTGTTGTGTGGGTACATTTTTTACTTTGGTTTGTGTCCATCATAGGATTTATATCTTATAGAAGATATCTTGGGAGAAGCAATCACATATTCATACTCAATATCCCAACTTGTTCTAGGGTTTATATTCCCTTTTTAAATCTTTTTTTCCTTATATTTAGATGATTTGTTTGAACTTATCGAAATTTATGACATATTTCTCCTTATTTGATTTTGTTTGGTTATTCATTTTGTTTCTATAAGGTGTGGTTGTGTTTATTTTGTAGTGATATCATTGATATTTATCTCTTGGGGTGATTATTAGGACCCCTTACCCTTATTATGAGTTTTGTTTTAAATTATCAAGGATGAGAATTGTTTGACACATATATGATGTAAGGTATCAGATTCCTAAAACCCTTGCTTTGAATTTTTCTAATGCTTGGATATGTCTATATGGTTATATGAGTCTTTTATCTTTTAATTTTATATGTTTTCTCATGCGGTATTTTGGTTCCTTTATGTGGTTAATTGGTTTGTTCATGTGGTTGATCCTTTGTTCATGCGGTCAATCCTATGTTCATGTGGACAATTGATTTATCATGAAGTCAATTTATCCTTTATTTGTGTGTTATATTTCTTGTTCATGTAGGTGATCCATCCCTTTTTTGTATGGTTGATCCATGTAGTATGGTTTATTGGTATGGTCACTCATTCATTCATGTGGTTTAGGGTTTTCTCATGAGGTCAATCTATTGGAAAGGTAACTTGTCTTCTTTGCATGGTCAATACTCATAGTTGGATATCCCATTAGGTATAAAAAAATTATAGTTTTCCCTAGAATTTCCATAATGAGGTAAAACTACTTTTTAATGTGAAATAAGGAAATATTAATGGGAAAAGGAGGATTTAAAAGATTAATCAATAAATAAAATTTATATATTTGAATAATTTAATGATAATATATTTAAATTAGTTGTTCCATGGTAATTAAATATTAACCTAATTAATTATGAATTAAAAGGAAAGTTTAATTGTGTTTTCAAAAATATCTGAGTGAATCATATCATTAATTATAAAATAATATTTCTTCCCCTTGTTTGATCTACTTAATTTCTCTAGAATCCAAAAAATCAAAACCTTTCCCTTTAAGTATAGTGAACCCTTTTATAAAAATCATTCGATATTTCCCATAGGTTTCTAACCTTCACACGAACCCCTCTTTCATCTATTTTCTGTACAAAAAAATCATGAAATCTTCTCACGAGGTAGGGGATTCAATTCTTATCTTTTATTTTTTTCAAGTTTTGATTTAACCATACTTTATAATATTTGGGTAAATGGGTGTGGCTAAACATAATAAAGATGATAACATGGGAAATCTCATGAAAAATCATTATTTAATAATCTAGAAATTGTTATAGGGATAATAAAATGATGAAATTGAATGATGTCAGATATTATTAACATATTCCTTTTGATATTTCAAGTATTGAAATAGGATACATGTCACATGTTGTAACTGATTAATATTAAATTGTAATTTTATAATTATCGAAGAAATAGTTAAAGGGGTAATCACATTCTATTTATATAATATTGATAATTTGGATATCAAATGCTACAATATACCGTTTTTATTATTAAAAAAAAGAATTATTTTATAATTCTATATATTAAATAATTAAAATAAATGGATTATCACATGTTCTAGTTAATTAATATTTCATGTTAAATATATTAAATATATAGTTGTGATGTTGTGAATGGATGAGATTTTTGTTATTCTTATTGTTGCCTCTTGTTATTTTTTAAGATAGTGTGTTATCTTATTGGATGTTTTTTTCTATTTTTGTGAGCATGTTTAATTTTATGGGAAACAAATAAAAAATGTAAAGCTGGTAATATTAAGTGTGTATTAGAGGAGGCATGATGACTATTTACAGTTCTTATGAAACCATTGAACATGGAAATTATAGAATTATAGAAATAATGATTAAAGCATATTTATGTTGATTTATAATATTTTTCTAGTAACTTACTATAGGTATCTTGATTTAGGAAAAACTATGTTTATAAATAAGTTAATTTAATATGGGAATTAAAATGGTTGTGTGCTAAATACAAATGTTTGGAGATGAATGGGACCATTCCTATCTTTGGAAGGATTTAATTCCTTAATGACATGGCCTTAGTTTCCTTTTTTGTGTGTTAGACATGTAGTTTCCTTGTATACATGATCTAGGTTATTAGAGACTTTTTATGACTTGATGTGTTTTCTGATAACCTATTATGGTTGAGGACATTTAATGAGAAGTGGGATGGATTCTTGGGTCTACAAATATGGTAGATTTTTGTGATGGAAGGATGAATTACAATACTTAATGGTGTTGGAATGTAATTAGTGCTATTGGGATGATCTCAGAGTGAGGCTTGTTCATTGATATAATCATGATTGATGTTTGGTTGATGTATAAATTCTATAATATTGTTATGATTGGTTTCCAAATAATTTACATAGTTTGAATCTATGCATTATGAGTTTATCTTTGACATGGTAGCTTAGGATGAGTACTAGATTACCTAAAAATTATGAAAAGATAAATGAAGTAATAAATAAGCAGGGATGGTTTATGATAATATTAAATTATGATGACATACTTGAGAATATAAAAATGAAAATTTATGGTGTCGAGGGAACTGGCTTAGAATATTAACATGTTAATATTGTAAATTAATATGAAATAATTTTAATTAATGGAATATTAATAAATTAATATGTAACATTGAGATCAAGTCCTTAGTAGTGGTAGCTGGATGTCATGTATAATGATAGCGATATATGATTCTAAGTATAGGTAGTTTTCCATAGTGTCAATGCACATGATATTTTTCTATAATTTTTGATTTCATACGCTTCACCACCCATATCATTAGTGTAACTAATACCCAAATGTTTTGGGTGTGTTTTCATTGACATCCAGGATAGTGGGGGAATGTATAGATAATTTTACCCTCTCCCCTACTTTCCCTTTGGATGTAGTTATGAGTAGGAATATATCATGCTATAATCACTTATGGTATATAGTGCAGTCCTACTCGAGCTATGATAACTATTGGTTTTAATATATATTTATGTGTTGGTTGTAACAGCTTGAGGTATAACACATACTTGTATATAGACATGGTGTTTATATATTCCCATGGGTGAATATGCATGCTTTGTGATGGATTGAGGTATGAGGCATTTACAAAGTCAATGGTGGATTCTAGTCTACTACCAAGTTAAAATTGAGATGGTTGCATGAGGTGAATGATGGGATGATGAGATGGATATACAGATTGATGCAACATGTGATGTTGGGACCTATGTGGGGTTGAGGTAGAGAGGGTCGAGTCCTGACTCAGATCATGTATTACTTCACTTACAAAATGTATGAGTACATGACGTGATCTGTTGGGGAATGAGAGCGACAAAAACATGGGGAAGTGGAAGATGTGTGACTTTATTTATATATATTATTTTTATATAGAATGGTTTACTTTTATGAATTACTTAGTGAGTGGGTCATGGTGAGGAATGGGAAAATATTATTAGCTATTTTGGTGATGAGTTAGTTTCATTTTTATATTCACTTGGATTTATTATGCTTCTTTCATATTTTTCATGAGAGGTTTCGGGGGGAGATTCTACTAATTATACATGTTATGATCACCCTACATATATATAAACTATTTTTCAATTTCATGGGAGATAGTTGGTGATCGAGTTGGGAATTACTAGCTTGAGGATTTTTTTAGGAGTTTTTTGAGCTCTGTAGTAACTTTTAAGGATTTAATTTTGGTACTTTTAGTTTTCTTTTCAGTTGTATTATTTTATGTATGACATCAAATCCATTGAGATTACATATTTATTTTATACATGGTGTTGGTTCGTAGTTCCTCATGATATCTCTTACTCCTTAAATCTATGTAAAGGTAATGCCTCCCATGTGTGTGATTTATATATACCCTTAGTGAAAGTCTCCAAATAATTTCCTATTAGAGGTGATATTCAGGGTTTATTATCTCCCTTTCTTCTTTACCGACCCATTAGGGGTAACTTTAGAGGGAGGGGTCATGAAAACCCCCAAAATAAGGTTTTTCAAAAAAATATATCAAAATATCACTCTTGAATATTTTTGATGTGTTGATTCCAAAAATTAAATTCATTTTGTCTAAATAATTTTCAAACATAGGTAATTATAATATTTAAATATTAACATAATAATTAATATTTTTATAAAATAATTTAAAACCTTCCTTACTAAAAATATATGCTTATACATTCTTAGAGTCACCTAACATAAAATATTATTTTATATAATTCTAACATTTCTATTTAATTATTTTATTCATGGTAAATATCAATTACTTGTCATTTTATTATTCCAACAGTTAGGTTCACTACTACAAAAAAGGCATTTAACAACGCTGATCTTTATCAGCACTAGAAAAAAGTGCTGATAAATGTTCCCTTTATCAGTGCTACAAAATCAATCATAAAGGGGGCCTTTTATAAGCACTAAAAAACACTGATAAAAGGCACCCTTTATCAGTAATTTTTTGAAAATTGATAAACGCTACCCTTTATTAGTGCTAATAAAAGTTACCCTTTATCAGTGCTTTATTTTTATCATGGATAAACAATACCCTTCATCAGAGTTTTATTTTTAGTGATGATAATGGGTTTTCTTTACCAACAATTTTTTAGCTTTCATAAAGGTCCTGAGTAAAGTGAGATAATAAAACAAATAAAAACTAGAAATGAGAAAATTAAAAAAATATATTAAAAAATTATTAATTAAATAAATATTGATTAAAATGAATAAATATAATATACATATATATAAATTATAAATATTTCTAAATAATATATATTAAATATATAGATATGTAAAATGGATAAAATTAAATAATTAAACAAATAAAAATAAAAAATGAGTAAATTAAGAAAAATATTAAGAATTTTATTAATTAAATAATTATTGATAAAAATGAATAAATCTAATATACATTTATATAGATTTTAGATATTAATAAATAGTATTGTAATGGATTGGACCACTTTTGGTCCATTAATTTGTAAAAAACTAGTGTTTGAGGTGTTTTGGAGGCAATGGTGACTCATTCCAAGAGTTTGTCAAAAATCCAGATTTTCCAATGGTGGCTCATCTAACAGTTAGTTTTCCACTGGTGATTCAGGACCAATGATTCAAAATGGTGACTCACACTAGTGACTCAAAATAGTGAGTCAGGACTGGTGATTCACAATGGTGATTCGCCCCGGTGACTCACAATAGTGAGTCAAGACCGGTGAGTCACAATGGTGACTCACACCGGTGACTCGCAACGATGATTCAAGAGCAGTGGATTGTAATGGTGAGTCTGGAATGGTGACTCATAATGGTGATTTGGGAAAGGTGACTCAGAATGGTGATTCGGGAATGGTGACTCGCTGACAGTAGGTCACAGTGGTGAGTCACTTCGGTGACTCATCGAACGATGACTCACTGAACAGTGCCTCACCCACTAGTATCTCACATTAGTGACTTGTACAATGGTGAGTCACCCAATGGTGCCTCACCCACTGGTAGATCATGACAGTGACTCACCCAATGGTTAGTCATTTTTGACAGTTTTTCAAATTTCCAGTTTTTCCCAGTTTTTCCAGATTCTCCCCTTTAATGTATTAATTGACGTAAATTGATTTAAAAACCACATTTAAGTTATTTTGAATCCTTTTAAAAGTATTTAAAATATATCTTTAATTTACTAACACTCTAGAGGATCCTAAATATCCAATACGCATGGTCCTGGTCAAGATCCATCTTTAATGGTTTTTTGAAACTGTTTCTTCCATTGATATAGGATCTGGCCCTTCTAAAGATGAGACCCTTTATTCGTTGTATGTTTCCATTTTACCCTTTCTATAAAGAACCCCCAGAACCTTTCTTCTCTAATCGATTACATTTTTGGTGTGGACTTTTGATCGTGCTATCCCTAGAGGATCCTTCCTACTGTGTGCACACCCCCTGTTTTGGGTGCATGGAGGAATTAAAGATCGTATACTCTTTGAGGTAGGGATCCCTTCATCTATCATAATTGTGTATTATGAAGGGTGGGTGTACTCAAGTCTCCTTATTAATATGGATGAACCCAAATTTAACAAAGATAATCAACCCTGTTAATAAGTAATAAATGAGGGTCTGGGAAGATGATGATGATGATGATTTTATTCCTTAACCTTTATTTTGATCCATGTTGTGAATTGTATCTTACTAAAAATCATGGCCATTTGTGGTCTTTGTTTGTGCACCTGTGATGGTTTATGAATTCTTTTTGATGGTTTAACTAATGTAAATATAAAAATATAATTAACCACATATATTTGATTAAATAAATGGATGCCCTAGGATTATAGCATCCCGACTTTTTATCACATAAACTTTCATTACATTTTACAAAACCGAGGATCTTTAAGGTTTAGTGTCTTGGAAACTAGGAACTTTAAACATGAAAACATAAAACATTCTTCTAAAACACTTGAAAGGATTATCCTCATGTTCATCCTAGGTTCATTACTGCATCACATAACCTGGGGAAATACATCAAAATAAAGGGTGAGCAAAAATCCCAGTAAGGGAAACAAGAGAAACATTTTACATGTGAACTTGAGATACTTCAATAAGGTCATGAAAAGAACTTTAAGGCATGAGAATGAAATCATGAGGCATATAATAATAAAAATAACATTTTCATAACTTAAATATGTGGATTCAACATTTAATATTGACAATCATTTCGTTTCACCAAGGTCCATCCCCAAGGTGTCATTAAAAATTACCAAGGTTATTCACCAAGGTATCAGTCTAAAAAGTCATCTCTAGAGATAAAGTCTTTACCCAATGAATTGGAGGGATATCTGGGCGCACCCTTGACATGTCTTTATTATCATGTGATCCACATATATCATAATCAGTCATTTCATAAACAACCCATATATCATAAAAGAAATGGGTTTCATTTCATAATCATAACGTTTTAAAACTGCTTTAAAGACATGATCTTTATGTCACTTTAAACCCACGGAAAAGGGAAAGCGGGTTTCATGTATGTAAATACCAGAATTTAAAATAGAAAATTTTGAATAATATATGAATACCCCTTTAGAAGAAAGAGATTTGAGTATTCACTTAATAAAATAAATGATCTTTAGAAAAAGAGGGGGATATTTTGAAACGGAAAATTCTGCAGCATAACGGCTATGTTACAGGGTTTTAGAAAACATTGAAAAGAGAGGGGACGTGGGTAAAACATTCATAAATGACCCATAAAATAGTAGATGGACAGAATATAAGCTATTTAAGAACATGTTAATGAAATTTGAAAATATACCATATGAAATGAAGAACATGAAAGGAAGTCAAAAATAAGATCTCTCTTATGAAAATTTGGCAGCCTAACGGCGTCACATAAACATTAACCAAAAAATGAATTGATGAGATCAAATAGGGTATCTCATCATATGAACATAAAAGATCAGTATTATAGATATATATATCTTACCACAACATAATAAAAAGGAACTTGCAAGACTTGACATGGAATTAGAACTTTGAAAAGGGAGAAAGGTGCAAGGACCACTTAAAAATTCAGCAGCCTAACGACGCCACTTAAACTTCAAACTACTGAATTGAAGAGATCAAATGGGGTATCTAATCATATGAACATAAAAGATCAGTATGATATATTTAGAGATCATACCCCAAAATAATAAAAAGGAACTTGAAAGAATTGACATGAAAGTAGAACTTCAAAACGAGAAGGGTGAAAAACCACTTAAAAATTCGGCAGCATAACGGCGCCACTTAAAACATCAAAATACTGAATTGAAGAGATTGAATGGGGTCTCTCATCATATGATCATAAAATATCAGTATGATAACTTTAGAGATCATACCCCAAAATAATAAAAAGGAACTTGAAATAATTGACATGAAAGTAGAACTTCAAAATGAGAAGGGTGAAGAACCACTTAAAAATTCGGCAGCCTAACGACGCCACTTAAAACTTCAAAATACTGAATTGAAGATATTGAATGGGGTATCTCATAATATGATCATAAAAGATCAGTATGATAACTTTAGATATCATACCCCAACATAATAAAAAGGAACTTTAAAGAATTGACATGAAAGTAGAACTTCAAAACGAGAAGGGTGAAGAACCACTTAAAAATTCGACAGCCTAATGGCGCTACTTAAAACTTCAAAATACTGAATTGAATAGATCAAATGGGGTCTCTCATCATATGGTCATAAAATATCAGTATGATAGATATAGATATCATAACCCAAAATAACAAAAAGGACTTGAAAGAATTGACATGAAAGTAGAACTTCAAAACGAGAAGGGTGAAGAACCACTTAAAAATTCGGCAGTCTAACGGCGCCAATTAAAACTTCAAAATACTGAATTGAAGAGATCAAATGGGGTCTCTCATAATATGATCATAAAATATCAGTATGATAAATTTAGAGATCATACCCCAACATAATAAAAAGGAACTTGAAATACTTTACATGAAAATATATCTTGAAAAATTAGAAGGGAGAAAGAATCCGTTACAAAATCTTCGGCAGCCTAACGACGCCACTTAAAACTTAATAAAACGAAATAATGAGAGTAAGAGGGGATAACTCATTATGTGAACATGAAAAGGTCAGTAAGAGGAGTATAAAATAACACCCTTTAACATAAGAACATTGAGCATAAAATAAATTACATAAAAGAGATTTCTTGAAAAGAAAGAGAGAGATCAGATCCCTTACCTTAAAACGTAACTCTTAAAACTCAAAGTTTGGGACCTTGAGGGCTTGGGGGCACCTTGGGAGGACTCCTTGGGAGGTAATAAGACCAGAAATTCGTTGGGGGAGAGTGGGGAGTCGAATGGATGAGAGGATGGCTTGGTATTTATAGGGAAAGTGAGGGGACAAGGCATTAATGGCCAAGGGACACCTCATTAGTGGTTTTGGCAAAACCATGAGCTTGACCATGGTATTTTCCCATGGTACCGGCCACTTGGGACACCTCATAACTTATCTTACTATTAATAAGTCGACCATATTGATTACATACTTAATACATCATTTAATGATGTCATTAAACACCCGTAACTTAAAAACTGTATTTTCACTATTCATCGAAAATTCAACTTTCTTAGAATAATCCCAAAATTTTACCTTAACCAAATATCAATTCTCTGATTTCAAAAATGAACTCCATTTTATAAAAATAATTTTCTAAATATTTTTAATTTATTTTTTAAATAAATATACTATTCACCGAAAATTCATTTTTTCAGAAAAAACCCCAAAAATTACCATAACATAATATCAGTGCTCTGAGTTCAAAAATGAAATCCATTTTATAAAAATAAATTTTTTAAATATTTTTAAATTAATTTTTAATTAAAAAACACTATTCACTTGGAAAAAATAATACTTGAATAATAATTTATGAAACGATCATTTAACCATTTTATTGAATCACATTACTTAATCAAGGTGCCTAGATTATAATAATACTTTGTTTAAGTGAGATTACTAATCCATTTGGACACATTACTAATCCTAATAATAAAATCACTATTCATAATTTACTATTCATCAAAAATCAAGTTGATCTTATTAGACTCTAAATTTCTTACTGAACATAATTGTAGAAGACCATTTTTTAAAAATCATTACACATTTTTAATTATTTAAGGTTTACATAAAAATTTTTAAAATATCATTTTTCTAAAATTCATCAAAAATATGCATACTATATTTATCCAGTCATTTAAAAATTCATAAACTTCATCATAAGAAGAAATCCCAATTTTTTATTTAAAACAAAGGATTACACAAGGCAGTTACGGTCTCCTTACATAGCCCCTTATCACACCAGCATAGGACCTAAGTGTAAGGTGTGCTAAGGTGAGAGAATCTGAGGGAGGCTCGGCTAACATCGCACGAGTAGTAATTTCTATCAGTTTGAACTTCTCGCAAAGGCGATTCCATTCTAGCTTCACACGATGAAGTTCGGCTTGGGTTTGGTCCAGAGCAAATCCCAATGGTGCTACCTCCTTCCCAAGTTCTGTTAGATGGGCTTCGATCGGTCCAAGACTACTAGGTGAGGCCATCAAATCTTATTTCTATAATAATTAACCAAGATTACTTGTATTTAGAGACAATAATCAAAACGTTTAGTTTCCAGTGGTCATATTGACCAATGGTCATATAACTGTCTAAACCCAACGGTCTCATTTTAATTATAATCATGTTATCAAATGAAACATTTTTGTTGAGTATAAAAATAAAATAATATAACACATCAAATTAGTAAACAAGATTTATTCAAAATTTCGGGTCGTTACATTCTTCCCCCCTTAAGAAATTGCATCCTCGCAATTTTTAAAATTGGGTTTTGAAATTTCATTGAAAGTCCCACATCAGAAAAGGAGTCAGTAAAATTATTACTTTAAAAGAAAGAAAGGGAAGTACAAAGGTCACCCGAGTTAACCCACACTAGGATTCCATGTAGGAAAACATGGACATGGAAGAAAAAAACAAAGGGTCAAGTTCTGGGGGAGAGTGATAGAGAACATTATTAGGAGAAAGTTAACAATAAGAAAATCCCAAACTTATGATGTGTGTAAACGGTCTTTGATTACCTAGTAGGAAACATAAACCAACAATGTTTTTGTTTTACGTTCCTTTTCATAATTTTGAGGAATTCATTTACAACATAAAACAAAAACAAAAGAAAATATACCTATCTTCATGTAGAGTTTCATCCTTTAATAAGTTTCTACCCAAAACTAATCTTTTATCCAAACTATGATCATTCAAAACTACTTGGTCTCATCAAAACATAAGAATCATCTTCTAGAGAATCACATAATCCACAAAAGATTAACTATCTATTTCTTCTATATTTAAACATTATCCCAAAAACAAAAAGGGTAAGGTAAAACAACTCTTCAAAAAGAAAGAATCCCATAGGAATGGAAACTGCTTTTAAATCTTCAAAGTTCTATGGTACTACCCATAGTTCATCATTGACCATTCCATAAATAACGGTCATTAAGGTTCCTCAAAATAAACCAAACTAATATTGAAACCCAAATACAAGAAGGATTTGATAACATAGTCTTCCAAAATAAACTTCATTGTTCATCTCCAAACAACATCAACCACTCCTAACATCTTATAATAAAAGTAGCTAACCTAAACATATTTTACCCAAGATAGGTTAACCATTTCCATTAGTAACCTAAATTACTATAAGTCCACCTTAAATTCATCGATTCTTCAAAATATAAGTCAACCTTACTCCTCAATGAAAATACCGTAGTAATCTATTTACCTCGATCATATAGGGTCCCCAAAATTGTGAACGTCTTCCAAAATAATAATCATATTTTAATCCCCTAATCATCCCTGTCATATTAATACGACAATCGTCACATTTCCTATCACATTGGTTGTTGGGACATGTTCTTTCATTTCCCGCCATTAACTAAGAAAAGAAACTATAATTAGGGGCTTAAATACTTAGCCAATAATCATGAAAAGGAACTGAAAGCATATAAGGATAACTTGTAGAAGAAAAGTACACCCTAACTTGTGATCCCCTAGGTTCCCATCTAGGTTATACATGATCATATATTCTTATGTGAATCTTTATTTTATTTTATCTTTGTTCCTTTAACAATGGTTCATACTAAGCTTATGAATTTACCAAAGCATATCCCCCGGGAGTGTCATAACCAAGAGTGCAGCAAGGCCCGTTGTCGTGTACCAGTTCCTGTTCGAGTCTAGCTCAAAGAGGTGTTTTCGGGTTTTACCCCTATGTACATCTGTGCCAGAGCCACCTCTACCTGCTCGTATCCAGACAGGGATGTATTTTCTTGGAAACCCCTTACTCAATACTCACCAAAATACCAGGAAGATTTCCTATATTTTAACTTTTCTATAGGATTCTTACTAAAGTTTTCATATCCTAATTTCCACAAATAACTAAACCATCCTTTGATACCAAATATAGCATCCCAACTTTTTATCACATAAACTTTCATTACATTTTACAAAACCGAGGATCTTTAAGGTTTAGTGTCTTGGAAACCAGGAACTTTATACATGAAAACATAAAACATTCTTCTAAAACACTTGAAAGGATTATCCTCATGTTCATCCTAGGTTCATTACTGCATCACATAACCTGGGTACATACATCAAAAGAAAGGGTGAGCAAAAAGACCAGTAAGGGAAACAAGAGAAACATTTTACATGTGAACTTGAGATACTTCAATAAGGTCATGAAAAGAACTTTAAGGCATGAGAATGAAATCATGAGGCATATCATAATAAAAATAACATTTTCATAACTTGAATATGTGGCTGCAACATTTAATATTGACAATCATTTCGTTTCACCAAGGTCCATCCCCAAGGTGTCATTAAAAATTACCAAGGTTATTCACCAAGGTATCAGTCTAAAAAGTCATCTCTAGAGATTAAGTCTTTACCCAATGCATTGGAGCACTATCTGGACACACCCTTGACATGTATTTATTATCATGTGAGCCACATATATCATAATCAGTCATTTCATAAACAAAACATATAGCATAAAATAAATGGGTTTCATTTCATAATCATAACGTTTTAAAACTGCTTTAAAGACATGATCTTTATGTCACTTTAAACCCGCGGAAAAGGTAAAGCGGGTTTCATGTATGTAAATACCAGAATTTAAAATAGAACATTTTGATAAATATATGAATACCCCTTTAGAAGAAAGATATTTTAGTATTCACTTAATAAAATAAATGATCTTTAGAAAAAGAGGGGGATATTTTGAAACAGAAAATTCTGCAGCATAACGGCTATGTTACAGGGTTTTAGAAAACATTGAAAAGAGTGGGGACGTGGGTAAAACAATCATAAATGACCCATAAAACAGTAGAGGTACAGAATATAAGCGATTTAAGAACATGTTAATGAAATTTGAAAATATACCATATGAAATGAAGAACATGAAAGGAAGTCAAAAATAAGATTTCTCTTATGAAAATTTGGCAGCCTAACGGCGTCACATAAACTTCAACCAAAAAATGAATTGATGAGATCAAATAGGGTCTCTCATCATATGAACATAAAAGATCAGTATGATAGATATAGAGATCATACCCCAACATAATGAAAAGGAACTTTCAAGACTTGACATGGAATTAGAACTTTGAAAAGGGAGAAAGGTGCAAGGACCACTTAAAAATTCAGCAGCCTAACGACGCCACTTAAACTTCAAACTACTGAATTGAAGAGATAAAATGGGGTATCTAATCATATGAACATAAAACATCAGTATGATAGATTTAGAGATCAAAACCCAAAATAATAAAAAGGAACTTGAAATAATTGACATGAAAGTAGAACTTCAAAACGAGAAGGGTGAAGAACCACTTAAAAATTCGGCAGCCTAACGACACCACTTAAAACTTCAAAATACTGAATTGAAGAGATTGAATGGGGTCTCTCATCATATGATCATAAAATATAAGTATGATAAATTTAGATATAATACCCCAACATAATAAAAAGGAACTTGAAATAATTGACATAAAAGTAGAACTTCAAAACGAGAAGGGTGAAGAACCACTTAAAAATTCGGCAGCCTAACAACGCCACTTAAAACTTCAAAATACTGATTTGAAGAGATTGAATGGGGTCTCTCATCATATGATCATAAAATATCAGTATGATAAATTTAGAGATCATACCCTAACATAATAAAAAGGAACTTGAAATAATTGACATGAAAGTAGAACTTCAAAACGAGAAGGGTGAAGAACCACTTAAAAATTCGGCAGCCTAACGGCGCCACTTAAAACTTCAAAATACTGAATTGAAGAGATAAAATGGGGTCTCTCATAATATGGTCATAAAAGATCAGTATGATAGATATAGAGATCATACCCCAACATAACAAAAAGGACTTGAATGAATTGACATGAAAGTAGAACTTCAAAACGAGAAGGGTGAAGAACCACTTAAAAATTCGGCAGCCTAACGACGCCACTTAAAACTTCAAAATACTGAATTGAAGAGATAAAATGGGGTCTCTCATCATATGATCATAAAATATCAGTATGATAAATTTAGATATAATACCCCAACATAATAAAAAGGAACTTGAAATACTTTACATGAAAATATATCTTGAAAAATGAGAAGGGAGAAAGAATCCATTACAAAAATTTCGGCAGCCTAACGGCGCCACTTAAAACTTAATAAAACGAAATAATGAGAGTAAGAGGGGATCTCTCATTATGTGAACATAAAAAGGGCAGTAAGATGAGTATAAAAGAACACCCTTTAACATAAGAACATGGAGCATAAAATAAATTACATAAAAGAGATTTCTTGAAAAGAAAGAGAGAGATCAGATCCCTTACCTTAAAACGTAACTCTTAAAACTCAAAGGTTGGGACCTTGAGGGCTTGGGGGAACCTTGGGAGGACTCCTTGGGAGGTAATGAGACCATAAATTCGTTGGGGGAGAGTGTGGAGTTGAATGGATGAGAGGATGGCTTGGTGTTTATAGGGAAAGTGAGGGGACAAGGCATTAATGGCCAAGGGACACCTCATTAGTGGTTTTGGCAAAACCATGGGCTTGCCCATGGTATTTGCCCATGGTATTAGCCACTTGGGACACCTCATACCTTATATTACTATTAATAAGACGACCATATTGATTACATACTTAATACATCATTTAATGATGTCATTAAACACCTGTAACTTAAAAACTGTATTTTCACTATTCATCGAAAATTCAACTTTCTCAGAATAATCCCAAAATTTCACCTTAACAAAATATAAATGATCTGATTTCAAAAATGAACTCTATTTTATAAAAATAATTTTCTAAATATTTTTAATTTATTTTTTAAATAAATACACTATTCACCGAAAATTCATTTTTTTTCAGAAAAAACTCCAAAAAATTACCATAACATAATATCGGTGCTCTGAGTTAAAAAATGAAATCCATTTTATAAAAATAATTTTTTTAATTTAATTTTTAATTAAAAAACACTATTCACTTGGAAAAACTAATACTTGAATAATAATTTATGAAACAGTCATTTAACCATTTTATTGAATCACATTACTTAATCAAGGTTCCTAGATTATATTAATACTTTCTTTAAGTGAGATTACTAATCCATTTGGACACATTACTAATCCTAATCATAAAATCACTATTCATAATTTACTATTCATCAAAAATCAAGTTGATCTTATTAGACTCTAAATTTATTACTGAACATAATTATAGAAGACCATTTTTCGAAAATCATTACACATTTTTAATTATTTAAGGTTTACATAAACATTTTTAAAATATCCCTTTTCTAAAATTCATCAAAAATATGCATACTATATTTATATAGTCATTTAAAAATTCATAAACTTCATCATAAGAAGAAATCCCAATTTTTTATTTAAAACAAAGGGTTTCACAAGGCAGTTACGGTCTCCTTACATAGCCCCTTATCACACCAGCATAGGACCTAAGTGTAAGGTGTGCTAAGGTGAGAGAATCTGAGGGAGGCTTGGCTAACATTGCACGAGTAGTAATTTCTATCAGTTTGAACTTCTCGCAAAGGCGATTCCGTTCTAGCTTCACACGATGAAGTTTGGCTTGGGTTTGGTCCAGAGCAAAGCCCAGTGGTGCTACCTCCTTCCCAAGTTTTGTTAGATGGGCTTCGATCGGTCCAAGACTATTAGGTGAGGCCATCAAATATTCTTTCTATAATAATTAACCAATATTACTTGTATTTATAGACAATAATCAAAACGTTTAGTTTCCAGTGGTCATATTGACCAATGGTCATATAACCCTCTAAACTCAACGGTCTCATTTTAATTATAATCATGTTATCAAATGAAACATTTTTGTTGAGTATAAAAATAAAATAAAATAACACATCAAATTAGGAAACAAGATTTATTCAAAATTTCGGGTCGTTACAAGGATTATACACCTTCTATAATCACCCCAAGATTACCAAATTGGAATTAAATAATGGATTTTTTCTAAATCAGAATACACCTTGCTTGTTTAGGTATGGTTGTCTATTTTGTGTGGTTTTGTTATTTTTTGTTCCTTATGTTGTTTTGTGGTGCTGGGGTTAAGAGTATGGCTATGTGTGGGGTGGTTTGGGAGATGTAATGGAATCTCAGTTTGAGAAATTGTTGTTTGTGGAATGGTTGAGCAGTGTTGTGCAGTGGGACTACACTTAGTTGTGGCTTGTTGTGTTGGTGGATTTTATGGGTGTGATAGGGTTATACAGTGGGGCATCTAGTTTTTTTATGAGGTTTTTTACTGGATTTAGCTATGAAATGTGAGTTTACTCTATTGTGGGGATGGTTTGGGATGGAATGAATTTAAATAATTATATTGGAAGTGGTTGGCATGGGTGTTACGTGGAGAGGAATTGTGTAGTGGGTTGTTTTTCTGTGGTTCTTCTTCCTCTATGTGGTTTATTATATGTGTCTTATTGCATACTGTGTTTTTTAGTTTTATGAGTAGGGATGGGATGAATAAATGGGTTTCCTAATAAATAATTATAATTGGTTAAATGATTTGGATGGGGGTATGTTTTTATTTTTGGCTTGTTCTGAAGCAGATTTCATTTAACAACTTCTAAAGTGACTATTACTGGTGTTAATAATGGAATTTAGAGGTAGCATCAAAGGTGGTTTTTTTGGGAAAATTGTTTTTTTGAAAAAAAACCATAGGCCATGATTCATGTTTTATACCCATATATACACTTATAATTTCTTATGATTTCTATACGCACCCCACCTTACTTGATCACTATGTGTTGAACACCCCCATCATCATGGGGGAGGGTGTCTTACCAACATCTCAGTGGGAGGATGGATGGATGGTTATTGGCTCTTCCCTATTCCCTATTCTAGGAATTTGTAGCCCAAGACTCTTCAGGAAGGTTGTGGTGTGGTTTGTGAGGCCAAAGTGTTTGCAGGCGAGTTGTGATTTCCAATGTGTCTTCGAGATGAGATGTGTTGTGATTTCCTAGGTGTCTTATGGATGAGGTACGATTGTGGCCTAGGTGTTTGTGGGTGGGATGTGATATGGTTGTGGACCAGGTGTCTATAGGAAGGATGTGATATGGTTGTGGCCCAGGTGTGCATGGGTGGGATGTGGTGAGATTCATATGCTTAGGTCGCAAGACTGGATCTGAGGCCCAGGTGTGTGCAGGATGGTTGTGACATGGGGATTTTGGAAGAGTGTGGAAGTGTCAGGATGTTCTCCATTAGGGTATGAGAAGTTAACCAATGGGAAGTGGTGTGGGGTACCCAAAACATTGATGTGCTTACTATATTACTTTACTTGACTATCATTATTTAGTGAGCATGCCTTGGTGAGGTTGGGATGGATAGTATACCTTGTTAGGTGCGGTTTGGTTCTTCTGTTTTCTCACGGGAGCATTAGTATGCTTCTACACTTGTGCACAAGAGATTTTGGCTTTTCATACTGAGTATACTTGTATGATCATCCTATAGATATAAAAACTATTTTCAGGTTTCCAGGAGGATTATGTGGACCATGTTGGACCTTACTAGATCGAACGTTTTAGCAATTTATGTGTCGCTTCTTAGCTTAACTTTTGGGTATTTACTTTGTAGTTCATTTGTATTTGTAACAAATTTACTTTAAACATGCATGTGTGATGGATTTTAGTTTTCTTTTATATATGTATTGGAGTTTTTTTGAGTTTGATACATCTTATATATCAATCTTGATTACTATAAAATGGGTAATGCCTCCCATTTTGTGAGATTTGTATACCCCTGGTGTTGGTCTCCACCTTGGGGCTTATTGGAGGCAGGACTTGGGGGTAATTATCTCTCTTCCTTCATTGTCAGCTCAGGAGGGGCATCTTTAGAGGGGTGGGGGGTCATGAAAAGTATATATTAAATATATATATACAATGAATCAATTTTCATAATTAAACAAAAAATAAAAAATGAATACATTGTTATAATTAAAGAAAAAAAATTAAAAACAGATAAATTAAAAAATTATTAATGAAACAATTAATAATAAAATTGTATTAGTTTAATATCCTCCAAATCATTTTTTTATTTCATAAAATCCACTTTGAGGATAAAGTGGGAACCACACATGACCAAAAAACACAATACAGGGGGACACATATTCAAAAATTAAATAGGCCACAGATTCAAAATTTGAAATGCATCAACACCGCGGGAACCGTCGCGTCTGAGACAGATCCCGCAAATCACGCATCCGCCAGGGATAGTTTAATATATATATATATATATATATATATATTAATTATAAATAGTTATAAATAATATTTATTAAATATAAATATAGAAAATGAAAAAAAAATTAATAATTAAAAACAAATTAATGTCTTGTTTATTTTTAATGGTTTTTATACATAATTATTTATTAATACATGTAATATAGAAATATATTCATATTTATTTCTATATATATATATATAATATTTTCTAAAATATGATTTATATAATAAAAAATATTTATGCTTACATTAGATAAGTCATATACATTTAGTAAAGAATGGTTTATAATTAAAAATTAATATTAATTAAAAACATTGACTAATTGCATCGAGTAATGGATATAATTGAATGTCATTTGATTTTTCAATTTAACATATATCAAACATGTGTTACATTGATTTCACACATACATATATGTAATTAATGAATTTTTATATACAACACACACACAAATATTTACATAATTAATGAAATCTTATATAGAAACACACACACCTAATATTTATGTAATTTATTCAAATTTTATTATTCATTTTAGAATATCATTATAACATGAAACATTTAATATATTATGTTTTTAATTGGTAAATTTTATTTACTTATTTTTAATATTATTACAGTTATGTATTATTTATTCATTTTCAGTATTTTTTTTTTATTTTTTAGGAATTTTTTAATTTTATAATATATATATATATATTTATGTATTTTGTTTTAATATTTTCAATATGTATTCATATTTATTTCAATATATATCTATATTTTTTAATAATTAATATATAATTAATTAAACTTATCTATTTTTCAATTTTTTTAAAGTGTACTCATTTTTAATTATTCAATTTCACTCATTTTTAACTTGCATGCATTTAAGATTATATATTCATTAATAAATTTCCAAATATATCTATAAATAAATATTTATAAATAAATATATTTATAAATAAATATATTTATAAACTTATATTTACTATATTTAGAAATTTAGAAATTTATAATTATAAATAAATAAATATTATATTTTAAAAAAGTATTTATATAAATATAAATAAATAATTATATATATAAATAATTATAAAATTATTATAAATTTATTTAAATAATGAATATATTTACTATATTTATATTTATATTTATATTTATATTCATATTTATATACATATTTATATTTATATTTATATTTATTTATTATATATATATATATATAATTATATAAAGTCAATGGGGGGTGTTGGTCAAGTGGTGACCAACACATTCCTGTGGCATCTTTTTATCGGGGGTCTTGTTTTTGACCCTCGATGGCCTCCTTTGTGGGGATATTTGTGACTATAGTGTCGTTGGGTTATTAGTGCAGGGATGTGACGGGCATCCAGGGATAGGTGTCTGTAGATGCGATGTGAAGGATGGAGGAGGTGGGGGTGTCCAGTAATGGCATGCAATGAGATGTCCAGTGAATGCGACCCTCAGAGTGGAGGATGTAGAACGTCCAAGTATGGTATGTCCAAAGGCTAAGGGAGTAGGTCCTGCAACTGCCACGATGCGACCTTATGGTTCCTCTAAGGTGGTGGCGTGAAACAGTCATGATGTTTCAGGGATACTAATGGCCTGCAATGTGTTGGGTAGGCGGGATGATGCCCATACAACAGGAGCTTGGCGGCAGTGCATTTTCCTGCCGTGACAGATTGTCTCAGGCAGTATTGTCGATGGATGCTAACCAGGTGGGTGGGCCTATGGGTTGGGTCATGTTCTAGCTAGCATGGGGGTCATATGTTAATGGAATGCGGGCTATATATAATAAATAATAGGGGCTCAATGGGTGGGTTATCCCTTGGGGGGCTATGACCGACCTGTTTGGCTCTGTGGGTGCGTGGTGTGTGTGTGTTTCATTATAATTATACCTCAAAACACTTGATATATATATATATATATAATGATATAAATATATAAATATTTTTTTAAAGTGTATATATATTTATAAATAAATAATTATATATTTAAATAATTATAATATTATAATAAATATATTTAAATAATGAATATATTTACTATATTTATATTTATATTTATATATATTTGTTAAATATATATAATTATATAAATATATATGATCATATAAATATATTTATAATTAAAAAATTGTAATAAATATATTTAAATAATGAATATTTTTACTATATATATATATTTATTAAATATATACAATGATATAAATATATTTATGATTATAAATAAATAATTATAAATATATATGATTATATTTATTTTTAAATATATTTATAAATTTATATTTAGTATATTTATAAAATTATATATTTATAATTATATATAATTTTTTTAAAGTATTTATATAATTATAAATAATTAATTATATATCTGAATAATTATAAAATTTTAATAAATAAATAAATAAATAAATATATATTTACAAAACTTTTTATTTATAATTATAATTATAAATCCTTTATCAGTACTAAAGTTTTAGCATTGATGAAGATGTCTTTTATCAGCGCTTCTTTAGCACTGATAAAGATATCTTTTATCAACACTTATTAATTTATCATAGATAAAAGGTATCTTTATTAGCACTTTTTTTGGAAGCACTGATAAATCTCTCCCCAGTTTATTTAAAAGAAACCTAGCTGCAATTGATTTGGTAATGATTCTCAAGATTTTGCAAAACTCCCCTTCTTCTAGCGCTCCTCTTGTATATTATCTTGGATGAATCAAGGATATAATATAAGGTATGTTATTTTCTCCACCTCCTCACTCATTGATTGCTTGTTTGGGTTTCGTGTAAGAATCCTTTTGCGCTACTTTCCCTTCTTCTTCAACACCTGCTTGCGGATTTCTTCCACTTGATTTAACTTAATTTATATTTCCTCTACATCCTATATCACATGCCAATGTATAGTAAATCTCTTATATCTTCCTCCATTTTTATTCACCTATAGTGATAGGGATGTGATAGCCTTATTTCCTTACCCATAATGTTGTTATATATGGGAACCCTTGGGTTTTTGATTCTACTGGTATATATTTAATATTTTCACACCCTATGATTGAGAGAGATTCCCTTGATGATTTATAAATTGATGATATTAGCTTACAGATCCCCGCTACACACATCAATTTTATCCATTTTTACATTTCATAGACATGTTGCAGTGATTTTTTTGTTTACTGTTATTATACATCATTGTTATAATGGATCTAATTTTATCTATATTCCATCTTTAGTTTATGGTTGTGTTTACTTTTTTTATTATAAAATATGTTTTGATAAATGTTTTAAATGAATAAAATTTATTTTTTATTTATTTTCATAAGCTCTAAAGTTCAAATTTTTAATATTTTAAAGTGTTTCCACTTTTAAATGTATGGTTCCATCCATTGGTTGGTAAAAATTTTATTTTTAATAAATTATTTTAAATTAAATTATTTTTATCTACTTGAGTATAAATGTATTGACCTTAATCATGGTTGTATTTTATTTTCTAACAAGGTTTTACCATGGGATTTTAAAAATAGATAAATGTATGATATTTACTTCCTTTATACTTATCTTCTTTGAAACATTTTTTTAATTGGTGTTCATACAATTTTTTGTTAAATGTTTTATAAATGAAATCTAATTGACTATTCGTTGAAATATTACTTGGCCTATTTAGCTCACACCTTATATACCCACCCAGATGGGTATATATAGATTTTATTTTTTCAGGTATGTTTTGAGGTTATTATCTCAATCTAGATTCCATTCATGTAGTCAATTTATGGAAATTTTAGTGGAGGTAAGTGACCATGGGTCATATAGAGATCTCTGAGTTGTGGCTTGGTTGTTGGTTTATTTTACGATGTTATTTTGTTGGAAAATTTAAAAATATTTTCTATTTTAATTTTATTTTCCTTTACAAAGAGACATGATTATGTATTACTCTGATGTTTTATATAATAGTTGAGTTTTTATTTATTTTTCTTGTGAATCCTTTGTTTTGATTATTTATTTTTAACTATTTTTTTTATATCCATGGATGTCTAATGTATAGATACACCATGCTGCATACTCAAAAAAGATCATAATGCTTGTTTAATGTTATTAAAGGGTGAAATCAATTCCAATTGCATATATATGAATACCATGGTTCATTCCCTAAGCTATTGGAAATCAGGAACACTCTTTGGGTCTTTTGGAGGAATAGTTTAGGTGATTTGGTTGGTTGATCCTAGCATGTTCATTACAAAATGGTATAAAAGAAATCTTTTTATTTGATGAGTCTTGATGTATGAAGCTAGGACTATAAAACTCATGAGGTATGATATGTTTAGGTTATTGATCACTATATCTCATGATAATAAATGAGTTTCCATGAGTAATAATAATTAAGTCTTTAATTTAATCCTATTTTAATTTTTTTATAGATTCTGATATGAGGTGATAATATTTTTATCCCTATTGAGTTGAATCAAATATTTTGGTGGTTACTTGAGTTTTTTGGGTAATAGTGGAAAATAATTAAAGGAAACCCATTACCTTTTGGGTTTTCAAAGTAAACATAACCCATGTGTATGGTATTGATAACTCTTTAGAGGATGTTACATGCTAGGCACATGATTTCACAATATAAGGCTCCAGCCTTAAACATTTACATATTCTTGAGATAAGTCAATAATTTTACTTTAATTTTGATTGAGGATCTTTTTAAGTTGGATTTTGTAGAGAATTATTCCACAACTATTACATAACAACTCAATATTTATAAAGTAGACTCTTCTACTCACTATTAATTGTTTTCACAAAATAAAACTTCTTAAATAAAACATGAATTCTTGTCTTGATAAAAATCTTCTTGAATTATTCCTTTCTCTTACCCATCCTTATAACTTGTGAAAAACATTTCAAAAAATTAATATGAGCATAAAAAACTTAGTATGGTATATAAAATAAGGAATGAAACTGCTGATCTTTTGAATATGAAAACATTTTCACTAAAACATACTTTTCACCCATAAAACATAGACTCTTTTACATTATTCATGAAATAATAAGATTCCTAAAAAACTTATTAGCAATTATAAATCATAAAGCATCAAGGTAACTTATGGTATCCATATCATACTTATATTGTAGCTTTCACAGCTACATGGGGAGTAACCTTCATGGTTACGTTAGGAATACCCATTATAGTATATTACCTAAATATCTTCAGATAAACCTTAAAGTTTCCCTCCATTATGTTACCCTATTAATTGGAGAGCTTTAATGGGATCAACTAACCTCAATTTATCATGCAACCACCTATATACATAAACAATTCCCAAGAACCATAACATAATCATAACACATAAAACATGAATAAAGGAAAAATAACATTTCCATATCACAATCACAATCGATCATTTCATGATATTGACATAATAAATCCTTTATCAAAAACTTTTTCAATAAATAAATACATATAAAGGGTATATGGTATTTTTTCCTTTTAAAAACACTACAGCTTATAGAGGAATCCAAATATCAAATAATTCTCACAGAAGAAGAAAGTTCTTTATCGTCATGTACGTTAAAAAGAAAAATTCCTTTTGTCATTTAGTAAAATGCTTCGTATAAAAATATTCCTTTTGAAAATAGTTGAATGAAATTAAAATTAAAAGGGTTTTATTATATACCATATAAAATAAATTCATGTATAAATCAAAATATTCTCCAATGAAAGGAGATTGAGACGAAGTCCCTTAGAAAGATTGTATCATTAGATTAAGGATAAATCAATGAAATAATTACATGTGAAAAATATAGATACACCCAGTATAAGTGGATATTAAGTGTAAAACAATAATATTTTATTCACACATATTCTTGTAAAAACAAAACCAATGACATGGATGTTTAACTCAAATAATGGAAACTGAGTTATGATTTCCCTTATCTTGAGTCCGACTTGTCTCGTTCGTTCCTTTTCATACTGAATAATAATATGATGTTAATTTATACTTAATTAAAAAACCTTTTTAAATTTTATTATTCATTTTATATCTCCTATTACCATGTTATAACAATTATTTAATTATTTGAGTTCATATCAGATGTTTTGTCGAGGTTCAGTACTTGAGTCAAAAATGAACTTGTTTTGATTAAAATTGTCTATGTACTAATAATTGCATCATATCTAGAATTATATTTATGATTTAATTATCATATATATCCAGTATATATGTATTTATAATAGTCCATAATATTTGGAGATAATAAACGAAACGCACCATTCATGGAGACGGTAGGTCGTACGTACTCATGAATGCTACTTTCATTTATTTGACATATTAAAATAATGAAAAATAAATGATACATATATATGTTATAATTATAGTATAATATATATGTTATATATGTTACATAGTTTCATTAAAACCATACATTAAACATTCTATGTATGTCATGAATTATTCATATCACTTTAAGGGGGCGGTAGTCCAAACTTCCTCAAGTGAAATTATCGTATATACACAACTTGAAAAGAATAAATGTTCTAAATAAAATTTACAGAAGCATAGATAAAATATAAATATAATATATATCATATATAAATATATTTTTCATTATAATTTCCACCATGAGAGGTGGTAGGGAAAATTGAACTCATTATTTCTTGAGGCAGTAGTTCGTTGTACACAGAAACAGTATGTTCGTAACCATTAGATGGAGGTGTGTGTAATTTTTAGTCTAATAATTCCCAAAAAAACATCCTAGTATATTGAGGATACTGTTTTTTTATGTAATCATATAGTAAGAAGATCATAAAAAGTGGAGAAGGAAAATAAAGGAAAGGAGCTTGAGAGAAGATGTTACCTCTAAATTGGGTAACTCCTTTTAGTTTATGAAAAAAGGCTTCCATGGTATATCTTATTACAAAGGTAAGGCTTATAGGAGGAAGGTAGAGATGTTGGGAGATTATTTTTTCATAATTTTAGTGATCCAGGGGGCTTGAGAGGTGTGAGTAAGTGGGAAGACGTGGTTTCCTTTTATAAGAGGGATGAGGGGCACTTTAGGAAAGTCTTGAAATATTATTTTATTATAAATTTATTTTTGATTTATAGTATCTTCAAAGTTATATATTTCGAGGATAAGATGACGATGTTTAAAAATAATATAAAAAAATTGGATTTATACAAGTTTATGTCATAAAGTTAACCTTATCTTTTGGCTTTAACCCTTAGTTAAAAAAATTAACTCTAACCATGTCTTCTTGTTTTTTTACACTACATGGTTAATATAGTTACTATAAAATTCCAAGATAACCTAAATTGGACCATTAATGACATTTGTGACATTATCTAAGTCTTTTGGCTGAATATTAGATTATTATGACTATTATATCATTTAATAAAATAGTATTTGTTTTAAAAACTCATTTATGTCAATTTTGACAATATTTAGTAATTGATTTTTGTTAAAGTCATAAAATTATTAATTCGAAAAAACTATATTAAGTCAAATATAAAATGTTATAATCATCCATAAAATTCGTGTATTGCATAAAAATTATAAAATTACATTTGTTTTAATATTTATAATGTAATTTATTTCAATCATTCATTAATAAGGTAATCAATACACCATCATTGTGTCATAGATAAATTTATTTATTTAAAGGATAAAAATTATAAATAAAATACCATTATGTAGGAAATATTTTTATATTTATAATTATTATATATAGTCAAAGATATCAGTTCTATAACCCAATATTAAAATTGTTTTAGTAAAAAGATACATGTTTATGTTATATTTCTCTTTACTTTAAATTAATTATGATGACATGTCATTATCACACCCAAGTGGATCCCAAATGCAATAAATTCTTCCTAAGGATTTTTTTAGTCTCCCATGAATCATCCAATAATATTAAGACATGTGTTAGGGTAGTTATATATTATTATAATATTATTTTTACCTTATTTACATAATTTACCATTTAATCATGGTAAATAAAAATAATTACTGAAGTTACTATTCCTAATGTCCTAAAATAAAAGGTACATAATTACACAATTTGTAACTTATGATTACAAATATGGAATCCATTTTTTAAAATTCAAAACACAAAATTTTCAGTAATTAATTTAATATTAAATCCCATTGTCAAAATGAGAAAATTGGTTTTAAAAAAGTAAAAAACATCAAAAGATTAACACGTGTTTATATCAAATTTCAACATGAAATTACTTAAAATGACCATAATTTGATTAAATGATAAAAAATTAATCCAATTAAACTTTAAAACCATTTAAAATGATAATCTAAATAGATAAATAAATCATAAGAAAAAGCAATTTTGAATTAAAATGTAGTATTTCTCATTATTCATTAAAAATTAATTTTATCATGAAAATAACAAAACTTCAACCAAAGTAAATTTTGATTTCTTGATTCCAAATATGAAGTTTTTTTGTCACATAGAACATATAAATGTGTCAAAAAAATTATTTAAAAGGGGTTCTCCATCAAAAGGCGGTAAAACTACCTTTTAAAAATATTAGAGTATTTTATGCTTAAAATTGGATTTATTCTCATTTTAAGACTCTAAATTTTATTAGATAAATGTAAAAACATTTAATAAACATGACTAATCATAATATAGTTATTTTTTTCATTACCATCAGTACAATGATTAGGCATTAACTACTATGTAAAATAATAATTATATTATTTTTCTATATAACTCAGTGTTGTGTGCAATGTAGGATTTCGGAGAAACTTGTTGTTGCGTATCAAGTACGCTATTAGAGATATCATCCCCATTAAGGTAAAACCATTATCTAATTTATAAATATTAACAGATATGAAAAGTTATTATTATATAATTACCTTGGATGTTATATCATCCCCCCTTTTGGAAATTGTATCCTCACAATTTTAAAATTGGGCTTGGTTACATCATTGAAAACCCCACATTGGAAAACGAGTCAATAAAACTATCACTTTAAAAGAAATAAATATAAGTAAAAAGGTCACTCAAGATAACACATACTACGATTCCAGGTTGGAAAACATGGTTATGGAAGAAAAAATAACCATCTTGTTCTGATTAAGAGTGACATAAAACATGATCAGGATAAAGTTAACAATTAGAAACCCACTAACTTGTAAAGGGTTAAAAAGTCTTTTATATCCCTTTAAGAAAAGTAAACGGACAAAGTTTTTGTTTTAAGGACCTTTTAATAAAGTTTAATAATTCATTTACTACCTATAATAAGGAAATAAGGTAACATACTTACTTTAAAGGTAAAGTTTCATCCTTTAATCAATTTCCACCACACATCATCTTTTTCTCAAAATGATGAGTATTTAAGATGAATCATATTATTAATACAAAAAATATTAATTATCTATTTATCCTATATTGAAAAATTAACTAAAACCAAAATATCTAGTAAAAGATCAAATAATCCCCCAAAAGAATAATATTTTATAAGGAGAAGGGCTACTTTTAATCTCCAAATATCAATACTAATACCCAAAGTTCCACATAGACCATTCAACCAATGAATATCCTTAAACTACCATAAAATAATACAAAATAAGATTAAAGCCCAAAATTCATAGGGATTTGATCACATATTCATCTAGGATAAATTTAATATTTATTTCCAAATATCACAACCACTCTTAATGTCTCATACCACAAAGTAATTAACCTAATCACATATTCTCCATGATAGGTTAATCCTTTCTATAAATAACTAAATTTCCATAATTCCACAATTAAAATAATATATTCCTCCAAAATATAATTTATCCATTACTCTGTTAAAATCCCATTGTGTTCTATTTACCTTAATTATATAAAATTCCTAAAATAGTGAACGTCTTCTAAAATACAATTTATCATGTAATCCCAAAATAATTATCCAATACTAAGGATATCCATTTGATAAAATATATGTCTCCCAAATCGACTTATTCTTAATCCATAAAATAATTTAACTCAAAATAATAATTCATACAAAATAGGGACTTCACATGTTTCAGTGGTAGGTAATAAAGGCGTGTCGCACTCCGGTTGTGGGTTCAATTCCCACAGCCTTGTCTGAAATGACAGGTTGTCACTCGGTCTCTCTGTTGTCCTTCTTCAAAAACTGTATAATTCTTATAAAAATAAAAAAATGTGTTAAAATCCTAAAAAATTACCATAACATGTTTTAGCATCAAAGGTTATTCTATACCTTTCATTTTTCATCCCCAAAAGTACTAACCCATTACTACCTCAAAATAAATGTCTCCAAAAATATAGCATGAAATTTCATAACATATGCCTCAAAAGGGGTTTCTAAGACATTGAAATTTTAATCATCATTAAAATTATAAACTCATGATGATGTCCCTAACCTTTAAGAAAAAATCATAATCTTCAAATTTGTCTAAACCATCCTCTGATACCAAATATAAGGCCTTATCCTTAAACATTTACACAATCTTGAGATAAGTAAATAATTTTAAATTAATTCACATAAAGGATCTTTTTTTTTCTAGAGTTTTAGAGAATTAGGCCATAACTATTACATAACAACTCAAAATTTACAAAGTAGACTCTTATACTCACCATCATTTTTTTCACACAATAAATCTTTTTAAATAAAACATGAATTATTTTCTTGATAAAATTTTTATTGAATTATTCCTTTCTATTACCCATCCTTATAACCTATGAAAAACATTTTAAAAACTTAGGATGAGCATAAAAAGCTCAGTAAGGGATATAAAATAAGTAATAAAATTGTTAATATTATGAATATGAAAACATTTTCACCAAAACATAATTTTCACCCATTAAACATAAACTTTTTAAAATTTCTCATGAAATCATAAGATTCCTGAAAAAATTCTTAGAAATAATAAATCATAAATCATGAAGGTAACTTGTGGAATTCGTATCATACTTACATTGTAGCTTTTACACCTACATAGGGAGTAACCTTCATGGTTGCATTTGGAATACCTATCACAGTATATTCCCTTAATATCTTAGGAGAAACCTTAATGTTTACCACTATAATGTTACCCAATGCATTGAAGAGCTATCATGGGTTAAACTGCTCTCTGTTTATCACAAAATCACCCATATACACAAACAATTCCCAAAAACCACAACATAATCATAACACATAAAACATACATAATGGAAAAATAACATTTCGACATTGAAATCACAATAGATAATTTCTTGATATTTAAATAATAAATACTTTATCAAAACCATTTCAAATACCAAAATAATTATAAAGTTTATATAGTATTATTTTTCTTTTAAAAATATTACTACTTGTAGAGGAATCCAAATATCAAATAATGCTTTCTACAGCGGAAAGGTCTTTATCATCATGTACGTTAAAAAGAAAGATTCCTTCTTTAATTTAGTAAATGATTCATAGAAAAATATTCCTTATGAAAACTATTGAATGATATTAGAAGTTAAAGGGGTTAATTATATACCATATAAAATAAAGTCATGTATAAATCCAAATATGCCTCAATGAAAGGAGATTGATACGAAGTTCCTTACAAAGATTGTATCATTAGATTAAGGATAAATCAATGACATAATTATGTTTGAAAAATATAAATACACCCAATATAAGTGTATATTAAGTTTAAAACAATCATATGTCATTAAAAAATATTCTTGGAAAAACAAAACCAGTTACATGGATGTTTAACTCAAATAATGAAAATTGAGTTAAGATTTCCCTTACCTTGAGTCCGACTTGTCTCGTTCATTCTTTATCTTCCTGAATAATAATATGAGGTTAATTTATAATTTCTTTACAAGATTATTTCAGGTTTATTATTATTTTTATATCAATTATTACCATTTTATAACAATTAGTTATTTATTTGTGTTCATATCGGACATTTTGTCGATGTTTGGTACTTGAGTCAAAAATGAACTTGTTTTGATTAAAATTGTCCATGTGGTCATAATTACATCATATCAAGAATGATATTAATGATTTAAATATAATATATATTTATTATATATGTATTTATAATAGTCCATAAAATTTTTAGATAAGAAATGAAATGCATCGTTCATGGAGACGGTAGGTCGTACGTACGCATGAACGCTACTTTCATTTCCTTTTCATAATAAAATAATGAAAACTAAATGATACATATGTAAATTATAATTAAAGTATTATATATATATAATATATGTTACATAGGTTCATTAACACAATCCTTTATATGTTCCATGTATGGCATGAATGAGTCAAGTCACTTTCAAGGGGCGGTATTCCGCACTTCCTCAGGTGAAATTATTGTATTACACAACATTAAATGAATAAAGGTTTGTTCTAAATAAAATTTACATAATCATAGAGTAAATATAAATATAATATATATCATATATAAATATATTTTCTATCATAATTTCCACCATGATAGGTGTTAGGGAAAATTGAACATTCATCGTTTTGTGAGGCAATAGTTCTCCGTACACAGAAACAGTATGTTCGTAACCATTATATGGAGGTGTGTGTAAGTTTAGGTCAAATAATTCTCATAAAAAAATTATAGTATATTTATTAATCTGTGTGTTTTATGTAATCATATAATAAGAAGAACTTAGGGAGTGGATAAGGAAAATAAAGGAAAGGATCTTGAGAGAAGGTGTTACCTCTAAATCGGGTAACTCCTTTTGGTTTGTGCCAAAAGGATTCCTTGATTTTTTTCATCCTAAGGTAAGGATTACTGGAGAAATGTAGGGATATAGGGAGATTATTTTATCAGAATTTGGATGATCCAAGGGTCTTGAGAGGTGTGATTAAGTGGATAGAGGTGGTGACCCTTTATAAGAGGGAGGAGGGGCACTTTTGTAAATTCTTGAGATATTATTTTATTATAAATGGATTTTCAAATTATAATAGCTCCAAAGTGATATATTTCGAGGATAATATGATTATGGGTCTAACTCCTCTTAGTAAATTTGTTTTAGATAAGTTTATATCACAAATTTAACCTTATCCTTTGGAATTAAATGTTAGTTAAAAAAATTAACTCTTACCATGTCTTCTTGTATTTTTACACTATATGGTGAATATAGTTACTATAAAATGCCTAGATAATATCAAGTGGAAAATTAATGAATTTATAACATTATATAAGTCATTTATAGAAATAGTTAATTTTTATGACCATTATATTATTTAATAAAATAGTATTTGTTTTAAAAACTCATTTATGTCAATTTTGACACTATTTAATAATTGATTTTTTAAAAGTCATAAAAACTTTATTCATTTGAAAAAACTATATTAACTCAAATATAACGTGTCATAATCATTCAAAAAAATCATTTAAGGAATAAAAAAATTAAAATTAAAATTATTTTAATATTTATAATATCATTTATTTGAATCTTTTTTTAATAAGGTAATCACTCCATCATCATTGTGCCAAAAATAAGCTTATTTATTTAATGTCTAAAAATTATAAATAAAATACCATGATGTAGGAAATATTTTTAGATAAATAATTACTATTTATAGTCAAATATATCATCTATATAACCCGTACTAAAATTGTTTTAGTAAAAAGATACATATTTATGTTATATTTCTCTTTACTTTAAATTAATTATTATAACATGTCATTATCACACCCAAATGGCTCCCAAATAAAATAAATTCAGCCTATGGATTTTTTTAGTTTCCCATGACTCATCCAATAATATTAGGACACATTTTAGGGTAGTTTTATATTATTATAATATTATTTTTACCCATATTTACATAATTTATACTTTAACTGCGGTAAATAAAAACATTACTAATGATACTATTCATAATGTCCAAACCTAGAAGGTACCTATTTAAAAAATTTGTAACTTCTGATTCAAAATATGGAATCCATTTTTCCAAATTCAAAACACAGAAGTTTTATTAATTAATTTTAAATTAAATCTCATTTTCAAAACAAGAAAATGGGTTTTTAAAAAGTAAAAACCATCAAAATATTGACAAGTGTTTATATCAAATTTTAATGTGAAATTACTTCCTATGACCATAATTTTATTAAATTATAAATAATTAAACCAATTACACTTTAAAACCAATAAAAATTATAATATAACTAGATAAATAAATCATACGAAAAGGAATTTTTGAATTAAAATGCAGTATTTTTCACTATTCATTAAAAATAAATTTTATCATGAAAATACCAAAACGTCAAACAAAGTAAATTTTAATGTCTTTATTCTAAATAATAAGTTTATTTAGTCAAATAATACATATAAATGTGTCAAAAATATATTTAAAAATGGTTCTCCATCAAAATGCGGTAAAACTACCTTTTAAAAATATTAGAGTAATTTTTACAAAAAATTGGATTTATTCTCATTTTAAGCCTATAAAATTGTTTGGATAAATGTAAAAACATTTAAAAAATGTGTAATCATAATACAGTTATTTCTTTTCATTCCATCTAACACAATGATTAGGCGTTAACTAATGTTTAAAATAATAGTTGTATTATTTTTTTGGAATAACTCAGTGTTGTGTGAAATGTAAGATTTTAGAGAAACATGTTGTTGTGTATCGAGTAATATATCGGTGATAGAATCCCCATTAAGTTAAAAAACTATATAATTCATAAATATTAATATAAATAAGATATTATTATTCTATAATTACCTGGGATGTTACATCCATCCCCCCATTTGGATATTGTGTCCTCATAATTTTAAAATTGGACTTTGTAACTTCATTGAAAATCCAAGATCAGAAGAAGAGTCAATTAAAATTTCAATTTAAAAGAAATAAAGATAAATAAAAAGTTCATATGAGATAACACATATTATGATTCCTTGTAGGAAAACTTATATATGGAAGAAAAACTAACCATTTTGTTTTGATGGAGAGTGATATAAAACATGATCATAAGAAAGTTAATAATCAGAAATACACAAACTTGTGATGGGTTAAACGGTCTTTGATTTCCCAATAGAAAAAGTAAACAAACAAATTTTTTTTTTTGTTTTAAGTTCCTTTTATAAATTTTAATAATTCATTTACTTCCTAGACTAAGGACATAAGGTAACATACTTACTTGAAAGGTATAGTTTCATCCTTTAATCAATTTCCACCCAACACTCATCTTTTTCTCCAAATGATGAGTATTTAATATGAATCAACTTATTAATACACAAAATATTAACTATCTATTTATTTTATCTTGAAACATTAACCAAAACCAAATTTTTTAGTACAATATCAGATAACCCCCCAAAATAATAATCCTTTATAAGGAGAACGACTACTTTTAATCTCCAAAGTTAAATACTAATCCCCAAAGTTCAAAATAGATTTTACAACAAATGACTGTCCTTAAAATTCATTTAAATAATACAAACTAATATTGTAACGCAAAGTTCATAAGGATTTGATCACATAGTCATCTAGGATAAATTTTAACATTTATATCCAAATATCACAACCACTCTTAATGTCTCATACCACAAAGTAATTAACCTAATCACAAATTATCCATGATAGGTTAATCATTTAAATAAATAACCTAATTATCATAATTCCACAATTAAAATCATATACTATTTTAAAATATAATTCAACCATTACGCTGTTAAAATCATATAGTGTTCTATTTACATTAATCATATAAAGTTCCCAAAATAGTGAATGTCTTCCAAAATACCATTTATCACATAATCCCCAAATCATTCTACAATACTAAGGATATCCATTTGATAAAATATATTTCTCCAAAATCAAATTATTCTTAATCCATAAAATATTTTAACTAAAAATAATAAGTTATAATAACTAGGGACTTCACGTAGGCCAGTGGTAGGAGATAAAGTCTTGTCACACTCCGGTTGTGGGTTCGATTCCTGCATCCTTATCTGATGTGACGGGTTTTCATTAGATCTTCATGTTTTCCTTTTTAAAAAGCTATATAATTCTTATAAAATTAACAAAATGAGATAAAATCCTCAAAAACAACCATAAATTTTTTTTAGCTTGAAAGGTTATTCGATACCTTTCATTTTTCATCCAAAAAAGTATTAACCCATAACTACCTCAAAAATAAATTTCTTTAAAAATACCGTTAATTACATTAAAATTTTATAACATAAGCCTCAAAAGGTGTTTCTAATACATTTAATTTATGATCATCATTAAAATTATAAACCCATGATTAAATCCCTAACTCTTAAGAAAACATCGCAATATCTAAAGTTTTCTAAACCATCCTTTGATACCAACTATAAGGCCTCAGCCTTAAACATTTAGATAATCTTGAGATAAGTCAATAATTTGACTTTAATTCAAATCCATTATCTTTTCAGGTTTATATTTTTATATAATTAGGCCATAACTATTACATAACAACTCAAAATTTACAAAGTAGACTATTCTACTCACTATCAATTTTCTTCACAAAATAAAACTCCATAAATAAAACATGAATTATTTTATTGATAAAAATATTCTTAAATTATTCATTTCTATTTCCCATCCTTATACCCTATGAAAAAACATTTTAAAAACATGGTATGATTATAAAAAATCTCAGTAAGGGATATAAAATAAGAAATGAAACCGTTATTCTTATGAATATGAAAACATTTTCTCCAAAACATACTTTTCACACATAAAACATAAACTCTTTAACATTACTCAGGAAATCATAAGATTCAGAAAAAACTCCTTAGAAATCATAAATATTAAATCACGAAGGTAACTTGTGGCATCTATATCATACTTACATTGTAGCTTTCACAACTACATAGGGAGTAACCTTCATAGTTACGTTCGGAATACCCTTCATAGTATATTCACCAAATATCTTAGGATAAACCTTAATGTTTACCTCTGTCACATTACCCAATGGATTGTAAATCTATCACGGGCTCACCCACCCTCATTTTATCATTGAACCACCCGTATACATAAATAATGCCTAAGAACCATAACATAATCATAACACATAAAACATGCATAAAGGAGAAATAACATTTCCACATTGCAATCACAATAGATTATTTCATGATACTGACATAATAAATCATTTATAAAAACCATTTTCAATAAAAAATATTTAGAAAGGGTATATGGTTTTATTTTTCTTTCAAAGACATTATGACTTATAGATGAAGTCAAATATCAAATAATGCTCGCGGCGGTGGAAAGGTCAGTATCATTGCATACATTAAAAAGAAACATTCATTTTGTAATTTAGTAAAAAAATTCATTGAAATATATTCCTTTTGAAAAATATTTAATGAAATTAAAATTCAAAGGGGATGATTTTATACCATATAAAATAAAGTTATGTATAAATCAAAATATGCCTCAATGAAAGGAGATTTAGAAAAAGTCCCTTACAAAGATCGTATCATTAGATTAAGGATAAATCAATGACATAATTATGTGTAAAAAATATAAATACACCCAATATAAGTGGATATTCAGTGTAAAAAAATCATAGTTCATTGACACATATTCTTGTAAAACCTAAACTAATGACATGGATGTTTAACTCAAAGAATGGAAATTGAGTTAAGTTTTCCCTTACCTTGAGTCCAACTTGTCTCTTTCGTTATTTATATTCCTGAATAATAAAGTTATGTTAATTTAAAATCTCATAAAAACCTTTTTTCAAGTTTATTATTTAAATTATATTACTTATTACCTTGTTATAACAATTATTTAATTATTTGAGATCATATCGGATGTTTTGTCTATGTTCGGTACTTGAGTCCAAAATAAACTTGATTTTATTTAAGTTGTCCTTGTGGTACTAATTACATCATCTCAAGAATGATATTAATGATTTAAATATCTTATATATCCATTATATATGTATTTATAATAGTCCATAACATTTGGAGATAATAAATGAAATGAACCATTCATGGAGACGGTAGGCCGTACGTACGCATGAACACTACTTTCATTTCTTTGTCATATTAAAATAATGAAAAATAAATGATACATGTGTATATTATAATTATAGTATAATATATATTTTATATATGTTACATAGTTTCATTAAAATCATACTTTATACCTTCCATGTATGGCATGAACGAGTCATATCACTTTGAGGGGCCGGTAGTCCACACTTCCTCAAGTGAAATTATCGTATTTACACAACTTGAAAAGAATAAAGATTTGTTATAAATAAAATTTATAGAAGAATAGATGAAATATAAATATCATATATATCATATATAAATATAGTGTCCTTCATAATTTCCACCATGAGAGGTGGTAAGGAAAATTAAACAATCATTGTTTCGTGAGGCAGTAGTTTGTCATATACAGAAACAGTTTGTTCATACCCATTAGATGGAGGTGTGTATAAGTTTAGGTCAAATAATTATCATAACAACATTATAGTATATTTATTATACTTTTTTTTATTTAATAATATAATAGTAATATATTAGGTAGTAGAGAAGGAAAATAAAGGAAAGGGTCTTGAGAGAAGGCGTTTCCTATAAATAGGGTAACTCCTTTTGATTTATGCCAAAAGGATTCCAAGATTTTTCTTTATTCACAAGGGTAGGATTATAGGAGGAAGGTAGGTATATTGGGAGATTATTTTATCAGAATTTATATGATCAAATGGTCTTGAGAGGTGATAGTAAGTGGGTATAGGTGGTGGCCTTTTATAAGAGGGGGAGGGGTACTTTAGGAAAGTCATGAAATATTATTTTATTATAAATTGATTTTTTAATTATAATAGATCTAAAGTGATGTAGTTAGAGGATAATATTATTATTGGTCTAAATACTCTCAAACAATAGGTTTTATATAAGTTTATATCACAAATGTATCCTTATCTTTTGGATTTAACCCTTAGTTAAAAAAATTAACTCTTACCATGTCTTCTTGTATTTTTTCACTATATGGTTAATATATTGACTATAAAATTATAAGAGAACCTAAAGTGAATAATTAATGAAATTTTTAACATTATATAAGTAATTTGGTCAAAGTTTAGATTTTTATGACTATTATATCATTTAATAAAATAGTATCTATTTTAAAAACTCATTTATGTCAATTCTGACACTATTTAGTAATTATTTTTTTATGGTTATGAAAACTTTATTAATTAGAAAAAACTACATAAAATCAAATATAACATGTCATAATAATCCATAAAATTATTTTATGGAATAAAAAGTTTGAAATTACATTTATTTTAATATTTATAATATCATTTGTTTAAATATTTCATTTATAAGGTAATCACTGCATCATCATTATGTTATAAATAAATATATTTATTTAAGGCCTAAAAATTATAAATAAAATACCGTGATTTGTGAAATATTTTTATCTTTTTAATGACTATTTATAGTAAAAAATATCAGTTATATTACCCTGTATTATAATTTTTTAGTAAAATGATACATGTTTTTGTTATATTTCTCTTTACATTAAATTAATTATTATAACATGTCATTATCACACCCAATGGGATTCAAAAGGCCAACTATTCAGCCTAAGGATTTTTTTAGTTTCCCATGACTATTCAAATAAAATTATTACACGTGTTAGGGTAGTTTTATATTATAATAATATTATTTTTACCCTTATTTACCTAATTTACCCTTTAATGATAGTAAATAAAAATAATTACTGAAGTTACTATTAATAATGTCCAAAACTTAAAGGTACCTATTTAAAAAATTTGGAACTTCAGATTACATATATGGAATAAATTTTTTAAAATTCATGACACAAAATTTTTAGCAATTAATTTAAAATTAAATCTCATTGTCAAAACAGGAAAATAGGTTTTTAAAAAGTAAAAACCATCAAAAGGTTGACATGTGTTTATATCAAATTTAAATGTGAATTTACTACCAATGACCATAATTTGATTAAATGATAAAAATATAATCCAATTACACTTTAAAACCAATTAAAATGATAATCTAACTAGATAAATAAATCAAACAAAAAAATTAGTTTTGAATTAAAATGCAGTATTTTTCACTATTCATTAAAAATGAATTTTATCATGAAAATATAAAAACTTCAACCAAAGTAAATTTTTATGTCCCACTTCCAAAGAATAAATTTTATTTTTTCAAATATAACATATAAAAGTGTTAAAAATATATTTAAAAAGGGTTTGTTATCAAAAGGCGATAAAACTACCTTTTAAAAATATTAGAGTATTTTATGGTTAAAATTGGATTTATTATAATTTTAAGCCTATAATATTTTTTGGATAAATATAAAAACATTTAACAAACATGTGTAATAATAATTTATTTATTTATGTTAATTCCCTCCAATACAACTACTTGGCATTAACTACTGTTTAAAATAATAATTGTATTATTTTCAGTATAACTCTGTGTTGTGTGCAAGGCAAGATTTCAAAGAAACCCATTACTGTGTATCAAGTAATCTATTAGATATAACATCCCCATTAGGGTAAACCCATTATCTAATTCATAAATATTAATAAATATGAAAAATTATTATTCGATAATTATTTGGGATGTTACACACATACCTTATGAAGAAATCATACACTTCTCTATATCTCTCCTAGATTTTCAATTTTAACCTATTTTGATTTAAAATATATCATAAGGTGATTTTATGTTTTGTAGATGGATCAAATATTGTTTTTAATATACTATTTTTATTTATCATGGTGTTTTAAAATATATTTTCTATCAAAAAATGAATTTTAAGAAATTTTTTGTTTAAAATTAGTTTTGGTGCATCATTTCATAGAATAATTTTATGGAATGTTCCTTTTTTTAAAATATATGTTATGGTTTTTTTAAATTATTTTGACTATCGTGTGTGGTCTCTTAAGTGGTGGGTTTCAAAAAATTTAATCTAGGAATAATTTTAAAATGAAAATTGATTTTTATAGAAATATTATCAATTACATGGTGGAGAGGTATATGTTTTAAACTCATGAAACAGTTTTTAAATAGGTTTTATCATTTTTTATAAATGTGTTCAAATGTTTTCAACGAATGATTATTTTTTAAAATTATATCTTATTCATGTTATAAAATGATGGTGATTTAAAATAATGGATTTTTTTTTGAAATATTTCATTATTTGTTTTTCAGATTTTTGTTCCCATTAAGTGTTTTGAAAAAAATTAGTTTCCTTTCATGTGGAATTCAACAAAATGGATTTCAATCAGGGTTTTAAAAATTAAAAAATATTCCTTTTGAATTTTTAAATTGGTTTTAAGATGAAATTTTAAATTTTAAATTAATTGTAACACCCCAGGTAAATAAAGAGTATGAAATTTTCACATTTATCCATATTTGTGAATAAAATATTAATATAACTTTAAAGGGGACTCTATGCTCGATGGCGTGCCCAACACACAACAACGAGTTTCTTGGGAATCTTACATTGCACTCTAATAATAAAATAATATTATTTTAAAAGGTAGTTAACGCCTAGCTGTTGTGATGGCGGGAATGAATAGAACTAACTACAAAATGATTATATATGTTTGTCAAATATTTTTACTTTTTACAAAAAATATTAGAGGATTAAAAATGTGAATGAATCCAATTTTAAGCGTAAACATTCTAATATTCTTTAAAAGGCTGATTAACCGCCTTTTGATGGAGAACCTCTTTTAAATCCACTTTTTGATAATTTTATGTGTTATATTTGACAAAATAAAATTCTTCTTTAGAATCAGGACATCAAAATTTACTTTGTGTAAATTTTTGGTATTTTTCCGATAAAGTACATTTTTTTAATGAATAGTGAAAAATGTTGTATTTTAATTCAAAACCTCTTTTTAATATAATTTATTTATATGATTATATTATCTTTTAAATTGGTTTTAAAGTGAAATTAGAATATATTTTTACCATTAAATCTAATGGTGGTCATTGGAATTAATTTTACTTTGAAATTGGACTTAAACTAGTGTCAATCTTTTAATAGATATTGTTTCTTAAAAACACGCTATTTGTTTTGACAGCGGGAATTAATTATTAAATTAATTAATGCAACTTATATGTTTTGAATTTTGTAAAATAGACATAATTTTTGAATTCAGAATATCAAATATAGCCTAGGGTGAATTTTTGGTAATTTTCTGAAAAACTTCAATTTTTGATGAATAGTGAAACCACTAAGTGGTACTTATAAAAACTGATTTTCCGTTTAAATGAAAATTTTCCACCTTTGTGTTTTGAATTTAAAAAAACCGAGATACATGGTTTTTATTAAGAAGTAAAATGTGGTTCAATGGGATTAAAATAATTTTCTAGTGAATAGTAACTTATTAAGTTTTTAATCGCGATTAGAGGTAATTAGTGTAGTTTAAGGTAAAAATAATGTTTTAATAATATGAAATGACCTAGATACATGTCCTACCCTCATTGGATGAGTCATGAACGACCAAGAAAATCCATGGGTCAACTTGGGGATCCCATGGAGCCACTTTGGTTGGAAAATGACATAAATACCTTTTTATTTAATGTTAAAATTAAAATGACACAAACATGAGTTATTTTACTAAAACAATTTTTAAATGGGGTTATACAAGTCATATTTTTGACTATAAATAGTAATTGGAAAGATAAAAAGATTTCATACATCATATTATTTTTTTTATAAATTTTAGACATTAAATAAATTAAATTATTTATGACATCATGATGATGCAGCGATGACCTCATTATTTAACGATTTAAATAAAATGGAAAGATAATGTAAAATCTAAGACCTACACATGTCCAAAACCTATTGTATGGGTGGATTTAGAACCTTTATCACCTTATCCTCGAAAAACATCAATGTGGGACCATTAAAATCCGAAACTCATTCTAAAATAAAGTAACATTTCTTTACTTTCCAAGAGTGCCCCTCCTCTCCTCTTATAAAAGGCCCCCACCTCTACCTCCTTACCCACACTTCCAAAGCCTTTGGCTCGGCCAAACCCTGACCATTTTGTGTCTCCACATCCCTATATAACTCTTATAAGCCTCACTTTGGTCAGAAGTCTTCCCAAGGAAGCCTTTGAGCTCAAACCAAAGGGAGTTACCCAATTTTAAGGTAATGTCTTCACTTGAGTCCTTTTATTTTATTTTGCTTCCCCACCCCCCTAAAATATTTTTATTCCTTTATTTTGTAACAAAACCAGTATATTAAATATACTAGGATATTGTTATGTTAAGTATTCGAGCTAAACTTACACACACCTTCATCTAATGGTTAAAGAACATACTGTTTCTGTGGGTGGCGAATTACTGCCTCACGAAACGATGATTGTTCAATCTTCTCTTAACACCTTTCATGGTGGCCATTAACATGTAACTATATTTATATATGATATATAATATTTTTATGTTTTACTTAAGATTCTGTATTTTTCTTTTGTGGCATACCTTTATGGTTTCCATTGTGGGTAAACACGATAATTTCATTTTAGGAAGTGCGGACTACCGCCCCCTCAAAGTGATTTGATTCATTAATGCCATATGTGGGATGTATAAAGAATGGATTTAAAGTTATTATATATGATTTATGTTACATATAAATGATGAATATAATTATGGAATTAAAATATACATACCTATCATTTAGTTTTAATTCCATTAATATGACATAGAAATGAAAGTAGCGTTCATGCGTACGTACGGCTTACCGTCTCCATGAATGGTGCATTTCATTTCTTACCTCTAAATGATTATGTAATATTATAAATACATGTATATTCTGGATATATATGATATATATGATATCCAAATCAGGAATATCATTCTGGATATAATGAACCTTTGACCACACGAACAACATGTAATTGTAAGAAGTCCAATTTCGACTTAAGAACCAAATATCGACAAAACAAACATTATTAAATTAAATGATTACATAATGTTTATAACATGGAAATAAGTGATATAAAAGGAATAATGAACTTGAAAAAGGTTCTTAAGGAAGTATAAATTAACCCAAGTTTATTATTCAGGATGTTAAAGAACAATCGAGTCAAGTCGGACCCGAGGTAAGGGATCCTACTCCTCTCTTTCTTTTTAAGTACACTCTTTTATGTCATTCCTTTTAATATCATATTTCTTGTGATTGGGATGTTCTTTTATATTAATCTTACTGTAATTTTTATGTTCATATGATGATATACCCTATTCTCTCTCATCAATCCATTTTGGAAGTTTTGAGTGGCGTCGTTAGGCTGCCGAATTTTCGTAAGAGATCTAACCTCTCTCTTTCTTTTTAAGTACTCTACTATATGTCACTTCTTTTAAGATCCTATTTGTTATGATGGGGGATGTTCTTTTATATTCCTCTTTCTGTACATTTTATTGTAATATGATGAGATACCCTATTTGATCTCATCAATCCATTTTTGGAAGTTTTAAGTGGCGCCGTTAGGCTGCCGAGTTTTCGTAAGGGATTTTTCATCTCACTTTTATTCCCGTGATATTTATGCTACATTTGCCACAATTTCCTTTTAGTGGTGTATGTACTGCCCATTATTTTACTCATTGTGTAATATACTTTCATTTATGAGTATTTACATCAATGTTGTATTGTCCTTCTTTCACAGGGTGTATGTTTCGAAAGATACCCATGTCGGTAAGGGAACCTTTCACCCTCCTCTTTTTAAAAGACTTATTTTGTTATGTCTTTTAATTCACATAACATTATGTTGGGATATGTTCTTCTATATCCTTAGTGATTTAAATTTTAAGTCCAAGTGATTAGATACCCTTTTTATCTCTCATCAACTCATTTTCTGAATTTTGTAGTGACACCGTTAGGCTGTCAAATTTTTGCAAGGGAACTTCTTAACCCAATTTTGATTATTTGGGATAAGCTTGTACTCCTTGAATATGTCGTTCTATGAATATGTATGAATAACCTCTGATTTTTTTACACTTAATATCCACTTATGTTTGGTGTATTAGTTTTTCACACATAATTATGTAATTGATTTATCCTTAATCCAAGGATACCATCTTTGTATGGGACTTCATCTCAATCTACTTTCATTGAGGCATATTTTGTTTTATACACAACCTTCTTTTATACGGTGTATAAACCCCTTTGACTTTTATGTTTATCCGAAAGATATCTTTTTTATACAAAGCATTTTACTAAACGACAAAAGGGAATGTTTTTGTCGTACGTATGTGGCGACAACGACTTCTCCGCCACCGTGACCATTATTTGAGTTTTGGCTTCCTCTACAAGCCATACATTTTTTTAAAAGAAAAATAAATACCATGTTTTACTTTTATTTTATTTTGGTATTGAAAATGGTTTTCATAATGTTATTATATCAATGTGTTGTATTGATATCTTGTGATTGAAAAGTGGAAATTTTATGTTTCCTTTATGCATGTTTTATGTGATACGATTATGTTATGGTTCTTGGGAATTATTATGAAGATGGGTGGTTCCGTTATAAACTAAGGGCGGGTGAGCCCGATATAGCTCTCCAATGCATTGGGTAATGCGAAGGGGTTAAACGTTAAGGTTTCTCTGAAGAGATTTAGGAAATATACTATGATGGGTATTCCAAACGTAACCAAGAGGGTTACTCCCTACGTAAGAATGTTATGAATTCCTCAAGTTACCTTTATGTCTTATGATTTCTATGATTTATTCATGATTTTATAAGGTATGTTAAGGTGCTTATGTTTTATGGGTAAAGTATGATTTCATTCTTATGTATACATGTACTCATGCTTCCTTTCCATATTTTTATATCCCTTACTGAGCTTTTTATGCTCATCCCAAGTTTTTGAAATGTTTTTCATAGGTCAAGGGAAGGGTACATGATATGATGATAGTGTCAAGGAAGTGTCAAGAAAGAATCCATGTTTTATTTTAAATATGTTTCTGTTGATGGGAAAAATGAATACAATATTTTATGTAACCACTTTGTTTAAATGTGGAATGTAATGCAAGTTTTATGATATAATTCTCTAAAACTCTAAACCTGAAAAGATCCTCAATGTGTAATATTGTAATAACTCAAGATTAAGTAAGGTTTAAGGATGGGGCCTTATATTAATACTTGGTAATTTAGAAAGTTTTGGTATCTTGTAAAGTGTTTTGTAAAGTGGTTGGTTTCAATATGGAATTTGGAAAATATCCATAGTCATAAGATCATTAATTTATTATTCATTAATATCTTTCCCTAAACATTTTTTTTAAATTCATCCAATTATTCTTTCATTAATTCTAGGGAAGATGATTTCTATGTTTTATTCTTTTTATACCAATTGGTAACCTTTCTATAGTGTCTAAAATAAGCAGGGATATGAAATCATGCATCTATTTCCACTAGGATAGAATATTGTATTTTTTGTGTAATAATTTTTCTATTCAAGGGATAATGGTTCCTATATACTCAAGCCAAGATGATCATGTATCTCAAACCATTTGGAATGGGGAAAGTGTTATAAAATAGTAAGGTCATTGTTAACATGTATTGAATGATCAGCTCATCCGTCAAACCATTGTGTGCCTAAGAAACTTTCTATATTTTGGAAGCAAACTAATAAATGTTTTTTGATGCATCACCAAATCCTAGCCTAAGAACATTTATATTTAAGGATAAAAATTTAATTCTCATCAACTTCATCTCCCAAATAGTTATTATTGAATTTTTTTACTTTTGACTCATCTCCTATATCTTATGGACATACACCTTTGTTGTTTGAACTACTATGAGAAGTAGTCATCCCTTACTGGGTACCGGTGATCATTTTCGATGAATTCAAAGGCTAAAACCTACCATAATGGAGTAATTATTTTCTTAAATTCAATTAATAATTTCTTTTAAAGAATATTAAAATTATTTGAAGCAATCAAATGTGGGGTTCCCATTATTAGAATTATCTATAACTTTCACCTTTGATAATGAATATCTTATGTGTATTTATTTATTTTTTACATAAAATTAATATTTTATGGTCATAATAGGATGGATATTAATCGAAAATGGATGAAATATAATCATATGAAAAAATATTATAAATATATTGTTAAAGATTTCATCAAGTTTTCAGTAGAGAATTCATATGACCCTTATCAAATCCTTTATATATGTTTATGTAGTTTTTATTCAAGAAAAATTAGTCCATAATATTTGGAAGAAAATTTTATTTGTTATTAAATAGATCAAATCTATAAATTTTGGACTAAAAATGGGAAAAAACTAAACATACACACCGATTGGGATGATACTGCGGTTTGTGGGTCATTTGATATGAATACCAGTGTAAATGATGATGAAGATTGCATGGAAGAAATTAAAATAGAAATTGAAGATGACCTCTGTGATTGTCAATTTTTTTGAGAACTTAAATAGTTGTTATAAGAGACCATTATATGTAGTTTTTACTAAATACACAAAATTTTAAGGTGTATTGAAGTTATATAATTTGAAATCTAGTAAGAGATGGAGAAATGCCAGCTTTATAGAACTACTTCGTCTCCTAAATGATATGATACCAGAATAAAATGAACTTCCATGTTGAATATATGATGCTAAAATAATTCTATGTTCAATGGTAATGATATCTAAAAATACATGTTTGTCCAAATTATTTCATATTGTTTTTCATGGACCATAAATCACTCATAAAATTCTTTAAGTATGTCTCTTCATGTTGATAAATTATAACTTGTAGACATTGTTATGCATGAAGAACCAATATATTATGTTATATCTTCTTATATCTTGAACAAAGAAACTCAGTAATGATATTTATGTCTATTTAGCCCCATTGATTGAATATTTGAAATTGATGTGAGATATAGGTGTTACAATATATGATGCTCATAGAAGTAAAGAATTCACATTGAGGGCCATATTTTATGGGATGATAAATAATTTTCCTGCTTATGTAAAATTTTCAGGCTATAGAATTGATAGAATATTGGGGTGTCCCATCTATGAAGAATTTACACACTCAGTTCAATTGAAACCTTACTCAAATATTGTGTTCTTAGGACATCATAAATTTTTATCTTGACGAGATAAATAATGATTGTGGATTATAACATTTAATTGGAATACTAAACATGGTACAACACCATCTCTACTAATGGATGATCAACTGTCCGATAAGGAAAAATATTTTGACACAGTTCTTGGTAAACTATTTTTAAAAAACCTTACAAAATCATGTTTTAAAAAGAGTTCAATTTTCTTTGATTTTATGTATTGGAATTGTTTGTATGTCTGAAATTTTCTTGATGCCATGCATGTATAAAAAAATGAATTTGATAGTGTTATTTGTATATTTTTAAATGTTCCTAGAAAAACAAAATATGGAATCAAGGATAGGATGGACATGATTGACATGGGGATAAGGGAATATTTGGCACCAGTACAGGGTAACAGGTGGATTTTTCTTCCCCCAATAACTTATACTCTATCCAGATAATAAATATTTCATTTTTTTTCATTTTCATTAATGGTGTAAAATTTCTATAGGGGTATTCATAAAATATAAATAATGTCAATTTAATGACTAATTTGAAGTTACAGGGACTAAAATAAACCAAATTTCATGTTTTGATGCAAGATTTGATGTTCGTTTCTTTACATTTCATTCTTCCTAAAAATATACAATATACATTGATAATATGATACATCTTTTTCAAATCCATATGCAATAAATTTTTAGACCTGGTGAGGTTTCCAATCATGAATATGGAGGTTGCAGTCATAACATGTGAATTAAATATGTCCTTCCTGCTATTATTATTTGATATAATTGTCCACCTGATGGTTCACTTGGTTAGATCAGTTCAAATACGTGGTCATGTCCATTACAAATGGATGTATCCCATTGAACGGTATATGAATATTTTAAAAGGGTATGTCAAGAATCAAATTTCACCTGAAGGTTCTATTTCATAATGATATATTGTTGAATATGTTGTTGAATTGTGTACCTGTTACCTATTAGATGTTGACAACATTGGTCTCCCAAATTCTCGTCACATTGGAAAACATATGGACATAGAGATTTTTGTAAGATATGTTGTTATAATTACCATCACATAGTGGGATCAATAAAAAATTTTCATTTTACATAATAGTGAAGATGTTAATCTATACATTAAATACCACAAAAAAATTCTATAAATTTTAATCCATCAGGAGATGAAGGATGGATATCAAATAAATGTAATAAATAGTTTATAGTATGGTCTCAAGATCAAATTTATAAGGAGTTATACAAAAATATGAATTTAATTTCCAAATGACTTAAATAGATAGCGAGGGAACCAAATTCAAATTTTATATCATATACTAGTTTTGTAATAAATAGTTATACGTTTTATACAAAAGAACATGATGACTATAGTATGATGCAAAATAGTAGAGTTACACTTATGGTGGAAGCGATGCACATATCTGGTTCCAAGGATATAAATCTTATTTAAGTGAATATGTATTAATTCGGTATTATCAAATAGATATATGAGTTGTATTGTACAACATTTCAAGTAATGATTTTCTATTGCAAATGGGTTAAAAATAGAAGTGTAGTGAAAGTTTATGAAATGGGTTTTGTGGTGGTGAATTTAAATGTTTAAGGGGAAAAGGAAGAGCCCTTCATAATGGAATCACAAGCAGTGAGAGTATTTTATGTCTCATATCCAACAAACAAGAATTGGTAGATTGTCCTACTGGTGACTAAAACAACTATAGGCATAGATGAAAATTCAATCAAGGATGACACTTTCATTGGGAGATCACAATTAGTTCATGGAATTCCCAATGTATGAAATGTATTTTACATTATATGGGACCACAAATAGGGTATTTGGATTCTTGATAGAGAAGGAAAATCTCTCAAACCTTTATAAAAACAAATATGGTTCAATGAAAAGGTTAATGTTTTTTTAATATACTATGATTTTTCTCATAATATTATCTTTTCTCTATTGCATTAACATAATATAAATTACATGTTTAACTAATAATATATATAATGTCTTCTGCACATGATGGTGTTACCAATTGTAGTTAAGAACCTACTATTGATGATGAAACTGTAGAATTATTAGGGGATCAACAACATGTTGATGAAAAAACATGAATGACGAAACATCATAGTGTTGAATAAAATTATCAAGGCTATAAGTAAGGGTATAAAATTTGAGGTTGGATGGAATTAATGTGGTCAACCTATTAACCCAAATAAGTTAATTTTAATTAGTTAATTTAGGGTCACAATGAGTATGAATGTGCCGACTAATATTGATTTATGGAGACACATCTATCCTGTAATGAAGGAAACCCTTTGGGAAGATATAAAGGTACTATTATGATATACTTTATTTATTTTACTAAAAATTATATAATGAAATGTTGATTTAATTTTGATTATTACTGATAGAGTTTGTTTATTTTAGAATATTTTTGTAATAGATTTATCTTAATGGTCACTAGAATAGCTCATAGAGTCTTTCGGACTCCTCTTACCAAGTAACATCTTAGGGGTGATAAGAAAAAAGTAAATCCCCACCCACCAGTTAGTTATATACACATTATAAAGTAAGAAACATGGAATTATTTCATCATTCATCATGATGAGAAATCATTTTAGTTTCATTATTGTCGATAATATATTATTTTACATTATTTATTCTATCCAATTTGATTTAAAATTGTTAATTTATAAAACAAAAAACAATTGTAGAAAATAAATAATGTGCATCAAAACCAATGTACCCCGACCGTAAAGCAAGGATGTGGTACACTTCACTAGAGAAGAAATTTTTATGTATTTTAAATTAATAATAAAAGTTTTATGTGACATGAAACAAAATATATTCATTTATTTATATCCAGATTGATGAATCAAAATATGAATCCACTTCCATCATATGTCATGTTCTATGGAAGGAGGTTCATGTAAATAACGAGGGTGAACTGGTTGATGAAAACCAAAAACGGTATGGGAAACATATATAATTATGATATAATAGTAATTAGTTATGATTTATAATAGTATTACGTAAAAATAACTATTTATGTTCATATGTTTTTATATGGATTAGACACAAGAATTGACAGTGACTGTACTAGAATAAAAAGTAATTTTAGTAGATTTGAAGTGGTGAAAACAATATGTCCTCGTTAGAGGAGTTGGTTTTAGAGTGTCCCCAAAAACATATTTTGAGAAGATAAAACCATAAAAATACACATATAAGATGATGAAAGGATTGTAGGAAAAAATAGATGCTTTGCAAGATATTACTATTTGGTCTGGTTTAGAAAACAAATATATGATAAAGGATCAAAGGGAACCAGTGGTGGAACAAAGATCAGCACATGAAGAACCAAATGAACTCAATATAATTGTAGCTATTAATTCCCCTCAATCACATACATTACCCAAGGTAATAAATTTTTTCATTGAACATTATCCTAAATGTGAATAAAATTACTTTTGATAACATTATATTACTGAAATTCTATTAGGTAAAGTTTCATGTGATTTCTATCTATCAACACCCACGTACCGACTTATTACGATGGGAACAATATATAATATCCTAGGAGACAAGATATGTAATAAATAACTCCCAAAAAAATCACATGAGATTTGGGATTGAGGTAGCTTAAGAGATGACCACTGAGTTTCCTATTCCACTTGATGTTCCAAATATTACAATGGTTAGTGATGCTATTAGAGATTTCATAGCATGGACATATAATCTTATAAAGATACATGAGGTATGTATTTAAAAACATTCTTATAAAGAACCTCTAACAGTTGATGAAAAACGGTTTAAAGTTCAGTATGATATTACATACTAATAAAGTGATGGGGAAATGGAAGGTGAGATCAAGAAAATCAAGTGAATCGACTAAGAAATAAAAAAGGACCTTCCAAGAGTACCTTCTCCCTGTCTATTCCACATCAACATTTATAATCAATAAAACTTCATGTAGAGATCACATTTAATGATGACAATATGTCTTACATTCTATATAAAGAATAAATATTTTTAACTTTCCTTATAGACATAGTCGTTCTTGATAGTATAAATGAGATTCTCAAGTTTGAATGGCTCAGATTCCTAGTTGTGAATATATACATAAAGTACATTTTCATAATACATATATCCAAATAGTGATATAATATGTTCATTAAAGTTAATAACTATCATATTTTCTATAGGATTTTATATTACTAAAATATAAATGGAAAATTATGTGAAGCATAATTTGGATTAATTAATTCATGTATCATTTCTATAGGAAAAAAACTTCTTTGTAGAATGAAGAAATTGATAAGAAGATAGATAAGCTATACAACGTGTTTGAGAAAAAATAACAAACTATATACTCTGTTTAATGCCGACAATGTAGGGGTAAAAATCTAAAACCTAATAACATAAAAATTGTTTTATTTTTTCATTAATTATTTGTTTTCGTTTTTTTAGGAAGCACTGGATGTTGATTGCACACAATCTAGATACCCTGAATATTTACCTTTTGGATCTAATGCATATATATCCAATAAACTGACCACACATGATGTGTATTTTGAATTTGTAATACCCTAAAATCAATATTGTATAGATAAATATAAAATTATTTGTTTCATACTATAATTTAATAATATTTTTTATGATAGGATGTTCACTCAATATAGGCCAATTCACAGAATGAAGTCAGTGAATGAACATAAAAAAGAAATTTTATTACTTTAAATGGAAACATATTAAGGTATATATATATAAATATTTAACTATAAAAACATATTTCAAAATAATTTAATTATTTTTTTCAATGTTTCTGCAATGTTTGAAGAAAGATAATGGTAGCGATTGTGGATATATTTTTTTTAAAATTTATGTGAGATATCACAAACCATGAAAAGACCAGCATCCCCAAATAGGTAATTTCCAAAGGTAATTACAATTTAATTAAAAATATTTATTAATAATTTGTTTCTCTATATTTTCTCAGTAATACCAATATTTTCTAAAACTTTCATACTCAAAAGATGAGTAAAATTTGTTTATACATGAGTGGGAAACATCTATAGTGTTGGAATATTTACTGATAAAACATTTAGGAGATTACCTACCATGTTTGTGATATAGTACGAGATATGGCCTTAGAAATATATTTGGGGTGTGAATAATTAGTATCATAATTCTTATATATTATTTTTTTATCTAATTATCAAGGAGACATATAATGGAGGAGATCAATTTATTTAGAAACTATTAGAAAAAATGGTGTCAGAATGTATACAGGCATTATAAAGAGACGAGTTATTTCTACTTATTTAGTTAATTTTCTCATCATTTTATCTACTTTTTTAGTTAATTTCCTTATCATATTTAGAATAATATTAGACTAATTTCCTCTATTAGGTTCCATAATTGGTGGTGGTAAATGATAGGATAAAATAACAATACAATGGTTTCACTTTGATGGGTGTTAGGAATTATTTGGTATATCCAATTACCAATTAGACGCATGATATAATATCAATAATTCTTGTAAAATCCATACAAGTAACATATCAAGTTTACATTAGTGAAATGGATTGACTAAAATTTATTATTTTGAATAAAAATTATGTGAAATTAAATCATACCACCATTATATCACATGGAATCTCATAATCATTTTGTTGGTTGGAGTAGAGTACTCAAGAGTGGGGTTAGTTAAGTATCTATAAAAAACTGTTAAAAATGGTTCTTTGAAAAGTTACCCCAAATTAAAAATGTAATAAAATCTAGTTTTTATTGAATTTATAAAAGTCATGAATTTTCAATTAATTTCTCAGAAGATTGATTAGTTCTCAGCTATACTAATCTAAAGATTAATACAACTTTTGAAGCTAACCTACTGGTTCAAAAAAGTTATAAAAACTTGCTAAACTAACTATCAAAGCTCAATTTAGTTTTATGTACAATGTAATAAACACATATTAAAACTAAAAGGAAAAGACAAAATGGATATAAATAAGATGTTCAGTCTCAAGCTAAGACTTAGTCCTCTTCACTGGATGATCACCTGCCACCAAGAAATTTAATTAAATAAACAGTTCGATCCACACCCTAGTTCGGGGTTCCCAATAGCACACAAGGCTATCCAGGTCACACTTGACCTCTACCATAGTTATTTGTGAAAAAAACAACAAAAAGGTCACACTTTACCTCTTCTGCTGTTCTATGTGGGATACAAAGGATAAATTGAGAGAGAGTTTGAGGATATCAAGTATCCTCCAGTAATGCATAGAAGTTAGTGTATGTGTTAGAAACAGATACACACACTACTCAAAAATGTAATTAAATAAAAACAATATATCTAAGATTTATAGAGAGGTTTATAAGTCTCAGTGTGTTATGAAGTGAATCTTTAAACTATTTTAATGTAGTGAAAGTGATGTTTGAGTTCTCTTCAGAAAGTTGTCTTCAAAACAGAGTATCATAGTCTCTGTACATGACTTCTAGATGTGTGAAAAGTTCATCTCATATGTTCCAAATATGTTCAGTGAAGCCTAGAATATTTTTATTGTCTTGTTGATCTCCCTGTATTCTCTAGCTTTGAGTTCTTGGTATTTTAAAGTAATCTTGAGAGTTGCAGGAGTTTTCAGTTGTTCTATTCTTTCTACTTTTCATCACTACCAAAATGATTTGGGTTTTAATTATTTTATACTTTATGGTCCTGCAGACATAAAGATCTCCCCATGTGAATGTACCTCGTACTGTCTACTAAAATTCCTATATACAACATTAAATAATGTCAGAAATATTAATTTTTCTAAATATGAAACTTATATATAAATTTGAATTAATAAATTAAAAATAGTTTTTATGACTATTGGTGAGTCATAAGTACTAGTGAATCATTGGCCTTTGTCTTTCATCATCGGTCTATCAGCATCAGTGACTCTTTGTATCGGTGAATCCTCTTTATCAGGATCAGTGACTCTGGGCATCAATGAGTCGTTTGTTCTATCAGTCTATCCTAGAATCGGTGAGTCTTCATCGGTGACTCATTTTGAACTATAGGTGTGTCGCTAATCGATGACTCATCCATCAGTAAGTATCCCATCAATGACTCATTCATCGGTGAGTCTCTCATTGGTATGTCATCCAAAGGGGAGTCGCTTGAACTATCAGTGTGACCGATCATCGATGACTTTTCCATCAGTGTGTCATTTTTTTATATCAGTGAAACCTGCATCAATGTCTTCTTCGATCGGTGACTTCCTCGATTGGTGACTTCCTCAGTCGGTGAGTTCTTTTATCTGTGAGTTCTTTGATTGGTGAGTCATCCATCAGTGAGTTATTTAAACTATCAGTGCTAGGGACTCTGAAAAATTTATAAATTGTCTGTCTTACACAGAACCCTACCAGAATATGTGAAATTGATAAATACTTGTAAATATAAACTTTTAAACATATTGAAACATAAATATGCATGATTTATTGACTTATTGAACTATATTATACTATGTGACATAATTTATTCACCTATAAATATTCATTGACAAGATTAACATGAGTTATAACTTAATATATGAATGAATAGGATTTATAGATTAGCATGATTTGTGATTATGAAAACAACTAGTTCACAAAGGGTCCAATAATCTCCCCCTTTTTAATAATCACAAATTATGTCATTAATGAGTTATACTATGTGTTAAGGAATAAAAATTACTTGAATTAGCTTACCAAAAGGGAATGTTAATTCTCAATATAACTAAGGTTTTCATTTTAAGATCCCCCTTAATTATTGTATTAGAGGAAATATATAGAAGTTTACTTAATATCAGAGCATTGTCATGATCCCCCTTTGTATTCAAGTAGTTTGAGTAATTTGTATCATAGGTGAGATATATACATATATTCTGTTGAGTACATTCCATTTTTCCTATTACAGAATTACTCCCCCTTAGATTAAGAATTTATTCCATCTAGATCTTTCTACCCCTTTTGGGATTAGCAAAAAGGTAAAAGAAAAAGGTACAAAGAAAATTGGAAACATAGTGAAGGAAAAATTGATTGGCATTAAGGTTCAAAAAGTACAATCATGAAAAGAAAAAATTCAAAGCCCTATCAAATAAACAATCCACAGCTAAGGATTTCAATTTTGAGGTGATTTATCTTTTTTTAAAGGTTAGAGAGGAGGTGCAGGAGGTGTTGTTGTGGTTTTAGGAAGGGTTGGTTGAATAAAAACTCCAGGAAAGGCAACACCTGTTGGAACATTGGTTGTAAGGCTGGGTCTTCTCTCTGATAGAACATGACTCTGAGGTTGCTTTGTAATCATTAGCCGAATCTTGGATAAGGCTTGAGAGACTGTCATATGAGTAGTAGGCAGAGAACCAGATAGAATAGAAGAATTTGTTGGGACCACTATGGCTTTAGCTTTCACATGCATATATGGCTTTAGAAGCTTGATGAAATCATTAATGATTTTACCCCCATATGCATAGCCTTCTCAAAATCATCATTATTCTCCATGAATTTTTCCAGGAGAGGAGTAAACTCCTTCAACTATACCACTTTATTTTTTAAGGCTTCTATCGCTGGAGGGATCTTGATATTTTTGGTCAAGTACTTGAAGTTGTTGACCAAATCATACTTTGTATAGATTTTGGAGAAGTACTTATCCACATTTTCTCAAATTTCCTTATGAGAAGAAGAGGCTTCATTGGTGAACTTCCTTACCATGTTATAAACGAGTTCAGTATTTCTGTGTACCATGGAATGAGTTTCCTTATCAGAATCACTCTAAAGACTCTTGAGTCCTTCTCTCATCACAAATCTGAGAGACTCTATATTAGTAACAGTAGCCCTGGTACCTTTAGAACTAGATGAACCATAGATCATCTGGAAAATTTCCTCCTTTAATTTCTTCAAATCTAAACTCAGTATATGTGTAACTAAGTATGAAATAACCTTCATCACACCACTAAGAGCAGTCTTGAAATTAGTGGTCAAAGATTCCAGTTCATTACTCATCCTCTTCACTTCTTCTCTCATCATAGTAGTGTGTCTAATCATTGTCTCGGTTGTAGAAATGATATTAGGCTGAATAACTTGAATAACTATCCTTGAAATTCTAGAAACATCAGCTTATGAAATTCTCATGGAAGTAGAAGCTTCACTTATGGCTCCAACATAGGCTTTCACTGACTCATAGATATCAAATTTGAGTTGTTACAAATCATCCTTGGTGACATAATCACTAGGCACTAGTTGTACAACTAGATCATATGTAGAAGTTACTATTAGTGAAGTAGGTGCATTCAGTTCTACTTCAACTGGTTCTTATGGAGAAGGAGGAGGAGGATCAACAATATCCTCATTAGAATCATAGTCCAACCAAAATAGAATGTGACCTAGATCTTTATTCCACTCACGAGTACATGTCCAATCTCTTGGATCCACTATATCAATCTAAACACTCTTACCTAAGACTCAGGTACAATATAAGCTTCATCATCATCATATTATTCATATCATTTAGACAAAATAGCATTTCTAGGCACCGGTACCAACTGATCTTGGGGTTATTCTTACACTCCTTCCACTTTGGCTACTCCAAGAACTTCCTCAACCTGAGGCCTAAGTTCAATATGATCCTCAACCTCTTCCTCTTGGCCTCCAGCCATAATTTCATTTATCTCCTAAATGATTCCTTAATCTTCATTATAAATATGATCATGTATGTCCTCTCTTCCAACATCTTCACCAGCATGATCATCATCCTCCTGTCCACCATGATCACTAGCATCTACATGCTCATCAGCCTCTGCATTTTCTTCATGCAAAGATTCCTTAGTTGACCTATCTAAAACTTTTTGTGCTTTTTTTAATGAGTCACTAACATTATCACCATTATCCTCCTCCTCCACCTCCTCATAATCATCATCATTATACTTACTTACATAACCTTCCACTCTAGAGGCTTCTGTCTCTTCCTCTTCTTCATCACCTAATAAAGGCTATCAAGAGGGTAACTCCAAAGGTGGACTGGCAGGTCCATAATACATATCCAGTGGGATCTCAGCTATATCAGGTTCACTCCTATCATCTATAGGATACCCTTGTTCCCTTTTTATCTCAGTCTTAATCTTTTCTTCCTCAGAAAAAACAGCTTCTTCACCCAGTTTAAGGCCTGGACCAGCTTGATCCTTTGGTCTGGTAGGATGGTCAATAGGATTGCAATCCTCATATAATATTTCCTCATCTCCTACCCAACATTTCTTCCATGGGTTCCATAATATCTTCATCCTCTTATAGATTTCCTTGTGTCGGAAGAAGCCACTACAAGCAGTGACTACTTCATCTCCATCCTCTATACAACCGAGCTTCCTCAACATTGCCAAAATCATTCAAGGGTTGTAAAAAAAAGTTTCCTTTTTGGAGGGTTTTATCATGTCATAAATGTATACCATTAGGTACCTACATAGGTTCACCTTCACCACTTTTTTCAATAGATAAACCAAGAATACATATTGATACTTCACAACTGCAAAATCTCCCTTCCTTGGGAAGATTTGATGTTGAATAAATTTGAAAAGTAATTTTTCTTCTCCATACAACTAAGTGGAAGTAGATCTCTTCAATTATTCATTCCCATTCAATTACTTTAAGTAATAATCATAAGAAAATTAGTCTGAGGTTGGATTAATGTTACCCTGGTAATTAGGAGAGATTCCCTCATGAGGCATTTCCAAACATTTAGCCCGTTATTTTGAAGAAAATGAAACTTATTTTCCCTTCACTACAGACTTCATTCATTCTTCCTTATCTCCTTCTAGATATATCTTTAAGTTGAGTTAGAATTTGTGTACTATCAAGGGATAAAAATACCTCTAATTATTTGACAACCAACTGATCCAACCTTGAGATTCCATCACTCTCAGCAAGAGTGACTTGATTAAAAAAATCCATTCATTAGACACTCCCTTATCAGCAGTAAAAAACAAATTACCAATCCTAGATTCCCATAGCTTGCAGTACCACTAAATTCACCCTCCTGACACATAGATAATGGTGATTCACTCGGTACTTCCATCACGTGCTTCTTCCTTGCTATTCTGAAGGTTCGGGTTCGAAGGGAGTCGAAAGGTCGTGGGTTCAAGGGTAAAGTGAGGTTCAAAGGTAGTGAGGGAGGTAAAAGTTCGAAGTGTGGATTGAATTTATTTTATCATTTTGGGATTGTAATTCATAAAAACATAAAATTGAATAATAGTAAAGAGAAAATAATACTGTGTCATTTCACTTAAAACAGACATATTTACAAAATGGTCCTTATAGGCATCGATTTCACATGATCAATATTACATAATAGGATTCAAAAGACCGGGTTAAAGTGATCGGATTCAAGTGATCATATTCATATAATTAGTTTCATATGATCAGTTTCACTAATCGTTTTGACATAATTGGTTTCACAGATCGGTTTGACACAATCGGTTTAACAGATTGGTTTGAAACAATCAGTTTCACAGATCAGTTTGACACAATCAGTTTGACATAATAGGTTTCACCGATCGGTTTGACACAATTGGTTTCACATATCAGTTTGAAACAATCAGTTTCATAGAACGGTTTCACCTATCAGTTTCACTTGATCAGTTTCACCAATTGGTTTGATAGATTGGTTTGACTGAAAAATAGAATTTTCTTAATGAGGTAAGGTCAGATAGTCTCTACAGATTTATTATCCATAGTTTATTTCTTATGTAGCTCATTCTCTCAGATTTTAATGGTTTGGTGAATATGTCATCAGGTTGATGCTCAGTCCCAATAAACTCAAGAGTTATATCACCTTTTTGATAGAGATCTCTCAAAAAGTGATGTCTTACATAAATATTTTTTGTTCTATAATGAGAAATTTGATTTTTTTTAAATGTTAATAACACTTGTATTGTTACATTTTATGGGGATATGCCTGAATTAAAATCCTTAGTCTAAAAAAGTGTTTTTTATCCACAAAATTTGGGCACAACAACTACCAGTAACAATGTACTCTGCTTCAGAAATTGATAATGCAACTGATTTTTTTTTACTACACCATGATATTAGAGACTTTCCCAAAAAGTTACATGTTCCTGATATACTCTTTCTATCTAACTTACATCCACCAAAGTCAGCATCTGAATAACTAAACAAATCAATTTTTCCTCTAGGATAGAATAATACTAAATTAGTTATATATTTGAGGTATTTAAAAACTCTTTTAATAGTATTTAAATGAGACACTTTTGGGTTTTCTTGAAATCCTACACACATACACACACTAAACATGATATCTAGACTACTATAAGTTAAGTACAGTAAACTCCCAATCATTCCTCCATAAGCAATTTGATCAAAAAATTTCCCATTTTCATCAAGATCTAACTTACATGTAGAACTCATAGGTGTTTCACTACTCTTAATGCTATCAAATATATATCTTTTCAAAAGATCTTTAGTATATTTACTTTGATTTATAATAATACCTTCTTTGTTTTGAAATATTTGAAATCCAGGAAAATATTTAAGTTCACCCATCAAACTCATTTCAAATTCACTTTGCAGCATTTTTGAAAATATCATTTCATAAAGAATTTTTAGAATATCCACATATAATATCATCTACATATATTTGATCTATTAAAACTTTTTTAGAAATTATTTTTATAAATAATGTAGGATTTTTGAACTCTTTTGTAAAACCCTTAGAAATAATAAAATTACTTAACCTTTCATACCAAGCCTGTGGATCTTGTTTCAAACCATATATAGATTTAGATAATTTTAAAACTTGATTTAGAATATGTTGATTTGTAAAATATGGGGGGTTTTCAACAAAAACATCCTCAATTATTAAACCATTTAATAATTCACTTTTGACATCCATTTGATAATGTTTTAAATCTAAGTGTGCTGCATAGGCAATTAATATTCTAATGGCTTCAAGCCTAAATACCAGTGCAAAAAGTCTCTTCAAAATCAATTCCATCTTCTTGATTATAGCCGTGTGCAACCAATCTTGCTTTGTTTATTATAATATTTCCTACTTCATCCACTTTATTCCTAAACACCCATTTAGTTCCTATAGTCAAGGTATCTTTTGTTCTATCAAAAAGATTCCAAAATTTATTTCTCTCAAACAGGTTAAGCTCTTCTTTGATAGCCATCACCCAAAATTTATCATTTATTGCATCATTGGTTTTTTTAGGTTCAAGTTGTAACAAGAATGCTTGATGTTCTACCTGATTTCTCAAAAAAAAACTCTAGTTTGTGTTCCTCTATCTAAATCTCCAACTACAGTATATAAGGGATAGTTTTTAAGGTTCATAGTTGGTTTGATAAAAGTAGGGATAGTTATTTCAGGTTCATCATTTTGTTCTGGTTCATTATGGCTAGATTATGGAGAACCTCCAGAATTGGAAGTTTTTACAGATTCCTTTAGAGGATAGTTTGAAGGTTTTTTATTAATGTCCATATTGGATATATCCTCTTCAATATTCCCTAGTGAGGTATTAGTTTCATGTGGATCTATTTCATCAAATTTGACATGTACAAATTCTTCCACACATTTTTTTCTTATTAAATACTCTATAGTATTTTCTTGATGTAGAGTATCCAAGGAATATTCCTTCATCACTTTTGGAGGAAAATTTATCTAGATTGTATTTAGTGTTCAAAATATAAATTAAACATCCAAACACTCTAAAATAATTTACCTTGGGTTTTCTATTATTCCATAACTCATAAAGATTTTTCTTAATAATGGTTCTGATTAAGACTTTGTTTATTATGTAACAATATATATTAACAGTTTCATCCCAAATGTAAATTGGTAGGTCATATTCATTAAGAATAGTTTTGGTTATCTCTTGTAATGTTTTATTTTTTCTTTCTACTACACCACTCTGTTGAGGTGTCCTAGGGGCACATAAGTTATGACTATAGACATTTTTTGAGAAAAGGGATTCAAATTCTTGATTTTCAAACTCACAACCATGGCCACATCTTAATTATTTCATGTTAAGTCCACTTTGGTTTTCTACATTCATAGTATACTTGGTACAATGAGAGAAAGATTCAGTTTTGTGAGATAAGAAAAAAGTCCATGTATACCTAAAAAAGTCATCTACAACAACATAAACATAGTGCTTCCCATTGAGACTTGAAACTCTAGATGGTCCAAACAAATCCATGTGAACCAACTTGAGAGGTTGATAAGTAGTTACTTCTTTCTTTGTTTTGAAAAAGATTTTATGTTGATTTCCTTTTTGATAAGGATTTCACACTTTATTGTCTAGAAACTCTTATTTGGGCAAGTCTTTAACTAAAACTTTTCTGGTAAATTTCTTAAGGGAGTGTATATTAAAATTTCTTAGTCTTCTGTGCCAGAGCCAAGACTCTTTATAAAATGCACTTAGGAAAGAAACATTTTTTGAGGCTAGTGTGTCTAAATTTATAGCATACACATTATCATTTCTTATAGCAATAAATACTAAGTTATTCTTGGCATAAAAAACATGAAATTAATCATTTTTGAATTTTAAATTGAATCCATCATCACACAGTTGAGATATGATAAGTAGGTTATACTTTAATCCATCAACATAAAGTACTTTGGAAATTGAAATAGAGTTAGGTTTACCAATTTGGCCTAGGCCGATGATTTTTCCTTTACCATTGTCACCAAATATGAAATTTACTCCACCAATCTTGATAAGACTCTTGAAGATTGAGTAGTCCCATGTCATGTGTCTTAAACACCCACTGTCCAAGTACCATATATTTTTACAAGATCTCTTTAGACAATTTACCTACAAAATAGTTTATCCAATAAATGATTTTGGTACCCATATTTGTCTAGGTCCACAAACATTAGTAATAAAAGCTTTAGGAACCCACATTTGTCTTATGGGTTTCCTTTATGAATAATATAGAGTATTTGGAAAATAAAATTTTTTTGGTCCATAAGAACTGGTTGTAGTAAAAGAAGTTTTAGAACTGAAACTTGTGGTAAAATTGTTATTTTTGGATAAAGAAGTAGATTTTTCTGTTTTTTTGTATAAAATGTGTTTTTGATAAATTCTTTTGTCCTGGTTAATATAATATTCTAGAAGTGTACCTAGGATCTATTTGTTTACCAAGAATTTGAGTAAGAGTGTTTTTCCTATTTGTAAACTTTTCAAGATCCATCTTTAATAGCTCATTAGACATTTGTAATTCATTTTTTCCTGATCAATTGAGAATTTTTGTATTTTTCAGTTGTAAGTTCAGATTTAATAGTTACAGTAAGAGTATGTTGTTTCTTTAAATATTTATATTTATCTTTTATCTCATTTCATGTTTCTTATAGCATATTTCAATATTCAAATAATTCATTACTTGTCATATTTTCAGGATCACTTTCATTTTCAAAATAATAAGAATTTTGTGCAGGATGGTCTAAGGTTTACTCATATGTGTTTGTCATAAAACACATATTTTCCATATCTTCTTTCTCATCATGAGAAGAAGCAGATTCACTGGAGAATTAATCATAGTGAATCTAGGTGGCCTTGATGGATTTATTATATTTTATATCCTCGTACTCATACTTTTTTTTTGTATTTCAAATTTGGACAGTTAGCATTTACATGTCCCTTTCACTTACATTAATAACATACTTTCTAGTCAGACTTGTCATTTCTTTTCCAATCCTTCTTCCAACTTCCCTTTTGATCATATCTTACTTTATAGTTGGTATTTCTGAAAAACTTATTCATTCTATAAAATTTCTCAAATCTTCTGGATAGTAGGGTTATTTATTCATCACTTTCTAAAGATGATTCTTCACTAGTTGTGCTCTCAACAGTAGCTTGAACTTTCCCTTTTTCCTTGCTTTTGGAAGTGGTAGTTTTGAGGGATACATATTTTCCTTTTAGTTCTTCCTCATCTTGATTTACTTTGAGTTCCTCTTCATACATCATTAATTTTCTAATAAATTCCTTCATTTTCATCTTATCAATGTTGCAGGATTATCTAGTGGATACAGATGTCCCTCTCCATCTCTCTGGTAAGAATTACATAATCCTCATGATTTTTTACTTTGTTGTGACAACTCATCCTAAAGAAATCATAGTTTTCACTATTTCATTAAACATGAGATACATATCATAAATATATTCATTAGGATTCATTCTGAAATTTTTATATTTAATAGTATAAGTATTTAATCTCATCTCCTTCACATTAGATGTTCCCTCATGAGAAACAAAAAATGTGTCCCAAATTTCTTGGGCAGTTTTACAAGAAGAAATGTGATGAACTCTTCATATCCTACTTCATATTATAGATCATTCATTTATTTATAGTTATTGTTATAGGAAGTCTTGGTAGGTTCATCCCAAGTGTTTCTATCAGTTTCTGGAATTACATATTTACTTTAAATAGCAGTCCAGATTTAAAATCCCTTACTTTCTTGATGTATTTTAATTTTAAGCTTCTATTGAGCATAGTTTGTTCCATTAAAAAAATTTGGTCTATTTGTAGCATCTCCTTATAGCCTATTGTCCATAATATAAATTATGAAAAGATTTCAAAGAGATAAAAATTTAGAACTAATGGAAAATTTATGATCTTAGAAATACAACTACAATCACAGTTGAAAGAGTTTTGAAAACTGAGAAGTTCCAAATCCCTTTGATACCAAATTTTGGTCTGAGTAGAGTACTCAAGAGGGGGTGAATTGAGTATCTATAAAAATTTCTGTTAAAAATGGTTATTTGAAAAGTTTCACCCAATTAAAAATATAATCAAATTCAGTTTATAGTGAATTTATAAAATTCATTAATGTTCAATTAATTTTTCAAAAGATTGATTAGTTCCCAGCTATATTAATCTAAAGATTAAAACAACATTTGAAACTTACCTACTGGTTACAAATAGTTATAAACACTTTCTAAACTAACTATCAAAGTTCAATTTAGTTTTATGTAAAATTCAATAAACACATATTAAAAATAAAAGTAAAAGGAACAACAGACATAAACAGGAGGTTCATACTCAAGTTGAGACTTAGTCCTCTTCACTTGGTGATCAACTACCACCAAGTAGTTTAATTAAATAAATAGTTTGATCTACACCCTGGATAGGGGTTCACAATAGCACAAAAGGCTATCTAGGTCACACTTGACCTCTATAATTGTTATTCGTGGGAAAACAACAAAAAGGTCACACTTGACCTCTTCCACTATTCTACGTGGGATACAAAGGATAAAATGAGAGAGAGTTTGAGGATATCAAGTTTCCTCTAGTTATGAACATGAGTCAGTGTATGTGTTAGAAATAGTTGCACACACAACTTAGAAATGTAAGTAAATAAACACAATAGAGATAATATGTAGAGAGAGGTTTAGAATTCTATTTGTGTTGTGAAGTGAAGATCTAGACTCTTTTAATGTAGTGGAAGTGATGTTTGAGTACTCTTCTGGAAGTTGGCTTCAAAACAGAGTATTTTAATCTATGTTCTCTAACTTTCAGATGTGTGAAAGATTTAGCTCCTTTGTTCTAAAAGTGTTTAGTGTATCCCATCAGAATTTTCTTGTCTTTTTGATCTCCTCATATTCTCTAGCTTTGAGTTCTTGTGATTTTGAATTAAGCTCGAGAGTTGTAGGAGTTTTCAGTTATTCTTTTATTTCTACTTTTCATCACTAAAAAAATGATCCAGCTTGTAATTCTTTTATACTTTGAGGTCCAGTAGACATGAAGATCTCCGCATGTTTATGTACCTCGTATTGTCTATTAAAATTCCTACAGACAACATTGAATAATGTCATAAACATTAATTTGTCTAAATATGACTGTTAGATATAAATTTGAATTAAAAAATTCAAAACATTTTTTATGACTATCGGTGATTCATAAGTATCAGTGACTCATTATCATCGGTTAGTCGGAATTGGTGGATCTTTGTATCAGTGAGTCCTCTTTATCAGTATCAGTGACTGTAGGCATCAGTGATTCATTTGTGCTATCAGTCTGTCTGGGCATCAGTGATTCTTCATCAGTGACTCATTTTCAACTATCGGTGTGTCAACCATCAGTGAATCATCCATCAGTAAGTAGCCCATTGATGACTCATTCACCATTGTTTCTCTCATCTGTATGTTTTCCAACAGTGATTCTTTTGAACTATCAGTGTGACTGATCATCAGTGACTTTTCCATCGGTGTATCGTTTGTTCTATAAGTGAGTCATGCATCAGTGTCTTCTTCTGTTGGTGACTTCCTCGATCGTTGAATTCTTTTATCAGCGAGTTATTTGATTGGTGAGTCAGCCATCGATGAGTCATTTAAACTATCAGTGTTAGGGACCTTAAAAAACTTATAAAGTGTATGTCTTACGTAAAACACTACTAGAATATGTGAAATTGATAAATACATGTAAATATACCCTAATAAACATATTAAAACATAAATATCCATGATTTATTGACTTATTGAATTGTATTATACTTTGTGACATAATTTATTCACTTATAAATATTCATTAACAAGATTAACGTGAGTTATAACTTAATATATGAATGAGTAGTATTTATAGATTGGCATGATTTTTGATTCTTAAAACAACTAGTTCACAAAGGGCCCAACACATTATATGAATAGAGGTTTTTAACGTATCCTTATTATGCATATAGATACTTGTTCACTAGCTCACCATAAAAAAATGTGTCCACTGGTTCATCACTAAAATGCATGTGAAAATTCATTATGTAAAATGATCCATGATCATAATCTCATTAATAAAAAACTCATTGTCACTCCCAATAAAACAAATATGAGAATAGGCTTCTTCCCATTTTGATGAAAAAAATAATTATGATGTTATGTTATAGTTTATCATCCCCCACAATATTGAAAAGGATATACTAATCTATAGCACAATATAGGAATACTTAAGGGTTGTGCAACATTTTAGTGAAATTTAGATTTTATAAAGGGCTATAATAATGTTTAATACAATCAAAAAGGGGTAGAAATTTATAATGGAGTTTAGTATCTTTTGAAAATACATAATAGTTCACGCTGATGTTTTTTCCATAAAAGAAGGTAAATGGTTTATGATAGAGTTTTTACTCTCTATTATGGTGAAAGGAAAAGATGGATTTATTATATTCCATAAAAAATAAAATGTAAATATTTATTTTAGTTAAATAAATGAATGATAATAGGTTTACACAAATGGTTAATGTGTTCTAGAAATTAATAAAAGGATACACTAATGTTTTTTATAATCTATGAATATATAAGGTGTTATGCTAGTTTTTTGTAGCAGATAAGAAGGAAAATGTTTATATATGAGTTTTACACCAACCCAAAAAGAAAAAAGTTTATATGGTAATTTTATGTATTAAATGAATGTTATTTTATTCTAAAGTGGTTAAATATATCATGTATTTGGGGTTGATATTAAAAAATATTTTATTTTAGGGTCATGTAAGATTGAATAAATTCATTATATTTTAGTTTCATATGATCAAGAACAATTATAATATAGTTTAATGACATACAACAAGAACAATTTGTATATTAGTTTATTTTCTCATCATTTTATTTACTTTTTTTTGTTAATTTACTCATTATTTTTATATAGTACTTATTTTGTTAATTTTCATATATATCGTGAAGAAATTACTTAATCCAAAAGGATTATTCACTCCTATACTCTGATCATGAACTCAATAAGGATGATGGACTCATGCTGACACAATTTTCTTTTTATTCTCTAATGCATTCAACATTTTGGGTTTTCAAAATACAATATTGTTTGATTAACTATAATATTGAATGAATTTTAGGATAAAAAGACATGGTGTACCCGGTATGAATAAAATTGTTTGGTTTCAGTTTAAAAAGAAAATTTTATTAATGTATTATTTCATATTTATGTTTCATTTATTTCTTTATATTATTATTAACATAATAATTTTTTTCTTATATAGGTGGATTCTTTTTCTTGAGTTTGGGTGGTTTGTTCGAAGTTGCACATGATCATGATAGATTGGACTTCGAGGCTGCAACTTAGATAATAACAATAAGGAAATGGGTCAAGAATGTATATAACCATCCTGAGAAGATGAATTCCTACTACTTATTAAATTAATTTTATCATCATTTTTTCTAATATTTTTAAGTTAATTTCTTTATAATTTTTATCTAATACTTATTTTTTCATATATCTTTTTCAAAGTCATATTTTTCTTTCAACTATCTCCAAAAAAAAGAATAAAATGTTCATTTATGATGGAAGAGGAAACCCCATGCTACCTAAAATGTGAAGTGTTTGAGGTAGAATGAGCTTTCATATTCCATAATAATGGAACATGTTCTCTATTTTTTGTATTTTTTTAGATATTTGAAAGAAAAACACATATCACATAATTAATCAGTCACAACTCAATCAGATACACAGTGTGCTCGATATGACTTAGACTATATGTTTTTAGTTTATAATTTATATTTTATTTCAAAACTCACATCACATACTCAAAACCAACCAAAAAAATTAATATTGTATTCATAAATTATTAAAAAATCCACAAGTCATTTATGATATTTAAGAATAATCCAAACCTCAATCTGACGCACGCTGTAACCGGTATGACTCCACGTGTTTCTTTTTTATTTAAAATTTACATTAATTTTAGTAAAAAAGAAAATTAACATAATAAAAACCAAAAAAACACATTATTAATGTTTTTATACTTTATTAAAATTATCCATAAGTCATTTTTTACATCTAGGAATTAGTCTCACCTCAATCTGATACACGAAGTTCCTGATATGACTCAAAGTGTCTGTTATCAGTTTAAAATTGACATTTTAGTTCAAAAATTATCACTCACTAAAAAAATGAGAAAACACACTATAATTTTATTTATAATTTAGGAAAATGATTCAAAATTCATTTGTGAATTTTAATAATAATTCTCACATAAATCTGACACATGATGTGACCAGTATAACTCAAAGTTTGTGTTTCCAGTTTAAAATGATATTTTTGTAAAAACACAAGTTACATACTCAAAACCAATAAAATTCATCAAGATTATTTTTATAGTTGATTAAAATGATCCATAAGTCACTTTATATGTATTGGAATCAGCTTTACATAAATCTAACACATGGTGCGATCGGTATGACTCAACGTGTGTCTTTTTAGTTAAAATTGACATTAATTTTATTAAAAAAATAACTGACATGCATAAAACTGAGAAAACACATTCAGAATGGTGTAATACTTTAGTAAAAAATCCACAAATCATTTGTGAGATTTAATAATAAAGCTCACCTTAATCTAATACATGATGTGCCCGGTATGAATCAAAGTGTTTGTTATCAGTTTAAAATTGACATTTTAGTTCAAAAAGTGCCACTCAATTAAAACTGAGAAAACGTGCTCAGATTATCTTCATAATTTATGAAAAATATTAATTATTTATTTTTTATTTTTAGGAATCAGCCTCATATGAAACTGACACATGATGTGACTGGTATGTCTCAAAGGGTGTTTTTCTAGTTTAAAATCATATTTTAGAAAAAAAACTACAAGTGGCATACCCAAAACTGAGAAAACGCATTCATATTGTTTTGATACTTTAGTAAAATGATCAATAAGTCATTTTTGATGTATGATAATTATCCTCACATCAATATGATGCATGGTGTGGCCTATATGACTCCAAATGTGTCTTTTTATTTAAAATGGACATTAATTTTAATAAAAACGACAACAGACATACTCAAAACTGAGAAAACACATTTAATTGTTTTGATACTTTATAAAATGTTCCATAAGTAATTTTTGGCATGTAAGAATCAACCTCACCTTAATCTAATACATGATAATCTTAGTATGACTCAAAGTTTCACTTATCGATTTAAAATTGACATTTTAGTTTAAAAAGAGTCACTCAATGAAGACTGAGTAAACACACTTGGATTATCTTGATAATTTATTAAAATTATTCATAATTCATTTTTGACATGTAGGAATTATTCTCACATCAAAATAACACATTATGTGACTGTTATGACTCAAAGTGCGTGTTTCCAGTTTAAAATTACATTTTAGTAAAAAACACAAGTGACATAATCAAAACTAAGAAAACACATTTGGATAGTTTTGATATATTATCCATAAGTACTTTAGGACATATAGAAATAATCTAAACCTCAATCTGACACATGGTGTGACCGGTATGACTCAAGATGTCTTTTTATTTAAAATTGACTTTAATTTTAGTACAAAAGACAACTAACATACTCAAAATATAGAAAATTCTTTTGGATTGATTTGATACTTTATAAAAATGATCCATAAGGCATTTTTTACTTGTAGGAATAAGTTTCACCTAAATATGATACACTATATTCTCAGTATGACTCAAAGTATCTGTTATCAGATTAAAATTTGTATTTTAGTTCAAAAAGTTTTACTCACTAAAAATCCAAAAAAACACCCAGATTGTCTTTATAATTTAGGGAAATGATTCAAAATTTATTTTTAACATTTAGGAATCCGTCTCATATAAAATGACACCTAATGTGACTGGTATGAATCGAAGTGCGTGTTTCCAGTTTAAAATGACATTTTAGTAAAAAATAAAAGTGACATACTCCAAACTAGGAAAACACATTCAGATCATTTTTATAATTTAGTAAAATGACTCATAATTCATTTTTGACATTTATAAATCAGCTACACCTCTATATGGTGTACGGTTTGACTGTTATAACTCTAACTGTTTCTTTTTATTTTAAATTAACATTAATTTTAGTAAAAAATACAGCTGACATACTCAAAACTGAGAAAAATCATTCAATTTTTTTTGATAATTTATTAAAATTATACATAAGTAATTTTTGATATATAGGAATCATTCACACCTCAATATGATACACGATGTTCCCAGTATGAATCATAGTTTTTGTACTCAGTTTAAAATTAATATTTTAGTTTAAAACAAATCACTCACTGAAATATTAGAAAACACACTTATATTTTTTGGAGGATTTAGTAAAATGATTCATAAATAATTTTTGATGTATTTCAATTATTCTCACATAAAAATGATACATGATGTGATTGTTATGACTCAATGTGCATGTTTTCATTTTAAAATGAAATTTTAGTAAAAAACACAAGTGACATACTGAAAACTAAGAAAACACATTCAAATTTTTTTTTTCAGTTTAATAAAATGTTCCATAATTCATTTTTTGATGTGTATGAATTATCCAAACCTTAATATGACACATTTTGTGACCAGTGTGACTCTAAATGTTTCTTTTTATTTAAAATCGACATTAATTTTAGTAAAAAAGAAAACTAACATACTCAAAATTGAGAAAAAACATTCAAATTGTATTGATCCATTAAGAAAATGACCTATAAGACATTTTTGATATTCAGGAATTATCCGCACCTCAATCTGATACATGATGTTCCCAGTATGACTCAAAGTTTCTATTATTAGTTTAAATTTGATAATTTAGTTCAAAAAGTGTCTCTCAATGAACAATAAGAAAACACACTTTGATTATCCTGATAATTTGGTATAATGATTCATAAGTCATTTTTATGTGTAGGAATTAGTCTCACATAAAACTGACACATGATGTGACTGATATGACTCAAAGTGTGTGTTTCCAGTTTAAAATGAAATTTTAGTAAAGAACATAAGTGACATACTCAAAACTAAGAAAACGCTTTTGGTTGTTTTGATACATTAGAAAAACAATACCTTTATATTTTTTGACATGTATGAATCATCTAAAGCTCAATTTAACACACTATGTGACTAGTATGAATCCAAGTGTGCCTTTTTATTTAAAAATGACATTAATTTTAGTAAAAAAGACAACTAATATACTCAAAACTGAGAAATCAAATTCAAAATGTTTTAATACTTTAGGAAAAGGAATACATAAGTCATTTTTAATTTGTAGGAATTATCTGCACCACAATCTGATACATTATGTTCCTGGTATGACTCAAATTGTCTATTATGATTTTAAAATTGACATTATAGTTCAAAAAGTGTCACTCACTGAAAATAAAGAAAACAGATTCGGATTGTATTGATAATTTTTAAAAATAATTGATAATCCATTTTTGACATGTGGTAATTAGTCTCATGTCAAACAGACACATGATGTGATCAGTATGACTCAAAGTGCATGCTTCTAGTTTAAAATTATGTTTTAGTAAAAAACATTAGTGACATACTCAAAATCATGAAAACACATTTTTATTGATTTAATACTTCAAGACAATGATCCTTAAGTCATTTGGGATGTGCAGAAATCATCCTCACCACAATCTGACTCATAGTGTGATTGGTATGACTCTAAGAGCATGTTTTCAATATATAAGTGTCATTTTAGTTTAAAATGCACATCACATTACCAAAACCAAGAAAAACAACCTAGAAAGTTTTCATAACATTATGTTTGTTATTACTTAATTATTTTCCTTAACATTTTTATCTTATACTTATTTAGTTATTTTTCATAAAGATAATTCTTGAAGAGGAACAAGAAATGGTGATCCATTCAATAATCAAACACAAATCAATCAGATACACAATGTTCCTGGTATGAATAAATGTTTAGTTTAAAATTAACACTTTTTTTGAGGGGGTCAGGGTCCAAAGACAAAGGAACATTAATGTTATTGAATGTATATGATAATTTGTACTTACTCATTTAATTTTATAAATCAATGTTTTAAATGTATATAATATAGTGTGTGTTTATTGTATTTTTTTGTAAATTTTATTTCATTTTAAATTTGTATTTATACTTTTCTTTTTATTTATCTGGTGATACCATGTGCTATAAATTAAAAAAAACACTACAGTATTCCCCTTTATCACTGTTGATAAAGGGCCCCTTTATCAGTGCTACTAAATACGCTGATAAAGGTGCCTTTTTTAGTGTTGATGAAGGGTCCCTTTATTTTCTCTTTTTTAGTGATGATAAAAAACCTCATTTATTAGTGATTTTAGAAGCGCTTATAAAGGGAACCTTTATCAGTTCTAAATAAATATATTGATAAATAGGTTCATTTACCAATGCTTTCCTAGTAGTGAAAAAAGCATGGGTATTTTAATCACGCTTTGGTAGTTAGTTCTTTTCTTGCACTAATGAAGGCTAATTTTAGCACTATTAAAGGCCTATTTTGTAGTAGTGGTTACTATTCTAATAGTCATGTTACTATTCTAATGGTCATTTCACTACTCTAATGGTCATACTTCCTTTATAATTTGTATAAATACTTTTTAATTATTCATCAATAATTTTCTTAATTTCTTCTTAAGGTTCCTTAAAAAAATTCCAATCCTATTTTTAATGCTTTGTTTTATTTTTAAAATTTTGTTTGCGACAATGATATTTATAAGAGACCACAACACACCAGAACATAAATTTCTAATTATGTTATTTACTTTGGTTTATTATACCATTATACCATTTTTTGTTTTCCGGAATGTATTTATATTTCATATGTAATGTTTTACATTAAAGAAGTAAAATATTTTATTACCTTATTTTGTGGTATATATGATATATTTTTATTATAACTTATGCTATTTTATAAAATAATATATGTCCTAATTATAACACACAAAAGTGTTAAAATGGAAATTTCATATTAAAAAGTTTGGGTCATTACATTTTTTACCCCTTTAGAAATTTCACACCTGAAATTTTAGTTCATATATTCATTAAAGAATAAATTAGGGTACTTTTTTCATTATATACTCGGGTTCTTATGTTACCCCTTCATACTTATCATTTCACTAAAGTACTTTAATAAGGTGGTTTGTCTTATTGCATAAAACATTGTCCCTATGACCCAAGATCTTCAGTGAGTGCTCCTCTTAAGAGAGGTCATATTCCAGTTGTACAACCTCAGAATTTAGTACATGTGATGGATTGGGTATGTTATTTTCTAGGAGATATAATTGGAACATATTTTTCACTTGATTTTGGATAGGTGGAAATTAATTTTAATAGACCAAAACAACACATGATCAAGTATCTCGAAGGGGCCAATGTACCCAAGGTTTTTTCCCCTTGTTTCCAAACCACATCACTTTTTTTCAAGAATATATTCAAATGAACATTTTATCTTTGATATCAAGCTCCAAGTCTCTTCAAATATTGTAAACATAGATTTTCTTTTAACATTTTATGGCTTTAACATGTTTTAGTATGACTTGGACTTCTCTATCATTTCCTATACAAGTTTGGATCCCATAAAATTTCCTTCATCAACATCATTCTATAAAATTGAACTTATACATGTCTTCCCATATATAACTTCATATAGGTCCATATATATACTTCACTATAGATTATTCTTGTATAAAGACTTGAACAGTGGAATATATTGACCCCATCCTTTTTTGAAATCCATGGACCAAGTTCTCATCATGTCTTCAAGTGTCTATATAATAAAAATGACCATTAATCTAGGGGTGATAATCCATACAAAAGTTTAACTTCATGTTTAAGGAATCATGAATTTTCCTCTAGAACTTTAAGATGAACCTTGTATCTTGATTAGATACAATCGAAAGTGGTGCCCCATGAATCCACACCACTTCCTTCTCATATATCTTAGAAATATTATTGAGAGATAAATCTTCTTGAGTGGAAATTATGTGAGTAGTATTAATAATTCTATCCACCATAACCCATATAGATTTGAATACTTTATATATTTGAATACGTTTTTAAGTGCCTAGTAGGATTGGTTTCATCCACTAAGAAGGGGGGTTGAATCAGGGGAGGGTTTTTTTATATTTATTTCAAACAAAATAAACATCAATGAATTGTTAGAGAAAAATCCACTCAAAATAGAAAAACTAAACCTCACATGATCTTGTAGAAAATGAAATATAAAGGAAAAATAATTTTTACAATGTTTGGATACAATGAGGAATCATATTTTATGTTCTAGTTGGTTATTCCCCCTAACCATAGATTCTTTTCACTATATAACCAAGTGAAATCCTCTTATAAGAATTCATGTGTCATCCCACCACACATGTTATGAGTCACACCCAACATCACAGCTTCACACTACAGTACAAAAGATAATTAAAAAAATAAATAAGATCACAAAATAAACTAAGTTTCTTTGACAATAGAAGATGAATATCTACTTCCATGAGACTCAAAAAATATGTAAGAAATAATTTCACATGCTCTAGTCTTGAAATTCACTGCACAAATATTCTCATACTCAAATATTATCTTCTAAAGAGATGAGTTTCATCATATTTTTATCGCTGAATAACCAAGCTCCACTATAATCTCACAACCTCGCTATATTTTTTTAAACACCACACCTCATCAAAATATTCCGCTCATTAATTAATACAATGTAGAAAATAATACACAATCATAATATCCCCATGTTCTCATAACTAAATTCAACAACCACCTCTCCATCATAGATTTAGAAAGTAAATAAATTGATTATCGAGGAATTAAAAACCATATTTGAAAAAGTATAATAAAATCACCTCATGACACTTTATTCCTAAAAACCTGTAGAATTGAAACCCATATGTAGAGAAGACTTTGAATTGGCTATGTAGAGAACAACTGACTATGTAAAAAATCACTATGATATTCTCAATTGGCTGTGCAGCTATCATCTATAAAGTTATCAATAGGAATCATCTACATATCATATTTTTATATATTATCTGGAATTCATCTATGTCTCAAATAAACTACATAATTCTTAGAATTCAGTTGCGTTACTAAAAATGGATATGTGAATTCCCAATTAGCTACATAGATAATTTGGATATGTGACACATTCGGTTATGTGGATGAATCTTCTATGTGATTTTATTACATAGCTAAATCAACTATATAAATCACTTACATGAATTTTCTGTTTAAAAAATCAGCATTGTGAGACCAATATTCAATCAAACTCAAACCGAACTACTTCAGGTGATCTTCATCTCATCTCAAAAACACTTTCTATTATCATGAAACTTTCTTCCATGATATATAAATCAAAACAAACCAAATCAATAAATGTCAGAATTATGATTTACTCATGTAGGATTTTCAATAAATACAACAACACAAACTCCCCAAGAACCATGGGATATTTAGGCTTTCTCAAAGAAGCCACAAACACATGGGGGTTCTTCAATATCCACCTTTTTTATTTTTTGAAATTCAATTTGAAACTTCCAGACTTAACATACCTAAAAAACACTTGGTTCATGAAGAAATAGAACCATTTCATCATCTCTAATGAGAATTATTAAAGTACACTACTTTAAATCCACTGGGTTACCACATTTACTACAACCAAGGATAATTATTTAAAGACCAATGCATAAAATCTTGTGGGTTACTACCTTCACTATCACTAAGGATAATTATTTTAAGGACACTATATCAACTCTGGCGGGTTACTTACTTCACTTACATTGAGGAGAATTATTTAAAGACCACAAAATCAAAAAAATAGGTAACTTTATTCCTTAATTATTTCATTATGAGCTCCTTTTATGATTTATCATTATTGAGAGAACATTTTTAACATCATTATATTAATAAAATCACTCCCTAAAAATCCACTTGTAACTTACACTCCACCTTTGGAAACATAATCCAAAGGACCATGGGGGATCTCAAAGCATTAAAATATTGAGTGTATGGGGAATAATAAACATTAAATTTCAGTTATAACACTGTGAAAATTTCCTATGGCATTTCTTTGGTAAAGATATATGCAAGCTATTCATTTGTGCAAATATATATGAGTTTCATTTCACCTAAAACCACCTTATCTTTGATAAAATGATATTGAGCGTCAATATGTTTAGACCAAGAGTATTGAACTAAATTTTTTTAAAGATTAATGGAACTATGATTATCACATATAATCTTAAACGATCTCTTAATATCAACCGTCAAATCTTCTAGATGAACTTAAATCCATAAAGCCTATGTAACTGTACGAGTATCTTCCACTTACTCTAACTCGGCTATACTCAAGGTCACTAATTTTTTTTTAATATACCATATAAGACAGCTATATCGAACAAAGAACACACCACATTATGTGGATCTATGATCTATATATTCTCCTTCCAAATCTGCATTAGCGTATACAAGAAAATCTAGATATACACTACACCTGTATAGAAAACCATAATTCACTTTGTTTTTTACATATCCTAGAATTATTTTAATTGAAATCATGTGTGACTACCTCAGTTCACTTTGATACCTTGGACATAGAGCCACTGCATAGACAATTTATGGTTTAGATATTGTGAGATACAACAAGATGTATGTCATACTTCTAAAAGTCTCATAATCAACCTTGTTTCCTTTTTCATCTTTGATAAACTTTGTGTAAATAGATATGTGTGTAGAAATATCTTTTGATCCTTTCATTACAAACTTTATCAAAAAATATATTGAATATTTTTATTATGAAATGAAGATATTATATGAGTTTTTCTCAATCTATAGTCCAAAAAAATAGTTTTATTACCCCAACATAGAAATCTCAAACTTCTTTTTCATCTCAATAAAAAATTTCTCACATAAGAAATTGTTATTAGTGGAAAAAATTATTAAATACACATATACTATCAACAATAGTGTGTCTCAGGAATCCTTCTTCAAGTAAAAGTTTCTTTCAATAGTACCTTTGGTAAACCCCATTTTTTCTCAAATAGTCATCAAGTTTAGAATACTAGGCCCTTGGATCCTGTTTTAATCCATATAATTCCTTTTTAAATCTAAAATCCATTATTCCATATCTTTCAATAATAAAACCTTTTGGTTGTTCAATAAATAATTCTTCATCAAGTTCTCCATTTAAAAATTTAGACTTTGCATCCATTTGACAAACTTTGTAATGCTTGTGAGTTTCCACTGCCAAAAACATCCTTATTGTCTCAAGTATGGAAACTAAAGAAAAAATATCTTCAAATTTTATTCCTTCCATTTGTGAATATCTTTTTCAAAAAAGTATATCCTTGTTATATACGACTTCACCTTTCTCGTGCATTTAGTTCCTGAAAACCCATTTTTTACCAGTAAAATTTTTAATTATCATTATTAGAACAAGTTTTTATATAGATTTATTCTCAATTTTATTGAGTAATTCATTCATAGATCTTACCCATTAATCATGATCAATACCCTTAGATTTCATTCTATGTTAAACTTGTGATTCTTAAGTGGTTTGATTTTTTGATCTTAGTATCTTTCTATTCTGAACTAGTGAATTATGATTCCGAATGATATTATCAGTTTCAATATATTTCTTTAATATCTGAAACCAATTTATATTACTACTCAACCCTTCTTCATATTCACTAGATCATTCTAAATTAGAATTAATAGTTTCCAATTTGATTTTAAAAAATTTTCAATCCATTTCTCAAAAATAGGATCACTAGTTTTTTTGAGATACATAAAATCTTCTTGAATATGCTAACTAATGTTTCCCATATTTTTTTAAAAAATCACATTCTAATGCACCAATTTTTTTTGTAATCTCATATTCTAGCATATGTACCATTAAAACTAGATAAATAGCCTATAAAGACTCCATCATCAGGCTTTACTTCAAACTTTCCAAGCCTACTTCCTTTTATTTTAATATAATAAGGAATACTGAATACCATGAAATATTTCACTGTAGGGTTATTTTGGTACAACATGTCATGGGGTGTAACATGCGTTTCAGGTCTCAAGAGACATCTATTCTGAATTTTCACCACAGTACACACTTCTTCCCTCCAGAATTTTTTTAAAACATTATTCTCAACTAGTATTATTCTTTCCATTTCCATAATGCTCATATTCTCCATCTTTGAAACACCATTCGATTATGATGTATAGAGTGTATTATACTGATGATTGATTCCATGTTTTCTATGATAAGTTTCAAATTCATCACTCTTGTACTCTTTCACATTATTAGATATCATTTTTTATGCACAAACTAAGATCCTTTTAACCCACCTTTTATACATTTTGAATATCCTAACAACCTCATGTTTATTCTTGCTGAAAGAACATTAGTAATCTGAGTGAATTAATCTATGAAAGTAGTGAAATAAAGATCACCTCAGGTAGAATTTTGTCTCATGTGTCCACAAAGATCTATATGGACTAGTTTTAATGGTCTTTTGGAAGTAATATTCATCTTCTTGTGAGTATTCTAAGTTATCTTGCCCTTATAACATGTTCCACATATTTTATTATGATCTCTCTTTAGAATGGGTAAATCTCTTATGAATTCATGTTTCACAATCTTTATTAGGAATATTTGCCCCAGATTCCCAAGTCTTATATTCCATAACATGTTATCATTTTTAAAGTCCAAGTAACTTGTATTATAAGGTCACTAATCAAGAATAAATTTCAATTAGTACTACTACCTTTAGAAAAAATTTCTTCCATCATCTGTCATTTTAATGATACATGTATTTATTTTGAACCTCATTACCATTATCAAAAACTGAGATAACACTCAACAAGTTTTGTTTTATCCATTCAACATAAATAATATCATTTAATTTTAAATTATTATTCTTAATCTAAGTTATGTTAGTACCTTTTATTTTAAAGGAAGATTCATTACCAAATTTTTCTATACCTACTTCATTTTTCTCAATTTATTTAGAATTTTAGCATTTACAATGATGTGGGAGGAACAACCACTATCTTGTATCCTTGCCTTTTTCTTATTGATTTTTTTAAAAGAATCCTCTTCCAAGAATGAATTTTATTTATTGTACACTTAAACTCCTTTCCCTTTATCTTTGAGAGGGGACTAGTTAGGTAATTTTTCCATATATTTCTCTCCTTCATTTCCCTTTTTATCACACCTTCTACATATCTCTTCATGTCAATCAAACATATTTTTTGTTGTTAAATTAAATCTAGTTTCAATTTATGTATGATATCTTCCATAGACTGCTTTATTATCATTGGAATTGCTCCCCCTAGCATATTTACTTCTCCTAGGTAAATACATGCTATAATAATATGTAGATTATTTATTTCTAAATATTAATTAGTACTAGAAGTAACCATGAAATCTAAATTTTCTGAAAAAATGAGAGTTGTATCTAGAAGTTTTCGGTCTAGAATTTAATATCTTGTGAACTATTTGGGTCTGATTTCATCTTTGATTTAGAATTAGAGTTTCATTAAATATTCTTCTTTTATAAAGTACTTTTATGGAAAATTTACCTCTATTTTTCTTCATCTATGTTTGGATAAAAATGATATTTAAACTTTCATTGTTAGTGTCAAAAGTCTTGGAAATAGAATTTTCAAATATGGATTTTACTTTCAATTTTTCATCACCATTATTTGATTCTCCCACTACTATAAAAGAGGCCATTAACAATACTAGAATAGGCCTTTGTCGGTATTAAAAAGGCACTGACTACTGCAACACAATTAAAAGGCCTAGGTTTTTATCAGAGCTAGAAAATAACTGATAAAAGATATCATTTATCAGCTCATTAATTTAGAACTAATAAAGGGAACCTTTATCAGTTATTCTATAAGTGTTGATAAAGGGGAATACTACAGTGTGATGTTATAGGACACTACATCACCAACAATATGACATACTGTAGTGTATTTCAAAATAACTGTGTAAAACTAGAAAAAATTACATAAATAAAAATATATAATTTAAATGAAATAAAATGTACAACACAAATACAAGACAAAAACCCTATTATAGAGCCAAAGAATTCACCTATATAAAAGAAAAATTCACCCATTCTTGAGAAAAAATAATGAAACTATATAAGAAAATAATTCTTATTTTAAAAATAATATAAAAAAATAAATTGAATAGATAGTGTTAATTTTAATCTAAACTTTGAGTCATACGAGTAACAGTGTGTATTGGATTATGTTGTGGTTGATTTTTTCACTTCACATGAAATTTATTGTTCATATTCAACCACTATCTCAATAAAAATTAACTAAACAATTATAAGATAAAAATAATAATAAAGTTAATTAATTAATACTATATAAAATGATTGAAGAAAAATATAGGCTCATTTTCTCGGTTTTGGCAATGTGATGCAAGTTTTAATCTAAAATGACACTTATATATTAAAAAATGCACTTAGAGTCATACCGATCACACCATGAGTCAGATTGAGGTGAAATGAATTCCTATATTTCTTAAATGACTTATGGATCATTGTACTAAAGTATCAAAACAATACGAATGTGTTTCCTTGGTTATGAGTACACCAATTGTGTTTTTTACTAAAATGTAATTTTAAACTGGAAACAAGCACTTTGAGTCATGTAGGTTTCATCATGCGTGGGATTGACACGAGACTAATTCCTACACATCAAAAATAAATTATGAATATTTTTCCTAAATTATCAAGAAAATATGACTGTGTTTTCTCAGATTTTAGTGAGTGACACTTTTTTGTATTAAAATGTCAATTTTAAAATAATAATGGACACTTTGAGTAATACTTGGAACATCTTGTATCAGATTGATGTAAGGATTATTTATATAAGCCAAAAATGACTTATGGATCATTTTCATTAAGTACCAAAACAATCAGAATGTGTTTCCTTAGTTTTGAGTATGTCAGTTGTCTTTCTTACTAGAATTAATGTCAATTTTGAATTAAAATATGCACTTAGATTCATACTGGTCACATTGCATCATATTTAGGTGCGGCTAATTATTACATGTCCCAAATGACTAATGGATCATTTTATTAAAGTATCAAAACATTCTGATTAAATTTCCTTGGTTTTGAGTACGCCACTTGTGTTTTTTACTAAAATTTCATTTTAAACTAGAAACACACACTTTGAGTCATACAGGTAACATCGTGTGTGGGTTTGATGTGAGACTGATTACTATAGATCATAAATAAATTATAAATCATTTTTCTAAATTATCAAGACAACCTGGGCACATTTTCTCTATTTTCAATGAGTGACACTTTTTTGTATTAAAATGTTAATTTTAAATAAATAACAGACCCTTTGAAACATACCAGGAACATTGTGTATCGTATTAAGGTATATATAATTTTTAAACATAAAAAATAAATTATGATTTTTTTTATAAAGTCAAAAAACAATCTGAATGTGTTTTTTCAGTTTTGAGTATGAAAATTTTCTTTTTTACTAAAATTAATGTCAATTTCAAATAAAAAAACACACTTTGAGTCATATCGATCACACCATGTGTCAGATTTAAGTGAGTATAATTATTTCACATGCCAAATGAATTATTTAATTTTCTACTAAAGTATCAAAATAATCCAAATGAGTTTTCTTGATTTGAAATATGCCACTTGTTTTTTTATTAAAATATCATTTTAAACTGGAAACATGCACTTTGAATCTTACAGGTCACATCATGTATGATTTTGATGTGATAATGATTCATACATGTCAAAAATGAATTCTGAATTATTTTTCTAAATTATCAAGACAATCAGAGCATGTTTGATCAGTTTTCAATGAGTGACACGTTTTTGTATTCAAATGTCAATTTTAAACTCATAATAGACACTTTGAATTATATTGGGAACGTTGTGTTTTAGATTGAGGTGAGGATGATTCATACACATAAAAAATGACTTATGTATTGTTTTTATAAAGTACCAAAACAATTTTTAATCATTTTCTTTGTTTTGTGTATGTTAGTTTTCTTTTTTACTAAAATCAATGTCAATTTTGAATAAAACGACACAATTAGAGTCATACCAGTCACACCATGCATCAGATTATGGTGTGGATGATTCTTACATATCCTAAATGACATAAGGATCATTTTCATAATGTATTAACATAATATGAATGTGTTTTATTGGTTTTGAGTATGTCAGTTGTCTTTTTTACTAAAATTAATGTCAATTTTGAATAAAAAGACACACTTTGAGTCATACTGATCACACTATGCATCATATTGAGGTGGGGATGATTCTCACATGTCTCAGATTAATTATGGATAATTTTACAAAAGTATAAAAAAATATGAATGTGTTTCCTCAGTTTTGATAATTCCACTTGTGTTTTTTACAAAAATGTCATTTTAAACTGGAAATAAAGACTTTGAGTCATACAGTTCACATAGTGTGTGGGGTTTATGTGAGACTAATTCCTACTCATAAAAATTGGCTATGAATCATTTTACAAAATTATCTTATCATGTTTGATCAGTTTTTAGTTAGTGACACTTTTTGGTTTTAAAATGTCAATTTTAAACTAATAAGAGACACTTTGAGTCATAATGGACACATCATGTTTCAGATTGAGGTTCTGATAATTTATATAAATAAAAAATTACTTATATATCATTTTAATAAATTAACAAAACAATCTGAATGAATTTACTCTATTTTCATTATGTTAGTTGTCTTTTCTACTAAAATTAGTGTTGATTTTGAATTAAAAGATTCACTTGGATTCATATCAGTCACACCATGCATCGGATTTAGGTGAGGATGATTCTTACACATCCCAAATGACTTCTAGACCACTTTCATAAATTTTAAAAATAATCTGAATTCATTACCTCAGTTTTGAGTATGCCAGTTTTGTTTTTTACTATAATTTCATTTTAAACTAGAAATATGCACTTTGATTCATACAAGTCACATTATGTGTGGGTTTCATGTGAGACTGATTCATAAATGTTAGAAATGAATTATAAATCATTTTATGAAATTATTAATCCAATCGGAGTGTATTTTCTCAGTTTTCATTGAGTGAAACTTTTTTGTTTTAAAATGTCAATTTTAAACTGATAACAGAAACTTCGGGTCATACTAGGAACATCATGTATCAGATTGAGGTGAGGTTGATTAATACACATTAAAAATGACTTATGGTTAATTTTCCTGAAGTATTGAAATAATACAAATGTTTTTTATTGTTTTTAATTATGTTATTTGTCTTTTTACAAAAAATTAATATCAATTTTTGAATAAAACGACGCACTTTGAGTCATGTTGGTCACACCATGTGTCAGATTGAGGTGCAACTATTTCCTAAACATCACAAATGACTTATGGATCATTTTACTAAAGGATCAAAACAATATGAATGTGGTTCCTCAATTTTGAGTATGCCAATTTTGTTTTTACTAAAATTTCATTTTAAAATAGAAAAACACACTTTGATTCATACAGGTTGCATCGTGTGTGGGCTTTATTTCAGACTAATTCCTAAACATAAAAAGTGAATTCTGAATAATTTTTCTAAATTATCAAGACAATATTAGTGTGTTTTCTTAGTTTTTATTGAGTGAAACTTTTTTATTGAAACTTAAATTTTAAAATGATAATGGACACTTTGAGTCATATCGGGCACATCATGTATTGGATTGAGGTGATCCTGATTCCTACACATCAAAAATGACCTAAAAAAGTAAAAAAAACAATCCAAATGCATTTTCTTGGTTTTTAGTATGTCTGTTTTATTTTTTACTAAAATAAATGTCAATTTTGAATAAAAATATTCACTTGGAGTCATACCAGTCACAACATGCATCAGATTAAGGTGCGGATGATTCATACATATCTTAAATGACTTATGGATCATTTTAATAAAGTATCAAAACAATATGAATGTTTTTCCTCAGTTTTGAGTATGCCACTTGTGTTTATTACAAAAATTTCATGTTAAATTAGAAACCCTCACTTTGAGTAATACATGTATCATCATGAATGGGTTTGACATGAGACTAATTCCTACACATCATAATGGAATTATGAATCATTTTCCTAAATTATCAAGACAATACATCTGTGTTTCCTTGGTTTTTAGTGAGTGTCACATTTTTGTATTAAAATGTCAATTTTAAACTGATAACGGAAACATTGAGTCATATTGGGAATATTTTGTATTGTATTGAGGTGGGTTTTATTCCAACACATCACAAATGACTGATGTATCATTTACCTAAAGTACCAAAACAATCTGAATGTGTTTTATCAGTTTTGAGTATGTCACTTTCCTTTTTTACTAAAATTAATGACAATTTCAAAATAATACAAATGTTTTTTCTAGGTGATGATAAACTTTAAAATTACATTATAATTATTTGTTCATAAAAATGGGAATATCCCTATTCTCGTTTATTTTTTATTGAGAATGATGATGAGTTTTTTATTAATGATCTTGTGAACATGGATCACTTTACATAATGAATTTTTTACATGCATAATTAATGTCACTTGTATGGATTTTAGAATCGTTTTTGATATTATATCTTGAATATAATTGATTATTGAATAGTCTAAATCATTCCACAACCCACCAAATTGAAACCAATATATTTTTATTTTATGAAATTTCGTGATTCGGTTAATGAAATTTTGTATTTCTTTATTTTTTAGAGGTTTTGGATCAAGCTAGTAGCTTATTTTTCAAATGGGTGTTCATTTGGATTTTTGGTACTTCAAAATTTCATTTGAAGTGGGTTTTTCATTTTAAAGTATTTATTGATGAGGCAGTTTCTTTTCATTTGATGTCATGTTTCCATTGAAACCATCCCTCCTCGATGACCACTATCTCTTAATAGAGGTTGTCCTCCCATAGTTTTCTCATACACCTGCTGGCTTCAGTGGTCGATTAAACTGATATCTATTAAAACATTTAAATTGCACTATATACCTGTTTGATAATTCTATTAGTTTTTTACGACTCTCAAGTGACTATTGGATCCACTACTAAGACCCTTTATTTGCAGTGTAGAGAAGTCATAAGCAAGAAACTACATCTGATTTTTTTAGTTTGTTCTTGGTGATGGGTTTCTTTCACACTTTAGTAATATTTGATAGTACATGTAATGTGATAATATAAATTCTATCCTATAATAATAATTTAAAAAAAATAAGTGGTGATTGTTTTGTTTCTAAAAAAAATCATCCACTTAAATTTCAGTATAAAATCACTTAAACAAGTAATGAGAAATATTTTTTCAATAATCCACATGAAACACTTTCACAATGGTTGTTATCTTAATTGAAATGTGTTTTAGGATATTTTAAACAATTTTTATCAAAAAAAATATTTTTATGATACTAAATCGACTCTATTTCCCAATAATTTTATTGTTTGCAATCCAACGCTTTGTCTCCTTCTCTGCCTCTATCTCTGTCTCGGTCTCCACTAATGCATCATCCTCCACCTCGGTCTATAACTCTGACTCTACCTCCTCTTTCACATCTTCCTCCACCTCTAACTCAACCTCTATATCCACCTCTTCCATTTCCCAAAAATTTTATAGTTTGTAGCTCAGTACTTCTAAATAAATTGATTTCCTCCATTATACTTCTCCTTGAAAAATAGATAAAAAATAATATATAAGAACTATCGTAGTAATTTTTTTCACCCCAGTTATATTTCTAAGGTCATAAATCATATTACATCACTAAAAAAGTAGTTAATCACCAAAATTTGTTTCCAAAATAAATCCTGACAAAATTTATGTTGCACACTCATCTATAAACAAATTTATTTCTACTCTTGAGTATGAAGGTTGTCATAAATCTAGATAGTACTGAGAAAATATAGAAAAACAAATGATTATGAAATTTATTTAATGAAATTTTAATTACCATTAGAAATTACCTATTGGTGGATTTTATTATTTTCATGATTTATGATCTATCTCATAAAATTTCAAGAATAATATCCACAATCAATTCCATTATCTTACTTCGAACACTACATAAACATTGAAAAAAAAGTAATATTTTTTGAAATGTTTTTATAGTTAAATATTCTATATATACCCTAATTTATTTCCATTAATAGTAATGAATAGGCTTTATCTCTTCATACATCGAATTCATTCAATTATTTAGCCTATATTTAGCGACCACCCTATCATAACAAAATTCTTGTTAAAATACATACTAAAACATATAATTTGAAGTTTATATATAAAATTTTTACTGGAGTGTATTACAAATTAACAATACACATCATATGTGGTCTATTGGTTGGATATCCATGCATTAGATCCAAAAAATAAATAATTGGTGCATCTAGATTGACTACAATCATCATCTAGTGTTTTCTAAAAAACCAAAACAAATACCCAAACGATAAAGGATATGAATTGGCGACCCAAACCATATCCTCCAATAAAAACAAAAACAATTAAGTAATGAAAAAAATTAAAAATATATTTTATTTTATTATAGTGTATAGTTTTACCTTTACATTATAGGCATAAAAAAGAGTATGTCATCTAATGTTTTTTGATCAAACGCGTTGAGTAACTCATCTCTTTTCTTCTCAATTTCTCCATTATCCAAAGTAATTTTTGTTCTAGAAATGATATAGGGATTAATGAATCCAAATGGTTCTTAAAATGATTTCTCCTTTATATAGTATTAATATAAATTCCAGTAGAAAATATGAATAGTTATTAACTTTAATAAACATATTATCTCACTACTTGGATAGACGTATTATGAAAAAGTACCTTATGTATGTATTCACAACTGAGGTGTCCAACCATTCATGCTTGAGAATCTCATTTATAGTCTCAAGAAAAATTATGTTTTTCATGGAAGCTCTATATATTTATTTTTCATATGGAATTTAAGAAATATTTTCATCTTTGAATTTGGTCTCTCTTTGAACTTTTAATGATAATAAATTTTGCTCTGGAACTGGCGGGGAGATGGTGCTACTAGAATGTCATTTTAATTACCTAATCGATTTAATAGATTTTCTTGATCTGAACTTCTGTTTACCTATCACTTTATACATATATAATATCATACTTCACTTCATACCCTTTATCATCCACCATTACAGGTTTTTCATATGAAAAAATTTGTTAAATATATTCCTCATGTGTCTTTTTAAGATTAGATAGTAATACTATGAAATCTCCAATAGCATCATTGACCGTTATAATATCCAAATCATCAAGTGGAATAGGCAACTCACAAGATGGTTTATGAGATACCTCAATCCCCACTCACATGTGATCTTTTTAGAGGTATTTATGATTTACCTTGTCTCCCAACATATTATAAATTATACCCATCACAAGAAGGCAGTGCATGGGTGTTGATAGATACAAATCACATACAACTATACCCTATAGAATTTTAGTAATATAAAGTTTCCAAAATTTGTTTGATTCACATTTAGGATAAATAGTAATTAAAAAATTAATTACCTTGGGTAAGGTATGATGTTGGGGGGAATGACTAACCTCAAATCTAGTGGTATCATTTGGTTCATATAAAGATCTTTGTTCTACCACCGATTCACTTTAATCATTTCTCATACAATAGTTTTCCAAACAAGACTGAACAATAATATCTTACAGTGAGTATATTTGTGTATGAAATTATCTAACCTTATTATATGTACATTAATATGGTTTTATCTTCTCAAAATATGTTTTTAGAGAGACTCTAAAACCTAATCCTCTAATGCGGCCATATTGTCATGGTCGCTTCAAAGCTACTGAAAGTATATTTTATTCTGGTACAGTGACTTCCAATTCTTATGTCTAAACCACATAAAACAATGTGAAAAAATATATTTTTTATGTAAAAATATTATAAATCATAATGAATTACAATTATGTCATACTTACACATGTTTCCCATACTGTTTTTGCATTTTCATCGATTAGTTTACCCTCCTTATTCACATGAGCCTCCTTCCATAGAACATGATGTGGGATGTAAGTGGATTCATATTTTGATTCATCGATATAAATATAAAAAAAGTAACATATTTTGTTTAATATCACATCATTAAACTTTTATTGTTGATTTAAAATACATACCAATTTCTTATCTAATTAAGTCTACCCCATCCTTACTTTTTGATTGGGGTATATTGGTTTTGATGCACATTCTTTATTTTCAAAACTCCTTTGTTGTTTGATAAATTAATAGTTTTGAATCAAGTTAGATAAAATAAATAATTTCAAATAATATATTATCTACTTCAATGCACCTGAAATGATTTCTCATTATGATGATTGATGAAATAAATTCGTGTTTCCTTCTTTATAATGTGTGTCTAACTAACTAGTGGGTGGGGATTTACTTTCCCCTTATCATCCATAAGATTTAAATTCCTAAGAAGAGTCTAGAAGCCTCTATGGGATTTTCTAGTATCCGTTAAGAAACAATTATTATGAAAATATTCTAAAATAAATTAACTCTACAAGGAATAATGAAATTTAAATCAATATTTCATTATATAATTTTTTGATAAAATAGAGGAAGTATGTCATAACATTACTATTATATCATTAAAAATGATTTCCTTTATTACAAGTTGAGCATGGTTCCATTAATCAACATCAATAAAAACATTCATCCTTGTTGTGACCCCAAGATAACTAATGAACATTGATTTGTTTGGTTCAATAGGTGGGTCACATTGATTCCAACCAACCTTAAATTTTGTACCCTGACTTCTTTCCTTGATGATTTTATTCAACACTATGATGTTGCATCATTGTTATTTTTTTCATCAACATATTGTTGATCCCCAAATAATTATGCAGTTTCATCATCAATAGCTTGTTCTTCCTTGATACTGGTAACATCATCAAGTGCATAAGACATTTTCTACCTGGGTAGTCAAATATTTAATTTTTATTGAATAAAAAAAATGTAATCATTGAGAAAGGATTTGTTAAGGGTCACGTGCATGCTCTATTATAAACATGATGAAATCTTTAAGTCCATCTTCATACACTTTTTTTCAAATGATTAGCATGCATCCATTTTCAAGGAAATGGGTAATTGAATTTAAGAAAAGAATTAACCCACTATGGTAGGTTTTATCCTCTAAATTCATCCAAAGGTGAAAGTTATAGAAAACTATCATCCTCATCAGCTTCATCTCCTAAATAGTTATTATTTCATTTTTTTGATTTATACTCATCCCACATCTATTTTTTATAAATCCACATATATTTCTTGAACTAATATGGCCAAAATTCATCCCATATCGGGTATTGGTGATCATTTTGGATGACTACTTCTCAGAGTACTTCAAACAACATAAAAGAGATAGAGAATGAGTCTCAAGCAACAAAATGTAGTAATAAATGTTCCATAGATGAAGCTGGGGAGGGTAAAAGTTTTCTCCTTAAAATTTTTGTAAATTACCGCATCTTAATTTAAAATTTCAAATCTCATCTCAAAATTATAAAAGGTCCATGAAACCACCATGAGAACATAAACTCATCCCCACTAATCTACATTGACTCTAATCAATGTTACTAGTCCTTTTACCTCACCAGTATCTCAAATATAATATCCCTATATCCACTGAGGTTCTTGTGTAGGGCGTGAGTATAAAAATAAAGAAGTAAATACTAAAGGGGCACATAAAATATACAACATGTATATTTGAGTATATTTCCAAAGTATTATCACTATAATACACATGTAAGTCAAGTCATTGTGTACTAACCAGGAAACCATGATAATCAAATGTGCCAAATTTATTTCATACTAATTAATTATCCTAATCATACCATAATTTTATACCATGGTTGGTCCCTAAAATTCAAATCATTTCACTAATAAGAGGTTTACATTTGAATCATAGGAGGAGAAAAACTTATTTATATCCCACTGGAAATAACCACATCATAAGTACCATGATATTTGACCTCATACCCCTAGCATCCAATATTATCCCTCATGGATAACCATCACATGTACGTATTGCATCAAAATCGTGAAATGGGTATAACATGTCCATTTTTCTTAGGAAGTGAATTTGAAATATGGGGAAGTCTTAACATAATTTGTACCCTTAGGAAAGAACCACATAATGGGTTCCACAATACATTAGTTAAACCTAACATCTAAACCCCCATAAATAAGAACAAATAATAACACAAATGTCACATCACCCTCACCCTAGCCCTCGATGAATCACTAACATGTCTATAGTAACTCACATTCAAACATACCATACCAATCCCCCACATAAAACAAAGAACTTGTTATTTTTTTAAAAATATGTTTATCCCATATATAATCTAAACCCACTCATATTAACAAATAACCTAAATGAATTTTTAATTATGGATTCTAAGATATTACATTTCAAAAATAAAGGAATGAACATTCAAAACCAAATTAAAATAAATGATGATCCCCTTAATTGATAAAGTTTTTTATTCCCTAATCCATTCATTTTTCTAAATCACTATTTTTTCTTCCCAAACATAACCTAAATTATAGATTTTATTAGCCTTTCTAGAAAAAATGTTCACTACAATTGGCGTCTTTGGAGAAAACGAAATCTTATGAAAAGGTATGCATCTTTCTTTTTCTCCAAAGACACTAATTGCAATGAAAAATTTCTTAAAACATTCTAAAAAGTCAACACGATGCATTTTTTCTTACAAAACCTCTATTGATAGAATTAAAATGATTATAAAATAGATTAAATGTGTCATTTAAATATATATTCATTATTCAAGTATTGTGAAATGTAATTTTATTTACCTTCTACCTTTTTCTGTTTTATATTACCCTTCTATCTATTAAGTTTTCTACTCTTTTGAAGTTTATTTGGCTCTATTTGGAAACAAATATTCAAAATTTATTAAATACATTAGTATCCATTTGGAATCACTTCTTGTTACCGGCTTATAACATCTATGATAAGTGATTATTTATAAGTGTTTTTAGATTTCTTGTTGAAAAAAATGCTTTAAGGTCACTTGTGATGGATTTATGTTGTGCAAGGATTAGAGGAGATGCAAAAATGTGGTGGTATTGGTGTGAGGTGGATGTGAGAGCTTTAAAAACATCCATTTCTCCAAGATTCTAACTAAAATTATCCTAAATATGATTTAACATCTTGATTTTTTAAAAATAAACACTATGTTCAAAAGCATACATGATACGCCACATCGATCCTAAACGAACAACTAAATAGTATTATTTAAATGTTGCCTTTATAACCTAGTTGTTAGAATGTTGATAATGAAAAATATTAAGTGAATTATAAAATATGGTTTAGACATGTATATTTAACTAATTCTTTAGTGACAAATTAATTATAAATAAAAGGAATTTTTTTTTCTGAAAAACTATTTAAATCTGAACAAGTGTGTTTTATACCAATAAATTAATAAATCACTATTGTTCGATTATATTTATAATATATATATATATATAATATTTAATTTAATTTTTAACATTTATCTTATGTATTTTCAATACATTTTATAAGAACAAATAAAATTTTATGAATAAAAGCAGTATTTTTCAAAAAAGGCAGTTTTTCCACCTTTTGATGGTACACCTATTTTAAATCTAGTTTTTTACACTTTTATGTAATATTTTTGAAAAAATAAACTTATTATTTGAAATATTAGAATCAAAATTTACTTTGGTTGAATTTTTTGTATTTTTTTGATAAGTTTTATTTTTTGATGAATAATGAAAACATAATGCATTTTAATTGAAAACTACTTTTTCATCGAATTTATTCATAATGTTTAATTATATATTTGAATGGTTTTAAAGTACTATTAAATCCAGTTTTTATTAGATAATACAATATAGTTCATTGGAATCAATTTCACATTGAAACTAGATATAAAAACTTTGTGAACTTTTGAATAATTTTACTTTAAAAACTTGTTTTCTCGATACATCAAGGGGATTAATATTCAATTAATTTTAGCCACTTATGAATTTTCAAATTTGAAAAATATACATAAAATGTTGTAATAATTATGATATTTATGATCTAATAGTATCAACTTATTTTTTTAAAAATTTGAATAGTAACTTTAGCAATTATTTTTATTACCATAGTTAAGGGTCAATCAAATAATTTATGTAAAAATAATATCATAAAATATTATAAAATTACAATAAAACTTGTAATAATTTCATTTGATGAGTTAATTTAGAAAAAAATAATCCTTTTGATTATTTTTTCATCTCTTGGTTCCACTTGGATGACTTTATGACATTTATAAAATATTATTCAAAGAAAATACAATTTTTAATACTTTTTTTAACAAGTGAAATATTTTTAATATAAGGTTATATAGAAGATGAATTCATATATAAATAGTACTTTTAAAGATAAGAGATTTCTATTCATCATGATATTTTTTTAATTTTTATGGAATAAATAATTAAATTAAATATTGCACAATGATGATATAGTAATTGTTTAATTAAAGGAAATATCAAATAAATGATATTAATAGTATTAAAATAAATAAAATTTTAGATAATTTATATCATAAAATAATTTTATGGATGAATTTGATATTTAATTTATGTGCTAAAAGATTTGGTTTAAATATATTATAAAGTTATAATATTTTTAAAAAGTCAAGAAATAGATAGTGTTAAAATTGACAATAATGATATTTGAAAGTATAAAATATTTTATTAAATGATATAAAATTTATAAAAATATAATATTTAGAAACCTAATTTGTATAAGTCCTGAAATTCCATAAATTACTCATTTATGTGTCTTTTTTCATGTTATTGTAATTATTTTAACCCTCAAAGTGTAAATTACATGATAACATGGTAAGAGTTAAAAGGGTAAAATAAGGGTCAAAACAAAAAGATAAGGATTAAAAAAATAGTCAAAACTTATATATTTTTTATTTTTTGAAGTTTATTCAACCAAAAATAATAATATATTCTAAATAATTAACTTTGGAACCATTTTTAATAGAAATTTAATTTATATTAATTTAATATTTTGAAGAATTCCAAGAGTGCCCCTCCCCTCTCTTATAAAATGGAACTCATTATTATCATTTCTTTACACTTAAAAACCTATTATTTTGGAAAATATCTACCCAAATACCATCATATAATCACTAACTATAAAGGAATTATTTTATGCATAACACCCTTCTTAGAGGTTATAAGGTGTTAATCAAAGGAGATCATCCAAAGAATAGGTATCATTTTTAATTAAGTGTTACTATTTGATTTCTTCTCCTTATTAATTAAAATATTATTCCAAAATGATAAAATAATAAATCAATTCTAATCAATATAATGATATATTATTATTTTAATATCATCACCTAAATCTGTCTCAACTTCCATTAAATGAGAAAAGAATTAATCATTCATGCATACGTGTGAACTATCACCTCCACAAAATGATATAATTCATTTTCCATCACCATATCTTAAGATTGGTTATAATGATTGAATTAAAGTTTAAATAATATATTCATGACATATTTATCATTTTTAAAATATAATACATCATTTACATTTTTACCTTTCTTTTTATATGAAAATGACAACATTGTTCATGCGTATGTGTGAACTATCACCTCCACAATGTGATGTGATTCATTTTTCATCACCACATCACAAGGATGATATATATAAGTATATTTAAATTATTAATATGATATTATTTATATTATTTTCATTCTAAAAAAATAATATAATACTTACTCATCTGTATGTACGGCTGACCATCTCCATGATTGTAACGTAGTTCATTTTTCATAACCATATATAATTTTTTTTAAATTTAAAGAATATTTAATGTAAAAAAATATTATTATTTCATGAATATTATTCTATATATGGGGGACTAATGAACACTTTTACTATTGAAATCATACCAAGTTTATTTTTGACTTATGTACCAAATATCAACAAAACATCTGACATGAACATAAATAAATAAATAATTATTATAACATGATAACATGGTAATAAGAGATATAAAAGGAATAATAAACATAAAAAGGTTCTCAATAAAGTAAATCATTGACATAAGGTTATTATTCAGGAATAAAAAGGACATATGTGATGAATCAAACTCAATGTAAGGGAGTCTTTAACTAAAACAATGTTTTAAATATTTTAAAGATTTATTCTTCTAAATATTTATCATTCATGTCCATGTTTTAAAAATGGGTTTATAGATTTATTTATATGGACATGAATTTTTTTAAATTTTAATTTCTTTCAAAAGTTTCAATTTGGTATGGGACACTTTGATACAAAAATATCTTTTTAAAATGTTTTAAATTGTTTTTTGAAAATGGATTGGCTATTTCAATAACTTGAAATGTTTTCTTATGAGTGTAAAGGTTATTTTAAGAGTGAAATGCTAAAAATTACATGATTTTATATTTTAATGTTACTTGTACATTCTATGGGTAGTTACCTGATAAACCAAGTATAGTTGTTTCCATGAAAAACCAAGGATGGGCAATTATGTTATAACCTCTAATACATTGGGTTTAGAAGTCGATCATATGGCCATTCCATTTATAAGAGTGACTTGTATGGAAGTCGACTGTATGGTTATTCCATTTTAGTATAATTATGTAACAAGTTTTATACTTATATATTATATGTTTTCTTATGAGTTTTCATGTAAATCATTTTATTTTCCAAAGGTAAGATAATGATCTTTTTTAAATGATGGTCCTTTATTCTGGGTAAAAGGTATGTTTTTAAGGAAAAGTTTTATGGTTTTTCACTGGAGTAATTATTTTCTTTCATTATGTTCCTTAGTGAGATTTTTTTTCTCAACCCATGTTTTAAATTTTTTTTCATAGGTCTTAAGATTGGTAAGGTAAAAGAAGATGTCATGATCAAAGAATTAAAGATGTGTCTTAAAAAGAAGTCAAGTTTTTTTTTTAAAAGGGTTTAATTTGGTGGAAGAAATGGATACTGAGTATAAGTGTCCACATGTAATGTATAGGTATACTTTGTAAGAGTTATTCTTAATTCCAAAATACTATAAATCAAAAAGATCATCGAATTTGAATTCTAGTTCAAAAACACTAGAATAAGTTATAATTAAGGCCAGGTCCTTACAGTTGGTATCAAAGGATGGTTTAGCAAACTTTGGAGATTAGGATGTATTATTAAGATATATATATATATATATATATCATCATATATTTACAATTTTAATTTTATCATAAGTTTAATTTCTTATAAACCCTTTTGAGGCTTTATTTTATGAAATTTTAAGGTTATTAATGGTATTTTGGAGTTATTTATTTTTGAGGTAATTTTGGATTATTAGTTTTTGGGATAAAAAATGAAAGGTATGATATAAAATTTGAGGTTAAACCATGTTATGGTTATTTTTGATAAATTAATCATATTTTGGAATGTTATAATAATTATATAGTTTTAGAAAAAGTACAACCTGTGGGATGGGTGACAACTCGTCACGTTAAGTAAGGCTGCAGGAATCGAACCCACAACCGAAGGGAGACAAGGGTGAATCACCTACCACTAGCTAACATAAATTCCTAGTTAGTATAAATTTTTCATTTTCGTTAAACTATTCTATATATGAAGAATAATTTGATTTTGGGAACAAAATTCTTATCATATTAGAAAATTGATTTGGGTATTAAGTGATGAATGTTATTTTGGAAGACGTTCGCTATTTTGGTAATCCAATATGATAAAGGTAAATAGAATACTATAGTATTTTTATTTGAGGAGTAAATTTTGAATTATATTTAGGAAGAATCTATGATTTAATTGTGGAATTATGGTGATTTAGGTTATTTATGGAAATTGTTATCATATCTTGAAGATTATTAAGGAAATTACTTTTTGATATGAAACTTCAAGATTAATTGATGTTATTTAGAGATAACTATTAAAATTTATCTTGGAATACTATGTGGTCAAATAATTATTATTTTTTATGGGTTTTAATCTTAGTTATGATATTTTTTAGTAATTTTAAGTATAGTTATTTGTTGAATGGTCTATGTTGCAATTATAGTATTACTCTTGAATTTTGGATATTAATGTATTTGTTCATCATATAAAGATTTATTATTTTTGGGGAATTATCTTATCTTATCCTAACCATTTTTTTGGTTAATTTTTAACAACAAGAGAAATAGATAGTTGATTTTTTTGTATTATGTGATTCTCTAGAAGTTTATTCTAGTGCTTTAGGTGTGAAAAATTCATATTGAATACTCATATCTTGGAGAAAAATATGAGTTTGTGGTGGAATTTGATTAATGGATGAAACTTTACTTTTAAAGTAAGAATATTCCTTATGTTCTTAGTCCCAGTAGTAAAATAATTCCTCAACTCTATGAAAATGATTTTTAAATAAAAAACATTTTATATTTACTTTTCTTGCTAATAAATCAAGGACATTTTAACCCATCATAGATTTATGGTTTTGTGATTATTAACTTTCTCATGGACATCTTCTCTATCACTCTCCATAATAACATCATAGTTAGTTTTCTACTCCATGTCTATATTTTCCTACATGTATCCCCAGTATGTGTTATCTCGTGTGAACTTCCTACTTCCCTTTCTTTATTTTAAAGTGAAAGTTTCAATGACACTTTTTCGGATGTGGGGTTTGAATAAGGATATTTTGAAATATCAAACCCCTATTTTTAGATCCCAAGTTCAAATTTTTAGGATGAAATTTATTAAATAGGGTAGAATGTAACATCCTGAGTTTTTAAAAAAGAAAAATTATGTTTGATAGTGTACATAAAACGCCACATCAATCATAAACACACAACTAAATATTTTTATTTAAATGTTCCAATTATAACCTAGCTGTTAGAATTGTGAGATTGAATTTTTTTAAAGTAATTATAAAAAAATTACACATTTATATATAATTAATTATTTGGTGACAAATTAATTATAAATAAAAGGAAATGTTTTTCCGAAAAACTATTTAAATGTACACAAGTGTGTTTTATAAAAAGACATTAATAAATCACTCTTATTGTCTTATATTATTGAAATATATATATATATAATATTTAATTTAATGTTTTACATTCATATTATGTATTTTATATAAATTATATATGAACAAATCCAATTTTACAAATAAAAGATATTTTTTACAAAAAAGACAGTTGTGTCACCTTTGGATGGCGCACCTATTTTAAATCTAGTTTTTGAAATTTTTTATATAATATATTTAACAAAATAAACTTATTATTTGAAATTGAATTATCAAAATTTACTGTTTTTGAATTTTTGGTATTTTTTTATAAGTTTCATTTTCTGATAAATAGTAAAAAATAATGCATTTTAATTGAAAACTACTTTTTCGTCAAATTTATTTATAGTGTTCAAGTATATTTTTGAATGGTTTTAAAGTATAATTAAATAAATTTTTAATCATTCAATCCAATGTAGTTAATTGGAATCAATTTCACATTTAAATTAGATACAAAAACTTTGTGAACTTTTGAACATTTTTACTTTAGAAACTCTTTTTCTCGATCCGTCAATGGGATTAATTTTAAATTAATTTTAGCCACATCTGTGTTTTAAATTTTGAAAAATAGACATACACAGTTATAATCATTAATATATCTGTGATCTAATAGAATCAACTTAATTTTTGGGAAATATTAATAGTAACTTTCATAATTTTTTTAATTATCACAGTTAAGGATAAATCGGGTAATTAAAGGTAAAAATAATATTATAAAATATTAGACAATTACCCTAAAACATGTCCAAATTTTATTGGATAAGTTATTTTTGACCAAAATCATACTTGGGCTAATTTTTGATCTTTTAGAGCCACTTGGATGACTTTATGAAATTTATAGCATTTTAGTTAATGAAAAGTCAATTTTTTCAAACTTTTATTTTTAACAACTAGAATATTTTTAATATGAGGATATAAAAAATATAAATTTGAAGATAAATATTCATTTTAAAGGTAAAATATTTATCTTCATCGTGATATTTTATTTTTAATTATTATGTAACAAATAATTAAATTAAAGTCTTAAATAATGATAATGTAATAATTGTTTAATTAGAGGAAATATCAAATAAATAATATTAAAAATATTCAAATAAATACAATTTGGGATAATTTATGTCATCCAAAAAAATTATGTATGACTTTGACATTTTATTAATGTGTTAAACGAGTTGGTTCAAATATATTATGAAGTTATGATATTTTTAAAAAGTTAAGAAATGAATAGTGACAAAATTGACAGTAATGATATTTTAAAATATAAAATATTTTATTAAATGATATAAAATTAATAAAAATCTAATATTTGGAAAAAAAAATTGGATTGTAAAGACCCGGATTTCCCATGAATTGTTTTTAAATACATGGGAATTTTACGAGTTCGCGGTTTCTGACGGCGCCTAATTTCGAGGCCTGGTGTGCCCAGAATCAATTTATGAAGTTTTGTTCGGATACGTTCAATAAACGTACGTGCATGTTTTATATATTTTGAACCAGTGATTAGAATTGAAATCTGAGGGCACTGTTGAACTCGTAGTGCTGGTATTCTCTTAAGGAGACCTTTACTGCGATTGCGTTTTGTCGAGAATGAAAGTTAGTTTTGGGGTTTCTAATTAAAATTAAAAGTTAAATAAAAATGTGTGTGTGAAACATTTTAATTTGAAATATGGTTAAAGTATCTAAGTGGAGGTTAGGGGTGGGGCCCACCACACCCTAACCTCCTTTGGGAGGATATAACTAGGGGTGGGTCCCACTAGTTTAAACTCCCCTTAAACCCCCCATGTAATTCTCAATTAAATTTAAAGAGAGTCTCTTAAACTTCCCATAATCCCTTTAAACCCCTTATACCCTTGGTCTTCCCTTTAATGTGCCATCACAATTAATTGATGACTTAATTAATTAATTTGTGTGTTTTAATTATTTTGAATTCATTATGCCAACATTAAAATGGGAGATGATATTCTTTTACTTTGGTTGGAATTCTTTTGGTGGAATGGAGGAAGAGAAAAACTAAGGAGAACTTGTTTCCCTCAACGAAGAACGCTTCTTCATCCTTCCAACGAAGAACGATGAGCATCGTCTTCTCCCTTTCGACCAAGCCAAAAGGGAAGACGCCACCCGCAAAGAACGTCACCAACGATGACGTCACCTCCTTCCGATGTCAACGGAACGACGCCGCCATCCCGCGACTTTGTCAATGGTCAATGACAATCCAGGTAGGGTTTTGAATTCGAGTTTGAATTCCTTTATTTTAAGTTCTTATTTTCCCTTGGATAAAAACAACAACCACAGATCGACCCCCAAACATATCAATCCGCAGAACGGATGTTGATTTTGGGATGGGTTAGAGATTAATCTGAGGATTTTTTCTGGTTCAATTATATGTTGGATTACTGTTTGAGCCTCTAATGTGGAGGGAACGGGCTAACGAACAAGTTCAGACCCTCCGCCAATTCATTCTTGATGCGCGGTTTGATGGGCGATGGGTGAACATAATGACAACCCTGATTTGAGGAAGTCGCAGTAAAGATGAGGACCTGAGGAGGCCATAGGCGCAGACGAGAGGCAAAACGGACCACCAGAACGACTCCAGTAGCCTGCGAAGGAGTGCGGCGGCGCGGGTCGCCGGCGACCAGAGGCGCCGACCGACGGCGCCCCTCGCGCGCTGCCAGCGGAAGGCCGTCGCGACACTGGCCGCAACCGCAAAGCGGAACCCGCATCCGCGGGTTTCAGGAAGGAGGGGCGGCGGTAGCTGGGGCCTCCGTTACGGGACACCAAGCCCCCCCCCCCCTCGCTCCACGCGCCTTGCGCGTAACGCGCTCGACTAGCTGGCCGAGCCGCGGCCGGCCGTGCGGGATAGGCCGCCTGCCGCACAGGCCGGGCCACCATCGCGCGGGCCGGGCCGCAGCCACTAGGTCGGACCGCGCCCTCTTGGACGGACTTGGATCCGAGTCGGGTCGATCCGGTTCGGGCCGACCCAGGGCGGGTTGGACCGAGTAAGACCAGACCTGGATCCCCCCTCTTCGGACCACTTTTGGTTTTGGCCCATAACATGAGCTACAGACCTCCGATAGACTCACCATTAGTTGGGTAGGATTCCTTAGATCGAGACAGTCATTTCGGTATATCACACTCAAGGTTTTGGAAAATTTTGGGTATGACCGGGTTGGTTCGAACCTGAAAGCAATCGGGCCCTCGGAGCGGAAACACTTATAACTTAAGGACCATACGTATGATTGACATACCATCAAATACGTTGGATTCATTTTGATGAGACGGTCCTTTTGGAATACTCCACACAGGATTTAGATGAGGTTGTAGTATGGCTGGGTTGGATTGTACCTGAAATCCAACCGGTCCCTTGGAATGGAAAATGCCAATAACTCTCAAACCGGGCGTTTGATTGACGCACCGTCTATCACCTTGGGTTCCTTATGGTGAGATGGACATATGAGATACATAAAATCAGGACTTTGTGATAGTTTATGTATCGACACATGGCTCGAGGAGCGGACCCTCCTAGAATCGAGCGTGATGTGTGCGGGAACCCTAGGGCTGGCTGCGACTGAGATGACGGAATCCTCCATGGGTTCGACAACGACGACTTCTATACCGGGATCCTCCGTGGGTTCGACAGAAGTGAATTCTTTACCAGGATCCTATGTGGGTTCAACAGTGATGACTACTGTACCGTAATCCTACGTGGGTTCGACAGTGACGACTTCTATACCAGGATCCTCTGTGGGTAAGAAAATAGTGACTTCTGTACCAGGATCCTACGTGGGTTTGACAACGATGACTACTATACTAGAATCCTATGTGGGTTCAACAGTGATGACTTCTGGTCTAGGATCCTACGTGGGTTCGATAGCGCTGATATTGTTCCAGGATCCTACATGGGTTCGATAGAGGAGATGATTCATAGGCTACATCTAATCATCTCTACCCCTCTTCGTGAGTTGTATACCTGTGTGAGCTGATACATGTATTTCAACCATTATCAATGTTGTGATTGACTTTAATTCCTTTTTGGAATGGTTTGTGCTTGGGCTCGAGAGTTGGAGTCGGACTGTGATTGATAACTTAGGTATATGTATGGGCATATACCTAAGTAGGGTTGGTTGATACTTCGTGATTATATCTTTCTACTATGGTTTATCCATTTTGGATTTTGTGAGACCTTGAGGGTATCGGGGTCCCTACTGAGTATCGTTATACTCACCCCTGCACGGGCTATGCCCACACCTCATTATGTTGGATGCAGATGACGAACATCGCTAACCGAGGAGGAATTTATGAGGACTGGACGGTACCTGGAGGTGCACCTCATGCCGAGTCTATACCCAGAGGAGACGAACAGACGTGGAGCACTGAGGAGGCTATCTGTACCTACCCTTCAGGTAGGATCTGTGGTGGATGATCCAGGAGCTTCTAGGCACCTTCCAGTTGTTTGTCTTTTTAGTTGTACTTGTTTGTCCTTTCCTTGTACTTTACTGTTGGGCTTGTATTTCTAGCCCTTGTACTTTCTAGAACTTCTTCTTTATTCAGTTTTTACTTAGAGTTTGCTTCCTCTTGTTCTTTGGTTGTGTTTGTTTGCAATTTTAAAGGCAATGCCTTCCCAGTTTAAGGATTTACGCCTTTGGTGCTAGTCGCCAGCCCCTGGCCTATGGAAGGCAGGATTGGGGTAGTTACGACACGGGCCCCAAGGGATGGGTCGTGACATGGATAAGTCCTAAAATTTCATAAATTAATTATTTATGGGTATTTCTTCATGTTATAGTAATTATATTAACTATCAAAGTATAAATTACATGATAACACGATAACAATTAAAAGAATAAAATAAGGGTTAAAAAAAGATAAGGATTACAAATATAGTCAAAACTTATCTAATTTTAATTATATGAATGGGATTCAACCCAAAATCCTCTTATATTAGTAATATATCACTTGTACCTATTTGGAATATAAAATTAAGTTATATTAATTTAATATTTTGAAGAATTCCAAGAGTGACTTTTCCATCTCTTAGAATAGAGTACTCGTTCTTCTCATTTACCCACACTTCAAACCCTATTTGGTTCATCCAAGATCTTCCTCAATACCTTCTTATAATCCCTACCCACATTCTAGAGGCCTTAGTTTATGCAGAACACCCTCCTTATAGGTGTTAAGATGTTAATCAAATGAGATCGTTAGAAGAGGATGTATCATTTTTAATTAAGTTTTCTATTTTATTTCTTCTTATTTTTCCTTCAAATATTCTTCCACCATGATGAAATAATAAATAAATTTCCCTAAATATACTGAGATTTTATAATCTTAATATCATCATCTAAATCCTTCTCCACTTCCATCAAATGGGAAATTAATTAATCGCCCGTGCGTATGTGTGAACTATCACCTCCACGAACCAATATAAATTTTTCCATCATCATCTCTCAGTTATAATGATGGAATTAAATTTTAAATATTATATTTATGAGATATTTATCATTATAAAATTATAATATATCATTTACATTATTACCTTTCCATGCACATGAAAATGATAACTCCATTCGTGCGTAAGCGCGAACTATCACCTCCACGATGCGATGTGATTCGTTTTTCATCACCACAACACAAGGAAGAGATATATAAGTATATTTAAATAATTAATATTATATTATTGATATTATTTTCATTCGGTAAATATAATATAATACTTAACTTCTTTCTATAATGATCATTTATCAATGGAAACGTTACTCACGCATACGTACAGTTTACTATCTCCATGATTGTAATATAGTTTATTTTTCATAACCACACATAAATGGTTTGATTTAAAAGCATAATTGATGTATAAAAATTATTTTTATTTCATGATTATTATTATATATATGAGGGAATAATGACCACATTGATTATTGACATCATACCAAGTGTTTTTTTTGACTTAAGTACTGAATATCGACAAAACATATGACATGAACTTAAATAATTAATTAATTTCTATAACATTATAAAATTTAATTAAGTGATATAAAAGGAATAATAAACATGAAGAGGTTCTGAAGAAATTAAATGGTTTACATAAGTTTATTAGTTAGAAATAAAAAGAACATACATGACGAATCAGACTTAAGGTAAATGACTCTTTAACTAAAACATTGTTTTAAATGTTTTAAAGATTTATTCTTCTAAATATTTATCATTAAAGTACATGTTTTCATAATGGTTTTATGGATTTATTTATATCAACATAAATTTTTAAAAAATTTAATATCTTTCAAAATATTTAATGTGGGATGGGATACTTTGATTCAAAAATATCTTTTTTAAATATTTCTTTTGAAAATGAATTGGTTATTTTAATAACTTGAAATTTTTTCTTATGAGTGTAAATGATATTTTTAGAGTTACATGTTGAAAATTTTAGGATTTTATGTGTTAATGGAACTTGTAAATTTGACGATTGGTTATGTGAAAACCAAGCATGGGTGGTTTTGTGATAAACCAAGGACAAATGGTTACGTTATAACCTCAAATGCATTGGGTTTGGAAGTCGGTTGTATAGATATTCCATTTATAAGAGTGAAATTTATAGAAGTCGGCTATATAGTTATTAAATTATAGTATAATTTTGTACCAAGTTACCTACTTACATATTAAATGTTTTTATATGAGTTTTCATGTGAATATTTTTATTTTCAAAAGGTAAGATAATGATCTATTTGAAATGATGATCCTTTATTCTGGTTATAGGGTATGTTTTTAAGGAAATGTTTTATGGTTTTTCACTAGAATAATTATTTTCTTTCTTTATGTTCCTTACTAAGCTTTTTGTTCTCATCCCAAGTTTTAAAATGTTTTTCATAGGACTTAAGATTAGTAAGGGAAAATAAGAATTCCTGATGAAATAATTTAAGATGTGACTCGAAAAGAAGTTAAGTTTTATTTTAAAAGGGTTTCCTTCAGTGGAAAAAATTGATAATGAGTATAAGTGTCCCCATGTAATGTATAGGTCTACTTTGTAAGATTTTTTTCCTAATTCTATAAAACTATAAATTTAAAAGATCCTAAAATTTGAATTTTAGTTAAAAAACACTAGAATAAGTTATGTTTAAGTCTGGGTCCTTAAATATGAAGCTGAATGTATGGTCGGAGAGATCTGATCACTGTGGGAGGAATACCTTTGAGAGTCGTATTTGAAACCTTTTAAAATTTTCAAGGTTAATGAGGAAGAGAATCAAAAGGTGCATTTGGAGTGTTTTTTCATAAAAAAATGTACAATATGAGTATTTTCATGAGTTCACCCATTTTAGTAGTATTCTCGTTCAAGTATGCTTAACTACATAGTTATAATAGGATCTAATGTGATTGTACCCAAATTAAAAGTAACTTTTGATTAAGTGTTTTCAAAAGTTACTAAGTTAGTCATATAAGAAAATTAATATCAAGAAAAAAAAAATCCATTCATTGTGTTTTTATTAAATTTTTAGTGTCATTTTTAGTGTTCTTAGGAAGTAGTAAACAGGGAGGATAAAAGGCTAAAAGGGTTAAAGAATGGGTTGGGAGATATGGTATTCAAATATGTGGAAGTGGATTTGATGAATATTAATGAATATAATATGAGCGGGAGGTATGTCATCAAGAAACTTTTGAACCACAATGATGGGAGGAGGGCTAGCGTGAAATAGGGAGATCAATCCATCATCAAAAGATGGAAGGAAATAAAGAACATGAGGATGGATTAAATAAAGGTAGTGAAGGTTAGTTGTACTAGAGTATTGAAGTATTATATCTTTGTTCAAGTCATTAAAAATTTTCATGCAAGATGCATGAAAATGTGGAATTTTATTCATGATGTGTATTGTATTATATATTTATCTTACCAAAATGAATTTTTATTTAAACAACCTTATTTTTGAAACTTATGGTTTTTTGTAGTTTTAACAATGATTATGAATTCTTAATCCATAATCATAATCAAATAACAATTTAAAACAATAAATCAGTGTTACTAATGTTCCAAAGGTTGTATGAAAACCATCAAAAATATAATTACTTTTTCATCACAATATAACACCAACCGCAATGTAATCCCAAAAAACACTTTTCCATTTAACTGGATTGAATTTATCAATTCATTTATGGTAAAAATTACTACAAACATAAATACAATATAATAGTGCTAAGAAGCACTAAAGTTTCTAATATTGTGCACAAGTTTAACTTAACACCTTTAATAATTCATACATGTGGTATATCATCATCTCTTTATTCAATAATATATTCAGCATATGAAATTACATTCATATTCATATTCAAATTGTGTATGAACAATAAAAAATAATCAAATGAAAGACAATATGCAAAAACCACCATAAAATTATATCATTTTATGACATAGGAACATATTTTATTTATCCATTATACTACATTACCTATGTGATAGTAATCATCCAATATTAATTAATAGCAAATTTCCACCTATCATTCTATGAAATTTTATAAAGATGAATTTCTCAATAGATGCACATATATACATAATTCTTCTTATTGTATTCATTTTTTTCATCTTCATATCGATTCCATACTATGGAAATAAGATTCAAACAATGACCATCCACACTATTGAAAAGGTAACAAGAAATAATATAACAAAAATATCAAGAAATTCACCATCAGTTACAATAGCGGATGGATATGCAGTTCGTAGTGGTCTCGTATGAAGCTGGAATGATTTTACATAGTAGAGGTGGAATTGTGTCGGTATAGCTAAGTTATATAGAGATAGATATGAGATGTAGAGTTTTTCCTAGTTAATAACAATGTAAAAACATAAACAACGAAACATAAAAAATCAAACAATGAGAGAGGAAAAGGAGAAAATAACATACCTTGGATTCTAGACTTGATTCCTCCAATAGAACATAGAGGAGTAGCATCAACAGCAAGGGAGTTTTTCAAGAGATTGAGAATCATGCCTGAATTAAGTCGTGGTTAGGTTCCTTTTAAATAGATCGAGAAAAATTTTATTAGCTCTTTCAAAAAAGTGCTGATAAAGAGTCATTTTATTAGTGTTAAATTGATAATAACTGATAAAATGAGTCATTATCAGTGCTAAAACTTTTTCAATAATAAAGGATTTATATTTATAATTATAAAAAAATTGTAAAAATATTTATATAATTATATATTTTTATTATAATTTTATAATTATTTAAATATATAATTATTTATTTATAATTAAATTCATAATTTTTTTAAAAAATATATTTTTATTTATAATTATAAATATATAATTTTATAAATATAGTAAATATACATTTATAAATATATTTATAATTATTTATTTATAATTATTTAGTTATAATTATAAATATATTTATATCATTATATATTTTTTTATAATTATATATATATATTTAATTAATATATATATAAATATAGTAAATATATTAATTATTTAAATATATTTATTATAATTCTATAATTATAAAAATATTTATGTCATTATATATATTTATATAATTATATAATTATATAATTATATATTTATATAATTATATATTATATATATAATAAATATAAATATAAATATATTCATTATTGAAATCTATTTATTATAATTTTATAATTATTTAAATATATAATTATTTATTTATAAATATATGAATAATTATTTTAAAAAATAATATTTTTATATTTATATAATTATATATTTATATATTTATATATTCATATATTCAAATATTTCTATATTTCTATATTTATATATTTATATATTTATATATATATAGCCCCCATGGTGTAGCTCTGTCACACCCGACCCTTTAAATTATTATTTTTTATTAATTCTCTCAGCATCGAGTAGTTCGGGTTGAATCCCGATTTAAATTTTTGAGTTTTTGTTAAAAATGCACATTTTGGACATGACAACATCGGGCGCACGGGTGGAGCATGGTCTAGGAAACTACATGGCTTCGCCCAGGTTACCGTGTGGCTTGCCTAATGTTCAAAATAAATAAATAAATAAAATTAAAATGAGAATAAAATTAAAAGAAAATGATTTAGAAATAATAATAATGATATCATCATTATTATTAAGTTTATTATTTAAAGGTTTATAATTATCTAGTTTATTAAGTTTTTTATTATCATATTATTATTATTATTATCATAATATTATTATTATTTGTATTACTATTTATATTATTATCAATAGTAGTTTATTTTTACTTTTAATTTTATTCATTTGGGTTAGCTCTCCCCCTTCCCAAACCCTCATGCCTCAACACACCTGCTGGCGCGGCGGTCCTCCGATGCAACCCCCCATACTGGCTGACGGTTCTCCGGCGACCGCAACCCGAGCCGACCTCCCTCCATCGTGCGAACCTGCTAACACACCCTCTCCCTCTAAGTAAAACCCTCCCTTGTTCTAGGTGGTTTCCCTTAAATTTCACGGGGTTCGGTTAGGGTTAAGTGTATGGTTTTATTGTTTTGGATAAATATACCTTGTTTAGGGTTCTTCTTGGCTCCCTTGTAGTGCGGTTGAAAAGTGGATGGAATCCGCACCATTTTTCCGGCAAGTTCTTCACCAAAGGTAGGTGTTTCTATGACCTAGTATTTTTAAGTGATTTGATTTTCTTTCTTAATTAATTTTAACATTTTCTATAGATAAGTTATGTGGTGAAAATTATGTTTTGGATATAATTTGGCATGCATATATGATGAATTAAATTTTCTAAAGGAAATAGCCATGCATTTTATATGCGTCTTGTTGTGGAAATTTTTTGATGTGTTTAATTAATTTTTTTAGGTATGAAAAATATGTTTTTAAAAGCACTGGAGGTTCCAATGTGATTAAAGTGTGTTTTCTAAAGGATGATAAATTATTTTGGCTTGTTGGTTTTTATTGAGAACATTGAAATATGAATTGGGGGTGGGAAAGTGGTTTTGAAGGTATTTGATGAGAAATTGGTTTGGAAACGGTTTTTCCATGTAAAATTGTGTGTATTTTTTGTGTAAATTCTTGTTGTGCTTCTTGGTATCCTTTTATAAATTGTGTGAATAGTTTTTTAAATTGTGTTAGTGATGCAAACATGTTTTGAAGGTTTTGGAATGTATATGTGTTGGGTTTTCATTTTATAAAAGAAATTGGCTATATTTGTGTGAGTGTTTTGATGTGTTGTTTTATGGAAAAGTTTTATGAATTTTTTTGGAAGGTGTGAATCATGTTTTCTAATGCACTTATGGTGTGAGTGTGTTGAAAATGAGATTTTGTAGAAAAATGTATTATTTGGCATGTTGAACTTGTTGTGGACCTTTGAATTTAAAACTCTAATTAAAATAAGTAATGAAAGGAATGTTTTTAAAAATGATTTTTAGTTTGATTATGATTTTACAAAGGGTTTTGGCCATAGCATTGGTTGGTTTTAGTTGTGTGTTTTTCTTATGTTTGTTAGAAGGGAATTGTATGGATTTTGTAAGTGATGGTAAAATAATTGAAATGGGTTTTTGTTGTGAGTAAAATGGGAAAAAATAGATTATTATTGGCATGTATACCTTTTGAGCACTTTTTAGTATGATTCGTGAGTTTTTTAAATAATGGGAAGCTTGTTTTGGAAATGAACTTGTTTTGCGTGTGGATTCAAATATGGGGTCTTATCCCATGGGTTTGAGTGATAAATTGTGTACCTTTGTTGTGTCTTTCCAAATTGAGTTTTATGAATTGAGAATGTATTTGAAAAAGGATTTTGGCGTGTGTAAAATGAAAAATGGTTTGTTCAGGAAATTGGTGACTTCTTTGGAATGCTTGACATTGAGTTGTGGGAGTGGTGATGTGTGTGCATGTGAACATGAACTTGATCACAAAAGGTAATCTAGGGGTGACTAGGTGTATAGACTAGGACTACCACATTAGATGATTCAGAAGTGGTTTGTCCCAGTTTCCACTAGTATGATTGATGCTACAAAACTAACTAAACAAGTGATATGATTGGAGACCACTAGGGATTTGGATGTGATTTCCCATAGTGGTTCATGCATGAGAATGCTTATGGTCATGGTTTCTTTACCACATTTTCACCAAGATGTGAGGTTCCTAGAATCCCACTTAAGCTAGTTTGACCTTAGGTATTTACCCAAGGTGCTCTAATTTATATAATGGGGTGTCATCCTTCAGCTTACGTTGGACCTCTTGTATGCTTTTGTGTGTATGTGTGTACTTTGAGAAGCCTTTTTTCTTTTAAGAAAATGGTTGTATTTGTTTTCTTTGTAAGTGGTCTCTTTTCTTTAAAATGTCCACTCAAAAATGATTTCCTAGAAATGTTTCAAAATTATTAATTTAAATGATCACGTAACCTAGGTGGAATCCTACAATGCATTGCCTCACACCCTACATACACCTTTAGTTGTTTGTAGATCTTTTTATCTATTTATTTTAGGTCAAGGAAAGATGTAGAGTGTTGGCAGATTGGGTTTCTAGTGGCTCTTGTTGTGGATCTTGGTGGTGGTGGCTTGTGGATGTGCTCCTCTTATTGCACAGAGGTTTGGGGAGATATCCTGGTTTCCCCTTTTTGTCATTGTCTAGTTTTTGGTTTTTTTAGTTTATAAACTTAAATTTTTGTAAATCTTAAGGGTGTGTTTGGTTGAATTTTTCATATCGTAATTTTTAGTTTTGTTGGCCATTTTAATATAATTAATTTAGTTAAATAGTTTCATCTTGTTTTATTTGATACATGGGAACTTATGTCAGCCCATGGGGATTGAGAACGCCCTTCAGGCCTTGCTGTGGACTGGTTCAGGAGCCGAATCAGATGGCGACCCAGCTTGGTTCATGAAAAAATGGTATTAGAGTAGTTCATTCTCTTTTGAGTCTTGTTCCATGGGAAATAGTCTGGGTAGACTGGAGCTAGGATAATTGGCACTTGATGTTTTGGTTAGAGTAAGGTGCCTAGCCAGCACACCTTGTGATAAGACTTAGGTTACCAGGGGAATTTTGGTTTCATTTTAGTCTTTTAGTGCTTATGGTTTCTCATTGCTTGGGGAAAAAAGGGAGTTGGGTTAATGGTCTCAGTGAGTTCACAGGGCCTGACAAGCCATATGGAGCTGGGAACATTACCCTAGACTACTCCTCGTGACGGTGGTGTGACTAGTGTATGGCCACCAACCATATATATATATCACCCAATAACACTAGTTTCCTCTTGAATCATCTTGTGTCTCCTTGGGTTTTGAGAACAACTTTTGAAAATCCTTTTTTCAAAAATTGTGAAATTGTTTTTAAAAGAGGAAGTGGTATGGTTTTCAGAAGGTGGAAATGGGGTTTGTTGTGTGACTGAAAGTGATTTTAATGGAATTTGTTAAACTATTGAAGGGTGTTTTAAATGTGATAAAGTGGCATTTGAATAATAGTTTGAATGGGATGAAATGTTTTTGGATTTATGTTTGGTATTTGAAAATGGATTTTTATTTGGAAATTAGTGGGATTTTAGAAAGTTTCATGAATTTCTTGATACTGGTTTTAAATAATGGTGAATGAGATTTTTAGTAAATGGGTTTTGATGAGATGGAGTTTGATGTAAAATCAAGAGGGTTTACAGTGAAATTACATTCTTTCAAATTGATGTGTGAGGGTTGAAAATGAATTTTTGTTTTAATGGTCGATGTTTTCTGGAAAAGATTCAAAAGGTTAAAAATGGTTTTAGTAGTGTGGATAGGGGTTTAAAGAAGATGAGGTGTGGGTTAATTGTTGTTTTGGAAAATGGATAGGCTTTGTTTGAAACCTGGGTATTCTCGTAGATGACCACAATCATTGGTTATGTGATTAAAAGTGGATGAGTTCCCAGGGTGGCATGAGAATATGAATGTTTTAGGCCCATGAGATTCCATTTGTGAATGTGAAACCCACCCATATTGTTTTATTTTCAAGGGTGTTTTTTCAAAAAGAAAATATGTGATGTTGGATAATTTGTGGTAGTGTGGTGTATTTATTTATGATTTGATATTTTCCTCGCAAGGAATATTGATTTTGAAGACCCTTTTTGTTTAAGTGAAGTTTTGAGTTGTGTTTCTTTCATTAAGTGGTTAGTCTTGGGATAATGGTGAATGTTTTCTTTGAGCAATGTTTTGGAGAGCCTTTTAGGTACACCCCCCATGTGTTTGGTGTTAGTTTGTTGTGTGTGTTGTCCAATAGACTGGTTTGATTGGGTCCTTGGGTTTCTTTGTCGGCTAGTGTATGCCCCCAAAATGAGTTAATGCACGACTGAAGTGCAGCCACATGTGATTTTCCATTGGATGATCTACTAATTGATCAAAATAAGAACTTTCTTCTTGATTCTGGGGTTGGATATTCCTCTCTTATTATTCTAGACAAGCATGCCCTCTCGCAGCGGAAGAGCAAACATGAGAGGAGTTGGATGAAGTTTTAAATTCCTTGAGTCGTGTGGTGACCAAAGGTGAAGTTGATATAGTTTCGGTCTAAAGGTCCTAATTGAGAGTGGTGAAGGAAATTATAGTGAATAAAGGTGAAATCGGTCTGGGTTATTGGTACTGGCCATGTTTGAAAGGTTACTTCATGTCTCTCATCGAGTTCATATAAGTATAGGTCCAAGATAGGCCACCAATGTGGCACGTTTGGTCCTAATAGGTAGTTATGATTTTTTTCAATATTCGTGTGTTGTTCGGAACTCAGTTTAAGGTACTTTACCTTATAATCCCCTTATCCCATTGTTTTTTGCTCTCTTACATCTCCGTATACCTCTTATAATGTTTCTCCTCCTTTAGAGATGGTTCCCCCACTCTTTCCCCTAATTTTGGTGCTTTCGTGTCTCCCTCATCTCAGGTTTCTCCTCTTTCGACATTCTTAGGTTCCTTTCCTGATGGCTTCTTCTACAAGGAGGTCCTAAGTAACTATCACTGGTTGTCTACTATAGATGACTTCAAACGCCCTTTCTATGGATCTGACCTCATATTCCCTTGTGCCTCTCTAGGATGGTTATGGAGTGGTGGTTCTAGGTTGTTTTGGGTTGTGTGGTTTGAAGGTTGATGGATCTCAATGTGTTGGGTCACTTGTTCATGTTTTGTTTGTTCCTTCTTTTCTCCTCAATTTCATTTCCATCGTTTGGAGATATTGGCTTCTCAACCACTGCTCTAACTAAATGTCCTTCTTATTCTCTCCTGGTAGGAGCTGGAGGGATGGTAACAACCTGGTTTTGGGAGGTGTGGTTATGTGGCTGCCATTATTCCAAACATAGATATTTAATTCTAGTTTATGTTTTTCAGTTTTCTTCATCATGTTTTCAAATATGGTTTGTTTTTTTGGTTCTCAATGGTGGAATGTTGATTAATTGTTCTTTTTGATGAGGTATTCTTACTTGTTTTTGGTTTTGGTGATTTGATTGTTATTAACTCGATGGGGCACGGAGCCAAGGTGTGATGTTTACATTAGAACCTATGGTCTCCAATAGTATCTGGTTTATAGTGTGGTGGTAGGATAGTGATGAAGATGTGGGGATGGATGGTAATGAAAATAGTGATACTCGTGATGTTGATGATGATTGGCGATGGAAACAATGTTGTTTGGTGTGGTGGCAGGATGGGGATGACAATAGCGGTACTCATGGTGATGATGCGGGTGATGAATGGAAATAATTTGGTATTGTGTAGGTTTCTGAATTTTGAAATGTTTAATGGGGATACTTTTGTTTCTGGTTCCCACTAATCCTTAAAGTGGTATTTAAAATCCAATAAAAAAATAAATTTTTATTTAGTCCCTTATAAGGAATCTTAGGATGAAATGGTCATGTTTAGTGGCTTTTTGAAGTGTCATGTTTTTGCCCAAATGGGAATGAGAATGGTGTGTGATCTTTATAAATCCTCTGTTTCACCAGAATCATGTGTTCCATTTAGGGAAATCTGGTTTTTTCTATTTTGGGTGGAAGCACTTTATGTGTGTCCTTCCTTCCCAATTTTTTCATTCAAATCCAAAAGGGATGAGGCATGTGAATTTTGTAAGTCCCTATTGTGATGAATTTCCATATTGAGCCAGAGTAGGTTGTGGGGTGTGTTGTGTTCGGTTGATGCTGGGGGATAACGATGTGGTTTTTTGTGGAACTAGAAGAAATATTTTTGATCAGGGGTTTTCAGTGCCAGACTGTGAGATAAGATATGTTTCAACCATTAGAGCTCCATCCATAGGTCTCATAGTGAATCTGGAATGTAGTCAATCGCCTTTTAAGTATAAGGGATCTCGTTCTAATCTTTGTCATCGATGTTGAAAATGGAGGCAATTCTAATCACCTTTTTTAATTGTTTCATCTCAAGTGGTCCCATGTGATGAAGAGAGACATGGGGACCCTATCCCTCAATTTTTTGATTTTTTGTGTTGGAAGAGTCCCTCCTTGGTTATAAATAGGTGGTGTTCTTTCATTTTCCTAAACCTTAGTTCTTATATCATTATGGGTGTGGTCCCCTATATGGTTTTTCATGTATGGATATCCTTGTTAGTTCGTTTTGACCTCGGTTTTGGTGGGACATGTCCAAAGATGGTAATACCCATAGAAGTGATGAATCATGTGGTGCCTTCTGTTTTGTTTGGAGTATATTTCATTAGGTCCCTTGTGGAAGGAGGATTTGGTTGTGCAAAATCCCCCAAGTTATCCATGTCGAGTTTCTTTTTGTCGGTCTGTTTTAGTTGGTTAAGCTATTTGAACTTTATGGTGGGGGACCCACTAGGGTCTCGCTAAACTTCTATTGAAATTAATTGATGTAGCCTATTTGTTATGGTGGGGAGTCTGTTCGGGCCTCCCATGTTGGAAACCCGATTGTGTCTCTAATGTTGACTTGGTAATGGGTGATCTTGTTTACTTGTTTTAATTTAGTGGTGTTGGTTTTGTTAATAAGTTGAGAGGTGTTTTGGTTTAAGGGGTTGGATTACATGACATGAGAGTTATTTTCCTTTGGTCGATCAACTGGAGGTGCTTAAACTTTTGGGGGTGGGTGGTACATAGAAGGGAGTCCATTTTGGTCTCCTAGGTTTGACCTATAAGTCTATTTTTCTTTTATTAGTGTTCTATCCTTCCTCTCATTTAAAGTTCGTTGTGAATCCCCTTGGACTGTGAAGGGGTATTGATTCTTATGTTGGGGTTAAGCATTATTGTGGATTTTTGAGGGAGTAAAGCGTTGTGGTGGGGATAATTTTCACACCCAACCCTTTAAATTATTTTATTTTATTAATTTTCTCGGTATTGTGTAGTTCAGGTTGAAGCCTACTTTAAATTTTTGAGTTTTCATTGAAAAACGCACGTTTTGGGCATAGCAGCATCGGGTGCACAGGCAGAGCACAGTTTGGGAAATCGCATGGCATCGCCCAGGTTATAGTAAGGTCTACCCGATGTTAGAAATAAATAAATAAATAAAATTAAAAAGAGAATAAAATAAAATAAAAAATTGATTTAAAAATAATAATAATATTATTATTATTATAAATAATAATATTATTATTAAGTTTATTATTATAAGGTTTATTATTATCTAGTTTATTAAGTTTATTACTAAGTTTATTAAGATTATTATTATCATATTATTATTATTATATTATTATTAGTAATAGTTTATTTTTACTTTTTATTTTTTCATTAGGGTTAGCTCCACCTTTCCAAACCCTCGCGTCTCACCCTATCCCCCTTCCCAAACCATCACGCCGTGCCTCCCCTCCCTGCACGGTGCATCCCCCCTCCTTCCTCCTTCTGGTAGTCCTCTAAAATTCCACCCCATGCTAGTGTGGTGGTCCTTCAGCGGGACACCCCTACTGGTGTGGTGGTCCTTCGATGGGACACCCCTAATGGTGCAGTGGTCCTCCAGTGTGACACCCATGCTGGTGCGGTTGTCCTCCAGTGTAACCCCCTACTGGTCGGCAGTTCTCTGGTGACCACAACCCCATTCGGCCACCCACCCTCGTGTGACCTCACCGCCCCACCCTCACCCTCCAAGTAAACCCCTCCCTTGTTCTTGGGATTTTCCTTAAATTTCATAGCATTATGTTAGGGTTAATGGTTTGATTTTATTGTTTTGGGTAAATTTTCATTGTTTAGGGTTTTTCTTTGATCCCTTTTTGTGCAGTTGAGGTGTGAATGGACTCCAGACCAATTTTCTGGCAAGTTCTTCACCCAAGGTAGGTGGTTCCATGCCCTAGCATTTTTAGGTGATTTTATTTTCTTGATTAATTATTTTTAACATGTTCTATAGATAAGTTTTGTGGTGAAAATTCTATTTTGGATATAATTTGGCATGCATATATGATTAATTAGATTTTCTAAAGGAAATGGAAATGTATTTTATGTGTCTAGTCATGGAAATTTTTGGATGTGTTTAATTAATTGTTTAAGGTATGAAAAATGTATTTTTAAAATCACTGGTGATGTGAGTGTGATTAAAGTGGGTTTTCCAAAATAAGATAAATTATTTTGGGATGTTGTTTTTTATTGAGAACCTTTAAATATGATTTAGGGTTGAAAAAGTGATTTTGAAGGGATTTTATGAGATATTGGTTTGGAAACTATTTTTCCACATGAACATTTGTGTATATTAGGTGTAAATTCTTATTGTGCTTCTTGGTATCCTTTTATAAATTTTTTAAATAGTTTATTATATTCTATTACTGATGTAAACATGCTTTTAAGGGTCTGACATGTCTATTTGTTTGGGTTGTATTTTATAAAATAAATTTTCTATATTCGTGTGAGTGTTTTGGTGTGATGTTTTATGGAAAAGTTTTATGAGTGGTTTTAAAAGGTTTGAATCATGTTTTCTATGGAACGTAAGGTGTGAGTGTGTTGAAAATTAGATTTTGGAGGAAAATTTTATTATTTGGCATGTTGAACTTGTTGTGCACCTTTGAATTTAAAATTGTAACTAAATTAAGTAATGAAAGGTGTGATTTTAAAAATTATTTTTGATTTGAGTATCATTTTACAAAGGGGATTGGCCATAGAATTGTTTGGTTTTAGTTGTGTGTTTTTCTTGTGTTTGTTAGAAGGTAATTGTATGAATTTTATAAGTGATGGTAAAATAATTGAAATGGGTTTTTGGTGTGAGAAAAAATGGGAAAAAATGGATTAGTATTGGCTTGTAGAACTTTTTGTGCACTTTTTAGTATGATCTATGAGTTGTTTAAATAATGGGAATCTTGTTTTTAAAGTGAACTTGTTTACCTATGGATTCTAATATGGGGTCTTATCCCATTGTTTTGAGTGAGAAATTGTGTTCCTTTATTGTTTCTTCTCAAATGGATTTTTATGAATTGAAAATGTATTTGAAAAAATATTTTGGTGCATGTAAAATGAAAAGTGGTTTGTTAATAAAATTGGTGTCTTATTTGGAATTCTGGACCTTGATTTATGGGATTGGTGATGTGTATGCATGTGAACATGACCTTGATCACAAAAAAAGAATCATGGGTGACTAGTTGGATGGACTGGGACTAGCACACTAGATTATTCGGAAGTGGTTCATCCCAGTTTTGTCTAGTAGGATTGACGATGCAACACTAACTAAACATGTGATATGATTGGAAACAATTTTTCCTTAGGATTTTATTCCCCCTAGTGGATCGTGTATGAGAATGATGATGTTTGTGGTTTCTATACCACATTTTCAATGAGATTCAATGTTCCTAGAATCCCACTTGAGTTAGTTTGACCCTAGGGATTTACCCATGGTGATCTACTTTATATGATGGGGTGCCATCCGTAATTATACGGTGGACCTCTTGTGTGCTTGTGTGTGTATGTGTGTACTTTTAGAAGCCTTTTTTCTTTTAATAAATTTTTTTGTACTGGTTTTCTTTGTAAGTGGTCTATTTTATTTAAAATTTCTACTCACAAATGATTTCCGAGAAATGTTTTAAAAGTATTGATTTAAATGATCATGTTAGATTATCTATAAAATTTTTGGGAATAGAATCTTTTTACCCAAGTTTCATCCTACTGGGAATTGTCTCACACCCAACATACACTTTTGGGTGTATGTAGATCAAGTTATCTATTTGTTTTAGGTTAAGGTAAGTGGTCTAGTGTTGGAAGATTAGGTTTCTAGTGGCTCTTATTGTGGATCTTGGTGGTGGTGGATTAAGGATGTACTCCTCTTGTTATAGGAAGGTTTGGGGCGATGTCTTGGTTTTCCCCTTTTTTCATTGTCCCTTTTTGGGTTGTTTTAGTTTGTAAACATAAATGTTGGTAATTGTTACAGGCGCATTTGGTTGAATTTTTCAGATCTGAATTTTTAGTTTTTGTTAGTCATTTTAATATAATTAATTTGGGTAAATCTTTCTATCTTGTTTTATTTGATACCTAGGAACTTTTTCCAGCTCATGGGGATTGGGGATGCCCTTTGGGACTTACGTCGAACCGAGTTGGGTGCCGGGTTGAATGGCGACCAAGCTTGGTTTGTGACAAAATGGTATCAGAGTAGTTCATTCTCTTTTGAGTCTTGTACCTTGGGAAAGATTCTAGGTAGACCGTAGCTAGGATTGTTGAAACTTGACGTTCCGGTTATGAGTAAGGTGTCTGGCCAGCACACCTCATGATATGACTCAGGTTACCAAGGGATGTCGGGTTTCATCAGAGTCTTTTATCCCTTATGGTTGTCGATTTCTTGGGAAAAAGAAAAGGGAGTTGGGTTAACTGTCTCAGTGAGAACGCAGGGCCTAGAAATCCACGTGGAGTTGTGGACATTACCCTAGATCACTTCTCATAATGGTGGTGTTACCATTGTATGGATTCCAACCATATATCTGAGTCGCTAATCGACACTAGTTTTATCTTGAATCGTCTTGTGTCTCCTTGGGTTTTGAGAATTATTTTTGAAAACCCTTATTTAAAAAATTGTGAAACTAGATTTAAAATAAGAAGTGATTTATTTTCATAAGGTAGAAAATGTGGTTTTTTGTGTGATTGAAATTGATTTAAATGGGATTTGATAAACTATCGAAGGTTGTTTTGAATGGGATAAATTGGTATTTGAAAATAGTTTGAATGGGATTAAATGTTTTGGGATTTATGTGTGGAATTTGAAAATGGATTTTGATTTGGTAATTAGTGGGATTTTAGAATGTTTCATGAATTTTTGGATACTTATTTTAAATAAGAGTGAATGATCTTTTAAGTAAATGGGTTTTGATAAAATGGAGTTTGATGTGAAACTGGGAGTGTTTTAAAGTGAAATGAAGTGCTTTCAAATTGATGTGTGAGGGTTGAAAATGAATTTCTTTTTGAATGGTTAGTGTTTTCTAGAAAAGTTTCAAAAGTTTCAAAATGGGTTTGTTAGTGTGGATAGTGGTTTAAATAATAGGAGGTGCGGGTTGATTGTTGTTTTGGAAAATTAAGAGGTTTTGTTTGAATCCTGGGTATTCTCATAGGTGACCGCATGCATGGGTTATGTGAGTAAAAGTGGATGAGTTCCCAGTGTGGAATGAGAACATGCATGTGTGAGGACCAAAAGGTTCCATTCGTGAATATGAAACCCACCCATCTTGTTATATTTTCAAGGGTGGTTTAATAAAAGAAAATATGTGATATTGGATAATCTGTGTATGTGTGGTGTATTTATTTATGATTTGATATTTTACTCGAAAGGCATATTGAGTTATAAATCCCTTCTTATTTAAGTGATGTTTTGAGTTGTGTTTTTTTATAAGTGGTTAGTATTTGGATAATGGTGAATGGTTTCTTTGAGGAATGTTTTGGGGATCTTTTGAGGTGGTCCCCCCCTGTGTGTCTGTTGTTTGTTTTTTTGCATGTGTCGGCCAATGGACCAGTTTGACTGGGTACTTGGGTTTCCCTGTCGGCTAGTTTATGGCCCCATAAAGAGTTAATGAACAACTGAAGTGCAACCATGGGTGATTCACCATTGGAATATCCTCCATTTGATCAAAATAATAACTTTTTATTGAGTTTAGGGTTGAATATTCCTATATTCTTCTTCTAAAAAGTATGCCCTCTCACAATGGGAGAGCAGACATGAGAGGAGTTAGGTGAAGTTTTAGATCCCTTGAGTCATGTGGTGACCAAAGGTGAAGTTGATATCATTGTGTATAAAGGTCCTGTTTGAGAGCGGTGAAGGGAATTTTAGTGAAGAGAGGTGAAAGCAGTCTTGGTTGTAGTTGTTTCCCGTGTCTAAAAGGGGCCTTCAGGCCTCTCATTAGGTTCACCTAATCGAAGGTTCGTGATAGGTGACCAGTGTAAAAATTTTGGTCATAAGAGGTGGTTATGATCATTTGCAAGAATTGTGTGTTGTCCGGGACTCGGTTTAAGGTCCCTTACCTTGTAAGGAATATTAGGTTGTAATGGTCATGTTTGTTGGCTTTTTGAAGTGTCATGTATTTTCCCAAATGAGAATGTGGATGTTGTGGGACCATAATAGGGCCTATATTTCACCGGAATCATGTGTTCCATTTGGGGAATTCTGGGTTTTTCTATTTTAGGTGGAAGCACCTTTTGTGTGTCCTTCCTTACTAAGTTTTTTATTCGAAGTAAAAAAGGTATGATGCATGAGAATATTGTATTTCCATATTTCAATGAAGTTCCATGTTGAGGCAGAGTAGGTTTTGGGGTGTGTTTTGTTCAGATGATGTTGTTGGATCGCAGTGTGGTTGCTTGTGGCACCAGAAGAGGTTGTTTTGATCAGGGGGTTTCAGTGCCTGACTATGAGGTAAAATAGGGTTCAACCATTAGAACTTTATCCATAGGTCTCGGAGTGAATCTGGATCATAGTTAGGATCCCTATAAGTGAAAGGGATCCCAGATTAATATTTTTAATTGGTGTTGAAAATGGAGGTTTTTCAAATCGCCTTCTATAGATATTTCATTTCAAGTGGTCTTGTGTGGTGAAGAGTGACATGGGGACCATGCTCCTCAATTTTTTAAATTTGTGCTGGTGGGAGAGTCCCTCCTTTGTTATAAAGAGGTAGGGTTGTTTTGTTTTCCTGAACCATAGTGCTTATATCCTTATGGGTGTGGACCTTTATATGGTTGTTCATATATGGACAACCTTATGAGTTCGTTTCATCCTCAATTTTGGTGGGGTATATCCTAGGATGGTAATTACCATATAAGTGATGAACCATGTGGTTCCTTCTGTTTGGTTTGTAGTATATTTCACCGGATCCCTTATGGAGAGAGGATTTGGTAGTGCGGAAGCCCCCAAGTTATCCATGATGGGTTTTTTGTGTCGGTGTATACCAGTTAGTTAAGCTAGTTGAACCTTATTCTAAGGAGACCCACTGTGGGTCTCACTAAAATTCCACTAAAATAAATTTATGTAGCTTATTCATATGGTGGGGTGTCTGTTCAGGCCTCCCATTTTGGCAACCCGGTTGTGTTTCCAATGTTGACTTTGCAATGGGTGATCTTGTTTACCAGTTTCAATTTATTGGTGATGGTTTCATTAATAAGGTCTGATGTTTTTTGGTTTAAGGGTTTGGATTATGTGACGTGAGAGTTATTTTCCTTTTTTCAATCAACTGGAGGAGTTTAAACTTTTGGGGCGGGTGGCATATAGCAGGGAGTCCATTTTTGTCTCTTAGGTTTGACCTAAAAGTCTCTTTTTCTGTTATTAGTGTTCTATCCTTCTTCTCATTTTACATTCATTGGGAATCCCCTGTGACTATGAAGGGGTATTGATTTCTATGTTGGGGTTAAGCCTTGTTGTGGTTTTTTGGGGGTGAAAAGCATTATGGTGGGGATAATTGTCACACATGACCCTTTAAATTATTTTATTTTATTAATTTTATCATCATTAGGTAGTTTCGGTTTAATCCTAGTTTAAATTTTTTAGTTTTTATTGAAAAATACATGTTTTGGGAAAGACAAAATTAGGTGCACGAGCAGAGCATGGTCTAGGAAATTGTGTGGCTTCACCTAGGTTACCGTGTTGCCTGCCCGATGTTCAAAATAAATAAATAAATAAAATGAAAATGAGAATAAAATAAAAATAAAATGATTTAAAAATAATAATAATGATAATAGTATTATTATAAATATTACTATTAATATTATTATTATTATGTTTATTATTATAAGTTTTATTATTATCTAGTTTATTAAGTTTATTACTACTTTTATTAAGTTTATTAAGTTTACTATTATCATATTATTATTATTATTACTATTTATTATATTATTAGTTGTAGTTTATTTTTACTTTTTATTTTTTTTATTAGGGTTAGCTCTCCCCCTTCCCAAACCCATGCACCTCACCCTCTCCCCTTCCCAAACTATTGTGCCCTACCTCCCCTCTCTAGGTGGCACATCACCCCCCTCCTGCCTCCTTTCGCCAGTCCTCCAGCGCAACACCCCTACTGGTGCGGTGGTCCTATGGTGCGACACCCCTGCTAGTGCGGTGGTTATTCAGTGCAACCCCTTACTGATCGGTGGTTCTCCAGCGACTGCAACACCAGTCGTCCGCCCCCTCGTGTGACCCCACTGCCACACCCCTTCCCTTCGGGTAAACCCCTCCCTTTTTCTAGGATTTTTCCTTAAATTTCATGGGGTTAATTTTGGAATAATGGTTTAATTTTATTGTTTTGGGTAAATTTTCCTTGTTTATGGTTCATCTTGGCTCTCTTGTGGTGTGGTTGAGGTGCATATAGACTATGCACCATTTTTCTGGCAAGTTATTCACACAAGATAGGTTGTTCCATGCCCAAACATTTTTAGGTGATTTTATTTTCTAGCTTAAATAATTTTAACATGTTCAATAGATAAGTTACGTGGTAAAAATTATGTTTTAGATTTAATTTGGAATACATATATGACGAATTAGATTTTCTAAAGTAAATAGATATGTATTTTATAAGATTTTTGTTGTGGAAATATTTGGATGTGTTTAATTAATTATTTTAAGGTATGAAAAATGTATTTTTTAAAATGATGGAGGTGAGAGTGTGATTAAATTGTGTTTTCCGAAAGAAGATAAATTATTTTGGTATGTTGGTTTTTATTGAGAACCTTGAAATATGATTTAGGGGTGCGAAAGTGGTTTTGAATAGATTTTATGAGAAATTGGTTTGGAAACGGTTTTTCAACATGAAGTTGTGTGTATTTTAGTTGTAAAGTCTGGTTGTTCTTCTTGGTAGGCTTTTATAAAATTTTTAAATAGTTTATTATATTGTGTTACTAATGTGAACATGTTTTAAAGGGTTTGGCTTGTCTATGTGTTGGGTTTTCATTTTATAAAATAAATTGGATATATTTGTGTGAGTTTTTTGGTGTTATGTTTTAGGTAAAAGTTTTATGAATTATTTTTAAAGGTGTGAATCATGTTTTTTAAGTCACTTAAGGTGTGTGTGTGTGTGTTGAAAATTATATTTTAGAAGAAAAGTGTATTATTTGGTATATTGAATTTGTTGTGCACCTTTTAATTAAAACTGTAACTAAATTATGTAATGAAATGTGTGTTTTTAAAAAATATTTTTAGTTTGAGTATGATTTTAAAAAGGGGCTTGGCCATAGAATTTGTTGGTTTTAGTTGTGTGATTTTATTATGTTTGTTAGAATGGAATTGTATGAATTTTTTAGGTGATGGTAAAAGCATTGAAATGGGTTTTTTGGTGTGAGTAAAATGGGAAAAATGGATTAGTATTAGCATGTAGACCTTTTTGTGAACTTTTTAGTATGATCTATGATTTGTTCAAATAATGGGAATCTTGTTTTAGAAATGAACTTGTTTTATGTGTGGATTCAAATATGGGGTCTTATCCCATGGTTTTGGGTGAGCAATTGTGTGCCTTTGTTGTGTCTTGAGAAATTGAGTTTTATGAATTGAAAATGTACTTGAAAAGGGTTTTTTGCATGTGTAAAATGAAAAGTGGTTTGTTCATGAAATTGGTTACTTCTTTTGAATACTTGAAATTAAGTTGTGGGAGTGGTGATGTGTGTGCATGTGAAAATGATATTGAGAAAAAAAGGGAATCTTGGGTGACTATGTGGGTGGACTATGACTAACACACTAGATGATTCGGAAGTGGTTTGTCTCGGTTTCATCTAGTAGGATTGATGCTACAACACTAACTAAACATGTGATATGATTAGATATCACTATGACCTGGGATGTGATTCCCCCTAGTGAATCGTGCATGAGAACGTTGATGGTCGTGGTTTCTATACCACATTTTCACTGAGATGAGAGGTTTCTAGAATCCCACATGATCTAGTTTGACCCTAGGGATTTTCCCATGGTGCTCTACTTTATATGATGGGGGTGCCATCCATCGGCATACGATGGACCTCTTGTGTGAGTGTGTGTGATTTTAGAAGTATTTTTTTATTTTAAGAAAATGGTTGTAGTAGTTTTCTTTGTAAGTGGTCTCTTTTCATTAAAAATTCTACTCACAAATGATTTCCTACAGTTGTTTTAAAAGTATTAATTTAAAAGAGCAGGTTATATTGTCTTTAAAATGTTTCAGCATGGAATATTTTTACCCAGGTGGCATCCTCATGGGAATTTTCTCACACCCTACATACACCTTTGGGTGTATATAGATCTTGTTGTCTGTTTGTTTCAGGTCAAGGAAAGACGTGCAGTGTTGGAAGATTGGGTTTCTAGTGTCTCTTGTTGTGGATCTTGGTGGTGGTGGCTTGAGGATGTGCTCCTCTTGTTGCACAGAGGTTTGGGAATATTTCCTGGTTTTCCCTTTTTGTCATGGTCCCTTTTTGGGTTGTTTTAGTTTGTAGACTAAATTTTTGGTAATTGTTAAGGGTTCCTTTGGTTGAATTTTTTAGATATGAATTTTTAGTTTTTGTTGGTCATTTTAATATAATTAATTCGAGTAAATAATCCTCTCTTGTTTTGTTTGATACATGGGCACATGTACCAGCCTGTGGGGATCAGGAACACCCTTCAGGCCTTGTCGTGGACCGGGTCGGGCACCAGGTCAGATGGCGACCTGGCTTGGTTCGTGAAAAGCTCAGTGGTAGCTACCTCTGTGGGTCTCAGTGAGGTATCAAGTTTGAGTCCCGCCGAGTACGTCCCTACATTATATGTTGTCTGCTTTTCTTTGTAATGCAACCCCATTACCCCATAGTTTGCGCCATTTTGATAATATAGATATATATATATATATTATAAATATAAATATAAATATAGTATATAGTATATTCATTATTTAAATAAATTTATTATAATTTTATAATTATTTAAATATATATAATTATTTTATTTATAATTATATAAATTCTTTTTTAAAAAATAATATTTTTTATTTATAATAATTATAAATTTATAAATTTATAAATATAGTAAATGTAAATTTATAAACATAATTATTTATAAATATTTATTTATATATATATTTATCATTTTTAATGAATATATAATCTTAAAGTCATTTATTTTAAAAATGAGTAAAATTGAATAATTAAACATGAGTACACTTTAAAAATATTGAAAAATAGAAATGTTTTAATAAATAAATATAAATTATTAAAAAAATATGGATATATATATATATATATATATATTTAAGAAAAGATGAATACATATTGAAAATACCAAAATATAGTAAATATATATATATTAATAAATAACAGAAACTGATTAAATTAAAAAAATAAATTAAAAATTAAAATTTTAAAAAATGAATAAATAATACATAACTGTAATAGTATTAAAATTAAATAAATAAAATTGATTGATTAAAAACATAACATATTAAATATATAATGTTATAATGAAATTATAAAATACACTAAAATTTGAATAAATTACATATATATTAGGTGCGTGTGTTTATATATAAGATTTCATTAATTGGATAAATATTTATGTGTGGGGGTTTTATATAAAAATAAATTAATTACATATATTTATGTGAAATCAATGTAACACATATTTGATATATGTTAAATTGAAAAATAAAACAACATTAAAAATGAATAAGGCATTAATATGTTTTTAATTATTACATTTTATTCATTTTCTATATATTTATATTTAATATATATTATTTATTAAAATTTATAATTAATATATATATTAAACTTATTAATTTTTATTAATAAAATTTTCATTAATAAATATTTAAATAATTTTTTAATTTTTTAATTTTTAATTTTTTTGTTTAATTAATACAATTTATTCATTTTTAATTTTTTTTAATTTTTAGAATTTATTCATTTTATATGTTTATATTTAGTATATACTATTTATTAATATTTATTATCTATATGTGTGTGTGTGTGTGTTAAATTTATTCGTTTTTATCAATAATTATTTAATTAATAAAAATTTTAATTTTTTTTAATTTACTATTTTTAAAATTTTGTTTGTTTATTTCATTTTATACCTTTTACATATCTACATATTTAATATATATAATCTATTAATTTTTATAATTTATATATATGCATATTAAAATTATTCATTTTTATAGATAATTATTTAATTAATAAAATAGTTAATATTTTTTTATTTATTTAATTATTTCATTTTATTCTTGACCTTTATCAGCACTATAAAAGCATTGATAAATTATACCCTTTATCAATGCTAAAAATAAAGTGACGATAAAGGATACCCTTTATCAGTGCTAAAAATAAAGCATTGATAAAGGGTTCCCTTTATCAGCACTAAAAATAAAGTGTTGATAAAGGGTACCATTTATCAGCACTATATAAAAGAATCGATAAAGGAAATACTTTATCAATTCTCAAAAAAAGTACTGATAAAGGGTACCTTTTATCAGTTCTTTTTTTAGCACTGATAAAAGGTACCCTTTATGAGTGCTCTTTCTAGTGCTCATAAAGGTGACATTTATTAGTGCTTTTTTCTAGTGCTGATATAGGACATCACTATTAAAAGTTTGTTTTATAGTAGTGTACCTTGACTTTAATAGATATTTTAAAGTCCTTCTTGATATTTTTCAGAATTTTATCAGCTTCAGAACATTTGGATTGTGTCATTGATAATTCTTTATCCTTTAAATAGAGTCTTTCTTCTATATCATTGATCATCTTGTCATATTTTTCTACTTTCAACCTAATATTTTTATTTTATTTTTCAAGATTTGTCTCCCTTTCATCTTGATCACCTTTTTCATCAAGAAGTATATTATTCCCCTTTACTAAAATCTTCTTCTATTTCTTGAGTATAGTGCTTTTCTCAATACATTCCTCAAGTTTATCTTTGATCGTGTATTCATAATTTGTTACTTCCAAGTTATCTTCATCTTCATTTGATGAATCAATAGTTTTTTAACACGAGCCGAAAATTTTTGTAAATTTTTCTTTTTTTCTTCATCAAAGTCACTACACGATATAAGATTATTTTCCTTTTATTTTTTTATCAAATTTATTCTTTGGGTTCTTTGAAATCTCTTCTTACTTCCCCCAGACTTTAAAGCTTCTTTATAATATTTTTTCCACTTTTTTTCTTTGAGTATTTTCATCCTTTTCATATTCATAATCTACTCCTTTCGTATTTGGAAAATTAGTTACATAGTGTCCAAGACCATTGCGTTTATAATATCTACTAGATAATGTACCTTTATTCACGATTTTCCCTTTCTAAATCCTTTTACAAATGATTAAAAAACTCTTTTATATTTTTATTCATTCTTAGAATCACATGATTCAACAGTATCTTCATCATTATAGATTTTTATATTCCTCATGGATTTAAAAGACATATCTTAATTAACTTTCTTTTTGAATGTTATAAGTTTTCAAATTTCATAAAAATGAGTATATTATTTAACTCATCAAGAGAAATATATTCTCTATCTTCATGTTTTAAAATTTTAGGAAAAAATTATCTGTAAAATTTATCATTAATTTCTTCAAAATTTTGGAGTCATCAAATTTCTCACCAAATCATAGAAAATTACTCATAAGTTCATTTACATGAGTAAATAAATCATCAACACATTCATCCTCTATCATTTTTTGTCTTAACATTTTCTTCTATAGATCTATATTATTTCCTCTTTGACTTTCACAATGCCTTCATAATTTCTCTCTAGCTTATCTCAGATCTATTTTATAGTTTTTAGTCCCATAAAGTTAGTGTATACTTTCTTTGATAACAACATCAGAATTTAATTCTATGATTTTCCATCCACTTATATTTTATTATTGTCATTAAACATAATTTGACCGTAATTTTATGAATGGTGGAAATCCAACTATTGAAGCATTATGAACTTCCAAACCTAGAGATTAAGTATATTTCAATATAAAATTATTACGACTATGATAATTTTTTCATAAAATTTTGGTACACCCCTTTTGTTAACTAAATTGATATTATACATAGCTCAAAGGATAATTTCTTGGATCTTATAGAGGGAACCCACTCAGATACCATTTGAAGTTCCTAGTAATATTGTTTTCTTCTACTGAGAAGGGGGGTCAAATCAGTATAAGGAGGTTTTCATAATTTATTTAAAACAAAATAAACCATTTTGACTTGTTAGAGAATGATCCAATAAAATAGAAAAACTCAACCACACACAATCATGTATAAAATGAATAAAAAAGGAACACATGGTTTTTATAGGGTTTGGATCCAAGGAAAAATCATACTCCTTTCCACATATGGTTATTCCCCCAAACCATAGATTATTTTCATTATATCCCCAAGTGAAATCCTCTTATAATAATTCATGTGGAATCCCACCACACATGTCAAGTTCCACACCCAACATCACAACTTCATAGAGCAATTCAAAATATAATTACAAAAATGAAGAAGAACACCTATTAAACCATGCTTCCTTGGTAACAAAAGATGAAGATACACTTCTAAAAGCCCTAAAAATATGTAAGAAATAATTTCCCATAGTGTAGACTTGAAATATGATGTAAAAATATTCTAATACTCAAATCCAATCTCCTAAAGACACAAGTTTAATCATATTTTGATCACTTCCACTACAAATTCATCTTCTCGCTATATTTTTTAACAACTACAACTCATCAAAATATTAGACTCATTAATTTCTACAACAATAAAAAGAACACATGATCAAAATAGCCCCATGATCTCCATAACTACCGTCAAAAGACTCCTCTCCATAATGGATTTTGAAACTAAAGCATGTTCTTATAGAGGCATTCAGAACCATCCATGAAACATTATAATAAAATCACCTAAAAATAATTTAATTCTAAAATCCTGTATAATTTTGATTCATATGTAATGAATATTCTAAATCATCTATGTGGAGAAAAAAATACCTATATGTAACAAATAAGCTACAATATTCTCAATCATCTATATAGCATATTTTCCAACATGATTCAACATTCAGGTATATTTTTAATTGGCTAAATCATTCTAAAAATTCTTCTACATAACTAAAAATAGCTATTTGATTTCCAAATTAGCTACATCGATCATTTGGCTACATAATTCATTTAGTTACATGTCTGAATCAACAACATGATTTTCCTAAATAGCTAAAAATTCAACATGAATCACCTATTTTGATTTTCACTTTACCAATTCAACATCATAACATAAATGACTTCATGAATCTTCCCTTTAAAAAATCAGCTATGTGAAACCAATATTCACTCAAACCCAAATTGAACAAATTTAGATGACTTTAAACCCATCTAAAAAACACTTTCTATCATCATGAAACTTTTCTCCATGATATATAAATTCATATAATCTAGATCAAGCTATGTCAGACTTATTATTTCCTCAGCTAGATTTGTCAATAAATAAAACAACCCAAACTCACCAAGAACCCCAGTATCTTCAGGATTTCTCAAACCAAGACACAACTACACGGGGTTCTTCACTTGTAAAAAAATATATGGTGATGTTATCTCCTTTATATATCAGTATGGGTAATGGTTGTATCATCCCATTGTATTTTTTATTCCTTAAATTAACTTACAGTCATACCAAACAATTTAAGGTGAAATCTATAATCACATTCTTCATGGTGTCCCACTATAATTTCTCTTATTTCTATATTAGTATGGTAAATATGTGCATTATCCAATGTATCCTTCTTTATCTTTGGTGTTGATAACATATAGAGTGTAGTTTCAAACTGAATGACTCCATCTTTGTTGATGTTGAATTTATGAACCTCCCCTTATTTTTATCACCTTATTTTATAGTTATGAATCATTCATCTTTTCCACCTTGATTTTATATTGGATAGATAGTTGGGAATTAATTTGGGAAATTAAGGATAACATCCCTTAATTTATGATTTCTAAATCCATCCATTATATATCCATAAATATAATGTCTTTATTAATCCTCATCATGGATATGATAACATGTTCTTTTCTACTAAAATAATCAATTACCTTAATTTATTTCCCATGGTGGTAATTTATTTGGATGCAATAGTCTTTGATTAACTACATTTATCTTTATTGAAACATGTTCATTTCCTTGTGAATATATATTTTAAACAAATTTTATTGGTATATATGCCATACTTATCTCTATAGTGGTAGTGCATATAGATATTTAATTCAAAGATTACAACTTTCAACTCCAAATATTACATCATGTAATTTTGTTCATGGTTCTTCAATTTTATTGAGACATAGGCTATTACTTTATCATTTTTCACGAGGATTCATCACAATCCCTTCATTAAAGAATCACTATATATTACAAAACCATCTACACTTGAGGGTAGTGAGAGTACAGTTTTTGTGACTAGTCTCTTATTGAGATCCTTAAATATTTGTTTACATTAATATGCCTATATATAATTTATTTCCTTCCCTATTAACTTAAATAGTGGGATAGAAACTCATAAGAAATTTCTCATAAATCATCTTAACAAACCCATCTAGTCTAAGAAAAATATGGATCTATCTGACACTTTTTTCTATAGATTATTCTTTAATTTCCCTTTTCTTTGAAGGATCCATAGATATTCCTTCAATTTTTATCACAATCCCCATGAATGTGACTTATATAATCCAAAAGTCACACTTATTGAATTTTAAAAACAACTTCTCTTCCATTAAATTTTTAGAATAATCCTTATATGTTCCTCATGTTCTTCCTTTCTCTTAAATTATATTAGAATATCATTAATAAATACCACAAATTTTTTTTATCTAGTCTCTTAAAGACTTTGTTCATAAAGTATATAAATATGTTTGGGATGTTTGTAAGTTCAAATATCATCACTATAAACTCATAGTGTCTATATATTATATAGAAGTCCTTCTATTGAATATTTTCTCCCCAAACCTTCATTTGATGATATCCAAAACAATGATAAACTTATGAGAAGTACTGAGCTTTGATGTTTTTAATATTTTCATTCTTATTATATACCCCCTTTACTGAATTTATATGAAATGTGCATAATTTGTGTGAAATATTAATGTTTTAATATTAAGTATAATTGTTGAGCATTTTTAGAAGTAGTCCAATTGAGTCAGTTTACCATTTTATTTATAAATCTCACCCTACTGATCCAAATTGTTTTTTTCCTATTTCTTAGGATTCCTAATTCAATATACAACATTTTATTAGAAGGGATCATGGGCCAATTATGCCATTTGAAGGATCACATTTACCACACAAGATGACCTACAGAATCTGTAAACAAACTGGACCATCCTTGAGGATTGATTTACTGCGCTCAATCCAAAAGTCCAAAAACAATAAATCTCCACCATAATTCGGGGGACACTATATTTCATCTTGTATAAAACTTCCAAGGCCCAAATACAAGTACAAGGGGCCCAAATGAATCTTTGAAGTCCAGCCCACCATTCTGGATGAGAAATAAAATCAGTATAGTATTCATGACATATCTCACGATGTAAGCATCAAATCGAGCTGATATTTTTCAGTGTGAAAGAGGGGATATAGGCGGTCGACTTTTTTGAATAATTCATTCGGATTTGAAGGTATATTCCTGTTCCAAAATCTATTCACATTTTGGATATCGAAAAAATCATGGATAGAAATGGACATTTTACCTTTGTTTAATAAAACCGCCATAACTTTGGCTCCACTTTTCCAAATGCCTCCAATTTTTATAGTAGTCGGACAACTTTATTATATAAAAATTTTAAGAAGGAGATATTTGGAGATTCGGATGTCTGTATATCCGACTTGGCGATGAAAGTGGAAGGACATATTGGGAATGCAAACAGTCCACTCCTTCGGCTATAAATACTCTCCCCTTCTCTCCTTGAGAGGGGTTGGTATTTCAGAAGAGAGGATAACATATTGGCCCGACCAAAGACTTGAAAAAGTATTGGGAGGACCTTTCATACTCAAGTTTTCAATTGAGAGACCTTTCCTCCTCTCTTTGTTTTCACTTACTTTTGTTTTCTTCATTTTTGTAATCTTGTAAGTCTCTTTGTTTGTAATTCTATTTTAATGAAAGTTTCTTCTTCAATATATCTTATTTTTCTCCACCTTCTATAGTTTAATATTAATGTTCTTAAAATAGTTTATATTCAGTTGAATCTCCTTCCCTTATTTTTCTTCCTCATTCAATCAAAAATCCATTTTTAATTATCATTATTGTTCGTGTGTGTGTGTGTTCGACGTACCACTCTTTTCTAATCCCTTTATTTTTCTTATATTCTTAATTTATCATCATAATTATTATAACTAGAATATTAAAAACCCAAATGGCTGAGTAAATATCTCATTGGGTTGAGTTATAATTTATGGATGTTAAGTGATTGATAGTATTTTCTCGATGAGTATTCGTTAATTTAACATTGTGTATGTTGGACTTAATATGTCATGGATTAATGACATATTTTGTTTAGAATGTGGTTTCCATGGATTATTGAAACCACAAATACACTACCATAAACTTGTACTGATTGGAATTAGAATCCTAATTAAGTTAAGGCATGGATTAAAGCTTTAACACTTAGGAATTCTAATCGACGTCAACTTGTGGAGTGATTGTTAATTTAAATGCAATATAAAGTAAAGCTCAAGGATATCACAAGCTTAACTACCGAAAAAATGAACTCACCCCAATATTTATCAATTTTTTAAATCAATTATATATAATCAATAATTCCAATTAAGCTCTGCAAACAAACCCCCCTAATCAAAATACAATCAACTAAAAATAAACGACTATTACGAAGTACCATCGTCGAGGATTCGACGTGAGTGCTGCTATACACATTAGCAGAGCACTGAAACCTTGACTGGTCGATAGGCAACAATAGGCCGTGCATTTCAAATGGAGCTGTTTCCAGGGATGGTTCTTTAAGTAGTCATTAGTTTCTGGTTATTATAAAAAAACAAAATTTTAAAAAAGAAATTGAAAAAAAACACAAAGAAAAACCCGTCTTCTCATAAAAATCATAAACTACAAAAAAATACAAAGAAAAACTTGTCTTCCTCTTTCTTCCAAAATTTCTCTGAATTCCTCGTAGCCTTCCAAACAATCCCTCGTATTTGTTTGACCTTGAAATTGAGCGAACACTTCACCAACTTAGGAGAAACATAAGAGATAATCAAATAATTCAAGAACCATTCCTTTTCCAACCAGTTGAATTTGAAATCGTCAATCCTAGGGAACAAACCCTTAAAGAACTCGCTGACCCTGATATTAATTACCAACCTCTTGGTATTCAATATCCAAACATAGAAGCTGACTTCGAACTCAAATCGGGTTTGATTCATCGTCTTTCTCATTTCCACGGGCTAGCCGATGAGGATCCACATCTCCACCTTAAAGAGTTCCAAGTAGTGTGCTCTACCATGAAGCCTCAAGGGGTTTCTGAAGAACAAATCAAGCTTCAAGAATTCCTTTTCTCCCTAGATGACACTTCTAAGTCATGGCTCTACTACCTTCCTCCTGGTTCCATAACTACATGGAATGAGATGAAGTGACTCTTCTTAGAGAAATTCTTTCCTGCTTCTCGTACTGCTTCTATCCAAAAGAAAATAAGTGGTATCCGTCAATTCCCAAGTGAATCACTACATGATTACTGGGAGAGGTTCAAAAGACTTGTGGCAACCTACCCAAATCACCAAATACCTGACCAAATCTTGATCCAATACTTCTATGAGGGGTTATTGGCTATGGAGAGAACTCTCATAGATGCCACAAGTGGCGGTGCTCTTGTTGATAAAACTCCTGCAGCCACAAGAGATCTCATAAGTAACATGGCTGCAAACACACAACAATTCCATACTCGAGCACATGCTCAAGTCAAACAAGCCCAATATAATCAATCAATTGAGCCGAACAAGATGATCGAGTGGATGAGTGAACTTATAGGTCTTGTGTGACAGCTAGCTGTGGCCACCAAATCCCTAACCTCATCTTCTCCGCAATCAATGTTTCCTGGACCTGTCAAAAACTATGGAATCTGCAACTATCCATCCCATCCAACTAACACATGTCCAGAACTTCAAGGGGATCAATCTGATTCATCTGGACCAATGTAGCTCAATGTAGCATATGCTCAGCGGAACACCAATCCTCAACTATCAGGTCAGTTTGTTAGAAACTTCAACCAACCTCACTCTGAGCCCTTCTCTTCTTCCTATAACCAAGGCCTTAGGTATAGTAATCCCATTTCTCATCCCCCTCAATTACCTCCTCAAAACCCAAACCAGTTCCAATATGGTCAAGGTGTTGGTAACTTCAAACAACCTTATCCTTTTTTCCCTCAACCTCAATGGAACAATCCTCCTCCTGGATTCCATTATCCCAGTCAGCCTTCCCAATTCCAAAACCAATACAATCACTTTCCCAGGAACCAAACTCAAGGTAATCCCAATTCGGTACAAGCCTCTTCTTCTAAGTAACCATGGGAAAGTGCAGTGGAAGATCTTGCCTCCTTCACCCGTTCTAGCCTTAAAAACATTGAAACTCAAATAGGTCAACTTGCATCCCACCTGAGCCAGCAACAACAATCAAATTCTTCCCAACTCCCAGCTCAACCATTACCCAACCCCAAGGGTAATGTAAGTGAAATTGTACTTAGATAAGGAAAGAAACTTGCTATGCCTCAAGATAAATCCTCAAACCCTCCTTTGAATGTTGACCTAGAAAATGAAAAGAAAAAGAAACTTGAAAAGGAACCTGAATCCATTCCCTCTCCCCCTTCAATTCCACTTAGGAACCCAATTCCTTTTCCTCATGCCGTTTATAAACCAAGGAAGTCCTTTGAACCTGATCCTAAAATTCTAGACATGTTTAGATGTGTTGAAGTCAACATTCCCCTCTTAGATGCCATAAAACAAATTCCTAAATATTCCAAGTTTCTTAAGGAATTGTGCACCCACAAGAGGAAACTTAGGACCTTTGAAAATGTTTCCACCCAATAGTATATTCCCATAAAGTGCAAAGATCCAGGGACCTTTACGGTTCCATGAAAAATTGGAAGTTCCAACATTGATGATGCACTCATAGACCTAAGAGCCTCAATTAATGTCATGACAAAATCCATATTCTACAACCTTGGTCTAGGTCCCTTACATCCAAAAGATGTTTTCATTCAGTTAGCCAATTGAAGCACAACTAGTCCTGAGGGAATAATTGAGGATGTCCTTGTCCGAGTCAATGATCTTATCTTCCCTGCTGATTTCTATGTTCTTGACATGGAAAATGAGACAAACTCTTCTTGATCTCCCATAATTCTAGGAAGACCTTTCCTCATGACATCTAAAAGCAAAATTGATGTCCATTCTAGCATCTTATCCATGGAATTTGGTGAACAACTGGTCAAGTTCAATATTTTTCAATCCATGCGATACCCATCAGAGAATGAATCTGTATTATATATCCATTCTTATGATACTCCCTCTAAGAGGGTATTGAATCCTAATACATCATGTTCTTCATGTTATAATAATAGAAGAGTTTGTGAATATTGTATCCTCATTAACCAAGTCATAAATGGAGAAGTTGAGGTTGACATTACAAATGTAGACTCCATTGACCTAAAGGATCTTGAAAACTCTTTGGAATCTCATCTCACCCCTGACCTACAATTCTACAACATGAATGGAAATAAAGAAAATGAACTTGAACGATCATTTGTTGATTCAAAAATGATTATCCCACATTCATCCTTTCCTATCCATGATTCTGAAAATTCTGTTATATGTGAAGTGAACCCTGAACCAATGTGTTTATATTGTCCTGATGGTAGTGATGTTTGTGATATTTTTACCCTAATTAATAAAGTGATCACTAGTGAGGTTGCAATTGACCATTCTTTGCTGAACAACATTGAAATAAAGGATATTGAAAATTGTATTCAGTCTTATGACTCCACTGATCCCCATTACTCTACATCAGTAAGTGATGAAATAAATGAGTCAAAAACAATTGGGATATCATACTCTGCTTTCATGTTATCTGAACCTTACATAAATGAACCATCAGAATTGAGCCATCTTCCTAAATTTCCAAGTATAGAAAACCAGAACTTTGTGGATAACATCATTCCTCAGGTTGAAGACCAAAGCAAGGATAGAAATATTCTCTTTCCAACCCCATTGAATTTTAAGCACAGCAACAAGGATGGGAAGAAATTATCCAATAAATCATCAAGCCTTCCAAAGAAAAAGTTTTTCTGGAAGCACACTGGAGTTGAGAAAATACGATGGCCATCGTCAGACTATGGGTAGTCCACTACAAATGTCCAGTTGTAGATAAACAAATGCAGCACTTATTGGGAGGAAACCCATGTTTTCTTTTAATTTTATGAAATTTCAATTTCTTTTTAGTTTTTCATTAGATGAATAATCAATTTTATTTTTCAGGTAACTTCCCACTGTCCAGGAACCACCTCAACTTCCACCGAATCCCCAAATTCTCTAGCCGACCTACCACTTGATGGAGATGGAAATTCACTAAATCCAAACCAGGGGGCACCTCTTTCCCTTTAACTCTCTCTCTCTTTCGCTCTCTACATCTTTCTTCTTCTTCCTCTCTCTTTCATTTTTTTTACCTCTTTCTTAATCAAAACCTTTCTTTTTCACTTTCTCTTTTGTGTGGGTGTATCTTTATAAAAAAATAAAAATAAAAACCTAAAAAAAACAAAACAAAAACAACCACTTAAAAAATATAAAAAAATCAAGAGTCATGCTTACTCACCATCAAGTTTTGAAATTTTTTCCAACCATTTTGGGGAGTCTAAAGACATTTTTTCATCTCAAATTTTTTTTATTTTCATCATAACTTTGGATAAAGAATTTTTTGTCAAGAATAATACATTTTGAATGCTCAGTTATTGATTTGGAAAATGCTTTTCCCAAACCATGAGAACCAACTATAGCTTTCATGCCAAGGCCACCTATGGCCATCTTTTCAAAATGTGCGTTTTCACCCTCATTTGTGAGTCCTGAGTTTGTGGACCTTCGAGCTGAATTTCCTACCTTAGTGTGCATTAATATGATAGGGTCATTTTTCTGAACCATATGAGAATTATAATAGCTAAATAACCTCCTATTAACCATACATTAATCTTCCTTTTGAAAGCCCCTTCAAGCCTATGAAAACCTTTTCTTTGATATCCACATTACAATCCCAATACCTCTTCCCACTCAATATCAACATGGATTTTCATTGCATAATTTTTTTGAAATTTAAGTGTGGGGGGGATGGATTTAATTTTGGGTACCCTTTGTTGATTTCACCATGTAATCATATGCTTGAGGGCAAGCATCCATTTCAGTGTGGGGGATAGGTTATCATTCAGTTTGTTTTGGGGAATGTAATGTAATCCCATTTATTTTATTTTGTAAATGTTATTGACAAGTGTTCAAAAAAATCAAAAATGATGAAAAAAAAATGAAAAAAATGAAAAAATGGGATGTGTCTTGGGTAGGTCAAAAATGACTATTTCTCAGCCTTTGATCTTGTTATAAATATTACAATTAGTGTCATGAGGAGATCAAACATGGGTTGGGATATGAGTGTGAGATCTGTTTCAAGGTCAACTTTTGAAAAAACAAAGAGAAAAAAAGAAAAAAAACACTTGCATTATATTCTTATTGGGAGAAGTTTTTTGGTTTGTAAATATTTCATCTTCTCATACCCTTCAAATTATCATCCTCTATTGTGTCTTTCTTCACACAATCATTCCCTTGTAAATACGTGTTTTCATTCCCTTCCACGTTTTATATCAAAAAAAATGTGCATTGTTTTTTTATGTTGGTGTTTTAACCCTCTTATTCTCTCTTGGACATTATATTCCTACCGTCCCATAGCCATAGAAAAATCCTTAAAAATACCTCTTGATTATTTTTCACTTTGGATAGGGATTGGAAGTTGAGAGCTCTTACAAACTATATGATTTTCACTTTTGGTTGGTGAAAGAGTGAACCTCCACAAATGAATTTTATCATCTTGAGAGGTGTGAGTTTAGAGTGTCCACATTTTCCATTTCTAAATTTGAGCATGAAAAAAAATGAATTAGTTTTGGAACATTGATTCTGTAACAACTTGTGGTGGAATTCAAAATGGATGAGTGAAATAGTCTAAACCTCCCCTGATTGGAGAAAATAAAATTTTAATATCTGTTGCTGAGTAAAAATGATTTTGTCATGTTTTTATTTGTTGCACATGAGGACATGCACAATAATAAGTGTGGGGGAGTTGATATTATTAATATTTTCATGTCTTATTATATACTCCCTTTACTGAATTTATATGAAATGTGCATAATTTGTGTGAAATATTAATGTTTTAATATTAAGTATAATTTTTGAGTATTTTTAGAAGTAATCCAATTGAGTCAGTTTACCATTTTATTTATAACTCTCACCCTACTGATCCTAATTGTGTGGTTCCTTTTTTAGGATTCCTAATTCAATATACAACATTTCATTAGAAGGGATCATGGGTGAATTCTGCCATTTGAAGGATCACATTTACCACACAAGATGACCTATAGAATCTGTAAACAAACTGGACCAGCCTTGAAGATTGATTTACTGGGCTCAATCCAGAAATACAAAAACATTAACTCTCCACCATAATTCGGGGGACACTACATTTCATCTTGGATAAAAATTTCAAGGCCCAAATCCAAGTAAAAGGGGCCCAAATGAATCTTTGAAGTCCAGCCCACCATTCTAGACGAGAAATAAAATCAGTATAGTATTCATGACATATCTCAAGATTTAAGATTCAAATTGAGCTGATATTTTTCAGTGTGAAAGAGGAGATATATATGGCCGACTTTGTTGAATAAGTCATTCGGATTTGAAGGAAGCTTCCTATTCCAAAATCCATTCACATTTTGGTCATCAAAAAAAGAATGGATAGAAATGGACATTTTACCTTTGTTTAATAAAACCTCCATAAATTTGGCTCTACTTATCCAAATGCCTCCAAATTTTGATAGTAGTCGGAAAAATTTATTATATACAACTTTTAAGAAGGAGATATTCAGAGGTTCGGATGTCTGAATAGCCAACTTGGAGATGCAAGTGGAAGGACAGATTGGGAATGAAAACAGTCCACTCCTTGGGCTATAAATACTCTCCCCTTCTCTCCTTGATAGGGGTTGGCATTTCAGAAGAGAGGATAACATATTGGCACGACCAAAGAATTTCCAAAGGCTTGGGAGGACCTTCCATACTCAAGTTTTCACTTGAGAGACCTTTCCTCCTCTCTTTGTTTTCACTTACTTTCATTTTCTTCGTTTTTTGTAATCTTGTAAGTCTCTTTGTTTGTAATTCTGTTTTAATGCAAGTTTCTTCTTCAATATATCTTATTCTTCTCCAAATTCTGTAGTTTAATATTAATGTTCTTAAAATAGTTTAAATTCAGTTGAATCCCCTTCCCTTATTTTTCTTCCTCATTCAATCAAAAATCTTTTTTTAATTATCATCATTGTTCGTGTGTGTGTGTGTTCGACGTACCACTCTTTTCTAATCCCTTTATTTTTCTTCTATTATTAATTTATCATCATAATTATTATAACCATAATATTAAAAACCCAAATGGATGAGTAAATATCTCATTGGGGTGAGTTATAATTTAGGGATGTTAAGTGATTGAGAGTATTTGCTCGATGAGTATTCGTTAATTTAACATTGTATATGTTGGACTTAATATGTCATGGATTAATGACATATTTTGTTTAGCATGTGGTTTCCATGGATTATTGGAACCACAAATACACTACCATAAACTTGTAATGATTGGAATTAGAATCCTAATTAAGTTAAGGCTTGGATTAATTCTTTAACACTTAGGAATTCTAATCGACGTCAACTTGTGAAGTGGGTGTTAATTTAAATGCAATATAAAGCAAAGCTCAAGGATATAAAAAGCTTAACTACCTAATGATGAACTCACCCCAATATTTATAAATTTGTTAAATCAATTATATACAATCAATCATTTCAATTAAGCTCCACAAACAAACCCCCCTAATCAAAATAAAATCAACTAAAAACAAATGACTGTTACGAAGTACCATCACCGAGGATTCGACCCGAGTGCTGCTATACACATTAGCAGAGCACCGGAACCTTGACCGGTCGATAGGCGACAATCGGCCATGCGTTTCAAGCTTCATAAATCTGATCGAACAAGTTGTCAATTTATGGTGGTTACTATATATTCCTTATGGTTCTCTTATTGATATCATAGTAATAAATACAAATCCAAATTGACCCATACTTCTTCTTAATAATGAAAATTGGTGTACCATAATGTAAGAACCCCCCCCCCCCCACCACCACCACCCCCACCATCACCTCTCTTAGGTCATCAATGAAGAGAAATTGATTATACTCAAAGCGTTCCCCCAATATCCCATGGTTTGGTGACTAGAACCAAGGATATATAATCATAAATGGAATATATTACCCTATTTATGTAAATTTAAAGAAAGAGATATAAGATGAGATCCACCAAGAAACTCCATACATAAATAAGAAGCATCCCAATACATGAATTTAATATCATACATAAACTGAAACAACTGAAAATACAAAAAACCAATCCTAGAAAGTGACCATTAACTCTAATAACTCCTAAAAAACTCAACAATCTTGTAATTATAATATCAGTCACTAATCTACTCCTATAGATCTAAAAAATTATATATATATATATATATATATAGGGTTAGAAGATAAGTATACTCAGTAGGGTACTACCCAGAACTTCTTGTGAAAAATGTGAAAGAATAATATTAAAGCCAATTGAAAAATAAATGAAACTATTCTTTTACTAAGAAGGTAAAACTGCATCCCATCCTCTCCATGGCTTGATCACTAAATAATGTACGCAAGTATGCATATCCATATCAAGTCATATATAAATATGAAATTTACCTTGAATGAACTTCCCCACTAGAGTGTTTCTCTCACAACCCAATGTCTCTCATCCTATGATCATACCTCCCATAAGTTATCTTTATCTAATCCAAGAAACCATATCATATCCATGCCTCATTATCCATCACATGAATCACATTACAACCACATTTGATCCAAGTAGTAAGATCGGAATCCATTACAACCTATGCATCATTCATTATACCTCAAGATACTACAATCCATGCAAGTACACCTATGGGAAGCCATATTCACCATGAAAAAAATAAAATTATGTGTTATGACTTTAATATATTATATCCCACACATAAAAGTATAGTAAACTAAGATCCATAATAACCTGTATGGGTGTAAACTATACCTTAATCCATCACAACCTGGTTATGGCCTTATAATATGCCACAGCCAAAGGGCGAGGCATGGGAGAGTGAGTAGTCAACTATCTATTCTGTCACCAACATGGATATTGGGGAAAATACCCCAAAAAACATGTGGGTTTCAGTTTCCCTATAAATTCAGGTGGTGAAGCATATGAAATCAGAAAATATAATAATATATCACACACGAACACACTAAAGACAACTACCAGGAATTAGACTCAATTGCATATATCATTACATAAGACACATTGTTAATAACATTAAATACTAGAAGACTAGTTCTCAAACATGCACATCTTAATCATATTCTCTTAGTAATTATAAAGTTCCATTAATTAATTTATACCACATTTCAATTTCTATTTTAATAAAACCATTCCATTATTATATGCTTCCAAAATCATTATTCAACTCCCAAATTCAGTTCCCATGCTTCTTTGAGCATGCAATTCAACCATTACATGGTTTTCATAATTTAATATATATCATTTTCTTTATTTCTATCAATAATTACCAATCCCATGAGTTCATTTATTAATAATCTAATTATTCCATAAATTTCAGGTACTCTAAGACTCATCCTAAACCACCACATGAAAAGATGAAATTTTCATGCATAGATCCAAACTGTATCAATTAGTTGGAAAATATAATAGAAAATTTATATAAAAATATACATTAAAAATAAATCACCAAGAATATAACCAAAGACATATCCAATCTCTCAACTCATTACAATTTCCTTAGTGTCATACTCAACATCATTTCAGACACCACCATTATATTCCACCAACACAAGCATCAATCCATCATTCTAAACCTGAAAAAACCATCCCATTATTTAGCAATTTTACCAACCATAACCGGTTATTAAAAAAACACATCAAGGATCTACCATCCTAGAGAAATAATATAATAAATAAAATTATTTTTATCATGGGAGGCTCATAAGGAAACTAAGGCTATATAATAAAGGCATTTAAGACCTTATCAAACATGAATAAGATTGCTCATGCCCAATCAATTATCTTCAAAAAAACAATTATTTCATTACTATATTGAAATAACTATTTTATTATGAATAGGTTAAAAAGAAATGATCAACCTGTAAAAAATCTATTCATTGCTATGAAATAAACATAAACATTGTATAAGAATAAATATTGTATTTCATCAATTTCAAGGAAGATTGATAATCAATTTACTTACCTCTTTCATTAATAAATACATAATTCTGACTTTACATTTTTTATCAGTTTTTAGAATATTAACTGAGATAAAAAAACATCAACATAAAATGATAAATAGAACAACATATATAAAATCAAGAGGTGTTATCAACATTTTAACACCCTGATATTTTGTGATTTTTCTTTGAATTAATTTAATCTTTTTGATATTTGGCATTTCGCGCAACACTGAAAATAATTTTTTTATATTAAAGCAATAATTTTGGCTTTCATTATATGCAACACAAGATTAATCATGAACTAAATGCAACATAAATTTTATCATGATCTACATGTAACACTAAGGTTAACTTACATTACATGAAATATTGACTTTCCTCGATGGCTTATATAACATGAAATACCGAGTTTTGCCAAACAATTATATATTTTTAAAAATATTATTATTTAATATAATAAGATATAACCATTCCATTAAGTTAGTATTTATTAATAGGATTAAATAACTTATAAAAATACATGGTTGAATTAATTTGTTATGAATTAATTAGAAATGAGAACCAATTGAATATAAAGGGAATGTTTTTATAAAAACCTCTTTTCTAACAAAGAAACAATTTTATCCTAATAAATTAAATTAATTAATATTGTATAATGATATTAATTAAATAGATATTTTATATATTCAATCAGATATTTTTTATATTCAACCAATTTATTTAATAGGCATAAGATAAGAATATAGCAAATTTTATGCATAAAAAACTATATTTTTATTAAGACACTTTTACCACCTATTAATAAAGAACCTATTTTAAATCACATTTTTGGAACCTTTATAAATTTAATATATCAAAATAAACCTCAAATTTAAAATATAAACATAAAAATTAGGTTAGGGGTAGTTTTTGGTATTTTTTTATGAAGTTTCATTTTTTTAATGAATCGTGAAAAATATTGAATTTTAATTCCAAAATGTGTTTTCGTATAATTTATTTATAATGTTAAATTATATTTTAATTTGGGATTAATGTTATATTTTATAAATTATTTTTCAATTAATCCAATTAAGTTCATTGGGATCAATTTCACATTTAAATTGAATATAAAAACATAGCAATCTTTTGAACGTTTTTACTTTAAAATCAGGTATTATCATCCTATCTATGGGATTAATTTTAAATTAATTTCTTCCACTTACATGATTGGAATTTTAAAAAATGGACTCCATATTTTGAATTATAATAATTTATAATGTCTAAAAATTAAACTTATTATTTTACTAAAATTATTAGTGAATGCAGTTAAAATTAATTACAGCAGTTAAGGTAAAATTAAGCTTAATAAGGGAAAAACTTTAAACTTAAGGTCCCAAATGACCTAACCACTTTTAAAAAGCCCATTTTATGGACATATTTCATCCATAAAACTTTTTTTAATGAGTTTTTTGGTTTTTTATTACTTTTTTTAGGTAAAAACGTGGGTGCACCTAACTTGTTTTCAAAAATGTCAAGTGTGTCTCATCCCTTGACTATATAAGGCCACCACCTCTCCCTATTCTTCACACCTCTCAAAACACTTAGGTTTATCCAATATACACCCAATACACTTCAAAAAATCCCTCCATTCCTCCTATAATCCTCCCTTTTGGTATAAATCAATCCAAGTAATCCCTTTGGTGTAAACCAAAAAGAGTTACCCAAAGAAGAGGCAACATACTTCCTCAACCACCATTATCTTATTTTCATTCTCCACCCCTAAACTATATTTTTTCCATAATTATAAAAAAAATATTATCCTAAAATTAATGATATTTTTTTATTATATGGTTTCAACCTAAACTTACACACACTTCCATCTAATGGGTAACGAACATACTGTTTATGTGTACGAAAAACTACCACCTCAAAAAATGATGATTATTCATTTTTCATTTACCCAAATTCATGGTTGGAAATTATGATGGAAAAACTATTTATATATGATATATATTATATTTATTATGTATTTATTCTTATTTAATTATTTTATAATAATAACCTTTATAATTTTCATTTTATGTAAGTATGATAATTTTTTTTGGGGAAGTGTGGACTACCGCCTCCTCAAAGTAATGTGATTCGTTCATTCCTTACATAGAATGTATTATAGATGAATTTAGTGTAATTATATGAGATATATAAAATAGTAAATCTAATTGAATTATAATATATACATACATAAATATATGTGTGTGTGTTTGTGTGTTTGTGTGTGCATATATTCCATTTACTTTAGTTCTTTTAATACGTTAATAAAACGGAAGTAGCGTTCATGCATATGTACGACCTACCGTCTCCATGATCACCACTATTTTATTTTTTGTGGTGTATAAACTTCCCATGAATGTATTATATGAATCTTATACTTAAATTTATGGGTATTTAATTATCCATTTTATCATCTCTCTTTCATGGGGTTTAAGTTTCAAAAGTTATCAAATCAGTAAAGTAATTTTTGTCTTAATTTTTCTACTTTGATACACATGTCATGTTATGCACCTATAATTTTATATGAGGTTTATATAATTCCTTTGAAATATTATAACATGAATATAATTATTTTATTTATATTTTAAGCTTCATTTATTTTCATTTTCTTATATGGGGAGTGTGATTCAAAGTTACCAAGTGGTAATATTTTATTGAAACAATCTCATCATTTATCTAGATTGTTTATGATTGTGCCTTCAGTGATGAAATATTATGATACTTATCTCAATAAATATCATGAATTTTATTAACCATTAGTTATTAATGTTATATCTATGTCATGGAATCATTTTTTTACTCTTTTTGATAAAAGATGATCAAAAAAGTGATGTTTAAGAAAGTTTGAATTTACCTCTCTATTCAAACAAAAAATCGTGTTCCTTCAAAACCATATTGTCTAAAATGTTTAAAAAAATATTACATTATTCTCTTATTATCATTAAAATAAATTTTTACCCATTTTTACCTTTTAAACAAAAGGGTATTTAAAAATTAATCTTCTTTTCGTTTTATTTTCAAGGCACTTATTAAAAAGTTTACTCTACCAAAGGAATGTTCAGCATGTATGGATTTACCCACTGTCATGAAAGTCTCCTCTTCTTAGTACACAGATCCTTTCATTCCCTTGAAGTATCCTCTTCTTAGTACATAGATCCTTCAAAAATTTAGCATACTTTGGAATTTGTTTGACTGCTTCAATTAAGGGGATATTGATTTCTACTTTCTGGAAGGTGTCAAGAATTTATTTTTGAAGTGCTTCATCCTGAAATTTCTTTGATTCAATAATCCTTGATGGAAATGGAGTGGGTAAGTCTTTATTCTCCCTTTGTTGCCTTTGAAATGGTGTTTCTGGTCTCTTCTTCCTTGGCCTATCCTTCTCTTCCTCCTCTTTCTTCTCTTCTTCACAATGAATTTTCACAGATTTTTCAGATTTTTCAACTTCATTCTCCCTTAACTCAAGTGGTCTTGTTTCAGTTTCTTGGGATTCTGGTGGTGTGATCTCTTTTCCACTCTTGTTGTTATCATGCTGACATTATCCTTTGGGTTTGGGATTGTTTGGGAAGGAAGTTTCCCAGGAGTTTTGGTTAGGAATTCCATAAGACCTTCAAACTTGGTGGTCAAATCTTTTACAGAGCCTTTCAGTCCCTCAATAGCAGATATATGATGTTGGTTAAAAATTATGGGTTGTGCACTGGTAGATGGCTTCTCATAGGATTTTAAGAAAGTGGGTGGTTGGTGATGAGAAGGCTGGCTATAAGATTGCTTTTGTTGAAATGGTGGGGGGTTTTGGAATTGTTGCTGGAATGGGGGTCTAGCTTGATTCTACTGATTTCCAAACCCATATTGAAAATGGTTTGCCTCTCTCCATCCTTGATTTTTTTGGTACTGTTTTGGTTGAAAGGTTGCCGCACAAGTTTACATTCCCTATATTTCAGAACATTGGTCAGTGAAATGATCAGGTGATGCGCATAAACCACATACCTTAGCTGGTGCTTGTTGGTCGCCCACTTGTTTCAAGGATACCTGTCTCACCAAACTAGTTAGCTCTTTAATCTTAGTTAATAGTAAGGGTGATGGATGAGAAGTTCTTACCTCATGAATACCTCTTATTCTAGTACCTCTTGTACCAAACTGCTGTGAGTTCTGAGAAATCTTCTCAATCAAACCTTTTGCTTCTTCTGGCGACTTTTCAATCAAATCACCTCCAGATGATGCATCAAGAAGGTTCCTATCATTGTCCAGTAAGCCTTGATAGAAGAAGACAAGAAAGTGATGATCCAAGATGTCTTGATGTGGTCATCTGGCACATAGATTTTTAAATCTTTCCCATTACTCATAAAGGGTTTCTCCAGATGATTGTTTGATGGCATAGATCTCATTTCGGATGGCTGTGCTTCTAGAGGCGTGGAAGAATCTTTGCATGAAGCATCTCACCAGGTCATTCCAATCATCCACATCTCCAGGTTGTAGACTATACAACCATTCTTTCGCAGCTCCTTCCAATGAAAATGGGAATGCCTTCCATTTTACTTGTTCCTCAGCTACTCCACGTGGTCTGAAGGTTGAGCAGACATGTGTGAACTCTTTAATATGCTTGTTGGGATCTTCACCTTCCAAACCATGAAACTTTGGAAGCAATGATATCATATTAGGTTTCATCTCAAAATCATTTTGTAACATTGGCATGACAAGTTGATTATTCTGATTAAGGAATTGTGGGGCACAAAGGTCTCTGAGAGTTGAGTTTTGATTTCCAACCATTATGACAGGCTCAGAGTGAACACTTGAAGTTTCACTCGAGTCTATGAGAGAAATTTCCTCAAATTTAGATTTTAAATTGAGGTTTCTAAGCCTATTAAACAAAGTTATTTCAATTTCAGGATCAATGGGTCAAGGTTTAGTGTTTGAGGTTCTAGTCATGCAACTTGGAATGAAATTAAAAAAACAGAAAACAAAGAAGAACAAAAAAACCGTTGGCACTACCTCCCCAGAAACGACGCCAAGTTTTGACACGTGCCTGTCGTGGGGTGTGACAAAAACAAATAAAACCTAAGTTAAAATGTAGCAAAGTGGGTAACCTAAGTTTTCTCCAGAGAGGAGTGCACAACAATTACGTTTGTCACTTAAATTAAAGAAAGAAGAAGAGGTTCTTTTTGAAAGTTGTTTAAGTTGAAAAACTAAGAAAGAAATTTAAAAGAAAGGTTGAACACTAATGGATGAAGAGAGTGATGATGTCAGGGTAGGATCACCTTTTGTAATTTCATCATAGTCACAAATATCATCTCACCTCTCTTCCTTTTGAATGACAAATGAAAGACTCCTCGATCGAGTCATCTATCACCCTTGGTTAAAGAAGAAAATTGAACTCAATCCTATGTGCATGGAAGTTCATAAACAATTCCTAAACAACTAAGGAAAATCCCGATCAGGAATTGTTGCTCCTTAGAACTCTAGAAAAAGTTTACTAGTTCACACATGTGCCAACGATCGTTAGACACTCACCACCTTACACAATCTGCTTGATCGAGACAAATTGCACTAGGCAGAGGGAGATAAAAAGTCTTTAACCAAAGCTATTAAAAATGAATACACCAATCTCAAAACAAGGTCGCATTAAGAGAATTGGGAAACACTGAGAATATATGTCATTCAAAAGAAAGATAAGGTTTTACATTTAAGCACAAAACTCCGACATTACAAAAGATAAACTCCCTCTTCCCCGATCACTCAAAGGTTTTACCCCTCCATGTGAAGGGTATTAGAGTTGAAAGGGGAAGAAGAGAGCATAATGAAACTATGTAAAAAGAAAATAGAAAATACAATTAACTTCAAGAACTCAATCCTCCAGCACAGCCCTTCTTGCACCTTCTTCAACCCTTTGAATGGAAGTGAATACTCTTATTTATAGGCTTGGGGAGTAGAAAATTTCCCTCCATAATTACTCCCCCGAAAGTTTGAGTCCGGTTGGCATAATAAATGACAGATTTTGAGAATTTTTCCTTCTTGAAATTTGTTCCCCGACATGTCCTCTGTCGACCCACAAAATATGCGCCTAATTTGTCCACGTATTAAGGAGATATGACCACATTACTCCAGATATTTAATTCTGTCCAGGTGACTCTTCGTCTTCCACAACTCCAACTTCCCATGAAATTAAGACCATGAAAAAAGCCGATTAAGACGTTTCCTCCTTAATGAAAGATGTTAATTAATTCCTCGTCCATATCCTTGTTTAATATCAGCTCCATTGGATTGGTAAGATTCTAGATAAAAGCTCATAATTAAAACCTTCCAAATCTGCACACAGTTTTCGAGTCCTGGTTTGTGAGCTGAATTTGAGCTTCTAAATGATGGATTGAGCTTTGGGTCCAGAAGGATAAAATGAATCCCACGAGCATAGAAATCCTAAAAAAAATGAACCATACAATTTGGATCCAAAATATAAAATATATTCCTGAAATACAGAAGCTCCACAAAACTGCTAAATTTCCAGAATTAACCAATTTCCACAATTAAGCCCATAATTCACCAAAATACTAAAATGATGCAAATCAGATCAAATTGATTAATTTGAAGTGGTTAAATAATTGAAACACATTTGAAAAATTATGAAAATATTATCTTTATCAATTCCCCCACACATAGCACTTGGACTCCCGGACAAGTTAAAATCAAAATCAAATGAAACCAAATTCGAAACACATGCCATTTAGATCCACCAATTCCACACCAAGAAATAAAAGTTATCATGCCTCATCCATAACCATTATGCCATATTCTCAAATCAGATAATTCAATATTTTTCCTCTTCATTTCTCCTCTCATGCACACAAGACACCTACCACACATTAATTTTCTCTCATCTCACAAATATCAATTTTCAAAAAAGTTTTTCTCAACCAAACCAATGCAAGGGTCACCATAGGTTTGAAAAACTCCTACTTCTCCACCCGATGTGAGTCAAGGACATTTGTTTATCATGAGGACTTTGCAAGGTTGTTCTGTGGATTTTGTTTGGTAGGATTTTTATGTGAAAAATTCTGAGGCTGAATGAGGAAGGCTTGGCTCTTTTTGAAGCAAAATTACACAATTCTAATTTTCACTCAAGTATGCTATCCTCCTCACTCCACTTAGTAGAAATTCAGCTCCATCATCATGAAATATCAAGAAATGTTCAAACAGCTCCGCATTTCTTTAGAAAAAAATTCAATCTTCTTAAGCATGATTTTCTTGAAAGCTCCAGAAAAGGCACAGCTTTCAACATAATGATTTTTTATCAGCACACACATCTCTTCAGCATTTGAATTTACACCCAAAGTTTCACCAAATGAGGTAGCACAACACAAGACAGCTTCCCCAACATTTAAGTTCAACTAGATCATGCAATTTCACTTCAAGAGCAGGTTGGAAAGGGAAAATTGGCTTGTAATGTGGCTAACCTAACAGGCCGTTCAAGGATTCTATGGGATACAAGGATTAATTTACAAGGTAGGCCAGAATGAAAGGGATTATCCTGAAAAGGGGGCTTTCAAACCAAAGAAACGCCTCAATCATTTAAAACACATGTACCCCAAACCCTCAAGTTTTGAAAGGAATGAATCAAATTCTGGTTAAAACAAGCATGGTATGGTTCTCTCAAGAAGTGAGGTGAATGAAAAGAATATAACAATAATGGTTCAGAAGCCTCACAGGAAAATGATTTCAAAGATAATGACAGTGAGATGTGGCATGGGATTCAAAAACATGAGTACTTTTCATGAAATTCCCAAATAATTTAACTTAAAACAAAATAATTTTTAGGATTCATTTAAGCTCAGTTTCATGGAATAAATTGGTTCACTCATTGACATGGGTTTCAAAAATAGCAATGATAATCTTTTCAGCTCAAAAGTTTAAAAAACACACCAAAAAAACTGAAAAATAAACACACAAATTTTTTTTGAAACACACACAATTTTTTTATTTTTTATTTTTTGAAAAATAAACACAAAATTAAAATCCTAAACTACCAAGGTTCCCTCCACCACACTTAAATGATGCAGTGTCCTCAATGAATTTAAATGGATTTAACACGTAAGCAGATTTTAGAATGAATCACAGCAACAAACAAGTGTAAAGGAGAGGTACATCCTGATGAATCTTTTTGATAGACAGCTTGTAGGAGCGGGATCTCCTCCCCTGGGTCTGATGGAATGGTTTCATGGAATTTCTTCAGCCTGTGCCCATTAATAGTGAACGGCTTCTGCTCTCCATACTTCACAATCTGTACAACACCAAAAGGATATACATGAGTAACTATAAAAGGACCCTCCCATCTGGAACTAAGTTTACCTGGCATCAGCTGGAGTCTTGAATTGAATAGCAGCACTTTATCTCCAGGATGGAATTATTTCGGTTGGATCAGCTTGTCATGAGCCACTCTTGTTCTCTCTTTGTAAATCTTGGAATTTTCAAATGATTCTCTTATAATTTCCTCTAGCTCATGTAACTGCAGCCTTCTCTCTTCCCCAGCACTTTCAAGATCCAAATTCATCTTCCTCACAGCCCAATACGCCTTATGCTCCAGTTCCACAGGTAGGTGTCAACTTTTTCCATAAATCAGCCTATATGGACTCATTCCAATCGGGGTCTTGTAGGCTGTTCTATAAGCCTACAATGTTTCTTTCAGCTTCTGACTCCAATCCTTCCTGTTTGGTTTAACAGTATTCGCCAAAATTCCTTTGATTTCCCTATTGGAAACTTCAGCTTGACCATTTGTTTGTGGGTGATAGGGAGTTGATGTTTTATGATGCACCCCATACTTCTTCAGCAAAGCCTCCATTCTACTATTGAAAAAGTGAGTCCCTTGATCACTGATGATGGCTCTAGGCACTCCAAACCTACAAAATATGTTAGTCCTGACAAAATCACAAACAACTTTAGCATCATCAGTCCTGGTGGCTTTTGCTTCCACCCATTTGGAAACATAATCAACTGCAAGTAAGATATAAGAATTTCCAAATGACATTGGGAAAGGGCCCATAAAATCTATCCCCCAAACGTCAAAAATCTCACAAAAATTAAGTGGTTGTTGGGGAATTTCTTGTCTCTTTGAGATGTTTCCATAAAACTGACATTTTGGACACCTTTTGCAAAATTCATGAGAATCTTTAAAATTGGTTGGCCAATAAAGTCTAGATTCTAAAACCTTCCTTGCTGTTCTTTGAGGTCCAAAGTGGCCTCCTCAAGCTAATGTGTGACAAAACTCAAAGACAGAACTAATTTCACTCTCTGGCAAACATCTTCTTATCACTTGGTCACTGCAAATCTTCCAAATAAATGGATCATCCCAAATGTAATATCTAGATTCAACTTTCAGTTTGTGAATTTGATGAGAATTGAAATGAGATGGAACCTGAGATGTTACCAGATAATTGACCATGTCAGCATACCAAGGCACTTCTCCTTTAACCAAGTACAGCTGCTCTCCTGGAAGGTGATCATTCAATGGTTCTTTCTCTGGAATTTCAACTACAGCAGTGTTAGGAAGTCTTCTTAAATGATCAGCCACTTGGTTCTCAAATCCCTTTTTGTCCTTGATTTCTATGTTGAACTCCTGTAGCAGTAACATCCATCTTACTAGCCTCGGTTTAGCTTCATCCTTCTTCATCAAGTACCTGAGAGCTTCATGATCAGAAAATACAGTGACTTTAGTTCCAAGAAGATATGATCTAAATCTTTCCAAAGCAAAAATAACTACTAAAAACTCCTTTTCTATGGTTTTGTAATTGAATTGAGCTGCATCCAAGGTTCTTGAAGCATATGCAATGAATTGTGGCCATCCCTCAATTTGCTGAGAAAGGACTGCTCCAACTGCTTGGTTGGAAGTATCACAAAGTAGCTCAAATGGTTCTTCCCAATTTGGTGGCTGCATCACCGGTGGTTCAATCAATTTCCTCTTCAGCTCATAAAAGGATTCCCTACATGCACTATTGAAATCAAAATCAGCATATTTCAAAATCAATCTAGAGAGAGGGAGAGAAATCTTACTGAAATCCTTGATAAACCTCCTGTAGAATCCTGCATGTCCTAAAAAAGATCTAACATGCTTCACACAAGTTGGGTAAGGCAAAGAATTTATCACTTCAATTTTTGACTTATCAACTTCAATGCCCTTTTTGGAAATGACATGACCAAGAAAAATACCTCTCTCAACCATGAAATGAAACTTTTCAAAATTTAAAACAAGATTCTTTTCAATGCAATTTTTTAAAACTTTTTCCAGATTTTTCAAACAATGGTCAAAAGAGTTTCCAAACACCGTGAAATCATCCAGGAAAACCTCCAAGAAATCTTCAATGTGATCAGAAAATATACTTACCATGCACCTCTGAAATGTACCTGGAGCATTACATAATCCAAATGGAATCCTTTTATATGAAAAAGTGCCAAAGGGACATGTAAAGGTTGTCTTCTCTTGATCCTCAGGAGCAATGGGTACCTAGAAATAACCTAAAAATCCATCCAAAAAGCAATAATGAGTTCTCCCAGCCAATCTCTCTAACATTTGATCAATGAAGGGAATGGGGAAATGATCTTTCCGAGTGACCTGATTCAACTTCCTAAAATCAATGCACACTCTCCAGCTATTTTGAATTCTCACAGGGATTAAATTCATTCTTTTCATTCCTCACAGCGGTTAGGCCGGTTTTTTTTGGAACTACATGAATTGGGCTAACCCATTGTGAATCTGAGATAGGATAGATGATCCCAGCTTCCAATAGCTTCTCAAACTCTTTCTTCACAACCTCTATTAAAGTGGGATTCATCCTCCTTTGGGGTTTCCTAACAGGTTTGGAATCTCCCTCAAGAAAAATTCTATGTGAGCATATATTTGGTCTGATTCCTGGAATATCACCTAAACTCCACCCTATTTCTTGGATATTCTCTCTCAAAAGATCTATCAATGATTTCTCTTGGATTTCAGAGAGATTATTAGCGATTATCACTGGTAGTTTCTCACCCTCCCTAAGGTACACATATTTCAAATCAGTGGGGAGTGGTTTGAGTTCCAAATCAGGGGGATGCTCAAGGGATGAAATTAAATTGACATATCTATCTTCCAAACTTTGGATCTCCTGCACACAATAAACCATATCATCTTCCTCATCAATTAATAAATCATCAAAGAAATCAGACTTTACCTCTTCCTCCCACATGAAGTTAGAATCTTCAGCATGTTGGGCATCCACATGTTCAATGATATTTCTGATGGAAGAAGTCTCTCCTAAGTCTAAGAATTCAGAAAGCATACCTGATTCTTCAATGGGTTCTACACCAACTTCATGAGAAAGTGAAAAGAGGGAGTGATCATCTGATGGGTGCCTCATGGATTCAAAAATATTGAAGTGGATCGTGCTCTCTCCAAACTCCATGGTGAGTGTCCCCTCATGGACATTGATGATGGTCTTCGCCGTCTTCAAGAAAGGTCTCCCCAAAATGATGGGTGAATGTGATGGGCTCCTATATTCTTCCATGTTGAGCACGTAGAAGTCAGCTGGGAATAAGAGATCTTTGACTTTCATAAGGACATCCTCCAAAACTCTTGCAGGGAAAACTGTGGATCTGTTTGCAAGCTGGACCACCACTCTTGTGGGCTTCAAGTCTCCCATCTGCAAAGAAGTGTATACCGAGTGAGGCAATACATTAATCGAAGCACCTAAATCACACAAAGCATTCGAGGAATTTAAAGAACCAATGGTGAATGGAATAGAAAATGTCCATGGATCTTGACATTTGGTTGGCAATTGTGGTGTGATAAGGGCTGAGACACTTCTTCCCAAGTGGATCCTTTCATTCCCTTGAAGTCTCCTCTTCTTAGTACACAGATCCTTCAAAAATTTAGCATACTTCGGAATTTGTTTGACTGCTTCAAGTAAGGGGATATTGATTTCTACTTTCTGGAAGGTGTCAAGAATTTATTTTCGAAGTGCTTCATCCTGCAATTTCTTTGATTCAATAATCCTTGATGGAAATGGAGTGGGTAAGTATTTCTTCTCCCTTTGTTGACTTTGAAATGGTGTTTCTGGTCTCTTCTTCCTTGGCCTATCCTTCTCTTCCTCCTCTTTCTTCTCTTTTTCACAATGAATTTTCACAGATTTTTCAGATTTTTCAACTTCATTATCCCTTAACTCAAGTGGTCTTGTTTCAGTTTCTTGGGATTCTGGTGGTCTGATCTCTTTTCCACTTCTTGTTGTTATCATGATGAAATTCTCCTTTGGGTTTGGGATTGTTTGGGAAGGAAGTTTCCCAGGATTTTTGGTTAGGAATTCCATAAGACCTTAAAACTTGGTGGTCAAATCTTTTACAGAGCCTTTCAGTCCCTCAATACCAGATATATGATGTTGGTTCAAAATTATGGGTTGTGCACTGGTTGATGGCTGCTCATAGGATTTTAAGAAAGTGGGTGGTTGGTGATGAGAAGGCTGGCTATAAGATTGCTTTTGTTGAAATGGTGGGGGGTTTTGGAATTGTTGCTGGAATGGGGGTCTAGCTTGATTCTACTGATTTCCAAACCCATATTGAAAATATTTTGGCTCTCTCCATCCTTGATTTTGTTGGTACTGTTTTGGTTTAAAGGTTGCCGCACAAGTTTCCATTCCCTATATTTCAGCACATTGGTCAGTGAAATGATCAGGTGATGCGCATAAACCATATACCTTAGCTGGTTCTTGTTGGTCGCCCACTTGTTTCAAGGCTATCTGTCTCACCAAACTAGTTAGCTCTTCAATCTTAGTTTCTAGTAAGGGTGATGGATGAGAATTTTGTACCTCATGAATACCTCTTGTTCCAGTACCTCTTTTACCAAACTGCTGCGAGTTCTGAGAAATATTCTCAATCAAACCTTTTGCTTCTTCTGGCGAATTGTCAATCAAAGCACCTCCAGATGATGCATCAAGAAGGTTCCTATCATTGTCCAGTAAGCCTTGATAGAAGAAGACAAGAAAGTGATGATCCTCGATGGCTTGATGTGGGCAGCTGGTACATAGCTTTTTAAATCTTTCCCAGTACTCATAAAGGGTTTCTCCAGATGATTGTTTGATGGCATAGATCTCCTTTCGGATGGCTGTGCTTCTAGAGGCGGGGAAGAATCTTTGCATGAAGCATCTCACCAGGTCATTCCAATCATCCACATCTCCAGGTTTTAGACTATACAACCACTCTTTCGTAGCTCCTTCCAATGAAAATGGGAATGCCTTCCACTTTACTTGTTCCTCAGCTACTCCACGTGGTCTGAAGGTTGAGAAGACATGTGTGAACTCTTTAATATGCTTGTTGGGATCTTCACCTGCCAAACCATGAAACTTTGGAAGCAATGGTATCATATTAGGTTTCATCTCAAAATCATTTTGTAATGCTGGCATGACAAGTTGATTATTCTGATTAAGGAATTGTGGGGCACAAAGGTCTCTGAGAGTTGGGTTTTGATTTCCAGCCATTATAACAGGCTCAGATTGAACACTTGAAGTTTCACTCGAGTCTATGAGATAAATTTCCTCAAATTCAGATTGTAAATTGAGGTTTATAAGCCTATTAAACAAAGTTCATTCAATTTCAGGATCAATGGGGCAAGGTTCAATGTTTGAGGTTCTAGTCATGAAACTTGGAATGAAATTAAGAAAGGAGAAAACAAAGAAGAAGAAAAACGTTGGCACTACCTCCCCGGCAACGACGCCAAGTTTTGACACGTGCCTGTCGTGGGGTGTGACAAAAACAAATAAAACCTAAGTTAAAATTTAGCAAAGTGGGTAACCTAAGTTGTCTCCAGAGAGGATTGCACAACAATTTCGTTTGTCACTTAAATTAAAGAAAGAAGTAGAGGTTCTTTTTGAAAGTTGTTTAAGTTGAAAAACAAAGCAAGAAATTTAAAAGAAAGGTTGAAAACTAATGTATGAAGAGAGTGATGAGGTCAGGGTAGGATCACCTTTTGTAATTTCATCATAGTCACAAAGATCATCTCACCTCTCTTCCTTTTTAATGACAAATAAAAGACTCCTCGATCGAGTCATCTATCACCCTTGGTTAAAGAAGAAAATTGAACTCACTCTTATGTGCATGGAAGTTCATAAACAATTCCTAAACAACTAATTCAAATCCCGGTCAGGAATTGTTGCTCCTTAGAACTCTATAAAAAGTTTACTAGTTCACACACGTGCCAACGATCGTTAGACACTCACCACCTAACACAATCTGCTCGATTGAGACAAATTGCACTAGGCAGAGGGAGATAAAAAGTCTTTAACCAAAGCTATTAAAAATGAATACACCAAACTCAAAACATGATCGCATTAAGAGAATTGGGAAACACTAATAATAGATGTCATTCAAAAGAAAGATAAGGTTTTACATTTAAGCACAAAACTCCGACATTACAAAAGATAAACTCCCCCTTCCCCAATCACTCAAAGGTTTTACCCCTCCATGTGAAGGGTATTAGAGTTGAAAGGGGAATAAGAGAGCATAATGAAACTAAGTAAAAAGAAAATAGAGAATAAAATGAACTTCAAGAACTCTATACTCCATCACAATCCTTCTTGAACCTTCTTCAACCCTTTGAATGGAAGTGAATACTCTTATTTATAGGCTTGGGGAGTAGAAAATTTCCCTCCAAAATTACTCCCCCGAAAGTTTGAGTCCGGTTGGCATAGTAAATGACGGATTTTGAGAATTTTTCCTTCTTGAAAGTTGTTCCCCTCCATGGCTTCTGTAGACCCACAAAATATGGGCCTAATTGGTCCAATTATTAAGGAGATATGACCACATTACTCCGGATATTTAATTCTGTCCAGGTGACTCTTCATCTTCCACAACTCCAACTTCCCATGACATTAAGACCTTGAAAACAGCAGATGCAGACGTGTCCTCCTTAATGAAAGATGTTCATTAATTCCTCTTCCAGATTTTTGTTGAATATCAGCTCCATTGGATCGGTCAGATTCGAGATAAAATCTCATCATTAAAACCTTCCAAATATGCACACAGTTTTCGAGGCCTAGTTTGTGAGCTGAATTTGAGCTTCCAAATGATGGATTGAGCTTTGGGTCCATAAGGATAAAATGAAGCCCACGAGCATAGAAATCCTAAAAAAGGAACCATACAATTTGGATCCAAAATATAAAATATATTCCCGAAATACAGAAGCTCCACAAAACTGCTAAATTTCCAGAATTAACCAATTTCCACAATTAAGCCCATAATTCACCAAAATACTAAAATGATGCAAATCAGATCAAATTGATTAATTGGAAGGGGTTAAATCATTTAAACACATATGAAAAATTATGAAAATATTATCTCTATCACTTATGTTCTAGCCTTTACTTTTCCATGTTTCCAAATGAACTAAACTAACACAGTCATTGGGAGTCTGTTTGTGAAATGTTTTAAGTATTCTGAAAAAATTATGTAATGTATATGTATGTTAAGACTAGGTTATTATTTTTGGTATCATATTGAAGGTTTATTCAACCTTTGGAAATTATTATGAGAAACTTTAGTGATATCCCTTGGGATATTTCTATATATATGTCTAGGGATGTATCTAAAGATAATTCTAAGTATGAGCTAATGTTTAGGAAAATGTCCTAAAAGTTTGGTAAAGGGTAGAGTGAGTGGTTTCCTAGAATTGAATCCATATATTTATACTACAATTGGATGTGGCTCTAGAATAGATTTACTAAGGAGTAATAACTTTGAAAAGTTATTTTGGGACTGACTCAGCATAACCTGGTACATGAAAATGGGCCTTCCTACACACCTGGTTTGACACTCCTGAGGGATATGCTTTGGGGATTCACAAACTCATTATTAACCATCGTGAATGATTTAAATAGAATTTGGATATGAATAAACTAGGATAAAAATGAGGTTTCATATATTAAGTAAGGTTTCATAACTTATACATCTCATAAGTGACTTTTCATGATTATGTGGTTCCTTGTTATGAAAATCGTTTCTTACTTAACAATTTCTATATTTATTCGATAGAGGTAACTAGAGTGAAATGGGTTAATATTGAATGTGAAAGACAATTTTTTTATGTAAATTCAAGTGGGATGGTCACTGGAGTGAAGGATTTTGCGATCATTCCAAGTTAGATTTCATGGAACATGATTAACAATGTGTACCTTAACTAACTCAGGGACTCACTAAGGAAGATAAGTAAGGAGTTTTTCTAGATTTCAGGTAATGGAGACCGTGTAAGAAAGAATATTTGGTTTACCTTGTGTCAATAATGTGGATAGAATCACTAAAGTGAATGTCTTAGAGGAACAAGAATGTGTTTTGATAGTGGAAAATAAGGACACAAAGCAAGTGACTGAAAAGTAAAAATGAAGAGTTTTTTTAATTAAGTGGATGGGAATATTGTCCTCCCAAAGACATCATCAAAGGTTGAATTTTTTAAGTGTGTAATGAATGGTAATTATGAAAATAAATGTCCCAATTGGAAAGTTGCCAAAGAAAATTAGCAAGGTGGTATGAATAATGGTTATATTGATGATGATGATAAGACTAGAGATGAAATTTGAAAGGAAATTTGGTATTATGTAATAGGATGAGTATCCTTATTATGGATTATGTATGAGTGTAATAATCAAATTTTTTATGTATTTGTATTCAAGAAATATATTATATGAATGGTGAAATATAAAAGGATTGTCCAGTTTATGTTTTTGGATAAGGATTTAAAATATTATGTTGAATGTTTCCAATGGACTGAAAAAGTGATTTAATGACAAAGTGATATTTTGACTAAGGGGATATAAACCTTAATATAATATTTATGTTAAGATAATTTTGTTTGGATAAAGATATGTGGGATATGAATAAGTAAATTTGATGGAACTGTTTACCTTGGAACTAATTAAGGACTTGTTGACAAGTGGTTATGATATCATTGATAAAGTTTAAAGAATTTTTTGGATTTAAGGAATACATAAAATATACTTTGTAATAAGGAAACATGCATGTTTTAAATAAGTATTTATGGTCATTACTATGTTTCCAAAGAATACTTCGGGAATATATTCATATGTTTGGAATGTGTCAACTTGGAGGTACGTTGTGATATACGGGGAATCAATGTTAAGCTGATTTCATGACTTCCTTTCTAGAGTTTTTAATTGATATATTTGATAAGGGTTATAAGGTTAACCATTAATTAAAAGTTTAAGTTAAACTTCAGAAGAAGTATTTATGTATTAAGGTTGTACTGAAAACCTTAGTTAAAAATCTATTTAGTGATTAACCTTATTTCATGGATTTCCATCATATTTATTTTGGAAATTATATTAGTGTGATTTTAGAAAAGGACATCATGTATTCCGGGTGATAACCAATCAAGTCTAGTATGGTCGTGGTTCTTGAACCCATGACTGAAGGATGATAAGAGTTTTATACCTACCACTGACCTATGTGATGTCCTTGTTAATGTGTAATTATTTTTTATGAATAAATATTAATGATAAACCAGTAGTGTTACTTTTTATGTTTGTAGATTAATGTATTCACAATATTTATTTTGAAAAATTGTTAGATACAAATAGTTAGACTTTTCATGGGACTTAGGGCCTATTAAAAGTTTATTTTAGTGCTTCATGAAACAAAGTTAATTTCTGGACACCCATTTCATGAAGTAATGGGTGAATTAGAAATTAACCAAATCACAAAAAAAATAATTAAATTGTATTTGTAGAAACATATAAAGTAAGTATATTTACATGGTAAATAAAATAATTATTCAATGTTTGGAAAATGATAAAAAAAATATCCTAATAAATTAGTTTTTTTGAACTGATGTCCTTTTAAATCATCACAAATTTATGACTTTGAGGCCCTCAATTTTTCATTGATCATTGTAAACACCCTAACCCAGGTTTCCCGAATCTAGTGAATATTTCATTACATTGGAATGACTACAAGAAAGTCATATCCCGAAGGAAAGAATATTTTAGTAGATTTGGAAAAACAGAGATATACATAAGTTCAACATTACAACATGAAAGTAAATACAATATAGAAATTTGTTTGACAATATCCATAACTACTAGGTTATCCCTACATGCCATTCATAATATACATCTTCATGTTTTGGTAAAATGAAACATAAGAAAGGGGTGAGATCAAATGCTCAGTAAAGGTAAGAAATACAGTGGAAGATATCATAAACATAAACATTAAGAATGGTGAATAACTAAAAACATGTGCCTTAAAAAATAAACTTGAACACATTATAGCAGGAATAAGAGCTAAATAAATAATTCCATAATAAAGCTTAATCATGGGTATTCTACTATTATAATAACAACATGAACTTTCAATTACTAGTTTCATAATGAGGGAATTCATAATGTCATACATCATAACTATACCATCAAGGCCCCATGCTAAGACCATAAATAACCATTTTGTTAAGGCCTCGTGTCAAGACTGTAGTTTGTCTCATGAGACCTACCAATGCATTGAAGGGATATATTTGGCCCCACCCATCACTTACTAAGTCCAATTAATTCCTCATGTGATCGGGGATAAACATAAACAACAAATACATTAATATTGAAACTAATATATGAAATATAAATAACTTTCCCCGAACACTAACCATTCAGAGTAAATTGGTGAATGGTTTTAAAATAGAACATACATACTCAAAATAATAATAAATCATTAAATTAAATATTTTAGATGATATCATAAAATATTAATCCCAATAATACATAAGAATCAATAAGAGTGTTTAAATAGATGAAGATACTCTTATAAAATCAATGAGTAATTCTTGAGATAAATACTCTTTTACTTTGAAAAGATCAGTTCTTTTGGAAAAATATTTATAGAAATCTAGAAGTGAAGTAATATAGTATTTTAATAATAAAATGATTTATTTTAGAAATATAATTCTTTTTAAAAATATATTATATATTTCCCTTGAAAATAGGTAATAATTTGAGAAATTCCCTTGAATCGGGCTTGTATTTGAGGAAGAATTTTTTAAATATCCTTTTAAAAAATATAACTCCTCATAAATTAAAGTAGGATTATGGTTGGTACACATATATATAACATTCACACAAAATTTATGAGGAGTAAATATGAATAAATAATAATTTAATTGAGGTAAGTAGATAATAAGAGTAACCTGAATAAAAATAGTGGTTTGAGTAGAAAACATTTACCTTAAGTTTGACGGTGTTCTTCCCTTGATCTTAGTGTCATGGATAACCAAATTCAATTCATTAATTAATATTTCTAGAACCTATTATTTATGTAAATTATTTATTATAGCCTTATTAAGTTCATTCATGGACTTCTTTATTGGTTTAAGAGGTTCAATTTCTATTGTTTGGGAGTGTTTTCTTATTTGGTATTCATGACTGGTTTACTTATATACATGTAAGGATAAAAATGTAAGATTAGAATGGTTTTCCAAAATAAAATTTTCATTTTATTTTTTAACATAAAAAATATTACCTGGTTATAAAATTTATTTTGTTATTGGGAGTGAAGATGAATTATTATATAAAACTTTAATGATAATTGTTTGGATTAATTGGTGATTTTTTTATCACAATGAACTCATATAAATTAATATCATGTGTATAAAAAGATTAAAAAACCTTAAATAAGTTATAATAAATATATTATAGTCTATTTCAACCATAAAAATTGTTTCAAGACCATAATTGAATATGGTAATAGAAATTGAAAACCTATCATCTCAGATGGTGTTTTCATTTCTAGTATAAAAGAAGGGTAACAGAGAGATGATGATGAATTATTCCATTATCATAACAAAATTCTAGTAATTTTTAGTTAAAGTTGTTATCATAACATTTGGATGAAATGATTTGAGAAATGAAAAAGTAAATAAAGAAACTTGAAATAAAAGAAATGAAAAGAGGAATTTACCTCTTAAAGTTATCACATTTCAGAGCCTATTTAGGGGAGAGTTTTTGGTCTATTTATGAGACCAAGGTCTAATATATTTGGGGGAGGATATTGGTAGGATATATGAGCATAATTTAGACAATGCACGAGGCTTGAGAGTAGTGAAGATAAGAGGAAGTGGGGGGTTATAGTGGAGGAGAGGAGTGGTTTTTGAATATCTAATTCGTTATTTTATTATTTTGCTCAAGAAAACCAATAGTATTGATTTTTGTGACCAAGAATAGTAATATTTTCATGTGAGTTCGCACTAATGTTTTCTTACATCAACCATGATGCAAGTAACAGTTTATTTAACCTATAATGAATATATATGGTAAATTGTCGTGTTTCACTATTCACTAAAAATTCAAATATTTCGGAAAAATCCCAAAAGTTCACCATATCCATTTTCAACATTTAGAATCAAAAAATGGATTACATTTTATCAAAATAATTTTCTAAATAGAAAAATTTTAATTTTTAATTAAAATCATTATTTACTCAAAAAATACAGTTTTAAAACCAAAAGTGATTTTATAATACCCTAAAATTTAACTAATGTATTATTAAATTATTTCAAAATCATAGAAAAACAAAATATTTATTTAGGAAACAATTTTGAAAAAATTAATTAAATTATTAATTAAAAATTTTAATTAAATATTTATCACTCATAAAAATATGAATGATTAATTAATAATTTATAAAATATTCTACTTCATTTATAAGGTGCCTAAATTTTATTTATACATTCATGGGTGAGGTTAATATCCATAAGGGTCATATTAATATTCATAAGGGTAAATTAATATTCATAAGGGTAAGTTACTATTCACTAAAATTTAATTTGATTCTATCAGACTCTAAATATCACCCTAAACGCAACCATGTTGGTCAGATTTTTTGAAATTCAAATCACATAAGTAGAAAAATTATGTTTATTGGATAGGTTATTAAAAAGTGTTTTTTTGTAGAGGCTCAATGTTTGATGTATTAAATATTAAATTTATTTTCAAATATTTGGATTTTTACATTCTCCCCTCACAAAAAATTCGTCCTCAAAATCCATATAATGTTGCCTCATAAAAAGATTTGGGTAGGTCTTCATTATAATCTTCTTAGGATCCCATGTTTCCTCTTTGATTTTATGATTTTTCCAAATTATCTTTACTTGTAGAGTTATATGATTCCTCATCACCAGTTTCTTATTTTCCTGAATCTGGATAGGATCTTCATAGTAAGATAGGTCAGGTTTCAATTCTACACCTTCAGAAGTGAGGTCATGCATTGGGTCTGGCATGTACTTTATCAACAATGACACATAGAACACATTGTGTACTTTAGATAGGCTAGGAGGCATATCCAAACAAAATGTAATAGCTCAAATTCTCTCTAGGACTTCAAAAGTTCCAATATACCTATGGCTTAGTTTCCCTTTCTTCCCAAATCTTATAACACCCTTCCATGGAGATACCTTTAAGAAAACATGATCTCCTACTTGAAATTACAAACCCTTCCTTAGATTATTATCATAGATATTTTTCCTGCTTTGAGTTTCTTTGATATTGGTTTGAATAGTCTATACCTTTTCTATTTTTTCCTCTACAAGATATGGTCCCACAAGCTTCCTTTCACCGACTTCATCCCAATATGTTGGTGTACGACATCTATTTCTGTAAAATTCTTCATATGGTGCTATTGGAATGCTAGAATGAAACATATTATTGTATTAAAACAACACCAAAGGTAAATAATGATCCCACATACCTTTAAGAACAATTTATCATGATCTCAACATGTATTCTAAATTTTGGATCGTCTTTTCTGATTTCCCATCAGTTTGAGGGTTATAAGCAGTACTCAAACGCAGCTCAGTATCCAAAGATTTCTGAATAATTTCCCATAATTTTGATGTAAATCGAGGATCGAAATCAAACAATATTGAAATAGTTTCTCCATTAAGTATTACAACTTCATTTATATAGATCCGTTCAAGGAGATATAGTGGAAAACCCTCCCTTATAGCGAGGAAATTTGCATATTTGGTAAGTCAATCCACAATTACCAATATTTCATCATTATTTATGGGAGTTTTGGGTAATCTAGTGACAAAATCCACAATGATGTCATCTAATTTCCATGTAGGAATAGGTATAGGATGCCTGAATCCTCTTGAATGTTGTCTTTCAACCTTCACATATTAACAAACTAAACATCTTGATGCATAATCAGCAATTTCCCACTTCATGTTGTCCCACAAGAAATGTTCCTTCAAATATCTATACATTTTAGTACTACCAAGGTGGGTAGAGAAATTCCAGCTATGGGAATCATCCAATAAATCCTTTTTCATCTCATATATAGAGGGAGAACAAAGCATCTTCCTAAATTTCAGAATTCCATCTTCTCACCCAAAGTCATCCAACTTACGATCTTTCACAGCATTAATTTTATTTGAAAGGTTCTCATCATCAGGTTGAGAGATTTTAATCCTTTCTAATATATATGGTTAGGAAAACAATTGAAAAATTAATGATGTTTCACCTTATTTGATAATTTCCTCATCTAACTTTACTATATCTATAAACACCAGATCCCTTTCAATCATCATTTTGTTTAGGGCTCCAGGGTTTTTTCTGCTTAATGCATCTGCCACCTTATTTTCCTTCCCCATGTAGTAGTGTATTGAACATTAATATTCTTTGAGTATTTTGAACTATATCCTTTTCCTCCTATTGATTTATTTCTATGATAAGATATATTTTAAACTCTTTTGATCCATATATATCTCACACCTTTCTCCATAGAGATAGTTTATCCATATCTTCAAAGTAAATATTACAAATGCTAACTCAAGATCATGAGTAGGATAGTTCTATTCATAAATTTTTAACTTACTTGATTCATAGGTAATAACTCTATCATTATTCATAAGAACACAACTATGTCATTTCTTTTATGCGTCAATATAGATAAAAAATCCACCATTCCCCAATAGTAGAGTCAGGATTGGATCATTCACTAATCTCCTTTTCAATTCTTCAAAACATTCCTCACGTTCTTTTGTCCATATGAACTTAACCCCTTTATGTGTAAGCTTGTTCATTGGGCTTGCTAAACGGGTAGAGTTATGAATGAAACACCAAAAATAACATACTAAACCAATAAAACTATGTACCTTAGTTATGTTTGTTGGAGTAGGACATTATTGAACAGACTTTGTCTTCATAGGATCAACATATATTCCATCCTTAGAGACAATGTGGCTAAGAAATGAAACTAATTGAATAAAAAATTCACACTTGATAAACTTCCCATATAATTCATTTCTTCTAAGAGCCTTAAGAATAGTGCACAAGTGATTTTCATGATCTTCATAGATTTTGGAGTATACTAAGATATTATCAATAAATTCCACCACAAAGTCGTCAAGATATTCCTTGAAAACTCTATTCATTATATCCATGAAAATAGAGGGAGAATTAGTCAGTTTAAAAGTAATTACTGTAAACTCATAATTCCCATACCTGGTTTGAAATGTTATCTTTGGAATATCTTCCTTCCTCACTCACAAATTATGATATATAGATCGAAGTTCAATCTTCAAAAAATATTGGGCACCATAAAGTTGATCAAATAAATCATTAATGTGAGGTAGGGGATATTTGTTCTTTATTGTTATAGCATTGATCTCCCTATAGTCAATGCAAAACCTCATAGATACATCTATCTTCTTAACAAAAAAAAATAGGGGCTCCCCATGGAGATACACTACGGTCAATAAATCCTTTATCACTCAATTTATCTAGTTTTTCCTTTAGTTATACTAATTCCACAATTTCTATTCTATAAGGAGTCTTTGATATAGGCCTTGAACCAGGAATTATATAAATAGAGAACTCAACTTCCCGCTCTGGAGGATTTCCAGGTAAATCCTTCGTAAAAAAATAAATATATTCTTTCACAATTGGTACATACTCAATTTGAATATTCCTTTCCTTACAAATAGATATTTAGTTCTCATCCTCCCTAATAATCTCATTTAGTGGAGCTACTAGGGGTGGATCTAGATAAGAATCATATGGTGACGTTTCTACTCTAAAGATAAGGGATTCTACATCATTTCAAAAATTGTAACCTCCTTCTTATTACAATATATTTTCACATCATAATTTGAAAGCCAATACATATGAAGGATTATATAAAAATCAATCAAGGGTATGATAATAAAATTAGTAGATAAAGAACGTTTTTATTCCATAATGGGGATAGCATGGCACATCTTTGTTTCAATGATACTTCCCTTAGGATTTTTGACTCACAACTCTCTTATTAAATCAAATAGAAAATATATAATTTTGTTGGAAAAATAGGAATATATAAAATAATGCGATGATCCAGAATCAAATAAAGTGTTTGTTAAGTTTGAGGAAATAATTAATGTACCTTCCACCACATCATTAAAAACTTAAAGATCAGTAGTTTGATCACATAAGCTTGGCCTTGCTCCCTTGACCTTATTTAGGGAATGTTTCCTTGACACCTAGGACAATCATTTTCATAATTTCCATTCTCCTTAAAATTGTAACATTGAATATTAGTATCTTCTTTCTTCCCCTTACATTCTTGGTATAGGTGGACTTTTTCTCCACACTTGTAACAAACACACATACCCTTCAAGAAAGTACCAGGGTGTATCTTCCTACAATTATCATAGGGTGGAAGGTCAACTCTTACCTTATTCCCCATTTCCTTATTTCCTTTTCTAGTTTTTTCAGAAACCCTCTTCTTTTATTTCTTTCCCTTAAAATCATAAGACATAGATAATTCCTTTTCCATATTGATAGCACCTGAGATTATATCTTCATATGATGAGAAACTTTGGGAGACTAGAGCCCTTTGGAGGAATGGTTTTAAACCATAAAATAATTGATAAATATTTCTCTGGGATGGCCTATGTAGTCCATGGAATGTCTTATGAACCTTGTGAAGTTAGCTCCATACTTTGCAACATTATCACCCTATTTTTCCTTAGATTTAGAAACTTCCATTCCATATCTGTTCGTTGTTAATGAGGGAATTATTTTCTAAGAATATTTCCTTAAAATACCTCCATTCCATTTCTTCTCTTTCTTCCTCCTCCTTTTTGTTTTGAATTAAATACCACCACTAATCTGCATCTCTTGATATATGATAAACCTCCATGAAAACCTTCTCTCTTTCATTACATCCCAAAGCAAAAAATATCTTCTATAATGAACTTATCAACTACTCTGCTATGAATGGGTTTTTAATCCAATTAAATGATAAAGGATTTTGTCACATAAAGTGGTCTAACATAGCTCCTCCACATTTTGAATCTGAATTCTCCATATGGGTAAGGTTATTGTTCGTAACCTAAGTCAATTGTCCCAGTATAATTATAAGTTTCTCAACACCAGTTGCAGAACCAGATCCAACATCATTACCTTACATCGAAGGTAAATCCCTATATGGGATATGTACGTTCATGCGGTTTTCATTCCTTCCACTATGCACCATTTCTAAATATTGGCATACACTATATTAGGTTATGAATCATAATGTATAATCACAACATAAAAAATACTTAGCATAAATTAAAATCCTATATATAGCTAATCTCATAATCATAAACATGGTATCTTTAAGGAAAAAATTTCATTTAAATCCTTCATAATAGATTGTAAAGAAAATGTGAATTATCCTAAGAATTTCCCATAGAAGTTTCAAACCAGGTGTGCAGTAAGGCCTATTATCATGTAACATGATACCCCAGGTCAAGCACAAAACTCCTTATCATAATTGTTACTCTTAGGTACATTTGTTCCTGAACCACATCCACTTATAGTATCCAGACAGGGATGTATTTTCTAGAAAGATCCACATAATATATTCCTTTTCAAAATTCCAAGATTTTCTTGAATTTTTATCCTCAAATTCTATCTCATGGTTTTATCCCCAAATCAATATGTTCAAAATCTAGTTTTCATGTTTTCTACTAAACTTTATTTAATACCAACTATAAAGACCCTAACCCTAGTTGCTTGGATATTATTCCTTATTTCATTACATTAGCATGATTACAAGAAATTAATATTGCAAAGTAATGAATAGTTTGGTAGATTTGGAAAACTAGATACGTACATAAGTTCAACATTACAACATAAAAGGAAATTCAATATAGAAATTAATTTGACAACATCCATAACTCCTTGGTTATCCCTACATGTCAATCATAATATACCTTTTCATGTCCTGGGAAAATGAAACATTAGAAAGGGGTTCTCTCAAATGCTCAGCAAGGTTAAGAAATATAGTGTAAGATACCATAAACATAAACATTAGGCATGGTGAATAACTAAAAACACATGCCTTTAAAAATAAACTTGAAAACATTATGACAGGAATAAGAGATGAATAAATAATACCATAATAAATCATAATCATGGTTGTTCTACTAGTAGAATAACCACATGAACTTTCAATTAACAGTTTCATAATGAGGGAATGCATAATGATGAAAATCCTAACCATACAGTCAAGGCCTCATTCCAAGACCATAAATAACCATTTTGTCAAGGCCTCATGCAAGAACCATAGTTTGTCTCATGAGACCTACAGATGCATCGAGGGGATATAGTGGGCCCACACATCACATACCAATTCTAATGCATTCCTCATATGAATGGGGATAAACATAAATAACATATATATTCATATTGAAATTAACATATGAAATGTAAATAACTTTCCCCAAACACTAACCATTCGGAGTAAATTGGTGAATGGTTTTAAGATACCCCATCCACAGTAAAACTAATCATAAACCATTCAATTAAATATTTCAAATGATATCAAAAAATATTAATCCCAATAATACATAATAATCAACAAAAGTTTTGAAATAGATGAATATAATATTATAAAATCATTGATTAATTCTTGAGATAAATACTCTTTTACTTTGAAAAGAAGAGTTATTTTGGAAAAATATTTGTATAAAACCATAAGTGAAGTAATATTTTATTTTCATAATAAAATTCGTTATTTTAGAAAGATAATGGTTTCTAAAAATATATTATTTAGTTCCCTTGAAAATATGTAAGAATTTGTGAAATTCCCTTGAATTTGTCTTGTATTTCGGGAATAATTTTTGCAAGATCATCTTAAAACATATAACTCCCCATAAATGAAAGTAGTATTATGGTTGGTAAAAACATATATATAATTCATACAGAATTTAGGATGAGTATATATGAATAAATAATAATTTAATTGAGGTAAGTAGAGAATAAGAGTAACTCGGATGAAAATGGGGGTTCTTGTTGAAAACCCTTACCTTAAGTATGATGGTGTTCTTCACTAGAACTTAGTATCCTGGATAACCAAATTAAATTGATTAGTTAATAGTTAAAGAACCTATTATTTATTTATTTGATTTAATATATCCTTATTATGTTCATTCATAGACTTCTTGATGGGTTTAAGAGGTTCAATTTTTATTATTTGGGAGCATTTTCTTCTTTGGAATTCATGATTGGTTTACTTATATACATGTAAGGATAAACATATAAGATGAAAATGGTTTTATAGAATAGAATTTTTATTTTATTTTTTAACATCCAAGAGATTACCTGGTTGTAAAATTCATTTAGTTATTTAGAGTGAAGATGAATCATTATATAAAACTTTAATGATAATTGTTTGGGTTAATTGGCGGTTTTTGATCAAAACAAACTCATAGAAATTAATATCATGTGTACAAAAAATATTCAAAAACCTTAAATAAGTTATAATATATATATTATAGTCTGATTCAACCATAAAAATGGATTCATGGCCATAATTGAATATGGTAATAGAAATTTAAAACTCGTCATCCTTGAATGTGATAAATTAACACATCTCAGATGGTGTTTTCATTTCTAGTATAAAAGATGGGAAACGGAGAGATGATGATGAATTATTACATTATCATAACAAAAGTATAGTACATTTAATATACTGGAGTTATCATAACATTTTGATGAAAGGAGGTGAGGAAAGAAAAATAAAATAAAGGAACTTGAAATAAAAGAAATGAAAAGAGGAATTTACCTGTTGAAGTTATCTTCCTTGAGAGATTCTTTAGGGGAGAGGTTTTGGTCTTTTTATGAGACCAAGGGATACTGGAAGTGGGGAGGAACTTTGGAGGAGATTTGATCTGAATTTAGACAAGGCCAAGGCTTGGTAGGAGTGAATAGAAGAGGGAGTGAGGGGGGTTTTACAGTGGAAGAGATAAGTGATTTTTGAATATCTTATTCATTATTTTATTATTTTTATCAAGACAATAAATAGTACTAATTCTTGGGACCAAGAATAGTAATATGTGCATGTGATTTTACACTAATAGTTTCTTACATCATCTATGATGTAAGGAATATTATATTTAATCTATAATTTATATATACAGTAAATTACTGTATTTCACTATTCACTAAAAATTCAAATATTTCAAAAGAATACAAAAAATTCACCATGTCCATTTTTCAATGTGTAGAATCTAAAAATGGACTCCATTTTATCAAAAAATATAATAAATTTAATTTTTAATTAAAATCATTATTTACTCAAAAAAATAATATTTTAAAACAAAAACTAATTTTATAATACCCTAAAAAATAACTAAGGTTTTATTAAATTATTACAAAATCATAGGACAAAAAAATATTTATTTAGGAACCCATTCAATGAAAATTAATTAAATTATTAATTTAAAATTTTAATTAAATATTTATCACTCATAAAAATACAAATACTTAATTAATAATTTATAAAATATTCTACTTCATTTATAAGGTGCCTAAATTTTATTAATACATTCATGGGTGAGGTTACTATCCATAATGGTCATATTACTATTCATAAGGGTACATTACTATTCATAAGGGTAAGTTATTATTCACCAAAATTTAAGTTGATTCTATTAGACTCCAAATATCACCTTGAACGCAACTGTGTATGTCAATTTTTTTGAAATTCAAATCACAAAAGTGGAAAAATTATGTTTATTGGCTAGGTTATTACAAAGTGTTGTTTTATAGAGACTCAGTGTTTCATGAATTTAATATTAAATTAATTTTAAAATCCTTGGGGTATTAAAATCATTCACTTATTTTTTATTGATGACCTCAATCACTCCCTATGAATATTTACACTTTCCTTCCAAGTTCATGTTTTCACTTTCCATCTATGTTATCCTGTGTGGAAAGCTAGTTATGAATTACTTTTGGTAACTATTATGTTTCCAACTTTCCTTTTTCAAAGGAACATTTAGTATTTATTTTTATAATGTAGGTTTCTATGAAAGAAACATTCAAGTATTAAACCTTTGACAACACATAATAATTTCGAGGAATAAATTCATTTTAAGGGAGGTAGAATGTAATACCCTGAGATTTTGTGAGTTTTTTTCGAATTAATTTAATCTTTTTGATATTTTTTAATTCACGCAACACTGAAAATAGTTTTTTTTATATTAAAGAAATAATTTTGGGTTTCATTATATGCAACACCAAGTTAATCATGCATTTCACACAACATAAAGTTTATCATTATCTACATGGGACACCGAGGTTAGCATACATTATACACAAGATTGACTTTCCATGATGGCTTGCGTAACACACAAGATTGAGTTTTACCAAAACATAATTTATTATTATTTAATATAATAATATATAACCTAGACATTAAGTTGGTAGTTATGAATAGGATTAACTAAATTATGAAAATACATGGTTGAACTAATTGGTTATGAATTAATTAGAAATGAATACGAGAACCAATTGAATAGAGGGAATGTTTTTATAAAAACTACTTTTATGATCACAAAGAAATTTTAAAATAAAAAATTAAATTAATTGATATTGTTGAATGACATTAATTAAATATATATTTTATATATTAAATAAAATATTTTTATATTCATCTAATAGATTTGATAGCCATAAGATAATAATATAGCTAATTTTATGCATAAAAACCTATATTCTTATTAAGGCACTTTTACAGCCTTTTAATGGAGAACCTATTTTAAATAAAAATTTTGGAACTTTTATAAATTTAATATGTAAAAATAAACTTTATATTTGAAATATAAACAAAAAAATTAGGTTAGAGTGAATTTTTGGTATCTTTCTATGAAGTTTTATTTTTAATGAATAGTGAAAAATACTGAATTTTAATTCAAAACTTGTTTTTCACCTAATTTATTTATAGTGTTAAATTATATTTTAATTTGGATTTAATGGAATATTATATTAATTATTTATAAGTTAATCCAATGTAGTTCATTTGAATCAATTTCACATTAAAATTGAATATAAAAACATAGCAAACTTTTGAACGTTTTTATTTTAAAACCCTACATTGTCGTCCTGACTGCGGGATTAATTTTAAATTAATTTCTTCCAATTATGTGATTGGAATTAGTTAAAACTGATTCCATATTTGGAATAACAATAATTTATAATTTATAATAAGGTAAACTTATTTTTTTACTAAAAAATAGTAAATGCAATTAATATTGATTACAACAGTTAAGGTAAAATTAAACTTAAACTGGGAATAAAATTTAAACTTAAGGGACCAAATTACCCAAAAACTTTTCAAACACCCATTTTATGGTCATATTTTGTCCATAAACCATCCATTATTAAGGTTGGTTGGTTTTGGAGGACTTCTGTTAGCTACAAATATGGGTACACCTAACTTGTTTTCCAAAATGCCAAGTGTGTCCCCTCCCTTTCCTATAAAAGGCCACCACCTATCCTCATTCTTCACACCTCTCAAACCACTTATGTTAGGCCAATATCAACCCAATAAACTTCCCAACATACCTCCATTTCTCCTTAAATCCACCATTTTGGCATAAATTAATCCAATGAATCCCTTTGGTGAAAACCAAAACGAGTTACCCAAAGAAGAGGTAACATCCATCCTAAAGCTCCTATATCTTATTTTCATTATACACCCTATCAACTCTAATTATTCCATGATTATAAAAAACCAGTATAATAAATATAATTACTTTTTTTATGCTATGTTTTGTACCTACACTTACACACACTTTCATATAATGGGTAACGAACATACTGTTTATGTGCACGGCGAACTATAACCTCACAAAACGATGATTGTTAATTTTCCCTTTACAACCATTCATGATTGGGAATTATGATGCACAAAATATTTATATATGATATATATTATATATATTATTTCTTTATTCTTATGTAATTATTTTATAACACCAACCTTTATACTTTCTGATTTTGTGTAAGTATGATAATTTCGTTTGGGGAGGTGTGGAGTAATGCCTCCTCAAAGTGATGTGATTCGTCCACACCTTAAATGGGAAGTATTAAGGATGAGTTTAGTGTAATTATTTGATATATATGAAATAATAAATATAATTTAATTATAATATATACATATATACTCATATATTTCATTTACATTCTTTCATTCAATAAGTCAATAAAATGGAAGCAGTGTTCATGTGTACGTATGACTTACTGTCTCCATGAATGGCGTCTTCCATTTCATACTTCTATATTATATATATTATTATAATAAAAATATAATGAATATTAATGATATTTATATCATGTTTTAAATTCTTAAGATCGTGATATATAATTATAAGGATCAATGATATAAAAAATTAAGTGACATGCGAAAAACAAAGTGAATATTACCCGAAGCACAACCTTAACAATTTTTTTTTGAAAATAGGGTAATATAAAGTCATAATAAAACCATATATGGTATTATATATAAGTATATGGTTTTTTTATATATTTATAAAAAAATTATATTTATTATACAATATGTTTTAAGGAGTACGACGAGAGTCAAGACACAAGGTAAGGGATTTCATCTCACTTTTTTATATTTGTGAGAATTCCATGATCAACATTATTTTATTTTGTGTGGTGTATATACTTCCCAAGAATGTATTATATTACTCTTATTTTTAAATATATTGTTATTTATATATCCATTTTATTATCTTTATTTCATGGGGTTTAAGTTTCACAAGGTACCAAATCAGTAAAGTAATTTTGTCTCAATTTTCCTTCTTTGAGACACATGGCATGTTATGAACATATAATTTTATATGAGGTTTATATACTACCTTTGACATATTATATCATTAATATTATTATTTTCATGATATTTTAATCTTCATTTAATTTTATTTTCTTACATTGGGATTATGATTCAAAGTTACCAAGTGGTATGGGTTTATTAAAACACTCTCATCATTTATCGAGATTGTTTATAATTATGATTTCATTGATGAAATATTATGATAATTATCTCAATAACTGTCATTAATTTTATTAAACACTATTAATTAATGTTATACCCATGTAATGTTACAATTTTTCTACTCTTTGGTACAAAAAATGTTTTAGAAAGTGTTTTTTATGAAAGTATGACTTTACCTCTCCCTTTGGGTGGAAATTTGTGTTCCTTAAAAACCATGTTTTATAAAAAGTTTTCAAAAATATTATAATATTCTACTATGATATTTAAAATACATTTTTATGCATGTTTTACCTTTTAAACAAAAGGGTTCTTAAAAAGGAATCTTCTTGTCATTTTCCAATCGAGACACATTTTTAAACTTTTTAAGGTGTAAAAGGAATGTTCAGAATGTAAAGATTTACCTGTAGTCATGACCATCATTCCATTGAGTATTTCTTTAAAATATTAAAATTTTAATTTTTAAAATGAAATTTTTTATTAATATTCTATAAATTCATTATTTTAAAGTGGTATTTAATAAAAAATCAAAAAAAATTAACTTTTATTTATAAGTTTTCAAATTATTTTTAAAGAAATGGTTTTCAAAACGTTTTCAAGAATATTTGATAATTTCTCAAGTAAAATGGTTTTCAAAAACTTTTTAAGATTCTTTCATAATTTTTCAAGTAAAAAGTTTTTCAAAAGGTTTTCAATCTTATTTTATAATTTTTCAAATAAAATAGTTTTCAAAATAGTTTCAATCTCTATTTATATTCTTTTAAATAAAAAGGTGTTTCCAACACTTTCGTCAGGGCATGCACATTCATCTTTCAAGGACACTCTATTTTTTGCCCTGCATTCCAACTTTCCAAAGGCAGGAGACATTTATTGCTTACTCAGGGATGTCTACTCCTTGATTGAAACGGGATGATGGGACGTCAGTTTCTTCATCCGTATATTCCTCCTCAGAACTTGTTACCTAGTCCGGGTCTTCCTTAAAGATTAAGTAGTTGTTCATGAATCTCGTTCCCAGTGCCATATCTTTGTGGACGCCGGTTAATTACACTACTTCCTTCAGGACATTCCATGGGGTATTGACATGGTATCAACCTTCAGTTAGAGTAAATGACAACATCATGAATTTTAGGGAATATCTGGATGTGTGGACATTGGGGAACCTGTATTCTTCCTCATAAGAGGGAATCTCAAGGGTGAAGAACCTGAGGCATCCCACTTCAGTCATGGGGTATCATATGCCAGAGGCACGTCTCTAAGGTTTTCCTCAGCTTCCCATGGTTAACATGGGGTATTCCGCGAGTTTAACATCTAGCGGAGACGGTTACGCCAAAGGCGTGTCTTATGAGGTTTTCCTCAGGCATCTCATGTTTAACATGAGGTAAGACGTGAGTTTAACGACTTGCAGAGATGGAATGAGAGTGATCAGAACATCCCATATAGACGGATCAGACTAGTACATCCCAAGGAGGGAACACTTAGAATATGGATGGATCAGAATGCCCAATGAGGATGGATTTGAGGGGGTGCGTCCCATGGAGGGGATATTTCACACCATAATGGATGATCTAAACACCACTGAGGGCGGATCAGGGAGAGTTCACCCCAGAATGGGGGACACCAAGGTTTACCATTGGCTGGGATTGAACCTCGAGGAGGTTTCCTACATACCCTGTGTAGATGATAGAGATCAAAACCCCCATAGTTCAAAGGGGTGATGAATTAGGGTGTACACAGAGGACAACAAGCCGAATACATGTTGGGGCTTACGCATGGATAATGGCCCATCACAAGAGGGATACTCTTGGTTGGATGGTTATGAATTGAGTGAGGCTTATTCATGGTCAGTTTCCTGTCACAAGAGGGACACTCTTGGTTTGATGATTATGGATTGTGTGGGGATTATGCATGGTCAGATGCCCAAGGTAATTGCATGATCTCACTGGGATGTGGTATCCCAGGTAAGAATCAATATGGATATGGATGAGAGAAGTGGATGTAGAATGATATGGAACCAACATGAGGACGACGGTGATGTTGGGATTGAGCCTCTAAGGGACTTCCTATGTATCTTTGTGGCAGGGAATCAAAGTCCATGTAGTTCAGTGAGACGATGGGACACCTGAGGAGGTGGCCCATGAGAATGGATGCATGGATGGGACACAGAGGAAGTGAAACCTTTAGGGTGGGTCATAACCTTCCCAAAACACATAGTCTTGAGGGAGAGACCACGACGGGACATGAGTGATGTTATTTAACCTCATGGAGGCTTCCTACGTATCCATGTGGTAGGGAATCAAATTCCACATAGTTTAGGATGGGGGGCACAGAATTGGGTTGTGCATAGAGGACAACAACCATATGGTATATTGGGGAATACGCATGTTTAGTAGCCCGAGGTTGTTCTGACGCCACTAGGATGGACCAAGGATGTGGGTCCCAACAAAGGGATGATAATGGTTTTACCATTGATTGCATAGTACAATGGCTTACTGCTGGATGGGGATGATAATTTCTTACCGCTGGATGGGATTGACAATGGATTACCACTGAATAGGGGAAAGTTTAGTGTCATGCGGGAAAAAAGGGGTGTACAGTTTAACGTCAAGTAGGATGGGGGTGGACCGACGTGAAGTGGTTGGGACCGATGGGTGTTGGGATTGAACCTTAGGTACGTGTCCTATGTACCTTGCCTTGGCAAGGATAAAAGTCCACATAGTTCAAGATAGTGTTTGTGAACCGACGTGAAGTGGTCAGGACCAATGGTTGTTGGGCTTGAACCTCAGGGAGGCTTCCTACGAACTTTGTCTTGATAAGGATCAAAGTCCACGTAGTTTGGGAGTGGGTGTTTGGTGAACCGACATAAAGGGGGTCGGGACCAATAGGGGTTGGTCTTGAACCTCAGGGAGGCTTCCCACATACCTTTCCTTAGCAAGGATCAAAGTCCACATAGTTCAAAATGGTGTTGGTGAACTGACGTGAAGCAGGGTGGGACTAATAGGTGTTGGGATTGAACCTTAGGGAGGATTCCTACATAACTTTCCTTGGAAAGGATCAAAGTACCCATAGTTAATAATGGTGTTGGTGAACCTATGTGAAGGGGTCGGGACCAATGGTTGTTGGGATTGAACCTCAAGGAGGCTTCCGGCGTACATTGCCTTTTCAAGGATCAAAGCCCCCATAGTTCGGAATGGTTTGGGGCTTAAACTCTAAGGAGGCATGTGGAGGATGTCATGGTTTATGTTTACTATAATCCCACATGATTCATGATCAGTGTGAGAAACCAGAGGCAGCAAAGACCTGACAATCATGGTGCATAGGTGCGGCCACAAAGGGTGGTTAATGGGGCTTACGCATGGAAGTTTCCCGAGTACCGCTAAGGAGCGGAAACAATAGGTGGGCCTTACACATGAACGTTTCCCAAGTTCAGCTATGGATTGGAAATGGTGGATCGGTCTTACGCATGGAAGCTTCCCGGTGCCGCTAAGGAATGACAATGGTGAATGGGGCTTACACATGGAAGTTGCTCAGGTGCCACTAAGGAGTGGCAACGATGAACAGGGCTTACACATAGAAGCTTCCCAAGTTCCACTAAGAATTAGAAAATGGTGGGTGGGGCTTACACATGGATTCTTTCCAAGTGCTTCTAAGGAGTGGAAATGGTGGATGGGTATTAGGCATGGAAGCTGCCCAGGTGCCGATAAGGAGTGACAACAGTGAATGGGGCTTATGCATGGAAGTTTCTCGGGTGCCGCTAAGGAGCGGAAACGGTGAATGGGGATTACACATGGAAGCTTACCAGGTGCAGCTAAGGATCAGAAACGATGGGTGGGGTTCATGCACAGAAACTTCGCAAGTGACACTAAGGATCAGAAATGGTGGATGGGGATTACACATGGAATCTTCCCGTAATGCTTTCCTCATGTTTGGCCATGAGGGAATCCCAAATCACTGGTGGGTTGAGGCATATATTTGGGGCCAACACCTATAGGCAAGTTCACAAGTGGGATAACACCAAGAGTCATTGGAATCAGTCTGAACAAAGGGAGATGAATATTGTGAATCACATGCCTGACATTTGAAACACAGTGAGGGTGGTGTGACGATGGAGGATAACTATTAATTGTGTTCGAAACATAGTATCCATATTGCGTTATCCTGAAATGGGGACAAACAAATGAGGTTCTATTGTTTACTGTGTTCGAAACACAGGACCTAACTCAAATTATTGTTTGAAGTCTTTCAGGGTGTTGGCCCAGGACGGTAGGTGAGCTGAGGCGGCATGGGACCAGGCTGTTAGGGGGTCCCTTCATACATGAAAGAGGATGATAATCCAAATTAAGGACACACAAAGCATGAGGTGGAGTGATGGAATGTTTGAACGAATTCCAACGCTCTTGAAATTATGCCACTATAATCATGGAATGAGGTATCTTATGCTTGTCACATAAGGAATCTTTTATTTGGAATAAGAGGCATCCTTTTATTGAATAATAGGGAATTCTATAATTTATAGTCATGTAGAGAGGACTATTGGAATTTTATGCTAGGCGCATGAGGTATATCTTATTTGGAGCAAGAGGCATCTTATTATTGAATGATAGGGAATACTACAGTTTATAGTCGTGTAGAGAGGACTATTGGCATCTTATTCTAGGCACATGAGGCATCTCTTGTTTGGAGTAAGAGGAATCCTATTATTTAATGATAGGGAATGCTACAGTTTATAGTCATGTAGAGAGTAATATTGGCATCTCATGCTTGGAGCATAAGGCATATCTTGTTTAGATAAAGAGGCATCTTATGTTTGGAACATAGGGCATACTACAGTTTATAGTCATGTAGATAGGACTGTTGGCATCTCCTACTTGAAGCATAAGGAATCTCTTGTTTAGATCAAGAGGCATCCTATTTTTGGAACATAGGGCGTAATATAGTTTAAAGTCATATTGATAGGACTCTTGGAATCTTATGCTTGGATCATAAGACATCTCTTGTTTGGAGTAAGAGGCATCCTATGTTTGGCACATGGGGTTTACTACAGTTTATAGTTATGTAGAAAGGACTATTGGAATAAGGCACCTAGAAATTGCTGGTTTTGGGACTTACGCGAGAGAGGCCCTTTCTGGTTCAACCTATCATAGGAATCAGGTGATGGGGTTTTTATGAGTTTCTTGAGGAATGGTTTGACTCAAGGTACTCGGGGAATTGATGATGACAATCTCAACTCACAACATGAGAAATGAACCAAGAGGAATATTTTGACTCAAGGTGTTCCATGGTGTGCGCAGGATTATCTCAAATCAAAGTATTCCATAGGTTTAATGTAGATATGCATAAGGGAAAAATGTAAAATGTCGACGTCCCGGCCTAAAAAGTTTTTGGTGCGACTCTTCATTTTTCATGGGGGTTAGTGATGGAAGCAAAGGGAACATCCCGGAGGGCCTAGACCATAGCCCGACTCTGATCCTAAGTGGGGGTACAGGGGCACATCCCCCTCGGTATGGACTGGTGGGCACGGAGGTAGGAGCTTCACAAAGGATAGGGCTTTGTAAAGTAGCTTCATGAAGGAAAGGTTCTCGTATAGTATGGGGTCTCGCGAAGCAGCTTCACGAATGAATTTTGCTCATAAAGCATAGGGCCTCACAGAGAAAATGGGCCTGTGGAGAAAAGGGGATCATGGATAAAAGGCTCTCATGGAGCAAAGGCTCTCATGGAGAAAAGAATCTCATGGAGAAAAGACTCTCACAGAGCCTTGAGCAACCCGATGGAGATTCCTTCTTCGCAAAGGTCGGAGCCCTTTGTGAAGGGCATCACTTTGCGGAGCTTGGGAGCTCTAAAAAATGGGAGATCAGCCGCCTAAGGGGTGGAGTAACTGTCCTTATTAAGGGGGTTGATCCAGGTATTTATAGGAAATGGAGGTCGGTGGAGCGCTCCACGAAGCACAAATGCGCGTCGTGAATTACAAATACGCGTCGTGAAGTAAATCGCGCTACGCAACTGGACAAATTCCCTCAAGTTTCTCGTAATTACAGAGCCAACCGTCATTGAGCTTCGCAGTGCATTCAGAGGCTCCATTCAAGTTCCCTAAAGTTATTCATAACCACGGAGTCAACCATCATCAAGCTTTGCGGTGCTCGCGGAGGCTCCAGTCAAGTTCCTCCGCTTCGCGATTGTAGAGGGAGATTTATGAATTGGCTCTAAGAACTAGTTTTCTTGCCAAACTTCAAATGTCCATAACTCCTAATCCATAACTATGTTCGGCCTCTATGACCTATAAAATTGAATCTTGAAAAATAGGTTACGATCTTGGATCATGTATGGAAGAATTTGGAATATTTTTCATATGCGTTTTCTGGTGCCAACAAATGACCCCCTAAGAATGGGGTCCAATGAGGACGAGGAGGGCAAGGTGGACCCCGTTTTGAGGAAACAACTGAGGAAAATGCATGCCTTTGGGTCCATTGTATCTCGATCTCATTTATGAAATAGCCTAATAAATATCTAAGATCCTGTGATCCATGCTTGATGCAGGAAACAAGAGATAATAGGAGGTCATTCACCTTTACGGAAGTGGTAAACAATGGAATATGTGATGAGATCAGAATGGGACCTCGATCGACATTGGGAGTATCCTAAAAAGAGGGGTTATATCTAGAGAACAGGGCTCTCTGAATAGATGATCAGGATTTCTAGGAATAAAGAGGGAGGCCTGACTAGAGAATGAAGCTCTTAGAATAGTCAAATTATCATTTTCCCAGTGTGCTCTACTACACAAGCAGGGTAATGCCAGGGGCATTGGAATTAATCTGAACAGAGGGGAATGGAAGGTCTGAATCATGATACCCATGATTTAGAACACTGTATTTATGGAATGAAAATTAAGTATAATTGTTGACCGTGTTCGAAACACATTATCCTTATTGCATTATCCTGTACTGGGGATAACAAATGAGGGTCGACCATTGACCATGTTCAAAACATGGGACCTGACTCAAAATGTTATCCATTAGTCTTCCAGAACGTTGTCCCATGATAGTAGGTGAGCCATAGGCCAATAATTCATACCGTTAGGGGGTTATTTTAGATGTGAAAGAGGATTATGGTCCGAATAAAGGGAACACAAAGTGTGGAGTGTGGAGTGATGGGTTGCTCGAATGGAGTCCAACACTCTAAAAATTACGCCACCGAGGTGAAAACACAGTAGGTGGGCGTATCTATCTGATCAGGGATTAAACATAATTCTGAACAGGACATCTCTGGTAAGGACCTAGAATACTCTGTAGCTTTACATCAGACCAATGAGGATGATAGACATGTAGTTTATCATCTTATGGTAAGGATGGTTCACATAGTTTTAAGGTCATACTGCTTGGACCAAAATTAGGGCTAAGAGGCCAGGAAGGTTAATGACCATAGAGTTGGGGCCGAGGCAGAATTTTTGGGTGTCGCTACGTATCCCATGAGGATGAGAATCAAGCCATATGTAGTTATTCAAGCACAATGTGGTCAAAGAACAACACTGGTAGTGAGAATCCTCTCTAGCAAGGAAACTGACGCATCCCATGATTAACATGGGACATCCTGAACTTGTTCAGGGTAGAACCAAAGTTTAGTGTCTTGCATTGAGGACATATGGGATTGTGTAGTTTAACGTCATACGATAGGATGAGGAGTGAAATGAGAGATCCCAAGAAGGGAGTGTGTGATGTGGTATCTATAAACCCGACGTGAATAAGGACATAAGGAGTTCGCACCACACCGCGTATCCAAAAAGGAAATTTTTTAGGTCAAAGGACCAAAAGTAAGAGTTAGGATGGGCCCGAAACAAAGTGGTTGGGCATTACTACGTATCCCATTAGGATGGGAATCAATCCGAACATATTTCTTGGCACAACTTGGTAAGAGACCAAGGCTAGTAGGGGGAATCCTCTCTAGCGAGGAAACTGACGCATCCCATAATTATCATGGGGCATCATGAACTTGTTCAGGGTAGGGGCCATAGTTTAAAGTCATGCGTCGAGGACATGGATACCTAGAAAGGAAATGTGTGGTGAGGTACATACCCCGACGTGAATGAGAACTATAATATTCCACGCCACACACGCTCTCGGGGGAATCATTAGGTCGAGGGACTGAAGGTGAAAACTAGGCTAGGCCCAAGATGGGTTGTCTGGGAGTTCCTACGTATCCCATAAAGATGGGAATCAATCCACATGTAGTTCTAAAAGGGCAGTTTAACATCATGAAGAACAAGGGGCATGTGTAGTTCGGCTATACCAGTACACATCCTACCAAAACCACTAATCCCAAGTAAATCGTGCTCGATGTGGGAAACAAGGAGTGGTTATGGGACTTTCCTAGTACAGGGAGGTAAACATTAGGGTAAATGGGACGCTAGGTGAATGACATCCCAATAATACAAACCTGCCTACTTAATTCACCTAGATTCATGAAGGGGTAAAGTCGAGTATTTTGGAATTCCACTTGAACATAAGGGAGTGGATAAATGTGAATCATGATGCTCGAGATCTGGACCACAATGATAGTGGTGTGACGATAGAGGATAATTGTTTACCATGTTCAAAACACACTATCTACTATGTGTTAGCTTGGAATGGGGATAGACAAATGGGGGTTGACCACTGACCATGTTCGAAACATGAGACTTGTATCAATTTGTTGTCTGAGTTCCTCATGGGCGTTGGCCCAAGAGGGTAGGTAAGCCAATGTGGCATGAGACCAGGTTGTAAAGGGGGTCCCTTCAGGCATGGAAGAGAATGAGGATCCAAATAACAGGATCACAAATATTGGACATGGAACTAGGGAATGTCCCTATGAAAATTCCACACTTTGGGATCTTTGTCACAAAGCATCTGAGTACGACAATAGGACGTATCAAATAGAGGGATTCGAGTCCCTTTTCAAGGACAAGGGTCATGGGGTTTCATGGTTCTAGATTAAGGTCGTAGGATGGACCATTAAGAGGGGACATGGTTTTATGGATTGTGTGTAGGGCAGCAAAGTACCCAAAACTGACGTGTAGTTTCCATAGGGAGATATTAGTTTAGGGTCATAGAACTCAGACCGAGTTAGGAAGGGAAAAGGGATACACAAGGTGCATTTGTCAAAAAAACCTGACGTGAATGAGAATCCAAGAGGTACGCGCCACACCACATGTTCCCAAAGGAGTTTGGGCCAAGGGGCTGGAATAAGGGGAAACATGATTTAAGATTCTTGGGGCTGGACCCATAGATAGAATGTCTGGGTGTTCCTACTTATCCCATGCGAATGGGAATCTAGACACATGTAGTTCTATAAGATGTCGTGATGTTTAATTTCATATGACAAGGACATGGAGAGATCTTAGTTTTAGGGTATTATAGCTCGGACCATAGAGAAGTGAGACTCTTACAAATGGGTGCAATCCTTGACCAAATCCCTAATCCCACGTGAGCTACACTCAATGTGGGAAACAAGGGTGGAGATGGTCTTTGCAACACTTGGAATACATGTAAAGGTGAAATCGATGTGGAGCCCTGAATGATGCCTCACCGTGGCTTGTCCTCCTAACACGCCAATGTGCACTAAGGGACATTACCAAGAGTGTTGGAATTCCACTTGGATATGATGGAGTGGAAAACGATGTGAATCATGAAACCAACATTTAGGGCTTGATGGGGTTGTTGTGACAATGGAGGATAACTATTGACCATGTTCAAAACACAGAATCCATATCGTGTGACCTAAAGTGGGGACAAAAAATGAGTGTAGACCTCTAAACATATTCGTAATGCGGGACATGTATCAATTTGTTGATCAAGATCCTCAAGGATGTTGGTCCAAAATGATAGGAGAGCCCTTGGTCTATGTATCTGTACCGTCTGGGGGACCTTTTGGATATGAAAGATGATGGAATCCCAAATTAAGGGGAGAATGAAGCCTAAGGATAGGTGATAAAATGTCCATGTAGGATTCAACACTCTAGGTGTTAAACCAGAGTGCTCCTGGGAACATTGGTGAACTACCAAGGAGGGTCAAGGGACCCAACTTAAGAGAAACCCACTCGAAAATATGAGTGTAGGGTATGGGAGAAAAGGGATATCAGGAGAAAGAGGTATGTGGCGTGGTTGTTACAAACCCAGCTAGAATGAGGACATAATCCCATACCACACCATATACCCCTCTCCTGGAAGAACTCAGGCCAGGGGGCTAGGAAGATAAAGAGGTTTCTATAAAAATGGGGATGGACTCAAAGGATAAATGTTCGGGTGGTCCAACATATCCCATGAGGATGGGAATCAATCCACATGTAGTTATGGGGGTTGTTGTGCAGTTTTATGTCATGTGGAAAGGATGCAGTTAGGGGCAAGGTATCTCAATGAGGGATGTGTACAGCACGGTGAGTAACCTGGTGTGAATGAGAACATAATACCATACCACACCATACAATCATAAGTGATAACTTGGGCCAGGGGCCTGAAAAGGTTGAGGGGCCTAAGGCTGGGCTACAGATAGAAATTAACAGCTAGTTTGCAGTTTAACATCTTGTAGTGCAGACGCTGGTGATCTTAGTTTAAATTCATAGAGTTCGGACTATAGACGCCCAGTTTAATTTCTTGTGTGTGGGATATATGGGTAGAAAGGGTGAATCACCATGACTATTATGTGGGAGACCACATGATGAAAATGAATATTGAGGATAAATGCTGACCATGTTCACAACACAGTATCTGTATTGAGTAACCAGGGATGGGGGAAAACAATTGAGCATCAACTGTTGACCATATTCACAACACAGGGCTTATATCACTTTGTCGCTTGAGATCCTCAAGGACGTTGGCTTGAAATGGTATGAGATTCTTTAGGCCAAACATCAATACCATTCGGGGGTCCTTTTGGATGTTAATGATGGCAGAAACCCAAATGATGGGACACACAAAGAATGGTGGGACTCATGTCATTTAACATATTATGGTAAGGATGAAGATGGAGGTGTGTCTCAAGGGGATGTATGTGGTGTGGCCAACATAGCCCGACGTGAATATGGACACGAATTCTACACCACATTGCACAATCCTAGATGAGAACTTAGGTCAGGGGCCTAGAAAGGCCGAGGGACCTAAGGTTGGGCCAAGGATGGGAAGTCCCGACCATTTTGCAGTTTATTGTCATGTAGGACAAGTATTGGGTGGTTTTATATCCTTCAGTTTGGACGGATCACATAGTTTAACGTTGTGCGATGAGTAAAATTGTGATCTTAGTTTAAGGTCATAAATATTAGACCATTTTTTAGTTTATTGTCATGCGGGATGAGTGTTGGGTAGTTTTACATCCTTCAGCCTAGACAGATCACGCAGTTTAATGCCGTGCAATGAGGACGGTGGAGATTTTAGTTTAATTTCATAGAGATTGGACCATTTTGTAGTTTATTGTCATGTGGGACGATAATGAGCGGTTTAACATCATGATAGATGATAATGAAGTTTACGTCATGAGGTATGATAATGAACAGTTTAACATTATGACGGGCGATAATGTAATTTAACATCATGACGGACGAAGATGGGAAGTTTAAAGTCATGAAAGATGATAATGATCAGTTTAAAGTCATGACGGATGAAGATGAGTAGTTTAAAGTCAAGAAAGATGATAATGAGCAGTTTAACATCATGATATATAAAGATGAGTAGTTTAAAGTCATGCAAGATGATAATGAGCAGTTTAACATCATGACGGACATAGATGAGCATTTTAAAGTCATGTAGGATGATAATGAGAATTTTAACATCATGATGGATGAAGATGAGTAGTTTAAAGTTATGCAGGATGATAATGTGAAGATTAATGTCATGATGGATGAAGATGAATAGTTTAACGTCATGCAAGACAATAATGAGTAGTTTAAAATCATGAAGGAAAAAAGATGAGTAGTTTAAAGTCATGTAGGATGATAATGAGCAGTTTAATGTCATGATGGATGAAGATGAACAGTTTAAAGTCATGCAGGATGATAATGCAGTTTAACATCATGTGGGATGATAATGCAGTTTAACGTCATGTGGGACGAAGATGAGAAGTTTAAATCCATGCAGGACGATAATAATCATTTTAATGTCATGATGGACGATGATACAGTTTAATTCCATGCTGGATGAAGATGATTAGTTTAAAGTCATGCAGGATGATAATGTGCAGTTTAACATCATAACGGACAGTGATGCAGTTTAACGTCATGAAAGATGATAATGAAGTTTAAATTCATGCAGGATGATAACGTGTAGTTTAACATCATGATGGACGGTGATGCAATATAATGTCATGAAGGATGATAATACAGATTAATGTCATGTGGGATGAGGATGTCTGTGTCACTCAACTATATCAATACACATCCTATCAAAACTACTCAACCCATGTGAGTCATGCTCGGTGTGGGAAACAAAGAGAAATGATGGGATTTTCCTGACACATAGAAGCACATAGAAGACGGAATGGAGATGTCCAGCTGGGAATATCCCAATAATACTGACCCTCTCACTCAACATGCAAAGATGCATGGAAGGGTAACACCAAGGGTGTTGGAGTTCCACCTAAACATAGAGAGGTGTAAAAAAAGGGGTGAATCATAGTGTTTGATATCTAGATAACAATGATGGTGGTGCAATGATGGAGGATAGTTGTTGACTATGTTTGAAACAAAGCATCCATATCATGTTACTAGGAATGAGGATAGACAAATGACAGTTGACCACTGACCATGTTCGAAACACAGGACCTGTCGCAAAATTTCATCCAATGATTTTCGGGGCATTGGCCCAGGATAGTAGGCGAGCCATAGGAAGATCATTCATACTGTTAGTGGTTCCCTTCAAACAAGAAATAAGGCATGGATCCAAATAAATGGATGCTATGAAGCGTAGATATGGATTGGGATTATGTTCATTTGGAGTCCAACACTCTGGATTCTACACCACAGCGCATCAGATCATGGTAGTGGGAAGACATAGTTGGACTTAGAGTAATAGACCCTGGTGTTGCAAATAGGTTAAGGTCTTATTTCTTGGACCAAAGGTTCTTAGTTTAAGGTCATAGAGTTTGGACCTGGTGCATATTTTAACGCCGTGTAGTCAGAACGAGTGATGGATAACGTTTAGGGACACATAACGCTGACCATGGTTGTTGCAGTTTTAGGTCATGTAGATCTCACCATGGTTGCTGCAGTTTTAAGTTTCATAGATTTTACCAAAATGTTGAACAGTTTCACATCATGTGACCAGAACGTTGTCTTATAGTTTAAAGTCATGCGACCAAGACGATGGTTGTTATGCAGTTTAACGTCATGCAACTAGGATGTGGTTGTTACGTAGTTTAACGTCATGCAACTGAGACGTGAAACCATAAGAATTGTGTTAGTAGAGGGATTTTCATCTTTACCCCATTCTGGTGGTTTGGGATGAGAGTGGAATCTATATGATGGGATTTTCCTAAAATTCCCTGATCTTATGCATGGATTTTATCCATGTGTGAGCTGGGTTACCTCACAGTGAACCTTCCACAAGTTGGTGTCAGGACCATTAGAAGGACCTCTGCATTCGATTAAATGAAGTAGTTGGGATGACATAGAGTGTCACAAGGGTGGGAAGGATGATATAATCCTCATATTCTGGCACGACGATGGATCCTGGAAGGTGTCAAAGACTGGAACGTCGGCATGATGGGGGTGATGGATCCTAGAAGGTGTGGAATCTTGGAGCGTTGGTACAAAAAGGCGATGGATCCTGGAAGGTGTGGAATCCTGGAGCATCAATATGAAGGGGGAGATGGAGCCCGAAAGACATTGAATCCTAGAAAATCGGTACAATAGGGAGATGGAGCTTAGAAGGGGTGGAAGCCTGGAGCATCGGTATAATGGGGGTGGATCCTAGTAGGTGTTGAAGCCACAAGCGTCATTACGACTAGGCCGATGGATCCCAAAAAGCGTGGAATCCTAGAGCATTGGTACAACGGGGGCGATGGAGCCCGGAAGGTGTGGAAGCCTCGAATGTTGGTACAATGGGGGCGATGGAGCCCTGATGGTGTGGAAGACTCGAATGTCGGTACGACGGGGACGACAGATCCCGGAAGGCGTGGAATCCTGGAGCATCGATATGATAGGACGATGGAGCTCGAAAGGCATGGAAGCCTACAGCGTCAGTACAACAGGGCGATGAAGCCTAGTAGGCATGGATTCCTGGAGTGTCGATACGATGGGGCAGTGGATCCTGGAAGGCATGGAAGCCTAGAGCATCGGTACGATGGGGTAGTGGATCTAGGTAGGCATGGAAGCCTAGAGCATCGGTACGATGGGGTCACTAGAGCCCGAAAGGTGTGGAATCCTAGAGTGTCGGTACGATGGTGTGGTGGAGCCCAGAAAGTGTGGAATCCTAGAGTGTTGGTATAATATGGCGGTGGTTCTTGGTAGGTGTGGAAGCTTGGATCATTGGTATAATGGGGGTGATGGATCCTAAAAGGCGTGGAAGCCTGGAGTGTCAGTACGATGGGGGTGATGGAGCCTGGAAGGTGTGGAAACCTAGAGCATCGGTATGACGGGGTTGATGGAGCATGGAAGGCATGGAAGCCTCTAACTTTGGAACGATGGGGGCAGTGGAGCCCGGAAGGCGTGGAAGCCTAGATCATTGGTATGATAGGGCTGTGGAGCCTGGTTGGCGTGGAAGCCTAGAGCGTCGGTACGATAGGGGCGATGGAGCATGGAAGGCGTGGAAGCCTGGAGCATTGGTACGTTGGGGGAGATGGGTCCTGGAATGTGTGGAAGCCTTGAATGTTGGTATGACGGGGGTGATGGATCCTGGAATGCATGGAAGCCTCGAGTGTCAATACGGCGGGTGTGATGAAGCCCGGAAGGCATGGAAGCCTGGAACATCAGTACGACGGGGGTGATGGAGCCCGGAAGGCATGGAATCCTCGAACGTCGGTACAACAGGGGTGATGGAGCCCAGAAGGCGTGGAATCTTGGAGCGTCGATGGGATGGGGGCGATGGAGCCCGGAAGGCATGGAAGCCTAGAGTGTCGGTACGATGGGGCGATGAATCCCGTAAGGCATGGAAGCCTGAAGCATCAACACGGTGGGGGTGATGGAGCCCTGAAGTCATGGAATCCTAGAAGGCGTGGAAGCCTAGAGCGTCATCCCATAAGGAAGGGAAACTTTTTAGATGCATGGGGAGGACCTCCATGATGGTTGATGAAGGGGACAGGGAGAACCTCCATGCTGAATAATAGCAGTGTGGGGACCACCTCTACAATGGCTGGTGATGGCGACGAGGAGGAATCCCATTCCAGAATAGTAGTTGTGCGGGAAGGACCTTCGTAATGTCTTGTGGTGCTATTGGATATGTGCCATTGGATTGGGGGTGGTTTCCCCCTATGCATCCCATGAGGGGGGTGAAGTCAGTGAGGAGATGATGGAGTTGGGGGCGGATGCCCCCAGCACGGCCTCTTAAAGTGGCAGAGTCGGCGAGCAGCCGATGGAGTTGTGGGGAGGATGCCCCCTAAGTGGCCTCTTTAGGTGGTGGAGTCAGAGAGTATCCGATGGATTCAGGGGGCATATGCCCCCTGTGCGGCCTCTTAAGTAGGCGGAGTCGGCAAGGAGCTAATGGAGTCAGGGGAGGATTCCCCCTACGTGGCCTCTTAAAGTGGAGGAGTCGGTGAGGAGCTAAGGGAGTTGGGGTGTGGATTCCCCTTATGCGGCCTCTTAAAGAGGCATATTCGGCAAGGGGTTGATGGAGTCGGGGGCGGATGCCCCCTGCATGGCCTCTTAAGGTGGCGGGGTCAATGGGGAGTCGATGGAGTCGGGGGTCAGATGCCCTCTATGTGGCCTCTTAAGGTGGCGGTGTTAGTGAGGATCCAATGGAGTCAGGGGTTGATGCCCCCTATGTGGCCTATTAAGACGGTGGAGTCATCGAGGAGTCTATATAGTCATAGGTGGATGTCATTGGTGTATCCTCTTAAGGCGGAGGAGTTGGAAAGAAGCCGAGGGAGTCGGGGGTGGATTCCCCCTGCATGGCCTCTTAAGGTAGTGGGGTCGGTGAGGAGCTGATAAATTCGGGGGTGGATGCCCTCTATGTGACCTCTTAAGGGGGCGGCGTCAGCGATGAGCCGATGGATTCGTGGGGCAGATGCACCCTCCGTGGCCTCTTAAGATGGCAGAATCGGCGAGGAGCCGCAGGATTTGGGGGAGAATGCCCTCGGCGTGGCCTCTTAAGGCGGTGGGGTTGGCGAGGAGCTGATGGAGTCAGGGGAGGATGCCCTCGGTGCGGCCTCTTAAGGCGATGGGGTCAGCGAGGGGCTGATGGAGTCAGGGGTGGATTCCCCTGCGTACCCTCTTAAGGTGGCGACATCGGTGAGGAGATGTTGGAGTCAGGGGAGGATGCCCTCTGCACGACCACTTAAGGTGGCGGAGTCGGTGATAATCTGATGGATTCGGGGGTCGGATTCCTCCTGCACAACCTCTTAAGATGGTTTAGTCGGAAAGGAGCCGATGGAGTTGGGGGTGGATGCCCTCAACGCAGCCTCTTAAGGTGGCAGGCTCAGTGAGGAGCTGATGGATTAGGGGGTGGATTCCCCCTATGTGGCCTCTTAAGGTGGCGGGGTCGGCGCGGAGCCGATGGAGTCGAGGGGAGAATGAACCCTGTGCGGCCTTTTAAGGCGGAGGGGTTGGAGAGGAGCCGATGGAGTCAGGGGCGGATGCCCCCTGCGCATCCTCTTAAGACAGCGAAGTCGGAGAGGATCCGATGGAGTTGGGGGTAGATGCCCACTGAGAGGCCTCTTAAGGTGGCGGAGTCGGTGAGGAGCCAATGGAATCAGGGGTGGATTCCCCCTCCACTGCCTCTTAAGGCAGCGGGGTCGGCGAGGAGCCAATGGAGTCAGGGGCGGATGCCCCTGCATGGCCTCTTAAGGTGGCAGGGTCGGCGAGGAGCCGATGGAGTTGGGGGCGGAGTCCCTCGGTGTGGCATCTTAAGGCGAAGGAGTCAGGGAGTAGCTGATGGAGTTGCTGGGAGGATTCCCCCTGCACGGCCTCTTAAGGCGGCGGAGTCGGCGAGGAGCCGATGGATTCGGAGGAAAATGCCCCCTGCGCGGCCTCTTAAGGTAGAGGAATCGGCAAGGAATCGATGGAGTCGGGGTGGATGCCCCCTGCGCGGACTCTTAAGGTGGAAGAGTTGGTGAGGAGCTGATGGAGTCGGGGTAGGATGCCCACTTTTGGGCCTCTTAAGGCAGCGAAGTCAGCGATGAGCCGATGGAGGCGGGGGCGAATTCCCCCTACGCAACCTATTAAGGTGGCAGAGTTGGTGAGGAGCTGATGGAGTCAGGGGTGGATTCCCCCTACGTGGCCTCTTAAGGTGGTGGAGTCAGCGAGGAGCCGATGGAGTTAGGGGGCAGATTTCCCCTGCACAGCCTCTTAAGGCAGCAAATTTGGTGAGGAGCCAATGGAGTCAGGGGAAGATGCCCCCTTCGTGACCTCTTAAGGCGGCGGAGTCGTCAAGGAGCCGATGGAGTCAGGGGCGGAAGCCCCCTACGTGGCCTCTTAAGGCAGCGGAGTTGGCAAGGAGTCGTTGAAGTCCGGGGCGGATGCCCCCTGCACGTCCTCTTAAAGTAGCAGAGTCAGCGAAGAGCTGATGGATTAGGGGGCAGATGCCCCTTGCGCGGCCTCTTAAGGCGACGGAGTCAGTGAGGAGTTGATGGAGTCGGGGGAGGATGCCCCCTGCGTGGCCTCTTAAGGTGGCAGATTCGGCGAAGAGCCGATGATGTCGGGGGAGGATTCCCCCTACGTGGCCTCTTAAGGCGGAGGAGTTGGTGAGGAACAGATGGAGTCTGGGGAGAATACCCCCTGCGCGGCCTCTTAAAGCGGCAGTGACGGCGAGGAGCTGATAGAGTTGGGAGAGGATTCCCCCTGCGCGGCCTCTTAAGGTGGCTGAGTCGGCGAGGAGCTGATGGAGTCGGGGGGGATTACCCCTGCGTGGCCTCTTAAAGAGTTGGGGTCGGCGAGGAGCTGATGGAGTTGGGGGGGGGGGGATTCCCCCTACATGGCCTCTTAAGGCAGCGACATTGTTGAAGAGCCGATGGAGTCGTGGGGGAGGATGCCAACTACGAGGCCTCTTAAGGCGGCACAGTCGGTGAGGATCCAATGGATTCGGGGGGTGGATGCACCCTACGCGGCCTCTTAAGGCGGTGGAGTTGGTGAGGATCCAATGGATTCGGGGGGGGGGGGGCAGATGCCCCCTACATAGCCTCTTAAGGCGTTAGAGTCAGGGAGGAGCCAATGGAGTCAGAGTGGATTCCCCATGTGCGACCTCTTAAGGCAGCGGTGATGACGAGGATCCGATGGAGTCGGGGTGGATTCCCCCTACACGGCCTCTTAATGCAGTGGGTTCGGTGAGGGGTCAATGGAGTCAGGGGAGGATGTCCCCTATGTGGCCTCTTAAGGTGGAGAAGTCAGCGAAAGGCTGATGGATTTGGGATTGGATGCCCCTTGCGCGACATCTTAGGCGGCAGAAGGACAAGAGATTCACGTTGGGTTCACCATTTCTGTTTCTGACGCTTTCACTGGGACGCGCGCATCCATTTGTCGAGGACACGCTTTTTTTCCTGCATTCCCACTTTTCAAAAGCGGGTGGCATCCATCGATTATTCAGGGACATTTTCTCCTTTATCGAAACAGGGTGATGGGATGTCAGTTTCTTCTTCTGTGGATTCCTCCTTGGAACTCGTTACCTAGTCTGGGTCTCCCTTAAAGATTAATTCATTGTTTGTGAATCTCTTTTCCGGGGCCATATCTTTGTGTATGTCGTTAATTACACTAATTCTTTCAGAACATTCCATGGGGTCTTGACATGGTAGAAACCTTCAGTCAAATTAGATGACAACATCAGACATGTCAGGCATATCTGGATGCATGGACATTGGGGAACCTGTATTCTTCCTCATAAGAGGGAATCTCAAGGGAAAATAACCTGAGGCATCCCACGTCAGTTGTGGGGTATCATATGACAGAGGAATGTCTTTGAGGTTATCCTAATCTTCCCATGCTTAACATGGGGTATTGTGTGAGTTTAACATCTAGTGGAGACGGTTAATGCCAAAGGCGTGTCTTATGAGGTTTTCCTTAGGCACCTCATGTTTAAAATGAGGTAGGCCATGAGTTTAACATATTTCAGAGAAATAATGAGAGTGATCAGAACATCCTATAGAGACAGATCAAACTGGTACATCCCAAGGAGGGAACACCTGGAAGATGGATGGATTAAAACGCCCAATGAGGATGGATCTGAGGTGGTGCATCCCATAGAGGGGAGATGTCACACCATAATGGATGATCTGAACACCACTGAGTTCGGATCAGGGAGATTGCACCCTAGAATGGGGGACACCAAGGTTTACCATTAGTTGGGATTGAACCTCAGGGAGGTTTCCTACTTACCATGTGCTGACGACAACGATTAAAACCCACGTAGTTCGAAGGGGTGTTGAATTAGGGTGTACACAGAGGACAACAACCCGAATACATGTTGGGGATTATTCATGGATAATATCCCATCACTAGAGGGATAATCTAGGTGTATGGTTATGGATTGAGTGGGGATTATGCATGGTCAGCTTCCCGTCACAAGAGAGACACTCTTGGTTGAATGATTATGGATTTGGAATATTCTTGATATTATTCCAGAGCAGCGCCTTCAGACGGCGTGTGATTCCGAGCCGCGGTGTGGCCGGAATTAAATTTTCAGTGCGTTCACACTGAGAACGCCAAATAAATGGGATAACTCCTAAACGGTGCTTTAGATCCTAAATATGAGTGTACAGATGGGTCTGTAATGGGGTGTTTACCCTAGGAACGACATAAAACATGTCGGTGCGGGATGTTTGGACCCCTCGCTCGCTATCGGAGCGTGGAACAGATAAATTAAATAAATTTATTCGTTTAATGGTTAAATGCAAGTATCTCTTAAACGGTGGCTTGGATTGGGAAACCAAGGGCACCGTTGAGTTCGGAACGTTCCGTTTACCCTGGGAGGGGTGTAACTTTCGCGGTCGCGGGCCTTCTGTGAAAAACGCCGCCAAGGGAATTTTCGTAATTTAGCGGTCTCGGTCGTTAAATTTTATAACTTTTGAACGGGGCCTCAGATTAAAATTCTAAGACCACCGTTGCGCTGAGAGCGTCGTGTTTACCCCAGGGGCGCCCTCCTTTTTTTCTGCGTCGGGAGCGGAGTCGGGGGCGTGTCAGGCGGGGGGTTTAAGTGTTTTCTACTTAAACAAACCCCCTCCCTCTCCTTCTTATTCTTCTCCGCCTGGATAGCGGCAGGCGGCAGCCCCCTCCCTCTCCTCCTCCACTCCGGTGAGGCAGCTCCGGTGAGGCGCGGTGCGGCGGCGGACTCTCCGTGAAGCTCCGGGCAACGCCCAAGAGGTAGGATTTGTCGTTTCTGTTTTCTTTTCACGCACCCACATTGAACTGGGAATTTAGTGTCGAATTTCTGCCCGATATTCGATCCAATCCCTTAGTCACATAGAGTATGTTCTGAGCTTTCCGATGCTTCTTCCGGAATTGAATTCCGAGCTCCGAGGTGATTGCAATCGTCCGCCAAAGTTCTGCGGGTTTTTGGTTTTTTTTCCGGCGTCCGGCGGTTTCCGGCGGCTCCAGGCGGTGGCGGCGGCTTTGGGACGGTGGCGGCGGCTCCGGGACAGCGGCGGCTTCGGAAGGCGGTGGCGGCCTTCGGCTCGGCGGCGGCAGGCCGAGGGCCCCGGCAGGGCGAGGAGAGCGGGGTCGCGGCGCGACCCCGACGGCAGACCGAGACCCGCGTCCCGCAGGTCTCTATGGAAAAATGGGACCGACCATGTCGGCCGGTCGGTGGAGGCGGGCCGCACCACACGGCTGGACCGCGGGCCATCCCGAGCGGGGCGGACCGGCCCAAAGGGATTTTCCCCTTAAAAATTCGGACGCCCGTATCTTTTGCTATGGACGTCCGTTTCATGTGCCGTCTACGGCAGCGTGGACCTCGCATCAAGGCAAACCTTTTGAGATGGTTTCTAGAATTTTTAATTCCCGAAATGAGGGGCCTCGGAGGCGCGATGCATCTTTAAGTGAATTAACGTTTTTCCAGGGGATCTTGTTTTGGACGGCGCGGACGCGTCCGACGTCCGTTTTGAGCACCGTCAGCGGCGTTGGGACCCTGGTGCCGAGGCAGAGTTTTCCAGTGTGGTTTCGGGCGTTGAAACTGGAGATGAGGCATGGGCCCCATGGCCCGTCTTTCGAGCTGCGTGCGGCGCTTTACAACTTTTTCATCGGACGTCCGTTTGGGGCTTGCGATTAGTCGATGTTGGGTGTTTTTCCGAGGGCATTGCATTTGCGCAATCTTCCCGCTGTAATTCCGCACGATGGTGCGGGCCCCGTGAGGGCCGTTTCGGGTGTTGATGGTGATTTCCAACTTTATCACTGGGAGTCCGTTTTGGACAAGTGAATAGTCCATCTTGTGTGCTTTTTCAAGAGGATCGCAACGGTGCGATCCGTTCGTTGTGCTTCAGGACCGGGATGCGAGTCCCATGAAGCACTGCTCGTGTGCGGTGCACCGAAATGCATATTTTTCTCCGGATATCCGTTTCACTCAAGTGAGCAGTCCTTTTGATGTGTTTTCCTGAGGGGATCGCAATGGTGCGATGCGCCCGACTGTTTTCGGGGCCGAGGCTCAGGATCACGGGACGCCGTTCGGGCGTAAGGCGGTGTTGGAGACTTTTCCTTTGGATATCCGTTTGAGGCAAGTAAGTAGTCGATCTCACATTTTTTTCGCGAGGATTACAATGGTGTAATCTATTCAGGCAAGCAGAGCCTCTTACGCGTTCTTATTAAATGTGGAAATATGAAAGGTGCTCCGGTGGTGGTTCGTCCTACCATGTTTGTAGCAGACCCTTCGCGTGTGATCACACACTCTTGGGAGAGTGATGTAAATGATTCATAAGATGTGGTTGGTCATGCTTGGGCCTTTGAGGTGGAGTTTTTATGTTTACGCCTTCGCATTGACGTTGGGTGTCGTGTGCACGTTAGCCTTTGGGCTAGAGACGTGGCATACTTTGGGAGTATGCGAGAACGCTGGGAGGTACATGTGGATGTTTGTACCTGAGAAAGTTTGTGCACTTGGTTGGGGTTGACTTGGGGCCAAACGTCGTGTGGGCCCCATGTGCATGTCGTGTTATGCTTTACATACTTTTGACCTCTCGCGACGTAGAGGGTTCCTCGGTTCTCGACTTTTGACCAGAAGGGTTGAGTCTCCCCCTAGCTCTGAGCTCATTTGTTTGACCAGCATAGTTGAGATTCCCCCTAGTCTTGTTCATGATGGTTTAGACCAGCAGGGTTGAGTGGTTTCCCTTGGTTTTGTTCTGGAGTTGGGTGGTTGCACGATACCCACTCCGAGTTCTGTTGGCCAGTGTTTTACTATCCAGTAGGGATGGCCAGAGCAGTTCCAGGTTTACCCTCCAGTAGAGACTTGGCAGTGGGTCACCCGACACTCTTAGGGTTTACCCTCCAGCAAAGACTGGGCAGTGGGTCACTCGATACTCTTAGGGTTTACCCTCCAGCAGAGACTGGGCAGTGGGTCACCCGACACTCTTAGGGTTTACCCTCCAGCAAAGACTGGGAAGTGGGTCACCCGACACTCTTAGGGTTTACCCTCCAGCAGAGACTGGGCAGTAGGTCACCCGACTACCTCTTAGGGTTTACCCTCCAGCAGAGACTGGGCAGTGGGTCACCCGACGACCTCTTAGGGTTTACCCTCTAGCAGAGACTGGGCAGTGGGTCGCTCGACGACTCTTGAGGGTCTACCCTCCAGCAGGACTGGGTAGTGGGTCGCACGTCATGTTGTTCCAGGTCTACCCTCCAGCAGGGCTGGGCAGTGGGTTGCCTATCAACTTATTCAAGGTCTACCCTCCAGCAGGGCTGGGCAGTGGATCGCCTGATGATGTATTAGGGTTTACCCTCCAACAGGGCTGGGCAGTGGGTCACCCGATATCTTATTATGAATCACCCTCCAGCAGGGCTGGGTAGTGGGTCACCTGTAGGTATTTCAGACTCAGTCCTTTCTACTAGGCTAGTCTGTGGCTTTACTCCGTGACTACCGGAGCGGGACCCTCATTTGTATGGGTCAGTGATGTGGCAGCTTTGACTTTGAGGAGACCTCTCGACTGTGGGGCAGTAACGAGGTGTGGTTTGATGTTCCCCCAGAACTCTCAAGTACGAGGGGCGCTTTCCCCACCGAGACACGTCCTTGTGACGCGACCTAAAACCGTGCAGGCGAGTCAGTGCCGCCCAAAGCGGATAGTGTCAAGGTGTGGTGATTTGAGTCCCTTGACTTGCAGTTCGGGACAGACGCGCGGGATGTTGGGCATCGATGGTGTTTCTTTCTGGGACTGTTGGCTACTCGCTTTTGTGGGCTGAGCTACGGGATGGAGATTCCCTTACGGTCTTGTTCAGGCTTCTTGATTGATCATATGGATTTGTATATACCTTATTCCGGTACCCACTTCTTGGGTTTGGTTACTATCCTTCCAGTAGAGGCGAAGACGCGCGAGGTATGTCATGTGCTTTCCGTGTCTAGCTTCTCATGGTTATACGAGTCTACTCTCCTGCTATAGGTAGAAAAAGCTCGATGGGAAGTTCATCTTCTCACCGTTCCTAGCTCCTTGTGTTAGGATGAGTCTACTGCCTTCCTCTTGTTGGGTTGAGTTGTACTCTTTACTGCACTCTTTGTTGTATTCCTTTACTATTCCCTGTTCTCTCTACTTCTCACCCTTCGGTACCTTCTTTTTTTCTCCCTCGAGCCATCGGGGTGTCCTACTGAGTATTTTTATACTCACCCCTACTTGGGATTTTCCCGCACTTGGTATGCCCTTGCAGATGACGGACAGGTTGGTCGTGACTTCAGTGGAGCTTAGGAGTTCGGGAGCTTGGACCGCGTGCGGTGGTCATAGTCGGGTTCCAAGTGGGGGACCCTTCCAGTTGTTCTTCTTTTGTTTACCTGTTGTCGGGTTGTTGCACTTTTTGGTTGGGCGCGTGTTTTCCCCTTTTCTTTTCAGTTTACCTGAGCACTTTCTTATACTGTTTAGAGGTAAATGCACTCTTGTGGTTTATTTATAACAGTTTCCCTTTTACTTTACTTGTCTTTTCTTTTACTCTTCACTTCTTCTTTGAGTGTGCTGCGTGTGTGTGTATAGGTACTCAGGAAAAGGCCTCCCTGATTTGTTTAGCCTTCGGTGCTTGTCGCCAGCCCCTGGCCTATGGAGGCGGGCTTGGGGTAGTTGTGGCTTGAGCCCGGGTAGGGTCGGGTCGTGACAATGTGTAAAAGGAATGGGTAACTATAGTTGGTATCATAGCAAAGGTTTAGTTAAAATTTGAAAACTAGGATGAGAAAATGTTAGTTAAAAGCCTTGGAATAAGTCTATGGATAATTATAAGTATAATAAAATATCCTAGAATTTTGTTGAAGGGTATAAAGAGTGGTTTCTGAAAAATTACATCCCTATCCAGATACTACAACTGGATGTGGCTCTGGAATAGTTAGACCAAGGGGTAATAACTCTTAAAAGGGAGTATTGAGTTATACTTGATCTTCGCCTAGTATAAGAAAATGGGCCTTGTTTCACACCTTATTTGACACTCCAGAGGGATATTTTTTAGAAATTAACAAACTATTTATAAACCATTATGAAGGAATCAAAAAAATTATTAGGTTAGAAAACCTAATAGTGAAATTATTATGGATAACCTATATTGAAAGCTAGAGAATCATAACTTAGGAAGTACATGTCATTTATAAGTTATTCCTCACAAGTTTATAAGTTTACCTTGTGTGTGTTTATTAATTAATGTATTCTCATTTTGTTTTAATTTTTAGTTAATGGTAGGAAATGTGAGAAACTATGCCAACAACCAACATGATAGGCAACATGATAAATACCCCAATGATTAGCCTAATCTTATGGGAGAAGTAGCTGAGAAATTCATGGTAGTACTGGCTCAACTAGATTAAGTTATGAATAATTACAAGAATCATGTGGAACACCCTACTCCTATTAAGAAGGATCAAGTTAAAGTCGAGTCTTTTATAAAACAAAGGCCTACTACCTTTAGTGGATCTTTTGATCACCTCATCGCAGAATAGTGGATTAATTCATTAAGAATATATTATCAATCCTCCAATGCTCAGAGAAAGATAAAGTTGTGTTGGTCATTTATCACATTGAGGGAGAAGTCAATCAGTGGTGGACACTAATCAAGAACACAAATTCCAAAGAGTATATTGATTCCATAGAATGGGAAGACTTCAAGAAAATATTTTTCAATAAATATTTTTCCCAAAATATCTATCTTAAAATGGAGAGGGAGTTCCTCAGTCTAAAGCAAAAAAAAGATGACACTATTAGGTAGTATGAGGAAAACCTCACAAGGATTTCACAGTATGCCTCTGGCTTTGTCGTCAACACTGAAAGTATGGTGGCCTTTGTCTTTATTTGGTTAAAACCAAGTTGACGCACACCTATCATGGGGCATGGTCAAAATAAATTATAATTTTTCCTAATTCAACACAGTGGTCGTCTAGGTTCATATCACTTGAGCAGACTCTCAGCTTGTTCACCTAATTAATATAAATCACCTAAACTATCTATTTTTGTGCATTTAAGTATTTAATGAAAATAATGAAAATCTTTTTTGGTTTTTGGTTTATGACATGAAAACTGGAAATTCTAATTTATACTACCATAAAGTTCTCAACAGAATGAGTTAATAAAGAAAGGACATGGTTTAGGGTTTGGTTTTTAGACTCAATCCTTATTCTCCTTTAATTGTTTAATTTTGGTTTGATAATCCAAACCTGAAATTTCATGTTTGAATTGTTATTCTTTATTTATAAATTGTGGAATATTTGAGAGCCTAAAAAATCTTAGTTCCACCTCCTCCTATAATCAATGTTGATGACACACCTTGGTCTGGGGTGTTCCATATTCCAGGACCCAACTCTATCGATATTGTTTCATCCTTTGATTAAATCAACTCATCCGTATAAAGAGCTAGCCAATAGAGTGAGGAAAATTTGATTTAAATAATAGAATATAAATAAATTTAGTTACATGTCACTGGTGGGCAGTCACCTAATCAGGTACATTTTCCTCACCATGTATACAACTCAAATCTACTAAAAACCTTGAATAAACTTTAAGAAAAATTCAAGAACACTTTGACCCCCCACCCCAGGCCAAGCATCGGGGTCAGCCTCTCATTTCTGAGAGTAAGAGATCATAATTGTGGAAATGAGAAGATGTGAAGAAGAAGAAGAAGAAGAAGAAGAAGAAGAAGAGAAATAGAATAAAATAAAAAAAATAGAATTCGGGTTTGATAGAGAGAGAGTAGAAAAGAAAATAAGAAAAGAAATAAATAAAAAAAATATATAATTTAAAAGGATTGTCGAAATAATAATAATAATAATAATAATAATAGTATTAAAATTAATAATAATTAAAATAAGAATAATTAAAAGAATAAGAATAGAGGAGAGAATTTTAGGGTGGATAGATAAAAAATTTGAACTAAAAATGCATGAACTATTTATTTAAATATTAAAATAAATTGAAATTATAATTGAAAATAAAAACTAAAACTAAAATAAAAGAAAAGAAAAGAAAGAAAACAGATGTGGGGAAGGAGAAAGAGAGAGTACAACGCCTCGGATGGAATCCCTTCCTCGAGGTGAAGTTCCTCATGAAAGGAGGTCTCTTCCTCCTTATAAAGGCGGTGAGGGAGGGAGCACCTAGGCCTCCCTCTCCCATCAAGTACCCCCTGAGAATGGGTGTCCTCATTTTCATGAAATTGCACCTATGATATGTGTGTGTCAATTCACCGCGTGGAAGTAGTCCATGTGGTGCATGATTTGAGGCGGGGGGCATGCGCTTGTGAGGTACCAGGCAGTGGTCTCCAGGTTCTGTGGATGGAGGCTTGCGGTGGAGAGTAGGGGATGGAAGTAGAGCTGCAGGCAAGCCGTGGTGATGAGCAGGTGAAGGATCCTCCTCTTCTGAACTTCGAAGTGGTCGGAGGAGTCCAAACATGATGCATGGGGTTTTCATGGGTTCTTCATGGCCATGGAATTTGGTGAGAAGCGATGATCAGTGGGTGAGGCCGATGACGGAGGAGTGGTGGAGAGATGATCAGGGATGCGAAAATGGAAGCCGAGGGCGGAGGATGATGGAGCGCAGCAGAGCACAGTGGTGAAGGCATCCCACATAGAATCTGACACATGGCTGCCAAGCCTTTATAAGGCTGAGTTTGGGAGAAACTAGCATGCCCTCTATAGGGTGGTCTTTTAGTACACTTTCACGCACTCCCAGGTCGGCCTAGTGGGATGGCTAAGTGAAGGGTTGTCCTGGTTCGATTAAAAATTTGAACATAATTTTGGTAAGTCACAAGTCTATGAAAATATTTGGTGATTCACAACGTTGACATATATGAAGAGATTATTTTTTGTGCCTTAAAATTTGAGATGGATATCGGTGACTCCCAATGGTCTCATGAGACTAGAGACAAAAAAACGTAAAATGGAGTCTTCTTTGGGAGTATCCATAAATAAATCCCATATAGGAAAGAAAACCAAACATCCCGCTTTTCAAAAGTGTGTGAAGAAACATCCAAGAAACTATTTGATTGGAATTATGAGATGCTTCAAATGTGGAAAAGAGGGGAATTGGGCTAATCAGTACTAAATATAAATGAAGAAACCCACTAATATGGAAGAATAAATAAGGTTAAAATCAACACTCATCCTATGGTGTAGTGTTTCAATTGAAATTAACACTAGCATTATGCAATCCAGTTCCCTGATCTAAGGGGTTTTAGTGACAATCAAGGACAACAAACCCCAAGGCCTAGAGAGTAAGGAAGAGAATATATTGTCATTATGACATAGGTGGATCCTGATAATGATGTGGTGATAGGTACACTAGTTATTCATTCAAGAATAGAGAATTTAATTTTTGATTATGGTTCTATGTATTCTTTCATATCTTTCAAGTTTAGTAGAATTGTTCAAGAACCACCTAAAAACTTGGGGGTTGAGCTATCTGTGAGAACAGAAAATGGAGTGATAGTTTTATCCCAAATATATAACTCATCCCCGGTTAATGTTTGTAGACTTAGTCATTTATAAAATCTCATATTACTTCCTTTAGTGGGGTTATATGCTATTTTGGTCATGGATTGGCTATCCTTATATAAATCCAACATTAACTATCAGGAGAGGGAGATCACTCTTTACATCCAAATTCATCCATCAATTCTATAAAAGTGTAAGGAGGAGAATGAATCTCCCCTAGAATCTTCTATTCAAGCATGGATATTATTCCCTTATGAGAAAGAATTTATTTCCCAAATGATTAAGATAAAGGAGAGAATCATGATTGAAGACATGCCCATTGTGAGGGATTATACTGATGTATTCCCTGAAGAGTTTCCTAGTATTCTTCCTGATTGAGAGGTTCAGTTATCAATCATACTTATACCTGGATCTTTACCCATATCCAAGACTCCTTATAGAATAGATATCATTGAGTTAGAAGAACTAAAGAAGCAATTACAAGAGAATTTGGAAAGTATTTTATATACTTGAGTGCTTCACCATGGGGTGATATGGTCCTCTTTTTCAAGAATAAGGATGGGTCAATGCATCTCTACATTGATTATTGTGAACTAAACAAAATTTTAATAAAGAAAAAGTATCCCCTCCCATGGATAGATGACTTATTTTATCAACTAATTGGAGCCTAGTATTTATCTAAGGTGGACCTTTGGTCAGGATATCATCAGTTAAAGGTACGAAAGGAAGATATTCTCAAAAGTGCCTTTTGAATAAGGTATGGACACTATGAGTTCAGAGTGATGGCTTTCAGACTCACTAATGCTCCAGAAATATTTATGGACTTAATGTATAGAGTATTTAGATATCACCTTGAAAATTTTGTGGTAGCATTTATAGTTGATATTTAGATTTACTCCAAGAGCAAGGAAGATCATGAGGTGCCTTTGAATATTGTGCTAATGGATTTATGGAAGGAGAATATATATGTGAAGTATAGTAAATGTGTGTTTTGGATGAAGGAAGTATCATTATTTTGGAATATTATCACCTGCAAAGGGATATCTGTAGACCCTTTTAAGATAAAGGCATTTGGGGACTGGCCTAAATCCTCATTTGTAATGGCGACCTGTATTTTCTTTAGTTTAATAGGTTATTAATGATGGTTTTTAACATAATTTTCATGATTATAAAACCCACTAACCAAGCTAACACGTAAGGGAGTAAAGTTTTTCTGGACCAGTGAATTTGAATAGAGCTTTAAGGAGTTAAAAAAGAGGCTTACCATTGCACTAGTCCTTATATTTCCCTCAAGTAGGGAACTTTTTGGGGTTTAAAGTGATGCCTCAAAGAAGGTTTTGGGCCATGTACTAATTTATAATGATAAAGTGATATCATATTCATTAAGGAAATTGAAATTTCATGAGAAAAACTATCCCACACATGACCTGGAATAGGCTGTAGTGATTTTTGTGTTCAAAATATGGCGACGTTATCTCTATGGGGAGAAGTGTGAAATATATACAGACCATAAGAGCCTCAAATATATATTCAAATATAAGGAGGTTAATATGTTCTATAAAAGATAGTAAGAACAGGTAATGGACTATGATTGCTAAATCCATTACAATCTTGGTAAATCAAACAAAGTGGCATATTTAGCATGAAGGTCCAGTTGGCATGTAGCTCTTTACATGGTCCATAGGCCTGAAATTTACGCAATTAATGAAATCTTTTATAGAAACACATATACCTAATATTTATGTAATTTATTCAAATTTTTGTATATTTTTGAATTTCATATCATGATACAATTAATATATTATGTTTTTAATCGGTCAATTTTATTTATTTAACTTTAATGTTATTATAGTTAGGTATTATTTATTCATTTTTAATATTTTTTATTTTTTATTTTATTTTTTAATTTAATCAGTTTTATCATTTATTTATATATATATATTTATTATTTTTTGGTATTTTCAATATGTATCCATCTTTACTTCAATATATATATATATCGATATTTTTTTAACATTTTATATTTATTTAATAAAACTTATCCATTTTTTCATATTTTTAATGCGTACTCATTTTTAATTATTCAATTTCACTCATTTTTAATATGCATGTATTTAAGATTATATATTCATTAATAATGTTGAAAATATATTTATAAATAAATATATTTATAAAGTTATATTTACTAGGTTTATAAATTTATATATTTATAATTATTATAAATATATAAATATTATATTTTAAAAAAGTATTTATATAATTATAAATAAATAATTATATATATTTAAATAATTATAAAATTATAATAAATTTATTTAAATAATAGATATATTGTATTTATTTATTTATTTTTATTATTTCAAGTAAAGGAAAATTACTTTTTATTAAAAAGAGAAGAAACAAAATGGAGGAGGAGGACATAAAACAACAAAAATCCCAAAATAGAAGAACCAAAGACTCCAACAGCAAACATTAATGAAGATACTAGTCAACCTCTTATACCCCTTCCATGAGGAGCTCTCCCACATAGATGATGACAACACTTCTAATTAACTCTTGATATTTCCCAAGGATCATGAACAACATCTCAAACATCAATCATATTAGATCCATCCCTTTATCTAGGCTCCAAATTGCCTAAACTCACATCATCAACTTTGACAATATCCCCTACATCAGAAGAAGTATAAGATGAAACCCCCCTTAACTCATATTTGAATTAAAAATCAGATGTATAGCCTCCACTGGCTCTAGGAGGAGCATATTGAGCAGTCATAATAGGCCCAACCTCTAATTGTACTGCCTCAATCTGAGCTGGAACATCCACATTAGAAGAATCCAAAATAGAGATCTACTGGTTAGCCACATTAAAGGAACCCAAAACATAGATCATTTAGTCAGCTGCATTAGTAGAAGGAGAAAACCCACCAAATCCAATATGGGCATTGAAATATTCTTGAGTGCAGTCTCTATCAGAAGTATCCACAACCTGTGCATCGATCTACCCAAAACTTACATCAACTACCTCTTTTGAATCTTTCCCAGAATGACTCAAAATGAAAACCTTTATAAAATTAGAATCATCCAAAACATTGATCTTATAAGAATCTCCATGCCCTGGTTGTTGTCCAGTACCCAAGACAGTGGTTGTCTGATTAGCCACATTGAGTGATTATGTCTCCAAATGAATCACCTGTTATATTGAGACATCCAAAATAGAATTAGTTTGTTCACCCAAAACACCATTTTTTGAAGTACCATGAAGATTAATAAGAGTACACATTTCCATATTATAATTACCCAATGCATGCATCCCATCCACATCCCTCGGTTGAGCTGATTCAATTAAAAAAACAGAATTAACTAGAGTGCCCAAATCACTAGAATCATCTAAAACATTATCGTGTTCTACACTCAAAACACCAACCTTTGAAATGATATACAGATCAACTTGAGGAGTGTCAATCATAGTGGTGCCCAAGGAAAGATCCTACTAAATATCTATATTGGTGTATACTGTCACAAAATGAACCTTATCAACAACCTTCTATTGATAAGAATATATCATAATAGTGACAAGATCATTAGGAATTGAAATTCGTGCACTTTCCAGTGCAAATTTGTCATCAATATTATCAGTAGTTTGAAGAGGCCTACTGTTGATGATCAAATTATCCTTCTTCTAATTAAGGTTCTTATTTTCAAAGTGATATTTATATCCCACAATTACATTATCTGAAACTGGAAGTTTAAATTTACAATTCTCAAACACATGGCCAATCCTTCTAGAATTATTACACTTCAATCCTTTTCGACATTTATCAATAGAATGTCCCATATTACAACACTTATGGAAAAAATTAGGTAAATTTTCAACATCTATATGCAATTCAAACTGGTAATCCTCATCAACAAAAACAATAGTTTCAATAAGAGTTTAACACATGTCAATCTCAACCAGAATATTAGAAAATCATCCAAATCTAAATAAAACCCATACCCCAAGCTCTTACCTTCAAATCAGAAGGGAAAAATGATATGAAAGAATCCCTTTCCAAGAGATGTCATCTTCCATTTATTGAATCCCCAAAAATTGGTGAGGTGATTTTTAAGATCTTCAAATTTCCAAGAGTTTCCTTGTTGTGCAACCAACAGAGCTATAATAGAGTGCTTACACTCTACAATTCACTGTGAAATTAAAGAATGATTTTCTTTAACAAAGGACAATGAACCATTCTTCATGATTCTCCAAGATGCAGATTGACCAAAATGTTTGACATCAAAAAAAATCAATAAGAACCTTGATATTGCTTCAAGTATTTATGAGAAATGACAAGAATCCCCTCCACTACAAGAATCTCACTAGTTTTTAGATCGTGAGAAACATTACCATCACCATCATTAATCATCTTAGAAACACCCAAATTCAAAGAAGAACAGACAAGAACTTCTAGAAATGAAGGACCATTGACACCATCCTTATTCGATGGAATAATTATAGCATCAACAGGAGTGGTGGTAGACATCAAACCCTAAAAATCAGAAATTCCATAAGAAATGTGAAGGAGATCTTCGTCCGTGCTCATCACCCCCCACCCCCCAGAAACTCAACACCATTATATTTATATTTATAATATATATATATATATATATATATATATAATTTGAGGTCAAAGCCTCATTTTATTCGGGGGAAGGGGATACATTACAAAGAAAAGTATGCAACACAAAATACAAGGATGTATTCAATGACTCGAACTCGAAACCTTACCGAGACCCACAGGGGTAGCTACCACTAAGCTGCACCCTGGGGGCTATATATATATATATATACATACAATTATATAAATATTATTTTTTAAAATTGTTATTCATATATTTATAAATAATTAATTATATATTTAAATAGTTATAAAATTATAGTAAATATATTTAAATAATGAATATATTTATATGTAAATATATTTATTAAATATATATATATATATATCATTATAAAAATATATATAATGATATAAATATATTTATAATTATATAATTATAATAAATATATTTAAATAATGAATAAATTTACTATATTTATATTTGTATATATTTATTAAATATATATAATTATATAAATATATATAATGATATAAATATATTTATAATTATAAATAAATAATTATAAATGTATTTATAAATGTATATTTACTATATTTATAAAATTATATATTTATAATTATAATTAAAAAAATATAATTTTTAAAAAACAATTATTAATGTAATTATTAATAAATAATTATATATTTAAATAATTATAAATTATAATAAATATATATATAATTATATAAATTTTTTTATAAATTTTTTTATTTATAATTATAATTGTAAATCCTTTATCAACTCTAAAGTTTAAGCATTGATAAAGTCTCATTTTATCAGTGCTTATCAATTTAGCGCTGATAAAGGGGCTCTATTTCAGCGCTTTTTTGAAAGCGTTGATAAAAATGTCCATGGTCTATTTAAAAAACCCCTAAATGTGAATCATTCAATCATGATTCTCAAGATCTTGTGGAACTCCCATGCTGCTGGTACTACTTCTCTATGTTCTCTCGGATGAATCAAGGATAGAATCCAAGGTATGTTTTTTTCCTTTTCCTCTCTCATTGTTGGATTTTTGGGTTCCAAGGTTTGTTTTTTTTACTATTTATAACCATGATGAACCCTAGATGTCATATATCTCACACACACTTACCTATACCTATACAATGCCACCCTTACTCTGTAAACTCATTCCAGCTTCATACAAGACCACTGTGAACTGCATCTCTATCCGTTGTTGCAACTTATGGTGATTTTCTTGATGTTTCCATTATATTATTTCTTGTTACCTTTTAGACATTGTGAATTTTCATTGTTTGAATCTTGTTTCCATAGTATAGCATGCAAATGAGGATGAATTTTTTTAAGGAAATACGAAGAATTATGAATATATGTGTATCTATTGAGAAAATCATCTTTATAAAATTTCCACAAATGATAAGTGAGGATTTTTTATTAATTAAAATTGGATTATTAGTGTCACATTAGTGATTTAGTAGAATAAATAAATTAATTTTGTTCCTATGTCATAAAATTATAGAATTTTATAGTGGTTTCTGTATATTTTCTTTCATTTCGTTATTTTTTGTTATTCATACACAATTTGAATATAAATCTGAATATAATTTCACATGCTGAATATATTATTGAATAATGTGATGATGATATACTGTGTTCAATATTTATTAAAGGTGTTAAGTTAAACTTGTGAGGAATATTAGAAAATTTAGTTCTTCTTAGCACTATTATATTATATTTATGATTGAGGTAATTTTTACCATAAATGAATTGATAAATTAAAGTAGGTTAAATCAAAAAGTGTTTATTGAGATTACATTGTGATTGGAGGTATGTTGTGATGGAAAGTGAATTATATTTTTTATGGAGGTCATACAACCTTTGAAACATGAGGAGCTAAGTGATTTGGGGCCAGATTCCCCCTGTGTGGCCTCTTAAGGCGGTAGAGTCGGCAAGGAGCTGATGGAGTCAGGGGCGGATGCCCCCTACGTGGCCTCTTAAGGTGGAGGAGTCGGTGAGGAGCTAAGTGATTTGGGGTGTGGATGCCCCTTATGCGGCCTCTTAAAGAGGTAGAGTCGGTAATGAGTCGATGGAGTCGGGGGGCAGATTCCCCCTGCATGGCCTCTTAAGGCGGCAGGGTCAACGAGGAGTCGATGGAGTCGGGGGGCGGATGCCCTCTATGTGGCCTCTTAAGGCGGCGGTGTTAGTGAGGAGCCAATAGAGTCAGGGGTTGATTCCCCCTACGTGGCCTCTTAAGACGGTGGAGTCAGCGAGGAGTCGATGGAGTCAGAGGTGGATGTCATTGGTGAAGCCTCTTAAGGTGGAGGAGTCGGCAAGGAGCCGAGGGAGTCGGGGGCGGATTCCCCCTGCATGGCTTCTTAAGGTAGCGGGGTCGGTGAGGAGCTAATAAATTCGGGGGTGGATGCCCTCTATGTGGCCTCTTAAGGGGGCGGCGTCAGCGAGGAGCCGATGGATTCGTGGGGCAGATTCACCCTACGCAGCCTCTTAAGATGGTGGAGTCAGCGAGGAACCGCTGGATTTGGGGGAAGATGCCCTCGGTGCGGCCTCTTAAGGCGGTGGGGTTGGCGAGGAGCCAATGGAGTCAGGGGCGGATGCCCTCGGCGCGGCCTCTTAAGGCGATGGGGTCAGCGAGGGGCTGATGGAGTCAGGGGTGGATTCCCCTGCGCAGCCTCTTAAGGTGGCGACATCGGCGAGGAGCTGTTGGAGTCAGGGGCGGATTCCCTCTGCACGACCACTTAATGTGGAGGAGTCGGTGATAAGCCGATGGATTTGGGGGTCGGATTCCTCCTGTGCGACCTCTTAAGATGGTGTAGTCATCAAGGAGTTGATGGAGTTGGGGGTGGATGCCCTCAGCGCAGCCTCTTAAGGTGGCAGGCTCAGTGAGGAGCTGATGGATTCGGGGGTGGATTCCCCTTATGTGCCCTCTTAAGGTGGCGGAGTTGGCGCGGAGCCGATGGAGTCGAGGGGAGGATGGACCCTGTGCGGCCTTTTAAGGCGGAGGGGTTGGAGAGGAACTGATGGATTCGGGGGAGGATTCCCCCTGCGTGGCCTCTTAAGACAGCGAATTCGGTGAGGATCCGATGGAGTTGGGGGTATATGCCCACTGAGAGTCCTCTTAAGGCGGCGGAGTCAGTGAGGAGCCAATGGAATCAGGGGTGGATGCCCCCTCCACTGCCTCTTAAGGCAGCTGGGTCAGCGAGGAGCCAATGGAGTCAGGGGCGGATGCCCCTGCATGGCCTCTTAAGGTGGCAGGGTTGGAGAGGAGCCGATGGAGTTGGGGGCGGAGTCCCTCGGTGTGGCCTCTTAAGGCGGAGGAGTCAGGGAGTAGCTGCACGACCTCTTAAGGCGGCGGAGTCGGTGAGGAGCCGATGGATTCGGGGGGAAATGCCCCCTGCGCGGCCTCTTAAGGAGGAAAAATCGGCGAGGAACCGATGGAGTCGGGGTGGATGCCCCCTGTGCGGACTCTTAAGGTGGCAGAGTTGGTGAGGAGCTGATGGAGTCGAGGTAGGATTCCCCCTTCAAGGCCTCTTAAGGCGGCGAAGTTAGCAACGAGCTGATGGAGTCGGGGGTGAATTCCCCCTACGCAACCTATTAAGGTGGAAGAGTTGGTGAGGAGCTGATGGAGTCAGGGGTGGATGCCCCCTACGTGGCCTCTTATGGTGGCAGAGTCAGCGAGGAGCCGATGGAGTTAGGGGGAAGATTCCCCCTGCGCAGCCTCTAAAGGCAGAGAAGTCTGTGAGGAGCCAATAGAGTCAGGGGCAGATACCCCCTCTGTGACCTCTTAAGGCGGCGGAGTCGGCAAGGAGCCGATGGAGTCAGGGGCGGATGCCCCCTACGTGGCCTCTTAAGGCAGCGGAGTTGGCGAGGAGTCGTTGAAGTCAGGGGAAAATTCCCCCTGCACGTCCTCTTAAAGTACCAGAGTCGGCGAAGAGCCAATGGAGTCGGGGGAAGATGCCCCTTGCGTGGCCTCTTAAGGCGATAGAGTCGGCGAGGAGTCGATGGAGTCGGGGGAGGATGCCCCATGCGTGGCCTCTTAAGGTGGAAGATTCGGCGAGGAGCCGATGAAGTCGGGGGAGGATGCCCCCTACGTGGCATCTTAAGGCGGCGTAGTTGGTGAGGAACAGATGGAGTCTGGGGCGAATACCCCTTGTGCGGCCTCTTAAGGTGGCTACGATGGCAAGGAGCCGATGGAGTTGGTGACGGATGCCCCCTGTGCAGCCTCTTAAGGTGGCTGAGTCGGCGAGGAGCTGATGGAGTCGGGGGGGGGGGGGGGGGGGGATTCCCCCTGCGTTGCCTCTTAAAGAGGCGGGGTCGGCGAGGAGCCGATGGAGTCGGGGGGGGGGGGGGGGGGGGATTCCCCCTACATGGCCTCTTAAGGCGGCGACATTGTTGAGGAGCCGATGTAGTCGGGGGGGCGGATGCCCCCTATGAGGCCTCTTAAGGCGGCACAGTCGGTAAGGATCCAATGGAGTCAGGGGGGTGGATGCACCCTGCGTGGCCTCTTAAGGCGGTGGAGTCGGTGAAGAGCCAATGGATTTGGGGGGGGGGGAAGATGCCCCCTACGCAGACTCTTAAGGCGTCAGAGTCAGGGAGGAGCCGATGGAGTCAGAGTGGATTCCCCCTGTGCAACCTCTTAAGGCAGCGACGATGATGAGGAGCCGATGGAGTTGAGGCAGATGCCCCTTATGTGGCCTCTTAAGGTGGCGGGGTCGGCGAGGAGTCGATGGAGTCAGGGGCGGATGTCCCTGTGTGCCCTCTTAAGGTGGAGAAGTCAGCGAAAGGCCGATGGATTTGGGAGTGGATGCCCCCTACGCAACCTCTTAGGCGGTAGAAGGACAAGAGATTCACGTCGGGTTCACCATTTCTATTTCTGACGCTTTCACTGGGACGCGTGCATCCATTTGTCGAGGACACACTTTTTGTTTCCCTGCATTCCCACTCTTCAAAATCAGGTGGCATCCATCGATTATTCAGGGACATTTTCTCCTTAATCGAAACGGGGTGATGGGATGTCAGTTTCTTCTTCTGTGGATTCCTCCTTGGAACTCGTTACCTAGTCTGGGTCTCCCTTAAATATTAATTCGTTGTTCGTGAATCTCTTTTCTAGGGCCATATCTTTGTGGATGTCGTTAATTACACTACTTCTGTCAGAACATTCCATGGGGTCTTGACATGGTAGAAACCTTCAGTCAAATTAGATGACAACATCAGGCATGTTGGGAATATCCGGATGCGTGGACATTGGGGAACCTGTATTCTTCCTCATAAGAGGGCATCTCAAAGTCAAAGAACCTGAGGCATCCCACGTCAGTCGTGGGGTATCATATGACAGAGTCATGTCTTTGAGGTTATCCTAATCTTTCCATGCTTAACATGGGGTATTGTGTGAGTTTAACATCTAGTGGAGACGGTTAATGCCAAAGGCATGTCTTATGAGGTTTTCCTTAGGCACCTCATGTTTAACACGAGGTAGGCCATGAGTTTAACATATTTCAGAGACATAATGAGAGTGATCAGAACATCCCATAGAGACAGATCAAACTGGTACATCCCAAGGAGGGAACACCTGGAAGATGGATGGATTAAAACGCCCAATGAGGATGGATCTGAGGTGGTGCATCCCATAGAGGGGAGATGTCACACCATAATGGATGATCTGAACACCACTGAGTTCGGATCAGGGAGATTGCACCCTATAATGGGGGACACCAAGGTTTACCATTAGTTGGGATTGAACCTCAGGGAGGTTTCCTACTTACCATGTGCTGACGACAACGATTAAAACCCACGTAGTTCGAAGGGGTGTTGAATTAGGGTGTACACAGAGGACAACAACCCGAATACATGTTGGGGATTATTCATGGATAATATCCCATCACTAGAGGGATAATCTAGGTGTATGGTTATGGATTGAGTGGGGATTATGCATGGTCAGCTTCCCGTCACAAGAGAGACACTCTTGGTTGAATGATTATGGATTTTGTGGGGCTTATGCATGGTCACCTGCCCGAGGGAATGGCATGATCTCACCAGGATGTAGAAGCATGGGTAAGAATCAGGATGGATATGGATGTGAGAATTGGATGTAGAATGAGATGGAACCGATGTGAGGATGATGGTGATGTTGGGCTTGAGCCTCGAAGAAACTTCCTACATATCCCCATGGTAGGGAATCAAAGTCCGCATAGTTCCGTGAGACGATGGGACACCTGAGGAGGTGGCCCGTGAGAATGGACGCATGGATGGGACCTAGAGGAAGTGGAACCTTCAGGGTGGGGAATGACTATCCCAAAACACATATTCTTGAGGTAGAGACCATGACGGGACATGAGTGATGTGCTTGAACCCCATGGAGGATTCCTACATATCCCCATGGTAGGGAATCAAAGTCCACATAGTTCAGTATGGGGGCATAGAATCGAGGTGTGCACAGAGGAAAACGACCCGATGCTATACTGGGTCTTACACATGGTTAGTTTCACGAGGTTGGTCTGACGCCGCTAGGATGGACCAAGGATGTGGGTCCCAACAAATGTACGACAACAGATTACCGTCGATTGCAGATTACAATGGCTTACCACTAGAAGTGGATGATAACAACTTACTGCGGGATGGGATTGACAACAGCTTACCGCTAAATAGGGGGCAATTTAGTGTCATGCGAGACAAAAGGGGTGTACAATTTAACTTCATGTAGGATGGTGGTGGACCGACGTGAAGTGGTTAGGACCAATGGGTGTTGGGCTTGAACCTCAGGGAGGTGTCCTACATACCTTTCCTTGGCAAGTATCAAAGTCCACATAGTTCAGGATGGTGTTGGTGAACCGACATGAAGTGGTCGGGACCAATGGTTGTTGGGATTTAACCTCAGGGAGGCTTCCTACATACCTTGCCTATACAAGTTAACCAAAGTTCACTTATAAAGAGTGAGAAATAAATCTCCGTGGGCCACCCCCAATGGTGAACCTATCAAATGATTTCATAACAAGTGCATGCAATGTGTGATATGCCCCACCTAGTCGAAATCTAACTTGAATTAAATAAATAAATAAAAATTGATGAAAAAAATAAGATACAAAAATTGATAACCTCGGGTTTTATGCTAACACCTGAAGTAAATCTACCCCCACTCTGGACTTAGCTAGAGGATTTAAAGAATGTGGCTCACCTATCCACACAACATCAGGCACATCCAATGGATCAATAAAGATTTCCAAGACATATAACGCATCAAAAGGAATGAATACTAGAACCTAGATCTCATCCTAGGTGTATAAGACAACAAAAAACTAATCTAACCAGATCTATGAATCCAGTAGTATAATATGAACTAATGATAGAAAATCAAGGTCAATACTAAAGAACCTATCTGATCCTAGAAGTCTTGAAGAACTAACCAGGAAAATCATTCATTATGTTAGTGCACACTTCCTGACTGAGCCTGCCAATGAGTTTGTACCCGAATGATAGAGGCTCTTGCATGGCATCTAAGATACCCAGGATCAAATTTGGGTAAGGGTGAATTTCTAGGGGTACTGTAGCAGTACTGTAGTAGGCATTGTTCGGTACTGTAGTAGTCGACACTATTCATCTGATTTGGGACTTCAGACCACCAATTTGGACCGATAAGTCTCAAGACCTTTGGGACATAGGGTCTTCGGGCTATTGGGCCTTCGGGCCACCAATAGCCTTTGGGCTATAGGGATTTCAGGCTACAGAAAAGATCAAATAAGGGCAGACTACACATGAGTAGGCCCAGACGAGGATTTAGAGAAAAAATACAACCACCGGAGCAAAGCTAACCGGATTGGAATATTGAGAGGGTATGGAAACTACCATCGGGACCAAACACCATGTATCTCTACATGGGGAAATGCTAGTTGATCAGCCATGTGAGGTGGGGATCAAGGTGCCTTCAAGATGCAGATGTTGGAAAGGGACTGTTTCAAGTGTGTCATGTATTGGTACTTTAAGGTTATGTATTAGGTCATGTATATTCCTTGTTCCTTAGGCCTATGGTTCATGTAAGGGTTCCTCTTAAACCCTTAAAAATGGATTATCCAAAAATAAAATAAAATAAGGCCTTTAGGACATTCATGTTGATTGGTCCACCAAAGGGAGCCTTAATATCCTAAGAAAATATAAACCACTATATGAGTGAATCAGCACATCACAGGCCCTAATCCCCTAGCTAGTGATAATACTAAACTCGGGGGGAGTTTCACTCATCCATATCATCCATTATCTCCTTAGACCCACCTAACAGTAGCTCACTAAGGAGAGAAATCACTAAAACTCAAGAACAACACCTTATCCCATAACTATTTATAAAACTACTCTCTCTCTTCCAAAATTTCAGTAAGGAATAATCCCTATCACCTAATCCCTTAGGCACCAAACACAAAGGGGTTATCCAACTCCTGCAACCCACAACATCACCACTAAACCTCAACACTAACCTTATTAGGGTCACCATGAAATGAGGAATCATCACCATTTTTTTGAAACACAATATAAAAAAGTCACCCTATAAGGGGTATCCTCTGATAGGTTTAAATATTAGGCCAAGACCATAATAAAAAACTTAAGTTGGACTCTCTGGAACACAGCCCAACCTTAAACAACTCCTTTACCATAATGGAATATATAGCGACACAAGATAAACATACCTTTATTTTAAATCCTTTACAAAAATTTAAAAAATTATATTTCATTTCATAAATAATAATATCCCAAGAACTAATAGGTTCAGTGTCTTTAGAGACTAGCTTCATAATAAGATTATTTTACAAAAATCATGATCATTTCTCATTAAAGGCACCACACTAGACTATATTTTATATATCTCATTATTAAAACTCAACCACATAACCTAGGGAATGAAAAAATAATAAACTTGTGAGATTAAATTCCCAGTAATGAGTGAATTAACATTTGATCAAGGATGAGTTCATAAGAATAAGTAAAAACATGAGCATAAGAGAAATATCATAACATCATTAATGAATAATATAAAATATAAGTGGCATTTAAGTATATGTAATAAGAACTTAAATACACAAAATATAAATTTCGAAAAATGATATATAACATGGCTTAGAATTATTTAATATAAACCTTAAATTATGAGAGCATAATATTAAATAAATAACATCCTTTAATCGTGGCAAAAACATTATCATAGGGAAAAATTACTTTCATAATCCACACCATGAGAGAATAAGATAATGATATAGAACATATTTCAAATATGGAGCATACATTAGTATAGGGAACATTATCTTCTTGATCCACACCATCAGTGCCCATGCTTATGAGTAACTAAAAAGTACTCACAAATACTTTTCTCATGAGATATCAACTTTTAACCAATGCAGTGGAGGGATATATATGATCTAACCCGTCATCATCCATACTTAAGTTTTCCACCTTAAAATAATTAAATTACCACATAATAAATAACCTATATAAATAAAATGGGTTTCATAAAAATTCTAAATGAAAATCATTCTATTTTAATTAAGAAACCATGGAAATAAAATGGGTTTCATGAAACATCCAAAGAGAATAAAATAACATCATGAACTAAATTGTTTTATACTAAAAAATTGATCACCCAAAATAATAACATAATAAAAGAAAAATATAGGGTGAAACATGAATCATAACTCCATTTTATATATTTTATTTTGAAGATAATAAAACCTAAATCATGAAAATATCTTTTTTTGGAAAAAAATGTATTCATCATTATAAAAGTCATAGTTATGAGTATATTTTCAAAAATTATCCATTTTAAAATAATTGAAAATAAAAAACCTTTTATGGAATTTTATTTGTATAAAAATTTATTTTTCTATATAAATAAAATTGATATCATCATAAAAAATGGATATTATTTAGAAAATAATGTTTAATAATAAATTTTATAAGTCAAAGAAAGGAGTTTGAGTTACCAAATCCCTTACCTTTTCCCTCAATTTCCAAAGAACTGATTTAACCTCCTATATCATAAATATAAACATCTTAATTGCCTATTTTAGAAAATTATTCATATACATTTCCATTTATAATCTTCATTATTAATAATTCCTTTTATATATTAGATTTTTATAATCTATTTTCAACATATAGTGTTAATAATCCTGGATGTTTTGAACTAAGTTCATAAAATCGGTGTCGGTCTTCCTTTTTCACAAAAATATCATTAATTAAAAAAATTAAACATACTATAATTGATGTTTTATAAGTACCTATAATATTATAATTCCATTACACATGTTTCAGGGAGACAAAAATGGTGATGAACTTGTTTTGGGTTATTTACCTATATTGATGGATTACCTTATAACGATTATTACTTTTTGTGTTATCTATAAAAAATAATATTATTAATAAATATTACATATATATATCATATATAATCATCAAATATAAACTAAAATCATCCAATATGGTGGTATTAAAAAACAAAACATGTTTATTCATAGAGGAGGTAGTCTGCACACATGCACAATTCACGTTTTCATTTTTCTTAATGAAAAATAGAAAGATGGTTAATGATTATAAAATCACTATAATAGAATACCAGTATAATAAGGATACTAATTTTACCAATTTTATATGGTGAAAATAAATTTGAGAAATAAAAAATGCATATTAGGAAAAAATAAATGAGGAAGAAATGGTTATAAATCTATGCCTCACTACTTTGTCAACTCCTTTCTGAAGGGGTTTAAACCTTTGAGGAATGGTATTTTGAAATGAAATAACCTCTTTATGGTTTATAGGATTTTATATGAGAGGATTGGGTATATTTGGATCCAACCTTAGATATTTTCTAGTGTGAGGGGAAGTGAGGATAGGAGTTACCCTTTTATAAGTGAAAAGAAGTATAATTTTTTAAAATACCCAAAATGTTTCAATAATGGAAATTCAGTATAAAATAAAGTAGCTAAAAATTGAAAAAATAAAATATAAAAATAATATATAAGGTATATACACACCTCAAACACTCAATTAAAACATTTTTTAAACAATTTTTCTCTTTACATATTTTGTTACTCATTTTTACCATTTTGGTTTTAACCACTGTAACTAGTTTTTACCTAGATAATTTATCTTTTATGAACAAAAATAAAATGGTCATTATTATATAATTTGGAAATAATAATTCAAAATTTAAAATCCATTTTATTTGATTAAATTTTTAAAAGTGATAAAAATTAATTTTAAAATGTTAAATGTATAATGTCTTAAAAACAATTTTTGAAAAATATAACTTAAATTATAAAGTGTAAAACATGGGTTTATAAATTAAAAATAGAATTTTCAAAATCATATTTTCAGTTATAAAATAAATATATATTCTTATAAAAAAGGTTTTATAAATTTATATTTCATACTTATTTACTAATAATGTCATAAAATTCATGTTATTTGTAAAAAATGGGATTTTACACTATTCAGCTAAAAAAATTTATAAAAAACTCAAAAATTCATATTAATATAATATTTACATAATAAATCCAAAAATTAAGTCAATGTTTTCAAATTATCATCATAAAATTTAGAATTTTTTGTTTTTTAATTAAAAACATAAAATATATCAAAAAATTATTTTTATAGGAAAAAGACTTATGGTATATTATCTATTCATCAACATGTTTCCTATAAATTACTAATTAAACTAGTATTAATAATTTATTCATATCAAAATATATTATTCTCTAAAATAAGTAAACTTTAGAAAATATATTTTATTATTTTCTCCATGATTGTAACATTATTAGTTTTTGATAAAAATACTTAATAATTAGTTTTAAAAGTATAATTGATGTATAAAAATGATAATTATTTCATGATTATTATTCAATATATTATTAATTAATAATCTCCTTGAACTTAGTCAACTTACCAAAATGATTTTATATATATGAGATGAACATCGTCTAAACGTCCAACTTGAACCTAAATGATTAAGTAATTGAATATAGAATTATAATAAATAAAATAAAAGTAATAATAAAATTTAAATATTATCTTAATAAAGTAAATAATTAACACAAGTTTATTATTCATGAACATAAAAAATACACATGATGAATCAAGATCGAGGTAAGGGATCTCTCTAAACCACCCTTTCCTTTGGGTTATGACCATTCTCTCTTTAACTCACATTATATATCTCTTTAAAGTAATGTAATGCTTCTAAATTATTTATATATGTCTCTCACATATATACCTAGCTTATTCTCCCTTCATTTTTTTGGGTAATATATTCCTTATTCTCATTTCTCAAATGCCTTCATTATGACATTTCCTTCGATTATGATACGATGCAAGATTAAGTAACCCATTTTCTTTCTATGGTATATTATTATGTTATGCCTTATGATTGATCTCCTTTATGTGGTACACATAAATAATGAACATGTTATGATGGGTTCACCCAAATATAATTCCAATTCATTGGGTAATGTTTTAGTCTCATGAGACGTCATGTATGGGATTAAGGAGTAAACCTAATCCATTATGGGACTTCATCCACCATGCGATGTTGTCTTGGAAGTTAGTATTAATTCATGTTTATGTCATGTTTTTTATTTATGTCACATTTCCTATGTTACCATGATCTTATGATACCATGTTCTTTATGTTATTATTCCATGTGATTACTCATGATCCTTCTCTTTTATGATATATTTTTATAACTTTGACTCACATGTTATGTTTCCTTATCATTTTTATTCCATTATTGGGATTTTCATATCACCCCTTTCATTATGTATTCCCCTAGTTTATCTTTTACATTTTTAGGAGCTCAAATGGATTTTGGAGCTCATTGTGGATAATAGAATGAGGATGTCCTGTTTTAGTTCCTTTTTATGTATTATGAACCTGGTCTTCCAAATACACAAGGCCAAATGATATTTGGGATTTTGATTATTATATGTCTGTATTTAAAAATCATGTGATAATATGTGTGTAAGAACCCAATTTTTGGCTATAGAAGACTTTGGAATATTCTTGATATTATTCCAGAGCAGCACCTTCAGACGGCGTGCGATTTCGAGCCGCGGTGTGGCCGGAATTAAATTTTCAGTGTGTTCACACTGAGAACGCCAAATAAATGAGATAACTCCTAAACGGTGCTTCAGATCCTAAATCCGAGTGTACGGATGGGTCCGTAATGGGGTGTTTACCCTAGGAACGACATAAAACATGTCGGCGCGGGACGTTTGGACCCCTCGCTCGCTATCAGAGCGTGGAACAGATAAATTAAATAAATTTATTCGTTTAATGGTTAAATGCAAGTATCTATTAAATGGTGGCTTGGATTGGAAAACCAAGGGCACCGTTGAGTCCGAAACGTTCCGTTTACCCTAGGAGGGGTGTAACTTTCGCGGACGCGGGCCTTCTGTGAAAAACGCCGCCAAGGGCGTTTTCGTAATTTAGCGCCCTCAGTCGTTAAATTTTATAACTTTTGAACTGAGCCTCGGATTAAAATTCTAAGACCACCGTTGTGCCCAGAGCGTTGTGTTTACCCCAGGGGCGCCCTCCTTTTTTTCTGCGTCGGGAGCGAAGTTGGGGGCGTGCCGGGCGGGGGGTTTAAGTGTTTTCTACTTAAACACACCCCTCCCTCTCCTTATTATTATTCTCCTCCTGGATAGCGGCAGGTGGAAGCTCCCTCCCTCTCCTCCTCCACTCCGGTGAGGTAGCTCTGGCGAGGCGCAGTGCGGCGGCGGACTCTCCGTGAAGCTCCGGGCAACGCCCAAGAGGTAGGATTTTTCGTTTCTGTTTTCTTTTCCCGCACCTACATTGAACTGGGACTTTAGTGTCGAATTGCTGCCCGATATTCGATCCAATCCCTTAGTCACATAGAGTATGTTCTGAGCTTTCCGATGCTTCTTCCGGAATTGAATTCCGAGCTCCGAGGTGATTGCAATCGTCCGCCAAAGTTCTGCGGGTTTTTGGTTTTTTTTCCGGCGTCCGGCGGTTTCCGGCGGCTCCAGGCGGTGGCGGCGGCTTTGGGACGGTGGCGGCGGCTCCGGGACAGCGGCGGCTTCGGAAGGCGGTGGCGGCCTTCGGCTCGGCGGCGGCAGGCCGAGGGCCCCGGCAGGGCGAGGAGAGCGGGGTCGCGGCGCGACCCCGACGGCAGACCGAGACCCGCGTCCCGCAGGTCTCTATGGAAAAATGGGACCGACCATGTCGGCCGGTCGGTGGAGGCGGGCCGCACCACACGGCTGGACCGCGGGCCATCCCGAGCGGGGCGGACCGGCCCAAAGGGATTTTCCCCTTAAAAATTCGGACGCCCGTATCTTTTGCTATGGACGTCCGTTTCATGTGCCGTCTACGGCAGCGTGGACCTCGCATCAAGGCAAACCTTTTGAGATGGTTTCTAGAATTTTTAATTCCCGAAATGAGGGGCCTCGGAGGCGCGATGCATCTTTAAGTGAATTAACGTTTTTCCAGGGGATCTTGTTTTGGACGGCGCGGACGCGTCCGACGTCCGTTTTGAGCACCGTCAGCGGCGTTGGGACCCTGGTGCCGAGGCAGAGTTTTCCAGTGTGGTTTCGGGCGTTGAAACTGGAGATGAGGCATGGGCCCCATGGCCCGTCTTTCGAGCTGCGTGCGGCGCTTTACAACTTTTTCATCGGACGTCCGTTTGGGGCTTGCGATTAGTCGATGTTGGGTGTTTTTCCGAGGGCATTGCATTTGCGCAATCTTCCCGCTGTAATTCCGCACGATGGTGCGGGCCCCGTGAGGGCCGTTTCGGGTGTTGATGGTGATTTCCAACTTTATCACTGGGAGTCCGTTTTGGACAAGTGAATAGTCCATCTTGTGTGCTTTTTCAAGAGGATCGCAACGGTGCGATCCGTTCGTTGTGCTTCAGGACCGGGATGCGAGTCCCATGAAGCACTGCTCGTGTGCGGTGCACCGAAATGCATATTTTTCTCCGGATATCCGTTTCACTCAAGTGAGCAGTCCTTTTGATGTGTTTTCCTGAGGGGATCGCAATGGTGCGATGCGCCCGACTGTTTTCGGGGCCGAGGCTCAGGATCACGGGACGCCGTTCGGGCGTAAGGCGGTGTTGGAGACTTTTCCTTTGGATATCCGTTTGAGGCAAGTAAGTAGTCGATCTCACATTTTTTTCGCGAGGATTACAATGGTGTAATCTATTCAGGCAAGCAGAGCCTCTTACGCGTTCTTATTAAATGTGGAAATATGAAAGGTGCTCCGGTGGTGGTTCGTCCTACCATGTTTGTAGCAGACCCTTCGCGTGTGATCACACACTCTTGGGAGAGTGATGTAAATGATTCATAAGATGTGGTTGGTCATGCTTGGGCCTTTGAGGTGGAGTTTTTATGTTTACGCCTTCGCATTGACGTTGGGTGTCGTGTGCACGTTAGCCTTTGGGCTAGAGACGTGGCATACTTTGGGAGTATGCGAGAACGCTGGGAGGTACATGTGGATGTTTGTACCTGAGAAAGTTTGTGCACTTGGTTGGGGTTGACTTGGGGCCAAACGTCGTGTGGGCCCCATGTGCATGTCGTGTTATGCTTTACATACTTTTGACCTCTCGCGACGTAGAGGGTTCCTCGGTTCTCGACTTTTGACCAGAAGGGTTGAGTCTCCCCCTAGCTCTGAGCTCATTTGTTTGACCAGCATAGTTGAGATTCCCCCTAGTCTTGTTCATGATGGTTTAGACCAGCAGGGTTGAGTGGTTTCCCTTGGTTTTGTTCTGGAGTTGGGTGGTTGCACGATACCCACTCCGAGTTCTGTTGGCCAGTGTTTTACTATCCAGTAGGGATGGCCAGAGCAGTTCCAGGTTTACCCTCCAGTAGAGACTTGGCAGTGGGTCACCCGACACTCTTAGGGTTTACCCTCCAGCAAAGACTGGGCAGTGGGTCACTCGATACTCTTAGGGTTTACCCTCCAGCAGAGACTGGGCAGTGGGTCACCCGACACTCTTAGGGTTTACCCTCCAGCAAAGACTGGGAAGTGGGTCACCCGACACTCTTAGGGTTTACCCTCCAGCAGAGACTGGGCAGTAGGTCACCCGACTACCTCTTAGGGTTTACCCTCCAGCAGAGACTGGGCAGTGGGTCACCCGACGACCTCTTAGGGTTTACCCTCTAGCAGAGACTGGGCAGTGGGTCGCTCGACGACTCTTGAGGGTCTACCCTCCAGCAGGACTGGGTAGTGGGTCGCACGTCATGTTGTTCCAGGTCTACCCTCCAGCAGGGCTGGGCAGTGGGTTGCCTATCAACTTATTCAAGGTCTACCCTCCAGCAGGGCTGGGCAGTGGATCGCCTGATGATGTATTAGGGTTTACCCTCCAACAGGGCTGGGCAGTGGGTCACCCGATATCTTATTATGAATCACCCTCCAGCAGGGCTGGGTAGTGGGTCACCTGTAGGTATTTCAGACTCAGTCCTTTCTACTAGGCTAGTCTGTGGCTTTACTCCGTGACTACCGGAGCGGGACCCTCATTTGTATGGGTCAGTGATGTGGCAGCTTTGACTTTGAGGAGACCTCTCGACTGTGGGGCAGTAACGAGGTGTGGTTTGATGTTCCCCCAGAACTCTCAAGTACGAGGGGCGCTTTCCCCACCGAGACACGTCCTTGTGACGCGACCTAAAACCGTGCAGGCGAGTCAGTGCCGCCCAAAGCGGATAGTGTCAAGGTGTGGTGATTTGAGTCCCTTGACTTGCAGTTCGGGACAGACGCGCGGGATGTTGGGCATCGATGGTGTTTCTTTCTGGGACTGTTGGCTACTCGCTTTTGTGGGCTGAGCTACGGGATGGAGATTCCCTTACGGTCTTGTTCAGGCTTCTTGATTGATCATATGGATTTGTATATACCTTATTCCGGTACCCACTTCTTGGGTTTGGTTACTATCCTTCCAGTAGAGGCGAAGACGCGCGAGGTATGTCATGTGCTTTCCGTGTCTAGCTTCTCATGGTTATACGAGTCTACTCTCCTGCTATAGGTAGAAAAAGCTCGATGGGAAGTTCATCTTCTCACCGTTCCTAGCTCCTTGTGTTAGGATGAGTCTACTGCCTTCCTCTTGTTGGGTTGAGTTGTACTCTTTACTGCACTCTTTGTTGTATTCCTTTACTATTCCCTGTTCTCTCTACTTCTCACCCTTCGGTACCTTCTTTTTTTCTCCCTCGAGCCATCGGGGTGTCCTACTGAGTATTTTTATACTCACCCCTACTTGGGATTTTCCCGCACTTGGTATGCCCTTGCAGATGACGGACAGGTTGGTCGTGACTTCAGTGGAGCTTAGGAGTTCGGGAGCTTGGACCGCGTGCGGTGGTCATAGTCGGGTTCCAAGTGGGGGACCCTTCCAGTTGTTCTTCTTTTGTTTACCTGTTGTCGGGTTGTTGCACTTTTTGGTTGGGCGCGTGTTTTCCCCTTTTCTTTTCAGTTTACCTGAGCACTTTCTTATACTGTTTAGAGGTAAATGCACTCTTGTGGTTTATTTATAACAGTTTCCCTTTTACTTTACTTGTCTTTTCTTTTACTCTTCACTTCTTCTTTGAGTGTGCTGCGTGTGTGTGTATAGGTACTCAGGAAAAGGCCTCCCTGATTTGTTTAGCCTTCGGTGCTTGTCGCCAGCCCCTGGCCTATGGAGGCGGGCTTGGGGTAGTTGTGGCTTGAGCCCGGGTAGGGTCGGGTCGTGACAATGTGTAAAAGGAATGGGTAACTATAGTTGGTATCATAGCAAAGGTTTAGTTAAAATTTGAAAACTAGGATGAGAAAATGTTAGTTAAAAGCCTTGGAATAAGTCTATGGATAATTATAAGTATAATAAAATATCCTAGAATTTTGTTGAAGGGTATAAAGAGTGGTTTCTGAAAAATTACATCCCTATCCAGATACTACAACTGGATGTGGCTCTGGAATAGTTAGACCAAGGGGTAATAACTCTTAAAAGGGAGTATTGAGTTATACTTGATCTTCGCCTAGTATAAGAAAATGGGCCTTGTTTCACACCTTATTTGACACTCCAGAGGGATATTTTTTAGAAATTAACAAACTATTTATAAACCATTATGAAGGAATCAAAAAAATTATTAGGTTAGAAAACCTAATAGTGAAATTATTATGGATAACCTATATTGAAAGCTAGAGAATCATAACTTAGGAAGTACATGTCATTTATAAGTTATTCCTCACAAGTTTATAAGTTTACCTTGTGTGTGTTTATTAATTAATGTATTCTCATTTTGTTTTAATTTTTAGTTAATGGTAGGAAATGTGAGAAACTATGCCAACAACCAACATGATAGGCAACATGATAAATACCCCAATGATTAGCCTAATCTTATGGGAGAAGTAGCTGAGAAATTCATGGTAGTACTGGCTCAACTAGATTAAGTTATGAATAATTACAAGAATCATGTGGAACACCCTACTCCTATTAAGAAGGATCAAGTTAAAGTCGAGTCTTTTATAAAACAAAGGCCTACTACCTTTAGTGGATCTTTTGATCACCTCATCGCAGAATAGTGGATTAATTCATTAAGAATATATTATCAATCCTCCAATGCTCAGAGAAAGATAAAGTTGTGTTGGTCATTTATCACATTGAGGGAGAAGTCAATCAGTGGTGGACACTAATCAAGAACACAAATTCCAAAGAGTATATTGATTCCATAGAATGGGAAGACTTCAAGAAAATATTTTTCAATAAATATTTTTCCCAAAATATCTATCTTAAAATGGAGAGGGAGTTCCTCAGTCTAAAGCAAAAAAAAGATGACACTATTAGGTAGTATGAGGAAAACCTCACAAGGATTTCACAGTATGCCTCTGGCTTTGTCGTCAACACTGAAAGTATGGTGGCCTTTGTCTTTATTTGGTTAAAACCAAGTTGACGCACACCTATCATGGGGCATGGTCAAAATAAATTATAATTTTTCCTAATTCAACACAGTGGTCGTCTAGGTTCATATCACTTGAGCAGACTCTCAGCTTGTTCACCTAATTAATATAAATCACCTAAACTATCTATTTTTGTGCATTTAAGTATTTAATGAAAATAATGAAAATCTTTTTTGGTTTTTGGTTTATGACATGAAAACTGGAAATTCTAATTTATACTACCATAAAGTTCTCAACAGAATGAGTTAATAAAGAAAGGACATGGTTTAGGGTTTGGTTTTTAGACTCAATCCTTATTCTCCTTTAATTGTTTAATTTTGGTTTGATAATCCAAACCTGAAATTTCATGTTTGAATTGTTATTCTTTATTTATAAATTGTGGAATATTTGAGAGCCTAAAAAATCTTAGTTCCACCTCCTCCTATAATCAATGTTGATGACACACCTTGGTCTGGGGTGTTCCATATTCCAGGACCCAACTCTATCGATATTGTTTCATCCTTTGATTAAATCAACTCATCCGTATAAAGAGCTAGCCAATAGAGTGAGGAAAATTTGATTTAAATAATAGAATATAAATAAATTTAGTTACATGTCACTGGTGGGCAGTCACCTAATCAGGTACATTTTCCTCACCATGTATACAACTCAAATCTACTAAAAACCTTGAATAAACTTTAAGAAAAATTCAAGAACACTTTGACCCCCCACCCCAGGCCAAGCATCGGGGTCAGCCTCTCATTTCTGAGAGTAAGAGATCATAATTGTGGAAATGAGAAGATGTGAAGAAGAAGAAGAAGAAGAAGAAGAAGAAGAAGAAGAGAAATAGAATAAAATAAAAAAAATAGAATTCGGGTTTGATAGAGAGAGAGTAGAAAAGAAAATAAGAAAAGAAATAAATAAAAAAAATATATAATTTAAAAGGATTGTCGAAATAATAATAATAATAATAATAATAATAGTATTAAAATTAATAATAATTAAAATAAGAATAATTAAAAGAATAAGAATAGAGGAGAGAATTTTAGGGTGGATAGATAAAAAATTTGAACTAAAAATGCATGAACTATTTATTTAAATATTAAAATAAATTGAAATTATAATTGAAAATAAAAACTAAAACTAAAATAAAAGAAAAGAAAAGAAAGAAAACAGATGTGGGGAAGGAGAAAGAGAGAGTACAACGCCTCGGATGGAATCCCTTCCTCGAGGTGAAGTTCCTCATGAAAGGAGGTCTCTTCCTCCTTATAAAGGCGGTGAGGGAGGGAGCACCTAGGCCTCCCTCTCCCATCAAGTACCCCCTGAGAATGGGTGTCCTCATTTTCATGAAATTGCACCTATGATATGTGTGTGTCAATTCACCGCGTGGAAGTAGTCCATGTGGTGCATGATTTGAGGCGGGGGGCATGCGCTTGTGAGGTACCAGGCAGTGGTCTCCAGGTTCTGTGGATGGAGGCTTGCGGTGGAGAGTAGGGGATGGAAGTAGAGCTGCAGGCAAGCCGTGGTGATGAGCAGGTGAAGGATCCTCCTCTTCTGAACTTCGAAGTGGTCGGAGGAGTCCAAACATGATGCATGGGGTTTTCATGGGTTCTTCATGGCCATGGAATTTGGTGAGAAGCGATGATCAGTGGGTGAGGCCGATGACGGAGGAGTGGTGGAGAGATGATCAGGGATGCGAAAATGGAAGCCGAGGGCGGAGGATGATGGAGCGCAGCAGAGCACAGTGGTGAAGGCATCCCACATAGAATCTGACACATGGCTGCCAAGCCTTTATAAGGCTGAGTTTGGGAGAAACTAGCATGCCCTCTATAGGGTGGTCTTTTAGTACACTTTCACGCACTCCCAGGTCGGCCTAGTGGGATGGCTAAGTGAAGGGTTGTCCTGGTTCGATTAAAAATTTGAACATAATTTTGGTAAGTCACAAGTCTATGAAAATATTTGGTGATTCACAACGTTGACATATATGAAGAGATTATTTTTTGTGCCTTAAAATTTGAGATGGATATCGGTGACTCCCAATGGTCTCATGAGACTAGAGACAAAAAAACGTAAAATGGAGTCTTCTTTGGGAGTATCCATAAATAAATCCCATATAGGAAAGAAAACCAAACATCCCGCTTTTCAAAAGTGTGTGAAGAAACATCCAAGAAACTATTTGATTGGAATTATGAGATGCTTCAAATGTGGAAAAGAGGGGAATTGGGCTAATCAGTACTAAATATAAATGAAGAAACCCACTAATATGGAAGAATAAATAAGGTTAAAATCAACACTCATCCTATGGTGTAGTGTTTCAATTGAAATTAACACTAGCATTATGCAATCCAGTTCCCTGATCTAAGGGGTTTTAGTGACAATCAAGGACAACAAACCCCAAGGCCTAGAGAGTAAGGAAGAGAATATATTGTCATTATGACATAGGTGGATCCTGATAATGATGTGGTGATAGGTACACTAGTTATTCATTCAAGAATAGAGAATTTAATTTTTGATTATGGTTCTATGTATTCTTTCATATCTTTCAAGTTTAGTAGAATTGTTCAAGAACCACCTAAAAACTTGGGGGTTGAGCTATCTGTGAGAACAGAAAATGGAGTGATAGTTTTATCCCAAATATATAACTCATCCCCGGTTAATGTTTGTAGACTTAGTCATTTATAAAATCTCATATTACTTCCTTTAGTGGGGTTATATGCTATTTTGGTCATGGATTGGCTATCCTTATATAAATCCAACATTAACTATCAGGAGAGGGAGATCACTCTTTACATCCAAATTCATCCATCAATTCTATAAAAGTGTAAGGAGGAGAATGAATCTCCCCTAGAATCTTCTATTCAAGCATGGATATTATTCCCTTATGAGAAAGAATTTATTTCCCAAATGATTAAGATAAAGGAGAGAATCATGATTGAAGACATGCCCATTGTGAGGGATTATACTGATGTATTCCCTGAAGAGTTTCCTAGTATTCTTCCTGATTGAGAGGTTCAGTTATCAATCATACTTATACCTGGATCTTTACCCATATCCAAGACTCCTTATAGAATAGATATCATTGAGTTAGAAGAACTAAAGAAGCAATTACAAGAGAATTTGGAAAGTATTTTATATACTTGAGTGCTTCACCATGGGGTGATATGGTCCTCTTTTTCAAGAATAAGGATGGGTCAATGCATCTCTACATTGATTATTGTGAACTAAACAAAATTTTAATAAAGAAAAAGTATCCCCTCCCATGGATAGATGACTTATTTTATCAACTAATTGGAGCCTAGTATTTATCTAAGGTGGACCTTTGGTCAGGATATCATCAGTTAAAGGTACGAAAGGAAGATATTCTCAAAAGTGCCTTTTGAATAAGGTATGGACACTATGAGTTCAGAGTGATGGCTTTCAGACTCACTAATGCTCCAGAAATATTTATGGACTTAATGTATAGAGTATTTAGATATCACCTTGAAAATTTTGTGGTAGCATTTATAGTTGATATTTAGATTTACTCCAAGAGCAAGGAAGATCATGAGGTGCCTTTGAATATTGTGCTAATGGATTTATGGAAGGAGAATATATATGTGAAGTATAGTAAATGTGTGTTTTGGATGAAGGAAGTATCATTATTTTGGAATATTATCACCTGCAAAGGGATATCTGTAGACCCTTTTAAGATAAAGGCATTTGGGGACTGGCCTAAATCCTCATTTGTAATGGCGACCTGTATTTTCTTTAGTTTAATAGGTTATTAATGATGGTTTTTAACATAATTTTCATGATTATAAAACCCACTAACCAAGCTAACACGTAAGGGAGTAAAGTTTTTCTGGACCAGTGAATTTGAATAGAGCTTTAAGGAGTTAAAAAAGAGGCTTACCATTGCACTAGTCCTTATATTTCCCTCAAGTAGGGAACTTTTTGGGGTTTAAAGTGATGCCTCAAAGAAGGTTTTGGGCCATGTACTAATTTATAATGATAAAGTGATATCATATTCATTAAGGAAATTGAAATTTCATGAGAAAAACTATCCCACACATGACCTGGAATAGGCTGTAGTGATTTTTGTGTTCAAAATATGGCGACGTTATCTCTATGGGGAGAAGTGTGAAATATATACAGACCATAAGAGCCTCAAATATATATTCAAATATAAGGAGGTTAATATGTTCTATAAAAGATAGTAAGAACAGGTAATGGACTATGATTGCTAAATCCATTACAATCTTGGTAAATCAAACAAAGTGGCATATGCTCTAAGTAAAAAAGATCCAGCTACTTTATTAGTGATGAGAATTGAGAAGGATACAATATTATTAGACTTGGAAAGGATGGATATGGGAATCATGAAGGAAGTAACACCATATTTCCTTTCTCAAATTATTGCTCAATAATCCCTTCTAGATAAGTTAAATGATTCCCAAAGAGATGATTTTGAAATTTAGAAGAATGTGGAATCCATAAGAAAACGGAAATACTCAGAGTTCAAAATGGATGAAAATGAGTTATAAGATTTGGGTTATGACTATGTGTAGAATAAAATTCTGAGATATTGAAGGATATGTTGAATGATTCATATAGATCAACCTTCTCCATTCACCTAGAGAGCACAAAGATGTATAAAGACCTCTCAGAGCACTATTGGTGGGACAATATAAAGAAAGAGGTCGTGGAATGTAAATCAAAGTGTCTAGAATGTCAACAAGTGAAGGATGAAAGAAAAAATGTATAAGGGGATGAGGAAACCATTACCCATACCGATATAGAAGTGGGAAAAAATCACCCTAGACATTGTCTATGTTATTCCAAAGATATCAAAAGGAAATAATGTCATATAGGTTGTAGTGGATCTTCTTACAAAGATAGCTCAATTTATTGCAATTCGAGATGAATTCTCACTTGGTCAACTTGCAAAGATATATATTAGAGAGGTGGTTAGGCTATATAGAACACCATTATAAATTGTATATGATTGAGATATGATATTTACCTCTATGTTCTGGAAGAGACTCCAACATGCTTTAAATAATGAGTTGAACTTCAGTACAGCTTATCACCCCCAAAATAATGGTCAATCTAAGTGGACCATTGAAACACTCAAAGACATGACTACTATAAAATAGAACATCAAAAGAATTGGCCTTTATCAGTGCTTTTATATAGCACTGATAAAACGTACCCTTTATCGGTGCTTTATTTTTAGTGTTGATAAAGGGTACTCTTTATCACCGCTTTATTTTTAGAACTGATAAAGGGTAGACTTTATCAATGCTTTTTTAGCATTGATAAAGTTCCAGAATAAAATAAAATAATTAAAAAATAAAAAATTAAAAAAAAATAAAAAAATTATTAATTCAATAATTATTAATAAAAATGAATAAATTGAATATACCTATATATAAATTATAAAAATTCATAAATAGTGTATATTAAATATATAGATATGTAAAATGAATAAAATGAAATAAAAAGATAAAATTTAAAAATATTAAATTAAGAAAAATATTAAACATTTTATTAATTAAATAATTATTGATAAAAATGAATAAATTTAATATACATATGTATAGATTGTAAATATTAATAAATATTATATTAGGTTCTTGGCGGTACAATTACATCGAACACATACACACTGCACACACACAGGCCTGAAAGGCAGACCATAACCCCCCAAGGGATAACCCACCTAACTACCCACTTTATTACATCATATATATTTAGCATGAAGGTCCAGTTGGCATGTAGCTCTTTACATGGTCCATAGGCCTGAAATTTACGCAATTAATGAAATCTTTTATAGAAACACATATACCTAATATTTATGTAATTTATTCAAATTTTTGTATATTTTTGAATTTCATATCATGATACAATTAATATATTATGTTTTTAATCGGTCAATTTTATTTATTTAACTTTAATGTTATTATAGTTAGGTATTATTTATTCATTTTTAATATTTTTTATTTTTTATTTTATTTTTTAATTTAATCAGTTTTATCATTTATTTATATATATATATTTATTATTTTTTGGTATTTTCAATATGTATCCATCTTTACTTCAATATATATATATATCGATATTTTTTTAACAATTTATATTTATTTAATAAAATTTATCCATTTTTTCATATTTTTAAAGTGTACTCATTTTTAATTATTCAATTTCACTCATTTTTAATATGCATGTACTTAAGATTATATATTCATTAATAATGTTAAAAATATATTTATAAATAAATATATTTATAAATGTATATTTACTTTGTTTATAAATTTATATATTTATAATTATTATAAATATATAAATACTATATTTTAAAAAAGTATTTATATAATTATAAATAAATAATTATATATATTTAAATAATTATAAAATTATAATAAATTTATTTAAATAATGGATATACTGTATTTATTTATTTATTTATTTTATTTCAAGTAAAGGAAAACTACTTTTTATTAAAAAGAGAAGAAACAAAATGGAGGAGGAGGACAGAAAACAACAAAAATCCCAAAATAGAAGAACCAAAGACTCCAACAGCAAACATTAATGAAGATACTAGTCAACCTCTTATACCCCTTCCATGAGGAGCTCTCCCACATAGATGATGACCACACTTCTAATTAACTCTTGATATTTCCCAAGGATCATGAACAACATCTCAAACATCAATCATATTAGATCCATCCCTTTATCTAGGCTCCAAATTGCCTAAACTCACATCATCAACTTTGACAATATCCCCTACATCAGAATAAGTATAAGATAAAACCCCCCTTAACTCATATTTGAATTAAAAATCAGATGTATAGCCTCCACTGGCTCTTGGAAGAGTATATTGAGCAGTCATAATAGGCCCAACCTCTAATTGCACTACCTCAATCTAAGCTGGAACATCCACATTAGAAGAACCCAAAATAGAGATCTACTGGTTAGCCACATTAAAGGAACCCAAAACATAGATCATTTAGTCAGTCGCATTAGTAGAAGGAGAAAACCCACCAAATCCAATATGGGCATTGAAATATTCTTGAGTGCAGTCTCTATCAGAAGTATCCACAACCTGTGCATCGATCTACCCAAAACCTACATCAACAACCTCTTTTGAATCTTTCCCAGAATGACTCAAAATGAAAACCTTTAGAAAATTAGCATCATCCAAAACATTGATCTTATAAGAATCTCTATGCCCTGGTTGTTGTCCAGTACCCAAGACAGTGGTTGGCTGATTAGCCACATTGAGTGATTATGTCTCCAAATGAATCACCTGCTATATTGAGACATCCAAAATAGAATTAGTTTGTTCACCCAAAACACCATTTTTTGAAGTACCATGAAGATTAATAAGAGTACGCATTTCCATATTAGAATTACCCAATGCATGAATCCCATCCACATCCCTCGGTTGAGATGATTCAATTAAAAAATCAGAATTAACTAGAGTGACCAAATCACTAGAATCATCCAAAACATTATCTTGTTGTACACTCAAAACACCAACCTTTGAAATGATATACAGATCAACTTGAGGAGTGTCAATCATAGAGGTGCCCAAGGAAAGATCCTACTAAATATCTACATTGGTGTATACTGTCACAAAATGAACCTTATCAACAACCTTCTATTGAGAATAATATATCATAATAGTGACAAGATCATTAGGAATTGAAATCTGTGCACTTTCCAGTGAAACTTTTTCATCAATATTATCAGTAGTTTGAAGAGGCCTACTGTTGATGATCAAATTATCCTTCTTCTAATTAAGGTTCTTGTTTTCAAAGTGATATTTATATCTCACAATTACATTATCTGAAACTGGAAGTTTAAATTTACAATTCTCAAACACATGGCCAATCCTTCTAGAATTATTACACTTCAATCCTTTTCGACATTTATCAATAGAATGTCCCATATTACAACACTTATGGAAAAAATTAGGTAAATTTTCAACATCTATATGCAATTCAAACTGATAATCCTCATCAACCAAAACAATAGTTTCAGTAAGAGTTTAACACATGTCAATCTCAACCAGAATATCAGAAAATCATCCAAATCTAAATAAAACCCATACCCCAAGCTCTTACCTTCAAACCAGAAGGAAAAAATGATATGAAAGAATCCCTTTCCAAGAGATGTCATCTTCCAGTTATTGAATCCCCAAAAATTGGTGAGGTGATTTCGAAGATCTTCAAATTTCCAAGAGTTTCCTTGTTGTGCAACCAGCGGAGCTATAATAGAGTGCTTACACTCTACAATTCGCTGTGAAATGAAAGAATGATTTTCTTTAACAAAGGACAATGAACCATTCTTCATGATTCTCCAAGATGCAGATTGACCAAAATGTTTGACATCAAAAAAAATCAATAAGAACCTTGATATTGCTTCAAGTATTTATGAGAAATGACAGGAATCCCCTCCACTGCAAGAATCTCACTAGTTTTTAGATCATGAGAAACATTACCATCACCATCATTAATCATCTTAGAAACACCCAAATTCAAAGAAGAATAGACAAGAACTTCTAGAAATGAAGGACCATTGACACCATCCTTATTCGATGGAATAATTATAGCATCAACAGGAGCGGTGGTAGACATCAAACCCTAAAAATCAGAAATTCAATAAGAAATGTGAAGGAGATCTTCGTCCGTGCTCATCACCCCCCCACCCCCCAGAAACTCAACACCATTATATTTATATTTATAATATATATATATATATATATATATATATATAATTTGAGGTCAAAAACTCAGTTTATTCGGGGGAAGGGGATACATTACAAAGAAAAGTATGCAACACAAAATACAAGGATGTATTCAATGACTCGAACTCGAAACCTTACCGAGACCCACAGGGGCAACTACCACTAAGCTGCACCCTGGGGGCTATATATATATATACAATTATATAAATATATAAATATTATTTTTTAAAATTATTATTCATATATTTATAAATAATTAATTATATATTTAAATAGTTATAGAATTATAGTAAATATATTTAAATAATGAATATATTTATATGTAAATATATTTATTAAATATATATATATATATATATATCATTATAAAAATATATATAATGATATAAATATATTTATAATTATATAATTATAATAAATATATTTAAATAATGAATAAATTTACTATATTTATATTTGTATATATTTAGTAAATATATATAATTATATAAATATATATAATGATATAAATATATTTATAATTATAAATATATTTATAAATGTATATTTTCTATATTTATAAAATTATATATTTATAATTATAATTAAAAAATATATAATTTTTTAAAAAAAATTATTAACGTAATTATAAATAAATAATTATATATTTAAATAATTATAAATTATAATAAATATATATATATATAATTATATAAATTTTTTTATAAATTTTTTTTATTTATAATTATAATTGTAAATCCTTTATCAACTCTAAAGTTTAAGCATTGATAAAGTCTCATTTTATCAGTGCTTATAAATTTAGCGCTAATAAAGGGGCTCTATTTTAGCACTTTTTTGAAAGCGATGATAAAAATGTCCATGGTCTATTTAAAAAAACCCTAAATGTGAATCATTCAATAATGATTCTCAAGATCTTGTGGAACTCCCATCCTGCTGGTACTACTTCTCTATGTTCTCTCGGATGAATCAAGGATAGAATCCAAGGTATGTTTTTTCCTTTTCCTCTCTCATTGTTGGATTTTTGGGTTCCAAGGTTTGTGTTTTTTACTATTCATAACCATGATGAACCCTAGATGTCATATCTCTCACACACACTTACCTATACCTATACACACTACTGGAAATCGGATCTTTCCCAACACTTCTATACCAACGGTTTGTAAAAACCGTTGGTATAGGCACCCTTTCCCAACGGTTTTGGAGAACCATTGGGAAAGGGGTGGGTCTTTCCCAACGGTTCTCCCAAACCGTTGGGAAAGGGAGCTCAAAACACCCTTTTCCCAACGGTTTTGGAGAACCGTTGGGAAAGGGGTGGGTCTTTCCCAACGGTTCTCCCAAATCGTTGGGAAAGGGAGCTCAAAACACCCCTTTCCCAACGGTTTTGGAGAACCGTTGGGAAAGGATCCCAACGGTTTTGCGAACCGTTGGGATAGGTTCTTCGATTTTTTTTCCAGGTCTACTGCCCGAGAACATTATATAAATCTAAATTTTAAATAATTATTATAATACATATATATATTTATGAAATTATGTTCAAAAAAGTCATATTAGGTTAGTGGTTAAGTCGTTCTATTATAAACGGAGGGTTCAGGGATCAAATCACACCGAATGTATTTTTTTTGAAATACATATACCAACGGTTTTATAACCGTTGGAATAGATTTTCATATTACCTATGCCAACGGTTTTCAAAACTGTTGGGATAGGTCTATACCAACGGTTTTCCCAAAACCGTTGGTATAGACCTATCCCAACGGCTTACTTCGCCACGGTTCTCCAAACCGTTGGTATAGGCTATACCAACGGTTTGGAGGCCTATACCAACGGTTCCAAACCGTTGGTATAGGTTAGTTTTCCAGTAGTGACAATGCCACCCTTACTCTGTAAACTCATTCCATCTTCATACAAGACCACTGTGAACTGCATCTCTATCCGTTGTTGCAACTTATGGTGATTTTCTTGATGTTTCCATTATATTATTTCTTGTTACCTTTTAGACATTGTGAATTTTCATTGTTTGAATCTTGTTTCCACAGTATAGCATGCAAATGAGGATGAATTTTTTTTAAGGAAATAAGAAGAATTATGAATATATGTGTATCTATTGAGAAAATCATCTTTATAAAATTTCCACAAATGATAAGTGAGGATTTTTTATTAATTAATATTGGATGATTAGTGTCACATTAGTGATTTAGTAGAATAAATAAATTAATTTTGTTCCTATGTCATAAAATGATAGAATTTTATAGTGGTTTCTGTATATTTTCTTTCATTCCATTATTTTTTGTTATTCATACACAATTTGAATATAAATATGAATATAATTTCACATGCTGAATATATTATTGAATAATGTGATGATGATATACCGTATTCAATATTTATTAAAGGTGTTAAGTTAATCTTGTGAGGAATATTAGAAAATTTAGTGCTTCTTAGCACTATTATATTATATTTATGATTGAGGTAATTTTTACCATAAATGAATTGATAAATTAAAGTAGGTTAAATCAAAAAGTGTTTATTGATATTACATTGTGATTGGAGGTATGTTGTGATGGAAAGTGAATTATATTTTTTATGGAGGTCATACAACCTTTGCAACATGAGTAACAATGATGTGTTGTTTGATATTGTTATTTGATTATGATTATAGATTAAGAATTTATAATCATTGTTAATGATACAAAGGACCAAGGGTTTCACAAATAAGGTTGTGTAAATAAGGATTCATTTTTGTTTGATAGATATACAATACAATACACTTCATGAATAAAAGTCCACATTTTCATGCATCTTGCATGAAAATTGTTTTTGTCTTGAATAGAGATATAATACTTCACTACTCTAGTACAACTAACCTTCACTGCATTTATTTAATCTATCCTCATATGCTTGATTTCTTTACATCTCTTGATGATGGATTGGACTCCCACATTCAAACTAGCCTTCCTCCTATCATTGTGCTTCCAAATTTCCTTGATTACATGCCTCCTTCTTAGATTTTATTCATTAATCTCTATCAATGCCACTACCACGGCTTTGAATACTGCATATCCCAACCCATTCTTCAACTCGTTCAACCTTTCATCCTCCTCATTTACTCTTTCCTTAGAACACTAAAAATGAAACCTAAAAATTAATAAAAACATAATTAATGATTTTTTTGGTTTCTTGATATTTATTTTATTATGGGACTCACTCAGTTACTTTTGAAAACACTTCATTGAAAATTGATTTTAATTTGGGTGTAGTCACATTGGATCCTATTAGAACTCCACAGTTAGACATACCTGGAAGAGAATACTACTACAATGGGGGACCTTCTAAAAATACTCGTATTGCACATTTTTTAGGAAAAAAATATGCTAAACACACCTTTTGATTCTCTTCAACTTCAACATTGATAAATTTAAAAGGGTGCTAATCTGGCTCTCAAAGGTATTCCTCCCATAATGCGAAGAGATCTTCGGCCCTGCTTTCAACTTCATCTTCAAGATACTTTATCTTGGTATCTTGGAGAAATGGTCAGTTTTCAAGCTCTTTCATCCACCTCACACCAATACCACATCAATTTTTTATCTCCTCTAAGCCTTTCACAACATAAATCCATCACAAGTGACCTTAAAGAACTTTTTTCAAAGAAATCTAAAAACACTTATAAATAATCACTTATCATAGGTGTTATAAGTAGGTCTCGGTAAGTTCTTCCAAACGGAGCCTAACTTCTTTAATAATTTTTAAATATTTGTTTCCAAATGGATCCAAATAAACTTTAAATATATTAAAAAACTATATAGATAGAAGGGTAATATAAAAAAAGGTATAAGTTAAATAAAATTACATTTACCAATCCTTGAATAATGACTATATATTTAAATGATGTGTTTGAACTGTTTTAGTGAGATTTTATTTCTATCAATATACATTTTTTAAGAATAAATACATCATGTTGCCTTTTTAGAATGTTGTAAGAAATTGTTCACTGCAATTAACATCTTTGGAGAGAAATAAAGCTGAATAAAATGTATTCAAATTAGTTGAAGATCAGAATGGTAGATGGTATCTGTTTCTTTCGAGTGTCGATTTTGTGTATTGATTTGATCGAATTTTACCCTTGTATATTGTTTCCATATGGAAAATGAGAGGCTTATCCATAGAATAATTCAACTAGAAACAAAAATTGATAGAAATGAGGCATTGGAGTTGGAAATTGAGGGGTTAAGCAGGACATTAAAAGTTATGAAGTGCATGGAAGATGAAGGAGAGATGGAAGTTATGAAAAAGATAGAGGAAATCCTAGTGTTATTGAGAGAAAATAAGGAATTCCTTTATGACCTAGAATCATTGAAACCAACATTAAATATATAGTCATTATTAAAGTATTGGTAAATACATTGGATGATTGATAGATCAAGTTTAATACAGTGAATTTACCAATCCATGAATAATGAATATATATTTAAATCTTGGTTTAATGATTCTACGCCATCAAGGGATTTCTTATTTTCTCTAAATATCTCTAGTATTACCTCCATATTTTTCATAACTTCCACAACACCTTCATGTTTCATGTCCTTCATGACTTTTAATTTCCCATTTAACCCATCAATTTCTAACTCCAATGCTTATATTCTTTCAATTTGTGTTTCTAGATGAATTATTCTAGTGATAAGACTCTTTTTTACCTCCAAAAATATATATAAGGATAAAATTTTATCAAAGAAATACAAAAAATTGACGCTCGAAAGAAAAAAAACATCTAAACTTCTGATCTTCAGCTAATTTGAACACATTTTCATCAGCTTTCTTTTTCTCCAAAGATGCCAATTGCAGTGAAAAATTTATTAAAACATGTTTAAAAGGAAACAAGATTCATTTTTTCATAAAAAAAACTATATTAAAAGAAATCAAATCCTGTTAAAACATTTCAAACCTGTTAAAACTCTTGACTAGGAAGGAAATTTCAAAAATGAAACATTTTAGAGGAAGTGGAAAACAGTAAATGCTTGTGAGTGTAAGTGACTGTGAGTGGAAGTCATGTGGACCAAAATTCAAATGAAAAGGGTTTCCATAAAATATAATAGAAGTTATAATTTAAGGTATGTTTGGGGAGAAAAAATAATGATTTAGAAAAATTAATGGATTAGGTAATATCCTATTTTATAAATTAAGGGAATCATAATTTATTTCAATTTAGATTTGAATATTCGTTCCTTCATTTTTGAAATTTAATATGTTAGAATCCATAATTAAAATTTCATTTAGGTAATTTTTGAATATGAGTGGGTTTAGATTATACATGGGATAAACATATTTTTTTTAAAATAATAAGTGATAGGTTTTATGTGTGGGCTAGGTATGGTATGTTAGAATGAGAGTTACTATAAACATGTTAGTGATTAATCGAGGGTTGTGGTGAGGGTCATATGATATTTGTGTTGTTTTTTGTTCTTCTTTATGGTTTTTCATAAGTTAGGTTTAACTAATGTATTGTGTCACACATTGTGTTGTTCTTTCCTAAGGGAACCAATTATGTTAAGACTTCCCCATATTTAAAATTCACTTCCAAATAAAAATGGCTATGTTTTACTCATTTCATGATTTGAATGCATTAAGTACTTGTGATGGTTATCCCTAATGGATAGTCTTGGATTCTACAGGTTTGAGGTCGAATCTCATGGTACCTATGATGTGGTTATTTCTAGAGGGAGATAAATAATTTTTTCTCCACCTATGATTAAAATTTTAACCTCTTATTGATGAAATGTTTTGAATTTTAGGGAACAACCATGGTATAAACTTATGGTACAATTAGTATAATTCACTCATATGAAATGAATTTAGTATATTTTATTATCACGGTGTCTTAGTTAGTACACAATGACTTGACTTATATGTGTATTTTGAGTGTTACTAGTTTTAACATATAATCAAATATATGAATTGTACATTTTAGGGTCCCTATTAGTATTTACTTGTTTCTTTCTATACTCACACCCTACACATGAACCTCAGTGGATATAGAGCTCTTATATTTGAGATACATATGAGGGAAAAGGACTAGTAACATGGATTAGAGTCAATGCTACTCAATGGGTATGAGTTTATGTTCTCATGGTTTTTTAGGGAACTTTTATCATTTTAGATGACATTTTAAATTTTAAATTAAGATTTGGTAATTTAAAATTTTTTAAGGTGACAATTGACATCCTCAATGGAAGCTCATGGCACATTTTGGTGCATACAATCCCCCTCTTTCCCTTTTCAGGTATTTTTTGGATTTATGGGGGATGGATTCCTCTTTGAATGTATCTTACCTGAATCACAAGGCCTTTTGTGTTTCCCTCCACTCATGGGATGATTTTCTGTTATCTTGGAGAAAAGCACCTTGTGCTTTGGGTCGTTGGTACTTCTCTCTTTATCAATGGGATATGGAGTCGCACTTTGGTCAGGACTCCTCTTTGGTAGCAGTTTGGATCTCCCTTATAGGTCTACCTCTCCCTTTCTAGAATGAGGCTTATTTTAGGCTATTGGTGACTCTCTAAGTTCTTTCCTATGTGTGGATGAGAGGACCCTCCACCTTGAAGAAGCTTCCTCGACACATTTATGTGTTGAGATGGATCTCAATCTCCTGCTACCAGACTGGCTTTACCTTGGGGTGAAAGACTCCTTTGTTTGGAATCAGATCCCCATTTATTCATCATCTCCTAGGTTCTACTCTCTTTGAAGGATGCAAGGACACTCCGTGGAAGTCTATCAGAAGCTTGCTTCTGGCCTTTCAAGCTTGTCCTCACAGGGCCCTCCAGCCTCTAGCCCCTTCCCTCTAATGTAGTGGACCTCTTCCCCTCCATTAGAACATGCTAATACTGAGAAACCCTCTACCTTGGAAGCCTGGGCACTGACCCCTTGGGTTGTTCCCTCTTCTTCAGATCCTTTGGGTCAAGTCGGTGCTTCCTACCTCACTTTGGTTCCATTTGTAGTACTGATTTCATCTTTAGTTGGTCTCAATGTTTCTCCAAAGGAGACTTTCTTGCTTTCCTGTTCCTTGCGGGGTAAGGATGTTGTGTGCTGCCTTCCTCCCCTTCCTTCTGCTTTTCAGGAGCTAGGTCCTTCTCTCCATGATTTTTTCTTGAAGCCTCCCCTCTTTAACCTCCCCCCTACTATGATGTTTCCTCAGTCCTCCTTGGTTTGACCTCTTACTCCCCACCCCCCCCTTGTGGACGGAGCCCCATGCCAACCCACTTTAAAGATAGAATTATCAGGTATGCTTCCTCCTATTTCTCATGAACATGTCTCTTTTTCTCCATCCAAAGGAGAGATGGAGATTGTTCCTAGGAAAACCAGAGGTCAGTATCATTTTGTGGTTGGTTCGAGCCCTTCTCACTCCTCTCCATTATCTGATGGGATGTTCGCCTGTTCTCAATCTAGAAGCCTCCATGTGAGTTTTCGGTACAAGTCAAATAGGGTTATGCATCCTGGGTCCAAATCCATGCATCTTTATTTTCAATGACTTCTCTACTTATATGGAATTCCCACAGCTTAGGGGATCTGGTAAATATGGATTTCATTTCCACTCAAAGTCAGAAACATGGTATCTATATTTTTGTTATTCTTGAATCCAAGTAGGATAACAGTAAACTATCTGAGTTTTCTCATCAGATCAAGATGTATGCATGCATGCAAGACGGTCCAAATAACTCCTATATATGGATATTCTTGAATCATCATGTCTCTATTGAGTTGGTTTTATCTTTTTATCAAATGGTGTCGGTTAAAATGAATTCTGGTCTCCACTCCTTTTATGCCTCTTTAATCTATGGAAGTTGCAACCCATAGACTAGAAGGGATCTATGGATGTATTTGGAGGCTTTTTATCCGGGTACTTTTCCTTGGTTCATGGGGGGATATTTCAACATTATTTCATCTCATGAGGAGAAAAAAGGAGGGGGTGATTTTCCTCACAGGGCTATTGAGAAGTTTTTTCACTATATGGCTTGTTGTGGCTTATCAGACATGGGATTTATAGGTGATTATTTCACGTTGTGCAATAATAAAAAATTTCATTCTCTCTCTTGGTGTCATATCAATAGGTGCTTCGCTAATTCTCATACCATCATCATGTTCCCTAATACCAAGGTCTCTCACTTGGTTCGTAGTCTTTCGGATCATTCGCCACTTCTGGTTTCCAATGCTACTGGCCAAGACAGTTCTGAATTCTTCCATTTATCTCAATTGTGACCGGATCTACCAGGCTATCATCAGGTGTTTTGTGATTCCTGAGAAACTAAGATCCTAGTTTCCCCTTGGTTAACCCTCCACTGTAAGATTTTTTGGATTAAAGATGTTCTCTCCTCATGGATCAAGGCTCAGCCCCCTTGGTTTCAATACATGGACACTATATCGAAGGAAATCGAGCAGCTTGAGTTCATCCTTGAGAGTAGCTGGAATGGCATCCAAATTTCACATCTTGCTTCCAAGAAGGAAATTCTTGCGGACATGGTCCCACATCATAAAAGTTAGTCTAGGGAGAACGCGTGCATCAAATGAATTCATGAGGGATATAGGAATATGGTGTTTTTCATGCTTTCATTAAGGAGAAATGTAGACCTCTCAAGCCTAATATTCTACTGGATAATGGCACTTACACCGAAGACAAGGATGTCATGGGAACATGGATGAGTCTTATTTCAAGTATCTCCTTGCGGTTCCTAATCCCAACATGTGTGAAGGCTACCCAAGGGGGTGTAATGGTTTCCTAGAACTAGTTGCCTCTCCGGTCTCTAGCTTTGTGAACAATCTCCTAGAAGTATCCCTAGAGGAGTAGTAAATCCTTGAGGAAATGAGGAGCCTTAACCTAGAAAGCATGCCTGACCCTAATGGTTTTTTGGGATTCTTTTATAGAGAATATTGGGACGTGATTAAGGAGTACTTGATCAGTTCCATTCAATACTTCTTTCTGGGGGGCTTCCTTGTGTTTCATGTGCAACCTCTTTGGTTCTCATCCATAAATTCAAAAATCCCACCTCTATCCATCATTACAATCCCATTAGCATGTGCAACTTCTATTACAAGGTTCAGGCCGGAATCATCAATGGGAGACTGTCAGCCTTCCTTCCTCTTTGGATAGCTTTGGAAAAGCACAGCTTTGTGAATGGAATAATGATTCAAGGCAACATAGCTTTTACCCAGGAGTTGGTTAGCAACATCAACAACAGGGTCAATGGTTAGAATTTGATTGTTAAACTTGATATGGAAAAGGCATATGATTAGTTTTAATGGAACTTCATCATTAAGATTCTTTCAAGAATGGGTTTCTCCTCTTGGGCCATTGATCTCATTTTTAGATGCCTGAGCTCTTATTGGTTAGTAGTTTCTTTTTCAGGGAGTACGTATGGTTTTTTCAAGCCTACTCATGGGTTAAGACGGGGGGATATGGTGTCCCCAACCATCTTCATTTTATTCCAGGATGCTCTTATCAGAAACATCATCAGGAGCTTAACTAGATGTGACTCTTTACCCTACCGGTGTAAGGCTATGTCCACTGCTATATCTCATATTATGGATGTGGAAGAAAATATTATCTTCCTGAATACTAGAAAGAGATCGGTTAGGAGAATGTGTGGGGTCTTGGAAAGCTACTGAAAAAGGATTGGTTAGGTTATTAATCAGTAGAAGAGAAATGCAAACATATCTCATAGGTTCTCATCCAGAATATCAGTTGAACTGTGCAACATTTTGGGTATCCATAAAAATAGTTTTTAGATGATCTATCTTGGAACTCTGGTTTCCCCATGCAGTATTTGTATCAAACACTTTTATCATATTGTTTATAAGATTATGGGTCGATTCACTAATTAGAAGAACCATTTTTTATCTTGTGGGGGGAGGATCACTCTTATCAAAAGTGTACTGGCATCTATCCCGATTCATGCATTCTCAGCTATCAAGGTTCTGAAAGCAGTTCTGGATATGATCGATAAGATTCTTACTTCTTTCATCTGGGACTCCAACATTGATGGGAAATATCATTGGGATTCTAGGAGGATGTTGGCCAGTTCCACTCAGGTAGGGAACATCAAAGTCAAAAACGTTCATGATACCCTGCATGGCATGCATGCAAAGCTTGCATGGGATGTGTTGGAGGGTACCTCACTTTGGGGGTGTGCAATGAAGGCTTTTGGTTAGGGGATGAGGGAGGATCCAAGAGGTTCTTTTGGCATGTGGTGAAGCCTCATTTTTTCACTCTCTGGGGCTATGGTCACTGGATTGTGGGTAGGGGTGAGATCACTTTTTGGTTCTGAAATGTTTTGGGCATGGATCTTGGGTTTCCATTATGTCCTACAGAGGACATCACTTTCAGATAGGCAAGATAGTATCCTAATTTTATTAAGGTTTTTTTGGACACTGATCAACATTCGGTTTATAACCTCATTGATCTCAGTGATGACCCAGATTGCTACACCTTTACTGGTTCTTCCTCTGACTCATTCTTAGTGAAGGATAATCACAAGATGCTTACTCCCTCACATCAGTTGAATTCTTTGGGAGATATATTATGGTTAAAATAGGTTCCAGAGAAGTTCAATTTTTTTTGTGGATAATAATAAATAATTCCCTTTCCCTAGATGAAAGTTTCAAGCATATTGGCATCACTTTAGATTCTAGTTGTTCATGTTGTGTGGATCGGTGGGAGGAAATTTTCGGATCACCTATTATTTGTAGGGGATTGGAACTCTTTTAGAGATTTTATGAGGATTCACTACAAAAACAACTGGGACCTGCCTTTTCTCAAAGGTGGTTTCAAGGAGCAGATCAGGAAAGCCCTAAGAGGAAGGTTAGGGCATTGTTTCTTCTTGCGGGCTGATGGTGTTTTTGGAAAGTGATAAATCATGTTTATCTCAAGGGAGGTGTGTGCACAGGGAGGATGCTCATTTATATACCTAAAAATCTGCTCCTGGATTTCACCTAGTCTATGAAGAACCTGAAAGATGATCCCACCCTGAGACCACTTCTTGGATTTCCCTTACCACACTCGATTTCTAGGGTGGCTCAAGGTCACTGGGTGCACTGGAATCTTCCTAGATCGAGCTATAAGCTTAATACTGATGGTTCCTTTTCCTTGGTCTCCATGCATGGTAGTGGCATGGTTCATGACCACAAGGGTGATTTCATCTTTTCCTTCTCTGCATGTTTCGGGGCAAGTGACTCCCTCCAGGCTGAGGCGCTGGCGATGTTTTTGGGTCTTCTCTTATGTAGGCAGTGGGAAGTTAGTCTAAGGGAGGTTGAAAATAAATCTCTAGTTATTTATAATTCCCTAAATAATTCTCGTGTTACCCCTTGGTCTATAACATATATCGCCTGAAGGTGCAGGAAACTCATGTGAAACCAAATGGAGGTTCTGCATACTTTGAGAGAAGGCAACAAAGTAGATGATTATCTCTCTTCCATTCCCAATCTGGCAGGCAGCATTACTCATTACCATACCAAGTATAATCTTCCCTATGAGGTGGTGAACTTGATCAGAGGTGACGCTCTCAAGATACATCATTTCAGGCCTCCCTAATCTCTTTGTGCACTTGTTCCCTGGACTTGTGGCTTTTATTTGTAGCTATATTTTCATTTTATTTTAATAAATAAATATGATGATGATGATGATATTGGTTCATGGCACCACATCCAACCTATAATGAATGAAATCCTTTAGAAAGATATAATGGTGATGTTATGATATACTTTCTCTATTTTATTAAAAAATTATATAATGAAATGTTTATTTAATTTTCATTATTCATTGTAGTGTTTGTTTAATATTAGAAGATTTACATAAGAAATTTGTCTTAACGGCCACTAATAAAGACCATAGAGGATTTTAGACTCTTTTTATGAAGTTACATCTTAGGGATGATGAGGGGAAAGTAAATCCCCACCCACCAGTTAGTTATGCACACATTATAAAGAAGGAAACATGGAATAATTTCATCAATCTTCACAATGATAAATCATTTTAGGTGCATTATGGTCAATAATATATTACTTGACATTATTTATTTCATCCAACCTGATTCAAAACTATTAATTTATGAAGCAGAAAAAGAGTGCTGAAAATAAATAACATGAATCAAAACTAATGTACCTATCAAAAAGTAAGGATGAGGTACACCTAATTATAGAATAAATTTTTGTTTATTTTAAATAAATAATAAAAGTTTAATTATTATATATTAAACAACATATGTTCCTTTGTTTATATTGTAACGACCTGAACTTTTTAATTATATTTGTTTCCTAATTTTGTGGGTATAATTAAAATGTGGCCAAATCATTTTTTTGGTATTTTCATAAAAGCCACTTTGAGGGTAGAGTGGGAACCGACCGAATTACACCCAACAGAGGGAGGGAGGGACATTCAAAATTCAAATTTCAGGGGCACAAGACCCAAAAACGAAATCAAAGTTTGGATCGCGTTCCGGGAACCACCGTGTCAACATCACGTGATTTCCCGAGAAACCCGCATCGGACGTCGAGTCCACTGCATCATCTGCCTCATCTGCATCGTCGTCGTCATCATCAAATCACCTTAATCATCACGTCGTCGCTGTCAATTCAAAACTTTCCACAGCCTGCCTCGACAGACACAACACAGAAAATCCACATCAACCAGGCCGTCAGAGAGTTACACCGACATCCTTCACCACCATCATCGTCGGCGACCGTCAAAAAACCGGCCACCAAGTCGTCGTCGTCCCACAGCGAACTAGTGGCCACCAAGACAATCGAGCTCACCAAATCTTCATCGCGCCTCACAGGCCAACCATCCACTTCACGAGCTCGAACAAGCAGGCCATCAACATCACAGATCCCAAGCGCCAGAACGAAAACAGGAAGCACCCCACCGCAACCACGAACTCCTCCATCCACATCCACAGCAACCCGATGAAGAAGACGGTCCAAGGAGAAAGAAGTCGGGTCTCCATCACCTAGGACTGGGAGAACCGACATCACCTCGAGGGAAAGTCTCCATTGAAGGGATCTGAGCACATCAGAGCCTACAACGCCTCTCTGGGATGGATCCAGACAAATCCCTACCACAGAAGAACCCTAAAAAAATTCCTCAGTGAATGAGCCATGGATAGCAAGAGGAACCGACAATGCAGAAGGGCACACCGAAGATGAATCTAACGCAAGAACCCAGCAGAGAATCACACAAAAAACTACAAAAAAATGGGAAAACGAAACCATCAAAGCCCCTCTCCCCTCCATGCCATACTGGGACTGATGCGAAGCCGCTCAGGACCGAAGCCGTCGCCCGCAGCCACCAATCCCTAATCCGCCACCAAGACGCCTCCGCCCGCCAGACCGAAGCTTTCTCCCGCCGAGAGGAGACAATGACGACAACCGAGCCACCGAGGATCGCCGAGGAAGGGGACGTTGATGCCTAGTCGACTGAGGCCAGAGGAGGGAAGGGAGAGAAGCCTTGGTTGAAACCCTAACGCTTGAGAGAGGATACGCCGCCGCTTCGAGGCCCCAAATCAGGTATAATTAAAATGTGATTGTTGTGTTTCGAATGTTATATGGCCATTGGTCAATATGACTGTTGGAAACTATAATCTTAATGTTGTGTTTTTATAAATATGGTTATCTTGGTTAATTAATATAGAAAGAAGATTGAATGGCCTCATCCAGTAGACTCGATCCATATGAAGCTCATCTATCGGATCTTGGGAAGGAGGTAGCATCACTGGACTTTTCTCTGGACCAAGCCCAAGATGAACTTCAACTTATGAAGCTTGAACGGAATCGCCTAAGGGAGAAGTTCAAGCTGATAGAAATCACCACTCGGAAAATGTTGTCCGAGCCACCCCAAGATTTTATCACCATAGCACACCTTACACTTAGGTCCTATGTTGGTGTTATAAGGGGATATGTAATGAGACCTTAGCTTCTTTGTGTAATCCTTTTATATAAATAAAATTGTTATTTCTTCTTATGGAAAAGTTTGTGAATTTCAAATATCCTGATAAATATAGGATGTTTATTATTGATGAATTTAGGAAAAAAGGGGTATTTTAAAATGTTTTTGTATTCATTAAATAATTAATAATGTGAAATGATTTTCAAAAAAAGGTCTTCTACGGTTGTGATCAGTGAGAAATTTAGAGTCTAATAAGATCAACTTGGTTTTTAGTGAATAGTAAAGTAGGAATAGTAACATACCCATATGAATAGTAATTTGACCAAAAAATATAAACTTCACCCATGAATGTATAAATACATTTTAGACATCTTAAAAGTGAAAAAACGATCATAGTTTAAGTTTTGGTATTTTTGTATGCCATAAATATTTTATTTAAAATTTTATAATTAATTTAATAAATTAAAATGGAAATTTATATTCATAAAATTTAATCATAAATTGTTACTTTATTGTCTTATGGTTATACGATAATTTTATGGGACCTTGAATACTTTTTTAAGGTGTTACAAAATGAGTTATGGTTTTAAAGTTGTATTTTTTGGAATAAATAATGATTTTATTTAAAAATTAAATTAAAATTATTTAGAAAATTATTTTCATAAAATGGAATTCATTTTTTATTTCAGAACATCGGTATTAGGGTAGGGTGAATTTTTGGGTTTTTTCTGAAACAGTTGAATTTTCAGTGAATAGTAAAAATGCAGTTCTGAGTTTCGGGTGTTTAATGACATAATTTATGATGTAATAATGATGTAAGATTTCTGGTATACTTATGAATAGTGAGATATGCTATGAGGTGTCCCAAGTGGCCAATACCATGAGAAAATACCATGGGAAAGCCCATGGTTTTGCAAATACCACCGATGAGGTGTCCCTTGGAAATTAATAATTTATTCACTCACTTTTCCTATAAATACCAAGCCATTTCCCTCATTATTTTCATTCCAAAATCATCCTCAACGAAGTTATGGTATCCTTACCTCCCAAGGAGTCCTCCCAAGGTGCCCTCAAGCCACCCAAGGTCCCGTCCTTCAAGCTTTCAAAGTTATTCTTCAAGGTAAGGGATCCTTTCACCCTCCTCTTTTAAGTCACAACTTCCTTTATGTTGTGTCTTCTAATTTCCATATATTTATGTTGAGGGTATGTTATTATATGTTCTTATTACTATTTATTTCATGTCCAAATGATGATAGACCCTTTCTTCTCTCATCAATTTGTTTTCTGAATTTTTAAGTGATATCGTTAGGCTGCCAAATTTCTCGTAAAAGAAATCGCATCTTCTCTTTCCTTTCAAGTTTCCTTTTCTTGTGGTATTTCATTCAAATATCCATACCATGTTATTATCTACATTTTATTCTGTATTTATATTGTAATATGATTTATTTTACCCTTGTACCCTCTCTTTTTATTATTTTCTAAAACCATGTTATATAGTCATTATGCTGCAGAAATTTCATCTCAAAATTTATATCTCTTTCTCTCAAGAAATTATCTTGTTTATTTATGTGAATACGCAGACCTATTTTGTTTCTATGGGTGTTCATAAATATATAAAAGGGATATATTTTATTCTGGAATGGATATACATATAACCCTCACTCCTTTTCCATGGGTTATAAATGATATAATGATCTTATTTTTAAGAACTTTTAAAACGTCACGATTTTGAAATGAAACCCATTTCTTTTATTCTCTATGGGTTATTTATGAAATGTTTGATTATTATCTATGTTTATCACATGAAAATAAATACATATTAAGGGTGCTCCCTGATAGCGCTCCAATGCATTTGGTAAAGAATTATTCTCTAGAGATGGCAAGTTTCACGATACCTTGGTGAACAACCTTGGTAATTTTTATGACACCTTGGGGATGGACCTTGGTGATATGTTCATGAATGTCTGAATGAAATGTTGAATCCACATATTCAAGTTATGATTCAAGTTTTTTTTATTATGATATTCTTATTCTTCCTTTTCTCACGCCTTTATGACTTTTATCATGTTCTTATTAATATTTCTCAAGATCACATGTCAACTGTCTCACTTATTTTCCTTATTGAGTCTTCTTCTCACCCTTTTCTTTAATGTATGTCTATAGGATATGAGATGAAGTAATTGTACATAGGATGAACCTATTATGAAGCCTTACGAGTGGTTTAGAAGAATGTTTTATGTTGTTTTCATGTATTATGTTCCTGATTTCCAAGACACTAGACTTTAAAGATCATTTGTTTGTAAAATGTAATGAAAAGTTATGTAATGAAAAGGCGGGATGCCATATATATGAATATTGATGAGTCAAAATCTAAATCCACTTCCTTCCCATGTAATGTGATATAGAAGGAGGCTCATGTAAATAAGGAGGGTAAACTAGTTATTGAAAACACAAACACAATATGGGAAACATGTGTACGTATGACATAATTGTAATTTGTTATTATTTTTAATAGTATTACATAAAAATAACTATTTATGTTCATATTTTTTTAATATGGTTTAAAAACAAGAATCGGTAGTGACCGTACTGAAAGAAAAGATACTTTCAATAGCTTTGAAGCGGCCAGAACAATATGGTCGTGTTAGAGGATTGGGCTTTGGAGTCTCTCCTCGAACATATTTCGAGAAGATAAAACCACATGAATATATATATATATATATATATAATATGGTGAGATGACTTCAGACACAAATAGACTCTTCAATATATTATTGTTTGCTCAATATTTGCATAATAGTGTATGATAAAGGATCAAAGTGTATCGGTGGTGGAACAAATATCTGCACATAAGCCAAATGACCCCCACTAGATTTGTGGCTATTCATTCTCCCCAACCATATACCTTACCTGAGGTAATTAATTTTTTCATTACTCGTTCTCCTAAATTTAAATCAAACAACTTTCGAAAACTTTATATAACTAAAATTTTGTAGGGTATAGTTGTATGTGATTTGTATCTGTCAACACCCACACACCACCTTGTTGTGATGGGTACAATGTATAATATCCTAGGATAAAATATACACTATAAATACCTCCCAAAATATCACATTAGAGTGGGGATTTAGGTAGCTCATGATCTGACGACTAGGTTGTATGTTCGACTTGATGATCTGGATATTACAATAGTCAATGATGTTATTATAGCTTTCATAGCATGGCTATATAATCTCATAAAGATACATGAGATATGTATTTTAAAAAATCATATGAAAAACCTATAATGTTTGATGATAAAAGGTCTAAAGTGAGGTATGATATTACATATGGATAAATCAGTGGGGAAACAGAATCTTGGATCAAGAAAACTCTAGTGAATCGACCAAGAAATCAAAACGACATTTCGAGAGTAACTTCTCCCCACTAGTTCCAGAGCAACATTTATTATCATTACAACTCCATGCAGAGACCATATTTAAAGATAAAAATATGTATTACATTCCATATGAAAAAGAAATATATGGATATTTCATGATAGACGTTATTGGTCTCGAGACTATAAATGAGATTCTGAAGCATGAATGGTTGGGTGTCTCAAATGTGAATACATACATAAGGTACATTTTTATAATGCGTCTATCCAAATAGTGAGCTAATATTTTTATTAAAGTTAATAAATATTCATATTTTCTAAAGGCATTTATATTTCTACTATACCAATGAAAAAACATGGAAAGAATGATTTGGATTCATTAATCCCAATATCATTTCTACAACAAAACTTACAATGGATAATGAAGAAATTGAGAAGAAAAGAGATGAGTTACTTAAAGCATTTAATCAAAAAATCTCAGATGATAGGCTCTTTTTCATTCCTATAATAAATAAGTAAAAATCTAAACTCTAATCACATAAAATTTATTTTTAATTTTTACATAAATTATTATTTTTTTATACAGAGCTAGATGTTGATCATATTCAATATGGATACCCCAAATATGTATTTTTTGGATCCAATGCATGGATATCAAACCAACTGAAAACACATGATGTGTATTGTGAATTTTTAATACACTAAAATCAATATTTTATAGATAAACTTCAAATTATATGTTTCATTATATTTTTTAAAAATAATTTTGCTATCATAGGGAGGTCGCTAAATATAGGATAAATCATGGCATGAGGCCAGTGTCTGAAGAGATAAATCTTGTGGATTAGTACAAATGGAAAACAAATTAGGGTATATATAGAAATATTTAACTATCAAAATATTTCAAAACAATTTACTTATTTTGGTCAATGTTTCTACAGTGTCTGAAGCAAGATAATAACAATTATTGTGGATATTATGTTTTCGAATTTATGAGAGAGATTATAAAGCTTGAAAAGCCCAGAATCCCCCAAAAAGTAATTTCTGAAGGTAATTAAAATTTCATTAAATATATTTCATAATCATTTGTTTGTCTATATTTTCTCAATACTATCAAGATTTCCGAAAAACTTCGTACTCAAAAAATAAATAATTTTGTTTAGAGATGAGTGGGAAATGTACATATTGTCATAATGTAAGGAAAAAAATAGGTGATGACCTACTATGTTTGTGATCTAGTATTATTTATGACCATAGAAATATATCTGGGGTGTGAAAAATTAGTGTAATAATTCTTATATATTATTTTTTATCTATTTATCAAGGAGAAGTATAATGGAGGAAATAAATTTGTTTAGAATTACTGACCTGAAAACAATAAAATTTTTGGTAAATGATGTAGGTGGAGGTAGAGGTGGAGGTTGAGACAGAGTCATAGTCGGAGACCAAGGTGGATGAGGAGGTAGAGGCGGAGACTGAGTTAGAGGAATAGATGATGTGATGGCTTGAAAATAATAAAATTGTTAGGAAATAGAGTAGAATGAGGATCATACCAAGATTGTGTTTGAGAAAAATTGTTGAAATTGAATAAAACATTTTTCACTTAATATAAGAGCCATTGTGCACTTCTTTCGAGTGGCTTATTGAAAAAAAAATCACTACATTTTTAAGTGATTTTATACATGAATTTAATTTTAAGAATTTTTTTCAAAAACAAAACAAACACCACTTATTTTTTCAAACTGATTATCATAGGATAAAATTTCTATTATAAAACTCCAAGTATTATCAAATATTACTGAAGTGTGAAAGCAACCACTCACCAAGAATAAACTAAAAAATAATAAAAAATAGATGTTGTTTCTTACACATGACTTATCTAAACTACAAAGAAAGGGTCTTAGTAGTGGAGCCAGTAGTCACTTGAGATTCATACAACACCAATAAAATTATCAAACAGGTATATAATCAAACTTAAATGATTAAATAAATATGTGTGAAATCAACCATTGAAGCTAGAAGGTGTATGAGAGAACTATTGGAGGACAACCAACATTGAAAGATCATGGTCATCGAGGAGGTCTGGTGGCAAAGAAAACATGACATCAAATGAAAATAATCTACATTAAAATAAATACATAAAAATGAAAAAACCACTTCAAATGAATTTTTGAAGCACCAAAAATCCAAACAAACACCTTATTGAAAAAATATAGTAACTTGATCCAAAACCTCTAAAAATAAAGAAATACAAAATTTCATCAACCGAATCAGGAATTTTTAGAAAATAAAAATAAAGTAGTTCACTTTAGTGGGTGGTGGAATTATTCGGTCTATTTAGTCATCAATTAGATATATGATATAAAATCACAAATGCTTGTGAAATCCATAAAAGTAATATTCATTATGCATGTGCACATTCATTATGTAAAATGATCAATGTTCACAAGATCATTAATAAAAAAACTCATCATCATTATCAATAAAAAATACATGAGAATAGGGATATTCGTATTTTGATGAAAAAATAATTATTATGTTATTTGGAGTTTATCATCACCCAAAAAATTCATTCAGATTATTTTTTAATTGACATTAATTTTAGTAAAAAAGACAACGGACATACTCAAAAATGATCAAACACATTATGATTCATTTGTTGCTTTAGTAAAATGATCCATAAGTCGTTTTTTTAAGTGTAGGGATCATCTACACCTCAATATAATACTCAATGTGCCCAATATGAATCAAAGTGTCCATTATCAGTTTAAAATTGACATTTTAATACAAAAAAGTTTCACTCACTGAAAACCAAGAAAACATGTTCAGAATGTCTTGATAATTTAATAAAATGATTCAAAAATAATTTTTGATTTGTATTAATTAGTATCATGTCAAACCCACACATGATGCAACCTGTATGACTCAAAGTGTTTGTTTCCAATTTAAAATGACATTTTAGTAAAAAAAACACAAGTGGTATACTCAAAATAGATGAAATAGATTCGGATTTTTTTGATACTCTAGTAAAATGATCTATAAGTCATTTGAGATGTTTAGAAATCAACCTCATCTCAATTCGATGCACGGTGTGGCCGTTATAACTCCAATTGTGTCTTTTTATTTTAAGTTGACATTGATTTTAGTAAAAAAAATACAACTGATATTATCAAAACCAAAAAAACACATTCGAATTATTTTTTTACTTTAAGATAACAATACATAAGTCATTTTTTATTTATAAAATCATCCACACCTTAATATGATACACGATGGGACCGATATGACTCAAAGTGTCCATTATCAATTTAAAATTGACATTTTAATACAAAAAAGTGTCATTGGCTGAAAAATTAGAAAACACACTCGGATTGTCTTGATAATTTAGTAAAACTATTAATAATTAATTTTTGACATGTATTAATTATTCTCATGTCAAAACCACACATGATACGACATGTATGACTAAAGGTGTGTGCTTCCAGTTTAAAATGACATTTTAGTAAAAAAACACATGTGGCGTACTCAAAACCAAGTAAAAACATTTGAATTGTTTTTATACTTTATTAAAAGTATCCATAATCCATTTGGAATGTGTATGAATTAGTCGCACCTCAATCCAATGCATAGTGTGACTGGTATGACTCCAAGTTCGTCTTTTTATTCAAAATTGACATTAATTTTAATAAAAAAGACAACTGACATACTCAAAACAAATAAAATGCATTTTTATTTTTTAAGTACTTTAGTAAATGATAAATAAGTCATTTTTTATGTGTAGTAATTATCCTCACCTCAATATGATACACGATGTGCCTGGTAGGACTCAAAGTGTTTCTTATCAGTTTAAAATTGGCATTTTAATACAAAAAATGTGTCACCCACTAAAAACTAAGAAAATGTGATCTTATTGTACCGATAATTTAGGAAAAATATTCATAATTCATTTTTGACATATAGGAATCAGTCTCATGTAAAACCTATGCATAGTGTGACCTGTATGAATCAAAGTGTGTTTTTCGAGTTTAAAATGACATTTTAGTAAAAAAACATAGGTGGTGTACTCAAAACCAAGGAAACGCATTCGTATTGTTTTTATACTTTAGAAAAAATATCCATAAGTCATTTTGGATTTTTTATAATTAGCCTCACCTTAATCTAACACATGGTGTGACCGATATGACTCCAAGTGCATCTTTTTATTCAAAATTGACATTAATTTTAGTTAGAAAGACAACTGACATACAAAAAACCAACAAAATGAATTAGTATTGTTTAATAACTTTAGTAAAAAAACCCATAGGTCATTTTTTATGTGTATGAATAATCTGCGCCTCAATCCAATACATGATGTGCCCAGTATGACTCAAAGTATCCATTATCAGTTTAAAATTGATATTTTAATACAAAAATGTGCCACTCAAGGAAAACCGAGAAAACTTGATCAGATTGTCTTGATAATTTAGAAAAATAATTCATAATTAATTTGTGACATGAATGAATAAATCTCATGTAAAACCCACACACGATGTACCCTGTATGACTCAAAGTGCATGTTTCCAGTTTAAAACGACATTTAAGTAAAAAACACAAGATCCATACTCAAAACCAAGGAAACACATTAAAATTATATTGATACCTTATGAAAATGATTCATAAGTCATTTGGGATGTGTATGAATAATTATCACCTCAATCATACACATGGTGTGACTGGTATCTCTCTAAGTTCATATTTTCAATATATAAGTGTCATTTTAGTTTAAAATGTGCATCACATCGCCAAAACTGAGCAAACGATCCTAAATTGTTTTCTCATCATTTTATCTACTATTAATTAATTAATTTCCATATAATTTGTATCTTATACTTATTTAGTTAATGTTAAAAGATATTATTCTTAAAGATGAAAAATAAATGGCATGTGATGTGAAAAAATCAACTACAATGCAATCTGATACATAGTGTTCCTGGTATGACTCAAAGTTTAGTTTAAAATTAATCTCTCTATTTAATTTATTTCTTTATATTATTACTAACATGAGAATTATTTTCATATATAGGTGTGTTCCTTTTCTCAATATGGTGCGGATTTTTCTTTTATATAGGTGTGTTATTTTTCTCTATATTAGTGTTTTTTCTTGTATTTTTGTTAGAAATTTTATTTCATTTAAATTATGTATTTGTATCTAATTTTTATAATTTCTGGTGTTATTTATGGTTTTTTAGTGTTCTATTATAGCACATTATAGTATTCCCTTTTTCTAGCGCTGTAGTGTACTATAACATCATGCTATAGTATTCCCCTTTATTATCGTATTTAGTAGCGCTAATAAAGGTTTCCTTTATTAGCTCTTATAGAAGCGTTGATAAAGGGTCCCTTTACTAGAACTAAATAAATGCAACAATAAATGGTATCTTTTATCAGTACTTTTAAAAAAACTAATAAAATTTTTCTTTATTAGTTCTTTTTTAGTACTGATAAAGCAGCCCTTTATCAGTGCTTTTTTAGCACTGATAAAAACCTAGGACTTTTAACCGTGTTGCATTAGTTGAAACTTTTTTAACACTAATAAAGGATTATTCTAGCACTATTAAATTCCTCTTTTGTAGTAGTTCATGTTGAGAGCATGTTCGATGGACTTCAAAGGAGGATAGGATCAATATCTCCCTTTGGTTGATTTCTCATATAATAACAGCTTCCACTCAAGCATCCAAATGGCTCCATATGAAACCCTTTATGGGAAGATATGTAGAACACCTACGTGTTGTGATGAAGTCAATGAATGGAAGATTTTGGGACCAAAAATGATTGAGGAGATGGTAGAAAATTTCAAAACCATTCAGCATCACATCAGGACTTCTCATAGTCAACAAAAGAGATATGTTGTCAATCATCAATGAGACTTGGAGTTTGAGGTTGGGGATAAAGTGTTTATCTATATATCTATATTGAAGAGAGTCATGAGATTTTTGGATAAGGGAAAGCTAATCCCCAGTTGAATTGGCCTCTTTGATATTCTCGATCACATCAGAGCTATGGATTATCAGTTATCACTCCCACCAACCCTTTATCAAGGACACGATGTATTCCATGTATCCCTCTTAAGGAATTACATACTAAATCCCTCACATGCACTGAATTCAGAGGTGGTAAAAGTGGAAAATTATCTCTCTTATGAGGATCTTCCAATGAAGATCGTGGACCATAGCAATAAATTTCTACATAATAAGTGACTCACATGGTTAAAGTGTTATGGTAGAACCATAAATATGAAGAGGAAACCTAGGAATTGGAAGAGTAGATAAATAAAAAGTAACTCCACCTCAAGGGTGAAATTATTTAAGGGAGTAATAATGTAACACCTCAAGTTTTTAAAAGGGAAAACTATGTTGGATATCATATGTGACACACAACATCGAGCCAAAATGAGCCATGATTATTTATGATTGTTATTACCTAACCATTAAATTGGTGGGTATGGATAGTATTAAATAATTTATGATATATATATATATATATTCTCTAATTAATATAAATTTATTGATAAATTCTTAATAAATAAACACACACTTTTTAATAGACATTTATTCTTTAAAAAATTATATTTTCTTCAAAAATTATTTTCATTATTTTTTTTGAGAAAATATTATAATTAATTTTTTTAACTTTTATAAATATTATTTTATAAAATTAAATTCATTTTTAAAATAATAATATTTATATTAACTTAGGGTAAATTTTTTGGGGTTTTTTTGGAAAATATTGATTTTTCAATAAATAGTGAAAAGTACCAATTTTTTTTTAAAAATGACATTTATTTTAATAAATTAAATAATTTAAAAGTCCCATTACTTATCATATAGTTATTATAAGATCATCTTATGCTTTAAAAATGTATTTCTGGAAAACCCGTTTTTTTGACACGTCTATGAGTTTAATTTTAAATTAAATTCATCCAATTCTATGAATTTAATTTGATAAAATCGATTTAATATTTTTAATAATCATAATTTATATTATATAATAATTTCAACTTAATTTTTTTTCAAAATGAATAGTAAAATAGTAAAAAAAATAGTTAACGTAGTAAAAAACTAAAAGGGTAAAAGTGAGTAACCTTAGAGGTAAATAGGATAACATGTTTAAAACATGATTATTTTTAGTTTTAGATGTTTTTATTAGACCTAAATATCCCACAATCACTTATTTTTTAATTTTGGAGACACTTAGCTTGAGAGTGACTACCCATTATTGAATAGTTTTGGGTATTTACAAGAATACCACTCTGCCTCCCTTATAAAAGGGAACACACTCTCCTATCATTCACACACTTCCAAAACTCATTTATTTACCCAATACCTACCCAAATACATTAATTAATTCCCTTTACATGTTTTATAGGTCTTATTTTGATCATAAATCCAATCTGGGGAGGCTTTTGGTATAATTCTAAAGAGGTGGTCCGAAGAAGAAGTAACATTCTTAACCGAGCATATTTACTTTATTTCTTATTTTAAATCCTTCAGATATTAATCAATAATGATTAAATAATAACATAATTTTCTCCAATATAATAAAATTTTATTATGTTAATAAAATAACCTAAATCCATCTCTACTTCCATCAAATGGGAAATGAAACCATCGTTCGTGTGTACGGCAGACTACCGCCTCACAAACCGATGTAATTCATTTTCCATCATTACCTCACATGGATTTTTATGATTATAGATTTAATTTTTATATATTATATTAATTACATATTAATAATTCTATAAAATTAATATATCATATATTTTCTTACCATACTATCCATTGAAAATGATAACATTGTTCGTGTGTACGGCATACTACCGCTTCGTGAAGTGATGTGATTCATTTATTTTATTACCTAATAAAATGAATGGTATATGTAAGTGTATTTAAAAACATAATATTATATTTATGATATAATTATAATTCATGAAATATAAAATACCACTTACCTTCTTTCCATCGTGATCATTGAAAAATTGAAATGTTACTCATGTGTTCATAATGTTTATCGTCTCCAGGATTATTTTTCATCTACATGATTGTAATGTTGTTTATTTTTCATAAATAACCTTAATTATTGGTTTTAAAAGTATAATATATTTATAAAAATTATAGTTACTTCGTGATTATTATTCTATATATGATTAATTAATAATCTCCTTGATTTTAGTCAGATTATTAAAGTGATGTCGGACATATGAACCGAACATCGAAAAAACATTTGACTTGAACCTAAATGAATAAGTAATTGAATATAGCATGATAATAAAAAAATAAAATGAATTATAAACATAAAAAATTTTAATCAAGTAAATAATTAATATAAGTTTATTTTTCAAGAATATAAAGAACACATGTGACGAATTGGGCTCGAGGTAAGGGTTATCTCAAAACCACCCTTTCTATTGGGTTATGACCATTCTCTCTATAACTATCTTTATATATCTATTTAATGTTATGTAATTATTATTAATTCTATATATATTTCTCTCACATATATACCTATCTTACTATCCCTTCTTTTTGTGGGGCACTACATGCCTTAGGCTCATTTCTCAAATGTCTTCATTATGAAATTTCCTTTGATTATGATATGAGGCAAGATTATGAAACCCATTTTTTCTATGATTAATTATTATTTTATGCCTTATAATTGATTTAATTTATGTTTCATACATATATCATGAAACTTTTATGATGGTTTCACCTAGATAGTACTCTAATGCATTGGGTAATGTTTTAGTCTCATGAGACGTCGTGTATGTGATTATGGAGTAAAACTAATTGATTGTGGAAATTTGTCCACCATGTGATATTATCTAGGTAGTTATCCTTAACTCATGATTATTTTATGTTTTGTGTTTTTTCCATATTTCATATATTATCATGATCTTATGATACCTTTTTCTTTATGTTATGCTTCCATGTGATTACTCATGAGATGTCTCCTTTATGATATCATGTTTTACCTTTGACTCACATGTTATATTTCCTTATCATGTTTATTCCATTACTAGGTTTTTTAGATTACCCCTTTATTTATGTATTAACTAGGTTATCCTATTAATTTTTAGGAGATCAAATGTATTTAGGATCTAGTTTTGGATAATAAAATTAGGATGTTATGTTTTATTTCCTTTTGATGTATTATTAACCTAGTCTTCTAAATACACTAGGCCTCATGATTTTTTGGGTTTTAATTATTAGATATTTATATTTAAAAATAATGTAATAATATATATAAAAGGCATGGGTTTCTATATGAACCATATCTAGTATTAACTTATTTAAGCACTTAAATAGTTTACTTTGTATTCACATAAAAAAATAAGGTCCAAAGTATAAATGTTTTTAGTTATAGGTGATCTAAACTTAACAAGTGTATCTTTAAAGAAAAAACAAACATTATTAGATAAATAAATAGAAAATTCATCATCATATAGTTGAGAGATACTTATCAGATTGTGATTCATCCCTTGAATGTAGATAACTTTTTTTATCAAGATTTTTTTTATCTCCAAGTGATCCAACTCCAATGATCATACCTTTAGAACTATCACCAAAGGTAACTAAACATCCATCTACTTTTGAAAGTTCATGTAAATTAAAAAAGTCTCTACTCGTGTTCCTTGAATAGATACTTTCTATATACCATATTCAATTTCTATCCCTATATCTTTTCACGTACAAAAATATTAATCGAAAACTTTTTTTAGTACCCAAATACTCTTGGGTCTTTTAGTGTTAGTGAGAAAAGATTTGGCCAACTAAAACTATTTAACATTGAGGGAACTAGATTTAGATAAATATTTAGAAACATAATATTTATTAACACTAAAAATCTAAATATTCATTAGAAACATTTTATTAGCATAATGTCCTCTAATTCCAAAATAAAAACATGTAACTCTAGACATATTGTGATTATTTGAACTGGGAATAAAATAATTTAAATACAGATTTAGTTTCTCAACATTACTCCCAATACCATATTTTATTTTCTAAAAAAATATTTCCAAGAATATTATTTAAATACCCCCCCCCCTTAGTATACACACTAGAATTACTTTTGAAATATTATACTTTAGTATGCAACTCTTTAATTTTATTTTCATTCTCAAAGTATCTTGAAACAGATTTACTTAATTTTTCTTTACATTCTATATGTTTTTTAACATGGAATCCTTTTTACTTAATATTGAATTATGAATATTCTTTAAATATTTATAATTTTTAATTAGGGATTCATATTTTTTTCAATCATGGAATGGTATTTATCTAATTTACCATTTGAACGTATTTAAGAATCAGAAGCAGAAGAATAATAAGCGTGTACCTCATCTTCCTTAGCTATAAATAATATATTTCCTTTTTATTTTATTTCTCTTATTCTAATTCATAACTTGAAGAGATGACGGAGTCTTCAAAAACACTCCATGTGGCCTTTATGGCTCTCTTTCTTTTTTTTCATGGTTTTCCTTCATCTGGATATTATTCTCCTTCTTATTCATTTTTCTTTTCACCTTCAGCTATGGATATTTAGGTTTTATATGCCACGTCTTATTGAATTCGTAACATATATCCTCTTTTAAATCATTACCATTATTCTTGGGATCATTGAATGACCTCTTGAAGTCTTTCTTCCTTTTATATAACTTGTTTAAGCTTCTAGCTAAGTGAGAAAGTTCCTCTATAGAGTTTGAACAACTTGAATCATTTGATAATATAGTATCCTCCTTTAACTTTTTTTGTCCTTTTAGAGTAGTAACATTAATTGAAGTATTATCTATTTTGATCATTTGATGATTGTAAACATGATATTTCATTTTATCTTCATATATCATTAGAGTAACAATCACTTCCTTCATCATCAAATTTTTTACAAGATTTGATTCTCTAATTTCAGTAGATATTCTATTCTACATAGAGGTTAAAATTATAATTACTTTTAGAAATGGGTCTAGTTCTATAATTGTAGTTCCTAGGGTAGTAACACTACTGATTATTTAAATCAATCTTCCATTCATTTGAGTAATAATTTCAAATTCATACATTATGAAATTATGAAATTTTAATTTTTTAGTGTTTTACCTAAAATGTCTGACATTATTGGTTCCTTCATAGAAAAATTCAATTCTCTACCATATATCATATGTAGTAGGACATTGAGAGACATAGGTGAATTCTTCAGGTCTGTGTCCACAAATGAGTTCATTCATGGCTCTTAAATTTAGGTTATATTCATCTCCCTTGGTTGAATCCCTTTTCTTGGATCTTCTTTGGGGATCTCATGTGGCTTAACAACCTTCATATAAACATTGAAAGTAATATTCTCAAATAGATGTCTATACGGGATTTACATCATCTATAATTTTATCCATTGAAATATAGATCTATTATCATTTACATAACTTATTTAATTTCATCCATTTACATATTCTTTTTTATATACCTTTAGCTCAATATTTCTAGAGCTTAATAGAATTATTCAAAAGATAACTCCTTCGATGCCAATTGTTAGGTCGTAATAAACATGAAGACACAAGTGGGGGGAATTATTTACTTTTAGAAAACACTTAGATAATTTAAAACGGATATCCATTTGTGATTTATAAATTTATATTGTTCAATTTTATTAAAATAGATTATTCATTGGAATAATAAATAAAACATCACAATAATTTTTATAGTGGTTTGGGGCACAAAGGTCCCCTAGTCCACTCCACCAACACTCACTCTACAAGATTAGTGATTTTAACTAGAATACATTTTCCAAGGGATCTCAACAGTTGAGTGAAAGAAACTAAAACTTGTTATAAATCTTTTACATTGCTTCAAGTAGTAAAAATAATATTCCTAAAAACAGTTCAAAAAAGAGTGTTCAAAAAAAATAGGAAAAGATTCTAGTTGAATATAATCTCATTGAAAGTGTACAGATATAGTTGTTTTAGCTGATAAAAGAAGAGATATTTATAGGAATATACGATATAATTCACATCATAGTATTTAATGAAAATCTTTGGGTTTCTGTAGAGAATATCTAGATGATATAATAGTAGAAAAACAGTAGTAGGATTAATACACAGTTGTAGATTATAACTTGTATGACCAAAGTGTAGTCCAAAAAATAACTTTAATGAAATGAAGAAGATGAAAAACAAGTAAGAATAGCGGCAACAACAATAATAATATTCGTAGAAAATCTTGATGAAATTATAAACATATTTATATTGTATAACTTCAAATAATAGAGATATTGTCAAAAATATTTGACTCTCTAATATCAACTAGATAAATCTGTTGAGAATAAATATGAAATCTGATTTGATTCTAGTTAAGAAGATCTGAAAATTTTATCAGATAAATCAAGACTTTCAAAAATCACCACATGTTTGAAATTTTAATTTAATCTACCACTAAAAATCACAACTTCCCTTAGAAATAGGAATGGTTTAATCTATTTTTTAATATCCTTTGAAATGATATTTGAATAGCTTTAAATGAGATATTTACTCTAATGAAATTGTTTTAAAAATCACATAAATATAAAAACTTAAAATTCTATAGATGAATAATTCCACATAGGGTTACTCTACATGGGTATAAATCCAAAATTATGATTGAAAACATATAGTTTATTTCAAATGTTAAGTTAACATACCAAAAATTAGATACTCAAATGTAGAGTTATTCATAAAAGCTAGGTTTCTAAACTTAACGTTCAGATCAAACATGTGGTTTCAAAAGTGAAATTACTTATCATAAGTCAGGTTCCCAAACCTAACATTCATCTTAAATGTTGGATTAGATATCAATTTTTTTGTAACAAAATTTTGTGAACAGTAATTCCTGAATACTTCAAAATTTCCAGAATACTTAAAATAATAAAACTTTAGTTGAATTATAAGAAAACAAATTCCATAATTCCAGGGAAATTAAAATAAATATTTTGATAAATATAATCCTGAAATCCACTTAAAACAACTTCATTAGTAAAATAAATAAGGTTTCTTATGAGCATCAAAATCAATGAGAATTTGATGAGAAATTTTTGGATCAACATATGTATCCCCATAACTTTAACCAAATCAAACCATCTCCTTTGTAATATATTTAACTACTTCTATATGAATATATATTTCAAACTATTATGTTTGTTATAAATATCACACTTCACACTATAGAGATAATTCCACTAAATTTTTAATGCAAATATCACTATTTCTTTCTCGAGATCATTCATTGGATAATTTTTCTCATGATTTTTTAATTTTCATGAGGAATAAGCAATTAAAATTTTATTTTTCATAAAGAAACATCCCAAGACCTTATTCAAGGCATCATTTTATATTGAAAACCCTTCCCCACTGTAGGATAATGAAAGTACAGGTTCTATAACCAATCACTTCTTTAGTTCCCTAAAACGTTCTTCACATTCCTCCATCTAATGTAAATTCACTCCCTTTCATGTTAACTTGGTTAGTGGATTAGATTGCAATGATAAATTTCTAACAAAATATTGATATTATCATACTAACCCAAGAAACTATAGATCTTAGTTATTTTGGTAGTTCTAATCCATTATTAAATAACTTCTATTTTTGAAGGATCTACAGTATACCCTTAGTGGATATTAAATGACCCAAGAATGACACATTTTGTATCCAGGATTCACATTTTCTAAATTTTTCATACAAATTATCATTTATTAAGGACGTCAACACAATAAACAAATGATCTCCAATCTCTTCCTAGCATATTGAGTTTATAATAATATTGTCTATAAATACAACTATAATCTATTCCAGATAGTCTCTAAAGATTCTATTCATTAGATCCATGAATATGGTGGGTGCATTAGTCAATCTGAATGGCATCTCTATAAACTCAAAATATCCATACCTAATTCACGACACTATTTTTAAAACATCCTCTCTTTTAACCCTTAACTGATGATATCCGGATAAATGTCAATCTTTGAGAAATACTAAGCTCATATGAGTTGATTTAATAGGTCATAGATATGGGGAAAAATATTTATTCTTAATTATGATCTTTTTAAGCTTGCTATAATCGATGAAAAGTCACATTGATCCATATTTCTTCTTAAAAAAGAACATTAGTTCTCCCTATAGTGAATAACTATGGAGGATAAAACCCTTATCTAAATTTTCCTTTATTTTCTTCATTGATTCCTCTAATTCAATGAGATACATTCTATATGGACTCCTAGAGATATGTATAGATCTAGGTATAAGTCCAATTGAGAAATCAACCTCATCATCTAGAGGAAACAGATCATTTCATCCAGAAATACATCAGTATATTCCCATACAATAGGAATGTCATCAATCTTAATTTCCTCCCTGATTATTTGAGTCAAGAGTCCCCCGTTGTTTGGTATTAAAACCCATATTATTGAATTTTTTCCCAATAGGAGATCATCCTTATATTGATACTTGATAATATGAGGATCTGGAGTATGAAATGTGATATCATTCTCCCAATAATTGATATGGACACTATGTAGGTATATACCAATACATACCCAACATCATTTCAAATTCAACCAAGGGTAGAAGAATTAGATCTGCAAGGCATATCCTCCCAAAAATATCAATCGGATAAAATTTATATATCTTAGATGTGATCATTGAGATTCCATCTATTTTCACATATAGTTTTATATTCATCTATTGAGGTAGTGATTCCTTATTCTTAGAAAACGTGGTTGATATAAAAGAATTCAATGAACCAAAATCAAGTAAGGCACTTGAATATCTAGAATAAAGAGTAAGTGTACCTCGCATCACTTAATTATAATGATATACCTAGGTGGTAGTGTTCATGAATTTCCTTCATTATTCCCTCTATTTGGGAGGCTTTGGGGGCATAATTTCATCATTAGAACAAGTTTTGGGGCATTGATTCATATATTGTTCAAACTTCTTTCACTTGCATCATTGTAGTGTGGGTAGTTCATTAGTTGGGACCTTCTACTCCTATATTGTGTTAATTAGCCTCTTTTCCTTACCTTGGTAGTTATGGGATTGGTTTCCTACCTTACCACACTTAAAACTCTTCCTTGATCTTTCAAGGTAATTACATGAGTGCTTCCTCCCACACTTTCTTCAAGTAGGAGGTTGAAATTTCCTCCCCTAGTGTGACTTTACATTGAGGATCCCTTGGTATTTCACTTTCCTTTTACCCTCTTAGGGGTACTAAGAAACCCCAAATTCCATCTCTACTTTTAGATCATGTCAAAAAAATCTCCATATTTCAAATTACATTATAGCTAAGGCATTTCGAATAATAAGTTTTAATCTGTTAAAGAAATGATCAATTTTACATTTTGGATCAATGATAAAACTAGAGGTGTATCTTTCAAAATTTGTGAAGTTTTCTTCATATGTCCCAGTAGATTCATATTTTTTGTTTTAAATCTAATAATTCCATCTCTGTATTTGTGTGAATATTTTGATGAAAATACATAGTAAATAACACTTTCTTAAATTGTTCTTATTCTATTGAGTTTACTTCTTATTTTTTCATTTAATTATTAATAAGAGTCTGCCATTGGTTGGTCTTGCCTTTGAAATGGTAAATAGTGAGAATAAAATTTTCATGTTATATACATTGGATAATGGAAAATATAATTTCCATCACATTAATCCATTACTCAATGATAAGTGGATTTGAAAGCCATTGAAATAGGGTGGATGTTTTCACATAAATGACTTAATATAAAGTTTCTCCATCTTTGGTTCATTCAAGATATCAAAGTGGCTTGCGGTATTATCCATAGCTTGAGATATTTGAGTAAGTATCATTATGAGTACTTTTACTCCAGTTCCAATTCCATTGGTTTTTTAGTTGGGGAATCCATAATATTGTCCCTCATACCCATTATTAACTAGGTTCCTTCAGGTTCTAGCCATTACTTAAAACATCTTATTATTCGAAACTATCATGTTAGTCTATAATTATTTTAGTTCAACCTATGTCATTATTAGTTAAGCTTTAGGTTGGGTTTTCTCATACTTCTTAACCTAATACCTAAAAGTAAATAGGAAATAAATCCTTCAAAATTGTTCATAAAGACTATGAGATCAAGCAAAGCATATAAACCGAGAGAGTCTATCCAAGTATGCAGTTAGGACTCTCTATCTTTCACCAGGTCTTGGTTGAGTTAATACCCAACACACCGTCTTTGGGGTTATTACCCTTAGGTATAATTATGCTTAATCCTACATCTATTTTCTCATATCCATACAGGGATGTATTTTCTAGGAAACCCACCTACTCAAGACTTTACCAATATTTCAAGATATCATCCCATAATTAGACTCATATTTGGGGTTTTCCAAAAAGGTTCTCTAACCTTAATTCTCAAAATAACATCTCTTATCTACAAAAATAACTAAACCTTTTCTTTGATACCAACTATAGAAACCCAAGTTAAATATGCCTTTATTCTATATCCATTACATGATTTAAAACACTACATTTTATAAATAATAATATCCCAAGGACAAAAAGGTTTAGTGTTTTTGGAGTCTAGCTATATAATAATCTAATTTTACAAAACTCATGATCATTTCTATATAAATGCATAATGTTATACCATATTTTAGACATATCATTAGTAAGAATCATCCTCATATCCCAGGGAATGAAAACATAAGAAAGGGGTGAGTTCAAACTCTTAATAAGGTGTGAATAAATATTTAATCAAGGTTGAGTTCAAAAGAATAAGTAAAAATATAATAATAATAGAAATACCATGACATTATAAATGATCACCATAAAAATAATTGAGATTAAAAGTACATGGCCTAAGAACTTGAAGCCAAAAAATATCAATAAGGAAACATAATATTTATAACATGGCTTAGAATCATTTAACACAAACCTTGAATTAGGAGACCATAAGATCAAATGAATAACATCCTTTAACTATGGCATAAACATTAGCATAGGGAAAAATTACATTCATGAACCACACCATGAGAGCATAAGATAATAATGTAGAACATTTTTCAAATATTGAACATATATTAGTATAAGGAACAATACCTTAATGATCTACACCATCAGTTCCCATGCATACGAGAAAGTAAAATGTATACATGAATACTTTTATCATGAGATATCAACTTTTAACCAATGAAATGGAGGGTGATATAGGACATGACTCATCATAATCCATACTTAAGAGTTCCCCATTAAAATCATTCACTTATCACATCATAAATAACTCACGTAAATAAAATGGGATTTATGAAAATTCCAAATGAAAATCACTCACTTTTTTATAAATATCCCATGGAAATAATATGGGTTTCATAAAACATCCAAATGGGATAAAATAACTTCATTAAATAAATCATTTGATATAGAATACTTGATCCCACAAAATAATCACATAATAAAAGAAAAATATAAGGTGAAACATGAAACATAACTCTATTGAAGGTAGATCATTTTTAAAATAATGAGAAAAAATCATGAAAATGTATTTTTTAAAACATTTTTTATTCATCATTGTAAAATTCATAGTTATGAGTATTTTTTTAAAAAGTATCTATTTTTTAAATAATTAAAAATAAAAACCTTTATTGTAAATTTATTATGATCAAAAAATATTATCCCCAATAAATAAAAGATTTTACATCATTAAAAATGTAAAGTCTTAGAAAAACTAATTTTAATAAGACATTTTATAACTTAAAGAAAGGAGCTTGAGTTTCTGATAGGATCGTGGGGTGTCATTAATTCCCTAATGGTTTATGAAAAAATAAAATTTATAAAACTCAAACTATCCTATTCAATTAATTAAAATGTAGTAAAGTAATAGATCAAGATTGATCCACAGGGACGGTGAATTAGTTTACTCAGTTTTTGAAAATATTTAATTTTATTATATTTGAATAAATTGGTGGGAAAAAGTTGGTTTGATTTAATTTTAAAAAATGAATTAAAAAAGAAAAGTGCAGTAGATTGGTTTGTAAACAAATTTTAAAAGCATGATAGGGTTTTATAATTTCAGGGTTTAGGTGCAATTGGATTTTATAAAATAGGTTTATTAATTCATGATTGGTGTCGAAGTAGAGACGAGGTAGATCCAGTGGTTATGATATCTCATCTTCAACACGGAAATTCCCTATTTCCCATGGTCCGGTAATTTAGGTTTTTTTCCAAATCTATTTTGTCTCGATAAAATTTTTAAACCTAATTTTCCCTAAAGTTTAAAATGGTCATGACTTCTTTAAGGTTTTCAGTTGTGAAATTTTTATGTTCCTTTTAGATTCAAATATCAATGTTCATTATAAAAGATAAATGAAGGGATTTTAAATTGAAGAATAAATTTCACAAACCAAATACATGAATAAAATAATATAAATAAATCCAATGCATTTTCCCCCTTTGATTACATCACCCTAGTTCATGGTGGGTTTACCCTCTCATCCTAACGATGAGAGAATAAGAGATAAGGAGAAAATAAAAATAAAACATGAATAAAAAGAAATAAATAAATCAAGGAGGGCCATGTTCAATGTAGCTTCTCTCTCCAAGATTGTCTCTCAATCAGATTTTTTTGACAATAGGGGGTAGCTCTTCTATTTATAGGCTTCATATGGGCTCTTTCTGACCACTTTCATGACGTGTAATGTGGTTACACATCATGTAATCCTCATATGATATTTCCTCCAAAAAATTTAGATTTTCATGAATCTTATGTGAATCTCATTTGAGATTTATAACTTTGACTCCATTCACGATGTGTAATCTGGATTCACAATGTGTAACCTTTAAATATTTAGATCTTGCGAATATTGGTGTATTTATTCTCCAAAAACTTGTCCCAAAAATGTTCATGTCATGTACTGAAGTTACATGATGTGTAATGGTCTTTTATAGTGTGTATTGACTTTACAACTTTTTCTGGTGGTGGCCTTCCTTTTGAAAATCTCAGTAATGTCCCAAAAATTATGTATAATTTTTTTTAATTACATAAAATTATTATGAGACCGTGAAATATGACGGTGCGTGATTCCGAGGCCCAGAGTGCCTGGAATGATCCGTCGAAGTTTTGTTACGCTTTAATTAGCGCGCGTAAGCAGTTTTCCTAAAAAAGTGGAATAACTCTTAAACAGTTTCCCGAATCAGAAATATGAGGGAAACATTGCGTTCAGAATGGCGGGTTTACCCTAGGCACGACTTAAATTTGGTCAGCGCGTGCCTTCTGTGAGAAACCCCAAAAATGGCATAATCATAAATAAAATAATTAAATAAATTATTTTATTTTTTAAATGCTTATAACTCACAAACGGTAGCTCGGATTGAAAATATGAGACCACCACTAAACTCGTGAGGGCATGATTTATTTAAGTAGATACTAACTTTGGCTTCCATGGGCCGCCAGTGAAAGTTAGTTTTTGGCCATAAATAAAATAATTGAGTGACAATTATTTTATTGTAAAATCCATAACTTTTAAACGGTAACTTGGATTGGAAATCCGAGAGTACCATTGGGTTTGTTGGGGTGTGTTTCACTTGGTTCAAGTCTAACCTTGACCGGCGCAGGTCGAGGGTGACTGTTAATAATTTTCTGAACTTTTTTGGGTACATTCAGTAAACATGCAAGCGGTGTTTTGTAACTTTTGGACTGTTGCTCGAAATTGAAATCTGAGGGCACTGTTGAACTCGTAGCACTGATATTCACTTAAGGAGACCTTCACTTCGACTGCAATAGGTCCAGAGAAAAAGTTAGTTTTTTGTAACTTTTTAATAGAATAAATAAAATAACTTTATTATTTTATTTTTTTTCTAATCCTCCAACAGACGAGCGGTAAGGTGGGACCGGTGACGTGTCAATCCAATAAATGTCTTGACCTTCCAATTCTAAGTAACCGCACCATTGGGGAATTAGGAAGGTTCCTAATTAATGGGCCTCCATTAATCCCACAAACTTTTCACACCCTTCCCCTATCCTATTTATATAGAGCTTGGGGAAAGGTGTTGGAACTGTTTCGCCAAGCAACGAAGTGCTGACAAAGTGAAGTGATGCCAAACCCTTAGAGGACCGATCTAGTACCAGTGGGAGGTGATGAGAGACACTGAAACCCCGAACTGGAGATCAACGAATGAGTGATGTTGTTGGAGGCTAGTTGCGGGGGACGACGAACACCGACACTTCCTCAAATGTGAATGCTCTCCAATGAACTTGAGGTCGGGGATTATTTTCGTTTGGGCGTTTTTGACTTCCACTTCCCCGTTATTGAATTTATATGAAGAACCTGATCAACCAACTAATGGGTTGACCTGTGATTCCTTCGTCTTTGCGGGAGGATGTTGTGGGGTATCTTGTAAGGATTATTATTTGATTATTCATTTCCTGGTTCTTGAAGTTCATCTCGATATAATAATATTTATATTCTTCTTTATTCAAGAACAAATAAGTTGCTTGCTACCTTTCTAACATGGAGGGTGCGGGCCGAACGATCATGGTCCAACCTCTCCGCAACCTTTGTGGTTTTTGATGCGTTCTTCATCCGTTCTCAATGCCAAATATTTATTGGCGCTGGAAACACAGAGATTTGTTGAGCGTGATATATGGACCTAAATCTCTCGACGCAAGGATCACAAATATGTGATCGTTTAATTTTTCGGTCTTGGAATGAATTCGCAATGACTCACGGAAGGAGGCGGCGGCCGGTACCCAGCCGGACGCGAGGAAGGAAGGGTGGCGCACGACTGTGCCACCAGATGATGAGAAGGTCGCGGCCCATCAGTCATGGAAAAGAAAGGGCAGTGTCCGACATAGTGGTCGACCGCGTGACAGTGGTGGCGGCGTGCGTCTGCACTGCCCAGCGTGCAGGGGTCATGGCGCAAGGTTGCAGCAGTGATGGACGGGTTGTCGGCTGAGCTGGCCACCGGTGGTGGTGCGGCGCGCGACCGCGCCGTGAAGTAGGGTTGGCCATTCGGCCAACCATGGGTCGTTCCAGTGGTCCGAGCCACACCGGTGGGCCGGGCCAGACCTGGGTCGGGCCGGGTTGACCCGAACCGGGTCGGGTCAACCTAGGCCGGATTGGGCAGGGTCAGACTGGACCCAAACCAACGTCAAACCTTTTTGTTCTTTCAGCCATATCTTGAGATACAGACGTCTGTTTGATGAATCGTCTACGGAACCAGAAACCTTTGATCGAGATGGTCCTTTTGGTATACCCCACTTGGGTTTTGGATAAAGTTGGGGTACAGCCAAGTTGGAATGAACACGAATCCAACAAGAACCTCAGGATTAAAAGGCCAATAATTTACAGACTAGGCATCATTTAGACCCCTTTTACGTGGCAGTCCTTTGGGATACTTCTTCGTGAGACTTTGTGGAAGTTGGAGTATCAACCTATGACTTGAGGAGTGGACCCTCCCGGAATCAAGAGAGATTAGTGTGGGAACCTAGTAGCTGGCTGTAACATGAAGAAAGATCATTGATCCTAAGAGGGTCATCATCTATCGATCCTATGTGGGTCAGCACCTATCAAATCTTGTGTGGGTCAGTGATCAGCGATCCTATGCGGGTTAGTGCATACCGATCCTGTGTGGGTCATATTCTGTGCGGGTTAGTGGGGGTTATTTCCTATCGATCCTATGTGGTTCATCAACAGTGTTACTTAACTTAATAAGATGATTTAGCTTATGACTAATCATCTATACTTCTGTACTTAAGTTATACCTAGTGTCAGATGAGTCCTTACCTTTGTGGTAATCTATTGTGTGGCTTACCTTTGTGGTACTTACCTTTGTGGTGATACCTTTTTGGTAATCTTCTATGTGGTGTACCTTTGTGGTACATACCTTCGTGGTGATACCTTTGTGGTAATCTGCTGTGTGGCGTACCTTTGTGGTACTTACCTTCGTGGTGATACATTTGTTGTAATCTTCTGTGTGGCATAACTTTGTGGTACTTACCTTCATGGTGGTACCTTTGTGGTATTCTTCTGTGTGGTGTTACCTTTGTGGTACTTACCTTTGTGGTGTTACCTTCGTGGTATTCCTTCCTTTATGGAATAGATGAGCTTTGGGCTTTTGAGTTGGACTTTGTTGTGTTTGGTGTAGACAATGGACATCTCTAACTAAGGACGAGAGTACTATGACTGGAGGGAGCTCAGAGGTGGACATTAGACGAGGCGTACCACAGAGACAGTTGTTCATCTATACCTAGCCTTCAGGTAGGATCCTTGGCGGGAGTTCCCAGGAGCTGTTTTAGTTTACTTGTACTTTTCAGTTTTCCTGTACTTTCGAGTTGGGCTTGTATTCTGGCCCCTTTTTCTTATTGTACACACACTTTTTACTATAGTTACTTGTGTTAATATCTTGTTGTGTTCTTGGTTGTGTGTTTTTATAGGTTATAAAGGCAATGTATTCCCAGTTTTAGGTAATACACCTTTTGGTGCTAGTCGCTAGCCCCTAGCCTAGGGAAGGCGGGCTTGGGGTAGTCACAGCACGGGCCCCGAGGGACGGGTCGTGACAAATTGGTATTAGAGGAGTCGGTTCTACTGTAGAACATTTGACTCAGATATTTTTAACAGAAATATTGTTAAGTGTAGTGAGTGTGGTTATCAGTTTAGGGAATCCAGTGTTGGTGCGGCAGCCGACGTATCCATACACTAGGACTCTGACTTCTGATTTCTGACTCAGTGCAAAAAAACACTGATTACGTGTGTGTTTTGAAAAGTTTTATTATGTTTTCTTGAGTAATATCACTAGGTATAACTTAATGATTGTGGAACACCTGTTCCTTATTAGGATACCGCTGCGTAGACATCTAGCTAGGATTCCCAAGAGAGTACACGATGACAGCCCACCGAGAAACGAGGCTCCGGTGCGGGGCCCTCTTACTATGTTAGAACCTTCGGGTGGTGTACCAGCAGCACCACCACCCATTGGGTATCAGTTACCACCAGCCACACTGGTGGACGGTGCATGAAAACTAAGTTCGTTGCACAAATTCTAGTGGTAGAGGCCTCTGAGGTTTCGAGGCGAGGCAGATTCCCACGTAGTTGAGGGCTGGCTGGAGGCAGTTGCTATAGTTTTTCACCTAGTTGAGACACCAGTAGAGAAGATTATGATATTATCTACTAGTATTTTTTAGTGAGTGACCATGAGGATGGTCCGTATAGTGATGAGGCTTCGGTAAATGGACCATTACCCTAGATAGTACCTTCGGGTAGTATGCCAGCTATATCACTACCCGTTGGTCAGCTGTTACAACCAGCGGTACTGGTATAGGACACATATAGGCTTAGTGCCTTATGCATGATTCAGCATCAGATACCCATCAGGTTCTGAGGTGAGCCTGACTCACAGGAGACTAAGGACTAGCTTGATGAGGTGGATGAGAGTTCTCTAGAGCTTCTACAGCTTCGGCAGGATGACATGTTAGTAGCTGAGTATTCATCGAGGTGTACCGATCATTCCTGGTACTCGATGAATACGATGTGATCAGTGCTTCAGGGCTTGGATTTTTGAGGGTAGTGTGTTTAAGGATGTCTAATCCAACACTATTACTTTATGCATTCCTACTTATATTGGGGTGCTAGAGATTACCCTTGTGGTTGAATGTTCTTTGGTTGAGCGGATACAGCCAGTGAATGTTAGTAGTGGGAAAACAGGAAACTGGTTCCAGTCTTTGAGACTTGGGCATGTAAAAATGTTTCGGGAAGAATAAGTGTTAGAGATAGATGAATCTGTAGGGTTGTAGACATGGAAGAAGAGCTAGGGGAGCAACATAAGGTGGTGTACATTTCTACATGTTACAACCACCCCCCTTTTTGTGAACCCCACCAAGATCAGGGAGCTGGAGGACAGGGGAAGGGAGTAGCTGCATGTGGTCAAGGATTGTGACCCAAGGGATATAGGAATGATTCGAGGTACAGTCTGTGTCTACTAATAGCTGTTGTATAAATAGACATAGGTACCAATCATTCCTTCTTTCCACAAATCTTGTTCAAGACCTAGAGTTTCTGGTTAAGCCGTTAACTTGACCCTCACATCTAGAGATACCTTTGGTAGGAGACTCAATAATCACACTTACACCAACTGTGTGATCTGACCCTTGAGGTGAGAGTTTTGGTTGGAACTTCTGGGTGGTAGCGTCGAGGCCTTACAATGTTAGTTTGAGTATAGACTGGACATCCACAGTTTATACTCAGATTGACTGTATTAGGAAAAACGGTTGTGGTTTCTCTACAACGTTGGAATGGTGTTTTCCTTGGTCGATGAAAAAGGAAACCCGGGAAGCACAGGATAAACTCATGTATATGAGGGTGCATCCAATCACTCTTGAGTTGGCTAGACTTACCCTCATGGAAGCAGGAGTTTTGAGTTTTCAGTTCCAAATAGGAGTGGAAGAGCATGGGGACATCTTTTCAAAAGATGTTTCCAAGATTACCTCTCTATAGGGAGAGGGACTTCTGGTTTGGCTGGGTACTACCGGAGTTTTGGACCAGACTTCTCCAGGGTAGTGACACCCTTGTCAGCTTTGATGAATAAGGAGGAGCCTTTCCTGTGGACAGAGAAGTGTTAGCAGATATTTCAGAAGTTGAGACAGTGACGATGGCTAGAGTTCCTCCAGGACTATGACTTTGAGATAGTCTATACTGCTGGGAAGGGGAATGTTGTATCAGATGCACTCATTATGAGATCTGGTATACAGCTGCTAGGTGAGGCGACGGAGCATCTGGCCACTTTACAGATATCCTTTGTGGAATTGGATGGAGCATATTTTCTTCAGTCTCTTACAGTCACTCCCCCACTTCTTCAGTGAGTCAGGGAGGCGCAGCGTGGGGATGTTGACTGCGAGGCTCGACATGCTCAGATATCTATAGGATAGGCACTTGATGGATTTTCTAAAGGTGGGGAGCACTTCATACTTTTCAGAGGACGTACCATGGTACTAGTGTCGCTTCGGGAGGAAGTATTGAGAGAGTTACACACATCTCCTCTAGTGGTACATCCAGGAGTGGCGAAGATGTACCAGGATCTCCAACGACAGCATTGGTGGCCAAGAATGAAGAAAGAAGTAATAGAGTTTGTCTCTCGGTGCCTCACTTGTCAGAAAGTGAAGGCAGAGCATCAGGTGCCAGTGGGATTAGTTCAGCCTTTAGAGGTCCCAGAGTGGAAGTGGGGCGGGATATCCATGGACTTCATGATAGGAATTACACATACATCCATGGGGGCATGATTATATCTGGGTGATCTTCAACCAACTCACCAAGTTGTCCCACTTCCTACTGATCAGAGAGAAGGGTTCAGTAGAGAGCTTGGGATGCCTCTATGTGCAGGAGTTTTAGCGGTAACATAGAGTAACCTCAACACTTGTCTCTGACCGAGATTCTCATTTTACTTCCCAAATTTGGAAGGGGTTGTAGGAGGATTTCAGGACGCAGCTTCGTTTGAGCATTGCCTTCCATCCTCAGACGGATGGCCAGACTGAGTGGACCATTCAGACCCTCAAGGACATGCTGGGTGCTTGCATCCTCAACTTCGGTCGTAGCTGGAAGGATCACTTTCCCTTGGTAGATTTTGCATACAACAACATTTATCACTCCACCATTGAGATGGTACCTTTCGAGGCATTTTATGGCTGAACTTGTAGATTGCCTCTATGCTGGACTGGCCCAGGGAAGTCAGCACTCATGGGACCAGATATGGTATGGGCTACCACGAAGAAGTTATGGATCATCCAAGAGCGGATGAAGACAGCACAGAGCAGGCAGAAGTCTTATGTCGATAGGAGACAAAGACCTTTGGAGTTCGAGGATGGTGACTATGTCTTTCTACGGGTCTCACCTCGACGAGGTTTGCGGAGATTTGGTTAGGGCGGCAAGTTATCTCTAAGGTTCATCGGACCCTTTCAAGTCCTCAGTAGAGTTGTCAAGGTGGTTTACCACTTATCTCTTCCACCTCAGTTCCACCAGGTGCATGATGTTTTCCACGTATCCCAGTAGAGGAGATACGTGTACTACCCATCACACATCATCGACCACATAGAGATAGACTTAGACGATGGGGTGTCGTTTACGGAGGTTCTAGTAGATATTGAGGATCGATAGAAGTGGGTCCTTTTTGGGAATTCGATGCCTCTGGTGTGCATATGATGGTAGCACGGGAACCTCCAGGAGAGCACATGGGAGAAGGAGGCTTAGATTCGTGCTCAATACCCTCTTTTGGTTGTTTTGCCTTTGTTTTGGATTTTGAGGACGTAAAAGCCCTAAGGTGGGGAGAATGTAAGGTCCCTGGAATTCTGTATAATTTTTTTAAATTATATGGAATTATAATGAGACCGTGAAATCTGACGGCGCACGATTCCGAGTCCCGGAGTGCCCGGAATGATCCGTCGAAGTTTTGTTATGCTTTAATTAGCGCGCATAAGCAGTTTTCCTGAAAAAGTGGAATAACTCTTAAAAAGTTTCTCGGATCAGAAATCTGAGGGCATCATTGCATTAAGAATGATAGTTTTACCCTAGGTGAGACTTAAGTTTGGTTAGTACGGGCCTCCTATGAGAAAACCCAAAAATGGCATAATCATAAATAAAATAATTAAATAAATTATTTTATTTTTCAAATGCTTATAACTCACAAATGGTAGATCGGATTGAAAATATGAGACCACCATTGAACTCTTGAGGGCGTTATTTATTTAAGTAGATTCTAACTTTGGCCGGCGTGGGCCACCAGTGAAAGTTAGTTTTTGGTCATAAATAAAATAATTGAGTGACAATTATTTTATTGTAAAATCCATAACTTTTAAATGGTAAATCAGATTGGAATTAAAAGAGTATCGTTGGGTTCGTTGGGGTGTGTTTCACTTTGTTAGAGTCTAACCTCGATCGGTGCAGGTCGATGGTGACTGTTAATAATTTTTCAAACTTTTTTTCAGGTACATTCAGTAAACGTGCAAGAAGAGTTTTGTAAATTTTGGACTGGTGCTCAGAAGTGAAATCTGAGGGTACCGTTAAACTTGATGTGTCGATATTCACTTAAGAATACCTTCACTTCGACTACAGTAGGTCTGGATAAAAGGTTAGTTTTTGGAACTTTTTAATAGAATAAATAAAATAACTTTATTATTTTATTTTTATTCTAATCCTCCAATGGATGAGCAGTAAGGTGGGACTGGTGACATGTCAAGCCAATAAATGGAATGACCTTTCAATTCTAAGTAACTGCACTGCTGGGGAATTAGGAAGGTTCCTAATTAATGGGCCTCCATTAATCCCACAAACATTGAACACCCTTCCCCTCTCCAATTTATATGGAGCTTGGGGAGTGGTGTTGGCACTACTTCGCCAAGCAACAAAGTGCTGACAAAAAGAAGTGATGCCAAACCCTTGGAGGAAGGAGCCAGTACCAGCGGGAGGTGATGAGCGACACCAAAACCCCAAACCAGAGATCGACGAACGAGTGACGTCATTAGAGGCTAGTTGCGGGGGATGACGAACGCCGACACTTCCTCAAATGTAGACGCTCTCCAAATAACTTGAGGAAGCGGTTATTTTCATTGGGACATTTTTGACTTCCACTTCCCCATTCTTGAATTTATATGAAGAATGTGGTCAACTGACTAACGGGCTGACCCGTTATTCCTTCGTCTTTGTCAGAGGATGTTGTGGGGTATCTTGTAGGGATTGTTATTTGATTATTCCTTTCCATTTTCTTGACGTTTATCATGATTTAAGAATATTTATATTCTTCTTGATTCAAGAACAAATAATCTTTTTGTTACCGTTCTAACGGGGAGGGTGCGGGCTAAACGAACACGGCCCGACCACTCTGCAACCTTTGTGGTTTTTGACATGTTCTTCATCTGTTCTCAACTCCAAATATTTATTGGAATTGGAAACACATATATTTTCTGAGCGCAATATATGGATGCGAATCCCTTTAAACAAGGATCGCAAATATGCTATCATTTAATTTTTTGGGCTTGGAACGAATCTGCAATGACTCGCGGAAGGAGGCGGCAGCCGGAACCCGGCTGGCTGTGGGGAAGAAAGGGCGGGGTGCGACCGCACCGCCAGATGATGATAAGGTCGCGGCCTATCGGCCTCGGCGGAGCAAGGACGGCGACCGGAAGAGCGGCCAGCCGTGCGACGGTGGTGGCGGTGCACGTCCGCACCGCCCGGTGTGCAGGGGTCGTGGCGCAAGGCCGCAGCGGCGATGGAGGGGTAGCCGGACGAGATGGCCCCCGGTGGTGGCTCAGTGCACGACCGCACGGTGAAGGAGGGCTGACCATCCAGCCAGCCGCGGGCCGCCCAGCACGGGGTTCCCGGTGGGCCGCGCACTGTGGGCCGCGTTGGCGGGCCGGTTCGGGCCGAACCCAGTGGGTCGGGCCAGACTCAGTGAGCTGGGTTGGACCTAGGGCTAGACCCAGGTCAGGCTGGGTTGACCCGAACTGGGTTTGGTCGGCCCAGGCTGGGTCGGATCGGGTCGGACCGGACCCGGACCAACTTCGACCCTTTTCATTCTTTCGGTCATATCTTGAGCTACGAGCATCCGTTTGACGAACCGTCTATGGAAATAGAAACCTTTGATCGAGACGGTACTTTTGGTATACCCCACTAGGGTTTTGGATATATTTGGTGTATGTATAGGTTGGACCGAACACGAATCCAACCGGGCCCTCTTGATGAAAAGGCCAAAAACTTACAGATCGGGCGTCCGATTGATGCACTGTATGTTGCGTTGAGACCCCTTTTATGTGGTGGTCCTTTGGGATACTTCTTCATGGGAATTAATGGAAATTGGAGTATCGACCTGTGGCTTGAGGAGCAGACTCTCCCGGAATCAAGCGAGCTTAGTGCGGGAACCCAGTAGCTGGCTGTAACTTGAAGAAAGATCATCGATCCTAAGTGGGTCAGCACCTATCAGATCCTGTGTGGGTCAGTGCTCAGCGATCTTGTGTGGGTCAGTGCATACCGATCCTGTGTGGGTCAGATCTTGTGTGGGTCAGCGGGGGTTATTACTAATCGATCTTGTGTGGGTTAGCAGCAGTGCTACTTAACAGAATAAGATGATTTAGCATACGACTAATCATCTATACTTCGGTACTTAAGTTATAATTGGTGTGATATGGGTCCTTAACTTTGTGGTGATCTTCTGTGTGGCGTACCTTTGTGGTACTTACCTTCGTAGTGATACCTTTATGGTAATCTTCTTTGTGGTGTACCTTTGTGATACTTAACTTCGTGGTGATACCTTTGTGGTAATCTGTTGTGTGGCGTACCTTTGTGGTACTTATCTTCATGGTGATACCTTTGTGGTAATCTTCTATGTATCATACCTTTGTGGTGCTTACCTTCATGGTAATACCTTTGTGGTATCCTTCTATGTGGTGTTACCTTTGTGGTACTTACCTTTGTGGTGTTACCTTCGTGGTATTCCTTCCTTTGTGGAATAGTTGAGGTTTGGGCTTTTGAGTTGGACCTTTTGTTTCCTCATGATTGAGATGGGTATACTTTATAACTTAGGTATATGTATGGTCATATACCTAAGTAGGGTTGAAAGTTGTTTTCATGCTTTGGGGTTTATCCTTTGTGGGTTTGTGAGACCTTCGAGGGTCTCGGGGTCCCTACTGAGTATCATTATACTCAGCCCCACACGGGCTACGCCCGCACCTTATTGTGTTTGGTGCAGATGACAGATAGATCTGACTGAGGATGAGAGTACCAGGAGTAAAGGTATCTCAGAGGTAGACATTAGATGAGGCATACCATAGAGACGGTCATTCAGCTGTACCTACCCTTCAGGTAGGATCCTTGGCGGGAGTTCCCTGGAGCTATTTCAGTTTACTTGTACTTTTCAGTTTTTATGTACTTTCTAGTTGGGCTTGTATTCTGGCCCCTTTTTCTTACTGTGCACACTCTTTTTATTACAGTTACTTGTGTTCATATCTTGTTGTGTGCTTGGTCGTGTTTGTTTACCGGTTATAAAGGCAATGCCTTCCCTATTTTAGGGAATACGCCTTTCAGTGCTAGTCGACATCCCCTAGCCTATGGAAGGCGGGCTTGGGGTAGTCACGGCACAGGCCTTGGGGGACGGGTTGTGACAATCTAACATTGTGTAATGAGGATACAAAATGTGTAATCATTATTTGTCTAGTTTTCTAGTTTCAAATTTCCTCAAAAATATGGTGTCGTGCCATGAGAAAATTTTCCACCTCTTTTCATTCCTTTTTTAAAAATTCATTGTTTCCTACCAAAAACATAAAACAAATAAATTATCTCAAAAATTGGAAAGATTTGTCATTTAATTACATAAATCAATATAATAAAACACTCAAAAATGTATGCATGAGATACACTTATCAGTTACCAAGCCCCTTAACATTACCCTTGATTTCCATGAAAGTTATTTAACATCATTTATTATAAATATAAGCATATTAATTAACTAATTTATAACCTTATTCATATACATTTCCATTTATACTCTATTAATAATAATTCTCTTTATGTGTTAGATTGCATAATATTTTTTCAACATTGGGTGTTAAACCTTGGGGGATAGTCTTTTGAGAAGAAAAAAACTCTTTAATGTTTATAGGAGTTCCTAATAGAGGTTTGGGTAGAGTTTTCCAACATTTGGGGTTTTGGTGTGAGAGGGATTGAGCAATGGAGTGCCTTTTTTATAAGTTAAAAGGAGTGTAATTTTTATAAATACTCAAGACTTTTCAATAATGGAAAGTCACTCTCAAGTAATGTGGCTCCAAAATTGAGAAACAATAGAGAGTAGAAAATATAAGGTTGAGCCACACCTAAAACACTTAATTGAAACATGTTTTTAACATGTTTGTCCCTTTACCTAATAGGTTACTCATTTTTACCATTTTGGTTTTCATCATGGTAACTAGTTTCTACCTAGGTAATTTATAATTTATGCCTAGAAATAAAAGTTTACTTATTATATAATTTGGACATAATGATTCCAAATTTGAAATCCATTTTGTTTGATTAAAATTTTAAATGTGATAAAAATTAATTTTAAAATACTAAATTTATAATGTATTAAAAACAATTTTTGAAAAATATAACTTAAATTCTAAAATATCAAATGTGGGTTTATAAATTAAAAATAAAATTTTTAAAATTATAAAAAACATATTTTGTCTTGGAAAAAATGTTTTATAAATTTTCAATTCATACTTATAAACCAATAATGCCATAAAATTCATGTTATTTTTTAAAATATAATTTTTCACTATTCAACTAAAAATTAATTTTTTAAACAAAAACTAAAAAAATTATCTTAAACTAATATTACCATGATAAATACAAAAATGAATTCAATTTTTTAAAATTATCATTCTAATTTTTTAATTAAAAACATAAAAATATCAAAAAGCTATTTTTTATAAGAAAACAAATTTTGGTATATTATCTATTATTCTTCCCATTTCCTATAAATTTCAAATTAATCTAGTGTTAATTATTTATTCATATCCAAATATATTATTCTTGAAAAGAATAAAATTTTAGAAAAAATATTTCATTAGTTTCTTAGTTTCACTAGTTGAGTTGATATTTAAAGTGAACTTTATTTTGTTTATATATATATATATTCATAGTTCTATAACAACTATTTATAACTATCAATTCTACAGTTATCTTACAATGATATATATTTTTTTGGTTTTGGTGTTGGGTGTGGAGAAATATATTGAACATAGTATTTATTTAAGGAGGAAAAACTTAGGTTGTCACAATATTCTCATGCAACACCACACCCATAAGGGTGTCCTCAAACAGCAGCACACCCACAAGGGAATCCCCAATGAGTCCCTCAGAATCATCTAAAATTGTACCTAATAGAACTCAACTGAACCCAACTCCCCAATGTGTTATCCCATCCCAATAAATATAACCAAACAAAACCTTTAGAAATAGGTCTAAAACCTTAACTACTCTAACCTCAATAAAATGGTCCTAACAAGGACTATCCAAGGAACCCCAAATAGAACCCCTAGGTATCACCAATCCAAGTCACCACTCAATCTTTCCTTTCAAGAACCATCCGAAATAACATAAAATAAAACCCACTTGGCATCCAAAAAAAAATCCATTTAACAACCTCATGACCCTCGCCCTCACTTCACACCATAACCCATCACTTAGAGGGATTCTAAACCAAAGCCTTAAGGAAAATCTCTAAAAAAATCTCTCCTAATCCAAAATTCTCTCCATAAGGCCTTAACATGAAAAAAAGATTCAACCATTATGATCTATATGGAAAAACACTTGTAATAAACAACCCATGAGTCTAATTCCAACTCCAGGGTAAAAATACAATAAATTATATATAAGGAGGGAGTACATAGCATGAACCTAATGTACATTGTGTGTACCTATAACAATCGATTTTTTTTAATGTGTTTTTGAAAAAGAAAATTAAATGTGTACAGGTTTAAAAAAAATTAAAATATTCATGAAAGGTGGCATCCCTACTACCCCCTTTCAGCCATAATCTTCAAAAAATACTATTTTTTATATTTAAAATTTTTATTATTGTTTTGTTTTGTTTTGTTTATATATATATATATATATATATAACAAAGTTTTCCATCAGAATTTATCTATTATTTAATATCCAGTAGTATTGTCATTACAGCAGTATGGATTTTGATAGAAACCCTCACCCAGGGCTCCCTTTTATAAGAGGGCTTGCCCTAAAAATCATTCTACATTTTTGTTGTGGGATTCAGGTTCTCTCTTTCCTATGCAGAACATTCTGCATTTCTGATGTGGGATTCAAAAATGTTTCAAGTACATGGCTTTGAAAGACTATAAAATATAATCTATAAGACCAATATAAATGAAACTTAAAACATGGGTTAAACATATAAGAAATAGTTCAAAATAAAAATAATTTTGTAACAAATTTTGATGAAAAAGAATTTATAAGCTTTCAAATCCACCAACTTGAGACTTAAAAATGTTTCAAGTATGTGACTTTGAAATCCTATAAAATATAAACTATAAGACCAATATAAATGAAAATTAAAATATGGATTAAATATATAATAAATAGTTGAAAATAAAAATAATTTCGTAAAAACTGTTGATGAAAAATAATTTATAAGATTTCAAAACCACTAACTTGAAACTTAAAAATAGTCCAAGTATGTGACTTTGAAAGCCTATAAAATATAAACTATAAGACCAATATAAATGAAAATTAAAACATGGATTAAAAATATAAGAAATAGTTGAAAATAAAAATAATTTCATAAAAAATGTTGATAAAAATAATTTATAAGCTTTCAAAACCGCCTACTTGAAACTTAAAAATGTTTCATGTGGATTTGAAAGACTGTAAAATATAAATGATAAGACGAATGTAAATGAAACTCAAAACATTGATTAAATATTTAAGAAATAGTTAATAATTAATTATTTAATTAGTAATATGATTATTAATTATATAATTATTAATTATATAATAATTAATTATTAATTATATAATTAATTAGTTAATTAGTAATATCATTATTAATTATATAATGTTTAATTAGTAATATAATTATTAATTATATAATAATTAATTAGTTAATTAGTAATATAATTATTAATTTTATAATAATTAATTATATAATTAATAATTGTATTACTAATTAATAATTATATTACTAATAATTAATAATATAATTATTAATTATATAATAATTAATTAGTTAATTTATAATTATATTTCTAATTTATAATTATATTACTAATTAAAAATTATATTACTAATTAATAATTATATTACTAATTAATAATTATATTACTAATTAATAATTATATTACTAATTAATAATTATATTACTAATTAATAATTGTATTACTAATTGATAATTATATTACTAATTAATAATTAATTATATAATTAATAATTATATTACTAATTAATAATTATATTACTAATAATTAGTAATATAATTATAAATTATATAATAATTAATTAGTTAATTAGTAATATAAGTATTAATTATATAATAATTAATTAGTTAATTAGTAATATAATTATTAATTATATAATAGTTAATCAGTTAATTTTGAATATAATTATTCATTATAATTATTAATTTTATAATAACTAATTAGTAATATAATTATTTATTGTATAATTATTAATTATATAATAATTAATTAGTTAATTAGTAATATAATTATTAATTATATAATAATTAATTTTATAATTAATAATTATATTATTAATTAATAATTATATTACTAATAATTAGTAATATAAATATTAATTATATAATAATTAATTAATTTATTGATAGTTATAGTATTAATTAACTAATTAATTATTATATACTTAATAATTATATAATTAATAATTATATAATTAATAATTATATTACTAATTAAATATTATATAATTAATAATGATATTACTAATTAACTAATTAATTATTTAATTAATAATTAATCATTAGTAATTATATTACTAATTAACTAATTAATAATTATATAATTAATAATTATATTACTAATTAACTAATTAATTATAAACTATTTATAATATGTTTAATCCATGTTTTAATTTTCATTTATATTCGTCTTGTAGTTTATATTTTATAGTCTTTCAAATCCACATACTTGAAACATTATTAAGTTTTAAGTAGGTGGCTTTGAAAGCTTATAAATTATTTTTCATCAACATTTTTTTGATGAAATTCTTTTTATTTTCAACTATTTCTTGTATTTTTAATCTATATTTTAATTTTCATTTATATTGATCTTATATTTTATATTTTATAGGCTTTTAAAGTCATGTACTTAAAACATTTTTAAGTTTCAAGTTTGTAGTTTTGAAAGCTTATAAATTATTTTTCATCAACATTTTTTATAAAAAAAATTATTTTAGACTATTTATTATATGTTTAATTCATGTTTGAATTTTCATTTATAGTGGTCTTATAGTTTTTATTTTATAGGCTTTCAAAGTCGCATACTTGAAATATTTTTAAGTTTCAAGTATTTGGCTTTGAAAGTTTATAAATTAGTTTTTATCAACATTTGTTACAAAATTATTTTTTTTCAACTATTTATTATATGTTTAATCCATGTTTTAAGTTTCATTTATATTGGTATTATATTTTATATTTTATAGTCTTTCAAATCCACGTACTTAAAATATTTTTGAATCACATATTGGAAATCTAGAATGTTCTGTGTAAAAAATAGAGAACTTGAATCCCACATCAGAAATGTAGAATGATTTCTAGGGAAATCTCTCTTATAAAAGGGATCTATGGGTGAGGGTTTCTGTCAGAATCTAGATTGTTGCAATGGTTATACTGTTGGATATTAAATAGCAGATAAATTTTGCTAGAAATTTTATATATATATATATATATAAATATATATAAACAAAACAAAAAAAAATAAATATAAAAAATTTAAATATAAAAAAAATAGTAAAAAAATAGATTTTGGTTGAAAGGCGGTAGCGGGGATGCCGTCTTTCAACTTACTCAAAAGGAAGCAGTGCCGCAGCCACCTTTCATGCATATTTAAAAAAAGTTAACCATGACACATTTCAAAAAAAATTAAAAAAAACACACATTAAAAACTCATAGTAGTCCTCTAGGACCATGTACCACTTTTATACCCAGTGTGTACCTTTCAAAGTACATGATGTGCCTACCCTGCACATGGAATGTACCCCACATGGGGTGCCTATCCATGTACCTGGACATATACCCCACACGTGGTCTAGATAAATTTGAGACATGACCTTTGGCTGTATATTGGTCACGGGGTCTCACTGTGTATATTACACAACCATGTTCCCCTACACGGGGTGTCTGGTTAAGGACCCAGCCATACCCAAGTCGCTCTATATGGAATGTCCCAAACTCACATGCCATCTAGTGATCATCTACTACCCTTTGACCAAAAATAATAACACATATCATGTGTTCTCTAAACTATACACCATGTAGATAGGTTTTCCTTAAAAGAAATCCATTTTGATGCCCCCTAAAACCCCAATTTCTCCTAAAACGACCACAAATCGACCCTCAATGGGTCTTTGAAAAATCATAAAAGGAATTAAAAACTAAAAACAATTATTCTATGAGGATATTAGAAAAAAAATTAAATGAATGGCCTACCTCAAGGAAAAAACACTAAATTTTTTATCTTGTATCCACACATTATAATTATTGCACTTCAATCCAGACCCAAAAAAAACTCCCTGATGATGATCCCCTCTCTATCCTCCCTCTTCTATCTTAGATAAAGGTGAAAATAGGGCAATATCCCCTCAATCATACATGAGAATCCATAGGGAGGAGGATAAAAGAAAATAAATAAAAATAAAAATACAGTAAAAATAAAATAAAATAAAAAGGGGGGCCTTGGACCGACCTCGGCGCCCAACGCTAGGTTATGACTCACGTAGAAAAAACCTCTAGTTCTATACTCAACTGTAGAGTCAAAAATTCAATATAACACTTCGAAAAAATATCACCATTAAAATGCGAATGAATAATTAATATTTAATTAATTAAATATTAAATATTCTATGAAAATATGAACATCTAGAAATTACACCAAACTCTTTCTCTAGGATAAACACCTTATTCTGGGACCAATAGGTTAGTTATAAAAACTATATAAGATCCTATGATTGAAGAAATTTCAATTTTTTACCTTAAAACAACTAAGGAACAAAATTTCAAATTTTTACTAATTTTCTCAATTCGTGACGATATGGGTCATCACAACAACCAACCATCACTTTCAAATTTTTTATTAAAATATTATTAGGCCATTTTACCTAATAAAAAAATTTCATGTATCAAATGATACATAATCAAATGATTTCAATAATTTATATTTATGGGGTCTTTAAATATGTTTCTCATTTATATGCCCATGGAAACAATACCAAAATTATGTAATATTTGAATCATTCTTTTTTATCATATAATTTTGAATTTTATATATTGGATTATCCATGTCTAAAACATATAAAATATTCACTATATTTCTTACACCATAAAAAATTTCAATCATGTATATAGAATAACTATTATTCTTAATAATGAATCAAAAACATTTCTTGACTAAAATGAAACAAAAAAAATTTATATTTATACGAAGAACATAGTAATAGTTTTCTAATTCCATAATTAATACACTGGGTAGATGCATATCATATGTGTCTTCCTCCAATGCAAAAAAAATATTTATATATTTCCAACATGTAAATCCACTTCTCCCTTAATAAATTCTATTCTATTTTATATTTCATGTACATCATCACAAATATGTAATGTAAAACTGGTATCTAACACCCATGATCCAAAATTAGTAAAATAAATTTATATAGAATTCAATTATTTAAGCTCGTTTTATTTCTCCTTATAACTGAGGAAACTTATAAAACTATAATACCAATAAATAATGATTCTCAAAAATAATTATGTGTTTAATATCATTTTAATCCACAATAAAATATATTTATTGATTTGGTATCATGTTTTAAAAATTATTCAATAAGGTTTTTTATTTAATATACTCTCGTTAAAATGATGACCTCCTGCATGATATATATTAGTGGGTCATGATCCATATTTCACTATTCTTTAGTTTAGATTTAAATTTTATCCAATTGTATAACTAATTTGGTAAACAATCATGTCAATTATATCACATGAAGCTCTTGGATAATTAAGAGAAAAAAACCTTATCCATATTTATCTAATAAATTATCTTAACTTAAATCCTCTTGGAAATTAATAGAAAGGTCCACTCAGGAAAGTGTAGCCTAAAGTTTATATCAAATATAGGTTCCTAACTATTAGGGTCGTCTATATTCTACTCACCTTTCATAGGATAATTCATAATCACCTAACGATTAGGGTCATTTGTATTGAATTTTAAATAGAGAATTTAAATGAACAAATTAATACCTCAAAAAATTATTATTAATGTAAAAAGAATATATTCTTTAAAATAAATCATACTATAAAATAAAAATTTCATATATTCCAATATATACACTTTATATTGTTTTATTTATATTATTTATATAAACTTTAAAAATAAACTATCTAATTATCAAAATAAATAATTTTTTAAATAACTATATTGTGGATAGTTATATGCACATATTATAAGTGATAGTATAACAAAAAATCATGGAATAATGTTATCTCATAATGTTATTTATGCAATCATGAATAGTGATATCACTATCAATGATACACCGTTATAATTACAGTCATTTATTTCTAGCTCTGTTAGTGATAGAAAACATCAATATCCATAAATTTCTTATTTTGATAGCCCCAAAACATGATATTTGAATTATATTGCACACAATAATATCCCCATATCATGGTTATGTTCTGATAGTATAGTGCAATTGAGACTTATTGCAGATATCAATATACTATATTGATATCTATGCTACTACGATGAATGATAGGGATTGATCCACATCATATTATAGACTACATTAACCACTTATAAGTTTTTTATTCATATCATCAACATTGATATTATCATATTATTGTCTTTTGATGTGTGAGTATCATTTTTATAGAAGTTAGAAATATTCTACCATCCTAATGAGAAAATATTGTGGCCTTATTTTCGCTGACCATATAGAGATGGGGTGATAGAAGATGAGTGTTAGTTCACTAGAAGACATGGTCTAGTGTAGCAGGAGTCAATCCATCAAAATTTATCTCACTAGAAGATGTATCATGAGGGACTTACTGTGAGTTTACTGGGAGGGTGAATAGTTAACTAGTTGGGAACATTGATTCAGTGTGATTCTTTGACCATATGAAGGGTTTCTCCATGTATATTGGAGGAGATAGAATTTATCCCATGAAGGTAGGATATTAGTGGTGACTAGAAGAATCATATGGAAACTACTATATAAGTGGGGTGGATCAGTTATGATCTAGACACATGGTGAAGACTCAATCATTGTGATCATACTCTTAATTTTTAAAATAACAGTGAAGTAGCATTACCTCATGAATTAGGGCACAAGTCTAAACCACATAATTATTTTTGTTGTTCTTTTCCTTTCAAGTTTCTTCTGATTTTTTTATGTTAGTCTTACATAAATTATTTTGGTGGTATTATGTTATAGTTTGGTGACTTGGGTGCACTTGTATTCCATGTTTTAGGTGTTATACATGGAGTTTCTTCCAGAGCTATTTCTTCTATATGTGAAGTTATAGTGTAGTATCATTCAGTGAATTAATTGTAAATTGCTTTTGGACACAAGAAAAGTAGTATCAAAGCTCATTTTTTGACTGATTCAAAAGGATTTGACCTAGGTGAAGGTATTTTTGAGCTTATTTGAATAGAATGTTTATACCCTTTTCCATGTTGTAGAATATTAGTAAGTTTTTCATGAACTCTTATTTTATATTGATCAAAATTAGTGGGATTTTACAATTTCTAGTGGGTTGGTTTCAGAAGAGAGCATGGTCTGACTTAAGAAGTTCGAAGAAATAGATTTGAGTTTTTAAAAATTTAGATATAGGATTGTCTTCTATAGAAAGACCTCAATATTTCATTCACTAGATATAATATGGAAGTGATGAAAAATGGATAATGGGAGAGGATAGATAATAAAACACTTGGGATGATGTATATGTCACTATCCCAAAATATAGAATTCAATATCTAGGAAGTGAAGACCGCATCAATAAGAGGATGATTTTATTTCAATAAAATAAGGGGGACTTCTCCCCCTACCTATTAAAAAATATATGTAATCAGTAAAGGTAGATTTCAAAGAATCAATTTAGTCATTGTTGTTACTTTCCTTGCTACTGGAGTTTTGGGATGCGATGGTGAAAGTTGTGAATAATTCTAGTGGAAAGATAGATTTAAAGTTCATAGATTTTCATGAACTGATATTGAATAAATAAATCCATCATAAGGAGATCCAAGTATATTTTAGAAACACTAATTATGAAAAAAAATATGAGGAAGAACTGTTGGATGAAAATTTCACTGGAATGGGAAAAGTCGGAGGAGCTAAAGAATTATTAGCTTGGTGAAAAGTGCCCCCCCCCCCACATGCTTGCATTATGGGAGGAAATCCACTTAAAAATGAATCGTTGTGATCATAGGGAGAAATCCAGAATATATAATTTTATTATTTGTTTTTTGAACCTTGTGTTAGAGGAAAGGATTGGTTTTCTCCTAAGTACTGCCAGATCACTTGAGTCTTGAGTGAAAGACTGAGTATCATTCCATTCAATATATAAGAGGGTAAGTATGAAAAATTACATCTCCAAAAGATACAGTAGAGTTAATTTTATGGATGGTAAATCTATTGATATTATTAGCATGGAATATGTATCATTTCATACAAGGAATGAATGTTTAATGAACTTGAAAGGTGTATGGCGTATCCCATGATTAAATAAGAACATAATTTATTTGGGATAACTCGATGACTCAGTTTTTTATATAATGATTGCACATCGAAGATGGAATATTTTACATGGTTCCATGGTTATAGCAAAGGGAGTGAAGGATAATACCCTATATCATATAGGTTCATCAGAAGGATCAATGCACGCTGGTGAAGTTACTTCTACTTAAATTTGGTATGACCATCTAGTCCACCTCAGTGAGAAGGGAATGAATATTCTAGCTTCCAAGGGATTGATGAATATTGTAAGAAAAATGTATGGAATATACAAGGATTACATCCTTGTAAAGCATCAGAAGATTTATTTTTGAATGGAAAGGAATGCACCAGAGCACCAAAAGTTTGATTTGGTTCACACAGATGTTTGGGGTCCATATCTAGTACATTCTCATGGATGTTCACTCTAATATGTGATTTTCATAGATCAATCCACAAGAAAAGTGTGGTTGTACTTCATAAAGCACAAGTTAGAGGTGTTTGATACTTTATTTCGATGGAGAAACATGGTCGATAAGGAGAATAGAAGTAGGTTAAAGTTATTATGGTTAGACAATAGTGGTGAATATGAAAGTAGGTAGTTCTAGAGGTTCTTCTAGTATAAGGGGATTTGTTTTGAGAAAACTATATCAGGGAATCTAAATAAAAATAAATTTATAAAGATAATGAAGATTTTCTAGAGAATTATAAGAGAATGAGGATTCACATAGGGTTACCCAAGGTGTTTTGGGTGGAGGTTGTGAACTTTTTTGCAGACTAAGTTAATCGGAGTCCATCATAACCCATTAGAAAAAAACTTCTATTGAACTTTTTGTTTGGAATAAAGGTTGATGTGAACTTTATAAAAGTTTTTAGATCACTCTCATATGCTCATATTGATTACAAGGAATAAGAAAAGTTAGATATTAAGTCTCAATTGTGTTACTTTGTTGGCTATGGAAGTGAATAATTTTTATTTTTGACTATGGGGTAATGACTCTTGAAAGGTCATCAAAATTTTAAGTGTGATCTTCAATGAAGATATATTTTGGAGGGATCAAAACCTAGAAGGAAATTTAGATAAAATAAAATTATCATAAAAATATGAGGTTCACCTGTATGGATTACTAAAATATATAGATATTCCAATAAATTTAGAAATCATGAAAGTTTAGGAAACAACAGAACATCTAGTGGAGTTTCTAGAACAAAGGGGTCAATTTTTATGGTGTTTCCCAATACTGAAGTAGCACGAAGTTCTAGTAGTACTTAAGCTATATCACCAGAATTTGACACTTCAAAAGTTATAGTACCGAAGGGATCTTAACCATAAGGACAACTACACAGATCTACTAGGGAAAGTCACCAAGTGAAAAGGTATGGGAGTTATTTTATTCATCCACTTCTAATAAGAAATAGAGAGATTTAATTATTAGAGAAGGATAGGATTTTGAAGGATTAAAAATATGTTTAGTTAGCAATGATTGATAAACATGATTCCCTTTATGTGTATAGAACACAGGAGATGATGGAGAGGCCTACTAGGAATAATATTCTTCAAAACAAATGGGATTTTTTATTGAAGAAAGAGGAATATAGTAGGTGTAACTACAAGATAAGGTTATTTGTAAAGGTATTTAAATATAAAGAAGGAGTGTATTTCTAGAAAATATTTCCTCTAATGGTTGAGCTTAAAATAATCCAAATGATGCTGAGTATGGTTGTATCATAATATTTTCATCTAAAGAAAATGGATATAAGACAAAATTACATCATAGGGACTTTAATTAAGAGATTTATATAGAGAATCTAGTTGGTTTCAAGGATAAAAAGAACCAATAACTTGTGTATAAACTCAAATGTAGCCTTTATAGTTTGAAGTAGGATCCTGGGAATTTGTATCAAAAGTTCAATGATTTCATTAGTAAATAGAATTTTTTTTCGGATAAATACTTATCATTGTTGTTACCAAAAGGTTTTTATGAGAGTTTCATAATCCTTTTACTTTATGTGGATTAAATGGTAATAGTGGTTCTGATGAAATATCATATCAATGAGATAAAGTATGAGTTGTCTAGAAACTTCAAGATAAAGGATCTCAAACTAATAAAGATAATTTTGGGGTGAGGATTGTACAAGACCAAAGTTTCAGTACCATATATCGGAATTGATTTGACTATATCCAAAATATGGTATAATGATTTGGTTTCTCAAAATAAAGACCTATAACCACACCCCAAACCAAGAATATCAAGCTAAGTAAGAAGAAGTCACCTCAAACAAAATCTAAGGTTGAGTACATGGAAAAGGTTCCATATGCATCTGTTGTCATAAGTTTTATGTGCACCATGGTTTTTACTTGTTTGGACATTTTAAAGAAAATTGGAGTTTTCAATATATTTATATCAAACCATATAAGTGACCATTGATAGTTTGTGGATTGGATTCTCTAGTATGTGAATAGTTCTGAATACTAGGAACTTTTTTTCAGAACAGATGAGCCTCTGAAAGGTTTTTTTGACTCCAAATTTTATGAAGATTCAGATTCATTAAAGATCACTTTAGAGTATATGTTTACTTTTAGTGTAAAGATATCCATTTTGATATCTAAAATTCAATCAGTGGTCAAAATTTCAATAACAGAAGCAGACTAAATCACCTTTATAGAAGTAGGAAAGGATATGGTGTGTATGAAGGTGTCTCTATAGGATCTTGGAAAAGAATTAAAAGTTTGGGTGTTGTTTTTTGACTCACAAAGCATGATTCACTTTCCTGAAATGTGATGTTTCATTCTTAGGTAAATAATATTCAGCTAAATTACCAATTCATCTAGATTCTATTAGAGGAAGGATTTTTAGAGTTATATAAGATTAAAGGGGCACAAAATCCATCCAAATTTTTGAAAAAGTTCATTTCTTAGGAAGTTTTGAGGAGGTGTTATGCCTCAGTGAGTTTGGATTGACCAGAAGGAAGGGGTGGTGTGGAACCATGAAGATAATTTACTAAAATTAAAATAAAGAAGTATGTATGGGAGGTTGGGTAGGTCTTATTCATAAAAATAAATGAATCTCAAGTTTGAGATTTTTAGAAACTATTTAAAATAAAACTATTTATAACATCAGTTTTTAAAAACTTATGCTATTAAGAATATTTTATGCCACTTATATAATAACTGGTGTAAAATACATGAGTTAAAAGTAATTTATGTTTTTTATTTATTAAATTGTGTTTAAAATCTCTAAAAAATTAATATTTCATATAGGAACTCTTATTTTATTTCGCTCACTCAATCTCTCTCAACTGTTTCTCTCAAATAAAGACTTAACCTATGATTCAATGATCTTCCTTGCTATCATCATTATCACATGTCATTGTCCTTATCTCTTACCACCTTTGTTTCCCCCCAATTTATTATTCTTAGACTTACTCCAAATCTCTTTTATCTTATCAATTTCATATCATGTTATTTGTTTTTCTATTATTTTCATATTTTTTCTTTTATTGAATTTTTATCTTTTCTTGTGGATGAATTGTGTATTTAGTAGTGTTTTTTTTATGGTTCAATATATTAATCTTAGTCATATAACTTCCTCTAGATACTTATTTACATCAATTTGATCTTGGGTTCTAACACCAAATATTCTTTTTTATGGAGGTTTCCAAGTTTGGTACAAATTGACTTGATCTATTTTATTTTTATTTTGTTGTATTCATTTTAGTTCAAATATTTTTATGTAGTTTATAATTTTAGAGTGTTATTTTTTTAAAAAAATTATTCAAGTAATGGGTATGCTTTCAGATTTTTCTTACTTTCATTACTGGCTACCTATTATACATTTTTCATGTTCTTATTGTGATTATTAGTTTATTTATCATACATGATACCATTATTTAATTTTCAAAATATGAAAATTATTTATATAATAATTTATGTTGTATTTAAAAAACTTTAATTTTTAATATTAAAATATTTTATTATTAAAATATTTATATTATCTAAAATAAATATCATTTAATAACGAATATATATTTTATAAACATTAGAAATGTGTATAGAGTTTAGTATATATTAATTTTAATAATTAATGTTTGGTTGTTGTTTTTTTGTTCTAACTTGTGTAAAAAAATTCAATGAAAATTTTTTATAAAAAAATATTATATTTTAATTTTGTTTTTTAAATAAAACAATTTAGTTGTAATAATATTTCATTATATAATGAAAAATGATAAGTAAATTTTTTTTCTTCTTTTGTTTGTATTTTTATTTATAAAATTAAATTTCAATTTCAATTTAAAAATAAAGTAACTTATATTTTATACTAGAAATGTTTTATAGGTGATAATGAATCATGGTTAGATTACTACACGATGAATAACTGATGAATATAAGGAAGGGTTTGATTCTTTTTTGTGATTTTCCAAATTAAATTCTCCAAATAATGACTGGTTTTTCAATCCATGCTTGAAATTGTTAAATATGAGAAAGTTGTAAAGCAAAGAAATCAAATATCATTTAATTTTCAATGGTTTTAATTTGAGTTACAGTTATTGGGTTTGTAATAGTGAAATTGGATAGAATTTAAGAACTAATGGTGATGGATATTTACAAAATAATAGTTATGATCAAATTAAAAAAATGATTAATGATATTGAAGTGGAGGAAATTGAGAAAACTTTGTCGACTGAGAACTTATAAGTTGATTCTAAAAAACCATTGTATCCAAGTTATACAAAATTCATAGTTCTATAAATAGTGTTCATATTGGTGAAATTTAAATCTAGGAATGGATAGAGTGATAAGATATTTACATAATTACTACAACTATTGAAAGATATACTTCCAAAACACAATGATCTTCCATGTTCAAATTATAATGTGAAAAAATATTTTACTTGATGGGATTAGTATACAAGAATATACATGCCTAACCAAATGATTTTGTGTTATATTTTAAGAAATATAAAGGTCTTTTTGAGTGTCCTAAATATGGTACATCACCATATAAATTGAATGAAAAATCAGAAGTTGATTCATCTATTATGCCAAATACCAAGATTCTTGTTAAGGTAATTTGGTATCTTCCTATAATTCCTCATCTAAAATGTATATTTTCAAATTAAAATTCTATAAAAAGGTTAATATTTTATATAGATGAGTGAATATATAATGGTAAATTACATCAACTAGATTATTGTACAAAATATATGAAAATTAATCAATAATTTCCTAAATTTTGAAAATGAATTTAGAAATCTTAGATTTGGGTTATGAATAGGTGTAATGAATTCATATCAGAGACTTAGTATAAAACATATTTCATGTCCTCTTTTTTTGGTAATTTTCAACTTATCTCTTGAATTTTGTGTGAAGAGAAAATATATCATGTTGAGTTTAATGATTTTTGGACCAAAATAGATTTGAAGTGTTATTGATGTTTACTTTTTACCATTAATTTATGATTTGAAATATTTATTGGTGGAAGGTATCAAGTTTATGATTCTTATGGAAATTTTTCTAGATACAGTGTTAAGGGGTATAAATATTGTCTAATTTGTGAATAAGGGGCTTTATTTTGTCAACTACTGCATTTGAGAAAAATAGTGTGCATGAGTCATCAAAAGTTTTTTTCTATAAATCACACTTATCAAGGATTAAAAATGGAATTCAAAAGATCACATGAATTTGATATTTCTTTAAATATTTTTTTAACTGGTTGTTATTTTGAGAGGGTGAAAACATTGATTCCATATTTGGGAATACATAAAAATATGGTGATGATTTAAATATATGAAAAACGATCAATATTTTTTGAGCTTCCATATTATAGATTTCATTAGATCAAACATAACATTGATGTGATGCATGTTGAGAAAAATATGTGTGATAGTTTGATTGGAACTTTTTTGGATATTGAAAGAAATATAAATGAAGATTTAAATGTAATATTAGATTTATAGTAAATTCTTTAATGGCCCGAAGGCCTTTGTTTTTATTGATTTTTTATAACCCCCCTTTAAAGGGATGAGGGGGGACCCTTACAAGGCTTGTATGCTCAGAGATTACATGGCCCGTAGGCTTAGGAGATTACATGACCCGAAGGTCTTAGGGAATTCAACCAGAATATCTACAAGGAACAGCCCCTACCCATCATCTGTATCCTGATAGTAGCTCTCCACCATTGCATGACCATCTGGATAGTCTTCTTGTGCAACCAAAGGCTGGTACCGATGGCATAGCCATACCCTCTCATTCTGACAATCCATTTGGCTCTGCTCTGGTGAGTGCACCTACTCTGTATCCTCTTCTAGGGCTGCTCCTTTTTTGTAGTGTGTCTGGGGCCTGCATTCATTTGGCTTGAAGGCCTTGGGGTGGCCCGAAGGCCTTAAGGTGGCATGAAGGCCTTGAGAATCAACTGGCCCGAAGGCCTTGGGTGGTCTGAAAGCCTAGCAAGACCCGAGGACCAAACCGGTGGCCCGAAGGTGCAGATGGATGAATATTTCCTGCTGCTACAGTACCAAACAGTGCCTGCTATAGTACTGCTACAGTAACCCAGAAATATGCCTCCACCTGGATTTGATCTCAGGCCTCTTGGATGCACTTTGTGAGTCCTCACCAACTGGGCTGAGGCTCTAGTGCGGATTTATAGTAAATGGGAATACATTTTGATTGAGCTCCCACTCTTAAAGAAAATAAAAATATACTTTCCTTCATCTTGTTATACATTATCCAAGATAGATAAATTCAGTTTTTTTAGTGCCTCTATAAAGTGCCTTTAGGTTATTCTTAAAATGTAAAAAAAATTATGTCACTAAAAGATTTGATATTGACAAGCATAAAATTTCATTATTGTCATGTTATGATCCAACATCTCCTACTAATTGCATTGTGTGGAATACTACCCATACATGTCATAATGACTATCATTAAGGTGTGTTATTTTTTAAATTCCATTTATAATAAAGTTATGGATCTGAATTCATTGAAAATTTTAGAGAATGATGCAGTTTATATACTTTATCAACTAAAATATATTTTACATCAACTTTTTTTGATATCATGCAATATTTAATGGTTCATTTGGTGTGATAAATAAATGTTTTTGGTTCCATATATCTATATTGGATGTATACTTCTAAAATTTATATGAAGATATTAAAGGGTCATGTTAAGAATCCATATCAACGACAAGCCTCCATTATTGAGAAGTGTATTTCTAAGGAGGTTTTAGAGTTTTGTATAGACTAATTTTCTATAGTGGAGCACATTAGTTTGCCTATATTTCACCATGAACAAGTTAGTTTTAAGGAAAAGGGGATCTATATATTGAAAATAAAAGATCTGAGAGGTGAAAAATGAAGCAAGTACATTTATATATTATGAATAACATATATTATGCTCATCCATGTATAAATCGCATATTAATGTGTTAAAACAATTCTATCTATAGAAGAAATATATGTGGGTATTGAATGAGTATAACAAAATAAATTCCATAGTTTAAATAGATTATGCATGGTAGATCAGATGCATCAGAAACATTGAGATGGCTAGTAGGTGGACCAAGTATAAATGTGATAACATGGTTTAGGTATGAAATTAAGGGCTATAAATTTTATACCAAAGATCAAGAAAATATAAATATAGTAAAAAATAATAGTTTATTAGTGTTCACTGAAGTAACTAATTTTTTGATTGAAAAAAACCAAAATTCAATCTCTATATCAAGTGCATATTATTGAGTTATTGAAGAAATATGAGATATTTATTACATCAAATTTAGAGTTTTTTGTCTTCAACTATAAATGGTTTTTTGGTAACAAAATTGTTAAACATGATGAATTTGGTAAGAAACTAGTAAATCTGAATAGATTGGAATAAAAAGATGTCTCTTTTATCATGAAAAAAAATATAAAAAAAATAATTATTCATTATTAATAAAATGTGTATTGGTCTATTGTTTATAAGGAAAAAAGTATTTTGGTGATAAAAAACTTGATTATAATGATGAATTATGTGATATTTCTACTTCCATGGAAAGATTATGAGATGGTATTAATGAACAATTTGTATACATATTTTGTTCCATATAAAATTATTACGATGAAGGAATATGGTAAAATAATCCTTTAGTAATCTCTTAATATTACAGGTAACATTTATTTATTTCTTGTATAACTTTTCCAATTTTTAAAATTGTTAGATATACTATTTCTGATTTTATTTTTTTTACTTAAGTTGTATATTTTAACAAATGTGATAAATTATTACTTTTTTTGTATCATGTTCCAATTAATCAATTTTATATGTAACTATTCAATTTTTGTGAGTTTATACATAATCTTTATTTTCATTTGTATATATCATTTCCTGTTTTATAAATTTTTCCACTATTTTTTATCATTGTTATCAACTAATGTAATGAATATAATAGATTTTGTTTTTTTTTTGTATTATTTTCCAATTTTTATTTAAATTTATATGTAACAGTTGAATTTGTGTAACCTTTTACCTAAGTGTTTTTATTCTATTTGAATCATTTCCTATTACATAAAAATTTTCAGGATTTTTTTAGCATTTTAGTTAACTAATTTAATGAATATGAATAAAAATTGGGTTTTGTTTAGTTTAGTTTAGTTTAGTTTTTTTTAAATCATTTTTTAATTTATATTTAATTTTATATGTAATAGTTGGATTTTTATAATATGTTATCAATTTTCTTTTAATTTTATTTTTAGGAAAATTCCAGATCAAATAGTTGATCCACCTTAATCTTCTAGGGAGGACCCTACACACACTTCTTCTAAGGAGCCTCCCCATCCTTCTACATAGGATCCTTATACTTTCATTGGGATAAAGAAATATTCCAGAGTTAGTAAACATGGTAGTGCACATTTACTAAGATTATTACTTTCTTATATCCATGACTAGATGATATGTATTGATTTTAATGATAATGGTAATACTAGGGGTCTAAATTCAATAAATTTAGAGTTTTGTGGAAATGATAATTGGATAAAAATTTAGATTTTTTATTTCTAATTGAATAAGTGTTGGAAAGATGACACTAGTTTGAATATGGGAGAAAATTTTAGTAAGATCATTTATTATTATTTTACTTATCATGACATTTTTTTTCTAATATATGTTATTTTTTTCCTTCTAATTAGATGAAATATGATATGCATGATATTAAATAATTCATGAAGAAATGTTTAGGTTTTTCCACTAGGTTATGGAAGGATTTTAAATCAACCCTAACTTAGGGATTTATTTTTGGTGTAAAACAAAATGAAAATTCATGTGATATATATCCTTTTCTAGATGAAGATACATGGAATATATTTTTTTAAATTTAATGGAAAGAATAAATTTTGGTAAGTGAAACATTAAATTTTTTATGTTTTTTTATATAATCACTAAAAATAATAATTTTAGTGATTTCTTTTTCCTTCATTAATAGGAAATGTAGAGAAGTCATCGGTATATCCAATCCAAAAACAAATACCCTAATACTTTATATAATGAAGGGAATCTGTTATTGGAAGAGTAAATAGTGGCTGAAAGATTCTAGAAATTGGGAGCTGAATCTTTAGGCTTGGTATGGATGAACCCCCCCCCCCCCCACCCACCCACCCACACACACACACCTAGACATAAAAAATGAAAGAGGACCTGAATGAACAAAAAAATTAACATATCTTAAAAATACTCAAGTGTTGTATTTGAGAGGATTGTAAGGAGTTATTTAAGTTATTTTTAAAATCTTTATATTTTTTAATTCACTAATAAATTTTTCAAATATTCTATACAGGGATCCAATTAGGATCAAAACACACTATTGGGATATATATAAAGGAAAAATAGATTCCTTAGAAGATAAATTTCAAGAGATGGATGAGATGGTGGGGGAGTGGGTTAGAGCTTTAGTACAGTTGATGTTTTCATACATGCAGAGACAGTTTCAGGGTGTATATTCCACTCCTCCACCACCGGTTTCATATCCCACTCCTCCACCTCTTCATGCACATCCCATGCCTACATCTCCTCCTCCAAAGACTCCCATATATTGTTAGTTATATTTTTTTGTTCCCCATTATCATATTTTATCATATAGTTCTATATATTATATTGTGGATACCTTACATCATTAGTAGATAAAGATGGATTAGCATAGGGTAACGACATAGAATATTATAGATGCATCAGCTAGAGTATCATTCCCTATATATTTAGTTTCTATAGTTATAAAAAAATTGATATTATTTACTTTTTCCATCTAGACTTGTCTAAAAACTTACCACTACGGTTTTCATGGATTATAATATTTATTTTTCATATTTTTGTTAAAATAGTTTTAATATTTTAAATATATATATATGAGTACAATAAAGGTAAATAAATTGTTTATGGAAATAAAAAACATGTTGAGGACCCTTCAACTTTGGAAACTACTTTTTATAATGGATTTATAAATTATCAAAACATGAATCTATATTGTTGGATGTTTATGAGCTTCCAATGGATACTGAAATTTTTGGGAATAATACTATTATTATGATTTGTAAGAGAGATATCATGGAGCTTGTAAAATCATAAATATTGGGACTCATAGTGATACAAGTCTTTCCCATATAAGTATATTACATATTTCTTTTAATTATATCAATTTTATTGATTTAAATTAATAAATATTTTTTTATTAGGTATCTTTATACACTTTGTATTCAATATGATATGAAATCGGTGTATGGATTTTTGGACATAAAATTTATTTCTTCAGAAATAATGGTAATGAAGGATGAAGAAATAATATTATATATTTTTCAAATATTTTAGAACACTATAATTCAGTGTTGGATGTTTCCTTATCTTGATAGGCATGAATCATATATTTTATAAAGTGTTGTTTCTCTTAATTTAATAACCACTAACATTATATTTTTGTATATTAGTGGCCATTTTATGTTGGGTGTTTTTTGTCTAAAAAATATATCCTACCGGTTATACTCTATACACAGTAACATATGAGAAAACTTTAAAGAAGTGTTGGATAAATAATTTTGATTATTTGAATAATTATATATTATAGTAAATTTAAATTTTATTTCATATATATCATTTTCAAATAGGGCATAAGATAACTATAGAGTGTCAATAGTAAAGAATAAAACAAAGATCAAATATGTGTGTGGAAAGTTAAATTCATTTATAATTATTATAATTTATAAGATACATGAAATGTTATTTTCAATTGAAAACTACTTTTTAAACAAAATTTTCATCATCAAAAAGTAGTAACAAAATGTGGATATTATGTTATGAGATTTATTTTTTAAATAATTTCTATCAGGAAAGTTACAAAATTCCACAATGTTATATTTTATTATAAATATTTTTTTATTTATCGTATCATTGTATTGAAAAATAAAATTTGAATGCTTTTATTTTAATTTGTAGATTTTTTATGACTTTATCCCTTATACTGGAGAATCTTTAAATTGTATATGAGGAGCATGGGTGGATTATTTTACAAGTATGATTCAGTTTTTGTTTATCTCTATTTGCAATATATATTTTGAGTTTTAAATTTAAAATTATATATTTGTTATAACTTGAACAAAGTAGTGATGTAAATATTTTTTATTTAAGTTTATTTGTTCTATTGTAACTACTTTTTTTCCTATTGTTATTAATCTATCATGGGCTGGGTAAATGTATTTTTATATATATTTTTTAAAAAATAATTTTTTACATCGGTTATAAGATAACCATTATAAACCCCAATTTCAATATTTTTTACATTGTTTATTGTAAAAATTATTTAAAAATATTTTTTTTGGTTTTCTTAAATAAATGGTGAAAAAAATTATTTTATAATGGTTTTTTATTACCAATTTAAAATATTTGCTAGTTTTACATTTTCTTTACGGTTTTTTATTATGGTTATTATAATAACCGGTGTAAAAAAGTTTTTACAATGGTTAAAATAACTAAAGTAAAAAAACATATTTTCGGCATCACTTTCAAATACATCATTAATTAACCGATGTTAGAAGCTAAAGAACTAATGTGGAAAACCCTTTTCTACACTAGTGGATGTGTGAGCTTCATTTTTTCAGAATGATGAAATATTTTACCATCATAAGGAAAAAATATGGTGGATTTATTTTGGATGACTACATGGAGATGGGGTGATAGTGGATAGTGTCAATTCATTGGTAGACATAGGCTGGTGAATCAGGAGTCTACCCATTGGAATTTCATTCACCAAAAGATATAGCGGGAGGGATATCCTATGAGTTCATCAAGAGAGTGAATAGCCAACCAGTTGGGAAAATTTTGGAAGTGGGATGATTTAACTATAAGATGGGTTCCTCCAAGTATCTTGGATAAGGTTGACTTCATCCTTTAAAAGTAGGATGGTTTTGGTGACTGCAAGCACTGAATGGATTCTACTATATAAATAGGGAGGATTGCTTGTGATCACACGGTGATGACTCGATAATTGTCACCATCCTATTAATTATTTGAATAAAATTGAATCATAATTCCCCCTTGTATTAGATCACAATCCTGAAATGCATAATCCTTTCATTTTTCTCTTTACCTTTCAGGTTTCTTATGATCATTGTTTTCGTTAATCTTTCATGTGTTCTTTTATTGGTTTTATATTATGGTGTAGTGACTTGGGTGTGCTTGTATTCCATGTTCTGAGAATTATATATGGGATTGATTATAGAGTTTTTCCTTTCACACATGAAGTTACAGTGGAGTATTTTTCATGGTTTAATTGAAAGGTGGTTTTGGACCCAATGAAGAAGCTAAGTGGTTTGGTGAAATTGAAATTGTTGTCGATAACTTAAGAATATGAAAAGTTAATGAGTTTGAAATGTGATGATTTTTGAACCGATGACTTCCATGTTCTGAGAATTATATAAGGGATTGATTCTAGAGTTTTTCCTTTCACACGTGAAGTTCTATTAGAGTATCTTTTCATGGTTTAATCGAAATGTGGTTTTGGACCCAATGAAGAGGCCAAGTGGTTTGGTGAAATTGAAATTTTTGTCAATAACTTAAGAATATGAAAATTAAATGAGTTTGAAATCTGATGATTATTGAATTGATGACATGTGTCATTAGTTTAAGTGAATTGACACATTCTTTTACAAGAATGATTCAAAGAACAAGAAGAATCCATGCAAATTAAAGTTCATTTTTCATGAATAATTGATGGTTGTGGTTAGAGTATTTTGAGTTGTTTGGGTTTGCATCATATGGAACATGGATTAGTTTTTAATGATGGGTAATATTAAAATAATATCAAATTCCAACCGATAATGCACTGCAGTAGTGGAGAATCATCAAAGGGTGTTGTTCGAGTGATCGGGAAGTGTTCAGTAATAAATTCACAGTTTTCTCCCACTGCATCCTGCATTATAAAGGACCCTGGTTTTGTTGGTTGTTTCGATGTGGGAACGGATTTGTGATGGTTATTGTAGTTCCTAATGAACTGGAACCTTCTGATCACTTGATTGATTTTTCAGGATCATTGGATCACCTCAACAGAGTTTCGCAACCGTTCGATCTGCCGAACTAAATATTCAGTCCGTCTGAACTCTTCAGCAGGGTCGTCTTCAACCTCGATCATACTCGATAGTTTTGTTAATTGGATCGCCATTGTTACTTCGATAGAAGATTCATCCAAGACCTCTAATCATGTTTTTAGAATTCTGATGGCTTCAACATGATCAAAATTATAATGCAATTTCATTTGAATAATATAACAATGAACAAACTGATGCTTTACTCTGTGCAAAAGATTGATATTTCTATGAAGATGATTTTTTTGTCATGGAGGCATTGATTTGAGTCGGTTATTCTTTGATTATAAATATCAAGCCTACTCCCATGAGAAGATGTCGATTTCAAGAGGACTTCACTTTCAAAGAAGTTTTTCCACATTGAGTATGTGTATGCAAAGTAGTTATGAAAGAAAAAGGTGGCCATTGTATATATGTGTGCATGAATTGAAAAACAGTTATATGTACATGCACTTGCAATAACACTTGTATAAAGAAAAATATTGAGAAGACCATGTAATGTATTTTTATATATGCATGAAGTTTCAAGAGAAGCGTACATGCAAATCATTTTTCATGATTTGGGTGTAGTGATTTGACACTGAAGTCGGGAAGGTTTTACTATCAGTGATTCAGAAGAAATTGTGTATTCGAGTTTTTCAGTTTCTAGTGAGGTCGATTCTTCAGTATAATAAAGAAAATTCTCCCGAGTAGTATTGTACTGAGACAGATAACCATCTATAGTTGATCCAAATTTATTGATCAAGAATAGCAATAGTGTAAAGGTTATTGAATTGTACATAGTCCAATTTGATACAGAAATCTCATGGAGGAATATTATAAAATCATCATATAAGGGGATCAAATAATGTGTGATTTATGATTGTTAAGTCTTCAGTGGGACTCTAGAGCAGGCTGATGGGATACTGGTAACACTATGGGATGCGGTATAAAGATCCTCCTATAGTACTCAAGAGTCACTAGTATAGGTGGGAGCATGAGATCTCTAGTTGGAATCTAGAGTAGAACATTGTGGGACTTAGTATTGAAGGTAATGGGACTTTCATTATTGTAACCATTTACATATAGTGAAGAATCTGTAATCATGGGGTATAACTAGTTGCACCAAGGACGTAGGTCTTAGTACCAATCCTTATAAAAAAATATTGTGTGTTGTGTTTTAATTTACATTTTTCATTTCATATAGGATCCACTCATCCGAATAAGTGAAAGAGTTTTTAAGGGGTCTAAGAAAAGAAAAGAATTTAGTAAAAACAAGTCACACATGATTCACCCCCCCCCTCTCACTACCACAAAATAGGCTTTTATCAGTGCTAAAAAGGCCTTTAACAGTTCTAAAAAAGTGATGTTAATTGATCTGCTATTAGAGGGGGTTCCCTTTATTAGTGTTATTCGAAGCACTAATAAATTTCCCATTTATCATCGCTTCAACTAGTGTTGATAAAGGCTTCCCTGTCTAGCCATTTTGTTTATATAACAACACACCTAGCAACCTAAAAATAAAATAAACATCCAACCAAAATAATCAAAATATCAAAAATAACCTTCACAAACCAACAAAAACCTGCTCAAAATAACCACTCAATGTATATATATATATAAAATAACCACATACATGATGAAAATGATAAAAAAAACAAGCAACACACACACAAGTTTGGAAAACAATTCTATATAAATTTAATTGACATCATGAATAAAAAAATATTCACTCATGGTATAGACCAAAAAAACACTTCTATATACATTTTGAACAATGTTATATAAAATTACATTTACAAATAAGTTAAAAACATTAATGTTTTCTCTTTTGACGTCTGTGGTCCCCTCTAAAAAATATCCTCTGATGGTAATAGTCACCGAAAAAATCATACCAACTCAAGAAAAAAGGCTCCACCTGTATAAGAAAACAAATATTACATTAGTAATACTATAAAGAAATGAATTAAACATTAATATAAATAATACATTAAAAATGTCAATTTTTAATAAAAATGACACATTTGGAGTCATATCGGTGACACCGTGCATCTTATTGAGGTGGGGTTGAATCCTAAACATCAAAAATAACTGATGGATCGTTTTCCTAAAGTATCAAGACAATAATAATTCATCTCCTTGGTTTTTAGTATGTCAATTGTGTTTTTTTACTAAAATGTCATTTCAAAATGAAAACATGCAATTTGAGTCATACTGGTCACATCGTGCATCAGTTTGATGTGAGACTACTTCATACACATCACAAAGGATTTACGAATAACTTTACTTAATTTGTAAGACAATCAGAGTTTGTTTTATTAGTTTTCATTGAGTGACATGTTTTGAGTTAGAAAGTCAATTTTAAACTGATAGCGGACACTTTTAGTCATACTAGTCACACCGTTGGTTGGATTGAGGTGGGGTTGATTCCTACAAGTCACAAATGACTCATGGATCATTTTCCGAAAATATAAAAACAATATGAATGTGTATTCTTAGTTTTTAGTATGTCAGTTGTGTTTTTTTACTTTAATTAATGTCAATTTTAAATAAAAAGACACATTTAGATTCATACCGGTGACATCGTGCGTCTTATTAAAGTGGGGTTGATTCCTACATGTGAAAAATGATTGATGGATCATTTTCCTAAAGTATCAAAACAATCAAAATGAATTTCCTCTGTTTTTAGTATGTCAGTTGTGCTTTTTTACTAAAATGTCATTTCGAACCAAAAACATGCAATTTGAGTCATACAGGTCACATCATGTGTCGATTTGATGTGAGACTGCTTCATACACGTCACAAAGGAATTATAAATTTTTTTCCTTAATTTGGAAGATAATCGGAGTGTGTTTTCTTGGTTTTCAGTGAGTGACACGTTTTGAGTTCAAATGTCAATTTTAAACTAATAGTGGAAACTTTTAGTCATACCGGTCACATCATTCATCAGATTGAGGTGGGGTTGATTCCTACATGTCACAACTGACTCATGGATCATTTTCCTAAAGTATCAAAACAATCTGAATGCATTTTCTCAGTTTTCAGTATGTCAGTTGTGTTTTTTACTTGAATTAATGTCAATTTTAAATAACAAGACACGTTTTGAATCATATCGGTGATACCGTGCGTCGGATTAAGGTGAGGTTGATTCCTACACATCAAAAATGATTGATGGATTGTTTTCCTAAAGTATCAAAAAAATCAGAATGCATTTCCTCAATTTTCAGTATGTCAGTTGTGTTTTTTTACTAAAATGTCATTTCAAACTGAAAACATGCAATTTGAGTCATATAGGTAGCATCATGCATCTGTTTGATGTGAGACTACTTCATACAAGTTACAAAGTACTTATGAAACACTTCCCTTAATTTGGAATACAATCATAGCGTGTTTTATTCATTTTTAGTGAGTGACATGTTTTGAGTTAAAATGTCAATTTTAAACTGATAGCGAACAATTTTAGTCATACCAGTCACACCGTTTATCGGATTGAGGTGGGATTCATTCTTATACATCACAATTGACTCATGGATTGTTTTCCTAAAGTGTAAAAACAATCTGAATGTATTTTATCGGTTTTCAATATGTCATTTGTGTTTTTTTATTTGAATTAATGTCAATTTTAAATAACAAGACACATTTGGAGTCATACTGGTGATACTGTGTGTCAGATTGAGGTGTGGTTGATTGCTACATATCACAAATAACTGATGGATCGTTTTCATAAAGTATAAACATAATCAGAATGCATTTCCTCAGTTTTCAGTATGTCAGTTGTGTTTTTCACTAAATGAATGGCATGTTGATTGGTTTTTTAAAATAAATTGGCGGTCCTCATTTATAGGGTATGTGTGTTGTTGATAGATCACAAAAGATAATAAGTATCTAGAAGGGGTTTCCCCATCCCTTGAGTTTGTTGTTACATCTTTGATTCATGTACGGATGACACAGAATAACATCCTCTTTCTACAGCATATCTTTAGTTGGCCTAATGAAGAACCAATTATCATATATTTAGGACCTCCAAATGAATATATGACAGTTGGTTCTTCACCAGGTTGACTAAATAGTAGAGTAAGCTTATATGCCCATTATGTCTCAAGTTTTCACAACAAACTCAGGGGATGGGGAAACCCCTTCTGGATACTCGTTATCTTTTGTGGTCTATCAAAAACACACATACCATGTAAATGAGGACCACTAAATTATTTTAAAAACCCAATCAACATGCAATTCATTTAGTGTGCAAACAAGGACCACCAATGGCCATGATTTTCAGCGGGGCGTTTAGCCTATACAAATTACAACATTACCATCAAACAAAGAGAAAGATAAGGTAGACAATATTATTAAAGTCAAAATTATTTGATAAGTTTACCATATTCATTCTATATTTGTTCATTCTTCTATCAGGTATGTTTCCCATTAGTTTCTAATCATATCTATATCGTCTTGTGAATACGACTGTTTTCAACAGTCATGGTAGTACTGAAAAAATATAAATACAAAAAGTATTAATAAGTATTTTAAATGAAATAGAAATTATCTTCAAAAATACCTCTTCAAGGATGATTGTTTGTTCATGGAATATGATTTATTTCATAAATTTACAAACATAATAACCACATTCTATACCGTTTGTTTGTTTTGGGTACTGTAGAAACATTGAGAAAAATAAGTAATTTTTTTACGTGTTTGGATAGTGAAATATTATTATATATACCCTGATTTGTATCTATTCATAGTACTTGTCAGGTTTCTTATCCTTTTCCCCTAGCCTCATTCCATAATGTAGACGATATTCACACACCGCCCTATCATAATAGAATACTCATTAAAATATAATATAAATTATATAACTGGATGTTCACTTCTAAAATGTTGGATATAGTGTATTACAAATTGACAAATGCCATCATTTGTGGTTGGTTTGTTGGATATCCATGCACTGAATCCAGAAAATAAATCTTTGGAGTATCCAAATTGACTGAAATAATCTTCCAATGCTGCCTAAGAAGACAAAAAATAATAAGTAATGAAATAAATTAAAATATATTTGATAAGATTAAATTGTATAGTTTTACCTCTGTATTCTTGGTATTAAGAAGAGTATGTCATCCATAATTTTTATATTAAATGATTTGAGCAGTCCTGCCACTATTTCACATTGTTTCATGGAAGTTATGTCTTCTTGTTCTGTAGAGGTAACAGGAGGACTAACGAGTCCAAATTTTTGTTCATGGGGAAATCCCTTTAATTGTTTTTCATATATACACCTGTGAAAAATATGAAATGTATTTAGTCATAATTATCATAGTATGTCATCTTTTGGAAAATAAAATCATGAAAACATACCTCATGTAAACATTTACAACTGACCCACCTAACGAATCATAGTCAAGGATTTTATTTTAACTCTAAACACTAATGAAGTTTGGATCTTCCCCTCCATACATATTTGCTTCAAAATCAATTATGTGATTACCACCATCTTTCAACTTCGTATCCACATGAGCCTTCAATGATAATAAATGCTGATATAGAACAGGGGGTTAAGGTTCTTTGGGTAGATCATTTTGATTGGTTGGTTGATCCTTGAAATGGTTTTGAACCAGTCTTTCGTTTCACCCCCTTCCCTTTGTCCGTCTGTAATAATTACATCAGTTCAGACCTTTTTTCATTAAATTTTTAATTTTTAGCATGAAAATTAAATTGGAAATGAATACCTCATCATCGACATGTTTTTTTACAAGATGGGATGGTCATGCAATGAATGTTCCTAGATCTTGTTCGACCATATGAATATATGTATCGTCAATTGAAACAGGTAGCTTGGCGCTCAGCTCTAGGGCTACAGTAATTGACACTCTAATATGATATGTCAGAAGTGTTCTGTTGTGTAGCATATTGTTCTTGAGTTGCTTCTTATCTTTTCCTCCCCTATAAAACTTGCTATCACCTCTCTTTAGTATTGTAATTATTCTTGAAACATAGCTAATGTTTCTCTCATCTTTTTCATTTCTACAGTTTGATCCTACACTTGTTTTTTTTTCTCAAAATATGTTCAGGGTGTCACCCCAAAACTCGTATCTCTGACATGGCCATACTTTTCTGGCTACTTCAAGGCCACTGAAAGTATGTCTGCATCTGGTGTGGGTGTTGTTGATTCTTATGAATATGTTAGATAGAAAATATAGGAAAATAAGTTATCATTTTTATGTAATAGTGATTTAAAGTAAAAAAAAAATTATTATATCATACTTACACATGTTTCCCACACTTTTTGTGTGTTTTCATCTATTAGTTTTCCATCCTTAGTTATACGAGCCTCCTTCCATAGCACATGGTGTGGGATGAAAGTGGTTGTGGATTTGGACTCTTCAATATACATATAAATAAAATAACATAGTTATTGTGTTTTTTTATGGAACATAAAAGTATTAGGGTAGATTTAAAATATGTACCAATTTTTTTTCAAGTGATGTATACCTTATCCTTGCTTTACAGTAGGGGTACACTACTTTTGATGCATGTTGTTTATTTTTAGCACTCAGTTGTTGTTTCATAAATAAAACACTATCAATCAAAGTGATAAATACACATACCGTCAAACAATGTATTACTAGACACAATGTACCTGAAAAGACTTCTTCGCATGATGGCCAGTAAATTCATCCCACAATGCTTGGGTTATCAGGTGTGCATAAATAAAAGGTGGGTGTGGTTTTATTTTCCCTTCAGCATCTTTGAGATGATATTTTGTTAAAAGTGCGCGAAAACCCCTATGAATCCTTCCAGCAACTCCTAAGACATAGTGTTTGTGCAAGTCATCTACTATAAATGCACTCTGAAATAGATGATGAAGTGTAAGTCAATGTTTCATTATTTAATTTTTAGTAAATTAAAAAAATGATAACATAATGTTACCATAATATCTCCCTACATCAGTGTCGTTATCTCATACACAACATGGTGTAATGAAGTTACATCAATCGCTATGCATTTTCAAGTGACGATTCCAATGTAACTACTAAACATGGCCTTGTTGGGGTTAACATGTTGACCCCACTTATTATGACAACCCTATTCTTTATTACATACTTAAACATGATTTATTACATAAAACCTTCACTTGATACAACATAGAATATTGATAGGTCTAGTGTTTTTGGGGCTTAGTAACATTACATAAAATCTTAAAACATAAAATGCAACATCTTATTGAAAACTTCCTTTACATGACCACTACATTCCCTCATAATTAGCATTGCATTGGATAACCTGGGAACATGCATAAGAAAAGGGTGATCTATAAAGCCCAGTAAGGGAATAAACATAGAATAACATGAGGAATATAGTACATATTAGACAATATGCATATCAATGGAGCATAAGAGAAACATGAACATAAATGCATGATAAAGCATGATAATCATAACATGGAGATGTGGAAACAACACTTAACATGGAATTAGCATGATCCAAGGCTCATTTCACATGGAGCATGAGTAAACCCTCATTGCACATGAAGCAAGAGTAAACCCTCATTGCACTTTAATTAGAATGAATCAACACTCATTTCACATGATGTATCATGGTACTATACTTTACCCAATGCATTGGAACGCTATCAAGGTGCACCCTTCTTAAACATTTCATTTCATGCATAAGTGTGCCACATAGATCATACAACATGGATTCATTAACATCATAATTCATTCCATGAATAAGAGATGTGAAATACATAAATTTAAGTCCTCAATAAACAAGTACATGTGCATAAAGGTGAATACCCTTGATAGAGGAGTGGGTATGGTATTCACTACATAATGATTTTGGCATGGAAATTTTGGTGTAATTTTGGCAGCATAACGACGTCAAATAGAAATTCGTAAAATGGGTTGATGAGAGTGAAAGGGTTATCTCACCATTTATGCATTAAATGGATATTAAGGGGATCATGGAACATAATATACCAACATATGGAATGGAATTTAGATGCATATTATAAAATAATTTTTGAATGTAAATGAGGAGAGAGAAATTCCTTACGAAATTTCAGCATGGTAATGGGTGTACATGGAAGGCATTAATGAGAGATAAATAGGGTTTATCATCATTAAAACATGAATAGGCTAGTATGGGGGAGGTTCGAAATCATACCCCAACATTTATAATTGAAAATAAAAGGGCATAACAATATTAAGAAACTTGGATAAAAAGAGGAATGAAGGAATCCCTTACTTGGAAGTGTGATCCCAAAGGCTTTAGAGGGGCTTCAGAGAGGCTTATTGGAATCTTGGGATGCCTTGGGATGATTCTAGAGAGAGGAGGGCACAGGTTGGACGAACTCTAAGGGTTTTTAGTGAAGAGGAAGTGGGAGCTTGGGTGGGTTTATATAGGAAAGGAGAAGGAATTCTTTATTATTTGGGTTTGGGACACCTCACATTAAACTAATCAAAACCACAAACCATCCCATGGTTTTTTCCAAACAGAAGTGGAAAAAAATATTTTATAAGGCCAATTCCGAACTTCTTAAAATAATAGGGTTGCTTATGTGGAGGTGAGTCACACTCTCGAGGAAAACAATTTAAAAAGATAAAATGTTTTATAAGTCGTGGAGGGTCCACTAAGGCATCATAAAATTAATCAAAAAAAATATAAAATCACATTATTTTAAGGATAAAACATATATTGGCCGAACATATCATTTATAGTATTTTATTACATCACTATTGGGTCATTATGATGTCATAAAACACATTATATATTTAAACGGTATTTAATTTTTACCAAAAAATTTGACTCTCAGAAAATTATGAAAAATTCACCGTTGGATAATTTCACCGTCCTAATTCCAAAAATAATATTCATTTTATCTAAATAATTTTCTAAATATGTGAATTTTTACTTTTAAAATAAAACCCGACATTTATCGAAAAATCATAGGTTTTGACAAAAACAGCTTTCAGACCTTAATAAAAATTACAATTGCATTCATAAAATTATAAGATCATTTATATTTAATAAAAATTAATTTATTAATATTATTATTATTTTATTAAGATATTATTTAACTCAAAAATCCATTAATTAATCAAAATATATTTCTCAGTTGAATATTAACTACAAATACTATTTGCACTTTAAAAACTATTTACAAAGTAACAATAATAAAATGAATATATATTCATTATTATATACAAAAATAATGCACATATTCATAGTGATAAAGTCTTCTTACATCACCCCTTATAACACTCGCATAAGACCAAAGGGTAAGGTGTGCGAGGGTGGCTCGGATAACATCGCTCGAGTGGTAATCTCTATCAACTTCCACTTCTCTCATAGGAAGTTCTATTCAAGATTAACGTGTTGAATATCAGCTTGGTATTGGTCAATAGTGAATCCCAATGATGTAACCTCTTTTCTGAGCTCTGAAAAATGGGTTTTATATGGGGAAAGTCTATTGTATGAGGTCATCACTTCCTTTGTCTGAGTAAATTGGATTTTTTAAATCCCTATATTTATACTAATCATGTGATCACTGTTCAATAGCTATATTAGAACGATCACAATTCTTAATGGTATTTTAAAAACTAAAACATAGAACCAAATAAGTGCATACATTTTACATAACCATAAGAAGACATTTAAATAAACCAAGAGGAATTTTCATTATTGAATTTTTGGGCTCTTTCAATCTTCCCCCTTAAGAAATTTCACCCTCGAAATTTCCTTTTCTCACACTAAAACAGATGTGGGTAACTCTGCTTCATCACTTCTTCTGATTCCCACGTTGCTTCTTCAAACTTTTGGTTTCACCACAACACCTTGAGGAGGGGAATTGTCTTATTTCTTAGAACTTTTTCTATACGATCTAAGATCTTCACTGATTTCTCCTCATAAGAAAGATCATCCTCAAACTCTACTACCTCTAAAGAGAGTACATGTGAAGGGTCTGGTATATACTTCCTTAAGAGGGATACATGAAATACATCATGTACTTTGGCCATGGTAGGTGGACATGATATTCGATAGGCCACAAACTCGACATGATCAAGAATATCGAAGGGGCCGATCTACCAGTGACTTAATTTCCCTTTCTTTCCAAACCACATGACCATCTTCGACAGAGATATGTGTAGAAATACCATATCTCCAACTTTAAACTCAAGGTCTCGTCGACGGTTATCTGCATAACTCTTCTGTCAACTTTGGGATTCCTTGATATGTTTCTCAATGGTTTTCACCTTCTCCACCATTTTTTGACCATTTCTGGTCCTAGAAGCTTACGCTCATTGACTTCATCCCAACATGTTGATGTTATGCGCCTCTTCCTATACAGGGATTCATAAGGTGCCATTCGGATTCTCGAGTGGAAAGTTTTATTATAAGAGAACTCAACCAGAGGAAGATGTTGATCCCATCCTCCTTTGAAGTCCATTGAGCATGCTCTCAATATGTCCTCAAGTTTTTGGATAGTTCGCTCGGATTAGCCATCAGTCTGAGGATGATAATTCGTACTGAAGTTCATCTCAGTATCCATAGCATGTTGAAGACTCTTCCAAAACTTAGAGGTCAATCTTGGATCTCGATCGGATATAATTGATAGTGGTACCCCATGTAGCCTTACCACATCTATGATGTATATCTATTCCAGTTGATCCAATAAGAAATCCTCCCATATTGCAATGAAGTGTGTAGACTTTGTAAGACGATCCACAACAACCCAGATTCCATTGTTGCCTTTGGGTGTCTTTGGAAGTCCGGTGACAAATTCCATAGTGATGTTCTCTCATTTCCATGATGGTATGGGCAATGGTTTCATCATCCCCTTAGACTTATGCCTCTATGCCTTCACTTTTTGACACACCAGGCACTTTGATGTATACTCAGCGATCTATTTCTTCATATTATCCCAACAATAATGATCTTGGAGATCTCAATACATCTTTGTATTTCCTGGGTGAATAGAGAAATTTGAACTATGTGCATCATCCAAAGGTTTATTCTTCAGCTTAGGACTTTATGGAACACATAGTCTTTTCCCAAATCTCACAATTCCTTCTTCATTGATAATGAACTCTGAGGATTTACCTTTTATAATAGCTTCCACTTTCTTCTGAATTCTCACATCATCCTTTTGAGCATCCTTTAACCTTTCCAAAAGATATGGTTGAGCAATCATTTGTGAAAGGATTGATTATGTTCCCTTCTTTATGATTCCCATGTCCACATTCATCAAATCTAAGAAGATTGGATCCTTCTCAATTCTCATCAATGATAGAATCATTGGGTCCTTTCTACTTAGAGCATTTGCCACCTTGTTCGCTTTCCCAGGGTGGTAATGGATTGAGAAGTTATATTCTTTGATCAGCTCTAACCATCTTCTTTGGTGGATGTTCAACTCTTTCTTTGTGAATATATAATTGAGTCTTTTCTGGTCCATATATATTTCACACTTCTCTCGAAAGAGATAATACTGCCAAATTTTTAAAGCGAAGATCACCACAACCAACTCCAGATCATGTGTTGGATAATTTTTCTCATGAACTTTCAATTTCCTCGAAGCATAGGCAATGACTTTGTCATTTTGTATTAACACACAGTCCATTCCCTTCTTCAAAGCATCATTGAATACCACAAAAAGTTCTCCACTTGTGGGTAAAGTGAGCACGGGTGCAATGATAAGCCTCGTTTTCAACTCCTCAAAGCTTTATTTGCATTTATAACTCCAAGAAAACTTTACTCCCTTCCAAGTTAGCTTGGTAAGAGGGTTGGAAAATCATGAGAAATTTCTTAAAAATCGTCGATAATATCCAACTAACCCCAAAAAGCTACAGATATCTGTTACTAATGTTGGCCTCGGTCATCCCTCTATTGTAGCTATCTTGGATGGATCCATAGATATCCCATTTCTTGTGATGATATGGCCCAAGAATGAGACCTCCTTCAACCATAACTCACACTTGATGTAATTTTCATAGACCTTCTCCATTCGCAAGGTCTCTAGTACAGTTCTTAGATGCTCCTCATGATCCTCCTTGGTTTTGGAGTATATTAGAATATCATCTATAAAGACTACCAAAAATTTGTTGAGGTAATCTCTAAAGACTATATTCATCAAGTCCATGAATATTGTTGAAGCATTAGTGATTCTGAAAGGCATTACTGTGAATTCATAGTGCCCGTATCTTGTACGAAAAGCAGTCTTGAGGATATCTTCCTTCTTCATCCTTACTTGATAATATCCCGACTACAAATCTACCTTAGAGAAGTATTGTGCTCCATGCATATGATCGAACAAGTCATAAATTCATTGGAGAGGATACTTTTTTTTATTGTGATTTTGTTAAGCTCATGATAATCGATGCAAAGGCGCATTGACCCATCCTTCTTCTTGGCGAAGAGGACTTGTGCACCCCATGGTGAAGCACTTGGGCGTATAAACCTTTTATCCAGATTCTCCTGTAGTTGTTTCTTCAGCTCCTCAAGCTCTACAACATCCATTCGATATGGAGTCTTGGATATTGGCAATGCCCTAGGTATAATTTCGATTGAGAATTAAACATCTCTTCTAGGAGGGAGACCAGGCAATTACTTGGGAAACACTTCAGCAAATTCCCTCACAATAGGCATGTCTTCAAGGATGGTTGCCTCCTTAGACTCAATCATCTGAGCCAGATACGCATGCTCATAGGGCAGTAATATCCATGCTTGAGATGATGGAGCTAAAGAAGATTCATCTTCCTCCTTGCACTTGTACAGAATTGGGGGTCGATTCTCCACATGGAGAGTGATTTCCCTCTCACGGCAATTTATGTTGGCTCTATATAGGGAAAGAGAATCCATGCCAATAATTGCATCAAATTCCACCATAGGGAGTATGATGAGGGTCTCCAGGAAGTTCAATCCACCAATTATGATAGGGGAGGAGTTATATTCATGGGATGAAATGATTGCCCCATTTTTCTTACTCACCAAAATCTTTACTTCCATGATTTGTGGTGGTGTTGATATTGTTCTACTAAACTTTCGAGATATAAAATAATGAGTAGAACCTGAATCAAAAAGTACATTGACTATTCTTGAATGAATAACTAGTGTACCTGTCACCACTTCGTTGTCGGGGTTCACTTCAGAGGTAGTGATGGAAAAACTCACCCTTTCTGCCATGGAGGTTGGTGGTGGTCTCCGAAAACCCTTGTCTTAGGGCACTGATTTTCAAGGTTCCCTAGTTCTTTACAGTTGAATAAATGAACAATGTGTTGAGAATAAAACAGAGTGTTCCTCTCCTCTGTCACATGAGTGTTTTTTCATGCCGATAGTTAATGTCTAGGTTCCCTTCTCTTCCACACCCAAAGCATTTCCTCGTCCCCTTCAGGCAATTTTCGGGGTGCTTCTTTCTGTACCTTTGTCAAGTGGGGTGCTGGATCTTCTTAGCACCATTGTATTTATCCATCAGACTTCCAGAATTGAAATCCACCTTACGCTTCTTATCCCCATGATACCTCTGAGATTTTTTGATCTCTATTTCGACCTTGGGGGCACATCGGACTATTTCCTCATAGCTGTCGAAGTCACGGATCTCCATGTATTTCCACAGGCTAGGTTTCATCCCACCAAAGAAGTGGTCAACCTTGAATTCAGGGGTAACGAAAAAGCCAGAGGTGTATCGTGCAAGCCTTGTGAAGTTTTCCTCGTACTCTCTGACGAAATCGTCATATTTTTTCTTGGGGTCAAGTAAGTCCATTTTCATCTTAAGCTGGAGGGTGCATGGAAAATATTTATCAAAAAAATCTTCCTTAAATCCTTCCATTCCAACGCCTCAATATCCTCCTCAGGCTTCATATTTTTTATCAATTTCCACCATTGATCAACTTCACCCTCCATACAATAAGAAGCCAGAAGAACCTTCTCTTGTTCAGAACATTGAAGGATGGAGAAGATCTTTTCAATGGAGTTGATCAATTGTTCGACGATTAAGTGATCAGATGATCCATTAAAAGTAGGAATCCTTTGTCTCATGAAGCTTTCGATAGTGACTTGTTCTTTTTTAGGGGGTTTGAACGTTCCTCTTGACCCATGTTTCTATTCATAGCATGAGTTAACTGAGAAAGAATCGTGATAAAGTTCGTGATTCCCTCTCCCATCAGATTGGGCATCTCATTAGCACAGTCATCACATTGATCTTTACATCAGTTGTTATCCCGAGTCCTCCTATTACCATCCATTGGCTGGAATAAAAGGAATGTTAATGGTAACATATAAAGGGTAATCCAAGGAAAAATGGATGACTTATAAATAGATTTTATTTCCTTAACTTATGAATCTATAGGCTTCAATCTATGTTATCCATAATCTACTTTCTAACATATATTCTTAGGGGCATTTTTTTTAAATTCCCTTAATAACGGTTCATATTAAGCTTGTGAATTTACCAATGCATATCCCCCATGAGTGTCATAACCAAGATTGTAGCAAGGCCCATTTTTGTGTATCAGGATACCCCGGGCCAAGCCCAAAACTTTTTTTCGGGGTTTTCATCCCTAGGTACATTTATGCCAGAGCCACCTTTACCTGCTCATATCTAGACAAGGATATATTTTCTTGATAAACCACTTAATCAATACCCACCAAAACTTAGGGATGTTTTTATTATACTTAGTTTTGTCTCTAAGGCTTCACTAGGGTTTTCTAATCCTAATCCCAAAAAAAACTAAACTTATCCTCTGATACCAACTATGACAACCCTATTATTTATTACACACTTAAACATGATTTATTACATAAAACCTTTACATGATACAACATAGAAGATCGAGAGTTATAGTATCTTTGGGGCTTAGGATCATTACATAAAAACATAAAATATAAAACCAAACATCTTATTGAAAACTTCTTTATATGACCACTACATTCCCTCGTACCTAACATTGCATTGGATAACCTGAGGACATGCATAAGAAAAGGGTGAGCTATAAATCCCAGTAAGGGAATAAACATGGAATAACATGAGGAATATATTACATGTTAGAAAATAGGCATATCAATGTATCATAAGAGAAACATTAACATAAATCCATTATAAAGGATGATAATCATAACATAGAGATGTGGCAACAACACTTAACATGGAATTAGCATGATCCAAGGCTCATTGCATATGGAGCATGAGTAAACCCTCATTGAACATGAAGCATGAGTAAACCCTCATTACACTTGAATTAGCATGAATCAACACTCATTTCACATGACATATCATGATACTATACTTTACCCAATGCATTGGAGCGCTATCAATTCGCACCCTTCTTAAACAATTCATTTCATGCATAAGTGTGCCACATAGATCATACAACATGGATTCATTAACATCATAATTCATTCCACAAAAAAGATATGTGGAATACATAAATGTAAGTCCTCAATCAATAATTACATGTTCATAAAGGTGAATACCCTTGATATAGGAGTGGGTATGGTATTCACTACACAATGATTTTGGCATGGAAATTTTGGTGTAATTTTGGCAGCATAATGATGTCAAACAAAAATTCATAAAATGGGTTGATGAGGGTGAAAGGGGTATATCTCCATTTATACATTAAATGAACAGTAAGGGGATCATGGAACATAATATACAAACATATGGAATGGAATTTAGATGCATAATATAAAATAATTGCTTGAATGTAAATGAAGAGAGAGAAATTCCTTAGGGAATTTCAGCATGGTAATGGGTGTACATAGGAGGCATTAATGAGAGAGAAATGGGGTCTCTCATCATTCAAACATGAAGAGGGCAGTATAGGGGAGGTGCGAAATCATACCCCAACATTTATAATTGAAAATAAAAGGGCATAACAATATTAAGAAACTTTGATAAAAAGAGGAAGGAATGAATCCCTTACTTGGAAGTGTGATCCCAAAGGGCTTCATATGAGGAAAGTCTACTAGATGAGGCCATCGCTTCCTTTGTCTGAGTAAATTGGATTTGTTAAAGCCCTATATTTATACTAATCATGTGATCATTGTTCAAGGGCTATATTAGAAATGGTCACAATTCTTAATGGTATTTTAAAAACCAAGACATAGAACCAAATAAGTGCATACATTTTACATAACCATAAGAATACATTTAAATATACCAAGAGGAATTTTCATTAATGAATTTTTAGATTGTTACACTTATTCCATCTAATCTCATATTTGATGTCTTTCTCTTTATCCTTAATGATTTTTTCTAATATCGTCAAACTAAGATGCTCCTATTTTTTCTGCATCTCTGGTGTTTTTTCACCTTTCATTTCCTTGGATCCATCATCATCAATATGTTCCTCCAGCTCCAAAGGGCTAGCATCATCATGTGTAGATGGTGGTTGTACCTCTGCACTGGGTGTAGTAACAGGTTGAGAAACTTGTTGTTCGTCTATACTGCAATCAGAAGCGAGTTGAGAAACTTGTTGTGCCTAGAGATTGGGAGCATCATCACGTGTAGAATTCATTATCTGAAAAAAGTGGTTTAACATTTAATTTAGATAACATAAAATCAACAACGAATAGATATTAACATAAGCCAACAAGTTGCGAAACCTGTTTTTCCTCTGCACTGCGAGCAGCAGCAGGTTGAGAAACCTGTTGTGCCTGGGGATTGGGAGCATCATCACATGTAGAAGTCATTATCTTAAAAATTGGTTTAACATTTAATTTAGATAACATAAAAGAAGCAACGAATAGATATTAACATAAGGCAATAGGTTGAGAAACCTGTTGTTCATCTGCATTGTGAGCAGCAGCAGGTTGAGAAACCTATTGTGCATGGGGATTGGGAGCATCATCACGTGAAGAAGTCATTATCTACGAAAGTGGTTTAACATTTAATTTAGATAAAATAAAATCAGCAATTAACATACATTAACATAAGGCAACATGATGTATATTATAAAAAAATAACCTAATTATTGAACTCTTTTTTTAATGTTAAAGGGATTTGATCCCTCTATCGATTATCCAAATTAATTCATTGTGGTCTCCTATGACATACAAAACACCTTCTACACTGGGACCGCTGCAAAATGATTGAGACGTCCCAATGAAAGGTTCATCCTCTGTTGAATTTTCATTTGAATATTCAGTGTTTTTGGTCGATAACAGAACAATTGACTAGTTTTGGTTTGCATGATCTGGAACATAAAATATGTGTACTGCCTATGATGCCATTATAAATGGTTCATCTTTGTACCCTTCCTTACTGAAATCAACTTTCACAAATATCAAATCATCTCTTTTAACAACACTTATATTATCAACCCACTTTCATTGAAAAATAGGCACTTGGAATGTCATATAATTCAACTCCCATATTTTTTTGATGATGCCAAAATATGACATATTCACATAAATTGGATTTCTGTCATCAGCACCAGAAACATGCATCACTTCAGCCACAAGTGTAACTCCACTATTCTTTTTGGTACTATCTTCATCATGTTTATTAGTATAGAACGTATAATCATCAATTACATAATCATTGTAAGATAATACGTACACACTTGGTCCTCTGACTAACCATCAAAGTCGTTCTAAAATTAAGTCTGGATTTTCATTTGACTCCTTAAAAATATGGTCCTAAAACTATCTTATAAACTGTTTATTATGATTATTTGATATCCATTTTTCATCCCTTGATGGATTATAATACCTAATAATTTCTTTGTGGGTTTCAACATATGGGTCAACGTCCAAACTATTATGAAAAATGTAAAGGTGGGCCTACTTCTGATCTGTAATATTGATTGTGAAGACCTCCTTTCCATAAATTCCTTCACCCGCAAGTCACCCAGTGTGATGATATTTTGTTATACCAATTTTTTTCACACCGGATAGGTATTCGATACAGAATTCAATGGATTCCTCAAAAATATATCACTTTGCAATAAAACCCTTTGGCCAACTTTGATTTTTGACATACCCTTTCAAAATATTTATATATCGTTCAATGGGGTACATCCATTTATAGTGCACAGGACCACATAGTTGAATCTATCTCACCAAGTGATCCATCAAATGAACCATCATATCAAAGAATGTTAGCAGAAAAAACATTTCCAATTCACATAATATGACGAAAATTTCTCTTTCTATAGTCGGAAATTTTGTCAGGTCTATAACTTTGCTACATATAGATTTGAAGAAGAAACGGAGCTTCGTTAATGTATGACGGACATTCTTGGGAAAATTCAACGTAAACCTATGGTAATTATGTCTTTCATCAAAACATGGTAGTCGTATGATTTTGGACCTTTTAACATTAAATCGTGCATTGACACAATGTTCTTGATATTCGATGAATACCCCTCTCAAACCTTTATGTCATTCAAGAAGTTGAAAAACCAATATATCTCCTACCTGGAAAGAGTGTAAGTAGTAGGAGGAAGAAATGTTCATTTTTCACCCTTCACTGGTGCCAACTCTTCTCATATTCCCATGTCAAACATGTCCAAACTAGCCTTAATTTCATCCTTTGTTTTACTGGGTGCATTTAGCAACGTGTCGATGACATTATAACATACATTTTTTTAACATGCATAACATCAAGAAAATTTCTAACATACAGACAATTCTAGTATGGTAATTCAAAAAAACTGATTTCTTTTTCCAATCGGTTTTCGTAAGGTTTTTTTAAAACGGTTTACCAAAAGAAATGTCCACATATTTAACTTTCTCAAACATTTGATCCCCTGTTAGTGGAGACAGTGGTGTACATTCTTCTGAACTTCCATCGAATGATGTCGTCCAAGATCAATACTTACGTCATCGGGGTAGAAATATGTGATGTACTAGAAATACCGTTTTCGATGAATGTTTCAACCTAATTGATTGTGTACCTTGTTCACAGATGGGACACCCAAGAGTTCCTTTAATGCTATATCCTGAAAAATTTACATAAGTAGGAAAGTTATTTATCATCCCATATAACATGGATCTTAGCATGAAATATTCATTTCTGTAAGCATCATACATCGTAACACCTGAATCCCACAATAATTTCAAATCCTCAATCAATAGATCCAAATAAACATCAATATCATTACTCGGTTTTTTTTTGTCCTGATATAAGCATAGATAACATGATGCGTTTTTGTTTCATGCATAACCATGGTGGAAATTTATAATTTACCAACATAACTAGCCATGTATTTTGAGTGATGATTTGAAAACCAAAAGGATTCACTTTATCTGTAGATAATGCAAGACTAAGGTTTCTCGACTTGTTTCCAAATTCAGGATACTCATGATCAATTATCTTTCACTAAGGAGAGTCTGTCGGATGTTATAGTTTTCTATATTTATTTCTTTTGTCTGTGTGCCATGTCAATTGCTCGGCAGTCTCCTCACTTCCATATAGGCATCTAAACCTTGGAATGATTGGAAAGTACCATGAAAAATTCTTAGGACCGGATTCATCTTTCTTGTATCAAGAATCACCACACTTTGGGCATTCTCTAAGTGATTTATGGTCCTTATGAAATAGTATACAGTCATTCATGAAAGTGTGTATTCTTCATAGATCATACCCATCGAGCATAGCATTCATTTGGCATCATATGTTCAGCTCGGGATCTCATTATCTTTTGAGAGCATGTCATTCAAGAGAGAAAGTAATTCCGTAAAAATGGCATCACTCCATACTCTTCCTACTTTAAAATTATACAGCTTCAGTACATCTTACAATGCTTTATATTTATTGCAACCATCATACAATGGCATCTTTGCACAATTCTTTAACTACTCAAACAATTTTAGGAAATAATGAATTTTGTCTTCAACTATCCTTGTCATTTCCTTAATACGATCTCCATCATCATGCACATATGTAATCACATCCTCAATGTGGTCTTCTTAATTATCCATGCTTGTAATCATATCAAATGATCTATAAAATGCAGTGTTATCCTAGTCACTAGCTACATTCATTTTTTCCCATGTTTATTCCAACATTTATAACATCGATCTATTTCGTGATAGATCAAGTGTTCTTCCAACTCCTCTAGAATAACTTGTATTGAATAACAATAGTGTAAACATAGAAAAAGGATTTGAGAAGGATCATATACATGATCTTTTGAAAACTTGATGAACTCTTTCACTCCATCTTCGTACTCTTTTTTCGGATGATTGGCATCCATCCATTCTTTATTCATATCCATCCTATTTGATTCAGTGATATTAATATTTAACAAAATAAATACACAAAATGTTGATATAAAAATTAACCAAGGCTAATAAAGTTATAGAATTTAAATCTTCTTTGAAAACAATTTATAATATAATAGTTGAAATCCCATTAAAAACCAACCATTTACACAAATTCCTCTTTAAAATAACAAACCTTTTTTAAAATAAACCAATTACCTAATGTCCCATGGTTAAGTTCATGAATAGGTTATAGTATTGACACTTTTTTAGGCTAATGGATGGAAATTGGGATCTATGTCAGCATTAATACATTCTAATTTGGTGGATAGTTTCATTAGTGAAGTCCTTAATTGTTCCAATAGCCTCAAGATTGTTATACTATGTTGTGTTTTACTTTGTGATGTGGTTTACTTTATGTTTAAATTTTCCTTGTTATATATATTTATATGTATCTTTTATAATTATTCTCATTCACTTTATTCTTTGGTTTATTTTTAAAATCATTATGGTTTTCAAAGTAAATGAAATATGATTAGTTTTTCCTCATGAAAAAATATAAAAAATATATTTTCTAAATGGTATTTCAGACTAGAATTTTGAGTTTGGATTATAAAATAAATTACATAGATTCATAGATATATTCTACTAGTTAATAGAACACACCATAAATATACACTCATGTGTGAATGTAGTCTTTATTTTATCTAATATAGGTAAAGATAAGGAATCAACCTCTTTTAGTGGTATTCCTTAGTCACCTTCTTCTTTAATTGGTGATGTTGATGCTTAGGTGGTGACCAGCGATCACATAGAGATGATAAATTGGGTTCATAATAATTAATTAAAATAATTTCTTTTCCAAACAAACATATATATATATATATATCATTTTTCTATTTTTGGTTAGAACATTGAAATAGTTTTCTAATTCTATAATAGGTTCTACATTGAACTGATACAAGGATGGATTTAGTCCATTTTCTCTATAAAGTCTACAAGGGTGTTCATCATTCCTCTCAGTAACACTTAAATGTCACCTCTATAATGAATTTTGATGTATACATCAGTCTCCTATTGAGGGATGGCCATGGGTTTCCCATTGAAATCCTTGAATCACTCCTCTACATTTGTAGGGAGTAAGTTCTCATTTATTCACTTAGTTCATAAATCCATGCTTATCATTTTATGGTTATATGACTTCAAATCCTTGAGGGTGGGATCCGCTCACCACACCGAAGGGGATCCCACTCACTAATGGGGGTGGATCTCACCTCACTTACTTAATTGTGTATCACCACATAGTACTATCATTAGTATCTAATATATATCAAGTTAGGTACCACTGGATCTCACATCTACCATAGATTAATATCATTAAATACCTATTTATATACTAATTATAATCTCATTTTACTAGCTGGGAGTGAGTGAAAGATAGTCTCCATTATTGGAAATTCTCTAGATGATAAGGGTGTGTCTATGAGCTTCATTGGAATCTACAACTTCCAAACATATAGTGTAGGAATAATAACTCATTTCAATGACATCTAGAATAAGGGTCTATCAAGAGAGTACACAAATTGCACTCCAAAATACACCTATTGATGCCTAACCATGGTCATCCATCACACATATATTTTCCCATATTTAAATGAAAATACTTTATGTTTGAAAAGAACTAACTAAAGGTAGTGATTATGGGAGTGTATCAATGCATTGTTCATCTCCAACTATTCTTGCAGCATTGAAACTTCCACTAAACAACTCCCTAGTTGGAAATTAGGCATACAATAGGTGGTTCTATAATATTGATGTTATCTTCTAGTTGGAGGTCTATCCATGGAACCACTATAGTTGTATTTAGTTGAAACACTAACCAAATCTCATATAAAGGGTGCATATTCACTAAGAATACTCAACTGTCGATGCTCACTTGGAACTAATCCATGAAGGTTTTATCTCATGAGAAATAAGGTATTATCAATGTATTTAAAAATCCATGAAGTTTGAAGTTGATATCCCAGTTGTAGGTCACATATCTAAGGCATCCAAGGGGTATATGAGGATTCATAAGTCTTAAAGTAACTAATATGTTCAACCTTTATTATTAAACACTACCAAAATCTATTAAGGGGAACCCACTCCTTATTGATGTATGCACACAAATTGGGGGAGTACCATACCTTGTTTTCCACCATTATCACATCACTTTTCTAGAAACCTATAGGGGAACCCATGCCTTAACTAATGACATATCTTGATCAAGGGAGTATTAAAACCTACTATCATAACTACCTAGTTATGTGAAAACCCAAATCACCTATAAATATATATATAAAGGGACCAACACCTCGGTGAATTATATACATTGGTCAAGGGAGTTTCAATCCCTAATAGAGGACCCTTTCCACATCAAGAAGTGTTCTTTAGAAGATGGAGTATCAAACTCTATGGATTTTTGGGGGAGTACTGAACTCTATTAGTTGTGTTTGGGGGATCAATACCTCATCAGTGTTGAGGGTGTACCAACCCCATGATCGATTTGGGAGACTTGTTCTCTATGTGTGTGGGGGAGTTCCAAACTTCATGAAGAATATGGGGGACCTACACCCAACCATCAGTACATAACCATGGGAAAACCCTACCCCATGAATGATTTGATCAATATACACAATCCCCATCTTCATTCCTATAGAACTAAGATGATTAAATTTAATGAATCACCTCACATACCACATATGATGTTGAATAGAAGCTCACCATTGCATTCTATATAGAAAATGAACATGATGTGTAGAAATTATGAGACAAATAGGTACTTGAAATGTATCCCTAATATATAGATCCATGTCATCTCGAGGTATATGGAATTTTTGAGGTGATACATAGTGTGTGATTCCCACGTGAGTACTTAGTGTGTACTATTAGATAGTCAAGACATGTATTCCCTAACTACACAATGTGTCTTTGTGGACACATGTTGTTTATTCTATGGATGTCACCTTTGGTGTGTACTACTACCTGAGTCATGTCATGTAGGCATACATGAAATGTACTCAAATTATACTTCATGTGGCTCATTATGTACTTATCCTACCAACTTAATCTCATGCATGTGGAAGTTAATTGTAAATAGATTGTATGGTGTGTGAATCCATATTGTATGTTGTGTGATAATTATAATTTCCTAAAACCCTATCACCACATATAAAGAGGTACATAGCATGTGTTTCTTTTAATTGAACATTGTGGAGTCATGTTCTTCACCCATATTCCTATATTCATGTAGGGTTCAAGCTATTTACACCTTAAATCTCCAAAAATCACATCATAGTTCACATCATTACTATCTAGGACCCTTGAGGGTCTTTCTCGCTAATCTACTCTTCCTAGTCACACCGCCTCATAGTTTATTTATCATCCCTTGATCAAATCCATGCCAAATATTCACTCTAAAATCACCTTGTGTGCATTGACCATTATCCCACTTTCCCAACATTACCTCTTCATACCATTGTTCATTCATAATCCACACCCACACCTCAATCGATAATTTATGATGAAGTCTCATGATACACACAATTATAAGGGATCAAGAAGAACAATGGACGAGGTAGAATCATTACTAATGAAAACTTGTCCACTCAAAGTTATCATCAAGGGATCATTTGATGATGGATACTAAGGGAACAAATTGAGGATCTAATAATATTCCATGCAATGATGTTAGGTACTCCACAAAATCACTTGGAAGGTATGAATCTCCATTAAAATGATTATTTGAAATATCATAACCATAAACGAATCATTGAGAATGCATGTGGTTGTGCAATAAATGAGTCACCACATAAAGAATACAAATTCATAAAGTTCATTGGAAAAATACGAATTATGAGGTACAAATCAAAATAAAATCCATACCACAATAAGAATTTGGTTCGTGGCATCGGAGGAGTCAGTAGCTGAGGAGAAGGAGGAGACAGGAGAGGAGGGAGGAGAGGAGGCGGCAGCGACAACAACGGAGACAGCGGCATAGTAGTGGTAGATGAGGAGGATGAGGGGGAGGAGAGGAGGGAGGAGAGGAGGCGATGATGGCGGTGGCGGCGGCGGCGGCGGCGGCAACCACGGTGACAGTGGAGGTAGTAAGGATCGGCTTCCACGAGAGCTTGAGGGTGCGAGGAAGGGGGAAAAGGTTAGGGTTAATTTATAAAACCCAACAACACTTTTATCATCACTAGATAAAAATCACTGATAAAAGTATGTTTTATTAGTGTTAAAATTTAAAGTGCTAATAAAACATGCCTTTAGGAGTGCTTTTTTAGCACTGATAAAGGTCCATCTTTATCAGCGCTAAAAAAGCGCTGATAAAGGCCGGTCTTTATCAGCGCTGATAAATGGATGTTTTATCTACTCTTTTTAATTAGCGTTGATAAAACATACCATTTATTCATAATTATAAAATTATAACCAATATATTTATTACATTTATAATTTTATATATATATATATGGTGTTTGTGTATAAATTATAATTAAATATATATATATATATAATTTAAATTATAATTAAATATATATAAATATAAATTGATATATTATTTTTATTTTTATTTTCATAAGTATTTAAATATATATATATATATATGTTTATGTCTGTGTATATATTCATTAAAGACATATATTTATAAATAAATAAATTCAAAAGGTATTCATAAATATATATTTATCATTTAAAAAAATATTTTATAATTTTATAATTATTTAAATATATTTATATTCAATTGGTTATATATAATTATAATTATATATAATATATCTAAAAAGAAAATAATTATATATAACTAAATATTTATATTTTTAAATATAATAAATACATTTATTGTTTATTTAAATATGTTTATCGTGATTTTAAGTATTTATGAGAAGATAAAGCTTCATATATATAGGAAATGAATGAATACACCAAGTATATATAGTACTATAGTATATATGGCCAACATTAGGGTAAACAATGAACATATATTCATGAGAAGAACATACACATCAATTGACACATTCGTTTGTAAACATAAATTTATTTAAATATATATATATATAATAAGTATTTGTGTGTATATATATATTAAAAAGTATTTATATATAATATTATAAACATATATTATAATAAATATATAATAAAGATATAATAAAACTAATAAACATAATAAACATAAATAAAACATAAACATAATAAACATAATAAACATGTGTTTTTTATTTAATGTATACATATAAACATTATTTTTGAATATAATTAAAATATTTTTATATAAATTAGTAATATTTTCTATTAAAAACTTTTATCAGCGCTATTATCAGCGCTGATAAAAGCGTCTTTTTATCAGTACTTTTTGTTAGTGTTGATAAAGGGGGGACTTTATCAGCGCTAATATTAGCACTGATAAAGGGTAGATTTATCAGTTCTTTTTTTCTAGTACTGATAAAAGTCCCCCTTTTATCATCACATTTTGATTAGCACTGATAAAACCCAATCGCTTCTCTTTCCCGCATTTGTGGTAGTGTCTCAATGTGACTGCACGATCCTATTAGGCACTTAAATTGGTATCACAGCATAGGCCACCTCAGGTAGGATCTAATTTACTTGTCAAGTTTTTTTATCATAAGAATATGAAGTGCATATTTGAGTTTGAAGAAAATTCATAAGAGATTTAGATGGAAAATTCTATTTGTTCTCTTGATGTTATAAATGTTGAAGTTTCAGTCAAGACTCAAAAAAATAGGAAGAAAAGATTGGAAAAGAAGCTAAAGAATAGTTCAAAGATAAATGAAAATCAGTTACTAGCTGAAGGTACACATAGTGAAAATTATTTAGTGAAATAAGTTGGTCATAATTCTGATGAATCAATTTCAGACTATGGTGATGATATAATCAATTATGAAATCATAAATCATCTGAATAAAATTCCCAAAGAAGTCATCACATGTTTGATCAAAGTTTTCAAGGAACTTTGGAATGAAAAATTACAGCTAGAAGAAGAGGCAAATGCTATGGAAGAAGAATTTACTAAAAGGGTTGGTATAGCCAACACTCTCACTAAACCTGTGAAAGAAAAGAAAGAAACAATAACTCTTTGAAAAGAAATATATGTTGGATCTATTGATGAATTAGAAAGTAATTTTTATGAGAAATATGTTTTTAAAATTGTTTTTACAGAAGTTATTCATGCACTTGAAAAGTTTCATATTACATCTATGAATGTTAAAGAGGCTGAGTTGAATGATAGAGCAGAAATATTCAAAGAGTTTGACAATTTATTACTAAAGGAATATCAGATGCATGAAGATGAGATTCAAAAATTGAAGATTCGGTGGGAAGAAAGTATGAAATTTGTTGAAGATGAGAAGATTTCTCTCTACTTAAAGTGTCTTGAACTAGAAGTGAAATTGAGAAATATGGAAGTGACACAAGCTGATACTTCCCTAGTTATTGAGGAAAGAAGTGTTAAAAAGGATTCATCTGATAAGAGTTCTATTTATAAAAGGAATGAATCTACTGAAAATAATAGCCTGAGATTATTCAAGGATAAATCTACTATAGATTCATTGAAGAAGGTAACCCTTGGTCCTAATAAATCTATGTGTACTGATTTTGTTTTGATGACTAGTGAAGATTCAAAATTTAAATCTGGAAAAACATGGGCGAATAAAAATACTCAGGAATCCACGACATCTTCAATGATGGATGTGAAGAAGTGTGGAAATTCTTATTCCCTAGATAAAGCACATTAGAAGAAATCTATATCCATAAGTAGCAAAATATCTAAAATATTTAGAACTTGTCACAGAAGAATAATTCAATATTTTATTTCTATTGTTGGCATTGTTGGAAGTTTGGGAATCAAGTAATTAATTGTTTGAATAATATTTCACTAAATAAATATTACATAATGATTCCATTTAGGGGGAGAAAAAAAGAGAAATTGAAACATGCGCAACATAAATAGAATTTACAGAAATAGAATCAGTTTATCATGAACATATGTGATTAATTTTTAAAAAAAATTGTGATTATTTCACCAGAAGTGGTCATTGTTATGATGAGTACTGGTATGTACCAATCATGCACAAATCATATGTTTATGTTAATAGAATACCACAAAAAAATTAAGAAGGTAAGAAATGAAGACGACATGTCATCCTTGTGTTGTGAACAAAAAAAGAAGGTAGTTAAACAAACAACTCCCAATAAGTTCATGAAAATGATGTGAAGAGTGTCTCACCAATGAAAATATGTTTCTATTGTGTTGGTAAAGGTCACATCATTGATCATTGTGAATTGTCCATGAGCATTCATAATAAAGGAATCAAGCAAGAATCAAAGAAAGAATTGATCCAGAAGAAAAATAACATGATTGATTTGGTGAATGAAATCACTGATGAAGATTCTAAAAAGTTTCCTAAAAAGGGTAACTTGTTGAATTATAAAGTTGTGTGTGACAGGTGCAATATTTTTGGACATTCGGGTAAAAAATATTTGACATGGTTATCTAGTCAAGAAGAATTCTTGAAGAAGAAAGGTAAAGCATATGTGACTTCTAGTGTAGGGAAATAGAAGTCTATACAAAATGTAAAGAATGAGCATGTTCCAAATAAATGTTTGATCATATGGCCATAATAGTTGGAAGAGGCATGAAAATTGGAGCAAGCAGAGAAAAATGAAACCTATTTGTTAGCAAGTGTGAAGAAGTCTTTTTTATCTAAGAAGATTATTGGGTTAAGAAACAACTCTCAGCCCTATTTCTCTAACTAAGAACATCGAAGAGGCACTTTATTCTCATATATATTGTGTTTTCTTTTCATGAAGGTAATTGAAAGTTGAAGCATATATTTAGGGGGATACCTGAATTTATAAAGTCTGTGAACATCTTACATCTAAAATATTTCCATCATGGAAGAATATTAGTATCATGTTGTCTCCTTGAAACATTTCAAATAATCTTAGAAGATGCTTGGAGTTTATTCTTGAAGAAAGTCAACCATGATGAAGAAATTTTAAGTGAATCTCTTGAGGGAGGATCACATATGATCAACCATCAAATATTTCTATCTCAATTGATATCTTATGAATATCAAAAGTTTTGTTGAGGTATGAATCTGATAATTCTAAAAGCTAAATGTCTAGAAATTGAATCTTGTCATCATTGAGGTATGTTGAATACATATCCTATTTTAATGATAAAAATTTGATCAATTCTAAAAGGGATAGATTTATTTCTTGATGAAAAAATGAAATTTGAAAATGGAAAATACATTCTTGTGCTCAAATGTTTCTAACATGTTTGATTATATGTATCCAAGGAAATAGATGAAAATATTTTGAGCAATTTCTAAATTTTTGTATGATTGGTATCAAGTGCTATAAGTTTATTGGCACCATTGATGTTAAATTTGATTAATATTGTTTTCTTTACAAAGAATTTAATTTTATCTCTTTGCTTAAGTTCTAATTCCATCATTCTCTAAGAGACATGTGTGATTAGCACCTTGTTTTACAAGAATGATTCAAATGAGTTAGTGCCGGAATTGGGTGGTGCCAGCAGAAGTAGGCAGTATTCAATAACTGATTTCTAAAAACATCCCACTATGTTCTGCATTATAAGGGAGTGCTGTTTTGGTGGCCATTCCGATGTGGGAATAGATTTATATGGGTTACTGTAGATCCAAATGAACCGGAACCATCTAATCACTCGATTGATTTTTCATGACCATTCGATCACCTCAGTTGAGTTCCATAACTGTTCGATATTCCAATCTGAAGATCGATAGAATCTTCAAGAGGGACCTCTGATCACCTTTTGATAATTCTGATGGCTTCAACATGATCGAAATTCTGATGAAATTTCATTTTCATAATATAATGATGAACAAAACATTGATTTATGATGTTCAAAATATTGATATTCTGATGACGATGATTTTATTGTCGTGAGGGCATTGAGTTGAGTAGGTTTCTCTTTGCCTATAAATATTGAGGCCTAATCCCATGAGAATATGCCAAGTGTAAGAGGAATTTACTTTCAAAGAAGTTGTGCCACTGTGAATCGATCTGGTTTTCAGAAGAGAAGTTTGGTGCTCTTTCTGTTTGTGCAAAGAAGAGACTTGTGTGAGTACTCGACCTTTGCATAGCACACTCAAGGTGCTTTGTGAAGAACAAAGTTTCGTGAAGCCACTTGGGAGCTTGATATCCTTACGATATCTTCCTAGTTTGCGTGATGATCTAAGTATTTGTGCTTGCTTGTATTGCATGAATAAGATGCCAATGCATGATTTAAGAAGTAGAAAGTAGACAGTGAGATTCACACACTTTCACGTGAAGACTTGCACATATGAAACTGTGTGTGTGTGTGTGTGAAGGTATAGCGTGCATGAGGCATAAGCAAAGTATAGCAGCATGTGTGATTTATTTGTGCGCAAAAGAGTAGTGCACAAAAGGTAGAATTTGTATATTCATATTTATTGCGTGAAGGGAAGGTATGCATGAAATAAGTAAGGAGTTCATGCATGTTGAAGCATGTGTGCATTAAGAAATAAATAGTGTGTAAGTGGATAGTCTATGTGAAAAAAAATGAACCTATGATGGCTCTGCATTCCCCAAATTTCTCCTCCCCTCTCGCTCTCGCTCGCTTCACTCACAATCTTAGGGTTTCCTCGTGAAACCTTCTTCGTTCTCGGCTTCTTCTCCCCTACTTTCCTCACTTATCACGTTTCTTCTATGGCTTCTCCCCATGTTCTTCCCTCATATCTCCTCCGTGGCTGGTCTACTGTTGCTTTTCCCATCATACCTGCTTCTCACTTTCACTTCAGAGAAGGCGTTTAGTTTTTCCCTAGGTCGTCTTTACCACGCTCTAACCTCGAGTTCCACCATTCCTCCCTAGGTTGGATCTAGAGAGATGGAATCTCTAAGGTTTTGGGCTTGAGGCTCGGCGATTTTGGGACCTATCGGCGTTTGCTTCTTCTTCCCTTTCAGGTTTCAATCCCCTTTTTCCTATCTCTTTCCAGGTTTTGGCTTCTGATTTGTTTGGGGTGTTTTGGGTGTTGGTTTTTGTTCTGTGGTCAGTCGCATGGTGGGGAGTATCAAGGATGAGCTTCATCGGCCTCCGTACTGCTCACTTCTCTGCTCTGGTTCTAGGAATCTACTTCCATTTCTAAGGTGGATTTGCAAGGTGGTCTTCCAGGATCTTTGGGATGTGCGTTCGGGTGGCCGGTGGCTTGTGGTGGATTCTTCCTCATTAGATTCGGGCATTTTCAGTGATGGATTCATATGGGTTTTAGTGTTTTCCACTTTGTTTCTGGTTGGTGTTTCTTCTTACGTCTTTTTGGATGATGATGATTTGTTTTGATGTTCTTGGTGATTTTTGTCTATCTATTGAATAGACTTTTTTTATGGCGATGAGTTTTTTTTGGAAAAAGGCTTGGGGTTCAAAGATATTTGGTTTGATGTTTGGTGATAGTGATGACGGTGTTGGTTGGAGTGAACGGTGGTGTTGTTTTGGTGAAAGTGGTGATGTGATGATGGTGACAATGGAGTGGTTGATGAAGCGGACTCATCTCGCTGCAGGTTTCATGGATCGAGGCATTGATGATGATCTATTGTTTTAATTTTGAATGGGGTGTGTGGAACATTTCCAGGTGCGATGAAGCTGGTAGTATTTGAATTTTTTTGAATTTTGAAATCTCTAAGGTGAACTTTATTTTTGGAGGGTCCATGTATGATACTGCAGTGAATGTTTTTGTATGGTCCCCAGTTTTCCTTAAAGTGGGTTTTTAATAAAATAAAAATATATGATTTGTATTGTGAAAAAAATGAAAAATGTATTATATGTTGTGCATGAATGAAAAATGTGCGAAAGGCAGTGTGTGTAATTGGGGTTTCATGTAATAAGTGTTGACAGTGAGTATGTGTATGCAAATTATGAAAGAAAAAGGCGGGTATTGTATGTGTTCATGCATTGAACAACACTTATATGCACATTCTCTTTCAATAACTCTTGTATAAAGAAAAATATTGATAATACCATGCAATTTATTTTTATACATGCATGAAGTTGGAAGAATAGTTTAAATGAAAAACATTTTGCATAATTTGGGTGCAGTGATTTTAGACTAAAGCCGGGACAGTTTTACTATTAGTGATTCAGAATAAATTATGTATCTGGGTTTTTTAGTGTCTAGTGAGGCGGCTCTTCAGTATAAGAAAGAACATTTTCCTAAGAAGTATTGTACTAAGACAACTGACCATCTACAGGTGATCATAATTTATTGAGAAAGAACAGCATAAGTGCAAAGGTTCTTGAATTATACATGGGCCAGTTTGATCCAACAAGATCGTGGAGGAAGATTATAAAATCATCCTATCAGTGGATCAAATATTGTGTGATTTAAGATTGTGAAGTCTTTAGTGGGACTCTGAAGCAGTTAAATTCTCTAGTGGGACTCTGGAGAAGGCCGGTGGGATACTGGTAACACCATGGGATGCGGTATAAAGATCCTCCTGTGGGACTTAGGATTCACTTGTGTAGGTGGGAACATGTGATCTCTAGTGGGACTCTAGATAAGAACACTACAAGACTCAGTTTTGAAGGGAATGGGACTTTTCTTATCATAACCATTTATATATAGTGAATAATTTGTAACTGAAGAGTATAACTGGTTGTAGTAAGGACATAGGTCTTAGTACCAAACCTTGTAAAAAAATAATGTGTGTTGCGTTTTCATTTACATTCTGTATTGCATACAGGATCCACTCATCCTAATAGGTGACGGAGGTTTTAAGGGTCTTAATAAAAGAAAATAGTTTAGTAAAAACAAGTCGCACCTGATTCCCCCCCCCCACATTGTGACTGCACTATCTTTTTATACACTTCACCCAACATTGTCTGTGATATCAATTATTATTTATTTTCTCCTAATTTTCAAAATTTAATGATTTTCCAATCCTTCTCTGAAGATATAACTAATACTAATAAAAAAATTTAAAGGTACCAAACATGTTTAGTAGCACTAGAAACTCATAACTCATAAATACAAGATCATTTGGTAAATAGGATACAAAAATAAAAGAACATGAAAGAACATAATTACCTAATTTTATTGATGATTCATATGGTTGATAATAATCACTTGATAATAACTAACAATTTTTTCAATAAATATAATTTTTTAGAATCTCCAAATAGCATTGTAAGGATCATCTTTAACTCCAAAATATATGATATCATTCCCATGGTTTAGAAAATAAGAAGAATATGATAGTTTCATATATAATTTAATGAAGTTAAGTTACACATAAATGAAGTGTATGACTCCTTTTATAAGTCTCTAACATTAAATGAAGGATCATTTGTGAGTTAAATCATTTATAGATGTATATGCAACTTTTTATCATGTATTTTTTTTTAAAATTCTCCTGATCATATACATTACTATCTTTAACATTTTTTCATTCAATGTAAGTGATTGTTGGGAACTTAAACAATCATAATACATTAATTAAATCATCACTCATGATGTATAGACTGAAATAAATGATAGTTAAATGATAGATTCATGAACCCATGATATCTTATATCAGTTTGATATTTCTTTTTTCAATATCCCATAATAGAGGAAATGGTATAGCTTTATCATTGTGTGTGTTATAAGACTTAAGTGCATAACACTTTAAATTTTATCATGCCATAGCATGAATTCAAATACAAAGTATCCAATAATATATTCAATTAACCTCATACCATTATTTGGGATATATATAAGATCTTTCAATATTAATATTTTATCTAATATGATATCTATATTTTATTCACATCTTTTTCACTACCTTCCATATTATGTTCTATAGTATCTGTAACTCAAATATATTAAAAATACTTAAGTCTAAAGATATTAAGAATATTTGGTTTTGGGTTACAGGTATTTAGGTATTATAGTAAGAAAATAATATTTTTATGCATTTAAAAAAGAGTAATAATGTTTTTTATGCATTTTTTAAAATATATTATTTTTATCCCTTTCAATAAAAACTATTCCTTCTATAATATCTATATGATTTAAAATTGAAAAACTTAAACCTTGAAACATAAAAACCAAGAATATATAACCATGTATCTATCTCTTAAAAATATTCATTATTTTTAATAATACTTAATTGAAAACAAATCAAATATTAAATATTCAATGGATGTTATGGTGTTGAGGTGCCCCACCAGTGTTTATATGAGTAATGTCAAAATAAATGAGTGTGAATATTTTGCAGGTTAGTGTAAAAAAATCGGTTAAGTAAATAATCAACTTCATGTCATATTAAAATTCATTAATTATATTTTATAGAGTTATATCCAATATAATAATATTAGTTAATTTTTTAGTTGAAAAGAAAAGGCATTATTTCTAACCAAACTCGGGTTTCATGAATTATATGATTTTATTTAAATGATTTACTTATGAATTATAGAATTTTAATTTGAAAAAATTAACTTCATTTTTTAAATAATCATATCAAAATTATTTAGGGTGATATTTTGGTATTTTTCTAAAAAATTGATTTTTCAATAAATCGTGAAAAAATATTGATTTCTTTTTAAACTGTATTTTCTTTCCAAGTATTTACAAAGTAAAATTCTATTTTGGAGTAGATTTAAAAATTAATTAGTCCATTTTGATTAAACATAATCCAATTATGGTATTTTGAAGGAATTTTATGCACTAATTTGGTATAAAAATATTTTTATACTTAAAAATGCATTTTTCTGAAAAATTGTTTCTCATCGCGTTTTGCGGGATTAATTTTAAATTAATTTCTATCACTTATATAAATTTAATTTTAAAAAATGGATTCTATATTTAGAATCATGATATCCAAATTTTTTAAATAGTTCCCTTCATTATTTTTATTAATTATAAATAGTAATCTTAGTATATAATTACCACCACAATATGGGTAAATCGGGTAATTAAGGTTAAACATAATATGATAATGACAAAAAAATGACTAACACTTTTATTTATCCAATTATATGAGTTTATTTTAGAAATTTAAATATAGATCTCTAAAATATGGGAACTTGGTTCCATATTTCTTTAATATTTACCTTTATGATTTTTAAGTAAAACATAAAGTCAAAAATGTCACTTTCTTGCTTTTAATATATATAATATTTTGTGACATGGATAAAAACAACTTATGTTAGATTATAAATGGTTATTTTAAAGTAAAATTATTATTATTTTATTATAGAAATTTATTTCTAATTTTTATTGATGAAATAATTACCTTAAATGTTTAAGCAACGCCGACACAGTATTTATTCAATTAATTGAAAAATAAAATAAATGATTCTAAAAATATTAAAAGTGATATAATATGAGTAAATAGTTGTGTTTAAAAAATATATATATAAATATAAAATTTTATGTATTTTTTAAATGATTATATTCGAATTTATTTGTTTTCATGTTGTTTTCAAAATCAAATTAAAAGAATATTTATAAAAATCACATTAATGATATTTCATAATAAATAATATTTTATTAAATGATTTAAATTTTCTAAAAACCCTATATTAGGAAATATTATTTTTATATGGTTAAAAATATCAACCATATTCCATTTATTTTCTAATTTTCCTTTTATATTAACTATCTTGACCCCTGAAGAGTAAACAATCTTTGTTATCTCGGTAATCATCAAAGAGTTAATATATGGTTAAAACAAAATATAAGGGTGAAAAAATTACCTAAAATTGTGGAATTTTTATTTTATTAAATTATTTTAACTCCTCCTCTCATTATATTCTAATTATATTAATTTGGATCCATTTAAACATGAAAATTAATTTATGTTGATTTAATATTTTAAGAAATTTCAAGAATGCCCCTCCCTCATTATAAAAGGGAAACTGTGATCTTCTTCTATAAAAACTTAAATATCCACTTGTTTTAGTCAATACCTAACAAAATACATTCCTAAAATCCCTTCCCATATTCTATAGGTCTTATTTTTGGCATAATTCCAACCTTAAAAGTCTTAAGGTGTCAAGAAAAGGAGGTTGTCTGAAGAAGAGGTATAGCATTTTACTGAATGTTTTAGTTTTATTTCTTCTTCTACATCATTAAAATATTCTTAAAATATGTGGAAATAATAACACTATTATATTCAATATATTTATCTATTTTTTATATTAATTTAATAACTTATATACATCTTATTTTCTATCAAATGGGTAACAAAATCGTTGTTCGTGTGTAAGACGGACTACCGCCTCGCAAACTGATGTAATTTGTTTTCCATAAACATCATTCATGTATAGTTATAATGATGGATTTAATATATATATATTATATTCATGAAATAAATATTATTCATTAAAGATAATATATCATCAAATTTCTTACCTTTCGATCCATTAAAAAATGATGATGTTGTTCATGCGTATGTGTGGATTACCACCTCTATGAAGAGATGTGATTTTTTTTCATAACTGCATCACAAGGATTATATATATAATTGTACTTAAAGAAATAATATTTTTTTTATGATATAATTATAATTCTTTAAAGATAATATAAAACTTACCTTCTTTTTATCATGATCGTTGAAAAATGGAAACGTTGTTCATGCGTACATACGGTCTACCATCTCCATGATTGTAATGTAGTTCAATTTTCATAACCAAATTTCATGGTTGGTTTTAAAAGTATAATTTATATATAAAAATGATATTTATTTCATGATTATTATTCTATATATTATGTAATAATGAACTCATTGACCATAGTCAACTTACCGAATTCATTTTTGGACATATGAGATGAATATCATCAAAAGATTCGATGTGAACTTAAATGATTAAGTAATTAAATATAACATGGTAGTAAATAAAATAAAAGGAATAATAAAATTTAAAATGGTTCTTAAGTAAGTAAATAATTAACATAATTTTATTATTTAGGAAGATAAATAATGTGCGTGATGAGTCGAACTTGAGGTAAGAGACGCTACTTTAAAAACCTTGTTTTAAATGCTGTAAAGATTTATTTTCTAAACCTTTCTCTTCTATATCCATATTTATAAAATTATTTAGTGGAATTATTTATATTTAAATAAATTAATTATAAATTTCATTTTATATCACCTTTTAATTTATTTCAATTTTTTCCAAAAGGAATCTTTTTATTTATTTTATATAGAATGTTTGGACTTTCATTATAAAATAAAAAATAAATGTGCTATTTTAATGTATATAACGTCAAAAAAATTTCCCACCACCATAATAATTATTTTATGTTTTTATTCATTGATAATATTCCATGTTTTATTCAAATAAAAATACTCCTTCCCTTGTTTAAGGTATTTAAGTTTTGAAAATGGGTTTTTAAAAGGAAAAGGTTATTTCGATATCCAAAAATGTTTTATATTCGGGTTTAAAGGAGTTTTTCAAGGGTTTTTTGATGAAAATTTGAAATACTAAAATGTTTTATTCATGATATGGTCCTTGTACATTATTTATAATGACAGGTGAGCCTGATATATCTTATGATGATGAGTGAGCCTAATATAGCTCATGATTATAGGTGATCTCAATATAGCTTAGATGACAGGTAAGCCCAATATAGTTCTCCAATGTATTGGGTGATGGTTATGTTCTTTGTATAATTATGATATAATCCTATCGTAATGGTTATTAAAATTGTAAGGGTTATTATAAGGGTTCTATAAAGATGATTTTCTAAGGCACCTACATGACCTTTCTATTCTTGCTAATGAGTTTTCATGGAAATCATTTGATTTTAAAAAGGTAAGATAATGATCTTTTTAAAGGAAGGATTATATCCTTTTAGGGTAAAAAGGTATATTTTAAAGAAAATTTTTTATGGGTTCTTATTTTTTCTAAGGAACCCTCATGATTATGATTTTACCTTTATGTTTTATTATAAATTGTTTTATGAAAACCTAAATATGATTTCATGAGTGAGTAAATGATTATTTGAGCTCAAAGTTTATTATGTTAAAGGAAAACTCTCTTTTATGATCTCATGTTTTTAAAATTACTAATGGGTTTATTTATTCCTTTTTATATGTCCCTTACTAAGAATTTTATACTTATCCAATGTTTTAAAATGTATTTCACAGGGTTTAAGGATGAGTAGGAAAAAATAAAAAGTCAAGTTGAAAATAATAAATATTTTCCATGAAAAGAAAACATGTTTCTTTTTAAAGATTTATATTGTAGTAAAAATGGATACTAAGAGAAAGTGTCCAGGTGTATTGTATGGGTTTGTTATATAAGAGTTATGACCTAATTATCTAAAACTCCAAACCTGAAAAGATCCTTGAAATGTAAGAGAGTGAATTATTGTCTAAAATGAAATTCTGGGTTGAATAAGGATCGGGTCCTTATAGTTAGGTACAAACCACTGACATATTTTACATGTAAAAAAGGATAGATCATGATATAAATTTTATTTTAACTGTATGTGTTAAACTCACAACCCATATAGATAACCAGTACAAGTCAATGTATAAACAATTTTTAAATGTTTATATTTTAAAAAATGAAATAAAATAAAAAACTCATATTAATTATATCTTTAATTATTTATATTAAATTATTAAATTATAAAAAATGGTGAACGTATTAAATCAATTAATCATTTTTGATTCATGAGAAACTTTAACAAACACATCCTCTCCCAATTTAAGCACTAATAAAAATAAAAATGTTTTTATTAGATTATTATTATGTATGAAATTATTAAAATTTCACTATTAATAAAAATTGAAATGTTAAGATTTATTCCTTGAATAATTTTGATATTGAATACAATAAAATGAAAGTCTCAAAAAAACACTTATAACATCATCTCTAACCAAATTCAAATTTGAGTTGGTATGTTCCCACACCCTAAGGCCTAGATACCTTTATGAATTCATGGATGTCATTAATATTGTGGTTGAAATTGAAGTGAAAAATCATATGGGTGTCAACAAATATATTGAACTGGATTGAGGTGGTCAGTAGGGACTTATCCACCACTAGATCCATGGATAAGGGTGGTATATTGTCATGAGAGGTATCCCCAGTGCTCTTATCTAATGTCGCAGGTAGGGCACCTGAGCCTAGTGTTTTTCCTACTCCCTGTAATGGAATATAGTGCTTCTTAGTATTGGGTAAATAGAATACACACATAGTGGAACACACACAAATAGAATAATAAAATCAATAAATGTGAAATATTTACATGGTTCAGCAATTTTCTATCATCCATGATAGAAGGGGTTGGATCCTTTATTTATCTCTCTATTTATATAAATATTTAGAGGATACACATATAGGGTTACAATTTTTATGGGATTGAAAAACATTTTAAAGAGTAAGGAAAACCAAATTCCTCATTGAAGTTCATTAGCCATAGAAGATCAAGCATGTCGCTAATTTCTCCGCCTATAACTAAATATGTTATCAAGAGTTGTTTACCAACTAAAAAATATCTTCCATAAATGTTATTGGCAGGAAATTCTATCTCATGATAAACTCTCCAATTTATATTAGATCACATAAATCTCCCTCTCAAGTCCGATTTGGGGTAGAATTTGGACAAGAAATCTCCTCATATGCTTCCAGCTTCTCTTTTGATAGCACATTTTTCATCATATATACCCCATTATCATTGGTGTGAATTTTATCAATTTTCAAAAAAAAACTTCCAAAATATTTGTAAACTATATTTGGATGTACCTCATGGATACCTTAATATTCCTTTGATCATTGACTATTTATCCTTTTCTAGATTTGATAAGAACCTACCCGCAATGCCAAAATAATGAGAAATGTATAGTCTGGTGCACATCATAGAATACATGAGACTATCAGTTGTTGACAACTAAGGAAATTTTTCTATCTCTTATTACTCCTCCTCGGTTGATGGAATCTATATTTTCATGATTCTAAAGTAACTTACAAGCATATTACTAACTATTTTAGTCTTTATCATATTAAATATTTCAAGAACCTTCTCAATGTACCATTACAAAGATATCCAAATCTTATGATTCCTCCTATCATGAGTAATATTCATTGCAAGGACCTATATAGATTCTCCTCAGTACTTTATTTCAAAATAATTATTCATATACCTTTTCAACCTAACAATATTGGTGATAATAGGTCAATTACATGTTCAATCATTATTTTATACTCATTTTTCTATATAAATGAGTTAAAATTCTTATATCATTTCCTTTATGATTATTTTTTACCATATAAACTTTTCTTAAGTTTAAATACAAGTTTTTCTTTACCCTTAACATAAAAACCCTCTATTTTCTCTATTTAAAACTCCTTATTAAGGATACCATATAATAATGTAGTCTTTATATCAAGTTGATATACCACCAAGTTGAGACTAGCTTCCAATCCAAAATCAACTATAATAGAATACATTTTTACCATAAGAGAAAATATTTCATCAAAATCAATACCTTTATTTTATTTTAATACCTTTACAGTTATCCTAACTCTATATCATGGTTATGAGGTACCATTTTCACCTTTGATTTTATACACTCACTTGTTCTTGAGTTCCTTATTTCTATGTGAAAAATTTACCATATCAAACATAGGATTCTTATGAAAGGATCCCATATCCTCTTCCATTGAATTTTTCCATTCCATATTCTAAGTAATTTTGATTACAACATCATAGTTGTTTGTTTTTCCCCCATCAGTGAGCATCAAATACTCATGTGGTGAGTTTCTAAGACTTGATTTCCATTATATGGTGGATCTCCTCAATTGTGCTTAAGGTGGGATCTATTCTGTAATATCAAATGATGGAGAAATATTAGTAGATAGAGATATATTACCTAGTGGTGATGTATCATTAGTTTTTAGAATCTCTACCTTGATATTTAGAACTGGTGGTGGTGAGAATGGTTCAAGATTCACTGAAATTTCCCCTGATCAAAGCTTCATTATCTTTTATAGATTTCCAAAATCTTTAATATTATGATCTTCAATGAATACTATATATTTTATTATGAAATTTCTTCCATTGATAGGATCCCATGGTTTTTTGAAAAATTATTTATGAGAATATCTCAAATAGATATATTTCTTTTCCTTTCCATCCAATATCACCCTCTCATCTTTTGGGATGTGTATAAATTCCATGTCGTTAAAAACTTTCAAGTGTTTTTATGAAACATCTTTACCTAACAAAACCCTTTTTGATATGTCATATTTTGGTGTAACTAATAGATAAAGGTTGATAAGATTAACTTTAGTCCTCATTGCCTCCCCAAAAAAGTAGTTTTGAATCTTTTCATTTGAGATTATACATCTGACTCTCTCATAGATGTCCATGTTCATCCTATCATCAATACTATTATGTTGAGGTGTCTTTCATATTGATTTTTTCATCTTGATTCCAAAACTCCTATATTATTCCTAAAATGGGACATACTACTCACCTTCATTATCTACACATGCACACTTAAATTTTCTATCTATTTATCTTTCAACCTTTGCATGAAACTACTTGAAAATATCTTGCACTTGATATTTAGTTTTCAAATAAAAATCTCAAACTTTTATATAATGATCATCAATAACTATAATAAAAAAATAACACCTCCCATTGACTTGGTGCTCATAATGCAGACATATGTGTGTACCAAATCTAAAATATTTTCTTTTATGGATGGAAATAACCATAAAAATATACTCAGTGTCTATTTTACCTAATATAATCAACATAACTATAAAAATGTGTACCTTTGATTCTCAGAAATATATTATTCTTTTAAATCATTCTAATTCCTCTATCATTGATGTGACTGAGCTATCTGTTCCACACTTCTATATGAACCTCCTTTTTGGATACACTAACTTCTCCACCGCATGGTATGGAATATATAAGCTAAATAGATGTATTCTTTTTCCTTTATAAACTTCTATGTTACTTTTTGTAAGATTCCATTTTCCATCACTGAAGGAACTGATGTTTCAATCATCATCAGGCATTCTAGTGAATATCATATTCAGGAGAATATCAAGAACATGACTCATATCTTTCAATAGTAACTTGCATATAATATTAGACTCTAGAAAAATATTATTAATACCAGTGATTTTAGATCCATTATTATTTCCCATATTCACATTCCTGAAGCTCCTTAAAGAGTAAGATGAGAAGAAATCTTGTTTGCCTATGACATGGTAGGAGGTGCTTGAATGAATCACCCATATCAAGTATTTTCTTACAAGGTTGACATAATTTATTTTATTAAAATAATTATATCATCATTAAAAATTGTGAAATCATTATTTTAGTTTTTATCTTATTGATTTATTTACTCTGCCTTCAATTTTTGATAATCCTAGATGAAGTATTCAGGATTTCTAGAATGGTGTCACCTCATATCGTATCTCAATCTATGTTTTGACTACTTCCTTCTTTGTTGATATTTTTCATGGTTCACCTTTCCTCTACTCCTTCCCTATCATTTTGATTTATCTTGTATGTGTACTCCCACCATTATTCCTTTAATATTCTTCATTCAACATTTTTTCTATCACCATTTCTACAATGAGGTTTCTACTAGGAGTTAAATTATTGATTGAAATAATTTGTGTGTCATGTGTCTTTGGCAAGGATATAATTAGTAAAACAATATAAAATGAAACATATATAACATTATTTATGAAATAACTGATGTAAAAAACCTTTACTGGGCTTAAGGTTTTTTATGTCAGATATGCAATAACGGAAGTAAAAAATGTTGAAATAATTTTAAAATTTTAAAATTCCATTTCATTCATTTTAATTATTTTCATTCGATCAACCCATGTTGTTTCACTCTTCATTTTCCATTAACTAGACCCTAAACCTCTTGATCTTGGAGCCTTTCCATTTTATATCTCCTTCATATTCCATCAATCACCGCACTCAGTCATTTTCTACTACTTTTAGTCATCCTTAATCATAATTATTGACCATCTTTCTCACTTGATCATCTCTCATTGTTGCTGAAATATACTTATTTTCTATTTTATATTTGAATCATAGGGTATGAATCAAATGAATATTTTATTTTTTTTGTAATTTATTAAAAAAAATAGTATATTTCCTTATAATTTTATTTTAGGGGTTGGGTTATTGAATGTGTTTATTTTTATTCTACATATCTTGAATGTTTTGATTGATAATTTCATAAATTTGGATTATATGAGTTATTTAACAAAAAATGATTTACTTTTCAAAAAAAATCTTCCCTATAAGTTTCATTGTATGTTTTTTTAATTTTAGTTATATAGTTATTATAAATCAAACATTTTTTCTATATGGTTTTATTAAAAAATAAAATATTGTTTTTTTATTTTATAATGTCATTTAATGTTTTGTGCTTATTGTGGGAGGGAATTTTTTTACCAATGTCTTGATAAATATATGTGTTATTTTTTTAATAAATACATAATTTATGTGACAATTATTTATATAATAATTTATGTTTTTTTGTACTTTATAAAGTTTAGTTTTAAGAATAATAAATTTCATTGTCAAATGTTTTCTATTTTCAAAAATTAATATTGTTCAATCTCAAACAAACGTTTTGGCCACATAATGAACTTTAGTGATAGATTCCTTGAGAGGGGGATGAATTAGGGTGTAAAATAATTCATGTTTTCTCACATAACCTAAAACTCTCACTGCCCTAACTGATCTTGATATAACTTATTATTAGGGTCACTCTTCTGTTATCCTGTTAATGATGATCTAGTTGATGATGTGCTTATCGTATCCTTAATTAGATAAGAACAATAATCACCTTACCCAAATAAATTAATTGTCATTCTGAAAAGTGTAAGCAAAGAATACACACAAGACATAATAATTTTACTTGCTTCAGCTACACTAAGCTAGTCTAAGGAGCATACAATGGATATGTATTGAAGTACCAGAATCCACTAAATCACTTTTAGTGGTGGGATTGGGCTTGGTCACTTATATGGCTAGGGACACTCCCCTTACAGTATTTAGGGTTGACTCACTACCACCCACGGTTCACTCCCTTTTTCCTCTCCCTTCTCTCACTACTTCGAAATGGAAATCTATTTAGCAAAAACTCTAATGCATGAATTCATAGTCTCATTGTTTTTGTATTGATTGTTTCTCATTGTTCTTCACACTTATCTTTCACAAACAAGTTTTGAACTCTTACGTAATAGTAACTACACTTTCCCTAATGAAATTATATCATAAAGGAATAAGTTCTTCCTTTGTTAAGGTTTATAATGAGTGTCAATTAATTTTTATATGATTCACTTTTCATGAATATACAATACTTACTTTCATAAAACTCTTCCATTTTTAATGTAAATTTTCTCTTATACACAACTTACAACCTTTTTATGAAACTTCCATTCATTCATAAAATGACCAATATTTCAATAAATTTACTTGGTCATGAAGACACAAGTTCCTTTATTCACACAAATGATGTTCCTACAAAATCTTTCATGCAAGAAGTATGTTCAGATAAGTTTTATATAAAAATAGAGCCTTGATATCTTTTTTATGTGTTTCTCTCCTCAAATGAGGGGGGTAGAAGCCTAAATATAGTCATTAACAACCCTTCATTCAACTTATAACACCATGTTTGTGCAACTCTTGCTTCATAAAACTTACAATAATATTCTTAATTCAGGAAACTGTATATCCTACAAATTCTCTCTATGCCTGAAAAAAATGTCACCCTCATCGTCGCTTTACACACATAACTTCCACCTTTGTTAAACTCCATCTTCATTACACAAATCCATATTTCTATAATTTACCAAACTTTCATGAAATTCATTCCTTTTCAAAATATGTATGAGTCATCCTAGAATCAACACTTTTTTAAAACTTTACACATGTTCGCACAACTTTACACTTGTAAAAAAAACTCACTTTTCCATATTTCCTTGGGGTAACTCAGAATAACCATGCTCAAGCAACTTTTAATTTACGTGATTCTACTTCCTTTGATTTTTTTCCTACTCAAACTCCTTGGATTCACTCAAAAACTTCCAGAACCATTATTTTATGAATATATAATGGTATGCATGGTCCTTGTACTCTATCATAGACTTTAAATAATGAATATCTATCTTGATGCTCCCTTTCATGGAAAATCCTTCAAATATCTTCAACCTATTTCATAGTATAGTCATGATAGACATTTCGGGCTTGCATAAGTCTCCATGAAATCTCCCTATTCAGTCCTCTACTTTTCCTTCATCAGGAACACCATCATCTCATGAAACTATTGACATGATGAACAACAAATCAAACATGATTTATCACACTATCTCAAAGTCAGCAATGAATCTAACACACCATGGTTGATAAAGAATTCAACACATAGAAACAACAATTCTATTTTTTGTCCAACAATCTCTCCTTCAGATTTTTTGGCAACACTCACATGAATCCTTTTAATCATTCTTGATACCACTTTTCTATCGATTCCAATTTATCTTACAATATGATAATAATCATTTTAAATTGTTATTTTTAGTAGATACCAAGTATTGAAATCTTGTTGAATAGAGAGGAGCTCTCAAGTATACCACTTTCTACTCCCCCTTCTTAGGGTCGGGTATGAACATGCTAATACCAATTCCTGTTCTCCCTTTGTAGGACCGTTCAGTAACACAAATTCATGATACTTTATTCTCCCCATTGGACATAAAATTCAAAGTATACCTTGTATGAAAAAATTTACCTTAGAAAATAAGGGTGTCTATTTCATAATTGTTTCCATTCTCCCCTTATCTTTTTGATGTCATACAATATAAACTTACATGATTTAAAACCATTAAGACCATTCATTATGTCATTAAACTCTATCTCCTTTATCAATGATGTCTATAGGGGTATTTTATTCTCCTTCTTTTTCAACATGGTCCTCATATCCGATTAAGAGATACTATGCTCCCCATATGATATACAGCTCATACAAACCTCCACTTGTTAGGCCCACTAGTTTGGACCACAAATTCACTTCTCCTCATGCATCATTTATTCATCTGTGGCTATAGGTTTGAGTAATATCTCTATCTCAAAAACACATTTCAGTCATAAATATGTTCATAAATATTTTCAATGGGTGGACTTACCACTTAGAAAAGAGTTATTAATAAAAATTATAAGACTGATGAGCTAAGACTCAATGTATAAAACAAGTGGTAATTTAATAACAACATCGCATTCCATTTCACTCACTTAATTTCATATATCTCAATCAACCATATAAATTTAAATTATTTCAAAAAACTCTTCTATAATTATTCATTAACAATCATCTCTAGACACTAGACCAATACCAATTGTTTAAATTAATACCAATTATCATATATACCAACTTGATGTATAAATCCATTTTTTAAATCTTTATTGATACCAATTGTTGGAATTATGACTTATTTATTCAATATTCAAGACTGCTTCATGAATTTTACTTGGTAACTGTATTCTTGTCTCATCCACAGGGTGTCTTTCCTTGGTTTTGGGGATAGAATCCATCATATTTTCATTTCAACACTCCCCCTGACTTTCTCATAATATATCATTAATATTCATCATGATAATTATCCATTCATAGTTTCTTCTAATATCATGGAGATTTTTAGATGATATCAATGTTATATAAAAACAGATAAATCATGAGAGATCATTTTGTTATTACTTCTTCATTTTTTTAATATTTAAGGTCTAATTCAAGGATAATCAGTTGGTCTTGAAACTAATGCTTCAAATGATCCTTGATACCATTTTTCATCCATTGAAATATCAACATTTATCATTCGAGGTAAATCATTAAAACTAATCATTATTACTAAGATACTTCCCTTGTTCTACTCTGGAGCATGTCAGAATATCACTTTATATCTTTTGATGAAAATTATCCATGAATCATATCTCCCAAAAAACTTGAAACACTTAAAAATAGTTAATAGAATTTAAACGCATGGGGAGAGGGTAACTTTCACATCCTTAAGTTGAGGAATATAGATGGTGTTAGTGGACCAACCCTCCACCATCACACTTTATTTTTCCTTTTTTGATATTTAAGGAAATGAATGTCATCACCACATCAACCACATATTCTTACTGATCATTATTCAGGGTAAGCTTATTCAATGAATTTAAAGTGGCTCTCCTCTGAGTGATTCCACTTACACAAACTTCATTTTGGATGTTTTCTTTGAAATTTTCCTTTCATGGCTGGGAAATTTTCTTTTCTTTGTGGACCAACTCATAAGCTTTTCTTCCTTGGGAACTTTTACTAAAAAGGATCTCCTAAAACATCACTGATTGGAATTTTATTATCCAAACCATCTTATCTCCTTTTTTATCCTTGCATGATAAATTATCTTTCAAAACAAATGACTTATTTTAGGATGATTCTTTCACATGAGTTTATTTTGGAGTCCTTTAAGTTTTCTAAACCTTCTTCTTGTATTTCCAAGAAAATTCATGTTCAACACCAGATTTGGAACTTCTCTTTATACCCTTATTTTCCATTTCGTAGGAACTCCCATAGTTTTATTTATCTCTTCACTTGTGGAATATTTTTTCAAACCACTTAGGCATGATTCATGTTTATTATCTTTGACAACCAATATATCCACCTTAGATGTTTTCTTCCTTTGTAGATTTTCCTTATACTCTCATCCACCACTCCTATAGATAGAGAATAATCCTTCTTATTCCTCTAGATTTTTTTTATTTCTTTATAGGAGAGATTACATGAGTAAAATGATGTTGGTGCTTGGTGCACCCCTTATTGATCTCCATTCCTTTCCCCCAGTGTGGTAAATTTTTTTCCATCTTAACATACTTTCTTTTGGTGAAAAATTTCTTTCCATTGGTCATGGGAATGGAGAAATTAATTATAAAACCTTTAGTTCCCCTATTTCTATAATTTATAGATATATAACCATGGTTAGCATAGATAAACCATCTCCCATTGAAACCTTACCTTATATGGTCACACCTCAGTTGAGATGTTATTATAACATATTTTCTTCTTCCATTAATCCCTTTGGATTTCATAAAATACTCATAGTATATCCCATGAATCCATAATATTAGAACAATGTGACTACTTTCCTTTTAGATCCATCTCTCTCCTATTTATGAAGACTCTTTTGATTACTTAATGACTCTATATTTCCATATTTTTTTGACTCCACTTATTGATGTAGACATGGGAGGGATATTATTCTTTTTTTAGGTTTTTAGCCTTCCTTTGAGCTCCTTGATCTTCATAACCTTCTCCTTCAGTTGGGTAGTCATCTCCCTAAGACTTGACCTCGCTTATTTTACAGATTTTAACCACTCTTTAAGTTATGTTTTGAGAGGGTTAATGCTATATTTTAGCTTCTACATTGTATATATTTTCTCTTAAATCTCTTGTGCAATTTTTTCAAGTAGGTCACTTTGGACCTTCATTTTCATACCCATTTTCACAATGTCATCATTATGGTCCATCTTCACTTGTATTATCCTTTAGTTCTCCTCAACTAACTATTCCATGTTTGCATCCAGTTCATCCTTCTCAGCCCTCATATTTTAAACCTTTTTTGAGTTAATTCCCTTCTCTTTGGAACTGTCTATACACCCTTTCACTTTAGAATAAATCCCCTATAATTACTTGGATTTGGAATCATTATCCTCCCTCATATCTATAATCATGTGAATTATTATTTAATTGATGCTTTTTAGTTTTTCAGCCTCAATTTATAGAACTTCAACATGGGTCCCTTGAGAATCATTCTTCTTTCTCAAATCCTTGTTTTCTTTCTTTATCCCTTGATAAATATCCTCTAATATGTGGATAGATTCTACCATTAGATCTATTAATATCTCATCATTATTAATATATCCAACATAAATTGGAATATCATGCTCCTCAAATAGTCCCTCATTATCATTGTACGAACAAGTAGATACATAATCAAATTCATCCCAGACTTTTGTGCAAGAGATACTAGGATCCTTCACCTCTATCACACACTTCTCAAAAATTATTCTATTATATAAAATTAATTTACATCTCTTATTTTTCTTCATATTCTTTCAATTTACCATGTCATAAGGGAGGAATATAATTAAAATCTAAAAAACTAATCAGATCAATTCATAACAAAATAAATACAAAAATATAATCTTGTGCTTTAATACCAATTGTTTGCCACACAATTGTCTTTAGTGAGAGATACATTGAGAGGGGGAGTGAATTGGTGTATGAAACTCATTTGTGTTTTATCGTGTAACTTAAAACTCACACTTACCTAATTGAACTTGAACTCACTTGTTATTATGGTCACTCTTATGTTCTCCTGTTAAATATTATCTAATTGATGATGAACTTATCTTAGCCTTAATCAGATAAAAATAATGATCACTTAACCCACAGACGTTGATTTTTATCCCACATAATGTGAGTAAATCATGCACACAAGACACAATAATTTTACTTGGTTCACCCACATTAACTAGTCCAAGGAGTATACAATGAAAATGTGATAAAGTACCAGAATCCATTAAATCACTTTTAATAGTGGGGTTATTCTAGGTCACTCCTATTCCTAGGGTTACTCCCTTTAAATATTTATGGTTGAGTCATCTATACACAAGGGTCACTCCCTTTTTCCTCTCCCTTCACTCACTACTTAAAGAGTGAAATATATTTGGAAAGAAGGATAATTCATGACTTTGTTATCTCATTATTGTTTCACTAATAGGTTCTCATTTTTATTTACATTTCTCTTTCACAGACAAGCTATAAACTCTTCCACAAAAACAACTTCACTTTCCCTGATGAAATTTAGTCTTCAAGGAATAAATTATTCCTTTAGAAAGGTACAAAATGGGTGAGAATTAATTTATATACTATTAACTTTACAAAAAATTATAATACTTGCTTTTGTGTAACTCTTCCCTTTTTTCAAAACTTTTCACTTTCATGAAACTTATAACATTTTCAAGAAATTCTAGCCTTTCATGAAACTAACATTCTTTCTCAAAACTTATTTGGTCATGAATACACAAGTTCATTTTTTCATGGAAATGATGTTTTTATAAATTATTTTATGTAATAAGTATGTTTTCATAAGTTTTACAGGAAAATAGATCCTTGAGATCTTCATTAAGTGTTACTCTCCTCAAATAAGGGGGAAACGGCCTATATATTGGCATTGTTAAACCTTTGTAAAACTTCTGCCTCCTTTGCGACCTTTTATGCAACTTGAAACATCATGTTAATGCAAATCCACCTTCATGAAACTTCAAGAAACATTCTTTATTTGTGAAACTTTATATTGAGTAACATCTCTCCACACCTAAAAAACACATCACCTATGTTGTCACTTTTTTCACATAACTTCTGCCTTTGTGTAACTCTATTCCCTTCACATAACTATATCTTTCAAAAACTTTTCCAAAATTATTTCATTTTCCAAATATGAATGAGTTGGCCTCAAATCACCACTTTCATGAAACTTTCCAAATGTTCAAGAAACTTTACACTTTCATGAAAAAACCTTCATTTTTCACATTTCCTTGGGGTGACTCAAAATCACCATCTTCGCTCATCATCTGATTTGTGAAATTCTAATTCCTTTACTTCTTTTTCCTATAAAAAATCCTGGCATGCAATCAAAAACTTATAAACCCATTCCTTCGTGAATATATCAAGGTATTCATGGTCTTATAACTCCATCATAGACTTTACATGATGTATCTCTATCTCCATGATCCTCTTTCATGGAAAGTCCTTCATATAGATTCTACCCATTTATCAGCATAATCATGATCAACTTTTTGAGCTCATACATGTCTCCATGAAATCTCTCTATTCAGTATGCCACTTTCCCTTCATCAAGAACACCACTATCTCATGAAACTATTTCCATGGTGAACAACAAATCCAACATGCTTCATCACACCATGTCAATGTTAGTAATGAATCCAACACACCGAGGTTAATAGCGAATCCAACGCATAGAAACACTAATTCTCATTAATGTCTAACAATATGTTTTATATGGATTGGAAATTAAGTGTTTTATATTAATAAGTGTTAAATTTGATTCTTGTTTTTAGTTTTATTAAATAAAAATGGATTTTATTTATTATTTTATTTTATTTCAAAGAAAAATTCATTTTTTTAATTTTTATAACACAAATATAATTTTATATAATTTTTTATGAGTAATTTTTTTTATAAAATAATATAGTTTTCATTTAACTTATTTATTAATTTTAGAGTATTTTTCTGATATTTTTTAAATGATTAATAATTTTTTACTAAATTTTATAATAAATTGAGAATTCCTATTTAATAATTTGAACATGATTTTATGTTTTCAAATTAACCACCAATCATACTATAAAACATCTATGTTATTTGTAATATATGAAATATTGTATCATAAATCATCTATATTGGTAGAATATTTTATAAGGATCTAAATAGAACATATATTTAAACCTTAGAACATTTGTATATGCATAAAATATATTATGGACAAGGCATAGTGAAAAAAAATAACATATAAACTTTGTTCCATTTTTTTAAAAAGAATGTAATATATTTACTATTCATATTAGTTTTTTTAATTATTTTTATCATCATTGCTATTCTTTTTAAAAAAATTATTTTTTATTGTTATTTATACAATAAAATTTTAATTTGCAATTTCAAATTACAATAACTTATATTCTTTACTTAACAGTTGCTATAGATGATAATGAATCATGGTTGGATTACTACATGATAAATAAGTGATGTATATGAGGAATGGGTTGATGATTTTTTATAATTTTCCAACTAAAATGTTCCACATTGTGGCCTGTTTTTCTATCCATGCATGAAGTGTGTAAATATGATAAAACTATGAATCATATAAATTAAAGATCATTTAATTTGTAATGGTTTTAATTTTAGTTACAGCCCATGGATCTTGAATGGTGAAATTGTGTAGAATTAAAGATCTAAGATAATAGAGATTTTCAGGATAATAATTATGATCAAATTAAAGAAATGATTCATGAATTTGAATTGGAAATTATAAAACATTGATGATTGAGAACCTATATGGGGATGTTGAAAAACCATTGTATCTAGGCTGTATGAAATTTATGGATTTATTAATGGTGTTGATATTGGTTAAATTAAAATCCAATAATGGATAGAGAGACAAGAGTTTTAAAGAATTTCTAGAGTTGTTGAAAGAAATACTTCAAAAAGATGATGATCAACCAGATTCAAATTATAATGAGAAAATAATATTATACCTGATGGGATTGGAGTACAATATGATACATGTCTTCTCCAATGATTGTGTGTCATATATAAATGAATACAAAGGTTTTTTAGAGTTTCCTAAATATGGTACATCATGATATAAGTTGCAATAAAAATTACATGTTGATTTATCTATTATACCAAGTACTTAGACTCCTACTAAGGTAATTTGGTATCTTCATATAATTTCTCATTTTAAACATTTATTTGTAAATTAAAAATATTCAAAAAGGTTAATATTTTATGCAGATGAGTGAATATATAATAGAAAATTACATCATCTAGCAGATTATCCATAATGGAATAAAATTGTTCAATAATTTTATATATTTATAAATGAAGTTAGAAATATAAAACTTGGACTATGCATAGATATAATGAATCCATATCTAAGCCTCAGTAGAAAACATAGTTCATGGAATGATTTGTTGTTAATTTATAACTTATCTCAATAATTTTTTTATGAAATAGAAATATTTTTGGGTTTTGGTGTGAAAACTATTTTATGGTTAAGTTTTTGGAACTTTCAGAACTTGTCTCTACAGAATGACACTTGTGAAACCAGAATTAAGAGAAGTTTTCCTCCACTAAAGAAATTCTACATCCAAACCATCATTAGTAGTAGTATCATCCACTTTCTATGGGAGTGATATTGGTGGATAAATACTGGATGTGGTATGAAAGTCCAATAGGAAGTGGTGATGTTAAAAGACAAGTAATTTTGTCGATGTGGGCTATATAAGATTAAATAATTCTTGCATGATATTAATATAAAGGGTTTTGAAAGATTATTTTGGAATAAGAGGATGTTACATATGTTGTGATGGGAGTGGAAAATCTAAAGGATGTAGTTTTGGAATCTTTCACATGATCCAGGGAAAGAGATAGAGAATCTAGAGCTTGTATTGTTCAATAGATGGACCAGCTGAGGTGGTGATGCTTTGTTGGTTACCTTGAAGAAATGGAGGGTTTTCTGTGAAGTCCAAAAGAAAGTGCAGTTAGTGGATCATATTGGTAACAGTAGAGTACCACCATAAATATATGGTGTGAGACTATTTGATCAATTCAATCCTAATGGCATTTGTCCCCATGTGGAAACTTCCCCAAGAAAGCTCTTATGGAATGTGTTTTCCACGGGAGGTATCGTTGGAAATTTATTTCAGATATGGGTAGCATTTTGAATATTAGGACCATTAAAACTAAAATATTTATTCATTAATGAATACAAGTATATAGTGGGTTCTTTCATGGAGTGGAACTAAGTCTGGAACACATAATTTTATTGTGTTTTGCATGTTCTGTTTCTTTGTCATGTGCTTTGTTCTTGGTTGTTCATTGTATTTGGAAGACGATCATGTCTGAGGAAATCCTTCCTCAATTCTTGGGTTTTGGTTCATTTTATTTCCTTTGAAAATATCTTTCTCTAAATATAATAAAAAGCAAGAACAAATCACAATAAAAAGAAATGAAATAGGCATAATACAAAATAATTATGTTTCTTAGACTTAGTCCGATTTTATAGGAGAACACATTGCATACTTGTATTCATTAAGGAAGAAAAATCTGATTTAAAAGGGTCCTAATATCCATAACCCTACCCATATTGGGAATAAATCTCTAAAAATTCCTCTAGTGGAAAAAAAACTTTCGTAAGTACTTCCTAGGGAAGTCCCCCCCCCATGGGGATGGACGCTACTTCAATTACATCGATAAAATAATCATGCACCCTCTATTTATAAAAGTAATATTTAGCTTCTATAACGTTCCACTACATTCACTAACTTTTGAACCTCATGGAAAACCATCCATTTTTTCAAGGCAATCGGCTGAGCATCACCACCTCAACTAGTCCACTATGTGAATAGTACAAGCATTATATTTTCCGCCACTTTCCCCATATCATGTGAAATCTTTAGGAATTGCATCCTCAAACTTCCATACACCCATTCTAGTGTCCAAAACATCCTATTATTATATACTAATCTTCTAAAACCCTTAAAATTAATCTCACGCAATAATATTTTAATATTACACAGCCTATAACATTGAAATTAGTTATCTTCAAACTTCACCACTTCCTATGGAACTTTCATACCTTATCCAGACTTTATTCTCCCATGTGTCACTCCCTATAGAAGTGGATAATGCTTCCACTACCACTATATTGTATTTTGTTCCTTTAGTAAAGTTGAATTTCTTTTAATTCTAGTTTTTTAATTTTCATTACAGAAATACGAGTTCTTAAAGCTCTAACAACTTAACTGGAAAATAGTTTTCACACAAAAACTCAATAATCTCCCACTTGAGAACCTTTATCATAGGTTAATCCTAACAAATATATCATGTTGTGTTTAATGATTTATAAACCAAAATATCCAGGAAATTATTTTAATTTTTATTATTCGCCTTTAATTGATGATTGGAAATTATTTTGGTTGAAAGTTATCTAAGTGTATGAGTCTTATAAAAAGTAACATTTTCAATTGCATGAAATTATTATGTTCAAAATAAATGAATTTTCAGCATATGTAAATTTTTATGAATATAGTTTTAAGGGGAATAAATTTTGTCCAATTTTTGAAGTAGAGACTTTATGTTATCAACTAAAACAAGGGAGAAAAATAGTGTACATGGGTAATCAAAGTTTGTAATCTATGGATCACTATTATCAAAGATTAAAAAAAGATAATCATCTGCTCAGGGTAATTTTATATTTCTCCAAATATTTTTTCAGCTGATCAATATTTTGAGAGGGTGAAAAGGATTGATTTCATATTTGGAAAGACAAAAGGATCTGGTAATAATAGAAATATGTGAAAGAAATTATCAATATTTTTTAAGATTTTATATTTAATATATCATGAGGTAAAACATAACATTGATATGATGCATATTGAGAAGAATATTTGTGATGGTTTGATTGAAATATTATTAGATGCTAAAGTAAAAAAAATAAGGGTGATTTTAATGCAAGATTAGACTTGTTAAAAGGAATATGTTTGGAGTTATCTCCCACTCTTAAATTTTAATGAAGATGCTTTCCCTTGGCTTTTCATACATTATCCAAGAGGGAAAAAATTAGTTTTTTTTGGTTCCTATATGTTATCAAGGTGCCTTGGGGTTATTCTTCAAATGAAACAAAAATATTTCACTAAAATTTTCAAAGTTAATAGGCATGAAATCTAGTGTCATGTTGTGATGCAATAACTACAGCCAGTTATATTATGTGGAATACTACCCAACTATTTCAAAATGTTTATCATCAAGGTGCATTATTTTTTCAATTTCATTTTTAATAAATTAATGGATCTAAATTCTTTGAACTATTTGGTGAATGAATTATTTGATAAACTTTGTTAACTAGAGATGTTCTTTTCACCATCTTTTTTTGATATCATGGTATATTTAATGGTTCATTTAGTGTGAGAAATAAATCTATATGGATCCATAAAATTATGTTGAATGTATCATTTTGAAAGTTATATGAATATAATGAAGGGGTATATTAAGAATTCCCATCAACTAAAAGCCTTCATTGTTGACAAGTATATTTCTAAGTAGGTGGAAGGGTTCTGTACAAACTACTTGTCTATAATGGATCACATCAGTTTGCCTGCATCTCACCATGAGTGATTTGGTTTTATAGGAAAGGGGATAAATGGATTAAAAATAACATGTGATTAAATAATACAAGCACATTTATACATCTTGAATAACATATATCACACTCAATCATAGATAAAATTTCATATTAATGTGTTAAAACTACATTATTTGAAGAATAAAGATATGTGGGTACTGAATGAGTATAATAAAATATTTTTTCCATAGTTTAATGTGACTATTACTAGTAGATCAAATACATTAGAAACATTGAGAAGGTTAGTGGGAAGCCTAATTTTGAATGCGATAACATGGTCCAGATACAGCATTAATGGTTATATATTTTATATCAAAGACCAAGATAACAAAGTGAAGTTCAGAATAATGGTGTAAATGGGTTGTTGGTAATATTAGCGTTAAACATGGTGAATTTGGAATGACACTAGTAGATCTGAATATATTGGGATACACATGTGGCCTTTTTATCTTGTAAACTCATGGGAAAAAATTTTCTATGTTCTTGATCAATCAAATGATCAGTGGTATATATTTTTGTAAGGAAAAAATCAATATTTTGGTGATAGAAAATTTTTCAATTATGATGCCTTATGTGTGATCCCTATTTCTATAGAAATATTATAAAAGGATATTGATGACCATAACATTGGAATGGTTCATGTCATACAAAATGATCTTGAAGAAAAAATATAGGAAAACAATCCATTAGTAATCTCCTAATATGACAGGTACTATATATTTATTACCTATTTAACTTTTCAAATTTTATAAAATGTGAGATATATTATTGCTAATTGTATAATTTATTTAAATTAAATATTTTATCAAATATGATAAAAAATTAGTACTCAAAAATGTATTATATATAGATATTAATTTTTTATGATATTTTTATCATTTTTAATATTACTTAAGTTTTTTTCTTTTATATCATTTCTTGTTTCATAAATGTTATCAACATTTTTTATCATTTTAGTTAGATAATTTAATGAATATTATAAAATTGGTATTATTTTAGTTTTTTTATACCATTTTACAATTTTTATTCAATTTTATATGTCAACAGTTAGATTTGTATCATCCTTTACTATTTTTTTATTAATTTATTTTATAGAAGCATGTCAGATCAAACACCTAAGTCACCCGAATAATCTAGGGATGGTCCTCTACATACTTATGCTAAGGATCTTCTTTATTCCTCTATATAGGAGTCTCCTACTTATATATGGAAATAAAGGGATTCTAGGATTGGTAAATGTGGTAGCACATATTTACCTAAATTACCAATTGCTCATAATAAGGAACCGAAGATTCATATTGAGTTTGATGGTAATGGTAATCCTATAAGTATAAATTCAAAAAAAATTAGAAGTTTTTTGGATATAAAATCTTGATAAAAAATAAGCATTTCAATTTATAATTAGATTAGTGTTAACCAAAGAGAACTAGCACGACCATAGGAGACCATTTTTTAAATCTCATTTATTATTCTTTTATTTGTCATGACATATTTTTAGTAATATTTGTCAATTTTTTTCCTCGCACTTTCAGGTTCTATATGATTTACCTAACACTAAAGAAGTCAGGAAGAGATGCTTATATTTTTCTACAAGTATATGGAGGTATTTTAAGTCAACACTAACTTTATATTTAATTTTTGGAAAAGGAAAAGATGAAAATCAATGTCAATTGTTTGATTTTTTAAATAAGGATACATGGAAGAAGTTTGTTGAAATTAGAAAATGAGAATCATTTTTGGTAATTGAAATGTCAACTGTGTAAATTATATTTTTATATAATCACTACAAAATATTATTAATGATTTGTTTATCCTAAAATAACATGCACTAAGGAGAACTCATCAGGATATCCAAGAAAAGAACATAAACCCTCATACTTTATCTTGTGGAGGAAATTTGTTACTCGAAGAACAGATGATGGTTGAGAGGTTTGAAAAATTAAGAGCTGAGTCAGGATCCATATAGATTACCCCCCCCCCCCATATTACCATGAAAAATGGAAAAGGACTTGGATAATGTAAATTGGGAAATATCATACAGAAGAGTAAAATTTTATAGCTGCAAGATTATAAGAAGAAATGTAAGTTATTTCTCAACTCTTTATATTTTATAACACTAATAAAATTTTCATATATTCTTTATAGGATTCCCTTAAGTAGAATATCGCATAGGATACCTTTATACCTAAGGGTTAGAAATATATTTTTTCTCCTACATTAAGAAAGTAAGAACACCCAAATCACATATGAGGATATGAGGTGGGAATATCTATTAAAAATGGTTGATCATCCCCCTACTTCTTCAAAGGAGGAAGTATGTAAGGTTAAAATATACACTTCAGAAGAAAAAGTTTAGGTGATGAGTGAGATGATGGAGGATGGTATTATATCATCAGTACAGATGATGTTTGTTGAAATGAAGAGACAATCTCAGCCTGTATATTCCACTACTCCATCGCCTCCTCCATGGATAACCATCTATATTGAGTTATATATTGATGATACTTGGTATCATATTTTAGTATATAGGATCATACATTATGGGATACCTTACATCATTATTAGATAGAAATAGATAATATTACGGTAATGGTATAGTATATTATAGATGCATTGGCAATAGTGGCATTCCCTACTGATGATATTTCTAATGTTGGAAAAAGTTTCAGATGTTTCTTACTTTAGTCATCTAGACTTGTATGACAACTTATCATTGATATATGCATAGACTCTATTCTTTATTTAACATTTTTTAAATTTTATTTTAATATATATATATATATATATTCTAGGAATACCTTAAAGGTAAATAAATGTTATATAGAAAGTAATAACATGTTGAGTACCCATCGACTTAACATACTTCTTGTTCTGGAGGACTTTATAAATTATCATCATATGTAATGTACACAAATGAATGAATTTATATTTGTTACCAATGAGGTTATGAGAAGTAAAATTCAAATTGTTCTGAGAATATGGTTGATTTATTACTTCTTAAAGAACTTGGTTAGAAAGCTTCAATGTAGAAACCTTATAAATAATGATTGATTGTGTTAATATTCATGTTAAAGATATATTTTGACGGTTGAGGCACTATCTACAACTACTTGGAATATTTTTTAGTAGATTTTATATGCTTGGGATATTAAAGAAAGTCTTTGATAATGTTTGAGGATTATTTGAAGTATTTTAGAAGGCTATGAGTTGAGTTGAATAGGTTCTTATTGAGTTTGAGTAAAGTCTAGAAATACATACTAGTGTTACAAGACCTATGTAATAGTGATTTGAAGTGGCATACAAATGGTTTAGTATTTTATAAGATAGAAGAATTCGTACAATAAAAAAATAATAAGATGACATTTCTTGTAATATGAGCAACAAGTAAGATATGTCTATCACATAAAAAATAAGTTCCCATGTATGAGGGTTTTTTATCAAAAGGATGGTCTCATAAGATATAGGGGTTGACTTATGAGTGATGATGTAAGGGGATCCATGTATGATTCTATGATATAATAGTGATATCCACATACAATTATTCATATATAAGTCACTCATGTATGAGTAATTGCATCATCAAGGGAGACATGTATGAGGATCCACATATGGAGACTAATGTAGGGAGATTCATGTAAAAGGGTTTTTTATCCTTATGTTGATTTTGAAAATTCCAAAATTCAAATATTTTGAAGATTCAAGAATGAAATATGATTATGCTTCTACTATGACCTTCATGAATTTAAATATCATGATAATTCAAATATCATGATTCAAGATAAGAATTCAGCATCAAACTAAAGGGGATATTTATTCGAGATAGAGTACTAGGGTGAGATCCACATTGTATAAGGAAAGTTCCACATTGTAGAGGCACATCCTTCCATTTATGCGTGGAGATTTCCAATAAAAATGAAGAGTGGATTTTTTGGGAAGGATATATCGCAATATTCAATATCATATGAGGAAAATAAAAAACTTGAGTCTAAAGGGATGATAAAATGAATACTTTACTGAAATTTGAATGATTTTTAATGGAAGATTAGGATCTGAATTCTTTTGACCAATTTCAAAGATTATATCGTTGTTGCTACTGAAGATCAAGGTGTTTCCAAAATTCTATTTTGGAAACTATTATTCATGATATTTTTTTGTGAATATATATGTACAAAAAATAATAAAAGGGGGCTCAAATATTGTGAGAGATCATGAATAATACGTGATTTTTGAGTGTTGAAAAATACTTAGAGCTCGATACACTATGGTATTGTGAAGAAAACAAGAGATCAAAGTTTATATTTATTTAAAAATAAAGGAACATATTATACTCAAGTGTTTTAGTTGTTGAGAAGGCTCAAATAATTTAAGATCTTCAGTGAGTGTTGAATACTAGTAGTTTTTATCATATCTATTGACTTATGAAGTTCTTGAAGTTTGTGTAAATGAGTAGACTAGTTGATCTAATTTTTCCATGGAGGAAGATTAGCATCAATTGGCACAAAAGTAGCTCAGAGAAAAAGGTGGTCTTTCTCATTTTTTATTATACCTTGAAATGAAATGTTGTAATCTCTGATGGGACTCTAGAGTAGGAAAAAAATGGTACTCTGTGTTGATAGGACTGGGACGGTCCTTGATGTAGCCACTTAGACATATAGTAGAATAATTCGTGATTGGATGGACTTACCAATCACAACAATAAGTTTTATTTTCTATTTAAACCTTTTAAATCCTTATGTGTTGTGCCTTATTTATTTTAGATTCATGTGAGGTGATGGTGAGTAATTTAGATTGATAGGATCGAGGCTTTAATTAGTCCAATAGGTTGAATTAAATAGGGGAATTCAGAAAAAATGTGTACCACTAATTCTCCCCCCTAGTGGTACTTAATCCAACCTAGGATCTATAATATGCATTTATTTATTTTAGATGTTTATGAGCTTAAAATGACTATTGAAAATTTATAAGAAATGTATCTTGGAGCTTGGAGTATCAGATATGTTAGGACTCACAATGATGCAAGTCTTTTCAATATAAGTTAGTTATCATATTTCTTTCAATTATATCAATTTGATGTAACTTTCTGCCTATGTTTTTTATTAGTTGTCTTCATACACTTAGTACTCAATATGATATGATGTAAGTGTGTGGATTCATGGACCTGCAATTTATTTCTCCAATAATAAGGACAATGTGTGATATAAAAAGGACAGAATATGTTTCTCAAAGATTTCAGAATGAAGTAGTTAAGTGTTGGATGCTTCCTTATCTTAATAGGTATGAAACATATATTTCATTATAGTGTATCATTTCTCTTAATTAAATAACCACTAACATTATATTTTTGTATATCAGTGTCCATTGGATGTTATATGTTTTTTATCCATAATAAAACATCACAACTAGTTACGCTTCATACATGGTGCATGCGAGACAACTTTAAATCAATATTAGAGAAGTACATTTGATTATTTTAATTATTATATATTATAATATCTTTCTATATTATTTCATAATTTTTATCATTTTCAAGTAGTTCATGGAATCACTGTCAATAGTCAGTAAGAATATGGGCATAAAATATTTATTGTGTGTGTGCAAAGGTGACTTATTTTATAAGCACTATAGTTTAGTAGATACTTAAAATCATATTTTCATTTGATAGAATTTTTTGAAATAGAATTTCATCATAAAAAATGAGTAGTTGAATATGGATAATATGTGCTAAGATTTATGTATAAAATAATTTCAACCAGAAAAATTTTAGATTTCAACAAGATTCGGTTTTATTTTCAGTTTTCCTTTTATTTATCACATCATTATATTGAAAAAAAATGTTTAATAGTTTCTTTTTAATTTATATATTTTTTATGATCCTCACCCATATAATGGTAATGAGATAAATCATCTATGGTAAGTATGATCTACTTATTTTCCAATTTTGATTTATTTTTAGTTTATAACTTTATATTTTTATGTAGATTTTTTATTTTAACTTTAAAATTGTAAATTTATTTTAATTGTAACCAAGTCGTGATATAAATAGTTATTATAGAATTGCACTAGATGTTCTTTTGTTGTAATTTACTACTGTTTAATTTAGTTTTCTTGTATAATAGGTTTAGTTATTGTATTTTTAAATAATTTTTTAAAGAAATTATTAGTTATAAAAATAACTAACATAAAAAAATGATCATCCACATAAATTATCCTATAACTAACATGGAATATATATATATTTTTAATTCTAAGAGGTTTTTAAAATTTCATTTATATGAATAGATAACAAAGAAAATTATTTACAACAATCAGTTAAAATAACCAATGTAAAAAATATATTTAACTTCTATAACATTGATGGCACTTTGTAATTGGCATTAAAAAACAATTTCTACATCGGTGGATCAACATCAAGAGTTTCTGAAACTCATCATTAACCATCATTTTCATTGAATTCAACTGATCAATAATACATTATAACTCACTCATATTCACTAATACATTGTTCTCATCCTTGTACTTTGGGTTAATAAGTTAGCTTATCTGCTATTATTTATCATGCATAGCTATCATCATGTATATATTTTTTAATTTTTTTCATAGAAAATATGAATAATGTTTGTTAGAAAAAAACAATTGGAAGATAATTTTGTTAATCCACTGTTTGATTTGGGTAGTGCACTTCATATTGAGCATGGACCATTCCACATCAACTAGTAGGGTACTAGTGGATGTATTCTCACTAGTTTGATCATCTATCATAGTTTCCTCCACTAATGTTGTAATGTGATTAATTTTCTCTATGATAGTCTTCCACATATCTTTAATATACAAAAGATATTCTCTTTTGGGTTTCTGGATATCATAATTAAAATAGTGATCTTAATCATGTTATCAATGTTTTTATCAATTTATGTAGTGAGAGTCTTGAAAATATAACCATGTTAATGTGTCAGAAATGGTTTAATTGGTGGGAATCAACTCCTGATTCATTGAAAACATACTTTTATTGACCAAGTTATAATCAAAACAACATCAATGGTTGTGATCAATCGATAATGCAGTGTTAATATGTCACACTGAAGTTGTCACTAGAAAACTCGTGAGAAATTATCCACTAGCATGAATAGTTTCTCCTTCTCTAAAAAGGAGTATTATAACACCATGAGTTGACTTGGACTTTTACCACCTCTAGAGATCTCATTTTAGCTCTATTTTTGGTGTCATTTGTGTTGTTACACTCATATCAATGAGATCTTCAAAAATCTATCTTCAAAAATCTAATCTGAGCATGATGGATTCTATAACTACTGAAAAACCTTCTCTACCCATCATAGTTTTGATGTTGATGGCTCTAATACCATGTTATTGGGGAATTGGAAGACACATGTATTGGAACTCACATGAAAAGAATAAGAAAAATATGAATGAAAAATATTTATGTGGTTCGGTGATTTTCCAACATCCATCTAAGAAGAGGGGGGAATCCTCTCTCTATCTCTCCAAATAAATCATCAATGGATACACATACAGATTTATTATTTTCATGGAATTGAATCTCATTTTAAATAATAATGAAAAAAATTCTTCTCGATAGTTCATTAACCATAGAAAATCAGGCATGCCACTGGTTGATCCATTAACAACTAATGATGTTCTAGAGAGTTGGTTGTCGACTGAAGACTCTCTTTTATAACTGTTATTGGTGGAAAATTCCCTCAACAATCAACTCTAAAATTGGGAGTGGCCCTCAAACTCATACTCCCATGAAAAACACAGAGGAAATATTATTGAATATCAATCATGTAACAAGGACAATAAATTTTGCAAACTAAAGACTTTTTGGGAACTTCTCATCCTTATGAGATTTTCATAAATTATTAACCTTTTGTTTGTAGGCTCAATCTCCTTTGGTCCCTCTAACTTCAAGATACTCTTAAAATAATGATTATAGAGGTTAAAAAATGGGACATGATTTTGAGGATGATGGCAGGAGTATTATTACTACCACTAGAAATGATTCATTTTTAGAATCAACCAAACTCTCCAAAGGACCAACATTCACTGTGAAACCATTACTCCATGAAACTATATTATTATTCATTCCAAAATGATCTTAATCACATGGGAAATCCCATAGATACAGTTCAATATGTACTTAAAACTTTTTCCCCATTTTGAAAATAGGTTTAAATGGGTTTGTTAAAAAAAGTTTTTATCCATACAGGCAAGCTCGTATGGTCATATGACTTCCCGCAAGTCTAATTAATTTTTTTTGTCAATACATGTTACCCACTAATTTCCCTCCTACCCATCCTTTTCTATTCCCACCCCTTCCCTTTTCTCCATGGATCCCATTAATTTATTTATTTATTTATTTTTTTTATTTTTTTAATTATCATGTGCATTTGATTGTAAGGGACAAAAAGTTATGCAACAAGGGAGATTTGAATCTATGATGTATTAGAAGTAAAAATGGAAACACAAACCATGAAACCTAATGTTTTTATTTTCTTATAATTGATGTTTGTGTGTGTGTGTGTTTCATAATTATAGATATATAAGAAATGATCTTTCCTGTGGGCAGGAGAATCCATATGAAAAATGGATCAGGCTTATAAATTTTTTCCCATATAAAAATAGAAAAAATAGGCCTAGGCCCATACAAGCCTAGACCGTTTATGTTTTCCTAGTATATAAGCTTCAACAGTGGGGGTGAATTAAAGTCACAAATTAAATTTTCATTTTTTCACTCAATAATGTAAACTAGTCATAAGTTACAAACTCTAAACAAATCTGAGTACAAACAACAATAAAAGTATAAATGCAGTGGAAAATAAAACAATTGGAAGTTAAAACACTTAACTGATATAAAAAATAAAACATGATAGGAACAATAAAGATAAAAATGGTGAAACGGGGTTTAGGATAATAAACCTTAAACTCCTTTAAGAGTAGAATATAATAGTTCCTAATCAGGGGGCTCTTCACATTAATCCCAAAACAGCAAAAATTTCAATACCCAGACTAAAGGGATATAAGTTCCGAAACAAGAACTTATTTGATCTACATAATTAGAAGGTAAAACTTCCACACATGGAACTTCCTCAACAAACCCTTCATCAATAGGTAACATTGTCCATGAGATACACTTCTATAAACCCGATTGACCGCAAGTCCAACACCCAAACTTCATTGAACTCAATATTTAGAAGATACAAATTCCTATCCCTAGTATCTCAATGATCATACAGAATTAGAATTAATGATTAAAACTAGAAAGACATAGATATTTTATAATAAATCCTCACAAAAAGAAGATCTAAGGAAAAAAATGAAAAGGATTACAAAAATAATCACTTAACGTAACAATATGATGAATAACTTCACAAATGCAATTGTTCTCGTATCTATGTTATATACCATTCCTCGAAGCTCAGTCTCCATTTATAGAATTCAGTGTAAAAAAATCCCATGATCTCTTTAGTATTGTTATATAAAACATGAAATCCACTCTATCTTCCACTCAATGTAATTTAGTGTGAATTAATAATATTCTAGAAATTAATGGACTGACTTCACTCATCTGGAATTAGTGAATTAGAAGTTAATTCTGTATAAAAATAAAACTAACAAGAATAACAAGTTAGATTAAAATCAAAGTAAAGTGTATTTTGATTTTCAAAATAAAGGATACATAAGAATTCATTTAGGAAATGACTCAACAATCTATTTCTTTAATACAATCACAAGACACATAAGAAAAGATAATTTTTACAAAAAAATAAAAGAAAAACTTGTTGTAACTTCTAATAAAAATCCCCATCAATGTATAATCATGAAAAAATACATTCTCCCATTTAAGATAATTAAAACTTAAAAACACGTTATTATAAAAATTATACCACTTTAATATAACGAAAACTTACCTCATGCTAACATTCTCTAAAATCTTTCATTTCTAACATTTCTTATCCTTTTATTTTTAAAAAGAGAAAACAAGAAGATCATGAAAAGTTGAGTGATAAACATAAAGTATGATAGTGAAAACATTCATCAATAGAAATTAAAGCATTCATAGATAATAGTTAAATTATTCAATAGCATTCAAATCTTTCAATAAGAGATAATAAAAAACAAGCATTCATCATTAAGAAAAAAATCAAAATATATAAAATATAGAAGATATAAAGAAATTTGAAATTTATTATTTCTTTTAAGATTTGTGAGATTAGTATTTAAAATTCCACAATCCTTTATCATGTTCAAGTAATTTTCATTGTAATTTATGTAGCACCTTCCTTAAGGAAATGTTATCATATCAAAGATAACGAACCTCAACATCCTACTCTTTGATATAATTTTTTATCCTCTTTAAGTTCTAAAACTGTTGTTGGCTTTCATCTTTGAAGTTGAACTTATCTGTATTCAATTCAACTTGTTAATCTAAAATTTGTTTCTGGAATCATGAGATTTGAAATTCTAAACTTTGTTCTTGTAGTGAACTCAACCTTGAATCCATTTCAGGTAGGGTTATTACAACATTTGACACCCTCATCAATTGTCCTAACATCAATTCTAAGTGATCTTCAACTCTGTCCATCCTTTATTTTTCAATAAAACATTGTTTTAAAACTTACTTGGATTTAGTATCTGCTAATTTTTCATCTTTTGGATGTACCCTATTGGGAATATCAACAATATTTTCTGAATAAACTTATTCTTAGTTGTCGACATCAATTCTATTCCTTCCTTTAACATTTGAAGACTTTATTTTCTTGGTTTTTGGTTTCTTAACTAACTTAACCAACTTAGAATCACATTTTGATAAATATTATTTCAATTTATCTACATGGTCAAAAGTAGAATTAGACCTATGAGTTTTATCTGATGAACTATTAGATTTATATGAATATGAAGTTAGTTATTTTTTAGTATATTTGGATTCTGAAACTTCATGTGGTGTGTATTTCTAAAGTGTAACCTATTTTTCATCTTTTTCAAGATCAACCATACTCTCATATTTCTACATAGGTGGAGATGAAAGGGATTCTAATGAAGGTGGATCAAAAACATTATTTTTTTCTTTCCCTTTCTCATATTTATCTTTCAAAAAAATTAACTTTTTCCTCAATGTCTTATGTGGTTTCTTGGTAGGCTCCCTGATCGTCAGTGGAGGTAATGCAATTTTTAACTTCTTCATCTTCAATGAAAGTTTCTTTAGATTTTACATATCCTTATAATTCATTTATTCCACCCTGAGAGATTTAAATTCTGATTTAGACAAACCAAAATAAGATTTTTTTCTCTTTTTCTCTTTATTTTTCTTTCTGGCTTCATCGGCCTTTCTTTTCCAATCATCTCTATACTTTTCAACAATACTTTTGAATTTCTCATATAAATTTTTTGAAAAATTATTCTTCCTCTACTTGGGTGATATAGCAGTAACTGGAAGATCGTCATCCTTCTTCCATTTCTACCCATATTACTTCTTCTTCTTCTTCTCAGCTTCTAGAAGTTTAACTTATGTTCCTCTATTAATAAATTTATTTTCAGTTGATTCATACACCACCTTCATCCTTGAAATAGTATTTTTGTTTAGTGGATTTTCCTTTACTCACTCAAGTGTTTTGAAGTTCTTCACATCGTCCTTCTCCAAAATCTTCACTTATATACAATTTAAGATCCATGAATATGGAATGATTTTCAACTTAACAAGGCCAAAAAATAGACTCAATATTATCCCAAATGAATCTCATAAATTTAAATTTCCTGATTCAATATCGGAAATCCAAAACATAAACATATTGAATTTTGATGGTGTCTTTATCGCCTTTACTTAGAAGTAAGAATTCCTAAATCCATTGGAACACTAATCTAGCTTCCAGAAGAAAATGAGTTGTTTTATGAACATTTTACATTATCAGGAACAGGTTTTCCATTTCCCTTTATCTATTGAACATTCCATATACCTCTAGAATTTTATGAGAAATGAATAATGACTCATGACACACCTGTCATGGGGTGTGAAAAAAAATATTTATTTTTCTTAATGTAGCACAATGGATAACCAGGGTCATCTCTCTTAAGGAGATTTTGAAGTAAATCACTAACTATTCCCAATTCAATTATTATATTTTTGTGTTTTCTATTTATAAAAGTAGAAGAAATATTATGGTTTAATTATAGAATTCAAAATATAAAATAAACATGTAGAAATAATCTAAATGGAATGAATGTAGTTAGAAAGAAATAACTTAGTCCCAGGGCTGGCTACTCAGGTTCCTTCATTATTCATTATTATTTTCTAAATTCTATTTGATATTTCATCCCATTATACATGGACTATTACTCCCAAACTTGAGTATGAGATTTAGCATGCCTAGGATATCTCTTTAGCATACCAAACCTCACCTCCTCTAATGGTCATGAATGATGAACACACCTCAATCAAGAGTGTGGCACCTTCTAAGACTCGGCTCCATCGTATATTGTTTCATCCCTCGAAAACACTCAATGTCATCGTATAAAGATAATGCCTAAGAGATAAGGGTGGTAATATTGATTTTTGTAGAGAATAGAATGATTTCAAGAGTTATGACTAGGAGTGGATAATCGTTGCACCAACCCATAGAACTTCTCTATTCCTCACCATAAATAGAATAAAAACATTAATAATTAAAGAGAAAGAATTTGAGAACACTGAGAAAACCCACCCTTAAGTCCAAGCCTTGAGTTAGACACTCATCATCATGAGTGAGAGATCACATGATAATGTAATAAAGAGAACATGAGAGAAATAGATAAATAAATAAGAGAGAGAAATAAAAGAGAAAGTTATATTAAAAAGCTACAGTTACAACAAAACAAAATAAAAGAAAACTAAAGCTACAGTCACACCCCCCTCTAGTGATAGAAAGTCTGAATCCATTTATAGTGAAGGGAGAATGGTTTTTATAGGCTATAGAAGCAACTTTTGGTGTCTATAGTAGTAGATTTCAAGTTGAATGCATGGGATATTCATCACGCATGCAGCTAGTTCATGTGCCACTTCTCTATATGGCAGTAGTGGCAACTTGATGTGGCAATGGTCTCACGTGAATTCCATGGAATGCTCACTATGGTGTAGTGAAAATAGCCAAACTGTTTTTGAATGATTTCTAGCAACCATGGCCTCACCCATGTCGTAGGGTCCTATGGTTTTTTGTTTTGAACAGAGTCTTGGTGTATATGATGGGAACTCCACCATGCCCGTAGTGATGAAGTTGTTTTGAACCTCCTGATTTTTCACAGGTGGGATCCTTCAGTGAAACACCCTATGAAACGGCTGTAATGAAAATGTATGATTATTTTGAACACACCATGCCAAAGTAACCTTCTCCAGATCGCACCCTTATATAGCGGCATATCTAGGGGTTCACCCTTACATAACTCTCATCGACCCTAACACAACATCATAGGTTTCCTTGGTACCTTGATACAGCCTGTATGGGACACCTTTACGCAGCATGGTTTTGGATCGTCTTGGTCACCTTTACGTAAATGGATTGACTAATTTTATATAGAATGATTTTTTCACCTTCACACAGCCTTAAATGGTTACTTTTATTCATGTTGTTTTAGCTACCTTCACGTATCACACACGCAATGCATAAAGGTAACTCAAAAATAAAGAATAAAAAATACACATGGTTTCAATGAAAGATATTCCAAAATTAATTATAAAGTCATAAAAGTGATTAAAAATCATGAAAATAAAATCCTATCAAAAATTAATTCTAAAAATTATGGGAAAATATTTAAAACTCAAGATTTAATCCATTTTCACAATTAAATATGAATCATCTATTTAATATGAATATGTAAAAATTACCCATAAAATGATGAATTTGGGGGGTTTGACTCATTAAAACTAAAAGTGAAATATATAAAAATAGTGTCTCTATCAATTTCCTAATACTTAAACATTACACTTCATGAAATCATCTTATACCATGGTCAATTTATATTTCTTAAGATATAATTGACAACACTTTTCAATTTAAAGAACCAAAGTAATAACATGATTCATAAATAGATTTCAATTCCATATTTCCTCATTAAATCATAAAAAAATCATTCAATATCTTGTTAATTTTCATTTGTATTCTTTTCTTAACTCCTCAAATGTGCATCTCTCTTTAGTCAAGGATTTTGAATTGGATTTTTTCTCATTCTCAAAAACATGCATGATTTCTATAGGATTTATTCCTTCCTAGAATATCCACTTCACAAAATCATAAAAATGTTTTAATCATGAGGACTTTTACCTGGATTGTTTTGAGGAAAAAGGGTTGTTAGGTTTTGAATGTAAAAATTATTGAGGCAGAATTAGGAGGCTTGTCTCTAAAGTTAAGTAAAATTCATGAGGCAATGTATGCTCAGAATGGATTCAAATTCACTCCCCTTTTCACATATTTGACCTCCAAACACCTCTTTCTTTTGTTGGGTAGCTCACGCCATGGAATTTTAGCATCAATGATAAATTTATTCCCTTATTTACCCCTTTTGTAGCATTGTTTCAGATTGAATTCAGATCTATAATTCTTATTCAGAGTCATATTTTTGTGGAAAATAGAGGCATATTTTGATCTTAAAGTAGTGGTGTACTCCTGAATCATCTTTGAATGAAATTTTTTGTTGTTATTACATCTTCCTAGAATATATTTCCTTTATAAACAGTAGTAAAAAAAGTGTACAACACCCAAAAAACATATTCTTTAAAACAGTTCACAACTCATATTTTCCCTACACCACACTTGATTCCAAAAATGATTATGCAATTAAATTCTATATCAAGGTAGATAGGTATTTTTGGATTTAAATGTGGCTACCTAACAAGGTTTTACCTAGATAATAAGGGTTTAATAAAATGGTCATATCTAATGGTGGGATTGAAAATAGAGTTCAATGTAAAAATGGGATTTCAAAATAGTTCCAAAATCATATTTAACACAATTCATGAATTCTAAAATATTTGAACAAGATGAAAACAAGTTCTATATTTAAACACATGCCTCAAGACTCTCAATAAAATGATAAAAGAAAATAAGATATAAACATGTTTAGAAACCTCTCGGGTTTGGAAAAAATAGTAATACATCCTGACTTATTAGTGGGGAAACCTTAAGTTAGTCTCATGAGTGCCACTGGTTGAAAACATATAATTAAAACTAGTAAAACATAAGAAAAATTATTGAAAGATGAAATAAAAAATAAAATAAATAAAAAATAAAAGTAAAATTAAATAAAGGGATAAGTCTTGGTTAAACCCCCAAGTAGGCCCTAAGTTTTGGCTACCCTCAGAAAGGTAGTGCCAGTTATTATCCATAGTCTGGTGGTGATGAAACACTACATCTTGATCAACCTAGGGTGAATATACCATAGAGAGGCATGGGGATGGAACCTCATTTTCCTGGCATTCTTGAGCTCTCAGCTCGCCTTTCGTCTTCTAGGGTTTCTCCCTCCCCAGCAGCGAGGAATCCTTCGCCTCACTCCATTCAGGTTCTCTTTTCTCTTCCTCGCTCACTCTGGCCTTCGTTTTCCCCTGCTTCCTTCTTCTCTATTTCTCATTCCTCTTTGGGTTTCCCGTCTTCATTTTGACTCTCTACTCCGTGAGGCGCTTTGGTTTCTTCCTGACTGCCTCTACCGAGTTCTGACCTCGTGTTCCTTCGCTCCTCTCCGGTTCGTATGTGGAGAAAGGGATACTCTGAGGTTTTGGGCAAGCGATTTGGCGAACGTCAGATTCCCAGGCGCTACAGGAGTCGGCTCTTCCTGCTTGGGTTCCTTCCCAGTTTCTTCCTTTTGTTGTTGGAATTTCATCGTAGGGTTTCTTCCCATGGCTTCTTCCTCATCCATCTCACCGTTCTCTGACCTAGCATTCCACCTCTCCTCTCTAGGTCATATTTGGAGCGATGGATACACAGGGGTTTTGGGTCGTGAGGTTTGGCGGTCATAAAGTCCCCCAGGTCAGCCTTTTGTTTTCCTTTGTTTGGGTTTCATTCCTAGTTGTCTGTTGATTCGGTTTCATTTAGGGCTACTACCCCAGTTTCATTTATCTTTTTGTGTTCTTCCTCTATGGTGGTTCGTGATCTACGGTGGTGGTTCCATTCTCTAGTGTTGATCGTTGGTGGCATGAAGATGAGACAGTGGCGACGGTGGCAGCATCGGTTGGTGTCTCTCAATAGTTTTCTCTGTTCGACAGTGGTATCTGTTTATGTCTTGAGGTGAAAAATTCAGTGTTGTTTGTGATGTTGTGAATTCAGTGACATGATGGTGCTGAGTTCATTTGGTGTTGAGGACGGTGGGGTGACGGTATATGGGTTTTATTCCTTTGTTGATTTGCTGGTGTTTTCTGTTCTCATGGTACTAATACAGCCTGGTGGTTCCTCTGGTCGACGACCGGTGGATTTTATATGATGGTTAAGGGAAAATTCATTAGGTGATGCGATGATGGTGGTGACTATGTGGATGCAACTTGACATGCCTATCCTCGATCCATGCAGTGGATCTTGCGGCCTTCAATGTGACGATTTGGTTGGATTTGAGGATCACTTTATTTTGAATTACCAGATCTTGTTTGGTTTAAATTTTGAATTTTGAATCTGAAAATTTGAATTTTGTAATCCTGATGTACGATTACCACTACCATAAAGTGGCTTTCAGAAAATTCAAAAAAATAGATTTGAGTAGATAGTCTGGTGGTGGGCAGAGTTTCTCTTATTTGAACCACCACATGTTTTTTATTCTAGATTTCTTCACTTCATACCAATTGGATAGAATCCCATGGATAGAGTGCATTAGTCCCATTCTCATGGTAATAAGATATAGATTGCAAGGTTAGGGTAGGATAAAGAATGGGTCATCCTCCTTTGGTTTGGACACAACTTAATTGGCCTCTTCTTCAACATCCACTACTTACTCAATATGTATTTCATAAAAAAAATCAAATGGAAAGTCATAAAATAATTATTTTTGAAAAACATTTAAAATATGAATAATTTATATTAGAATCTTCCTTTTCTAAGTGGATAGCTTGTGATTTAAATTATTTAGGAAAATCCACTAGGAATTCTTCAATTACTCCCTTAAGTAGATGTTTAATTGGTTTAAGGATCTTCAAATGTTCCTTATCAAGTGCATCATCTTCTTCATTTTCATACTCTAAGAAAAACCATGATTTTTCTAAATCTAAATAAATTAAACAGTGGTATTTAATGCTCAATTTAGTTTCAATAAAATCAATAAAAATTAGATCAAGAAAGGATTGACTCTCTAATTTAGTTTGGCTTCAAGTGTTTCTTCATTGGAAAGTGCCTCTTGGAGTAGAGTTGTAGTGGATAAAGGTAGGTGGTCAAGCTCCTCTATATTCTCTGCAAATTCCACCACTTAAGTGGTTTCTTTTCCCCAATCCATAGAAAGGTAGAGTGGTGTTGATTTCACTTCTTCTAGGGAGGGAAAGTAATATTGTAGGTTACCTTCCATAAAGTGATTCTAGGATTCTTATAGTTTTTATTGATCCCTGACAAGTGTTCCATCATTCATATGTTCTTAAATAATCTTCTCCAACATGGCTAGGTGTGGGCTGATGATAGTAATTCTTTAAGTAACTCCTTCTCACCCTCCTCAAGTTCCTTAACAAAAAAAATATAGTGAAATCACTTCCACTATTCATTCTGATTCTTTCTCCAGTTGATTCTCCTAATATGTACATAGATGTTCAGTTAAAAATTCTATTTGGATGCTCAAGTTCTTTATTTCTTCTATAGGTCCTTATAATTAGTCATCTTTTTCATTAGGAACTTCTTCTTGTTCTTTTTATGGCACCTAAGAGTAGTTAATCTATTCATCATAATTGAAATTTGAATAAATCGTGGAAACTGATTATTATTTTTTTAGTTTTTTATCTAATGAAAGAAAATAAATTTATTTAAAAAATGTGAATAAAAATAGTGATTGAAAATCATATGGATTCCCTAATAATGGAACCAATTTTTGACACACCTATCATGGGGTGTGCAAAATATTTTTTATTTTTTCTAATACAGCATAGTAGATGAACAGGGTCATATCTCTTGAGAAGATTTTTTAGTTAATCACTAACTATTCATAATTCACTTAGTATTTTTTTATATTTATAAAATCAGAAGAAATGTGTATGTTTGATTATGGAATGAAAAACAAAAAATAAATGTGCATATGTAATGCAGACAAAGTGAATGCGGTTAGAAAGAAATAACTTGGTCTTAGGATTTGTTACTTAGGTTCCTTCATTATTCATTATTATTATATAAATTTTACTTGATAGCCCATCCCATCATACATGGAATACTAATATCTACCTTAAGTTTGAAATTTATCATGCCTAGGAGATCTATTCGATGCAACAAACCTCTCCTCTTCCAATGTTCATTAATGATGAACACACCTCAATCAAGAGCATGACACCTTCCAATACCTAGCTCCATCGTGTTTTTTCATCCCTCAAATGCACTCAACTCCATCGTATGAAGATAATGACAGAGAGAAAAGGGAGGGAATGTGGATTTTGGTAGAGAATGGAATGATTTCAAGAGTTATTCCAAGGAGTGTTGGATAATCACTGCACTAACCCATAGCACTTATCTCTTCCTCACCACAAACAGAATAAAATCATTAAGAATTAAAGATAAAGAATTTGAGAACATCGATAAAACCTACCCCCAAGACCAAGCCTCAAGTTAGTCACTCGCCATCGTGAGTGTGAGATATCATGGTGAAGAGAAGGGAAGAACTATTACTTGAGAGAAACAAACAAAGAAATGAGAGGGATAAATAAAAGAGAATATTATATTAAAAATATAAAGTTACAACAAAAAAAAAGAAAAGAAAAATAAAGCTACAGTCTCACTCCCCTCTAGTGAGAGAAAGTATGAATCCTTTTATGGTGAAGGGAGAATGGTTTTTATAGTCTAAGGAAGAAACTTTTGGCATACATGGTAGTAGAGTTCAAGTTGAGCACATGGAAAATTCATCGTGCATGCAGTGAATTCATGTGGCTCTTCTCTAGATAGAAGTAGCGGAAACTTGGTGGATCTTCACATGTGATTGGATTGGAATAATTATCTCCATACAGATTCCACATTCTAATGATATTTAATGATTTTTTAATCCCTCCAATACATTTTATGTTTGATCATATCTTTTAATGGAGGCATGTGGTAGGATCAAGTTGATGTAGAAATGATCTTGTGTGAAGGCCACAGTATGCTCACTATGTCATGGTAAAAATATCCAAATACATTTTGAATTATTTCAAGTGAGCACAGCCTCACCCATGCCATAGGCTTGGCAATATTGATGAGAACTCCCTCATTCTTGTAGTGAACTGATGAAGTCGTTTTGAACCTCTCTATTTTAAATAGGTGGGATCCTTCGGTGAAACACACTATGAAATGGGTGTGATGAAAATGTATGGCCATTTTGAACACACTGTGCTGAAGTGACATGCTCTAGATCACACCCTTATGTAGTGGCATATCCAGGGGTTCATACCTCGAACACACTCAACTCCATTGTATAAAGAGCATACCTGATAAAAGGGAGGGAATGGTGATTTTCTATAGAATAGAATGAGTTTGAGAGTCATGTTAAGGAGTGGTGGAAGATCACTAGACCAACCCATATCACTTCTCTTTTCATCACCACAAACAAAATAAAAAACATTAAGATTCAAAGTGAAAGAATTCAGAAACACCGAGAAAACCTCCCCTAAGGACAACATTAAAGTTATTCACTCACCATCATGAGTGTGAGAGGTCACGGTGAAGATAAGGGAAGAAAGAGAATGAGAAAGAAATGGAGAAAAAATGAGAGAGAGAGATAAGAGAAAGTTATATTAAAAATATACAATTACAGAAAAACAAAACAAAAGAAAACTAAATCTAGAATCATACTCCCCTCCAGTGAGTGAGTCTGAATCCTTTTACATTAAAGGGAGATTGGTTTTTATGGGATGACGTAGTATATTTTTTTGTGCTTGGTAGTAAAGTTTGAGTTGAGTGCATGATAAATGCATCACACGTGTAGCGAGTTCATGTGGCCCTTTTGTAAGTGGCAGTGGCGGCAACTTCATGGACCTTCACTCTTGATTGGCTTGGAAGAATTTTCTCCATGTGGATTCCACTTATTAATGATCTTTAATGATTTTTGAATCCCCCCAATGCATTTGATGTTTAATCTTATCTTTTAATGGAGGTATGTGGTTGGCTTGAAATTATGCAAAAATGATCTCACATGAAGTTCATTGCATGCTCACTATGATGTAGTGCAAATATTCAAGTCATTTTGAATGATTTTTAGTGACCACAACCTCACCCACGTTGTAGGGTCCTCTGGATATTCATTTTGAACTGAGGCCTGGTGTGCGTGATAAGAACTCTACCACACTCATAGTGAAGGATCCCGCATGTGCAAAATGATGAAGTTCAAAATGGATTCATCAGTTCACTGCGTAAGGGTGAATCCAAAAATCATTCACCATTGATAGTGACATATGGTAGATACGTAAGGGTGAATCCATTTTGAACTTCATCATTCAAAGTGTCCTACTCTAGCTCACACCCTTATATAGAGACATATCAAGGGATTCACCCTTACGTATCTACCATCTACCCTAATGCTACAACATGGGTTTCCTTGGAACCTTGACATAGCCTGGGTGGGACACCTTTACGTAGCAAAGTTTTGGATCGGATTGGCACTATTGGAGTAACAGGTTTTTGTGATTGGTTATTTGCGACGGAATGGGTACTCATCACAAATAATAAAAAAGATTGAGTTATTTTCAATGAGATTCTCATTCTGTAACAAATAACCCCAGATCTCATGGTATTTGTAACCTAATTCATATCTCATCACAAATAATCTTGGCAGTAATGCACGCCAAATGGCAGGGGAAAACTATTTGTGATGAAATGCCTCATTTCGTCGCAAATAATCTTATTTACTAAATAAACTGTTGTGATGGATAAACCCTTTGTCGTAAATAATATTATTTGTGATGGAGAGTCATGTTCACCGCAATCAGCATAGTAAATAAAAAATAAATATGGTGTGTAGCATTTGCGATGGATCTCCAAATCCATCGCAAATACATTTTCATCTGTCATCGTTACTTTTTATGATGGGCAGTATTTGTGATGGAATCCATTGCAAATAGTTCATCGCAACTAATCTAACATATATAAGGTCTCAAACATCATCATCCCCATCACTTAACTTCTAATATCATCTTCACTTCTCTCAAATGTCCCTCATGCATACATTTAAATTTTTACATGATATTTTTCATAGGCGCATCAATATCTCTATTTTGATACAAGCATCGGTTTTAAGGTATTTATTTTATACTTTTTAAATTTTTAATTTAGTCACTGTGATGGTTTCGCAAAATTCCAAATAGTAATAATTAACAATAATTAGTATTAATTATGAATAATTAGTAATAATTAATAATAATTTGCAATAATTAATAATAATTACCAGTAATTTGTAATAATTTTCGATAATTCATAATAATTACTAGTAATCGGTAATAATTAATAGTAATTCATAATAATTACCCATAATTTGTAATAATTACTCGTAATTAGTAATAATTAACTGTAATTAGTAATAATTACTAGAAATTTGTAATAATTTATCGTAATTCATAATAATTTCTCATAATTCATAATAATTACCCATAATTTGTAATAATTGCATGTAATTCATAATAATTACACGTAATTCATAATAATTACCCATAATTAGAAATAATTATCGTTAATTAGTAATAATTGGTAATAATTACCAATAATTACCAATAATTAGTAACAGTTAATAGTAATTACCATTAATTACGAGTATTTTGTAATAATTATCAGTAATTAGTAATAATTATTTGTGGTTGGTAATAATTAGTAATAATTATTTATAATTAGTAAAAATTATTAATAATTACTAATAATTACCAATAACTAGTAATAATGAGTAACAAATGTTAGTAATTAGTAATAATTAATAATTATTATTAATGATTGGAAATAATTACCAATAATTAGTAATAATTATTAATAATTAGAAGTAAATATTAATAATTAGTGGTAATTAACAGTAATTAGTAATAGTTGGTAATAATTACCAGTAATTAGCAATAATCAGTAATAATAACCAATAATTAGTATTAATTAGTAATAATCATCTGTAATTAGTAAAAATTAAAAATAATTAGTAATAATTGTCGGTAATTAGTAATGATTTGTAATAATTACCAATAATTAGTGAAAATTACCAGCAATTAGTAATAATTAGTAATAATTAGTAATAATTAGTAATAATTAGCAATAATTACTGGTCATTGGTAATAATTAGTCATCATTACTAGTCATTGGTAATAATTAGTCATAATTACTGGTCATTAGTAATAATTCATAATAATTACAGATGATGAGTAATAATTAGTAATAATTACCGATAATTAATAATAATTAGAAATAATTACTGGTAATTAGTCATGATTAGTAATAACCATCGGTCATTAGTAATAATTAGAAATAATTACTGGTCATTAGAAATAATTAGCAATGATTACTAGTCATTAGTGATAATTAATCATAATTTGTAATAATTACCAATAATTAGTAATAATTACCAATAATTAGTAATAATCGGTAATAATTGCCAGTAATTTTTAATAATTAGTAATAATGACCAGTAATTAGTAATAATTAGTAATAATTACTGATGACTGACAGTGCTGAATTGTGGTTAGTATATTTTTTTTATTATTAAAATTAACTTAAATTAATATTTTAACTATTTTAATTTCTAATTGCATTTGAAGGAGGCATATGAGTCCATAAATTCGCATACACATGAGGGTCAGGCCGAGACTAAGGTTTATGACACCTGTGAGCCAGGTTTTGATGAGGTAACTTGGATGTATGCGACCCAACATAATACCAAGAAAGCTCGAGTGATTGGTATTGGTTCTCGATTGACACCAGCTAGTTATTATGGTATTTTTTCTTGGTCAATGTCAAGCTTGAAGGGAGTTCGTGCAGAGTCATCATCATATACGAAGTATGAGGATAGGTTGTGAGCTCAAAATGAGATTATAGAGATCATGCATAGAGAGCAGGAAGAGCATCGTCAACGGCATCAGAAGTAGGAGGAGGAGGAGGAGGAGGAGCGTTGATGGCAGGAGAAGCAGCATGAGTGGGTGATGGAGTAAATATGACAACTTGTGCATGGTTTGGGGATGGAGTTCCCTCCACCCATTACTTCAGCCGATACTCCCCTTCCACAGTGATCAACGATATTTTGTTAATAAGCATATTATGATAATTTTTATATGGACATGTTATATGTAAAATTATTATTAATTTATATGTGAAAAGTTTTATATTTTTGGTTTTTTTTTTAAAATATTATTAATTTTTTTTACAAAAATATGATTTTTTCATAAAAGGTTATGCATGATAAAAATGAATATTCATCATGGATAATCTTTTTCCATGGAAATTGGATTATATCATGAATAATAATTTCTTTTTGGTTTTGGAAGAGTGATATTTTTCATAAAAAACTATTTATGACAGGAAAAAGTATCTCTCACAAAAAAATTATGGCAAACAATTGCAAAAAAGAAAGGTTTTTGCGACACTGTTTTCCACCATTATTAAATTGTGATGGATTCCCATCACAATTGACCCATCATAAATATGTCAAAAAAATTAGTGTGTTCACATTTATGTAAATGGATTGACCATCTTTACATAGATTTATTTGTTCACCTTCATTTTTCCTTGAATGGTAACCTTTATGCATGTTGTTTTAGCTGCCTTCAAGTTGCACGCACTCCTTGTGTAAGGGTAACTCAAAAATAAAAATACACAAAGTTTCAATGTAGTATTTTCTAGAATTAATTATAACAGAATAAAATCAATTAAAATCATGAAAATAAAGTCCTATTAAAAATTGATTCTATAAATGATTGAAAAAAAATTAAAACTCAATATTTAAGACATTTTCACAATTAAATTTGAATCATTCCTTTAATATAAATATGTAACAATTACCCATAAAATGATGAATTTGGGGTTTAAAATCATTAAAACTCAAACTGAAATATATAGAAATATTGGCTCTGTAAACTCATCTTCCAATGGTATTCCAATTACTTTTGCAAAATTATTCAAGTTCAACGCAAACTCATGTTCCTAAACTTTAAATCCCACCTTACTTTCTCCATCTAATACTTCAAATTCCACTGAAAAATAAAATTTATCAACAATACGTGAGTAGAACAATTGATACTCTTCACTCGGTAGCAAAATCTTCTCCCAGCCTTAAAATCTAATAATCTTCTTCAACAAAGATTCATACTTATTATACCACTAAAATTCAATTGATATCTCATGTATTATATCCATTGAATCAAACTCCTCAGAATATTACATTATCATCTAGAAGTTAGCACACAATGATACGGAAATTAAGATTTGGAAACATCGGTGCTCCACAATAAATGATGAAAACTGAACTAGGTCCACACACCTTTATATAGGAAAATCTCTCAGTCATTGATCCAATTAAAATCAAATGATTTAACTTGATTCATTCCAAAACCATGACATCAAATCTATTGAAGGAATAAATTCCAAATTTCTTTAAAAATAAAGTTAGTTACCTCCGATATATGAAAAAACAATGAAAATATGCCAAATAAAATGAAATGAGTTTATCGATATTTATAAGTTTTATGAGATAAGAAAAAAAGAAAATACCCTTCTAGAAGTTATCTTCTAATTCATACGGATGATCTTATCCTGGTGAAGATGGTTCCAAAAGATGTACTTATGATCAACTCTTATCTTCAATGAAAAATTCAAAAAATATGAACAACTCCTTGTACAAAAGATAACCCAAAAAACACCCCTTTTTCAAAAAAATTAACAAAATATGAACCAAAAATTTTATAGTAAATAAAACTTACACACACAAGGGGATCACACATAAAGGTAATAAATTAATACATAGAAGTAAATAGATTCTCTATATAAAAATAAGAAAATTCAAAGGTAAAAGTAATGAATGTTGATTGTTTCAGTTTTTGGTACACAAATTCTTTCTCTAAAAATAAATTAAGTCTTTGATACTCAGAACTGCTTAGGTCTTGTAATGTTTATAAATAGAAATTTTGGTGCCCATATTTATCCAACTAATTTCCACTCAACATCCTTGAGTTCCTTTGAAATAAATGCTCTGTGATTTCTAAAAGATTTAATTTTGTTCAGAGAGTGCATATTCTTTTGATGCCCACCTCTCTAGAATTTAATACAAGATGGGGCATGCTTCAGCACAAAATAGTTATTCTGAAAATGTCTCATTCCATATGATATATAACCAACTCCCAAAAAAATGCTCAGATTCAAATATCTATAAATCTTGTCAAAATTCTTCCTTCTGGAAGTAAAGTTCGATAGTAATTTCTTTAATCTCTCCACATTAGATTTCTACTTCACAACTTCACTTCTATCATACGATGTTGAATTTAAAATAGTCTAGAAATTTAATTTAGAAGTTAACTTTGAATCTCATTTTTAGCTAACTCAACCTTTAATTCAGTATACTTCTTAAAAAACCTTTGATGTGAATCCTCAACTTCCATTGTATAATCCTTTATCACATCAAATGACTGATAATCTCATCCTCATCATTGGATGAAAAAGAATAATTTTCATTCAAATTTAAATCTAAAAAATCTGCACCGGTCATCTTTCCCATAAAACATATATCATTCTAAATCACATCAACATTAAAAAGTTGTTACCTTATGATTATCATCATAACTATTTTTGGATAAACCAACAAAAGTAAAAGAACCTTCAATAGCGCTCTATGTATCCAATGCCTTCAACACTTTATTTCCTTTTCTTTTCAAGAATCACTTAGAGTATATATATTTCTTCTTCAGCTTCAAACAATCAGGTCTAATGTGTCATGGTTTCTTACATTCGTAACATATAACATAAAAAGAATCTTTTTTATCATATTTTTCTTTTTTGTTCTTCTGATTATCATAGTTCCAAAAATTATTCTTTCTTGAAATCCTTCTATCCATATGAGAAAATTCTCTCCTAGTGATTTCTAAATTTAACACCCCAAGACTTTAAAAGAATAACATTATGTTCGATAGCATAATGACACGCAACACCGAGCTTAAACGACCTATGAAATATATGACCATTATAACCTAACTGTTAAATTGGAGATTATGAATAGGATTAACTACATAATGAAATATATATATATATATATATATATTATACTCAATATAAGTTTATTGATAAATTATAAGTAAATTATCACTCAATTTTTAATAATTTCATTTTATTCATCAAAAATATGCTTTCTTCAAAAATAATTTGTATTTCTTTTTGGGAGAAAATATTATGTTTAATTTATAGAAATTTTAGAAAATGTAATTAATAAAATTAAATTAATTTTATAAATCAAAATATCAAAATTAACTTAGGATGAAATTCTTTGGATTTTTCAGAAAATATTGATTTTTCAATGAATGATGAAAAATACTAATTTTTGTAAAACTATCATTTCATTTCAATAAATTAAGTAATTTAAAAGTTTCACAATGATTTCAATTTTATTTAAAGTAAAATAAGTATTATTTAGTTATATTTAATCTAATTAATGACATTTAAATCATATTTATATTGGATTTTAGTATAAGTTTATTTTTGGTCATAAAAATGAATTTTTATGAAAACTATTTTAAAGTTCATAATGTTTATCCTTTTTAATTAATTAAAATAAACCCTAATGAGGAATGAATTAAATAAAATTTAGAGATTATATATCTATAAATATTAATTTAAATTCATATAATTATGATTATTAGTCATAAAGTTAATATAAGATTGTCTTATTCTTGAAAAATAGATTTCTTGAAAACCCGCTTTCGTCGCGCATGTGTATTTTATTTTAAATTAAATTCTTCCACTTCTATGAATTAAATTTGGTAAAATGGATTTAATATTTGTAATAATAATAATTTATATTATATAATAATTTCAAATTAATTTTTTTCATAATGAATAGTGAAAATAGAAAAAATCTTTTATTGCGTTTAAAGTGAAAATAGGTTTACCGAGAGTTTCCTAAAAAGATAAGAATTAAAATGACCTAAAAATTGTTTAAATTTTATTTCCAGTCCATATTTCAACCTTATGTCATCTAATTATTAATAATGGTCCATTTTTTAGCCTTGTGGAATGTGTAAAATGTGTGTATAGATTTTTATTTTCAAAAATTTCAAGTGCATCATCTCCCCCACTTATAATAGGCCACCCCCTCTCCTCTTCTCTTCACACCTTAAAAGGATTTTATTTTCTAAAATACCTACCCAAATCTCTTCCTAAACTCCCTACACATGTCCTTGAAGCCTTGGTTTTATTATAAAACCCTCCTAGGAAGGATTTTGATGCAAACCTAAAGAGATCGCTCGAAGAAGATGTATTGTTCTTAATCAAGCATTCTATTTGATTTCTCCTTCCACCACCTTCAAATATTCTTCAACCATGATGATATAATAACATAATTATTTATTATATACTGAAATGTTATTATTTTAATTTCATAACCTAAATCTATCTCCTATTCTATCAAATAGGAAATAAATTCATCATTCATGTGTACAGTGGACTACTACCTCGCGAACCGATAAAATTTATTTTTCATCGTCACCTCTCAAGAATATTCATGATGATGGATTTAATGTTTATATATGATATTAATGACATATTTATCATTCTAAAAATATAATATATCATAGATTTTCTTACCTTTCCATTCATTGAAAGATGATAACGATGTTCGTGCATATGTGTGGACTACGGCCTCCACAAAGCGATGTGATTTGTTTTTCATCACCTCATCATATGGATGGTATATATAAATGTATTTAAAGAAATAATATGATATTTATGATATTATAATAATTCTATAAATTTAAAATAATTCTTACCTTTCCATAATTATCGTTGAAAAATGGAAATGTTGTTCATGTGTACGTACGGTATATCGTCTTCATGATTCTAACATAGTTCATGTTTAATAACCATTATTAATGGTTGGGTTTAAAATTATAATTTATATATAAAAATGATAATTATGTAATTACTACTATTTTTTAGATGATGTAATAATGACCCCTTTGACCACGATCAACATACCAAATCCATTTTGAAAATATGGACTGAACGTCCTCAAAACACCTAATGTGGACTCAACTAATTAAGTGTTTAAATATGTCATCAAAATAAATAAAATAAATGATTTAAGTATAAGGTATTAAACCTGGAAAATGTTCTTAAAAATAAAATAATTGATATAAATTTATTATACATGAGTTAAAGGACATACATGGAAAGTCTGGACTCAGGATAAGTGTTTCTCATCTCACTTTTATTTCTATGAGACATGTGTCATATTCACCACTTATTTTTATTAGGTGGTTTATATACTAATCATGAATGTATTTTATGATTCTTTTCATAAAAATTATTTGTATTTATGAATCCATATGAGGTTCTCTTTCATGGGGTTTTGATCCACATATTACCAAATCAATAAGGGATTTTGTCTCAATTTACTTTCATTGATGCATGTTTTATCATTATTCACCTAATTTATTTTATAAGGTGTATATATACTACCCCTTTTGTATGTTATATAGTTAATACTTCATAATTCATGGTATTATAAGTTTCAACTTGAATTATTTCGTCCAAGGGGATTTGAATTGAAAGTTACTCAGTGGTAAAGGGTTTCTCAACTCAATTTCCTTTCATTGGGTTACAACTCTTCTTTATTGACTCTGTTATGAAATGATTATGTGTGAATTCATATATAAATTATTTTATTATATATTCCCACTTGTTATGTGTTGATTTATCATTTGTTACACATAATCTCTCCATTTATTAACTCTCAATTAAATGATATGATCTTTGTAAGGGTTATTCATCTCAAATTCCCTTTCTTTAGGGCATACTTTTAATGATGTGCGCCTATATTCTTTTATGAGGTGTATATACTACCCCTTTGACATGTAATATCATGAATCTCTTTATTTTATTTATATTTAAAGTTCTATTTGAAGTTATTCATTCATGAGGCTTACGATTGAAAAGTTACCAAAGTGGAAAAGGATTTATGTTACAATCTCATTTTTTTTCAGGATTGATATATTCAGGTTCCTTTGGAGGAAATCATATGTTATTATTCTCTTGAACCACATCTCTTTTCTTATCTTATGGTTATGAATGTTTTTTACATTTTTAGTTTCCATTTCCTCCCTTATCTATTAAATAAACATCAAGAAAGTTGTTTGCAAGTGATCTATAAACGTTCTATGAAGATGATGTTCCAAGATACCAAAACATTTTCTTTATGATTTCTATGGGTTTTTAATGATTCATTTGATCAAGATTGTCATCACATGGCTCATGATTATTGATTCTTATGACTCTTGTCTTTATTAAATCTTTATGTCATGTTTAGTGATTGATGATCTTGGTATTAATGGGTGTGAATATTCTTATGTTATGCTCATGCACTTTGATTATGTCACCATACCCTTATGCCCTTCTTATGATCACTGATGATATTCAATTATTAATGCTTATTCTTATCCTTACTGAACATTTGAGCTCACCCTTCTTATGTTTCCTTTTCCCCAGGTTATCAAGAATGATGTTAAATGAATTATGTCTAGAAGTGTTTCATATAAATGATGATGATGACTTAATATGGAATATGAAAAGTTAGGTATAGTGGGAATGATACTCTCTTGAGTCATGGATATTGTTTATGTAAGAGTTTTTCCTAATTGTCTAAAACTATAAACCTAAAAGTTCATTGGGTATGTAAGTGATCCAATATATCATTTTGATTTTGTGAGTTTTTTATGGAAAAAATTGAGTCACATTCATCGGTATCAAAGACAAAAATGTAAAGTTTCTATTTTTAGCACTAGATCCGGAAGTGTGAGTTCGGACTCGTTATAGTTGGTATCAGAGTTGGATTTAGATAACTTTGGAGGTTAGGATGTTTTCATGTTAGGTTATCTTAAGAGTTATGGATTCTATCATGGGTTTATAGGTTTAAGGTTAATCATAAGTTCAAAGTCTTAGATATCACTTTTTAGATTTTAAGTATTGAAAGTTTGAGGTGCTTAATGACATTTTAGGAAACTTTTTATTGGGTTGAGGTATATGTAACCCTTAAGTTTAATGTGAAGTATTATTTGAGGAAGAATATCATTAATTTTGTGGACATAAGTTTAATGGTATTGGTGACCTTTAGTGTTTATCTTATCTTTGATGTTGAGGTAATTATGGGTTATTACAATTTGAGAACATATGATATAGCTAACCTTGGGATTGAAAAGTAATTTTGAGATTAGGTGATTAATATTATTTCAGAAAAATTTCACGATTTTGAGAACCTTATATGATTAAGGTAGACCAAACATTATGGAATTTTATTTGAGGAATAAAGGTTGAGTTATATTTTGAAAGCATATATGATTTTAAAAAGGCTTTGTGATGATTCAAGTTATTTATTGAAATGATATCTTGTAGATTATGTGATTACAGCATACACATTTTTTTGGCACGAGACTTTAAAAGTGATTAGTGATATTTAGAGATAAATGTTAAATCAATCTCAAAAAAAATATGTGATCAAACCCTTTTGATTTTTGGGTTTTAATCTTAGTCATGAATATTTTGAAGAATTTTAAAGATAGTTGTTTATCGAAATATATAAGCTAAACTTTGGATGTTATTGTTGAGGCTTTAGAGATTAATGTTGTATTTCACCATATAAGGTTTTATTCATTTTGGGAATTATCTTACCTCATGCTAACCATTTTGGTTTTGGCTAATGTCTAAATACATGAGGAATAGTGTGTTATCCTTTTATTGAATTATGTGATCCATTAGAAGTGGATTTAAGCACTTTAGGCATAAAAAATCATCTTTAATACTCAAAATTTTGAGCAAAGGATGAGATTATGGTGTGAATTAATTAAAGGATAAAATTATAATCATCAAGTAAGTATATTTCCTTATTTTCTTCATTTAAATGGTAAATTAATTCCTCAACTCTTGTAAAAGAATCTTGAAAATGAAAATGTTATCTTATTACCTTCATTTCCAATAAGACGGATGGATTTTTTCACACCTCTTTGGTTTATGGTTTTGTGATTGTTAACTTTCTCGTGATCATTCACTTTCTTATGATCAATGAATCTTTATCACTCTCCATCATTAATTACGCATCGTGTTTTTCTTCCATGTTCATATCCTCACTTCCCACCAATGCTCTCCTATTTGGAAACCAAGTTATGTGTTATTTAAGAAGACATTCGTATTTTATTTTCCCTCTTTTCAAAAGGGGGTTTTATTAACCCTTTTTAAGATGTTGGATTTCATGAAATGTATTTTCAAATTTCAAACCTTTAATTATCGATATCAAGTTCAAATTTTGAGGATGAAATTTATTAAATGGGGTAGAATGTAACACCCCAAGATTTTAAAAGAACGTTATGTTTGATAACGTATATGACACACAACACCATGCTTAAATGACCCGTGAAATATATGGTTGTTTTAACCTAATCGTTAAATTGGAGGGTATGAATAGGATTAATTAATTTATGAAATATATATATATATATATAAATTTTCCTACTCAATATAAATGTATTGATAAATTCTTAGTAAATAATCACTCAATTTTTAGTAATGTCATTTTATTCATCAAAAATATGTTTTCTTCAAAAATGATTTTTATTAATTTTTGTGAGAAAATATTATGATTAATTTCTAGAAATTTTAAAAAATGTATTTGTTAAAATGAAATTTATTTTTGAAATCATCATATCAAAAATTAACTTAGAGTGGAATTTTGGAATTTTTTGAAAAATATCGATTTGTCAGAGAATAGTGAAAATACCAATTTTTTGTAAAACTGACATTTCTTTTCAATAAATTTAGTAATTTAAAAGTATGATTGTGATTTGAATTTTATTTAAAGAAACAAGATTATTATTCAATCATATTTAATGCAATTAATTATATTTAAATCATCTTTATATTGGATTTTAGAATCAGTTTATTTTTTGGCATAAAATGAATTTTTCTGAAAACTCTTTTAAAGTGGATAATGTTTCTCATTTTTAATTAATTAAAATAGCCCCTAATGAGTAATTATTTAAATTAAATTTATAGATTATATATTTATAAATATTTATTGAAATTCATTTAATGATGATTACTATTCATAAAGTTAATATAAGATCATCTTAAGATTGAAAAATACATTTCTTGAAAAACCACTTTTCCATCACATTTACAGGTTTCATTTTAAATTAAAATATGACACTTATGATAATTAAATTTGGTAAAATGGATTCCATATTTGGAATAATCATAATTTATATTATATAAAAAGGTCAACTTAATTTTTAGTCATAATGAATAGTGAAAATAGTAAAAAGGTGTAAATGGGTTTACTAAGGGTTAAACTAAAAAGATAAGGGATAAAATGACCTAAACACTTGTCTAAATTCTATTTTTTGGACATATTTCGACCTTATATAATCTAAGGATTGATAATGGTCCATTGTTTAGTCTTGTGGAAAGTGTAAAACGTGGGTATAACTTTTTTTTCAAAAATTCCAAGTGTATCCTCTCCCCCACTTGTAAAATGTCACCCCCTCTCCTCTCTTATTCACACCTTCAAAGCCTTTTTTCAACCAATACCTGGAAAAATCACTTCCTCACTTCCATCCTTGCATCCTTGAATCCTTATTTTGATTATAAAACCCTCCTAGGGATAATTTTGGTGAAAACCTAAAGATGTCGCCCGAAGAAGAGGTATCGTTCTTAACCGAGTGTTCTGTTTTATTTCTTATTCCACCTCCTTCAAATCTTATTCAACCATGATGATATAATAAAATTAGTATCTAATATATAATGAGATGTTATTATGTCAGTTTCATAACCTAAATTCATCTCCCCTTCCATCAAATGGGAAACAAAACCATCGTTCATGTGTATGGCGGACTACCGCCTCACGAACCGATGTAATTTGTTTTTCATCATCACCTCTCACAGTTGTTCATGATGATGGATTTAATATTTATATATGATATTCATGATATATTAATAATTCTAAAAATATAATATATCATATATTTTCTTACATTCTCATTCATTGAAATATAATAACTTTATTCATGCCTACGTGTGGACTACCGCCTCCACGAAGTGATGTGATTCGTTTTTCATCACCATATCACATGGATGATATTTATTATAATTTTATTTAAATAAATAATATGATATATATAATATTATGATCATTTTTGAAATATAAAATAATATTTACCTTCTTTCCATAATGATCATTGAAAAATGAAAATATTTCTCATGCGAACATATGGCCTACCATCTCAATGATTGTAACTTATTCATTTCTCATCTCACTTTTAAATCTATGAGACATGTCATATTCGCCACTTATTTTTATTTTGTGATGTATATACTGCCCATGAATGTCTTTTATGATTATTTTCATGAAAATTATTGGGATTTATGAATCCATATGAGGTTCTATCTTTCATGGGGTTTTGATCCAGAGATTACCAAAGTAATAAGGGATTTCTTCTCAACTTATTTTCATTGAGATGTATTTTATTGTTATGCACCTGATTTCTTTTATGAGGTGTATATATAGTTACTCTTGTATTTTATATCATGAATCTTTCATACTTCATGATATTCTAAGTTTCAACTTGAATTATTTCATCCAAGTGGATTTTAATTGAAAGTTACTAAGTTGTAAAGGGTTTCTCAACTCAATTTCCTTTCATTGGGTTACAACTTTTCTGCATTGACTTTGTTATGATGTGATTATGTGTGAATTGATCTCTAAATTGTTTTATTATTTATTACCACTTTTTGTGTGGATTTTCATTTGTTACACATAACATCTTCATTGATGAACTCTCAATTCAATAGCATGATCTTTGTAAGGGTTATTCGTCTCAAATTCCCTTTCTTTAAGACTTACATTTAATGATATGCATCTATCTTCTTATATGATGTGTATAAACTTCTCATTTGACATGTAATATCATGAATATATTTATGTTATTGATCTTTAAAGTTTCATTTGAAGTTATTATTTTGTGGGTCTTATGATTGAAAAGTTACCAAAGTGGTAAAGGTTTTATGTTACAATCTCCTTTCTTTTTGGGATTATTTATGTTCAAGGTTCCTTTGGAGGATATCATATGCTCTCATTTTTTTGAAACACATCTATTTTATTATCTTCTGGTTATAAATTTGGTTTACATGTTTATTTTCAATTTCCATCCTTATTAATTAAATAAATATCAAGAAATTTGTTTGCAAGTGATACTGATCTTGTTTCTTCTTTTAAATCAGGAATCTTTCTCTTCCATATCCATGTTTTCTAAAATGTTTTCAAAAATTCTCTTTTCTAAACATAAAATATTTTCTAAATCTATTTTACATGATCTTTGACCTTCTATTAAAAGTCTTTAAAAAAGAAATTTCTTAACATTTTCCAAATGGATTACTTTTGACTCCCTTTACAAAATGTTTGAAAAGAATGTTTATTTTAACATTTATAACATGAACAAATTTTTTCATCATGTACATTATTTTCCTTGAAGTTTCCTTTATACGTTTCCAATGTTATTTTCAATGAAAAGTATTTTCATAATATTTTTGTAAATTTTTAGTTTTTAAAAGTGATTTTCAAAATGAAAAGGTTTTTTTCCTCAAGAATGTTTTTAATGATATTTTAATGGAATTTTCATTCATCAACATCAACAAACCTTGATGTTACTTACACACCAGTGGGGATATGTGGTAATGACATCATCCTTATTCTTTCTCTGGATGGATTATGATTGTTTCAAAGAGATTGTCATGGAACCCGTTTTGTTTCCATAGGTTAATCAAGTTATGAAAGGAATAATGGTTGTTTTATGAGTTTTATGATAAGATGCAATATCTATATATTTTATTCATGTTGTGTTTCTTGGACATTGTTTATACGGTGAGTTAAGCCCCATTATAGCTCACAGGTGAGCCCGATATATCTTATACGATGGGTGTGCTCAGATGCGCTCCAATGCATTAGGTATAAAAATCGACTGTATGGTTATTCCATTTGTAAGGGTTATATAAGGGTTTTGTAAGGGTTTTATAAAGATGATGTTCCAAAATACCAACATGTTTTCTTTATACTTGTTGTGGGTTTTTAATGATTCCTTTGATCAAGATTATCATCACATGGCTCGTGATTATTGATTCTTATGAGTATTGTCTTTGTTAAAGCTTTATGTCATGTTTCGTGATTGGTGATCCTAGTATTGATGGGTATGAATATTCTTATGTTATGCTCATGCACTTTATTATTTCATCATACCCTTACGCTCTTCTTATACTCACTGATGACATTCAATTTTTAATGTTTATGTTTACCCATATTGGGCATTTGAGCTCACCCTTATGTTTTCTTTTCCCCAAGTTATCAAGAATGATGTTAAATGAATTATGTCTAGAAGGGTTTCATATGGATGATAATGATGACTTATTATGCAATATGAAAAGCTGGGTATCATGGGAATGATACTCTCTTGAGTCATGGATATTGTTTATGTAAGATTTTGTCCTAATTCTCTAAAACTCTAAACTTAAAAGGTCCCTGGGTATGTAAGTGATCTAATATATCATTTTGATGTTGTAATTTTTGGATGGAAAAAAATTGGATCACATTCATCAGTATCAAAGCCAAAAATGTAAAGTTTATGTTTTTAACACTGAATCTGGGAGTGCGGGTTTGGGGATGTTATACTGAACAACTATTGTCTGAACATCTCTTAGAAATCTTAGAAATCCTCTTTGAAGTACTCGAATTTTAAGTATTAACTCCAAAAGATACAACTCTAAAATTTGATGTAAAAGAAACTTCATTTTTCTTCTTTTCCTTTTCTCCATCTCTTTTCAATATGTTTTCTTATTGAAAAAGAGTTTTGATTATATCATCTAAACTCAGCTTCATGATATGCTTTGCATCATTTATAGTTGTCTTTTTTGACTCACTCTTTTGGTATAATATCAATAAAATTTTCAACTAACTACTCATCATAAATTTCTCTTTCACCAAGTGATTGAAGACTATTAATAATCATCATGAAGTGTTGATGCATTTATGATGTAGATTCTCTAGGTATAAAGTGAAAGGATTGATAATTTTCTCTTAACATAGTTGTTTTAGTTTCAAGAATTTTTGAAGTATTGAAATGAATGGCCTTGAGTTTTTTCTAAATTTTACATACTGTTCTGCAAGAAGAAGCCCGATTATATATGTTACGTTGAATTAAACATGACAGTGTATTTTGCACTCTAAAATTCAACTAAAATTCAATCTTTCCCTCATGAATGAAAATCTGAATCAATTTATCCAGAATCTTATAATCTCTAGTTAGCATGAGAAAATTCTCAACTTTAGTATTAATAACACAAGTTTCCATTTGATGTCTCGTGTATTCATAGTCTACACCATCCAAAATTGGTGGACAATTCGGATTTAGATTTTCCAATATTTTAACCGATAAACCTTCCATAACATAAAGATCTTTCCTCTTTCTGTATGTTAGTGCAAAGAAGCTTGGTATCAAATATATCACAAATTAAAATAAAAGAGACAAGCTCTGATACCGAGTGTTATATAAGTATAGAAGCTTAAGAGGGGGGTGAACTGAAGTTTCAAAGCAAACGTTCAATTTTACCACTCAAGAATGTAAAACATTCAGATGTTACCACTACTGGAAATCATGTTTTTCCCAACACTTGTATACCAACAATTCTTTTGAACCGTTGGTATAGGTGATCTTTACCAACGGTTTATGCAAACCGTTGGTAAAGATCTGTAAAAATTGAGTTTCCCCAACGGTTTGATGAAATCGTTGGGAAAGATGGGTAAAAAATGAGTTTTCCCAATGGTTTGATGAAATCGTTGGGAAAGATGGGGAAAAATGAGTTTTCCCAATGGTTTTTAATAACCGTTGGGAAAAAGATGCCCCAAATTCGCCAAAGTCAGGCAGCCCCCTCCCCACGATTCCAGAAGCATTACGCGGCTCTCCCAGAAGTGATTCTGACTCGCAGAAGCCCTTGAGAAGCCCCAGCACAGGTGCACCTCTTCCATCGGATCACCTGCCAGGTTAGACTCCTTCCACCTTTTCTCAAGGATATCCTTCCACCTCTTCTCAAGGATATCCTTTTATTCTCAAGGATATCGTTATTCCCAATTTTTAGAGTTATTGGAAAATTTTATGATTCACTACTCCACGAATTGTGTACTCAAATCACTATATCGGTGTACACATTGTCCAATTAATGTTTTCATTACACATATACATTTATAAGGGCATGGTGTCTCTTTATTGTGTTCTAATTTTAAAGATTCATAGTTTTTTTTAATCTCAATGCTTCAAATATTACAGCTTCATGTATATGAACTCATAAGAAATTGTTTGTAATATTTATTCATAGTATTTCATGAAAATCACTCCTTTCATTAAGATCATGTCAAACATGAAGATCTTGTTCATCTTAATTTTTGTACACTATGTGTATTACATAACAAGTATGTATCATGTTTCTATCAAAATCTATATATATATAAAATGACACACTGTTCACTTATCCTTTGCACAATAGAACATATGGAGTATCTTCTTGAACTTTGCAAAATAGTATGTGGTCCCTAATTAGTACTTCTTCCTTCTTCATGAAACTAATTTACAGAATGTCAAATTCGCAATATTAGCGAATATTAGTTTTCCTAATATAACCATTAATCATTCTGCCTTCAACATCATACAAGAGTTATTCAATCACCTTTTTAAAACACAATGACCATTTTCACTGGTTTGGGGTTCCTCAAAATGCTTTGGAAAATCAGAAAAACACATGTATTGAATCGTGTTTCTCATATGGTTTCATGGATACAAGTTCATCTCGAAAATCATGACTGCGTGGTTCAAATATCATGAGGACCATGGGATTATTATTCTTCACACAAATGAAGTTGTTTTCTGAAACTATGTGTTTTTGTTTTCACTTTTGATTTGGCTGAAAGGGGAGCTTTGTGGTCATTTATGATGTAAGATAGTATGACTTCATTTTACTTGATATATCCAATATTATTATTGATTTATGTTCAATTTGATGATCTTTGACAAGTGATGTTGTTTATGTTGGATTGGTGTTGCCCGATCCGGTTGGGTTGAATGCTTGTGGCCCGCAACTGTAGCAGAGCTGACCGACCGACACCGACAAGCACTGTAGCGGTGCGGACTTCGGAGTCAACTTCACTGTAGCACTTTTGACTCCAACCGGCAGTCACTGTAGCGCTTTTGACAAATTTGGTCGTTGATCACTGTAGCAACGCGGACTTACTTTTCGGAACAGTGGACCGCCTTCTTCATATGTAGCCCATTTCGGGCTAGGGTTTACTTCTGAAAATCCTCTGTATTTTTTGTGCTCCCGATATAGTGAATTCTGCCTCTCCTGTGGACGTAGGGATTTTTCCCGAACCACGTAAATCGTTGTGTCATTATTTGCTTTTCGTTCTTTCGTTTTCTCGTTTCTGTCGTTGTGTCTCCCGACGATTCCGCAACAACTGGTATCAAAGGGTGAGTTCGGAATTCTCCAACGATGGCTCTGGATGAAGGCAAAGTGAAGATCGATCGCTTCAATGGAACTGATTTCAATTTCTGAAGGATGCAGATCGAGGATTATCTTTATCAGAAAAGGATGCACTTGCCACTTCTAGGTGTGAAGCCAGCGGACATGGAGAAATCGGAGTGGGAGCTACTGGATCAACAGGTTTTGGGTGTTGTGCGCCTGACGTTAGCCAAAAACGTGGCATTCAACATCAGAGAGGAGAAGACGACGGTGGACCTGATGAAAGCCCTCACAAACATGTACGAGAAGCCTTCTACGGCAAACAAGGTGCATTTGATACGACGATTGTTCAACCTGAAAATGGTTGAAGGGAGACCTGTTGCAGATCATATCAACGAATTTAATACCATCATAAGTCAGTTGTCATCGGTGGACATCGATCTTGGTGATGAGGTATGTGCTCTGGTTTTACTATCTTCGTTACCAGAGAGTTGGGAAGCAACTGTAACAGCTGTGAGCAGCACTTCGGGGAATACGAAGATGGATCTGAAAGATATACGGGACCTAATCCTTAGTGAGGATGTTCGAAGAAGAGAATCAGGCAGATTCTCTGGTTCTGCTTTGAACGTTGAAGGAAGAGGAAGGTACCCACAGCGGGACAATCGCAGAGGACGGTCAAAGTCAAGAGGAAAGAGCAGAGACAAGGCAAAGGGGTCTGGTCCTACCTGCTGGACATGCGGGAAGAAAGGACATGTTAAGAAGGAGTGCAGAGATAACCAGAAGGGACCTGAAACCAGTGGAGCAAACACTGCAGCTGAAGGAACTGATGACGTGTTGCTGCTGAGCGTGGACAGCACGATGGAGTCTTGGATTTTAGACTCTGGGGCGTCTTTCCATTCTACATCGGAGAAGGGTTTCCTGAACAACTTTGTTTCTGGAAATTTTGGCAAGGTGCATCTTGATGATGACGAGCCCATACAGATTGTGGGTAAAGGAGATGCACGGATCAAGACCAACAGTGGGAGTTTGCTGGTTCTGGAAAACGTGAGGTATATCCCTGGCTTGAGAAGAAACCTTATTTCTGTTGGACAACTTCATGATGCAGGGTTGAGTACCACATTCACTGGTGGTGCATGGAAGATCACCCGAGGAGCTATGGTCATAGCTCGGGGAGCAAAGAATGGCACCATGTACAACATGACAGAAACGTGCATAGACATGGCTGCATCACTAGAAGCTGTCGGAGGTTCTCAACTGTGGCACTACAGACTCAGCCACATGAGTGAAAAGGGGATGAAGGTGCTGGCAACAAAAGGGTTGCTACCAGAGCTGAAGTCGGTGGAAATAGGCTTATGTGAAGATTGCATCTTTGGAAAGCAGAAGAAGGTGTCCTTTGCAAAAGGAGGCAGAACACCGAAGGCTGGAAAGCTGGACCTGGTGCATACAGATGTTTGGGGGTCTGCACCAGTACCATCCCTCGGAGGGTCACAATATTATGTGACATTCATCGATGACTCAACAAGGTATGGGTTTACTTTCTGAAGAATAAATCTGATGTGTTTAAGACGTTTCAGAAGTGGAAAGTCATGGTGGAGAACGAGTCAGGAGCAAAGATGAAATGTTTGAGGTCTGACAACGGTGGAGAGTATGGCAGTCAGGAGTTCAGGGAATTTTGTTCTGAAAATGGAATTTGGTGGGAGAAAACAATCTCATTGTAAAGACCCGTAAATTTCAAGGAAATTTTTTTTTTCTTAATTTTCTTTGGAATTTTACAAGAACGCAGTTTCTGACGGCACCTGATTCCGAGGCCCGGTGTGTCCGGAATCATTTTCCGAAGTTTGGCTCGGGTACGTTCAGTGAACGGACGAGCGGGTTTTTCTAACTTTTGAACCGGTGCCCGGAATCAAATTCTGAGGGCACCGATGAAATCGCAGCGCCGGTATTCGCTTAGAAACGCCTCTTTCGGAGTTGCGTTTGCTCGGGTGTGGTTTTTAATTTTCGGGCTTAAAGTTAAGAAATAAAATAATTTTACGACAACTTTATTTTATTTCACTTAAGCCACTTGAAGCCACTTGAAAGCCACTTAAACTGAGTTAAAACGGATAGGGTGCTATCCAGAAATATCCTACCCCCTTGGTAGGATATTTGTGAGGTGGGGCCCACACGAGCCCCGCCGTTTCTTTCCGCTAAGTAACGCACCCGCGAAAACCCGTCATTATGAAAGTCAACTGACGCGTTTTCTTAAATCCTTAATGCACCATTTAATTGGGTGGTTTATTTCGTGAATTAAATGGGCGGTTTCTTTCATTGAATTAATTCAACGAATTGATGGGTCGTTACTTACCTTTTTCGTTTGTTGGCGTAATAATAAAATAAGACCAACAAGTCTTTTTGGACGATTACTCGTTGAGAGGTTTTGTCAGAGTTCTTGAGCCTTCATCCTCCTTCGCGAAGAACGCGAAGAACGCCGGCCTCCGATGAAGAACGCCGAACCCGTGGAAGTCGACGACGCGACGCCGTGTTCCGCGACGCCGACGTTCCCTTCCTGCAACGTTCTTCTGCGACGTCTCTTCCTCCGCAACGAAATCTTCGATCAGCTGTTTGAGGTAAGAGACTTCGGGATTCTCTTAAATCTCCCTTGTGTGTTTTTTAACAAAACACGGATTAAATTTTATATAATTAAATTAAATCTGTTGTTTCTTGGTCGGTTGAGTTCGCCGACTCAACGCCGGATTCCGCGACGACGCGACGCCCTTCCGCGACGACGCGACGATCCCCTCCTTCCGCGACGAACAAATCCGCGAAGAACGTGCGTACGACGACGACTACGAGGTAGGGGTTGTTGTGAATAATTCCTTTTTCCCGTGATCGTTTCTTTTAAAAGTGAAGAATCGGACAATAAGAACAATTTTAATCCATTAAAATTGTTGATTCATGTGTTGAATATATTTCTCCCGTTGTTTATCTCTAACGCGGGGGGTGCGGGCCAAACGAACATGGCCCGACAACCTTCCGTCGTTCTTCGTTGTTGTGCGGATTTGACAGGCGACGACGGAACGTGCCACAACGGAAGTTTGATGGTTCCACAGTGAAGAACGAGTCCCGGGAGGAGTAGCGGCGCAGACGGGAACGGAATCGGACCACCGGAGCGACTCTGGTGGCCCGCGGAAGCCGGCGGCGGCGCGGGTCGTCGGCGCGGCGGTGCCAGCGGCCGGAGGCGGTGGCGCCCCGGCGCGCCGCCGGAAGAACCGCTGCGGCTTCGGCCGGAGGCGGCGGCGCCCGCTGACCCGCGGCCGCGCAGGTCCGGCGCGCGCGGGACGCGGCTGAAGCCGCGTCCGGCTGTCCAGGGCGACACCCCGCGGGTGCCGTGGGGTTGTCACGCGGGGGCGGCGGCTCCCCCCCCCCCCCCCCGCGTCGCTCGGGTCGTCCAGGGCGACACCCCGCGGGTGCCGCTGGGGTGTCACGCGGGGGCGGCGGCTCCCCCCCGCGTCGCTCGGCCGCTCGGCCGAGCCGGTCCGGGCTAGCCGAGCCCGGCCGGTCCGACCGGCCGGGCCGCGCCCGGACCCCCCGTCTTCGGACCGTTTTCAGTCAAATGCTCGTAACTTGAGCTACGGGCCTCCAAACGACTCGCCGTCAGCGGCAACGCGATCCTTGGATCGAGACGGTCGTTTCGGTATATCGCACTCAAGGTTTCGGAATACTTTGGGTTCGACCGGGTTGGTTCGGACACGAAACCAACCGGGCCTTCGGAGCGGAAACGCTCATATCTTGAGCTACGGACGTCCGATTGACGTGCCGTCGGCTTTGATGTTTTCCTCTTTGTGAGACGGATCTTTTGGCATACTCCGCCCAAGGTTTGGACGCAGGTGGAGTACGGTCGGGTTGGTTTTGCCTTAAAAACCAACCGGGCCCCTGGGACGAAAAAGCCAATAACTCTCATACCGGGCGTCCGATTGACGCGCCGTCTGCGACGTTGAGTTCCTGTTGACGATACAGAACTTTTGGATACATCAACTTCAGACTTTGTGTCAATTGATGTATCGGCCTCTTGGCTCGTGGAGCGGACCCTCCCGAACGAGCTTGTTGTGTGCGGGAACCCTAGAGCTGGCTGCGACTGCTACTTCGACAGTGACGACTGTGCAGAGATCCTCAGTGGACTGCGACGATGAAGACAGCCGGTCTTGTATCCTATGTGGTTCCTAGCTGTGTTGGTCTTGTATCATATGTGGGTCTCAGCTTAGATGATTCAATACTGGTCTTGTATCCTATGTGGGTCCCAGTATAGATGAATCAATGAAGACAGCTGGTCTTGTATCCTATGTGGGTCCTAGCTGTGCTGGTCTTGTATCCTATGTGGGTCCCAGCTTAGATGATTCAATACTGGTCTTGTATCCTATGTGGGTCCCAGTATAGATGAATCAATGAAGACAGCTGGTCTTGTATCCTATGTGGGTCCTAGCTGTGGTGGTCTTGTATCCTATGTGGGTCCCAGCTTAGATGATTCAATACTGGTCTTGTATCCTATGTGGGTCCCAGTATAGATGAATCAATGAAGACAGCTGGTCTTATATCCTATGTGGGTCCTAGCTGTGGTGGTCTTGTATCCTATGTGGGTCCCAGCTTAGATGATTCAATACTGGTCTTGTATCCTATGTGGGTCCCAGTATAGATGAATCAATGAAGACAGCTGGTCTTGTATCATATGTGGGTCCTAGCTGTGCTGGTCTTGTATCCTATGTGGGTCCCAGCTTTGATGATTCAGTGCTGGTCTTGTATCCTATGTGGGTCCCAGCATAAACGAAACAATGAAGACGGTTGGTCTTGTATCCTATGTGGGTCCCAGCTTAGATGTTTTAGTATCTATGTCTGATCATCTCTTTCACCTTTTCGATGATGTATACCTGTTTGAGCTGAATCCAGTGTTACTCTCCTTTGTGGATTGGGCTGAACTATCCTGTGTGGATTTACTGTTTACTCTCATTTGTGGATTGTGTTGTGCTATCCTGTGTGGATTCCGTTTTGCTTTCCTGTGTGGACTGGGTTGTGCTTGGGCTCGGATGTTGGAGCCGAACAGGGATTGATGACTTAGGTATATGTATGGGCATATACCTAAGCAGTGTCGGTTGTTACTTCGTGATTGTATCTTTCCGTTGTGGTTTATCCTTTGTGGATTTCGGGAGACCTTCGGGGGTCTCGGGGTCCCTACTGAGTAGCTTATACTCACCCCTGCACGGGCTATGCCCGCACTACGTTGTGTTGGTTGCAGACGACGGACAGCGCTGATCGTGGTGGAGGCTTGCGGAGCAGGACGGTACCTGGAGGTGGACCACTGGGCGGGACGTACTCGGAGCGGACGGTTGGACCGAGGAGCTGTGGAGGCTATCTGTGCTCATCCTTCGGGTGGGACTTCCAGAGGACGGCTCGACGCGGCGGCTTTTCTTTCAGTTGATGTTTTTCCCTTTCAGTTGTACTTTGCAGTTGGGCTTGTATTTCCGGCCCCTTTTACTTTCAGCACAGCTTGTTACAGTTTTTACTTAGTGTTTACTCTTTCTGCTTGCTTACTCTGTGGTGCTTGTTTACTTTTCAAAGGCAATGTCTTCCCTTTTGTTGGGATTTACGCCTTGGTGCTAGTCGCCAGTCCCTGGCCTTTGGAAGGCGGGCTTGGGGTAGTCACGGCACGGGCCCCGAGGACGGGTCGTGACACCCATGAACACCACAACAGAATAGTGTGGCAGAGAGGATGAATAGGACACTGAATGAACGTGTCAGGAGCATGAGGCTGCACTCAGGGTTTCCCAAAACCTTCTGGGCTGATGAGTGAACATGGCAGCGTATCTGATCAATAGGAGTCCATCTGTGTCAATGGGAGAACGCCTACCCGAGGAGCTCTGGTCTGGTAAGAAGGTAAAACTCTCACATTTAAGAGTCTTTGACAGTTTAGCTTATGTACACATTGATGCTAACTCAAGGGACAAGCTTGATGCTAAGTCCAAGCCGTGTTTCTTTATTGGCTATGGTGTTGAGGAGTTTGGTTACCGGTTTTGGGATGATCACAAGAGGATGGTCATCAGGAGCCAGAATGTGGTATTCAATGAAGGTGTCATGTACAAAGGTCGTCATGAAGCTGAAGATGAAAATGGGAACATTGAATCAGAGTGAAAAGAGCAAGTGGGGCTTGAAGGTGTGTCTGAGCTTGAGAGATCTGAACCGGTGGAACCTACTACTCCGGTGGAATTGAGGAGATCATCAAGGGTGAGAAGGCATGTGAGGTATTCACCATCATTGCATTATCTATTATTGACTGATGGTGGAAAACCAGAATGCTTTGAAGAGGCAATGCAGCTGAAGGAGTCAGGCAAGTGGGAGATGGCAATGAAGTAGGAGATTTCCTCATTGCATGACAACAACACTTGGGAGTTGACATCCCTACCAGCAGGAAAGAAAGCATTGCATAACAAGTGGGTCTACCGGGTGAAGGAAGAGCATGATGGCAAGATGGGGTTCAAGGCAAGGTCGGTGGTGAAAGGCTTCCAACAGAAGGAGGGAGTGGATTTCACAGAAATATTCTCACCAGTAGTGAAGCTTACCACCATCCGGGTGGTTCTCAGCATTCTGGCGTCAGAGGGCTTGCACCTTGAGCAGCTTGATGTCAAGACCGCTTTCCTTCATGGAGATTTGGAGAAAGATATCTACATGCAGCAACCAGAGGGATGTGTAGAGTCTGGAAAGGAAGATCTGGTGTGCAAACTCCAGAAGAGCCTATATGGACTGAAGCAGGCACCGAGGCAGTGGAACAAGAATTTTGATTCATTTATGTCTAAAAATGAATATAAACGATGTGGCATGGATCAGTGTTGCTACATCAAGTCTTTCGGTGATGAATATATTATATTGCTTCTGTATGTGGATGACATGCTCATTGCAGGATCATGTATGCAGAGGATTAATGAGCTGAAAGGGCAGTTGGCTGAGGAGTTTGAAATGAAGGATCTTGGAGAAGCTGGCAAGATTCTGGGAATGAAGATCAAGAGAGACCGCACAGCTGGAACATTAATGTTGTCACAAGCTGATTACATTGGGAATGTTCTGAGAAGATTCAGCATGCTGGAAGCAAAGGCAGTCTCTATTCCCCTAGCGAGCCACTTCAAACTATCAAAGGAGCAATCACCGAAGACGGCAAAAGAGGTGGAGTACATGACAAAAGTTCCATACGCATCAACTGTTGGAAGCCTGATGTATGTCATGGTCTGTACTCGACCTGACATCGCTCATGCAGTGGGAGTTGTGAGCAGGTATATGGATAACCCTGGAAAGCAACATTGGGAGGCTGTGAAGTGGATACTGAGGTATTTGAAGGGCAGCAAGGAGGTATCTCTGTGCTTTGGGAAAGGAAATTCATTGCAGGGGTATGTGGATGCTGACCTTGGAGGCGATGTCGACAGCAGGAGGAGTACCACGGGTTATGTGTTTACCTGTGGAGGAACTGTGGTAAGTTGGATATCACAATTGCAGAAGGTGGTGGCTTTATCCACCATAGAGGCAGAATACATTGCGGTAACAGAAGCTGGGAAAGAGATGGTTTGGCTGAAGAACTTCATGGATGAATTGGGAAGAAAGCGAGAGGAGAATGTATTACACTGTGACAGTCAGAGTGTTATACATCTTGCCAAGAACTCAGTGTTTCATGCCCGGACGAAGCACATTCAGTTGAAGTACCATTTCATCAGAGGTTTGATACAGGATGGGTTGCTGACTTTGCAGAATATCTGTGGAACCAACAATCCAGCAGACATGTTGACAAAGCCTATGGTGATACAGAAGTTGAGGCATTGTTGTGCCTCTGTTGGTCTCCACTGATGAACGGAGGATGAGAGGCAGAATGATGGGAGGACCTGATGGGAGCACAAGAGGAAAACAGTTTGTATTTCATGAATCTGTGAATGGAAAGCACGCCACTGGTGAGTGAAGAAGAGGAAGTACTTAGATTAAGTAAGTTGTCTTCATCAGTTGCATCGAAGCTAGCAGTGCAGCGGATCAGGCTACAAGTGGGAGATTGTTGGATTGGTGTTGCCCGATCCGGTTGGGTCGAATGCTTGTGGCCCGCAACTGTAGCAGAGCTGACCGACCGACACTGACAAGCACTGTAGCGGTGCGGACTTCAGAGTCAACTTCACTGTAGAACTTTTGACTCCAGACGGCAGTCACTATAAAGCTTTTTGACAAAGTTGGTCGTCGATCACTGTAGCAACGCAGGCGTACTTTTCGGAACAGTGGACCGCCTTCTTCATATGTAGCCCATTTCGGGCTAAGGTTTACTACTGAAAATCCTCTGTATTTTTTGTGCTCCTGATATAGTGAATTCTGCCTCTCCCGTAAACGTAGGCATTTTTCCCGAACCACGTAAATCGCTGTGTCATTATTTGATTTCCGTTCTTTCGTTTTCTCGTTTCTGTCGTTGTGTCTCCCGACAATTCCGCAACAGTTTAATAAGTTGTTATTAATGGTTGTAATAATGACGATATGGTATAAGGGTTCACATGGTGTGTATAAGGGTTCACATAGTGTGTATAACGGTTGACATGGTGTCTAAGTGGGGTGACGGTAGGGCTGTCCAGGTGGGGTGGGGGGCTGGGTTTTCCAAGTGGGGTGTGGGGGTAGGGGTGTCCAGGTGGGGTGCGGGGGGCTGGGTTTTCCAAGTGGGTGGGGGTAGGGCTGTCCAAGTGAGGGGGTGGGTTGTCCAAGTGGGGTGGGGGTAGGGCTGTCCAAGTGGGGTGGGGAGGGTGTGCAGATGGATGAAGCTCATAACTATAAACTCTCTATAAATTCTGGAAGTATGAAAATGTATAGGGACATTCGTGATCATTTTTTGGTGGGATAACATAAAAAGTGTTTGGTGTTTTTAGTCTTTTATTTGGAGTTTCTTTTGATGGTGATGTTTCTTATTGATACCTATGATGGGAATTTATTTTAGTTTCTAAATCGGCTGAGACTCCCCCACCATGCACAGTGTATGCAACCTCTACCCTTATTTAATCATTCTGTTTACACAGCCTATGCAACCTCTACCCTCATTTAATCAGTGAACTCAAGTCATTAATTCAAGCCTTCATTCTCACTAGCATGTAAGAAATTGAATGATGTAAACTCATCCTCACATGATTTCTTACCTTAGATAATGTCCAACATATGGAATACGAGCTTTTGAATTCATCAGTTAACCAGGACCATATATTCCATTTCCCCCAAGATGGTTGTACTAATATAACTTTAAGGTCAATTAAATATGGTTCTCATTGTACGTTGTATATTATGTGTCCTTGGCCAATACTCACTTTTATGAGGGTGGGGTGCTTTTCACTAGCCATGCTGGCATGTGTAGACATCCATAAAAATGTTAGATAAGTCACAAGTTTAATTCAGTAATGTTGTTATCATTGACATACTTTATTATTAATCTCGAATTTAAAAATAAATGTTTTTGTTTATACTTAATGAAATTAAATCTTTTTACAAGCCATGAACAACCTATTAGTGTAGAACCCTAAAATGTATTCACTCATGGGGTGCGCTTGACTTGGGGAAGTAATTGGGTAATGAAAGGTATGGTCATAGAGGTGCCAATAATGAGTTATTGAACATGAGTGAATGATTTGGGATGCCTATAACACATAATGGGACCTAAGACATGTGCCTCTTATAGACCTAATGAAAATGAATATAAATAAATTTTAATTTAATTTATGAGTACTTGTTCTTTACATTATTTTAATAGTTCACTACATCGACTAGAAACTTCTTCCTTTATCGTTTACTTAAATGTATTTTCTATTAAAGTTCAATCCTATTGAATTGTTTATGACAAAATGACTTATATAAATTCTTTTTACAAAATGGACAGAAGTTGGATGTATGAAACCGATCGGATCTCAAGCGATTTTCAAAACAATTTGGAGAGCTTTATAGATTTTGCATTTCACAATGCTTCAGATAGTGGTCGCATACACTGCCCATGTTCCAATTGTGTTGGTAGACCTTGGTTGAGTCGTGAAGAAGTCAGCTACCACATAACCAAAAATGGTTTTCAAGCAAACTACTTTGTGTGGTATCACAATGGGGAGAAAATGAAATCTCAAATTGGTGATTATCGAAATGAAATGACTGGAATGGAGAATTTGTTAGATGATCGGTTTCCGTTTATTCGTCATCGTGAAAAAGAAAGGATTTCGACTCAAGAAGACTTCGATATGAGGACAGCTAATGCATCTAGTGAAAGTGATGATATTGATAGGGTGAAAAAATTGAATGATGCTGTCACGACTCCAGTATATCGACAATGCGATAAAATAAAAAGGCTGAATTTTTTAATCTGATTGTTTCATGGGAAAACTATGTATGGGATTTCTAATACAGCAATCGATTACATTCTTACCCTCTTGAAGGATTTACTTCCAGATGATGCAGATATTCCCTCAAACCACTATATGACATGAAAGTTAGTTGAGGAATTTGGATTTTCAAGAAACAAAATTCATGCTTTCCCGAAAGATTGCAGTTTATTCTGGGAGGAAACCGCTGAACAAAATGATTGTATAAAATGTGGCACATCCCATTGGAAGTCAAAATCTGATGGAACACCATCTCGCGTTCCACAGAAAGTAATGTGGCACTTTCCATTGATCCCCAGACTCCAGAATCTTTTTATGTCTGATGACATATCAATAAAAATGAGATGGCATGATACCGAGAGAAAGAAGACTAATGATGAGTTGGTTCATCCTGCAGATGGATTTGCATGGCAGAGATTTGATGCTCGACATCCTGATTTTGCAGCTGACGTGCGTAATGTGAGGTCGGGTCTTTCATGCGACGGTTTTAATCTGTTTGGGAAGATGCTTACTTCGCACAGCACATGGCCAGTTTTTATACACATTTATAATCTTCCCCCATGGTTGTGTATGAAAAAACTTTTCACTTTCATGAGTATACTCATATCTGGTCCTTCTGATCCCGACATTGATATTGATGTATACATGCAACCTTTAATAAAAGAGTTGAAACTTCTTTGGGATGTGGGTGTGCGCACATACGATGCATGTTCGAAAGACATATTTCATATGCGTGTTGCGCTTATGTGGATGATCAATGATTTTCTGACTTATGCAATGATGTCTGGATAGAGCACGAAGGGAAAACTGTCATGCCCAGTTTGTATGAAGAATACACAATCCAGAAGACTGAAACATCGTTGTAGTTTCAGTTTTATGGGACATCGACGATTCTTGCCAAATGATCATCCATATAGAATGAATCGTCGAAGATTTGATAATACCATAGAGACCGGTGATCCACCTCAGCGTATGTCTGGAACTGATGTGCTTAATGAATTGAAAGATTTCAGTTTTTCATTCGGGAAGGGTCAAATGAAATCTGAAAAGAGAAAGAATGTTTCCACTGAAACCTGTTACAATTGGAGGAAGAGTAGTATCTTTTTTGATTTTCCTTATTGGTCAACCAATTTGTTACGTCATTGCTTAGACGTAATGCATATTGAAAAGAATATATGTGAAATGTTGCTTTCGGTTCTTCTAAATGTCAAGGGGAAGACAAGAGATGATTTACGATCTCGGCGTGACTTAGTAGATTGGGGCATCAGACCAGAATTGCATTTTGTGCGTATCAGTGAAAATAAATGGCAAATTCCATGTGCTTCTTATGTGATGACACCTACAGAAAAGAAACAATTTCTGGAAGTATTAGAGACTATTAGAGTTCCTGATGGCTATTCAAGCAACATATCTAAACGGGTCAACAGAAGAGAGTTGAAGCTAAAATCTTTGAAGACTCATGATTATCACGTTCTACTGCATGAGTTGCTTCCAATAGCAATCCGTCATCTTTTGTCCAATAATGTAAGGGTGACTGTTATTCGGTTGTGCCATTTGTTTAGAGATCTTTGTGCTAAGAAGTTGTTCAAGTCTTTCTTGCAAAAAATGTTGACAGATACCCCATTAATTTTGTGTGAGTTGGAGAAAATATTTCCTCCATCATTTTTCACATGCATGCTGCATCTGACTGTCCATATTCCCACTGAAATACTTCTCGGATGACCTGTTTCTTTTTGTTGGATGTATCCAACTGAAAGAAATATGTACACATTAAAGTCTTGTGTCCGAAATAGGAATCATCCCGAAGGTTCTATCGTGAACGGTTACTTGGCTCAAGAATGTATGGATTTCTGCTCAATGTATTTGTCTGATCTTACTACAAGAATAAACAGACCAATGAGAAATGAAGAAGAACAGTATGAGCAAATTGAACCCAGTTTTCCATCACTTCCTCAAACATGAGGAATTCCTGGATCATATACATTGAAGACATTAAGCCATGAAGAGCGGGAGATGGCACATCGCACAGTTTTGTTCAACTGTGATTTGTTCGATGATTATATCAGGTAACTAAATTGAATATGTATATCTTACATATATATCTGTTAAACTAATCATATTTTTTATCTACAGGGAACATAATACAATGATAAATAGGAAGCATCGTTCTTTATTTTTAAGGAGAGAGACTTTGCATAGCAAAGAGTTTTCTGCTTGGTTAAAATTGAAGGTAAAAATATTACTGTTTAAAATAATTATATCAATATTTAATTAAGTTTAATAGTCTTATATTGCAGGTATTGAGTTTTTCTGCTGACTCTGTCTCTGAGAAAATAAGAGCTTTGGCTTTGGGTCCTAATACCGTGGTTCGTGACTGTAAATCAATTGTTATCAATGGGTACAAATTTATTGTCACTGAACGAGCAAAGAACATGAGAACACAACATGATGGTGTTATGGTTACTGCCACAACAGATTGTTATGCCAATGCATCAGATAGTAGACCGTGATTTGAAAATGTGGGTTATTATGGAGTCGTTGAGAAAATAATAATATTGGATTATTACTCTCATGGACGAGTCACAATGATGAAATGACATTGGTTTGATTCGATGACGAGACAGGGCACATTTATTGATGATTGTGGATTTCGAGTAATTAATATGACTCGCACTCTTGCTACTGAAGAACCATATGTGTTGGCATCAATGGCTAAACAAGTTTTTTATGTCAAAGACCAACTTCGACCTGAATTTGGTGTCATACTTGAAGTAATTCCAATACATATTTTTGATGGTGGTGATGATGGAATTGACATTGTCCTTAGTGCCATTGGAACCAATCCATTTATTTCTTTTGATGACTCCAATAGCTCAATTGTCAGAGTTGATTGTGAACCTGAAGTTGTGGTTGAAAATATATAGAATCATTCATCCATGTTCTCAATTCTTTTGGTTTACCTCGAGTTGGGTTGTTAAGGTTGGTAATATTCAAATTGATTTAGTATTGATCACAAATATGTTTTAGCTGACTTGACCGTTATGTAAATTTTCAATGTTTATTGGTTGCAGTTTTATTTGAATTGTATTTTCTAATTTGGAATTGAACTGTATTCAAACCTAGTCAAACAATATTTCTAACTTGGTGAACATTACAACTTGTATGATGTATTAAATCCATTCAAACTCTTCTAAAACAATTGATGGCTAAATTACCAATGAATCCCCTTATTCCCTCATATATTTAGTTTGTTGGGTTACACATTAGTTTCCTTTTTCTAATTAATTACATATTTGTTTTCAAAAGCAGGAAATGCAGCCAATTGAAGAGAGACGAATGAAAAAATAATGGAGAACAATCATCGAATGGCGGAGATGGGCGTTCCACCATTAGTGTCTATAGTGAGTACTTTATTTCAAATATATATATTTAAAGAATATATAATGTCATATGATTAATTTTTTTGTAAACATTTTTGTAGGATCCACTTATACGTCGACAGTTATTCGACGAGGAGCCTAGTACTGGTCCTAGTACTCAGGTCGGTGGTACGAGGAGGGTTCGTACCAGAGGTGGATGAGCAGCTTCGCGTACCCGACTAGACCTTACCCCTCCCATTGACATGTCATCCTTCCCGCATTCTGATCTCGGTGTGTCGTTAGGGACACGGGGGATATTTAGGCCTCCCATGTTTTCGCCACCTTTTGCATCTTCTCGCCCATCTTTTTCATATCTCATGATGATTCTCACTCCCCAGTCAAAATCTGGTCATACAGCTGTCTCATCTTCTTTTACTTCTACTTCTGTCTCTCCGAGCTTCTATATTCCATCGTCTTCGACTCCTGTTCCACCACAGGGTGTTCCATCAGTTTCTGTGGATCCAGCGGCGCTCAGCGATCAGACTGGCGCAGGTATATTTATAGAACTCTAACAAATTTTTATAACAATATTTATTTTCATTATAACATGTTTTGATAAAATATTTGTTTTTCTTTCATGACAGATACATCTACTGACAGGAGGCGGGGGCGGGGGCGTACACGCATGCGTGCGGTGTGGAACCGCCGCACACAGGTTATGGTGGATTACAATGAAGACAACCAAATGGTTGAGAAAACAGGGCATCAATGTCGGAGTTTTTTGACGACGCTTGCCAAATACTCTGACATCATTCCCGTCAACCCGCTATCGTGGAGACATTTGCCACATGAGGTCAATGATAGAGCTTGGGCAGAGATATGGGTAAAAAAAATCTATTGTATTTAATGTCATGAATTATTTTTGTATTTATATGAATTAATATTTTGATGTCAGCTTCGATTTAATTTTCCCGATGGTGATGGTGCATGACCGGAACGTCTAAAGGATTTAGGCGAGCTTTGGAGAGCCTACAAGCATGAGTTGTATATTAGCCGGCGTGCTAGATTTGGCACTGAGTTAGAGGTGGTACCAGTCGTGGATGATTGTCCTATAGAGCAGTATCGTCAGATGATTACTCATTGGACGACTACCCAGTTTAAGGTATTAATTACATTTGAGGTATTTAAATAATAACTTTCATGTTTTGCATTAATATTATCCTTTGCATTATCGAATTTTATTTAGGAATCATCTGAAAAAAATAAAAAATAAACATTGATGCAAAAAAAATACCTCTACACACTTGGACGTACTACGATGTCAGGTCATGAGAGGAAGCAGGTATGACAATTGTTTATAAGTTTTCTTTACAAATTACACTTTCTTTTGTTTCCTCAATTATTTAATCGTTTGCTAAAGTTTTCATATAACTTTAGTTTTCAATGTCATTGTAGAGGCAAATGCAGAATATTGAAGGATGTGTGCCTCGAGCAAAACTGTTTTGCTCGAGTAGACAGAAAAAGGATGGAAGTGTCGTCGACGAAGCGACTCAGCAGCAGATTGTAAGTTTTAATCTGTTGATTTTATATTTTAATATCTATTTTGTAACTTAATAATATATTTATATTTGTAACAGGCTGCTTTAGAGGCCCTCGATGCCCAAGAACCAGACAATTTTGGGTCAACTGATCACTTACATCAGGTGTTGGGAGAGGAGCATCCTGGCAGAGTACGCTACCGACCTAGGATAGCCCCGACAAGGTATTGGTCCTCCTCAGGTACGAGTTGTAGTGCCACCAAGCTGCAGCAAGTTAGGGCACAGGCAGAACAGGCTGACAAAAGGGTCACAGAGACAGCAAAACAGTCTGCTAGGGCAAACAGTGCATTTATGAAATTTATTGAAGTTCTACGTCCAACACTTCCACCAGAGGCCAGCCCAACTTTTGATGAATATATGTCGTCGATACGTTCTATATATGGTGCACCAGGTGGCAGTTCTAGTGGTGGTCAAGACGATGTTCAGCCTAACGATGATGATGGCGAGAAGTCTGATGCGGAAGAGGAGGGAGAGGAGGAGGGTGAGGCGGATGGCGAGGGCGCGAAGGAGGGCGAGGGCAAGGGCGAGGAGGAGGGCGCTGAGGAGGGCGAGGACGATGACGAGGACGAGGACGAGGGTGATGATGATGGTGATGATGGTGATGGTGGTGATGGTGATGTGGGATAAATTGATCTGTTACATTTCTGACTAATATTACTGAGATTTGATGTTTAATCTATTCTAATTGTTGGTTTTATCTAGACCCGTAGTATAGTATTGGAGTTGAGTTATTTTTATATATCGTCTGTTTTCATGGATGTTGTTGTCTTTTAGTGGTTGTGGTGTATCTTGAGCATGTTTATAGAGTTTTGTGTGTTTGGGAACTCCCTGGACACCCCCCCCCCTCCTTCCTGGACCCTGGACAACCCCCCACCATCCTCCTTGGACCCTGGACAGCCCCCCCCCCATCCTCTTTGGTCCCCGAACAGCCCCCCGGACACCCCCCCCCCCCCGGACAGCCTCCCCACCCTCCTCCTTGGACCCCGGACAGCCCCCCGAACACCCCCCGGACAGCCCCCCGCACAGCCCCCCCCCCCCCCCCCCACCTTCCTCCTTGGTCCCCAGACAGCCCCCGAACACCCCCCGGACAGCCCCCCCACCCTCCTCTCTGGACCCCGGACAGCCCCCCACCCTCCTTGATTTCACATGCCTTTTTTTATTTCTCTGATCATGCAATGTTATTTAGGATTATTCCACTCGAAGTGTCTCTCTATAGTTTAAAATGGACTTCATTTTAATTGAAAACAACAACTGACATATGGTAAACTGACCAAACACATTCGGATTCAGTTGAAACTTTAGGACAACGATCCATGGGTCATATGTGACGTGTACGAGTCAACCGCACCTCAATCTGAGTCGCAGTGTGGTCAGGATCACTCTAAGTGTCTCTCTTTTGTTTAAAATGGACAACATTTTAAGTACATACGGAAAACTGACCAAACGGATTCTGATTGTGTTGATACTTTAGCACAACGATCCATGGGTCATATGTGACGTGTACGAGTCAACCCCGCCTCAATCCGAGGCGCGGTGTGGTCGGCACAATTCATAGTGTCTCTCTTTTGTTTAAAATGGACATCATTTTAAGTGAAAACAACAACTGACATACGAAAAACTGACCAAACGCCTTCGAAATGTGTTGATGCTTTAGGACAACGATCCATGGGTCATATGTGACGTGTATGAGTCAACCCCGCCTCAATCCGAGGCGCGGTGTGGTTGGAACCACTCTAAGTGTCTCTCTTTTGTTTCAAAAGGATATCATTTTAAGTGAAAACATCAACTGGCATACGGAAAACTGACCAAACGCATTCGGATTGTGTTGATACTTTAGGACAATGATTCATGGGTCATTTGAGACGTGTACGAGTCAACCCTGTCTAAATCTGAGGCGCGGTGTGGCCGGTACCACTCTAACTCTGTCTCTTTTGTTTAAAATGGACAAGATTATAAGTGAAAAGAACAACTGGCATACGAAAAACCGACCAAACGCATTCGGAATCTGTTGATAATTTATCACAACGATCCATGGGTCATATGTGACGTGTACGAGCCAACCCGGGCTCAATCCGAGTTGTGGTGTGGCTGGGATCACTCTAAGTGTCTCTCTTTTGTTTAAAATGGACAACATTTTAAGTACATACGAAAAACCGACCAAACGCATTCGGTTTCTGTTGAAACTTTAGGAGAACAATTCATGGGTCATATGTGACGTGTACGAGTCAACCTCGCCTCAATCTGAGGCGCGGTGTGGCCGGCACCACTCAAAGTGTCTCTCTTTTGTTTAAAATGTACTTCATTTTAAGTGAAAACAATAACTAGCATACGAACCGACCAAACGGATTCTGATTGTGTTGATACTTTAGCACAACGATCCATCGGTCATATGTGACGTGTATGAGTCAACCCCGCCTCAATCCGAGGCGCAGTGTGGCTGACACCATTCATAGTGTTTCTCTTTTGTTTAAAATAGACATCATTTTAAGTGAAAACAACAACTGACATACAAAAAACTGACCAAACGCATTCGAAATGTGTTGATGCTTTAGGACATCAATTCATGGGTCATATGTGACGTGTACGAGTCAACCCGCCTCGATCTGAGGCACGGTGTGGCCGAGATCACTCTTAGTGTCTCTCTTTTGTTTAAAATGGACAACATTTTAAGTACATACGGAAAACTGACCAAACAAATTCTGATTGTGTTGATACTTTAGCACAACGATCCATGGGTCATATGTGACGTGTACGAATCAACCTCGCCTCAATCTGAGGCACGGTGTGGTCGGCACCACTCAAAGTGTCTCTCTTTTGTTTCAAAAGGACATCATTTTAAGTGAAAACATCAACTGGCATACGGAAAACCGACCAAACGCATTCGGATTGTGTTGATACTTTAGGACAATGATCCATGGGTCATTTGAAACGTGTATGAGTCAACATCGTCTAAAACCGACCAAACACATTCGGAATCTGTTGATAATTTATCACAATGATCCATGGGTCATATGTGACGTGTACGAGCCAACCCGGGCTCAATCCGAGTTGCGGTGTGGCCGGCACCACTCAAAGTGTCTCTCTTTTGTTTCAAAAGGACATCATTTTAAGTGAAAACATCAACTAACATACGAAAAACCGACCAAACGCATTCGGATTGTGTTGATACTTTAGGACAATGATTCATGGGTCATTTGAGACGTGTACGAGTCAACCTCGTCTAAATCCGAGGCGCGGTGTGGTCGGTACCACTCTATCTGTGTCTCTTTTGTTTAAAATGGACAGAATTATAAGTGAAAAGAACAACTGACATACGGAAAACTGACCAAACGCATTCGGAATCTGTTGATAATTTATCACAACGATCCATGGGTCATATGTGACGTGTATGAGCCAACCCGGGCTCAATCCGAGTTGCGGTGTGGCCGAGATCACTCTAAGTGTCTCTCTTTTGTTTAAAATGGACAACATTTTAAGTACATGCGAAAAACTGACCAAACGCATCGGTTTTCGTTGAAACTTTAAGAGAACGATTCATGGGTCATATGTGACGTGTATGAGTCAACCTCGCCTCAATCTGAGGCGCGGTGTGGCCGACACCACTCAAAGTGTCTCTCTTTTGTTTAAAATGGACTTCATTTTAAGTGAAAACAACTAACATACTGAAAACCAACCAAACGGATTCTGATTGTATTGATACTTTAGCACAACGATCCATGGGTCATATGTAACGTGTACGAGTCAACCCCGCCTCAATCTGAGGCGTAGTGTGACCAACATCATTCATAGTGTCTCTCTTTTGTTTAAAATGGACATCATTTTAAGTGAAAACAACAACTGACATACGAAAAACTGACCAAACGCATTCGAAATGTGTTGATGCTTTAGGACAACGATTCATGGGTCATATGTGACGTGTACGAGTCAACCCCGCCTCAATATGAGGCACGGTGTGGCCGTGATCACTCTAAGTGTCTCTCTTTTGTTTAAAATGGACAACATTTTAAGTACATATGGAAAACTGACCAAACGGATTCTGATTGTGTTGATACTTTAGCACAATGATTCATGGGTCATATGTGACGTGTACGAATCAACCTCGCCTCAATCTGAGGCGCGGTGTGGCCGGCACCACTCAAAGTGTCTCTCTTTCGTTTCAAAATGACATCATTTTAAGTGAAAACATCAACTGGCATACGGAAAACCGACCAAACGCATTCGGATTGTGTTGATACTTTAGGAAAATGATCTATGGGTCATTTGAGATGTGTACGAGTCAACCCCGTCTAAATCTGAGGCGCGATGTGGCCGGTACCACTCTAATTGTGTCTCTTTTGTTTAAAATGGACAGGATTACAAGTGAAAAGAACAATTGGCATACGAAAAACCGACCAAACGCATTCAGAATCTGTTGAAACTTTAGGACAACGATCTATGGGTCATATGTGACGTGTACGAGTCAATCGCGCCTCAATCCAAGTTGTGGTGTGGCCGACACCACCCAAAGTGTCTCTCTTATGTTTAAAATGGACAACATTTTAAGTACATACGGAAAACCGACCAAACGGATTCTGATTGTGTTGATATTTTAGCACAACGATCCATGGGTCATTTGTGATGTGTACGAGTCAACCCCGCCTCAATCCGAGGCGCGTTGTGGTCGGCACCACTCAAAGTGTCTCTTTTTTATTTAAAAAGCACGTCATTTTAAGTGAAAACAACAACTGACATACGGAAAACCGACCAAACGCTTTCGGAATATGTTGATACTTTAGGAAAACGATCCATGTGTCATTTGTAACGTGTACGAGTTAACCTCGCCTCAATCCGAGGCACGGTGTGGCCGGTATCACTCCAGGTGTATGTATTTTGTTTAAAATGGGCATCATTTCTAGTAAAAACATATAGTATACGAAAAACCGATCAAATTATGAATTGAATTCCGGATTCCACATATAATTGTCATTTAAATTTTAAATTGAATTCTAAATGAATTATGTATGTTTATAATTACGTTATGAATTCTGATTTAATTCTGGATGTGTATAGTTCCAGGATGCATTATATGTTAAATGTGTATGAATTTGTTCTCTATATGTGTGTGTTAGTTTGTTATTGCTGGTACAATAATTGTATATGTATGTGTTAGTTTATTGCAGGTACAATAATTAGAAATGATTAGAAATGAGAGGGAATTGGAAAGGAGAGGGAATGGACTGGCTGCTGTGCAAATTGCAGGCTGTTGTGCAATTTGCACAGCATAGGCTATGCCAATGGTTTCAAACCGTTGGCATAGAATTCTGAGTATTTTTTTTACCAACGGTTCTCTATGAAGTGTTGGGAAAGAAGTCATCTGGTAAAAACTATCCCAACGGTTTGGAACAACCGTTGGGATAGGTTCATTTTTTCTATCTTTTCCCAACGGTTCAGTGTAAACCGTTGGGAAAAGCTTTCCCAACGGCTTACTTCCCTACAGTTTGCAGAATTGTTGGTATAAGATATACCAATGGTTCTGCAGGCTTTCCCAACGGTTCAGAATCGTTGGGAAAGCCTGCATTTCCAGTAGTGTACAAACTCTGAATAGATCAGAGTACAAATAAAAATCAAAGTATAAACAAAACAAAAAAATAAAACAATCAGAAGTTAAAACACTTAACGATATAAACAACCAATCACAATAGGAATAATACATATGCAAACAATGCAATGGAGTTTAGGATAACAATCCTTAGGATTCTTTAAAAGTGATATAAAGGATAAAATAGTTTCTATTAAGGGAACTCTTCACTTTTATCCAAAAGAGGCAGGAAGCTTAGTACCCAGACCTAAGGGATACAAGTTTCAAACCTAGAACTTCTTTGATCTACCTGATTGGAAGGTCCAAGTTTTGTGCCTAGAACTTCCTTGATAAACCCATCATCATCAAGAACCTCTATCCCAGATATCCTTTTCGATCAACACGGTCGACAACAATTCCAACTCTCAAACTTTGTCAAACTTGACATTCAGATGATATCGATTCATATCCCAGTAATCTCGTCAATCACGCAGGATCAGAAGTAATAATTACAAGTAGAAAGACTTTGAGCTTTTATAATAATTCCTCAAAATGAAAGCTCTAAGAAAAAACACTGAAAAAGATTACAAATGGAAGCACTCAAAGCAACGATATGATGCACAACTTAACGAATGAAACTATTTCGATATATATGTTACATACTGTTCCTCAAAGCTTGAACTCTATTTATTGACCTTGGTGTAACAAACTCCTATGAGTTCTTCAGTATGGTTACAACAAAAACAGAAGCAACTCTATCTTCTATGTAATTCGGTGTCACTTCAAAAAGTTCTGGAAATTAATGGAACGTCCTCAACTCGTTGGAACTTAGTGAATTGGAAGTTAAGTTTGCATAAAAACAAAACTTACAAGAACAATAAGTTAGCTCAAAATCTAAGTAAACTGTATTTTGATTTTCAAAATTAAGGATTCAAAAGATGTCATTTAGGAAATAACTCGACATTTTAGGCCTAGCCCGCCCATTTGTATGCCTATATATTAGAACCAAAACCTCAAGCACCTAGGGAATAGTGCACAATGCTTTCCCTAGGAGTAGGCCCATTTGTATGCCTATATATTAGAACCAAAACCTCGAGCACCTATGGAATAGTGCACAATGCTTTCCCTGGGAGTAGTCTTCAAATTCTAGCAAAGCTTCTAAAGCTTGAAGATGAGTTGAGTTGGTCAAATTGACCTTTCCACCGCACTGAGTTTCTTAGTTTGGTTGAATATTAAATCCATATCATTGCCCTTTGAAGGGCCTTGGACAAGCATCCCACTCTATATCTCAATCGTGAATGCCATGTTACAATAATTCATGTGCTAGAAGATGGATTGTCTTCAATTCATAGGTAAAATTATAAATGTAAAAAATGAAAATTTTGAAGCATGATTAGTTTTATGGACTTGTTTTTGGTCACCAAGAAGAGTCGCACAATGACATCCTATTAGTAGGGTCATCAATAAACACTTATTTTATGTTGATTTGATTATTTTTCCTTTTTCACTTCGTCTTTTATTAGATAATCCAGTGGTTTCTTTATCCACCCACTACCCCAATCTCCATTTTTTGGTAAGTAACTCATGCACACAGGGACACCAACATTTATTTGGTTCACCTCCAATGTAGAGGATGGTCCAAGGCACGTAGACATACCACTAATTCCATGTACAAATCAACAAATTCACTTTTGAGGTGAGCTTATATAAAGACACTCCTCACAAAGGCTCATTGCCTTTACAATAGTTTTGATAATGTTTCACCAACTCCCAAGGACTTACTACCCTATACAATATAAGGCACAAAGGCCTTTTACAAGATATGTAGGTGTTGCATCATAATCTGAAGGGTGTCGATGAAGCTACTCCATGAACAGTCTTCAATGACCTTTTTCACGTGGTTCAATCTTCAATATTTTCCCTTGTTGGAAGTGGTCTTAATATTTTCCCTTATTAGAAGTTCTCGGATCTTCACGTCAAAACCATCATCTTCACGGAACACCTTCACATATATGTTTTTCGATATGCTCTCTTTCACATATGTGCAATAAAGTTCCTCTCTTTTTTCTCATACTCAATATCAATATTCCTCCAATTTTGTTGAACGTTGTGAAGGTAGGTAATTTTATTCCCTCTCATTTCTTTATTGCAAACCTTTATGATGGATTTTATTTAACCATTTCTTTGGAAGTTTTAAAATATCAATGATTTGTTAATGCCAAATTTGAAGGAATGTTTTGGTTAGATAACAATTATATTTGTTTTATGTCAATTACATGTATAATTAATATTTATAAACAGATTGTGAGAGTTTTCATGTCTTAAAAGTGTGAAATAAAGTCAGTTTGTCATGAACTAACCTGGGTCGACCCTAAACCGATCACCCGAGTCAGTCCGCGACATGGCCCGAGAGGCGTTCTCAATCCTCCCGGGCTGGCGACAAGCGTCAGGGCATCAATAGAGGACAATTGGGAACGATTTCGCCCAGTGAAAAAAAAAAGCAGCAGAAAAGTAGAATAACACAAAGTAAATAAATGACACCGAAAAGAAAGAACGATCTTCAACAACCAACTAACCTGACCACGACCAAAACTCATCGCGACTCCGAGAGTTACTCACAAATCCACAACCAACTCTCACCCACGGGAGCGAGCTCGAGCCAAACCTGCAGCAAAACTAAAAACAGGAAAACCCAAATTTTAGTTATTATCTAAAAGGAAAACCACACATAACACACAACACACACTAAGGGTAATGGAAAAAAAAGTGGCACACACGAGCCAGCAATTGAACTAGACCTCTCAATCATCTGCCACGTACAAATAAACACTAAAGGAAACATGGGTCGAACCTAGGAGCTTGTGAACAATCCAGAACGTACTATACATCTAACTAATCCTGAAGGCATGCTCTAACTCGATGACATCATAACGCCTTAACGCTCAGTATAGCCCTTCATGGCCTAACCGAAGGGTCCAATCCCCGTAACAATAATAACTCAGTATTCCTCTGTTATGGGGCCACTAGCCAGTGCATAATCTAAACTAGTGCATCAATCGTTCTCAGAAGATTCACTCACTATGCCAGGTTTCCATGTCAACACGCATAATAAAAGGGAAAGGGGTGAGTTAGCAAAGTCAATCAAGTAGCACAGATATCACACACAACTCACGTAATCAACGTACACCAAAGATCACCCCTGAGTCACCCCAAAGAGAGTTTTCCAAAATAATTTATTTTTTATTAAAGTGTCAAACGGGTCTTCGCCAATTTTAAAGAAAAACCTCATTTCTCAAGAAAACTCAAAACACTCGTTCACGCTTTAGAAGAAATCATTTATCATTTAAACCAAAACTACATTTGAAATTCCGTGAATTATGTTTAAAGGCCAAACAAGCATTCTTTCACGACTGAGTGTCCGTTCGTCAATAAAATATTTCAAGTGTCGTGTATAAAATAAACAGTTCTTTTTACACCAAATAATCATTTAATAATTAATTATCTTATATCATTTCCCATTTATTATGATTAATAAAAACATCAAGCAATTAATAAAATCTAAATTTAAAGGTGAATGCAGTGGGAGACCTACCTCGACTTGCAGCTCGGTTACGATGACGCCGCATGTCTCACACTTGCGCACAAGTATGCGCAACTTACAGACGACTGTAAAATCACGGAAAAAAAAAAACTCGTCAATGCGCTGCAACCGTAAAGATAACTAAAAACATATAAACGATAATTTAAAATAGATCAAACAAAAGACAAAGCAAAACATCACCTAAACCTCAGGGCAGGCGAAGAGGGGTGAACCCAAACCGCTCGCCTTCGGCGGCGGGCGTTCGTCGCGCGCCCAATTGCGAACAAGGCGCGCAGCTGGTCATACGAACAAAGATGGCACGGGAGCTGACGGAGCTAGTCGTTCCACCCCGGAGGGGCGGCGAGGGGCTGCAGGACACCAAAAAAGTCACCGATATAGGGGACGCACGACTGGGATGGGTGCGCGGCCGGCCGGAGGGCCCGCGACAGGACGAAAGGCGCGCGACCAGAGGGCACCAGCTAGTCGAAGCTACGCGGCGGTTGGAAGGAGGCTCAACCAGAGGCGCGCGCGGCCGGGATGGCTGGTGGGTGCCGGCGGGAAGAGCTCGCGGCCGGTGCAGCGAAGGGGAATGTCGTCGGGGCGCTGCGCCACGGCCGGTCGGTCGGAGAAAGGAAGGAGACGCTGCAAGGAGACAGAGGTCGAGGGGTGCCGCTGGCCAGGGAAGAAGGGTTGCGGGTCCGCTCGGCTACGGGTTAACTCAGCCAACTGGAGGGGCTAGCGCCAGACAGCGGTTGCGAGGCGGGAAAAAAAAGGGCAGCAGGCTGCTCGGATGATGGCCGGACGAAACGGGGAAGGGCGCGTGTGGCGCAGCAGGGCGCAGGACATGGAGTAGGTCGGTGGTGCTCTCGGACTGGTCGGAGGGTTACTGGCAGGGGGTCTGCGGTCTGATCGTCCGGAGCGCGGGTAAGAGGGGTCGCACACAACAAGGGGGGTGTCGAGTTGGTGCGGCTCAGCAGGGAGGGCACGCGGTGCAGCTCAGTAGGGAGGGCACGCGGCAGGCGGCTGGGCGGAGCATGTAGGAGGGTGGCGCCGGCTTGGAGACCCTTCGGATGAAGAAGGCTGCACAGGGGGTCGCGCTGTAAGAGAGAGAGGGGAGGACGACGACTGGGCCCTGGAGGGTGGCAGCCTGCTTGGCTGAGAGGGAAGGCGGGCACGGCTCGCCGCAGTAGAAAAGGAGGGAGCCGCCGAAGGAGAAGGGTGTCACGGCGGGAGGTGCTGCCATGCTGCAAGGGAGAAGGAGAGGCGGTCGAGGGTGGTCGGGGCGCTGCAAGGCAGGAGGATGTCGCGGATGGTGTTGTGTGGGGCGAGGGGCGCGCGAGCATCGGATGGGGTGCAGGAGAGCCGGGGCACCGGGGATGCTTCCGAGGTGCAGGCTACTGGAAGGGTGGTGGGCTGAGGGAGGCGCGCTGCAACATGGGAGGAGGAGGGAGGCGGCGACAGCTTGTGCAGCCTAGGGGAACAACCGTGTGGAAAGAATAAAAGAGAGAAAAAAGAGAATAAGAAAGAGGAAGAAATAAAAAAAGTTAAAAGTAAACAAAGATAAAAATAATAATATAATAATAATACTAATAATAATAATCATCATCATCATAATAATAATAATAATAATAATAATAATAAATAATACTAAAATAATAATAATAATAATAACCATAATCATAATAATATTAATAATATTAATAATAACCTTAATAATAAAATAATAATAATAAGATGAATTCATATCATTTTAATAATAATAAAATTAATGAAAAGGCCACGCAGTTGCATGGGCGAAGCCGCACGGTGTCGCGCTTCGCCCGTGCGTCCAATGACATCAAACCCAAAACGCACACTTTTTATCGAAAACTCAAAAACTTCATCTGGGACTCACCCCGGACCCCAGCAAAAATATTTAAAGGTAGAAAAATAATTAAATAAATTAAACGCATAGGTCGGGGTGTGACAATTCTCCCCACCATAACGCTTCTCGTCCCCGGGAAGCCACAACAAGACATAGACCCGAGAAGAAACTCCTTAAGTGTCACTCACCCCCAAAAGTTTAAGCGCCTCCAGTTGATCGATCCAAATGAACACTAAACTCCCACGACATGCAACTTGTCCTCAAAACACGAATATTTAAAACACCACTAAAACGAAACTCGAAACGAAACTCTGATACTGACACGAGGAGGCCCGAACGGACTCCCCACAATAGGAAACAAACCAAACTGAATTCAACGAGACCCACGATGGGTCTCCCCACCATAAGGGCTGAGGAGATTAACTGAGTTTGAAAACTTCCCACACGGTCCAAAAAACCCACCAAAACGATAGGGGGGGAAGGGGCCAACTAAACGAGCACCAAAATTATCGTCACCGCTACCTTAACGACATCACATCCTCAAAATAACACAAAACATGCTACACTAAGGACGGAGATTATATCAAAATGCCGAGCTTTCACGGGATCATTTCCAACATACCCTGGTTCATACGAAGCCAGGTCCAGGAAATGACGAAAGAATTCCAACACTGATCCAACACACCTTGCTGGAGACCGCACAACTCCATCCTCTTCCTCAGCTTCGTCAGCTCAGAGAAGTATTGCTGGATGAACGACGACCTGAAGAACTCCCAAGTGAGATCTTTTCGAGGCTTGTTTCGGGTCACAGACTTCCACCATTTCCAGGTTGGACCTTCAAGCATAAAGGTAGCCAACTTCACCTTCAATGACTCAGGTGACCCAATGAAACTAAAGTTCCTCTCAATCTTCTGCAACCACTCCTCTGCCTCAAGAGGATCTGTCTGCTCATAAAAGAGGGGAGGGTTCAACTTCCGAAACTCAAGGACGTAGTCCTTGGGCTGATCAACCAGAGGATTTGCTAAGGATGCACCACCCAAAGCTGCACCTTGGGCATCCATTGAACCTTCGTGGGGGCGAACACTAAGGAACAAGAAAATAAAAGATGGGTCAAACATGGTCATTTCCATTTCAAATACCAAAATAACATTTTTCACAACGATTTTCAGAATGAAGGAAAATCCAAACGATTCACTAGGGGGAAACTAGTGATGATGGGTGACTCGATCATATGGTTGGCAGTCATACGCCAGTCACACCACCATCACTGAGAGCATTCTAGGGTAAGGTCCTCGGCTCCACATGGCTTGCCAGACCATGCGAGCTCACGGAGGTCACTTACTCGGCTCCCATTTCATTTCCCAATACCAAACAAACCATAAGAATCAAAAGACATCGACAACCCAAACATCCCATGGTAACTCGAGGTTCGGAACGAGCAATGGTTCATGACGTCCTTCTCGTCCATACGCCTCGAGTACCGACAATTCTACTCCTTCTATCATGACAACCCCAAATAACAATGGGCGCTCTGAAAAACAATGTCCGCTCAGGAGCCGACCCCCCTCTGATACCATTTTGTCACGAACCAACCTGGGTCGACCCTGAACCGATCACCCGAGCCGGTTCGCGACATGGCTCGAGAGGCGTTCTCAATCCTCCCGGGCTGGCGACAAACGCCAGGGCATCAATAGAGGACAATTGGGAACAATTTCGCCCAGTGAAAAAAAAAATAAAGCAGCGAAAAAGTAGAATAACACAAAGTAAATAAATGACACTGAAAAAAAAAAGAACGATCGTCAACAACCAACCTGACCACGACCAAAACTCCCCGCGACTCCGAGAGTCGCGAACCAGCCCACAACCAACTCTCGCCCACGGGAGCGAGCTCGAACCAAACCTGCAGCAAAACTAAAAACAGGAAAACAATATAGGCGTGAGTATTAAAACTCAGTAGGTGTGTCCAACAAACTATTCCCAATACACTACCTTTAAAATAAAGAATTTACCAATTTCAGATTTGAACTAAATTATATAAAATATTAGTTTCCACACACACTTTAATTTCTAAAACAAGTAACAACTCATTGCCCTTTTTAATTTAAAAACAAGTTTAATGTTGGAAAGGAGCAGGTGAATTTCATTTTGAAAACATCTTTGCGAACAATTTAGAAATCCAAATTTTAGTTATTATCTAAAAGGAAAACCACACATAACACACAACACACACTAAGGGCAATGGAAAAAAAAGTGGCACACACGGGCCAGCAACCGAACTAGACCTCTCAATCATCTGCCACGTACAAATAAACACTAAAGGAAACATGGGTTGAACCAAGGAGCTTGTGAACAATCCAGAACGTACTATACATCTGACTCATCCTGAAGGCATGCTCTAACTCGAGGACGTCATAACGTCCTAACGCTCAGTATAGCCCTTCATGGCCTAACCGAGTGACCCAATCCTCATAGCAGCAATAACTCAGTATTCCCCTACTATGGGGCCACTAGCCAGTGCGTAATCTAAACTAGTGCAGCAATCGTTCTCAGAAGATTCACTCACTATGTTAGGTTCTCATGTCAACACGCATAATAAAAGGAAATGGGGTGAGTCAGCAAAGTCAATCAAGTAACACAGGTATCACACACAACTCGCGCAATCAACGTACACCAAAGATCACTCCTGAGTCACCCCAAAGAGAGTTTTCCAAAATAATTTATTTTTTATTAAAGTGTCAAACGGGTCTTCACCAATTTTAAAGAAAAACCTCATTTCTCAAGAAAACTCAAAACACTCGTTCACGCTTCAGAAGAAATCATTTATCATTTAAACCAAAACTACATTTGAAATTTCGTGAATTATGTTTAAAGGCCAAACAAGCATTCTTTCACGACTGAGTGTCCGTTCGTCAATAAAATATTTCAAGTGTCGTGTATAAAATAAACGGTTCTTTTTACACCAAATAATCATTTAAGAATTAATTATCTTATATCATTTCTCATTTATTAAGATTAATAAAAACATCAAACAATTAATAAAATCTAAATTTAAAGGTGAATGCAGTGGGGGACCTACCTCGACTTGTAGTTCGGTTACGACGACGCAGCATGTCTCACACTTGCGCACAAGTATGCGCAACTTACCGACGACCGCAAAATCACGGAAAAAAAATCTCACCAATGCGGTGCAGCCGTAAAGATAACTAAAAACATATAAACGATAATTTAAAATAAATCAAACAAAAGACAAAGCAAAATCTCACCTAAACCTTAGTGCAGGCGAAGAGGGGTGAACCCAAACCGCTCGCCTTCGGCAGCGGGCGTTCGTCGCACGCCCAACTGCGAACAAGGCACGCAGCTGGTCACACGAACAGAGATGACATGGGAGCTGACGGAGGTAGTCGTTCCACCCCGGAGGGGCGGCGAGGGGCTGCAGGGCACCGAAAAAGTCACCAATAGAGGGGACGCACGGCTGGGATGGGTGCGCGGTCGATCAGAGGGCCCGCGACAGGACGAAAAACGCGCGACCGAAGGGCACAAGCTAGTCGGAGCTACGCGGCGGCTGGAAGGAGGCTCAGCCAGAGGCGCGCGCGGCCGGGATGGCTGGTGGGTGCCGGCGGGAAGAGCCCGTTGTTGGTGCAGCGAAGGGGGATGTCGTCGGGGCGCTGCACCGCTGCTGGTCGGTCGAAGAAAGGAAGGAGACGCAGCAAGGAGACTGAGGTCGAGGGGTGTCGCTGGCCAGGGAAGAAGGGTTGCGGGTCCGCTCGGTTGCGGGTTAACTCGGCCAACTGGAGGGTGGCGCTGGCTTGGAGACCCTCCGGAGGAAGAGGGCTGCACAGGGGGTCGCGCTGTAAGAGAGAGAGGGGAAGACAACGGTTGGGCACTAGAGGGTGGCACCCTGCTCGGCTGAGAGGGAAGGCGGGCACGGCTCGCCGCTGCAGAAAAGGAGGGAGCCATCGAAGGAGAAGGGTGTCGAGGCGGGAGGTGTTGCCATGCTGCAAGGGAGAAGGAGAGGCGATCGAGGGTGGTTGGGGCGCTGCAAGGCAGGAGGAGGGCGCGGCAGGTGTTGTGCGGGGCGAGGGGCGTGCGAGCATGGGATGGGGTGTAGGAGAGTCGGGGCGCCGGGAAGATTCCGAGGTGCATGCTACTGGAAGGGCGATGGGCTGAGGGAGGCGTGCTGCAACATGGGATAAGGAGGGAGGCGGCGACACCTTGTGCAGCGCTAGGGGAACAACCGTGTGGAAAGAATAAAAGAGAGAAGAAAGAGAGAAGAAAGAGGAAGAAAGAAAAAAAGTTAAAAGTAAACAAAGATAAAAATAATAATATAATAATAATAATAATAATAATAAATAATAATAATACTAAAATAATAATAATAATAACCATAATCATAATAATATTAATAAAAATAACCTTAATAAAATGAATTCATATCATTTTAATAATAATAAAATTAATGAAAAGGTCACGCAGTTGCATGGGCGAAGCCGCGCAGTGTCGCGCTCCGCTCGTGCGTCCAATGACATCAAACCCAAAACGCACACTTTTTATCGAAAACTCAAAAAACTTTATCTGGGACTCACCCCGAACCCCAGCAAAAATATTTAAAGGTAGAAAAATAATTAAATAAATTAAACGCATAGATCGGGGTGTGACACAGTTGGTTTAGATTATGGCATGTTTGGATGTCTACAAGTGTTTATGGACTTACAAGTAATTTTAAAGTAGTTTTAGAGCTTATTTAAAAATGTTTCTCAGTTATAATGCATTTTTTTGTTTTCCAATAAAGCTTATTTGGTTTTAAAATGATTATAAAGGTCTTTTGATAAAGGATTTAAGATGTTTGTTGATTTTAAGGCCTTATTTGGCATTATAAAAATGTGTTTTGTTGAAAGTACATATAATGAATACATCTTCTTTCATTTAAATTTCATATGAGGTTATCGATTACCTTTGGCATATGAAGTATTTTGTATCAATGACAAATGGGTTTTTTCTATAAAGGGGGCCAGGGTTCTCACATGTGTGATTTTATTTAAATACTGCGATGTTCTCTTTGTTTTGAAACCATGTGGGTAGGTTGGGTTAGAGGCTATCTTAGATATAAATGCTCCACCAGTTAGACATGGATCGTGTGCACCAGGTAGTTGTCCTTGATCATGCCTGCATTATGAGTCAAGTGAGCAAGTAAGATAGCATTGCTGCTAACAGGGTGGTTCTGTTCAATGGATTTATGTGTTTGGTCCCTAGAATGTGGTAACTCGTGATGATGATGCATATGATGTATATGTTGGAGTCCCAAATTCAATGCAGTGTGTTCCCTAAGGTTATAGGTTGCGGGCTGCAGGGTGTCACGGCGTGACATATGGGTGTCACGTCGTAACGTCTTTGATTTGTGTCCCGCATCGGGGTGTGAAGTGGTGTTAGGCATGAAATATAATCCCCATGAATTTCCCTCCCCATCACAAGGTCTTTTCATAATGGAATGAGAATTGAGCCCCCCTGGTGGGCAGTGATCCACCTTGGTGGACAGTAAGCTCTACTGAGGAACAAAATCATGAGGCAGTAAGCCAAAGTGGACAATATTGTGATGGAGGGGTGGAATTTTGGAATTGCGTAAAGAGGTTTCTACTGAAGGAAAATGGCCATGTGAGCCAATCAAGTGCGTGAGCAAATTGGGTACGTGGCCAAAACAGCTACGTGAAATGTCTACGTGAGCCAATCGGGTACATAATCAAAACGGGTAAGTGGCCAAAATGGTTACATAAGCAAATTGGGTACATGGCCAGAATGGATACATGAATCGGTTATGTGGCCATAATGATTACGTGAATCAGCTATGTTGCAACATGGCTACATGAATTTGGCCTACGTAGACCATGCGTGATTGCAGGAGGAAGTTGTGTGATCTCGTTGAATGCATGAACGTGTGCAGTTATCTATATCTAAAGGGTCAACCGCATTCGATGGTGGTTTTATGATCATGGGGCCATAAAGAGTTTTAAATATGAAGATTGTGATCATAGTGTTGTGAAGATACAGTTTTCCATATTTTATGGAAATACACGTTGTGCATGTGGAGATATTCTGGGGAGTTATTTCCTTCAGAAATATCCATGCATATTGCAACCCGAGATACGTGGAGAAACTTACGAGTCTTCTATGTCACATAAAATGGTGGTTCCGTCAGATGTGATAATGAGGATATAAGATCAAAAGTTTTGCATCGTATGACCGCCCAAAAAAAGAACATATAAAGAGATAAAGACTGAGGGCAACGTTCGAGGAGGCATTCTAGAAGGTTTTTCCAGATCTCATCTAGAAGGTTGAAGGTTGAAGGTCGAAGGTGTTATTCCAGGAGCTCAATTGTCACGAACCAACCAGGGTCGACCCTGAACCGATCACCCAAGCCGGCTTGCGGCAAAGCCCAAGAGGCGTTCTCGATCCTTTCGGACTGATGACAAGCACCAAGGGCATCAACAGAGTGACAATGGGAACAATTTCACCCAATAAAAATAAACAAAAGTAGAGGAACAATAAAAGAGCATCCCAAAATAAATAAACCAAACAGAACAACTAAGCAAGAACTGAAAAATAAGACTAACCAAACCCGATGACCACTAAAAGTCCACATGACCCCGTAGGTCACTCTCCGACACAACGATCAACCGTCGCTCAAGGCGATCGAACCCAAGTTGAAACCTGCAGCAGAAACTAAAAACAAAAAAACACTATAGGCATGAGTATTAAAAAAACTCAATAGGTAGACCTGAGTAATTCTATTCCCGATTCACATCCTTTAAATAAAGAAACATTGATTTACAAGTTTGAAATACAATATACAAATATAGGTTTTTCCACACTTTGCATTTTAAAACAAACAATCATAATCCATTGCCCTCAAGATTTAAAACAAGGCTCAAGGGAAGAAAGGGGAAAGAGAACCAAATAAGAATTCATTTTTTTCATAAAGGTGAAAGTAAGGGGAAAATGTCTGTTCATTCGAAACATTCTTTTTAAAAACCTTTTTAGATAAGGCCACACACTCACCATTTCACAATAAAACACCAAAACCAATTACAAGGGATATGATCCTGCACAAGAGGGCAATGGCGCTAGCCATACTAGTATCGGAGGAACACGGGAAGACCTAGGAACTCATAGGAGAACCAAAATGTACTAATACATGAGATCTCATCCCCAGTAGCATGCCACACACGATGAAATCTAAATGCCCAAACACCTTGCCACCCTAACTCTAGACAGACCGAGAGGCTCAATCCCATAGGAATAAACTCAAAGAGTAGTCTTTGCCTTAAAACAACAATTGTACAAGGAAGGTCTCATACCGAGGACACTCCCGTCCCATGACCAACCAATCAAGCAAGACTCAATCCCCAAAGAGTTTTCCAAACAACGATTTAATAAAAATGCCAAACAAGCCACATGTCATTTTCACGTATCAAATCTTTAATAAACAACGACGCACAAGCCATTTTCAATACCAAACTAATTTAGAAATCCACCTTAAAAACATCAACCACCATTTGAATGTCAAACTATCATTTACAAAACCAAAACCATACATTTAGAAATCACAAATTATTTAGAAAAACCAATCGGGCAACTTAACCAACACTTGGCGTGCAAAACCTACTAAATCCACATCTCATATTAAAAATCCATTTTTAAAATTATGTGCACCCCAAAACATTCCTCAAACATGTTTCGCACCTCTTTTATAATTTAATAAACCATTGAAACAATTCATAAAACAATTTTTAAATAACACCCCAAGGTTTTTACATTAAAATACACTCAAAACTCTCTTTAAACATCAATTTCACATCAACGCCATATCGAAACATAATTCGCAGCCCGTACATAATTTAATAAAACAATTTCATAATTTATAAAATAATATCAAGTGACACATCAAGGGACTATACACGAAAAACATCCAATTTTACATAAAAATGTCACTAGAACCCAACGCACATTTAATTTTTATCATAAACCATTTCCGCGCCATATACAAGAATCAAAGAGCATACTAAGTCAATCAAGCAAGCAAAATAATTTTTACCAAACAACGTTTACCCGTAAAATCACCCAAATTCTCACAAAATGTTTATTCTAACAATGAAACATTACTATTTAATAAGTTAAAGAGGTGTAAACAATGTAGTCTTAACTTAAAGGAGGGGTGCAAAAGGGGTCCTGCCTCAAATGACGACGAACCTCCCGGACCCAGTGTGAAAACCCGATCACACCTCAATCGCACCTGTGGAAAGCTGAAACCGACCTAACGCAACAAGATTGAACCTACAACTTTAGAATTCGACCCTAAAAAACCAAACCCTAGCCGTGTGAGAAACCCAAACCAAGAGGAAGAAGAAAACTCATCGGAGGGGGAAAGGGAGGTCGTCTCCGAAAGGAGGGTGCGCCGGTGAAGTCGCGGCCGCCGGAGAGGAGTTCGGCCGGTAGGGGGTCGCGCCGGAGAGGGGCGCGCGCCGGTAGGGGGTCGCGCCGGAGAGGGGCGCCCGCCGGAGAGGGGTCGGCCAGCCGGGTCGCGCGCGAGCAGGGGGTTGCGCGGGCTGGGTGGTGCACGCCGAAGGATAAGGAAGTCGGCCGGAGGAGCCGCGCACGCCGGAAGGGGGAAACGCCGGCGAGCAGGGAGGTGCGCCAGGGGGGTCGCGCGCTGGGTATGGGGAGAAGGGTGGGGGGCTGCGTGGAAGGGAGAGGGTACAAGAAACTCTAAAAAAACTAAAAGATAAAAACTAATCTAATAATAATAATAATAAAATCTTAATAATTATAATACTAATGATAATCTACAATAATTATAATAATATTATTAATATTAATATTAATAATAACATAATGTTAAAATTATCAATAATATTTATTTCATTCTTAATAATAATAATATTAATAACACTTAATAATAATAACGATATCAATAACTTTAATAATAATAATAACCAAAAACAATTTTAATAATAATATTATTATTATCCGCAACATTAATAATATTATTATTACGGTTAAAACTTTTGCTTCGTTTTATTTTTAATTTGTTGATCTCATCTCGTTTCATTCTATTTTATTTTATCTGGATACTGGGCAACCGAGCGGTCCGCGCATAGCTCAAGCGACCGTGCACGAATCGTGCGGCAGCTTCTTTCCACTCCAAAAAGCTTTTGCACAGATACCTGGGTTGACCACACGATCCGCTAATCGTGTGTGTCCGTGCACCGGCCTATAACCCACCAAGAACTCCCATTAATAAAAAAAATATTAATTAATAATATTCTTGATAATAATAATAATAATTAATAATATCCTAATGATAAAAATAATAATAACAATAATATCCATTTCATTTTTAATCATAATAATAATATCAACAATTTTAATAATGTTATTCTTAATATTAATAATGATAATAATGATAATATTCTCATTAATGATATTATCATCACTTTTCATGTTATTTTACTTCTTCTTTTTTAACTCCCGTTTTATTAGTCATTAAATTCTTATTTTAGTTTTCAAAGACGGACAGGCCACACAGTTGTCTGGGCGAAGACGCACGGTTTCCAAACCGTGCTCTGCCCGTACACCAAATGCCGCCAAACCCAAAACACGTATTTTTTTTCAATAAACACTCAAAAATTTAAACTGATACTCAACCCGAACCCTGACAAAATTATCCAAAACCAGAAAAATAATAAAATAAATAAATTACAAAGGTCGAGCGTGTCATCAATACTCTCTGGAAGTCAACATTATTCATGTTAAAGAGAATCACCTTCCTTGGTGTGTATCCATATTTTCTTCATGTGAAGAAAAAAAAGATTAAACAAAATCCTGAGACGGTGAGTCAAAGCGGACAATATTGTGATGGAGGGTATCTCTGATTTGTAAGACAAGCACTGAGGGGGGATTGTTGGAGTCCTAAATTGAATGCAATGTGTGCCTTGAGGTTATAGGTTACTGGCTGCAGGGTGTCACGGCGTGACATATGGGTCTCGCGTCGTGACGCCTTTGATCTATGTCCCACATCGGAGCGTGGAGTGGTGTTTGGACATGAAATATAAGCCTCATGTGTTTCCCTCCCCATCATAAGGCCTTTTCAGAGTGGGATGGAAAATGAGCCCCTCGGGTGGGTAGTGAGCCCTATTGAAGAACAAAACAGTGAGGAAGTTAGTCAAAGCAAACAATATTGTGATGGAGGGTCTTGCAACCCCTACAATTGGTATCAGATGAGGTAGACAACCTCTGATTCGTAGGGCAATCACTGAGGGGTAGATTATTGGACTCCAGAATGAAGTTTGAAGTGGATTTGTTGACAATATGAGTTTCATTTGGTGGAATTTTGGAATTGCGTAAAGGTGTTTCTGCTAAAGGAAAATGAGTACATGAGCTAATCGGCTACGTGATCCCATCGGGTATGTTGCTAGAACGGCTACGTGAGCCAATCGGGTACGTGAGCAAATCCGATATGTGGCCAAAACGACTACATGAGTAGATCGGGTGCGTGGCCAGAACGGTTACGTGAATTGGGTACGTTGCAACATGGTTACGTGAATTTGGCTACGCAGACCGTGCGTGATTGCAGGAGGAAGTTGTGTGATCCCAACAAATGCATGAACATGTGCGATTATCTATGTCTGAAGGGTCAATCACATTCGATGGTGGTTTTATGATCGTGGGGCCATAAAGATTTTTAAATCTAAAGACAACGATTGTGGTGCTTTGAAGATACGATTTCCCATATTGTATGGGAATGCACGTTGTGCTGGTGGAGATATTCTCAGGGAGTTATTTCCTTCAAAAATATTTGTGCAGATTTCAACCTGAGATATGTTGAGAAATTTAAGAGTCTTTAATGTCCTCTTAAAATGGCGGTTTTGTCGTATGTGATAATGAGGGTATAAGATCAGAAGATCCGCATCATATGATCGCCCAAAAAAAGAATATAGAAAGAGAGACAGAGGGCGGCGTTCAAGGAGGCATTCCAGAAGGTTTTTCTGAATTGCATTTGGAAGGTTGAAGGTCGAACAAGGTGTTATTTCACGAGCTCAATTCTCTCTGGAAGTCACCATTATCCATGCTGAAGAGACACCTTCCTTTTGGTGTATATTCGTATTATCTTCATGTGAAGAAAAAAAGATTCAATAAAACTACGAGGCAGTGAACCAAAACGGATAATATTGTGATAGAGTCATGCACTGAGGGGGTGTCACGGCGTGACATATGGATGTCATGTCGTGACGCCTTCGATATGTGTCTCACATCGGGACGGTTAAAGCAAATAGAAAAAAGAATATAGAAAGAGAGAGATGGAGGGCGGCGTTCAAGGAGGCATTCCGAAAGATTTTTCCAAATCGCATTTGGAAGGTTGAAGGTCGAACAAGATGTTATTCCAGGAGCTCAATTCTCTCTAGAAGTCGCCATTATTCATGCCGGAGACATCTTCCTTGGTGTATATTCGTATTATCTTCATGTGAAGAAAAAAAGATTCAATAAAACTGTGAGGCAATAAACCAAAGCGGACAATATTGTGATAAAGTCATACAACCCCAATGTAGATCCTACAATTGGTATTAAAGGAGGTAGACAACCTCCAATTCGTAGGGCACGCACTGAGGGAAGGATTATTCAAATTCCAAATTGAATGCAGTGCATACCCTAGGGTCATAGGTTGTTGGTTCCAGGGTGTCACAACGGGACATATGGATCTCATGCCGTGACGCCTTTGATATGTGTCCCACATCGGGGCAGTGAGCACCCCCTAGTGGACAGTAAGCTTTGATGAAGAATAAAACCGTGAGACTATTGAGTCAAAACGGACAGTATTGTGATGGAGTCTTGCACCCTCAATATAGATCCTACAGTAAAAAAGTAGACAAGATACACAAAAAACACAAACCAGTGGTGCATGCATGTACTTATGTTCTCAAATACACCATCCTTAATTCATTCAAACCTTCACCACAACTTGTATTGTATTTTATGATAACCGCAAACCAGAAAGCATTAACCTCATTTCCATCTCAATCAATCACAAAGACTTGCATTTCAGAATCATTAGAAAATCGACATCACTCAGCTCCAAACTGAAATTATCAATGTGTCCCTGGTCCAATTTTAATTGACATAAATCATACCACATTATCCACCCATTTCATTCAAGAGAGAACCACAATTCTCAGCAAAAGAACCCCCATTAGGGCAGAAATATGTTAACAGTCAGAGGTTCGTTTAGCACAAGCAGGGGCAATCTAATATTTCTGAACCACCACAGAGTTTGCGAGCCCTGCCTGGTCCACTGTCTGGGTGGCCTCAGTGAGCAGCCTGGGTGGGAACCCCATGGCTTGGAGCTGGTATGTTCCCGAACCCTGAGGCCTGGCAGCATTGATGAACCCGCGGATGTCACCGATCGTGTGGTGGAAATTGAACCGCACAACCATGCGCGTGCCGTCAGCTAGTCTGAGCTGGATTGAGGTGGTTGGCAGCGACTCATCCACCACCAAACCCATGGATGGGAGCGGCGCACTGGCAGGAGAGGTCTCCCCAGTGCTCTGCTCTGATGCTGCAGACGGGGCACCCGAGCCTAGGGCTCTTCCCACGCCCTGGAATGGAATCTGCTGCTTCTCAGGCTCCTAAAATTCACCAACAATGAATTATAGACAGACGAAAACATATCCAGATTTAGGGGTGGGTTACAGTTTTTTAGACAAAAATATGGCCTCAGGTCAGCGTTGGTTTACCAAAACATTTCATGCTAACGAAAAACACAATGAAAATAAAAATGGTAAATTCTGAAAACAGGGTTGTGTTTGATTTTAGAAAAGTTTCCTATATTTCAAAAATGTATTAAAAATATATTAAAAATTGTTCTCGAAAGCAAATAAAGTATCTGATTTACATCTCCTTGTGTTTTCATTTTTTGAAATATGAAAACAAGTTCTCTCTCAACAACTCTTATTTTCATTTTCATTTTTTAAAAAATTCTAATAAATTTTTGAAAATTGAAAATAGAAAATGTTTTCTAAAACCAAATGCAAAGTTTATTTTCACGTTCTCAGGAAAATGATAACGCTTGAATAGGCAACTCCAATTCTTTGGCTAAAATCCTTAAATAGGGTTAGTGTATCGCTGAAACTTATTCCCGAAATGACGTGACTAAAGGCGCACTTTCAAATAGCATCTTCTTTGAAAACATATTCGAAGGCACCGTCTAAAAAACACACCTTCCTGCGCTATTCCAAATAATGCCTTTTATTTTGTTTATATATATATATATATATATATAAATTAAAGTCAGTATTACTTTAATTAAAATATTTGGAAAACATTAACCACATTCCACCAGTAACTTTTATAACACGTACATACATACACACATAATTTTAAACAATGTTCAACTGTTATTATATTCAACATTACTTTTAAGTATTCAAAAAATATTATTCGCATACTACATGAAATCTCTCTTATTAGTCTCTCTTGAAAATCTCCATCATTTTCAATGTGGGATTGACTCCCATCTTTTCCAGCATTGTAATAAATAATTATTAATTATGAATAATGTCATTATTGATTATTAATAATTACATTATTATTTACAATATTAATAATTGAAAATTACGTTTTTATTATTAATTACATTCGTTGGCGTTTGCGTCTTATATCGCACTTGTGGTCTTATGTGGTCTTTTATTATTTATTATAAAACAACCTCAAGGTCTCTCTTCAGAGGCATCTTGAGAATTGGATCCACCCTCTATATCATTCTACATTATATCAAAGGAGATTCTCTAACCCTAATCCACCCTCCCCTCACTATTTTCTCTCGTAGAAAACCTACGTTTTCCCCCTCAAGGGGGGCGGATGTCGTCGCCCCTCCCGTCGCCGGTCTCTTCCGTCCACTGCTCGACGGCCCCCGACATCTCCTTCCCAACGGCTCCCTCCCGGCGGAACCCTCCCTGCACGCGACATAGTCTCCCTCCCGATACATTCTCTCTGGTTGCTAAAATGTCATTTATCCATCTCTTTAACCGCTGCTCATCATTGGCCGCTTCATCAACTTAATGTCAAAAATGCATTTCTACATGGTTTTCTTGAAGAAGAAAGGTATCTTCAACAACCTTCTGACTTCCTTACCTCGGGAGTCAGGTCTCATGTTTGTCGGCTCCGTCGCTCACCTTATAGGCTCAAACAGTCCCCTCGTGCATGGTTTGGCAGATTCGGCATTGTCATCACTACATTTGGTCTATCTCAGAGTATGAAGGACCATATTGTTTTCTACCGCAAAACATATGTTGCCTACATCATATTGGTTGTATATGTTGATGATATCATTATTACTGGTAGCGACTCATATGACATTGCTCATATCAAGGTTTATCTTCAATAACAATTTCAAACCAAAGATTGGGTCCTTTAACATACATTTTTGGCATTGAAGTCTCCCGTTCTCCAAACGACATATTTCTTTCCCAATAGAAATATGCATTGGATATCTTGCAAAATGCTGGTTTGTCTCAGACAACTGTCGTTGAAACTTCTCTTGAACCCGGGGTACAGTCTCTACATGATGCCACGGACCCATATTCTCACCCGGAGAGTTATCGTCATCTTGTGGGCAAACTTAATTATCTTACGATTACTCGTCCAGATATTGTCTGCGTTGTTAGCAAGATTAGCCAATTCATAGAACATCCGACAAAATCCCAATGGGATGATGTCCTTCGCATTGTCAAATACATTTAAGAAAGACTAGTCGTAGTCTTCAGTATTCACATCACGATCATCTGAATATTGAGATCTTTTGTGATGCCGACTATGCTGGTTACTTAGCTACTCGGAAGTCTACTTCTAGGTTTGTCGTTTTCCTGACTGGTAACTTAATCTCATGGTGAAGCAAGAAACAAATTGTCATCTCCAGACCCTAGTCGTGGTCTTCAGTATTCACATCACGATCATCTGAATATTGAGATATTTTGTGATGCTGACTATGCTGGTTACTTAGCTACTCGAAAGTCTACTTCTAGGTTTGTCATTTTCCTGGCTGGTAACTTAATCTCATGGTGAAGCAAGAAACAAACTGTCATCTCCAGATCCAGTGCGGAATATGAATACCGTGCAATGGTCACGGTCACTACTGAATTTTTTTGGTTTTGTCATCTTCTTCATGAAATTGGTTTCCCATCACAGACTTCTGCTAATATTTGGTGTGATAATCAGACAGCCACGAAAATTGATTCTAATCCAATCTTCCATGAACACACGAAGCATATCGAGATTGGTTGTCACTTTCTTCGCTATCACCTTGAGCAACATCATATCAGTTTCAACTACATTCCTACAGCTCATCAGCTTGTCGATATCTTCACCAAAGGCTTATCGAGAGCTCAACTGGATTTTCTATGCACCAAGCTGGGCATCCACAACATCAACGACCCAGCTTGAGGGGGAGTGTTAGACCCAGTTAATTGTATTTTCAGGCTAAGTGTATTTCCGAGTCCCACATCGGTTTCCTCCTACTTGTAATTATTTTCCTCTATCTATAAATGAATGTCTCAACCTCTCTTTGAGGGAGGGGATTGTACCGTTCTACAAATCTTATTAATCACATTAATCATATTATTAATTGCTGCAAAAATCCCCTCATTAAATTAGTTTCTACAGTAGCCTATTTTGGAAAAAAGAATTCAGGAGTATTTCCCCTGTACTTTCTTGTCTACTCGCCACTTTCCAGAACATTTTTTTAAGATATTTTCCAATACATATTTGAAAACTGAAAAAAAAAAAGGAAAAGTTTCCCAAAATCAAACACAACCCAATACTTTCCCGCAAAGGAGTTCCTAACATGGGGAATTGACAGAATTTAGTGAAAAATATGGACTGACAAATAATACTTAGTACTTTCAGCCAAGGATTAAAAATTTCCAGGTACAAATGGTCTTCGACGTCCCAAGACAGGTTTGAACCCGGTTATCCTATGGAGTGTACAGGGCATGTAGCATATGAAGTGCCCTTTCCCATATGAAAGAAAACACCAATTAAAAGAGGGGTGAGCTGGGGGGGTGTCGGAAGGCTCTTCCTTTGAAACTGTAGGTTTGATTAGTAATACTGATTTGAGTTTCTCTTCCAAACAACTGAATATCAACCATGAAACAAGGACAAGAGATTTTGCGGAGAACTTACCGGGAACTTCTCATTCTTCCTTACAAGATTCACATTAACTGCAGACCTTCTGTCTGCAGGCTCAAGTTCTTTTGGGCACTCGGATTTCATGATGCTCTGCAAAGAAAGATTACAGTGGTCAAAGAAACAAAGGCAAAGGATTATGTACCGACACATTTAAAAAATGGGCCATGATTTTCAGAATGAAGGTAGGAGTATTGTTACTACCTCTAGGAATGATGCATTTTCAGGGTCATCCAAACTCCTCAAAGGACCTCCATTCACTGTGAAACCGTTGCTCCAGAAAACTATATTATGAACCACGGCCTCAGGTGCCTGGGGAACAGAGGGCAAATTTTCCCCCGAGAGCAATCTTCCAGTCCCAGTAAAGCTTCTAGAGCTTGAAGATGAGTTAAACTGGTCCATTGGCCTTTCCACAGCCCCCAATTGCCTAGCTTGATTGAATATCGAATCCACATCATTGCCCTTTGAAGGTTCTTGGACAAGCATCCCACTGTAAATCTCAATCGTTAATGCCAGATCAAAAAAAATCATGTGCCAAAAGACAGATTATCTTCAATTGATAGGTGAAATAACAAAAATAAAAAACGAAAATTTGGAAGCATGATTAGTTTTATGAAATTACTACTGATAACCTAGCAGAGATGCACAATGACATCCTGTTGAGACCACAGGCCTGATGTGAAAGACCCTGAGAAGGGGGGCAAGGGTTTAAACACTTCAATTTTAATCACTTTCAATCAATTACCTCTCACTGACGTAAGCAGATTTTGACCTCATGCTTAGTGGGGTCATCTTTAAATTCTACTTTTCTGTTGATCAGATTGTTTTGCAATATTCACTTTACCTTTTATCTGATAATTCAGTGATTGTTTTATCCACTCACTCCTCATCGTCAACATTTACTTGATTCACCTCCTATGTGAAGGCTAATCCAAAGCACATGGAAAACTCACTGCTGCCATATACAAATCAACTAAACACTTTCATTTGCGGCCTTGGCAGCCAGGCAGCTTCTACAGAAACAATTTCATCCTCGGGTATAACTGCTTCCTCACTTCCCATCTGCTGCAATGGTCTCAGTCGCTTGTAATTGGCTGGAGCAAAGGCTGAACGCAGCCTGGCTCCACCAAAAGAGCCTTCAGCCTCTTGCACTGCCAATGTACTAGCAGTACTTCCTGGGAAAATCTCCTTCCGGTGTGGTGGCTCTCGATCCCCTATAGCGTCCGAACGGACCCCAGCAACAGCAGCGTCCACTCATAGCTCGTCGTAGCCCCCTACTAAGGCCTCCTGAACCGCCCGACCTCCCTTGCAATCTTCCACTATTACTAAAGATGGATGAGCAGATGTGAGCAGTGAGGGTATGGATGAAGCCAGTGGCGCTGCAATTGCTGCAGCCGTCGCCTCCTGGCACCTTCACAAAAGAAACGGCATTCCGGCACGGTTGTAGTACACCCTTGCTTTTCTCCGCGACTAGAAATTCCTGACTAAAGCCCACCCGCACCTTTCCATTTTTAGGCAGTGCATTCCTCGGAGTTTGTAAGCTTACTTCGTTTGTTGGCGTTGTCTGGACATTTACACCTCACGCTGCTCGGACAGTAGCAATTGTTGCAGCTTCTGCTCGCTCTCATCTGATGGAACTTGGTTCAGAAACATTTCCTCCGTCTTGGACAGCTCCTCTGTCCGAACTGGAGCAGAATCATTTTGTTCAGTTTCCACTGCTACACTCCGGGTTCTTATTTCAGCTTGTCATGCAGAAAAATTCTCCAATAATATCCAAGACTCATGTAGCACCCTCTGGTACTCTGTCATAGTCGCCAAAATCTTCCGCATGAGTTCTCCCACTGTGGTCGCCATTCTCAACAATCCTCATTCAACCTCTTCAAGCTGTGCGGCGAGGCTGCAGTGTCCAGGAACTCCTGCATCGTTGAGCGTCGTTTTTTTTCCTCACGTCGGTCTTCCTATGCCAAGTCAGCTTCAATCTGCCAAATCAAAACCTCTCTCTTCTTGAATATCTCTCTCTCCCGAATCTTCTCTCAATGAAAACACCAATTGATAGGTGTGCAAGTGAGAGAGAGGGAAACTGTGTATTCTTTTGATATTCCAGCAAAAGCAGCGAAGAATTACAGTAGAAAGGCAGAAGAAGAAAGAATGGAGAAGCAAATGATGAAATCCCCTGGAAGGCATTCAGCACAAGCTGAAGACTCCTGAAAACATTAGTAGCCCCCCCCCCCTCTCCCAAAGCTTCCTACTTATTTAATACACCCGACTAACCCCCAACAGCCCCAACAACTACACATCAATTACATATCTACCCCTGGCAATTACAACCACTCCCCCTTAGGCAGCAGCTCTCCAGCCCCAGGATTCCTTCACAGCAGCTCCCCCACCTTCCTATCACTCGAGCTCAGCTCAACAAACACTCGAATTCGGCTTGGTTTTTTTCAAGCCGAGCTTGAGCTCGAGCTACTCAAGTACTAACTCATGCCGGGTTCAAGTATTAGAATACCAAAATCGAGTAGCTCGCGTGCCCAAGGAAACAATGTGCAACAATTAGCTCTTTTGGAGATAATGTTGTTTTATATATCAAGATATGGAAACCAAATCTTCTCACTTAATTCTTAATCTTATTCAGCAAAGAATAACCATTATAATCCAAGAAAAGCTCTCATAAAATTTTCACGGTGAACCAGTTTCAACAGCATAAATGATCTCCCTTAACTCGGTCAAATATTCAAATTCTCACTTCATGGACAGATGCGTTGAGTAACATTCTTAGACAGATGCGTTGAGTAACATTCTTAGACAGATGCCTTGGCTTGGACAGATGCGTTGAGTAACATTCTCACTTCATGGACAGATGCTTTGATTCTACTCAAAGCAATGCATTTTTCTCCTCAACGCAACCGCTCAGTTTCAGCCAACACTGATTTAACCCAACGCACCAACAACTTGGTTCTACTCCACTGATGTTGTGATTACAGGATTTAGCCGAGGGCACGCCAAGCCAAGGCTCATTGCCTTTACAAGTTCAGGGTTTGCACACTGCTTCTCAATGGATCACTCCCTCTTCCTCTTCCCGCGCACTGTGTTAAGAAGAATGTAGATTCAGATTGGCTCGCAAACCGTGGAATGAATAAGAATGAAACCAAAACTTCACATTTAATTCTTACTCTTATTCAGCCATGAATATCCATTATCATCCGAAAAACACTCTCATAAAATTTTCATGGTGAACCAGTTTCAACATTCAACAGCATAAATGATCTCCCTTAACTCGGTCAAATATTCAAATTCTCGCTTCATGGACAGATGCGTTGAGTAACATTATTATTTCTACTTCACATGTCTATTTTTGCAACTGCATTGAGTAATTTTTTATTCTACGTTGAGTGATTTTTTATTCTATGTTGAGTAATTTTTTATTCTACTCAAAGAAACGCATTTTGCCCCTCAATGTAACTGCTCAGTTTCAGTGATCATGGGTTCAACTCAACACACTACATTGGTTCTATTCCACTGATGTTGTGATTACAGGATTAAGCCAAAGTCACTCGCATGACATAAAGAAAAACATTCACAGAAAAATGTTTGAATAGATTATAATGCAGGTGAAAATTGTGTCAACACAAAGCAAAAGCCCATTTGGATGAGAAAAATGGAGGAAAAGGGAAGGGAAGTGAAAATAACCATTTTCCTTCCCTTTGACACGCTTAGGTTGTGTTTGACGTAACTTATTAAAAAAGGTTAACAGCACTTGTTACTTGCCATAAGTAGATTGGAAAACTAATTTGTTTTTGTTTTGTTTTTTAAAAGGGACTTCCAAATAAAATTTTGAAGAAAACCACTTAAATAAATTACATAAAGCACCTTTTTCAATATACAATTTGGAAACATTGATACAATAATGTAGTGGGTGAATTCCCCTTACCTCAATGTGAGGTGGGGATCTTCTTTTATAGAGAAGTAAACACTAATTACATGGTGTTAAGTCCAATGTGGGACTTAGACCAGAAATACCCCTTTAACCTTAAATGGGGTCCAACACTCCCCCTCAAGCTGGACATGCCCAGATTGCATAGAGTCCCACAAAGAGAAAAAGACAACAAAGACACAGGACCATCTCAGACTCCCCCTCAAGCTGGGCCAGGGAGGCTGTGAATACCCAGCCGGGTAGTGAGAGACTCAAGACGAGCTCCTGGAAGACCTTTGGTGAAGAGATCGGCAAGCTAATCGGCCGTCGAGATATGGCCGAAGCCGATATGGTGCTGCTCCAGATGGTGGCGGAGAAAGTGACAGTCCACCTTGATATGCTTCGTCCGTTCATGGAAGACGGGATTCGATGCAATCTTCGTGGCGGCCTGATTGTCACACCAGATATGAGCAGGAGTCGATGCGGGGAAACCGAGCTCATGGAGGAGATGACGAAACCAGAGGATCTCAGTAGTGACGGTGGCCATGGCTCGATACTCGGCGTCGGCACTCGACCGGGAGACGACAGTCTGCTTCTTGCTGCGCCAAGAGATGAGATTGCCGGCAAAGAACACGGCGAAACCCGAAGTAGACCTGCGGGTAGCGAGGCATCCGGCATAGTCCGAATCACAGAAGGCCTCAACATCCATGTGAGCATGATGGGAGTACTGAAGGCCACGGGCAGGGTCTTTCTTGATGTATTTGGCAATGCGAAGGACAGCATCCCACTGAGAGCGGGTGGGATGTTCCATGAACTGGCTGACTTTGCCAACGGCACAGGCAATGTCAGGACGCGTCATGGTGAGGTAGTTGAGTTTACCGACCAGGCGGCGATAGCTCTCGGGATGAGGAAAGGGCTCCGAGTCGGAATGAAGGGAGCGTTCCCCAGGCTCAAGGGGAGTGTCCACGGCAGTGGCGGTGCTCAACCCGGCATCCTGCAAGATATCAAGAGCATACTTGCGCTGGCAGAGAGAAATAGTGTCCGCAGTCCGGGAGACCTCGATGCCAAGGAAGTAAGTGAGGGGACCAAGATCCTTGGTGTGAAAGTGCTGGTGAAGATGCGCCTTAAGGCTGGCGATGCCTCTGGAGTCGCTCCCTGTGATGATGATGCCATCCACATAAACCACAAGCAAGATACAGCCATGCGCCGTCGTACGGAAGAAGACGGTGTGATCCTTCATACTGCGAGAGAGGCCAAAGGCTGTGACGACCGTGCTGAAGCGGCCAAACCAAGCCCGAGGAGACTGCTTGAGGCCGTAGAGGGAGCGACGAAGACGGCAGACATGGCGGTCGGCACCAGAGGCCGAAAAACCAGGAGGCTGCTGGAGGTAGACTTCTTCATCAAGAAAGCCACGGAGAAAAGCATTTTTAACATCCAGTTGATGAAGCGGCCAGTGATAATGAGCAGCCAGTGAAAGGAAAAGGCGGACCGAGGCCATCTTGGCGACTGGAGAGAAGGTCTCAAAGTAGTCGATGCCATACGTCTGAGCAAACCCCTTGGCGACAAGCCGGGCTTTGAGGCGGCAAAGAGAGCCATCGGGATTGAGACGGATAGTGAAAATCCATTTACAACCGACCGCCTGTTTGCCCACCGGAAGTGGAACAAGATCCCATGTATGGTTGTCATCCAGAGCCCGCAATTCATCCCTCATGGCGGCAAGCCACCCGGGGTGAGATTTTGCTTCACCGACTGTCCGAGGAAGCGACACGGTCTCCAAGGCTGACAGACCCCTGTAGGAAGATACAAAGAGAGGAGTAGTCTGACAGGAGCGAGTACCTTTCCGAAGCGCAATCGGCTCGTCTGCGGGAGCGGGGACAGGAGCATCGGACGAAGCAGGAACAAGGTGGTCCTCGGCCGAGATGGGAGGTACAGCGGATGGACGACGGGAGTAGGTCTGGCCAAAGAGATGACCGGGAGGGGGAGATATCAGAGGTGGGTGAGCGAAGAGCGGAAGACAGTCATCGATGGTAGTGTCAGGAGAAGGAGAAGGAGAGGGGAGAGTGAAAGGAGAAGTCTCGACAAACGATACGTCGGCAGAGGTGATATACCGGCGGAGGTCTGGAGAGAAGCATCGGTACCCGCGCTGAGTGCGGGAATATCCAAGAAAAATACAGCGAAGAGATTTGGGAGAAAGTTTGGAGAGATTGGGGCGAGTGTCCCGGACATAACATAGACATCCGAAGACGCGGAGTGGAAGGGAGTGAGGAGGAATAGAGGGGAACAGGGTATGAAAGGGAGTCTCCCCCTGAAGTATGGAGGAGGGAAGACGATTCAGAAGGTAAGTAGCAGTGAGGATGACATCCCCCCAGAAGAGAAGAGGGACCTGGCGGTGGAAGAGGAGGGCACGAGCGGTTTCCAAAATATGCCGGTGTTTCCGCTCGGCCACCCCATTCTGCTGAGGGGTATTAGGACAAGAGGTCTGGTGGATGATGTCGTGGGCGCGCAGAAACTGCTGAAAGTGAGTGGATAAGTATTCCCACCCATTGTCAGATCGAAGACATTTGACATTTGACAGGGATAGAAAACTGTGTTTGGATCTCATGAAAAAATGTCTGGAAGGTGGAGAGAACCTCTGTCCGATCTCGAAGAAGATAAAGTCATGTCATCCGGGAATAATCATCAATGAAGGAAATGTAATATTTATACCCAGATTGACTCGAGGTAGCACAGGGACCCCATACATCAGAATGAACCAAATCAAAGGGTTTGGCGGCCCGTGTGTCAACTCGAGGAGGATATGAGGTGCGATGATGTTTCGCAAAACGACACGACTCACAAGGAAAGGAAAAACGGGGACTAATATCGGGGTAGAGGCGATGAAGTGCAGAGGCGGAAGGGTGGCCCAACCGGGAATGGAGGTCAATGGCATGAGCAGGGAGAGACGCGCAGGCGATGGAAGGCGGGCCAGGGAACATGTACACTCCATCCCGAAGCTGGCCTCTACCAAGTTCCCGGTTCGTCGTCCGCTCCTGAAACAAAACAGAAGACGAGGAAAAGAGAGCAGTGCAATTGAGATCCTTGGTCAGTTTGCTGATGGAAAGCAGGTTAAAAGGACTCTGGGGTACATGAGCCACCGAGGAGAGGTGAAGGGAGGAGGTGAGGGAACAGGAGCCAAAGCCGGCTATGGGGAGAGTGGACCCATCAGCAACAGTGATGGCAGAGGATCCACTATAGGGACAGTAGTGGGAGAGCATACCTGCATCCCCGGTGAGGTGGTCGGACGCACCAGAGTCAAGCATCCATGCCGGAGAACGATGACTGACAAGGGCAGTGTGACCACCGGAATGGGCAAGAGAAGCTGACGAAGAGCCCGCGATGGAGGTGGACCGGTGATCGTGAATCAGCTGGAGCTCAGCCAGGGAGAGATCCAACGACGAGGGAAGAGTAGCAGCAGGTGAGGGCGCATCACGGAGCGCAGTCTGGCCCCGGCGGGTGTGCGACTCAGGACGACCATGCAGGACCCAGCAACGGTCTACCAGATGGCCGAGCTTGCCGCAATGCTGGCAGAGGGGGCGAGGTCGGCCGTCCCCACGGTCGCGCCCACGAGGGCCGGTAGGATGACTACCGCCACGTCCGAGGAGCGCAGTGTGATCAGGAAGGAGGACGGGTGGTGCAAGGGCCCGATGTGCCTTCTGCAGGCGATGATAGACCTGCGGGATATCCAGTGTAGACGGGCTGGCAAGCATCTCGGTGGCCGTCGTGGCATAGTCCGGTGCGAGGCCATTCAGGAGATTGAATAGGCAGAGCTGGTCCCGCTGAGTCTGCGCTTCGGCCGGAGTTTGAGGAATCGGTCAGAGTTCCTGTAGTTCATCGCGGAGACCCTTCCATTCCATGAAGTAGGTGGGGAAAGTCCGATCTTGCTGGCGGATATGGGAGAGACGTTGTAGAACGTCAGAGACCCGGCCAAGTTATTGGTCTCAGAGAACATGACAATCAAGGAATCCCAGAGTTCTTTGACGGTGTTGGCAGTCCGGGTGACATCTTTCACGGAGCGGTCCATGGAGTTGACCAGTAGGGCGAAGATTTTGCTGTCCGCCAGCTGCCAAGAGTCGAACTTAGGGTTAGTGAGTTCAGGTGGGGGTTTCTCAAGATGAGAATGAAGCCCCATGCCGCGGAGGGACATCAAGACCGTCTTCCGCCAGACGGAAAAATTAGTGGCATCCAGCCGGTCATCGACAAGCCGGGAGGAGGCCGTGATGAGGGACGGAAGAACGGAGGACGCGTCCATGGAGGGCGGGCGCTGGACCCGTTCGCCGGGAGTCGGGCGGTGGAAGGGAAGCGGCCCGGAGATGCGGCCGGAGAGAGCAGCGACAGGGGGTCACGCTCAGGATGGTGCGGCCGGGCAGGGGCGGCGCGGGTGCTGGGGCACGGGTTCTGGGCAGGAGCGCCGCAGGGCCGAGGGCAGGGCTGGACCTGGGCGCGCCGGGCGCCGGAAGTCCGAACCGGGAGCAACGCCGGGAGAGGGCAGCGGGAAGGGAGCCGCCGGGGGGGGCGAGGGCGCGGGAGCCGGGGCGAGGCCGAGGGCGGAGCGCCGGGGCGAATCGCCGAGGGCAGGGCGCGAGGGCGCGACGTCGGCAGGAGGTGCGCCGGGACGGCGGGGCGAGCCGGGAGCCGGGGAGCCGGGAGCCGGGAGATGCCGCCGGGAGCGAGGAGCCGCGAGCGCGCGGGAGCAGAGGGAGGCGCGAGAGGCGCTGGGAGCAGCGGGAGGCGCCGGGAGCAGCGGGAGGCGCCGGGAGCAGCGGGAGGCCGCCGGGAGGGAGCGCGCAGAGGAGGGCCGCTGGAGCAGCGGGAGGCGCCGGGAAGCCGCGGGCGTCGGGCCGAGGGCGTTCCGACGGGGCGAGGCGGGGCTGGCCGGGAGAGAGCGTCGAGGGAGGTGGTGCCGGGACGGGGGGGGCGCGCGGGTGATGGCGTCGGGAGCCGCGGGGAGCCGCGGGGAGGGAGCGCCGTCGGGGAGGAAGGTCGCAGGGAGGAGCCGGCGCGGGCCGCGTCGGGGAGAGAGAGGGCCGTCGGGCGAGGGCTAGGGAGCCGCGCGGGCGAGGGCGCGGGGGCGGACGGGGCGAGGGAGCTGGGACGAGGGCGCACCGCGGGGGGACGGCGGACACCGGGAGGCGGAGGCCTAGCGGGAGGGACGACCGCCGGGAGGGTGCAGGCCGGAGAGGAGAGGTGCACCGGGAGGAGAGGTGCGCCGGGAGGAGAGGAGGCCCGCCGGGAAAGGCTAGGGCAGGAGGGAGAGAGGCGTGGCCGGGAGAACGCCGGGAATCCGCAAGGGAGGGAGGGTTCGGGATAAAAATCTCTCTGATACCATGTAGTGGGTGAATTCCCCTTACCTCAATGTGAGGTGGGGATCCTCTTTTATAGAGAAGTAAACACTAATTACATGGTGTTAAGTCCAATGTGGGACTCAGACCAGAAATACCCCTTTAACCTTAAATGGGGTCCAACAAATAACAATTATCATAAGTGGTAAGTGCCAAAAGCACTGATCAATAAGTGATAAGTGCCATCAGCACTCACCAATAAGTGATAAGTGCCATCAGCACTCACCAATAAGTGATAAGAACCATAAGCACTTATCAGTAAGTGTTGTCAACGCAACCTTAGTTGCTTTTTATATTTTCTCAAAGAACAAAGGTAATGTTGCACAACCCAAAGAAAAAAAAATCACACAGAAAAATGTCTGCATTGATAGGACAGTGGATGCAAGAGAGAGGAAAGTAGAAAACCAACAGTAACACTGTATTGATAATGGTAGTACATTCCTAACAGAAAGACTACAATAGAAGAGGTGTAGAAGAAGAGAGAGATAGAGGAACTACCCTATAAGACCACTTCCCGAAGAGCCAAGTCGAGACCTCCCAAGGTCCAGCTACTAGCAGCCAGTTGTGGAATTGCCAAAATGATATGCATGCCTCTTCCCAACAATAACTCCACCATTAATTAGCCTCAACCACTTACCAACAACCCCCAACCTACTACAATAGAAAAAGACCAAGCTGCCCCTGGCAGCCTACCACTCCAGACAGGCCACTCCCTCACACGGCAACCCACAGCACGCATCCAATTTCCTCCCTCCTGAAAAACCACCTTGCCATCAAGGTGACAGGGCCAAACACTTCCTCTTGCCAAACTCCCTTGGAGGTAGTAAAATCATATAAAATCGTGGGCTCGTTGAAGAATCCTCTTTCCAAAGTTGTGCATGAACCTTGCAGCACCAATGTGTTGCACCTTCGCCATTAACAGCAGGAACGAACTTCAGCAATTTCTTATGTTGTCCTTGTTAGAGCCTGGGTTACGAAATATTGATCTCTATAAACAATTCCTCTTCCCACTGTTAGTTTGGCGTGAGGACCTTATTATTTGGTCTGACCCACCGGATCACATCCCTCGGGCAGAAGGTGGATGAGAAGACTGAGCAATGGAGACTCGACTACAAGTTCGACAGGAAGGGCATGAACAATGTATGGAGCGCGTCAAGTATGGGATGGATCAACACATTGTGCGCATGAAATCGACAGTGTTGGGACTGGCCACGACATGTAGAGTTACTCTCAGCAAGGGGGTTGGACCACAGTCTCGAGCTGGAGGGTTGCGCACTTATGGGGGTGGGGGCTGGAAATATTCATCCAGCACAAGATTCGCACAACAAATGGGATCTAAGCCTCCACCGATAAGGAGGGGAGGGGAGCTACCGGGAGGAACCAACAGGGAGGTGCCCCGATCAACTTCGATCGAGAGAAAGGGAATCCAACAGTTGACAAGTCAGGAGTCGGAGCACCGAAGAAAGAAGGGGTTGTGTTTCCACTGTGGAAAGCCCTATAACCCTATGCATAAATGCTCTGACCCTAAGATGAGTGTGTTGTTACTGGGGAAAGAGGAGAGTCCTGAGCTTGCGCACCAGAATGACGATGAGGATGAACAGAAAGAGTTGGTGGAAGGATGTTCGGAGGCTAAATGCAAAGTAGTAGAGTTGCAGAATTGGGGGACATTGTGCAATGCCCGATCTCGGCCTGAAGAATCCATCACATCCATGAAGATTGAGGGCGGCGTTGGGGGATTTTCCAATCCTGATTTTGGGGATTGCGTGGTTGAAAACCCTAGGGGATGTCATCATCAATTGGCAAACAATGGTGATGAAATTTTCAACCGAGGAGCGGCTTTTCACTCTTTCGGGGATCCGCCGCAATGACCGGGCAGCAACTTCTCTAGACCGGTGGGCTTATGGAGCGGGGCAAAACAGCAAACACCAACACTTAATTGGAGGAAAGAAGAGCAGTGAGGTGAAGCTTCTAACTGAGAACCAAAATCAGGAATTACAAGAGGTGTTCCAACACTATACCACGGTTTTTGCTGAACCCAAGGGACTACTGGCGAAACGGCGGCATGACCATGCAAACAATCTGATTCCAGGCCATGGGTCGGTCACAGTCAAACCTTACAGATAATCTTATTTCCAGAAAAATGAAATTGAGCGCCGAGTGCAGGAGATGATGGACCAAGGTACCATTAGGCCAAGTTTCGGTGCTTATTTGAGCCAAGTGTTTCTAGTGAAAAAGAAAGACGGATCGTGGTGACTGTGTGCCGACTATAGAGCTCTAAATAAGGTAACGATACTGGAAAAATTTTCAATACCAGTGGTAGAAGAACTGCTCAATAAATTACATGGAGCAACCAATTTTTCAAAGCTAGACCTCAGGGCTGGTTATCATCAAATTCGAATGCGGGAATCAAATGTGGAGAAGACTGCATTTCAGACACATAGTGGACATTACGAATACTCAGTGATATCTTTTGGCCTCAGTAATGCCCCTTCCACATTCTAAGCTACTATGAATGATTTATTTTGTTATTTACTCTGTCAGTCTGTTCTAATTTTTTTTCGATATCTTAATATACAACAGGGATTGGCCAACTCATTTACACTATTTTTGTCACTGGCATTTCAATTGATCTGGGCAAAGTACAAGTTATGCTGGACTGACGACCTCCAACTACGGTGAAAGGAGTCCGTGGATTCCTCGACCTCACAGGGTATTATAGAAAGTTCATTCGAGGGTATGGCAAGGTGACTCAACCCCTCAGAGCTCTGACCCGCAAGGACGGATTCTGTTAGACGAATGAAGCTCAACACGCCTTCCAAAGTCTGAAGCAACTGATGACGAAGGCCCCAGTCTTGGCTCTAGCCGACTTCTCTAAAGAATTTGAGCTAGAATGCGATGACTCAGGGCGAGGAGTCGGGGCTGCCCTTATGCATGGCCACCCATCGATTTTTTCAGTATTGCTATGTCCGAACAAAACCTGGCCAAGTCAGTGGACGAGAAGGAGGTCATAGCACTCGTGCCAGTAATTCAGCATTGGAGGCCCTGTTTGTTTGCTCGCCCTTTCACGGTTTTTTCCGATCACCAGGGTCTTAAGTACCTACTGCAGCAACAAATCACCATTGTAGACCAACAAAGTTGGATCGCCAAACTTCTGGGCTACCAAATCAAAATCAAATATAACCCCGCTAAAGAGAACTCTGCTGCAAATGCACTGTCACGACGAGAGGACATGCCCCACCTTCAAATATTGAGGACCCAACCCGTCTGGGAAGAGGGTCGTAGCTTGGCCGAAGGCATCTCGACTTATCCATATCTGGGAAAAGTGTTTCACGCACTACAAGCTGGTCATTAAACTTAGCCGAGTTTTACTTTTACTCAAGGAGTTTTGCAGTATCATACCCGGCTAGCGATCCCAGTATCGTCCCCTTTGGCACCACAACAGTTGAACGAATTCCATTCCTCTCCTCAATGGGGTCACCCTGGATTTTACAAGACTTATCGAAAACTATCAGCCAATCTATATTAGATTGGCATGAAAAAAAATACGCGAGAATTTGTACGGCAATGTGAAGTCTGTTAGCGCTATAAATACTCCACTGTGTCCCCCACGGGTCTACTTCAACCACTAGACATCCCCGCAACAATAAGGCACTAATCTCAAGCTCAATTCTGTTTACCACCCTTAAACAAGCGGCCAAACATAGGTGGTTAATCGATGTCTCGGGGCCTATTTGCGTTGCTTTGCGGGGGAACACCCTCGGTCTTGATCCTTCTGAATTCCTTATAGGTATAATGGAGCTACAACACGACTTGGCATGTCTCCATTAAATCTACACCATTTGAAGTGGTGTATTATCGAAAATCTCCTTCCATTCTTAGTTTCTTACCTTCCGATATCCGTGTAGCAGTTGTCGCCACAACCTTGGGAGATCGTGATGAAGCACAACGCCAAGTTCTTCATCACCTAGCTCGATCCCAAGAGTATATGAAATGTTATGTGGATCGACAAAGACAATAGGTTTCCTTCCAAGAAGGTGACCGAGTGTACTTAAAACTCCAGCCTCATAAGCAGCAAACCATGGCCCAACGGGTCCACAAGAAGTTGGTTGTCCGATGTTATGGTCCCTTCACCATCCTCAAACGAGTTGGACTTGTAGCATGTCGTCTAGACCAACCTCCATCCGCTAAAATTCATTATGTTTTTCATGTGTTGCAACTAAAGCTTGTTGTGGGTGCTCAGAAAGTGCACACTACTCTGCCACCCGGAATGGAAGCTGACAATTTAGATTTTCCAGAACCCCAAATGTTGTGCTCTCCCGCCGTCTGCATTTAAGGGACATAATCACCTAGCTGCAATTTCTCATACAGTGGACTGGATGAGGCCACGTGGGAAGATGAGTACACCCTCCATAATCAATTCCTTTTTTTCAGTCTTGAAGACAAGACTGGATTTCAAGGGGCGGCAAGTGTACGAGCTCGGGGTGACAATGGCACGTGGCAGATATATTCTAGGAGGAGGAAGGCTGTGCAGGGGGAGAGTTAGTTGGGGGGTCATGTGGGACACAACAAAAATAGAATAAGAGGGCAGTGGGTGCGTTGAGGGAGGAGAATCTTTCTGTTTTGGTTCGTACAATCGGCCTTTGGGCTTAGGCGGGGGAGTCGTGAGGGCCTCCCGAATACTCCTCAGCTCTCCTCCCTTTCTTCTCCCTCTCCTATGTTGTAATGCTAGTTACAAAATACTGATCTTTATAAACAATTCCGCTTCTCACTGTTTGTTTGGTGTGAGGACCTTATTAGCCCTCGACTGAAAACAGCGCCCAACCTACAACCTTCTTCCAACCGAGCTGTAACCTTGTGACCATTGGTCCTTCTAACTAGCTTGGCTATATGATCAGCTTTGATGTTTTCCTTGTCAATGTCAATATCTACAAACACCATTTGAGCTGCAACAACCTTGATCATGTTTCTTGTGGCTTTGCTTCTGGAAAATGCAACTTTGTCAACGTCAGGGTGAGGTACCCAAGCTGCCCAAGCAAGTAGACCCACCTCACTGCACACTTCAGCCATCTCCAAGCAGGTTTCAAGTGCTGATTCGGAAGGTTGCGGTGCGGATGCAACTGTCCTTACAGCCATCAACAAAGAAAAACTCCAAACTTCAAGAATAAAATGATAATATGACAAATAAAACTGCAGCCAGGAAGGGAGGTGCTCCCGACAACCACACAGTGTTCGTCTAACAATGCACATCCTCACCTCACGACAACTTCGCATTGATCGTCTAGTAACGATTGTCCACACATCACACAGTTCCCCAATGGAGTCGCCAAAATTGTCAAGACTGTGAATGCAAGAGATAGGAGAGGAAGTATAAACTCAACAGTAACATTGTATTGATAATGGTTGTGCATTCCTAACAAAAATATTACAGTAGAAGGGGTGTGGCAGAAGAAGAAAGAGAGAGGAACTCCCCTTGAAGACCACTTCCCGAAGAGCCAAGTCAAGACCTCTCAAGGTCCCACACCCAGCAGGCCAGCTGTAGAATTGCCAAAATGATATCCGTAACCCTTCCAACAATAACTCCTTTGCTTATTAGCCCCAACCACTTACCAGCAACGCCCAACCTAGCACAATAGGAAAAGACCAAGCTGCCCCTGGCAGCCTGCCACATCAGACAGGCCACTCCCTCACACGGCAAACCACTGCACCCATCCTCTAACATGCATAAATTATAATGCATGTGAAAATTGCATCAATACAAAGTCAGGCCCCATTTGGTTGGGTAAAATGGAGCGAAGTGAAGGGGAAATAACCATTTTCCTTCACTCTGGCATGTTTAGTTACTCAGCATATTTTCTCTAAAACTGTTATTTTTTAAGAGATGAATCTTACTACCTAAACCGATGGAAAGTATGGAAAATTGATATAGAATGATCAAATTATCCTTTGCATAAAAAAAATAATAAACAATATAAAAACAATTATTAAAAACAATTATTTTAATATATTTTATGGTTAATAATAATGAAACCCGGTTGTTGTATTACTTGAAATGATTTAATCTGTCTTTTCCCTACTATTATTATTTTCATCCAATCAAATACAAATTTATCCATCAAATTATTTTCATTTTCACTGTATAACAAACAATCTTTTCCCTTTCCTTCTATTTCATTTTTTTCCCTTCAATTTATTTTCCACCAACCAAGCAGGGCCTAAATTATGTCAGAAGTAAAAAATAATAATATTAATTAGGAATTGTTAGAGCATTTATGTATTTGTACATGGGTATGTTCAGGTTCATAAGTCTGAATGGATCCATCCTTTCCTCGTTATTCCAAGTGTTTTAAATTTTGAATCCCTCCACGCTATCTCGGACTACATATCTCTTATCTTAGCCTATAAATAGAAAGATCCAGCCTCATTTAAGCAGCACAGTTTTTTGGGGATATTGTTTCAACATGGTATCAGAGTCTGGGAAACCCTAGTTTTTATGTCTGCTTTCTCACTCTCTCCCTCTCTCTTGCAGTCCGGACAACTCTTGACTGGGCCCTAACCAACCCTCTCTTAATGCATTTGCTCCCAGAGTGCTCCAGCCCTAGCCAGCTCCTGCCCAGGTGTGCTCACCTGTAGGTGCATCAGTTCAAGCAAGCTCCTGCTCACATACTTACCATTAATCGCAGCAAGGTTGCATACTCTAGACAATGAGGGACTCTGCTGTCACCCCCAGTGAACACGTCCCAATATGTTGTTGTCCAATAAGTGACCCAGCCACCAACCACGCCTTCTTCAGCTGTGTCTCTTCTTGTTGCTCTCAAGTTGTCACCTAAGCGCCACCCCTCCTATGACAAACCCAGCCCCTATGCCTCCTCTTTGTTACAACCATGAACATTGCTCCTCTAGCTCCAATGATGATTCAGCAGATTCCCTTTGTTCCTCGATTTTATACTGGTTCACAATATCTTCTCCTTCTACTCATGGCTTGCTCCAATAAAACTGCTTCTAAACCCAAAATGATTACCACCTCTTCTCAGTTTGTAGATGAGCATCTTGATTCCTCTAGTTTTTCCATGTGGAAGAAGAAAGTTAGCGTATCTTGGAAGGGAATTGATCATTATTCTCATCTTGTTAGTTCTCCCATAGATCCAAACAATCCCCTGTATGCTTCCTCAGAGCTTTAGAGCAACAAGAACTTCATCTTCCTCAACTCAATGGACAAGGTGGTTAAGCATGTGGCCAAAAACGCAAATGCATAACTTTGGGACTAGTTGACACTCATGAATTCTGAGACTAATAACCTATCTAGGGTGTTTGATCTTTTTTAACAGTTTTTTGCCCTTTCGTCAAACGACTTGAACCCTGCTTGAATTCAAGCAGGAAGACGATTGTGGACGAGATGATTGATTCAAAAATCAAAGCAAACAAGTGTTTCAGTTTTCTCACCTGCAAAGTTTAAACCTAGAGTTCAATACTACGACGATTAAGATGTGTGTCATTCCTACTGTAAGGGTCCGGATCCTTCTAGCCCGTTCCTTTGTGTGTTTCTGAAGTCCGTGGTGATTGGAGGAAGCTTGGAGTAAGTTTGGTGGAGTTTGGGAGTTGAAATCTGGTTACAAGAGGAATTCAGGGCGTGAAGTGGTATTCACGGCGTGGGGGAGAAGTTTGCGGCCCGAATGATAATTTGTGGCCTGAGTAAGGGTGCAATTCACAATGTAAACCATCGATTCACAACATGAATGAATGAGGGGTCGGATTTGATGAATCTGCCTATGAAAACTCACGACCTGAATGGGTAATTCACAACGTGAATTAATTCAGTGTTTCCTGGATCTGGGCGACAAGTTTTTCGACGGGTCTTAAACTCGAGTCATTCACGACATGAATTACACATTTCATGCCGTGAATGTGTGCCTGACCTATAAATCTTATTGCACCCTCGGATTTTCTCAAAATCCTCCCAAACTCTAGGCGGCCAAAGGTGGTCTTTCAAGGTGTTTCGAAGCCCTTTCGTTTGGGATTGATCACCCACTTCCCGTGTTTGATCCATAGTGATCTGAGATGAGTTTTCCCTCTTTTCCTAGTAGTTTCTTCTCCCTTCGATTTCATTTTCTCTCATGCCACCTTGTCATGCTATGGCGATTTATCTCCTTCATTCTCATGGAGTTCTTTTGATGTTCAGTGGCGTGTTAGTGGTGCAGTGTCCATAGGGACCGTCGATCTCTTGCGGGAGAGGTGATTGAATACCTGCATTGTTGTTCCATTCTCGTTCGAAGAACGTTGAAAGCCTTGAGGTAGGAGATTTGTTGATTCTCATATTATTTTACGTGCAATCGTAAAGTTATAATGTTTTATCTCTTTGGGTAACAATGTAAATAACCTTAATGAAGATTAAACAAGATTAAAGAATGAATCTTGGGTTGGGTTGTAGCGATCACATATGTTTCTACCGTGGTAATGATTTGCCTTTTATTTTGCTAGATAGTGTGCCTATCTATGTTTATGTTATGGTCAGCATGTTTGTTTATGTTATGGTTTAGCATGTTTGATATGATAAAAATGGTTAAAGAACTTAAAGATGATAATGCTTGTTGGCAAAATAACAGAGGCATGTTGTTTAAATGAAATCGTTCTTTCTTATGATTTGAAGGAATCAAAGTAATGCTTCATGCATGTTTAATTGAAATCGTTCTTCTTTGTGTTAATGAAAATGGCTAAAGAACACAAAGATGGAAATGCTTGTTGATGAATTAATAGAGGCGTGTTTAAATGATATTGTTCTTCCTTATAGTTTGATGAACTGGAAGTTATGCTTGAAAGTGTGTTTTTATATTTCATAGTTGTTGATAGTTAATGCCTTAGGTTGTGTGTGGTTGTAACCTATGATAAATGAATTGATTATTACAAGGCGGTAATGAACCGGTAGTTTGATAAAGATAAATGTTTGGGGCCAAGTGAGTCTGTTTGCTTGTGAAGGATGGATGTCTTGGTTTTTAGGGCCTAATGCTATATTGATTGTTTGTTGTTTCCTTACTGCCTTTTGTGATTGCTCTGGATGTAAGACTTGCGATGCAACATGAGCTTAAGATGGTTGACGGTTTGGCGAGATATGGGCGGGGAGGCCCGAGTTTGGCAACAGTTCACACTTGTGACGGTGGAATGCGTGGTGATATGTATAGTGGTGTCGAGGATGGCACCAGAATTGATCAAACGGGTTGAAGCTGAGTTTGCCCGTTGTGCTGAAAGCTGAGATGTTTGCTTTTTAATGAATCTGTTTTAAAGACCGGATGGTCAGGTTGCTTGTTTCTGCATTCCTTTCTCCACTGCTTGAGGGAACTGGTTGAGAATGGTTTATGCATCTTTTTATGGTAGCTTTGGATGAGTCCTATAGTGCCTAGAATTATAGAATGATAATGAATAATAAATGTTTTAACCCATGGGACAAGTGGCTTGTTGGAATGCAAATGATAATAAATCTTGAGAAACCGTGGGATTGGTTGGATTATGCCAAAAGGGCATGGGAATCAATTGATGATCATGTAAAAGTGATGTTTAATGGTTAACAAAAAGAATTAATGTAATGTGAAATGCTTGACGGAAAAAAAATAATTGGAAGTCTTCTTGAATGTTTAAGTGCTTATAATATATTTCGTCCTTAACGGTGGCAGCCAAGTGTCCGAGTGACGATAGCAGCAGTTAAGCCTAAGACAGGGTTGATGCTCATAGTGTGGTTGTGAGCTATATATATCCTATATGTTATGAGATTTCATACGCTACCTCACCCATGTCGGTAGGGCAACTGACACCCAGTGGACTTTGAGAGGATGTTTTCCCCAACATCTAGGTTGGCGAGGAACTGATGGCTGACTACCACCTCTCGCTCCGCTCTCTTCTCCTAGTAATATCATGTGCTGATATGCACGGCGGTTACCTTTTCCATATATGTGTGTAGAGAACTATAATGGTTGTGGTGGCTCTCGGAAACTACTTGATGGATATCTAGAGATGTGGCATGGGGTGATGAGATGATGTGATGCACGGGGTGCATGGTATGATACATTAGTCCAAGTGTCTTTGGGTCAGTTTACTTCTGGAGAGAGATGGCTCACAACGTGCGGCGTTGGGGCAGAGCGGCAAACCAGTAGGGAGGCGGTAACGAGGCACCTTCTTTGATATTATGTTGGATAATATATTATTCTTGTATGTGATACTTTGTGAGAGAGCCATGACGAGACTGGGGACTTGGCTTAACTGTTTAAGTGACGAGCTAGCTTCACTTGTTGTTCACTGAGCTTTAGTATGTTTTCTTTATCTTTTGCACAAGAGGCTTCAGGGAGTATCCTACTGAGTGTACATGTTATGTTCACCCTATATATATATATATAAACTGTTTTGCAAGTCCGCAAGAGCTAATTGGAGATCGAGCTGGACATTATAAGCACGTGAAGTTGTTCAAGAGCTGTTTGGGATTCGAGGTCGCTACCGAGATTTTACTTTTGGTACTTGTGGTTTCCTTTACAATTGTTCAATTTAAATAACATTGCATTCATGTATTGGGCTTTCTCTTTACTTTTGTTGAGAAGAAATTGTTGGGTGTTTTTGTCTTATCTCTTGTTTCTCAAATCTTAGAGGGTAATGGCTCTCATTTCTGTTTTATCTCCTTTCTCTCGTTGTTGGCCTAGGAGTGGTACCTTTGGGGGAAGGGGGTCGTGACATAGTGGTATCAAAGGTTCAGGTTAAGAGGTAAGATGGAGTTTGGAGGTTGGCACAGGTGAGGACGACATGGATTAGTAGGGCAACGATGTCAGCAGAATTTAGTAAGCAAGGTGAACAAGGGAGACCGGCGAGGACACGAGTATTTAGGGCACCCCATGATCCGATGCACGAACCTTTTACTGAACCTACAAAGCAAAGTGATGTTGGTTGCGAGGTAGAGAACTAGGAAAGGATCATGAATCATTCTTCTATGTTTGAAATGGGTAGACCTTAAGGTTAGGTTGAACCTTAAATAATAAATCATAATTAATTATTCTTAAATATTTCATATTTCGGGTTTAAGAGTCCCTAACCATTTGTTCTTTTGCAGGTATGGCACCAGATCGACGTCCCAATCGATTCGCGCCGAAGATGTTCAACAGGATGTGTCAGCAGATCGCTGCAAAGTTGAGGTCGGCGACGACAATACTAGGACCCTCCAAGAATTTCAGCGCCAGAGTCTGTAGAAATACGAGGACTCCATTTCGGAGTCAGTGACAGAAGACTGGTTGAAAGAGGTCAAGATAGTCTTCAGTTCGATCTATGCTCGAAAGGAGCACTGAGTTTCGTAGGCGGTGAAGATGCTACACAGGGCAGCCAGGCAGTGGTTGTTCTTGTTCCTTAGGGATCGTGAGGAGTGGACAGTCTCGTGGGAGAAGTTTCGAGACTAGTTTTGAGTCAAGTTTCTTTTTTCGACCATGAAGGCATCCAATCTCTATGAGCTGCTTACCCTTCGACAGGGCAACTCCAGCGCATGGGGGTTTGGGATCCGATTCAGAACCCTTCTCTGTTATGCTTCGAACTTGTTGTCAGATGAGCAGGTCAGGGCGAGGCATTTCAAGGAGGCTTTATGTCCAGAGATCCAGTGTCAGGTCACCCTGTTTATGTTGCCGACGTATCTCGAGACGTTGGTAGGAACAGAGGTCGTTTAAAGGACGCTAGCTAGGACCGAATTGTCACGAGAGGGGAGTCGTCAAGATTCTCTACGTAGCAGAGGTGTAGTCTAGGGTTCCTAGTTTCCTAGACAGAAGAGCTCTCGCACAGCTGGGGGTAGGTCTCAGCCCTCATCATCTCATTTCTTCAGGGGTGGCAGCTCTTAGGTCTCTGCCAAAGGTTCAGACGCTTGTTTTTCTTGTGGAGGGTCTAGTCATCAGCGACGCAAGTGTCCAACTTTTTTGAGCAAACAACATGTGGCAAGTGTCCCGCTTTAGGTTTTGTCGATGCAGCAATTTCAGCCAAGACAACAGCAGCAGGGTGCTCCAACTTTGAATCAGCGAAGGGGAGATGTGGCAGGCGGATGACAGCCCCGTGATGCTCATTGTCCTCAGAGAGCAAAGCACGACCATGGAGGGTCGTCATCAGGGTTAGAGAGATCATGGCCAATTGCATGCTCTAGAGTTGCCCGCGTTGAGCGAGTCAAACGTCGTTCGAGGTACCTTATGTTGTTTTCTACTTGGGTGCATGTTTTGTTTGATTCAGGAGTTACACGCTCCTTTATATCACCCGCCTCCTTCCGTGCCTTGGGACTTGAGGTGGAGAGGCTTCCAGTGCCCTCAGCGTGACTATGCTAGTTGGAGGTCGAATATACCTGTATAAAGTTTGTAGAGACTGTGAGCTATTGCTCAGGCACCACCGCTCTTGGAGAGATTTTCTATGTTTACGGAGACATCCATACGACATCATCCTCGGCATTGACTGACGCTTTTCGGCGCAGGTTATCGTGCATTGCTTCAGGAGGCAAATTTTGTTCTATGATGCTTACTGAGAGTCGGTCATGTTCATTGGCGAGCGAGACCTTCTGATGGATCGAAGGCATGCTATGTCCTTGTCTTCATTGATGGCCTAGTTGATGTTGAGTTTGTCGGAGGTTCAACCGACGGTGTTTCCCAGGGTTGTGGAAGAGCGCCTTGATGTCTTTCCTAAGGAAGTTGTGGCGTTTCCCCCTCAACAGGAGATCGAGCTTGGGATAGAGCTACTTTCGAGTGATTCGCCAATCTCGATGTATCTGCATAGGATGGCGTCTTCTGAGTGGCAAGAGCTGCGGGTACAGATCAATGATTTTTTGCAGCGAGGTTGTGTTCGACGGAGCGTGTAACCTTGGAGTGCTCTAGTTTTGTTAGTGAAGAAGACTGATGACAGTTTGGGTCTTTGTATCGATTACGGTCGCTTGAATCAAGTGACTGTGAAGAACCATTATTTTCTTCCGTGGATTGATGATTTATTCGATCAGCTGAAAGGAGTTAGTTGGTTCTCGAAAATCGATCTGCGGTCGAGATATCATCAGATGCGGGTAAAGGATAAAGATAGTCTGAAGAACGTTTTTCAGTGTCGTTATGGGCATCACTAGTTCGTTGTGATGTCGTTCGGTGTGACGAACGCTCCAACAGTGTTCATGGGCCTGATGAATGCAGTATTCCGAGAGTTACTAGATCGATTCGTAATGGTTTTCATCAACGACATCCTCGTGTACTTCACGTCTGACGCAGAGCATCCAGGAGCAGTTTTGGGAGTTCTTCATCATCAAGAGTTGTTAGGGTTACTGTCGAAGTGTGAGCTTCGGGCTTGTGAAGTTTGTTTCTTAGGGCATGTCGTGTCCCAACATGGAGTGGTAGTGGATCCTTCGAAGATCGAGAATGTGGTTTCTTGGGCAGCCCCCAAGACTGTGTTACAGGGGTGTGGAGTTTCCTCGAACTTACAAGCTATTATAGGAGGCTCATACCCGACTTCTCTCGAATTGCGACCCCTCTGGCAACCTTCACCGAAAAGATCAGGCATCCTTTGTTGCAGAAATGTCGGGAGTTTCAGCAACAGAAGTTTGCAAATGAAGAGAAGAAAGAACAAAAGAAGAAGAAGATGAACACAAAGACAACAATTTACGTGGTTCGGAACTAATTCTTACGTCCACGAAGAGGTAGAATTGCTTCATTAAAATTCAAGAGAACAATTACAAGGAGATCAGAGTTTCACACACAACAAAACCTTATAGCTCGAATGAACTAATATTCAAGAGAACAATTACAAGGAGATCAAAGTTTCACACACAACAAAACCTTAGCTCGAATGAACTAATAAAGAAGACGAAGCATTGTGCCACCAACCGCACAGTAAGCCTATTATGCTACAGTGAACAGTGGCCGGAAGTCCGCCCTGATATAGTGTTGCAGTCACCCAAGTCCAAGCTGCTACAGTGGGCGATAGCAAGAAATCTGCGAAGCTACAGTACTGATGTCTCCAAAGTCCGAGATGCTACAGTAACTGTGGCAAAGTCTGCACTACTACAGTACCTTGTCGGTGTCACCTGGTTAGCTATGCTACAGTAAGTCAGAGTTGCTACAGTCCCCAACATTTGGGCCGGCGGCCTTCGACCCCACGGAGCAGGGGCGCGTTGCCCCCTGCAACCCCCAACAAGCTCATCGCAAAGCTCGACCCACGAGAGTTACAGTCTGGTGCGCAGTATGAGCCGCTAGGATTCGACCCATCATCATCCAAATAGATCGGGCTACACCAATCCAACATTCATGTGGACTGACCAGTGTCAGACAGAATTCGAGTATCTGAAGAAGAAGTTGATCAATGCCCCAGTTCTTCATTTGTTAGAAGAGGGAGTTCAGTTTGAGGAAATCCATGACGCTTCGCGTCTTGGCTTGGACAGTGTCTTGATGCAGCAGAGATCGGTTGTTTCTTATGGGTCTCGGCAGTTACGTCCCCATGAATGTAACTATGTCACTCATGATCTCGAGTTTGTGGCGGTTGTGTTTACCCTAAAGCTATGGTGATATTACCTCATCGGCGAACGCTTTTTGGTTTTCACTGATCACAAGAGCTTGAAGTATGTCTTCTTCCAGCGTAACCTGAACTCACAACAGTGACGGTGGATGGAATTCTTGCAGGACTATAACTTCGAGATTTCCTAAACCCCGAAAAAAGGTAATGTTGTAGTTGATACGCTAAGTAAGAAGTTGCGCAGTGATGTTGTGCGTGAATCTGGAGATTCTTGGAGAGTGATGGTGGTGGACCCACAGCGGACTTTAGTGAGAGATACCTTGAGGACGCGGATGAATTAGGGTATGAAACTCGTTCGCATTTCCCCATGTACCCGTGAAATTCTCATTGTCCTAACTGATCTTGACCTCACTTATTAGCAGGGTCACTCTTGTGTTCACCTATCAAGTGATGATCCAATTAACTGGTGTGCTTATCTTGATCAGATAAGATCGATGATCGCTCAATCCACATGCATTGATTGTCGTCCTGCGGAATGTGAGTAAAGAAATCACACAAAACACAAGAATTTTACTTGGTTCACCCGCATTGGACTACGTCCAAGGAGCACACACCAACACTGCGTTGATGTGTCAAAATCCACTAATCTTCACTAGTCGTGTGGATACAATGATTCGGCTATGGTCACTCCATGTTAAGCTCATTGTCATTACAAGGTTTAGGGTCTGGCTCACTGTCACCCAAGGGTCAATCCCTTTGCCCCCTCCCTTTACTCCCTTTGCCCTCTCCCTTTGCTCACTGCATCAGGAGGGAATGTTTTTCGACTCACAAGCCAATACACATCTTCATTGTCTGATAATTGATGCACTAATTAGTGCCCATTGATCTTCACTCTGTTCTTCCATAAATTAGTTGTGAACGTCACCAATGCAGTAGCTTCTTCTTCCTTGTTGAACTAGTCTTCAAGGAATACCAATTTCCTTTGGCAAAGTCTTCAAAAGGTGTCAATAACTTTCTGTAGCGAAACTTAGTACTTTCACGAAACTCACAGTCCTTCGTAAAACTTGCAACCTTTCGAGAAGCTTTCTAAACCTTTGTGAAACCCCTTGGTCGGATGGACACGTATCCTTTTTTCGGAAAACATATGCTCATATGAAACCTTCGAGCAAGAAAAACCTTTGCAAAACTCTTTCACGAATTCATAGCCTTTCAATCTTCTAACAAGTTTGGCTACTTCAAATGAGAGGGGTGGTCTCCTATTTATAAACATTTCTTCCCCTTCACAAAACTTTCAAGCTCGTCACCGTCTTTTTGCGAAACTCCACATTAATGTTCACGAAACTTCAGGGAAATTTTCCATTCGCAAAACTTCTCGTAATCGCGTAACTTGTCGTCTTTTCTCCATTCGTGAAACTTCTTGTAATCACATAACTTATCACCATTTTCTTTCGCGGCTCAGCAGTATTTCGCAAAACATTCTTTCGCGAATCTCCAAACCTTCGCGACATCAAACTTCCGCAAATTTCATTCCTTTGCCATATTTTCATCAGCACCAAGTGTTGTTTCAGGGGAGGCTTTTTATTCCTTAGGTGATGCGCGAGGTGGTTCTCTATGAGTTCCATAGTTCACCCTTGGCGGTACAAACTAGTGTAACAAAGATATATCGTGCTTTGAAAGGTCAGTTTTGGTGACCTGGGTTGAAACATTTTATTGCAGAGTTCGTGTCCAGATATTTAGAAGGTGAAGGTTGAACATCGTGTTCTCGATGGTTTACTCCAATCATTAGATGTTCCTCGGTGAAAGTAGGACATTTCGATGGACTTCATCACCGGTTTACCTCGAGCACAAGGAGGTTATATGCTATATAGGTGATAGTGGACAGTTTCACAAAGTCAGCTCACTTCTTAGCGATCAAAGAGTCTAGCTCAGTGGAGGTTTTGTCGAGGCAATACCTAGAGGTAGTGAGTGTTAGGAATAAGCCCCCCCTAATTTACACCTATCAAAGGAAGGGTAAAAGGGTCCATACCGAATGAGGGGAGGCGGTTTGGGTTCGTGGCAGTGGGCCCCCTCAGAAGATAGTGGAGGGGAATTCTGTTTTGCTGTTAAAGAGTGGGCCCCTTGGGGGTTCTGTTAGGCTGTTAGAAAGGCGTGGGACCCTTTAAAAGGAGGAGGGAGGCTCTCAGGAGGGGGCCGACTGAGGGATCAGTCGTGGATTAGTGCTGAAGCCGATTCTGCTTCCAGAAAGAAGGGAATCACACCAGCTCGCTGCAACCGAAGGAAAGTGGTACCCCGGATCCTCTTTATTTTCCCCTGTTTTCTTTGAATTCCTGTAGTCCGTAGTACTGTAATAGCTGGTCTGCCTATAGAAATACTGCATTTACAGACTCTCTCTTCAGAATCACACCCCTTCTTCCCTGAAATTCCTAACAATTGGCGACTCCGCTGGGGAACTATCGCACAAGAGGAAGGAACACAACAGGGAATTACGTGTTGGAACGAGAAGGAATGGAGAACCGAGTTCTGGCCGTCGAGAAGTCTTTGGATGGATTCGGGCAGTCCATGACAGCAGTACAAGATAGTTTAGAGAAGATGATGCGGGGACAAAATGAGAACCAACGAATAGCCCAGAACCTGGCCCAACAATCGGAGGAGCAGGTAGCATTACGGATGCAGGAAATGGAGGAAAAAACTTTGGAGAGGTTGAAGGAGGTGGAGTTGCAGATGGAAAGGGGCTCGGAAGTAGGAAAACAGAGCAGGGCCGCTCCTGAGAAATCAGGAGGAAGTAGACACGGAAGTGAAGCGGCTGGAGAAAAACCCAAGGGAGAATCCGCAACCGACGAGATAGTGTACACGGAGGCCATGCGGAATGCAGTTAGGAAGGTAGAATTGCCAACGTTTACAGGAGAAGATCCGTTTGGATGGGCTGCCAGGGCAGATACATATTTCCTGATCAATCGCATACCGAAAGACATGAAGTTACATTACGCTCAGATCTGCATGGAGGGAACAACATTATATTGGTTCCTCCCTTGGCATCGTTCCACGCAAGGGCCAACATGGGATAAGTTTAGAAATGCACTAATGGAAAGGTACGGCAGAACCACTGAAGAAGACCCATTGAGGTACTTAAAAACGCTTCGACGGTCTGGAACAGTAGACGAATACATAGAAGAGTTCGAGCAAGTCGCGCTACGAATTCCGGACTTCCCGGAGCCTTGGTACATGAGCATGTTTATGGGGGGATTAAGAAGCGAGGTTGAAAACCATATTTCCACCCATGAACCAACAAACAAACTCAGAATGCTGGTTCTGGCGAGAAAAATAGAAAGGGAACTGATTGGAGAGGGGATTCTGAAGGGGAGCCGCGGCCGGACAGCACCACTGCCCCTTATGCGAGGAGCAGGGACTCTGCCAGTAAGTCTTTCCACCCACCGAGCCACTGTAGAGCGAAATAGGAGGGAAGATGATTTAAAGAAGATAGTAGGGGAGAATCGATGGAATGGGGTCCGAACTATCAGCCGACAGGAGCGTGAAGAGCGAAAACAGAAGGGGCTATGTTTTCGTTGTGGCCAGCCATACAACCCAATGCACAGATGTCCTGATAAACACCTAAGGGTGTTGGTTTGGGAGTACGAGGAACCCGAAGAATAGCCGGAGGAGGAACCTGACCCACAGCAGGAAGACACAGGAAAGAAAAATGGGAAGGAAACAGAAGAAGAACAGTCCGGAGACCAGGTGGAGTTCCGCAGTATGGGTTTAGCAGGAGCAGAGTCAATGACCTTTGCTGGGAAACTTTCAGAAATACCAGCAACAGTACTGGTTGACAGCGGAGCAAGCCACAACTTCATCTCTAAGTCCCTTGCAAAGTTAGCTAATATAGAAGTAAGCCCAACAAGACCTTATGGAATAAGGTTAGGAGACGGGCATCGGGCAATATCCCAAGGCGTGTGTCGACGAATAGAAGTAAGCTTGGGGGAGGTGCCCTTTACTGTCGAGGCATATGTGTTCGACACCGGGGGACCGGATCTGGTGTTCGGAATGAAGTGGTTAAGGAGCTTGGGTAATGTCTTAACAAATTGGGGCCACAAAACCATGGAGTTTATTTGGGAAGAAGAAGAGATCAAATTACAAGGAGCACTCGGGATACCTGAACACCCGAACATTTTGCAGCACGTCCAGGCAAAAACATTATTATTAGAGGGATGGTATTGGCATTTACAACTGCAGACATCAGCAGGATCAGGAGCTCCAAAAACTCATTGCAAAAATTGAGAAACAACCAGAACTGTACCCCACGTACAACTTGCTGAATGGGTTGTTATACAAGAAAGGGCGGCTGGTCTTGTCCAGCCAATCCAGCCTCATACCGAAATTTTTGCACTACTATCACTCTTCGGCAGCAGGAGGACACGTGGGTTTTCTCAAAACTTATAAGCGACTGGCAGCAGGGGTTTTTTGGAAGGGAATGTCACGGAGTATCCAGCAGTATGTCCAAGAGTGTGACACGTGCCAGCGACAAAAAAGTCAGGCCATATCTCCGGCCGGTCTCCTTCAACCGCTACCCATTCCAGAATTAGTTTGGGACGAAATTTCAATGGATTTTATCTCCGGATTGCCAAAATCCCAGGGCTTTTCAGTGGTGTTTGTCGTGGTGGATAGACTGTCAAAATACTCACATTTTATACCTTTAAGACATCCCTACACCGCAAAATCAGTGGCTGAAGTTTTTGTCAAAGAAATAGTCCGATTACATGGGATACCCAGCTCCATTGTTAGCGACCGGGATCCAATCTTCGTTAGCAATTTTTGGAAGGAACTATTCCAGATGGAGGGAACCACTCTGAAGATGAGCTCCTCCTACCATCCCCAAACAGATGGGCAAACAGAGATAGTCAACAAATATCTAGAGACTTATCTCCGATGTTTTGCTTCGGAACGACCACTATCTTGGGCACGTTGGATACCGTGGGCGGAATTTTGTTATAATACTACTACTCATACTTCTACAAAGCTGACTCCCTACGAGGTCGTATATGGAAGAAAACCTCCAACAGTACTGCGGTTTATTGGCGGAAGTACACCGGTAGACTCAGTTGCTTCAGCCCTCAAAGAGCGGGATCAGATTCTGTTCCAACTCAAGCAAAACCTTTCTCGTGCTCAACAACTAATGACACATTATGCAAACAAACACAGAAGAGATGTGACATACGAGGTGGGAGAATCAGTGTTTGTTAAGCTTCGGCCTAACGTGCAAACTTCCAAACTTACTAAGCTAAATCCTAAGCTGGCAGCAAGGTACTATGGTCCGTATCCGATTCAGGCTCGCCTAGGCAGCACAGCTTATAAACTCACTCTACCAACTACTACACGTATTCACCCCGTGTTCCATGTATCACAACTCAAAAGAGCGGTAGGAAACTCTACAGTTTATACTGATTTACCAGAAGTACAAGATACCGCTTTCACTTCGGGGGCAGAACCAGAAGAAGTGTTGGCCACCAAGCCCGCAACCGGACTACCACAGGGGTTATGGCTTATTCAGTGGAAGGGAAGGCCACGGGAAGAGGCAACTTGGGAAGATGCTGAGCTGATCTGTTCACAGTTTCCAGATCATCACCTTGGGGACAAGGTGGATTTTGAGGAGGGGCGAAATGTTAGGAATAAGCCCCCCCCCTAATTTACACCTATCAAAGGAAGGGTAAAAGGGTCCATACCGAATGAGGGGAGGCGGTTTGGGTTCATGGCAGTGGGCCCCCTCAGAAGATAGTGGAGGGGAATTCTGTTTTGCTGTTAAAGAGTGGGCCCCTTGGGGGTTCTGTTAGGCTGTTAGAAAGGCGTGGGACCCTTTAAAAGGAGGAGGGAGGCTCTCAGGAGGGGGCCGACTGAGGGATCGGTCGTGGATTAGTGCTGAAGCCGATTCTGCTTCCAGAAAGAAGGGAATCACACCAGCTCGCTGCAACCGAAGGAAAGTGGTACCCCGGATCCTCTTTATTTTCCCCTGTTTTCTTTGAATTCCTGTAGTCCGTAGTACTGTAATAGCTGGTCTGCCTATAGAAATACTGCATTTACAGACTCCCTCTTCAGAATCACACCCCTTCTTCCCTGAAATTCCTAACAGTGAGGCTCCATGGAGTCTCAAGGACGATCATCTCTGATAGTGATCCTCGTTTTACCTCCAGGGTGTTGAGAGGTCTTCAGCGTGCTTTTCACTCTCAGTTGTGCCTTAGCACCACCTTTCATCCACAGATGAACGGTCAGACAAAGCGGACCATCAAGACTCTTGAAGACATGTTGCGTGCTTGTATCCTGGATTTTGGAGGTTCGTGGATGAGGCACCTGCCTTTGGTCGAGTTTCCTTACAATAATAGTTTTCACTCCTACATTAGTATAGCACCGTTTGAAACTTTGTACGACCGACCTTGTCGTTCTCCGTTGTGCTGGACTAGAGTCAGAGTCAGCAATTCTCAAGCTGGAACTAGTGCAGAGTACAACAAAGATAGTTCAGGTGATTCACGAGAGGATGAAGGCGGCGCAAGATCGTTAAAGATCATGTGTTCCTGAAGGTGACTCCCCGTCATCGACAGCAAAGGTTGGGTCATGGGAGTAAGTTTTCTCCTCGGATTATTGAGTATTTCGAGGTGTTGGCTTGTGTGGGAGTTGTTGCTTATCAGATAGCACTTCCCCGCAGATGAGCCGGATACATGATATCTTCCATGTATCGTAGCTTCGCTGCTATCTTCCTGACAACTCTCACATCATCGATTGGGGAGAGAAAGACGTTAATAATGATGCAACCTTTGAGGAGCGGTCTGTGAAGATCCAGGACCACCAAGAGAAGGTGTTATGCGGGCGTTTTGTTCCCTTAGTTCGTGTCATGTGGCGACACGATGGCATAGAGTAGAGCACCTTGGAATGTGAGTCGCAGATACGCGCTCACTATCCCAAGTTGTTTGTTGCTTGATTTTTTTTGTAACGATGTTTTGTGGTGGTTTTGTGGTGGTTGACCGTTTTTTGGCATATGAGATGGTTTTCTCTTCTTCGGTGCCTTGTTTGTGGTCTTGGTCTTGTTTGAAAGGTATCTGCTCAGGAAAGTGTTTGGAGCTGGTTGTTAGTTTTGCGTAGCTTTGCGTCTTTTCTTCTCTTCGGACTTGGATTTAAATTCTCGAGGACGGGAATTGTTTGAGATATAGCTAATGTAAGGGTTAGGATCCTTATAGCTTGTTCCTTTGCGTGTTTCTGAAGTCCATGGTGCTTAGAGGAAGCTTAGAGGTAAGTTTAGTAGAGTTTGGAAGCTGAAATTTAGTTAAAGAGGGAATTCACGACGTGCAATTCACAACGTAAACCATCGGTTCAGGACATGAATGGATGAGGGGTCGAATTTGGTGAATTTGTCTCCGAAAACTCACGACGTGAACATGTAGTTCATGACATGAATTAATTTCGGGTTTGTTAGATTTGGGCAACGCGTTTTTCAATGGGTCTTAAACTCGAGCCATTCACGATGTGAATTACACATTCACGTCGTGAATGTGCATCTGGCAGTGTGCTTATAAATCCCACCGCAACGTCGGATTTTCTCAAAATCCTTTGAATCCTCCTAAACTCCAAGCGACCAAAGGTGGTCTTTCAAGGTGTTTTGAAGCCCTTCCGTTGGGGATTGATCTCTGACTTTCTGTGTTCGGTTTCGGAGATCTGAGGTGAGTTTTCTTTCTTTTCCTTGTGGTTTCTTCTCCATTTGATTTTGTTTTCTCCCATGCCACCTTGTCATGCTACGGCGGTTTATCTCCTTTGTTCTCATGGAGTTTTTTGGATGTTTGGTGCGTGTTCATGGTGTGGCGTCCATAAGGACTGTCGATTCCTTGCGAGAGAGGTGATTGGAGATCGGCGGTATTCCGTTCTCGTTCGAGGAACGTTGAAAGCCTTGAGGTAGGGGATTCGTTGTTTCTCCTATTATTTTAGGTGCAATCGTAAAGTTATAAAGCTTTATCTTTTGGGGTAACAATGGAAATAGCCTTAATGAAGATTAAACTAGATTATAGAAAGAATTTTGGTTTGGGCTATAGTGATCACATGTGTTTACACCGTGATAATGGTTTGTCTCTTGTTTTACTAAATAGTGTGTTATCTATGTTTAAGTTATGGTTAGCATGTATGTTTATGTTATGGTTCATGTTGGAGTCTGTATCCCACATCGGACTTGAGGTCCGGTGTGGTCTTAATTATTTGTCATAAAAGAACCCGAAGGGCTCCTTTAGAGAGTACACCTTGGGGGTTCGGTCTCTCTCATTTCATCTTCCTACATGGTATCAGAGGAGGTTTGATAAACCCGACCCCCTCCCATATTTTTTTTTCCGCCAACATTTAGGGTTTCTCTTGGTTGGGGGGCGGCGGCCTAGGTATCTCCCCCCCCCTACCGGCTATCCCTCTCTCCCGGCAGATCTCCTCCTGCCGACATCTCCTTCCGCGGCGAATCTCCCCCTGCCGGCCCTATGCGGCACTCTTCCCGGCAACCTGCCTCCTGCGACTTTTCCCGGTAGCCCGCCTCCCTCGGCTCCCTCCCAGCGGGTGCGCTCCACCCCGACGAAATCCCCACCTTGAGCGCGCGGCGGCCCTTGTCCAGGCGATCTCCTCCGGCGCCTTCCCGAGATCCCGATCTCGGCCCCTCCCTGCGCGCTTCCCCTGTGCGATGGGCTCCAGTCGTCTCTGCCCTACGAGGGGGCTCCTCCGCGGCGTTCGTCCGCCCCGACCCAGATCCTGCGACGGCTCACCGGCGGACGACGACCTCTCGCCCCGACGTCGCGACGGCCTCATACACGCGGCCCTCCTGCACTGCTCATGCGCAAGGCCCTCCTGCACTGCTCCCGCGACACGGCCCTCCTGCACTGCTCATGCGCAAGGCCCTCCTGCACTGCTCCCGCGACACGGCCCTCCTGCTCCAGCATCCTCCCGCGGCACACTCCCAGCCAGCCTTCTCCCCATGTTCTGTCCTCCCGCGGCTCCTCCCGTCCGCGGCCCTGCTGCTCCTCTGCGACAGTCCCAGCGGCTCTCCCAGCTCCTGACGCCCCTTCCTCTGTCTGCCCCCTGCTTACAGCAGCACCCGCTCCTTGCGCAAGAGCCACTGCGCCTCGTCGTCCTGGTCTTCTGTCGCCGGCCCCTCCCAGAATTGGCCAGCTCCGGCCACATCCAGTCGTCGGTGCATTCTGCGGCAGCTGCCTCCCAACCGCTCCCCAGGGGCCTCCCGATCTTGAGGCGCCTCCTCCAGTAGCAGCCCCCTCCTCCTGTGCTGCTCTTCTGGCAGCCGCCTCCCTTTCCCGGCGGAACAATTTAAGCGCGCTCCCTCCAGATCAAGCGCGCTATCTCGCTGTCCGCTGGCACGACTTTGCACTTCATCCACCGTGGCGCAGCAGCTCGACCACCTTGGATTCGAGCCCTTTGGCACCGCCAGACCTCGCAACAATTCTGTGGAATCCCCGCCTCTCGTCGTCGGCCCCACAAGTGCGGTTTTCCCGGTGCTAGTTTGGATTTCCCGGCGTTTCACCGACCGGCCCCACTAGTGCGGCATTCATGGCGTTCCGTCAACCGACCCGGTCTCTGTGTGGTTCTTCTGCTGCACCTGCAACATCATCCATCCATCATTTTGAAGGGGAGTTGCGATCGTGAGGGGGAGCATCAGTCTTGCAGTTTTTCCTTTATTTTATTTCGTCTTGTTTTGTCATCAAGCTGGGTATGTCCAGCTTGAGGGGGAGTGTTTGCAGCCTGTTGCTTGCTTTGTTTTTTCTTTGTGTGTCCATATCGGACTTGAGGTCCAGTGTGGTCTTAATTATTTGTTATAAAAGAACCCCAAGGGCTCCTTTAGAGAGTACACCTTGGAGGTTCGGTCTCTCTCATTTCATCTTCCTACAGTGCAGTATGTTTGATACGATGAAAATGATTAAAGAACGTAAAACTGGTAATGTTTGTTGACTAAATAACATAAGTATGTTTAAATGAAATCGTTTTTCTTATGATTTGATGGAAATCAAAGTAATGCTTGACGCACGTTTAATTGAAATCATTCTTCATTATGTTAATGAAAATGGCTAAAGAACGTAAAGCTGGAAATGATTGTTGATGAATTAATAAAGAGGTGTGATTAAATGATATTGTTCTTTCTTATAGTTTGATGAAGTGGAAGTTATGCTTGAAAGCATGTTTTTATATTTCATAGCTATTGATAGTTGATGCTTTAGGTTGACAGTGCTGGAAATTATGATAAATAAATTGATTATACAAGACGGTAATGAACTCGCTAAAGATAAATGTTTGGGACCGAGCTCATTTGCTTGTGAAGGTTGGATGCCTTTGTTTTTAGGGTCTAGATGCCCTGTTGACTTTTGTTGTTTCTTTGTTGCCTTGTATGATTGCTCTGGATGTGAGTCTTGTGATGCAACGTGCTATGACAAGATATGGGCAAGGAGGCCTAGGTTTGTGGCAGTAGTTGGCACCTGCAAGATGCATGGTGGTGTTAGGGATGTTGTTAGTCTTGGCATAGTAAAAGGACCTTTTAAGGCATGGTCAACTCGATTTTAGTCTTAATCTACGAATAATCATTGTTGGGCATAACAAATATCGCCATGTCCTACGAAAACAGCAAATAACTTGACAAAAAAAATGTTGAAACCAGAAGAAGAGGATCTTCACGTGTAATTTATAATTAATATATGAGTATAGAATTACCTCAACTTATAATTCTCTATTCGTTGATGATCCGATTGACTAGATCCCGCCATACCATTGTTGCACAGCAGGATACAAGTGCAAGATCCCTCTAGGGATGATCCACACGTGTACCACAATCTTTGAATATTGTCATAGAATCTTCGGGTGCTAGCACGGGTGATCTCGATCGCTTGCGTTGTTCATGGTTGATCGCAACAGAATTCTTCTTGATGAAAGAATTACTCTTGATGTTCTCTCGATGGCTTGAGAGAGGAAGAAGAGATAGCGCATTCTAGATCTCTAGATTTCTAGATCACTCTCTAGGGCTTGAGACGATCTTTCTATCTGTTGTGCACAACCAGAGTAATTATGGAAAGTGATATAATTAGATATTTATTATGGCGGGTTTAGGGTTGGCAAACCGCACACAAGCCCCTTAGTTGCATCAGAACATGCAATATAAACAGACTGTTGTAGAATCGGCGACTACGAGTTCCTTTGAACTCTTCCAACTCACAGCTCCTCCATTGAGACAAAAGACATATCTAGACTACGACTTCAGATCATTCTTATTTATCTGAAAGCTGGCATTGGTGTAACCCCTAGCGACAAACTCTTCATCTCCTCCATACACCAAGAACATATCCTTAGTTCACCTCAGATACTTAAGGATAGCCTTAACAGCATCTCAATGTTGTTCACCTGGATTTGCTTGATATATGTCTACCATGCTCAAAGCATAGGCAACATCAAGTCTCGTACATAACATGGCATACATGATAGATTTTATTGCAGAAGCGTATGGAATCTTCGCGCACTAGCACGGGCGATCTCGATCACTTGCGTTGTTTGTGGTTGATCGCAACGGAATTCTTCTTGATGAAGAACTTCTGATGTTCTCTCGATGGCTTGAGAGAGGAGGAAGAGAAAGCGCGTTCTAGATCTCTAAATTTCTAGATCACTCTCTAGGGCTTGAGAGAGTCTTTATATTCGTTGTCCACAATTAGAGTCATTATGAAAAGTAATATAATTAGATATTTATTATGGCAGGTTTATGGTTGACAAACCGCACACAAGCCCCTTAGTTGCATCAGAACGTGCAATATAAACAGACTATGTTGTAGAATCGACGACTACCAGTTCCTTTGAACTCTTCCGGCTCACAGCTCCTCCATTGAGACAGGAGACATATCTAGACTACGACTTCATATCATTCTTATTTGCCTGAAAGCTAGCATTAGTATAACCCCTAGTGACTAACTCTTCATCCCCTCCACACACCAAGAACATATCCTTAGTTCACATCAGATACTTAAGGATAGCTTTAACAGCAACCCAATGTTGTTCACCTGGATTTGCTTGATATATGTCTACCATACTCAAAGCATAGGCAACATCAAGCCTCGTAGATCACATGGCATACATGATAGATTTTATTGCAAAAGCGTATGGAATCTTCGGGCACTAGCACGGGCGATCTCGATCGCTTGCTTTGTCCGTGGTTGATCGCAACAGAATTCTTCTTGATGAAGGAAGAACTTTTGATGTTCTCTCGATGGCTTGAGAGCGGAGGAAGAGAGAGCGCATTCTAGATCTCTAGATTTCTAGATCACTCTCTAGGGCTTGAGAGAGTCTCTCTATCCGTTGTGCACAACCAGAGTCATTATGAAAAGTGATATAATTAGATATTTATTATGGCAGGTTTAGGGTTGGCAAATCGCACACAAGTCCCTTAGTTGCATCAGAAGCTGCAACATACTCAGACTCTGTTGTAGAATTGGCGACAATCAGTTGCTTTGAACTCTTCCAACTCACAACTCCTCCATTGAGACAAAAGACATATCCAGACTGCGACTTCAGATCATTCTTATCTGTCTGAAAGCTAGCATTTGTGTAACCCATGATGACTAGCTCTTCATCTCCTCCATACATGAGGAACATATCCTTAGTTCGCCTCAGATACTTAAGGATAGCCTTAACAACAGTCCAATGTTGTTCACCTAGATCTGCTTGATATATATCTACCATGCTCAAAGAATAGGGAACATCAAGCCTCATACATAACATAGCATACATAAGAGATCTTATTGAGAAGCGTATGAAATCTTACTCATTCTCTCTCTTTTCTCTTTTATCTGAGGACACATTTTATTGAAAAGATGTATACCATGTGACACTGGAACCGCTCCCCTATTGGATTGTTCCATACTGAACAACTTCAGTATCTGGTCAATGTATTTATTTTGACTTAGTCCAAGTAGTCTCTTGGATCTATCACGCATGATCTTGATCCCTAGTATGTAGACGGCTTCACCTAAGTCATTCATGGAGAAGTGCTTGCACAACCATGCTCTCTTGTAAGGTTGGTATCTCGTTTCTAATTAGTAATATGCCATCAACATATACTACTATGAAAACAACTGTACTCCCACTAAACCACTTATAAACACGTCTTACATTCGTTCTTAATGAAATCAAATTCTTTTATGGCATTATGAACCGAATATGCCATGACCTGGATACTTTCTTTAATCCAAAAATGGATCTTTGCAACTTACATACCCTTTTGGCATTTCCTGGAGTCACAAACTCTTCTGTTCAGGCGCTCAATGTACCAATCATCTTGACTGCATGTGGTCCAACTGGCGCCGACTCTCCAAACTTGCACGTGAACAGTGCATTGGAGATCTCATATCTCTCTGATCTCGTCTTCTTTAGATATAGACCCCAAAGGTGAGAAACGATGTTATACGCATCCATATCCTCATATTTCTTTAAAAGCTCCTTGGTCATGGAGGATAACATGAAACATTAGACATCAATTGCGTCGTCCACATGTTTTATATAGAGAGATGTTTCTTCCTCACTAGCCACTTTGGCAAGCGACTCAGTAAGTGGGGTTTCCAACGCGTATAATTTTCGTTCTTAGCGTAGTATAACCCGCAAGCACCTATACCATTCATGGAAATTCATGCCGATGAGAAGGTTATCCTTCTCTAGTATGGATCGCAGTAACATTGTCAAAGTCGTTTGATTTGTCATTTCTACAAATTAAAAGCAGATGATTAGTACTTCTTTGATTACAAAAACATATTAGTTGTTAAACCACATTTTAGTATAAAGGGTATTTATGAATCCCATATCGGAATACTCCACCGTGTAATCTATTTTACCCATCTATAAAAGAATGTCTCTGTCTCACCTTGAGGTAAGGGGAATTTGCATTCTACATGGTATCAGAGCAAAAGATGGTGGGGTATCGAACATGTAAACCCCATTCCGAAGATGACCTCAATCAAGTTCTCGATTCGTCGTCCGCTCTTGAAAAACAACACCAAAGGATGTAAAAATAGCAACACAATTTAAGTCTCTGTTGAGTTTGCTGACGAGATAAGATTAAATGGACTTTGAGAAACATGAGCGGCCGAAACCAGTTGAATAGACGGAGTCAAGAGGCATGTGCCAAATCCGGTAATGGGGATTGTTGATCCATTAGCAACAGCAATTGTAGAGGCACCAGTGTTAGGAATAAAGGGGGCTGTCCAGGTGGAGTTTATTATTGGCTGGAGGTTGTTGGTTTGTTAGAGGAGAGAGGAGAATATATTTGGCTGGAGGTTGTTGGGCTGTTAGAGGAGAGAGAGGAATATTCTAGGCTGGAGGGGGACCACCTAAAAACAGTTAGTTTGTTAGAGGGGGCTGGGTGGGCCTTTAAATAAAGGGGGTCAGTGTTTGTAGAGGGGCACAAATCATTTTAGCAATTGCTTGGCAGCAGGTTCGCCGGTGGTCTCGGTTGGGCTCTCGGGAGGGTGGTCTTCTCCTGCGGGTTACTTCTTCTTTTTCCCTTCCTCTCCTTCCCCTACCACCCTACTGTATTTTCCTATATTTCTGTTGTGTTTTCTGCTGTAATTTTGCTACTGTGATTTGATGCTACTTCAATATACACAGTTCACTTCTATTTCCACCCTCTCTCTCATTTTTACATAACAATTTGGCGACTCCGCTGGGGAACTGTCGTGCGAGAGGACTGATCGCACGCTTGGGGAGAGGCGTCGCAGGAGAGGAGGATCGCTGCTGGAAAATCGTAGCAGCAAGAAGGAAAAAAAAAAGGAAGAAGAAGAAGAAGATCGTCCACAGCGCGCTCATCTCTGCGGCGATCTTCTTCTTCTTCTTCCTTTTTTTTTCTTCTTGCTGCTACAATTTTCCAGCAGCGATCCTCCTCTCCTGCGACGCCTCTCCCCAAGCGTGTGATCAGTCCTCTCGCACGACAGTTCCCCAATGGAGTCGCCATCTTGTTATGTAAAAATGAGAGAGAGGGTGGAAATAGAAGTGAACTGTGTATATTGAAGTAGCATCAAATCACAGTAGCAGAATTACAGCAGAAATATAGGAAAATACAGTAGGGTGGTAGGGGAAGGAGAGGAAGGGAAAAAGAAGAAGTAACCCGCAGGAGAAGACCACCCTCCTGAGAGCCCAGCCGAGACCACCGGCGAACCTGCTGCCAAGCAATTGCTAAAATGATTTGTGCCCCTCTACAAACACTGACCCCCTTTATTTAAAGGTCCACCCAGCCCCTCTAACAAACTAACTGTTTTTAGGTGGTCCCCCTCCAGCCTAGAATATTCCTCTCTCTCCTCTAACAGCCCAACAACCTCCAGCCAAATATATTCTCCTCTCTCCTCTAACAAACCAACAGCCTCCAGCCAATAACAAACTCCACCTGGACAGCCCCCTTTATTCCTAACACCATACAGTAATCATTGAAAGCTCAAGAGGTAAACTCCCCATTGCCATACAGTAATCATTGAAAGCTCAAGAGGTAAACTCTCCAGCATTATCGAGCCTTACTTTCTTAATGAAATGATCAGGGAATTGTGCTCTCAATTTAATTATTTAAGCAAGAAAACATGAAAACACAACATTACAAGTTGAGAGCAAACATACATGTGACCATCTACTGGATGCATCAATTAATACCATAAAATATTTAAATGGTCCGCACGATGGATGAATTGGTCCACATATATCCCCTTGAATTCGTTCAAGAAAGGATGGCATTTCGGCCTTAATTTTAGCTGGAGATGGTCTCACGATCAGCTTCCCAAACGAACAAGCCTCGCATGGAATTTTTCTTAGTGGAGAGATCTATAGGACCTTTACTGAATATCCATGAGAACTTTGAATTATTTTTCGCATCATTCCTGAATCAGGATGACCTAATCGGTCATTCCACAAATTAACAATTTGTGGACCATTCTTTAATACCATATGTGTTTCGATCGCACTTATATATGTATAATGCAATCCAGATGATAATTTTGGTAATTTTTCTAGTACATAAATCTTACCGAATTTATTAATGGTAATGCACATGTACTTTTCATTTCTCTCATATCATACTCATGCAACTCATGCTGGTATATATCATTGAAACTTAACAAGTTTCTTTTAGACTTTGGGGAAAATAACGCATCTTTTATAAAAAATTGCGTCTCATTGGGTAAATAAAAACTCGCTTTAGTAGTCCCTTATATCAGATCTGTAGGACCTAATATAGTATTCACAATTGGACTAGTTGAATTAAGATCAGAAAAATATTTTTTATTCTTAAGAATTGTGTGTGTTGTTCCACTATCCGGTATGCAAATATCTGTCTCATTTAAGCAATCCATTTCAATGCTTCAAAGTAAAGAGAATAATATTATAAGAAACACCTTGTGAAATTCAAATAATACAACATCTAAAATACAAAACATACAGAACAAAATGACATATCGTATATCATAACTACTGTAATTTTTCTGAATTATTTCCAACTATCATCTCATCAAATTCACAAGTAAAATCACCCGCTTCGAGGTAAGTGAAATCATCATTTGATGGCTTATGATTTTCAATAAAATTCACCTCTTTTTCTTTCTCTTTATAAATTGTCCCAGGAAAGTGTGGTTCATTCTTCTTTGCTTTAAGAGATGCTTTATAGAGCTTACAAAGATGCTCTAGGGTTTGGCAAACTCGAGACCAATGTCCCTTAGAACCACACTTGTAGCAGGAATCTTCAGGATTCCTCAGAGTGTTTGAGCTAATATTTCTTTGATTCTGATATTCATTTCGAGCAAGCTCATGGTTACGACCACGTCCTCGACCAGGTCTGCCGCCAAAACCACATCCACCATGAAAATCACGTCCCCGACTTCTTCCATGATTATTTTCATAAAAAATATCATTTGCTTCAGGAAATGTTACCATTGAACCGGTAGAACGGGACTGATGATTTTTAATCAAAAGCTCGTTATTCTTCTCTGCTACAAGTAATGATGATATGAGATCCGAATATTTTAAATACCTTCGCAAGCGATATTGTTGTTGCAGGGTGATGTGAGATGCATGAAATGTCGTATGTCTTTTCAAGCATATCGGCATCTATAATCACAATACCACAGTACTTCAGCTGTGATACAATTTTATACATGGCAGAATTATAATCACTGACCCTTTTAAAAGTCTTGGAAGTGAAAAGCATTTCATTCATCACGGGATGTTGGAAGAACAACCTCTTTTTGATGATCATACCACTCTTTCAAACTCTTCCAGAGCTTGCATGGATCTCTTTCTGTGAGGTATTCACATTTCAAACCCTCATCAAGATGTCTTCTAAGAAACATCATCGTCTTTGCTTTATTTTTGAAGGATTTGTAAATTATTTTCTTTAATTGTTTCCATGAGATTCATTGATTCGAGATGCATTTCTACATTCATCGTCCATGGCATGTAATAACTTCCGGTAATGTCAAAAGCGGTAAATTCGAGTTTCGCAATATTTGACATGATGATAACTAGAAAACATTAAAATCAGGTTAATATTATCATTTAACATTATATATATACATATCCCACCCTAATCGGTTAATAAATCATTCACGTGGAGATTTGAAATAAATACATCAGTATCGCATTACTCGTTTAAAACTTTCTTGAGTGTATTGATTTATTAATTATACTGTCCAATCAAGCAGAGCAAAATAAATAAATTTAAACCGTCTGAATAGGCAGCAAACCAACCTTTATGGCAGTAATTAAAATAAACCACATAAACCGTCCAATTTGACTGTAAAAGTAAGATAAAAATGATAAATAATTAGAACCGTCCAACTAGGCAGTGAAAATAAAAACAAAAACATATCTTTCTCCTTTTTGAGCGTTCATGCTGATAACGTGTTGAGAAAACAAATTTGAAACGAGGAAAAACTAGAATAATGGAGAGAGATGAATAGAAAAAAGAAGACAAATTTTATTGATGATCACACTTCTTCCTCTCTATCAGCGGATTTCCTTCCTCAAGTCCACAAACCATTGGAGGGGGGCACTGTCTTTTATAGGCAATGCGGAAAGGGTTAGGTGGGGGTAGACAGCCCACCCCCGTTGAAATGTTATGCAGCCACTAGCTGCCTAACAATTTTATCATTAGTAATAATGAAAACTAATTTTATTACTAATCTTGCAATTATTCAATTTATTTTTTCATTTTTATTATTTTCATCCAAGAAATATAAATTTATCCATCAAACTTTTCTTTTTTATTGCATAGAAAAATCATAATTTTCTTTACATACCATTCCTTTTCTTTCTTTTCCTTCAATTCATTTTCTAACAACCAAATGAGACCCATTTTATTAAAGGAGTCAAAAATAAGGTTAATTAGGAATAGAATTCCATAGGTCAAGGCAAAACACTAAAGCTCATGGTTGAACAAAATTAAAATAATTATAATAACAAATAAAAAACAACAGACTGTCGTAGAATTGGCATCATAAAAAGAAAAAAAAAACGTCATGAAATCAAGAAAACCTAATTATGATGCCAAAAAATACTGGTAAAATCATAGAAATACCTACATTCCCAGCATGATCTAAATTAAATGAGAGGAATGGGGTGACTCACTATCACCAAAGAATTAATTACGCTAATCACCACATAAAATCCACTTCTCACTCCTACGATGGGGAAAGAAGTTTTCCAGCACCACATTAAATTGAAAATTACAGTTACAATTACTTGAGTCTTGATATGAAGATCCTGGTCAGCCATGAACTCGTTGCATTACCAGAACCTCGAATAGGCTATCATCCGCTTAAAGGCCTCTTGGAATATCATTCCTACAATCCTAGATAGCATGGGATACAATACAAAGTCTAAGAAAAGGCTGGGAAAAAAATCCAGAATCGAACCCCTGGCCCCAGCAGTGAATTCTCCATCTCTTGAACAACAAGGCAAGCCAGGATATTCAATGAACCACAACATTGATATAGTCGTGAAATCTATATTCACAGTTCCCTTCTAAAATGCAAAACCGCCATAGAATATCAATTTATTGCAGATTCTAGCGATATAGCTGTGTTGATTCTCGGCTTCCACGCAATAAACAAGCTAAACTGGAATTCAGGATTGACGTGCATTCAAACCCACAGTCAATTCACACATAGCTGATTGTGACGAAAATCCCCAGAGTATAATAAATTAGATAGCGGATCTATAAAATATATAATTTCCGAAATTGTCTCGGACAAACAACGGGCTTCAAAATTTTAAGCGCGGACAGAACAAGCAAAGGAAAATCGGGCCTGATTTTCAGACCGTGGAAGACGTACGAGGGTGGAATATATAAGAGGGTCTAGGGTTTGGGTTTGGATTTGGATTGGAAGGGAAGACCTTTTCTCTCCGCCAGTATAGTACTCCTGAGGGACATCAGAATCCTCGTCGGAGTTGGGTTCTGATGGCCTGTTCAAATCGGCAAGGGTCCGAATGCCTCTGTTCCGACTGCTGGAGGACTTGGAAGACGCGCCTTGAGAAGCCATCTTAGCCTCTGCGGATGAAATCGAAGCGAACGGGGAACATAGATGGTTGGAAGAATATATAATATCCCATGTTTCGGGGAATATACCGATAAATCCAAAACTATAAATTAACTAATAAAGATAAATAAACTCTTGTGATAAAACTATAAATTAACTAATAAACATGATGAATCGGATGAAGCTTGAATTGTAATGTGGGTTTGTGGTAAATCAAATGAAGCTTGAAACTATAATGCAGAAATAAATACAAATATCATTGTCGATCGTAGACAAATGACGATATCGAACGATGGTGAAAATGATGGCAATTGTATATGTGGGTACAATCACAGTGCAAATATAAATGAAACATGGACATGTTGTACATAAATTAATAGAGTGGATAATTATTATTTAATTATCTTGTAGACACATGCATAGGATATGTACTAATATAATCAATGGTATAAACTAGTCCCTGTTCTCCTGGAATAACCCAACATCTAGAATTGTTGACATATCATAGAGATTGGGAGATGAATTGTGTGGTTGAGTGGTAACTCGAACCAAGGCAATATACCAAACAACCAGAAGGGCCGGACTAAATTATTTGCAGTGTGAAGTCAAATATTACAGATCGAACCAAACAATGAGCAAGAAACAAAAGATTGCAAGAAAAGTAAAGAACATTGAGATTTAACGTGTTTCAGTTCCATGGGGACCCACGTGCACGATAAGAACACAACCACTCACACACGTGTTTTATTAATGCTCAAAAGAAAACGAACGGTATAGGGTATACAAAACCAGCAAGAACAAGAAAACAAGAATGAAAGTACAAAAGGGCTACAAGGCTGAAATAATCAAAACCAAAAACCCTAAATTGATATTTACAGTGTCAGACGCTTCACGGTCTGGTTGTCTTGATATCTTTAAGTTGGAGGTGAGGTGCACGACAGACCTGGTTCCAAGATTGGGCAGTACCGCTCGCGCTCGAGGAGTCGTCGCCAAGATCGAAAGTCGCGCGACTTTAATCAAACTATCAGAGGGGTTTATGTCAGTGTGTATCTTTTTGACACACACGGTTCCAGATTCCACAACATCTCTAATAAAATGTAACCTAGTATCTATGTGCTTTGATTTACCATGGGAAACTAAATTTCTAGATAAATGAAGTGTTGATTGACTATCAAAATAGACACTAATAATAGAATTATACAGGTGCAGTTCAGAAGACAAACCCTTCAGCCATAATGCCTCTTTCAATGCTTCGGTCAAAGCAATATACTCAGACTCCATGCACTACTACAACTTGGCCTTTTATCAGCGCTAAAAACCGACGTTAACAGCGCTTTTCTAGCGCTGATAAAGGCACATTCCCCTGCACCTGCACAACCAACACTTGCACACCTGCACAAACCAGCACCTGCACACCTGCACAAAATAGCACCTGCACACCTGCACAAACCAGCACCTGCACACCTGCACAAAATAGCACCTGCACACTTGCACAAAATAGCACCCGCACATAATATTCTGACAAACAATGCAATATACATTTACTTAACATTGTGAATACAAAAAAAACACTGCTATATACATTTCAAACAATGTTTTACATGGTTACAATTACAGTTATCCAACAACAGTTATAAACATTAATGTTTTATCCTTTGATATTCGTGATCCTCTCTCAAAAATTGTCGTCCACGGTATTTGTTGCCGAACAAAGCATCTGAACTCAAGGAAAAAAATTCACCTATATAAGAAAACAAATATTATGTTAGTAATACAATAATGAAATAAATTAAAACATTAATATGAAAGAATACATTAATATGGAAATGTGAAACTAAAATATGGAAATGATAAACTCAAATGTTTTCATTCTGATAATAATGAAAGGGAATAATGTAAAATCAATATGTTTTTGGATGATTTATCTCATTTAATAAATACAGATTCTTTATCTAATGAAAAGATTTACCGGTCACACCGTGCGTCAGATTGAGGTGCGGTTGATTCGTACACGTAAAAAATGACTCATGGATCGTTTTCCAAAAGGATCAAAACAATCCGAACGCGTTTGCTCAGTTTTCCGTATGTCACTTGTGTTGTTTTCTAAAGTTTATGTCAATTTGAAACTGATATCAGACACTTTTAGCCATATCGGTCACACCGTGCATCGGATTGAGGTGCGGTTGATTCGTAAACGTCACAAATGACTCATGGATCATTTTCCTAAAGTATCAAAACAATCCGAATGCGTTTTCTCAGTTTTCCGTATGTCACTTGTGTTGTTTTCTAAAGTTAATGTCAATTTGAAACTGATATCAGACACTTTTAGCCATACCGGTCACACCGTGCGTCGGATTGAGGTGCGGTCGATTCTTAATCCTCAAAAATGACTCATGTATCGTTTTCCTAAAGCATCAAAACAATCCGAATGCGTTTGATTGGTTTTTCGTATGTCACTTAGGTTGTTTTCTAAAGTTAATGTCAATTTCAAACTGATATCAGACATTTTTAGCCATACCGGTCACACCGTGCATCGAATTGAGGTGCGGTTGATTCGTACACATCAAAAATGACTAATGGATCGTTGTCATAAAGTATCAAAACAATCCGAATGCGTTTTCTTGGTATTTTGTATGTCAGTAGTGTTGTTTTCTAAAGTTAATGTCAATTTGAAACTGATATCAGACACTTTTAGCCATACCGGTCACACCGTGCGTCAGATTGAGATACAGTCAATTTGTACACATCACAAATGACTCATGGATCGTTGTACTAAAGTATAAAAATAATCCGAATGCGTTTGATCAGTATTTCGTATGTCAGTAGTGTTGTTTTCTAAAGTTTATGTCAATTTGAAACTGATATTAGACACTTTTAGCCATACCGGTCACATCGTGCGTCAGATTGAGGTGCGGTTGATTTTTACATGTCAAAAATGACTCATGGATCATTTTCCTAAAGTATCAAAACAATCCGAATGCGTTTACTCAGTTTTTCTTATGTCATTTGTGTTGTTTTCCAAAGTTAATGTCAATTTGAAACTGATATCAGATACTTTTAGCCATACCGGTCACAACGTGCGTCAGATTGAGGTACGATTGATTTGTACACGTCACAAATGACTCATGGATCGTTTTCTTAAAGTATCAAAACAATCCAAATGCGTTTTCTCATTTTTCCGCATGTCACTTGTGTTGTTTTCTAAAGTTAATGTCAATTTGAAACTGATATCAGACACTTTTAGCCATACCGGTCACACCGTGCGTCGGATTGAGGTGTGAATAATTCGTACATCACAAATGACTCATGGATCATTGTCTTAAAGTATCAAAACAATCCGAACACATTTTCTCGGTTTTCCGTATGTCAGTAGTGTTGTTTTCTAAAGTTAATGTCAATTTCAAACTGATATCAGACACTTTTAGCCATACCGGTCACACCGTGCATCAGATTGAGGTGCGGTCGATTCTTACACGTCAAAAATGACTCATGGATCGTTTTCCTATAGTATCAAAATAATATGAACGCATTTTCTTGGTTTTCCGTATGTCACTTGTGTTGTTTTCTAAAGTTAATGTCAATTTGAAACTGATACTTCTAGTCATATCGGTCACATCGTGCGTCGGATTGAGGTTCAGTTGATTCGTAGATGTCACAAATGACTCATGGATCGTTTTTCTAAAGTATCAAAACAATCCGAATGCGTTTTCTCGGTTTTTCATATGTCACTTGTGTTGTTTTCTAAAGTTAATGTCAATTTCAAACTGATATCAGACACTTTTAGCCATATCGGTCACACCGTGCGTCGGATTGAGGTGAGATTGATTCGTACATATCAAAAATGACTCATGGATCATTGTCCTAAATTATCAAAACAATCCGAACGCGTTTTCTCGGTTTGCGGTATGTCAGCGGTGTTGTTTTCTAAAGTTAATGGCAATTTCAAACTGATATCAAACACTTTTAGCCATACCGGTCACACCGTGCGTCAGATTGAGGTACAGTCGATTCGTACATGTCACAAATGAATCATGGATCATTTTCCTAAAGTATCAAAATAATTTGAACGCCTTTTCTCGGTTTTTCGTATATCACTTGTGTTGTTTTCTAAAGTTTATGTCAATTTGAAACTGATATCAGACACTTTTAGCCATACCGGTCACACCGTGCATCGGATTGAGGTGATGTTGATTTGTACACATCACAAATGACTCATGTATTGTTTTCCTAAAGTATCAAAATAATCCGAACACGTTTTATCATTTTGTCGTATGTCACTTGTGTTGTTTTCTAAAGTTAATGTCAATTTGAAACTGAGATCAGATAATTTTAGCCATACCGGTCACACCGTGCGTCAAATTGAGGTGTGGTTGATTTTTACATGTCAAAAATGACTCATGAATCATTGTACTAAAGTATCAAAACAATCCTAATGCGTTTTTTCGGTTTGCCGTATGTTAGTACTGTTGTTTTCTAAAGTTAATGTCAATTTCAAACTGATATCAGACACTTTTAGCCATATCGGTCACACCGTGCGTCAGATTGAGGTGTGGTCGATTCGTAAACCTCACAAATGACTCATGTATCGTTTTCCTAAAGCATAAAAATAATCCGAACGTGTTTGCTTGGTTTTCTGTATGTCACTTGTGTTGTTTTCTAAAGTTAATGTCAATTTGAAACTGATATCAGACACTTTTAGCCATACCAGTCACACCGTGCGTCGGATTGATGTGTGGTTGATTCTTACACATCACAAATGACTCATGGATCGTTTTCCTAAAGTATCAAAACAATCTAAATGCGTTTTCTCGGTTTTTCGTATGTCACTTGTGTTGTTTTCTAAAGTTAATGTCAATTTCAAACTGATATCAGACACTTTTAGTCATACTGGTCACACCGTGCGTCAGATTGAGGTGCGATTGATTCTTACACCTCATAAATGACTCATGGGTCATTTTACTAAAGTATCAAAACAATCCTAATGCATTTGCTCGGTTTTCCATATGTCAGTAGTGTTGTTTTCTAAAGTTAATGTCAATTTCAAACTGATATCAGACACTTTTAGCCATACCGGTCACACCATGCGTATGATTGAGGTACGGTCGATTCATACACGTCAAAAATGACTCATGAATCATTTTATTAAAGTATAAAAACAATCCAATTGCTTTTTCTTGGTTTTCCGTATGTCACTTGTGTTGTTTTCTAAAGTTAATGTCAACTTCAAACTGATATCAGACACTTTTAGCCATACCGGTCACATCGTGCGTTGGATTGAGGTGCGATTGATTCTTACACCTCAAAAATGACTAATGAATCATTTTACTAAAGTATAAAAACAATCCCAATGCATTTTATCAGTTTTTCATATGTCACTTGTGTTGTTTTCTAAAGTTAATATCAATTTCAAACTGACATCAGACACTTTTAGCCATACCGATCACACCGTGCGTCGGATTGAGGTGAGGTTGATTCGTACACGTCAAAAATGACTCATGGATCGTTGTCCTAAAGTATCAAAACAATCCGATCACGTTTTCTCGGTATTCCGTATGTTAGTAGTGTTGTTTTCTAAAGTTAATGTCAATTTCAAATTGATATCAGACACTTTTAGCCATACCGGTCACACCGTGCATTGGATTGAGGTACGGTCAATTATTACACTTCAAAAATGACTCATGGATCATTTTCCTAAAGTATCAAAACAATAAAAATGCGTTTTCTCTGTTTGTCATATGTCAGTAGTGTTGTTTTCTAAAGTTAATGTCAATTTCAAACTGATATCAGACACTTTTAGCCATACCAGTCACACCGTGCGTCGAATTGAGGTGATTTCGATTCTTACATGTTACAAATGACTCATGGATCATTTTCCTAAAGTATCAAAATAATCCGAACGCTTTTGCTCAGTTTTTCATGTGTCACTTGTGTTGTTTTCTAAAGTTAATGTCAGTTTAAAACTGATATCAGACACTTTTAGCCATACCGGTCACACTGTGTGTCGGATTGTGGTGCGATTGATTTATACAACTCAAAAATGACTCATGGATTGTTTTCTTAAAGTATTAAAACAATCTTAACGCATTTTCTCAGTTTTCCGTATGTCAGTAATGTTGTTTTCTAAAGTTAATGTCAATTTCAAACTAATATCAGACACTTTTAGTCATACCGGTCACACCATGCATCGGATTGAGAAGCGGTTGATTCGTAAAACTCACAAATGACTCATGGATCTTTTTCCTAAAGTATAAAAACAATCCGAACGCGTTTTCTCGGTTTTCTGTATGTCACTTGTGTTGTTTTTTAAAGTTAATGTCATTTTCAAACTGATATCAGACACTTTTATCCATATCGGTCACACCGTGCGTCAGATTGAGGTGAGGTTGATTCGTACACCTCAAAAATGACTCATGGATCGTCTTCGTAAAGTATAAAAACAATTCAAATGCATTTTCTTGATTTTTCGTATGTCACTTGTGTTGTTTTCTAAAGTTAATGTCAATTTCAAACTGATATCAGACACTTTTAGCCATACCGGTCACACCGTGCATCGGATTGAGGTGTGGTTGATTCTTAAAAGTAAAAGATGACTCATGGATCATTTTCATAAAGTATCAAAACAATCTGAACGTGTTTGCTTAGTTTTCCGTATGTCACTTGTGTTATTTTCTAAAGTTAATGTCAATTTGAAACTGATTTCCGATACTTTTAGCCATACCGGTCACACCATGTGTCGGATTAAGGTTTGGTTGATTCGTACACGTCAAAAATGACTCATGGATAGTTTTCCTAAAGTATCAAAACAATCCGAATGCGTTTTCTCGGTTTTTCGTATGTCACTTGTGTTGTTTTCTAAAGTTAATGTCAATTTCAAACTGATATCAGAAACTTTTAGCCATAACAGTCACATCGTGCGTCGGATTGAGGTACGGTCTATTTATAGACCTCAAAAATAACTCATGGATCGTTTTCCTAAAGTATCAAAGAAATCTGAACGTGTTTGCTCGGTTTTCCGTATGTCAGTAGTGTTGTTTTCTAAAGGTAATATCAATTTCAAACTGATATCAGACACTTTTAGTCATACCAGTCACACCGTACGTCGGATTGAGGTGCGGTCGATTTTTGCACATAAAAAATGACTCATGTATCGTTTTCCTAAAGTATCAAAACAATCAAAACGTGTTTGCTCGGTTTTCCGTATGTCACTTGTGTTGTTTTCTAAAGTTAATGTCAATTTCAAACTGATATCAGACACTTTTATCCATACCGGTCACACCATGTGTTGGATTGAGGTGAGGTCAATTTTTACACCTCAAAAATGACTCATGGATCGTTTTACTAAAGTATCAAAACAATCTGAACGTGTTTGATTGGTTTTTCATACGTCACTTGTGTTGTTTTCTAAAGTTAATGTCAATTTCAAACTGATATCAGACACTTTTAGCCATACCGATCACATCGTGCGTCGAATTGAGGTGCGGTTGATTCATACACGTCACAAATGACTCATGGATCATTTTTCTAAAGTATCAAAACAATCCGAATGTGTTTTCTCGGTATTCCGTATATCAATAGTGTTGTTTTCTAAAGTTAATGTCAATTTCAAACTGATATCAGACACTTTTAGCCATACCGGTCACACTGTGCATTGGATTGAGGTGAGGTCAATTCTTACATGTCACAAATGACTCATGGATCATTTTACTAAAGTATCAAAACAATATGAACGCGTTCGTTCGATTTTCCGTATGTCAGTAGTTCATAAGAGTCTCTCATTAAGTTATTCTTTACTAGAAACTCAAATCATTTCTAAAACCATTTTTCATAATCTAAGGATATGAAACATAAGAAAGGGTGATCATAGATGCTCAATAAGTGTAATTAAGGGAGATATCAATGATCATATAAAGATAACATAAGCAGTGGGAATTCACCTTCATTGTCCTATTTGTTTACATTCTTCTATCAGGTACGCTGCCTATTCGTTTCTAAACACATCTATATCATCTTGTGAATAGGAGTTTTTGTGATAGTCATAGTAGTACTGAAAAAATATAAATACAAAAAGGATTAATAAATATTTTAAATGAACTAGTAATAATTTTCAAAAATACCTCTTCAGGGATGCTAGTTTGTTCATGAAATATGATCTCTTTCATAAATTTACAAACATAATAGTCGCAGTCCTTTCCGTTTGTTTGTTTCAGACACTGCAGAAACATCGATAAAAATAAGTAATCTATTTTGATATGTATTTGGACAGTGCAATATAATTATACATACCCTGATACTTGTCCATTTGTAGATCTCGTGCGCCTTGTCGTCCTTAGACCTTGGATTCATTCCAGCCTTTAGACGATATTCATACACCGCCCTATCATAACAAAATCCTCATTAAAAGATAATATAAATTATATTACTATATATTTAGTTCTAAAATGTTGGATCTAGTGTATTACAAATTAACAATCGCCATCATCTGTGGTCGGTTTGTTGGATATCCATGCAGTGAATCCATAAAATAAATCTTTGGAGTATCCAAATTGATTGCAATGAGCATCCAATGCTACCTAAAAACACAAAAGGAATAAGTAGTGATAGAAATGAAAATATAATTGATATAATTAAAATGTAGAGTTTTACCCCTACAACGTTGGTATTAAAAAGATCCTGTCAGTCATAATTTTGCATTGAAACGTTCTGAGCAGGTTTGAGATTAATTCATCATGAAAATCGAAATCTATTTCTTTTTGTTGTGTAGACATGGTGTGAGGACTAACAATTCCAAATTTGTATTCACGGGCAAATCCCTTCAATTGTTTTTCATATATATGCCTGCGAAAAATATGAAATGTATTTATCCATAATTATCATAGTATATAAGCTTTCTGTAAAATCAAATCATGAAAACATACCTCATGTATACATTTATAACTGAGGCGCCTAGCCAGTTGTATGCGATGATTTTAGCTACATCATCAGCACTAACAAAATCTAATGTTTCCTCTCCATACATATCTTTTTCACAAACAATTTTGTGATTATTGTCGCCTTTAATTTTCATATCCACATGAGCTTGCAATGATATTAAATGTGTATATAGAACGAGCGGGGTGAAGGTGCCCTCAGTAGATCGTTTTGATCGGTTGGTTGATCCTTTTGAGCCGTTATTTCATTTTAGCTCCTTCCTTTTGTTCTTCTGTAATAACATTCATCGGGTCAACCCTTTTCTAATTAAATGTTAAAGGTTCTGCTTGAAAAATGAATTGGAAATGAATACCTCCTGGTCGACATGTTTTTTTACAAGATTCGACGGCCATGCAACGAATGTTCCAACAACTTTTTCCACCATATGAATGTCATCATCGTCATTTGGTACGGGTAGCTTAGCGCTTGGCTTATGAGCTACGTTAATCGATACTTTGACATGACCGGTTGGAAGTGGTCTGGAGTGTAGCGTGTCATTCTGCATATTGAACACCATAGCCCTCGCTACAAGGAGATGGGTGGGAGTTGACAGATATAAATCACAGTCATTTTCACCCTGTAGAATATCATTACAAGAAATGTATCAATGCCTATGTGATTCACATTTCACAGAAACAAATATTAGAACATTGATTACCTCAGTTAATTCAGGTCTTTGAGGGGAATGGCTCACCTCAAAGCTGGTGGGGGGTGGGGCGGGTTGTTCTTGAGTTGTTTCTTCTCTTCGCCTCTCCCCCATCAAAGTTTCTAGCAACTCTTCCTGACTTTGGAATTTTTCTTCAAGGGTAGCTAGTCTATCTCTCATCATTTGCATTTCTTTAGTTTGTTCCTCCTCTTGTTTTTTTCTGAAAATATGTCCGGGGTGTCACCCCAAAACCCGCACCTCTGACGCGGCCATACTGTTATGGTTGTTTCAAGGCCGCTGAAAGTATGTCCGCATCCGGTGTGGGTGTTGTTGATTCCTGTGACTATGTCAAATAGAAAATATGGTAAAATAAGTAATCATCGTGATGTAATAGTGATTTAAATCAAAACAATTTTATATTATGTCATACTTACACATGTTTCCCACACTTTTTTTGTGTTCTCATCTACCATTTTCCCATCTTTATTAACACGAGCCTCCTTCCATAGCACATGGCGTGGGATGGAAGTGGTTTGGGATTTTGATTCATCAATCTGCATATAAACAGAGAAACATGGTTACAGTGTTGTTTTATGTAACATAAAAGTATTGCATTAATTTTAAAATACGTACTAATTATTTTTCAATTGAAGCGTACCCCAGCCTTGCTTTACGGTAGGGGTATGCTGGTTTTGCTGCCCGTTCTTTATTTTCAGCACTCAGTTTCTATTTCATAAATAAAAAACTGTCAATCAAAGTGATGAATACAAGCAACATTAAACAACGTGTTACCAAACACAATGTACCTGAAAAGTCTGCTCCGCACGATGGTTGCAAAACACATCCCACGCTCCTTGGGATATCAAGTGTGCATAAAGAGGAGGTGGGTGAAGTTTGATTTTCCCTTCAGCATCTTTTAGATGACATTTCGTTAAAATGGTGTGAAAGCCTCTATGAACCCTTCCCACCAGTCTTAATACATATTCTTTGTGCGATACATCTACTATAAATGCACTCTGCAAGAGATGATGTAGAGTTAGTCAATATTTCAGTATTTTATTTTATTTTATTTTAATAAATTAAATAAATGATATCGTAATATTACCGTAATCTCTTCCCACATTAATGTTTTCAGCCTGCTGACTACATGGTGCCACGAATCTATATCAATCGGCACGCGTTGCCGAGTGACGATTCCAATATAGCTACTAAACATGGCTTTATTGGGGTTTACATGCTGACCTCGCTTATTCTATCCCACCTCATATTTGATGCCTTTGGATTTTGCCTTAAGGATTTTGGCTAAAACTGTCAAACTACGGCGCACCTGTTTTTTTGTGCCGTCGGGGTTTCATTGCCTACCATTTCCTCAGTTTCTGCATCATCATTATGTTCCTCTGAAGCGCTAGCATCGGCACTGGAACCAGCAACAACAGGTTGAGAAACCTGTTGTACCTCAGCAGTGGGACCATCAGCAACAGGTTTAGAAACCTGTTGTACCTCAGCAGTGGGACCAACTGCAACACATTGAGAGACTTGTTGTACCTCAGCAGTGGGACCAGCTGAAACAGGTTGAGAAACTTGTTGTGTCTCGGGATTGGGTGCACCAGCTGGTGCAGAAGTCATTATATGCAGAAGTGGTTTAACATTTAATTTAGATCACATAAAAGTAGCAGCGAACAGATAATAACATAATGTAACACAATCTATATTACAATAAAAAATAACATGATTATTGAACTCTCTTTTTTTAAAGGCTGAAGGGATTTGACCCCTCTATCGACTATCCATATCCCTTCATTGTGGTCTCCTATGACATACAAAACGTCGTCTACATTGAGACCACTGAGAAATGATTGTGAAGTCCCAATGAAAGGGTCATCCTTCGTTGAATTTTCATCTGACTCTTCAGTTGTCTTGGTCGATAATAAAACAATTGACCAGTTTTGGTTTGCAGGATCTGGAACATAAAATACTTGCACTGTCTGTGATGCCATTATAAATGGTTCGTCTTTCTCCCCTTCCTTACTAAAATCAACTTTCACGAATCCCAATTCATCTATTTTAACAGCACTCCTGTTATCAACCCACTTGTATTGAAAAATTGGAACTTGGAATTCCGTATAATCCAACTCCCATATTTGTTTGATGATGCCAAAGTATAACATATTCACATAAATTAGATTTCTGTCCTTAGCACTGGAAACATGCATCGCTTCAGCCACAAGTGTAACCCCACTATTCTACATGGTACTGTCTTTATCATGTTCATTAGTATAAAATGTATAACCATTAACTACATAAGCATTATAAGATAATACATACACACTTGGTCCTCCGGCTAGCCATCGAAGTCGGTCTGAAATTGACTCTAGATTTTTATCTGACTTCTTAAAAATATGGTCCCGAAACCATCCTATAAACTATCGATTATGTGTATCTGATATCCATTTTTCAGCCCTAGATGGATTCAAATGCCTAAGAATTTCTTTGTGGGTTTCAACATATGGGTCAACGTCGAAATTGTTATGAAAAACATAAAGGTGGGTCTACTCTCGATCTGTAATATTGATTGTGACAACCTGTTTTCCAGAAATTCCTTCACCCTCAAGCCGTCCAGTGTGACGAGATTTCGGTAGGCCAATGCTTTCCACACCAGACAGGTATTCGGTATAGAATTCAACGACTTCCTTAACAATATATCGCTCCACAATACAACCCTCTGGCTGATTTCGATTTTTGACATACCCTTTCAAAATATTCATATACCGTTCAATGGGGTACATCCATCTGTAATGTACATAACCACATAGTTGAATCTCTCTCACTAAACAGACCATCAAATGAACCATCATATCAAAAAATGAAGGTGGGAAGAACATTTCTAATTTACATAATATGACAACAATTTCTCTTTCCATAGTTGGCAATTTCTCCGGGTCTATAACTTTGCTACATATAGCTTTGAAGAAGAAACACAGTTTCGTTAATGTATGGCGGAAATTCTTGGGCAAAATTCAATGTAAAACAATAGGAATTTGATCTTGCATCAAAACATGGCAGTCATGTGATTTCATACCTTTTAACTTCAAATCGCTCATTGACACGAGGTTCTTGATATTTGACGAATACCCCAATGGAACCTTTACATCCTTCAAGAAGTTGCAAAACTGATATCTCTCCTGCCTAGAAAGAGTGTAAGCAGCAGGAGGAAGAAATGTTCGTTTTTCACCCTTCACTGGTGCCAAATCTTCTCGTATTTTCATCTCAACCCTGTCCAACCTAGCCTTAATTTCATATTTTGTTTTTCCAGATGTATTTAAGAACATGCCGATGACACTATAAAATACATTTTTTTCTACATGCATAACATCAAGAAAATGTCTGACATACAGACAATTCCAGTATGGTAATTCAAAAAAAACTGATCTCTTTTTCCAACCGATTTTCTTAAGGTTTTTCGAAGACGGTTTACCAAAAGTAGTGTCTACATTTTTAACTTTCTCAAACAATTGATCGCCTATTAGTGGAGATGGTGTTGTACGTTCTTCTGAACTTCCATTGAATGATGTCGTCCAAGATTGGTACTTATGTCGTCGGGGTAGAAATCTGCGATGTCCTAGAAACACGGTTTTTGATGAATGTTTCAACCTAATTGATTGTGTACCTTGTTCGCAAATGGGACACCCTTGAGTTCCTTTAATGCTATATCCTGAGAAATTTCCATAAGCAGGGAAGTCATTTATCATCCTGTACAACATGGCTCTCAAAGTGAAATCTTCCTTTTTGTAAGCATCATACAATGTAACACATGAGTCCCACAATAATTTCAAATCTTCGATCAATAGAGCTAAATAAACATCAATATCATTACCCGATTGTTTTGGTTCTGATATAAGCATAGATAACATGATGTATTTTTGTTTCATGCATAACCACGGTGGTAAGTTATAATTTACCAACATAACCAGCCATGTACTGTGACTGTTGCTTTGAAAACCAAAAGGATTCACTCTATCTGTAGATAACACAAGACGAAGGTTTCTCAACTCATTTCCAAATTCAGGATACTTGTGATCAATTCTCTTCCACTGAGGAGAGTCTACCGGGTGACATAGTATCCCATCTTTAATTCTTGTATCTTCATGTCATGTCAATTATCATGTAGTCTCCTCACTTCCATATAGGCGCCTAAACCTTAGAATGATTGAAAAGTACCATACAACTTTAGTAGGACTGGATTCATCTTTCTTGTATCGAGAAACACCACACTTTGGGAATTCTTTAAGTAATTTGTGGTCCTTGCGAAATAGTATACAGTCATTCGGGTAGGCGTGTATTCTTTCAGAGATCATACCCATTGAGCGTAGCATTCGTTTGGCGTCGTATGTTCAGCTCGGGAGCTCATTATCTTCTGAGAGCACGTCATTCAGGAGAGCAAGTAGTTCCGTAAAACTGGCGTCACTCCACCCGTTGTCTGCTTTCAAATTATACAGCTTCAGTACGGCTGACAGTGCTGTATATTTAGTACAACCAGCATACAATGGCGTCTTTGCACAACTTTTTAACTTCTCAAACAATTTTGGGCAATCACGAAGTTCATCTTCAACAATCCTTGTCATTTCCTCAATACGATCTTCATCATCAATCACATCTGTAATCACATCCTCCATACGGTCATCTTAATTGTTCATACTTGTAATCATATCTGATGATCCATAAAACATAGTGTTATCCCATCCACTACCTACATTCGTTGTTTCCCCGTGTTTATTCCAACATGTATAACTCTGATCTATTCTGTGACAGATCAAGTGTTCTTCCAACTCCTCTGGACTAATTTGTTTTGAATAACAATAGTGTAAACATAGACAAAGGATTTGAGAAGGGTCATATGCATGATCTTTTTCAAACTTGATAAACTCTTTCATGTCTTCTTCATACTCTTTTGTCAACCGATTGGCATTCATCCATTCTTTATTTATATTCATCCTATTTTGAAATCCAAAGGATGGGTATATAGGTTAGGGGAGAAGGAATATGAGTATAATTTAGATAAAAAACTAGATACTTCAAAAATGGTGGGGGCGTGCTCATTAATAGTAAATCTTGGGTGGTTCTTGGGATTCATCCATTCCCTTACTCTCTTCGATCCCCCCTAATGAGGGGTGGTTCTTGGGAGTTTTTTTATAGTGCATTAGTGAGTTCTTCCCTCATACTTCCTCCATTACTATTATCCTTTATTTCCCTATGATTTGGGATGATTTTAACTAGGATTTGTGTGATGATTTCACTATATCATCTTCAAATCAATTCAGATGATGTAGATTTTGTTTGTATTGGCTAGAGGTTATCCTCATATGATTAACGCACCATGTTTTGTGTGTTTTAGGTGGTGTTGTGTTTCCCAGTGAGTTTTTAAAAAATTATTCCTAATTATATTAAGGTGAATAATTAATTATAAGTTTCTATAATTAATTATTTGGGAATTGTGCCTTGAGATTGGGTCTCAATCATTGGTACAATATTAGATAAGGCATGTATAGTCTTGGTTGAGGATGAGTTGATCTTGGTGAGGGGGTTACTCCATTTTTTGAGGTAGGTGGACCCTATAATACAAAACCATGTTCCAATTTATGCATGATTGTGCATTCATGCATGAGTATATGTGTTCCAGTGAAAGGGATAGAAATCAAGAGCAACCTAGGTAAATAAATAGGGTGTTTTTGATCCACCAAGAGATAGAGTGAGGGTTCTATTGAATGTTTGTGATTTTGTGATCATCCAGAGATTATGTCTCCATGTAGGTGAGGTTTCTAGTTGTGTTTATGAGAGAATCGGGTTTGGTATGAGATTTGTATAGCCTAGTTAGGTTTTCTAAGGATATTTGAGTAGGTATTAGAGTCTTAGGCCTAAAGAAGATGGATAATATAGTTTTATATATCATTTATGATGGGGAACACCCTCTTAAGGATATATAAGAGTCATGGTGTGTGTGATGAGTAGGATATTCCATATAGGTATTGGTGAAGTGTGACATACAGGATTTCCTCCTTATAATTGGATTAAAAGATCTCCAAGGGGAGATATGATATGGTACCTAAGTGAGGGTCATGATAATAGTTTGGATGACTTAACATAGGGTATCCAAGGCTATTAGTGTGAGTTTCTTAGGATGGTCATTATTTAGTTTTAATGAGTTTTAATGTGGGAATTAGAAGATGATATAGATTAGACTATCGAGGCCTAGATCAAGTATAGCATGTGGGTTGTGACATTACCATGTAGAGATGAGTGTGTGTTGGTATCAATGAGTAGAGATGGGTTAGGTTTGTAGAACCCAGTAGATTCCCTTATAGGCGGAATTAGAATGTTGATAGGTTGGGAATAATTTTCATGTATAACCAAGATAGTTTTAAGGAGATTATTATGCAAGGCTAAATGGATGGTGACTTTATCATTTATGGTCAGACCAACTAAGAGATTGGGACTTCATATGACTTTCACCTAGTTGAAGTATGATCATCCATGGGGCCCACCTATTGATGATGTGGTTTAGCTAGTACGAGAGGTTGGCTATCTAGATACCCTCTTTAGATTACTATTTATATGTTTTGTGGCATGAGACAAGATGGATGGCCTTTATTTAAGTAATAAGGTGTTGGTAGGACCCTACTTTGAGTGAGAAGACATTAGTCAAAGGGGATTGGTGTTTGACTTCCATGGGATCCACCTATTGATGGTGCATTTTGACTTTTGATAGAGGTTAGATATTGTGATTCCCTCCTTAGATCATTTTTTGTATGATAATATGATGTGAGATATATAAATGGGGATCACTTAGTATTGGTTTGGAGAAGTTTTATGAGAGGTTGTCTATAAATATTCCCTCCTCAATTTTTTTTTATGTGATGTGATGGTGAGACCCACCGTAAGTGAGAGGGGAGCAACTACTATGTTGTGGAATTAGAGGATATGTGAATCACACCCAATGTGATAGGTTGGTGGCACTGTTATGTTATAAGAAAGGATATGATATTTAAATTGGTATATAACCCAACCCAGATAATAGTGTACAATATAGTGTACAATATAGAAAATACTAAACATATGTCTCATCCCGTTGGCATGCCTCACCTGATGACATGAATTCACCAACACGGACGGTTCAAACCCTACCTGGCCTAACTATGGGGTAGTATCCAAAATCAGAAAAAGATCCAGACTAAGGGCCACTAGATGGAGTGAAATACTAATCTAGTATAAAAACCTTTCACAAAAAATACTCTCTCTATCCAGGTTTCTATCATAAGGCTATAGTGGGGAGAGCTAATCAAGATCAAACAATTAACCAACCACATATACATGTGTCACACACATAAGAATCACACACAAGAATCACGCCAAATCATAATTAATCTCAATATTGACAATAAATGCAAACATAATTAATTCATGCAAATTCAATTTTACCCACCTTAAGGAGGATGACCCGGTGGCGGAGGAGGAGGAGGCATCGACAACGGAGGCAACGGAGGCAGCAGAGGCAGTGCGAAGGCAGCGCAGAGGCAGCGGAGGTAGCAGAGGTAGATCAGAGGCAGCGGAGTAGGTGGCGGCGGAGGAGGAGGAGGAGGAGGAGGAGGCGCCGGTGGAGGAGGAGGAGGAGGAGGCTGCGGTGGAGGAGGAGGAGGAGGAGTCGCGGTGGAGGAGGAGGAGGAGGAGGAGCCATGATGGAGGAGGAGGAAGAGGAGCCGCGAAAGAGGAGGAGGAGGAGAAGTAGGCGTCAAAGGAGGAGGAGGAGGAGGAGGCCGCGACAGAGGAGGAGGAGAAGGAGGCAACAACAGAGAGGAGGCAGCGGCGCAGGGTAGGGCTTCTGCGAAAGCTTGACAGGGTGCGGGGAGGAGGAGGAGGACCCAGTGGATTTTATAAATCTCGCATGGACCTTTATCAGTGCTAGTAAAAAGCGCTGATAAAGGGGGTCTTTATCAGCGCTAAAATGAAAAGCGCTAACAAAGACCCCCTTTATCAGCGCTTTTCATTTTAGCACTGATAAAGACATACTTTATCAGCACTAATAACAGCGCTGATAAATGTATAAATTTAATAATTTGTTTATATTATTATATATTTATTTAAAATGATATTTATGATAAATATATATATATTTATTAATAATTATAACTCTAAATAAATATATCTTTATTTATACTTATAAAATTATTTTAAAGGTATATTTATATATATATCATTGAAAATATAATAAAATATATATTTATTTTTTAAATATAATGTAATTTTAATTATAAGTGTACATTTTTTAGAACATATATATTATATGGGTAACATAATGAATTATAAATCAATAACACATAAACGTGACATGTAATTATAATCTATAAATGAACATTATTCATTCACATATATATACGCACATGATATATTCATTGACCCCAATTCATTAGAAAACACGTATATATTCAATAATTTTAATTATACATATATATTAAAAAGTATTATATATTTATAAATAAAACAAATACATTAATATAAACAAATATAATATATATATATATATTAAATATAATGAATTAATAAATCTAATAAATATAATGAATTAATAAATCTAATAAATATATTTATTATTAATCTTATAATTATTTAATTATATATATATATATATAGTTATAACATGTATTTTTTATTTAATGTATACAATAAACATTATCAGCGCTAAAAAAAGCACTGATAAATGTAACCTTTATCAGCGCTAAGAAAAGCGCTAATAAAGGGATATTTAAAGCGTTGATAAAGGGTACATTTATCAGCGTTTTTTTTAGTGATGATAAAGTCCTACCCCTTTATCAGCGCTTTTCCGTTAGCGCTGATAAAGGTAGGCACCTGCCTTGCCCAGTTTTGTGGTAGTGATGGTTGACAATGCAACCACAAATTTCATATTGCATTTCCATGAAATGGGGCCACCATAGGCAATGAAGACATAACCAGTAAAAGATTTCCCGGTATCTACATCACCTGAATAATCAACATCTACATATCCAGTGATGAATTTAGTAGAATCAACATCTTTACCATAACACAAAGCAATACCAGCGCTGCTAGAGAGGTATCTTAAGAGCCACTTAAGGGCATGCCAGTGTGGCTTCCCAGGTGTGGCCATAAATTTGCTTAAGGTGCAGATTGTATAGACATTGTCTGGTCAGGTGCATATCATGCAATAAAGTATTTGATACATAAACTAAATATCATCAGCAGTTGTGGGTTCTTGGGATTATGATAGCTTAAAATGTTTTCCAAGAGGTATATTTACAGGTTTGAGAGATTCAAACATATATCTCTTAAGAATTTTTAAAACACAAGCATGCTGAGACAAGTATAACAATTTATTTGGTATGTCCCTTATGATTTCAACACCCAATATTTGCTTAGCTGCACCTAAGTCTTTCATTTTAAACATGTCTTTTAATTGTGATTTAACAATGTAAATGAAATTCATATTTTTTCAAATGATAAGCATGCCATCAACATACAACAATAGATAAATCATGTAGTTTTTAGTTGATTTAAAATAAATACATGTATCATATTGACTCCTAATGAACTAGTTAGCTAACATGAATGAATCAAACTTTAAGTACCACTGCCTAAAGGCTTCTTTCATCCCATATAGAAATTTATTTAAGAGGCAGACTTGATTCAATTTAAATTCATCAGGATAACCATCAGGATGTTTCATATAGATATTCTCATTCAAATCACTATGAAAAAAAGGCAGTTTTAACATCTAACTGTTCAATGTGTAGATCATTATAGGCAGCAAAGGCTAACAAAAGTCTAATAGAAGAATGCTTTACAATAGGGGGGAAATTTAGATTAATCAATTCCCTCTCTTTGGAGGAAAACTTTTGAAACTAATCTTGCTTTATACTTGATTTTATTTCCCTTAGTGCTATCTTATTTTCTTTTAAAGATTCATTTGGAACCAATTATTTTTTCATTAGTTGGTTTGTTCACAATAGTCCAAGTGTGGTTCCTTTTTAAAGATTTCATTTCTTCATTCATGGAAAAGACCCACTTCTTTGAATATTTTTCATTTAAGACTTGCCTATAGGTTTGAGGATCATCATCAATAAGATCTTGGGATATATGAAAAGCATAAGATGACATATCATACTGGCTAAACCGAGCAGGGGGGTCTTGGAACCCTCCTTTCCCTATCTCGGGTAAACTGGTAGTCCTTATTAGGGGCAACAAGTCCTGATTCAAAATCTAAATTAGAAGAAAAATTAGAATCATCCCTATTAGTGGACTGAGGAGTAGGTTGATAGGGCTAGAAAAAAGCCTCAAACTGGGCCGAAGTCTCAATTTCATCAGCCTCTTCAAAGGTTGGATCACTGCTTCCAGATGTGGCAGCCTTAGTTTTATGAGAGAAAGACTCATGAAAGAAAACAACCCTACTAACAATTCATTTTTGATATCTCGATTTATAAACCCAAAGATTAAACCCCTTGACACCCTCAGGATACCCAACACAAATACAAATTAGAGCTCTTGGTTCTAACTTGTCAGTCTTAACGTGAGCATAATTTGTACAACTGAAGACTCTTAAATAGGAATATGAAGGGGGCTTACCATTCCATAATTCTTCAAGTGTTTTAAATTGATTAGCAGAAGAGGGACACCTATTAATTAGGTGGAAAACAGTGTTGGAAACCTCTTCCCAAAAGGATTTGGGAAGGCCCAAGCATGCAAGCATGCTCCAGACTCTTTCTAGGATAGTTCTATTCATTCTTTCTGCTAAGCCATTTTTTGGGGAGTTTCCCAAATAGTTCTATGTCTTTTAAAACCTTTATACTCACAAAATTGTATAAACTTAGTGGATAAGTATTCAATCCCATTGTCTGTTCTTAGAGTTTTAAGTTTTTTCCTAATCTGATTTTCAACTAAAATTTTTTAGGTTTGAAATGTTTAGAAAACATCAGATTTTTTTTAAGAATGTAAATCCACACTTTCCTAGAAAATTCATCTATGAAGGTAAAAAATAGAAACCTCCACCATGGGAGGAATCCTAGATGGACCCCATAGATCGTAGTGGACATATTCTAAGGGGCTGGTGGATTTGTAACTAGACCTGCCAAAACCAACCCTCCTGGCCTATCCCATCACACAATCTTCACAAAATCGAATATTGTTTAGTGTGATGTCACTCAAAAACCTTTGTTTGCTGAGTTCCTCAATCCCTTTGGATCCAATATTCCCCATTCTCCTATGCCAAAACATAATATTATCAATTTTGGTTGAATAGACATTACCCAACTGTCTTGAACGAGTCTTTCCATTCAAGACATACAACCCATTGATTAAAGATCCCTTAAGAATGGCTCTAAATCCCTTGGAGATTTTGAGACAACCTGTTTCAGACCTAAAGGTAAATCACTTTTGGTATAGGACCCCTAAGAAAACCAGGTTTATTTAGAGGTTGTGAACCCACCTTACATAAACTAGAGTGATGATAGTATGATCATCAAGTTCTAACAAAACAGAACCTATACCTTTAACTTTACACCTCTTGTTATTGCCTAAGAGGACATATCCTTATACCCTCTCAAACAACTATATAAAGGACTCTCTAAAGGGACACATATGGAAAGAGAAACTTGAATGAAGGACCCACTCTTAATTGAGTGCATGGGTGGACACATTAAGGACCTTGATAGTTTCATAACCATATTCTACAATAAGGGACTGATCAGTGGGTTTTTTAGTCTCTAACTCTTGCTTGAGTTTCCTACATTCAGGTTTAATGTGTCTTGGTTTACTACAATGAAAATGTGTGACCTTTTTATCCCTATATTTAGACCTAGGTTTAGGTTCTTTATTTCTTTTGTTATTGTCATTATTAAAATGTTTCTTCTTGGTTTTAGTTTGAGGGCTACCCCTGGAGAACAAACCCTCAGCCTCACTTTTTATTTTTGGTTTAGAATGTTGTTCCTTAGAGAGAAGGGTGAATTTAACCTCCTGTAGGTATTATCTAAAGATATTAATAGGATCATTTATTGATCCTCGTTATCAACAGAAAGACTAATATTGTCTAAATCTAACACAACTTTATTAAATTCATCTAGATGGGATTTAATTGAAGTGCCATGTTTTATTTTAAATATAAGCATGCAATGTTTTTTATAAATCCCACCTACTAATGAAACATTCATGTAGATTTTTTCAAGTTAAATCCAAATTCCATCAATAGTAGACTCATAAGAAACTTCCCCAAGAACTTTACCACCTATAGAAAGTAAAAGGGAGTTATGTACCTTAACTAAAACATCAGGGGCAACATCATCATATTTTATAATAGGTTGTCCAGTTTCATTCTCAGTAATAACAGGCTTCTTAGGACCACAAAGGGAATCAATGAGGCTCTACTAAATAGACAGGGCTCTCATCTTAATTTGTCACATATTAAAGTTATTGTCACCATCAAATTTCTCGATTTCATATCTCATTATTGACATGTTTACCCACAGAGTAGATGCCAAGTTATTGCAGACAACGTTAAGCATACACCCCCAACAACTGACCAATCTCTTGGGTAAACTATGCATTATATGAAGGGATATGAAATGTGGAGAAATATAGAAGGGATAATGGATTTAAATAATTGTAATCAATAAGTAAGTGGTGATTTAAGAGTGAGATTATTAGGAAAAAATTTCAAACAGAGACCAGAACTGTAAATAAAGAAAACAAGAAATAACAACTAAGATTCGATAGAAAAAGAAAAGCAGTAGGGATCTGATACCACTTTGTGAGGTTGAGTGGTAACCCGAACCAAGGCAGTATACCAAACAACCAGAAGGACTAGACTGAATTCTTTGCAGTGTGAAGTCGAATATTACAGATCGAACCAAACAATAAGTAAGAAACAAAAGATAGTAAAAAGTAAAGAACACTAAGATTTAACGTGATTTGGTCTCTTGGGGACCTATGACCATGGAAAGAACACCACCACCCACACATACATTTTATTAATGCTCAAAAGAAAATGAATGATACAGGGTGTATAAAACCAGTAAGAATAAGAAAATAGGAATGGAAGTACAAAAGGAATACAAGGATGAAATGATCAAAACCGAAACCCTAAATTGATACTTATAGTGTCAGATGCTTCATGGTTTGGCTCTCTTGATCACTTAAAACTGGAGGCAAGGTGAACGACGGACCTAGTTCCAAGATTGGGCACTACCACTCACACTTGTGGAGTCGTCACCAAGATCGAAAGCCGCACATCTTCCAAGCAGGAAGAAGGTCGTCTCCACCAGAATCCTAACAACTGAAGGTTATCAAGGAGAGCGACAGGCCTCGACAGGCTCCAACGAGGTAGCACGAGTGACGACGAACAAGAGCTTCACCTGGATGAACTGAGAGCCACACATAGAGGAACTACCAGGAGTGATAGAGAACCAAAATGATCCATCGAAATGACAGAGGCAGTAGGGGAGCATTAATTCCCCCTGACACCAACCAGCACCTCGAAAAGAATAGCTAACTAGGGTGTTCCATGATCCCACATTAAATAGAATGCCAATGGTGTATCCAGATAAGCTGAGCCAAGTGAATGAAAATTTATTTATTTATTTATTTTAATATTTAATAAATATTTATTCGCCAGTATGTGAATGAAATATTTATTTATGAATAAAATTTTATTTGGGTGTTCAATAAATGCAAGATGGGTTCAAATAGACCAAGACTGTGTCCAGTAACAAATATTAATTAACAAGTCGGTTAAATAATATTTGTTATTACGCAGGTTGGCATGTGCCACAAAATAATAATAATAATATTATTATTATTATGTGACTTGGGGTTTATTAAAGGTAATAAATGTTATTTAATGGCCATAACACAATTAAATAATATTTTAACGTAAATCCTAACTTTATAAATAGACGAATATATCTACTGTGTAGAGAATCCAAAAATTGAGAATAGAGAATTGTTGCACACAACAAATTCTCTTTCAAGTCCTCCTTCTCTTTACCTATAAAAAATGAGGAGCGTAAGAGAGATTTCTTCAAGACTGAAGAACGAGCGATCAAAAATGAAAAACGAAAGACATTTGACTCGCTGTGCTATCATTCGTAGATTGAGTGGTGTTGCTTAGACATCATAGGAGCATGTGTGGATCATCGTTAGAGAGATTTCATCATTGGATCCTTATAGTACAATGAAGGTAATAAAAAGGATCTTTTCATATGATCAACATTCACCAGCGAAGAAAGTTTCTAAGCCTAAGTATTTATTTATTCAAATATTAAATAATTTAATTATAAAATTGACATGCAAGATTCTCACTCTTGGTTTCAGACAACCATTATTAAAAGAAAATTTAATATATCGCCCACCACCGCATGCTTCTGCTATACCCGGAACCAACAAGTGGTACAGAGCAGTCACATTTAAATTTATAATTATTTATTTAATTATTGATATATTCACAATTGTGGTTAAATTTTCATTTCATGTTATTAGTTCTTTAATCCGATTTGAATTAACATGTTATCAACATATTAATAATGTTCGTTCAGTGTTTCAGTTTCTTAAAGGTTAAGAAAAAATGAAGAATGACTGAAGATGCCATCAGGAAGTAACAACTCTTTGGTCGGTACAATTGGGTTACATGGCGTATAGTCGGAGCACACGTTGTATACTCATGCACATTATACATGGATGCGCCAAACAGTTAATTAAACGTGGTGCATTTATTGCGCACCGCATGTTGACCGGGCCAATCAGGCACACAAAAAACATATACATGGTGTGTAGCTCGCATGTACATGCAATGTAATCCGACCAAATTAACACGCTGAAGCCCCAGACGTGTGACTTGGATACACGATAACCAAGGTACACAACATGTAGCTGAATTATAGACATAATGCAGTCTCCTAATTAATGGTAAAATTGAAATATATTAAATTGAAAATTATAGCATTATTACAGCATTAAAACCTTATTTATTAACATGTATTGTGTGTTTGACAATTTAATAATTATTTTAAATATTTTTAAATGATCGATTAATTTATTGTAATAAATATGTCATTATTGGTCCTGTCATTTATTTTCCATGAATTCCATAAATGATGGGAATATTTAATTAAGTCTGAATGATCATTAAGATGAAAGGGAGTTAATTAATTAATACAACCACATTTATCTTAATAATAAATAATAAATAAATGAATGAATATTAACCATCTAATTTTGTGTATTCATTGCATGTATGATCATTCACAAGCTTGACCAAGACCAGTGCATGTGTTGGATGTTTTAATTTAATTATTACACGGGTTTGAAATTATTTATTATTAAATTAAATGTTGGTCTACGATTCATCTCACCCTCCATTATTATGTAGGACCTGTGTGTACAGGGATATTTATGTCATCCCTATTTAACCAATCCTTTTGTTCCCTCACATGTATGTGAGTCATAAATACATGTAATTAATGGAGTATCCCAAGGCATGTGGAGGTGGTTCAATATAAAACCATAATGATTCCAACTCAGGTGATACATGGGTGTACAGGTGGAATGTTGTAACTCATTCCAAGAATGGAAAAAGAAATTATTTCCCTTAGGTTATACATTGATTTAATGTCCACTCATTAAATCAATCGTTAAATAAATCTCATGAATGGGTCGTTTATTTATTTCTGTCTATTCAATTATTTATTTTATGGATTCAAGGTCGTAGTCACATAAATAAATGAATTAATGTGCAAAGATAAAATTTAAATAAATGTATTATGCATAATTGTTTTATCCATCATGGTTAATTAATTATGTAACATCCACTTAGTATTAACAAGACATGTAAAGGATAAACCAAGCTAAAATCTATGCATAATAAATTAAGTAAATGAATTACGCATAAACGTTTTATCCAACATGGTTAGTTAATTAAGTACCATCCACTTAATATTAACAAGACATGTAAAAGATAAAACAATATAAAATTTATGCATAATTAATTTAAATCCCTTAACCTAATATTAAGTTAGACTTGACCTTCCATTACTTTATTAGGAATGAAACTCAATAGAATTAAGTGTTTGACCGAACATTGTTAGGACACTTACTTTTATAATGCAAGTTACTATAAAGGTTTTGGGTTGACTTAACCATTTTACATCAACATAAGTAGCCCTTGATAGACTTGGTGTAATTTGGAGGCAAGTGTTGAGGAAATCCAATTCAGGATTTTAGGATTGGGGAGTCTAATCAATATATCAAGGAGCTGCAAGCCAGAAGTTGGCAAAGACCTCTCTACCTAAATACCTTCAACTAGTGTGATAAACCCTTATTGAGGTTATGTGAAGGGGAATATGGATCATTTACACTATAATGTCCTAGTAACTAGACATTTTGAGTTCAATGTGGGGGATATCGGAACTTGATAAAATAGTGAGAGATTTTATAAAGTCAATTAATTTATTATTTCACATAATTTGTAGTCAAGAAAATGTACTAATAATCTTCTCTTTTAATTATATAATAAAATGGAAAGATCATCATCCACATTATCCCTACAATCAATATTGGAGAAATACAACCTCCTAACTGACAGTAACTTCTAGGAGTGGTTTAAACACCTTCGGGTTGTTCCACATCATGAATAGAAATCTTACATTCTAGAATCCTCAATACCTGATCTACCTACTAAGGAGGTGAGTGATGAAGAGTTCTTTGTCTATGAAAAACATGTGAGCGATGCAGTTGTTGTTTAATGTTTGATGCTTTCATCAATATCCAGTGAACTCATGAAGTCTTGTGAAAATATGGATATGTATAACATGCTTGATCACCTTTGTGATATTTACTAGGAGAGAGCTAGACATGAAATGTTTGAGATTTCCAATGCACTCTTTCAGAGTAAGCTTGGAGAGGGTGCCCCATATGGGGCTCATGTAGTCAAGATCATTAGCTACATTGAGCGTCTAGAGGTTCTAGGGTTTAAACTCCTTGAAGATCTGGGTACCGATCTCTTTTTGGCATCACTCCTTCAGAGTTTCTTCAACTTTTTTGTGAATTTTAATATAAACAACATTGAGAAGTCTCTACCATATCTTCTCACTCTTCTTCACCAAGTAGATAAGGATACGAAGTGTGAAAAGCCTTCCATACTTATGGTGAACAAACAAAAAGGGCAAGTAAAAATATTTAATCCTAAAGCATGTTCACACCCTTTCAAGAAGAGGAAGATCAAGGGGTAAACAAAGGAACATGATGTTGTCTATTTTTCATGTAGTAAGAAAGGACACTGGAAGAAAAACAAAACTTAGCCAAAGAAGCAGGGAGAAGCTTCAGGTGTGTTTATTATTAAGTTTAATTTATTTGTTTTTACAAATTGGGTATTAAATACAACTTGTGGCGCTCACATATGTATTCAAATATAGGAACCAAGTAGATTCAGAAAGATTGACCGAGGGGAGGTTGTAACATATCAGAAATTATAATCTTAGTTACTTTTTATAAATATTTTATTAGGAAGATTAATTTATAATTTAAAACATACCAAGTTGAGTTTAATATTTTAAGAGATGGTTTTCTATAATAAAAATAAATTTTGGATATAAATTAAGTTAAATAATGATATAATTAAATCAAGAAGAAATATATTAAGCAATAATAAAATTAATAAAATGGTTATGCACAATAACATTAAGAAAAATAATTAAACTCATAAAAAATTAATAAATAATTCATATAAATTAATTTAAATAAGTATTTTTCAGAAAATAATTTTATACAAAATTTATAATTAACTTTATAAAATATATTGATTATTTGAAATATGTTATTAAAAGAAAAATTATAAACTATGAATTTATAAATTATAAACATATTTACATATTTTAAAAATATTTTTTAAGTAGCTATTTGAAACTTTATGGCAATAAAATCTAAATATTCATACTTATGAATATTAAAGTTAATATATTTTTATAAAATATATGAAATCATCAATTAATTAAGATAATTATTGAATAATTAGATTTATTTATTTTATATAAAATCTAGATTATAAATTTGTTTTATAAAATATTGAAATTATAAAGATTTTAATAAATGAAATCATGTTAATTATGAAAAACATAATATAATATGTGTATTATATAAAAACCGATATATTAATATTATTAAAAAATGAATAAATAAAATAAAAATAAATAGTATGAGAGTTTTTTTTGGGGGGAGTTGAATGAATCTCATTTTTGGGAGATGAGCAGGAGGTCTGATCACATATAGGGTTTCAGCGAGGGGAGGGCTTCATATTCAGGAAGTCGAGCACTGATGGGTCGAAGCCAAGCACAGGTAGGGTTGATCTCAAATGAATGTATCGACCATGGATGTCGATAGTTCTATGTTCTTCATCTTTCTAGATTTTTCTCCTTAATCTTTATCTGATGTCCTCTGTATATTTTTTAAGGCTCTTTTTGTCAATGGTTGTGGATCGATGACATACCGATTGAACAAAGTTTGAATCTTAGTGATGAATCATCGACCGAATCGATTTAAATAGCTTATAAAATTTTGCAATCGATATCTAGTCTAATTTATTATGTGTCATTTCCTTCTTAAATTCAAACATGTAAACATAATTGAAACGTAAAAATACATGCTTGCTTGACAAGAATTTTACCCGAACTGTTGTTTCAAATCAAGATTTATTTTCTTCATTAATAATATATATATATATATATATATCTTTCATCATTGTATCCAAACAGTGATGAAAATGGATATAAAATTCATCCTTCAGTGTATAAAAATAACAGTTTTAACTTGAGAAATGGAGAGAATAAGTAAAAGTGTCTTTTGTGTAGAAGAAGATGAAGGTTTCTGCAAATATAGTAAGGGTATTTTTGTTAAAATTCTGCATTTAAAATTTTGTATGCAAAATTGTTTTCATTCATCTGGTATTATTTTTATTGATAAAAATAATTTTGATTATTTCCTTTTAATGGTAAGAGTTTTATTTTAAAAATTCATTTCTTCAAAATTATAATCGTGTTGTTCTATTTTTTTAGAAAACCCTTAGTAGGGGAATTATTGTTAAAATCCTTCATTTAAAACTTCATATGCATTTTTTTCATCCATATGTATTATTTTTATTAATAAAATAATTTTGATTGTGTTTTCTGAAGGCAAAGGTGTGTTTATATATGTTTTAAAATTTTGGTTTTAAGTATAAAAAAGGGACAATTTCATTTATAATTAGCATTCTATAAATGTTGCAAACAATTTCTATAGACTTCCGTTTGATGTTAAAAATCATTTAAAGAGATTATATATATATATGCATCAATTCATGTTAAAAATCATTTTTGCGCATGGATTTATTTTTTATAAAATAAATTTTAATGTTTAAAGAATCTAAATTGGGGTTCTATAAATTCAACGAAAGCTATGGAATTTTCAAAATTAATGTTTATGTTAAAATAGTTTTATTTTCAAAAAAGTATACATAAATGTAACATTTCAAATGAAACACTTGTATTCAAACACATATATATCTATATCTATATATATGTATCATTTTAGGTAAAATTGATTTTTTATCCTGGTTTTAATAGATACATGTATTTAAATGTATGAATCAATTTATGTAAAACTGTTTTATTTCTGATATATTTATATATATAAATGTATATATACATATACGTGTTATTTTATGTAATTTTTTTGTATTTTTGGATATCTTTACATATGAGTATGAATATGTAAACATGTTTTTACTCTAATATAAATATGTATGTAAATAAATGTATATATATACATATATGTATCTTTTTTTATATGTATATATACATATATTATTTCATGTGAAACTACTTTTATCATGATATATATATATATATATATATATATATTCAAGCAATTCTGTTTTTATGAGATGGATATCAAAGCTCATGGTTTTAAAGAATCTTCATGATTATTATGATATGAAATACAGGTTACCATGTTTTTAAATCCAAAGTATTTCACTTGGATGAGATGAGAAGTAAACCCAAATCTTTATGGGACTTTGTCTAACTATGTGATGAGTGTGCCCAAATTGTACCAGGTGAGCCTATTATAGCTTACACGATGAGTGTGCCCAGATAGTGCATCAATGCATTGAATAATGTTATAAATCTCATGAGATTCCATGTATGTTGCACGAGAGATTATCCTAAGCACATTATGGGATTATAGAGTAAACTTAATCGATTATGGGACTATGTCCACCATGTTAGGTTATCTCGAGAGTAAACCATGACTTTATGTTGTGACCCAAGGTGCCTTTGGTAATTATTTATGAATGTTTATGAGTTTTCAAGAGAAATATTTATTATTTTATGAATGAATGAAATGGATTTTATAAAGGTTCTATATATTGAAATCTACTTAGAAAAAGTGCTTATTTTCAAAAGTACTCATGATTTCTATGATTTTCATTATCAAACTTATAACATGTTTTACTTTAATATTGAATTGAAAACTTTGCTTGGTCTCCACATGTTTTGAAACCCCTTACTAATCTTTTTTCACTCATCCGAAGTTTTAAAATATTTTTCACAGGTATTTTTAGAAGTTCTAAGATGGATGGTTACACACAAAGGAAATTTGTTAATTATATATATTTTTGTACAATTTTTAAAATATGTAAGGTTTGATATAATTTTCTAAAACCTAGACCAGAAAAGGTATTAGAATGTAAAATGTTATGTGTATTTTTCAATTGTATTTTAAAAAAATATAAACAATATGCTATAGCACAAAATCTGGAAGTGCGAGTTTGGGGATTTACAGTTGGTATCAGAACAACGACCTAGAAAACTTTGGAGATTATGTGTTTTCGTTTGAGAAAAACAAAATCGACGTGATAAAAATTTCTTTTGAACTTCTAAGAAGATAAATACCCTTAAAAATATAGAACTCCATTCATTCTAATTCTAAAGATAGAAATTCATAATTTTCTAAAGTCTGAATGAATTGTGAGGGGGAAGAGAATGTAACATCCCAAAAATTATAAGTTTAGTTACTTTTTATAAATATTTTACCAGGAATATGAATTTATAATTTAAAATAAACGAAGTTGAGTTTAATATTTTAGGGGATAATTTTCTTTAATCAAAATAGATTTTGGATATAAATTGAGTTAAAATAATGATATAATTAAATCAAGCAAAACTTTATTAAGCAATAATAAAATTAATAAAATGGTTATGCACAATAATATTAAGGAAATTAATTAAACTCCTAAAAATTAATAAATAATTTATATAAATTAATTTTAAAAAGTAATTTTAGAAAAAAAAATTATACAAAAATTATAATTGACTTTATAAAATATATTGATTATTTATCATATGTTATTAAAATAAAAATGATAAACTATGAATTTATAAATTATGAACATACTTATATATTTTGAAAATATGTTTTAAGTAGATAATTTGAAACTTTATGGTAATAAAATTTGAATATTCATACTAATGAATATTAAAGTCAATATATTTTTATAAAACATGTGAAATTATAAATTAATTAATATAATTATTGAATAATTAGTTTTATTTATTTTATATAAAATCTAGATTATAATTTTTTTTATAAAATTTTGAAATTATAAAGATTTTAATAATTGAAATTATGTTAATTTTAAAAAATATATTATAATATGTGTATTATATAAAAACTAATATATTGATATTCTTAAAAAATTAATAAATAAAATAGAAATAAAAAATAGGTTTAAGGGTTTCATTTTGGGGGGATTCGAATGGATCTCATTTATGGGAGCTGAGTAAGAGGTCTGATCATGGAGAGGGTTTTAGCGAGGGGAGGGATTAATCTTTGGGAAGTTAAACACTGATGGGTCAAAGCTGAGCATAGGCATGGTCAAGCTCAGATGGAGGTCTCGACCACAGATGAGGAAGGAAATTGGATGCTGGCGAGGGATTCCGAAGGCCGAGCGATGTCGAAGGGGTCCGACCACAATATCGAAGTGAGCATCGAAGACTAAATCCAAGCACTGATGAGGGTTTTGATCTTGGATATTATTCAACCTAAGTGAGGTAGGTGTTTTTGTTTTGTTTTTAGGTGTTCAAATCCATCATTTTCAGTCTATTAATTTTCATTTTCCTTATCTTTATACTTCACTAGACGTTGACGGTTATCTGTGTTAGGTCGGAATAATACAAAGATAACATAAGAGGGGGGGGGGGTGAATCGTGTCTTTTCAAAAATATTGACAAATTATGGATTTTAAAGCTCTTTGTGATTTATGCAGATATGCAACATTTTATTCTATATGAAATATGAGCAGTGGATAAATAAAAAGAATGAAATCATAAATTTTATAATGGTTCAGAGTATAAATATCCCCTAGTCCACTCCACCAACGCTCTCTCTGAGAGCTTCGTGAATTTCAATAGAAATGTCCTCTTATCACAAAACCTTAAAATCCACAACTGAGTGTAGGCAATTGACACCTTTTACAACAAGACTAAACAAAGACTTTTGGTTCTTTTATAGGGAACCATTTATCCACAACTTAGTACAAGAAGCTGACACTTAATCAAAACTAAATACAAACAATTGAAACTCCAATAAATAAAAAGAGTTTGATTTATTGATGGTTTAGGTTGTACATCATAGATGTAACAACAACTAATAAAATATGGATCTTCTTCTTAAGAAAAGAATGTATTTAAGAAAGAATAACTTTGAAGGGATCCTGGGTGAAAATGATCTTTAATAAAAGTAGCAACAAACAAGCAACGGTTTCATAGTAGTATGAGGTTGAAAAAGTATATCTCCAAAGTGTAGCCTCCTTCAGAAAACAACAATGTCGATTGTTCTTTGCAGAAGTTCTATATTCCAAAAAAATCACAAGTATACAACCATATATATATATATATTTCAAAAGAAATTGCGATAGAATATATAGAGAGTAGACAACTTGCTTTGGTATTATAGATCCAATAAAGTCTCCTGATAGATCACGAATATTCAAAATTTGAATCGACTAGGGGAGTCATAATTTCCCTTAAGAATACGAGTGATTTTCTCCAAAGAATACAGTTCTTTTAATTGATCATGATGAGCCTTTGAATCAGTCATAAAATATTTTTCAATCATCCTTTAATTCCATCAAGACTGTTTCAGAAATCTCGGATAAAATGTCAGATTAAAAATCTCCGAATTTGAATAGAGCAATGTAGGGTTGAACTATGTAGAGTAGGGTTCCTCTGTGTAGTGTAGGGTTCCTTTGTATAACATAGGGTTCCTTTATGTAGTGTAGGGTTTATTTGTGTAGCATAGGGTTCCTTTTCATAGCACAGGGTTTTTTTGTGTAGCGTAGGGTTCATTTGTGTAGTGTAGTGTTCATGAACCATACTTTCATATGAGCATAACATAGGGATCAAAAGTAACATTGGGATAAGAATTCATAAGTTCATCCTTTCAGCATAAGGTTGATTAACCATACGTTCATTCTTTGAATGTAGGGTATGAACAATGATTCCAAACTTCAACTTTGGATGGATATTCCATACGTTTATTCAACCGTAGGGTTGATAATCCATACATGCATTTTATAAACATAGGGTTTCCGATCCATATGTTAACTATTCAACATAGAGATGATGTTCCATACTTTTAATCAATGTAGGGTATGAAATCCATACACATTTTGAAAGTAGGGTTCATTATTTATGTTACCCTTATCAACGTAGGGTATGAACAATGTTTCCAGAAATCACTAAAACACTTTCTGAATGCTTTGACGAATATTCCTTGTGGACTAACTTGAATATAATTCCAGAATAAATATTACAAAGAATATAAATTTTCTGAAACTCACTTAAATTAATATCATTAGTAAAATAAACAAGGGTATTTGTGAGCATTAAAATCAATAATATTTATAGATTATTATTGAGACAATACATGCCCAACAATCTCTCCCTTTTTGATGATCACAAAATCCATAACATAATATATAGAAAAAATAGAAATTTTTAAACACTAATAAAATAAAATTTTAAAGGAAACACTTTTTATTTTGAAAATTAAATTTTCATAGTATTATTTTGATTTCATAGTATTATTTCAATTTCATAGAAAATAGATACTTAAACAATTGAGAATGTTGTGTTTACCATGCAGTTTGTCATTGAAATCAGTTAACACTAAAGTTACAACTTCAAATATTCTGATCAAATCTGGAGAAGTTTGTTGTGAAGAGGTTGATTCCTGATGACTTGCTCTGATAGATTGAAACTCTCTACCCAACATTTTATTCAACTCATCAAAATCTGATTTTTTCACAGATTCTTCCTTTAAAAGTCTCATTTATACACCTAAAGACCTAATAAAGTCTTTAATGTCTCCTATAGAAATAAAATTTTATTAAATATCTCTAAATTGAGACTTAAGAGCTTCAAACTTAGCTTTAAGAACATTAAAACTTCTTAAATCTCCATCTTTCTTCTTTTCAACTTCCAACTCTTATTGTAGAGATAAGTTTTGTGCATTCAACCGATTGAAATTCTGAATTAGAGCTTCTGTATCTCTTTTCAATGAGTCAGAAGATGCATTAGAAAGTGCTCTGGATTATTTTCATGTTTCTACAATAGTCAGCCATGGTTTTTCTTCTAAAACTTTCATCCTTTCTCTTAATGAAGACTGCTCTACGTCTACATAATCAGCAATAACAAGATATATATTTTCAGGGGAAACTCCATTGGAAATAGGTATAACCTCCCTAAGTTGATTTTCTCTTTGAGACACTTGCTCAACATCTTTAGCCAATTTAGCCAGATGCTCAAGTCTTTCTTCCACATCAGAAATATTTATTGAAGTTCTTCTCCTTTGATAAAGACCAGCTTCATTAACTCTTGATTTAGCTTCTTCTTCTTCTTTTGGTACGAGTATTACAAAACCAATAACTGGTACCATTATCTACTCCACTTGAGTAGTAACCATCATTATTTTTTGTTCTTCTATTACAGTAGGTAATATACTATCACTGGACTCACTCTTGAAATATCCCAACTTCCTTATAGTTCCAACATTCAAAAAATTGCTATGATGAAATCTATGTCCTAATGAGATGTCCTAAATTTTTCAAGTCTGAATAACAAAAGAGAAAGAATCCTTCCATAAGGAAATAAACCCATTTTTTCTTCTTTATGATAACAATGATTCAAATACTTTAGCATACAGAGATTGAAATTCAACTTAATATTGATCAACAACAAAAACAACCATACATATCTTGATATAAAAAAATTTCTAACTAAGTTGTCCTTGGCATAATTTTAGATTGAATAAACTTCATCAAGACCATTTGATCTACATTAAGGTCTTTAGTCATCATCTTCTTAACATTTCGAGTTCCAAATAGTGAAAACATTATATCCACTGACTTAAAATTCTCATCTCAAATATTTCTTAAATCAAAATGAGATCCCCCCTCATAGGGACAAACCAACAGCCTAGCGATTTGAAAGGAAGAAATAAAAAATTCCTCATTATAAATCTTAGAGAAAAAAATATCTTCATCATCTTCGAAATTGAATAAAGCATTTAGATAAAAATCTTTTACTTCAACTTCATATACCATAAACGAATTACCATCTCCAAAAATAAATTTCAAACCTTGAAATATAATAGCATTTTTAACAATAGATTGGTTTGATTTAGCCAATAAAAATCAATTACCTTCCCTTGAAGAACTTTTTGACACTTCACATGGCAGACATGCTTATTCAGATAAGCTTTATCAAGAAATCCTGAAGAATCCATTGGTGAAGGTTTGAGGATTTAAGGTTCGAAGGTTAGGGTTTTGAAAAACTAAAATGAGAGATGCTTTGTAATCCGAAGGGTCATGAAGGCGAGGAAAGAGAGCGGGAGTCTGATGGTTTTGGCAACGAGGTCTGATTTGGTGGCGATTTATAAGGTCATCATTATTATTATTTTGAAAATACATGCTTTAAAACTAAAATCGAGATAAATATTTAATCAAATAAAGGAACAATTATTAAATAAAATAATTGACAGAGAAATGAAAAAATTAAAATTAATTAATTAACATTTATTTGAAATTAAATAATCCTAACTCCCCTAAATAAAATAAAAACTAGCATAGGGAAGTGGTTTAGTAAAAATATCATCTAATTGAAGTTCGGTATTTATAAATTCTAAATATATTTCCTTTTTAAGAATACAATATCTTAGAAAATGATGCCTTATGTCCTAGAATGACTTATAGGATTTTTTGAAATATTTATTGCACTAGTATTATCACATAAAATAGGTATATTATTAAAATTTAGTCCAAAATCCAGTAGAGTGTGTTTCATCTATAACACTTATGCACAATAACTGCTAGTAGGTATATATTATGCCTCAACTGTTGACAGAGCAACTGAGTGTTGTTTCTCACTCGATCATGATATTAAATATTTTCCTAAAAAGTGACAGGTTCCTAAGATACTTTTTATCTCTAATCTACATTCTCCAAAATCAGCATCTGAGTATGAAATTAAATTAAAATAAGTGGTTTTTGGATAAATAAGAGATTAAAAAAAATTCCTTTTAAATATATAAAAATTGTTTTAACAATAATAAGATTAGATTCTTTTGGATTTGACTGAAATCTAGCACAAAGATATACAAAAAAAATTATGTATAGTCTGCTATTAGTAAGATATAGTAAACTACCAATCATACCTCTATATATCTTATTGCTAATTGGTTTTCCAGCTTCATCCAAATCAAGTTTTATATTAGTACATATAAGAGTTGTATAGGTCTTATTTTTTTCAAGTTCAAATTTTTTCAATAAATCAATAATATATTTACTTTGATTTAAAAAATTTCCAAAATCTTTTTTATAAATTTGAAATCCTAAAAGAAATTCAATTCCCCCATCATACTCATTTCAAATTCTTTTTTCATAAGATTTGAAAAATCATTACAAAGTTTTTTATTTATTGAACCGAAAATAACATCATCAACATAAATTTGTACTAAAAAAATATTAGAGCAAATGGTTTTCTTAAAAAGAGTAGGATCTACTAATCCAACAGAAAATCCATTTTATAATAAAAAAGAGATTAATCTTTTATACAAAGCTCTAGGTGATTGTTTAAGGCCATAAAGAGCTTTAGTATGTTTAAAAACAGAATCTAGTTTGAGAGGGTTTTCAAAACTTGGTGGTTGTTCAACATAAAATTTCTCCATTAAATATCTATTTAAAATAGAAAATTTAACATCCATATGATATAATTTAAAATTTATATGAGATGCATAATCTAAAAGGATACTAATGACTTTTAATCTAGCGATAAGTGTAAAGGTTTCATTATAATCTATTCCTTCTTCCTGATTATATCCTTTAGCTACTAATCTAGATTTGTTTCTGGTTATGATCCCTTGATCATCCTGTTTATTTATAAAGATCCATTTAGTTCCTATTACTAAATAATCATATGGTTTTTATACTAATTTTCAAACTTCATTTCTTCTGAATTGGTTTAGTTCTTCTTACATGGCTAACAACCAACTCTCACCTTCTAAATCTTCTTTAAAAGACACTAGTTCTAACTAATATATAGAGACATAAAATTCAACTAGGTTTTGTACATTTCTTCTAGCTCTAATTCCTATGTCTAGGTCTCCTATAATAGATTCTAAAGGATGGTTCTTTAATATTCTAGACTTTCTAGGTTAGACACTTTCATGTTCTTTAGTTTCTTGTTCTTCCAAACTAGACTATATTTATTTTTCTTTATTTTCAAAAATAGTTTCAGGTGAATCAAGTCTCATGTTGTTAAACGAGTCAGTAATTTCATTTTTTTTAATATTTCTCTTTAATTAAAGGGTTAGTTTCAACAAGATTCACATGAAAAAATTCTCCAACAATCCTTGAATTTTTATTAAACACTCTATAAGCTTTAGAAGTAGCAGAATACCGTAAAAATATTCCTTCATCAGCTTTTAGATCGAATTTACCAAAGTTATCCTTAGTATTAAAGATATATACCTTGCATCCTAAAAATTTAAAGTATTTTACTTTAGACTTTCTATTATTCTAGAGTTCATAAAGTGTCTTTTTAATAATTGGTCTTATTAAAACTCTATTCATGATATAAAAAGTTGTGCTTACTACTTATACCTAGAGATAGATAGGAAGACTGTATTCATTCAGCATAGTCCTTATCATTTCTTGAACAGTTCTCACTGTTATTTCAACAATTCCATTTTGTTGAGGTGTTCTTAGTGCATAGAAGGTGTGTTTAATACCCATATTTGAGAAAAAAGAATTAAATTCTTGATTATTAAATTCTCCACCATGATCACTTCTCAATGAAATTATTTTAAAATATTTTTTATTTTAAACAATTTTTCAAAAGAATTCAAAAACATTGAATACCTAACTTCTGACTTTTATAAAGTAAACTCAAGTAAATCAAGAAAAATCATCAACTAAAACATAAACATATAATAACAAACCAAACTTTCTACTTAGGATGGTCCAAACAAATCCATATGGATAAGTTCTAATGGTTTATATGTAGAAATTTTTTTAATTGATTTGAAAGAATATTTACGTTGTTTGTCGATTTGGCATGCATCGCAAAATCTATCATTGTTAAATTTAAGACAAGGTAAATCAGAAACTAATTGTTTCTTAGATAATTTTTGTAAAGAATATATATTTCAATATCCAAGTATCCTATGCTATATCCACGAATCGTTTTTCTTAGAAGTTAAACAATTCACTTTCTGTTTACACAAGGAATTTAGATCCAAAGTATAAACATTTTTCAGTTCCAGGTACTCTAAATTTAAGTAATTTATTTTTGAAATCTGGGTAGGAATTATTAGAAGAACCAACACAAAATCCATCATCAAAAATTTGAGAAATACTTATTAGATTGTGCTTTAGCCCTTGTACATACAATACTTTATTGATTAAAATTTCTTTGGTTCTCCAACAATTTTAACTTCAACAATTTTTCCTTTTTCATTATCACCAAAAGTGACTAGACCTCCATCCATTTGTGTCGATGTATGAAAATTTATAGAGTCTCCACTCATGTGCTTAGAGAATCCACTATCCTAGAAACTATAAATTCTGAGTTCAATGTGGGGGCTATTGGAACTTGATAAAATAGTGAGATATTTAATAAACTCAATTCATCTATCATTTATCACATAATTTATAATAAAAAAAAGTACTAATAATTAGCTCTTTTAATTATAGAATAAAATGGAAATATAATCATCCACATTATCCCTATAATCAATATTGGAGAAAGACTCCTAACTATCAGTAGCTTTCAGGAGTGGTTTAGATGTCTTTGGGTTGTTCCACACCGTGAACAGAAATCTCACGTGTTAGAATCCTCAATGCATGATCTGCCTACTAAGGAGGCAAGCGATGAAGAGTTATTTTTCTATGAAAAACATGTGAATGATGCAGTCGTTGTTCAATGTTTGATGCTTTCATCAATGTATAGTGAACTCATGAAGTCTCACGAAAATATGGATGTGTATAACATGCTTGATCACCTTCATGGTCTTTACTAGGAGAGAGATAGACATGAACAATTTGAGATTTCCAAGGCACTCTTTCAGAGTAACCTTGGAGAGGGTTCCCCGGTTGGGGATCATGTATTCAAGCTCATTAGCTACATTGAGAGCCTATAGGTTCTAGGGTTTAAAATTCTTGAAGAACTGGGCACTAATCTCATTTTGGCATCACTCCTTCAGAGCTTCTTCATCTTTTTTTTTGTGAATTTTAATATACAAAAACATTGAGAAGTCTCTACAAGATCTTCTCACTCTTCTTCTCCAAGTAGATACAGATATGAAGTGTGAAAAACCTTCCATTGTTATGGTGAAAAAACGTAAAGGTCAAGCAAAAATCTTTAATCCTAAAGCATTTTCACACCCTTCCAAGAAGAGTAAGATCAAGGGGTAAATAAGGGAACATGATGTTATATGTTTTTTATGTATCAAGAAGGGCCACTGGAATAAAAACAACACTCAGCCAAAGGAGGGTGAAACTTCAGGTGTGTTTCTTATCAAGTGAAATTTATCTATTTTTAAAATTGGGTATTAAATACAGTTTGTAATTCTCACATATGTATTCAAATATAGTAACCAAGTAGATTCAGAAAGATTGACCGAGGGGAGGTTGTAACATCTCAGAAATTATAAGCTTAGTTACTTTTTATAAATATTTTATGAGGAAGATTAATTTAAAATTTAAAACATACCAAGTTGAGTTTAATATTTTAAGAGATAGTTTTCTTTAATCAAAATAAATTTTGCATATAAATTAAGTTAAATAATGATATAATTAAATCAAGCAGAAATATATTAAGCAATGATAAAATTAATAAAATGGTTATGCAAAATAACATTAAGGAAAATAATTACACTCCTAAAAAATTAATAAATAATTCATATAAATTAATTTTAACATGTAATTTCAAAAAATAATTTTATACAAAATTTATAATTGAATTTATAAAATATATTGATTATTTGACATATGTTATTAAAAGAAAAATGATAAACTATGAATTTATAAATTATAAACATATTTACATATTTTAAAAATATGTTTTAAATAGCTAATTTGAAACTTTATGGTAATAAAATCTAAATATTCAAACTTATGAATATTAAAGTTAATATATTTTTATAAAATATATGAAATAATAAATTAATTAAGATAATTATTGGATAATTGGGTTTATTTATTTTATATAAAATCTATATTATAAATTTTTTTTATAAAATTTTGGAATTATAAAGATTTTAATAAATGAAATCATGTTAATTCTGAAAAACATAATATAATATGTGTATTATATAAAAACCGATATATTGATATTATTAAAAAAATTAATAAATAAAATAGAAATAAAAATAAATAGGTATGAGGGTTTCATTTTGGGGGGAGTTGAACAGATCTCATTTTTGTGAGCGGAGCCGGAGGTTTGATTGCGGATAAGGTTTCAGCAAGGGGAGAGCTTCGTCTTTGGGAAGTCAAGCACCGATGGGTCAAATTCGAGCACAGGAAGGGTTGAGCTTGAATGGATGTATCGACCATGGATGTAGACAATTCTCTATTATTCATCTTTCTAGATTTGTCTCCTTAATTTTTATCTATTATCCTTTGTATATTTTTTATGGATCTTTTTTTCAATGGTTGTGGATCAATGACATATTGATTGAACGAAGTCCGAAGCTTCATGATGAAGCATCCACCAAATCAATTTAAACATCTTATAAAATTTGGAAATTGATATATGGTCTAATTTATTCTCTATCATTTTTCTTCTTAAATTCTAACATGTAAACATCATTGAAGCATAAAAATACATGCTTTCTTGACAAGCATTTTACCTAAACTTTTGTTTGAAATCAAGATTTATTTTCTACATTAATATAATATATATATGTGTCTGTGTATATATATATCTTTCATCACTGTATCCGAATAGTTACGAAAATGGCTATAAAATCCATCCTTCAGTATATAGAAATACCAGTTTCAACTTGAGGAATGAAGAGAATAAGTTAAAGTGTCTTATGTGTAAAAGAAGATGAAGGTTTCTGCAAATTTAGTAAGGGTATTTTTGTTAAAATTCTGCATTTAAAATTTTGTATGAAAAATTATTTTGATCCATATGGTATTATTTTTATTGATAAAAATAATTTTTATTATTTCCTTTTAATGGTAAGGGTTTTATTTTAAAAATTCATTTCTTCAAAATTATAATTGTATTGATCTATTTTTTTAGAAAACCCTTAGTAAGGGAATTGCTATTAAAATTATGCATTTAAAACTTTGTATGCATTTTTTTTCTTCCATATGTATTATTTTTATTAATAAAATAATTTTGATTGTGTTTTTTGAAGGAAAAGGTGTGTTTATATGTGTTTTAAAATTTTGGTTTTAAGTATAAAAAAGGGACAGTTTAATTTATAATTAGTATTCTGGAAATGTTGCAAACAATTTATATAGACTTCCGTTTGATGTTAAAAATAATTTAAGCAGATTACACACACACACACACATCAATTCATGTTAAAAATCATTTCTGTGTATGGATTTATTTTTTACAAAATTATTTTGAATGTTTAAAAAATCTCAATTGGACTACTATAAATTCAACAAAAGTTATGTAATTTTCAAAATTAATGTTTATATTAAAATATTTTTATTTTCAAATAAGTATACATAAATATAACATTTTATATGAAACATTTTTATTCAAAAATGTATATATCTATATGAAATATCACTGTCGTGGGTGCCCTCAAATGATTAATGTGATTTTGGGGTAATTAGTTGCAGTAGAGTGGCTGACTAAGGTCGTCTCTCAAAGGAGGAAGTAGATTTAAAACAACTTTTTAAAGGTATTCTAAAAATAAAATAAAAGAGAATAAAAACAATACTTGAAAGGACGAGGTTTGGTTATAGTTTATGAATCTAGAAGAAGTTTTCTGGAAGAATATTGTATTTTTTTTGTTTTTAGTTTTGAAATGAAGTTCGATTAAAATGACACAACAAAAAGATGTTTTTTAGACAATATTTAAAAGACGTAATCGATCTAACTCTACCTATTCAGTCATTTATTAATCATTATAATTTAAATTAATATCCACTTAATTATGATCCCTTAATTTTTTAACCCCCGAACCCTACGAGAATTAACCTTACCACAAAGATGAAGTGAATTTAACCTTAGGTTAACTTCGGAACATGCAATCGCAACACCCTGCTTTGATTGATGTTCTAAGATTAGCTTATGGTCAGTGATAAATTAAGGCACATTTCCCCTCTAGAAACTATAATTAATTGAGTTTAGGGATTATATTTGAACACTACAAATTGATCCCATGTGGTTTTGAATTACCATTTAAGTTCACGCTCTCACAATTCACACAATTCTCGACCTCACGTGATTTGTGTTTATTGTTCAATTGCTTGATTAGTTTAATTTAAATTGAAAACTCAATTAATATATCATATTAAGTGAATTACAGTAGCCCATTTATTCAAAATAAATAAATTAAGAAGGTAAGATATAGATTTATTACTAAAAGACTACTCTTCCATGGGTGGCGTAATCATCGTAGAAGCGTTTTGCATGTGCAAAGGTTTATAACAGGTATAACCCAATAACGCTTCTACTCAAGAATTCCAGCCCAAAGAGGAAGATTAAGATAAGAATAAATTTAAACAAAACAGAAGAAAAGAGAATAAATAAAAGAAGAAAAAAGAAGTTTATTAAGAAAACACAAACGTTACAACATGAGGAAGAAGAATAGGGCTTTGACGAAGGGATCCTTGCTTCAAGAGATACCCTTATTGAATTGCTTTGAGAATTGGAGTGGAAAATCTTATACTCTACCCTAAACTTCCTAATTCACGTCCCAAACCCTCCAAATGTAAAAAACTCCAATTTATAGAGGGGAGGGGAGGAGAGGTTACAAGTGATTTCAAGTGTGAATGTGGAAATTCGGCCAAATATTTTATTCCAACTTTGACCGCTCATTTGACCACCAAAAAACTTGAATTGTCCGGCCTTCCAGAAGGATCATATGTGTGGATATGGGTCCTCTATCTCCTCTAAAAATTTGGGCTTAATCCAGGCCAAGATGAAGGAGTTATGGCCGAAATACATAAGCTTCTCCATTCTGGCGTGTCCAGCCCACCGTTGACTTAATGACCCAATTACTCCATCCAAATGCATTTTTTATCTAGTTTCCTAAATAAAAGTTGTATCCCATGAAGTAAGTAACACAGTTAAAAAATATTAAGTTCAAATAATTCAAATAAAAATATTTATGATTGAAATACTACAGTGATTTTGAAAGGGTAAAACTGGAATTTTCATCAAATATTCAAATGAATGATCTAATCCCAAATACTTTATAATTGAACATAATTAACACAATGTGAGGAAATTATATCATTTATTATCAATAAAATATTCAATAAAAATGTGTTTTATCACTATATCTATATATATTCATCATTTTAGGTAAAACTAGTTTTTTTTACTTTGGTTTTAATAGATACATGTATTTAAATGCATGAATCAATTTATGAAAAACTGTTTTATTTCTGATATATATATATATATATGTATATATACATATAAGTGTTATTTTATGTAAAAGAATTTTTTATTTATTTTTGGATATATTTACATATGAGTATGAATATGTAAACATGTTTTTACTCTAATATAAATATATATATAAATAAATGCACATATATACATATATGTATCTTTTTTTATATGTATATATACATATATTATTTCATGTGAAACTACTTTTATTGTGGTATATATATATCCAAGTGATTATGTTTTTATGAGATGTATATCGAAGCTCATGGTTTTAAAGAATCTTCATGGTTTTTATGATATAAAATACAAGTTACCATATTTTTAAATCCAAAGAATTTCAGTTGGATGGGATGAGGAGTAAACCAAAATCTTTATGGGACTTTGTCCAACTATGTGATGAGTACACCCAAATAGTACCGAGTGAACCCGTTATAGCTTACATGATGGGTGTGACCAGTTAGCGCCCCAATACATTGAATACTGTTATAAAACTCATGAGATGACATGTATGTTTCACGAGAGGTTATCCCAAGCACATTATGGGATTAGGGAGTAAACTTAATCCATTATGAGACTATGTCCACCATGTTAGGTTATCTCAAGAGTAAACCGTGACTTTATATTATGATCCAAGGTGCCTTTGGTAATTATTTATGAATACTTATGAGTTTTCAAGAGAAATCTTTATTATTTTACGAATAAATGAAACAGATTTTCCAAAGGTTCTATATGTTGAAATCCACTTAGCAAAAGTGCTTATTTTCAAAAGCACTCATGATTTCTATGGTTTGCATTATCGAACTTATAACATGTTTTAATTTTATATTGAATTGTAAGCTCCATTTGGTCTCCACATATTTTGAAACCCCTTACTAAGCTTTTGTCACTCATCCCAAGTTTTAAAATGTTTTTCACAGTTATTTTTAGAAGTTCTAAGATGGATGGTTACACGTGAAGGAAATTTGTTAACTTTATATATTTTTGTACAATTATGAAAACATGTAAGGTTTGGTCTAATTTTCTAAAACCTAGATCAGAAAAGGTCATAGAATGTAAAATGGTGTGTGTATTTTTCAGTTGTATTTTTTTAAAATATAAAAAAATATGTTATAGCATTGAATCTGGAGGTTCGAGTTTGGGGCTTTATAGTTGGTATCAGAGCAACGGTCTAGAAAACTTTGGAGATTATGTATTTTTGTTTGAGGAAAAAAATCCACGTGATAGAACTTTCTTTTGAACTTCTAGGTAGATAAATACCCTTAAGAATATAGAAGTCCAATCATTCTAATTCTAAAGATGAAAATTCAGAATTTTCCAAAGTCCGAACGAATTGCGAGGGGAGCGAGAATGTAACATCCCCGAAATTATATGCTTAGTTACATTTTATAAATATTTCATTAGGAAGATTAATTTATAATTTAAAATTAACCAAGTTGAGTTTAATATTTTAAGAGATAGTTTTCTTTAATCAAAATAGATTTTGGATATAAATTAAGTTAAAATAATGATATAATTAAATGAAGCATAAATTTATTAAGCAATGATAAAATTAATAAAATTTTTATGCATAATAACATTAAGAAAATTAACTAAACTCCTAAAAAATTAATAAATAATTTATATAAATTAATTTTAGAAAATAATTTTATACACAATTTATAATTGACTTTATAAAATATATTGATTATTTGAAACATGTTATTAAAAGAAAAATTATAAACTATGAATTTATAAATTATGAACATACTTACATGTTTTGAAAATATGTTTTAAGTAGCTAATTTGAAACTTTATGGTAATAAAATTTGAATATTCATACTTATGAATATTAAAGTCAATATATTTTTATAAAATATATGAAAATATAAATTAATTAATATAATTATTGAAGAATTGGATTTATTTATTTTATATAAAATCTATATTATACTTTTTTTAATAAAAATTTGAAATTATAAAGATTTTAATAAATGTAATTATGTTAATTCTGAAAAAATTATTATAATATGTGTATTATATAAAAAAATGATATATTACTATTATTAAAAAAAATTGAAATAAAAAAATAGGTACGAGTGTTTCATTTTGGGGGGATTCGAATGGATCTCGTTTTCAGAAGCCGAGTAGGAGGTTTGATTGCAAAGAGGGTTTCGGTGAGGGGAGGGCTTTGTCTCTAGGAAGTTAAACACTGATGGGTCGAAGCCGAGCACATGCATAGTCGAGCTTGGATGGAGGTCCCGATCGTAGATGAGGAAGGAGATTAGTTGCTGGCGAGGGATTCCGAAGGCTGAGTGATGTTGAAGGGGTTCGACCAAAGTATCAAAGCGAATATCGAAGACTTGATCCGAGCACCGATGAGGGTTTTGATCTTGGATATTCTTCAACCTAAGTGAGGTACGTGTTTTTGTTTTATATTTAGGTGTTCGAATCCATCATTTTCGGTCTATTAATTTACTAATTCATTGTTTTCCTCGTTTTTATACTTCACTAGACATTGAAGGTTATTTGTGTTTGGTCGGAATAATACAAAGATAACATAAGAGGGGGGTGAATCGCGTCTTTTCAAAAATCTTGACAAATTCTGGCTTTTAAAGCTCTTTGTGATTTATACAGATATGTAACGTTTTCTTCTATATAAAATATGAGCAGTGGATAAATAGAAAGAATGAACACATCAATTTTATAATGGTTCGGGGAACAAATATCCCCTAGTCCACTCCATCAACACTCTGTCTGCGAGCTTGGTGAATTTCACTAGAAATGTCCTCTTATCACAAGACCTTCAAATCCACAATTAAGTGCAGGAAGTTGCCACCTTTTACAATAAGACTGAACAAATCCTTATGGTTCTTTTATAAGGAACTAGTTATCCAAAACTTAGTACAAGAATATGAAACTTAATCACGACTGAATATGAGAAGTTGAAACTCTAATAAATAAAAGGAGTTTGATTTATTGGTGGTTCAGGTTGTACTTCACAGATATAATAACAACTGAAAAAATATAGATCTTCTTCTTTAAAAATGAATTTCTTCAAGAAATAATAACTCTGAAGAGATCCTGATAGCAAATGATCTTTAGTAAAAGTAGCAATAAACAAGCAACAGTTTCACAATAGTACGAGGTTGAAAAAGTATATCTCCAAAGTGTAGCATCTTTCAGACAACAACAAAGTCAATCATTCTTTGAAATAGTTTTATATTAAAAAAATCACTAGTATACAGTCATGTATATACTTCAAAATAAATTATGTTAGAATATATAGAGAGCAGACAACTTGATTCAGTATTATAGATCCAAGAAAGTCACCTGACAGATCACAAATATTCAAAATTTGAATTAATGAGGGGGTTTGTAACTTCCCATAAGAATAGGAGTGATTTTCTCCAAAGAATACAGTTCTTTGAATCGATAATGAGGAGCCTTTGAATCAATCATAAATCAATTTTCAATCATCCTTTAATTCCATCAAGACTATTACAGAAATCTTAGATAAAATCTCAGATTAAAAATATCTGAATTTGCATAGACCAACGTAGGGTTGAACTCCGTAGCATAGGGTTCCTTTGCATAGTATAGGGTTCCTTTGTGTAGTTTAGTGTTCCTAAACCATACTTTCATCTGATCAGAATGTAGGGATCAAAAATAACATTGGGATAAGAATTTATACGTTCATCCTTTCAGTGTAAGGTTGATTAACCATACGTTCATTTTTCAAACATAGGGTATGAATAGTGATTCTTGACTTCAACATTGGATGGATATTCCATACGTTTATTCAATCCTAGGGTTGATAATCCATACACACATTTTACGAATGCAGGGTTGCTGATCCATACGTTAACTGTTCAACATAGGGATGATGTTCTACAATTTTCATCAACATAGGGTATGAAATCCATACATGATGTTTTGAAAGTAGGGTTCATTCCTTACGTTATGTTTATCAATGTAGGGTATGAAAAATGTTTCTAGAAAACACTAAAATTCTTTCTAAATAATTGACAAATATTCCTTGTGGATTAATAGCTTAAATATAATTCCAGAATAAATATTACAAAGAATATAAATTTCTTGAAACTCACTTAAAGTAATATAATTAGTAAAATAAACAAGGTTATTTGTGAGAATCAAAATCAATAATATTTATAGAGTATCATTGAGACAATACATGCCCAAAAATCTACCCCTTTTGACAATCACAAAACCCATAACATAATTTATAGAAAATATAGGAATTTGTAAACACTAATAAAATAAAATTTGAAAGGAAACACTTGTTGTTTTTAAAATTAAATTTTCATAGTATTATTTCAATTTCATAGTATTATTTTGATTCCATAGTATTATTTCAATTTCATAGAAACTATATACTTGAACAATTGAGAATGTTATGTTTACCATGCAGTTTGTCATTGAAATCAGCTAACACTGAAGTTATAACTTCAAATCTTCTGATCAAATTTGGAGAAGTCTATTATGAAGAGGTTGATGCCTGATGACTTGGCTTGATAGATTGAAAATTTCTACCCAACATTTGCTTAAACTCATCAAAATATAATTTCTTCATAGATTCTTCCTTTAAATTTCTCATTTCTACACCTAAATTCCTAAAAAAGTCTTCAATATCTCCTACAGAAATAAATTTTTATTGAATATCTATAAATTGAGTCTGAAGAGATTCAAACTCGGATCTAGGAACAATAAAACTTCTTAAATCTCCAACATTATTCTTTTCATATTTCAACTCTTGTTACAGAGACAAGTTATGTGCATTCAACTGATTGAAATTTTGAATTAGAGATTCTGTATCTCTGTTCAACGAGTCATAAGATGCATTAGAAACTACTCTGGATTATTTTCATGCTTCCACAATAGCCAACCTTAGTTGTTCTTCTAAAACTTTTGTCCTTACTCTTAATGCATACTGCTCCACGTCTACATAATCAACAATAACAAGAGATATATTTTCAGGGGAAGCTCTACTAGAAATAGGTATAACCTCCCTAAGTTGATTTTCTCTTTGATCCACTTGCTGAACATCTTTAACCAATTTAGCCAGATGCTCAAGTATTTATTCCACATCAGAAATATTTATTGAAAATTTTCTCCTTTGATGAAGACCAGCTTCATTAATTCTTGATTTATATTCTTTTTATTCTGGTCCGGGTCTTATAAAATCAACAACGGGTACCATTATTTGCTCCAATTGAGCAATATCCATCATTCTTTGCTTTTATTCTATTATAACAGGTAATAGACAACCACTGGACTCACTCCAAAAGTATCCCAACTTCCTTACAGTTCCAGCATTCAAAACATTGCTATGATGAAATATTTGTCCCAATGAGATGTCCTGAATTTTTCCAAGTCTAAATAACAAAAGAGAAAGAATCCTTCCATAAGGAAAGAAACCCATTTTTTCTTCTTTATGGAAACAATAATTCAAATAATTTAGCATATAGAGACTTAAATTCAACTTAATATTGATCAGAAATAAAAATAGAGCATACATATCTTGATAAAAAAAATTTCTAACTCAACCGTCCTTGGAACAATTACAGATTGAATAAACTTTATGAAGACTATTTGATCATCATTAAGACCTTTAGTCATCATCTTCTTGACATTTCGAGTTCCAAATAGAGAAAAAATTATATCCTATGACTTAAACTTCTCATCTCCAATATTTCTTAAATCAAAATGAGATCCCCCCTCATGGTGAAAGATCAAAAACCTAGAAATTTAAAAGGAAGAAATAGAAAATTCCTCATGTTAAATCTTAGAGAAAACAATATTTTCATCATCTTCAAAATTGAATGAAACATTTTGACAAAACTCTTTTACTTCAACTTCATATACCATAGGTGAATCACCATCTCCAAAAATAAATTCCAAACCTTGAAATCTAATAGAATTTTCAACAATAGATTGGTTTGATTTAGCCAATCAAAATCAATTACCTTGACTTGAATAACTTTTCGATACTTCACATGGAGAACAAGCTCATTCAGATAAGCTTTATCAAGAAATCCTGAAGGATCCATTGCTGAAGGTTTGAGGATTGAAGGTTCAAAGGTTAGGGTTTTGGAAAACTAAAACTAGAGACACTCTGTAATCCGAAGGGTCATGATAATGAGGAAAGAGAGCGACAGTCTAACGGTTTTGGTGATGAGGTCTGATTTGGCAACGATTAAGAAGGTAATCATTATTCTTATTTTGAAAATACATGGTTTTAAAACTAAAATCGAGATAAATATTTAAACAAATAAATGAAAAATTATTAAATAAAATAATTAACAACGAAATTAATAAATTAAAATAAATTGATAAACATTTATTTAAAATTAAATAATCATAACCGCTTAATAAAATCAAAACTAGCAGTGGAAGGGGTTTGGTAAAAATATCATCTAATTGAAGTTCGGTATTTATAAATTCTAAAGATATATCCCTTTTAAGAACATGATCTCTTAGAAAATGATGCCTTATATCAGTATGCTTAGTCCTAGAATGACTTATAAGATTTTTTGAAATATTTATTGCACTAGTATTATCACATAAAATAGGTATATTATTAAAATTTTGTCTAAAATCTAGAAGAGTGTGTTTTATCCACAAAACTTATACACAACAAGTGAGAACAGGTATATATTCTGCCTTAGCTGTTAATAGAGCAACTGAGTATTATTTCTTACTCGACCATAATACTAAAGATTTTACTAAAAAATGCTAGGTTCCTATGGTACTTTTTATCTCCAATATATATCCTCCAAAATCAACATCTGAGTATGAAATTAAATTAAAATAAGAGGTTTTTGGATAATGAGGAGACTGAAAAATAGTTCCTTTTAAATATCTAAAAATTATTTTAACAACAATAAGATGATATTATTTTTGGATTTGACTGAAATCTATCACAAAGAAATACAAAAAACATCATGGCTGGTATTCTAGTAGTAAGATATAATAAACTACCAATCATACCTCTATATAGCTTGTTGTCAATTGGTTTTCCAGATTCATCCAAATCAAGTTTTATATTGGTACACATAGGAGTTGTATAGGTCTTACTACTTTCAAGTCCAATTTTTTTCAATAATTCAATAATATATTTACTCTTATTTAAAACATTTCCAACATATTTTTGATCAATTTGAAATCCTAAAAAGAAATTCAATTATCCCATCATACTCATTTCAATTTTTTTTGCATAAGATTTGTAAAATCATTACACAGATTTTTATTTGTTGAACTAAAAATAACATCATCAACATAAATTTGTACCAACAAAATATTAGAGTAAATAGTTTTCTTAAAAAGAGTAGGATTTACTAATCTCACAAAAATACATTTTACAATAAAAAAGAGTTTAATCTTTCATACCAAGCTCTAGGTGATTGTTTAAGGCCATAAAGATATTTAGTAAGTTTAAAAACAGAATTTGGGTTGAGAGGGTTTTCAAAATCTGGTGGTTGTTCAACATAAACTTACTCCATTAAATATCCATTTAAAAATGAAAATTTAACATCCATCTGATATAATTTAAAATTCACATGAGATACATAAGATAAAAGAATTATAATGGATTCTAATCTAGCTACAGGTGTAAAGGTTTCATCATAATCTATTCCTTCTTCCTGATTATATCCTTTTCCTACTAATCCAGATTTGGTTCTGGTTATGATCCCTTGATCGTCCTCTTTATTTCTAAAGATCCATCCCATTAATAGATAATCATATTGTATTTATACTAATTCCCAAACTTCATTTCTTCTAAATTGGTTTAGTTCTTCTTGCATGAATAATATCCAACTCTCATCTTCTAAATCTTCTTTAAAAGACTCGGGTTTTAACTGAGATAAAAGGCATAAAATTCAACTAGGTTTCCTACATTTCTTCTAGTTCTAATTCCTATGTCTAGGTCTCCGATAATAGTTTCTAAAGGATGGTTTTTTAAGATTATAGACTGTCTAGGTAAGACACTTTCAAATTCTTCAGTTTCATGTTCTTCTGAACTAGACTGAATTTCGTTTTCTTTATTTTCAACAGTAGTTTCTGGTGAATCAAGTCTCATGTTGTCAAACGAGTTAGTAATTTCATCAGTTTGATATTTCTCTTTAATGAAAAGTCCAATTTCATCAAACTTCACATGAACTAATTCTTCAACAATCCTTGACTTTTTTAAACACTATATAGGCTTTAAAAGTATCAAAATACCCTAATATATTTCTTCATTGACTTTTTTTATCGAATTTACCAAGGTTATCCTTAGTATTCAAGATATATACCTTGAATCCAAAAACTTTAAAGTATTTTACTTTAGTATTTTTTTTATTCCAAACTTCATAGTGTGTCTTTTTAATAATTGGTCTTATTAAAACTATATTAATGATATAGAAAGCTGTGCTTATAGATTATTCCCAAATATAGGAAGGAAGACTGTATTCATTCAGTATAATCCTTATCATTTCTTGAATAGTTCTGTTTCTTCTTTTAACAATTCCATTTTGTTGAGGTGTTCTTGGTGCAAAGAAGGTGTGTTTAATACCTAGATTTGAGTAAAAAGAATTAAATTCTCGATTATCAATTTTTCCACTGTGATCTCTTCTCAATGATTTTTTTTTATTTTGAACAATTTTGAAAAAGCTTTTAAAAACAGTGAATACTTAACTTTTGAGTTTTAGAAAGTAAACCCAAGTAAATTGAGAAAAACCATCAACTAAAACATAAACATATAATTTACTAGCCAAACTTGCTACTCTGTATGGTCCAAATAAATCTATATGGATAAGTTCTAATGGTTTAGATGTAGCAATTTTCTTAATTTATTTGAAAGAAGATTTATGTTGTTTTCCGATTTGGCATGCATCACAAAATCTATCATCATCAAATTTAAGACAAGGTAAATCAGAAACTAATTATTTCTTAGATAATTTATGTAGATAATATATATTTCAATATCCAAGTGTCCTATGTGAGATCCATGAATTTTTTTTCTTAAAAGTTAAACAATTCACTTTCTGTTTACACAAGGAATTTAGATCCAAAGTATAAAAATTTTCAGTTTTAAGTGCTCTAAATATAATCAATTTATCTTTGAAAACTGAGCAGTAATTATTAGAAAAATCAACACAAAATCCATCATCACAAAGTTAAGAAATACTTATCAGGTTGTGGTTTAGCCCTTGTACATACAGTACTTTGTTGATTTAAATTGTCTTTTTCCAACAGTTCAAACTCCAACAATATTTCCTTTTGCATTGTCACCAAAAGTGATTAGACCTCCATCCATTTGTCTTAGTGTATGGAAATTTTTAGAGTATTCAATCATATGTCTAAATCATCCACTATCCATATACCATATAGAAATTTTGTTCCTATATCATTTCTCCTATAAAATCATCCAAACATATGTTTTTTTGGTACCCATATTTTCTTAGGTCCATCTGTGTTAGTAAGAAAAGATTTGGGAATCTAGATCTGCCTTATTTTTCTAAAAATTTTATTACTACATTCAGATTTTTTTTGGAAATAAAATCCTTTTTAGTACCACTAATTTGAGGATTTCTCAAGTAACAATTGTTAGTGTAATGATCTTTTATTCTATAATAATAATAGCTAGAATTTTTTGAATTGGGAACAAAATAACTTTTGTATAATTTTTATTTTTCACCCTTGCTTCCTATTCCAAACTTTTCTCTTTTAATAACATTCTTTCCAAGAATCTCATTCAAAGTGTTTTCTCCTTTTTGTTAAAATACTAGCAGCACTTTTATAAGATTCTACTTCATTCTTCAAATTTTTAATCCTTTTTTCATGATCAATACAGTTTGATGTAGATGAATTGAATTTTTAAATTAGATCTTAATGTTGCTTCAGCATTGTGTCACTTTTATAAAAAAAAAATTATGTATATTTTTAATGATTTATGTTTCTTTATTAAATAATCACATTTTTCTTCTAGCATAGAATAGTAACTAGCCAATTTACTATTTGAACAACTATCAGAGCTAGAAGCAGAATAATAATAGGTTTGTACTATTTTTTCTTCCTCATCCATAAAGAACATATTGACTTTGATATTTTGTGGCTCTTTTTCTGAATCAGATTTCAAGGTGATGCTGGAGTCTTCAGACACACTCCACATAGCTTTCATGACTCCTTTTTTCCTTTATGTTCATAATCTTTATTCTTCTGATATTTCTTTTCTATCTTTCTTCTTTCATATTTTAATTGGGGGAAATCAGGTCTAATGTGACCCAACTTTTTTGCATTTGTAGCATCTTACTTCTTTAGGCTCTCTTTCATCATTCTTAAAGGATTTTCTGAAGCCCCTTTTATTTTTGTAGAATTTTCTAAACTTTCTGGCCAGCTGAGCCAGTTCCATTTCAGAGTCTGAAGAATCTGAATTTTTGTCTGTTTTGACTTCTTGTTTTGATTTTTTGTCACATTTCTTAGATGCTGCCTTAAGGGAAGTATTCTCCCCTTTTAAAAATATCACATGATCTTCAGCTTCATCTTTTATTTCAACTTTGTACATCATCAATGTTCAATCGGTTCCTTCATAGTCAAATTATTTATAGGTGATGATTGTTGAATAACTGCGGATATGCCATTCCATTTAGAGGGAAGTACTCTAAGTAATTTCAGTGCATGATCTGATTGACTGATGGGATCTCCCAAGGTAGTAATATTGTTGACAATCTCTATTAATTGTCCATTCATTTGAGTGACTCTTTCACCATTAAACATTATAAATGTGTTAAACTTTAGTTTTACAGTAGCATACCTTATATTTCTAATGTTATCTGTTCCTTCATAAGTGAAAACTATTATTTTCCACATTTCATAGGAAGTAGGACATTGTGATAATTGAATTCATCAGGTCCAAGTCCATAGATGATAACATTTATTACCTTTGAGTTGATGTTATATCCAGCTTCTGTTGTGGCATCCCAAGTCTTTGGTTTCTCAGGAATCACATAAGAAGTGATGATCTTTGAATAAAATTTGAATCCAAGATTCTTCAAATAGATAATCATCCGTGATTTCCAACATCCATAGTTGTCACCATTAAATCATGGAGCTTGAATCATAGACATACCTTCTTTTGGATCATCCATTTCCATATGCTTTGTATAGACCTTACTCTTGTGATATTTTTATAGCTTTGTAATAAAATCTCACCACTAATATCAATTGTTTGGTCGAAATAATACAAATATAACACAAGGGGGGGGGGGAGAATTGTGTCTTTTCGAAAATCTTGATAAATTATGGATTTTAAAGCTCTGTGATTTAGGCAGAGATGCAACATTTTCTTATATATGAAATATGAGCAGTAGCTAAATAGAAAGAATGAACACATCAATTTTATAGTGGTTCGGGGCACAAAGACCCCCTAGTCCACTTCACCAATGCTCTCTCTATGATCTTGGTGAATTTCAATAGAAATCCCATCTTATCATAAGACCTTCAAATACACAACTGAGTATAGATAGTTGATACCTTTTACAAAAAGACTAAACAAATACTTATGGTTATTTTATAGGGAATCCGTTATCTATAGATTAGTACAAGAAGCTGACACTTAACTATAATTTAATACGAGTAGTTGAAACTCAAATAAATCAAAAGAGTTTGATTTGCTGATGGTTCAGGTTTTACTTCACAGATACAACAACAACTGACAGAATATAGATCTTCTTCTTCATAAATGAATGTATTTAAGAAGCCAACGAGCTCGTACCCGAGTGGTACATGCTCCTTCTTGGCATCCAAGAGACTCAGGTTCAAAATCGGGTGGAGGTGAATTTCCAGGTACTGTAGCAGGTACTGTTTGGTACTGTTACAACCAAAACTATTCACCTAATTTGGGCCTTCGGGCCACTGGTTTGGGTCTATGGGTCTCAAGGGCCTTCGGGTCATCAAAGGCCTTCGGGCCTCAGGGACTTCGGGCCACAAAGACCTTGTAGTAGACCAGTTCACACAGAGCAGGCCCCGGAAGAGGATTAAAGCAACACGAATAGTAGTCACCAGAAGCAGAGCTAACCAGATTGGAAGAATGAGGGGGTATGACAACTGTCATAGGGACCAGGCACCGTGCAGGTTTGTACAGAGCAATAATAGATGATCAGCAATGCAAGGTGGGGATGTAACGACCCGAAATTTTGAATAAATCTTGTTTTCTAATTTTGTGTGTTATTTTATTTTTCATACTCAACAAAACTGTTTCATTTGATAACATGAGTATAATTAAAATGAGACCGTTGGGTTTTGACTATTATATGACCATTGGTCAATATGACCACTGGAAACTGAAAGTTTCGATTATTTGTCTCTAAATAAAAGTGATATTGGTTAATTAATATAGAAAGAATATTTGATGGCCTCACCCAATAGTCTTGGACCGATCGAAGCCCATCTAACAGAACTTGGGAAGGAGGTAGCACCAATGGGCTTTGCTCTGGACCAAACCCAAGCCGAACTTCATCATATGAAGCTAGAACAGAATCGCCTTCATGAGAAGTTCAAACTGATAGAAATTACTACTCGTGCGATGTTGGCTGAGCCTCCCTCAGATTCTATCACCTTAGCACATCTTACACTTAGGTCCTATGCTGGTGTGATAAGGGGATATGTAAGGAGAATGTAACTGACTTGTGTAATCCTTTGTTTTAAATAAAAATTTTGTTTTCTTCTTATGATGAAGTTTATGAATTTTCAAATATCCGGATAAATATAGTATGCATATTTTTGGTGAATTTTAGAGAAAGGATATTTTAAAAAAATTTATGTAAACCTTAAATAATTAAAAATGTGTAATGATTTTCAAAAAATGGTCTTCTACAATTATGTTCAGCACGAAATTTAGAGTCTAATAAGATCAACTTAATTTTTGATGAATAGTAAATTATGAATAGTGATTTTAATGCTTAGTATTAGTAATGTGACCAAATGGATTAGTAATCTCACTTAAATAAAGCATTAATACAACCTAGGCCCCTTGATTAAGTAATGACATTCAATAAAATGGTTAAATAACGGTTTCATAAATTATTAGTCAAGTATTAGTTTTTTTGGGTGAATAGTGTTTTTAATTAAAAATTAAATTAAAAATATTTAGAAAATTATTTTTATAAAATGGATTTCATTTTTTGAACTCAGAGCATCGATATTATGTTAAGGTAATTTTTGGGGATTTTTCTGAAAAAAATGAATTTTCGGTGAATAGTGTATTTATTTAAAAATTAAATTAAAAATATTTAGAAAATTATTTTTATAAAATGGAGTTCATTTTTGAAATTAGAGCATCGATATTTGGTTAAGGTGGAATTTTGGGATTTTTCTGAGAAAGTTGAATTTTCGATGAATAGTGAAAATACAGTTTTTAAGTTACGGGTGTTTAATGACATCATTAAATGATGTATTAAGTATGTAATCAATATGGTCGACTTATTAATAGTAAGATAAGGTATGAGGTGTCCCAAGTGACCAATACCATGGGCAAATACCATGGGCAAGCCCATGGTTTTGCCAAAACCACTAATGAGGTGTCCCTTGGCCATTAATGCCTTGTCCCCTCAGTTTCCCTATAAATACCAAGCCATCCTATCATCCATTCGACTCCCAACTCTCCCCCAACGAAGTTCTGGTCTCATTACCTCCCAAGGAGTCCTCCCAAGGTGCCCCCAAGCCCTCAAGGTCCCAACCTTTGAGTTTTAAGAGTTACGTTTTAAGGTAAGGGATCCGACCTCTCTCTTTCTTTTCAAGTAATCTCATTCATGTCATTTATTTTATGCTCCATGATCTTATGTTGAAGGATGTTATTTTATATTCATCTTACTGCACTTTTCATGTTCATATGATAAGAGACCCCCTCTTGCTCTCATCATTTCATTTTAAGAATGTTAAAGTGGCGCCGTTAGGCTGCCGAATTTTTAAGGGATTCTTTCACCCTTCTCGTTTTCAAATCCTATTTTCATGTCAAGTATTTCAAGTTCCTTTTTATTATGTTGGGGTATGATCTCTAAATCTATCATACTGAACTTTTATTTTTATATGATGAGATACCCTATTTTATATCTTCAATTCAGTATTTTGATGTTTTAAGTGGCGCCGTTAGGCTGTCGAATTTTTAAGGGATTCTTTCACCCTTCTCATTTTTCAAAGTTCTACTTTCATGTAAAGTCTTTCAAGTTCTTTTTTATTATGTTGGTGTATGATATATATATCTATCATACTGATATTTTATGTTCATATGATGAGAGACCCTATTTGATATCGTCAAATCATTTTTTTGTTGAAGTTTAGGTGACGCCGTTAGGCTGCCGAATTTTTAAGGGATTCTTTTACCTTTCTCATTTTTCAAAGATCTACTTTCATGTCAAGTCTTTCAAGTTACTTTTTATTATGTTGGGGTATGATATCTATATCTATCATACTGAACTTCTATGTTCATATGATGAGATACCCTATTTGATCTACTCAATTCATTTTGTTGAAGTTTAAGTGACGCCGTTAGGCTGCCGAATTTTCATAAGAGAAATCTTATTTTGTCTTCCCTCCATGTTCTTCATTTCATATGGTATATCTTTAAAATCTCATTACCATGTTCTTATATCCATTATATTCTGTCCCTCTATTGTTCTTTGGATCATTTATGAGTGGGTGACCTATGTCCCCTCTTTTTTCAATGTTTTTTAAAACCCTGTAACATAGTCGTTATGCTGCAGAATTTCCGTCTCAAAATGTCTCTCTCTTTTTCTAAAGTTATTTTATTTTATTAAGTGAACACTCAAAGCTCTCTTTTCTATAAGGGTATTCACATATATACCAAGTTTTTCTATTTAAAATTCTGGGAGTTACATACATGAGACCCACCTTCCTTTTCTGTGGGTTTTAAAGTGACACAAAGATCATGTCTTTAAAGCAGTTTTTAAAACGTTATGATTATGAAATGAAACCCATTTCTTTTATGATATGTGGGTTCTTTATGAAATTATTGATGATGATATATGTGGATCACATGATAATAAAGAAAAATTTAAGGGTGCACCCTGATAGCACTCCAATGCATTGGGTAAAGGCTTAATCTCTAGAGATGACCATTTAGACTGATACCTTGGTGAATAACCTTGGTAATTTTTATTGACACCTTGGGGATGGACCTTGGTGAAACGGAAATGATTGTCTTTGTAAAATGTTGTAGCCACATCTTAAAGTTATGAAATACACTATTTTTTATGATATGCCTCATGATTTCATTCTCATGCCTTAAAGTTCTTTACATGACATTGTTGATGTATCTCAAGTTCACATTTTAAATGTTTCCCTTGTTTCCCTTATTGGGCCTTCTTCTCACCCTTTCTTTTGATGTATGTCCCCAGGTTATGAGATGCAGTAATGAACCTAGGATGAACATAAGGATAATCCTTTCAAGTGTTTAAGAAGAATGTTTTTTTTGTTTCATGTATTAAGTTCCTGGTTTCCAAGACACTAAACCTTAAAGATCCTCGGTTTTGTAAAATGTAATGAAAAGTTATGTTATAAAAAGTCGGGATGCTATAGTTGGTATCAAAGGATGTTTTAGTTATTTGTGGAAATTAGGATATGAAAACTTTAGGAAGAAGCCTATAGAAAAGTTTAAATATAGGAAATCTTTCTGGTATTTTGGTGAGTATTGAGTAAGGGGTTGCCAAGCCAATACATCCCTGCCTAGATACGAGCAGGTAGAGGTGGCTCTGGCACAGATGTACATAGGGGTAAAACCCGAAAACACCGCTTTGAGCTAGACTCGAATGGGAACTGGTACACGACAACGGGCCTTGCTGCACTCTTGGTTACGACACTCCCTGGGGACATGCTTTGGTAAATTCATAAGCTTAGTATGAACTATTATTAAAGGAACAAAGATAAAATAAAATAAAGATTTACATAAGAATATATGATCATGGATAACCTAGATTGGAACCTAAGGGATCACAAGTTAGGGTATACTTTTCTTCTACAAGTTTATCCTTCTATGCTTTAAGTTTCCTTTTAATGATTATTGGCTAAGTATTTAAGCCCCTAATTGTACTTTCTTTCCTTAATGGTGGGAAATGGAAGAACATGTCCCAACAAACAATGTGATAGGAAATGTGACGATTGCCGTATTAATATGACAGAGATGATTAGGGGATTAAAAGATGATGATTATTTTGGAAGACGTTCACTATTTTGGGAATCCTATTTGATCGAGGTAAATATATTACTACGGTATTTTATTTGAGGAGTAAAGGTTGACTTATATTTTGAAGAATCGATGAATTTAAGGTGGACTTATAGTAATTTAGGTTACATATGGAAATGATTAACCTATCTTGGGTAAAATATGTTTAGGTTAGCTACTTTTGTTATAAGATGTTAAGAGTGGTTGATGTTGTTTGGAGATGAATGATAAAGTTTATCTTGGAAGACTATGTTATCAAGTCCTTATTTTATTTGGGTTTCAATCTTAGTTTGGGTTATTTTGAGGAATTTTAAGGACAGTTATTTATGGAATGGTCTATGATGAAATTTGGGTAGTACCGTGGAACTTTGAAGATTTAAAATTAGTTTCCCTTCCTATGGGATTCTTTCTTTTTGAAGAGTTGTTTTATCTTACCCTTTATGTTTTTGGGATAAATGTTTAAAGATAGATAGTTTTTCTTTTGTGGAATACGTGATTCTCTAGAAGATTATTCTTGTGCCTTGATGAGACCAAGTAGTTTTAAATGCTCATCATTTGGAGAAAAGTTTAGTTTTGGTAGAAACTTATTAAAGGATGAAACTCTACTTGAAGGTAGGTATATTTCCTTATGTTTTTATTCTATGTAGTAAGTGAATTCCTCAAAACTATGAAAATGAATGTAAAACAAAAATGTTGTCTTTTAACGTTTCCTACTGGGTAATCAAAGACCGTTTATACACATCATAAGTTTGTGATTTTCTTATTGTTAACTTTCTCCTAATCATGTTTTCTATCACTCTCCCTCAGAACTCGACCCTTTGTTTCTTCTTCCATATCCATGTTTTCCTACATGGAATCCTAGTATGGGTTAACTCGAGTAGACTTTGAACTTCCTTTTCTTTCTTTTAAAGTAATAGTGTTACTGACTCTTTTTCCGATATGGGACTTTCAATGAAATTTCAAAACCCAATTTTAAAAATTGTGAGGACGCAATTTCTTAAGGGGGGAAGATTGTAACGACCCGAAATTTTGAATAAATCTTGTTTCCTAATTTTGCGTGTTATTTTATTTTTCATACTCAACAAAACTGTTTCATTTGATAACATGAGTATAATTAAAATGAGACCATTGAGTTTTGACTATTATATGACCATTGTTCAATATGACCGCTGGAAACTGAACGTTTCGATTATTTGTCTCTAAATACAAGTGATCTTGGTTAATTAATATATAAAGAAGATTTGATGGCCTCACCCAGTAGTCTTGGACCGATCGAAGCCCATCTAACAGAACTTGGGAAGGAGGTAGCACCAATGGGCTTTGCTCTGGACCAAACCCAAGCCGAACTTCATCGTATGAAGCTATAACGGAATCGCCTTCACGAGAAGTTCAAACTGATAGAAATTACTACTCATGCGATATTGGCCGAGCCTCCCTCAGATTCTCTCACCTTAGCACACCTTACACTTAGGTCCTATGCTGGTGTGATAAGGGGATATGTAAGGAGACTGTAACTGCCTTGTAATCCTTTGTTTTAAATAAAATTTTTGATTTCTTCTTATGATGAAGTTTATGAATTTTCAAATGTCCGGATAAATATAGTATGCATATTTTTGGTGAATTTTAGAGAAAGGATATTTAAAAAAAAAATTATGTAAACCTTAAATAATTAAAAATGTGTAATGATTTTCAAAAAATGGTCTTCTACAATTATGTTCAGTACGAAATTTAGAGTCTAATAAGATCAACTTAATTTTTGATGAATAGTAAATTATGAATAGTGATTTTAATGCTTAGGATTAGTAATGTGACCAAATGGATTAGTAATCTCACTTAAATAAAGCATTAATATAACCTAGGCCCCTTTATTAAGTAATGTGATTCAATAAAATGGTTAAATAACAGTTTCATAAATTATTAGTCAAGTATTTGTTTTTTCGGGTGAATAGTGTTTTTTAACTAAAAATTAAATTAAAAATATTTAGAAAATTATTTTTATAAAATGGATTTCATTTTTTGAACTCAGAGCATCGATATTATGTTAAGGTAATTTTTGTGGATTTTTCTGAAAAAAATGAATTTTCGGTGAATAGTGTATTTATTTAAAAATTAAATTAAAAATATTTAGAAAATTATTTTTATAAAATGGAGTTCATTTTTGAAATCATATCATCGATATTTGGTTAAGGTGAAATTTTGGGATTTTTCTGAGAAAGTTGAATTTTCGATGAATAGTGAAAATACAGTTTTTAAGTTACAGGTGTTTAATGACATCATTAAATGATGTATTAAGTATGTAATCAATATGGTCGACTTATTAATAGTAATATAAGGTATGAGGTGTCCCAATTGGCCAATACCATGGGCAAATACCATGGTCAAGCCCATGGTTTTTCCAAAACCACTAATGAGGTGTCCCTTGGCCATTAATGCATTGTCCCCTCACTTTCCCTATAAATACCAAGCCATCCTCTCATCCATTCAACTCCCAACTCTCCCACAACAAAGTTCTGGTCTCATTACCTCCCAAGGAGTCCTCTCAAGGTTCCCCCAAGCCCTCAAGGTCCCAACCTTTGAGTTTTAAGAGTTACGTTTTAAGGTAAGGGATCCGACCTCTCTCTTTCTTTTCAAGTAATCTCTTTCATGTCATTTCTTTTATGCTCCATGATCTTATGTTGAAGTATGTTCTTTTATATTCATCTTACTGAAATTTTCATGTTCATATGATGAGATACCCCCTCTTTCTCTCATCATTTCATTTTAAGAATGTTAAAGTGGCGCCGTTAGGCTGCCGAATTTTTAAGGGATTCTTTCACCCTTCTCGTTTTCAAATCCTATTTTCATGTCAAGTATTTCAAGTTCCTTTTTATTATGTTGGGGTATGATATCTAAATCTATCATACTGAAATTTTATGTTCATATGATGAGAGACCCTATTTTATATCTTCAATTCAGTATTTTGAAGTTTTAAGTGGCGCCGTTAGGCTGTCGAATTTTTAAGGGATTCTTTCACCCTTCTCATTTTTCAAAGTTCTACTTTCATGTCAAGTATTTCAAGTTATTTTTTATTATGTTGGGGTATTATATCTATATCTATCATACTGATATTTTATTTTCATATGATAAGAGACCCTATTTGATCTCGTCAAATCATTTTTTTGTTGAAGTTTAGGTGACGACGTTAAGCTGCCGAATTTTTAAGGGATTCTTTCACCTTTCTCATTTTTCAAAGTTCTACTTTCATGTCAAGTATTTAAAGTTACTTTTTATTATGTTGGGGTATGATCTCTATATCTATCATACTGAACTTCCATGTTCATATGATGAGAGACCCTATTTGATCTCTTCAATTCATTTTGTTGAAGTTTAAGTGACGCCGTTAGGCTGCCAAATTTTCATAAGAGAAATCTTATTTTGTCTTCCCTCCATGTTCTTCATTTCATATGGTATGTCTTTAAAATCTCATTACCATGTTCTTATATCCATTATATTCTTTCCCTCTACTGTTCTTTTGATCATTTATGAGCGGGTGACCTATGTCCCCTCTCTTTTCAATGTTTTCTAAAACCCCGAAACATAGTCGTTATGCTGCAGAATTTCCGTCTCAAAATGTATCTCTCTTTTTCTAAAGTTCTTTTATTAAGTGAATACTCAAAGATCTCTTTTCTATAAGGGTATTCAAATATATACCAATTTGTTCTATTTTAAATTCTGGGATTTACATACATGAGACCCACCTTCCTTTTCTGTGGGTTTTAAAGTGACACAAAGATCATGTCTTTAAAGTAGTTTTAAAACGTTATGATTATGAAATGAAACCCATTTATTTTATGCTATGTGGGTTGTTTATGAAATGATTGATGGTGATATATGTGGCTCACATGATAATAAAGACAAATTTAAGGGTGCGCCCTGATAGCGCTCCAATGCATTGGGTAAAGACTTAATCTCTAGAGATGACCATTTAGACTGATACCTTGGTGAATAACCTTGGTAATTTTTATTGACACCTTGGGGATGGACCTTGGTGAAACGGAAATGATTGTCTTTGTAAAATGTTGTATCCACATATTCAAGTTATGAAATACGTTATTTTTTTATGATATTCCTCATGATTTCATTCTCATGCCTTAAAGTTCTTTGCATGACATTGTTGATGTATCTCAAGTTCACATGTTAAATGTTTCCCTTGTTTCCCTTATTAGGCCTTCTGCTCACCCTTTCTTTTGATGTATGTCCCCAGGTCATGAGATGCAGTAATTAATGTAGGATGAACATAAGAAGAATCCTTTCAAGTGTTTAAGAAGAATGTTTTTTTTGTTTTATGTATTAAGTTCCTGGTTTCCAAGACACTAAACCTTAAAGATCCTCGGTTTTGTAAAATGTAATGAAAAGTTATGTTTTAAAAAGTCGGGATGCTATAGGGGAGCTAGGTGATCAATAATGCAGAAGCTGGGGAGGGGCAGTTCTAGTGGGTTGAGCCTACGGGTCATGTATTGGGAATGATATGCCTCTTGGCCTTCGGGTCATGTATTACGGGTCGTGTCGGGCCTTGTGCCTTGGGCTTATGGGTCATGTACACGTTCCCCTTCATCCCTTAAAAGGGGGATTATCCATAATAAAAATAAAAAAGAAGGCCTTTGGGCCATTCAGGATATGAATGTCTTCAATAAAGAATAACTCTAAAGTGATCTTGGTTTCAAATTATCTTCAGTAAAAGTAGCAACAAATAAGAAGTAGTTTCACAGTAGTACAAAGTTGGAAAATTATATCTCCAAAGTGTAGCCTCGTCTAGAAAACAAAAAAGTCAGTCATTCTTTGCAGCAGTTCTATATTCAAAAAAAAATTCAAAAGTATACAATCATATATATATTTCAAAAGAAATTATGATAGAATATATAGAGAGCAGACAACTTGCTTCGATATTCTAGATCCAATAAAGTTGCCTAAAAGATCACAGATATTCAAATTCTGAATCAACTAGAAGATTCATAACTTACCTTAAGAATAAGAGTGATTTTCTCTGAAGAATACGATTCTTCGAATCCATCATGATGAGCCTTTGAATCAGTCATAAAATATTCTTCAAATCCTTTAATTCTAACAAAACTATTGTATAAATCCCAGAAAAAATCTTGAATTAAAAACTCCAAATTTGAATAAACCAACGTGGAGTTGAACTCTGTAGCGTAGGGTTATTTTTCTTCGCATCAGGTTCTTTTACATAGCTTTGGGTTCCTTTGCATAACATAGTGTTCCTGAAACATACTTTCATCTGAGTAGAATATAGGGATCAAAAGTAACATTTGGATGGGAATTCATATGTTCATCCTTTCAATATAAGGTTGATCAACCATATGACCATTCTTTGAATGTAGGGTATGAACAGTGATTCCAGACTTCAACATTGGATGGATATTCTATACGTTTATTCAAACATAGGGTTGATAATCTATACACACATTTTTCAAATGTAAGGCATCTGATCCATACGTCAATTGTTCAGTGTAGGGATGATGTTTCATACTTTTAATTTACGTAGGGTATGAAATCCATACACGCAGTTTTAGGGTTCATTCCTTACGTTACACTTATCAATGTTGGGTATAAAAAATATTTCCAAAAAACACTAAAACACTTTCCGAATTCTTTGATGAATATTCCTTTTGGATTAATAACTTGAATATAATTCCAGACTAAATATTGAAAAAAATATAAATTCCCTAAAACTCACTTAAAGTAATATCATTAGTAAAATAAATAAGGGTATTTGTGAGCATCAAAATCAATAATATTTATAGAGTATTGTTGAGACAATACATGCCCAACACTTTGTTCTTCATATTTTTAGATTTTTCTCCTTAATATTTATCTATCAGTCTCTATATTTTATGGATCATTTTGTTAATGGTTGTGGATTGATGACATACCGATTGAATGAAGCCTGAAGATTTGTGATGAAGCATATACCAAATCGTTTTAAATAGCTTATAAAATTTCCCAATCGATATATGATCCAAATTTTTATTCATTGTTTTACTTATTAAATTTAATCGTGTAAACCTCGTTGAAATATTAAAATACATGCCCGCTTAACAAGCATTTTACCCAACTATTGTTTGAAATCAAGATTTATTTTCTTCATTAATATAATATTTATATCTCTTTCATCACTGTATCAGAACAATGATAAAAATGAGTATAAAATCCATTCTTCATGGTATGAAAATAACAGTTTTAACTTGAGCAATGGAGAGAATAAGATAAAGCAACATTTGCATAGAAGAAGATGAAGGTTTATGCAAATATAGTAAGGTTATTTTTATTATAATTCTGCGTTTAAAATTTTGTATGAATTTTTTTTCCATCCATCAGTATTATTTTTATTGATAATTTTTTTATTATGTCTTTTTGATGGTAAGGGTCTTATTTTAAAAATTCATTTATTCAAAATTATAATTGTGTTGTTCTATTTTTTTAGAAAACCCTTAGTAAGGGGATAATTGTTAAAATTATACATTTAAAACATCGTATGAATTTTTTCATCCACATATATATATATATATATATTATTAATAAAATAATTTTGATTATGTTTTTTGATGGAAAAAGTGTATTGATTTGTGTTTTAAAATTTTGGTTTTAAGTATAAAAAAGGGTAGTTACATTTATAATTTGTATTCTAGAAATGTTGTGAACAATTTTTATAGACTTTCGTTTGATGTTAAAAATCACTTAAGTGGATTATATATATATATATATATGCATAAATTCATGTTAAAAACCATTTCTTCTCATGGATTTATTTTTTATAAAACTATTTTGAATGTTTAAAGAATATTAATTGGGCTTCTATAAATTCAAAGAAAGTTTGGAATTTTCAAAATTAATGTTTATATTAAAATAGTTTTATTTCAAAATAATTATACATAAATATAACATTTCATATGAAACACTTTTATTAAAACACATATATATCTATGTATATGTATATGTATCATTTTAGGTAAAACTAATTTTTACTCTGGTTTTAATAGATACATGTATTTAAATGTATGAATCAGTTTATGTAAAATTGTTTTATTTCCCATATATATATATATATATATCTATGCATGTATATATGTAAATAAATAAATATATATATACGTTTTATTTTATGTAAATGTTTTTTTTAATTTTTGGATATCTTTACATATAAGTATGAATATGTAAACATGTTTTTACTCTAATATCAACATGTATGTATATGCATATATACATATATTATTTCATGTGAAACTAATTTTATCGTGATATATATATATATACACATCCAAGCAATTCTTTTTTTATGAGATGGATATCGAAGCTCATGGTTTTAAAAAATCTTCATGATTTTTATGATTTGAAATAAAAGTTACCATATTTTTAAATCCAAAGAATGGTAATTGGATGAGATGGTGAGTAAAACCAAACCTTTATGGGAATTTGTCAAACTATGTGATGTGTGGGCTCAGATAGCGTCGGGTGATCCCGTTATAGATTACATTATGGGTGCGCCCAAATAACACCCCAATGTATTGGGTAATGTTATAAATCTCATGAGATGACATGTATGGTGCGTGAGTGGTTATCCGAAGCACATTATGGGATTAGGGAGTAAACCTAATCCATTACGGGACTACGTCCACTATGTTATGTTGTATTGGGAGTAAACTGTGACTTTCTGTTATGATTTAAGGTGTTTTTAGTAATTATTTATAAATTATTATGAGTTTTCAATAGAAATATTTATTATTTTATGAATGAATGAAATGGATTTTCCAAAGGTTCTATATATTGAAACCCACTTAAAAAAGTGCTTATTTTCAAAATTACACATGATTTCTATGGTTTCCATCATTAAACTTATAACATGTTTTACTTTTATACTGAATTGCAAACTTTTTTTGGTCTTCACATGTTTTGAAACCCCTTACTGAGCTTTTTTCTCTCATCCTAAGTTTTAAAATGTTTTTCATAGATATTTTTAGAAGTTTTAAGATATATGGTTACATGCGAAGGAAATTTGTTAATTGTGTATATTTTTGTACAATTCTGTAAGGTTTGGTTTAATTTTCCAAAACCTAGACTAGAACATGTCCTAGAATGTAAAATATTTAGTGTATTTTTGAGTTGTCTTTAAAAAAAAATACATAATATGTTATAACATTGAATCTGGAAGTGCAGGTTCGAGACTTTACAGTTGGTATCAGAACAACGGTCTAGAAAACTTTGGAGATTAAGCGTTTTTGTTTGAGAAAAATAAATTCTGTTCGATAAAAATTTATTTTGAACTTCTAGAAAGATAAATACCCTTAAGAATATAGAAGTCCAGTCATTTTAATTATGAAGATGGAAATTTATAATTTTTTAAAGTCCGAATGAATTGTTGGGGGGGGGGATGTAACATCCCATAAATTATAAGCTTAGTCAATTTTTATAAATATTTTATTAGGGAGATTAATTTATAATTTAAAATAAACCAAGTTGAGTTTAATATTTTAAGAGATAGTTTTCTTTAATAAAAATATATTTTGGATATAAATTAAGTTAAAATAATGATATGATTAAATCAAGCAGAAATATATTAAGCAATGATAAAATTAATTAAATGGTTATGGACTATACCATTAAATAAATTAATTAAACTATTAAAATATTAATAAATAATTTATATAAATTAAATTTGACAAGTAATTTTCGAAAATAATTTTATAAAAAATTTATAATTGACTTTATAAAATATATTGATTATTTGACATATGTTATTAAAATAAAAATGATAAATTATGAATTTATAAATTATGAACATACTTACATATTTTGAAAATATGTTTTAAGTAACTAATTTGAAACTTCATGGTAATAAAATTTGAATATTCATACCTATGAATATTAAAGTCGATGTATTTTTATAAAATATATGAAATTATAAATTAATTAAGATAATTATTGAAGAATTAGGTTTATTTATTTTGTATAAAATCTAAATGCCCTCACGAGTGAGTGGGGTGGTTGGGGTGGGAGGGGTTTGGGGCATGTGTCGTGGGGTCGAGTCCCTGGGCATGTTTTTTTCCCTACGTGCGTTGTAAATATTCTATTTTTATAAAATCAAGATTATAAATCTGTTTTATAAAATCTTGAAATTATAAAGATTTTAGTAAATGAAATTATGTTAATTCTAAAAAACATATTATAATATGTGTATTATATAAAAACCGATATATTGATATTATTAAAAAATGAATAAATAAAATAGAAATAAAAACAAATAGGTGGGTTTTGTTTTGGGGGGAGTTGAAAAGATCTCATTTATGAGAGCTAAGTATGAGGTTCGATCGTTGAGAGGGTTTCAACAAGGGGAAGGCTTCATCTCCTAGAAGTCGAACACTGATGGGTCAAAGACGAGAACATGCAGGGTCGATCTCGGATGGAGGTCTTGACCGCAGACGAGGAAGGAGATTGGTTGTTGGTGAGGGATTCTGAAGGCCGAGTGATGTCGAAGGGGGTTGACCACGACATCAAAATGAGAATCAAACACCATATTTGAGCACTGATGAGGGTTTTGATCTTCGATCTTCTTCAACCCAAGTGAGGTAGGCGTTTTTGTTTTGTTTTTAGGTGTCTAAATCCACCATTTTCGATCTATTACTTTACCTATTCATCGTTTTCCTTATTTTTCTACTTCACTGGACATCGACGATTCTCTGTTATTCATCTTTCTATATTTTTCTCCTTAATCTTTATCTGTTGTCCTCTATATATATTTTTTATGTCTCGTTTTATCAATGGTTGTGGATCGATGACATACTGATTGAATGAATCCTGAAGCTCCAAGATGAAGCATCCACCAAATCAATTTAAACATCATATAAATTTTTTCAATCAACATCTGGTCTAATTTTGTCTTCATCTTTTTTACTTCTTAAATTCAAACTTGTAAACTTCATTTAAATATAAAAATACATGCCTACTTGACAAACATTTTACCTAAACCGTTGTTTGAAATCAAGATTTATTTTCTTCATTAATATAAATATACATATATCTCTTTCATCACTGTATCCAAATAGTGATGAAAATGGCTATAAAATCTATCCTTTAGGGTATAGAAATAGCAGTTTCAACTTGAGAAATGGAGAGAATAAGATAAAGTGTCTTTCGTGTAGAAGATGATGAAGGTTTTTGAAAATCTAGCAAGGGGATTTTTGTTAAAATTCTATGCCTAAAAATTTCACACAAAATTGTTTCCATCCATCAGTATTATTTTTATTGATAAAAATAATTTTGATTATGTATTCTTTATGGTAATGGTTTTATTTTAAAAATCAATTTCTTCAAAATTATAATTATGTTCTATTTTTTTAAAAAACTCTTAGTAAGAGGATTATTATTAAAATTGTGCATTTAAAACATTGTATGCACAATTTTTTTTTCATCCATATGTATTTTTTTATTAATAAAATAATTTTGATTATGTTTTTTGAAGGTAAAGATGTATTGATTTGTGTTTTAAAATTTTAGTTTTAAGTATAAACAAGGGACAACTTCATTTATAAATAGTATTCTGGAAATGCTCTAAATAGTTTCTACATATTTCTGTTTGATGTTAAAAATCATTTAAGTAGATTATATATATATATATATGTATCCATCAATTCTTGTTAAAAATCATTTTTTGCATGAATTTATTTTTTTATAAAATTATTTTGAATGTTTAAATAATCTCAATTGGGATTCTATAAATTCAACGAAAGTTATGGAATTTTCAAAATTCATGTTTATGTTAAAATAGTTTTATTTTCAAACAAGTATGCATAAATACAAGATTTTATATGAAATGATTTTATTCAAGCACACACACACATATATATGTATATATATATGTATTATTTTAGGTAAAACTGATTTTTTCTTTGGTTTTAATAGATACATGTATTTAAATGTATGAATCAATTTATGTAAAACTATTTTAGTTATGATATATATATGTATGTATTTATATATGTAAATAAATGTATATATACATATACGTGTTATTTTATGTAAAAGTTTTTTTAGATATCTTTACATATGAGTATGAATATGTTAACATGTTTTTTACTCTAATATCAATATGTATGTAATTAAATGCGCGCACACACACACACAGAGATATATATCTTTTTATATATGTATATATATGCGTATTTTTTCATGTGAAACTACTTTTATCTTGATATATATATATATATATCTAAGAAATTCTTTTTTTACGAGATGGATATTGAAGCTCATGGTTTTAAAGAATCTTTATGGTTTATATGATATGGAATGCAATTTACCATGTTTTTAAATACAAAGAATTTCACTTGGATGAGATGAGGAGTAAACCCAAACCTTTATGGGACTTTGTCCAACTATGTAATGGGTGCACTCAGATAACACCCCAATGCATTAGGTAATGTTATAAATCTCATGAGATGCCATGTAAGGTGCACAAGAGGTTATCCTAAGAACATTATGGGATTAAAGAGTAAACCTAATCCATCATGGGACCATGTCCACCATGTTATGTTGTCTCAGGAGAAAACTGTGACTTTATGTTATGATCCAAGGTGTCATTGGTAATTATTTATGAATATTTATTAGTTCTCAAGAGAAATCTTTATTATTTTATGAGTGAATAAAATGGATTTTCCAAAGGTTCTATATGTTGAAAATCCACTTAGAAAAAGTATTTATTTTCAAAAGTACTCATGATTTCTATGGTCTGTATTATTGAACTTATAACATGTTTTACTTTTATATTGAATTGAAAACTTTGTTCAGTCTCTATATCTTTTGAAACCCCTTATTGAGCTTTTTTCATTCATCCCAAGTTTTAAAATGTTTTTCATAGGTATTTTTAAAGGTTCTAAGATGGATGGTTGCATGTGAAGAAAATTTGTTAATTGCACATATTTTTGTACATTTCTGAAAATATGTAAGATTTGGTCTAATTTTCCAAAACCTAGACTAGAAAAGGTCCTAGAATGTAAATTTTTTTAATGTATTTTTGAGTTGTTTTTTAAAAATATACACAGTATGTTATAACACTGAATCCAAAAGTGCAAGTTTGAAGCTTTATGGTTGGTATCAAAGTAATGGTTTAAACAACTTTGGAGATTAGACATTGTCGTTTGAGGAAAAAAAATCTTCTTGATAGAAATTTCTTTTGAACTTCTAGGTAGATAAATACCCTTAAGAATATAGAAATCCAGTTATTCTAATTCTGAAGATGAAAATTCAAATTTTTTTTAAAGTTCAAATGAATTGCGAGAGCGCAATATATTTAAGGGGGATGCAATATCCCATAAATTATAAGTTTAGTTACTTTTTATAAATATATTATTAGAAAGATTAATTTATAATTAAAAACAAAACCAAGTTGATTCTAATATTTTAAGAGATAGTTTTTTAATCAAAATAAAATTCGGATATCAATTAAGTAAAAATAATGATATAATTAAATCAAGCATAAATATATTAAGTAATGATAAAATTAATAAATTGATTATGCGAAATAAAATTAAGAAAATTAATTAAACTCCTAAAAAATTAATAAATAATTTATATAAATTAATTTTAACAAGTAATTTCAAAAAATAATTTCATACAAAATTTATAATTGACTTTATAAAATATATTGATTACTTAACATATGTTATTAAAAGAAAAATGATAAACTATGAATTTATAAATTATAAACATTCTTACATATTTTGAAAATATGTTTTAATTATCTAATTTGAAACTTTATGGTAATAAATTTTGAATATTTATACTTATGAATATTAAAGTCAATATATTTTTATAAAATATCTGAAATTATAAATTAATTAAGATAATTATTGAATAATTAGGTTTATTTATTTTATATAAAATCTAGATTATAAATTTGTTTTATAAAATTTTGAAATTATAAGGATTTTAATAAATGAAAGTATGTTAATTATGAAAAAAATATTATAATACGTGTATTATAGAAAAACCAGTATATTGATATTATTAAAAAAATGAATAAATAAAGTAAAAATAAAACAAATAAGTATGAGGGTTTCTTTTTTGGGGGAGTCTAACGTATCTCATTTTCAGGAGCCGAGCAGGAGGTTCGATTGCGGAGAGGGTTTCAGCAAGGGGAGGGCTTCGTCTTTGGTAAGTTGAGAACATATGGGTCGAAGCTGAGCACATACAAGGTCGAGCTTGAATGGAGGTCCCGATCGCGAACGAGGAATAAGATCAGCTACTGGCGAGGGCTTCTGAAGGGCGAGCGATGTTGAAGGGGTTCGATCGTGGTATCGAAGTGAGCATCAAAGACCAAATCCGAGCATCGATGAGGGTTTTGATCTCAGATCTTCTTCAACCTAAGTGAGATAAGTGTTTTTGTTTTATTTTTAGGTGTCTGAATCCATAATTTTCAGTCTATTACTTTACCTATTCTTTATTTTCCTTATTTTTATACTTCATTGAACGCCGACGGTTCTATTCTATTTATCATTTTTGATTTTGTTCCTTAATCTTTATCTGCTATCCTCTCTATATTTTTTATGGCTCGTTTTGTCCATGGTTGTGGATTGATGGCATACCAATTGAACAAAGCCTGAAACTTCATGATGAAGCATCCACTGAATTGATTTAAACAACTTATAAAATTTTTCAATTGATATCTTGTCTAATTTTTTCTTCATTATTTTACTTCTTAAATTCAAACATGCAATCATCATTCAAATATAAAAATACATGCCTGCTTGAAAATCATTTTACCTAAACAACTGTTTGAAATTAAGATTTATTTTCTTCATTAATATAATACATATATCTCTCTCTTTCATCACTGTACCTGAACAGTGATGAAAAATGATATAAAATCCACCCTTCAGGGTCAAGAAATAGCAGTTTCAACTTGAGTAATGAAGAGAATAAGATAAAGTGTCTTCTGCATAGAAGAAGATGACGATTTTTGTAAATATAGCACGATGTTTTTTGTTAAAATTTTGTATGCCAAATTTTTTCCATCCATCAGTATTATTTTTATTGATAAAAATAATTTTGATTATATCTTTTTGATGGTAAGAGTTTTATTTTAAAAATTCATTTCTTCAAAATTATAATTGTGTTATTCTATTTTTTTAGAAAACCCTTAGTAAGGGGATTGTTGTTAAAATTATGCATTTAAAACTTCATATGAATTTTTTTTCATCCATATATATTATTTTTATTAATAAAATAATTTTAATTATGTTTTTTTATGGAAAAGTTGTGTTGATTTGTGTTTTAAAATTTTGGTTTTAAGTATAAAAAAGGGCAGTTTCATTTATAATTAGTATTATGGAACTGTTACAAACAATTTCTATAGATTTTCGTTTGATGTTAAAAATCATATAAGAATATTATATATATATATATGCATCAATTCATGTTAAATTTTTTTTCTTTGCATGGATTTATTTTTTATAAAATTATTTTGAATGTTTAAAGAATCTCAATTGGGCTTCTATAAATTCAACGAAAGTTATGGAATTTTAAAAATTAATATTTATGTTAAAATAGTTTTACTTTCAAACAAGTATACATAAATATAACATTTCATATAAAATAATTTTATTGAAACATGTATATATCTATGCATATATATATGTATCATTTTAGGTAAAACTATTTTTTACTCTGGTTTTAATAGATACATGCATTTAAATGTATGAATAAATTTATATAAAACTGTTTTATTTTTGATATATATATATATATGTATGTATGTATGTATATATGTAAATAAATGTATATATACATATACGTATTATTTTATGTAAATATTTTTTATTTTATTTTTGGATATCTTTACATATGAGTATGAATATGTATACATGTTTTTACTCTAATATCAATATGTATGTATATGTATATATACATATATTATTTCATGTGAAACTAATTTTATTATGATATATATATATAAATATATATATATATATATCCAAGCAATTTTTTTATGAGATAGATATCGAAGCTCATGGTTTTAAAGAATCTTCATGGTTTTTATGATATGAAATACAAGTTACCATGTTTTTAAATCCAAACAATTGCACTTGGATGGGACAGGGAGTAAATCCAAACCTTTATGAGACTTTTTCCAACTATGTGATGGGTGTGACTAGATAGGGTCAGGTGATCCCGTTATATCTTACATGATTGGTGCACCCAGATAACTTCCAATGCATTAGATAATGTTATAAATCTCATGAGATTCCATGTATGCTGCATGAGAGGTTATCCTTAGTACATTATGGGATTAAGAAGTAAAAATAATCCATCATGGGAATGTTTCCACCATGTTATGTTGTCTCGAGAGTAAATCGAGACTTTATGTTATGATCCAATGTGCCTTTGGTAATTATTTATGAATGCTTATGATTTTTCAAGAGAAATATTTATTATTTTGTGAATGAATTAAATGGATTTTCCAAAGGTTCTATATGTTGAAATAAACTTAGAAAAAGTATTTATTTTCAAAATTACTCATGATTTATGTGGTCTAAATTATCAAACTTATAACATGTTTTACTTTTATATTGAATTGAAAACTCTATTTGGTCTCCACATGTTTTGAAACCCCTTACTGATCTTTTTTCGTTTATCCCAAGTTTGAAAATGTTTTTCACAGGTATTTTTAGAAGTTCTAAGATTGATAGTTTCACACGAAGGAAATTTGTTAATTGTATATATTTTTGTATAGTTCTAAAAATATGTAAGGTTTTGTATAATTCCCAAAACCTATACCATAAAAGGTCCTGTAATGTAAAATTTTATGTGTATTTTTAGTTGAATTTATAAAAAATATACACAATATGTTATAGCACTGAATCCAGAAGTGCGGGTTCGAGGCTTTACGGAGGTAGATATACAAATAACCAACGGATCTAAACTTGCTACTGTAGTTATTGGGGACTACTACCTCACATTACTTATGAGAATGATCCTAGTTTTGAAAGGTTGTTATTATGTTCCATCTATTACCAAAAACACTATTTATGTATCTAGACTTGATATAGATGGATTTATTTTTAAATTTGGGAATAAATGTTGCTTCTTTTATAAAGATAACATTTTCTATGATAAGACACATTTAAATAATGGTCTTTATGTGTTAGATTACATGAACCAAGTAATGGTTTCATGACCTGACCTGTGACTACCCCAAACCCGCCTCTAATAGGCCAGGGGTTGGCGATCAACACTGAGTAGACATATCCCACAAATAGGAGGCATTAGCCTAAAGTACTTGTACGCACAGACACATCTCCGAGCCCATACAATACTGAAATGTAAAAAAACTGAAACAATGCATGCATACATCTAATATCCTATAATAGAGTATGACAGTAAAAGTACTGGAAGCAAAAAAATGGTCCAAATATAAGCCCAACCAAAAACTGTAAAGAGTAAAACCTTCTCCAAGGATGAGGACTAAGTCAAATGAAAGCTCCTGGTAAACACCTCAGTCTGACAAGCTCCAGCTATGCTCCACCCACTCCCATTCCTCTCTGGATACCATTAAAAGGGTCATCGTCTGCATAAGACATGACACGCATAGAAAAATACTATGTAGGGGTGAGTATAAAAATACTCAATAGGAAATCCTGAAAAAAATAAACACAAAGCACCAAGTATAGTCAGCTCAATACAAGATATGACAATCAATATTTAATAGAAACACCCAGATATATTCAAGGAAGACACCGGGCCACCAGGCGGTCACAACCAATTTTCAGCCACATGATTCAGCTCGAAGCAAAGCTCGTTCTGGGAGAATCCACTCCACAATCCCTGCTATCATCAAAGACACTTGATGAAGTGGTATAGCTCATTTTACCCCACCCAAGAAAGCCCATTGGTCTAAGAAGACCTTGATACACAGATTGGGGGTCATTCCCAGAACCGCTGGGGGACACCAAAATCCCAATATGGATCAACCCGCTATGCAGGGGATCGTATGTTAGTGATTCCACAAACCCAACTGATATGGCCTATTAGATGGAGGATCAACTCCATACTAAGGGATATCATACTGATTTTATAAAATCTACCTAGGGAACATAGGTGATAGAGGATCACACTCCAGTCTCATAGAGAAACATAACAAATCTATCTAAGACTCGACCTCTAAAGGGGATCACAATCCTATGAAGTGGATGTAATTCCACATTATACCCTCGAGGGAATGGACTAAGGGAACACGATTAACCTATACTGGTCCAAAATAAGAAAAAGAAGATCTAAAAACCTCTTTAAGGGGGTACATGGTGTGTACCAGGGGTCACATGACATGTCCAACTATCCTCATGTCTGCCTATGTAGAAGATCCTCACAGGACATGTAAGTCTCCATATAAATAGCATGTAGAAGATGTGCATAGCATGTAGAGACATGGTATCCTACTCGTTTTTCCTGCCCATGTCTGTGTCTAGGTGGTTGTGTCCATGTAATAATACATGACGTACGGTTGCCCGTGTACTCTACCCATGTACCGCTACCCAAGTATGCTTGTGTACACCTGACCAAGATGTGTCTGTGTCCAAGTACATGGTGTGACACCTGGACATGTAATTTTACCCATTTCCATGTACTCTATGAAGTACACATCGAGCCAACTGGGAAGGGCCACACGCCATGTGATAGGGGTCACATGTCATGTGATACTTATCCTCATCCTGAAACCCTAACCGCCGCTAAACAGGCCCCACATGACATGTAATCCCGATTTACACACCGCGTTGCTTGGGATTTTGAAAATCTGGAGGTTTTTTCTCCATTCCTCCTCATGAACCTCTTCCATTGGAAATCACTCTGTAGATCCCAGATCTAGGTTGACTGAGCCTTGCTATCGCTCGATCATCAAAATCTGGCCTAAAAAAGCATCAAGAAAACACCCCATTGTTCAAAATGTCATGCACTGCCTGGGAAGAATAAGAACCCATGATCTAGCCTCATTATCCATCAATCTAACCACTACCATCATTGATCCTTGAATCGCAACTTCCATCTTGTTTTGTACCCACTGTTTTGATCCATTCTGCCGAAGAATAGTTGCATATGGTTAGAAACTTGGTATTTGTTGAACGATTGGATAAAAGGAATTCTAATGATGATCACATGAAGAAATTGGGGAGGAATCTATAAACCATAAAATGTGGGGAATGAACCTCGACCGTTATTCATTTGTCCTTAATCTGCTGTCATAGAATAGGACATAAGAAGATAATAAAACAAAATGAACAAAACAATTCCATCAAATTAAATGTACCGATGATGCACGTATCAATTCTATTTATGGAATTGATCTTAATTTTCTTGGGATTAAAGAATGGGATGGAAATCACAAAAAAATATCCTACCCAAAGGTTGGATCGATGGTTGATGAAGAACAATTTCATTACCATCATTGACAAGATCCTTCAACTCCATTGGCACAACGATCTAGGATCCGATCTCGATTTGTCATCATTCACCAAGAAATCTCTCCTACAATGGCTCTTAGGTCTCCGTGGTTTAGTGGAGAATCCTGAGACAATTTCCAAAGCTGTATACTTAAAAGATATTTCGGTCACTATGTAAAAAATAATAATAAATAAATAAATTATTTTATTTCATTTAATTATGCATGCGATGAATTTTTCACAAAAAACCCATGCCAATAAAGATTATGTCATGCTTAGGGAAAAACCTATGTTTTGAACTCAATGGTGCCATTGAATTTCTAATTCGGGCCTCTGTTTGGGAGCTATTCCATTTTTTTGGAAAACTACGTGTGCATGCTATTTAATATATTTCAAACATTTATTCTGGGCACTTCGGGCCTCTTAATCGCACACCATCTTAGTGCCTGATCTCAAATATAATCCATATAATATCCAAAAATAATACACAAAAAATCCAAGACATTAAAAATGAAAATTGATAATGAAGTTAATTTACATGAATCATACCACACCCAACTTTGACCTCACCGACCAGGTCATGTAAATGAAAATCACTTGAATAAATTACATCAAGATGGATATTTAGATTCTGTTGAGCTAAAACCACTTGGTGTATGTCATGAATTTTTACAAGGTAAAATGACCAAAACCCCATTTAGTGAGAAAGGAGAAAGGGATAAAGTGCTTCTTTAATTAGTTAATACCAATGTGTGTGAACCATTTCCTGTTGAAGCAAGGGGTGTGTACTCATACTTTATAAATTTTACTAATGATTTTAGTAGATATGTATATTTCTACTTGATGAGGTATAAGTCACATTATTTTGATAAATTCAAGGAATATATTAATCAATACTTCATTGATTACTTTTAGGAGTTTGGGATCTTATCCCAACTCACTCCTCCTTATATGCTTTAGTGGAATGACATAAGTGAAAGGAGTAACTGCACCTTATTGGATATGGTGAGATCAATGATGAGTCATGTGAGTATTCCATTATCCTTTTGGTGATACACGTTATAAACAGCAACACATATACTAAACCAAGTACCAAATAAATCGATAAATAGTATTCCATATGAATTTTGGAGTGGAAGAAAAACCATGTTATCTAATTTACATGTGTGGGGAAGTGAAGCATTTGTTAAGGCCTCTTCAGGTAACAAAATTTCACCCCGAGACACAATGTGTACCTTTATTGGATACCCAAGAAAATAAGGGGATATTAATTATATGAACCCTCATACAAAAAGTTTATAGTGGAAAGAAACACCATATTCCTTAAAAGGGAACACATCTCTAAAATAGATAGTGAGAGAAAGATAGACTTTGATGAAGTTGAGGCTCAAGTTACAAAAGATTCGGTATAGGAACAGATTCCAAAAACCCCCATAGAAGATAAAACTATTCTAGAGACACAAGTACTATATAGGAGTACAAGAGTGGTTAAAGAACCAGAACGTTATTGTTTTCTAGTCACCAAGGATGGTGACTCATTATTTGTTGATAATAATGATTCTCTAACCTATAAAGAAGTAGTAAGTGGTACATATATTGCAAAGTTGAAAAATCCATGAATTATGAAATGGATTCCATGTAACAAAACCAAGTCTGGATTTTTGTGACCCTCTAGTAGATGCAAAGCCCGTTGGTTTCAAATGGGTATTCAAGAATAAACTGGACATGGAAGGACAATCCAGTACCTATAAGGCACGACTGGTTGAAAAAGGGTTTAAAAACATCAAGGCATTGAATATGATGAAACCTTTTAACCAGTTGCAATGCTAAAATCTATCAGAATTGTACTTGGAATTGTGGCTTACTATGATTAAAATATTTGGAAAATGGATGTCAAAATGGCCTTCCTTAATGGGAACCTTCATGATGATGTCTATATGACACAACCCAAAGGGTTTGTGACCCCAAAGGATGCTAATAAGATATAAAAATTATAAAAATCCGTTTATACATTAAAGAAACCATTTCAGTCATGGAACATTCATTTTGATAAAGCTATAATGAAATTTGGTTTCATAAATAATGAGTGTGAGCCTTGTGCCTATAAATAGTTTAGTGGGAGTGCAATAGTTTTCTTAATAGTATATATTGATAACATATTACTCATTAGAAACAAAATACCAAACTTATAGTCTATTAAGGAGTGGTTTAATAAATACTTATCCATGAAGGAATTAGGCAAGGAAACTTATATTCTTGGGATCAAGATCCATTACGATAGATCTAAGAGACAACTCGACCTAAGTTAAAGTATATACATTGAAAAGATACTAAAGAGATTCAGCATGGAACAATCCAAGAGGGGATTGTTTCTAGTGTCACATGACATTAATATTTCTAAGAAAATGTATCCTCAAATACATGAGGAAATAAAAAAATGAAAACGATTCCATATGAACCAATTATTGGGTCCTTCATGTGTGTTATGATATGTACTAGGCTAGATGTTGTCTACACATTGAGTGTGGTAGGAAAATATCAAGTTGATTCAGGTGTCTAAACACATTGTCATGACACGTCAAATTGATAGTGATTTAAAGAAGATTTTTTAGTCTAGGGAAGACCCTAGGTTATCTCTCAAGGAGCGTTGGTGGTTTTATAGTTTGAATTTTTAATAAGAAGAACAAAAGAGGGGGTGGTTTGATTTTTTTTTTAAGAAAATGACTTGATTTAAAGAGTTTAATAGTTGATAAATAAAAGTGGCGTTTTAGAATTATAAGATAAGGAGATAACTTCAAGTTCACTACACGTATTGGATAGTTAATTGTTCTAAAAATTTCACATGGTTTTGTTTAATTCTTTGGTTGAGGATTATCAAGATCATGATTCCCCTCTTGCCTCTCAAAACGTTGCACAAAGTACCAACCCTTGACACAACAATCGTGTTGTCAAGGTTTGGAATTAAATAAAATATTAATGGCTAAAAAATCATAATAATATATTTTGTATGTGTGAGAGAAATATGATCCTTGTGTTTTACAATCAGAACAACCCAAGTTTCCCATGTGAAATTTCAACCCAATCGGTATTGAAATGAAAAGCGGTTCACTTAATTAAACCCAAGAAATGAATTCAGAGGAGAAAAATGTTTAGATAAAACATAAGTGAAATAATCCACACAAAAATTATAAAAAACCAGTAGAGTATCAAGTGCCAAAAATCCCTCCCAAGTATGTGTAGCTCTCTCTAAATTATCGTCCACCGTTTAGCTTTCCATCGAGAGGAGGAGAAGGCTCGGGTGAAACTTCTTCATCATTATTGACCCCCCTATGATGATAGGGGAATCTAGAACTTCTTGGATGAGGATAGGACTCCATTGGGTCTCCAAAATACCAGATCTTTTCCTCCTGGTCAAACTTACAAATGGGGATCCCAATGTGCTATTTTATAGGAAAATGGGAAGATGGTTTTGACCATATAGATTTCTTAAAACCACTTGTCACATGGGTTTCAACCTCCAGATAGCCTTATAATTCTTTGTAGAAAATAAAAAAGTTATATCCCCACCTCTTTTCTATCTCCACTGAAGGTTTGGCACAATATGGACAACTAGAGCCCAAGATATGGACAGATCACAGAACACCACTTTTGACTTTGTGCAGATTCAGTGTGCTAGACAGATCAGGTCAGTTGGGCCACTAGATAGTAGAATGAGTCTTGAGTTACTTCAGATTAAATGTATCCCAGCGAATTTTAGACTAGTCCACAAAATTTCAGCCCATTTGGATGCATAGTTCAGGAGAAGTGCGTGGATGAGTCCACTGGTGTGCATGGATCTTGCGTAGTTTGGCCCATTTATCTTGGACATCATCATGGGTCCTCCAAATCACCTCCTGCAATGGAATCATCAAAACAAGTAACATTGAACTTTTTAACAGTGATAAATACAAAATAAATGAATCAAACATGGAATGAAATTTTTTATTATTTTTATAAATTTCAATATAAAACAAGTTTAGCACAGTGGTGTAAGGGTGAAAATGAAACAGTGAATTGTGGTGCGATCACACCCCCACACCTAAACATTTGCACTCCTGGGAAAAGTCATAATTTCAAAAATTATGCATGTAGATATTTACAACATCATAAAGATTTAACATTCAATGAAAATTTAATTCCTAGTATAAATGTGATCAAGAAAAAAATCACACCGAGGAGTTATTCTCAATGATCATTGAAAAAGACATTTCAAAAATTGTATCCAAATGAAATTCCAAGAGATGCATGATACCAATAAAATAAAATAATTAAAAAGTTAATCATGTAACTAATTATCCACGTGTGTGTGTGACAACCATTTCATGCTATTTTTCCAATTTTTATCGAGTAAATATAATTTATTTTAATAATTTTCTACTTATAAGATCCTTTCCAATAACTTGCCCCACATCCTTTGCAATCAAATTTAAAGACCCACTAACTTAAGAATTCCAAAAAGTCAAACTATAAGCTCCTAATCTAGATATCCCCATATGTTTTACATTTATTCACTCCCCTCATTTATTAATTTTTCAAAAGTTTCACTTGGAACAAATCTCACACTGTTTTGCCAACCCATGTTTGATCTCCTCACGATACTAATTGTAATAGTTATAACAAGATCAAAGGCCGAGGAAGGGTGGATTTTGAATTGCCCAATACACTACCCCTTTTTTATTTTTTTTTATTTTTTTGAGGGTGTACAATATTCGGATAACAGGTACACACGCATAGGTCAATCTGGTATAGTAATGAAATAGATCGGATAAGAAATGAATGAATGAAAAATTGATTTTCGGAAGTAGATAAAAATAAACCTAACTTATATTTACCTTCCATTAAGTAAGAAATTTTCACACATCATGGTTGGGTGAAACAAAATGTGTAGAGAGATTAAGTGACACAATTTTCCTTTAAACTATTCACAAAAAGGGAGCCATTTTTCTCAAAGGTTTCAAAATGAAACAACCATTTATATCATTGAAAAAGAACTAAATTTCAAAAGAAATTCACACCATAGTATTGAATTCTTGCTGAAATTCACATTTCATCAGATTTTTTTGAATGTTAAAACAACATGAGACACAGACATTCCACATGCATTTTTAATAACTTCCATGATTAAATGGGCATAATTTTCCATGATAAAGTGGGAATAAAAAAAATAATATTCCAGCACAAAGGCGAGTGGGAGAGAAAGTGGGGAAAGTAACAATACTATTCAATATGCTAAAAAGATAAAAATAAGAAAGATGATGAAAATTCCTAACCCAAGAATATCCACCCCCCACACCTAGAGTGTGAAGTATACTCACTATAAAAATAGAATGTAGGAAGGAAGGATAAAACTTGCTGGGTGTCATTCATAGACTGCTTCTTCAACTTGGAGTTCCTCTATTAGGGACTTCGGAAGGGTTTCGTGGAAGTGCTTTAGTCACTTCCCATTAACTGTGAGGGTTTTCTTGGTTTCTTCATTTTGAACCTGGACAACACCAAATGGAGAGACGTTAGTAACAATGTATGGTCCAAACTAGCGGGAAAGAAGCTTACTTGGATGCAACTTCAACATTTCATTATAGAGGAGAACCTTCTGCCCAATGTGGAACTGACGATGAAGGAAGAGATAGTCGTAGGCAGCCTTGGTTCACTCCTTATAAATTCTGGAGTTCTCATATGCATCTCTTCTCATTTCCTCCATCTCCTGAATTTGTATCTTCCTTTGAGCACCTGCACCAAAAAGATTAGAGCTGCATTGTTTGATGTCCCAATAGGGCCGATGCTCAATATCAATAGTCAGGTGACAACTCTTTCCAAACACAAGTTGATAGGGTGAAATTCCAATGGGAGTTTTGAAAGAAGTACGATATGCCCATAATGAATCATCAAGTCAAAGACTCTAATATTTTCTATTGGGTTGAACCATTTTTTTCAAGAATCTATTTTACCTCTCTATTTGACACCTCGGCTTGACCATTGGTCTATGGATGATATGCATTAGACACTCTATGACCGACCCCATACCAACGTAAAAATGATTTCATTGTTCGGTTACAGAAATAAGAACCCTAGTCACTGATGATGAACCTAGGTAAGCCAAACCTATAGAAAATTTGGGTTCTCAAAAATTATACAACTACCTTAGAATCATCAGTCCTTGTAGCTCATGCCTCTATTCATTTGGAAACATAATCCACTGCCAAAATAATGTACGGGTTACCAAATTAATTGGGGAATGGTCCCATAAAGTCAATGCCCCAAACATCAAAAATTTCAGGGAAGAACAAGGGTTTTTATGGAATCTCATTTCTTTTAGAGACATTACCCATTCTTTGACAGTGAGGACAAGATTTACAGAAGTCATGGGCATCCTGAAATAATGTGGTCCAAAAGAGAACCGAATCAAGGACCTTGCGAGTAGTTCGTTGGGGACCAAAGTGGACCCCACAAGCAAGAGTGTGGAAGAAACTAAGGATAGACTAAAAATAACTATCAGGAATAAAACACCTAAGGACTTGATCACTATAGGTGCGCTAAAGGTAGAGGTCATTCAAAATGTACCAATGAGACTCATTTTTAGACGGTCGTCCTCGTTTTTGTTGAAATCGGTAGGAATGGAAGATGCTAACAAATAATTTACAATTTCATCATACCAAGGAATAACATCTTGCACTCGGTACAATTGCTTATCAGGAAACATTTCATTTATAGGAATACAAGGAGATGATTCAATGTCTAAGGATAGGTGGATCCTAATGATATGTTTAGACACCACATTCTCTGCTCCTTTTTTATCTCTAATTTATAGATTGAATTCCTGAAGGAGGAGCATCCAGCGAATGAGGCGTGGTTTGGCTTCTGGTTTCTTAAGAAGATACCAAAGGGCTGCATGGTCAGAGAATACAATGACTTTGGACCCTAAAATATATGAACTAAATTTATCCAAGGAAAATACTATAGCAAGGAATTATTTTTTATTTGTGGTGTAGTTCACTTGGGTAGGTTCCAAAGTATGTGAGGCATAGGCAATGACATGTGGAGCTTGATCGACCCTTTTTGACAAGACTGCCCCAACTATATAGTTAAAGGCATCACACATGAGCTCAAATGGTAAATCCCACCGAGGTGGTTGGATTACCAGGGGTGACATGAGACTCTATTTTAACTTATTAAAAGATTCCTCACATTATTTATCAAAAACAAATTCTTTTTCTTTTTGGAGTAACTGGGAGAGTGGTAGTGCAATCTTACTAAAGTCATGAATGAAATGACGGTAAAATCCAACATGACCTCGGAAAGACTGCACATACCGTACATTTTTAGGGAATGGTAAGGAAGAAATGTCATCTACTTTTGATTTATCTACTTGGATACCATCCCTAAAAAATGACATGCCCCAAAACTATACCTTTTCACACCATGAAATGACATTTCTCATAATTTAATACAATATTCTTTTCAATACAATGACATAGGACTAAACCAATACTACGCAAACATTTATAAAAAGAGGATCCATAAACTGTGAAATAATCCATGAAAACTTCCATGAAATTCTTCAGGTAATCTTAAAAAATACTAACCATACATCATTGGAAAGTACCCAGAGCATTGCACATACCAAATGGAATCCTCCCATAGGCAAATGTGCCAAAGGGGCAAGTGAAGGTTGTCTTTTCCTGATCCTTGGGGGCAATATGGATCTGAAAGTATCCAGAATACCCATCAAGGAAACAGTAGTGGGACTTACCCACTAGCCTCTCTAGCATTTGATCACTGAATGACAAAGGGAAATGGTCCTTCCTAGTGTGTTGGTTTAATCGACAATAGTCTATGCAGACACACTAACTATTCTTCACATGAGTTGGAACCAATTCATTATTTTCATTTTTGATTACTGTAAGGCCAGTTTTTTGAGGAACTACTTGAACAGGATTGACCCATTGGCTATCTGAGATGGGGTAAATGATTCTAGAAGCCAATAATTTTGTTACCTCCTTTTTCACAACTTCTAGGAGGTTTGGGTTTAGTCGACGTTGTGCCTGCCTCACTGGTTTATCCTCATCCATTAATAAAATATGATGTGTACAAATTGGTGGCCTAATACCAGGAATGTTAGCAAGTGTCCATCCCAAAGCTTGTTTATACTCCCTCAAAAGTTCAAGCAGTCACAATTAATGGTCAGGAGGGAGTGAACTAGAAATGATGACAGACATCTTGTTTCTATTCTCAAGATATGAATATTTTAAATCTTGAGGAAGTTGTTTTAATTCCAATTCAGGGGGATTTTGTATTGATGGGAGTGTGTGTGAAAGTGAGAGGTCACTGATCTCATCTAACCGCTCAATGGTATCATCCTCAGATGAGGAATGAGCTTTTAGAATATTAGCAGTATCATCGATGGTCATTGGATCCTTAGTGTTCAAGAAATCATCAATCAATGAACATGCATGACACTTTTCTAGACCACTACAACAATCAATGCATGAATCATTTCCTAGCATTTCTATTAATGAACAAAACTCGAAAAGGGGATCAGGGGAATGAACTGAAGTTTTTTCAAGGGAAGTAAGTACATCTATAGAATTAATAGAGAGAGATGAATGTTCTTCTGAGGGGTGATTTGCATCAAGGATATTGAAGTGGACAATGTCACCACCAAACGCCATAGATAATGTACCATTATGAACATTAATTATGGTTTTGGTGGTTTTCAAGAAGGGTCTCCCCAATATAATCAGGGCATGTCCATTCATCATATCATCCTCCATTTTAAGCACATAAAAGTCAGCAGGAAAAAATAAATTTTAAACCCTCACAATAACATCCTCTAACACACCAGAGGGGTGTGCAGTACTTTGGTTAGCCAGTTGAACAATAATTCCAGTGGGCTTCAGTTCCCCGACCTGAAATGTAGAGTAAATGGAGTGAGGCATCACATTTATAGAGGCACCTAAATCAAGTATATCATTAGAAAAATAATACTCCCCTATGGTGCATGGAATTGATAATGTTCCAGGATCATTGCACTTGGTGGGAAGTGATGGATCTATCAATGCTGAAACATTCCTCCCCAAGTTCACCTTGTCATCACCCCGAATTCATCTTTAGTGTACACACACCTCCTTTAGAAGCTTGGCATATCTTTGAATTTGTTTCACAACATCAATCAATGGAATTTTTACCTGCACTTTTTTGAAAGTCTCCAAAATTTTCTTATCGAGTTCAGTTTCCTTTTGTTTTCTAGGTTGAATGGAAATTTGTGGAAATGGAAGAGGGATTGTTGGGATAAGTGGCTCATCAATAGACACACTCTTTCCTTTGGAGGGGATTCTATTAGGATAAGGTTCTACCTTATTTGGAGCATTTCCAGTAGTTGGGATGGTGGTTTCCTTAGGAGGGGATGACTCTAGTGGAGGGGTCATTTGGCTTTTTAGTTTTGTTCCACTCCAAAGGGTGATGAAACCAACATTTCCTTTATCTCTAGGGTTAACTACTGGTTGAGAAGGTAGTTTACCCAACCCATGGATCTGGATTTCCCCCATCGAGTTGGTAAGTTGGCCTAATTGGGTTTGTAGGTCTTGTATGGCAGCTTGGGTGGTTTGTTGTAATTGGATATTATTGGAAACCATTTGTTTCATCATGTCTTCTAAGCTAGGATCAGGTTCTTGAGGGGTTTTTTGGAAAGACCTTTGTTGTGGTTGAGGATTTCTGGGTGGTGGTGGTTGATTACTCTGCCTTGGTTGGTTCCATAATTGTTGAGGTTGGTTTGAATACCCCCCTTTCCTATAGGATTGGTTGTCTTTCCACCCATGATTGGATGGATAATACGGTTCTTGCCTAAAGGGTTGGTTATAGGGGCGGCCTAGAAAGATTGTTTCACAACTATCAAAAGTTTCTCTTAGTTGGAGGCAATGATCAGAGTAGTGGGTGTCGGAAGAAAATATACCACAATGGATGGGAGGAGTAGATTGGTATTTCCCTTAGGAAAGAGCAAGTTTTCAAAGAAGAGTACTTACCTCTTCGAACTTCGTGTCCACCTTCCTCTCAAATTCGGTACTTTTCACCTCATGGACACCTCAAATGGGTGCATTGGACCTTGAACCAAATTCTTGAGTGTTATTTTCCATGTTCTCAATTAAGGTTCTTGCAACAATTGGGGTTTTATCAACCAGTACACCACCTTCAGCTGCATCAATCATATTCGGTGAATAGGAATTAAACCTTCATAAAAATACTGAATTAAAAGTTTATCACTTATTTGGTGGTGTGGACATCTTGAACATAACATTTTAAAGTGTTTCCAATATTCATATAATATTTCCCCTTGAGATTGCATTATACCACATATTTCTTTCCTTATAGTTGCAGTTCGAGAGGCTGGGAAATATTTTTCAAGAAAAAGGCATTTTATGTCCACCCAACCTCTAATTGGTGAATTAACATAGTAAATCCAGTCTTTTGCAGTGTCTTCCAATGAAAATAGGAATTCTATGAGATTTACTTGTTCTTCATACACATTTTTAGGTTTTAATATAGAACACATGATATGAAATTCTTTAAGATGATTGTGTGGATCTTCTCCAACAAGTCCATGGGATCTTGGTAATAAATGAATTAAACCATATTTAAGTTCAAAATTGGGTGCCTCACCTTGAATTTGAATGTAAGTGGGTTGGATATAAACATCTAGTGAGATTAATTCTTTTAGTGTTCTATTATTTTCATCCATTTTAAACATGTTAATTTCAGGTTCTAATTTGGTTCCAGAAGAAGATGGGTTTAAAAAAGTCTCAAGTTGTGATGTGCCCTCCTTCAAAGGGTTGTCTTGTGCATCTCAGGGTCACTAACATAAGATCCTCTCCAGTTTGGGTTTGAAAGGTGGTAAGTCTCCTAGAGTAGAACACATCATGCACAGAACCTATAGAATAAATAAATCAGAATACAAATTCATATGAAAAGGTAGAAGATAAAACAAATAAATATTCACAAAAATTACAAAAATCTTATAGCTCATTTGACCCCACCCAAGAAAGCCCATTGGTCTAAGAAGACCTTGATATACAGATTGGGGGTCATTCCCAGAACCGCTGGGGGACACCAAAATCCCAATATGGATCAACCCGCTATGCAGGGGATCGTATGTTAATGATTCCACAAACCCAACTGATATGGCCTATTAGATGGAGGATCAACTACATACTAAAGGATATCATACTGATTCCATAAAATCTACCTAGGGAATATAGGTGATAGAGGATCACACTCGAGTCTCATAGAGAAACATAACAAATCTATCTAAGACTCAACCTCTAAAGGGGATCACAATCCTATAAAGTGGATGTAATTCCACATTATACCCTCGAGGGAATGGACTAAGGGAACACGATTAACCTTTACTGGTCCAAAATAAGAAAAAAAAGATCTAAAGACCTCTTTAAGGGGGTACATGGTGTGTACCAGGGGTCACATGACATGTCCAACTATCCTCATGTCTGCCTGTGTAGAAGATCCTCACAGGACATGTAATTCTCCATATAAATAGCATGTAGAAGATGTGCATAGCATGTAGAGACATGATATCCTACTCGTTTTTCCTACCCGTGTCTGTGTCTAGGTGGTTGTGTCCATGTAATAATACATGATGTAAGGTTTCCCGTGTACTCTACCCATGTACCGCTACACAAGTATGCTTGTGTACACCTGACCAAGATGTGTCTGTGTCCAAGTACATGGTGTGACACCTAGACATGTAATTTTACCCATGTCCATGTACTCTATGAAGTACACATCGAGCCAACTGGGAAGGGCCACACTCCATGTGATAGGGGTCACATGTCATGTGATACTTATCCTCATCCTGAAACCCTAACCGCTGTTGAACGGGCCCCACATGACATGTAATCCCGATTTACACACCGCGTTGCTTGGGATTTTAAAAATCTGGAGGTTTGTTCTCCATTCCTCCTTATGAACCTCTTCCATTGGAAATCACTCCGTAAATCCCAGATCTAGGTTGACTGAGCCTTTCTATCGCTCGATCATCAAAATCTGGTCTAAAAAAGCATCAAGAAAACACCCCATTGTTCAAAATGTCGTGCACTGCCTGGGAAGAATAAGAACCCTCTATCTAGCCTCATTATCCATCAATCTAACCACTACCATCATTGATCCTTGAATCGCAACTTCCATCTTGTTTCTTACCCACTGTTTTGATCCATTCTGCTGAAGAATAGTTGCATATGGTTAGAAACTGGGTATTTGTTGAACTATTGGCTAAAAGGAATTCTAATGATGATCACATGAAGAAATTGGGGAGGAATCCATAAACCATAAAATGTGGGGAATGAACCTCGACCGTTATTCATTTTTCCTTAATCTTCTGTCATAGAATAGGACATAAGAAGATAATAAAACAAAATGAACAAAACAATTCCATCAAATTAAATGTACCGATGATGCACGTATCAATTCTATTTATGGAATTGATCTTAATTTTCTTGGGATTAAATAATGGGATGGAAATCACAAAAAAATATCCTACCCAAAGGTTGGATCGATGGTTGATGAAGAACAATTTCATTACAGTCATTGACAAGATCCTTCAACTCCATTGGCACAACGATCTAGGATCCGATCTCGATTTGTCATTATTCACCAATAAATCTCTCCTACAATGGCTCTTAGGTCTCCGTGGTTTAGTGGAGAATCCTGAGACAATTTCCAAAGCTGTATACTTAAAATAGATTTCGGTCACTATGTAAAAAATAATAATAAATAAATAAATTATTTTATTTCATTTAATTAGGCCTGCGATGAATTTTTCACAAAAAACCCATGCCAATAAAGATTATGTCATGCTTAGGGAAAAACCTATGTTTTGAACTCAATGGTTCCCTTGAATTTCTAATTCGGGCCTCTGTTTGGGAGCTATTCCATTTTTTCGGAAAACTACGTGTACATGCTATTTAATATATTTCAAACATTTATTCTGGGCACTTCAGGCCTCTTAATCGCACACCATCTTAGTGCCTGATCTCAAATATAATCCATATAATATCCAAAAATAATACACAAAAAATCCAAGACATTAAAAATGAAAATTGATAATGAAATTAATTTACATGAATCATACCACACCCAACTTTGACCTCACCGACTAGGTCATGTAAATGAAAATCACTTGAATAAATTACATCAAGATGGATATTTAGGTTCTGTTGAGCTAAAACCACTTGGTGTATGTCATGAATTTTTACAAGGTAAAATGACCAAAGCCCCATTTAGTGAGAAAGGAGAAAGGGATAAAGTGCTTCTTGAATTAGTTAATACCAATGTGTGTGAACCATTTCCTGTTGAAGCAAGGGGTGTGTACTCATACTTTATAAATTTTACTAATGATTTTAGTAGATATGTATATTTCTACTTGATGAGGTATAAGTCACATTATTTTGATAAATTAAAGGAATATCTTAATCAAGACTTCATTGATTACTTGTAGGAGTTTGGGATGTTATCCCAACTCACTCCTCCTTATATGCTTTAGTGGAATGACATAAGTGAAAGGAGTAACTGCACCTTGTTGGATATGGTGAGATCAATGATGAGTCATGTGAGTATTCCATTATCCTTTTGGTGATACACGTTATAAACAACAACACATATACTAAACCAAGTACCAAATAAATCGATAAATAGTATTCCATATGAATTTTGGAGTGGAAGAAAAACCATGTTATCGAATTTACATGTGTGGGGAAGTGAAGAATTTGTTAAGGCCTCTTCAGGTAACAAAATTTCACCCCGAGACACAATGTGTAACTTTATTGGATACCCAAGAAAATAAGGGGATATTAATTATATGAACCCTCATACAAAAAGTTTATAGTGGAAAGAAGCACCATATTCCTTAAGAGGGAACACATCTCTAAAATAGATAGTGAGAGAAAGATAGACTTTGATGAAGTTGAGGCTCAAGTTACAAAAGATTCGGTATAGGAACAGATTCCAAAAACCCCCATAGAAGATAAAACTATTCTAGAGACACAAGTACTGTATAGGAGTACAAGAGTGGTTAAAGAACCAGAACGTTATTGTTTTCTAGTCACTAAGGATGGTGACTCATTATTAGTTGATAATAATGATTCTCTAACCTATAAAGAAGTAGTAAGTGGTATATATATTGCAAAGTTGAAAAAATCCATGAATTCTAAAATGGATTACATGTAACAAAACCAAGTCTGGATTTTTGTGACCCTCTAGTAGATGCAAAGCCCGTTGGTTTCAAATGGGTATTCAAGAATAAACTGGACATGGAAGGACAATCTAGTACCTATAAGGCACGACTGGTTGAAAAAGGGTTTAAAAACATCAAGTCATTGAATATGATGAAACCTTTTAACCAGTTGCAATGCTAAAATCTATCAGAATTGTACTTGGAATTGTGGCTTACTATGATTAAAATATTTGGAAAATGGATGTCAAAACAGCCTTCCTTAAAGAGAACCTTCATGATGATGTCTATATGACACAACCCAAAGGGTTTGTGACCCCAAAGGATGCTAATAAGATATGAAAATTATAAAAATCCGTTTATGCATTAAAGAAACCATTTCAGTCATGGAACATTCATTTTGATAAAGCTATAATGAAATTTGGTTTCATAAATAATGAGTGTGAGCCTTGTGCCTATAAATAGTTTAGTGGGAGTGCAATAGTTTTCTTAATAGTATATATTGATAACATATTACTCATTAGAAACAAAATACCAAACTTATAGTCTATTAAGGAGTGGTTTAATAAATACTTATCCATGAAGGAATTAGGCAAGTAAACTTATATTCTTGGGATCAAGATCCATTACGATAGATCTAAGAGACAACTCGACCTAAGTTAAAGTATATACATTGAAAAGATACTAAAGAGATTCAGCATGGAACAATCCAAGAGGGGATATTTTCTAGTGTCACATGAAATTAATATTTCTAAGAAAATGTATCCTAAAACACATGAGGAAATAAAAAAATGAAAACGATTCCATATGAACCAATTATTGGGTCCTTCATGTGTGTTATGCTATGTACTAGGCTAGATGTTGTCTACACATTGAGTGTGGTAGGAAAATATCAAGTTGATTCAGGTGTCTAAACACATTGTCATGACACGTCAAATTGATAGTGATTTAAAGAAGATTTTTTAGTCTAGGGAAGACCCTAGGTCATCTCTCAAGGAGCATTGGTAGTTTTATAGTTTGAATTTTTAATAAGAAGAACAAAAGAGGGGGTGGTTTGAAAACAATTTTAAGAAAATGACTTGATTTAAATAGTTTAATAGTTGATAAATAAAAGTGGTGTTTTAGAATTATAAGATAAGGAGATAACTTCAAGTTCACTACACATATTGGATAGTTCATTGTTCTAAAAATTTCCCATGGTTTTGTTTAATTCTTTGGTTGAGGATTGTCAAGATCATGATTCCCCTCTTGCCTCTCAAAACGTTGCACAAAGTACCAATCCTTGACACAACAATCGTGTTGTCAAGGTTTGGAATTAAATAAAAGATTAATGGCTAAAAAATCATAATAATATATTTTGTATGTGTGAGAGAAATATGATCCTTGTGTTTTACAATCAGAACAAACCAAGTTTCCCACTTGAAATTTCAACCCAATCGGTGTTGAAATGAAAAGCGGTTCACTTAATTAAACCCAAGAAATGAATTTAGAGGAGAAAAATGTTTAGATAAAACATAAGTGAAATAATCCACACAAAAATTATAAAAAACCAGTAGAATATCAAGTGCCAAAACTCCCTCCCAAGTATGTGTAGCTCTCTCTAAATTATCGTCCACCGTTTAGCTCGCCATTGAGAGGAGGAGAAGGCTCGGGTGGAACTTCTTCATCATTATTGACCCCCCTATGATGATAGGGGAATCTAGAACTTCTTGGATGAGGATAGGACTCCATTGGGTCTCCAAAATACTAGATCTCTTCCTCCTGGTAAAACTTACAAATGGGGATCCCAATGTGCCATTTTATAGGAAAATGGGAAGATGGTTTTGACCATATAGATTTCTTAAAACCACTTGTCACATGGGTTTCAACCTTCAGATAGCCTTATAATTCTTTTTAGAAAATAAAAAAGTTATATCCCCAGCTCTTTTCTATCTCCACTGAAGGTTTGGCACAATATGGACAACTAGAGCCCAAGATATGGACAGATCACAGAACACCACTTTTGACTTTGTGCAGATTCAGTGTGCTAGACAGATCAGGTCAGTTGGGCCACTAGATAGTAGAATGAGTCTTGAGTTACTTCAGATTAAATGTATCCCAGTGAATTTTAGACTAGTCCACAAAATTTCAGCCCATTTGGATGCACAGTTCAGGAGAAGTGCATGGATGAGTCCACTGGTGTGCATGGATCTTGCGTAGTTTGGCCCATTTATCTTGGACACCATCATGGGTCCGCCAAATCACCTCCTGCAATGGAATCATCAAAACAAGTAACATTGAACTTTTTAACAGTGATAAATAAAAAATAAATGAATCAAACATGGAATGAAATTTGTTATTATTTTTATAATTTTCAATATAAAACAAGTTTAGCACAGTGGTGTAAGGGTGAAAATGAAACAGTGATTTGTGGTGCGATCACACCCCCACACCTAAACATTTTCACTCCTGGGAAAAGTCATAATTTCAAAAATTATGCATGTCGATATTTCGAACATCATAAAGATTTAACATTCAATGAAAATTTAATTCCTAGTATAAATGTGATCAAGAAAAAAATCACACCGAGGAGTTATTCTCAATAATCATTGAAAAAGACATTTCAAAAATGTATCCAAATGAAATTCCAAGAGATGCATGATACCAATAAAAGAAAATAATTCAAAAGTTAATCATGTAACTAATTATCCACGTGTGTGTGTGACAACCATTTCATGCTATTTTTCTAATTTTTATCGAGTAAATATAATTTATTTTAATAATTTTCTACTTATAAGATCATTTACACTAACTTGCCCCACATCCTTTGCAATCAAATTTCAAGACCCACTCACTTAAGAATTCCCAGAAGTCAAACTATAAGCTCCTAATCTAGATATCCCCATATGTTTTACATTTATTCACTCCCCTCATTTATTAATTTTTCAAAAGTTGCACTTGGAACAAATCTCACACTGTTTTGCCAACCCATGTTTGATCTCCTCACGATACTAATTGTAATAGTTATAACAAGATCAAAGGCCGAGGAAGGGTGGATTTTGAATTTCCCAATACACTACCCATTTTTTATTTTTTTTTATTTTTTTGAGGGTGTACAATATTCGGATAACAGGTACACACGCATAGGTCAATCTGGTATAGTAATTAAATAGATCAGATAAGAAATGAATGAATGAAAAATTTATTTTCGGAAGTAGATAAAAATAAACCTAACTTATATTTACCTTCCATTAAGTAAGAAATTTTCACACATCATGGTTGGGTGAAAAAAAATGTGTAGAGAGATTAAGTGACACAATTTTCCTTTAAACTATTCACAAAAAGGGATCCATTTTTCTCAAAGGTTTCAAAATGACACAACCATTTATATCATCTAAAAAGAACTAAATTTCAAAAGAAATTCACACCATAGTATTGAATTCTTGCTGAAATTCACATTTCATCAGATTTTTTTGAATGTTAAAACAACACGAAACACAAACATTCCACATGCCTTTTCAATAACTTCCATGATTAAATGGGCATAATTTTCTATGATAAAGTGGGAATAAAAAAAATAATATTCCATCACAAAGGTGAGTGGGAGAGAAATTGGGGAAAGTAACAATACTATTCAATATGCTAAAAAGATAAAAATAAGAAAGATGATGAAAATTCCTAACCCAAGAATATCCACCCCCCACACCTAGAGTGTGAAGTATACTCACTATAAAAATAGAATGTAGGAAGGAAGGATAAAACTTGCTGGGTGTCATTCATAGACTGCTTCTTCAACTTGGAGTTCCTCCATCAGGGACTTCAGAAGGGTTTCGTGGAAGTGCTTTAGTCACTTCCCATTAACTGTGAGGGTTTTCTTGGTTTCTTCATTTTGAACCTAGACAACACTAAATGGAGAGACGTTAGTAACAATGTATGGTCCAAACTAGCGGGAAATAAGCTTACTTGGATGCAACTTCAACCTTGCATTATAGAGGAGGACCTTCTGCCCAATGTGGAACTGACGATGAAGGAAGAGACAGTCGTAGGCAGCCTTGGTTCACTCCTTACAAATTCTAGAGTTCTCATATACATCTCTTCTCATTTCCTCCATCTCCTGAATTTGTATCTTCCTTTGAGCACCTGCACCAAAAAGATTAGAGCTGCATTGTTTGATGTCCCAATAGGGCCGATGCTCAATCTCAATAGTCAGGTGACAACTCTTTCCAAACACAAGTTGATAGGGTGAAATTCCAATGGGAGTTTTGAAAGAAGTACGATATGCCCATAATGAATCATCAAGTCAAAGACTCTAATCTTTTCTATTGGGTTGAACCATTTTTTTCAAGAATCTATTTTACCTCTCTATTTGACACCTTGGCTTGACCATTGGTCTATGGATGATATGCATTAGACACTCTATGACCGACCCCATACCAACGTAAAAATGATTTCATTGTTCGGTTACAGAAATAAGAACCCTAGTCACTGATGATGAACCTAGGTAAGCCAAACCTATAGAAAATTTGGGTTATCAAAAATTATACAACTACCTTAGAATCATCAGTCCTTGTAGCTCATGCCTCTATTCATTTGGAAACATAATCCACTCCCAAAATAATGTACGGGTTACCAAATTAATTGGGGAATGGTCCCATAAAGTCAATGCCCCAAACATCAAAAATGTCAGGGAAGAACAAGGGTTTTTATGGAATCTCATTTCTTTTAGAGACATTACCCATTCTTTGACAGTGAGGACAAGATTTACAGAAGTCATGGGCATCCTGAAATAATGTGGTCCAAAAGAGAACCGAATCAAGGACCTTGCGAGTAGTCCGTTGGGGACCAAAGTGGCCCCCACAAGCAAGAGTGTGGAAGAACCAAAGGATAGACTAAAAATAACTATCAGGAATAAAACACCTAAGGACTTGATCACTATAGGTGCGCTAAAGGTAGAGGTCATTCAAAATGTACCAATGAGACTCATTTTTTAGACGATTATCCTCGTTTTTGTTGAAATCAGTAGGAATGCAAGATGCTAACAAATAATTTACAATTTCATCATACCAAGGAATAACATCTTGCACTCGGTACAATTGCTTATCAGGAAATATTTCATTTATAGGAATACAAGGAGATGATTCAATGTCTAAGGATAGGTGGATCCTACTGATATGTTTAGCCACCACATTCTCTGCTCCTTTTTTATCTCTAATTTCTAGATTGAATTCCTGAAGGAGGAGTATCCAGCGAATGAGGCGTGGTTTGGCTTCTGGTTTCTTAAGAAGATACCAGAGGGCTGCATGGTCAGAGAATACAATGACTTTGGACCCTAAAATATATGAACTAAATTTATCCAAGGAAAATACTATAGCAAGGAATTATTTTTTATTTGTGGTGTAGTTTACTTGGGTAGGTTCCAAAGTATGTGAGGCATAGGCAATGACATGTGGAGCTTGATCGACCCTTTTTGACAAGACTGCCCCAACTATATAGTTAAAGGCATCACACATGATCTCAAACGGTAAATCCCACCGAGGTGGTTGGATTACCAGGGGTGACATGAGACTCCATTTTAACTTATTAAAAGATTCCTCACATTATTTATCAAAAACAAATTCTTTTTCTTTTTGGAGTAACTGGGAGAGTGGTAGTGCAATCTTACTAAAGTCATGAATGAAATGACGGTAAAATCCAGCATGACCTCGGAAAGACTGCACATACTGTACATTTTTAGGGAATGGTAAGGAATAAATGTCATCTACTTTTGATTTATCTACTTGGATACCATCCCTAAAAAATGACATGCCCCAAAACTATACCTTTTCTCACCATGAAATGCCATTTCTCATAATTTAATAAAATATTCTTTTCAATACAATGACATAGGACTAAACCAATACTACTCAAACATTTATCAAAAGAGGATCCATAAACTGTGAAATCATCCATGAAAACTTCCATGAAATTCTTCAGGTAATCCGAAAAAATACTAACCATACATCATTGGAAAGTACCCGGAGCATTGTACATACCAAATGGAATCCTCCCATATGCAAATGTGCCAAAGGGGAAAGTGAAGGTTGTCTTTTCCTGATCCTTGGGGGCAATATGGATCTGAAAGTATCCAGAATACCCATCAAGGAAACGGTAGTGGGACTTACCCACTAGCCTCTCTAGCATTTGATCACTGAATGACAAAGGGAAATGGTCCTTCCTAGTGTGTTGGTTTAATTGACAATAGTCTATGCAGACACACTAACTATTCTTCACATGAGTTGGAACCAATTCATTGTTTTCATTTTTGATTACTATACGGCCAGTTTTTTGAGGAACTACTTGAACAGGATTGACCCATTGGCTATCTGAGATGGGGTAAATGATTATAGAAGCCAATAATTTTGTTACCTCCTTTTTTACAACTTCTAGGAGGTTTGGGTTTAGTCGACGTTGTGCCTGACTCACTGGTTTATCCTCATCCTTTAATAAAATATTATGTGTACAAATTGGTGGCCTAATACCAGGAATGTTAGCAAGTGTCCATCCCAAAGCTTGTTTATACTCCCTCAAAAGTTCAAGCAGTCACAATTCATGCCCAGGAGGGAGTGAACTAGCAATGATGACAGACATCTTGTTTCTATTCTCAAGATATGAATATTTTAAATCTTGAGGAAGTTGTTTTAATTCTAATTCAGGGGGATTTTGTATTGATGGGAGTGTGTGTGAAAGTGATAGGTCACTGATCTCATCTAACTGCTCAATGGTATCATCCTCAGATGGGGAATGAGCTTTTACAATATTAGCAGTATCATCGATGGTCATTGGATCCTTAGTGTTCAAGAAATCATCAATCAATGAACATGCATGACACTTTTCTAGACCACTACAACAATCAATGCATGAATCATTTCCTAGAATTTCTATTAATGAAGAAAACTCGAAAAGGGGATCAGGGGAATGAACTGAAGTTTTTTCAAGGTAAGTAAGTACATCTATAGAATTAATAGAGAGAGAGGAATGTTCTTCTGAGGGGTGCTTTTCATCAAGGATATTGAAGTGGACAATGTCACCACCAAACTCCATAGATAATGTACCATTATGAACATTAATTATGGTTTTGGTGGTTTTCAAGAAGGGTCTCCCCAATATAATCAGGGCATGTCCATTCATCATATCATCCTCCATTTTAAGCACATAAAAGTCAACAGGAAAAAATAAATTTTAAACCCTCACAATAACATCCTCTAACATACCAGAGGGGTGTGTAGTACTTTGGTTAGCCAGTTGAACAATAATTCCAGTGGGCTTCAGTTCCCTGACCTGAAATGTAGAGTAAATGGAGTGAGGCATCACATTTATAGAGGCACCTAAATCAAGTATATCATTAGAAAAATAATACTCCCCTGTGGTGCATGGAATTGAGAATGTTACGGGATCATTACACTTGGTGGGAACTGATGGATCTATCAATGCTGAAACATTCCTCCCCAAGTTCACCTTGTCATCACCTCAAATTCATCTTTAGTGTACACACACCTCCTTTAGAAACTTGGCATATCTTTGAATTTGTTTCACAACATCAATCAATGGAATGTTTACCTGCACTTTTTTGAAAGTCTCCAAAATTTTCTTATCGAGTTCAGTTTCCTTTTGTTTTCTAGGTTGAATGGAACTTTGTGGAAATGGAAGAGGGATTGTTGGGATAAGTGGATCATCAATAGACACACTCTTTACTTTGGAGGGGATTCTCTTAGGATAAGGTTCTACCTTATTTGGAGCATTTCCAGTAGTTGGGATAGTGGTTTCTTTAGGAGGGGATGACTCTAGTGGAGGGGTCATTTGGATTTTTAGTTTTGTTCCACTCCAAAGGGTGATGAAACCAACATTTTTTTTATCTCTAGGGTTAACTACTGGTTGAGAAGGTAGTTTACCCAACCCATGGATCTGGATTTCCCCCATCGAGTTGGTAAGTTGGCCTAATTGGGTTTGTAGGTCTTGTATGGCATCTTGGGTGGTTTGTTGTAATTGAATATTATTGGAAACCATTTGTTTCATCATGTCTTCTAAGCTATGATCAGGTTCTTGAGGGGTTTTTTGGAAAGACCTTTGTTGTGGTTGAGGATTTCTGGGTGGTGGTGGTTGATTACTCTACCTTGGTTGGTTCCATAATTGTTGAGGTTGGTTTGAATACCCCCCTTTCCTATAGGATTGGTTGTCTTTCCACCCATGATTGGATGGATAATACGGTTCTTGCCTAAAGGGTTGGTTATAGGGGCGGCCTAGAAAGATTGTCTCACAACTATCAGAAGTTTCTCTTAGTTGGAGGCATTGATCAGAGTAGTGGGTGTCAGAAGAAAATATAACACAATGGATGGGAGGAGTATATTGGTATTTCCCTTAGGAAAGAGAAAGTTTTCAAAGAAGAGTACTTACCTCTTCGAACTTCGTGTCCACCTTACTCTCGAATTCGGTACTTTTCACCTCATGGACACCTCGAATGGGTGCATTGGACCTTGAACCGAATTCTTGAGTGTTCTATGCCATGTTCTCAATTAAGGTTCTTGCAGCAATTGGGGTTTTATCAACTAGTACACCACCTGCAGCTGCATCAATCATATTCGGTGAATAGGAATTAAACCTTCATAAAAATACCGAATTAAAAGTTTATCACTTATTTGGTGGTGTGGACATCTTTAACATAACATTTTAAAGTGTTTCCAATATTCATATAATATTTCCCCTTGAGATTGCATTATACCACATATTTCTTTCCTTATAGTTGCAGTTCGAGAGGCTGGGAAATATTTTTCAAGAAAAAGGCGTTTTATGTCCACCCAACCTCTAATTGGTGAATTAACATAGTAAAGCCAGTCTTTTGCAGTGTCTTCCAATGAAAATGGGAATTCTATGAGATTTACTTGTTCTTCATCCACATTTTCAGGTTTTAATATAGAACACATGGTATGAAATTCTTTAAGATGATTGTGTGGATCTTCTCCAACAAGTCCATGGGATCTTGGTAATAAATGAATTAAACCATATTTAAGTTCAAAATTGGGTGCCTCACCTTGCATTTGAATGTAAGTGGGTTGGATATAAACATCTAGTGAGGTTAATTCTTTTAGTGTTCTATTATTTTCATCCATTTTAAACATGTTAATTTCAGGTTCTAATTTGGTTCCAGAAGAAGATGGGTTTAAAAAAGTCTCAAGTTGTGATGTGCCCTCCTTCAAAGGGTTGTCTTGTGCATCTTAGGGTCACTAACATAAGATCCTCTCCAGTTTGGGTTTGAAAGGTGGTAAGTCTCCTAGAGTAGAACACTTCATGCACAGAACCTATATAATAAATAAATCAGAATACAAATTCATATGAAAAGGTAGAAGATAAAACAAATATATATTCACAAAAATTACAAATATCCTATAAAAACACACACTAAAACCAAAGTGCTTCCCGAAAACAATGCCAAAATTTTAATTCATTATCATGACACGTCAAATTGATAGTGATTTAAAGAAGATTTTTTAGTCTAGGTTAGACCCTAGGTCATATCTCAAGGAGAATTAGTGGTTTTATAGTTTAAATTTTTAATAAGAAGAACAAAATAGGGGGTGGTTTGAAAATAGTTTTAAGAAAATGACTTGATTTAAAGAGTTTAATAATTGATAAATAAAAGTGGTATTTTAGAATTATGAGATAATGATATCACTTCAAGTTCACTGCACATATTGGATAGTTCATTGTTCTAAAAATTTCACATGGTTTTGTTTAATTATTTGGTTGAGGGTTGTCAAGATCTTGATTCCCCTATTGCCTCTCAAAACATTTTACAAAGTACCAACCCTTGACACAACAATCATGTTTTCAAGGTTTGGACTTCAAGAACAGATTAATGGCTACCAAATCATACTAGTTTATTTTTTATGTGTAAGATAAAGAGGATCCTTGTGTTTCCCAATTGAAACAACCCAAGTTTCTCACTTGAAATTTCAACCCAATCGATGTTGAAATGAAAAGCGGTTCACTTAATTAATCCCAAGAAATGGATTTAGAGGAGAAACATGTTTAGATAAAACATAAGTGAAATAATCCACACAAAAATTATAAAAAACTAGTATAATATCAAGTGCCGAAACTCCCTCCCAAGTATGAGTATCTCCCTCGAAATGATCATCCACCATTTAGCTCTCCATCGAGAGGAGGAGAAGGCACAGGTGGAACTCCTTCTTAATTGTTGACCCCCCTATGATGATAGGGGAATCCATAACTTTTTGGATGAGGAGAGGACTCCCTTGGGTATCCAAAATACCATATCTTTTCCTCCTGTTCTAACTTAGAAATGGGGATCCCATGGTGCCATTTTATAGGAAAATGGGAAGGTGGTTCTGAGCACAAAGATTTCTTAAAACCACTTGTCACATGGGTTTTGACCTCCAGAAAACCTTATCTAGATTTGGATAAAATAAAAAAGTTATATACCCACCTCTTTTCTATCTCCAACGAAATTTTGGAACAATTTGGAAAACTATAGCCCGAGATATGGATAGATCGCATCACACCACTTTTGACTTCATGCAGATTCGGTGTCACTACTGGAAAATGGACCTATCCCCACGGTTTTCCTCAAAACCGTGGGGATAGGTACCCCCTATACCCACAGTTTTGGAAAACCGTGGGTATAGGTCAATTTTCAAGACCTATACCCACGGTTTTCAAAAACCGTGGGCATAGGGGGGTCTATCCCCACGGTTTTCCAAAACCGTGGGGATAGGTCTTGAAAATTGAACTATACCCACAGTTTTCAAGAACCGTGGGTATAGGGGTACCTATCCCCACGGTTTTGAGGAAAACCGTGGGGATAGGTCTAGGATAAAAAACCTATACCCACGGTTTTTCAAAACCGTGGGTATAGGTTTCCCATGTGTGCGCGGGAAATTTTTTTTTTTCGCGGGAAAGATTTTTTTTTTGGCCTGAGTCCTATACCTACGGTTCTTCCCTCTATACCCACGGTTTATATAACTATATTTAACTAAATATAAATATATATACACATAATTGATAGTAGGGTAGTGGTTAGATGCGGTACATTGCAGCGAAGAGGTCGTGGGATCGAAACCCGCCTGCAGCTTTATTTTAGGATCTATACCCACGGTTTTGAAACCGTGGGTAAAAGCCATTGACACCGTGGCAATTGGGAATGTTTTATTGACACGGTGGCAGAACACCTATACCGACGGCGTTCCAGCCCACGGTTCCCAAAACCGTGGGTATAGCCTATACCCACGGTTTTGGGGGCTATACCCACGGTTTTGAACCGTGGGTATAGGCCTTTTTTCCAGTAGTGTGTGCTAGACAGATCAGGTCGTTTGGGCCACCAGATGGACGAATGAGTCTTGGGTTTTTTTCAGATGAAATGTAGACTAATGAATTTTGGACCCTCCCACAAAATTTTAGCCCATTTGGATGTACGGTTCAGGATCAATGCGCGGATGAGTCCACTGGTGTGCATGGATCTTGCACAGTTTGGCTCATTTATCTTGGACATCATCATGGGTCCTCCAAATCACTTCCTCCTGTAATAGAATCATAAAAAAAGTAACATTTCTCTTTTTAACAATGATAAAAACAAAATAAATGAATTAAAAATGTCATGAAATTTGTTATTATTTTTATAATTTTCAATATAAAACAAGTTTAGCAAAGTGGTGTAAGGGTGAAAATGAAATAGTGAATCGCGGTGCGATCGGTGACCACCATTGAATGGTAGTCATGAATATCCTTAATTATATGAGGTGTACTTAAGATATGTTATTGTTCTATAGAGGATATAAGGAACTAGAAATTAGAGGATATAAAATTTCTAGTTTTCAAACTGATCAAGATGTTATGAAGTCACAAACGGGATATATATTCACTTTTAATGGAGGTAACATGAGTTGGAAGATCTCAAAGCAGGTTGTGGTTATAGATTCTATAGTAGAATCTAAGTATATTATGACTTCTAAGGTAGCTAAGTAAATAGTATGTATGCACAAAATCATCTTATATCTTGACATGGTACCTAAAAGTAAATATCCCATCACACTATATTGTGATAATACTATAGCAGTGGCTCTCACAAAAGAGCCAAGGTCACATTAATAGACGAAGCACATACTTCAGAAGTATCATCTCTTGATTGATTTTTCTCAGAGAGGTGAGGTTGCAGTGAGCATTATTTCTATGGAAGATAATGTAGCATACCCCTTGACTAAAGTCCTAACTCAGTATAAACATGATTGACATGTGAGGTCTAACATACTGAAAGTCATAGGCAGTTGGCTCTAATCCAAGTGGGAGCTTGTTAGAGTTGGTGTTTTAGGGCCAACTGGTTATATTTTTATTAGATGTTTATTCAATGTATTGAATATTAATTTAACTTCTTATTACATATTATTCATTATTTATGCATGGATTTAATGTAATAATGTCCTAGAGTATTTGTTGCATTGATAAGGTCATAGCAGATCCTCACTATGATGATAACCTTGAAGTTCTATGATAATATTATTAATATAGTTTTGCGGCTGGATAACGTACTATGATCAGACACATAGTATTTATATCATTAGGTGTGAGTACTCATAAATGTATGAAGCTTCTTCTCATGAATTCCGCACTTTATAATCTCTAAGATGGAAGATTATGAGAACAAACCCACCGGTATGAATTCTACATGTTTTGGTGTCATCGGATATTCCTATCTACGAGCATGTGTAATGGTTGTTATACTTTAATATTATCATTAATGTATGTCCTGAATCACACACTTATATTTACTGACCAAAACTGTCATGCTATATGTTGGTGGGAAGTAGGGTATGTTGGGAGCATCATGATTGACATGTCATTAATGGATAAGTTGAGGAAGAATCTGTCCATTCCATCTTTATGAAAGATGATATCTCAACCCTTTGATTGGAATAGAACCATCACATTAAATTCCATGATTATGGTGTAAAGACATGTTTATTTTAGACAGTCAAATAAAGGCATATCGAGTAAATAGGTTGATGACACCATCGTGCAACTTATTAGATGAGATATTGTGATAAAGAGATTATATTACACAATGAGCATTCATATTTGGTTGTCTACATTGCAACATTAAGTTCTTTCTCTTGGGTGCCTTGACCCATTACTAGATAATAATCTTGGACTTTAGGTAAACCTGCCTAATGCCAATGAGAAAGAATCCTAGAGGGTTACACACTAAGTGTTTCCATTGATCTCGATTAAATTCTATTTGAGTTTAATTAATGGAATGAATATTATTCCCAAGTCTGATGAATAATTTTATTCAAGTTATATTTATCACATAAATTAAATTAATATTTATTTTCTGATATATGAATAAAAATATATTTATTTATTTTATTGAATATTTAATAAATATTTATTCGTTGATATGTTAATGAAATATTTATTTATGAATAAATTTTTATTCAAGTTTTAAATAAATTCAAGAGGAGTTTGAATGGACCAAGACTGTGTCCAATGAAAAATATTAATTAACAAGTCGGTTAAATAATATTTGTTATTGTGCAAGTTGGTGTACACCACAAAATAATAATAATAATATTGTTATATGGCTGGGGTTTATTAAAGGTAATAAATATTATTTAATGGCCATTATATAATTAAATAATATTTTAACATAAATCCTAAATCTATAAATAGATGGCTATATCTACTATGCAGAGCATCCAAAAATTGAGAATAGAGAATTGTTGCGCACAAAAAATTCTCTATCGACTCCTCCTTCTACTTCCCTATCAAGAATGAGAAGTGTAAGAGAGATTTGTTAATGACCGAATAATGAGCAATCAACAATGAATAACTCAAGACATTTGAATCACCGCGCTAGCACTCATAGATCGAGTGGTGTCTCTCAGAGATCATAGGAGCACGTGTGGATCACCGCTAGAGGGATTCAATCCTTGGATCCTCACAACACAATGAAGGTATTCTGAAAGAGTTTTTTTGGATGATCAATATTCACCAACGAAGAAAGTTCCTAATCCCTTGTATTTATTTATTTAAATATTAAATAAATTAGTTATAAATTTTACATGAAATATATTCACTCTTGGTTTCAGGAAATGATTATTAAAAGAAATTGTAATATATCTCCCACCACTGCACACTTCCGCTATGCCCAAAACCAGCATCCACCCACTATATAAGATATATATATCAACCCGAAAATAAAATTATGCATTTAACTAGTCATAATACTCATTTAAAGAAACACATATACTCTATATTTTACATTTAATCAATTTATAACTTAAAGAATAATTCATAACACATAAATACAATTAGTTTTAGTCACCAAATAACATCCACACAACTGTCTCACAAATATCAAGTTAGGAATGGATGGGATCAATATCTGCCTCATCAACACCAGTACTATCATGATCATAATTCACATCACAAACGTTCTCACAAACCTCACCGTATTTAATATCATCATCATCATCATCATCATCACCACCAGGAATGTCATCATCATCATCGCCCCGACCACCACTTGGACATTTATTGTCATCACCTGATGCCTCATTTAAGGAGTGCATTGTTGAAAAACATGTGTCAGAAACCACAACAACCTCTGATGAAACTGATGTACATAAAGTTTTCCTAGCTTTTAGGAGCTTCTCAATGACCATTTTTCCTCTTTCATGCTCCTGGATTACTATTGTTTGGCCTCAGCTGCTTCTGTACATGCCTCTTGCAACTCAGTAATACTAGAGTTGTCAGAGGCACCCAACATGGGCCAATAAAAACTATAAATATAGGTATTTATGATAGGTCAATCATGATGAGATCCCATCACAATTGACCTGTGGTTGAAAATGTCATCTCAAAATATTTTTTTACGACAACTAGTCTCAATTATTTTTTCCATGATAGAAATATTTACCTTTGCAAAAGGTTTTTCCACCACATATAAGACAACCGATCATTTATGATGAAAAATTATTTTCATCACAAAAGTTTAGTTGTGATGGAAATCTATATCCGTTGTAAATAATCTATTATGATAGAAAAACGATATCTGTTTAAAAAAAACTTAAAAAAAACATCTAACAAATTTTAAAAAACAAAATATATAAAAACGTAAACATATAAATTAATATCCATATTACACATAATAAGTTCATTCAAAACTTATCATAATATGTTTTTCAACAAAATATATTATCAGTCACTATAGAGGTGGTGAATCATTTGGAGGACTAGGTGGAGGGAACTTCATCCCTATATCATGTGCAAGTCGTCACATTTTCTCCATCATTTGATCATGTTTTCATTCCCGTCATCGACACTGCTTCTCACACTAGTGAAAAAAATTCTTTTTCACATCAGTTTTTTCTTCTTTTTAACATCGATTAGTACACGACGTTATTATAGGAAATGTTATAAATAAGTTTTTAACACTGGTTAATAAAAATAGACATTGTAAATAATTTTTTAGGGGGTTTTCATGTTGGATATTTCATAATTAACATGAAAAATATATATTTTTTTAAATAAATTTCTTTTGATTATTCCCCTCCCTAAAATATAGCAGTATAAAACCATCATAAAAATAACAAAATACTAGTAGAAAAATAGTAGAAAAAACACTTACAATTTTAACTTTCAAGTTTAATCCACTCAAACCTATGAAATGATTCACCAGTTCAATTTGTAAGTGTCTTAGGTATTTTACACTATAAGGATGAGGGTCATAAAAAAGTTACAAATTAAAAATAAATCATTTAACATGTATTATGAATAAAATAAATTAAATATTAATGAAATTTTAATAAATAAATTTGACCTTATGGAACTTCGTAACTGTCCCAATTGAAATTATTTCATACACAAATATTAGAGTATAGTATCCACATTCCTTTACCCCTTCCTGTTTATGAAAATTCTATTTAAAATAATTTTTCAATTCAAAATAATATTTTTAAGTAATATATCCAAAATTTGGTAATTGTAAATGAAAATTCACCTTTTCTTTTACATATCTGATCTTGGTGCTGTTTTTTCTTATGATATCTCTAAATAAATTCCATGCCTTGTTTGAAAATAATACAAATAAAATAAATTTAAAATTCATTATAATATAAATAGGTGATAAAATATTCAAACTTACATGTTCAATACATTCTTAAAATTTTCTTTCACTTCACCATGGATAGAGCATGGATAGTAAAGTGTCTTCTCCGTTGGACAAAAAACACCCAACATCCAATGGACACTAATATATAAGAAAATTAAATGTGAGTGGTTATTATATTAAGAGATATATAACACTTAATGAGATATATGTTTCATAATCTTGAAGATAAGAAAACATACAACACTGAATAATTGAATTCTTTTGAAATATTTCAGCAATATAAACTATTCTTTCTACATCAATCATTATCCTCACTATAGGTGAAATAAACCATGGGTCCATAAATCCATATACTTTTATCTTATCATGTTGTATAAAAATTGTATAAATACACCTAATACAAAACAAACATAAGTATAATTTTTCAATAAATTAAATAAACAAAAAAATTTGTTAATCAACTTACATAGAAAAAACTTGCATCATGTTGATTCCCAACTGATCTCTAATTATAAGCTCTATTATATCATTTTTCTAAAGCACCATAGTCATTGTATTCCAACAAACACTAGCTTCCATTGGAATCTCATAACATCTAACAACAAATTTTAATATGTTTACAATCTATCAAGACTAGTATAAATTGTATATGAAGTCATAAGACTTTGTATTTTTTGTTGTCTATACACTATTTATTTACCTTTAAAGCATTCCTGTAAAAAAATAGATAAATATATAAACTTGAAAATTTTAAAACAAATTTTATAGAAAAATTAAATAAAAGATAAAATATAAACATACCTCTATGGTAATATGTCGAACTATTCTAGATGGAAAAACTAAAAAATGGTTGATACATTATCCAACTATACTCACCTCATCTGTAGGAAATGGTATTCTTGCCGATCTATCTATAATATCTTATACAATGACCCTATGAGGATATATCTCTATCTATTGATGATGAATGGTATCTACAATATAAAATATCATCCCATATGAAATAATATGATGCTGAGGATCATTAACATATAACTCAAAATACCTGGGAAGTTGTGGAGGGGGGTGTAGGAGTAGGATAGGAAGGAGTACGGTCTGCAAGAAAAGGTGTATGAGTGGGATAAGTAAGAGGAGTGGAATATTCTAGTGGAGGTGGAGGAGTGGGATCATTAGTCCGAAACTATCTTTTCATGTCTATAAACATAGACTATAGTGAATATCTAATCCTGTCCTCCATCGTCACATGAATATCCTAAACTTTAGCTTCCAAAGATTCTATTTTTTATAAACATCCTCCATTAAAGAAGCTTCAGAACATGGAAACACTTTTTTTATTGATACACCTACTAGGTATCCTCATACACAACCTGGGTGTTCAGTCTTTCCCAATGTTATAGCTAAAATATTTTTCCTACCCTCAATTATAAATACCCCCTATGTGCTATACTCTTCAAGAGAATCCTGTATATAATATTTGAAAAAATCCATAATTAATCACAATATATAAAGAACTAATTTAACTTAAATAAATAAATAAAGTAAACACATTACAATCCTCTCAGCTATAACCCTCGAATATTCCATAAGATATTGTCCTTTTTTATCATCTGAGACCTCTTCCATTTTTCATATCTAGGGGGGAAGGGTCAACCTCTATAAAGCCTAAAGACCAGGCTATCAGTTTTTAAAAAAAAATTAGCTATCATTTTTTCTTCCAATAACGTATGACCTCCCAAAGATAAATTATGAGGGTATATATTTCTAGATTGGATCTCCTGATAAGATATCATTGATTACTATAAATTAAGAATAAAGAAATCATTAATATAAAAAAACTTCTAAAAGGTAATAATGAACTTACCAAAAATGATTCTCATCGTCTACTTTCAAAAAATTACTTCCATGTATCTTCATCTATAAATGGATATATATCACATGGATTGTGATGTTTTCTATTACCAAAAATTAAATTTGATATGAGGGTTGATTTAAAATCCATCAATATTCTAGAAACTAATGGTAAAAATTTTCTCCTAAATCCTCTAGTATCAGGTATATCATATTCCATCTCATAAGAAGGGGGAAAATATGTATTTCTATAATCATTTCAAGATAATTAAAATAATTACAAATGATCAAGCCAAAACAGTCCCCCGCAAGTGATATATTTTCAATTTGTCAACACTTCTCCAATCATAAATCAAAATTATAACTTTGATTTTAGCCTACACTACTATAAAAGTCTTGAATTGTTTTGAATTTGGACCTTTTGGAATATCATTATAATCAAATTATACCGGTATCCTCTAGTACTGGCTATGAGAAACTTATAATTTTGGTAAACGTGTGCTTCCACATTTACCAACCCTCAAACTCTTTTTTTCCCTTATATAAGTAGATCTCTCTTGTAAAGAACGATGAGGAGACTCATCAAGAGGATAATGTGTATGTTCCTCTCTATAGGTATGAGTACAACCATCTCCAGAAGTATGTGGTGGATCAGATGATTGATTTTTCATTATCTTATAAATCAAAGCAACAAACAATCAGTACAAAAATATAAAAATCCAACTATTACATAAAAATGTAAATAAAAAATGAAAAATTATCAGATAAAAATTAAATTAAACTAAACTTAACATGTTTTTATTCATATTTATAATGGTTAAATAAAATTCTAAAAACATTAATGAGAGATGAAATCACATAAATGAATGAAAAGAAATCCAAAAATGGTGTGTGAATAGTAAAATTTCTCCAACCTAATAAATCAATTTTATACCAAAAAGAATATTTTTTTAATATACTCTTATATAATAATATTTTTTTATATATAATATATTCGATTTAAAATAATTTTTTCAACAAAATAAATTAATATATAAGTTACATAAGGGTAAACATGGTAAACTAAACAAAACTAAAGTAACATAAACAAACAATTTAACTTATTAGTTATAATACGTGTTTTAATAAATAAAATAAAATTAAAATATCTAATAATTTATGAAATTTTAAAAAGTAAACCAGAAATAAGCATATGTTACCTATAATATTAGGAATTCACTAAAGGATTGTTTTCCCAAATTACTTCATCATGATCCTTTCATATGGAACAAACTATGTCTATGATGTGCACATCAATATTATCTGTTAATCTTTCCATGTAAGTAGATACTCACATAAATCATAATCTTCATCAAATTTATCCTCCAATGGACCCAAGGCCTTCATTTTTTTTATTGATTTTTGATAATAAACCTTTCAAGAGGTTATGTGGAACCCTTACAAGGCCCGTAGGCTTAAGTATTACATGACATATAGGCCTTAGAGGAATTAATTTCCCATAGGCTTAAAAAATTACATGTAACCTAGAATAACTACTTGGAATTGCTCCTCCCCAGCATCTTCATTGTGAAATTATCTCTCCACTTTCGTATGGATGTTCAGCTAGGCTTTCCTATGCATGCACAGGCTTGTCCTAATGGCAGGTTCTATACCCTCTCATTTTTGAAATCCATTTAGCTTCTGCTATGGTGAAAGCTCCTTGCTCATCCTCCTTCTAGAGCTTTTTCCTTGTATGTTGTCTGGTTTTTTCATCTACACATAAGGTGGCCCTAAGGCCTTGAGGTGGCCCGAAGGCCTTAAAGGACTCAGGGACCAAATCGGTGGCCCGAAGGCCCAAATAGAGGAATAGTCCCAACTGCTACAGTGCCGAACAATACCTGCTACAGTTCCCACTATAGTACCAACTACAGTACTACTACAGTACCTGCTAAAGTACTACTATAGTACCTCAAAAATTATGCCTCTGCTTGGATTTGATCCCAGGTCTCTTGGATGCACTTAAGGAGTCCTCACCAACCGAGTTGAGGCTCATGTGCTCTTCATCAAGTTTATCATCACCAATATACTATTTTTTCCTTGTAAAACAATAGAACACTATATATTAGATTGATCAAGAACATAGAAAATTTGTTTTACATGTGCTTCCATGATAAAATAATAATTTGTGTATTCCAATATATTCATATTAACTAGTTTCATTCAAAATTCATCATGTCTGACACTATTTTTAGCGACAAACCATTAGAAGTTAAACAATGGAATTTGAAATTTAATGTAATCAACTTCTCATATTTATTAAATGACTCCATAATATGAACTTGATGCAGATATTGATTTTTTTGTCATTGACACTCAAAAAATGCATTACTTTTGTGAACACCAATACACTACTATTTTGAATTGTTCTTTTTTTATCTTAATATTTCATATGAAATGTACAGCCATTAATGCCATACCCTGACCATGTTATCAAATTTAAACTTGGACCTCCCACAAACCATCTCAATGTTTCTGATGCATATGATATACCAAGTATGGTCTCTTTAAACCATGGAAAAAAAGTTTTTTTATGCTCATTCAAAATCCACATATCTTTCTTCTTTGGATAACATTGTTTCAACACATTAATATGAAATATTATACATGGATGAACATCATCTATGTTATTCAATATGTATAAATATACCTTCTTTATTTGTTCATCTATCAATAATTTTACTTTCAAGCAATAGATCCCCTTTCCCCCATAATTGACTCATTCACAATGAGATATAGGCAAACTAATGTGCTCCAATACAAACAAGTATATTGTACAAAACTTTACAACCTCCTAATAAATATACTTCTAAAAAATGGAGGATTCAGGTAGATATGGATTCTTAAAATACCCCTTAAATATCTTCATATACCTTTCAAAAAGATAAATACAATGTAGATATACAGGTCCAAAAATATTTATTTCTCACACACAATGAACCATTAAATTCACCATGATATCAAAAGAGATAAAGGAAAATACATTTCCAATTGACAAAGTATAGAAATCGATGCATTCTCTAAATTGTTTAAAGCATTAAGATCAATCACCTTATTACAAATTGAATTGAAAAAATAACACACCTTCATGATAGTCATTCTGATATGGATGGGTAATATTACACGTAATGAAACTAGTAGGAGTTATTGTATCATGATGTGACAATCACGAGATTTCATACATTTCAACTTCAAATCCTTTAAAGGAACAAGATTTTTTACATTTAAAGAATAAAACTATGACTCTTTGATATCATGAAGAAACTGAAAAAATATAATTTTCCCCCTCTTAGATAATTTATAAAAACCTAGGAGTATAAATATTCACCTTCCATCAAAAGTGGGAGCTAACTCCAAACATATTCCCATTTAGAGTAAGTCTAATCTTGCATTCAACCCATCTTTAATTTTTTCTTTAATATCTCACAATGTTCCAATCAAGCTATTATATATATTCTTCTCTATATTCATGACATCAATGTTATGTTTAACCTCATGGTATCTCCAATATGGTAGCTCAAAAATATTGACTGTTTATTCCAAATATTTCTATAATTATCAGATTTGTGTGTCTTTCTGAATGCCACATCAATGTTTTTCACCCTCTCAAAATACTAATCAGTGGACAACAGGTTTGGAGTAATATCAAATTCTTGTGAGTCATTGAATGATTTTTTTAATCTTAGATAAGAGTGATTCATAAACAAAACTTTCGATGACCCATATATACTCTTTTCCTCCCATAATTTAGATGATAATATGGAGTTTGTTGTTCAAAAATTGGACAAGCTTTATGCCCTTAACACTGTATCTAGAAAAATTTACATATGTTGGGAATTCATTTATAGTGAACATAATAATTGCATGCAGTTAAAAATATTCCATTTTATAAGAATCATACACCCTAATACCTTCCTCCCATAAAAGTTTCAAATCACCAATTAATGGTGACAATAAAAAAACAATATTATTTTCAGGTTGTTTTGGTCTAGAGATCATTAAACTCAACATGACATATTTTCACTTCATAAAAAATTCAGGAGACAAGTTATAAATTATTAATAAAATAGTACATGAACTATGTGTGCTACTAAGACTTTGATATAGATCATTCCATCCATGAACAATCCAAGTATGAGATTTCTAACTTCATTTTAGAATCTAGGAAACTAGTGATCAATTTTCTTCCATTGTGGACAATCATCTAGATGCCTTAATTTTCCATCACATATCTACTCATCTGCATGTCATCTTTACCTTTTTGCATCATTTTAATTTGAAAATAAATGTTTCAAATGAGTAATTATAGGAAGATACCAAAATTACTTAGAAGGGGTATCTATAACTACTAAATCAGCCTATAATTTTTCTTTCAACTTATACTATGATGTCCTACATTTAGGACACCCTAACAGAAATTCATATTCCTTTCTATATAGTATACAATCATTTGGGAAGGCATGTATTTTATTGTACCCTAATCCCAATGGGCATAATATTTTCTTTTCTTTATAATTTGAATCTAGTAGATTATTATATTTAGTAATAATTTCTTTCAACAATTGTAGCAACTCTATAAAACTCTTGTCACTCCATCGATTTCCTGCCTTCAAGTTAATCAATTTTAACACCATCGCTAAAATCATAAATTCCATACAACCTAGATACAATGGTTTTTCAGCATCATCATATAGATGCTCAATTATCAGTTCTTTCTCAATTGCCTCTACTTCAATATCATAAATCATTTCTTTAGTTTGATTAGACTTATCATCTTGCAAAGCATCATTATCAATTGATCTAAAATTCTTCCTAGTTTCACCATGCCAAATCCAAGGGTTTTAACTCGAATTAAAACCATGAAAAATTAAATGATATTTAATCTCTCTTCTTTTAAAATTCTTTATATTTAAACATTTATGGCATGGATAGGAAAACATGTTGTTTTTTGGAACATTTCATTTAGAAAATTCCAAAAAAAATCATCAACACCTTCCTCATATTCATCACCTATTCAAAGTATAGTAATCCAACTTCAACTCATTATTATCTATAACAAATTTAAAAAACAAATATCTTATTAAAATAATATAGTGGTGATAAAAGTGTGTTATAGGGAGAAATAATATATTATTTCAATGATAATCAACAATACACACTTGTGGTATTATTCATTTGTAAAATATTTCTATGATTTTCAATGATAATGAATATAATATTTTAAAACATAATAACATTGAAGATGGAATTTAATGTTAATTTGAATGATTATACAATCAAATAGAAAATAAAGGAAATAAATTTATATCACCATAGTGTAAAAGAGAGTCTTAATGGAAAAGAAAAAATAAATGAAAGCCTTAGAAGTGGGACTAAATATCTAGAAATATCTTGTGAATATTTCATTGTATTAAAAGTAAAAAAAAGAACAATAATATAGGATCATTAATGACTAGAATTAAGTTGTTGAAGATAATATATTAAGTATAGAAGTATTTTAAGAAGTATTAGTTTCTAGTAAAACAAGATGGATGTTGAAGTTAATACACTCACTGAGAAAAATTTTCTTATATTAGTAGTAACTATGATGAAATTTAAAACAAAAAACTTAGTGAATAATAAAAAAATTTGGAAGAAAATATTAACATTGAATGATCCAATTTCATATAAATATCACTCTTATATTTTATTATTATATTCTTCAACTAATGAAATGAAATATTTCATTGAATAAAAGGATCAATTTTTCAAAGAAATAGAAGGTAAAATTTTCTATCTAACCACATTAAAGAAAATGGGGTGTTAAATACCCTAATATATTTCCAATACTTTGTAAATATATAATACATCCACCCATCAAATAATGATAAAATTTACATATTTTCAGAACATAAATGTGAAAATAATCATAATCCTAACATATTGTTTTGAACATATGATAAATAAATTTAATTAAAGAGTATTTCCAAAAATTTGATCATAATCTATACTAAAAATACGTTGTTTGGTGTCATTAGAGTATATATCAAGTGAATAATAAGAAACCTTAAAAAGTGTTTACGTAGATAAAAATTACATTATAATAACATTATAAAATTACATTGAAAAAAAATAATACATTAAATTTAAATTTTTTATTAACCTTTATTACAAAGGGAGTAATTTAAAAAATATTGAGAATAGAAATGACATTTTAAAACTTATAAAACAAAGAAGGGAAAAATTATAAGTAAAATAGAAAATATTTAGGAGAAAATTCATTAATGTGGAAGGAATGAAAAAATAGATACCTTTCAAACATTTCTAAAGTAAAAATAAAAGAATATAACCTTATAAAATTATAAAAATATATACAATGATATCCATAAAACAATATATGGAATATAGACATGGTAGAGAATGATTATCATTTGAAAAAATGATATTAGGAAGGGTCAACATACATGAAACAATTAATTTGAGTTCTTAAACAAGGGGATGATAAATAGTAATATGATATATAAAAATCAAAATGTAACAAACCAACCAAGAATACAATTTAATCCAGCACCCAAACTAGTTTTCACTGACCTGAAATCTAGGGATTCTCACTGAGTGCTTCTTTAACAGATATCATAAAAACAGAGGGAAACAAACCTCATGTTTCACAAAATTAAGGGTTCTGATAACATGAAAAAAGAGACACAATCAACCCAAAACACTAAAAGTGTAAAAATAATTATAGAGAATAAATTTTACAAGGATTCATCCATGGACCGATCGAAAGTGAAGATCTCCAATGTGTGTGGATTACTTGAGAGATGAGAATATCAATATTCGAACATACAATGATGAAGCCTAAGAAATATGAGGGTGTGTGAAGATGGTAATGTGATATTGGATTCCAACGAATTGAAAAAATTATGGTTAGGGATTCCGTCCCATGGAACGATCGAAAGAGAGGAACGAAAATGTTTGAGGCTTACTTGAGAGAAGAGCATATCTATCTTTGACGTGCAATGATGAGGTTGGAAAAACCTATGGGTATATAAAGATGGTAATGTGATATTGGAGTCCACTGAATCAAAGAAACAGGGGTTAGGGATTCTATGTGAGAGAGACGAGACTGCTACCGTGATAATGAAAAACACCGAAATGAATCCACCCAACAATTCATAAAATTTTAAAAGTTATATAATGTCAATTATTTAATAAACAACATTAAAAACAATAGTTTTATATCATTTAAAATTAAATGATGTTATAAATAACTTTTAAACATCAGTTATCCTAAAACCGATGTGATAAACCTAATATTCAATATTGGTTTCTAGGTAACCAACATAGAAAAAAATTCATGTCAGTTATATAATAAAAAACACGAAAAATAAATTTTCATAGCTTTTTTATGTCTTTTATATAACAACCGATGTGAAAGATCAATTTTTATGATTTTTTCATGTTGGTTATAAATAAACAACATGAAAAAGGTGACACGATAAATAGTTTTTATACTAGTGTCCTCCTCCTCCTCCTGGTTTCAATGAAGCTCATCCTACTCTCTATGCATGTTCTCTATAAGCTCATTCTGAGCTCACAACTTCTCCTTATACTCTACAGATAATGACAAGGAATCTGCATGAGCTCCCCTCAAGCTGGATGAATACCACACAACTATGCCATAATAACTAGAAAGCATTGATCAAGAACCAATTCCAACCACTCAGCCTTTATTGATACCATATTGGGTTGTCTGTATCCAAGTTGGCTTCTTAAATCTTGACTCACTGATGTCCTAGTCCTCAGTCACAACCTGAATTTCATCATGTGTGTGATAATCCACAACATCATATGCCTCCTTCAAATGTAATATAAAATTAAATTAGTTAAAATATCAATTTTAGTTAATTTTAAAAATAAAAAAATATACTAACCACAATCAGATGATGCTGGTCACTAGTAATCTCTCCAGTGGTAGGATTAGTATATATATTCTTAAAAAAATAAAATTGTATAACATCAAGATTCTAAACTATCTATATGAATATAAAATAAATATTTTTCATTTAAAGTATATATAAGTTTTTGAATAAAATTACATACCATATGTTGTCGATGAATACTAAATTGTACAACTACCAGCTCTATGCATGACCTCCTATCTCCCCAGTTCTTCCAGCCTGATGATGTTATCCTCTAAAAACCATCTCTCATCTAGTAGAAGCACAATCCATATCAAATGTGATATGATATGTATTCATAATGATGGATACACCAATACCGATAAAAAACTACAGATTTAGCTTTCTCTATGGATATATTTCTCAAATTGTGTAAAAATTGACGACAACACTCACACATACATATATCCCATGACTCTGAGATGGTGGATATCATGATATCATCAACAAGATACCATAAACCCTATAAATAATTAATAATAACAATTTAATAATTAAATAAATTTCAAAATAAATAATATTTATTTACGTATAATCTAATAATCAAACATGTGATGATGAACATTAATAGGAATTTGATCTCACATCACCCATGGCTTGGAATAATAATTTCGTAGAATCAAACCCCCTTGTACAAGAACTATTTGTAAAAAATTGTGTGAAAAATAAAAAATAATTAGACAATTAGTACATAAGTAAATCAATGAAAATTAATGATAATAAATGAAAATTAACTAAAATATACAACTGGATGTACCTCAATATGCATGGATCAAGATCAAGAGGTAGATGTTGTTTGAGTTTGTGATCTAGAACCAACTTTTTTTAAATTGTATTCATTGTTTTGAATATTAATAAACTTCTTATCACATCATGATTAATCTTTTACATGATATAATATGTGATAATGTCCTAAGAGTAGCTGTCGCATTGAATGGTCATAATAGTTCCCTACTATGATGATAAATTATAAGTTCCATGATAATATTCTTAAAATATATATTCTATAGCCAGATGAAATCACTTGAGGGATACAAATGATATAAGCTATCAGGGGTGGATACTCATAGGAATTTGAGGTACCTTCTCATGGTGTACACCCATGGTAATTTCTAGTATAGGAAATTATGAGAACGAGACCTTCTGGTAGGAAATCCAAATTTAGATGTGTCATTGGATGTTCCTATATACGGACATGTGTATTGATCCTTAGAATTTAAGATTATTATTAATGGTTATTATGAGTTGTGTACTTTGATGTATTGATGAAAACTGTGATGACACATGTTTGCGGTGAAGTAATAAATGTTGGGTGTGTCATGAGTAATATTTCATTGATGGATAATGCGATAAAGGATTTTACCTTCTATTATTTAATGGAAGTTTATATCTCATACCATTTGATGGAAATGATACAACCTAAATAAATATATGGTCATGTTGTTCTATAGGCAAGTTCAATTCCAAAAAGTCAAAGAAAAAGACATCAAACATATAGGTTGATGGCACCAACATGTAACCTATTTGATTAAAGATACCATGATAAAGAGATTATATTACACAGTAAGCATCAGTATGAGTTTTTATATCATTGATACATTAACTTCATTCTCTATGGGTGTCTTGTCATGTTTCTAGACACTAACCTTGGAATTTGGGTTGCTTTATATATTTCCACTAAGAAAGAGTCATAAAGGGTCACACATCAAGTGTATCCAAAAATTTAGTTAAATAATAATATTATTTATTATTTAACAAGTTGAATAAATATTATTCCCATATATGGTTTAATAATTATTCATTTTTACTTGATCACATTTACTATTTATTCGAGAGAATGTTTTATAAGAAAAATATTTAATAAATATATATTTTTTCTATTTATTGAATATAATATTTATTATTTTTAGTGAATAATGTGGCGATATTTATTTATTAAATAAATAGTCATTATTCAAGGTCTGATAAATATTGCAAAGGAATAAAAAAACGTGTTTAATGGTATGATGAGAAATAATATATATTGAATATCATTTTAATAAAATAATATTTAATTTAATTCACAAGTTTTATTCATGTCAATAAATAATAATAATATTATTATTATTATGGACATAGATTTCCTCAGGGATTAAGAAAAATAATAAGGATGCGTGTGTAATTATTATTTTCTAACTCTAGTCATATATAAACTCAATTATATTATTTCTTAATTTTTTTTCATTTCATTTGTTATGCAAAATGAAATCTAGAGATAATTCTCTCAAATCCCTAGAGATCTCCCACTCCAAGAAAATTTTCAATAATGGAGAGCGATCCTCCTCTACCACCACTCTCATGTCTAGAGAGATCGAAGAGAACCCTTCCTTGAATAGATTTTTGGGACGATCAATGACAAATGATGCAAGAATTAGGATATTATAAGCTAGAGACTAGAGATTCCTATGGTGATGTTTAAAGGTTCATGGAGCATGTGTGGATAACCACTGTAGGAAATCTGTACTTGATTCCTATAACGCAACGATAGTAAAAAATAGATACGTTGTCAGATTCATCAATAAAGAAAGAATTCATCATGATGTGATTCTTTAATTGTTTAAATTAATTATAAATAATATATGATGATCTTGAATTTTGGTTTCAATGTTCAATCATAAATTAATCTTTGATTTATTTTCATTGGTCATGAATTTTATCTCAAATGTACATCTCAGATTTAATCAACAATTACGATGAAAATCTAAGTTGGCTATGTCCCATCCGATGCTTCTACTGCACTTAAAACCTTCAAGTGGTATCAGATTGGCCGCATAATTATTTATAATTATTTAAATATCATTGATTGATTTAAACATTTATCATTAGTTTTCAATTACCGCTTAATTTTTATTTAATCCGAATTGCAATATCTGATCTTCTTTCTCTTTGTTCTCACAAATATAATCAAATCGATTAATTTTATGAATGAATAACATTCGAAGAACTCATATGGAGGCATTGGGGATTCTGGATAGTTAGCACAAGAGTACATGCTATGTAGTCTATTGGTACACGTTGTGTACCCAAGTTTAATGAACCAAGAATTAATTCATAATTAATTCGATCTGTGTGAATTTATTACACATGATGTGTATTTAAAACACTGCATGTTGACCGGGACAAACTGATGCACATTTAGTTAGACTACATGGCGTGTAACATCCGTACATGATGTGTAGTCCATTAGTCAAAGACAGGTCATGTATTCTTTTACATTACCTACATGAACTACATGAATGTTAACCGTGTAACTCAAATACCACACACCATTTAGCCCATGTACACATCATGCAATCCATTATTTTCCATATCATGACTACACTCTAAGTCCCTAGGAATGTATCATGGATATACGATGATAAATATACATGCCATGTAGCTGGATAGTTAAACCAAGTATATTACCAAATTATGAATAATTAAAATTAATTTATTATAATTATTAAACCTTATCAACACATGTTCCATGTGTCATTTATTTGACTACATACACACCATGTGATGTTGTGCGTGGCCCGATGGGACTTCTTTTAGGGATGTCGTGCGTGGCCCGCTAGGGTCTTCTCCTAACTCCTTTTTCCTGGCGATCAATCGTCCCTTTCCGAAGGTGTCAAAGGAGGGATCCTGCGTGTCTCTGGTATTCTCGGCCTTATCCTTTTCGGATGCATTGGCCAACCTACGGTGGACGCTTGTGGTGAGATTTGGGGGTGCGTTTCCACCTCTCTAGGAGTTTCAGCGGTTCATTCTATCTTGGGGGTTGAATGCTCTGGTTTTCACCTCCTTTGTGCATAAGAAATCTTTCTGCTTTATTTTTTCCTTGGAGGTCGATTTCATCAATGCCTGGTGTATATCCCCTCACTCTTGGGGTCGTTGGTATTTTAATATCTCATGTTGGTCTATAGACATTCACAGGGGAAAGGAGTGCCCCCTTGCTGGTGTCTGGTTATCCCTTTCGGGCCTCCCATTGCATTTCCAAAATGAGGGTTTCCTTAGGTAGATTGGCGATGCTCTTGGAGGGTTTCTATGTTCGGATGAGTGAACCCACTGGTGTGATGATCTCTATGCGCCCCACATTTGTGTGGAAGTGGATACTTCTCTTCCTCTGCTGGATACGATCTCTATTTGTATGGAGGAATCCTTCTGTTGGGATCATCCCATTTCCTACCTGGTCTTCCCAAGGTAATGCTCCCACTGTTTTCTTCAAGGTCAATCTGTGCCTGTTTGTTAAAGGCTTCACCAAGGTGGTCGACGAAGGCTCCCCCGGGAGGTTCCCAGGGTTGATGGGAGTTCCTCCCTAGTGTTAGCTTCTCAGGTTGATTCCAAAGTGGTTCTCCCTAGTATACTGTATGCCCCCAGGGTGGAGGAGGTGGATGGTCGTAGGGTGGAGGATATGGTAGTGGGGGGTTCTGCTTCCTACTTGGCCATAGTGTTGTTTTCTCCCTACAAGACCTCTGTTCCTCAGACTGTTGATCTTGGTCACTGGTTCTCCCTCCTTAAAAGGGTGTGACTGTCTGATGGATGGAAAGGATCTCTAGTGATTCCTTGGTCAGCTGGCTCTTCGGGTCTATGTCCATCTATGCCCTACCCCCAGGTGCGCAAGGACATCTTAGTCCCAAAGGGCACTCTCTACAGATGGATCGGGCTTTCAACTCCCGCGGACGGAGACCCGGATAACTCCTTTTAGCCATGTCGCTACGACTTCCTCCACTTTTGTTAGTGGGAGCAAGGATACCCCACCAGACCTGCTGCCCTCCAGTTCTTCTAGTGTGGCTAGAGATCAAGTCGTGCTGATCTCCAGTACTCCTAGTTACTCGACCCCTCTCCCCCGGTTAGTCACGAGTTGATTTCTGGGATATGCACGAGATCCAAATCCAGGAAGATTAGGGAAGGTTCCTCCTCTCATGACACCAAGTTCAGGACCCCTGGGACCTCTTCTAGGGATCTGTTGTTTTAATGTTGTGACTTCTCATATGGAATTCTTGGGGTCTTGGTAACCGGGTCAAGTCGGATTTCATTGCCACATAGGTTTGCAACCTCAAGGTGTCTATTGTTGTTGTACTTGAACATAACCAGAATACTGTGAATATCAGTGTATTTTCTAGAAGACTCAAGTTTCATGGTTTCATGCATGCAGATCTAGTCAACTTCCATATCTAGATTTTTTGGAATAATAGCATCTCGGTGGATAGAATTGAGGCTGGTGATTAATTCATCACCACGAGAGTCTCTCACGGAAACCTCTGCTTCTTTGCATCTTTCGTTTATGGGAGTTGTGACACCCAAAAAAGAGAATCTCTTTGGAGTTTCCTTGATTCCTTTGATCCGGGAAGCCTCCCCTGGTTTGTTGGGGGGGATTTTAACATCGTTGTAAGGCCAGAGGAGAGAAAGGGTCAGGGTCCTTTCCCTAAGAGGGGAAGTCTAGATTTTGTTCATTTTATGGCGGGTAAAGGGCTTATGTACTTGGGTTTTTCTGGCAACTAGTTCACATGGTGTAATAATCAAAGGGGGAGTCATTGCTCGTGGAGCCGTTTGGACCATTGCCTTGCTAATATGCAGGCCATCTCTATGTTTGACAATTCCAAGGTTGAGCATTTGACTCGTGGAATTTCCGACCACTCCCCTTTATTGATATCTCTCGCTTCCAAACAGGATACTTGGAATGATTTTAGATTATATCAACATTAGAACTCCCAACTGGGCTTTGTACCTCTGGTCAATGAGGTTTGGGGCGGCTCCCAACAGGGCCAACTGTGGATTGTGCTCCATACTAAACTTAGAAGACTGAAGCAGGCGCTTTAGGCTTGGGCTTCCTCTTTAACTCCTGTGGACAAAGACTTGGAGGGGATTATCGATGTTTTTAATCGTCTTGAAGTGGTATTTGATGAGAATTGGAATAATCAGGACTTTAAGGAGTTAGCTGTCAAGAAGGAGGCCCTCTCTGCTCTTATTCTTGGAAAGGAAACAAAGGCGAGGGAGGACGCCAAAATCAAGTGGCTTAGAGAGGGGGACAGGAACACTACCTTTTTTCATGCATGCATCAAGGAATGCTAACGACACCCAACTCCAAAAATTGTGTTTGAAGATGGAACCTCTTCAGATGACAGAGATGTTGTGGGATCCCGATCCCATGTTTACTTTTATAAGATTCTAAAAGGTCCTAATCCGCGCATGCCAAATAGCTATCCAAGGATCAATGATGATATAATGAATTATATTCCCTCCCTGGTCTCCCCCTTTCAATGATACACTAGGGGCCATTCCTGATGAGGTTGAGATTCATGAGGCCTCGTTGAACACCAATCCGGATAGTGCGCCAGGCCCGTATGTTTTCTCTGGATCGTTTTATAGAAGCTCATGGGATGTGATTAAATCTGATGCGGTTCTTGCTGTCCAAGACTTATTTAGAGGTGGGTCCCTTCCACATATTGTGTCGTCTACCACTTTGGTTCTCATTCCCAAGATCAGGAATCCCTTAACTCTTATTCATTTCAGAACAGTGAGTATGTGAAACGTGCCTTATAAAATTCTGGCCAATGTTATCAACTCTAGGCTTGCTCCTTGCCTGCCAGGATGGGTGTCCCCGGAACAACATGGATTTGTGCAGGGTAGGTGCATTCAGGGGTCCATTTCTCTGGAACAAGATCTTATCAGGGACCTTGAAACTAAGTCCCATGGTTCCAAAATGGCAATAAATATTGACATGAATAAGGCGTACGACAGGGTTTAATGGAGCTTCATCAATATGGTTCTGACAGGTATGGGGTTCTCCTCCCTGTCTACAGATCTGATTTCCAGGTGCTTTAGTTCCTCCTGGATGGCGGTCTCCTACATGGGGAAAATTCATGGATTATTTAAAGCCTCCCACGACTTAAGTCAAGGGGACCCTCTTTCCCCGAGCCTCTTCATCCTCGCACAGGATGTTCTGAGCCGGCTCATCAACAGGAGTGTGTCCAATGGTGAAATCCTTCCTTTTTGAAGGAGAATGAGATCCCTCTATGTTTCTCATCTCATGTTTGCTGATGAAACCATGGTTTTTATTAATACCAGCAGAAGATCAGTCAGAGGGTTTATCAAAGTTTTGGAGGTCTACTGCCAATGGAGTGGTCAAGTTGTCAATAATGCAAAGAGTAATATATTTATCTCCAAAATATGCAATGCTGGGTGGGCCTCCTCTTTATGAAGTAGCTTTGACATGCATAGAGGACATCTTTCGATAGATTACCTAGGGAATCCTATTTCCTCGGGAAGGCTTCAGATTCAGGATTTCGATCATATGGTGAGCAGGATTATGGAAAAAGTGCTTAACTGGAAGAATCTATTCCTATCCTTTGGGGGTCAGATCGCTTTGGTGAATAGTATGTTGCTAGCCACCCCTGTTCATGATTTATCCTTAGTCTATGTGACTAAGGGTGCCATCAATAGGATTTATAGGATTCTTGCAAGATTTATCTAGGATGCCCTCTCGGAGGGAAAGCGTCATTGGGCTTCATGGCGTAAACTGGATCATCCCATTCAGAAAGGTGGTATCAACGTCAGGAGTCTGGTTGACACTCTCCACTGCATGCATGCTAAATTTTCATGGGAGGTCTTGGAGAAATGCATGCTTTGGGGGAGGGATATGGCTGGAAGATGGCGAGGGAGTTTGGATTGGGGTATCCACCGTGCCTATCCCTTCTGTTCTTCTGTCCTCTTGTTTATCCCAACCCTTCAGCCCCTTACTCAGTGGATTGTGGGGAATGACGACTTATCGTTTTGGAACCAGAACTGGGCCGGTGAGGTCATCAGATTTCCAGGATACCCTGTGACAGATATATCGTTCAAGAGGCTGTTATGTTCCCGAATTTCATTTCGACTGTCCTTGATGAATAATAGAAGGCTTATTTTGACCTCACCTTCACCAACGAGGACCCGAACAAATGTGTTTTTGTCCCGTCCAGTTCAGGGGACTTTTTAGCAAAGGATTTCAGATGGGTCTCGAATTCCCAGTCTTCTTCAGATGATTGGGGTGATATCCTATGGTGCAAACAGATCCCTACGAAGTTTAATTTTCTCCTATGGCATATTAGTAATAATGAAATTCCTTCGGATTTTAACATCAAGCGATGTGGGATTAGCCTGGCATCGAGATGTTGTTACTGTAATGAGCCTCGAGAAGAAAGTGTGGACCATATTTTTTTGAAGGCCGTTGGGCGCGGGAGGTCTAGGGGTTTTTTAGTGCTTTTACTGCTGTTTCCACTCTTCATATGGACGATTATCCATTTCTGGATAGATTTTTTAGAGGCGTGGGTTTGTCAGTTTTGGAGAAGGAGGAATGTGTGGTTGTACTCCTCACAGGCTGCTGGTGCCTATGGAAGGCACATAACAAGTCGCATTTTGAGGGAGTCCAGACCTCGGGTAGGACCATCATTGCCAGGATCCGTAACCAGCTTCTCGATCTTGTTTGTATCCTAAATGAATGGAGTGAGGCACCTAATATTCAATGTCTTCTGCTCAATGGTACAATCCCCTGACCGGACAACAGTGTTTCAAGGGGTATTTGGGTGCGATGTCTCCCTCTGGCATGCGGTTTGAAACTAAACATGGATGGATCCTTCCGTGCTAGGGTTATCAGAGGTGGTGGGGTCGTGCGGGACTCTGGAGGCTCGATCATCTTGGCTTTCTCTGCCTATCTGGGCAGTGGTTTATCCATCCAGGCGGAGGCCAAGGCTACCCTTACTGGCCTTTCTCTTTGTCAACAGGCTAGTATCAACCTCTTCGAAGTGGAGACAGATTCTCTGATCCTGCACAACTCCTTGAAGGGACCAGGAATGGTACTATGGTCGATAACTTACATCATCAGAAAGTGCCGAGGAATTCTCAATACTAACAACATAAAGGTGATATATACATGGAATGAAGGGAACAAAGTGGCGGACCACCTGGCCTCTTTAGCTAAGAAAGACTCCCAAATTTTTTGTGTCTCAAACCTTAACCTCTTGAAACCTAAGGGAGTGGACCTGATTAGGGTGGATGCCCTTGGAATTCATTACTTCAGAACTCTGTAGGCTCGTGAGGTCCCTTTGGCCTCACCCCTTGGGGGTTCTTGTACTCCTCTTTCCTTATTTTTCAATAAATAAATAAATGATGATGATGATGATCTTAAATAAGAACAATTATAATTGAATTCTATTTTATTAAATACGTAATTCATTGCATGTATATGGATGATCATGACCATAAAATAGACCTTTGTGCGTGATTAATTTCCTTTTAATTTATTATTAAATTAAATTTATAGCCTACACACCATCCCTCCTCTCATTATGTAAGGGCATGAAAACCCATGATTTTTTCTGTAATCCCCTTAACCAATCCTTTGGTTCCCCTCAATTGTGAATGAGTAAAATCATATGTAATGGATGAACCTCCCAAGCTAGTGGAGGAAATTCAAGTTTGAAGATAAGGTGAAAACAATCCAAGAGAGATACATAATACATGTAAAAAACTGGAATAAGAACCATAAAATGATTAAAAGTTTTTTCCCCTAGGCCAATGACTAGTTTATCATCTGTTAGATAAACTAACCATTAATAAAAGTTCATGATTGCACCACTTTATTATTTTATTTCTATCAATTTTCATGGTTATTTTATTATATATGTTTTTTCAAGATCACATGAATTAATGAATTAACAATCATACAAGATAGAACTAAAATAAATTGGATTATGTTTAATTTTTATCTAAGTCATGGTTAATCAATTAAGTAAATACACTTAATATTAAAAAAACATGTAATAAATATAAAATGGGAAACTTATGCATAAAGATAAAAATATCGCAATTATATATATTAATTCAGTATATAATTCCACTACTTAAGTTAAAATCAAACCATAGTTCAAATTTCTTGATCGGACAAAGTTAGGGTGATTTCAATTATTAGGGAATCCTAACTTGAAGTTTTGGGTTGACTTAACTTAGTTTATATCTAGGGTTGAATGCCAAAGTAGTACATGATGTAAATATGAGGAAAAAGTTAAGGAAATCCAATTTAATTTTTTTTTGGATCGGGGAGTCCACTCAACAGATCAAGAAACTGTGAGTTAATGCAGTTGACATTTTAATGCCCACTTAAACCCATTAAAATTGATTAACCAGCTGAATTTAGGGTGATGAGAAGGGGAATATAGATCCTTGACACTAGAATGTCTAAGCAACGAGATATTCCAAAGCCAATGGTGAGGATTGTTTGGTTTCAATAAAATAATGGGAGATTAATAAATATAATATATATTTATTATTTAATTTTATTAGATAAATTACTAAAATTAAACTCTTCTAATTTTGTATAAATGACAATAAATATGACTTTAAACATTTAACTATGATCCATACTTGAGAAGGATGACCTTCTCACTAACACTAACTTCCAAGAATGAAAAATGTGATTATGAATTATCCTATGTCATGAAAGGAAATTATATGAACTGGAAGAACCAATTCTTAAAGCACCTAAAAAAATGGTTAGTGAGGAATAGTTTTCTCTTTATGAGAAACATTTAGATAATTCCACATGTGTCCAATGTTTCATGTTATTATCCATGACCAATGAGATTTTAAAACAATATGAGGACATGGATGTGTATTTCATGATGTCTCACCTTTGAGATCTCTATAAAGAGAAAGCAAGACAAGTGAGATATGAGATATCCAATGCTCTATTTACAACCAAGCTTAGAGATTCGGTGCCAACTGGGACTCATGTAGTCAAGATTTTTTGCTACATTTAACTCTTAGAAATATTGGGGATTAAATTCCCATATGAGTTGTGCATAGATCTCATACTTTCCTCACTACACAAGCCCTTATCCATTACTATTATTAATTATAACATGATCAATAATAAGAAGAGTATTTTGGAACTTCTTACTCAGATTCTCCACGTAGACAAGGACATGGGGTGTGACAAACCCATTGTCCTTATGGTGAATAAGAAAAGTAAGAACAAGGCAAAGTGGCTCAAGAATCATAACAACTATAAAGCTTTCAAGCACCATCCTTATAAGAAGAGGAATATCTAGAGACAAGGAAAGGAAAATGAATCAGTATGTTTTTCATGTGGTAGGCAAGATCACTGAAAGAGGAACTACACCCAAAAGCAAGGGGAAGATAAATGTGTATTTGTTATCAGGTATAATATTTCAATATCTACACATTGGTTATTAGATACAACTTATGGTTCTCACATATGTATCCAAATATAGGAACCAAGTAGATTTTGAAATATTTCTAGAGGAGAGGTGGATTTTCAGGCTGCCAATGGTGTGAGGCTAGATTCTCTTATCATTGGAGACTGCCACCTTTCATTTCCAATAGAAATGATATTGGTTTTAAGAGATTGTTATTATGTATCGATTGTTACCAAAAACATAATTTCTATATACTTCCAAGATACAGATGGTTTTGTTTTCAATTTTGGAAATAAAATCTATTTATTTTATAAAAACAACATATGTTATGGTATGACATATTTAAATAATATTCTTTATGTATTAAATTATGAAAAAAAATATTGATAATTGATGAATGATCATGTTCGCATAACTCATATAACACCCAGCCATGGAATCACCATATTGGTCATGTAAATGAGAAACATTTGATAAATCTCTATAAAAATGGTTATTTAGAATCTTTTGAGATAAAAACAATTGAAATATTTCATGCTTGTTTACAAGAAAAAATAACGAAAACCCCATTCTATGGATAGGGTGAAAGGGCCACAAAGATTTTATGATTGGCATACAATGATATGTGTGGATCATTTTTAGTATAAACTAGAGGTGGGTATTCTTACTTCATAACTTTTACTGATGAATTAAATAGATATGGTTATGTCTACTTAATGAGGTATAAGTTTGAGTCCTTTAAGAAATTAAAATAATTCAAGAATTAAGTATAGAATCAAATTGGAAAGAAGATAAATAAAATTCAATCATATTTAGGTGGTGAATATATTAACCAAGAGTTTATCAACTTTTCACAAGATTTTGAGATTCTTTCTTAACTAACTCCACCTTACATACCATAGTGGAACAATGTTAGTGAAAGTAGGAACCATACCTTGCTAGAAATGGTAAGGTATATGGTGATTCATGTAGATCATATATTATCCTTTTAGGGATGTGCATTACAAACTGTGGCATATACACTAAACCAAGTACCAAATAAAGTGAAAAACAAAATTCTCTTTAAGATATGGAGTGAAAAGAAACCTATTTTGTCACATAAAAATGTATGGGGTTATAAGGAATTCATTAAGTCCTTATTTGGAAAAAAGATAGTACCCTAAGGCACATAGTGTATCTTTATAAGGTATGATAGGGAAATAAAGGGATTCTACCTATATAACCTTCCAGACAAGAAAGTGACTATCGTCAGACAAGCTGTCTTTCTCGAGAGGGATCACAACCTCAAAAAACATAGTGAGAGCAAGATTGACTTTGATGAAGTTAATGATCAAGATACATAAGAGTTGGTACAAGAATAGATTCCATAGGTCCTCATGGAAGAAGTTTTTCTTGCAACATAAGTACTATGTAAAATCACCAAAGATGTAAGTGAACTAGAGAGATATGGTTTTCTATTCACTAAATATTGTGACTCATTATTGGTTGACAATAAGGAACATATCTCCTACAAAGAGAAAGTATAAATATTAAAAGCTATAAGATAGTAAGAATCCATGAATTCTAAAATATATTTTATATATCAGAACTAAGTTTGGGTTTAGGTTGATCCACTAATTAATGTAAATATTATTAGGTGCAGATGGGTATTCAAGAGAAAACAAGACATGAAAGGTAAAGTAAGTACCTATAAAGAAAGTTTAGTGGCTAAATGGTTTAAATAACATAAAGTAATTGACTACAATGAAAATTTTTCTCTAGTTTCCAAGTTTAAATCTATCAAAATTCTACTTGATATAGCAGCTTACCATGATTATAAAATTTTACATATGGACGTAAAAATAGCTTTCCTTAATGAGAACCTTTATGAAGATGTCTACAAAACATAACCAAAAGGGATTGTGACTCCAGGTGATGCCAAAAAATATGAAAGTTACAGAGATACATTTATGGGTTGAAGAAAACATCCACATCATGGAACATTCAATTTGATGAAGTTATAAAATAATTTGGTTCTATTAAGAATGAATACGAGCCATGTATTTACAATCAGTTTAGTGGGAATGCCTTCATTACCCTAGTAGTATATATTGATGACATATTACTTATTGGAAATGACATACTAGTCTTACAGTCTATTAAGTACTGGTTAAACAAGTTTTTATCCATGAAGGAATTAGGTGAAGTAGCCTATATTCCAGGTATTAATATCATTTGTGATAGATCCAAGAGGAAGTTTGGACTAAGTCAAGATACATACATTGAACAGACACTAAAAATATTTAATATGAAACAATTCAAGAGGAGATTGGTTCTAGTGACACATGGTATACATCTTTCTAAGAAAATGTGTCCTTGACCACAACATAAGAAAGGAAGAAAGAGTAAAATCCTACACACTTTTGTAATAGGATTAATCACGCGCGTCATGTTATGTACTAGACTTAAAGTTTCCTACACATTGAACATGGTAAGGAGGTATCAAATTGATCCAGGTAAAAAACATTGGTATGCTGTTATTGATATCCTTAAGTATCTGAGAAGAACTAAGAAAATGTTCCTAGTGTATGGAGGAGATGAGGAGCTAGTCATTAGGGGTTATACTGATGCTAGTTTTCAAACAGATCGGGATGATCTAAAGTCACAGTCAAAATATGTTTTCAGTCTCAATGGAGGACCTGTGAGTTAGAAGAGTTCAAAGTAGCAAGTTTTCGATGATTCTATAGTGGATTCTGAGTATATAACAGCTTATGATGCAGCTAAAGAATCCATTTGGATACAAAACTTTTTCTAGGAGCTTAATGTGGTACCTTGCAGTAAAGACCATATCACATTATATTGTCACAATACTGAAACAATCACTACAAAAAATTCCAATTAGCGATATTTTTTTGCATTATGACGTTTATAAACATCATGAATTAATTTACCTATGTTTTTAGAAAATGTTGCTAAATATACATAACTAAATTAGTGATGTTTATAAACATCACTATTTAGCAACACCACATTTACCGATGTTTTTTTAGAAACATAGGTAAATAAACATCCCTAAATTAGCGACGTTTATAAATCTTATTATTTATTGACACATCATTTATCGACATTTTTTAGAAACATTAGTATTTTTTTTGAAATTTATAATTTTTTTTCAATTTTTTTACAGCAAAAAAATGACATTTCTAGAAAATGTAAGTATTTTTGTAACAAAAAATTATAATTTCTTTTTTCGAAATTTATAGTTTTTTACCATAAAAAAATATAATATATTATCCCCCACCCCACCCTCTCCCTCCTCTAGCACCCCCCCTCAATCACCCCTCCATGCTAACACCTCCCTTCTCCTCTAGCGCCCCCCTCAATCACGATGCAGACCCCTCAATCACCCCACCACATTGCACAGATTTTTCACACCACACGATCTACACATGCTTCTGAAATAATTTAAACCTACAACTTATAGGGTTATAACCAAAGACCTAACCAAATCACCTATTCCAATTACAAATATAAAATTGTATTATGTTATATTTATATATATAAATAGATTTCATTATTTAAAAAATTAATATTATATATATATGTTTCTATTTTATATTACATGCTTATATATATAAGTTTATAGTATATATATACATATGTTTGCATTTTACATATATGTTTATATTTCATATTATAAATATATATATATATATATATATTATATTTATATTTACATATATATATGTTTATATTTTATATTATATATATATGTTTATGTTTTATGTTTATATATATATTTTATATTATATATAGATATATGTGTGTGTGTTTATATAATATATATGTTTATATATATGTGTGTGTGTGTAAATATATATATATTTGTATATATACATATATATAATTATAATTATATATATATATATATATAATTAGTCACGTTTTAAAACATTGGTAAAAATGTCACTAAAATAACCATGTTTTCTTAAAAACGTGACTAAATTTAAAATATATATGTGTTTTTATATGTAAATATATGCACAAATATATATATATATATATATATCTATGTGTGTGTGTGTGTTTATATATATATAAAGATATATATTTTTATATATGTGTTTATATTAATATATATATATATATATCTAAATATATGTGTTTGTGTTTATATATGTTTATATATATGTGTCAGTATTTAAAAATTTGATATTATATATATAATTTTATATTATATTATATAAATATTTTTATATTTTATATTATATATATGTTTATATGCAGTTGGGGGCTTACCCAAGTGCTAAAGGCTTCTCGTAATCCTATATTAGACCCAGGTTCAAATCCGAATGGGAGCGAATTTCCACAAGTACTGTAGAGGCACTATAGTGACACTATATCACTGTAGCAGTGTGGCTGCTGTAGGAAGTATTGTAGCAGCAGTACTATTCATCCTGAATGGGCCTTCGGGTCATTGGGACTTTGAGTCATCAAGGGGGCGGTGACTCAAGCATGTCGTGGTGAGGCGATGGCACAAGCATGATGAAAGCAGGGCCTTCGGGCCATCCAATGGTGGGCCTATGAGCCATGTACTAAGGGCCTTTAGGCCATGTAATGGGCATCATACCCACTGGGTCTTCAGACCAAATTTACAATGTAATAAAGTGGCTGGTTGAGTGAGTTATCCCTTAGGGGGGCTATGACCTACCTTTCGGGTCTGTGTGTGTGTAGTGTGTGTGTGTTTGAATGTAATTGTACCCCCAAACACCTAATATATATATATATATATGTTTATATTATATATATATATGTTTATATATCTATACATGTTTATATATATATACATGTTTATATTATATTATATTATATATATATGTTTATATATATATGTGTGTGTTTATATTTTATATTATATATATGTTTATATTTTATGTTTATATTATATATATATGTTTATATTATATATATATGTATATATATGTTTATAGATATATATATTTATATATGTGTGCGTGTGTATAAATATATATGTGCATGTATATATATATATATAATTATAATTATATATGTATAATTAGCCACATTTTAAAACACAAGTAAAAATGTCACTAAAATAGCCACATTTTCTAAAAAATGTGACTAAATTTAAAATATATATGTGTTTTTATATATAAATATAAATATATATTTATATATTATATATATGTGTGTGTGTGCTTATATATATGTTTATATTTATCTATATGTTTATATATATGTGTCCGTGTTTATATATGTCTATATATATGCGTGAGTATTTAAAAAATTAATATTATATATATATATAATTTTATATATTAATATACATATATATATGTTTATATTTTATATTTTATATTTTCTATCTATATATATAAGTTTATATTATATTATATATATATATGTTTATATTTTACATATATGTTTATATTTTATATTATATTTATATATGTTAATATTATATATATATATTTATATATTTATATGTTTATATTTTATATATTATATATATATATGTTTATATTTTATATATATACAAATATGTTTATACATGTGTGTGTGTGTGCGTGTGTGTGTAAATATATATGTGTATGTATACATATCTATAATTATAATTATAATTATAATTATATATATATACATATATATATACATATATATACACACAATTAGCCACATTTTAAAACACCGAAAAAAATGTCACTAAAATAACCACGTTTTCTTAAAAACATGACTAAATATAAAATATATATGTGTTTATATATATATATATATTTATATATATGTGTGTGTGCGCGTTTATATATATATATATAAATATATATATTTTTATATATATGTGTCTTAGTTTATATATATATATATATATATCAAAATATATATTTACATTGATGCGGGGAAATGATCTATATAAATATATATATCTTTAGTGAAGTTTCCTAAAAAATATTGGTAATTTAGCGACATTTTTCATGAAACGTTGCTAAATCAGTGACGTTTTCAAGAAATGTTGCTAAATTAGTGACTTTTTCAGGAAACATTGATAAATTAACGGCCCTTTTTAAGAAACTTCACTATTTTAGCATTTTTTTTCATGAAACGTCGCTAAATTAGTGATGTTTTTAAAAAACATCACTAAAAAAATGCTACTAAATTATAGTTTTTTTTGTAGTGAGTGACTCATGCAAAAGAGTCAAGGTCACACCAACGAATAAATTATATACTTCAAAAGTATCACCTCTTGAGGGATTTTTCTCAAATGGGTAAAGTTGCAGTAAGTATATTTCCTATAGAATAAAATATGGTAAACGCCTTGACTATAATATTATACCAGTACAAGCATGAGTATCATGTGAGAGCTAGGAGACTGAAGGTTGTTAGCAGTTGACATCGAGTACAAGTGGGATTCTGTTAGAGTTGGTGCCTTAGAATCAACTTATGTGTACTCTTTGATAACCTATATTCATTGGTTTGAATATTAATGAACTTTTTATCACAACATGACTGTTCTTCTATGTGACATAGTCTGTGATAATGTCCCAAGAGTAATTGTCGCACTGAAAGGTCATAATAGTTCTCTGCTAGGATGAGAACCCATAAGTGTCACGATAATATTCTTAAAATATATGTTCTATAGTTATATTAAATCATTTTAGGGACACAAATGACATAGTTTATCAGGGGTGGAAACTCATAGGACTTTGAGGCACCTTCTCATGGTGTACAACCATGATAATTTCCAGTTTTAGAAATTATGAGAATGATACCGCCAGTAGGAAATCCATATTTTGATGTGTCATTGGATGTTCCTATCTGTAGATGTGTGTATTGATCCTTAAAATTTAATATTATTATTAATGGATATTATGAGTCATGTTCTTTTATGTATTGATGAAAATCATGATGACATATGTTCGCAGTGAAGTAGGATACATTTGGCATGTCATGAGTAATATTTCATTGATGAATAATGTGAGAAATGATTTTACCTTTATATCATTTAATAGAAGTTGATATCTCAGGACCTTTGATGGAAATTATATAGCCTAAATAAATCCATGGCTATAGTGTTCTGTAGGAAAGTTTAATTTCCAGAAATTCAAAAAAAGAGACATTGAGCACATAAGTTGATGACACCGGCATGCAACCTTCTTGATTAGAGATATCATGATAAAGAGATTTTATTACACAATAATAACCCACATGGGGTTTTATGTCATTATGATATTAACTTATTTCTCTATAGGTATCTTGACATGTTGCTAGATTCTAACATTAGATTTTGGGCTGCTTCGCCTATTTCCACTAAGAAAGAGAGGTAGAGGGTCACACACTAAGTGTATCTAGAACTCCATTTAAATATTATTATTATTTATTATTTAACTAGTTAAATAAATATTATTCCCATACATGGTTTAATAATTATTCATTTTTAATTGATCACACATATTTCACCACTAGTTATTAGAGGGAATATTTTATGATAAAAATATTTAATAAATATTTAATTTCTATTTATTGAATATAATATTTATTTATTTATTGGGTAATAATGAAGTGATATTTATTTATTAAATAAATACTCATTATTTAAGGTCCAATAAATACTGTATAGAAACGGAGAACCGTGTTTAATGTCCCTACAAGAAATAATATATATTGAATATTATTTTAATAAAATAATATTTAATTTAATTCATGAGATTTTCACATGTCAAGAAATAATAATAATATTATTATTATAGACATGAGGTTCTGCGTGGATTAATAAATATAATAAGGGTGCATATGAAATTATTATTTTTTAACCCTAGTGGTATATAAACTTAATTATATTATTTATCAAATTGTTGTCATTTCATTTTTTGTGCACAACGACATGAGAAGATAATTCTCTTGAAGTCCTAAAGAGATCCCTCTCCAAGAACGCTCTCAATAACATACAATGATCATCCTCTACCACCACTCTCAAGTCCAGAGATACCAAAGAGAACCCTTCCTTGAATAGATTCTTGGGGTGATCAAAGATGAATGACACAAGTGTTAGGATCTGTCATGCTAGCACTTAGAGATTCCTATAACAACATTAGAAGGTTTGTGGAGCACGTGTGGATCACCGCTGGAGAGAATCTGCACTTGATTCCTATAACATAACAATGATACAACATATATACATTGTCAGATTCATCAACAAAGAAATAATTCATCACAAGTTAATTATTTAACTATTTAAATTAATTATAAATAATATGTGATGATCCTGCATTTTGGTTTCAATGTTCAATCATTAATTAATATTTGATTTAATTTAATTGGTCAAAAAGTTTATCATCGATGTACATCTCATATTAATCATAAATTATGATAAAAAACTAAGTTGGTCATGTCCTATATGGTGCTTCTTCTACAACCAGAACCTTTATAAATCATTTTGGAATAGGGTTGTGAATCATCAATCTCGCTAGACCATGACCCATATAAGTTGACGATGTACTAGCAACAACCTATGGGTCAGATGATGAGGCATTGGGTTGATCAATAGGAATAATAACATATGCGAGGGTACGAAACATCTCATTGAAATCATCACCAACTATCTAAAAAATAAAAATAATATTGTCTACAAATAATTTAAAATGAGTATTATATACTAATTATGACTATAAATAACATGTAATTTCATCATTATTCATCTTCATCCTCATTTTCATATTCAATGATGTTTATATCTTTATCTTCCTCTTAAACATCATCAATTTCCATAGGAGCTCTAGCTTCACCATACCTTTCTATTCCAATTTCATTTGTTACACCATCAACATTATCCACACCATCTTCCCGTAACTATGGGGTTTCATCATTGATATCTTTATCTCTTCGAGTAAATGCTTTATTTGGTGTTGTAACTTAAAAAATTTCATTTTTTTTTGTATTTCAATAGAACCACTTTCACTTTTCATAAAGTAATTTTCATGAGATTCATTTTTATTATGCTCTACCAGTTAATTAAATCTCTTAAAGTGACACAATAATTCACATAATATATTTTATATTATCGATGAGCTAGAATAAATGGTTTATTTACTAGAATAAGGATTTTATATTTAATGTCAAGGATTCTATGGCATGGATTAACATGCAACCCTTGATCAGTATTACACAAATGACATTTAAACATTGTTATAAAATTATCTCTCAGATAATATAAATTAATTATTTCATCCAGCATGCCATTAAATTCAACTTCACTTTATTTATGATGAGACCCTTTTAATTAAACACCACTATTCATTGTTTTTCGATTCATCATATACACATGTATGAAATCGAAATACATTAACCACATATGTGTTATAAGATTTAGCCAATTTGTATGGTGGGTTATTCAATAAACTTAATCTATTATCAATTTTATCTACATGGTGAAATACATAGAAAATTGAAAAAAATATAAAAATTAATAATTTGATTTTGTATATTCAACCATACACAATTTACTTCACCAGTCTTTAAATCCAGTAAGAAAAGTTATGTTGTCATTGTTCTTCAAGAGTAGCTAGTGAAGTTTATGTGAACTATTTCTTGATATGATTATAATATAATCTAAAAATGAAATAATATTAATTTAATTTTTAAAAAATATAAATAATAGGTGAAAGTGATACTCATTGTATAAATAATTTCATTTCTTCACAATTAAGCAAAACATATATATGAGCTTTGTGTTGTTTATTATCTGAAATCCATCATTCATAAACACCACTAAATCCAAGTTTAGGATGATTAAAAATGGATAATTTATTATTCATTTCATCATCAAAATTTCCCTCATTATGAATCATTTGATTATGTTTTGAAGGATATTCAGTTTGAAAATAATGAGAGCAGAAAAACAAAATTTCTTCTTATAAATATTCTTTTACAACCGACCCTTCAACCAATGCTTTGTTACGTAATTTCTTTCTCCAAAATTTTCATGCATCTCTCATATGGGTATATCCATCAAGACTATACTGGTCCCCCATATTTTTCTTCATATGGAAAATGTAATATTAAATATTCCATTGAATCAAAGAAATCTAGTGGAATTTTTTTCCAATTTACATAAAATTAAAATAATATCTTGTTACAACCTCCTCAGTGCATTATAATCTGTTGTCACCATACAAATTTCTCATGAAGAATATGATATTTCTATTAGTACATCCTGAATCAAATAATTTAATAAACCTCTAAATCCAATCAAAAATAGTCTTCCTATTATAACATGATAATCATGACTTTTTAATCTGGTAATATGACTATTTCCAACACATTGAGCCAAATTGGAAACATAACCATCAGTTAACCTCAAATATATAATCCAATGACATAATAATAAACAATTTTCTTTAGAAACCATATAAACTACTTTTGGATTCATTAAATTCCATGTTCTTTCATTTTTAAATAACTCAAGTTCTGGATGCTTGAAAATTTGGGCATGATCTAATTATGCTTTTACATTATCTTTATTCTTACAAGGTGTGTTTAAAACTATATAAAATATGTTATCAAAAAATTTATTCTCAATATGAATTACATCAAACATGTGACTGACTAAAAAATTAGACCAATATAGAAGATCCCAAAAAATACTATGTTTTATGCAATTATTATATTTCCCAAATCCATCTATTTTTTGTTGGTTTATAGCCATTCCAAAGGTAATAGGAGGCAATGAAGAGACAACTGATTTTAAATAAATACCTGATATCATTGTTGGAGTTCCATCTCTTTCAATTATACCTTTTATGAAATAATTTATGTTCCATCCGAAAGGATGGTCTGTAGGAAGAAATTTACGATGATAGTTGAAAAACAAGGTTTTATTCCATTAAAAATAATAAACACTTTGTTATCACTCATATAGTATGAAAATGATTTTGGACCATGTGTACTCTAGCCAGATAACATGTCATTTTTTGGGAATTCACTAATTATCCCCATAAATACAACTTTCATTATGAAATTATATTTTACAATTACATCATATGAACTGACACCATTACTTCACAATAAATTTAACTCATCAATCAACAGTTTCAAATAAACATCAATATTCTTTTTTTTAGATGTACTAGAATTAGTAATATAAAAAATATACATGGTTCATTCATCAATATCCAAGTAGGTAAGTTGTACGAAGCTATAAAGATAAGTCAACAAGAATATTAATTACCATAAGAACCAAATAGATAAAAACCATCACTAGAAAGATCCAATCGCATGTTATGAGCTTCTGAAGCAAAAAAAGGATGCACCTTATAAAAATATTTCCATGAATTACCACCCCAAAGATGGTTTAAGATTTTCCCAATATAAATATTGTATTTATGCCATGAAATCAATAATGATGTGTTGTGAGACATAAATAAATAGTTTAATATGGTTGTAAGTGGGAAATACCTAAACTTTTTAACGAGAACCAATTTAGAATTTCCTTATTTGGCCTCTTTGTACATCGATTTTACATATGTAGGAAAATTCACCAATGAATCATTTTTACTATAATATAGGATTCAATCATTTAAACATGCAGAGATCTTCTGATAACCAAGACTCAAATTATGAACCAACCTATTACTTTTATAAAAATTTATAGGCAACATATTTCCCTCACGTAACAATGATTTAACTAAAGAAAATATTTGATCAAAAAATCTATTTGACATTCCATTATATTATTTAATAGCCATAAAGTTAGTAACACTTTCAAATTTACTTATCCTACAACCAAGATATAAGGCATGCTCAACAGACTTCAACAACTCATAAAATTGAGATGGTTTTAACTCAAGAGTTAAATCACCATTTCGAGTTTTTGTTTTTTTGAAAAGATGGGATGACAACCTTGTGTACTAAAGTTTGAAACCATGATGGATTTGAAACCAAATTATTTGTATATTATCTTGAATTATGTTCACCACTCGGATACCAAAAAACACAATCTTTTTGAAAACCAAAATGTAATAGACGGACCTTCATGCTATCAAAAGTTTCAAATCTCCTCAAATCACATTTCTTGTATGAAAACTTAATTGTCTCTTATGGAATTATTTTTGGTTTTGATGACGTATATGATAAAAATGTTTCGACACCCTCAATATATACAAGATTTATACCAGAACCATTTGGATTTCTATGATGATTTATCAAATCACAGTCTCATAATAAAACCTTTTTTCTACTTCCTTGGTCCATGGTTTTCTAAAAATAGAAAAAAGAAATAGTTCCTGTGATTAATGTGATAGATGGGATGATCCGATAAAAAAATCAAAAAATCAGAAAATTACTAATTACTTATAATTAGTAATTTTTAATAATCACTAGTAATTGAAACAAAATATAAAAAACTATTACTAACTAAAAAATTATATTCAATATAAATATTTCATAGTAATTTTTAAAAATTAATACAAATTATTACTAATTATCGATATTTATCAGTAATTATTACTAATTATTAGTAATTATCAGTATTTATTAATAATTATTGGTAATTATCAATAATTATTAGCAATTATCAGTAATTATTACTGACTATTGGTAATTATTACTAATTATTAATAATTAAGGGTAATTATAACTAATTATCAGTAATTATGGGTAATTTTTGGTAATTATTTCTAATTATTACTAATTATCGGTAACTAATACTAATTATTACTAATTATCAAAAATTATTAATAATTATTACAAATTATTACTAATTATCGATAATTATTACTAATTATGGGAAATTATAGGTAATTATTATTAGTCATGGTAATCATTACAATTTTTTTGGTAATTTTTGGTAATTATTACTAATTATTACTAATCATTGATAATTATTACTAATTATCAGTAATTATTACTAATGTTGATAACTATTCTTAATTGTAGGTAATTATTACCAATTATCGGTGATTATTACTAAATTTCGATAATTATTACTAATAGTTGGTAATTATAACTAATTATTGGTAATTATTGGTAATTATTAATAATTATTACTAATTATTGGTGATTGTTACTAATTATTACTAATTATTGGTAAATATTGGCAATTATCACTCATTATCAGTAATTTTTGGTAATTATTACTAATTATTACTAATTATTACTAATTATTACTAATTATAAATAATTATTACTATTTGTTAATAATTATTGTTAGTTATTACTAATTGTTACAACTAATTTTTAATTATTACTAATTATCAGTAATTATTATTAATTATTACAAATTAATGGTAATTATTACTAATTATGAGTAACTATTGGAAATTATTACTAATTATGGGTAATTATTATTAATTATTACTAGTTATTGATAATTATTACTAATTATTACTAATTATTACTAATTATTACTAATTGTTACCAATTATCGGTAATTATTACCAATTCTCAGTAATTATTACTAATGTTCGGTAATTATTAGTAATTATCGGTAATTATTACTTATTATTAGTCATCGTTCCTAGTTATTAGTAATTATTACTAATTATCAGTAATTATTACTAATTATCAATAATTATTAATAAGTATTGGTACATTTTACTAATTATCAGTAATTATTACTAATTGTTACTAATTATTGTTAATTATTACGAATTATTGAAAACTATTAATAATTATTAGTAATTATAAGCAATTATTACTAATTATTAATAATTATCGATAACTATTAGTAATTATTAGTAATTATTGGTAATTATTACTAATTATTACTAATTATTAGTATTTATTACTAATTATTACCAATAATTGACAATTGTTACTAATTATTACTAATTTTTTGGTAGTTATTGGTAATTATTACTATTTTTTGGTAATTATTGATAATTATTACTAATTATCAGCATTTATCGATAATTATTACTAATTATTAGGAATTGTTACTAATTATTAGTAATTATTACTAATTATTACCAATTATCACCAAATTATTACTAATATTGGCAATTATTACTAATTATCAGTAATTATTACTAATTATTACTAGTTTTTTATAATTATTACTAATCATTAATAATTATTCCAAATTATTATTAGTTATTACTAATTGTTACTAATTATTGGTAATTATTACTAATTGTTATTAATTATTACTATTTTTTTATAATTATTATTAGTTATTACTGATTATTATTAGTTATTATTAATTATTAATAATTATTACGAATTAATATTAATTATTACTAATTATTGTTAGTTATTACTAATTGTTACTAATTATTGGTAATTATTACTAATTAGCCATAATTACTACTAATTACTACTAATTACTACTAATTACTGCTAATTAATACTAATTAATACTAATTAATACTAATTATTCCTAATATAAAATAAATCAAATTAATTAAAAATTTAAAAAGTTTAAAATTAATACCTTAAAAATGAAGCTTTACCGTGCGATCTTGGAAACTTCTGTGTAAAATTTAAAATTTATACAGAAATAAACTAGAAGAGGAGATGAGAAATTATGATTAAAGAATAGTGTTGGGGGGGTCTATATAAGTTAGATTAGTAGCAACAGACTCTTTACAATGAAATTTCCATTGCAAATAATAGTATTTACGATGAGTTCTGTTGCAAATAATTCCCACCATAAAAAGACATGATGGGTATCGAAAAAGTATTTGCAACGGGTGAACAAATCCATCGCAAATGCTACCCACCATAAATAACATTTATTTAGCCAACATAGTTTTTGCGACGAAAATACCCATTCTGTTGCAAATAATACATTTTTTTATTTATAGGTATTTGCAACGGGATAATCTCCCATTGCAAGTAATTCTTTCCCGTATTAAGGTGTGCATCAGTGCCAAAAGTATTTGCAATGAGATATGATTCCCATCACAAATACCACAAAAAATTATAGGTATTTGCAACGTGAATCTTATTCCGTCTCAAATACCTGATTTTTTTGATTATTTGCAATGGGTCACTATTCCGTTGCAATTGGCATGTCGTAAATACTGCTTTTTTTTGTAGTGAATACCTAATGGTGATAATGATCTTCCCAGATCGACATTAGACTCTCCTCTGGTTCTCATCACCCAATATCTGTCTCAAATGATCATTTGGCCCAAAGTTGTCATGTTCTTTCCCATCAAGGGCCTCCAAAGCATGCTACTGAGAATATAAATAAGATATTTAATTATGAAATAGGTTTCAGAATTTAAAATCCATAATAAGTCTTACAATATTTTCTTGTGTTTGTTCATTTATAGCACTCTCATATTTCTTCTTTATACTCAAGTAAAACAATTTCTCTCAAGGCACACAACATTTGATGTTCAATACCACCCGCTTTAAATGACATTAAATGTAAGAAAACATAATCCAATAATATTATATTGCCGAAAATAATCAACTCATTTTAACTAATATTTAACTGATCAAAACCAAAACAAATCAAACTAAATTTCATCGAAATGAATCATATTATCCCCATTAGAGAGAAACTAGAATCAATAGAAAAAAATGAACAATCTTGGATTGTTTTGGTCAAGGTATATTCAGATTAGTTTTATTATTTTTGTATTTGGTTAGGTTATATTGGTTCTATTCAATTTAGTTCTAATCATTTGAGTTCATTTTTTATTATTTTGACAAGGTTTGGGTGAGTTCAGTTTGAGTAAGTATTATATAGGACAATTTCAAACTCTTATATCCAATTCATCTTTTTTTAGTTTAGTTATGAATAAAACATATCGATTCAGTTTAGTTTGGGTTAATATAGTTTAGTTAAGTTTTTTCTAGTTCAGTTCAGATCACATTTCATTGGTTCATTTTGGTTTAGTTCAATTTATGGTTATTTTCTATTGTTTAGTTCAAGTACTATTTGGAAAGATCGGTTAAATTCAATTTGGTTGGGTTCGATTTAATTTTAGTCATTTTAATTTCATTCTATTCGATTCTATTTGGTGTAGTTCAATTTAATATAATATAATTTAGATTCTTTTCATACTCATTTTTTCAATTTAGTTTAGTCAAGGTTTGATTATATTTAATTTGATTCAATTTAATTTTATTCAGGTCCGGTTAATTTAGGTCTATTATGGTAAGTTTGTTCCCTTTTGCTTTAATTTGAAAAAAATGTGTTTTGTTTTAAAGTGGTGTTTGTCTAGATGGTTTTTTGCAAGAAACAGGATTATAGAATTTAAAAGTGTTGCAATGATTTTGTTAGTTTTATTATGAGTGTCCAACTTTTGAAATTAAGCGCTTCATAATTGATGATTTGGGAGAAACCCATCCAATGAATTGGTTTTGATATAAAATGGTTTTGGAAATGTTGATTTATTAGAATGAATTTATTCAATCAGCGTATTTGAGTGGAGTTTTCATGGTGTTTAAATTCACAGTTTTAGTGAATAACAATATAATTGCTTGGTTAGAACTTGGAATGATCTCACAAGTATACTGTTGAGTCAAACGTTCTCCTTTGACTTCTATACCTTGTTTTGGAAATCACAAATGTCTTTTACCATGCTAATCGTACTAATCATGCTGATCGTACTGATCATGCTGATCGTACTGACCATTCTGATCGTACTGACCATGCTGATCGTACTGACCATGCCGATCGTACTGACCATGCCGATCGTACTGACCATGCCGATCGTACTGACCATGCCGATCGTACTGACCATGCCGATCGTACTGACCATGCCGATCGTACTGACCATGCCGATCGTACTGACCATGCCGATCGTACTGACCATGCCGATCGTACTGACCATGCTGATCATACTGACCATACTGATCGTACAAACTATAATTTTCGTACTGACTCTGTCAATCGTATCGTACTGACTCTGTCAATTGTACTCACTTTTGTGTATCTTACTTTGTATCATATCAATACATTACATTTAGTAATACTTATAATACTCATACTTTCATTACTTGATTGTTTTGGTACTTAGTCAAAAACACCTGTTTCATATTAATCGTACTCTTGTTTATCATCTTCATATATCTTTTGTTTTAACCAATACGATGTCGTTGAGTTAGTTAAAAATTAATCAAAATGATGTCATGATTTTTGTTTCAATATGACCGTTATAATGCCAGGTGTCCAAGTCCCTCCGAGTTTTTCGGAGAAATATGACCGTTGGAGGAAATGTGACCGTTGGAACCTGAGGCCTATAAATAGGAGGTCATTTAAAGCCGAGAAAGAACAAATGTGATACTTTGCTTCTATCAAGTTCTAGAGAGAGACACTGTGACTTCTCTCATGATTTGTTCTTTGTGCGACTGATCTTTGTATCGAGGGATTTTAATTGATTGAAAGACAGAGGTGTCGATTACCTACAAAATCGAGGGCTGCCGGGGATAGGCAGACAGATGAACCGATCATCGTATCGAGGGCTTCCGGGGATAGGCAGACAGACGAACCGATCATCGTATCGAGGGCTTACCTAGGTGGTGGTAAGACATACCTCTTATCCTAGGTGAAAGCATAACCCTTCTCTTTGGGTTAAAAAGAATTTTAATACTTTTACTTTTCCGCTGCTGTTTGTATTAGAAAGGAATTTGTATTTTTTCCTTTCTTCTTTACACTTTCAATTGTAATTTTTTCAATTACGATTATTCTATTACATATTGTATTAATAGATTCTATACGCTTTATGGTAGAATCTCTCATACTTGTTTTACTCTGATTATTGTATTCATCTTGAATACAATTACTTTACTTTTCTAATAGTATTACATTACATCATACCTTTATATTCAATAAAATTGTGGTTGTTTGAATTGTATTAGTTTAAGATCTTTTAAACTAATCTCTTGTGTTTCAACAATAAAGTTTTAAAATACAATTCACCCCCCTCTTGTATTGTTCCATCTAATATACATATACATCTACATATTCAATCCAACAATTGGTATCAGAGGAGGTTTCCACTGATTTATACTACTAGCTCTTATTCGAGTTTTATTACTATTTCAATTACTTTCTACACTAACGTGTGGAGTGGAAAAGATTTTGTTTCATTAGATGGCAGTAATGAATATTGGGTCAATTGACAATCTAAATCCTTCTAGACCACCTATCTTTGATGAGAATGATTATGAGTACTGGAGAGATCGAATGAAGACGTTTGTTATCAATACTGGTGTAGACAATTTTATTATGCTTACTGGAGGTTACAAAATTGATGACAAAGAAGTCAGTACTTTCACTAACCAAGAGAAGCAATAATATCAATTGAATTACAAGGTACACAATACTTTATTATGCTCTATGACTAGAAATATATACAGCCAGATATCTTGTAACACCCCGAGATTTTTTGAAAAATATTCTTTTTAATTTCATTAATGTCTTGTGTTATACGCTACACCAAAAGGAGCTTTCACAACACACATCTCTGACCTGGCTTGAATTACACGCAATCGCGACCTTCCACGATAGCATGTGTTGTACGCAACACCAAGTTTCGCTAAGCAATGATATGCTATTAAGATATTATTAAAACTAGCCGTTATGAATAGTAATAACCACTTTTTGAAATTTTGTAAATTTTATTTTTCAAAATGGACTTCATTTATGGATTCGGAGTATCGAATTTAGCCTAAGGTGAAATTTTGGTACTTTTCGGATAACTTTCATATTCTGATGAATAGTGAAAATTACTAAATTTTAATTAAAAACAACTTTTTTAATCGAAATAATTAATAGTGATAAATTATTAATTTGAGTGGTTTTAAAGTATATTTAGAATATATTTTTACAATTAAATACAATTTTGGTCATTGGATGTAATTTCACATTTAAACCAGTTATAAACAAGTGTCAATCTTTTGATAGTTATTATCTCTTAAAAATACGCTATTTGTTGTGACAGCGGAAATTAATTATAAAATTAATTAATGCAACTTATATGTTGGGAATTTTGTAAAATAGAAATCATTTCTGAATTCGGAATATCAATTATAGATTAGGGTGAAATTTTGGCGTTTTTCTGAAAAACTTCAATTTTTGATGAATAGTGAAACCACTAAGTGGTAGGTTAAAAACTGAATTTTGCATAAAACTTAATTTTACCGCTTCTGTGAATGGAATTTCGAAAATCCGACAGACACGGTTGATATCAGTAAGTAAAATGTGGTTTAATGAGATAAAAATAATTTTTTGGTGAATAGTAACTTTTTACTTTTTTTTACCGCGGTTAATAGTAAATAGGGTAACTAAGGGTAAATATGATATTACTATTACCCTAACACATGTCCTAATTCTATTGGATAAGTGTAATTCGACAAACAAAAACCTTATGAATATAATATGACCATTTAGGTCCACTTGGATTAGATTATGACATTTAATATTATTTTATTTAATGAATAGTTAAAATAGTTAAAATCAAAGTTTAATAAGTAAATAATTTTTAATATGGGGTTATACATAAGATAAATTCGACTATAAATATTCATTATAAAGATAAAAGGATTTCCTATATAATGGTATTTTATTTGTAATTTTTAGACATTAAATAATTTAATTTATTTATGACACAATGATGATACAGTAATTATCTTATTAATGAAATATTGACATAATTGATGTTATAAACACCAAAATAAATGTAATTTGAGACTTTTTATGAATTACAATAATTTTCTAGGTTACTATGATATATTAGTGTTGATTTAATCAACTTGGTTCGAACATATAATTCTGTTATGACTTTCACAAAAATCATATATCAAATAGTGTCAAAATTGACACAAAATAGTTTTTAAATCAAATATTATATTATTAATTGTTATTTTATTCCTAAAAAACTAAGGTTTGGCCAAATGAATTAGATAAGGATATATATATTAATAATAAACAATTTTGGGTTCGTTTGGCATGTTATAGTAAGTGTATTAACCATATAGTGTAAGAAAACAAAAAGACACGGTAAAAGTTAAATTATTTAACTTAGAGTTAAATCTAATTGATAAGGTTAAAATAATAACATAAACTTGTCTAAATCCTATTGGTTGATAGGATTTCGACCCATCCCCACTTTAGCTTCTAAATAAGACCCTTTGGAACCATTATAAACCGATTTTGACTTTAATATAAAATAATATTTTGAGATATTCCTAAGGTTCCCCTCTCCTCCCTTATAAAAGGACACCTCCTCCCCCACCTCCTCACACCAATTTGAGCACTCAAGATCGGCCAAACCCTGCCAAAATCCCTTCTCCAATTCCTTAGAATAATCCTAGAGGTCCTGGTCTTCTTCAAAGACCAATCTTAGTTCCCTAAGTGGAGGATTCAAAGAGGCGTTTCAAAGAAGAGGTAATATCCATTACCGATCTTTTCAATTTCTTTCTTCTTCAACTTCTTCTTCTTTAGTTGTTTCATGACAAAGTAATAACATCAGTATTACTTACATACTAATATGTTATTATAAATATGAAACAACCCTAATTCACCTTCTATCCATCCTACGGAAAAATGAAATCACCGCGCGTGCGTACGTACGAAATACCGTCTCCACGCCGTGGTGTAATCTATTTTCCACCACCACCTTAATAGTATGGGTATAATGGTGTAATGAGTAAATATATATGATTATTATAAAGTGATATTGATACTGAAATAGTCTACATACACTTAAACACAATTCCACGACCATGGGAACGATATCATCGCTCATGCGTACGTACGAACTACCGTCTCCACGACGCGATGAGATTCATTCTCAATGATTAACCATTCATGAATGATTATAAGTATATATAATAAGTACTAAAGAAATATATGACATAATAATGATACTTGATTTATGTAAATTTATATGTATGTCATCTACTTAATTCCATTCACTTCAATAAGGAAACGAAAACAGCGTTCATGCGTACGTACGGACTACCGTCTCCATGAACGGTGTATTTCATTCCATTTATCGATATATTATATAAATATATATATTCTGAATATATATTATATATAAATCATGTTTTACATTCTGGATATAAGTAATCATGTTCCAAGTAATCATATTAATAATTACAAGTTAAAAACACGAACGACAAATGAGATGATTTTACCCAAAACGCTACTTTAACATGAATTTACAAAAGAATGGGTAATATAAAGTCATAAGTGGACCATATATGATATAATAACAATGAATATGATTCTGTAATAAGTCAATAACATGATTTAAATCATTATACAGGAGGTTCGGACACTTACAAAGCAAGTCGGACCTAAGGTAAGGGAAATATCACAATCTCATTTTTATCCGAGATTGCTTATTCATAAGTATTTACTGGGGTTATTGCTATCATCCATGTACATGTTTTATAAAGGTGTTTTCATGTATGTTTAAATTCCTTTTCTACCCATTTTGACTTTTACCCCACGGTATGGAAGGAATCTTTCTTTTGTTTACCCTACGAGGTACTTTTTTGACTTTTCCGACAAAAGTACGAGAATAATGTTTTTTTTAACTTATACGGCATGAATGGATTTTTAAAACATTATTTCCAAGAAGCTTACTTTACAAGTTTTCAAGTTTATTTTTAATCAACTTCTTTTAGTTTAAAATTGTAAGACATGTTAAGAAAAGAAAATGTTTTTGAAGTAGAAAGGATATTTTCCTCAAGAATGGAGTTCAAGTGTTTTATCAAAATTATTTTCCATATAAGATAATAAAGGGTTTTGTTTATATACCTATTATTACATGTATTTGATTATGTTGTGATGGAAATATTTTTATTAATTCCTTTATCTTATATGAATTGTTTTATGATGTCATGTTGTTTAAGAATCCCATTTTTGTTACATGTGTTGTGCAATGATGTATGGTTTATGATTTTGTGGAACACATAAGAATGATATCATTATGAGATGGGTGGGACCTATATCTCCCTCCAATGAATTGGGTAAAGATTTTATATCTCATGAGATAGACAGGGCTGGAACGGTAGGTTATACCGGTTCAGTGAAACAGGACTGGAACGAGGGTGACTCGGTTCAGAAAGGGACTTTGTCCACTAAGATAGTCTTGGAAATGAGTCTTGAATAACAAGAAAATATTCTCTATGATTATGTGTGTATGCCAAAAAGTTTCATGTTTTAAGTTATGATTATTGTGATTACATTTAACTGCCATGATTTATCCCATGTTATGAAATTATGCTCTCTTTTACAGGTTAAGATTTCCAGAATGTTATGTTCTTATGAATATGTTGTGATTGATATTTTTTTTGTTTAACCTTACTGATCATTTGAGATCACCCTTTTATATTTTCCTTTCCCCAGGATATAAAGAAAGGTTTTAGGTAAAAAAAAAGGAAGATCTTTATGGGAGATGTTGAAGATCTTTCACCAGGATTAGAAGATTATATTATGAGTTTCCAAAGACACTAAACTATTACGATCCTTGTGTGTGTGTTTTTTTATGTAATAAGTATTCCGCAAATGTAAAGTAATGTCAATGTACATCAAGTCTAGGGTCTCTACAGTTGGTATCAGAGGAAAGGTTTAGTCAACCTTTGGAAACTAGGATACGAAAACGTTAGTGAGATCCCTAGAGATATTTCTAAGGTATGTCAAGGGATGTCCCTAAGGTTAAGTATACGTATAGGTTATAGTACTAGAATTATGCTAACGATCATAGAATTAAACCTAAGATGTTAGATATTGAAGGTAATCCCCCTTTATTATGTTGTTTTCCCCTAGCATGATTTTTGCCTCTCACACTATTCTTTTTGGGTTTTAGAAAATGGCTGGAAAGAAGATGATTCACGATAATGGAGAATATGATAGACAATGGAATGATATTCTTCATAATGAAATAAGATTTAGAAGTCCAAACATCATTATTATGCCGAATCAGCAATCTCATAATATGATCAATAAAGTAAAATTTGGTAAGTTTCCTGACTCGACTAATAAGAGAAAGATGGAGTTTCATGATGATCATAGAGGAAAGAAAGTTCAATTTCCCCTATGTAAATCATGTGGGAAGAGGCATCAAGGAGAATGTTTCAAAGGAATTGGAAGATTCTTTGGGTGTGGAAAAGAAGGACACAAAGCAAGTAAGTGCAAAGGAAAAGGTTCAGTTAACACCATGGATGAGGATAATGGTATTGCTACGACATCAACAATGGTTAAATGTTTTAAATGTGGAATGTACGGGCATTATGCAAACAAATGCCCTAAGGGAAAGTCTCATGAAGAGAATCAGTATGGTCATATGGGAAGTATTTATGTTCATGATGATGAAGAGACTACAAATGATATTTGAGATGAAAGAATTGTTGAAGCTCGGTCAACGGTTTAAGAATGTAGTGGAATGATTACATGTTTATCATGTGTAATGTTGTATAAGTAATCTCATGGTACTATGGAATAAAGAGACATCTAAGGATTGTTACACTGTTGCCTTTCCTTGAGTTTTTAAATTGTATGATTAATGGTACTAGTAACCATGAAATGTTATTCAGATATTTTTTTTGGAAAGTAGATGATATGCGCATAATGAAGGAATAATAAGATAATGAGGTATTTGATTGTATTCATGAGCTCATGACTAATATAAGGAGAAGGTTATATCATGGTTTGAGTATATAGAATTTTTGGATTTTGGTATGTGCAAAGAGTTAACTTTTATCTGCATTCATGTTTTCACTAAGGTTCAATGGGTATTCAAGAGAATACGTGATTAAGGCCTTTGAATGTTTGGAATGTGACCAACAAGACATATCTCATGATATATGGGGATCAACGACAATATTAAATCTCTGGTAATCGTTTTCACTATATTATGAGAGTGGACTGCAGTATTATGGATAAGCCTAAAGATTAGAATGGATTATGTTGGACATAAGTTAGTATTGTTTAAGGATAGATGATTTTCGATATTATTGATGGGATGTTATAATAATGTAGTTTTAGAAAAAGGACAACCTGCAGGATGGGAGACAACCCATCGCGTCGGACAAGGATGTGGGAATCGAACCCACAACCGAAGTGCGACTGGCCTTTATCGCCTACCACTGGCCTACAGGAAGTCCCTGTTTAGTAGAAACTAGTTTTATTATATTAAGCAGTATGATATATGAAGTATAAGTTCATTTTAGGAACCATATATCATTAATCTCACTATAGATGGACTTATGTATTTTTTGATAACTTTTCTAACCTTTTGAGACAGATGGAATGACCCATCATCCTATCACATGATCTGCTAACACATCACGAATGAAAAATTCAACTTCATTTCTTTAAGAGATGAAGTAGAAATTGTCTAAAGAACGACAAACAGTGAGACTATACCAAAATCACGAAAGTATTTCTTTTAATTCCAATTTCATCAACTTTTGGGAAATGATCTTGAAAATAAAAAATGTTGTCTTAGTGCTCTTATATCTGATTAATCAGATGGTACCTTAGATCGTCGCAAATTTATGGATTTGTGATTGCTAGCTTTTCCATAGCCATGTTCTCTACCACTCTCCATCAGAACATGATGGTTAGATTTCTCTTCCACATCCATATTTTCACCTATGTGGAAACCCAGTGATTAGTTTATTTGGGTAACCGTTACGTTTCATACTTTTGTTTTTAAAGATTGGTTTTGGTATTCCTTTTTACGATGTGGGTTTCGATTAAAGAAACTTTAGAATAGTAAACCATTTATAACCCCGACAAATTTCGAGGGCGAAATTCATTTTAAGGGGGGTAGAATGTAACACCCAGGGATTTTATGAAAAATATTCTTTTTAATTTCATTAATGTCTTGTGTTATACACTACACCAAAAGGAGCTTTCACAACACACATCTCTGACCTGGCTTGAATTACACGCAATTGCGACCTTCCACGATAGCGTGTGTTGTACGCAACACCAAGTTTCGCTAAACAACGATATGCTATTAAGATATTATTAAAACTAGCCGTTATGAATAGTAATAACCACTTTTTGAAATTTTGTAAATTTTATTTTTCAAAATGGACTTCATTTATGGATTCGGAGTATTGAATTTAGCCTAAGGTGAAATTTTGGAACTTTTCGGATAACTTTCATATTCTGATGAATAGTGAAAATTACTAAATTTTAATTAAAAACAACTTTTTTAATAGAAATAATTAATAGTGATAAATTATTAATTTGAGTGGTTTTAAAGTATATTTAGAATATATTTTTACAATTTAATACAATGTTGGTCATTGGATGTAATTTCACATTTAAACCAGTTATAAACAAGTGTCAATCTTTTGATAGTTATTATCTCTTAAAAACACGCTATTTGTTGTGACAGTGGAAATTAATTATAAAATTAATTAATGCAACTTATATGTTGGGAATTTTTTAAAATAGAAATCATTTCTGAATTCGGAATATCAATTATATCTTAGGGTGAAATTTTGGCATTTTTCTGAAAAACTTCAATTTTTGATGAATAGTGAAACCACTAAGTGGTAGGTTAAAAACTGAATTTTGCATAAAACTTAATTTTACCGCTTCTGTGAATGGAATTTCGAAAATCCGACAGACACGGTTGATATCAGTAAGTAAAATTTGGTTCAATGAGATAAAAATAATTTTTTGGTGAATAGTAACTTTTTACTTTTTTTTTACCGTGGTTAATAGTAAATAGGGTAACTAAGGGTAAATATGATATTACTATTACCCTAACACATGTCCTAATTCTATTGGATAAGTGTAATTCGACAAAAAACAACCTTATGAATATAATATGACCATTTAGGTCCACTTGGATTAGATTATGACATTTAATATTATTTTATTTAATGAATAGTTAAAATAGTTAAAATCAAAGTTTAATAAGTAAATTATTTTTAATACAGGGTTATACATAAGATAAATTCGACTATAAATATTCATTAGAAATCTAAAAAGATTTCCTATATAATGGTATTTTATTTGTATTTTTTAGACATTAAATAATTTAATTTATTTATGACACAATGATGATGCAGTAATTATCTTATTAATGAAATATTGACATAATTGATGTTATAAACACCAAAATAAATGTAATTTGAGACTTTTTATGAATTACACTAATTTTCTAGGTTACTATGATATATTAGTGTTGATTTAATCAACTTGGTTCGAACATATAATTCTGTTATGACTTTCAAAAAAATCATATATCAAATAGTGTCAAAATTGACACAAAATAGTTTTTAAATAAAATATTATATTATTAATTGTTATTTTTTTTCTAAAAATCTAAGGTTCGGCCAAATGAATTAGATAAGGATATATATATTAATAATAAATAATTTGGGGTTTGTTTGGCATATTATAGTAAGTGTATTAACCATATAGTGTAAGAAAACAAAAAGACACGGTAAAAGTTAAATTATTTAACTTAGAGTTAAATCTAATTGATAAGGTTAAAATAATAACCTAAACTTGTCTAAATCCTATTGGTTGATAGGATTTCGACCCATCCCCACTTTAGCTTTGAAATAAGACCCTTTGGAACCATTATAAACCGATTTTGACTTTAATATAAAATAATATTTTGAGATATTCCTAAGGTGCCCCTCTCCTCCCTTATAAAAGGACACCTCCTCCCCCTCCTCCTCACACCAATTTGAGCACTCAAGATCGGCCAAACCCTGCCAAAATACCTTCTCCACTTCCCTAGAATAATCCTAGAGGTCCTGGTCTTCTTCAAAGACCAATCTTAGTTCCCTAAGTGGAGGATTCAAAGAGGCGTTTCAAAGAAGAGGTAATATCCATTACCGATCTTTTCAATTTCTTTCTTCTTCAACTTCTTCTTCTTTAGTTGTTTCAGGAAAAAGTAATAACATAAGTATTACTTACATACTGATATGTTATTATAAATATGAAACAACCCTAATTCACCTTCTATCCATCCTACGGAAAAATGAAATCACCGCGCGTGCGTACGTACGGAATACCGTCTCCACGCCGTGGTGTAATCTATTTTCCACCACCACCTTAATAGGATGGGTATAATGGTGTAATGAGTAACTATATATGATTATTATAAAGTGATATTGATACTGAAATAGTCTACATACACTTCAACACAATTCCACGACCATGGGAATGATATCATCGCTCATGCGTACGTACGGACTACCGTCTCCACGACGCGATGAGATTCATTCTCAATGATTAACCATTCATGAATGATTATAAAGTATATATAATAAGTACTAATGAAATATATGACATAATAATGATACTGGATTTATGTAAATTTATATGTATGTCATCTACTTAATTCCATTCACTTCAATAAGGAAACGAAAACAGCGTTCATACGTACGTACGGACTACCGTCTCCATGAACGGTGTATTTCATTCCATTTATCAATATTATATATATATATATATATATATTCTGAATATATATTATATATAAATCATTTTTTACATTCTGGATATAAGTAATCATGATCCAAGTAATCATATTAATAATTACAAGTTAAAAACACGAACGACAAATGAGATGATTTTACCCAAAACGCTACTTTAACATGAATTTAAAAAAGAACGGGTAATATAAAGTCATAAGTGGACCATATATGATATAATAACAATTAATATGATTCTGGAATAAGTCAATAACATGATTTAAATCATTATACAGGAGGTTCGGACACTTACAAAGCAAGTCGGACCTAAGGTAAGGGAAATATCACAATCTCATTTTTATCCGAGATTGCTTATTCGTAAGTATTTACTGGGGTTATTGCTATCATCCATGTACATGTTTTATAAAGGTGTTTTCATGTATGTTTAAATTCCTTTTCTACCCATTTTGACTTTTACTCCACGGTATGGAAGGAATCTTTCTTTTGTTTACCCTACGAGGTACTTTTTTGACTTTTCTGACAAAAGTACGAGAAGAATGTTTTTTTTAACTTATACGGAATGAATGGATTTTTTAAACATTATTTCCAAGAAGCTTACTTTACAAGTTTTCAAGTTTATTTTTAATCAACTTCTTTTAGTTTAAAATTGTAAGACATGTTAAGAAAAGAAAATGTTTTTGAAGTAGAAAGGATATTTTCCTCAAGAATGGAGTTCAAGTGTTTTATCAAAATTATTTTCCATCTAAGATAATAAAGGGTTTTGTTTCTATACCTATTATTACATGGATTTGATTATGTTGTGATGGAAATATTTTTATGAATTCCTTTATCTTATATGAATTGTTTTATGATGTCATGTTGTTTAAGAATCCCATTTTTGTTACATGTGTTATGCAATGATGTATGGTTTATGATTTTGTGGCACACATAAGAATGATATAATTATGAGATGGGTGAGACCTATATCTCCCTCCAATGCATTGGGTAAAGATTTTATATCTCATGAGATAGACAGGGCTGGAACGGTAGGTTATACCGGTTCAGTGAAACAGGACTGGAACGAGGGTGACTCGGTTCAGAAAGGGACTTTGTCCACTAAGATAGTCTTGGAAATGAGTCTTGAATAACAAGAAAAGATTCTATATGATTATGTGTGCATGCCAAAAAGTTTCATGTTTTAAGTTATGATTATTGTGATTACATTTCACTGCCATGATTTATCCCATGTTATGAAATTATGCTCTCTTTTACAGGTTAAGATTTCCAGAATGTTATGTTCTTATGAATATGATGTGATTGATATTTTTTTTGTTTAACCTTACTGAGAATTTGAGCTCACCCTTTTATGTTTTCTTTTCCCCAGGATATAAAGAAAGGTTTTAGGTAAAAAAAAGGAAGATCTTTATGGGAGATGTTAAAGATCTTTCACCAGGATTAGAAGATTATATTCCGAGTTTCCAAAGACACTAAACTATTACGATCCCTGTGTGTGTGTTTTTGTTATGTACTAAGTATTCCACAAATGTAAAGTAATGTCAATGTACGTCAAGTTTAGGGTCTCTACAGTTGGTATCAGAGGAAAGGTTTAGTCAACCTTTGGAAACTAGGATGCGAAAACGTTAGTGAGATCCCTAGAGATATTTCTAAGGTATGTCAAGGGATGTCCCTAAGGTTAAGTATACGTATAGGTTATAGTACTAGAATTATGCTAACGATCATAGAATTAAACCTAAGATGTTAGATATTGAAGGTACTCCCCCTTTATTATGTTGTTTTCCCCTAGCATGATTTTTGCCTCTCACACTATTCTTTTTGGGTTTTAGAAAATGGCTGGAAAGAAGATGATTCACGATAATGGAGAATATGATGGACAATGGAATGATATTCTTCATAATGAAATGGGATTTGGAAGTCCAAACATCATTATTATGCCGAATCAGCAATCTCATAATATGATCAATAAAGTAAAATTTGGTAAGTTTCCTGAATCGACTAATAAGAGAAAGATGGAGTTTCATGATGATCATAGAGGAAAGAAAGTTCAATTTCCCCTATGTAAATCATGTGGGAAGAGGCATCAAGGAGAATGTTTCAAAGGAACTGGAAGATGCTTTGGGTGTGGAAAAGAAGGACACAAAGCAAGTAAGTGCAAAGGAAAAGGTTCAGTTAACACCATGGATGAGGATAATGGTATTGCTACGACATCAAAAGTGGTTAAATGTTTTAAATGTGGAATGTACGGGCATTATGCAAACCAATGCCCTAAGGGAAAGTCTCATGAAGAGAATCAGTATGGTCGTATGGGAAGTATTTATGTTGATGATGATGAAGAGACTACAAATGATATTTGAGATGAAAGAATTGTTGAAGCTCGGTCAACGGTTTAAGAATGTAGTGGAATGATTACATGTTTATCATGTGTAATGTTGTATAAGTAATCTCATGGTACTATGGAATACAGAGACATCTAAGGATTGTTACACTGTTGCCTTTCCTTGAGTTTTTAAAGTGTATGATTAATGGTACTAGTAACCATGAAATGTTATTCAGATATTTTTTTTGGAAAGTAGATGATATGCGCATAATGAAGGAATAATAAGATAATGAGGTATTTTATTGTATTCATGAGCTCATGACTGATATAAGGAGAAGGTTATATCATGGTTTGAGTATATAGAATTTTTGGATTTTGGTATGTGGAAAGAGTTAACTTTTAACTGCATTCATGTTTTCACTAAGGTTCAATGGGTATTCAAGAGAATACGTGATTAATGCCTTTGAATGTTTGGAATGTGACCAACAAGACATATCTCATGATATATGGGGATCAACGACAGTATTAAATCTCTGGTAATCGTTTTCAATATATTATGAGAGTGGACTGCAGTATTATGGATAAGCCTAAATATTAGAATGGATTATGTTGGACATAAGTTAGTATTGTTTAAGGATAGATGATTTTCGATATTATTGATGGGATGTTATAGTAATGTAGTTTTAGAAAAAGGAAAACCTGCAGGACGGGCGACAGCCCATCACGTCGGACAAGGATGTGGGAATCGAACCCACAACCGAAGTGCGACTGGCCTTTATCGCCTACCACTGGCCTACAGGAAGTACCTGTTTAGTAGAAACTAGTTTTATTATATTAAGCAGTATTATATATGAAGTATAAGTTCATTTTAGGAACCATATATCATTAATCTCACTATAGATGGACTTATGTATTTTTTGATAACTTTTCTAACCTTTTGAGACAGATGGAATGACCCATCATGCTATCACATTACCTGCTAACACATCACGAATGACAAATTCAACTTCATTTCTTTAAGAGATGAAGTAGAAATTGTCCAAAGAACGACAAACAGCGAGACTATACCAAAATCACGAAAGTATTTCTTCTAATTCCAATTTCATCAACTTTAGGGAAATGATCTTGAAAACCAAAAATGTTGTCTTAGTGATCTTATATCTGATTAATCAGATGGTACCTTAGATCATCACAAATTTATGGATTTGTGATTGCTAGCTTTTCCATAGCCATGTTCTCTAACACTCTCCATCAGAACATGATGGTTAGATTTCTCTTCCATATCCATATTTTCACCTATGTGGAAACCCAGTGATTAGTTTATTTGGGTAACCGTTACGTTTCATACTTTTGTTTTTAAAGATTGGTTTTGGTATTCCTTTTTACGATGTGGGTTTCGATTAAAGAAACTTTCTAATAGTAAACCATTTATAACCCCGACAAATTTCGAGGGCGAAATTCATTTTAAGGGGGGTAAAATGTAACACCCCTAGATTTTATGAAAAATATTATTTTTAATTTCATTAATGTCTTGTGTTATATGCTACAACAAAAGGAGCTTTCACAACACACATCTCTGACCTGGCTTGAATTACACGCAATTGCGACCTTCCACGATAGCGTGTGTTGTACGCAACACCAAGTTTCGCTAAACAACGATATGCAATTAAGATATTATTAAAACTAGCCATTATGAATAGTAATAACCACTTTTTAAAATTTTGAAAATTTTATTTTTCAAAATGGACTTCATTTATTGATTCGGAGTATCGAATTTAGCCTAAGGTGAAATTTTGGTACTTTTCGGATAACTTTCATATTCTGATGAATAGTGAAAATTACTAAATTTTAATTAAAAACAACTTTTTTAATCGAAATAATTAATAGTGATAAATTATTAATTTGAGTGGTTTTAAAGTATATTTAGAATATATTTTTACAATTAAATACAATGTTGGTCATTGGATGTAATTTCACATTTAAACCAGTTATAAACAAGTGTCAATCTTTTGATATTTATTATCTCTTAAAAACACGCTATTTGTTGTGACAGCGGGAATTAATTATAAAATTAATTAATGCAACTTATATGTAGAGAATTTTGTAAAATAGAAATCATTTCTGAATTCGGAATATCAATTATAGCTTAGGGTGAAATTTTGGCATTTTTCTGAAAAACTTCAATTTTTGATGAATAGTGAAACCACTAAGTGGCAGGTTAAAAACTGAATTTTGCATAAAACTTAATTTTACCGCTTCTGTGAATGGAATTTCAAAAATCCGAAAGACACAGTTGATATCAGTAAGTAAAATGTGGTTCAATGAGATAAAAATAATTTTTTGGTGAATAGTAACTTTTTACTTTTTTTTACCGCGGTTAATAGTAAATAGGGTAACTAAGGGTAAATATGATATTACTATTACCCTAAAACTTGTCCTAATTCTATTGGATAAGTGTAATTCGACAAAAAACAACCTTATGAATATAATATGACCATTTAGGTCCACTTGGATTAGATTATGACATTTAATATTATTTTATTTAATGAATAGTTAAAATAGTTAAAATCAAAGTTTAATAAGTAAATCATTTTTAATATGGGGTTATACATAAGATAAATTCGACTATAAATATTCATTAGAAATCTAAAAAGATTTCCTATATAATGGTATTTTATTTGTAATTTTTAGACATTAAATAATTTAATTTATTTATGACACAATGATGATGCAGTAATTATCTTATTAATGAAATATTGACATAATTGATGTTATAAACACCAAAATAAAGGTAATTTGAGACTTTTTATGAATTCCACTAATTTTATAGGTTACTATGATATATTAGTGTTGATTTAATCAACTTGGTTTGAACATATAATTCTGTTATGACTTTCACAAAAATCATATATCAAATAGTGTCAAAATTGACACAAAATAGTTTTTAAATCAAATATTATATTATTAATTGTTATTTTATTCCTAAAAATCTAAGGTTTGGCCAAATGACTTAGATAAGGATATATATATTAATAATAAACAATTTGTGGTTCGTTTGGCATGTTATAGTAAGTGTATTAACCATATAGTGTAAGAAAACAAAAAGACACGGTAAAAGTTAAATTATTTAACTTAGAGTTAAATCTAATTGATAAGGTGAAAATAATAACCTAAACTTGTCTAAATCCTATTGGTTTATAGGATTTCGACCCATCCCCACTTTAGCTTCGAAATAAGACCCTTTGGAACCATTATAAACCGATTTTGACTTTAATATAAAATAATATTTTGAGATATTCCTAAGGTGCCCCTCTCCTCCCTTATAAAAGGACACCTCCTCCCCCTCCTCCTCACACCAATTTGAGCACTCAAGATCGGCCAACCCCTGCCAAAATCCCTTCTCCGCTTCCCTAGAATAATCCTAGAGGTCCTGGTCTTCTTCAAAGACCAATCTTATTTCCCTAAGTGGAGGATTCAAAAAGGCGTTTCAAAGAAGAGGTAATATCCATTACCGATCTTTTCAATTTCTTTCTTCTTCAACTTCTTCTTCTTTAGTTGTTTCATGAAAAAGTAATAACATCAGTATTAATTACATACTGATATGTTATTATAAATATGAAACAACCCTAATTCACCTTCTATCCATCCTACGGAAAAATGAAATCACCGCGCGTGCGTACATACGGAATACCGTCTCCACGCCGTGGTGTAATCTATTTTCCACCACCACCTTAATAGGATGGGTATAATGGTGTAATGAGTAACTATATATGATTATTATAAAGTGATATTGATACTGAAATAGTCTACATACAATTCAACACAATTCCACGACCATGGGAACGATATCATCGCTCATGCGTACGTACGGACTACCGTCTCCACGACGCGATGAGATTCATTCTCAATGATTAACCATTCATGAATGATTATAAAGTATATATAATAAGTACTAATGAAATATATGACATAATAATGATACTGGATTTATGTAAATTTATATGTATGTCATCTACTTAATTCCATTCACTTCAATAAGGAAACGAAAACAGCGTTCATGCGTACGTACGGACTACCGTCTCCATGAACGGTGTATTTCATTCCATTTATCGATATTATATATATATATATATATATATATATATTCTGAATATATATTATATATAAATCATGTTTTACATTCTGTATATAAGTAATCATGATCCAAGTAATCATATTAATAATTACAAGTTAAAAACACGAACGACAAATGAGATGATTTTACCCAAAACGCTACTTTAACATGAATTTACAAAAGAACGGGTAATATAAAGTCATAAGTGGACCATATATGATATAATAACAATGAATATGATTCTGGAATAAGTCAATAACATGATTTAAATCATTATACAGGAGGTTCAGACACTTACAAAGCAAGTCAGACCTAAGGTAAGGGAAATATCACAATCTCATTTTTATCCGAGATTGCTTATTCGTAAGTATTTACTGGGGTTATTGCTATCATCCATGTCCATGTTTTATAAAGGTGTTTTCATGTATGTTTAAATTCCTTTTCTACCCATTTTGACTTTTACCCCACGGTATGGAAGGAATCTTTCTTTTGTTTACCCTACGAGGTACTTTTTTGACTTTTCCGACAAAAGTACGAGAAGAATGTTTTTTTAACTTATACGGCATGAATGGATTTTTAAAACATTATTTCCTAGAAGCTTACTTTACAAGTTTTCAAGTTTATTTTTAATCAACTTCTTTTAGTTTAAAATTGTAAGACATGTTAAGAAAAGAAAATGTTTTTGAAGTAGAAAGGATATTTTCCTCAAGAATGGAGTTCAAGTGTTTTATCAAAATTATTTTCCATCTAAGATAATAAAGGGTTTTGTTTCTATACCTATTATTACATGGATTTGATTATGTTGTGATGGAAATATTTTTATGAATTCCTTTATCTTATATGAATTGTTTTATGATGTCATGTTGTTTAAGAATCCCATTTTTGTTACATGTGTTATGCAATGATGTATGGTTTATGATTTTGTGGCACACATAAGAATGGTATCATTATGAGATGGGTGGGACCTATATCTCCCTCCAATGAATTGGGTAAAGATTTTATATCTCATGAGATAGACAGGGCTGGAACGGTAGGTTATACCGGCTCAGTGAAACAGGACTGGAATGAGGGTGACTCGGTTCAGAAAGGGACTTTGTCCACTAAGATAGTCTTGGCAATGAGTATTGACTAACAAGAAAAGATTCTCTATGATTATGTGTGTATGACACAAAGTTTCATGTTTTAAGTTATGATTATTGTGATTACATTTCACTACCATGATTTATCCCATGTTATGAAATTATGCTCTCTTTTACAGGTTAAGATTTCCAGAATGTTATGTTCTTATGAATATGATGTGATTGATATTTTTTTTGTTTAACCTTACTGAGCATTTGAGATCACACTTTTATGTTTTCTTTTCCCCAGAATATAAAGAAAGGTTTTAGGTAAAAAAAGGAAGATCTTTATGGGATATGTTGAAGATCTTTCACCAGGATTAGAAGATTATATTCCGAGTTTCCAAAGACACTAAACTATTACGATCCTTGTGTGTGTGTTTTTGTTATGTACTAAGTATTCCGCAAATGTAAAGTAATGTCAGTGTACATCAAGTTTAGGGTCTCTACATATCTTCTTGTAAAGCAGCCAACTGTATTTGGAAGAAATTAGAAGTCACACATTTTGGTACATCCAAGGTTATAGAAACAAGAAGAGCAATGATTCGAGCAGAGTATCATGGATTTGTTTTTCCTTATGGAGAGCCAGTATGTAAAGTGCAACAAAGGTTTATGACAATTGTCAACAGTTTAAAATCTATGGGAGAAAAAGGTCTTGATGATGAAGCTCTTATAGATAAGATTATTGATATAATGCCAAATTAATGGGAGTAAAAAAGGATAGCTATTGATGAAAATAGAAAAGTTTCCCAGATTACTCTTGATGAACTATTTGGAACTCTTTTACAGCATGAGACAAGAATGAAGAGAGATGATGATTTAAATAAGAAGAAAAATGGGAATGGAAGTGTAGCCTTTACATCTAAAGCTAAAACACCTGAAAGGATAACAAGATCCAAAGCCAAGAAAGTTGTTATATCAGAATCAAGTGATAGTAATCACTCGGATAACGAGTTATCCAATCTTTCTCGAAGGATGAACAAGATTGTGGGAAATAAAGACTTCTAATACAGATTCAAAAATAAATATAGGAAGGATAAGAAAGATTCAAAGGTAACTTGTTATGAATGTAAGAAAGTGGGACACATAAGGCCTGATTGTCCTTTACTGAAAAGAAAATTCAGAAAGGAGAAACATTCTGAAAGAAATAAGAAAAAGTATTATAAGACAAAGAAAGTATTGAAGGAAAATGATACTTGGAGTTCTAGTGGTAGCGATTCTTCAGATAATTCTTTAGAATATGAGTCCTTAGGATAGAGAAATATTGAACTTATAGCCAAATTACCAATTGAAGATCATTGTCTTATGGCTAAGGTACACAATGCTGAAGCTATTACAAATGTCTCTTTAAATGAAAATTATAATGATAATAAATTTTATGAATCTTCAAATGATGATTCTTCGTCATCAGAAGATAATACATTACCTTCTTTTGAAGAAGTATCTAGGTTTGCTAAATTACTTGAAAATGATAATTCCAAACTTAAGAAAAAGCTTGATAAAGAAAATTATAGAATTTCAGTTTTAACTGAAGAAGTATCAGATCTTTCTAATGATCTTGATACGAAAACTTCTGATTTTGAAATAATTTTAAAAACCCTTGAGAAAGTCAAATCTGATAAGGATAAACTTTCTAAGGATCTTGAAAACATAATTTCTAAGAAAAATGTTTTAGAACCTAACCCTAGTTCAAAATCAAATGTTTTAGAGGATAAAAATTTAGTTTTAAAACTAAAGTCAGAAATTTTTTCTTTGAAAAAAATGTTTGTCAAACTTTACTTATGGCAAGGAGAACTTTGACAAAATGTATTCCCAAATCCGGACTTTGAGAAATCATTCTGTACTTGGTTATACTCATTCCAAACCTGTTTTTAGTAATAACTATTTTGTTCCACAAAATAAACCTTTTTGTTCTAAGTGTCAATGTGGTGGACACTGGAAAAGAGAGTGTTCTCTTAATAGAACTCAGTCTTTAGGATTTCATAAAGCTCATTTTTCAAAACAAATGTGGATTCCTAAAATTCTGTTATCTAAACATTCTGGATCCAAAAAAGTTTGGATTCCGAAAAACTAATTGTTTTTTTTTCAGGAAAATGAGAAGTGTACCAACAAGAATATTTGGTACATGGATAGTGGTTGTTCTCGACACATGACTGGAAACAAAGATTTCTTTGATAAGATCATCAAAACAAAAGGTGGAAAGGTTACCTTTGGAGATAATGCTCAAGGAAATATTGTTGGTATAGGTAATATTGTTTTTCTTGGAAAAGTTCTTATCTCAAATGTTTTGTTTGTTAAAGGTCTTAGGCACAATCTCATCAGCATAAGTCAATTATGTGATGAAGGTTACCTTGTGAATTTAAGAAATGATAAATGTTTAGTTCATAATTCCAAGGATAAGTTCATTCTATCTTCCCATAGGCAAGATAATGTATACACTATTAACTTAGAAGACCTTAGGAGCCAAAATTTACCCTGCTTAAGTGCTATAGAAGACCAATCATGGCTATGTAATAGAAGACTAGGACACTGCAACCTAAGAAACCTTTGTAAACTCTCAAAGAAAAGACTTGTAAAGGGACTAACAGATCTTAGATATGATTCTTCAAAAGTCTGTGATCCTTGTCAATTTGGAAAGCAACATAAAACTATCTTTAAATCAATTAATGAAGTTTCAACTTCTAATGCATTACAGCTAGTGCATATGGATCTTTTTGGTCCTTCACAAACCGGAAGCATTGGAGGCAGATACTATGTATTTGTTTTAGTTGATGAATTTACTAGATTCACATGGGTCTATTTTATAAAAAAGAAATCTGAAGCCTTTTCCTATTTCAAAACTTTTAGAGCCCAAGTTAAAAATGAGAAAAACCTACCATTGATAACTATTCATAGTGATCATGGTGGTGAATTTCAAAATTGTGAATTTGAAACTTTTTGTAGTAATAAATGTATTAATCACAATTTCTCAGCTCCAAGAACTCCTCAAAAAAAATGGTGTTGTTGAAAGAAGAAATTGTATTCTTTAGGAAATGAATAGAACCATGTTGAGTGAATACTCAATTGCTAAGCACTTTTGGGCTGAAGCTGTTCGTACTGCTTGTTATACTATAAATCATGTTTTAACCAAACATTTTCTTAATAAAACACCTTATGAGTTATGGACTGGCTGAAAACCTAAAGTTTCATACTTCAAAGTATTTGGGTGCAAATTATTCATTCTGAATACAAAAGATAATTGATTCTCGCTCAAATTTACCCAAGATATGAAGGTAGAATGGTCCTTGGAGTCTAGCTTGGGTTGTCGAATCCACAGAGACCTAAGAAGTAACCTATAGACACGCACATTCTAAGGACTGTTTTTGGCTATGAAGTGGAAAACTTGGGTTGATTTTAGATTGGTTTAAAGGAACTCTGAGAGACTTAAGTGAATTCAATTTAAAAGAATGAGTTGATCCTATGTTATCACTCGGGGTGGATTGGACGTATTTCCTTTTTAATGATTTCAAATTCTTATATTTGAGATGGGTTCATTTAAGGAGATAAAACAACATCATCACTTACTAGTTTAATGACTACACCATTTAATACTAATCACCTATACACTTAAAGGATCAAAGTTTTGATCACTTCAAGGTAAAGGTTCGTATTAGCACTTGAAGTGTGTGGCCTTAAATTAAACAAGGACGATGGAGTTTAAAAATCATCAAATAAAAATCTCAATTAAAGAAGTGATTATACATTAATGAGGTGATAAATAACATCCAATCCAGCCCCTTTCTACTCCCTTGGATCAACCCATAAGTGGGTTAGCCCTCCATTGATTCTATGGTCTCAATGGAAGTGGAAAGTAGACTCATGAGGGAGGAAATGGAGAAGTAAAAAAAACGCAATAAAATAACAATCACTCCACCGTTGTGTGATAATCTCACAAGGTTTGGTATGAAAAAGTTCACACCTTGAACCAACGGTATCAAAGTGATAAGGAGAAGAACAGAATAATAAGAGAAGAAGAACTTTTATTAAGAAACAAGGATGAATTAAAACAACTTACATGTGAAGGAAGAACATTACAAAGAGAAATTGGCAGCATAACATTAAGATGAAAACAAGATCAAAGATTCTCAACTCCTCCACCACCACTGACTTAAATAGGAATTTTTGAAGCCTTGGGTCGAGCCTCCAACAGTACAAAGCATCCCACTTTATTATGGTAGGCCTAGGGTGGTGGAAAGCTTGTGGAACTTAGACTTTTCCACATTTGACCCGAGGTGGTAGTCAGCTTTCCTCTACCGAACAGACGCGCTTTGATGACCTTCTAGATGGCCGAATCAGATTGGGAAATAGAATAATAAAATGTATCCCCAGATTTCTCTTAACCTCCTGTAAAATTTGGGCCCATTTGGGGTTTTATATTCGGAGATATGATCAGATTAGTGGGCTGTTTTTCTGGGCCGCAGAATCTGAACCAGAATTGTATCTCTAGATTGGGCCGTCTTAAAGACCACCATAGAGGCCTAATTAGCATTATATACTGAAGAGTGATTTGTTCCTAAACATTTCTTCTATCATCTCACAAAATTTGGGATTCATTGGGCCTGTATGTTGGGCCCCACAGTCTCATAAGTGGGATGGTGTCCAATCTGCCTTCTCTAGAATTGCTTCCATTCATCTCCAAATATCTCCATCATAGTTTATGAATAATCCATTGATCCATGAATGAAAAATGTTCACATTTAATTTTAGATATATTTCCCAAAATATCAAATTAAAATATTGAAAATTACATTCCTTAGAATCATATGACTCATTGGGCCTAAATTGGTGTATATTAGGCATGAAGTGCACAAATGATGAGAATGGATGTTCATAATGAAAATGCACTAAATCAGGCCCATAAGATCAAAAATGAACATTTAATACCATTAAAATGTAATTAAAATATATGTTTTTATTGGATAATCAATAATCTACACAAATTCGCACCAAAATCTAATGAAGGAATCTTTCTAGGCTAATCCACAACTTCTAAGGCTTATAGAGTTTTCAATAAAAACACTTGCACTATTGAGGAAACAATACATGTAAAATTTAATAAAACTTATCCTTTTGTTTTTAAATCATACCAACCTACATCATCAGATTTATTTTCAAAAACTGATTATCAACCTTTGTTAGAATATCCTTATGATAAGGAAAATGTCCAAGAAGATACTTCTGAAACATTTACCCCAGAAGAATTTCTACCATATGTTGATGAACAGGTTTTACAAAACCCAAATCAATTGTTTATTAGGAATCATCCCAGTGATAACATCATTGGTGATGTAAATCAACCTGTAAGGACCAGAAATTCCTTAAGAAATGAAATAGAACACCTTGATTTTCTTTCCCAATTTGAACCTAAAAGTCCAAGTGAGGCCTTAGGTGATGGAGATTGGATCAAAGAAATTCAAGATGAACTAAATGAATTTGAGAGGAATCAAGTCTGGACTTTAGTTGAAAGACCCAAAGAAACAACTGTAATTGGAGTAAAATGGGTTTTCAGAAACAAATGTGATGAAAATGGAATCATTGTATGAAATAAAGCAAGACTTGTTGCTAAGGGCTATAATCAACAAGAGGGAATAGACTATGAAGAAACATATGCTCCGGTATCAAGACTTGAATCTATTCGAATTCTATTAGCCTTCGCAGCATAGTTTAACTTCAAACTATTTCAAATGGATGTAAAATGTGCTTTTCTAAATGGTTTTGTTCAAGAAGAAGTTTTTGTCGAACAAACTCCTGGTTTTCTAGACACAAAACATCCTAATCATGTTTTTAAACTTACCAAAGCCCTATATGGTCTTAAACAAGCCCCTAGATCATGGTATGATAGACTTACAAGATTTCTTTTATAAAATAATTATGCTAAAGGTAAAATGGATCCAACCCTTTTTATAAAAATGGAAAATAAAAATGTTTTGATTGTTCAAATTTATGTTGATGACATCATATTTGGATCAACTCAGCAATATTTAACTGATTATTTTGCAAATTTAATGAAATCTGAGTTTGAAATGAGTATGATGGGTGAGTTAACATTCTTTTTAGGTTTTCAAATTTCCCAAAAACTAGAAAGAACATATATATCTCAACATAAGTATATTAAATATTTACTTAAAAAGTATGGATACAACAATACTAAAAGTATTAGCACTCCAATTGGTACCTCAAATACACTTGATCTTGATGAAACTGGAAAACCAGTAGATCAAACAATTTTTAGAGGTATGATAGGAAGTTTTCTATACTTGATAGCTAGTAGACCAGACTTAATGTTTTCTCTATGCTTATATGCAAGATACTAATATAATACAAAAGAGTCTCATTTAAAATCCGTAAAGATAATCTTTCGGTATTTAAAAGGCACTATGGATTTAGGACTTTTTTACTCTTCTGGAAATGATTTTGTTTGAAAAAGTTTTTCAGATGCTGACTTTGGTGGTTGTAGAATGGATAGAAAAAGTACATCTGGAACATGTCATTTCTTAGGAGATTATCTGGTTTCTTGGTCCTGTAAGAAACAACACTCGGTAGCACTTTCCACTGCTGAAGATGAATATGTAGCAACTGTAAGTTGTTGTGCTCAAGTGTTGTGGATGCAACACACACTCACTGAATATGGATTGAGTTTTTCCAAAACCCAAATTCTATGTGATAACACTAGTGCCATAGCTCTTAGTAAGAACCCAACACATCACTTTCATTCAAAACACATAGATGTTAGGAATCACTTTCTTAGGGATCACACACAAAAAGGAGATATTATTTTACAATTCATCGGAACGCAAGAACAACTTGCTGACATTTTTACAAAACCATTACCTTCCGATAGATTTGAGTTTATAAAACAGAAGCTAGAAATGATTACATTAAAATAATCATTCATATCTACTTCATGTTTTAAATTTCTCCTTACATCAAACAACTCCTCTTAGAAAGGGGGAGAATATTTCTTACTGTGTTTCTTCTTATCTTATGGTATTTAATTATTTATTCTTCTGGTATGTGTTTTTACCTATCTGTTTATCGTATTGACTGTTTTATCGTATTATTTACCTATCTGTTTATCGTATTGACTGTTTTATTGTATTATTTATCTATCTGTTTATCGTAATGACTGTTTTATCGTATTATTTACCTTTCTGTTTATCGTATTGACAGTTTTGTTGTATTATTTACATATCTTCTTATCGTATCGACCGATCATGGTAATGATTTTCTTCTCTATCGGCTCGTCCGTTCATGGTAATGATTTTCTTCTCCATCGGCACATCTGATCATGGTAATGAATTTCTTTTCCATCGTCACGACTGTTCATGGTAATGAATTTCTTTTCCATCGGCTCATCAATTCATGGTAATGAATTTCTTTTTCATCGGCATGTCCGTTCATGGTAACAAGTTTGTTTTCCATCGGATTGTCAGTTCATGGTAACGAATTTGTTTTCCATCATCATGAAAATTGATGGTATTCTTTTACTTTGTATGCTTGTGTTTTTCTTTCACTATTAATACTATCTAAACCAACAATTACCTTACAATCTCCGGCAGGTACATATATTTTTTAATTTTTTTTAATCCTATCCATTGATCTTATTTCTTCTAATCTCAACCGTAGAAGATCAACGGTCACCCTTTTGTCGCCTATAAATAGACCCCCCTCCCCAAACCCACACCTGTTTTTCAGGATTTGTGGAGAAGCTCTACTCCACCAATTTAAGTCATCATACGATCTTTCAGTAGCTTCAAATATATGTCTCAGTCCTCTGCCAATACTCCTGCAGAAATGTCTTCAAAGATATTTTCAGAGAAATATTTTTTCAGAGAAAGGTTAGTTTCTTGGGACTTTTTTGATTCATACGATTCTACAATCAAAAGAATCATTTTGTTTCAAGGTTGGGAGCATTTGTGTGTTGAAAAACCAGTATCCCAAGATCCGGTTCTTATTGATGAAGTTAGTCATTTTTACAAAACCGTATCGTTTGATATGAACATGACTATCAACTTTACTGTGTACGATAGAAAGATTTCTATGTCTGTAAATCAAGCAGCTCATTTTCTGAATGTTCTGATAGAAGGTGATTCTTTCTATCCATCTCATAAACTACCAGAGGAAGTTGGTACGTTTAACAAAGAAAATTCTGAAAAGACTCTGTTTATTATAAATGAATAAAAGAGGAAAGTGGCTCATCTTTCACCAGATAACAGATTTGTGTCGCTGTGGATGCAAGGTTTTCTTATCCCAAGGAAAGGGGATAGAGAGACTTTGAAGGTTTCTGATATCTTCATGTTGGACTATCTTGTCAATATGAGAAAAGTAAATCTTATGGGATACATCTTGGAAATGATTAAGAATGTTAAGTCAGGAGCAATCAAATCTCATTTGATTATGTATCCATCTATCCTTACAAAGTTTATTTTCGAGAGTATGAAGTTTTGTAATATTCCTTTGAAAGGAAATCTGATAGATCTGAAGCCATCCTAGATTATTAAGAGTACATTGAATAAGTTAAATGTTTGTTTTGATCCAAATTCAAAACTTTTTGTAAAATATTTAGAAGCTGAATCGGATCAGAATCAATCAGCACCTATGCCAGTCAAAGACAATCCTTCTATTGGTGTTCCTCAAAAGTCAGATCCGCAAACCAGTTCAAAGCCAAAGAAGAAACCAAAGTACAGTAAAGAGGTTGTGGCCAAGTGGAGAAAAGAAAGAGAACAGAGAAAGGAAGGTGATCCAAAGTTCAGTCTTGACCCAGATGAAGCTTTTACAGAAAGAATAAGGGTAGAGGAAACCCTTCAAGATGAAAAGAAAAAGAAGTCTGTTTTGAAAAGAATGACTCAAGACTTTGATATCTCTAAAGTACTGAAAATGGTTGAGGATGCTAGTGATCAACTAACGGAAGAAGTACATCAAGAACCTTTCGTACAAAGTCTTCCAGAGAAAGAAAAAAAGAAACATATGTTGGAAGAGATAGAGGAAGTTGAAGAAGAGGAAGGATATTTTGTTTTAGAATTCCTTCAAAGTTCGAAAAAAAGTAGAGAAGAATCTTACCAAAAGTAGAGTGAAGGTATTCAACAAGTTCCTCATGGCGATCAAACACTGGTTGAATATTTTGAAACTCTGGATAAAATAACCTCTCAAGAAAATCAAGGTGATCAATCTTCTAATATGGAAAAAGTTATTGTCATCAGTGATAAAGTGGAGGAAGAAAGAAAATAAAAAGAAAAAGCAAAAGGAAAACAACCAGTTGTAGACTCAAGCCGATCAAATAAACTGCATTCATACGATGAAGATACTGATTCAGAACAAACAATCTCTCTCAAGAGGAGTGATTACACTGTTCTTGTTTTAAGGAGGGTTGAAAAGACTATTCTATACTTTCCCAGGTTTTAGGGAAAAATTGATTTCATTACTGACAATCAGAAAAAGTAATTTGGTTCTGTAAGAGAATTAAGAAAGAAAGTTTTGTCAGTTGAAGCTGATTTGAAAGTTCTATCTGAAACTTCAGCTGCTCATAAGAAGGATTGAAACAGGATGACCAAGTGTTCATACAAAATACAGAGCTCAGTGAATGACCATGAGATAGAAATTGAATACATAAGGAGGTTGTCAAACGATCTTGCTATTGCTTTAAATAAACTTGAAAAAGAAACCGTTGAAAGAATGAATCTGGTAACTCATGGAGCAGATATCCCTTCAGTGAAAGAGTTGTAAGAAATAATTAATGCCTTTCAGTCTGAATTTTCGAAGGTTTCATCTTTCAAAGATGAAATAGTTTTGTTGAAGAAAAAAAATTATATGCTATCCAAAGATAAAAAGATTTTGGAAGATAGAATTGATACTCTTGAGGAAGTAATCAGAGTCTAGGAGGAGACTATCAAGAATCAAGATCAGATTTTTGCCGACCAACAAGAGCTTCTCAGATCTTAGGGTGATTCAATTTTTTAATCCAAGAAAGAAATCAAAAAGATGAAAGCTTTTCTTCATGAGCTGATAAAGAAGGAAAATGAAAGAGAAAAGAAATTACTATTGTATTTTTTTTATTTTCTCATGGAACCTGTCTTTGTTTTGTAATAACATTTATATATTTTTTGTCCTGCAATTATTTTCTATAACTCTTTCAGGAAACTCAAGGTTACCCCATTCTTTTTGTAAATCACAAAGGGGGAGAATGTTTTATAAAGGGGGATAATGTTTTACAAAGGGAGAATGTTTTAATCAAATACTTCAAAACTAAGGAAAATCTGTGAATAAAATCCTTAGGAAAGTATATACATAAGGGGGAGTTAGTTGTATTTAAATTCATATTCAGAAGAGTTTCCAATAACTCAGGGGGAGATAAGTTTTCTTGTTGTATTTACTCTGTGTTTTGTGCTTTCCAAAAAGGGGGAGATTGTTGAGTCAAAAGTTATCCTTTGACTTCTATACCTTGTTTTGGAAATAAAAAATGTCTTTTAACATGCTGATCGTACTGATCATGCTGATCGTACTGACCATGCTGATCGTACTGACCATGCTGATCATACTGGCCATGCTAATCGTACTGACCATGCTGATCGTACTGACCACGCTGATCGTACTGACCACACTGATCGTACTGACCATGCTGATCGTACTGACCATGCTGATCGTACTGATCATGCTAATCATACTGACCATGCTGATTGTACTGACCATGCTGATCGTACTGACCATGCTGATCGTACTGACCATGCTGATCGTACTGACCATGCTGATCGTACTGACCATGCTGATCGTACTGACCATGCTGATCGTACTGACCATGCTGATCGTACTGACCATGCTGATCGTACTGACCATACTGATCGTACGGACTATAATTTTCATACTGACTCTGTCAATCGTATCGTACTGACTCTGTCAATTGTACTCACTTTTGTGTATCTTACTTTGTATCATATCAATACATTACATTTAGTAATACTTATAATACTCATACTTTCATTACTTTCTTGTTTTGGTACTTAGTCAAAAACACATGTTTCATATTAATCGTACTCTTATTTATCAACTTTATATATCTTTTGTTTTAACCAATACGATGTCGTTGAGTTAGTTACAAACTAATAAAAATGATGTCGTGATTTCTGTTTCAATATGACCGTTATAATGCCAGGTGTCTAAGTCCCTCCGAGTTTTTCGGAGAAATATGACCATTAGAGGAAATGTGACCGTTGGAACCTGAGGCCTATAAATAGAAGGTCATTTGAAGCCGAGAAATAACAACTGTGATACTTTTCTTCTATCAAGTTCTAGAGAGAGACGCTGTGACTTCTCTCATGATTTTGTGCTTTGTACGACCGATCTTCGTATCGAGGGCTTTCAAGTGATTGAAAGATAGAGGTGCCGATTACCTACAAAATTGAGGGCTGCCGGGGATAGGCAGACAGACGAACCGATCATCGTATCGAGGGCTGCTGGGGATAGGCAGACAGACAAACCGATCATCGTATCGAGGGCTTACCTAGGTGGTGGTAAGACAAACCTCTTATCCTAGGTGAAAGGATAACCCTTCTTTTTGGGTTAAAAAGAATTGTAATACTTTTACTTTTCCGCTGCTGTTTGTATTAGAAAGGAATTTGTATTGTTTCCTTTCTTCTTTACACTTTCAATTGTAATTGTTTCAATTACGATTATTCTATTACATATTGTATTAATAGATTCTATACGCTTTATGGTAGAATCTCTCATACTTGTTTTACTCTAATTATTGTATTCATCTTGAATACAATTACTTTACTTTTCTAATAGTATTACATTACATCATACCTTTATATTCAATACAATTGTGGTTGTTTGAATTGTATTAGTTTAAGATCTTTTAAACTAATATCTTGTGTTTCAACAATAAAGTTTTAAAATACAATTCACCCCCTCTTGTATTGTTCCATCTAATATACATATACATCTACATATTCGATCCAACATATACAGTTTCTAAATGTTGAATTCCAAATGATTTGAAATAAATGTGTTCATTTTATAATTGGTAATTTTGGAAATTGTGAAAAACTTTGGGTCTTTTAGTTTCAATTTTTTTGGATCAATTCATTATTAATATTTCATTTTATTTATTTATTTTTGGTATTATTGTTTCAGTTTAGTTTGGTTTCATTCTGTTCTATTTGGTTTAGTTTAGTTCATGTCATTTTGTTTTAGTTCATATTAGCCCATCCCATGTCACATCAAATCTAAATTTTTTGGTTTATTGAATTCATATTTTGTATTATTCTATTTGGATTTATTAAATTGTGTTTATATTAGTTAATTTTAGAACTATTGGATTTTATTTTGATCATTACATGTTTGTATAATTCAACTATATTTGATTCGATTGAGTTATGCTCATTTTAGTGTGGTTAAGTTAGGTTATATTTAGTTTCATTTAGGTTTGGTACAACTCAACACAATTCATAGCAGTTCTTATTCTTTTGATTTGGTTTAGATGTGTGTCTAATTGAGTTTGGTTCAAATCTATTCATTTTGGTTCAATAAAGGTCATGTTAGGTTGTTTTTCTTCATCTCAATTAAATTCATTTTAATTTGGATTTGTTTAGATCAGTTTTGTATGGGTTAGTTGGGTTCACTTCTATTAAATTCTATTTAATTTTATTTGATTTAATTTCATTTAGTTCGATCCTAGTTGAGTTGGATTTTTATAGTTAGATGTGGTTTGAGATGGTTCTTTTGCATCTAGTTTCGTATAGTTTGGTATTGTTCAGATCTATTCAATGAGTTTTACATGCCTTCCAATCAATATGATTCAGTTCATTTAATTATATTATGTTCTATTTTTTTTGGTTTAATAATGTTTCGTTCTATTTGGTTGGGTTGGGTCTGATTCACTTTAGGATGAGTTTGATTGACCAAGATTGGTTCAGTTTTGGTTATATAAGGTTTATTTGGTTCGATTGGTATAGGTTTAAACTGTACTGAACTAACCGAAACTAAATTTAATTAAATCAAACATAACTAAAAAAAATTAAACTTGATTGAATAAAACCAAACTTGCTTGATGGAACCCATCCTTAACAAACCAAATTAAATGAAACCAATTTGAATTAAATAAAACAAAACCAATCTAAAATGAACCAATATTAAGCAAACAAAAACAAACCAATCCTAGATTAATTGAGGTTAATCTAAAAAAATGATCAAACTTGGACAGACATGAATTGAATAGAGAAAACGTGGCCCAACAACAAGAATAACCAAACTAAACATAAGCAAACCCATTAAAACTAAATGGATCTCCCCCATCACCATATGAACCAAAAAAAAAAATTACAAAAAAAATTAAATAAAACCAAACCAAAAGGATTGTAATATTAATAAAATTTATTATGGTATTGTATTGATTTTATTCGATACATGTCATGTAACTTCTTGTGTGATAAGTTTGATTTGATTTGGTTCAGTTGTGTTGGTATATAATCAAACTCAGTTGGTCATAAAAATACCTAGTTTCTCTTATGTTTCTATATAGTATTGTTAACCAACGTGTGTGTATACTTAATATTATCCTTTTTTTTAATTTATTTTTGATGAATCCAGAAAATAAAAATTCAATAAAAATCATAAAAATTTAATTTTCAATAAAAAACCATTAAAGTTGAATAATACTCGTAACTCATTACGCTTCCAATAAGCAATCATTTCTTGGTATTGTGTAACTAGATAGTCATTGATGATTGGTATACCCTATAACTTGGTGTCGAGTCTACTCATCCAACTAACATATATCTTATGCTTATATGATTTCCACTATTACCCCCGTTCCATCAATTGGGTCGTCTTTATCACTTGACTTTTGGGAAAGTTAAATCAAAGTTACGACCAACATATTAATTAATATAAATAAAATAATAATATAGATTTAAATTAAAAAACTTTTCTTACCCATATCTCATCCCATTCATTCTACTTGATTTGATTATTGATATACCTCCATGAAATTGGTTGAACTAGAATGATGTCACTATACTTGGATAACGTCGTCCTGAAGCTTTTACATTGTCTATAATTTTTACCAATCAATTGGTTATCTTCATTGTACTATACCATTATTTGTGTATGAAAGTTCCATACTTCACACATATGGGTAAAACCATGTTACCTATTATAAGATCCTATTGAAAAAGATACAATAAAAAAATAAAATTAATATACATTACAATTAAAATAGAATTATTGTGATAAAATTTAATGCACTTGTAAACATATAATCAACCCCGAATGATCATTAGGCTTTGATGGATCTATGGGCTATGCCAAATTGGATGCCTGTGAATGATATGTGTGCTCCAATGCAAGCTCTGGTTCATCTGAAAGTTTCTGACTAGAAGTTGAAGGAGCACGATCATCAAAACTGAGATGGATAAGAGTAGAAAACTGAGGTGGAATAGAAGTGGTATGTTAATGATAGAAGGGATGTGGAACCATCATATGATATAGAAATGGTATATGAGAAGTAGAGTTTGACTGAAAATGATGATGAAGATATAGGTGGGAACATCCCTAAAGCCTCAAGTAAAGGAGGAGAAGGAAAAAGTGTGGTAGATGAGATATCTCATTGCGGGTCTGGGTGTGAACGGGTATAACGTGTGCTCTATGAACCTCTAGTAGCACCCACACTCGATTGGCCATGATGTTAACCCCTATTAGTAGTATGACTAGAGATCAGGTATGGCCCAAATTAATGGACCTAAAAGAAATTTTATAAATAATAAGAAAATGAAATTTAATGTGTTGTAATTAATTAATATTAGAATTACTATAATCACTAAGGGAACCCGAGGAGGTAGTCCTATCTCTCACATTCCCTGACCATTGTCAAATAATATCTTCCCAGGAACTTCTTCAAAATCATTCATATTTTTCTTAGGAATTAAATGTATATTTTTTTAGATTTTAAATACTATAGAAAAAAAGGTAAAAAAGGCTACAAGAAATAATTAAAACATATTAATTGGTCATCCAAACAATGAAAATGAGTTGACATGTCATCAACAAAACATACAAATTAGAAGTAAAACAAGGCATAAAATATGTCATAACCTGATCAAAGCATAGGAATGAAATGTATATTTTTGGAGAATCTTATATGTTTCACACTATGTAATAGTCAAGCTACAAAATTCAATATATTTAAATCTAGTTTAGGAAACTTCATACATTTTAATCTATTTAAACCAATTTTAAAAACTATTTTCAACCTATTTTAAACTAGTTTTTGAAAATTTTTGAAATTTTTTTAAACTAGTTTAAAAAACCATTTTTTAAAACTCTCTTTAAACCTGTTATTAATAACTGTTTTAAACTAGTTTTTAAAAACTATTAAAAACCATTTTTTAAAAACTTTTTTGATTTTTTTTTCTTAAAACCTGTTTAAACTAGTTTTTAAAAACTGCTTTAAACCTATGTTTTTAAAAACCTATTTTAAAACCTATTTTTAAAAACTATTTTAAAACACATTTTAATAATTGTTTTAAAATAGTTTTTAAATATTATTTTAAACCTATTTTTTTAAAAAACTATTTTAAAAACTAGTTTTTTAAAACTAGTTTAAACCTTTTTTTAAAAATAGATTTATACCTATTTTTTAAACCTGTTTTAAATCTATTCTATTTTATGACTGGTTCTCCCTGAATTCTATTTGGGTGTTATTTATTGAAAACTTAAATATATTTAAACCCGTTTTAATTCTATTTTAATACTAGCTATCCATGAGTTCAGTTTATTAAGACATAATTTGACTTAATTCATTAGTTCATTATTATTATTTGTATGAATTTTGTTTTGATGTGAGATAAATATAATTAAATACAATGAAAACAAACAAAACTAAGCCAAAAATAGCCTTCCAAACCAAAACCAAAATAAATCAATTACAATAGTACCGACCTGAAAGACCTAAGTCGAGCTAAACCGAATGAACTGAGAACACATATGACTACAACTATATATTACTCACCACTAATTTAGGTTCATAATAAACTTGGAAAATTATAATACTGAGCCATTATATGCAATATTTTGATCAAAACCAATGGGGTTAGCGATGGTGTCAATTTCATCCCCACCATCATCAAAAATATGTATTGAGATTACTACAATAATGACACCAAATTTAGGTCTTAGGCAATCATTCGCATAAAACACATATTTTTCTATTGATGCCAAAATATATGGCACATCGTTATCTAATAACCGAGTCATGTTAATAAATATAACTCCAAAGTCATCAATAAATGTGTCCTACTGTGTCATTGAATCAAATCACTTTTATTTTATCATAGAAACTCAACCATGAGAGTAATAACCTAATATTAGTTTTTTCTCAACAACTCAATAGTAAAACACATTTTAATATCAAGAAATACTATCTGATGCACTAACATAACACTCTATTTTTGCAGTCAACATTATACCATCATTTTGTGTTCTCATGTTCATTGGTCGATCAATTATAAAAAAATTGTACCCATTGATTACCACTAATTTTCATTCATGAACCAAGGATTTGGGACCAAAAGCCGATGCTATTAATTCTTAAGAGAAAAATTCAACAGGTAAAATCAATACTTGAATATGTATGAATATTTAAACTAAATGAATATATTTTTTTACTTTATTAATGTAATGGTCGTACCTTCAATTTCAACCAAGAAGGAAACTATTTACTATGAAAAGTATATCTCCTTCTTAAAGGTAACAAATGATGAATTATACTTATAATTTTTTTGTGTTCCCTATATAAAATTCTAATAAAATATTAATATATATGTGAAACTATGTAGTATAAGATAATAGATACATGTTTTTATTACTTACATGATGTAGTCATTGAACAAATCATAGTTAAACAAGACCACGTGACGTGTCATTTCTCACTCTTCAAGGCTAAATGTGGATAATGTACATGAACCAAGAATTCCCCTTGTTTGGGGAAGATATGGAAAATCCAATTCAATTTGATCATACTACTCATTTTAATTTCTCATTGGCTGGTTACATCTCATGCTCACATCATCCGAATGCATTGAATAAAAATACATACATTCTTGAGCCATATAACATTTCATAATGAAACCTTTAGGATGATTCTTGTTCTGGACATAAGACTTCATTGTATACATATTTATTTTAGTTGGATATATCCACAAAAAAGTAATGTTTCCCCCAAGATATATTTCAATTGGAAGATGAATAGTTAGATGCAACATGCAAGTGGAAAAAGATAGAGGAAAAATTTCTTTGACTCATAGAAAATTAATGGTGCCTATTCCTGAATTTTTATCAATAAATACCAAGAAAACCTTTTAGAACTAAGGTATCTATAAAAATGGCACAATTGAATCACTATAACCCTTATATTATTCGACAGTAAAAGAAAAATTTCTATTATAATCAATTCATGAAGAAGGATGTGATAATCATGATTTTTTTAGGGATTTCAGTTTCAAAAAACTTATATTGAATCATTTATTTATATTTCTTGAATAGACATAAGGAACCTTGATGTCTCTAATACTTCTAAAAATCAATTTTTCTTTTAATGTGTCATCAAATAATAAGTACAAGGAATTTTCCATTTATTTTCACCAATACACATAGGATGAATTTCTGGTATAATACCCTAATAAACCAAGTCATGTCAATATTGTAAGTCATAATTGGTCTTCCCATAAACATTTAGAATAATTGAAAGCAACATTTCACATATATTTTTCTCAATGTTCATTATATCTAAACAATGGAATAACAAATTGGTTGACCAATATGTCAAATCAAAGAGGATACTTTTCTTTTTTCAATTGTAATTGGATTCAGTGAGAACATTCTTTCTATTTTTAGATTTCATTTGAATTTCCCTAATAAAAAACTGACATATTTCAATTCATTAAGAACATCGGTTCCAAACAAATGTTATGTTTGAATCTTGGTATCAATATTATTGTCAAAAGTTTGATGATTATTCTTATATGGATGATCTATTGGTAAGAGTCATTTATGTCTCGTGAAACTAAAACCATGATGATATTTAAGTATTCTAGATCATGTATTCTTCATATAAATAGGACATGATAGTTTCCCCTTCATGATCCAGTCATACATTATTTCATAAATAGGGAAATAACTTATCATATATGTAATCACAACACACATCTAAAATATATTTTTCAAAGAAGTATCATACATGTGCACACCCACATATGAAATATGCTTTAATTATTTTATTAAAGGTTTCAAGTACACATCTATATCATTTTTAGGATCAAAAGATTTGGATATGAGTATAGAAAATAAAGTGAATGGTTTTTTCATAAACATACATGAAGGAAGGTTATAAATGTGAATACAAATCGGTCACATGCTGTGAGAAGTAAACATCTAACCAAACAGATTAAAACCGCCACATGATAGACCAAACCTGACATTATGCAACTCAACTAAAAAATCAAGATACCGTGTATAAAATGTCTTCCATGCTAATATATCTACAGGATGAACCAACACATAATTATCTTTAATTCTCTCATCATCATTCCATCACATATTTATTGATATTTCATCAGACATCAAAAGATTTTAGAGCCTAGGAATCAATGGGAAGTTCCATATTAATTTTTTTTCACAAAAAATAATGTCCCATTTGTTTTTGGATTCCATAAATATATAGCACATTATTTACAATAATTCAAGCCTATGGTATCCTCTTAAAATAAGTTGTAATATTTTGGAAAAGTAATAATTTTATAAGTATAAAATCCAAACTGGTTAATTAACTTCCATGTCATATAATAATTTTAGGGAATATCTACATCATTAGGAAGTAAATACTTAAAAAAATTGATAATATAATAAATTATAGTATTATAAATTCCATACATGGATTTCCCATGATACATTCACATTAAAAATTTCACCTTTGTAATTTGATTACATTCATAAAATATAAGATTCCTATCATTATCCATTATTTTTTTCAGTACCTTAAACATCATCATTTTCATTAGTTTCCTCATGTGTACTGGTATCATTGTCTTCTTACATTGACATACTATCTTTCTCATGATAATGGATAAATATAAACCAATCAAATAACAAATTTTATATACCACACCTTTCATTTAGATCATAAACAATCTGTGATTTCCTTTTTTCTCTATTGTGATACCAAACACAATAGTTTGTTTGGAAACAATTTGTTTATATGGTAGGTAAGTTATTCTAGGCTTAACCAAGGTCTTCCAATACAATTATAACAAGAATAGTGTATAAAAACTCTATCATAAACACTGTTAAATGCAAAATAAAAAAATCAAACTTATTTTGAAACAAGATTGAGATCCAATCAATTTCATACATCCAACTTCTATCCATTATACTATATAAAAAAGTTTTTATTAAGATCAATATAGTAAATAATAATTAAAATATTCTTGAAAACCATGAATATTTTTTGAAGTACCAAAATGTGTATGATTGTATTTTTTTTTTCAATTAGGAATATCAATGTGATAATGTAAAAGATATATCTTGGTTGTTGGAGAAAGGATACCCCCAAAGGAATTGAAAGCTATTGCCTAAGAAGAATCATATAGACAACTTATAGGTAGTGTCTTAATGAATTCAAAAGAGGTGAACTTATACAAGGATAAAAAATCAAGTTATTTTTTGTAATAAATTTTATACAACTCCTAGATAATGTCTAATGTAGATAGATATGGATCAAGATTGATTGAAGAAGGCTGCACCAGATCTGGTATAGGAGTTTTCAAAATTACTCTTATACGACTATTTTATATGCCACAAATCCTTAGAAATTAAGTTTAAATAGTTTATAATTATTCTAATAATTAAAAAAACCATTTGAGGTAGTTTCAAGATGATTTGAGGAGTTTTAAGAATCCTTGAAGAAAGAATAAGTTCATTCAAATATATCCATAAAAGTCTGCATTTTGGAGTTCAAAAAAAATGTCTATATCCTAAATATAAGGCTTCACATACTATGGTCGTAAGATTTTTCTATAAAATGTAATACTTTAGGTGTTGAGTGTAAAGCTTTAAAATGATCATAATACTCTGATACTCATAATATAGATTTGTTGATCATAAGTATTTGCTTACTGTATGACTTCACCGAAAGAATTTCAAAGTCTGCTAAAACTTGATAAATACATGATTATGATACTTCAAGAGTAATGTAATTCTTGATCACAAGACTTTATCGTACATCTTAGATCTCATCATAAGACTTTTTTGGATTGTATGACTTCGTGTTGAGGAAATATTTTGGAAAAGAAATTAAGTGTAATTATTCCAAAGTTAAGCATAAGACTTCAGCCCCTGAGTGTAAGTCTTTAGGTGAAATCCTTTCCAAAATTTATAGTTTGGAGTCCCCAACATATGACTTCAAAACTTATAAAAAATCTTAAGTTTTTTCTAGATGAAAAATTACATTTCCATATTTCAAATATGATGAAGATGAAATCATTTGTGATGATTCAAGAACTAATTGTTCATGGTATGAAAATCATAAACAACTAAATTATTGTGTGATCAATGTATGGGAAGAAATAGGGGTTGATCTTCATCCATATAAATAGAATATCAAAGTATAATAAAAAACAGCATTTCTAAAATTCTTTAATTCTAAGGAAATAAAAGCAGTCGATGCTGATTTGTGATTTTGAGTTCAGAACATCATGATTCTTATTTAAACAATGATGTCAGTATATTTCGAGGAATATTGAAGGATAACTAATGCATATAGTTTTTTATGGATAAAATGGATTTATCGGGTTTTCAAGAATAATGTAGATGAAGTTCCATTGAACCTTGATCTAATATTTGATTATCAATTAATGGATTCATAATATAATCATAATGGGTTATTCCCATCACCTAGGGGGTATTATATACTTCATAAATTTTGACCCAAATATCTTTAAAATTTCACTACTAAATACAGGATCCTCTATATATTTTAAGGAAGATGCATATAATATGAGAAGTGATGTGGGTAAATCTTTAAGACACATAAAAAATTCATCACCAAAACCATGATTATAAATCATAAAATTATTTTTATAATCTCATTCACTTCAGGGAATAAAGAAAAAATTGGTTGATCAAACCATATTATTTCTCATATATTTATGGCTAATAACATAAAATTTATAAAAAATTTCATAAAAAACTTTATTCACTTCTCTAACTGAAATAAAACCATAAAAATGATTTCAATAATAATGAATTTGAGAAATCATTTATTAGGTTTCATCATTCATGATAATTCACTAACTAACAATAATGTGTTAAACCCAGATCAAGTTGGATCACTGAAAGGAAGAGGGGGTGAATCAGTGGTCTATTTTATTTTATGAGTTATTCCTTTTTAACCCAACCTCTTGAACCTATTAAAGTTCTAAATCTTATTAATATCATCTTACAAAATCATCTTCATGCATACTAGTAATAGTAAAGAAATAAATACATGGTATTTATAAGGTTCATCCTAAAAGACTACTCCTTTCTATGTTAGTTATACCCCCAACATGGATTCTCTACTATCCTCAATAATTGTTTACAACCAAGGAAAATTTAGTCCTCTCAACACAAAGTCCACTATGTTCCCTTCAACAATTATCTCTTAACACCTAGTCTATTGTGTTCCCATGACTTCCATAATCCACTATAAAATACTTCACTTCTTCACCAATGTTCCAACAAGGAAGAACTTGCACCTATTGATGATAGTACTCCTCAATGAGTAGATAGAATATTAGATATACATGTGTACAACCTCTAAGAATTTTAGCAATAAAAAATAGTGATTAGAACTACTATAATTGAAACTCAATCAAATCTTTGAATAACATGAGTCATCCTTGAGAAATAGTTCTTTCTCTCTAGTGTATGATCTCTCAGCTTTAGACACTTCTCTCACTTCGATACTGATATGTATTGACTTTAAAAATTATATTCTTCTAATCAAAATATTAACACTCCATTTATTATTTGAATTATAGTATATATTTATACTCACATAATCATATCACATGAATATTTAGTTTCCATTCATATTATGGAACTCCTCAATATTTGGAAGGTTCGATATTATTCCATTCAAATCAGTCAATATATTTCCCATTTTTTCTTATTTTAATTCTTAGTCAAATACTCTTTTAAATCTCCTAAATTATCAATATTCATTCTTTCAAATGATATATAAATATTTTCATCCTCAATATCTCCTCAAATATCACTATTTTTAAATATATGAAGGAATCAAGTTTTCATATGTTGTTATCGACATGGTACTTTATTTACCACAACTTATTATCCTCAAATCCAAATTCTAAAAAATCATTTGAGATCTTCATATGAATGGAATCATGCATTTATAACATGTGAACTAACATGTTTCTAGAAGTTTGGATACTGAAATTTTTTCCCAGTTCATAAGGATATAATACCTTACATTGTTCTCAAATGCCTACATAAATTCCATACATGGATTGATTTATAATATGTGGTTCAATTTAGTTATTTCATAATATTCCCTTACATTGGACCGAATTACCATGCTATTGGATTTTACTACATAGCTATATTTTCCTATGTTTATATCATTTTGGCTATATCACTGGAACCATCTACGTGAATCTACATATGTGCTGGAAGTTCCGTATGTGAATATAAAGAATTATATATTTCACTAAAATAGACTTAGAGACTCTTCATATAGATTATTATCCTTCTCAACCCCTTAAACACTTTTCTTTGATTCTTGTAAATACCAGAACAATAATAATCACAATATAAATACCACTATGTCTTAAACTTCTCTACTTGAGTTCTTCAAGATATAGTCTCATGTTTCTTTTTCCATAGATCACATAAGTACCTCAACAATATTATGAACTTATATAAATGATTTATCAGAAAAAACATCTAATGTCATTACATGAATCCATAATAATCCTCCAAGCACCATGATCACCTCACTAAACACATATTGAACTATTGACAAAAAATGCAATACTCACTTGGTATCTTTAACCCCCCTTTGAATTTATTGGAAATATCATAACTCCTCAGGGACAATATGTGTTATTAGATGAATTGTTTATTCTCCCCTTATTAATAATCAAATATAAATTTCAATGTAAGGGTTTATCAAATATCATCTTTTCTTCTTCCTTTCAATGCACTAACATACTATTACCCCCTTTTTAAATCTGATAGAAGGATGATACCCCATGGTTCTCTTAGTAAAGAGCCTATATCTTGTATACTATAAGTCTATGTGGGAAAACATAATATAGAAAACAAGGTATATATAACCAAGTTTGTATATTTTTTCTATAAATGACCATTCATGTGATACCATACTCAGAATATCCTTATAGGGGCTATTCCATTTATATTTTTCAAAAGAAATATACAACCTTCACATAACTCAACAAAAATGTCAAAACAATTAATATGTAGGGAATAAAACCCCCATTTATAAATATGTTTTATGAAATCATATCAAATAGATGTAAGTGTGATTATCATACATCATTTTCTATAATTTAAGAGGTTTTACAAATTTTATAGATTCACATTTATTGTGATTTCTTGGAAGCTCCATCAAGTTTTCTTTCCCACAAGGGATGCACTTATCTTATCTTCATGGTAGTTGAGAAACTCCATGGGAAATCATTTTTGTTAATCTCATAGAAGTGAAAGCCTAAAAATTCTCCATAAATTACCTATATGTTAGTTCCAAATGCATAAAATAATAGGGAATACACAAGGACCTTTTTTATTCTCTAGAATTAATATTCAGGATGAGATTTTTATCTCAACCTAGCCTTCTTATTCTTTCAAATCTCATTATTTTTCTTTTATCTTTCTAAAATTTCTTAATTATGTGAAATAAGTTTCTTCACCTTATAATTTAAATAAACCTCATTGTATTATAATTGATTTATCCTCCTTATACTTTATTCTTAGGTTGTTAGGATAGTCACACAATCCTTTGAACTATTCCCAACTTGCTCACATATTTAATAAGTCTTTCCTTGTATTTTAAAACCATAACTTATGGATTAATTCTCACTATCTTGCACCACATATTCATGAAACACTTTATTTTTTATTTTTAAGTCATCATTTTTGTTGACTTATCATGGAATATATCTTCTTCATGTGATGATACTTGTTTTTATTTTGTCTCAAAAAGATTTTAAACTTCCTCAAGTTGTTTAACCAATTTCAATTAATCTATCCAAATAAACAATATCTCTTTAATGAAATGATAAAATTACTAAGACTATTTACATGACTTACCACCAATTTTCTCTTGAAGTCTCTCCCCTTTCATAGCATAGGTAATTTCACCTTCTAGGATTGTCATGCATACCTCAACCTTGTGACCTTCCAAACTGTACATGCCATACACCTCTTCTAGAATCTAAAATATGTTTTGTGTAGATATTTTGGTCAATATATAGTCATAGGTTGTATACACTAATATTTTGTTATCATACTCTCTCCTAAACCCCCTTATTTCTTTCCTATTTCCTAGAAAAGACATATTAAACCAAAAAAAAATAGGCTTTGTATATATGTTTACTACAACACCAACAAAAACCTTAAAATATTGATATTCCAGATTGATTCTAGGAATATCCAGATTTATGTTATTATTTTCCAATTACAATGTAAGACTTATTTTATCTTAGGGAAAATATTCCTCTTAGATTATATCTTTATTCCTTTTGTGTACAATATTTCCTCCCATTCTTCTTGATCTAAACCTCCTAAATTTTTTCTTCTGTCACCTGCATTATTAGAGAAAAAAGATCAATTTTCAATTTGAGTAGGTACATATGTACATTATTCTTTTGAATATTTCTTTTCAAAATTTTTATAATAATCTCCTTTGACCTCAATTTTTTTTTTGAATCCTTTTTGGTCAATTTTAGCTCATGTTGAATAGTGAGACATATGGCATGTGTCTCAAACAAATATTCTTCCTTTGTAGCCAATTTTTCTTCAAGACCATACTACATTTTCCTTATCCATCTATATTTAATTTTTTCATCTTAATATCATCAACATAGGTAGCCTCCTTTCTATCTAATTCATTTTTCTCTTTAGCCACATTATTTGTATTTAACTCATCTTTTTTAGTGACTATCTTCTTCTTATATTTATCTAGTATTTTATTTTCTTTCTTGAGTTATGTAATATACTCAAGAAAATATTATAACTTTTTTTTTATCTCCCACTCAATATCATTCCTTTCTTTTCTATAGTCATCAGGGATTTATGAGTCAAAACATTTTTCAACATGGGAAAAGAAAGTGACTTCATCACCAAAAGTTCTAGATGCGTCATCCTTATCCTTTTTACTCATAAAGTTTTTTATTTTGTTTCTAAAACTATTCTTCTTACTCCTTTTCCATTTTTAATATTTCTCATCCTCCTCATCCAAATCAATTTTCACATCCTTCCTTTTTGGATTTTGTTTTTTCAATATGACCAATATCATTACAATTATAACAACTCAAAAAATTATTACCTTTTCCTTTCCATTTTTCCTTGAATCTCTTTGATAAAAGTGTTATTATTTGGTTAAGATCATAATCAGATTACTCATAAATAGGATTACTTGATTCAATATCTCATCTTATTGGACTTTCCCTTTTATTATGGCTTTAAAGGCCATTTAATCTTTTACTTTCTTTTTTAAGGCTGGAACCTTCTTCATTTCATAAATAATTATTATATTATATAAATCATCTATTTTTATGTCATATATTTCTTCTAGGGCTGATATTTTTAAATCAAATTGATATAGAAAGTTTCCTATGTGGTTATTTACAATGATGGAGTCTTCTAGATTCTCAAAAAATACTTGAATATTTATAATAATATTATTTACCTAGGTGAAATAACCATCAATATCTTTATCATCAACCATTTTAATGTTATCAAACTAGCTCCTCCAAACTTGAAGTTTGGTTTCCTTGAATTATAAATTACCTTCAAATCTTCTTATTAATTTTTCCTAAATATCCTTGGTAGTTTGGAGACCCATGAACCTTGTGTAAACCTTTTATGATAAAGACATCAAGATAGAATTTTGATCCTTTCCATATAGCTCTATACTTCTTTTATTAGTTTGAGTCATATAAGCACCTTTAGAAATGGGTGAAAACCCAAATGTGGTTGTTTGTATCACCTCCAAACTGAGTGATATGAGATAGGGTAGAATCCTATTCCTATATCTTTAATAATTCTTCCCGTAGAATGTAGAAACACCTTGGATATTGACCAAGTTAATATTTTCCATGTCCCAAAATTCTTCTAGGATATTTAGAGGGTAACTTTTTATTTGATACCAATTGTTTAACCTAGATCTGGTTAGATCACTAAGAGGGGGAGGGGATGAATTAATGATCTATTTTATTTTATAATTTATTCATTTTTAATCTAACCTCTTGAACTTGTTAAATTTATCAATGCACTCAATATTATCTCATAGCTCCACCTTCAAGCTTAATAGTATCAGTAAAGAAAGCATCACATAGTATTTATAAGGTCCAACCTGAAGGCCTACTCTTTTCAATGATGGTTATACCCCCCAACATGGATTCTACACCATCTTCAATAATTGTTTACAACCAAGTACACTCTATTCCTATCAATATAGATTATACTATGTTCCCTTTAATAATTGTCTCCCAACACAGAGTCCACTGTGTCCCCACATCTTTAAAATCCACTAGAAGAGCCTTAACTTCTTCAATAATGATACAACAAGGAATAAATCACACCTCTTAATGATAATCCTCATCCACAAGCAGATGGATTATAATCTTTTCACATGTAGAACCTCTAAGAATGTTAGCAATAACCAATAGTTATTAACAATACTAGTCTCAAAACTCACTCATATATTTGGATGATTTGATTCATCCTTATTTTGAATACTTGAGTAGTTTTTCTTATTCTTTAATGAATGATACCATAGATTTAGAATCTTCCCTCACTTTGATACTCACACGTATCAACTCTCAAAACTATTTTATTCTTCTCACAATGTTAACATTATAATTCTTATTTGACCTTCAAAATATAGTTATACTCACATAATTATATTACATCAATTTTTTTCCATTCATATTTAGGAACTCCTCAATATTCAGTAAGTGTGATCTTCTTCTATTAAAATTAGTTAAAAAATTTCTTGATTTATTCCTCATTTGAATTATTTTTCAAATCCTCTTTTAAATCTTCAAAAGATTCAGTATTTATTCTTTCACATGATATATAAAAATATGTATCCTAAACAAATCCTTATATCTTAATGTTTTTAAATACCTAATGGAATCTGGTTCTCATATGTTTTTCTCCACACAATATTTGATTTACTGTGGGGTTTTCTCCTCAAATATATCTTCTATGAAATTATCTATAATGCCCCAACCCCAGTTACCCAGAGTCGGTGCATTATTACATAACATTGGCATGATCACAAAAGATCAAGTCTCTAAAGATCGATTAGTTTAGTAGCCTTGTAAATACTAGATACATTCATAAGGTTTACATTACATCATAAAATGGAAAACTACAACAACATTGTTTCCATAGACAACACAGAGATCCCATAGAATATCCTTGCAGGTCAGTCATAATATACTTCTTCACATCTTGGGAAAAATAAAACATAGAAAGGGGTGAGCTCAGATGCTCAGTAAGGATAACAATACAATGAAAACTTTCATAAATAAGCATAAACATTTAAGGCAATGTATAAGAATAAAACAAAAGCCTTTTAAACTTGAACTTAAGCATAATATGGTGAAGATAAAATCAAATAATTCCATTTAATTACTCACATGGATATTCTACTAGTCAAATAATCACATGTAATATCAATAGACACTTTCATAATGATGGAATGCATAATGTCAGAATTTCATAACCACATAGTCAAGGCCTTGTGCCAAGACTAAAAATAAGATTTTGTCAAGGCCTTATTCCAAGAAACTAGTTTGTCTCATGAGACCTACCGATGCATCTAGGATCTATAGTGGGCTCCACCCATCACTTACTAAGTCCAATGCATTTCTCATATGAAATTTTTTAAACATAACATAAAAATTCGTATTAAAAATGGAATATGAAATGTAAATACTTTATCCATAAACCATGAATGGTATAAAATAACACATCTATAGTCAAACATATCAAAAAAACTTCAATAAAATATGGAATTTTTGTATAATTATAAATCAACTTCAAACGAACATAAAATCCATCAAAGGATGTTGACATAGATGAAATCAAAACCTTTTTAGAGAAATATATCTTTCTATTTTGAAATCATTTAAAAGTCACATAATTATAAAAGGAAACATTTATATTTTAAAATATTATTATAATATTTTAAGGGAAGCTTTGACGATGTTATAATGGCAGAAAATAGCCACACCCACCGTATAAGTTAAAAAAAACATTCTTACCTTAATTTTTTCGAAAAGGTCATAATGTACCTTGTTTGGAAAACGACGGAAAGATTCCTTTATAAACATCTTATAAAAGTCAAACAAGGGTATAAATGACTTTAAACCATAGTCTATAAAATATTAATAATGTTTTGAAATAAGTTTTTAAGAAACATGGATGTGGATGATAAAGAGGCCCTAGTAGATAATTACATATAAACAACCTCAAATAATGAAGAGATTGAGAAATTAACCCTTACCTTGTAATTTTCCTTGGTCAAGGGTATGTTAACCTCCTATATAATGGTGAAATAATTTTTATTAAGTTATAAAATAATAATATACATTAATATGATATCATATATGATCTTTTAACATTGTTTTGTTAATAATATCTTAGTATTATCGTTGTTTCAAGTGTTAACAGATTCGTTTTACTTCATATTATTTGTTATGTGAGTCATATTTGTTATGGATGGGATGTATCATATTCATATCCAGAATGATATCAAGTATTTAAACATTATTTTTAATCATCTAATGAAAATTAGTCTTGAATGGATACGATGGGAAATGAATCTCATCACGTTCGTGGAGAAGGTAATCCGTACGTACGCACGAGCGAAAATATCATTATGTTGATATTAAAATAATATATAATTTGATGGTATATCATATATAAAAAATAATTATCATGTTATATTTATTATTTACATGAATTACACATCATTATTATACCTATCCAAATAATAATGTATTGAATAACAATTACACCACGACGTGGAGACGGTAAGCCGTACGCACGCACGTAAGGTGACATGCCATTCAAAGGATGGATAGAATAATGAATTTGGTTGTAACATATTTATAATAACATCACAGTATATATAATATACTGGAGTTATTATTTTATAATGGAAACAACAAATAAAGAGTAAGTGGAAGAAGAAAGGAACTTGAAGGAGGTGATGAAATATTTACCTCTTCTTCGGGTTCTTCCTTTTGATTTGATCAAAAGGGCTCCTTAGGTTGTCTTTCTAACTAAAGTAAGGACTCTAGGATGAAGAAATGACATTTTAGAGGGTATTTGGGCAGGGGTTGGCTGATCCAAATGTCTTTTAAGGTGTGAATTATAGAGAAGGGGGAGTGACCTTTTATAAGAGGGGTGAGGAGCACCTTAGGAAAAACTAGAAATATTATTTTCTAATAAAATAATTTTAGGTTTATAATGGATTAAAAATGAATTATTTAAATTCTAATGCAGGGATGGGTCGAAAACCACTCAACCAATAGGTTTTAGACAGGTTTGGGTCACTATATTAACTTTATCTTTTAGATTTAACTCTTAGTTAAATAGTTTGACATTTACCATGTCTCTTTGTATTTTTATATTATATAGTTAATAAACTTACTATATACTTCCAAGAGAACCCTAAGTGGTTCATTAATGATACACATATCATTATATAAGTCCTTTTTCTGAGCCTTAGATTTTTAGGAATAGAATATCAATTAATAATATAATTTTTTTTTTTAAAAACTCTTTTATGTCAATTTTGACACTATTTTGTATTTTGTTTTTTCTAAATTCATAAAAGGATTATTACTTAGAAAAAAATTCATATAACCAACCCTAAAATGTCATATTATCCTAGAAAATTAGTGGAATTCATAAAAAGTCTCAAATTACATTTATTTGGATATTTATAATATCAATTATTTTAATATTTCATTAATTCCGTAATTACTGCATCATCATTGTGTCATAAATAAATTAAATTATTTAATGTCTAAAAAATATAAATAAAATACCATTATGTATGAAATATTTTTATATTTCTAATTAATTTTATAATCGAATTTACCTTATGTGTAAACCTATATTAAAAATGGTTTAGTTATTAAACTTTGAATTTAACACTTTTAACTCTTCTTTGAATTAAATAATAATAAATGTCCTAATCTAATCCAAGTGGACCAAAGAGGTTCATATTTTATTCCTAAGGTTGTTTTTGGTCTAATTACACTTATCCAATAGAATTAGGACATGTGTTTGGGTAATAATAATATCATTTTTACCCTTAATTACCCTATTTACTTTTAACCGTGGTAAATAAAAGTAAAAAGTTACTATTCACCAAAAATTATTTTCATCTTATTGAACCACATTTTTCTTACTAATATCAACCGTGTCTCTCGAATTTTTGAAATTCCACTCATAGAAGCAGTAAAATTACGTTTTATGTGAATTTACAAATTCTCCTAGGAGGTGGGTAAAAGACGGTGAAAAGTTAAATAAAATTTTTATATATCTAAAATTATTATAAACTGACTCCAATGAATTACATTGAAATTATATAGGTATTATGTATCTATTTTTACCTAAAATAAATTTAAATAAAATAAACAATTATTTAAATAAAAATTCGATTTTAAATTACAACTCAGTGTTTTTTAGCGATGCAAAGAGGGCTCGCGGACCGCGGGCTTTGTGGGTATGGGGAGGATGTGGGGAGGGGCAGGCCTACAAATTTTGATTGTTTAGAGTGCGGGCCAATGCGGGTTGAGCCCGCGCGGGTGCGAGATAATGCAAGTTGAGCTCGCGCGGGTGCGGGCTTGCCCGCAGGCCTGATTTAAAAAATATATATTATTTTTACAATATATGTTTCTTTAGCATTTTAGTTTTTTAATAAAAAAATCATGTTTAAATGGTGACATATGATTTCTCACCGTAATGGTCATATTAATTTACCATTTATTCACATGTGAATTTTAAATAGGCCTATATTTGTTGTTTTAATATGATATTATATTATTTATATAGTAATTTTTAACCATATTCACATGGTGTGTCAACCCATCTCTCGAAAAATGGAACTCATTTCCCCTACACATGGTTTCAATTCTATAAGATTTATTATAATCATAATATTTTTTAGGTTGATTTAATTTTGTTATTATTTAATTTTATTTTGTTATTAAGAGAATTGGATAGAACCTCGTGAAAACACTAATAACTTCCTCTAAAATTGATCGTTACCCGGAGAGACTTCATTCATTCACAAGTTTAGTTGTTCACATCACTACACAACCAACATTATCATTCATAACCCATCACTGATCACTCACCTACTTTCTATCACAACAGTTCGCCACCACATCGACGTTACCGCATGCCACCATTAACCCACAAAAAAATGTTCCATCACATCCTTTAAAAATCTAATTATTTTTAATTCATACTTCTCCCAACAAATACCTTTAAGAATGATAAAAAATACAGTATTTAAATGATTATAAATAATAATTTTTTTGTAAATGTGGGTAAGCCTGTGGGCAACCCGTGGGCAACCCGCGGGTTTATGCGGGGCGGGACGGGTTTGAAATTTTTTGTTCGCATTATTTGCAGGCTTTTGCAGACAAACCCTCACGGGCTCAAACCCGTGTAGGCTTGGCCCACCCCGCCCCTACCCTCCCGTTTTTCATTAATAGTGTTTTCACTATTCATCAAAAATTGAAAGTTTTTAGAAAAATACCAAAAATTCACCCTAAGATAATTTCGATATTCTGAATCAAAAAATGAAGTCCATTTTGAAAGATAAAATTTATAAAAATTTAAAAAGTGGGTATTACTATTCCTAACAGCTAGTTTGATTTGTTGTGGTATGTTAGAACTTGAAGTTGTGTACAACACATGCTATTGTATTATTCAAAGAGAAGCATACCTTGAAATCTTGGGGTGTTACATTCTACCCTCCTTCAAATAATTTCATCCTCGAAATTTATAGAATATTTCTACATAAAAAGACTCGGGTCATTCTTCATCATAAGTTCCTCGGGTTCCCACGTTGCCTCTTCCATCTTATGGTTTCTCCATAGAACTTTTACCAGACGAGTCGTCCGATTTCTCAGCACTTGTTCTCTTATATCAAGAATCTTGACAGGCTCTTCGCAATAAGTTAGATCAGGTTCCAGTTCTAATTCATCATAGGCGAGTACATGTGTTGGGTTAGGAATGTATTTTCTCAACAGTGATACGTGGAACACATCGTGAACTTTGGAGAGACTTGGCAGCATTTCCAAACAGTAATCCACATCCCCAATTCGTTCTAGAATTTCGAAAGGTCTGATATACCTGGGACTTAATTTTTCCTTCTTACCGAAATGTATAACACCCTTACATGGAGATACCTTCAACAAAACATGATCTCCTACCTAAAATTCCAAATCCTTCCTTCGGTTATCATCATAGCTCTTCTTCCTACTTTGAGATGCCTTGATGTGGTTTTGGATTACCTTTACCTTTTCCATCGTTTCCTCCACAAGTTCTGGGCCTACGAGTTTTCTTTCACCAACATCATCCCAACAGGTTGGTGTGCGACATCTCTTTCCGTATAATGCTTCATATGGTGCCATCTGAATACTTGAATGGAAGATATTATTATAAGAAAATTATACCAGAGGTAAATATTGATCCCATATACCTTGAAAGTCAATTGAGAATAATCTCAACATGTCTTCTGAGGTTTGAATAGTCCGTTCTTATTTTCCATCAGTTTGGGGGTGGTAGGAAGTGCTCAAACGAAGTTCAGTATCCAGGGATTTCTGAAGACTTTTCCATAATCTTGATGTAAAACGGGGATCACAATCAGAAAAAATCGATAGTGGTACTCCATAAAGTCTTAAAAATTCATTAATATATAGTCTTTCTAAACGTTCAAGTGGTAAATCTTCCCTTATAGCAAGAAAATGTCCTGACTTGGTAAGACGATCAACAATGACCCATATTGCATAATTCCTTCTAGGAGTCTTTGGTAGTCCCATGAAAAAGTCCATTATAATATTATCCCATTTCCACTCTGGTATGGGAAGAGGTTTCATGACTCCTCTAGGCCGTTTCCTTCCAGCTTTCACTTGTTGACAAACCATACATCTTGACACAAAATCAGCAATCTCCCTCTTCATGTTGTCCCACCAAAAATGTTCCTTCAAATCTCTATACATCTTAGTGATACCAGGGTGTATAGAGAAATTGGAACTATGAGCATCATCCAACAATTACCTTTTTATATTAGGTATATCGGGAACACAAAGTCTCTTCCCAAATTTTAAAATTCCACCCTCATACACAAAGTCACTCAATCTCCCATCATTCACAGCTTTAATCTTCTTTTGAAACTCTTCATCACCAGTCTGAGAACTCTTTATCCTTTCTAGTAAAGATGGTTTGGAAATCATTTTAAAAAGCATTGATGTTTCACCTTCCATGGTTATTCCCATATCCATCTTTACTAGATCCATGTATATAAGATCCTTTTCAAATCTCATCTGGTTCAAAAATCCATGATCCTTTCTACTCAAAGCATCTTCCACCTTATTTTCCTTCATCGGGTGGTAGTGTATAGTGAAATCATAATCCTTGAGTAGTTCAAGCCATCACCTTTGCCTCATGTTGAGTTATTTTTGTGAGAAAATATACTTCAAATTCTTGTGATCAGTATATATCTCACATTTTCACCATAGAGATAGTGTCTCCAAATCTTCAAAGCAAAGATTATAGTTGCTAACTCAAGATCATGAGTATGATAATTTTGCTCATGAATTTTTAGCTATCGTGATGCATAGGCAATAAACATATCATTCTGCATAAGGATACAACCAATTACTTTCTTTGAAGCATCACTATAAATAACAAACCCATCATTCCCCGATGGTAGATTCAATATAGGAGAATTGAACAATATTCTCTCCAGTTCTTCAAAACATTCTTCACACTCTTTTGTCCAAACAAATTTAACCCCTTTTCGTGTGAGCTTTGTTAATGGGTTAGCCAACCGGGAAAAATTTTGGACGAAACGTCGATAATAACCTGCTAAACCAATAAAACTGCATACCTCAGTTATACTCGTCGATGATGGAAATTATTAGATTGACTTGGTCTTTGAAGGATCAACATAGATTCCATCCTTAGAGGAAATATTACCAAGAAAAGAAATCTCTTGAATCCATAATTCACACTTGCTAAACTTCCCATATAATTCATGTCTTCTAAGAGTCTTTAGGATAATGAACAAGTGATTTTCATGATCTTCGTAGCTTTTGGAGTATACCAAGATATCATCAATAAATACCACTACAAAATCATCGAGATATTCCTTGAAAACTCTATTCATTAGATCCATGAAGACAGAGGGTGCATTAGTCAATCCAAAAGGCATTACTATAAACTCGTAATGCCCGTACCTGGTTCGAAATGCTGTTTTCGGAATGTATTCCTTCTTCACACACAACTGATGATATCCAGATCGAAGGTCAATCTTTGAAAAGTATTGAGCTTCATGAAGTTGGTCAAATAAATCATCAATGTGAGGTAGGGGATACTTGTTCTTTATTTTTATAGCATTGATCTTTCTATAGTCAATGCACAACCTCATAGATCCATCTTTCTTCTTAACAAAAAGGACAGGGGATCCCCATGGAGAAACACTAGGGAGAATAAATCTTTTATTACCCAATTCCTCTATTTGTTTCTTTAGTTACACTAATTCCACAGTAGACATTCTATAAGGGGTCTTCGATACGGGCTTTGAACCAGGAATTAAGTTAACAGAAAACTCAATTTCTCGTTCTGGAGGATGTATAGGTAAATATTCTAGAAACACATCGACATATTCTTTCACAATAGGTACATCCTCTATTTGAACACTATTTTCCTCACCCATAGTTATTTCATTCTCTTCCTCCCCAATAATTGAATTTAGTTGAGCTACTAGGGGTGGATCTAGATAAGAATTAGGTGGTGACATTTCTTCTCTAAAGATAAGGTGTTATTTATCATCATCATCATCAAAAATTGTAACCTCCTTATTATTACAATAAATCTTCACATCATGTTTTGAAAGCCAATCCATACTAAGGATTATATCAAATTCAATCATGGGTATGAAGATGAGATCATAAGATAAAGAACATTTATATGCTCTAATGGGAACTGATTCACAAAACTTTGTTGTGATGATAATTCCCTTAGGAGTTTTGACCGATAAATCCCGAGTTAAATAAAATTGGAAATATCTAATTTTCTTAGAAAACTTAGAAGATATGAAATAATGCGATGATCCAGAAACAAATAAATCATTTGCTAAACTTGAGGAAACCATTAAATTACCTGCCACCACGTCTTTTGGAGCTTCAACCTCAGCAGTAGTGATAACATAATCTTGTCCTTGATCCCTTGGCCTTTTCTGAGTTAAGTTCCTCTGATGCTTAGGAAATTAATTCACATAATTCCCCCTTTCTCTACAATTGTAGCATTCAACATCGACAACCTCTTTCTTCCCCTTGCAATCACGAGCTTGGTGGCCTTTTTCACCACACTTATAACAGAATCCCATTCCATTAAGGAAAGTACCAGGGTGTTTCTTCCAACATTTACTGCAAGATGGATATTAAACTTCTCCCTTATTCCCCTTATTTCCATTTCTAGAGTGTTCAAAAGATCTCTTCTTCTCTTTCTTTTCTTTAAATTCGTAAGATTTAGAGAATTCTTTTTCTGTCTTGATAGCACATGAGACAATATCTTCGTATGACGAGAAGGATTGTGAGACTAATTCTCAATGGAGAAATGGTTTTAACCCATCAAAGAAATAACCAATCTTACTTATTGGGTTACGTATATAATCTGCAACATGCCTCACTTACCTTGTAAAGTTATCTTCATACTTTGCGACATTCTCATCCTCCTTTTGCCTTAGACTCAGAAATTTTCTTTCCCTATCCACTCGATGGTCATGAGGAAAGTATTTTTCTAAGAAAATATATTTAAAATCCCTCCATTCCATATTTGATACTTCATCATCTTCCTTTTTGTTTTGAATCAATGACCACCATTGATCAGCATTTCCAGTGAGGTAGTAAACTACAATGACAAATTTTCCCCATTTGCTACTCCCCAAGGCGTGGAATATTTTCTCTAAGAAATTTATCCATTTCTCAAATACTAGTGTATTTGTACCCCCATTGAATTTTTGTGGTTTTTTCCTAATGAAGCGATCTAACATTGATCCTCCATGCTGCGGATCAGGGGGCTCCATACGGGTAAGGTTATTATTCATAACCTGAGTGAGTTGTCCCAGTTTGGTGATTAGATGATTAGCACCAGTTACATCACCAGCTCCACTATAATTATCTTGAGTAGGAGGGAAATCCCTACATGGAGTGTGTGCATTGATACAGTTTCCATTTCTTCCACTAGACTCCATTTCTAAACAATGGCACAAACTAGATTAGTGTATGAATCGCAATACATAAATCCAAACTTGTAAAACACTTAACATAAATTGAACAGTTTATGGATATAATCCATAATCATAAAAATGTTTTCTTTGAAGAAGTATATACTCATAAACCCTTCATAATGGTTTGTAAAGAAAATGATAATTATCCTAAGCATTTCCCCCAAGAGTGTCGTAACCAAGAGTGCAACAAGGCCTGTTGTCGTACACCAGTTCCCATTCGAGTCTAGCTCAAAGTGGTGTTTTTGGGTTTTACCCCTAGGTACATCTGTGCCAGAGCCACCTCTACCTACTTGTATCTATAAAGGGATATATTTCTTGGAAAACTCACAAAATACCTACAATACCAAAATTCTAGGAAGTTCTTCTATACTAATCCTCAAAGTCTATCTTAGGGCTATGTGATCTAATCAGAGTTTATCTAAATCTAGTTTCCAAGGTTTGTACTAAACTTCCTATGATACCAACTGTAACTCCCCAACCCCAGTTACCCAAAGTCGGTGCATTATTACATAACATTGGCATGATCATAAAAGATCAAGTCTCGAAAGAACGATTAGTTTAGTAGCCTTGGAAATACTAGATACATTTATAAGGTTTACATTACATCATAAAATAGAAAACTACAAAAAAAATTGTTTCCATATACAACACTGAGATCCCATAGACTATCCCATAAAGTCTATCATAATATACTTCTTCGGATCCTGGGAAAAATAAAACATAGAAATGGGTGAGCTCATATGCTCAGTAAGGATAAAAATACAATGAAAACTTTCATAAATAAGCATAAAAATTTTAGGCAATGTATAAGACTAAAAAAAATCCTTTTAAACTTGAACTTCAGCATAATATGGAAAATATAAAATCAAATAATTCCATTTACTTACTCACATGTATATTCTCCTATTAGAATAATCACATGCAATATCAATAGACACTTTCATAATGATGGAATGCATAATGCCAGATTTTCATAACCATATAGTCAAGGCCTTGTGACAAGACTACAAATAATATTTTGTTAAGGCCTTGTTCCAAGACACTAGTTTGTCTCATGAGACCTACCGATGCATCAAGTAGCTATAGTGGGCTCCACCCATCACTTACTAAGTCCAATGCATTCCTCATATGAAAAGGTTTGAACAGAACATAAACATTCATATTAAAACTGGCATACGAAATGTCAATACTTTATCCATAAACCATGAATGGTATGAAATAACACATCCAAAGTCAAAAATATCACAAAACCTTTAATACAATATGGAAGTTTTTTATCATAATAAATCAACTTCAAACAAACTTAAAATCCATCAAAGGATGTTGACATAGATGAAATCAAAACCTTTTTAGAGAAATATCTCTTTCTATTTTGAAATCATTTAAAATTCATGTAATAATAAATGGAAACATTTATATTTGAAAATATTATTATAATCTTGTAAGGGAAGCTTTGACGATGTTATAACGGTGAAAAATAGCCGCACCTGCCGTATATTTTAAAAAAACATTCTTACCTTAATTTTGTCGAAGAGGTCATAAAGTACCTTGTTTGGAAAACGACATAAAGATTCCTTTATAAACATCTTATAAAAGTCAAAAAAGTGTATAAATGACTTTAAACCATAGTCTATAAAATAGTAATAATGTTTTGAAATACATTTGTAATAAACATGGATGTGGATGATAAAGAGGCCCCAGTAGATAATTACATATATACAACCTTGGATAATGAAAAGATTGTGAAATTAACCCTTACCTTGTAGTTTTCCTTGGTTGAGGGTAGGTTAACCTTATTTATAATGGTGAAATAATTGTTATTAAATTATACTAGAATCATATACATTAATATGATATCATATATGATCTTTTAACATTGTTTTGTTAATAATATCTTAGTATTATCGTTGTTTCAGGTGTTAACAGATTCTTTTCCCTTTATATTATTTGTTATGTGAGTCATATTTGTTATGGATAGGATGTATCTTATTCATATCTAGAATTATATCAAGTATTTAAACATTATTTTTAATCATCTAATGAAAATTAGTCTTGAATGGATACAATGGGGAATGAATATCATCACGTTCGTGGAGACGGTAATCCGTACGTACGCACGAGCGACAATATAATTATTTTGATATTAAAATAATATATAATTGGATGTTATATTATATATACAGAATAATTATCATGTTATATTTATTATTTACATGAATTATACATCATTATTATACCCATCCAAATAATAATGTATTGAATAACAATTACACCACGACGTGGAGACGGTAAGCCGTACGTACGAACGTATGGTGACATGTCATTCAAAGGAAGGATAGAATAATGAATTTGGCTGTACCATATTTATAATAACATCAAAGTATATAGAATACACTGGAGTTATTATTTTATAATGGAAACAACAAAGAAAGAGGAAGTGGAAGAAGAAAGGAACTTGAAAGAGGTGATGAAATATTTACCTCTTCTTCGGGTTCTTTCTTTTGATTTGATCAAAATGGATCCTTAGGTTAGATTTATGACTAAAGTAAGGCCTCTAGGATAAATTTAGGATAGTTGATAGGGTATTTGGTCAGGGGTTGGAAAAGAAAATGGATTTAGAGGTGTGAGTTAGAGAGAAGGATAAGTGCCCTTTTATAAGAGGGGTGAGGGGCACCTTAGGAAAAGCTAGAAATACTGTTTTATAATAAAATCATTTTCGGTTTCTAATGGATCCAAAATGAATTATTTAAATTATAAGGTGGGTATGGGTCAAAAACCACTCAAACAATATGTTTTAGACAGGTTTGAGTCACTATATTAACTTTATCTTTTAGATTTAACTCTTAGTTAAATAGTTTGACATTTACCATGTCTCTTTGTATTTTTATATTATATGGTTAATAAACTTACTATATAATTCCAAGAGAACCCAAAGTTGTTCATTAATTATACACCTATAATTATATAATTCCTTTGGCTGAACCTTAGATTTTTAGGAATAGAATATCAATTAGTAATATAATATGTTTTTTAAAAACTCTTTTATTTCAATTTTAACACTATTTGGTATTTTGTTTTTTCTAAATTCATAACAGCATTATTAATTCTAAAAAAATTCATCTAACCAACTCTAACATGTCATATTATCCTAGAAAATTAGTGGAATTCATAAAAAGTTTCAAATTACATTTATTTGGATATTTATAATATCAATTGTTTTAATATTTCATTAATTAGGTAATTACTTCATCATCATTGTGTCATAAATAAATGAAATTATTTAATGTCTAAAAAATATAAATAAAATACCATTATGTAGGAAATATTTTTATATTTATAATGAATATTTATAGTCGAATTTATCTTTTGTATAACCCTATATTAAAAATGGATTAGTTATTAAACTTTGAATTTAACACTTTTAACTCTTCTTTGAATTAAATAATAATAAATGTCCTAATCTAATCCAAGTGGACCAAAGAGGTTCATATTTTATTCCTAATGTTGTTTTTGGTAGAATTAAACTTATCTAATAGAATTAGGACATGTTTTTGGGTAAAAATAATATCATTTTTAACCTTAATTACCCTATTTACTTTTAACCGTGGTAAATAAAAGTAAAAAGTTACTATTCACCAAAAATTATTTTCATCTTATTGAACCACATTTTTCTTACTGATATCAACCGTTTCTCTCGGATTTTTGAAATTCCACTCACAGAAGCGGTGAAATTAAGTTTTATGTGAATTTGCAAATTCTCCTAGGAGGTGTGTAAAAGACGGTGAAAAGTTCAATAAAATTTTTATATATCTAAAATTATTATAAACTGACTCCAATGAATTAAATTTAACTTATATAGGTATTATGTATCTATTTTGACCTAAAATAAATTTAAATAAAATTAATAATTATTTAAATAAAAATTCAGTTTTAAACTATAACTCAGTGTTTTTCACTATTCATCAAAAATTGAAAGTTTTCAAAAAAATACCAAAAATTCACCCTAAGATAATTTTGAAATCCCAAATCCAAAAATGAAGTCAATTTTGAAAGATGAAATTTATAAAATTTTAAAAAGTGGGTATCACTATTCATAACGTCTAGTTTGATTGGTTGTGGTGTGTTAGAACTCGAAGTTGCGTACAACACATGCTATTGTATTATTCAAAGAGAAGCGTACCGTGGAAGCTTGGGGTGTTACATTATCCAAGATCTCTATCTGCAAGGACTCATGCATATATATCATGTTGACCTTCCCATTTCCAAAATTTTAGATACTAAAAATCTCACATAGTATATAAGGATATAATCCCTTAAGTCATTCTCAAATTCCTATATAAATTCTGTACGTGGATTGATTTCTCACACTTGGTTCACTTCAAATATGTTGCAATATTCTATTATGTTAGTCTAAACGCCTATGATGCTGGATTTTTCTATGCAACTAAATTTTCCCATGTGGATGGATTTTCCTACATTAATATAATTTTGGAAACAACATTGGAATTGGATACGTGAATATTCATACATACTAGAAGTCCCTTACATGAAACTAAAAAATTAGAGACTTCACAAAAATTGACTCAAATTTTATTCATTTGACTTTTAATCCTTCTCAACCACTTCAACACTTATCTTTGATTCCTTTGAATATTAGCACAAAAATCATCCTAATATAAATTCCACTATGTCTTGAACTTCTCTACTTGAGTTCTTTAAGATGTAGCCCCATGTTTCATTTTCCCATAGATCATGGAAGTACCTTAATCATCTTATGAAGTTATACGGATTCTTTATCAAGCATTACATACAATACCTTTACATGAATCTATAACAATCCTTAAAGAATCATTATCACTACACTAAACACATATTGATCTATTGAAAAAAATTCAATACACACTTGGTTACTTCATAATAACCATATTATACAAAAACACTTGTTTTATTTATAATGATGTGATGGGATAAATAGGATCATATAATGATCATTTTTAGTGTAAGAACACTATATATTCCTAATCTATCTTCAATAATAATAGCCTGCAAAGTATGAAGAATACAAACAAGTGTTCCTTAATAGCAACATGATCCATTTTTTATTCTTCAATGGCGTAAGATTGATAGTGATCAAAGAATCAAAAACAAAATGCCTCTTTCCTTTAAATAAATACACCAGTCTTGGATCATTATTCATATAATAGGTTTCCAAATCACCAAAGGGGTGGCTGCGACTTCTTCTAAAGAAAAATGGTGATGTTGAACAAAGTGTTTTTTTACTTTTATCTTGAATGCATCGTGAGAACACACAATGATAGGGATCATATCCATTTTATAAACTTTCTTAATTAAATTAAGATATTCATAATGTTAGAGTGCCGACTGCATCGGGTGTTATCTCACGAAAGCCATACATTATTTTCCAATGGTATTTTATTCATTGAAAACTTTAATGGATGTACTTAGTGTGAAAGGCCATTAATAAATCAATCACATTGAATTATAACTGAAGATAATCTGAAGAAAAACACGGTAACGATGCATGCATGAAATATCATATACTGCATGACCCATCACACTCTATGATGATATCCAACCATAAGTTGTGATATATGCATCAATATGAAGATATAGACAAATACAATTATAGGAAATATCTAAATATGATATCCTATTTTGTGTATTTATAATAATATCCCACTTGAAAAAAAAACCCATAAAGACTTTATAAAAAACTTCACAACTCTTTATGAATCCATCCAAACTCTTTTGGATATGGTTTATCAAAAATCTCTTCATTTTGTAAAAAAAATATGTTTAAAACTTAATCCTGATCCCAATTCATAATTATCTTACCTTGTGGGACTCTTTAGAATTGAAAAAAAGTATAAAATCCCAATTTCATAAATGTACGTGAAGAGAGACCTCTATAAAAGTATCAGTGCTACTCAAGTTATAAAAGGGTCAGGTGTGATCTAGATCAAACATACTCATATCACCAAATGAACTAGTCCACCATAATATATATTATTTGCATCACATGTATTCCCATATAATCCCCTTTTTACATGAAATTAAGTGACCACTAGATATGGAATATTCCAATCTAGTATAATCCATCTCATACTTTCTTGATTCTCCTAAAAAGATTGATTTGGTTGATGAATACATAACATGTCATTCATCTATAAGATGATCAAATTACATGTCCCTCATCCAAGTATCTGAGCACATCACATGTCACTAAACTAATCATGGCCATAAATTTCCTTAGTCTAATTCAACCAAGGTCTAGATATTTTTTTATCATATGAGTGGAAAAATCTCATCTTGGTTGAGATACAACCAACAATATGATTAAGAAAATACCCAACCACACCCTGATTAGTTAAGACTTAAGGATTATATAAGAATGATATCAAATTATGAAGGTTATCATTCTAAGTATCTCACCAACCCCAGGTAATAAGGATTCATAAGCATATGCCTCTAAGTATATCGATGACTGTATTACATTCCATAAGATATATTTTAGCGAGTCAGTCTAAATAATAAGTCTCAACTTATTATCTCACAAGTCACTAACCTTTTTAATCTTAACATATCATCACAACCCATAATAATCTATGATGATCATAAACTATGGAAAACTAAAATTCATAATTTGAGGGGAAATTATCATTATACTATTCATGCAATATAAACTGCAACTCACACGAATAAATGATAAACAAATATTTCCTTTATTTATAAAATAATGATACATTTACAAACATTAGATTCAATCACTTATGCATTATATACCAAGAGATTCAACATGAACCTCATACTTCTATTTCTATAATAGTTTTGTTAATGGATCTGTTACATTCTCCTATGTAGCTACCTTAAATATCTTTATATTTCTCCTCTCAATGATCTCCCAAATGAGATGGTATTTGTGAAGGATGTCTTCAGTACTTTGGTGAGATTGGGGTTACTTAGCCTGAGAAATTGCTCTATTATTATTAAAATAAATCTTAATCACTCCCATGATACCGGAACCACCCCATGTTTAGAAATGGACTTCTTGATCCAAATAGCTTTATTCATAGCATCTGATACTATGGTGTACTCTACCTTTGTTGTTGAGCCTGATACAATGACCTGTTTGGAACTCTTTCAATTGATAGATCTATAATTTTATAAAAACACAAAACCATATTGAGATATTATATCATATTTATTTAATTGGAAACCAACATAATTGTAATCCATTACATAGGGCTCATCCTATCCTCCAAAGACCAAGAACACATCCTTAGTTCATCTCAAGTACTTAAGGATGTTCTTTATGGGAATATTCCCTAAATCATTATATATATATATGATATATATAATCAGATATATATATATGTATATGATATATATATATATATATATATGTGTGTGTATATATATATATATAAATATTTAGGGAATATTCCCATCAATCTCCCACTTTCACTAAAGACTAAAAGACTTTGGGACAATTCAACTAATATTATATCGTATACAATAACTCATGAAACCATACCCAAAAATCTTTTGAATAAATTTCAAAACACTTTTTTAAATCTATAATTAACTTCACATTATATTACATCATATGTAATACCTTGTGAATACCCATCCAAAACACTTATGGATTAACTCTAAAATGCTTTTAGATTAGCTCTCTAAGTCAAACTCAATATTCATTCAGTCAAACACAACATGTTCCCCCCATGGGAATTTATAGTGTTAAAAAATTATGAATATCCAGATCTATATATGTAAGAAAAGAGTGAACTCTAGCAAATCATCAATGCTACTCATGCTATGAAGGGATCTAGCACGATCTCCATAAAACAAACGTATCTCTATACCTATGTTTACCAGTCTGCATCATATGAAAACAAGAATTCTCATATTTTCCCTTTTTCAAAGACATCGAGTGACTATGGGACATGTAATATGTTAATACCATATATCCAACTCATCTTTTCTCGATTCTTTGAGTGTAGAATGATTTGATCAATGCATACATCACATGTCATTCATTCTTTTGGATATGCACATCACCTGTCCTTTATCCATATATATATATATATATATATATAATATCTAGGTGTGTCCATGAACTCCCATAGTCTATCTTAATCAAGGGACCTGATGTCCTAATCATCATATGAGAGGAAAAAAAATACCATATTGGTTAAGCTCCAACTAATGACATGATCAACAACATACCTAACCACCCCCATATTAGCTTAGTCAATATGTCAACTTGTGTAAATAGGGTATCAAAGTATGAAGGTTATTATGTTAGGTATCTAAAAAACCTTTGGTAGTGGGGACTCAAATATGATCCATACAACCATAATATACCAAATACTTCTATATGACACTCAATGTGGTAAACTTAGTAGGATATCTAGTGTAAAAAAAGAATCATATTCTCTATTTTGTGCCCCATGAGCATGTTTTGTATCTCTATACAAGAATCCTACTCACAATAACCTTATAATTTCATCACAAACTATAATACTCCATGATGAACATCAATTGAGGATAGACTCAAAGTCATACATTGAGAGGCTAATTATCATTGCACTTTAAAAAATGTATATGTACATATACATTTATGTATCCAATGTGAAATAATGATAAAATAGAGGTTTCCTTTAATATGATACATTTTAATATTCATAAAATATTTAAGAATATTTAACAAAACCAATATAAGAACTATTTTATCATATCATATATGATAAAATACTAGATCAACCTTATGTTTGCTGCACTTCCTGGGTTTTGTTAGCACATTAAATCATATATAATCCATGCCCTATCTCTATCTGAGAATTTCATAAAACCCTCCACTAAAATATTTAGTGAGAAACATCTATGAAGTAAGCTAGTTTTAATAACGGTGAGACTTAGGAATCATATTCCTATATATTCAAATTCTTGAACATATTTAAACTTCTTAACTTCACAATATAAAATTTTATGATGTCAACTTATGTTGTCAACTTATAACTATTTATAAGTTCATCATCATCATATTTATAACCCTATTACACAAAATGTTTTCTTTAAATAATGTAACTACATAAATTATTATTTACCAGTCCTCCTAAGTATTTTAGGATAAAGTAAAAAACACGTTAATTTAATATTGGTGAAATCCTTTATTTGTTAAATCTGAACTTCTCTATGTCAAAACATACTCCCACTATCCTCTTTGACAATATATTATTTTTAGAATATCTTTATAAGATACAAAAATGATTTTATGTTAGGAAGTAACATTTATTTTCTTTTAGTAGGAATATTAAACAAATAAACTATTGTATCTATATCACATATCATATTATATGTGTTTAAAACTTCTTTCATTTTAAAGAAGACTTTATTAAAATATACCATCGATGGGTAGTGGGAAAAAATTCCCACATATTTTAATAAATAATTGAATAAAAATTTTATCCCAAATAAAACACATTTATCCACATCTTATTCTCAAAACATGTTATAAAAATTGATAAATCATAAACCACTTATATAAAATTAATCATATCATACTTGTTCACTACAAATCTTTATAATAAAAAAATTCTCTTATCATATAAGAGAAATGATATGAATATACACATATTTAACTTAAATTCATTTTATCTTGATGAATTCCTTTACATTCAAATCCTTAATGAATAAATTATTTACTTCATCTCATGAATATAAACTACAAGCGCAATTGATCATTCCTTTTATTTTGAACTCTTATATATTCAAAACACTTTAAAATATACATTTGATATTATATTACCTTAAAAACTAAATAATTAATTTCTATAACATTCATATCTAACATGAATATTCCATAAAGTTTCCTAAACTCCTTTAGATATATCTTGGACAATCCAATAATATTGAATTATTATTCCTCCTTCCTAATAACCATATATTTCAATGACCTTGATTGGATTCTTGAAGAAAAATTGTTGAACTTTTCAACTAACTTTTTTTCTTCTAATTTTAACTTTTACACACTTATACTGTTCATACAGTACTATAATCCAAACATCATACACCCATTTTATCCATTCTCAATACAATGAGAATATCGGGTAAAAATTTGATGAATTTAATCATATTATTGGAACATTTCTATAGATAAAAATAAGATAAATTACCTAACCAGAACAATAATTTTTTATTCTCCCTTAAAGCATGTTATAGAGATGAAAAAAATCATATTATGTGTATCAAAAACACATTATATCATTTTATTAATCAATAATTATTTTCATGCTCTTACCAAGATAAAAAAGAGGTAATACACATCTTATGAAAAGTTGATCCAATATTGAAGTATCCAAGTTATCAATACAACAACTCCTTTGCTTTATTACTTGAAAGAAAACCACAAGGTCTAAACTTCAATTATTTTCTCTTTATAACCTTTTGTATATTTACAATATATCTAAATCACACAATTGATATCATATATATATATATCAGAATAATAGAATTGATTTCTATTACCAATAAACCTTTAAGGAAACCTTCAGTCTCATTAACATATTCAATCATATTGAATATCATAGGAAATACCTAATAATATTGAGTATATGTGACTAAAATTCCTTAAATCATTAATATATCCAATCATATTGAGTACATTAGTGGAGGATAAGATTCATTTGTCCATTTAACATCAAATTCCTCCGAAAGCTTAAGTGAGTCATTCTACACTTTATAAGCATGTAGATTCACCTATTGAACTATTCCCATAGTTGGTTATTGAGGATGGAATTTTTCTTTCACATATAATTTTCATTAAGAAATTTTCTTAAATCACCAATATAGTTTAGAAATTTTTCTTAAGTTACCAGTATCAGGAGAAGCTTACACTGAGATTCTCCTTTCTAGGATTTATCATAAAGTTTAGGTTGATGATATTGATGATATTTATCTACAACATAAGGTTTTATTAGATGAGTATAATGTATTATTAAACATTTAATAAGTATTTTTATCAAATGAGATCCCACTAAATGGAAAACCCATTTAAATTTCCATCACTTCCACTAATGGGAAAAGATCTATATTTCACTAAGCAACAAGTCCATTAAGGAATTCCTCTCATCACTTAATTATTTAGGTAGGGAATCATCCCAATCATATCATATATGATTCTTGGATAGCATATAAGAAAACCCTTTGTACAAACCATCATATGGATAAAATCAACTTCATTCCTTTGGTATCCTTTCTAAGGGTTTCTTAGCTAAGTGTAACCCAAAGAAAATGTCAAAAAAAGATTAACAAAGGATAACCTGGGGGAACCCTTCTATTACAAAACCTACCCAAGGATAATAAAATGTCACCCATTACTTTATTTCTAGACAAAAGATAATATAGGGGTACCCTGCTATGTAATAACCTACCCAGTTGAATTACCAAGGTCTTGAAAAGTGTCACTTTGGAAGGAATATTACACTTAGTATTTGAAGGGTATTTTAATCTCACCATATTATCGAATGTTATTACCTTTTATATATTCATGCTTCTATAAATTTAGTTTATAATACTATTCCCTCCACAAAACCAATATATTAAAACCATATTGATGTGTAAGTATTTACATAACCCACAAGCCGTGTTGCTCACCCAAAAATAGAAGTCAAGTATATTCACACATAAATAGATGATATGCATAAGGTACATGGAAAATTTATGTAAAGGTTTAGAATTATATGAGATTAAAAATATCCACATCAGTAAGCCTAGAGTGACAGATTTCCAACCCCACTCATTTTCCTAGATAAGGCATAAGCCTCTAATTAATTAGGCATTCCGACCCCAAGTCCCTCTACCCAAGGATACTTTACTCAAGTGAGAATTAAAGGTACTAGGTTCACAATGGAAGTCGATGGATAAGAATTTAAAAATTTTCATCACTTGGATGATGGAACTTATTGTCTCCAGTGATCCGAGACTTGGTACAGTCCTAAAAATCTTGTGTAAATTAAATCAAGCACAAAAATAAATAGAACATATACCTCATTCTGAATCAAAGCGTTCATGACTGTAGCTCATCACTAATGACTATTTCTTGAAGGATATGAATCCCAACCCATCTATATCATCCACACACACTTAAATAATCTATGTGCTCACTATTCAATGAATTATGGGTGGTATCATAGAGATTTGATGAATCCTTTAGTGTCACGATGATCACCATGATTCATTGCCTTTGATCCGCAATGATGAACTCGGACTGTATGCTCAGTTGGAGAGTTTATCTCTCTAGGAATTGGGATAAGATAGAATATCTCAATTCTAAATGCATAAACAATGCATGGAATGAGCCTCTCTTATACTATTTATAGTGGATTCTCTAAATACCCAGAAAGGTTTCCCTGGCCCCTATATATTTAATGTACATTATATCATCGAGATATTCCTTGAAAACTCTATTCATTAGATCCATGAAGATAGAGGGTGCATTAGTCAATCCAAAAGGCATTACTATAAACTCGTAATGCCTGTACCTGGTTCGAAATGCAGTTTTCGGTTTGTCTTCCTTCTTCACACATAACTGATGATATCCAGATCGAAGGTCAATCTTTGAAAAGTATTGAGCTTCATGAAGTTGGTCAAATAAATCATCAATGTGAGGTAGGGGATACTTGTTCTTTATTTTTATAGCATTGATCTCCCTATAGTCAATGCACAACCTCATAGATCCATCTTTCTTCTTAACAAAAAGGACAGGGGATCCCCATGGAGAAACACTAGGGAGAATAAATCCCTTATTACCCAATTCCTCTATTTGTTTCTTTAGTTACACTAATTCCAAAGTGGCCATTCTATAAGGGGTCTTCAATATGGGCTTTGAACCAGGAATTAAGTTAAAGGAAAAATCAATTTCTCATTCTGGAGGATGTCCTGGTAAATCTTCTCGAAACACATCAACATATTCTTTCATAATAGGTACATCATCTATTTGAACACTATTTTCTTACCCATAGTCATTTCATTCTCTTCCTCCCCAATAATTGAATTTAGTTGAGCTACTAGGGGTGGATCTAGATAAGAATTAGGTGGTGACATTTCTTCTCTAAAGATAAGGTGTTATTTATCATCATCATCATCAAAAATTGTAACCTCCTTATTATTATAATAAATCTTCACATCATGGTTTGAAAGCCAATCCATACTAAGGATTATATCAAATTCAATCATGGGTATGATGATGAGATCATAAGATAAAGAACATTTATATGCTCTAATGGGAACTGATTCACAAAACTTTGTTGCGATGATAATTCCCTTAGGAGTTTTGATCGATAAATCCCGAGTTAAATCAAATTGGAAATATCTAATTTTCTTAGAAAATTGAGAAGATATGAAATAATGCGATGATCCAGAATCAAATAAATCATTTGCTAAACTTGAGGAAACCATTAAATTACCTGCCACCATGTCTTTTGGAGCTTCAACCTCAGCAGTAGTGATAACATAATATTGTCCTTGATCCCTTGGCCTTTTCTAAGATAAGATCCTCTAATTCTTAGGACATTCATTCACATAATTCCCCCTTTCTCTACAATTGTAGCATTCAACATCGACAACCTCTTTCTTCCCCTTGCAATCACGAGCTTGGTGGCCTTTTTTACCACACTTATAACAGAATCCCATTCCATTAAGGAAAGTACCAGGGTGTTTCTTCCAACATTTACTGCAAGATGGATATTAAACTTCTCCCTTCTTCCCCTTATTACCATTTCTAGAGTGTTCAAAAGATCTCTTCTTCTCTCTCTTTTCTTTAAATTCGTAAGATTTAGAGAATTCTTTTTCTGTCTTGATAGCACATGAGACAATATCTTCGTACGACGAGAAGGATTGTGAGACTAATTCTCAATGGAGAAATGGTTTTAACCCATCAAAGAAATAACCAATCTTACTTATTGGGTTACGTATATAATCTACAACATGCCTCGCTTACCTTGTAAAGTTATCTTCATACTTTGCGACATTATCATCCTCCTTTTTCCTCAGACTCAGAAATTGTCTTTCCCTATCCACTCGATGGTCATGAGGAAAGTATTTTTCTAAGAAAATATATTTAAACTCCCCCCATTCCATATTTGATACTTCATCATCTTCCTTTTTGTTTTGAATCAATGACCACCATTGATCAGCATCTCCAGTGAGGTATTAATCTGCAATGACAACTTTTCCCCATTCGCTACTCCCCAAGGCGTGGAATATTTTCTCTAAGAAATTTATCCATTTCTCAAATACTAGTGGATTTGTACCCCCATTTAATTTTTGTGGTTGTTTCCTAATGAAGCGATCTAACATTGATCCTCCATGCTGTGGATCAGGGGGCTCCATACGGGTAAGGTTATTATTCATAACCTGAGTGAGTTGTCCTAGTATGGTGATTAGATGATTAGCACCAGTTACATCACCAGCTCCACTATAATTATCTTGAGTAGGAGGGAAATCCCTACATGGAGTGTGTGCATTGATACAGTTTCCATTCCTTCCACTAGACTCCATTTCTAAACAATGGCACAAACTAGATTAGTGTATGAATCGCAATACATAAATCTAAACTTGTAAAACATAGAAAGGGGTGAGCTCAGATACTTAGTAATGATAAAAATACAACAAAAACTTTCATAAATAAGCATAAAAATTTAAGGCAATGTATAAGACTAAAAAAATCCTTTTAAACTTGAACTTTAGCATAATATGGAAAATATAAAATCAAATAATTCCGTTTACTTACTCACATTTATATTATCCTATTCGAATAATCACATGCAATATCAATAGACACTTTCATAATGATGGAATGCATAATGCCAGATTTTCATAACCACGTAGTCAAGGCCTTGTGACAAGACTACAAATAAGATTTTGTTAAGGCCTTGTTCTAAGAAACTAGTTTGTCTCATGAGACCTACCTATGCATCAAGGAGCTATAGTGGGCTCCACCCATCACTTACTAAGTCCAATGCATTCCTCATATGAAAAGGTTTGAACAGAACATAAACATTCATATTAAAACTGGCATACGAAATGTCAATACTTTATCCATAAACCATGAATGGTATGAAATAACAAATCCAAAGTCAAAAATATCACAAAACCTTTAATACAATATGGAAGTTTTTTATCATAATAAATCAACTTCAAACAAACTTAAAATCCATCAAAGGATGTTGACATAGATGAAATCAAAACCTTTTTAGAGAAATATCTCTTTCTATTTTGAAATCATTTAAAAGTCATGTAATTATAAAAGGAAACATTTATATTTGAAAATATTCTTATAAGATTGTAATGGAATCTTTGACGATGTTATAACGGCAGAAAATAGCCGCATCTACCGTATAAGTTAAAAAAAACATTCTTACCTTAATTTTGTCAAAAAGGTCATAAAGTACCTTGTTTGGAAAATGACAGAAAGATTCCTTTATAAACATCTTATAAAAGTCAAAAAAGTGTATAAATGACTTTAACCCATAGTCTATAAAATAGTAATAATGTTTTGAAATACATTTGTAAGAAACATGGATGTGGATGATAAAGAGGCCCCAGTAGATAATTACATATATACAACCTTGGATAATGAAGAGATTGTGAAATTAACCCTTACATTGTTGTTTTCCTTGGTCGAGGGTAGGTTAACCTTATGTATAATGGTGAAATAATTTTTATTAAATTATACTAGAATCATATACATTAATATGATATCATATATGATCTTTTAACATTATTTTGTTAATAATATCTTAGTATTATCGTTGTTTCAGGTGTTAACCGATTCGTTTTCCTTTATATTCTTTGTTATGTGAGTCATATTTTTTATGGATGGGATGTATATTATTCATATCTAGAATTATATCAAGTATTTAAATATTATTTTTAATCATCTAATGAAAATTAGTCTTGAATGGATACAATGGGGAATGAATATCATCACGTTCGTGGAGACAGTAATCCATACGTACGCACGAGCGACAATATAATTATTTTGATATTTAAATAATATATAATTGGATGTTATATTATATATAAAGAATCATTATCATGTTATATTTATTATTTACATGAATTACACATCATTATTATACCCATCCAAATAATAATGTATTGAATAACAATTACACCATGACGTGGAGACGGTAAGCCGTACGTATGCACGTATGGTGACATGTCATTCAAAGGATGGATAGAATAATGAATTTGGTTGTAACATATTTATAATAACATCAAAGTATATATAATATATTGGAGTTATTATTTTATAATGGAAACAACAAAGAAAGAGGAAGTGGAAGAAGAAAGGAACTTGAAAGAGGTGATGAAATATTTACCTCTTCTTTGGGTTCTTCCTTTTGATTTGATCAAAATGGATCCTTAGGTTGGATTTATGACTAAATTAAGGCCTATAGGATAAAGTTAGGACAGTTTAGAGGGTATTTGGGTAGGGGTTGGACAAACAAAATGGCTTTGAAGGTGTGAATTAGAGAGAAGGGGGAGTACCCTTTTATAAGAGGGGTGAGGGGCACCCTAGGAAAAGCTAGAAATATTATTTTATAATAAAATAATTTTCGGTTTCTAATGGATCCAAAATAAATTATTTAAATTATAAGGTGGGTATGGTTCAAACACCACTCAACCAATAGGTTTTAGATAGGTTTGATTCACTATATTAACTTTATCTTTTAGATTTATCTCTTAGTTAAATAGTTTGACATTTACCATGTCTCTTTGTATTTTTATATTATATGGTTAATAAACTTACTATATACTTGCAAGAGAACCCAAAGTGGTTCATTAATGATACACCTATAATTTTATAAGTCCTTTGGACGAACCTTAGATTTTTAGGAATAGAATATCAATTAGTAATATAATATTTATTTTAAAAACTCTTTTATTTCAATTTTATCACTATTTGGTATTTTGTTTTTTTCTAAATTCATAACAGCATTATTACTTCGAAAAAAATTCATCTAACCAACTCTAACATGTCATATTATCCTAGAAAATTAGTTTAATTCATAAAAAGTTTCAAATTACATTTATTTGGATATTTATAATATCAATTATTTTAATATTTCATTAATTCGGTAATTACTACATCATCATTGTGTCATAAATAAATTAACTTATTTAATGTCTAAAAAATATAAATAAAATACCATTATGTAGGAAATATTTTTATCTTTCTAATTAATATTTATATTAGAATTTATCTTATGTATAACCCTATATTAAAAATGGTTTAGTTATTAAACTTTGAATTTAACACTTTTAACTCTTCTTTGAATTAAATAATAATAAATGTCCTAATCTAATCCAAGTGGAACAAAGAGGTTCATATTTTATTACTAATGTTGTTTTTGGTCGAATTAAAATTATCCAATAGAATTAGGACATGTGTTAGGGTAATAATAATATCATTTTTACCCTTAATTACCCTATTTACTTTTAACCGTGGTAAATAAAAGTAAAAAGTTACTATTCACCAAAAATTATTTTCATCTTATTGAACCAAATTTTTCTTACTGATATCAACCTTTTTTTTGGATTTTTAAAATTCCACTCACAGAAGCGGTAAAATTATGTTTTATGTGAATTTGCAAATTATCCTAGGAGGTGGGTAAAAGACGGTGAAAAGTTCAATAAAATTTTTATATATCTAAAATTATTATAAACTGACTCTAATGAATTACATTGAACTTATATAGGTATTATGTATCTATTTTGAACTAAAATAAATTTAAATAAAATAAATAATTATTTAAATAAAAATTCAGTTTTAAACTATAACTCATTGTTTTTCACTATTCATAAAAAATTGAATGTTTTCAGAAAAATACCAGAAATTCACCCTAAGATAATTTTGATATCCCAAATCCAAAAATGAATTAAATTTTTAAAGATGAAATTTATAAAATTTTAAAAAGTGGGTATTACTATTCATAACATTTAGTTTGATTGGTTGTGGTGTGTTAGAACTCGAAGTTGCGTACAACACATGCTATTATATTATTCAAAGAGAAGCGTACCGTGAAAGCTTGGGGTGTTACATTATCCAAGATATCTATGTGCATGGACTCATGCATATCTATCATGTTGACCTTCCCATTTCCAAAATTTTATATACTGAAAATCTCACATAGTATATAAGGATATAATCCCTTAAGTGATTCTCAAATTCCTATATAAATTCTGTACGTGGATTTATTTCTCACAATTGGTTCACTTAAAATATGTTGCAATATTCTATTACGATAGTCCAAATGACTATGATGCTGGATTTGTCTATGAAACTAAATTTTCCCATGTGGATGGATTTTCCTACATTAATATAATTTTGGAAACAACATTGGAATTGGATACATGAATATTCATACATACTAGAAGTCCCTTACATGAAACTAAAAAATTCGAGACATCACAAAAATAGACTCAACTATTCTTCATTTGATTTTTAATCCTTCTCAATCACTTCAACCCTTATCTTTGATTCCTTTGAATATTAGAACAAAAATTATCCTAATATAAATTCCACTATGTCTTGAACTTCTCCACTTGAGTTCTTTAAGATGTAGCCTCATGTTTCATTTTTCCCTAGATCATGGAAGTACCTTAATCATCTTACAAAGTTATATGGATTCTTTATCAAGCATTACATACAATACCTTTACATGAATCTATAACAATCCTTAAAGAATCATTATCACTACACTAAACACATATTGATCTATTGAAAAAAATTCAATACTCACTTGGTTACTTCATAATGACCATATTATACAAAAACACTTGTTTTATTTACAATGATGTGATGGGATAAATAGGATCATATAATGATCATTTTTAGTGTAATAACACTATATATTCCTGATCTATCTTCAATAGTAATAGCCTGCAAAGTATGAATAATAGAAACAAGTATTCCTTAATAGCAACAAGATCCATATTTTATTCTTCAATGGCGTAATATTGATAGTGATCACTGAATCAAAAACAAAATGCCTCTTTCCTTTAAAGAAATACACCAGTCTTGGATCCTTATTCATATAATAGGATTCCAAATCACCAAAGGGGTGGCTGCGCCTTCTTCTAAAGAAAAATGGTGATGTTGAACAAAGTGTTTTTTTACTTTTATCTTGAATTCATCGTGATAACAAACAATGATAGGGATCATATCCATTTTATAAACTTTCTTAATTAAATTAAGACATTCATAATGTTAGAGTGCCGACTGCATCAGGTGTTATCTCACGGAATCCATACATTATTTCCCATTGGTATTTTATTCATTGAAAAATTTAATGGATGTACATAGTGTGAAAGGCCATTAATAAATCAATCACATTGAATTATAACTGAAGATAATCTGAAGAAAAACACGGTAATGATGCATGCATGAAATATCATATACTGCATGACCCATCACACTCTATGATGATATCCAATCATAAGTTGTGATATATGCATCGATATGAAGATATAGACAAATAAAATTATAGGAAATATCTAAATATGATAACCTATTTTGTGTATTTATAATAATATCCCACTTGAAAAAAACCATAAAGACTTTATAAAAAACTTCACAACTCTTTATGAATCCATCCAAACTCTTTTGGATATGGTTTATCAAAACTCTCTTCATTTTGTAAAAAAAATATGTTTAAAACTTAATCCTAATCCCAATTCATAATTGTCTTACCTTGTGGGAATTTTCAGAATTGAAAACAAATATAAAATCCCAATTTCATAAATGTATGTGAAGAGAGACCTCTATAAAAGTATCAGTGCTACTCAAGTTATAAAAGGGTCAGGTGTGATCTAGATCAAACATACTCATATCACCAAATGAACTAGTCCACCATAAGATATATTATATGCATCACATGTATTCCCATATAATCCCCTTTTTACATGAAATTAAGTGACCACTAGATATGGAATGTTCCAATCTAGTATAATCCATCTCATACTTTCTTGATTTTCCTAAAAAGATTGATTTGGTTGATGAATACATAACATGTCATTCATCTATAAGATGAGCACATTACATGTCCCTCATCCAAGTATCTGAGCACATCACATGTCACTAAACTAAGCATGGACATGAATTTCCTTAGTCTAATTCAACCAAGGTCCAGATATTTTTTTATCATATGAGTGGAAAAATCTCATCTTGGTTGAGATACAACCAAAAATATGATTAACAAAATACCCAACCACACCCTGATTAGTTAAGACTCAAGGATTATATAATAATGATATCAAAATATGAAGGTTATCATTCTAAGTATCTCACCAACCCCAGGTAATAAGGATTCATAATCATACACATCTAAGTATATCGATGACTATATTACATTCCATAAGATATATTTTAGCGAGTCAGTCTAAATAATAAGTCTCCACTTATTTTCTCACGAGTAACTAACCATGTTAATATTAACATATCATCACAACCCATAATAATCCATGATGATCATAAACTATGGAAAACTAAAATTCATAATTTGAGGGGATATTATCATTATACTATTCATGTAATATAAACTGCAACTCACACAAATAAATGATAAACAAATATTTCCTTTATTTATAAAATAATGATAAATTTACAAACATTACATTCAATCACTTCTGCATTATATACTAAGAGATTCAACATGACCCTCATACTTCTATTTCTATAATAGTTTTGTTAATGGATCTATTACATTCTCCTATGTAGCTACCTTAAATATCTTTATATTTCTCCTCTCAATGATCTCCAAAATGAGATGGTATTTGTGAAGGATGTCTTCAGTACTTTGGTGAGATTGGGGTTACTTAGCCGGAGAAATTGCTCTGTTATTATTAAAATAAATCTTAATCACTCCCATGATACCAGAACCACCCCATGTTTAGAAATGGACTTCTTGATCCAAATAGCTTTATTCACAACATCTGATACTATGATGTACTCTACCTTTGTTGTTGAGCCTGCTACAATGGCCTGTTTGGAACTCTTTCAATTGATAGATCTATAATTTTATAAAAACACAAAACCATATTGAGATCTTATATCATATTTATTTAATTGGAAACCAATATCATTGTAATCCATTACATAGGGCTCATCCTCTCCTCCAAAGACAAAGAACACATCCTTAGTTCATCTCAAGTACTTAAGGATGTTCTTTATGGGAATATGCCCTAAATCATTATATATATATATGATATATATAATCAGATATATATATATATATATGATATATATATGTATATGATATATATATATATATGTATATATATATAAATAAATATTTATGGAATATTCCCATCAATCTCCCACTTTTACTAAAGACTAAAAGACTTTGGGACAATTCAACTAATATTATATCGTATACAATAACTCATGAAACCATACCCAAAAATCTTTTGAATAAATTTCAAAACACTTTTTTAAATCTATAATTAACTTCACATTATATTACATCATATGTAATACCTTGTGAATACACATCCAAAACACTTATGGATTAACTCTAAAATGCTTTTAGATTATCTCTCTAAGTCAAAATCAATATTCATTCAGTCAAACACAACATGTTCCCCCATGGGAATTTATAGTGTTAAAAAAATATGAATATCCAGATCCATATATGTAAGAAAAGAGTGAACTCTAGCAAATCATCAATGCTACTCATGCCATGCAGGGATCTAGCACGATCTCCATAAAACAAACGTATCTCTATACCTATGTCTACCAGTCTGCATCATATGAAAACAAGAATTCTCATATTTTCCCTTTTTCAAAGACATCGAGTGACTATGGGACATGTAATATGTTAATACCATATATCCAACTCATCTTTTCTCGATTCTTTGAGTGTAGAATGATTTGATCAATGCATACATCACATGTCATTCATTCTTTTGGATATGAACATCACCTGTCCTTTATCCACATATATATATATATAATATCTAGGTGTGTCCATGCACTACCATTGTTTATCTTAATCAAGGGACCTGATGTCCTACTCATCATATGAGAGGAAAAATAATATATTGGTTAAGATCAAACTAATGACATGATCAACAACATACCTAACCTCCCCCCATATTAGCTTAGTCAATATGTAAACTTGTGTAAATAGGGTATCAAAGTATGAAGGTTATTATGTTAGGTATATCAACAACCTTTTGTAGTGGGGACTCAAATATGATCCATAAAACCATAATATACCAAATACATCTATATGACACTCAATGTGGTAAACTTAGTAGGATATATAGTATAAAAAAAGAATCATATTCTCTATTTTGTGCCCCATGAGCATGTTTTGTATCTCTATACAAGAATCCTACTCACAATAACCTTATAATTTCATCATAACCTATAATACTCCATGATGAACATCAATTAAGGATAGACTCAAAGTCATACATTGAGGGGCCAATTATCATTGCACTTTAAAAAATGTATATATACATATACATTTATGTATCCAATGTGAAATAATGATAAAATAGAGGTTTCCTTTAATATGATACATTTTAATATTCATAAAATCTTTAAGAATATTTAACAAAACCAATATAAGAACTAGTTTATCATATCATATATGATAAACTACTAGATCAACCTTATGTTTGCTGCACTTCCTGGGTTTTGTTAGCACATTAAATCATATATAATCCATGCCCTATCTCTATCTGAGCATTTCATAAAACCCTCCACTAAATTTTTTTTTTATGAAGGGGATGGTGACAGGGAATTTATTAAAATCAAAATGTAGCATTACAAACACGAGGTGTAAAGAACTTACACTAGCGGGGAGTTATCGGGAATACAAGGAAGGTAGATCAAACATACCAAATTCAAGAATTAAAGACTGCCAAAAAAGAGGCAGCAAGACCTTCCATCAAACAAGCAGGTGTGCCATCCAGCTCCATCTTTCCTCAGCCCTCAAATCTAGAGGATGGCCTTCTTTGAGCACCTCATCAAATTCCTCAGCAAATCAGAAAAGACATCAGCAAACAGATTGTAAAAACAAATATCAATCCATGTAAACAGATTATAGAGTAGTTAAATAGCACTACTCATCATAGAGAAAAGTCCAGCAGCAAGTCCAGAAATCAGCAATACAAGAGCGAAGCAGCTGATGTAGAAAAAAGGTCTGAAAACAGCATGAAATGCAACCGTGCGGAGCAGGGAAAAAGGTAGAAAGAGGTCATCTTGCTTCTATAGTATCCTTGCCATAGCCGTCAAAAATACAAAAGGCATACTGATCAAACCAGGAAATCAGAATACTTAATTCCAGCACTATAAGCAGATAGAGAAAATCTTCAAAATCAACTAGTGTCCAGGCAAGAACAAGCTAGAGGTTCAGAAAATCCAGACCTTGTGGAGTGTTAACAGTAGGATAGGGAGAGGTTTTTAGGACCTCACTTCTCAAAATTTCTTGAGAGCAGACAGGTCCCAAAATCATCAAACCAAGCAGGAAAAGCATCTAATATTCTGAGAAAAAAACCAAACCAGCAAACAGTTTGAAATCCAAGCAGCAAGTGAAAACCAGCCGAGCCAAACCATATTGTAAAAGTCACTAATCTGCAGCAGAAACCAGACAAGAGCCCATCCTTGAAGCAATCATCAGCAAGCAACAAGATAAACCAGGTAGAGACTTAGGAATGATAGTTTTAATAATGGTGAGACTTAGGAATGATATTCCTATATATTCAAATTCTTGAACATATTTAAACTTCTTAACTTCACAATATCAAATTTTATGATGTCAACTTATGTTGTCAAATTATAACTATTTATAAGTTCATCATCATCATATTTATAACCCTATTCAACAAATTTTTTCTTTAAATATTGTAACTACATAAATTATTATTTAGGAGTCCTCTTAAGTATTTTAGGATAATGTAAAAAACACATTAATTTAATATTGGTGAAATCCTTTATTTGTTAAATCTGAACTTCTTTAAGTCATAACATACTCCCACTACCCTCTTAGACAATATATTCTTTTTATAATATCTTTATAAGATACAAAAATGATTTTATGTTAGGATGTAACATTTATTTTCTTTTAGTAGGAATATTAAACAAATAAAATATTGTATCTATATCACATATTATATTATATGTGTTTAAAAATTCTTTCATTTTAAAGAAGACTTTATTAAAATATACCATCGATGGGTAGTGGGAAAACATTCCCACATATTTTAATAAATACTTGAATAAAAATTTTATCCCAAATAAAACACATTTATCCACATCTTATTCTCAAAACATGTTATAAAAATTGATAAATCATAAACCAATTGTATAAAATTAATCATATCATACTTGTTCACTACAAATATTTATAATAAAAAAAATTCTCTTATCATATAAGAGAAATGATATGAATATACACATATTTTACTTAAATTCATTTTATCTTGATGAATTTTTTTACATTCAAATCCTTAATGAATAAAGTATTTACTTCATCTCATGAATATAAACTACAAGCACAATCGATCATTCCTTTTATTTTGAACTCTTGTATATTGAAAACACTTTAAAATATACATTCGATATTATGTTACCTTAAAAACTAAAGAATTAATTTCTATAACATTCATACCTAACATGAATATTCCATAAAGTTTCCTAAACTCCTTTAGATATATCTTGGACAATCCAATCATATTGAATTATTATTCCTCCTTCCTAATAACCCTAGATTTCAATGACCTTGACTGGATTCTTGAAGAAACATTGTTGAACTTTTCAACTAACTTTTCTTCTTCTAATTTTAACTTTTACACACTTATACTATTCATACAGTACTATAATCCAAACATCATACACCCAATTCATCCATTATTAATACTTTGAGAATATCGGGTAAAAATTCGATGAATTTAATCATATTATTGGAACATTTCTATAGATAAAAATAAGATAAATTACCTAACCAGAACAATCATTTTTTATTCTCCCTTAAAGCATGTTATAGAGATTAAAAAATCATATTATGTGTATCAAAAACACATTATATAATTTTATTAATCAATAATTATTTTCATGCTCTTACCAAGATAAAAAAGAGGTAATACACATCTTATGAAAAGTTCATCCAATATTGAAGTATCCAAGTTATCAATACAACAACTCCTTTGCTCCATTACTTGTAAGAAAACCACAAGGTCTAAACTTCAATTATTTTCTCTTTATGACCTTTTTTATATTTACAATATATCTAAATCACACAATTGATATCATATATATATCAAAATAATAGAATTGATTTCTATAACCAATAAAACTTTAAGGAAATCTTCATTCTCATTAACATATTCAATCATATTGAATATCATAGGAAATACCTAATAATATTGAGTATATGTGACTAAGATTCCTTAAATCATTAATATATCCAATCATATTGAGTAAATTAGTGGAGGATAAGATTCATTTGTCCATTTAACATCAAATTCCTCTGAAAACTTAAGTGAGTCATTCTACACTTTATAAGAATGTAGATTCACCTATTGAACTATTCCCATAGTTTGTTATTGAGGAAGGAATTTTTCATTCACATATAATTTTCATTAAGAAATTTTATTAAATCACCAATATAGATTATGAAATTTTCTTTAGTTACCAATATTAGGAGAATCTTACATTAAGATTCTCCTTTCAAGGATTTATCACAAAGTTTAGGTTGATGATATTGATGATATTTATCTACAACAGAAGGTTTTATTAGATGAGTATAATGTATTATTAAACATTTAATAAGGATTTTTATCAAATGGGATCCCACTAAATGGAAAACCCATTTAAATTTCCATCACTTCCATTAATGGGAAAAGATCTATATTTCACTTAGCAACAAGTCCATTAGGGAATTCCTCTCATAACTTAATTATTTAGGTAGGGAATCATCCCAATAATATCATATATTATTCTTTGATATCATATAAGAAAAACTTTTGTACAAACCATCATATGGATAAACTCAACTTCAATCCTTTGGTATCCTTTCTAAGGGTTTCTTAGCTAAGTGTAACCCAAAGAAAATGTCAAAAAAAGATTAACAAAGGATAACCCGGGGGCACCCTTCTATTACAAAACCTACCCAAGGATAATCAAATGTCACCCATTACTTTCTTTCTAGACACAAGATAATATAGGGGTACCCTGCTATGTAATAACCTACCCAGTTGAATTATCAAGGTCTTTAAAAGGGTCACTTTGGAAGGAATATCACACTTAGTATTTGAATGGTATTTTAATCTCACCATCTTATCGAATGTTATTACCTTTTATATATTCATGCTTCTATAAATTTAGTTTATAATACTATTCCCTCCACAAAACCAATATATTAAAACCATATTGATGTGTAAGTATTTACATAACCCACAAGCCGTGTTGCTCACCCAAAAATAGAAGTCAAGTATATTCACACATAAATAGATGATATGCATAAGGTACATGGAAAATTTATGTAAAGGTTTAGAATTATATGAGATTAAAAATATCCACATCAGTAAGCCTAGAGTGACAGATTTCCAACCCCACTCATTTTCCTAGATAAGGCATAAGCCTCTAATTAATTAGGCATTCTGACCCCAAGTCCCTCTACCCAAGGATACTTTACTCAAGTGAGAATTAAAGGTACTAGGTTCACAATGGAAGTCGATGGATAAGAATTTAAAAATTTTCATCACTTGGATGATGGAACTTATTGTCTCCAGTGATCCGAGACTTGGTACAGTCCTAAAAATCTTGTGTAAATTAAATCAAGCACAAAAATAAATAGAACATATACCTCATTCTGAATCAAAGCGTTCATGACTGTAGCTCATCACGAATGACTATTTCTTGAAGGATATGAATCCCAACCCATCTATATCATCCACACACACTTAAATAATCTATGTGATCACTATTCAATGAATTATGGGTGGTATCATAGAGATTTGATGAATCCTTTAGTGTCACGATGATCACCATGATTCATTGCCTTTGATCCGCAATGATGAACTCGGACTGTATGCTCAGTTGGAGAGTTTATCTCTCTAGGAATTGGAATAAGATATAATATCTCAATTCTAAATGCATAAACAATGCATGGAATTAGCCTCTCCTATACTATTTATAGTGGATTCTCTAAATACCCAGAAAGGGTTCCCTGACACCTGTATATTTAATGTACATTATATCAGTAATAAATAAATAAATAAATAATTATGATGAACTAAACTACATCATAAAAATTATTTATATTTTATCACATATCTATAATATATATTAAATATATACATGATAAGACATAGTTATTTAACTTGACTCATAATTCATACTAATATTAAATGAACCTGGAATATTAAAATAATATTCGTTAGAATAATATTATTCCTCATATTTACTTAAACACTCGTAAATACTTTTAATAAATAAATTAAACCCAATTATTCTTTACTTTAATAATAATTAATTTATTTATTTGAAGGTGATCATCAATACTTGGAAAAACCTCAGACCTCATGGTGGGGCCCACCATGTCTATAATTCCTATTCACCATAATAGGGTAGTTTCTTTAATACACTATTGTGTGTGACCCTATAGGACCTTATCTTGATAATAGTGAATAGTATTTATAGACCAAGAGTGAATTATAGCAACCCATCAAGGTCCCTAAAGAGATAAAGAGTTGTTATAACAACAAAAACCAACCTACAAACATGAGATGTGTAATATAATCTATTTTTATTTAGATATCTCATAAAGTGGGATGCACACTTGTGTTATCATCCTTTCTTGATTTATTATTTGTTTATCTAACTGGATAGGCTTACCTCTGACTACCTTTTCCAAGGATTTATGAAGGTACTACCATCCTGATCAACCAGGACTGAGATATATTACTTTCACAACTTGGAAGTGACAAATTCTATCTTGACCATTAAACCAATGCCATACCACCATTGAAGAGCCCAACACAAGATACCTCACCACTATTTCATTATCATGGTTTTTGTCTTGCATCAATGTACGCGATCAAATGGAACTAATTGTTAATAATATCAATTCTAGAGACGATTACACATGTTCGTATATAGGAACAACCAATGACACCTGAAACATGTGGTGTTCCTATTGGCGGGTCTATCCTCTTGACCTAAACTACTAGAGATCACCAATTGTGAACTTTATGAGAAGAATTCTCAATGATTATAAGACCCTAGCACTTGACAGTCAAACATGTATTGTGTTTAGTCAATATTATATATCTAGATTATAATACATATGTTTAAGATTAATTTCATAGTATCTCAAGGTTTACATTATAGTCTGGGATCTTCTATAATCTTTTGATACAATAATTAATCTATGGAAATTATCATTAAATAATGGATGCATAAATGTATACAATATAATGGTAAGAGTACATCATGCATATCTCACAGTATACATGAAATAGTAATATAAAAGTACTGTTTAATTGGGTCTAGGGAACCCAATATTAAAACAATCCCATTTACACTATATCTAACTTTATAACCATCCTTGTTAGCTCTCACATGATTAATATCATGTTTCTGATGAGCCATGACTTTAGTCGCTGGGTCTGCCACATTTCTACTATGTGATTATTCTTCTATATGCGACCTTATATCCTTGAGTAAAACTTCTCAAGAGATGGTATCCCTGAGTATATCCCTTTTTTCCATTGTTAAAACTTGAAATATTGTCTATTACTAGTAAAATATTTATCATCTTGATAAAACCTTACTTACTAGGTGCGATTCTAAGAACTGTAATAAATCATTTCATTTAATAACTACTTCTTAGCTGCCTCAGAAGATGAAACATACTCGGTATTTGTATACATGGATACCACTAACTTGAATGATTGATCCATTGTTGAAGTGCATGGAACTCAAATCACCACTTAATATCTTCCTAGTTCATTGCATCTATTCTTGGAGAGATTTATGACATATGACATCAGTAACAATTCTCTATCTAATTGTTCTAGATTTTATTTTTCAATACCATGTTAGTATATGTATGATTGAATAGGTATAAGAAACCATTAGATCTACCTTATTAGGTCCTGATCCTTAGAACTTAGGGTTCTAATTTAAGTCAATCTTTGGAGAGTTACTTTCATCATGTTCTTAACTAACTATAAGATCAATAGCTGTATTCCATATTCTACCAAAAATATTTTACTTTAAAAAACAATGCCACTCTCACTAACCTATGGTAGACACATGAAAATGATTAATTCAAAATGAATGCTCTAATATATTTTTGATAACTTTAATCATGAACTATATTACAATAACTTGCACCATTTATTGGAATTATATGATGTCACCATCCCTTCTGGTTGCGTTGTATAGATACCTTCCATAATTGGTGGTCTTGACATCAAATTCACAATAAAATGATCCTAAAATGTAGCTATGATAAGTAAAATTCTAATAGATTTAGGCACGATGAATTAGTGTTACCAATTGAGCCTTATTGGTACCATGATTGTACCATACATGTATTGTGTCACTTGATACCCACTACAATATTCAAAATAATATACCCCTACTCTTTGATACATGGAATCCGTTATTGAATTTTAATTCATCTTTTCAATTTCAGCCTATTTCCATATATTTCATACTTGTAGGAATTATTATTCTTACTGAATAATGTATCACCATCCATAGTGAATGTAAAAGCATTACTATGGTTTTGACCTTACTATGTAGTAAGTGTCTCTAGAACATTACTTTCCACATGAACTTGTGGAATTTTTTCCAATGGAAACTATTTGTGCATATCTAACATTGACTAGACCCAAGTCAATCCTTCTCCCACTATCTCAAATAGAGACGTGGACCCTTTTATAGAAACTTAGTCTATCGCTTGACTAAATTTTTTCTATCATAGGGATTTATGTAATATCTTAATAAAATTTTAGGATAATTACTTTAGATTCACATTGTGTTTTACTTGATGCAAGTTTGTTTATATCCTAACAAACTCTTTTCATCTTAACACATGTTCTTATGACATAATGGATTTACATCATACTACGAGTCATATGATATACATTTTTCATTATAGTTGTCATATGGTTAAGGGATATCATCATTATTTGAAAAGAAATTCTTGAAATATAATGGAAGTTTTTATAATTCATATATATATATATATATATGTCAACATTGATGCTCTTTATACTTATATCATGACACTGATGTGTAAAAAGAAATGCGTGTTTAAGAATTTATCCATGCTAAATTTTATTGATCAATTTTGACATGTAAGACTCTTAATCGATCCTCCTTATTAGTATCATAGCTTTGATGTGGATAAGGTAATGTGTGTTTAGGAATTACTCCATGCTATATTATGATGATCGATGAATGTTTGGTTAAGATATTCTTTGAAAAACTAGCCCAAAGCATCTCATATTTTTTGACCATGAATATATCGTACTTCAATTTATCATTCCTTAATAAATAATTAAAGTAATATAATGAAGTATATCTAAATATAGCTTACCCTTGGAATAGTTCACACTCTTTAGCTGAACTAGTTTCGAAAGCTTTGTGGAATACCTTTATTTATAAAGGTTTCTTTATCTAAACTAAATAAGTCGATAACACCAATGGTGTTGAGCTCCACTGATTCTAAATACCATACCAAGTATATACTTGAAATCTACTATTAATTTTACTTGAAAAATAATTATATTTCCACAACTAGGTATTTAAGTCTTATATTTTATATTCATCATGTATTGCCTATGATTCATGTATTACTGAACTATTGGTCAAGTATGAAACACAAAAAAAAATCATTCCTGAACCTGGTATAATTTATCCTAGTTTCAAATGGACACATGAGATATTTTTTTTGGTTATAATCAACAACTTGTTCAACTAGAATCAAGTAATTAGCAATTAGAATTTTTGTACTTCTCACCGCTGATGTAGAAACCACCCTTTATCAGCTACTTTGAGAATACACCTTACTTCTTGTAATGTTTCTATACTTACTTGGTTACTATATTTAGATACACATATGTGATAAGCATATTTTATTTAATACCCAAGAAGTATGTTACAAAAAATACTTATTATCGATGAATATACCTGAAGAATAAGTGATTTCTTACTTCTTTAATTTGGTTCATTGCATTTATCTTCCATAAAATTTATTTTACAATATGCGAAGAAAATAACCTCTCATTTAATAACTAACCTAATTTCATTGTGAATGTGCCTTTACCATTTTAATTGAATTTTTAACCTCAAATTTCAACATGTTCTCCATAAGAACTAAATATTGAACTTTATTTAAGTTTTTATTTGCTTGAAGAAACTTACCCAAAAGGAAACAAACCGATTTCTCCATACTTTTAATTTTTAATATTAAAATAAATTGGTGAAAAATCTATAAGAATAATATTCCTTGAAAGATCATGATCTGCATTTCAATTTACACATATCTAATGTAATCACCACTAATTATACCTTACATCAATTTCTTCACGTAATCTTTTCGGATATGATACAACATGTAAAATCATTTATTTCCCAATGTTATAACAAAAAAAATCAATTATTGATGAAAATATTATGAAATAACCATCATATGCGTCATACATGAGTCTCCTGTAATCCTTTTTCCGCCATCGCTTCTTGAGGTGACTTAATAGGTAATTGGGACACCAACACCTTGAATTCTCGATATTTTAGTATTGTGTGAAGCACCTATACTACACTTGAAAATTCATGATAGATTAGAAATTTACATTGTCCATGATTATTTTAGATTATCTTTTGGTATTACCTTATATTTTCTACAAAAATGAAATCTAGAAGATTGTACTTTTATCTTGATTACTGATTTATACATTATTGATTAATTAATTAAATGTCTCCCACTATTTTATCGAATTCTAGGAACCCTCTGTACTAGAATAAAAATAATCTATCACTTGAGTATTCTAGTTGAAAGGATCCTTGAACCTCCCCTCATAGTCCAAAAGATTTAGATATGCCACTACTCATAGAGTTTAAGGTATACTTTTGACTGGAGAACCACATTAACTCAAATCTCCTTGATCCGTTGAGTGAAGTTCCAGATTCTTAGAATCAAAACCTTTATTCCCTCAATGATTTTCCTATAAAGTGATAGCAAGTTAGATATGTATAATCCTTAACTACCAAATTCAGTTAAGTCAACCCATCATTCTCATAAGAACTCTCTAGTAGTAGGATTCACCCTCAACTATGGTTGACCGAACACCTCAAACACTTGGTTTTGTTCAAATTCAAATGATGGAAGGCCTTCATGACTTAATATTTCTTTGAGGTTTCTTATATTTTCTCAATGAATGTAATCTATTTCTATTGATCTTGTTCGTACTATGTTGTCACACTCACAAATGAACATTAATAGAAAAACATCCATCACTTTTTTATGCATTTTTCTTGTTTATTATTTAATGTTTTTTCTACTTTCATGCAAATGCATAAAATAATAAATAAATGCATAAAGGAAATAAACTACCTGATTGGTCTTGAGCATCAAAAACTCTTTGATCTATTTAATCTCAATGGAAAAACCACGAACTAGGGGTAAGATATCTGAGTCATAGTTTGACTCATGATGGAGCTCATCCCCATCCAGTATGTCCACAACTCATCTGGATTTTTCCGCATCTTGGCAGGGTCCACATCGCAAGCGTCATCATCAAAAGGTACAAATATACTCATGTTAGTCAATGGGGACTAGGGGTAAAATATACAATAGATAAATTCGAAAGAGTAGACCCTTATACATATTGACGGAAAAAATAACAATACGAAAACTGTCTTATTTAATTACAATTATCCCACACAATTAAATAATTAATTAACATAAACCAGACATACACAAATTGGTTAATTGCTCAAAACCAGTAAATGGGTAAATATAAAATCATGATAAAAATAAATATAATAAATTAAGTATGAGGGTATTAAATTAAATTAAATGAATTAATTTAATTAAAATAATTTAATTATATTAGGTTGCATAATTAATTTAATTTTAATACCAAAAATTAAATTAATTAAATTTAAAAACAAAATTAAATTAATTTTATACCCGAGTATTTAAATTATCATTTTTAAACCAAAATTAATATTTTAATTAATTTAATTTAACTCGAAAATTAAATTAATCAATTAAACTAATTTTAATTAAACCAGGTTATGCCGAACCCATGCAAACTCATTTTGGGCTAAGTAAAGCTCGTGCAGGACCAATTTGGGATAGACAGATCTGCCCAGACCCATTATGGGTCGAGCAGACCCGCTCGGGCCTGTTTTGGGGTGGATTAGATCCAACTGGCAGGGTTACATCACAAGCCATGACAGGGTGTGGGTTCGGCCTGACTGAGTCTTGCCGGGAAGGTGGCTGACCGGTGTTGAGTCCATGTGAGACCATAGAGGAGGCAACACTACTACCAGTGGTGAGCCGTTGTGGTGGTGGTGGGGATCTGGCATGGATGATAGGGTTCACGCTAGTGTAGGGTGGCTGACATCACTGGTAGGTCCATAATTGTGGCTTGAGTGAAATGAGGATGGAGGCAACGTGACCTTGGGGATCATTGAAGAGATGCTACGGTCGCCGACACGGCTAGATCTGATGGCAGTGGACCTCAAATACGAAGTAAGAGGGGTTCTAGGTGATGCAGTTATGATCTCCTCTAAGGTGGGTGGTGGTCTAGATCTAGACCAAGGAGCACCGCTGGTTTGGGGGTGGCCGCTACAAGAGCTTCACCGGCGAAGACCCGTGGATAAGAAAGGGAGGAGCCCCGGTGGACAAGGTGCGGCTCACTGGTGCTTGAGTAGGGGAATATGGACACACATGAGTTTCTAGAGGCGATGGTGTGCCTGTGGATGGTAGCTTGATCGAGTGAGAAAATCCATTGGACGAGGGAGGCGAGAGCCTAGCAGGGGCAGCGTCCGCTAGACTTGAAGGAGACCCTAGTGGGGTTCGGGGTGGATCTAAGGTGGTAGTAGGCCAATGAGGAGGTACAACAGATAGAACCCATGTGACAGGGCAGTGGACCAAGAAGAAAAAGGGGGGCTACCCCTTTTCGGTTGAGAAGAAGACCCCTTTGGGTTTTTTTTGCTTTCCAAAAAAATCCTCCACCCCAAGGACTTTCATACCCGCCCATCAGCCACTTTTATTATTTTCTCATTTTGTATTTTTGTTTTTTGATTTATTTCGGGGAATTAAAAAAAACCACCTACCGCACCTCCCAATTGTCACACAAAACAAATATTATTTTTAAAATAATAATAATAATACTAATTCCAGAAAACTGGCCAGCTGAATAAAACCGTTCCTGTCGAAAACTTGGCTGAAATTGAGAATCCGCCAAAAATGATATAAAAAGAAGAAGTGATAATAAATATACATTTTTTAAAACTTTAATACCTGAAAACTAAAAATTGATCCATATTAAAAATTTTGAATGATCATAACTTGGATGTTTAAAATTGGACCGACGTACGGTCAGTTTCGTTGGGACCGATTTAAAACTATATACTTAAATTTAAAGTTAATTTAATTTTCTTGTCGTAGAAAATTCACACGATCCATAAAATATCAATTGAAGGTACTAGGGTTCACAGTGGAATCCTGTGGGCTGGGAATTTAATAATTATCATTGTTGGGATGATGGAAATTGTTGTCTCCAATGATCCGAGCTCCGATATGGTCCCAAGGATCTTGTGTAAATTAAACAGAGCACAAAAATCAATAGAACATGTACATTGTTCCAAATTGAAGTGTTCATGACTAAAAATCATCACTAATGAACATTGATCAAAGGATCCAAAGCCTAAACCCTATAGATCATCCACATACGATTTAAGAATTCATGCTCTTACCATTCATTGAATTTCGGGTGCTAGCACGGAGCTCTGACGAATCCTTCAGTGTCACAAAAATCAATACGATCCATTTCCTTTGATCCAAGAAAATGATATTGGATCATACACTCAATTGGATCATTTCTCTCTCTAAGAATTAGAAGGAGAGATAATCTCTCAATTCCAAATGCATGAAAAGTGCATGAAATGAGCCTTTGCTCTGCTATTTATAGTGGATTCTCTAAATACCCAGAAAGGGTTCCCCAACCCCTATATATTTAACATCCACTATATTAGAAATAAATAAATAAATAATTATGACAAACTAAACTAAATCATAAATATTATTTATATTTTATCACATAACTGTAATATATATTAAATATATTATGTGGTAAAAATGATTCATTTAACTCGAATCATAATTCCTACTAATATTAAGCAAACCTAAAATATTAAAATAATATTCATTCGAATAATATTATTCCTCATTTTTACTTAAACACTTATAAATACTTTTAATAAATAAATTCTACCCAATTATCATTTACTTTAATAATAATGAATTTATTTATTTGACATTGATAATCAATACTTGGACAACTTTCGACCACCATGTCCAAAATTACTATTCACCAGAATAGGGTAGATTCTTGAATATGTTATTGTGTGTGACACTCTAGAACCTTACTCAATAGAAATGAATAGTATTCATAGACCTAGTGTGTATTTGAGCAACCCATCAATTCCCCTAAAGTGATAAGGAGTAGTCATAGCAATGAAAACTAACCTACGAACACACACTGTGTAATATAATCTCTTTGTCTTTAGATGTGTCATAAAGCTGGATGCACACTTGTGTCATCATCCTTTCTTCCTTTATTATTTATTAATCTAATTGGTAATAATTACCTCTGACTACATTAACCAAGGATTTATGAAGTTTCTACCATCCCAATGAGCCAGGCCTAAGATATATTACTTCCTCAACTCAGAAGTAAAAAATTCTATCTTGACCATCCAACCAATGCCATACCAATAATGACGAACCCAACACAAGCTTCCTCTCCATGATTTCGTTATCATGGTTTTTACCTTGCATGAAACTATGTGATCAAATAGATATCGTTGGTAATGATATCAATTTAGGAGACTAATATACATGTTTGTAAATAGGAGAAACCAATGACACCTAAAACACGTGGTGTTCTTATTGGAGGGTATGTCCTCATGATCTCAACTACTAGAGATCACTAAGTACGAACTTCATGTGAGTAAGTCTCAATGATTACGATCCCCCATCAACTAATAGTCAAATATATACCATGTGCAGTTAGTATGATGTATCTAGACCCCATGACATATGTATAAGTGTCATGACCAATTCCCTGGGGCCTGTACTGTGACATACCCCAAGCCCGCCTCCCGGAGGATAGAGATTGGAAACTAGCGCTAAAGGCATCAACCTACAAGTGAGAGGAATTTTCTTGAGTACCTATATGCACACACATGCCCAAAAACATCCCACAACTAAAAGGGGAATACAAGTATACTAAAACAAGTGCTGAGTACAAGCACAACTGAAAACAAGTGGGATAAAATACAAACCCAACCAAAATAACTGAAAACATGAAAGTACAAAGGGACTCAGGTAGACATTCGATGAAAACCACACTCGATGGTAATAATAGTGTTTCTACTGAAAGCTGAGGTAGTATGTCCTTTCCACCTGATCCTACTGGGCCCTGCTTGCTCCTGGGCCACCAAGTCCTCTGTTGAAACATCCATCATCTGTACAAGACACAACATGTGCGGGCGAAGCCCGCACAAGGGTGATTAACTCAGTACTTAGTAGGGGAACCCAATCCACTAAAGAGAAACACCAAAAATCAAACACAAAAAAAATCCATAAAAAAAGGATAGCTCAGACTAGGTATATTCTAGAGTAGGAAAGATTCATTGGTTAATGAAGATGTTTCATACTATTGAGGGACTCATCCCTGATGAATCGCTGCTCATCCGCTGGGCCACTAAGGATCCACATGGCTACTACTCCTCTGCCGGGCCACTAAGGATCCACACAACTCCTGCTCATATGCCGGGCCACTAAGGATCCACACGGCTGCTGCTCATCTTCCAGGACACTAAGGATCCACATAGATGTTGGTCGTACCTCAACCACTATGAAAACCAACATATAATAACTCGAAGTACCATCTCATCGCAAGGGTTTCAATGCAACAGACGCCACATTGAATAAACGCCTGGTCTGTAAGATATGAGAATTTTAGTAAAAAGGTCTTGGTTGGATTCGAGTCCGATCCAACCCATCCATACACCAACCCCCACAAAAACTTCTATAGAGTATCTCAGAAGGACATCCTCATTGCAAGGGATCTCGTTTTGCAGATGGTGCGTTAATCGGACACCTGGTTTGCAAGTTATTGATGTTTCAGTAAAATGGGGGTCGGTTGGGTTCAGGTCCAGTTTGACCCGGTCGAAGCAACCTGGACCGACTCAGTACGGAGTCCAATGACCCGACTGGGTTTGGATCGGAATGGGTCTATCCCCATCCCATTGGGCCCATGGGTCTGGCCCAGACCGGTTCGGCCGGTCTGAGCGGGGGCTCGCGCGACCGGTCAACCCGGCTGCCCCCTTTTTTCAACATGAGCCACGGATGTAGGCCGATCTTCCATGTGGTTTCTGGTGGCACCACATTCCAGCTCAACGCCATGGATGATGGGCCACAACCTCATGCCATCCCACCATGGCGCGCGCCGCTCCCACCTGCCGCACCGCCGTGGCGCACCGATGGTCACACCGCCTCTCTCCGCCCACTGATACTGTCGATGGCCTCCATCTGCTATTGTCGGCTGCTACCAACATCCATGGGCCACTGCCGACCATCGCTAGCCACTGCCACCAGCGGTTCCTTCTACGAGCCACCAGAGTTGCTCTGATGGTATGTTTTTCGAACCATATGTACCTATGGGACTGTAGGGATGACGCCTTCATTACTATGGCCTCAAACTTGCCTTGCCGTTGTTCAAATAATTTTTACACAAAGAATACACAAGTATAAGGGGGGTCAAGCCTTGTTTGTGTCAGCCCACACCCTTCGCGTTAGAGGTTTAAAGCAGGGGAGGCTCAGGATTAAAATTCTATCAATAATGAAATTAACCCCGAATAGAAAACCCAAGAATGGAACCCTCCTACAAGAATGCACAATCCATAGATTAACATGTTCAAGGGTTAATCCCCATTATTCATTTAGAATAATAATGGAGAAATGAAACTAAAACACAACCCCTACCTCGTTGATATTCGTTTCCGTAGCACTTCGTCCTCGAGGGTCTAAGAGGTCGATGACGTTCGTCATTCTTTGAGGTACGTCGAAGTCGATGATATCCTGCCAACATTATTCATTCTTCATTGGGGAGGAAATCAATCAAAGGATCATTGAATAATCCTCATAGTTTTTTAATCCTCATTCCTCAATGTGTCAAACTATTAAAAAGAAAACACATCGTAGCGTTTCTATTATGCTACAATGTCATGCCGTTATGCTGTTTCATTTATGAAACATCATCACTGCTACGTGCTATTAAAGCATCATTACACTATGTATTAACAATCCATTAATGGGATCCATTAATTCACCTCGTCACTACATCATATCATCACCGTGTCGCCGCTCATTGATGGGAAAATAATTAAAATAACTTTTTAAGTTATTTTATTATTTTTCTTGAAAAGTCCAAAAATTAACTTTTCTGTTCGGCCCTTGCCGAATGAAGTTAAGTCCTTTCTAGGAAAATCTTAGAAGCCTAAGTTCAAAAGTGCCCTCATATTTTCAATTCGATCATTGGTTCAAAAATTAAAAAAACCCGCTCATACGTTTACTAAACGTACCTAAAAAAAGTTCGAAATTACGTTCCAGGCTTCATGTGTCGTCAGATTGTGTGGTCTCAAAATAATTCCATATAATTTAAAAAAAATTACATAGAAATTCTGAGACATTAAATTCTCCCCACCATAGGGATTTACATCCCTGAAATCCAAAATAAAAACTAATAAAAAAATGGGGGTACTGAGCACAAATCTGAGCCTCCTACTCCCATGTGCTCTCCTGGAGATTTCCGTGATGCCACTAAACACACACCAGAGGAATTGACCATCCATGAAGGACCTGCTTCTATCGATCCTCTATCTCCATCGATAACTCTGCAAATGTATCCCCATCATCAATGTCTAGCTTTCCCCAGTCGATGATGTGTGATAGATTATGTACATATCTCATCAGATGCGACATGTAGAAAACATCGTGCACCCAGTGTATCTGTAGGGGAAGAGGTAGGAGGTACGCCACCTCACCAACTCTACTCAGGATCTAAAAAGGTCTGATGAACCTCAGATATAACTTGCCTCCCTATCCAAATCTACACAATCCTCATTAGGGTGAGATCTGAAGGAACACATGGTCTCCCTCCTCAAACTCCAAGGGTCTCCATCTCCTATTAGAATAAGGCTTATTCCTTCTCTACTGAGTACTCATTTGATCCTGGATAATCTAAACCTTCTTGGTGGTAGCCCGTACCAACTTTGGACCCATGAGTGCTGACTCCTTTGGGTCTATCTAGCATAGAGGTGATTTGCAAGGCCGCCCGTACAAGGCCTCGAATGGAGCCATGCCAATGGTGGAGTGATAGCTGTTGTTGTATGCAATCTCCACCAGTGGCAGGTAGTCCTCCCAACTATGACCAAAATCTAGGACACAAGCATGAAGCATGTCATCCAAGGATTGTATGGTCCGTTCTTCCTGACCATCCATTTGGGGATGAAAAGCTGTGCTCAAGCGCAACTGAGTCCCGAACGCCTCCTGTAATCCCTTACACAATCAGGATGTAAAGTGTGCATCACGGTCTGAGATGATTGTCTAAGGCACCCCATGAAGCCGCATTATTACCTGGACATAGAGGAGTCCCAATCCCTCTATCGTTCCCTGCTCCCAGATGGGTAGGAAGTGAGATGACTTGGTGAGTCGGTCAATGATCAACCAGATAGAATCATGGACTCTGGATGTACGTGGTAACCCCATCATAAATTCCATCGAGATACCATCCCATTTCCACTTCGGTAACTCAAGTGGCTGCACCAAGCCTGCTGGAACCTGATGTTCTAACTTCACTTGCTGACAAGTAAGGTATTGTGAGATGAACTCAACCACTGCCTTCTTTATTCATAGCCACTAGTACTGACGTTGGAGGTCCTGGTACATCTTCTCCACTCCAGGATGGACCGCTAAATGGTATGTGAGAAAATCCTTCAATACCTCCTCCCACAATTCCACTGGTACCATAATGTGTCCTTTGAAAAAGATTACGTGCTCCCCACCTATCAAAAATCCATCAGGAGCATTTCATGAGGATAATTGATCACATCAGGCCTCATAGTCAACATCCACAAACTATGCCTCCTTAACTCACTATAAGAGCGGGGGAGTAATAGTCATCAACTAAAGGTAAGCTGCTCCATCATCATCCATGAAGGATATCTTCATCGTAGCTAGCTTCTCTATCGCCTCACTCAAAAACTGCAAACCGGTCTTCCTACTAAGAGTGTATGCTACCATGTTCCCTTTCCTAGGAGTATATACTATCTCAAAGTCATAGTCCTGGAGGAACTCTAGCCATCACCACTGTCTTAAGTTCAGGTCCTTCTGGGAGAAGATATACCTGAGACTCTTGTGGTTGGAGTAAACGGTAAACTGTTCACCCATCAATTAGTGCCACCACATCTTCAAGGCAAATAAGACTACTGATAACTCTAGGTCATGGGTCATGTAGTTATGCTCATGCTACCTCAACTAGCGTAATCCTTATGCAATCACCGCTCACTCCTACATCAGGACACAACCTAGTCTGCTCCCTGATGCATCACAGAAGACTATATACCCAATTCCATCTTCTAGTAGTCTCAAGATGGGGGCACTCATCAATATCCATCTCAGCTCCTGGAAAATCTACTATCATTTCTCTATCCACAAAAATTGATGTCCATTCCATGTCAAAGCCGATAAGGGTGCTGCTACTTTGGAAAAGTCAGTCACGAACCAACGATAGTAACCAGCCAACCCCAAGAAGTTCCACACCTCAGTCACGCTCCTGGGTGGCTACCAAGAGATCAATACCTCTATCTTCACCATATCCACTGTAAATCCAGACTCTGAGATGATGTGTCCTAGAAAGTGGACCTCCCAAATCCAGAATTGGCACTTCAAGAGTTTACCATAAAGATGGTGCTCTCTAAGTGTATCCAGGACTATCTGTAGGTGTGTAGCATGCTTATCCTCCAACACCGAGTACAAAAAGATTTCTTCAATGAAGACTACTAAAAAATGATCTAGGTAAGGTTGGAATATCCTGTTCATGAGTCCCATGAACACTGTCAGGTCATTGGTCACACTGAAGGGAGTCACCAAGAACTCGTAGTAGCCGTAATGACACCTGAAGGATGTCTTTGGTACGTCCTCATCCCGTACTCGAAGCTGGTGATAACCTAATATGAGATCGATCTTCAAGAACCACCTCGATCCCTTTAACTAATCAAATAGGTCATCAATCCTCGATAGTTGATACTTATTCTTCATGGTCACCTAGTTCAGGCATCAGACATCCACACATAGCCTCAAGCTGCCATCTGCCTTCTTAGCAAACAATACTGGGGCTTCCCATGGGGAAACACTGGGCCTTACAAACCCCTTCTCATTCAAGTCCTCTACTTATACCCTCATCTCACGAAGTTCCACATGATCTATCTAATATTACAGTGTGGATATCGGTGCCGTACCAGGGTACAGGTCGATGCAAAATTCTACCTCTCTACGAGGAGGTAGTCTCGGGACATTCTCAGAAAAAACTACCTTGTAATCTTCCAGAACTACAGGAAATCTTGGACTCCTCTCATCCACTGCACTGAGGGTGAGGCTAGCCAACTAGTGAGTGATTGGATGCACCCTCCTCCGAGAAATTTTGTCCTGTTCTACAAGGGTTTCCTTCTCATCGGTGAAGGAAAACCTAATCCCATCTCCGCAAACACACCACACTATACGCCTAAAATAGTTGATCTGAGTATGGACTGTGGATAACCAGTCCATACCCAATATAATGTTGTAAGGACTCAATGTTTCTACTAGGAGATCCCATCCAAATATCTCACCTCCTAGAGTAAGGTCACACTACCAGCACTAGTGTGTAATTGTCGAATCCCCTCCTTTAGGAGTCTCTAGCCGTAAGGATCGAGCCAATGGCTCCATCGGAATCTCTGAGCTCTGAACAAGAGCCATGTCAAGGAAAGAGTGATTGACACCTATGTCTATAATAATTACATCTAGGGTTGAGAAGACATAGATCATACCTCAAATCAACTCTGGAGTTCCGTGGTCATAAGCCTCTGCTTCCTGAAGCTAACCTCGCCCCTATCTGCCTACTCCCTAAGGTCGAGGTGGACCACCTGGAGGTGGTGGCGGTAGTACCTTGAACCGTCTCCCACCACCTACTACTTGGCCTGCTCCTCTACTACGTCCACCACTCTATGACCCTCCTCGCTCAAACCATTTCCTCTGTCTCGGTGGTCCCTCGATGGTCTGCGGATCGTCTGTATGGTGGGTTGGGTAGTCACGAGCCATGTGTCCCTACCCACCGCATGAGTATCACAACCTGATCCTCTGCTATCTACCACTATCCTGGAAACTTCACACCACTGATCCTTACTCCTGGAGTTTTCCACTAGATGATCTACCCCATTTGGACCGCTGCGCCACCCATTGGATGCCTGCCACAGATGGCTCAGCTACCTGTCGCCCGGTGGTGGCACCCACTGTCGGTGCCTACTCTATGAATAAGATCTCCATAGGAAGGGATCTCTCCAGCACCCCGACCTGGGTAGGGATGTTGAGAGACACCATCTATGACCTGATCTCCCACTCGAGTCCCTGATCAAAGTTCCGAGCACTAAATAAAGGATCTCGCACCATGTTTGTGGAGTAGTGAGAGAGGTCTGTAAACCTTGCAGAGTACTAATCCAATGATAGGCTACCCTGCTGAAGGTGAAGTAGCTCCTGAATGCGCACAGAGTGTAAGGTCATAGGGAAAAAATCCTCCCAGATAAGATGCTTGAAGTCAGCCCAAGAGAGGGTTGCCTCATCATGATTCTGAATCGTCAGACTCTACCATCTCCCTGCTGATCCCTGAAGAAGGATCACATCTATGATCGCCATCTGGTCAAGAGGTGTCCTCACTAAGCGGAAGAACCACGTCACCACATCCAACCAATCATCAATGAAATGGGGATCTGTATATCCCTTGAACCTAGGAATTCTCTGTCTCTGAAACTTTTGTAGGGCATTAAGTCTATGCACGTCCTCTACTAGTACTACTGGTAGTAGACGTTGACCAACGAGTGGTGGTAGCACTGGTGCACCACCCAATGGGGACATCTTGAGAACTGGTCCCTATACGGATGCCTCATCACTAGGTGGGATATCCTCCCAACCACGTATCAGGATCCTGGATGTTCATCCACATGGAGGCATCTTAAAATAGATCAAGATTTACCACAGTAAGAACATTATACCTAGTGAGCTAAATCTTATTCAAAAGAACACTAGGAGACACTTTTGCAACCAGTGATTTTATGAATTGAGCCGAAAAGAAGAATTCAAGGTCCTGGTGTGTGGATATGTTGAATGCTGCACCAACACTGGACTCCCAAAATTTGAAAGTCGGACTCGCAACATTTAACACTATTTTCCCAAAACAAAAACAACAGACTCTCGGTCTCTGAGGTAGAACCAACCACCTCTGATACCACTTTACCACGACCCATCCCTTGGGGCCCGTGCTATGACATAACCCAATCCCACCTACCAAAGGCCAGGGGTTGGTGAATAGCGCTGAAGACATCAACCTTCAAGTGGGAGACATTTTCCTGAGTACCTATATGCACACACACACCCAACCACATCCCACAACTGAAAGGGGAATAATAGAATAATAAAAAAAGTGATGAGTACAAGTACAACTGAAAAAAAGTGGGACAAAATAAAAACCCAACCAGAATAACTAAAAAAAGGAAAGTAAAAAGGGACTTGGATAGCCATCCACTAAAAAACCCACCTGATGGTAAGAGTAGTGTAGTTACTGGAAGCCGAGGTAGTACGTCCTGTCTGTCTGATCCTACTGGGCCTCACCTGCTCCTAGGCCACCAAGTCCTCTGTCGAAACATCTGTCATCTACATAAGACACAAAATGTGTAGGAGAAGCCCATGTAGGGGTGAGTAACACAATACTCAGTAGAGGACCCCCGTCCACTAAGGAGAAACACCACAAAGAAACCAAAAATCAAAAGCTACAAAACAAGGATATATAACACCAGGTATATTCTAGAGTAGGAAAGGTTTATTGGTTAGTGAAGATGTTTCATACTATTGAGGGAATCATCCTTGATGAATCGATACTCTTCCGTCAGGCCACTAAGGATCCACACAGCTACTGATCATCTACTGGGCCACTAAGGATCCACACGACTCCTGCTCGTCTGCTGGGACACTAAGGATCCACACGTCTGCTACTCATCTGCCGGGTCACTAAGGATCCACATAGATTCTGGTCACACCTCAACCACCATGAAGTCCCACATAGAGTAACCCAAAGTACCGTATTGTTGTAAGTATTCTAACACAACAGACGACACATCGAACAGATGCCCGATCTGTAAGATATGTGCATTTTACTAAAAAGGGCCCGATTGGATTCAAGTCCGATCCAAACTGGCCATAAGCAAACCCCTTCCAAAACTCATGTAGATTATCTCAAAAGGACCGCCTCATCTTAAGGGTCCTCATTCCATAGACGGTGCATCAATCGGACACCTGATCTGCAAGTTATTGACATTTTAGTGAAACATGGGATGATTGGGTCCTGGTTCAGTTCGAACCAGTCGGAGCGACCCAGACTGACCCAGTCCAGGGTCCACCGACCCAAAACTGGTCTGGTCTGGCATGGGTCTAGCCTGGCCAGTCTGGGTGGGGGCGCGTAAGGCTGGTCAACCCGGCCGCCGCCGATGCCAGTGCATCGACGGTTCCTTCTACGGGCCACCAGAGTTGCTCCGATGGTCCATTTTTTGAACTGTCTGCACCTATGGGACCACATGGATTCCACCTTCAGATGTTCTTCAAAGAATAATCATAGTTGTTTGATCCTAATTCCCCAAAATTTAAAACTATTAAAAAGAAAACACGTCGCAATGTTTATTACGCTGCGACGTCGCGTCGTTACGCTATTTCATTTATGAAACAACGTCATTGATACATGCCATTAAAGCATTATTACGCTGCATGATAATGATCCATTAATGGGATCCATTAATGTGCCTTGTCGCTGCATCGCAGCTTCGCTATTTCACCGCTCATTGGAAGGAAAAGAATTAAAATAACCTTTTAAGTTATTTTATTATTTTTCTTGAAAAGTCCTAAAGTTAAATTTTCTATTAGGACCTTGTCGGCTGAAGTTAATTCCTTTATAGGAGAATCCCAGCATCCCAAGTTCAACAATGCCCTCAAATTTTCAATCCAATTACCAGTTAAAAAGTTAGAAAAATCCACTCTCACTTTTACTAAATGTACCAAAAAAAAGTTCAAAATTCCATTCTGGGCTCACTGGGCCTTGGAATAACATGCCGTTAGAGCGTGTGGTCTTGAAATAATTCCATATAATTTTAAAAATAATTACATAGAAATTCCAAGATATTGAAATAAGATTAATCTCATAGTATCTCAGGGTTCTAATTATATCCCATGATTTGATATAACCTTTTGATATGATAATTAATCTATGGAAATTACCATTAAATAGTGGATATAGAAATATCTACACTATAATGGTAAGATTACATCATTTATATCTCACTATATAAATGAAATGGTAATCTAAAAGTACTATTTAATTGGGTCTATGGAACCCACTATTACAATAATAATTCAATTAATCATAACTATAACACGTAATTTTCACAAACTATATTCAATAACTAAATTCAATCTAATAATTTCAATTACAAACAAAGGTCAAGCTAGATGAAAAAATAAATTCATTATAGAGTTATTATTAGCAAGAAAGTTCAAGGATCTACCTAAGATGTATACATTTTAGCATATATACATTCATAATATAAAAAATTTATAACTATGGATAAAAATAGGGAATAACCTTTAAATAAATAAAAAATTCAAATATTTAAACATGTTATAAACATTTACGAACAATTCATAAATAAAATATAACTATAAAAACTTTTATAATTTCATCTTTACTATTAGGGACATTCTATAATTTTGAATATAAAAATTTTATATTCATCCCAACATGAACTCTTTCATATCAATCATTATATGGTATTTCCATTTTAAATATATTATGTTATATAGATTACAAGCATTTTACAATACAATTTTTATTATGTAAACTTTTTACATAATCTAAATATCATATACTAAATCATTATTTAAACCTTGATCATATAAATCATCAATTTTTTTGATGTGGATTAAATAATATCCAAATAAGGCCCCTTTTTATTTTGAATAATTCAAGATAATTAATTATAAAAAATTCATAGTTTAAATATAAACTTTTTATATTTTGGTTTAATTTCATAATTTATAACTCTTTATAAATTACCACTTATTATTTAAAAATAAACACTTTTACTTATATATTATAATTTATGCCATATAATTTTGTAAAAGGTATTTCAATATTAAAAATTAATATTTTATAAAAATAAAAATTTCATAAAAAATTATTTAATTAATTATTAACCATTTATAATTAATTAATAAATCAATTTATAAATTTCTTATAAATTAAATATTTCCAAAGTACCTTTTAACATGATTTATAAAAAATTTATAAACCGTTAAAATTTATTATGTTAATTTTTTTTAACAAAGCTCATGGATACCCTTACGTAGATTCCCTTTTATACGTAAGGGTATCCTCCTTTAATCCTTATATAGCGACAAAAAGAGGTTCTTGCATAAAGGAAAGTCACTACATACATTTATATAACTAAAAAAAGCATCGTGTAAAGGTTATGAGGATATTACCATGAGGTGAATTATTCACATAAGGGTAGGTATCATTGTAAATTTACTTGTAAGGGTTGGAATCACCGAGAATATTACCTTTATATAAACCCCTTGTGTAAGGGTACTACCTTTATGAAAACAATTTTCATAAAGGTAATAAAGAGGTTACCTTATACAGACCTTATGCGTAAGGGTATCACATAAGGGTAAATCATATTTACCTTTATGAATCCCATATACATAAAGGTAACATCATAGTTACCCTTACACATCCCTGCTACGTAGGGGTAATCCATTTTAAAATCCAAATTTCCAGAAACAAAAAATGACGCTCTATTTTTTTTCATTTTTCTTCTTCATTTCATTGCTGGATTTCATAAATATAAATCATGGACACCCTCTGATACCACTATTAGGTTTCAAATTAATCTAATAAAACTTATTAGATTTGTTTAAAATCTAATATTTATTAACAAAAATACAGAGACTCTCTCTAGGATTAGAGTAATATCTAATAGTAATTCTAAGAGAAAAATTGATATCAGGTCAAGTACACAATATGAAATACATGATAGATCCTATGGTGGGAGCATAGGGAATTCTTTCCATACTTTATAACTTCTTAGAAGGATATTGAATCTTCCTAATATCTGTGTCATGAAATAATGGTAAAGACCCCATTTTAGAGTTTTCAATGTCACACTGCTTTAATACTTTACCAATGTATGTTTCCTAAATAATTCCAAGCATCCTCTTGGATCTATCTATATATATTTTCATACCCAGTATATAGGCTATCATACCCATATATTTCATAGAGAAACATTTTCCCGACCACATCTTTACAAAGTGTAAATTAAGAACATCATTTTTGATAAGTAGTATATCATCTACATACAATATTAGAAATACCACAACACTCCAACTAATCTGTTTATATATATATATATATAGATGCTTTTGATATTTTGATGACCAACCAAACCAAGTCCACAAGACAAGAAATATCAAACATAGAAAAATAACAAAGCTAATGTGATGTATCAAAGCATGTACATGGGTGTAGAATCCCATTGAAAGAATTTGATGTATGTGTAACATCAATAGAACCCTCCACATATTCAACATTATCACACATTAGTCCCCATCACAAATGTCACACTGATGGAAATCATTGTAGACTCCCATCAAAGTACTCTAACATACACAGTATATTGAAATAACTCTTTTCGGCCACCGAATCAACATGTGTTTACCCCCATAATGTATGAATCATTGAAAAAACTCTCCCTAGACTCCCCTCATAAGACTCTGACATATGTAGTACATTGATGTAACCCTTCACAACCACTGACTCAGCACGTGCCAAACCCCATCATACATGACACACTGAAGAAACTCACCATAAATACTCACAAATTACACATCAAACCTTTATATATGGTCTATTCATGGAAAACTATATAGACAACCACTTAATATATAAGAATAATTCACATAAAAATTCTCAATGTAAACCATATGTGGTCACATACCCTTTCCAATTCACAACCACCTATTTTGTAAAACAACTTACCTGACCCTCACTTATAAATACAGGGGATGATATTTTTAGAAGAGGGGAATGGGAACACATGGAAATAGAGAGTATAAGATTGAGAAGAATTAGAATGAGGTCTTTAATAATCCCACATGTAATTTATGAGCTAAAGGAATAGAATCCCTATGGGGTGGATTCTAAAAACCGCATTCATGAGAGTTTCATTTGTGAGCTTACTGCATGGAGTTTCCTATACTGTGAGCTCCCTACACCAGCCTACCTCATATACATTATTTACATGAGGAAAACACATAGGTTAAAATTCTTTATAACCTTACCCCACATACTGACCTTCCTCATGAGCCCACCACACTAACCAGCCTCCTTCACGAACATGGCATGCATACCGACCTCCCTCTTGAACCTACCATGCAATTGAAACTCTTACGTAGAACACCACATGAGGAAAGGGTTCCATAGGGTTTCCTATCCCTTCATCTTACCAATTTATACACAAGGGGTATCTAATTATCCCATGGCCTCTTCACAAAGCATCCTTAAAACAATAGGGGGTCATACCTCTCCCTCATCACACCATTTTCCTAGTTTTTTTACTCGGGTTAAACCTTTTTAAACAACGTTAATGGAATCCTTTAATTAAGGTCAAAGACTCAATAAGGTTACATCTAGACCCACTCCAAAACCAATCGACATACATGATTATACTGCTAGACACTCCAGAGTACCCCATTATGATCATGTTTTCCATTGATAAATGGATACTCAATATTTTTCCTCTAGGATAGATAAAACCCTAAGTATGATCATGATCATATATCCCCTTATTAACAAGGGTCTTTATCATGAGGAAGTTGGAGTGGTCACTATCATACTTTCTCCTGATTCTAATCAATAATTCATACATACCTATACTTCCTTTGCATGTTTAATCCCCAACTATGTTCCCATTGATGATATCATCACCTTGAATCATCAATGATTTAGGTACACCCATATATAGGCATAACACATTCATTCATAATCCCCACTCATGCTCTCCCAATTCCCAAGTAGCACCTTGGGCCTCCTCATTAGGTGTAATCCCTAACACATCCTTCAAAGAAAAACCTCTATGCATAATACTTGCTCAATTTCTTATTTTATCCCTTTTCACAGCACCAACATACTTATCGCATGATGTTAAACTAAATGGATCAGTCCTATCACATGTATTTAAACCATGTAAATCAAAATACATCGTATTTGATTCCTATTTTATAAAGATATGTAGGAAATACCCCTGGGGTCCAAACCCAATATCATACCCATCTATATCCTCCATCACCAGGCCATATTATCTATGAGACCCCTATTCACCCTTAATAGGAATAAATTCCCTATAAACCCATCTTTATGGGACCATATTTCTCATGAAATCACTGATAAATTTCCTTATTGGGATATATTCCCCATGATCTCAAAAATCATTTCATCAATTTCATATTCCATAGAAACCTTTATCATTAGGCTATATTCATGATGAGGCCATATCCTACCCAGTGTTCCATATCCCCACTAGCCAAAACAACTACATAACTTATGTCACATTCCCTACGAAACAAACCCATCCTCATTGGGACATATTCCCTTTGAGGTCAACCCGAAAGGGATACTCATGTGTAAGTCCCAAACCAACCATTACTAGCCCCCATTTACCTAGAAGTCAAATATTTATGACTTTAAACTACCTATAAATAGTCATGGTGGAATGAGCTTAAAAGACACCATAATGGTCCATTTAACATGACCTTAAATCATATCACGTGACCCATTAAGTGACACCAAAATAAGAGGGTTATTATTCCCTTAATAGGGATATACAAGAACCCATTTTTATGGATATGATACTAACACCATAACACCCACCATTACCTAGATTATGTAAACTTACAGAGTGACCAACTGCATGGATTTAAACCATAGTAATTGTAATTACCAAAGGGAAATATATAGAACCTATGATATATACATATGTTCACAATAACACATGATTTCATTTAAGTCACTATTATAGGAGTAACCGGAACCACATTGGGATTTATGAAGGATTCATGAATACATCTTAAATTTATAAGTGAGTCCAAAAGCAGAAAATAATTTCTATCAAAATAGTGAGATGAGTTAAAACTCCCATTCTATTTTCCAAAGTGCATTCCAAAGCATCATTGGAAAAAAACCCAATGACCACCTACCATTAAAAAGTATTACCACATCAACTCAAAACATTTTGGTCAGGAAAAATATAAAATTTTCTATCAGAAAAAAATTTCATTCTCAACAAGAATCCTTTAACTTTGAAATTGATTGTTCAAACATTTTATTACTTGTGATACTATAATAATGAGTTTCTTACTTATGTTTTTTTCTTTTATTACTTAAAGGAATATAACTCCCTTTAATCCAAATAAATGGAATTATCATCTGACAGACATTCTTATGCTTTCTATATTTCATAGAATATATCTATAGTAGACATAAGGGTTCTTTCATCAATATAGTGTCTATAATGAAAAATCACCACCTCAAAGTTATGATCCCAACCTTGGATGTGTCCTAATATAAACTCCAAGCACTCAAGTACCATAGATTTCACTATTATAGTAAAGATTATATAAATAAAGTGGTGAAGGAATCCAATTATAATCACTTTTGGAGTCTCTATTTGGAGTGAAATTTTTTACCATTCCTTACCTCAAGAAGGTGTAGGGGATCACCAGTTATTTTTTGATTTTTTAAGAGCTTCCTAGGAGGGTTCCTACTATATTTCATATTTAAAAACAACATCATGCATGCTCAACTCCTCAAGAGAAAATTAAGGAGGTTACCCTGAAAAACCATGACATTTCCATTCAGCCCCAGGTTACTAGGAAAGTAGAGTTGGGGAATCAAAAGATAAAGGATCTAACCCATATTCCTACCCCTATAGATGAAGTTCGCTGGCATAACCCGATGACACTAGAGGAGTTGACCCAAATTCCCACTCACCTATGGAAATCTTGTAAATACATTTTTGAAATGTTCAAGGATGCTAGTTATTTATCCCAGTGGGATCTCAGTATCTGATACATATTTCCACTCCACTATAAGAGGGTTCTTTTCGGTATATTGTAGAAAGGAAATAGGAATATATATGATCACATATTCCTACTCAAACCTTGAAGGCTTGTCAACCCATCCCAAAAGCTAGTAGGGGAAAGGCACATATGATGGGTTTTGTATGATCATACAATGATCATTTTTAGTGGAAGATAAACCAAAAATAAAAGAGATAAATATTCAATAAATTAATGTGAAAATAATATAAAAAATAGTTTACCTAGTATTCAACCATTAGAATAGATTCCATTTTCTCTTCATGAATAGTGTTTAAGGAAGATCACTAAAGCATAAAAAAAATTCTTCCTTCCTTTTAGGGAGTACACCGACCACTTAGATCCTTGATCATATCAAGAGGATACCTGAAAGATGAAAGGGGTGCAAAAAAATTCATTTAGAATGATGAATAACCTTTCAGTAAGAAGAGAGGTTCGGTGGTGGCTCACAAGTATCGTACACACAATAGGAGAGGATCTCATCCTTTGATATAACCTTCCTCAAAGTTCTTCATGAAATGATGAGAATTGTCTATATTTTAATAGATCATGTTCTATCACATAGAACCCAAGAATTTCATCTTATTTATGTTCATTCATTGAATAAATTTAATGAATGAGTATATACCAACTAGTATGATCTATATTATAGATCATAAATGATGTAAAACCATTCAGGAGTGGAGGTGGCGGCCACATGAATCACATATATGTATTCACCATGAATCACATGTATGGGATTTTATGTGCACTTTCAAAAATATACCACTTTCAATAAAATACCATAAGGACTATAGGAAAAACTTCATAATTATTTGTGAATCCATACAAACTCTTTTAGATACAAATTTTCATCAAAATTTCCCATTTTATCCAAGGTCCTAACTATGTAACCCTATGAGATTTAACAACATTGAAAAAAACTATGAAATCCTTATTTCATAGATTTAAGAAAAGATCATCCTCTAGCAAAGTGTTAGTGTTACTTAAGATACCAAGGGGTTTGGTGTGATCTCCATCAAACATACTTATATCTCTATAAAAACATGTACACCACAAGATGCATCATATATATTGTATGCATACCTATTTAATCTCTTTTTCTATGACATCGAGTGACTAATAGACAAAAAACATGTAAATATACTACAATCCAACTCATATTTTCTTGATTCTCTAAAAAAACCCAACCAAGTCGATGAATACATCACATATCATTCATTTATCTAATAATTATATCACATGTCACTTATCTATGTTGTTGAAAATAGTATATTTGAAAAAACTAAGAATTACCGTGAATTTTATCAGTCTAATTAAATCAAGGGATAAATGTCATTAATCATCATAAAAGTGGACAAATCCTATCTTGACTACACTCTAACTTATGACATGATCAACAATATACCCAACCACCCTCAATTAGCTAAGTCATTATGTAGACTTGCATAAGTAGGGTATAAAAGTACTAAGGTTCTCATACTAGGTATCTCACCAACCTTAGGTAATAAGGACTGATCATAAGCACACACCCCTAAGTATATCAATGACTATATGAAATTACATGAGATTTACTTTAGTGGATCAATCCAAGTAATAAGTCTCTATTTATTACCTGATGAATCCATTATTCATAACTCAACTAAAAATCTTTGTAAGATGTATAATAATCTATTCAAGATAACATTATCATATCATCACAAACCACATTACTATATAATAATAATTGGTTAAGGATAACTCAAAGATGTACTTTTAGGGGATGTTGTCATTTGACCATTCATGTAAAATTAATTAAAACACACATGAATGAATGAAAATCAGATATTTACTTTATTATGACTATATGATATATTTATAATCATTACAACCAATATATCATGTTTCTTACACCCATATATTCTACATGACCCTCAAGTGCTTCTACAGTAATGGTTTTATCAATGGATATACTACATTCTCCTGAGTTTCCACCCAATTGATCTTTACATCACCCCTCTCAATTATTTATCGTATGATATGGTATTTGAAAAGGACGTGTTTAATCCTTTGGTGAGACCAGGGTTCCTTAGATTAATAAAAATACCCATTATTTTCATAATATAGCTTAATTTCTCCCTTGATGTTAAGAACCAATCCAAGTTTGAAAATAAACTTCTTGATCCAAATAAGTTCCTTCATAGCTTCTGATACAAAAATTTATTATACCTCTATAGTCAAGTACGATATGGTAGATTTTTTAGAACTCTTTTAACTAATTTCTCCACCACTTAGTCTAAAAAAAATATATATTGAGATTTAATATCATCTTTTTCGAGATGGAACTATAATATGTGTAACCCTTTAAACATAGATCATCCTCTCCTCTAAAGGCCAAGATCATATCCATAGTACTTATTAAGTACTTATATATTTTCTTCATAATAATCCAGTGACTCTCGCCAAGGTTGGATTGGTAAAACTTATTATGCTCAAAGTATATAAGACATCAGGTCGAGTACACCACATAGAATACATGATAGATCATATGGAGGACACATAAAGAATATTATCCATCCTTTCTAACTCTTTATAAGTATCCTAAATTTTCCTAATATTTGTGCCATGAAACACTAGTAATGACCCCTTCTTAGAGTTCTCCATGATAAATCACTTTAGAAATTTACCAATATACATGTTCTAACTCAGTCCAATCAACCACTTAGATATATCTCTATAGATCCCCATACCAAGTATGTATGTTTATTCACCCATGTCTTTCATTTAGAAACATTTACCCAACCAAATTTTCACAGAGTAAAGTGTTAGGATCTCCTTTTCAAATATAACATGTTGTGTAAAGGTAATATAAATATTACCTTTATGTAGATCATTTTATGTAAGGGTACTGAGGATATCACCTTTATATAAACACTTCACATAAGGGTAGGTATCAATATACCTTTATGCGACATTCTAGAACCATTGTATAAAGGTAAGACACTATCTTACCTTTTCACATCTTTGAGAAACCTCACTATGTAAAGGTAATATATAGATTACATTTACATATCTCACTATGTATATAGGTAATGTAGTGTTTACCTTTACATTACCCATCCATATAAAGGTAACCCATTTTCTTCCTTTACATAGACAAATCATGTAAGGGTATAACCTTTACACAACCCCCTCATGTAAGGATAAATCTATTTATCTTTACACATCTCATATAATAGTATGTAACCTACAATTATTTTACAAAAACATTATTTTTCATTTTCTTTGAAAATTAGTGATCAAAATACATTTTATTCTTAAAGAAACTCCCTCTTATACCACTGATGGGTTTCATATTATAATCTAATGATAATTTATAATGGAATAAAACCTAAAAAAACATGAGATATATCTTCAATAAATCAATATATAAATAATATGAAAACATGCCTAATATTTGACCATTGTAAAAACTTTCATTTTCTATTCACGAAGAGTGTTTGAGGAAGATCACTAAATCAAAAAACAAATGATTCCTACCTTTGAGGGAGTACACCAACCACTCGGATACTTGATCATATTTATAGGATACCCAAAAGATGAAATGTGTAATAACACCTTCATCTAGGATGATGAAAAACCTTTCATGAATAAGATATGTTTAGTAGTGTCTCACAAACATCATACACACAACATGATATGATCTCATCCTTTTATATATCCTTCCCCAAACATCTTCATGAAATAATGCGCATCAACTATATCACAAAAACTCACCAAGAATTTCATCCAATTAATGTTCATTCATTGAAAATATTCAATGAATGTGTATATTCTGACCAATACAATGCATATTATGGATTATAAATTATATTAAACTGTTTGGGAGTGAAGGTGGTATCCACATGCATCACATGAATGTATTCACCATGAATCGCATGCATGGGATTTTATGTGCACTTAAAATAACATATTTCTGCCCCCATAATCAAGGAATCATGTCAACACATTCTGGAGGCTACCACCCAGAAGTGGACACATATTCCCACTCCCATTCTAGAAGAATATCGATATTTTCTGAAACTGAATGAAGACTAGAGGTAGGCTCATATTCCCACATCTATAGTGGTTTTTCAGTATTTACTGGAATTCAGTGAGGGACAAGCCTATATTATTTCTCCTCAGATGATAGATCAGAATTGGTCACATATACCTACTTCCACCCAATAGGATCACCATCATATTCTGATAAAATCAAAGGATTGAACTCATATACCCAAATCAATTTAGAAGGTCTGTCAGAAAATTCTGACAGAGGATTAAAAGTAGACACACATTATCACTCCCCTTCAGTCTTAAGAAGAATGATAATGTATATCAGTGGAAGTAAAAAGGTGGGTGCACATTCCCAACCATTTTTAAGGGAATTTTCAATATATTATGGTAACAAACAAGGGATATTCCCATATTTCTATCCAACATCAAGCAACTCATCAGCTAGTGAAAGAGCAAATTTACGTGCATATTTTTGATCAAATAATGAGTATTGTTTTACCGTTTTTCAATGATAAACCCCATGTATTTACATGTTTTATTAAAATAATGGTTAATTTGAATTTTATAATGAAAATGAGCATAATAGAGAAAAGTGCATAATTCTGGATTTTGGACAGATTTTGACCACAAGGGTATTTTAGCATTTCTCATAAAATATATCTCCAAACTTTGTGATTAAATTTTTTTAGAATTATGATTTTATTTCCTCCAATTTTATATTCTGGAACAGGAGATGATTCGGCCATCTAAAAGTCCTACAAATTCATTGAAGTTGGAAATTATTTTGGGCGGACAACGTGGACCCCACCACAGTAACGGAACCCAAACTCGGCCTAAAAACATCCAAATGATGTGTTTCCACCTGGGATAGCACCAGGACAGATAGGGACGTCTATTAAACATATTAAAGGGAGTTTTGAAGTCATTAAGGTTACAATTAAATGTTATACTTTTGGAGGAACCTTCCTGGAAGCTGCGTCCAAAAAAATAATCCTCCAATTAAAAAATCATAACTCCTTCATCCGATGTCCAAATGATCTGAAATTTTTAGGGTGAACGGAAAACATATTTATGAACAACTGTTAAGAAGGGGTATACACGTGAATCGGCCATTTATGTGTCCAACAACACACAAATCTATGGAGGAAAGAATTATACCTATAAAAGGAGGACCTCACCTCCTCAAATCATCAGCTCGACAACCAAAACTAGGGAGGGATCCCACTGGGGAATAGTCCACTACAGTTTCTCTCTTCCCCCCTCATTTATTCTTTTTATTTTATTTTAATTTTAGTTTAGTTTTAGTTTTAATTTAAATTGTAACTTCAATTTCTTTTAAATTAATCCATGCATTTGTCTTTCTCCATCCACTTTTCCTATTTTATTTCATTCCATCTCTCTCTATATCTCTCCTATTCCACCCACTCAACCAAGTAATATATTACTCTTGGAAATGAGAGGCTAACCCTGAGTCTTGTATTGGGGTAGGTCAGGTGTTCTTGAATTTTCTTTACAGTTTATTTTAAGTTTGTGGTAGATTTGAGTAGCATGCATTGGTGTGGCGAATGTACCCGATTGGGTGACGGCCCCCAATGACATTTAACTTAAACTATTTCTATTCTAGTAAAGAGTAGTGATTCAAATGTGAGATTTTATGTTTGTATTATCAAACTGAAATCAACATATAAAAGATAATAATGATTGAACCTAAGACTATACCCCCAAACCAAGTACTTTCTTCTTGACTCATTATGTTTTCATTTCATTCTTGTTTATTTTTTTAAATAAAAAAACCAAAATTTTTTTTTCATTGTTTTAATTTGATAATAAAAACACCAAAAATAGATAGTATAGGTGATATAGAAGAAGTAGGTGAACTACATTGAGAAGGTTCCTCAAGAGAGACGACCTTGGTCTTTCACTGTGCTGCACTAGGAAAAATATAATTGTTTTTTTTCCATGCCCCGCAACAGGCATGCGTAAAAAATGGAGCCATTTATAGGGATCCAATATGTTATTCATTTAAATTTCTATTTTCACATCATAGTTAGATTTCATTTCTTAAAAAAAAATTCTTTCCATGATGAATTCAAATGATTATTATTCTACATGGACTGAAAATTACTCACAGGTGCAAGAACATGACTACACTGAGGAGGCCCTCCAACGAAGAGATGATACGCTAATGATAATGGTCAAGTAGGTGCAAAGAGGAATTATAACATGGATCTCACCGAAAGACTTGATGGAGATGGTCGATGAACTTCAAACAGACTTAAAAAGATTCAATTCCAAGAAGGAAGTGCCATTAGCCTTATCGGATTTCACAGAAGACATCCATGAACTTGAGGCCAAACTTGAGGTGGAGGAGCCCGAGTACCTGCCTTCACCTTCCACCATCATACTCCAACAAGCACTTAACACTGAGGAAGATATTGAAGCTAAACCAACTTAGGGAGTGGAACCTTTATTTGACCCTATATCTTCGGATTTTATTATAACAGATTTTTATATCACTACCTCTTGTTTTGATTATACAGAATCAGACATTCTTTGCTATTCCTTGGATGAAGATGAAGAATACAATGGACATGAACCTATTGAGGAATACATGGATCTCCCTGATTTCAATGAACATGCATTGTAGGAGCCCCATCAAGAGATATAGGTAGCTGAGCCTAAGAAAATCATAAAAGAGGCTTCTCTTCATGCATCCCCCATGAAGCCAGCACTGGAGGATAAGAAGTTTTCACAAGTAGCAACCAAGGAAGAGGATGGTCCATACTTCATCCTACCCCCACCATGAAAGCTATACCTCATTGTGAAGGGGGAGGATATGGTGTACTCTATCCATGGATCAACCCTCAAGAACAAAAATGAAGCACAAGATGGGAAAAGCCACATGTGGTGGTTCAAATCAAAGAAACTTCATCGTCCATTGGACTTTGGATAACATCTGGTACTGCCCTATGGAGGCAGTAAAAATTCAGGTCCCACTTGGGGGATCGTACCAAGATTTATGTTTACATGATTTCTAGGAATTTAGATTTTAATTTCATTTCTTAGGAAGTAGTCTAGCATGAATCCCACTCCCTCTATCTTTTTGAAGATTAAATGACATGATCCTTATGCTTAATTTAGTTTTTTTATTTTATAGGTTCATAATAGGAATCCCCAGACAGTGAAGGGGAAGGACTAAATTTAATGGAAAAAGGGAGTTCAATTTTAGTGTTTTATCTTTTAAAATATCCACATTTTAGTCCACAACATGTTTTGAGCTTTAAAGAATAAATTTCATGCCCACACTTGAATTCATGTTTTAGTCAACTTATCTAGGAGACATGAGTTTCTTAGGAATCCTATGATGCCATGTTTTAGATTTAAATATTGATATGAATAAATTATTGAAATAAATAATTTAATTTTTAAAATGAAGCATGGATATTGAAATAATGACTAATCATTTGAAGAAATTAACTGATTCATGTAAATGAAATTTCCCTACCATATTTTATGATTTGAATTTAAGAAGTTTATGTGAATTGATTTGTTATCATTAGTCATGCCAAGAGTGATTTTCTAATGTTATATTTCTCATTCTTGAGAGGATTTATAGACCAAGTACTTCCTATTTATTCTTGAGCATATTTCTTGAGTGATCTTGGGACATGTAACTGACCTGAACTTGTATTGAAACTTGTCAAAGCTATGACTGTGCAAAAACACATTTAAAATGATTGAGGAAACCTTTGAAAATCCACTTATCCTTAAAATACCACCTTTACATCAATCCTTATTTTATCCCACAGAGACCATGAATGACCTTTATAGGGATGAGCCATGTTTCAAGCCATTTTTATCCATTCCTACACTACTCTTGGTATTTGCATGATATTTTAAAGTTGAAGTGTGGGGTAAAGGGAATCATAATGGAAAAGATGATACACATTTTAAAGAAGAAGTGTGGGAGTATTATTTTTGGAATTTTAAAAGGTTGTGAAATCATTAATTATACTCTATTGTTTTCCCCTCTTGAATTGAAAAAAAATGACAAAAAATGACTAAAAATATCCAAAGAAATAGAAAAATGGGTTGTGATTTGGGAGAACCAAAAATCACCATTTTCTAGACCGATAATCTTATGATCGTATGTAGTTAGGTTATTTATGTGAGGTTTGATCTAATCATAACTTTAGAAAAATGAAAAAAAAGTACAAAAGTAAAAAATATATTCAAGAGGATGCAGAAATCATTCATTATGCACAATTTGATCATAACCTTTTCTTTGAGTTTTTGGAAGTGGGTGTTGCTACTTTGATGGGGATAATTTCATTACACTTTTACTTTTGATATTATACATTGTAATTAAGAGTTTAACCTCCTACTTAAGCCTTAATTTTTAAAGCATCAAATCCTTCCAACCTTAAGACTCAGATTCATTTGAAACTTTATTGAAAGTCCCATGATTTTATGTGTCTTTGTCTTTACAAAGTAGAGAAAGTAGTTCATTTACAAGACTATGGATAATAAGCATGTCTTTATGATAAGAGTATAAATATACTTTAATTGTATCATGAGTGATGAGAGAAAAGAATCAAAAGTGAGGTAAATAATGAATTGGAATGTTTAATAAAAATGAATCAAGGAGCAAGAATTAATGAAAGGAGAAGTTCCATCAATTTTCAAAGGGGGAAAGTAAAATGTGTGAATTATTTGTTTCTTTGAAAAATGGGTAATTAAATTGATATTTTATGTATATTTTTGAAAGTTTGATTTTACATTTATGTTTTTTTTGATTTTATTGCATTGGAATTTGAATATTGGTATCATTGGTGTCCTCTGATTTCCATGTTGAGATTTTATGCTTGAGGAAAAGCATGGTTTAAGTGTGGGGGTATTTGATAGAGAAAATTTACGTGCATATTTTTGAACAAATAATGAGTATTTTTTACTGTTTTTCAATGATAAACCCCATGTATTTTCATGTTTTATTAAAATAATGGGTAATTTGAATTTTATAATGAAAATGAGGATAATAGAGAAAAGTGCATAATTCTGGATTTTGGACAGATCCTAACCACAAGGGTATATTTGTCATTTCTAATAAAATATATGTCCAAAATTTGTGATTAAAATTTTTTAGAATCCTTATTTTAGTTCCTCCAATTTTGTCTTCTGGACCATGAGCTTATTTGGCCATTTAAAGGTCCTACAAATTCATTTAAGTTGGAAATTTTTTCAGGCGGACCGCGTGGACCCCACCACCGTAACAGAACCCAAACTCGGCCTAAAAACATCCAAATGATTTTTTTCCACCTGAGATAACATGAGGAAAGATAGGGATAGATCTTCAACAAATTTGAGGGAGTTTTGAAGTCATTAAGACTGCCGTTGAATGTTATACTTTTGGAGGAACCTTCCTAGAAGCTGCGTCTAGAAAAAGAATCCTCCAATTAAAAATTCACAACTCATTCATCCTGTGTCCAAATGAGCTAAAATTTTGAGGGTGAGTGAAAACATATTTATGAACAACCTTTAAGAAGGTGTATACATGTGAATCAGCCATTTAAGTGTCCAAAAATGCACAAACCTCTAGAGGATAGAATTCTACCTATAAAAGGAGGCCCTCGCCTCCTCCTCAAATCATCAGATCGACACCCATAGCCAAGGAGGGATCCCACCAGGGCATGGGCTACTGTTGATTATCTCTTCCCCCCTAATTTCTTATTTTTATTTTATTTTAATTTTAGTTTTGTTTTAGTTCTAATTTAAATTGTAATTTCAATTTCTTTTAAATTAATCCATGCATTTGTGTTTCTCCATCCACTTTTCCTCTTTTATTTCATTCCATATCTCTTTCTCTCTCCTCTTCCACCCACTCAACCAAGTAATCTATTACTCTCGGAAATGAGAGGCTAACCCTGAGTCTTGGATTTGGGGGAGGTCAGGTGTTCTTGAATTTTCTTTACAATTTATTTTAAGTTTGTGGTAGATTTGAGAAGCATGTATTGGTGAGGTGAATGTCCCTGATTGGGTGACAACCCCCAATGACATGTAACTTAAAATATTTCTATTCTATAAAAGAGTAGTGATTCAAATGTGATATTTCATATTTTTATTATCAAACCGAAATCAACATATAAAATATAATAATGATTGAACCTAAGACTAAACCCCTAAACCAAGTACTTTCTTCTTAACTCATTATGTTTACATTTTATTATTGTTTATATTTTTAAATCAAAAAAACCCAAAAAACATTTTCATTGTTTTATTTAGATAATAAAAACACCAAAAAGAGATAGTCTAGGTGATATAGAAGAAGTAGGTTAACTACATTGAGAAGTATCCTCAAGAGATACGACCTTGGTTAGCCACTGTGCTACACTAGGAAAAATATAATTGTTTTTGTCCATGCCCTATGACAAGAATGCGTCAGCTAGCTCTGATGATGACATGTGATCCAACCAGGAATAATCATACCCAAGAAGGTAATCACCTTTACCCATAGAGATCATCCAAAACAATATATCTACAAGGGAATATAATTAACCAAGAGTGGGGCCATATTCTTGTATTGATCAATACTGATGTTCTTGAGTCCTTGAAACACCCGTCTATGGTGTCCCAATAGTCTATTTATTAATCACTACAAAGTAAAAGTAGCTTCTACCACAAATTTACTCCCCAAAACACATTCCATGAAGTTTCTACTGATGGAAATATAAATATTGACCATGAGAATCCTTCCCGTGATTCTAGCTATGAAAGTACTCCCCAAAATGAAAAGAATAATAAGAAAAGAGGTCCTCCCATTACTGGCCCATTGATTGGTAACAATTAAGGACCTCCCCATGGAAGATAGACCCACAAACATGGAATTACTCTATATAGAATTCATTATAAAGGTTTTACCCATAGTGATATTATATCACAACAAGAAAGTATTCCCCTTATCGAAGCTATTTTGTGAATGCCCTCATTTGAAATGACACTTGAAGGACCGAGGCTGGTTACACCCACAACCTCAATGCACACCTATAATATTTCATTTTCATTAATAGTTGGTCTATATTTATGATCATCTTCAATGCCTCCCTCACACCACATATACTCTAGATTGGTCTAAAAGATTCTTATAGGTCCTCCACCTCTTGATAAAGTAAATAGAAAACAAACAATGTGTCCATATCAGGTGGAAGAGTTTTCTCTTGGAGATGATGAAGATAACATGGTTATGTGGAAAGAATTGTTTGAGGATAGTCTTCCAATCATGTTCTGACCCATTTCCACATTTAGGTATAACATATTGAAGGTGTTAAAAGAGGAGTGTATACCTTTCATATTCCAGAATTTATAGTAAACTATCCATCAACTAAAATGAAAGTATCTCCACTGTTAGAGGTATGATAACTATATCAAAGTGATAAGAAAGATTTATCACCAAATTGAATTTACTGATTTATCGATAGCTCATAAACTGAGATCATAGAAGCATTGTAAGAATCAATAACATGCTTATCTCTATAGTCTGAATGTACTTTAATAAATAATTATCGATTCCCCATCTAATGTGCATATATAGGGAATGGTTGAGTATAGAGAATTAAAATTTACTCCATTTTTAGATTTACGGATTCTACCAAGGAAGGAATCTTTCAATTTCATTTATATAGGAGAATACTTAGGCTCAGATTCTATATATACTAGTTTTTTATACAAAAAATCCTAGTGCCTCTAAAATGTAAAAGTGGAATGACCAAAAGTAATATGATATTGAAAATATCTCACATTAATCTTATGAAAAGGTCATGTAATATTCTCTATTAAAAAGGGAGAACTCCTCAACCACAAGACAACTCTTTAGTGGTGAATATATCACATTCCCAACATGCACTAAACTCAGCTCACTCCTGAGTGAAAGAACACCAAATCAGAAAGACCGTGTTGTTAACTGTTATGGAATTCATCCAAGAATATCCCCAGCCTTTAGGGTTGGGGAAATTTTTACCACTTTCACCACCATAGTGTTCATTTAATCACTCTCAACACAAAGAAATAATGACATTATAATCAATCTAACCCCATATTTTAGGGAGGGGGAATTTTTATCCCTCCTCCTCCTCCTCCTCCACGAAATTTAGTATTTTTTAGAATGGGAGCTGATCTTCGGTAACTAGTATCTACACAACTATCATCACTACATGAAATACTCTTATCATTCAAGTTACAATCAATAATGATAGTCGGTGATTCCATTAAGATCACTATTCACATATTTCTCCTAGGGAAACACCAAGCGGGAAGGATTAAACCCCATAGAGATCACAAGCCGAAGAGACCTTATAAGTGAGTGAGTATAAAGGAGGATCCTAATTTTCCTCTTTATAAGGACTCAAAGGATGAATACCCACCATATTACTTTGATGGTGATGAATATTTGTTCCTTCTACCCAATATGTGTTGGTAAATATTTTTAGTGTTAATATAGCCAAGGACACAACCTGAATCATAAATGTAGAGGGACATATTGAATAAATAGTTTCCTAAAACATAGTTCACACTGAAACTCACGAGGAAGGCATGAAAATTTAAAATCATAGAAAAAATCATAACTTAAAAGATCTGAATGTTTAGTTTCAACCCACTCTATGTGCTTTAACTAAAGAAAAAATGAAATGTGTTAGTATATCCCACTCACCACCCAAAGAGGTTGAAGTTATCTCTACTAAATAGAAGATAATGAAATATGAAATAAAGATAGAGGATTTAAAATAGATCAATATTGAATTACTTAGGGGAAATATTCCCACTGAGTACAACTTTCAAATATAAGTGAATGTATCTCCTCCCATGAATCCCCTTTAACAATAGGGGTTACCCAACTCATAAGAGCTGAGTCTAATCATTAAGTTGGATCTACATCTAAAAAACCAGTCTATTTAAACCTAGTGATAGAGGATGACTAGGAGTTTCTTCTATTGAGACAACAACTTCCTTTATTTTTGGAAAGTCCCCATGGTCCAACTAAAACTAGGTTTCAACAACTGGTATACTTAGATTGACCACATCACACTTCACCTACTACCCATATTCAAACCATGGTTTAAAAAATAGTAACTCTAGATCTCCTAAATTTCATAAAGCCTTTTAAAACTCAAATGGAAGTCATAGAAAGACGATATTCCCTAGTTTAGTCTGAGAGGAAACCATATCCTAAATGGTTGGATTCCACTCCTCCTCCACCAAACTTCGGGAATCCAATATTCCCAATCTTCCCAATATTCAATGACATGGGAGATCTATAAAAACACTTTAAACATTTCATGTACTAGTGTGTCCATATTATGGGAACACTTGATCAACAAGCGGTGAAAAAAATCATATTTTTTTACATAAACTCAGGAGGTTCTAGGGTTTGTTTGGTATACAATTTTCTAGATAGATCCATTACAGGACAAGAAAACCTTCATTTTTAGTCCTCTACTAATTTAGCACAACATTGAGGAAGATAAATATTCCCTATATCTTGAATTTCATATAGTATGAAAATAAGAGAGTCTCATATTTCATCACCATATGGAAGGATTTACATACTCATTCAATATGCATCTCACATAAGATAAATTGTTATATATTTATAAAGAATATTTAGGAATAGTTGTAGACACCATTAATCCCTCTAAATTACCTATGTGGATTCCAAGAGTTTGCAGCCATGAAAAAATGATAAAGGAATCCATTAAGAGAACCAAATCCAAATCTCATCCTATACCCATCTCTCAAGAAAAAAGTTTTAGTAAAGTGGAAATCACCACTGTCATGATTAAATTAGTATAAAATACTATTCAATCACTCATACAAGCTCAATATCACCTTATGCCTCTTATAGAGCGACAATAGTAATAGTACTACCCTCATCTATAGGTAAGGAAAAACAAGGATCCTCATGATGTGACGACCAAAGAAAAAACCCTACTCTTTTAGAAAAGATAAAATTTTGGGTTACTTCATCACAACCATGAAAATTAATTTACTCAACCCACTCAAGGCCAAGAAACCCAATGAAAGTTTCTTCAGTGACCATCCTAACCATTTCCCTTATCATTGGATGTTAGGCCTCAACATTCAATATTGTTTAAATTTTAAGGACATTCTCTAGAAAATAGTTGATTCTGGATAGGTGATGTTGGGTAAACCTTTGGGGTAGGTGGAATGTGTTTCCACTACCCAACAAAGGGAAGAATAACACTGACATGATGTCCCAGACATACATGAAAAAAGTTCAATGATTAGATGAATCAAAAGATAGTCGATTTATCTCATACCATCCTTAGGGAATAATTGAATCAACCAATTGTAACCTCAATTCTCATTGCATATTACAAATCTATTCCTTAAACTCCATCCTCTGGAGGTAGGTGTAATTGGAGAAAGAAAAATAAGGTGTAAGAGGAGGAATATTGACTAAATCCTAAACCAATCTAGACCCTCATGTATTTTTCCCCCATCATTGTAAGGATAGGCATATCTCCATCAAACTAAGCCCTCATTGGATGAAGAATCACATTTCATATTTATTAATGTCATTCACCTGACATATCCCTTCTTTGACTAAGAAAATTAATATAAACATGAGTTCCTCACACATTATTAGGGAGCAGGGGGAAGGTTCCATAGAGGTCAAGGGAGACAAGGAATATGTAGTCATGGTATATATAAATTTTTGAGATACATCTTATCCAAATCTATATACATGGACCAAACTAGAAGGAAAGTGATTCCGAGATCCCAAAAAGAACACAAAGAAACCCCTAAATTTTGTAGGAGTCATTCAAATTCAATTTTATTGGATGATTAGTTGGAAAGTGTAAAACCACATGATCAATGCAGGCATGTGGGTGAGATAGGTCAACCTAAGATTCCAGTGATAAACATGACCTCAAGTTATAGTCAAGAATAAGAAACATCAAAACCACATGCCCAAACCTCAAAGCCTTAGACCAAGGAATAACCCCACATTAATAATAATTAGACCATAGTGTGTAAGTATGATATATTAAAGTAAATGGACATTATACCGACCAAAATTTCAGTCCTAAATGCACTTCACTTCTTGAAAGAGATTAGGGAATCATTTATCAAGTCCATTTGGATCCCCCAAGAATTTGAGACTGAAGTTGTTGTGGATGAGGTGTATCATGTAAAGACTACCTCAATAGAATTCCACAGAACTATATCATTCATAGATTAGGATAAAGATATCACCATCTAAGGACACATCATACCACTGTACATTTTAGAAAATATCAACAATATTGAAATTCATTTAGAATTAATTTAAAATAGTTATAGGATCAATCTTATCCTAGTTCGGACCCTCCAAGACTTGGGTTATAGAGAGGAAGATTTTCCCATTAAAAGTTGACCATTCAAGGGAATGAAAAAAGTGAGAAGAACCTCCTTTTAAGGTTTAAACTTAGATCCCAATTCAAGAATCTTGTATCTAACTCCAAATTCATAGTAATTTGGTTGGACATAAAATTTAATGTTTTATTGGGTAATCCATGGATCCACATGCACACAGTGGTACCAACATCATACCATTAATGCCTGAAGTACCCTATCAATGTAAAGGTTGAAGTATTGTGTGGTGATAGTTCCCCCTTTGAGTTTTGTAAATCCTAATATTCTGAGGGAGGATTTTAGAAGATATATGTAAAATAACCAATGATAGGTGATTTCATCCAAGTTTCTGCTCCCAACGGTTTGGGAACTGATAAAAAATTCCATGGATCATACTTAATGAGGATTATATGCTTCCCATATACTAGATTGAGGTGAATATATTAACTTTAGGGATGAATTATAAATCAAATACTTCAATTTAACCTATTTATATAGTGAAAATGGTGTTAAAGGAGGTGGGATTATCAGAAGGTAATCATGGTTTATCTAGGGAAAATGACACTGCATATGAAAATTCTCTAAATGATGACATATTTTCATTAGTGTCAATGGATTCCATAGATATTCCCATATCATCTCCTAAATTTTAGGATATTGGAATCTCTTCTACCCTCGATGATAGCAGGGTATAAGGAGAAGATATCTAGGATTCCCTTAATAGTGATACCACTATATTGAAACCCTAAAATTCTAGAAACTGCTCCTCATCATTTAAGGAGAATAAATATATCCATATACCATATTCTAGATACAAAAATTCCAATTTATTCTCTATTTATAATAATGGAAGAGTAGATAAATAGGATGAATATAACCTTAAATATGCCCCAAGAATTTGAGGAAGGTGTCTCTACCATTATCACTAAGATCAAGAAGGTTAATATCAGTATATAGGAGGATACATGATCCACATTGATTAGTGTATTCATAAAATCTGAAAATTAGGAGGAGTATATCTAATTAGTAGAATTAAATCAGGATGTGTTCACCTGGAACTACACAAAAATGACAAGATTAAATTCTGATGTGACCAACTATCACATAGGCCTTCCAGATGACCACAGTAGATGCAAGAAAGAATCAATTAGAATGAATCTAACTCTTTTAAAAAAAGTAGAAGTTGAGATTGAAAAACTCATCAAATCCAACTTCATTCGAGAAGTTTGGTATCTAAAATAGAGAGTAAATATCCCCCCTATTAATAAGAATAATGGAAAGATTCAAGTATGTACCAACTTTAGGGACATTAATAGGAATTTACAAAAATATGAATTCCCGATCCTATTCAAAAGATTACTGATTAAAACAATGGAAGATTTTAAGCCTTATCCTTCATAAATGTGTACTTTGGTTACAATCAGATTTGAATGGCCCCATACAGTGAGGAATCTACCGCTTTCAAGTCACCTAAGGGGGTATATTTCTATCAATTAATGATCTTTGTCTTAAAGAACATTGGTGATACATATCAAAGTGTTATATATCATATCTACAATTTCTTATTAGGGAAGACCATGGAATGTTATGTGGATAACCTACTGGTCAAATCATGGTAGCCATGTGATAATTTTTTTTGAACTTGAATCAATATATAGTAAGAATTGGAAACATAATCTAAATATGAATCACTTAAAAATTTTATTTTGAGGTATTATTAGTAAAATTTATCAGAATTTTTGTGAATCTCCATGGTATTAAGGTCTAACTCGAGGAGACTAAGGTGATTATTAATATGACTTTGCCCCAAAACCTCTAGGAATTGAGAGAACTTCAGGGACATCTTACCCACATCAAGCACTTTATTATCAATATCACTGGTAAATAGATACACTTTAATATATTAATGAAAAAGGGGTCACCAACCAGTGGGATAAAGATTACCAAAGATCCTTCGATAACCTCAAGAATCAACTCCTCAACCCACTAGTTCTGATTCCACCCATAGAAGTAAAACCTTTTATCTTATATGTAGAAAATATGATAAAGAATAATGGAGTGGAATGCTCCTAGCTTATAATAATGACATGGGAAAAGAAAATAGTCTTTATTATCTCATCCATATAATATTTGAAACTGAGACTTGAATATTCTAACATCAAGAAGAACCATTTGGCATTGGTCTTTTTAACACATAATCTGAGGAAATATCTCCAACATCATAAGATTCATTTATTCTATCGTATTTACTAAATAAAATACATCCTTATCCACCCAATATTGACTATATTTTTGGAATTATGGGTAATCATATTTCAATAATTTAACAATTGGTTCATGCCTATAAAGGTAGTCGAAGGGTAGGGATTAATAGGATTTATTATAGAACATCCTAATCATTAGATCACACCATTAAGTATGGATCTCTCTGGTGAATAAGAATTATATATGTGGGATACATATCAGGAATGGTAGATATAATTTGATGGTGTTTATTAAATCCTAATAGGTATGATAATGGGGAAACTGAAAGATAAATAAATTGTCTTGGGAATTGTGTTCATTTTCCCAACCAAGGTAGTATTCCCCTATTATTTTATACTGTCAGAAGGATTCACCAATAATGATGTATAATATTAATCCCTCATCACTAGTTTGAAATTATACCTATAGATACCAGTGAATCACCTCAACATTAAAGGTGATTTAGAGTTATAAATCGAACAAATTAAGGGTGAATATAACATAATAAAGCTGGTGTTAATCCCTCTACTTGATTATATTTGAGAGCTAATGGTAGAATCCCCCTATGATCTATCTCTGATCCACATCCCACATTCTCAAAATTCTCACACCGATACCCTAGAAAACATTGCTACCACCCTGGAAGACCTAGAACAAGATGAGATGGTCATCCATATCACGCATCTTAGGACAATTTTCAAACTCATTAATAACCATGAGGAGATCAATGATGTTAATTCTACCCATGAATAAGATGATCCCATATCCTCATCAACTAATTTCACTAGTAACTAGATGCCCTCAATTGTGTATTACCTTAGAGATGGGATCCTTCCACATCATCAATCTAAGAAAGAGAAGATTTATCTCCGAGAAATGAACTATACCCTCTATGGTGATCATGATTACCAAAGGACCTCTATAAATGGGGTTTTGTTTGAATTTTTCTTGAATTCATTGAAAGAAGGTATAACCTCATTATAATGAAATAATTCCATTCTATATCTTATGGTGCTCACTAGTTAGGGACCAATCTCTATTATTAAATCAAAAGACATGGTTATTTATGGTCTTTAATGACTCAATCGTCTAGAGTTCATCAGAAGGTTCCATACTTTCCAGGTAGATTCCAATTTCACCCATAAACCATTAAAGTTTCTATGCACCACAAAATAAACCCAAATATTTTTTGTATGGGGAATTAATTTGTCAGGGTTATATCCCTTGGTTATAGCTAGGCAGTTTATGGTCATACTTACAACCACTAGATTCTTTTCAAAATGGGTAGAGGTTATACCTCTCAAAGAAGTTAGTAAAAGTTCACTATTAATTTTTTGAAGTCCATCATCATTACTTGATTTGGTGTCCCTTACACTATTAATGGAAAATGGAACCAACTTCCATGTTTCTGAGTTGAAAATATTGGACCAAGAGTACAATATTTAGTCAAACCATTCCTCCCACTAGTACGTGGTATCTGATAGACTGATAGGGGACTTCAATAAAACCTTATAAAATATTCTTCAAAAGATAGTGGATAGGGAGAAAATTTTTTGGCTAGAAAAACTAATGAATATTTTGTGGGATTATCTCAACATGACCTATATTTCTATGTAGGTGACCCCATATTCACTATGTATGGGAAAAATTAGTTTTACCCATCAAGTTTCAATTGTATTATCTTCATATCTCCATCTATAATTAGATCACCAAGGAAAAAACTGACAAAAATAACTCTATGAACCAGAGTATCTTGATGAGAAAAGGTTTCCTTCATTGAAAAAACCTTGATATTCATAAAATTCATATAACTCAAGACTTTAATGAGAAGGTATATCTATATTTATTTATCCAAGGATAACTGGTATTGTCCCTAAAAAATCTAATAATACAAGTAAATAAGCATCTAAATATATAACGAAAATAGGAGGGACCTTATGTTATACATAAGGTCTACTCTAATAGATATTATTCCCTAAACACAATGGATAGAGAGCATATAAAACTTCCTAAAAATGCAGTGTTTCTCAAGAAGCACATAAATTTAACAATTATTCAAAACATATTCACCGTAAGATGTTAAACTGTAGAGTCATGGTCCTCATCTCAAGACCCTAAACTACATGACACGCTATTCCAAGAATAATCACCTTAAAAATCATGCCCCTACAAGTTTATTTTGAAAGTATTTAAACTGTTCAGAATTGTTACACATTGTTAGAACCTAAAATTCTTGACATGTTAGCCCAAGAATCACGACCTTAAAATAAATTCTCCCACAAGTCCATTCTATAAGAATTTTAACTATGTTGGTATTCATCCTCAATTCATGATATTAAACAACATGAAATCTAAATCCTTATAATATGGTGCTAAATTGCACAACATTTAGTCCATCCTGTAAGATCTTAAAATACTTAAAGCTAACAACTCCATGAGAACCAACTTTCTTATGTGTGTTCTAGATATGTGCAATAATCCCCATAATATTGTTCTTTATTTAGCCATATTTTTATAAAGAAAATGGGTCCCCATGTTTTGAGTGCACAATCCTATTATTCACGGTGAGTCTTCCCATAATAGAATCTATGCTAAAGACTATTTATGAAAATACACCATCATACTCTATTCCATTTTAGGATTTGGGTTTCCCCTCATCCATAATAGTCCTCTTTATAACTAGAAATTAAAATAAAGACATGTATTTTTCTTGTGCATGAGTTAGATCTATGAAAATACCTTCATTTATTTGTCTTTACCGCATGCCATTAAACTACACGAAACCTACACCCTAAATTTATGATGTTAAATTGCATGCTTAACACTTTAACCTAATATAAGCAATTTTGTGACATGAGTAATCTTCCAATCACCTCTTATTTCTCACATTGAGTACGAATCACATAATTTTAGAGGTTTTGATTGATTGTATTGATTATAAAAATTGAGACGCTTCATGTTCAAAATCAGGGAGGTAATTTCACCCTTATCACATAAAATTAAATTACATAATGTTTGGTATTTCCTACAAGAACTTAAATTGATTATAGTAACCTAATATGTATGGACCAACTCCTTTACATGAGATCCAAGTCTGTGTAAGTGTTCATTGACACCCATACCTTCATTCAAGTAATGACCATACTCATAAAAACCATGTGCAGATTGATTACCACTGCTTCAAGATATATAGAGACTCCTGGATCTCCTATCATAGGAAAATCTATGAATTCTATCATAAAAATCCCCCTTTCTACCTTAGTGTTTGAGACTCCCTATTTACATTGAGTTTTCTCTATGGAATTTTATTAAGGTGAAACCCATTTTTTTATTTCCTCACACATAAGTTTGATCAGTGTAAAAGAGGCTTGATAATAACTATGCATGGATTTATCATTACAATTATAAGATATTTAGTTATGTTCAAATCACTTATATTAGACCCAAATATAAATCCGGTCTACCTTGTAAGACCTTAAACTGGTTATAATGACTTACCTTACTTGGCCTAATATCCTTACATGAGAACCAAATCCATGTAAAAACTTCACCAGCACATGGATACCTAATTGTGATACCATGGTGAAGTGAAAATACCCCATCATACATATGATGCAGATCTATATAGAATTATCCAAAATATATTTTTCCATGAACTTATGCTGAGAAAGATTTCCCTCATATGTAAGAGATCACCCCACATGGAAACTCTCAAATCTCTAAGATCACTATAAATATGGTTGTATTTAGCCATATTGGTGTCATAGTTCACCTAATATATTACCATAACAATGCCCCTAACTTATAAGAACTATGTTTGGTGTGATTCATCTTTTTATAATATATGTAGTTACACCTAGATCTCCCATCCCAGACCCACCCACAAATTCCAATTATACTGTTTGTGCCATAGTGAAGAGACCTTTACTCATTCACCTCAAGTTTTGATATTTTATTCTCATGTTAGAGAACATGCACCTTGTATCCCTCTCCCTTGTATTTGATCTAGATTAATGCAGTGGATTCCTAATGAAAACTACATGTGGTTTGATTTTGATTTTTCTAGGATACATAGTGATGTCAGAATATCCTATCCTAGGCCCAACCCCAAATTATAATCAAACCCCAACCCATCTCGATCTTTACTTCGAGGTTTTTTCTCCTCATTTGGAATTCATGCAAAGTTTTTGAATTTTTTCATGATCCATCCAAACTAAATACTTATAGTATATGGTTTTATATCTATAAACTTATGATTTGAAAAAATTTCCTCACTCTCAAATATTTCTACCTAAACATCAAACTGACCCATTCAATATTGGGTTCTCCTCCATGGGTTAAATACTAAGATAACAATATATCAATATATATACAATTTATTTTTTCTTGAAATTTCTTATAAAAATGTCCTCATTGTATGAAATTAAACTATAGAACATCTAATTCCTTATTTCATGATGTTAAATTGCACGACATATGGTCCACCCCGCATGACCATAAAACTAAATAGAGTGATCTGTGTCGTATGACCCAATTATCCTATATAATACCTAGATTCATATAGGTTAACACGACATATGAGACCCCACAATAGATTAAAACCCCCCCTTTTTCCTACATTTTTGGTGTTTAGGTCCCTAAAATTCATATTTACCTATAAATTAGTGCATTCCCTAGATACAATTATGGGGTTCCTTAGGTTTCTAGTCTAATAATTGGTTAAAAAAATTCCCCTCTCCTGCATGTGAGTTAGATTAGTTCAGGGGATATTCATCATAAAAGAACTATGTTTGACTTGATTCTTATTATTTCAAGATAAATAGTGACATTTGGTCCATATATTCTGAACTCATCCATAACCCACCATTCATATTCAGACCTTTCTAAGGGATCATAATAGATTATTCATAGAAACATTTGGTCTAGAATGCCTCCTCCACATTTCATGAATATTCCTTTTACATAAATCACAGTTTACACATTTACTATCTTAAATTTCCATAAATATTTCCATAGATTTTTTTAATGAGGGAATATAGCTCTAAGGGACAGTTCTGTTTGGATATGTATAAATCTTCCCAATATGGATCTATATATGCACCCCCAATTTGGTCTGCCAACTAGAAGAATGTTTTCATCTTGAGGAGAAGGTCCTATAATATCTATACAACCCATAGAATCACAGAAAAACCCATCATTCAAATACTTTCAAAATTCATCCCTTGAGTACCTATTTTATATCATCATTCCTAATCCAAAAACCTAAATTCATTATTTATAGTGTCATCATTCCCTATTAAATAGGTGTTGGGTACTATTGAACCTTGAGATCCATTTGGGTTGTCATTTTTCACCCTTGGTCCATTCACTATGACATTAAACTATGTGCACTCACTCATGATATTCTTTATGATAAAAACGAGATCTCCATTTACATTAGGTTTTAATTATCTCTTACTAGAAAAATTTTCTTACTCTTTTAGTCTAAGAACTATGACCATAAACCGTGTGTGCTCTCCTATAAGATAGTTTATACTAGTAATGGGATCTCTATTCACACAAGGTTTTAGTCGAATCACTATGAAATTAAACTATGTGTGTTCACTCATGGGATAGTTTATGCTGTAAATGGGTGCTCCATTCATGTTGGGTTTTTACTGGCTCTTACTAGAAAAATTATCTCACTCTTTTAGTCCAAGAACTATGACCTTAAACTACGTGCACTCACCCTTAGGATATTTTATATTATAAATGATTTATTTACTCATGTTTGTATTTTCTTGGATCTTTTTGGACAAGTTATCTTAATCTTTTATCCCTAGAACTATGACCTTAAGCTATGTGAACCCACCCATGGGATGGTTTATAATGAAAATGGCCTATCTATTTATGTCAATTTTTACCCAGATCTTTCTAGAAAAATTATCTCACTCTTTTGGTCTTAGCTCCATGATCTTAAATTATGTAAACCTTCTCTCCAAGATCTATAAATTATTGGTATTGGGATTTAATTCATGTTGGGTTAGACACCCCCACACCATTAGGTTGATTGAACCACTTATGGTCAAAGCTATACTAACATAAAATCCATCCTTAAACAATCCAAATATCAAGACCTTAAATAATAGGTCAAAGAGATAAAAAAAATTCAGGAAAAAAACTCATAAATAATGGCCTGAGAAAAAGTCAAATCTCCACTCACTAAGCCTACCATTTTCATGGCTTAAGAAAAAATTAGAGCATGAATGTAAAAGGCACAAAGATCTGGGGACCCACCATATGGTCCTAATAAAAGTCAATCTATGATTATTAGATATACTCATTTAGATAAAAGTTATACATATTTCATATGATATATCACCACCTCAAATGCATGTTCTATACACAATGTCATAACCTTTAGGGTACTTGAACACTCCTTGAATATAATTTTCCTACATAAACCTACTTTATTTCACAAGTGTTTGAATCCTATTAAATCTTCTATGGATATCAATAAAGAGTTCATTAATATTCAAGGGAAATTTTTTTTAGCTATACATACATGCCCCCAATATGGATCTGCATATGTTCCCCCAATTTGGATTTCCATCCATAAGTATGTTTTCATCCTGAAGAGAAGTTCCTCTAATATCTATACACCTTGAAACCATTATATTAAAACCTATCATTCAAATATGGTCAAAATTCATACCCAATATTTGTTTCCCATATCATCATACCTCATTCAAACCTATTGAATTATGATTTGCACAACCCATAATCAAACTATTCAAGTGGATTCAAATATCCTTAATGTTATGCATTTATGCATTATGTTCAATTTAAAATAAGAGATACAACATCTCATCCTTGAACCTTTTATTGGTCTCCATCACATAACCCTAAACCACATGATCCAATGTTCATAATATAGTCTATACTAGCAATGAACCCTTTATCCGCATCAGGTTTTACTATGCATTTTTTATATCGAATCTATCACCCTTTTAGTCAAAATTTTACAACCTTAACCTTTAGTACCCTTTTTTTCAAAGTTGTTTAACCTAAAAAATTAATTTTCTTAGTGTGACCACTAATAACTTAAACTATATTCACATATCCAGATTTGAGATGGCACTAGGCCCTCATTCACATTGGGTTTCCTTTTCCCATGATGCCACATAGATCACTCCACCTTTTGGTAAAAATATATATGACTTTAAATTGTATCAACATGTAGTCAAATATATCTAATATAAAACATTAGTATACTTCAGTATAAGCACTGTAACCCTAAAAATTCATGAACCATTTCTTCACGTTGCCTGCATTTGTGATGCTGGGGTCTCCATTCACCTTGGGTTAGTTTCTCCCAAGTTTCTATGTAAACCACCCTACTTTTGGTCAATGTTGTCTATCCTAAAACCCCAACTACATTAGTTTAGCATTCATAACCTTAAAATACCCAAGTAAAGATGAATAATACTCACAAATTCAAAAATACACTATGGGTGACCTGATTAAAAGTCGAGTCTCTGCTTGCTGGACATGTACTCAACATGATCTTGGAAAAATCGAGTATCTTGAAAATAGAAAAGGCATAAAAATTGTCAGACTAAAAACCCATAAATTGAATCATAAGAAAAATTCAATATCCTCCTCACTAAGACTCCCCCATACAAGGATTAAGAAAAAGTTTAGATTGTTAAAGAAAAAATACATAAAACTTGTGGAGTTTATCACATTATCCCAACAGAAGTCAAGCCATAATTTCTTGGTCCCTTTACCTAGGAAAATTTAGAGCATTAATTTGTTCCCTCTTATATGTATTTCTGAATGATCCATGAAAAATTCATGAAGATGTAACTTTATGGTGCTCGAGACCTCTTTAAAATTGGAATCCTCATTAAAATATTGCCTCTTTTTGATGCTTATTACATTGAGTTACCTCATTCCATATCCAAATGGACCAACTATAGTGTTATAGTGATGATGTTGTGTATATACTTGTTTATGATCCAATCCTAGTAGAAAACCATAATCAATATCTTAATGGACCAAATAAACTATTATGGAGATGGTTTTATGTTTATACCTATCTGTGATCCATGACCAGAAGGAAGATATACTACAAATTTTAATGGAATAAGTCTAGTGTTAAAGTGATGTTGTTTATACCATACCCATCCGTGAGCTACACCCAGGAAGAAACCTTTCTAACTCAAGTGTTTGGGAACCATGGTTAACTTTATCCATTCCAAATTCAATGTTTAAGTGTATTTAGATTATCTCGATATTACCTTCCATTATTTCAAAAGTTATTATAAAGTGATAATAAAAATGGGATGAGGTTCAAATAATTAACAAGTGATTGAGAAAAAGAATTATTTTCATTCATTAAAGAAAATTGATAAGATCATCCACAAGTTAGATTCTCTTCATATTAACAAAATATCACAAAATTACATCAATGTAGGATTGGATTTTAGTAATTGATTTTGAGGATTCATCAATATTATGTTTAAGTTCATTCAGTTCCATATCCTTGAATTATTTAGCAAGATGAAGAATCTATAAAATGGAAATAATAAAATTCCTTTACCTAGATTGGGATTGTACAAGCATCCTTTATCATTTTTCCAGTATCTTATTGGGGGATTCTAGATCTTGCTAGAGATGGTTCACCTGGAGGGCCTCTTTGTTAGCTTGAATCTATTTTCCTACTTTTCCCTCAATGTAATTAGATTCCTCTAAGGATATGAAGATTTAAGATCAATAAACCATACTAATAATAAAACATCAATGTAAATTTGTTGTAGTGATTTCTCTCATTCTTACCTTTGAATGGTCTCCTTAACAACATAATGGATGGAAAAATAATCAAACATTATATATCCCATAATTGTAAACATGATATAAATATTGTGAATCTTTGTGGGTAGATTATTCAAAGGACTATGGGTGATCAACATCCATATGTATCTCCAAACATATATATGTGAGGTTTGAAATACACTTAGGGACCCATAGTATGATTCAAATCCACTCTCAGAGGTAGATATGTACTAAGAAACAAACTCAATCAAAAGGACCACTCAAGTTGTATCCATAAAGCCTATGGGTCTCGAAGAAATCTAAAACTCCATGCATTTTGATGGTTGAATTGTGGGAGTGGGGACCCCTTCCACAAGCCTCACAACTTGGGATAGAGATATCATCAATACTGATGATACAAAAGCATGAATTAATAAAAAATCTCTAAAAGATACATTAAATGTAATTCAAATACTTACCAAATCATAAAGATTGGGTTTCTTTGGTATCAACCACCTTTGAAAGGGGTGTATTATATGACTCTCCTCTAGTAAAAGTATTTTTAGTTATGACATATATAACCCCAACCATAAATGACAGATCATCATGTGGTATTCCAAAAGTATCATTGTCTCTTATCATGGTTGAGTCAATTGGTGGATCTAGACTCTCCCCCATCTTGGTGGCCTCATTAGTCCATAAAGTGGAGGAATAATATGGAATAAAACCTTTTTTAGGACCTTCAAGGTCTACCTTAGGTATCCTAAGGATATCCACCCTTTACAAGTCCCAAAAAGGTGAAACCTCCACCATATTACAAGTGATGGCTCTAATCCATCATTAATAAAACAACATGGTGAAATTATCTGTGAATAAATATATATGAGTAAAAAATTTGGATTAGCACGCCATATGAAAAATTATCCAATTTGAGCATAAATAGAAAATACTTACACCATTACATCTCCTTTTTAAAATTCCCAAAATCCTTCAGGGATCTAGGGACATCAATGTTTGAAAATAGATATTCTATCATTAGAAAAGAATCAAAGAATGTAACGAGTTAAATTATAAGGATAAAATTTAGTAGATATTATATAACATCATGAATGACCTCAGTCATTATACCTGAACCATTTCGTCCTCTATCAATAGGGATCATGACTAATAGATTCAAATCAAGGTTTAAGTCAAGCCCCTTTTTAGTTTTTCTCATCACTATTTCTATATAAATACTTTTAGGGGGGAAAGAACCTCATAACCTCAAGATTTCAATATATCTAGAGTCATGGATATTAGATAAATGTTTTCACAAATTGATATATCATTAAGGAATGAATATTAAAATAAAATGTGTAAAGGTAAATGTAATATTTACCAGCCATGTTCAGATGAAGGCTGGTAGATAATAATATTATATTCCTTAATTTTTGGATGTCTTTGGCCAATAATCCTATTGAAGAATAAACTAGTGGAAGCAAAAAAATAATTCTTTATCCTCGTAGATCATTGATTAAATATACTCTACCAATCGTGGAGATCCTATTTGTTGGGACTAATATGGATGAAGATGTTTCAAAGAAGCTAGAAGTTGTTTTAAAGGATGTTATAAAGTATAATTTTTATTTTCTTAACATAAATTATCTAAAATTTTTAAGCATTATAAAAAATTTGATCATACAGAGATGATTAAAAGATTTACTGGACTGAGTCCATTTGTAAAATGATACTGAAATAAGGTTTCTCAGCATTAGAAATGTGATGAATTTTTATCTTACCATACTTAAAAGTTCCATCAGATTGTGTGTTTGATAAATAAATCTGGAAATAATTTTATGTTATTAATGCTTCTAACATCAGGAGTAATAAAAGATCACATTATCTAAGACTAATTATAAATAGTGAGAAAATAATTTGTATGTATAAAGTTCATACAATGATGTACTAAGGAATTTTACCAGATATAAGCTATTAGGCAGAGGTGTGGCTATATGAAGTTTTTAAAGCACTATGTAAGGGAGGTTTAGAATTCTAGGTAAAGGTATAACAAATTTTTTGTGCGCTACATAAGGGTATATGAGCATGGTGTGTAAGGGCATCACCCAATTTACAAATTCTGTGTAAGGGTTAATTTGATGCTAAAAAGTTTTTGTTTGGTGTTTGTAAAGTTTTCTATGCAGATGATTTTTTTTGAAATAAATAGGGAAGATGTTGAGGATTGTCATCGGATAAAGTTCAATCAAATGAAGGCCAACTAAAGATCTCTTTAAATTTCATTAGTTGGTGTCTATTAGAAAAAATATCTATACAATTTCTATCACATGTACATGTATACATTTTATAATAGAAGTTTCCATTGGAATATCATATAAAAGATTCCAAGTCATTAGATAGCTTTTTTTATAAAGATCGTTGATTAGTGGATGGCATAAAAAATCAATGGTCAAAGTGTTCTAATATAAGTCATCAAATGATGAAATTGCTGAGTAAAATAATTCCATGAAATTTATAAAAATTTGTATAGGAAAAATCATATGGATTTTTATCGGATATAATTTCTTCTATGAAGTTTCACCAGATGAATGTTGTGTACAATGTTTTACCAATTCAAAGGTATTTACAAAACTTTCAAAAAGTTATCTTAAATAAAATGATGTTGAGTTTAAATTTCAATTAATGATTATCTAGTAAGGTTAAGTAAGTTCATAGAATAAAATGTATGATATAATTTTTCCCAGAAGCTTTAAGAAGATTCTAGAAGTTTTGAGAAGTGAACAAATAATTGTGATGTGCGCGAGGTTTAAAGTTTGACTTTTCAGTGAGCATGAAAATACAATTGGATTATTGCATTTACTCTTGTGTGCATTCCTATATAAATGTTTTTTTATAAAACCTTCATGTGTACTATTTTCATGCAGAGAAGTGAGACAAAACACTATAGAATAGGAAAGTTGATATGATAAACATTGTGAAAAATCATCAGATAAACATATTCCAGACATAGATCTCCCATCAATTGGTATCAGTCAATGATGTGTAGAAACAATCAGATGAAGAGTTTGTAGTGGTAGTAATAAAAATTTTAAAAGTGGCATTGGTCAAAGGATATCAAAAATAGTTTTCATATCAAGTGGTATATTAAATCCTAGATTTTAATGTATTGTATTTCGATGTTTAAGAGTGTGTTTTCAGGTTTAGAGGGATTAGGAGATGTTTTTAAGAGATTATACAAAACTTGGAATGAAGAATACTTTCTTGACACTTTTACATCATAAGTTCTAGCTTACGATATAAGTCCTTCACTGGCTATTGACCATAAGTGAAACACCTTGAGATTTTAAAATATGAACATCATATTCTATAGCATGCATGTCATGCAACATCAAGCGTAGAAGGGAATATAAATCCCAAGACTTTTTGATATATTTATATAAATTCAATCTCTTCAATAGTGTATATTAAACACAACAAAAAATTTAGATTACTCTACACAAAAAATGAGTTTAGCTTGCATTATATAGAACACAAAGTTTATCTTTCTCTACATGGAACACCGATTTTAGCTTGCATTACATGCAAGACTGAGTTTTACCAAATACTATTAGTACTATTATTTAAAATTAAAATTATCTCCTAGACATTAAATTGGTGGTTATAAATAGGATTAAATAAATTATGAAAATATATGTTTGAATTAATTGGTTACCAATTAATTAAAAATGAATATAAAAACCAATTGAATATAATGGGAATGTTTTTATAAAAAACTATTTTTATACACCAAAGGGATTTTATCTTAATAAATAAAATTAATTACTATTAGTGGATGATATTAATGAAATTTATATATTATATATTCAATAATTTTTTTATATTCATCTAATATATTTTATAGGATTAAGATAAAAACAAATCTAATTTTATGCATAAAAGATGTATTTTTCTAATGGTTGTTTTACCACCTTTTAATGGTACACTTGTTTTAAAAATAAATTTTAAAACTTTTATAAATTTTATTTTAAAAAATAACATTCATTTTTTGAAGAGTAATTTAAAAATTATCTTATGGTTAATTTTAGGTATTTTTCAGAGTAGTTCCATTTTTTGATGAATAATTAAAAATATTGAATTTAATTGAAAATTGGCTTTTCATCTAAATAATTTATAATATTAAATTATATTTTAAATTGTTTTTAAAGTTAAATTAGATAAATTATACATATATTAATCTAATTTAGGTCATTTTAATCAATTTAATATTGAATTTAGATATAAAAACATTTTTAACTTTTGAAAATTTTCACTTTAAAACCCACTTTCTCGTCACATTTTAAATTAAATTCTGCCATTTCTGTGAGTTGAATTTGGAGTAATAGATTCTATATTTGGAATAAAAATAATATATAATATCTAATAATACTAACTGAATTTTTTTACTAAAGTTATTAGTGAAAATAATTAAAATTAATTACATCGATTAAGGTAAACTCGAGTTTACTTAGTGATTAAACTTGGAATAAAAGGTATAAAATGACCTACGAACTTGTACAACACCCATGTTATGGAAATATTTAGAACCTTAAAAAATTATTATTGATTTTTATGATTTATTTTTATACCATTATATGAATGTTATCTAAGTGATAAGTTAATAAAGAAAAAGACAAAAAATGAACCTTCCTTACCTTTAATATTTATAAAGATTTGGGATAAGTAAAAAACCACATTGGTTAGGTTATACATGCGATTTTGAAATATAAATGAGTTTTTTTCATCATAATAATTCATATTTAATTCTTAGATATGAATTAATTACTTAAAATTCTTAAGAAATACCAACGCAGTAATTATTTAGTTAATAATTAAATAGAATAAATGATAGTAAAAATATTAAAAGTGATGTAAATTGAAAGAATTATTGAGTTACATTAATTTTTAGATAGTTAAATCATGTTACACTGGTGTGAAAATAATATATTTTAATTCTATAATTATATTGATATTTTTAAATTCAAATTAAATAAATAATGTCAAAATTGACATTAATGTTATTTTATAATAAATGATATTTTATTAAATGATTTAAAATTACTAAAAATACTATATTATTACAAGTTATTTTCAATATTAATAAATGTCAAATATGGTCCATTCATGAAAAAATTTATCTTTTATAATGAACACATTGACCCCCTAAACAATAAAAAACATTGTTAGCATGATTAAGGCTAAAACAATGTTTTTGTGCGTTACATGCGCTTCTGTCAAAATTAATTTCAAGCACACATAATATTTTTTATTTTATAAATTTGATATAATATTTATAATCATTTTTTATAAAATTTCTAATAATTATCTCTTTAATTTAATATTAATGGATAAATTAACTAGGTTAGAAAACTAGTTACCTTAGTGAAAAACCAAAATGATAAAATAAGGAAATGAAGATGTTAAGGAAGAACATTATAAAAATGATTTTTATGTATGTAGTGGAGGTGTTTATAGACCAAAAAAACCATACCATACATTATTATTCAATTTTTGATCCACATAAGGTAAGGGAGACCTCCCAATAGTGAATACTTTCAACTATTCACAAGAATACCACTCCTTCTCAACTATAAAAGGAAACCCACTCTCCCCACTTCTTCACACCTTTCAATCCATTTGGAAACCATACTTAAATAACTACCATAAATAAATCCCCTAATTATATATGCCTTATTTTGGGATTAAATCAAAGCTTATAAGTTTTTATCACAAACCAAAGGAGGATACCCAAAGAAGAGGTAATGTTCTTCTAAAAGCATTTTTATTTTATTTCTTTCTCCAACTCATTCATTTACAATTATACCATGATTATATAATAACCCTAGTATCTTACATACAATAATATTTTGTTATGTTATGTTTATTACCTAAAACTTTACACACTTCTATTAAATGGGTTATAAAATCATCATTCTTGTGTACAGTTGACTACCACCTCACGAATCGATGTCGTTTGTTTTTCCATTACCACCTTTCAAGGTCGGGAATAATGATGGATTTATAGTTTATATATGATATATATGAGATATTTATGATTTCATTATTCATATATAAATATTATGCCAAAAATACGTTCACGCTTTCTATTTTATGGGATTACAATATCGTCGCTTGTGTGTACGATGAACTACCACCTTACAAAGCGATGTGATTTACTCATGATTTACATGTAATATATTAAGGATGAGTTTAAAAAATATGTGATATATAGGAAATAAAAATTATACTTTAATTATAATATATATATATATATATATATCATTTACTTTTATTTCTTTTAATACGACAAGAAAATGGAAACAACGTTCATGTGTACGTACAACCTACAATCTCAATAAACGATGTATTTAATTTCCTATCATAAAATTATATGGATCACTATAAATACATATATACTAAATATATATGATTTTTAAATCATTTTTTAAATTATAGAGGTGATAAAATCATGACCTAATTAATAAGAACAAAAAATAACAAGTCAAAACATACTAAAAAAACAAGGCATTTAACACTGAAAACATTACAACTAATGAAATATTATTAACAAATGGGTGGTAAGATGTTATAAAAGGATAATAAATATTAATATGGTTATGATATAATTTAATAACATTCTTAAAACAATTATACAGGAGGTTAAAGATATTTCAACCAAAATAAAGTGTAAGGTAAGTGATTTCATCTCAAATTACATTTCATTGAGACTTATTTGTTATTAAGAAAAAATTCAATTTTATATGGGGTATATACTTTTCCTTTACATGTATAATAATAATAATTAATTATTCATAGTATTTTAAATTTTAGTCTGATTTATTTCATCCAAGGGGATTTAAATTGAAAATTACCAAGTGGTAAAAGTTACTGAACAATCTCACATTATTTTGTGAATGTTAACTTTCTATTGAAACAATAACTTTCATTTGATTAGTTTTCATTGGAAATTAAATTTCAATTAAATATCCACAAATGTTTATAATGGATATGATTATTTCCTAAACCTTATACCATTTTTACATATGGTGTTTAATTTTAAAGTTATTTGATTAACTGGGAAAATATTGATAATTCTGTATATTTTACTCAAAATAGATGTTTTATGATCAGGATTACTGTTTATAAATTAAATAAATTATTCAATATATGGGAAATGATTTGGATTGTAAGTGATGTGTGGGGAATGATCTTTTTATATACCCTAAATGAATCTACATAAATCATGAAACAAATCAGTTGGACAAATTAAATGGGTTTCTACCTGTAGTTATAAACCATATTGGGAAAGATCTTGATGGTATAAGATTTCATGTGCCTCAGACATGATGTCTAATATTTAAACATTTAATTCATTAAGTATTTTGTTTTTATTATCATTATCCATGATATTTTCTATTTTAAATTATATATGGATTCATTTCATTCATATTTTATTGATTAAATGACATATGTTTCAGTTATTTACCTTGCTATATTGATTATGCCATATCAAGTTATTTAAATGGCATGTGTTTTTAGTTATTTATCTTTCCATATTGATTATTCATTACTGATTCATCATACATTTCACTGTACTTAACCCTTAATGATCATTTTATATCACCCTTAATTTGTTTCCTTTCCCCAGGAATCCATTATGTTTACTATGTATGACACGCAAGGATATACGAGAGGGGATAAATTTATTTTCGAAAAAGAAAAAAATTATGGTTTAATTTTTATATTCAAATGTAATATAAGACTCATATATGTATCTAGTTTACTAAGACTACTAAACTAATCGGTCCTTTGGGATTTATTTTCTTGTATCTTATTTCAATGTAATGGTAGTAGGCACCAACTTCAGGCTGTTGGGGTCGAGTCACTATAGTTGGTATCAAAGGAAGTTTAATAGCATCCTTGAGAACTAGATTTAGGAAAACATAGATTAAGGAATATAACCTTATTATATAATTTGATGATAATTATAGAATAACATATTAAAGTTTTGGTAAGATATAGATTAAGGTTAGTCATAAGTTCAAGTAATTAAGCACATATTTTGGGTTTTATTTGATTAGAGTCTACCAAGATTATGGAAATTTTGGGAGAAATTTTTGGTATGTATATGTCTTAGTGAAAAAAAAGTTATTTGAGGAATAATTACTTTATATTTTATAGACATAAGTTTAATGGTATTGATAAAATTTAGGGTTGAAATACAAATTAGATTATTAAACTTTATGAAAAAATAAGTTGTATTGAAAACCTTAGTAAAAATAATATTTAATGATTAAATTTCAAGGATTTCCATCATATTTCTTTTTGGAATCATATTAATATGGTTTAAAAAAAAGGAAAACATTCATGCCATGTGAAAATCCATCATTTTCAGCATGACAGTAGGGTTTGAACTCATGACCTAAGTATAATAAGAGTTTTTCACCAACCACAATCCTACACTATGACCTAGTTAATATGTTATTGTTTTTAGGTAAACTATTTGAAAAATAAATGTTAATAATGAACTGGTAGTATTACTTTTGAGGTTTAGAGATTAATGTATTAACCATATTGGTTTTAGAAAATATTTAGAGACATAAAAAAATCATTGTCACTATTTTATGGATCTTACGATCCATTGAAAGTAAATTTTAGTTCTTCTGGCAAAAAAGTTTATTTTCAGATATCCATTTCTTATAGTAAGGAATGAATTGGAATTTTATTGAAGAAAAACCAAATGATGAAATTTTTATTATAAAAAATAAATGTATAAAGTAATTATATTTACTTATATTATTATAGAGTGAAATAATTCCCCAACTCTAGGAAAAAAGGGTCTTCTTGAAATAAATATTTTTATCCTAATACCTTCATTTTTATTGAGTTAATGGTATTTTAAATCAGCATAGATTTATGGTTTTTTATCCCCTCAACTTTCCATTGATCGCTCACTTTATTATGATCAATGATCTCGATCACTATCTATAAATATTTACAATTTTCCTCCATGTCCATATCTTCACTTTCCACCAATGTTCTCCTCCTTATAAACTAAGATATATGTTATTATAGTTTACTTTCATACTTACTTTTCTATGTTATTAAGAGGATATTTTATTAAATATTTTATGATGTGGGGTTTTCCAATGAAAAACCCTTGATTAACAAGATCATGATTTTATTGAAAGGACACAATTTATTTAAGGTGGGAAGAATGTAACCCCCCAATATTTTAAAATATAAACATCATATTCAATAGCCTGTATGACATACAACATAAAGTGTAGAAGGGAATATAAAATCCCAAGACCTTATGATCTATTTATATGAATTAAATATCTCCAAGAGAATAGGTTACTGGAAATTTTTTTAGATCATTCTACATAGAACATTGAATATATATTTCATTACATGGAACACAAAGTTTAGCTTTCTCTACATGGAACACCAAGTTTAGCTTGCATTACACACAAGACCGAGTTTTACCGAATACTATTAATATTATTATTTAAAATAAAAATTATCTCATAGACATTAAATTGTTGGTTATAAATAGGATTAAATAACCTAAGAAAATATATGGTTTAATTAATTGGTTACCAATTAATTATAAATTAATATAAAAACTAATTGAATATAAAGGAAATGTTTTTATTAAAAACTATTTTTATGCACCAAAGGAATTATATCTTAATAAATTAAATTAATTACTATTAGTGGATGATATTAATTAAATTTATATGTTATATATTAAATATTTTTTTATATTCATCAAGTATATTTTATAATAATAAGACAAGAAAAAATAAAATTTTATGCATAAAAAGCTTTATTTTTCTAAAGATATTTTTGCCGTCTTTTAATGGAAAACTTATTTTCAAACTAAAATTTAAAACTTTTATAAATTTTATTTTACAAAATAAACTTAATTTTTAAAATTATAATGTAAAAATAACATTTGGATGAATTTATGTTATTTTTCTAAGAAGTTTCATTTTTTGATGAATAGTGAAAAATACTACATTTAATTGAAAACTAAATTTTCATGTAATTAATTTATAATGTTATTATATTTTAAATTAGTTTTAAAGTTAAATTAGATCAATTATACATATAATAAATCAATTTAGGTCATTTTAATCAACTTCATATTGAATTTATATATAAAAACATTTCAAACATTTAAACATTTTCACTTTAAAAACACGCTTTCTCATCACGTATGCGGGATTAATTTTAAATTAAATTCTTCCATTTACATGAGTTTAATTTGAAAAAATGGATTAAATATTTTGAATAATAATAATTTATATTGTTTAATAATTCCAACTTAATTTTTGACCAAGTTTATTAGTGAAAATAGTTAAAATTAATTATAGTGATTAAAGTAAAAATGAGTTTACTTAGTGGTTAAACTTAGAATAAAAGTTGTAAAATGACCTACCAACTTGTAAAATACCCATTGGATGGACTTATTTTGACCCTTAACACCTTATTATATATTTTTATGAGTTATTGGGATTCCATTTCTGAAATTTACCTATATAATAAGTTAAGTAAAGAAAAAGATAAAAAAAAGAAACTTCATTGACATCAATATTTATAAAGATTTGGGATACGAAAAAACCACATTGGTTCAGTTATACATGTTTTTTTAAGTATAAATGAATTTTTTTAATAATAATAATTTATCTTTAATTTTTATAGATTAAATAATTACTTAAAATGCTAAAGAAATTCCATTGCAGTAATTATTTAGTTAATAATTAAATAGAATAAATGATACTATAAATAATAAAAGTGATGTAAATTGAATGAATTATTGTGTTAAATTAATATTTTATATTATTAAATCATGTTAAAATTGCGTGAAAATAATATATTTCAATTCCATCATTATATTGATATTTTTAAATTCCAATTAAATGAATAATGTCAAAATTGACAATAATATTATTTTATAATAAATGATATTTTATCAAACAATTTAAAATTAATAAAAATAATATCTTATTCCAAGTGATTTTCAAAAGTTAATAAATATAAAATATGTTCTATTAATGGACTAAGTTATCTTTTATAATTAACACATTAACCCCTAAATAGTAAAAACATTATTAGCACAGTTAAGGTTAAAGTAGTGTTTTTATGCGTAACATGCACTTATCTCAAAATTAATCTCTAATACACATGATATTTTTTATTTTATAAATTGGAGAATCAGTGGGTATAAATTTTCTAATAATTCTCACTTTAATTTATTCTTAATGGACAAATTACCTAGTTTAGAAAACTAGTTACCTTAGTAAAAAACAAAAATGATAAAATAAGGAAACCTAGAAGTTAAGGAAGAAAATTATAAAAATGCATTTATTTTTGTGAGTTGGAGGTGTGTATAAACTAAATAAAGCCTAAAATCCATTATTATTCAATTTTTGAGCCACATGAGGTAAGGGAGACATCCCAATAGTGAGACATTTTGATTATTTATAATAATGCCTCTCCCCCTCAACTATAAAAGGGCACTCAGTCTCCTAACATCTTCACACCTATGAAACAATTTTAATCATTAAAAACATAAAAAAATCACTTCCTAAATCCATACCATCTTACTATAATCCTTATTTTTGTAATAAAACGAAACTTATAAGGTTTTAGAACAAACCTATGGAGGACACCTGAAGAATAGGTAATGTTCTTCTAAAATCGTTTTTATTTTATATCATTATTCAACTAATTCATTTTATATTATACTATGATTATATAATAAACTCATTATATTAAATATATTTATATGCTGTTATGTTATGGTTACAACTTAAAACTTTAAACACTTCCATCAAATGTGTAATGAAATCATCGGTCATGTGTACAAAAGATTACCTCCTTGCGAACCAATACCGTTCATTTTTCTATTACCACCTTTCACGATTGGGAATAATGAAGGATTTATAGTTTATTTATATTATATATATATGATATTTTTTTTTATTATTTTGGAATTATTATATCACATATACCTTCATGATTTCCATTTATTTGGAATATGATATCATCGCTCGTGTGTATGAAAGACTACCGCCTCGCGAAGCGATGTGATTCATTAACTCTTTACATGGAATGTATTGAGGATGGGTTTAAAAAAAATATGTGATATATATAACATAAAAATGATACTATAACTATAATATATATATATATATTTATATAGAATTTACTTTTTTTCTTTTAATATGACAAGAAAATGGAAACAACATTCATGTGTACGTACGACCTATCATCTCCATGAACTGTGTATTTTATTTTTCCTATCACCAAATTTTATGGATTAATATAAATAAATATATACTGAATATATATGATATTTACATCATGGTTTACATTCTATGGATGATTAAATCATGATATAAGTAAGAGTAACAAAAAATAACAAGTCAAAACATACTCAAAAAACAAGACAATTAACACCCAAAATAATGAAAATAATGAAACATTATTAACAAACAGGTGATAAGATGTTATAAAAGGATCATAAATATTAATATAGATATATTTTAAGTTAATAAATTTCTTAAAACCATTATATGGGAGTTTATAGAGTGTTCAACCAAAAGGAAGCATAAAGTAAGATATTTTGACTCAATTTACATTCCACTGGGACTTATTTGTTATTATACACCAATTCACTTTTATATGGTGTATATAATATACCTTGACATGTATGATCATGAATAATTAAATATTCCTAATATTTTATGTTTTAATTTTAATTATTTCATCCAATGGGATTTTACTTGAAAATTACCAAGTGGTAAAAGTTATTGAACAATCTCCCTTTCTTTTGTAATTATTAACTTTATCTTGATACAATCATTTTCATGTGATGTTTTTTCATTAGAAATTACATTTCACTTAAATATCCACAAATTTTCATCTTTAATATGATTATTTCTTAAATCATATACCATTTTTACACGCAGTGTTTACTTTGAAAGTTATTTTATTAACTGGGGAAATATTGATAAATCTATATCTTTTACTCAATATGGATGTTTAATGACATAAATCACTGTTTATAAATTAAATTGATTATTAAATATATGAGGAATGCTTTGGAATGGTAGTGACGAGTGGGCCCAAGACTTTATATATCCCCTTGATGCATCGAAAGGTCTCATGAAACAAATCATTCGACTAAATTAAACATGTTTCTACCTATAATTTTAAAACATATTGTGAAAGGTCTTGATGGTACAAGTTTTTATGTTCCTTGGACATGACATCCAATATTTAATAATTTCCTTCATTGAGAATTAAATTATTATTATTATTATTATTATCCATGATATTTTTGCTTTGTCATTATCTATGGATGCATTTTATTATTATTTTATTGATTAAATGGCATGTGTTTGAGTTATTTACCTTTCCACATTGATTATTCCTTATCTAGTTATTTAAATAGTATGTGGTTTTAGTTATTTACCTTTCTATATTAATTATTCATTATTGAATCATGATAGCTTCCACTATACTTAACCCGTACTGAGCATTTGAGATCACCCTTATTTTGTTTATTTTCCCCAGTAATCCATGAAGTTTACTATGTATAACATTCAAGGATATACTATAGGTAATAAAGTTATTCTCAAAAAATAAAATAAAAAAATATGATGTAATTCGTACAATCAAATGTATTGTAAGACTCATGTATGTATCCAGTGTACCAAAACTACTAAACTAATCAGTCCTTCAGGATTAATTTCCTTGAATCTTATAACAATGTAATGGTAGTAGATACTGACTCTGGGTTGCTGGGCTTGGGTCGCTATAGTTAGCATCAAAGGAAGTTTATCAGCAACATTAGGAACTAGATTTAGTAAAACATAGATTAAGAGATATAACCCTATGATATAATTTTAGGATAAATATAGAAGAATATATTAATGTTTTAGTAAGATATAGATTAATTTTGATCATAAGTTCAATGTCTTAAGCACCTATTTTGGGTTTTATGTGATCAGAGTCTACCGAGAATATCGATATTTTGCGAGAAGATTATGGAATGAATATGTCTTAGTGAAAAAAATTTATTTGAGGAATAATGAATTTATATTTTATAGAAAATTTTTTAATGGTATTGATAAAATTTTGGGTTTATATAAAAATAATATTATTCGAATTTTTGTAAAAAATAGATGTATTTAAAACCATTGTGAAAAGGATATTTAATAATTAAATTTCAAATATTTCCATCATATTTCTTTTTGGAATCATATTAATAAGGTTTTATAAAATGGAAAACCTAAAAACCGGGTGAAAAAACATTGTTTCCATCAAGAATGCAGGGATTGAACCCATGACTAAAGGATAATAAGGGTTTTTCACCTACCACTTTCCTATATTATGTCCTGGTTAATATGTCATTTTTTAGGTAAACTATTTGAAAAATAAATTTTAATGATGAACCAATAGTATTACTTTTGAGGTTTAGAGATTAATGTACTAACCATATTGGTTTTTGAAAATATTTAGAGATAAATGAAAAGACTTGTCACTTTTTTATGGATCTTATAATCAGTTGAAGGTTAATTTTATTGCTTTAGGCATAAAAGTTCATTTTTGGATATCCATTTCTTGGACTAAGGGATGAATTGAAATTTTCTCAAAGCACAACCAAAATATAAAATTGTTCTTATGAAATAGAAATGTATCAAGTAAGTATATTTATTTGTATTCTTAGAGAGTGAATGAATTAATCAACTCTAGGAAAAAGGGTCTTGAAACAAAAATGTTATCATAATAACTTTATTTTTTTGAATCGATAATCTTTTAAATCATCACATATTTATAGTTTTGATCCTAAAAAAATTCCATTGATCACTCAATTTATTGAAATAAATGACCTCAATAAATATCTATAAATATTTTTTCTTTTCATTAATGTTCATATCTATACTTTCCACCAATGTTCTCCTACTCAGAAACCTATATATATGTTATTCTAGATGACTCTTGTACTTCCTTTTCTCACTTTTTAAGAGGATATTTTATTAACTAGTTTATGATGTGGGTTTTTCAAATTCCAAAACCTTGATTACCAAGATCATGTTTAAATTGTGAGTACACAATTTATTTAAGGTGGGGATAATATAACACCCTGATATTTTAAAATATTAACATCATATTCAATAGCGTGTATGACATGCAACATCAAACATAGAATGAAATATAACATCCCAAGACTTTATGATATATTTATATAAATTGAATATCTCTAATATCATATGTTACATGCAAAAAAAAGTATATATTTATCTACACAAAACATTGAGTTTATTTTTCATTACATGAAACAAAAAGTTTAGATTGCTCTATACAGAACATCGAGTTTATCTTGCATTACACGCAAGACAAATTTTTAACAAATACTATTAATATTATTATTCATGATGAAAAGTACTCATATAAATTAAATTGAAAGTTATAAATAGTATTAAATAAAATTTATAAATATATGGTTTAATTCATTGGTTACTAATTAATTAGAAATTAATATACAAAATAATTTAATATAAAGGAAATATTTTTATAAAAAACTATTTTTATGCACCAAAGGAATTTTATCTTAATAAATTAAATTAATTACTATTAGTTGTTGATATTAATTAAATTTATATATTACACATTCAATAATATTTTTACAATAATCCAATATATTTTATATAAATAATATAAGAACAAATCCAATTTTACACATAAAAAAGCTATATTTTTCTAAAGGCAGTTTTGTCGCCTTTTAATGACACACTTGTTTTAAAAATAAAATTTGAAACTTTTAAAAATTTTATTTTAAAAAATAAACTTCATATTTGAAATTTAAATTTAAAAATAATCTTATAGTGTATTTTTGGTATTTTTCTAATAAGTTTCATTTTTTGATGAATAATGAAAAATATTGAATTTAATTAAAAACTGACTTTTCATCTAAATAATTTATAATGTGAAATTATATTTTAAATTGGTTTTAAATTTAAATTAGACAAATTATATATATATATATATTAATCCAATTTAGTTCAATTTAATAAATTTAATTTTTAATTTATATATAAAAACATTTCAAACTTTTGAACATTTTCACTTTAAAAACTTACTTTCTCATCAAGTCTAAGAGGTTAATTTTAAATTAAATTATTCCATTTATATGAGTTGAATTTGGAAAAATGGATTACGTATTTGGATTCATAATAATTTTTAATTTATAATAAGTTAAAATTAATTTTTGACCAAAGTGATTAGTGAAAATAGTAAAAATCAATTACATCGATTAAGGTAAAAACGAGTTTACTTAGTGGATAAACTTTGAATAAAAGGTATAAAATGACCTAAAAACTTGTCCAAAACCCATTTATAGAAATATTTTGGCACTTAAAACCTTATACTATATTTTTATGAGTTATTGGGATACTATTCCATGAAAGTGACCTGTATAATAAGTCAAGTAAAGAAAAAGACAAAAAAAGAACCTTCATTGTCTTTAATATTTATAAATCTTCAGGATAGGGACCAAAACCATGTTGGTTTGTTTATACATGTTGTTTTGAAATATAAATGGGTTTTTTTCATCATAATAATTTATCTTTAATTTTTATAGATGAATTAATTACTTAAAATTCTTAATAAATGCTATTGTAGTAATTATTTAGTTAATAATTTGATAGAATAAATGATACTAAGAATATTAAAATTGATGTAAATTGATTGAATTATTGAGTTAAATTAATTTAATAGATGATTATATCATGTTAAACTAGTTTTAAAATAATATATTTTAATTCCATCATTGTATTTATATTTTTAAATTCAAATTAAATAAATAATGTCAAAATTAACATTAATGTTATTTTATAATAAATGATATTTTATTAAATGATTTAAAATTACTAAAAATACCATATTATGAAAATTTATTTTCAAATGTTAATAAATTTTAAATATTTTCCATTAATGGATCGATTTATCTTTTATAATGAACTCATTGACCCCTAAATAGTAAAAACAATATTAGCACGATTAGGGTTAAAGTAGTGTTTTTGCGTGTTACATGCGTTTATGTCAAAATTAATTTCCAAAACACATGAGATTTTTTATTTTATAAACTATATATAATATTTATAATTAGTGGTTCTAAATTTTCTAATAACTATCAATTTAATTTAGTCTTAATGGATAAATTACATAGGTTATAAAACTAGTTACCTTAGTGAAAACCCAAAATGATAAAATAAGAAAACTTAGAAGTTAAAGAAGAACATTATAAAAATTAATTTCTGTATGTTTTTGAGGTGTTTATAGACCAATTAAACCCTCCACTACATTATTAATTAATTTTTGATCCACATGAGTCAAGGGTGACCTTCTAATAGTGAATAATTTTGAGTATTTACAAGAATGTCACTCCTCAACTATAAAAGGACAGCCACTCTCCCCAGTTATTCACACATATCATGCAATTTGTCCCATCCAAACCCTACCCAAATCACTCCCCAAAACCCCTAATCTCATACTATAATACTTAGTTTTGTTATAAAGAAAACCTTATGACTCTTTATCATAAACCTAAAGAGGATACCCGAAGAAGAGGTAATGTTCTTCTAAAAGTGTTTTTATTTTATTTCCTTCTACAAATCCTTAATTTCCTTTTATAACATTATTATATAATAAAATTAGTATATTAAATATAATGACATGTTTTTATGTAATGTTTTGACCTAAAACTTCACACACTTCCATCAAATGGGTTATCAAATCATTATTGGTGTGTTTGACAGACTACCACCTCATGAACCGATGTCGTTAAATTTTCCATTACCACCATTAAAGGTTGTGAATAATGATGGATTTATAGTTTATATATGATATATATAAGATATTTATTATGTGATAATTATTATAGAATTATTATATCATACATACCTTTATGCTTTCCATTTTTTGGGAATATGATATTGTCGCTTGTGTGTTCGGTGGACTACCACCTCGCGAAACAATGTGATTTATTCATGCTTTAAATGAAATGTATTAAGGATGTGTTTAACAAAAATATGTGTTATATATGACATAAAAATTATATTTTAATTATAATATATATACTATTTAATTTACTTTCATTGAACACGATATGAAAATGGAAACAATGTTCATGCATATGTACGACCGACCATCTCCATGAACGATGTATTTTATTTCCTATCAAAATATTTTATGAATTACTATAAATACATATATAATGAATATATATGATATTTACATCATGTTTTATATTATGAAGATGATGAAATCATGATCTAAGTAATAGTAACAAAAATTAACAAGTCAAAACATACTCAAAAAACAAGGTAATTAACACCCAAAATAATGAAAATAATGAAATATTATTAAAAAAGGGATGATAAGATCTTATAAAATGATAGTAAATATTAATATGGTTCTAGTTTAATTTAATAACATGTTTAAAACCATTATACATTAGGTTAAATACTGTTCAACCAAATGGAAGCATAAGGTAAGATATTTTATCTCAATTTACATTTAGTTGAGTCTTATTTATTATTATGCAACAATTCACTTTTATTTGGTGTATATACTTCCCATTTACATGTATAACCATGAATAATTAATTCTATATAATATTTTAATTTTAATTTTTAATTATTTCATCCAATGGTATTTTAATTGAAAATTACCAAATGGTTAAAGTTATTGAACAATATCACTTTCTTTTGTGACTGTTAACTTTATCTAGAAAAAATCACTTTCATGTGATAATTTTTCATTGGAAATTACATTTCACTTAAAGATCCAAAAATTTTCAGGATTAAAATGATCATTTACTAAACCATATAACATTTTTAGATATAGTGTTTAATTTTAAAGCTATTTGATTAACTGGGTAAATATTGATAAATACATCTCTTTACTCAATATAGATGTTTGATAATAAGGCTCATTGTTTATGAATCAAATTGATTATTAAATATATGAGGAATTATTTATACAGATAGTGATGGGTGAGGCCTGTACTTTATATATCCCCTCAGTGCATCCATAGGTCTCATGAGAAAAATCAGTTTCCAAATTAAATGGGTTTGTACCTGTAGTTTTAAACCATCTTGACAATGGTCTTGAAGGTATTGGTTTTCATGTGCCTCAGACATAACATCCAATTTTTAACCATTTTATACATTGATAATATTGTTATTATTATTATTTTCCATGATATTTTTTCTTTGAAATTATCTATGGATTCATTTCATTCTCAATTTATTTATCAAATGAAATGTGTTTTAGTTATTTACCTTGACATATGGATTATGCCTTTTCTAGTTATTTAAATTACATGTGTTTTTGGTTATTTACCTTTCCATATTGATTATTCATTATTGATTAATGATATCTTCTACTGTACTTTACCCTTACTGAGCATTTGAGCTCACCATTATTTTTTCCCTTTCCCCATGAATCCATGAAGTTTACTATATATGACATGCAAGGATATAATAAAGGGAATAAATTTATTCTTGAAAAAGAAAACTAAAAAATTATATTGTAATTTATATATTAAACTTTAATTTAAGAATAATATATGTATCTAGTTTACCAAGACTACTAAATTGATCAGTCCTTCAAGATTCATTTTATTATATCTTATACTAATGTAATGGTATTAGGAACTTTATTTGAGCTGTTTGGGTCCTGTCACTATAATAAGATGATTTACAACACAATATTTTTAACACTATAAATTCATTTTAAATTGTAAGACAATCTTTTACACTTTAAAATCATAGATCGAGATAAATTTAACTCTAGGTGACATTTTTTTAGAGTATATGAGTTATAGTATATTTACACTATAAATGCGTTTTTATACCATAAATCCTTCATCCCAATAAGATTTAGTAGCATTTTATGTCTGATGTTTCTCATTCATTTGACACGCAAGTTCCTCCCTCGAACCCTAGGAGTCCTTTATGGTGATTTTGGGTATCGAATCTCCTTCTATATCATTTCGTTCAACATTTGATCTCCATGGAAGTTGTGTCACATCTCCCTGGTGAGTAGATTTTTTGCTTCTTCATTTCCAATAGTTATGATAGTGGAATGACACTACAATTTGAATTCTTATACCTTGTGGTGATTTTTTGTTTGATCCTTTATAGATCTGTTGTTCAATATTATTCCGAGGTCCAATCCTTTATTTCTTATATTGCGGTGGGTGCATATTCTTTGAGGTATATTGTGATCTACCCTCCATACCATTGGTTTTGTTTCCATAATTTGATTCTAAGATGTGTTAATATATTTTAAGGCCTCTATTGTTGTATTTTTATTCATTCCTATGTTGGTGGATCTTATTGCAAGCATGTGAGACCTGATTTTGAGGTAGGTGGTTTTGTCTCTAGCCTTTTTTGAATGAACCTTTATTGCTCCACTTTTATAAATTGTTTTATTAAATTGGCATGATTTTTTATGTGTTCATAAATGGATTTACAATAAAAGATGGTTTTTATCTTAGTTTTAGTAAAAGAAAATGGGTGTTTTCAAAGAATTTAGAAATAGTGTTTCAAATAAGTTTTGATAAAATAAAAGGGTTGTTTGAAATTTATTGTGAAAAGCCCTTTTGAAATGATTTGGGAAATACAACACATGGTAAGCCTTGGGTACTTAGGTTGAAGGTGTAGCTTAGGGCTATCATCTATTTTTTTTGTTGGGGGGTTCACTCATGGGGAATTGCTCTACTCTCTAGGCTTGTTGTTTAAGGGACATGATGTTGAGATTATTGGGGGGGGGGGTTAGCCATGGGGTGTTACTATACTCCTTGGGTTTTTAATCTAAGGACTTGAGTGAACAATAGTCATTAATTATGGTATGAGTAGTCTACTATCCTCACTTATTGTGATCCTTGGCATGTTTTACCAGTGATTTGGCTTTATATGGTTATAAATTTGATATAATTGCTTTGAATTTGATAAATGTTTATGGAAATTACGATTTTAAACCATTTTTTCTAGCTTGTTTTTTGAACTATACAAAAAGGGAAATATTTACCGCACTTTTGATATAAAATTATTTACTGTTTATCATTTCATGTTTTTTTAAAATGATAATATATGGATTTTCTGTATAGAGACTTGATATAGAACACCTTCGTGAGATCCTACTTAGCATGTTTATATCATACCATGAACATCTCTTCGATGGTGTGTGGAATTGGTTATGTATTTTGATGCTGGAAAAGGGAAATGCACCATAGTGAGGCAATAAGGTTTTATGTCAGCTAGGTGTGGGTAGATAATGGTGAGACCATGGGATGTTTCCCACATTATCACATGGATTAGTCAGTTTTTATTAGTTTTCCTTTACCATTAGACTTGTACTTTGGGTTTGTTCCATATTCTTTAAGTTTTATCACTTATTATATAATCTTTCAGTCATGGAATTTATTTTATTCTAGTTTTATACAAATGTTTCTTTCTTATATGTATATATATTCCATGTTTTTTGCTTTAGGTTGGCTGAAATCATTTACTCTAGTTATTTTTGATTCCAAAGCGCTAGTCACCAACCCATGGGGATTGGTATCTCCCTTTGGGTCTTGCTGAATTTTGGTTCATAACCTAGATGGATAGGTTATCCTAGTCAAGATGTGATATGGTATCAAATGGACATGATGCTATAGTGAGAGAATGGATACTAGGTAATAAGATTTCATTCAACACTAAGGAATTGGATGAAATTTACTAGATAGAAATAAAATGGAGTTTTATGAAAAAACCATCAGATAAATAGCCAACGGACTAAAGAAAGTTCATGATGGTTACTGGGAAAGAAAGTGAAGAATAAGTAATTGCAATTATAGAAAGTGTATAAAAGTTCAAGTAGCATAATGAAAACATAACGAATCATGTTGGTGAAGTTTTCTAAAATTTATAACAAAAATATTTGTTAACATAACAAACTTCATTGATTCTTAGGGAAAGGAAACAAAATAAGGGTGAGATAAAATGCTCAGTAAGGGTTAAATAAAATGAAATTTAACATGAATCAATAATTAATAATCAATATAGAAAGGTAAATAACTGAAAACGCATGTCATTTAAACAAATGAATGAGGCATAATCAACATGGAAATGTAAATAACTAAAAAAAATGTCATTTAATAAATAAACTAAGAATGAAATGAATCCGTAGATAATTTCAAAGAGAAAATATCATGGAAAATAATAATAAAAAAAATTCTCAATGATGGAAATCATTGATCAAGATAAATTTAACTTGACGTGACATGTTTTTTTGGATTATATGAGTTATGGTATATTTACAACATAAATGAGGTGTTTACACCATAAATCATTGAACCCAATAAGCTTTAGTCACACTAAACATCTGATGTTTCTCATTCATTTGACATGCAAGTTCCTCCCTCAAACCCCAGGTATCCTTTGTGGTGATTTTGGGTGTTGACTCTCCATCCATTTCGTTTCATTCAATGTTTGATCTCCATGGAAGTTGTGTCACATCTCTTTGGTGAGTTACTTTTCTACTTATTCATTTTTATTGGTCATAACAGTTGTGTGGCACTACATTTTGAATTCTTTTACCTTGTGGTGATGTTTTTTTGATCCTTTATAGATCTGTTGTTTGATATTATTTTGAGGTCTGGTCCTTTGTTTGTTGCGGTGTGATGGGTGCATGTTCTTTGAGGTATATTGTGATCCACCCTCTCCAACATCGGTTTTGTTTTTGGAATTTGATTATAAGATGTGGTAATAGATTCTATGGCCTCCAGTATCATCTTTCCACTCCTTCCTGTGTTGGTGGATCCAACTGTGGACGTGTGCATCCCAATTTTGAGGTAGGTGGTTCTTTATCTAGCAATTTTTAAATAAACCTTGATTGATCCACTTTTATAAACTGTTTTATAAATTATTTGGCATGATTTCTTTTGTGTTCATAAATGGATTTAAAATAAAATATGGGTTTTCCATTAGTTTTGGTAAAGGAAAATGGGTGTTTTCAAAGAATTTTGAAATTGGGTTTCAAATAAATTTTGATAAATGAAAAAGGTTGTTTGAAATTGATTGTGAAAATCCATTTTGAAATTATTTGGGAAATAAAAAACATAGGTGGAAGGTGTAGATGAGGGCCATCATCCATTTTTTATTTGGGGGTTCACTCATGAGGAGTTCCTCTGCTCCCTAGGCCCGTTGTTCTAGGAACATGATGTTGACATTATTGGGGGGTTTACTCATGGGGTGTTCATATACTCCTTGGGTCTGTGTTCTAAGGACTTGAGTTTACACTAATAATTAATTATGGTACAAGTAGTCTAATAGCCTAACCTATTGTGGTCCTTGGAATTTTTTACCTATGCTTTGTATTTATATGGTTTTGAATTTGATACACCTAATTTAAATTTGATAAATGTTTATGAAAATTATGATTTGAAACTATTTTTCCTAGCTTGTTTTGTAAAGTATGGAAAAAGGAGAATATTTACCAAGATTTTGATATAAACTTATTTATTGTTTATCATTTGATGTTTTCTTAAAATAATCATATTTGAATTGTTTGTATAGAGACTTGATATGGAACACTTGGGTGGTATCCTACTGATCCTGTTTAGCTCATACCATGAACACCCCTTCGACGGTGTATAGTCCTAGTTATGTATTTTGATGAATGAAAATGGGAAGGTGCAACAGTGAGGCATCATGGTTTCATGTTAGCTGGGTATGGGTAGATAGTCGTGAGATTGTGGTATGTTTTCCATATTATCACATGGATTAACCAATTCTGTTATTTTTCTTTTACTGTTGGACTTGTACTTTGGGTTTGTTTTGTCTTCTTTGGGTTGTATCACTTATGCTATCACATTTCAATTATGATGTATATTTTATTCTAGTTTTATTTAACTTTTTATTTCTTATATGTATATATATATATTCCATGTTGTCTTCTTTAGGTTTTCTAAAATAATTTCCTATAGTTATTGTTGACACCTGAGTGCTAGTCACCAACCCTTGGGGATTGGTATATCCATTTGGGTCTTTCTGAATTTTGGTTTAGAACCTATATGGATGGGTTATCCTGGTTAGGATGCGACATGGTATCAAGTGGACATGATACTATAGTGAGAAGACAAATACTGGGTTAGAAGATTTTAGTCTACACTAAGGTATTGGATGTAATTTATTTTATAGAAATAAAATATAGTATTATGGAAAGAACCATTGGATAGATAGCCAATAGACTAAAGAAAGTTCCTGCCTGTTAATGGGAAATAAAGTGAAAAAGAAGTACTTTCAACTAGAGAAAGTGTGCAGAAGTTCAAGTATCACAATGAAAACATACTGAATCACGTTGGTGATTTTTTCTAAAATTTTTAATAAAATATTTGTTAAGGCTTTATATCTATACAAAGAGAACATGCAATATTTTTTGATTATAGTGAAATTAAAGTGTAAGGATATTCCTTACTTATTGTAACTACATAAAAAACATTTTTTTTCTAATGGGTTTTGTGGTATTGGATCATTTCGAAACCATTCAAAGGACTAGATACTCTTATTATATAGTGAACCTTGTAAATACTTGCGTTCCTATAGTTCTGTATGTGTGCTTTTTTTAATCAAAGTTATATATCTTTAATAGGAGGTAAAGGTTGTATCATAAGTAAGAAAATAAAAAAAATAAAAGATAACTGATTCACCCCTCCCCCTATCAGTGATCACATAGATCCTGATTAGTCTTTTCAAGCATCATAGTGAATTTTCCCTTTATTGAGTCTTTATTGAAGCTTGAAGAAAATAGAAGTTTCTTTGATTCTCAAAATTATATGAACAATAAAGGGATTACTATTTTCAATGGAAAGAACAATCATATTTGGAAATATAGATCTATACCTTATCTTATGTCCCTTGGTTATGATATTCTAAAATCTTATATAGATTGTTTTCCTCCTCACATTGAAGATGTTCCCTTTATAGTTTATTTTAAGAAAAATTTATGTAATAATGGGAGATCTATAAATTATATACTTTCTAAACTCTATAAAAGTTATTTTCTTAGAGTTAAAGGAGTTGGAATGACTAAAGTCATCAAGAAAAAGTTTGAAAAAATATATAAAGGAAATATGAAAGTAAATAAAGAGAATTTAAAAATATGGGTATTGAAGTACAAATATCTTAATATGGGAGATTATGAATATGTTGGTGATTTATTTACAAAGGTGAATTACATTATAAGAACCGTAATAATCATGATAGGAAGTTGAAAGATTCAAACATTGTTTAAAATATCTTAATAATTCTTCATGATAAATTTGATGAAAAATTTTCAATTTTGAAAGATAGAGATCTTGAAGCTCTATCTACAGATAATCTATATATCACTTTAATCACTTATGAAATGAGAAGTGAAAAGATTATAAAGAAGAAAGAGAAGGATGGCCAGGAAATTTCTTTCAAATCTACTAAGCAAGAAAAGTTCAAGGAATTTATTGAAAAAGAAGCCAATGATTTTGACACTAAGATAGGGTTAATAAAAAATTTGATTAATTTATGTCTATATTTTATAAAAATGTGAAAAGAGGAATATGAAAGTACAAGGGAAAGTTACCATTGAAATGTTTTAATTGTAGATTTGTTGGAAATCTTGTTGAAAATTTACCAAGATGCAAGGAAAATTAAGATAATGATAAATATAATAGAAAGTTAAGAAAATACATTAAGAAGAAGAAATAAAAATAAAAATCCTATCACATGGGAAAGGATAATAAGTTCTCTCATTATTAAAATATATATTTTTTCTAAGTATAAGGAAGATAATGATGGTAAAGAAGAAGTTGAAAACTCCAGTGATGAAGGTGCTAAGAAGCTTATTATTTCAAAATTGAATGATGAAAAGTTAACCAGTGAAGAAAGATATAACACCACAAAATTTTAAAATATGAACATCATATTCAATAACATTTATAAGAAACAACACCAAGAATATAAGGGAACATAACATCCCAAGAATTTATGATATATTTACTATTTAAAAAAATTCAATACACTATATAGATTTAAATACTCACAACACCAAGTTTATCTTGCGTTACATGCGATGAAGAGTTTCTTTGATAGCTTATGTTACATGCAAGATCTAGTTTTACTGAACAATAATATACTATTAATATTATTATTTAATATGATAGTTATCACCTATCTATTGGAAATATGAGTATGAATATAAAAAAAACTAACTTATGAAAATATATATTTTATACAAATTTATTATTTATCTATTAATTATAATTAATAATAGGAATCATTTAAAAGAAAAATAATTTTTTTTAGAAAAACTGTATTTTCCTAAGAGACGGTTTAGTCATGCTTGGTGAACATAAGTTAAATTCAATTTTTAAAAATTTTAGGAAATTTATATGAAAAAATAAAATTCATTTTTGAAATTTGGATACCAAAATTATCATAGGGGGAAGTTTTTTGATTTTTCCGAGAAGTTTCATTTTTTATGAAAATTAAAAACTACTGGATTTTAATTGAAAACTACCTTTTCATATAAATAATTTATAATGTTAAATGATATTTTTAATTGATTTTAAAGTTAAAATAGTTAAATTATACATATATTTATCCAATTTAAGTCATTTTAATCATTTTTATATTTAATTTTTATATAAAAACATTGTAAACTTTTTAACATTTTCACTTTAAAAACCCGCCTTCTCGTCACGTCTGTAGGATCAATTTTAAAATAATTTTTTAAATTTATGTGTATTGAATTTAAAAAAATGGATTATCTATTTGGAATAATCATAATTTATATTATATAATAATTCTAAATTAATGTTTTACCAAAGTTATTAGTGATAACAATTAAAATTAATTACAATGATTAAGGTAAAAACGAGCTTACTGAGGGATTAAACTTTAAACTTATGGAAACAATGACCTATAAATTGGTAAAAAACCAATTTTATAGAAATATTTAGACCTTATACATTACAATATATATAATGGATTATTATTGGTTCTCGGTGACATGAAAAAAACACAGATGGAATTCACTCTTTTAAAAAATTACTAGTGTGCTACTCACCCCACTTTTAAAAGGCCACCCCTCTCCTCTCTACTTCGCACCTTGAAACCACTTTTTTTTTCTGAAAATACAAGACCAAATCACTCCCCAAATTCTATCCTATAATCCTATAAGCCTTATATTTGTAATAAATCCAACTTATGAAGGATTTAGTGTAGACCTAAGGAGAATACCCGAAGAAGAGGTAATGTTCTTCAATGAGATTCTTTATTTTAATTATTTCTCCACCTCCTTAAATTTTTATTATAACATAATTATATAATGAAATAATTATATTAAATATACTATAATTTTTTTATAATAATTAAATTATCTAAAAAAATCTCCATTTCCATCAAATGGGTTACAAAATCACCATTTATATATGTACGGTAGATTACTGCCTCACGAACTGATGTCGTTCATTCTTCCATTACCACCTTTCACAGTTGGGTATTATGATGGATATAAAGTATAAATATCATATTTATATCATTATTATACCTATGGAGTCATTATATCATTTATATCTTATTATATTATATTCTGTAGGAGACACGATAACGTCACTTGTGTGTACGGTGGACTACCACCTCCCGAAGCGATGTGATTCATCTTTCACTAACACTTTACATGGAATGTGATAAAAAAATAATGTTAATGATTATATGTGATATAAATTACATAGTTATTATATAAATTAAATATTTTTCATTCTATAAAATTAATATAAATAATTTTATTTCTTCCTTTTTCACTCACGTAATGATGATATCATCATTCATGTATGTGTGGAGTACCACCTTCACAAAGTGACATGACTCTCTTTTCATCATCCAACCACATGGATGATATATATATATATATGTATATTTAAATAAATGATATGTTATTTATTATATAATTATAATTATTTAAATTCAATATATTACTTACCACCTTTCCGTAATGATCCTTGAAAAATGGAAACGTTACTCATGCGTACGTACGACCTACCGTCTCCATGATCGTAACGTACTTCATTTTTCATAACCATAATTCATGGTTGGTTTTAAAGGTAAAATTGATATAAAAATATGATAATTATATAATCATCATTATTCTTTATATGATATAACTATATAATATGTGAAATAATTGGATATTTCATGATGAAATATGCATGAGAAAACAAGTCAATTAACACCGAAAGAATGAAAATAATGAATGATTATTAATGAAAAGTTGGTAAGATGTTATAAAAGGATAATATATGACATCATAAATATTAATATGATTCTATAGTAAGTTAATAACATTATTAAAACCATTATATAGTGGGATAAAACATGTTCAACTAAAGGAAAGTGTGAGGTAATGGATTTCATCTCAATTTCATTTCATTATGGAATATTGTAATGTTATACACCTAGTTTATTTTATATGATGTATATATTTTCCCTTTGATATATAATGTCATGAATAATTCATTATTAATGGTATTATAAACTTCAATTTGAATTATTTAATCTAAGGGGATTTTAATTAAGAGTTACCAAGTGGAGAAGAATTTCATAACTCAATTTCTTTTCATTGGGTTATATAACTTCATCATTGTCATTAATATTAGAAGATTATGTGTATAAATGATTTTAAATATCTATTGTTTTATTTATAATTGTTTTATTTGGATTTAAATTTGATACACACAATTAATTCATTGGTTGATTCGCACTTCAATGTTATGATCTTTCCAAGGGTTTACTTTACAATCTCATTTTATTCAGGATTACTTACACTTGAATTTCCATTGAAGTAAATTATTTAATCATTATTTAATAAACCCCTTAATTTTATTATCATATGGTTATTAATTATTTTTTTCCAAGTAATAATACTAATTTCCCACTCTTTTGTACTTAATTTTTTTAGAAAATGTTTATAAGAAAATCCGACTTCATTTCTTTCTTCGGTCGGAAACCCGTTTTCTTCAAAAACCATGTTTTCTAATTTTTTTTAACTTTTAAAAATGATTTATCAAATGAATTTCACTTAGTTTCTACTCTTTACAAATTTTTTTTCAAAGTAATCTTTGGTCATTTTCAAAACAAATTTCGTTTGGCTTTTACCGAAACTGTGAAACGAATCCTCTTGTCCTTTTCTGAACATGGAACTTTCCTAACCTTTTTGTAGTAAAAAAGGAATGTTCTTTTTTTAGTTTTAACACATGTATGGAATTACCTACCATAATGACCCTAATTTATTTAAATCTTAATCTTCAAATTTATGATTATTTTCTTAAATGATTTTTTAAAGTGATTTTCAAAGAAAAGGATTTTTAAAAATATTGTTCAAAATGGAAAGAATATTTTCCTCAAGAATTTTTATGGTATTTATATTAATCAATGAAAAAACCCTCTATTATTTCTAAAATTGGTATATTTTGTATTTATACAATCCTTATTCTTCCTAAGGATGGTTTAAGATAATTTTGACCAAGGAAAGTACTGACATTCACTTCCTTGATTTATTCTTGTAGTCATAAACTTTCAATTGAATTATTTACTTTTTATTGGACATTAAATTTCACCTAAATATCCATATTATTTATCAGGGATGTGTTTATTTCATAAACTGTATACCATTTTTTACATATGGTGTTTACTTTGATAGTTATTTGATTGATTGGGGAAATGTTGATAAATTTGTATCCTTTACTCAATACAAATATTTAATGATAAGGCACATTTTTTCATAAATTAAATTGATTATTCGATATATGAGGAATGATTTAGACATTAAATAGATGGGTTTGGGACTAGTAAATGTATTCCCCTCGATGCATCAATAGTCTAATGAGATAAAACTAGTTGGCCACAAACCATTTTCATTGTAACCAAGCAGTTTTAAACTATTTGGAGGATAGATATTAATAGAAAGTGTCTTATGAAAAGTATTAACATAAATCAGATGGGTTTTTAACCATCATGTTTTAAAACTTCTTGAGGATATATCTTTATGGTAAATGTATCATGTGCCTAGGAAATATAACATCCAATAATTAATCATTGCCTTCATTTAGATTTAGTTTTCATTATCTATGATATTTTCTATATGACATTATGAATAAATGAATTTTATTCTCATTTTATTGATTAAATGACATGTGTTTTCAGTTATTTAAATTTATATATTATTTATTCTTATTGATTCATGATAGATTCCACTGCTCTTAACCCTTACTAAGCATTTGAGCTCCCCCTTGTTTTTTTTTACTTTCCCTAGGATTCCATGAAGCTTACTATAACTAAAATGTTGGGATATTCTAGATGTAATAAAGTTATTCTCGATGAAAAAATTATGTTTTAATTTGTCTATTAAATTTTAATAAAAGTATCATGTATGTATATCGTTTACAAATACTAATAAACTATTCTTTCAATTGGGATGAGATTCCTTGTATCATATGTCAATATAATGAAGTACGACACTGACTCCAGACTAATGGGGTTGGGATCACTAGAGTTGATATTTGAGAAAGTTTAGTAGAAACCTTGGGAAATATATTTAGGAAAACATAGATTAAAGAACAAAACCAAATGATATACATTGATGATAAGTTTAGGAGAACATCCTAAAGTTTTATCAAGATAGATATTATGTGGTTTTCCTTGAAATATATCCTTGTTTGGATACTATATGTGGACATGGTTCTAAAAACTATGTACCTAGGGGTAATAACTCTAAAAAATGTGCATTGAGATTGACCCAATCATCACCTAGCGCATGAAAATGGGCCTTAATATGCACCTAATTTGACACTCCTAGGGGATATTCTTAGTATAATTCATATTTTTTACAATATATTATAAAGGATTTAAATAGATAATGAAAATGAATGACCTAAGTTAAACCCTAGAACAAGGAAGGAACTATGTGGAAATAAAATGGATGATGTATTTATGTATTGGGATTCAATAATTAAATTGTATAAGTATTTTTACCAATGGCATTTTGGTTATAAGAATCATAAACCATCTAAGTATTGTGTTAAATTCTAGAATAACATGTGTCTTCATTAGCTTAAGAGTTATGAATACCATCATGAGTTTTTGATATTAAGGTTGATTATATTTTTTAATTATTTAACACCTCTTTTTAGAATTTATGTGATGAGAGTCTTCCAAAATTAAGGTTATTTTGGGAGAAATTTACAGCAAACATATGTTTTAGCAGAACATTTATTTAATGAATAATACCTTTACATTTTATAGACCTAAGTTTAAAGGAATTTATATCATTTGGGGTTAATATGATCATTAATGACATTATAATAATATTAAAATAAGATTAAATACTTTTAAAAAATAAGTTTTTTTTGAAAACCATAGTAAAAAAGTTATTTAATGATTAACTTTATTTAAAGGATGTACATCATATTTTTTATGGGAATTTTATAAGAATTAAATTAATATGGTTTTAAAAAAAGTAAAACTCTCATGTAGGGTGAAAACCCATCACATCCATAAAGGTAGTGGGGCTTGAGCCCGTGATCTAAGGATGATAAGTGTTTCGTGCCTACCACTATCCTATGTGATTTCATGGTTAATATGTTATTTTTTAATTAAATAATTTGATGAATAAATATTAATGATGAATCAGTGGTGTTTCTTAGAGGTATAAAAATTAATTTATTATATTAGATAACATGTGATAACCATATTGGTTTTGTAAAATAGTTAGAGAAAAACTAAAAGAAATGTCACTATTTTAGGGATCTTATGATTTGTTAAAAGTGAATTTTAGTTCTCTAGGCAGACAAAATTTATTTTTTGAATATTCATTTCTTAGAGTAAGAAATTAATTGGAAATTAATAGAATAATAACTAAAGGATTAAATTGTACTTATGAAATATAAATGTATCAAGTAAGTATATTTCTTTATATTATTAGATATTAAAGTAATTTATCGACATTAGTAAAATGATCTTGAAACAAAAATATTATCCTATTACATTAATATCCAAGGAATAAGATAGTATTTTAAATCATCATAGATTTATGGATTTGAAGCCCTCAAAATTCCATTTATTGTGATCAATGAACTCAGAAACCATTTATAAAAATTTATTCATTTTGTCCATGTCCACATCTTCACTTGACACCAATGTTCTCATACTTAGAAACCAATATATGAGTAATTCCATATGGCCTCTATACTTCTCTTTCTCTCTTATTAAGGGGATATTTTATTCACTATTTTATGATTTTAGTTTTTTCAAAAATTGAATTTCAAAATATTAAACCTTGAATCACCAAGATCATGTTTTAATTGTGAGGATGAAATTTATTTAAGGAGGGGAGAATGTAACACCCCTAAATTTTAAAATATGAACATCATATTCAATAGGATGTATGACATGCAACACCAAGCATTGAAAGGATTATAACAACCCAATAATTTAGGATATATTTACTATTTTAAATAAATTCAATAAATTATATTTCTTTAAATTCACACAAAACTGAGTCTATCTTAAGTTACAAACAACAATGAGTTTCTTTGATAGCTTTCATTACACACAAGGATAAGTTTTACTGAACAACAATATAATATAAATACTATTATTTAATATGATAGTTATCACCTAGCCATTGGAAAGGCAGGTATAAATTGGATTAACTTAATTATTAAAATATATAGTTTACACACATTTATTGGTTATCTATTTATTATAAATAATAATAGGAATCATTTAAAAGAAAAATAAATGTTTTCATAAAAACTGAATTTTCCTAAGAGTTGATTTAGTTGCGCTTAGTTTACATAAGTTAAAATTAAATTTTAACACTTTTATAAAATTTATATGAAAAAATAAACTTTATTTTTTAAATTGGGAAAATAAAATTATCTTGGTGTGAATTTTTGTGATTTTTATGAGAAGTTTTATTTTTTGATGAATAATAAAAAATATAGGATTTTAATTGAAAACTACCTTTTTTCCAAATAATTTATAATATTAAATTATAATTATAATTTGTTTTAAAGTCATAATTTTTAAATTATACATATATTAATACAATTTAGATCATTTTAATCATTTTCATATTTAATTTTTATATAAAAAGATTGTAAACTTTTAAATATTTTCACTTTAAAAACCCGCTTTCTCATAACCTCTGCGGGATTAATTTTAAATTAAAATTTTCCAATTATTTGATTTAAATTTGAAAAATGGTTTCCAAATTTGGAATAATAATAATTTATAATACCTAATAATTCTAACTTAATTTTTTACCAAAGTGATTGTGAAAATAGTTAAAATTAATTACATCAATTAAGGTAAAATGAGTTTATCGAGGGATTAGATTTTAAACATAAGGGAAAAAATGTACTATAAACTTATAAAAAACCCATATTATGTATATATTCAAACCTTATCCCTTATAGTATCAATAATTAACCATTATTGGGGCCTGGTGACATGAAAAAACATGGGTGGAATTCACTCTTTCAAAAAATTACAAGTGTGCCACTCACCCCACTTATAAAAGGACAATCCTATCCTCTCCATTTCACACATTCAAAACAATTTTTATAGGACAATACCTACCCAAAAACACTCTCCAAATTCCCTAAAATAATTCTATAATCCTTATATTTGGCATAAATTGAACCTAGGAAGGATTTAGTGCAAAACTAAGGAAGATACCCAAAGAAGAGGTAATGCTCTTCAATGAGCTTCTTTATTTTACTTATTTCTCAACATAATTAAAATTTTATTATATCAATATGATATGATGACCTTAGTATCTTAAATATATTGGAATATTTTTATAATAACGACATGAAAAAAAACATCACCACTTCCATCAAATGGGTTACGAAATCATCATTTGTGTGTACAGAAGACAACTTCCTCACGAATCGATGTCATTCATTCTTCCATTAACACTATTTATAACTCTTTCGATGGGGAAAAATTCCTGAGCATGTTTTATGTTCACTGGCTAGGCATTGTACCCTATATTCTTGCTTTCTAAAGGCGGGTGGCATTCATCACCTCTTTAGCGACGTCTGCTCCTTGATCGAAACAAGATGATGGGATGTCGGTCTCCCCTTTTGTAGATTCCTCCTTGGAATTTTTTTACTAGTATGTATATCCCTTAAAGATTAAAGATTTGTTTTTGTGAAACCCTTCTTGGTGCTATATCTTTGTATATTCCTGTTAATTACACTGCTTCTATCTGTATATTCTAAAGGGTCAATTTAGGGATACAACCTTCGATCAGGGAAGTAGTCATGTTGGGAATCTCTGGGATGTATGGACATTGAAACCTCAGTACACCTAAATTATATTTTATTAGAGGGATTCTCTAGATCACATCAGCTAGAGGAATCCCACATCATATATGGGTAATCTTATTTCGAGGCATGTCTCCAAGGTTTTCCTTGACTTTCGATGTTTAACATTGGGTATGCCGTGAGTTTAATGTCTTTCAGTGAGAGATTATACTGATCGGAACACTAAAAATAGTGGATCAGAAAGGTATGTCCCTAGGAGGGATCACCTGTAATGTTTACCAGATGGATGGATCAGAACTCCCAATAAGAACAGACCCATGATGACGTGTCCCAAAAAGGGTAAGGTTTCACATGGTGAAGGATGATTTGAAAACCATAAAGGGAAAATCAAAGAAGGTGGGTCTCAGAAAAGGGGACACCAAGGTTTTCCATTGGCTTGGATTGAACCTCATGGAGGCATCCTACATACCCTTTGTAGATGACAGGGATCAAAATCCACATAGTTAGAAAAGGGTGATTTAAGTCTTACACATGATTAGTTTCCTGGATGCTACAAAAGGTAGTGAAGATTCGAACTTATCGTGATAAGGGTAAATAAGTGGAGTAGATGGATAGGGATTATGAATGGTTAGTTTCCCGTATGGATGTCATGAGTTCACCGGGATGTGGTGTCCTGGGTAAAATCAAGATGGATATAGAGGAATTGTTAGAGGGTGAAGATGAATGAGATGGAACTGACGTGAAGATGATGGTGATGGACTTGAAACTTGAAGAGGTTTCCTATGTACCTTGTGTTTAAGGAAGGGATCAAAGTCTATATAGTTTTTGTGGGGAAATGAGACACCTAAGAAGGTAGATCGTGAGAATGTAAGGCATGGATAGAGGCCTAGAGGAAGTAGAACCTTTGGTTTGGGGTGTGATCTTCCTGAGACATAAAGGCTCAAAGGAAAGACTAGGATGGGACATGGATTATGGGCTCAAACCTTCAAAGAGGCTTCCTATATATCCCAGTGGTTGGGAATCAAAGTCCAAGCAGTTAAGGAATGGGGAATAGAATCAGGGTGTACACAAAGGACAATGATTAGAAGACATGATTGGGTCTTACACATGGTTATAATCTCATCACAAGAGGGGCACTCTTGGTTGGAGGAGTATGGGTTGTGTGAGGCTAATGCATGGTTAGCTGCCCATGGGGATCATAACACCTTAGGGAGGTGGATCTGGGAGATGCATCCCAAAAATAAAAAGTATCATATCATATGGATGCATCCCTAGGAGGGAGTATTAGATCTTACCATGGGTTAGGATTTGACATCAAAGAGGCTTCCTATATATCCTAGTGGCTGGGAATCAAAACCCGTGTATTTCAGGAGGCGCATACAATTTAACATCATGCTGGACAAAGGTGAACCAATGTGAAATGCACAAAATAGTTGGATTATGGGGAGTGATGGGATTGAACCTCAGAGAGGCTTCCTACATACCTTATTTAGAAGACAAGGATCAAAGTACACATAGTTCTATAGGATGGAGTTTAACATCATGAGGGATGAAGGTGAATCAACAAGAAAGAATAAGAGTGGATGGGTTGTTTTTCTTGAACCTGAACAAGGCTTCCTACGTACCCTGTTTGGAAGATAGGTATCAAATTCCACGTAGTTTAGGAATGGGGGGCATGGGGATTACGCATTATTAGTGGCCCATAGAGGATTTCATGGTCACTATTAAACTCTAATCCCACACGAGTCATGCTCATTATGAGAAACAAGAGATATCAGTAGAACAAATGGACGTATCGTGAAGGTTGTAGCTATGAAGAATGGTATGGGGATTAATCATGGTTATAATACTAGAGAGATAAATATTGGGACTTACACCAGGAGGGAAGCCCAATGAGGATGTCTCGATGTATGAAGGGGATATGGCTACATGTACAGGGAACACCCTATCATGGTGTGTCGGGGCTTATGTGGAGATTGCTTGAGGTGCGCATGGTGAAAAAGCCCAAAGGGGGAGAGATAAGGATAAAAATGATGCTCATTCTCCCTTGAATCCTCCTAGGCTTTCCATGCATGCAGAAAATCATAGTTTAATGTTGTGTGTTGGGGATGATGGTGCTTGACAGTTTAACATCCTGTAGCTTGGATGATGAGGATCCACTCCTCATCCCTTAAAATTACATAACTTGTACCAACCCACACTTGGGGAAGGGAAGGCACAAACAATGCCCTATGAGATTGAAATGGAGTAGTGGTCACTCAAGGGGCTCAAGTTGGTGTGGCTATGCAAAGAAGAAATATCCATTAGCGTACCATGTGAAGATGAATGAGGTAGGGAAACACAACATGGATCACCGCTCAGGGGACCAGGAAATCACTACGCACAAGCCTGGAGGGCAGCAAATAGGAGGTGTGCGTAATATAGGGATGCTACATGCAAGTGGAGCTCAAAATTTTTTCCTTGGAATAAGGACAACACATGGAGTATATAGGAAGGGGTGAATGTAAGATTGAAGTCTTTTTCGCAAAGGGAAGGGGTCTCAAGCACAAGATGTACTGCACAAGGGTAAGTCTTAAGTGCAAGAGGGACCTTTTGCATGCACTTGACTTAGAAAAAATAGAAATGGGTGAGGGTCAATCCCTAGTGGGGCCACCCAAAGGGGGATCCATGGGAGACCTGTCACGCAAGATCCAGTACCTTGACATCATGACTTTTTTGCAGTCATGGAAGGGGTATTCTTACACATAGGGGAGTGGAGATTTTACTTCCAGAGCATCACGCCTAAGGGAGGGGGTACCCATCTATTTATAGGTGAAAATCTAAGTGGTGGAGCGTAAGGAGGCCAGCTCAGAAGTAGTCATTTAATGTCGAATTGGGTGAATAAGACCTTTACGTGTGGGTCAACTCTCTTGCGTGCTGACCCAATTTCTTCCATGCATTTGACTTTGGTATTTTGGAGGTATGAGAAAAATAATAACATTTTAAATCACATTAGTCATGCAAGAGGCTTACATGAAGCTTTTTTACTTGTTATCATGAACCAAATCTTGCACGAAAAACCCTTGGGATTATCGGGATCATCTTCTGAGTCAAAATATGCATTTGGGTTGTTCAAATACGCCCATCTATGGTCTTTAGTAGAATTCGGCACTAAAAAATTCCCCCTTGGAACCTGAGATGAAAGGAAACTATAAGGTCTAAATTTGAGGGAAATGCTGATGAGCATAATACATTTCTGGTGGCTCACACAAAATGGATGATCTAGCGTGTAAGGTGCCCTGTTCATGCATGTGAAAGACCAAGCTCGCACCTATAAATACTCAGGGGGGCTCTATACCTTGACTTTTTATATGACTGGAAATTGAATCTCATGCGTGAAAGTTCCTTTGTTCTACATGGAAGCTCTCCAATTCAGTCAGTGCTTTACGCGCAACTGCTGGATCTTGCATGATTCTAACTTGGTCGAATTTTTCTTGTGAGATTATCATGAATCTTTAATGACACTATCTACTTTTCATTCTAAACCCCCATCTTTCATGCCAAACCCTTTATACATTCGAGGCCTGAACGAGATGGTTGGTGAATAGACAGATGCTGAGAGGGAGGCTGCCTATGCAACACGAAGGGTCAAGATGACCGCAAACCCTCATATTCTTCATGTGATAAGGGTGATATACAACAATAAAATGCTTCTAGGCATGCTTAAATAGTATCAAAAATGATTATTTCCTAATTAATAGCCTCCTAATATAGAACTTTGAAATTCCAGAGTAGGTGCTAATACCAGGCTTCAAGACCAACTCACCATGGTTGTGGGTAACGTGCGAGGATATCCTTTCACGGTTTTACATATCAAACAATGGTAACCCCACCTAGAAACTAGGGATATGAATATTTACGTCTTGAACCCAAAGACTAGAATAATCATGGGGAGCGAATCGGTTGATGAAGAATTTCCTGCCCCTATGCAAGAACTTTTAGGAGTAGTATCACTCATGAGACTAAGGGATGAAAGCAATATTGGGACTTGAGGTTTGAATGAAACTTAATGAGAAAGTGGTCATGGGTGTACTGGGTACACTAAACATGTGAGGAATTGGGGAAGGATATTTGATACATTAGGTTGTTTGAGGCCATGTGGACATTGCAATTCCATTTCTACCATTAGCAGGACCTGGTGTCAGAGCTGTTCATCCAGTGGTCTCTTGACACCAATATCTTCAATCTCCACCATGGAGAGATTGGTATTAGCCTTTGGGATATCCACTATATTGGAGGAATCCCTCTATAAGGGTTCTAATATGATGAATTCTTACCGACATAGAATTTCTAGGGAGACAGGGTGAGAACCCCCATTCTGACATGGAATCTATTGGAGCTAAAAAAGGTGAGGATGAAGATAAAGTACATCTTGAAGGACATATCTTATCAGTAATGGTCCATCATGTTTCTCAAAAGTTATGATAGGATGAAGATGCCAGGATGAGGGAAATAGTGCCCAAATGCGTCGTAGAGGGGCAGGGCCAGGTCGTATTGGGTGGTCCTAGAAGTAGACCAATACTAATCATGGGGCTTCAATGTAAATGAAATTTGGGACCCGAATGTGTGATACGCTAGTTTCCTTTCTGCCTTCCTAAGTAAATCATTGATGCGTGTAAGAGATACGAGGATAAGGGTCCATCTAGGGACATTGGTGATGGCTGAGATCATAGTATCCCATCACAGGGTAAACCTGGGAGTTTCTATGTTATCCAGGATATACATCATTTTGGGGCTCATCTTAAGAGAGAGTACACCCAAGAGAATCTATATAATATTTAAAATTATTCATAGATGGGTCATAGATCACTATGGTGGGTATGATTTCCCAAAAACCATCCATCCTCCTGGCGAGGGTCTGCGACCATCTCTACTGAACATCGCTCGGGTTTGGCTGTTGATGCTTAATGAGGGGGGGATTAAGCTTAGGATTTTCAATCATGAAAACTTCAACTTACACCCATTTAAAACCCCAGTCAGTCAGATGGTGGATGACCTGCGAGGCCTACTGGTGTAGATGGAGTATCTGCAGAGTATTAGGGGCGGTGTGTTGGTAGCCCATATTAAAATAAAAAAATTCTGAAAACCCTACATTCCATCATGGTTCACTAGACATTTTGGGTGCATGCAGCCGATGAAAAAAGTGTATATATAGGTTTGTTAAGAGAAACATCCTTTCATCCCTCCCTAATTATGGATCATGTTCACAACTTCTGGATTTGTTGAATTTATTAATTTTCCCACACTGATGTCGATGCCGATCTATGAACAAAATATGCTTACTACTAGGTGGAGGGTTATCCAGAGGTAATTTTGCAGAAACAAATTCAGTAGATCAAGGAGGTGAGTGTAGATTCTGTATGGTGAGAGAGAAAGCTAGGTACTTCTAGGGAAGAAAGATCTGAGGCAAACTAGGCGGCCATGGCGGCACAAGTGAGAACATCAGCAGTAGGAGCATCGTAAGGTGCAGCTGCGTCTCTACCTTCTTAATAGGGGTGGTCCCATAGGAAACCATGTGAACCATCTAGGGAGGCCCTTGGGAAGAAAATGAGATATTTTCAACCACTGATTCCATTTTCCTATCCTTATGGTATACTTGGAGAACACTATGACAATCGATGAAAACTAAAGAACTATGGCGAAGACTGGTGCGCACTGGGCTTGATCTACTGGATGTTGTGTGTATCTAGGTGGTGGGAAGGGTGCACTTTCATTGCTCACATGTGTACCTAATATCCATGTATGCCTATACATGCCAAAATTGGTAGAATGAAGAGACACATTTCTTGGTTAAAGTAATGCTCGGTCAAGAGCATGACCCTGAAGAAATGACACCCAAGGATGATTATGATGATGAATAAGAAGAAGAAGTTGAGGAGGAGGAGGAATATTTGGAAGAAGAATTTGAAGATGCATAATAGGAGGCTGAGGATGATGGGCCTGGAGGTAGGGGACCTTAGGGGATATCAACCCAGCAGATGATCCCATGTGAGAGAGGCAGAATCAAAGGCTTTGATGAGGAACTAGCCAAACTTCTCGAGGTAAGTTTCAACACTTATATCTCTTGGTCCCTTCTCTTTACATAACTTGAATACACTGAACACACTTTTTACTATCTAGGAAAAAATTGGTGATGATGACTAGGGATCTTCCGCTGTAGGGAAAAAATGTGCCGATGGTCATGGAAGGATATCTCCTTGAACCCGCTTTTGGGGATGAGAAAGGTGGAGGACCAATCATGCCTGGAGCAGTGAAAGGGGTCTGAGTGATGAACTCTGAATATCAGGCTGTTACCACTACTCAAAAGGATCCAACCCAAATTATTTAATTAACTAGCACTGAGGGATCTCCAATGACGAAGCTCATATGGTGATGCAAACACTTGATCCGGCTACACCTAGATCTTGTAATTATCTATCTTTAAAGACTCACATATATTATTTGAAAACTCAGCTAAAAAAGTTACCAATTCCTCATGCAGTGATCACAAGACTGGAATCCTGATAAAATAACAAGTCTGAGACATCTTCAAGAGATCCACCAGTGACTGTACCTATCCGTGAGGAACTGGCCACTCAAGCTGATTCGGCCTTCGCACTCGGTGAGCAGGAAGTTGTGATTATAGGTGACTCCACTACCAGGGCAGAACTTAATGCTGGTGAGTGAGAAGTTTTTGATATATGGATGAGCAAAGATGGTCGCCCATATATTATAGAGCCCAGTCCCTTAGAAAGAATGCTGGAGGAAGACCCTTCCTTGGAACTTCTGGAAATATTTCCTAAATACAGATATAAAGATCCTAAATAGTTGGATGATTATGATTCTGACGCAGTTGAGAAGATCCGTATGACATGGAGTAAGGTATGGAAGTGTATAAAATGATTCCTCAATCACCTAGAGGCATAATTTATGAGTTAGATAGGGCCACTTCACACATGTATGTGTTTCCTCTATCCTGGAGGGGCAGATGCTCACCATCTCCATATAAAGATAGACAACTATCTTGATGAGAAGATGTGGGAGAGCATCCAATAATTAGATGATTCCTGGTGTTGAAATAAATCTAATAATATTCTGAAATTCCATGAGATTGATCATGAAATTTAATTCCATGACAAGAAGATGGGCGAACATGCTACATTTTCCATGAATCATTACGGGCTCATTAAACGATTGATAGCCCAGTTGGTAGAAGCCTAGGAGTATCTAGCACAGGTGAACCATCAAATGGATGAACTCCGAGATGAGTGGGAAAAAATTTAGTCTAGGGCCGATGATCTTCTCTCTATGTATGTTAACGAGGAAATGGAGCTAAGGGAGGGTAAGAAATATTAGAATCTATATGCTAGAGGGTGGAGAAACTGAAGCAGTCCATCGAAGGGGCTGATCCATAAGGGTCGTGTTTTGTACGAACTCATGAAACAAATATTACCTCTTATTTTTTATCCTAAAATACATGCATAGATATAATTTTTTCTTGTTTTACTGCATCTTTATCATAACTATGAAACAACTAATTATTAATCCCTAAGCTCACGTGGGTTATACACAGTGCGAGAAATAAGGGATGATAACATAATTATCCAATTTGTGTATGAGAATGCCAGCTAAACATCAAATACTCAGGGTCCTCCATCGCTAGTTGACCACCTAGAGTGTTATGGATTAGATAAGGGTTATTACTAGAGAATAAGGATCTTAGATAAGTGAACTTTCCTTTTCCAATGTGCACTAGTGCATGAGAGGGATAATGCCAAGGGAATTGGAATCAATCCGAACAAAGGGGAATGAGAAGTGTGAATCACAACACCCACAATTCAGAATACAATGAGGGAGGCATGATGATGTAGGATAATTTTTGACCATATTCAAAAAATGGCATCCATATCATGTTATCCTGAAATGGGGATGAACAAATGAGGTCCAACCACTGACCGTATTCAAAAAAATGGGGCCAAACTCGAAGTATCATCCAATTCCCCAAGAACATTGACCCAGAATGGTAGGTGATCCATAATGCCAAGTATCCATACTGTTAGGGGGTTCCTTCAGACATGAAAAGGGGTGAGGATCCAAATAATAGGGCATGAAAATAATGTGGTGGAGTGATGGGATGTTTGAAAGGACTCCAACACTCTCGAAATTACACCACCATGACTAAAGCGCATTGGGTGAGTGTACCGGTCTGAATCAAGAAAAAAAATTCTTCCAGATAGGACCTCTCATGTGAGGACCTATAATTCCTTAAAATTTTACATCATGGAAATGAGGATGATATTTATGCAATTTAACGTCATACGACTAGGAAATTTGCACACAGTTTAAGGTTATACTGCCAGGAACCTAACTGATAGTTTAAAGTCATGTTATATGGACTATGATGTCTATGATTGGAATGATTACATGAAACAGGGGGAATAAACCCGATTCGAATGAGAAAAATGAATCCTACACACCATAAATTTTCTAAGAAATAGATGGGAAAGAGTCATATGTGATGCGGTAGGAAAAAAACCAATATGAACGAAAATAAAAGAGACCTATCACCAAACATCACACAACATATTCATATGAGGATCCTAGTTTAAGGTCATAAATTTCAGACTATAATTGGGGCCAAAGGTCCAGGGCGGTCAATGGACCTAGGGCTGGACCCGAGGACAAAATGTTCAAGCGTCACTACATATCCTGTAAGGAAGGTAATAAAGCTGTGTGTAGTTCTTAAAGCACAATATAGTTAGGGACCAACATTGGTGGGGGAAATCCTCTCTAGAGAAGAAGTTGAATCATCCCATAATTATCATGGGGCATCCTGAACTTGTTTAGGGTATGTTAATAGTTTAATTTCATGCATCAAAGGAATCGTCTCTTAGTTTAATTTCATAGAGTTTGAACTATAGAGTTTGTGGCTAAGCCCAAAGACAAAGTGTCTGAGCGTCACTACATATCCCATAAGGAAATAAATCAATCTGCATGTAGTCCTGAAATCCCATGTAGTTTAACCTCATGTAGTGAGGATGAGAGTTGTGATGTAGTTTATTGTCGTATGACTAGGACATGTGCACCCCAAAGGAGAGATGTGTGGAGCAGTACATAACCCAACGTGAATGAGGAAAATAGAAGTCCACACCGCATCACACATTCTAAAAGGGGAACCTAGGACCAAGAGGGACAAAAAGAGGATATTGAAATTTTGTGGATGGACCCAGGGTTAAGATTTCTAGGTGTCACTACATATATTTATAGGGAATGAATCAAGCCATGCATAGTTCTTAAGGAAATCCTGCTATTCAGGTTTGACCCATGCGTAGAGAAAAAGAAAAATTTGATATATATTGTTTGTTCTTTTTTTAGTGTATTTTTTTTAATGACCATCCTAGGATAAAAAGTCTGGGTGTCGCTACAAGAATCAATTCATATGTAGGCCTTGGAAAATTACACAGTGGATAACCAATTCCTAAGGTGATTCCCTCTCAAGTGGGAACATCATAATGTGATGCTGTTTTTCATCATGCGGTTAGGATGATGGAATCACAATTTAGGGTCGTATAACATGACCAATCTATATAATTTAATGTTGTATTATAAGGACACTACAATTTAAAGTATGTGGGACAATGAGGCATAGTTTAAATTGTAGTTTCCTTAATATACGACATTAAAGTACATGGAATGACTATTGTAAACCTAAAGTGAATGAGAACCAAAGAGGCTCAATCACACCAATTTACTCTCATTAGAACCCAAACCAAGAGGCCAGACATATTGAAGGGATTTCCTCTGAACTATGGATGAAAGGTCCGAGCATTCTTATGTATCTCATAAGGATAAGAATAAATCCATATTTAGTTCTCAAAGGAAGGCATGGAAAATGGAAAACCACAAAGGGGGTGATATCCTCTGAAATGAGGAAAATAAAGGTTTTTATATAGTTTAATGTCATGTGAACTTAGACACTAAAGATCTTAGTTTAAGGTCATGGAGTTTGGAACATCCCATAGAGGAAATGTATAGTGGTGGCACCATAAAGTAACCCAACATGAATGAAGACAATAGAAGTCCACACCGCATCACACATTCCCAGGGGGGAAAACCCACACATAGTTTAAGTTTATAAGGCTTGGACCATGAAGTGAGACCTCCAAAGTGGGAATACATAGTGAATCACTAGAAGGTAACCTAACATGAATGAGGAAAAAATAAGTCCAAAAAACACCACACATTCCTAGGACATAATCTTCTAGTTTACAGTCATAGAGTTTGAACCATGATAATGGCCTTTCAGAAGCAGAAACATGTAATGTGGTGTCAGAAAGAAACCTGAAATGAATGAGGAACAAAGAGGTCTACAACACATTAAAAATTCCTGAGAGAACATATATATAGTTTAAATTCATGATGCATAGACATTGGGACTTAAACTCCTAGTTTAAGGTGATAGAGTTTAAACTATAGAGTGCACAACTCTTTATATGCAAGTATAAACCTTATCAAGTAACCCTAAGCCCACATGATCCATGATTGGTGTGGGAAACAAGGGGCAGAGAAGATATTTACAATATACATAAGCACAAAATAGGGGAATAGAGGTGTGGAGTTAAGGAAAACCCCATGACGCTGGTCTTCCCACTAAATGTGTAAAGGTTCATGGAGGGATGGCATCGAGAGTATTGAAATTCCATTTGGACATAAGTATTTGAGAAGGAATGTGAATCACAAGACCAAAATTTGGGATGCAGTGGTATTGGACTAATGATGGAGGATAACTTTTGACCATATTCAAAACATGGTATCCATATCGTGTATCCTGGGATGGGAACAAACAACCAAGGGTCAACCAATGACCATATTCAAAACATGGGTGGAACCTGTCTCAAGATTCCATTCAAGATCCTCTAGGATATTGGCCTAGAATGATAGGCAAGCCTTAAGGCCAAGCATCCATACTATTTGGGGGTATTTTTAGATATGAAAGATTATGGAGACCCAAACAATGGTCACACAAAGCATGATGATGGAATGAGAGAATGTCCATGAAGAATTCAATACTCTATGTCTCATACCACGATGCATCTGAGAACATTAATGATGAAAGATATAGGTCAATGGATTCAACTAGGGGAAGATGAATCAAGAATATGAGTGGTGAAAAGGAAAAAAATGGGTTGATAAACCTAGGACTGGACCCAAAGGCAAAATGTTCGGGCATTATTACATATCCCATAAGGATAGAAATCAATCCATATGTAGTTATTGAAGTCCCATGTTGTTTAACATCATGTGGTAATGATTTAGGTGGTGGAGAAGTGATCCCAAGTGAGGAACATGGTGTGGCTGTTGAAAATATGACATGAATGAGGGTAATAGAAGAACACACCACACCATGTACTCCTAGAAGGGACCTCAAGCTGAGGGGGAGAAAGGGAGGAACTTGGGGTTGTACCCAAAGACAAAGTGTTTAGGTGTTCCTACATATCCCATAGGTATGGTAATCAATACATAAATAGTTCTTGAATGTAGTGTAGTTTAATGTTATGTAGTAAGGATGTAGCAACCATTTAACATCATGCAGGACAAAGGGGCAGTTGCCTTTTAAGGTAATGTAGTGCAGTTTTACACTCAAGATTTTTCCAACCCCATCTGAACCACACTTAGCTCTTGCCAGTAATTATGCATCTGAGAATCTTACAAACTATATTTTCTTCCTTGATTATTTTGAAATTGATTCAGTCTCAAGTTTACTCCTATGATTAACAACTTCCTCCTCAAGACCCTCATCAGTCTTGGACCTTTCTTCCAGTCTGGATGTGAGGTCATTGATGAACATTCCCTGCTCTTCAATTCTCAGCTTTAGATCTACTACATCATCATTACTTTCAAGGATTTTAGACTGTAATTTCACAAATTCTTCCAGTCGTTCAATTTCAGCTTCAAGTTCATCAACATATTCTAATGATTCTTCCACCATTTCCTTCCACTTATTACATCTCTTACATTTATTCTCAAGCTTGTAGAAAGCATCCTTAATTTTAATCTTTGGATCACCAATAGCAGTAATCTGATTATATCTACCTTTATTGATTGAGGATTCTGATATTTCAGTGGTATCCATCATGGAAGCATGGTTTCTAGTTTTAAATTCTAGTTCTTCTTCCTCACAAAATTAAATATCATCATCTTCTTCTTCATAGAAAAAACTCTTCCTCTGCATTTTCTTTCCAGATTTGAAGTCACCCTTTTTGAAAAAAACTTTTACGAGGCTTCTCGATGTCTTCATCTTCACTGTCATAATCATCAAAATTTCTTTGGCACTGAGAGGCAATGTGCCCAACTCTTCCACAATGAAAACATGCAAGAGGTAACTTACCTCTAAATTTACCTTTTACCTTCTTCAGCTTCTTGGCGATGAGAGAAAGAATTTCTTTTTCCTCATCATCTTCACCACCACTGTCTTCTGAAATTTTCAGTTTTTCCATGGATTTGAATGCCATTTCCTTGATCACACGAGTCGTGGCATATTCGGGTTTGACTCTCATCTCATATGCCACTAAACTACTTAACAGATCATCCAGAGATAGTTTATAAAAATCTCTTTCTTCAAGGGCTGACACATTTGCATTGTACATGGGAGGAAGTCTTCTCAATATTTTCTTTACGATATCTATTTATTTGATTTCTTCTCCAAGACCTCGAATTTCTCCCATTACTTCAGTAATTCGATTGAAGAATGAATCTGCATTCTCATTAGGATGAATCTTTAGATCGTCAAACCAGTTGTGTAAAACCTAAAGTTTTTCCTCCTTTATTTTTCTATCTCCTTCATAAATGTTTTCAAGTTTATCCCACATAGACTTTGCTGAGGTGCAACTCATCACCTTAAGATAAATCTATTCTGAAAGAGCCGCAGGGATAGCATTCTGAGCTTTAGCATCTGCGTTAAGAACTTTCCTATCTCTATCAGTCATAGAAAGCCCTGTTGGATCAGTAACCTATATTCCTTGGGCAGTAGCAAAGAGGACTTCCACTCCAAGGGATCTTAAATGAGATTTCATTCTATTCTTCCAAATATGAAAATTACTTCCATCGAAGAGAGGTATTCCCCTAGCATTGACTGCGTTCTCCATGACGACAAAGGACAGATCTAACACCATAAACCTCGCTCTGATACCACTTGTAGGACCCCAGGACACCCTGAGAGGGGAAGGGTGAATCAGGGTGACAACTTTTTCTTTTAATGTGAAGGATCTTGTTCCCACGTTGGTAGGAACTTGTTAAACCTGTATGATGAAAAGGATCAGGAAGCAAACATTCACATACAGAAAGATGACACAACACTTTTTAATTGGTTGACCACTAAGGGCTACGTCCAAGGAGCATACGCCGACAGGTTGTCGGTCGTACCAAAATCCACTATGCTTCACTAGCTGTAGATTACAAAGGTCTGGGCACAATCACTTTGTCCCAGGCTCACTGCCTTTACAAAATTTTAGGGATAGCTCACTGCGTCCCTCGGGTCACTCCCGTTGACTCTCCATGGATCACTGCCTTTTGTGAAGTCCCACTCAGTTTATAGACGTGAAGGTCTCTTCATCATTGAAAGAGAATTCATCCTCTGTTGTATGTAGATGCTCCATTGAAGTCTGACGCTCTTACCCGTAGAAAAAACTCTCTTTACACTGAAGGTATCGGGCAATATTCCAGCTTTCGTGCAGCTTCAAAAAGATCAGCATTCTTCAAAAAAACCTAGCACGCTTCTCCAAGCCCGGCGGGAATGTTTCAATCATGGCCGCAAGTCACTTTCACGGCAAAAATTTGGCGCGCAGGTGACACCAACCCACTTGCGCGACACTGTCTCCTTCAACTCCAAACTTGCGTGATTCTTCACCTTAAACTCCCAAACCACCTTGGGCACGTAGCCATCAATCGGCGCACAACTTCTACTTGCGCGACCCAACTACCACTTGCGCGAATCAACCACTTGCGCGACGAGAGCTCGAAAAAATCTCCAAGTGTTGAACATCGTTCCAAATGAGGAGAGGTGGTCCACTATTTATAGGAAAACTGGACACCCTGCGCGGTGGCACGCAGGCCTCCTCTCGACGTGCAGGTTCTGGCATGCAGGTCCATCTGCCCTTGCTTCTATCGCACAACTCACTTGCGCGACCCAACCAATACTTGCACAAACTTCTTTCCTTTTCCATATTTTTTAGATCTGATCATGAAGAACAATCGGCACGTAAGTTTCCAAACCTCTTAGATATCGGTGCACAAGTTCTTTCTCGGCGCACAGGTCACTTGCGCGACCAACCCAAAACTTGTGTGGCCCTTATCCCTTTGCCATTTTCCATGTTCTAATCTTGAAAAACATATGGTGCACAAGTTTACTCTCCTTCAAGTATATGGCACACAAGTCTCTTTTCCAAAAACACTTTATTCCATTTGTCGATTTTTAGACCCAAAAATTTGGAAAACCCTGGGAAACGACGCCACCTTCAATACTGTTGTCTTCTTGAACTGTATGATCACTTTGAAGGAACAAATTCTGAAATTCCATTGAGGATTGAAAACAAACACAAACCACACTTCAATTCATGCATAGAAGACCATGGTTCCAACAGATAAACCCAGAGAGTGTTGGGGAGATTTTCCGACCAACTTTTCTTGTTATGACTAACCATCTTCTGCAAAATGTTAGAGAAGGTCTTTTTGAACACCTAGATCTTCCCATTTTCTTGCGCATGATAGAGAGAAGTATGGTTAGACAAGATTATGTTCTTGGCGTATAGTTTCTTCAGCTCAGATGCTCAAAAGTTGGTGCTGTTATCAGTGATGACGGCATGAAGGAATCCAAATCGATGGTTGATGTTTGAGCTCCTGAACTTGATGATAGAATGGGACTTTAATTCCTTGAGAAGAATTGATTTTTCCCACTTAGAGAAAAAATATTTCATGGTCAGAATGAAACTACACTGGTGAGATGTTGCTGGTGGATGTGGTCCCACAACATTAAGTCCCCAGATCACAAAGGGCTAGGAGTACTTGATATTATAGAGGGGTTCTGTCAGCTGATGAAAAAACTTTCTCATGGATTTGTCTTACATGAAACCTCTTGGTGAACTTAATATAATCATAAACCATGGTGGGCCATAAGTAGCCCAACCTTCAAATCTGGTGGGAGAGTTTTGAACCTTCATAATGAGTTCTGCAGGAGCCGACATGGACTTCCCGCATGACATGGAAAATGTCATATCCCTAAATGCAATAGAGGATAAATACATCAAGCCCTTGTTTATAGAGGATATGCTTAATAATGGGACCACTCTAGAGGGTGAACTATATTGCACATTGACAGATTTTCTCATGTTCAGCTCTGTCTATCGGGAGATGACTGTATTAGATGTACTTGAAAAAAGGGGTCATCCAATCAAGGGTATCTTCTGATACAGTAGGGGGACATGGAGATCCTAGTGTGGAGACATTGGTGGTAAGGTGACTTAACCACTATCTATCATTATTATCCAAACTAATAGGAGTGATAACCCTTTGATACGCTACATGGATAATCAGATCTTCTTGGTCAGGCTTTGCGAGAGATGTGACAAGGATTTCCAAGGCATCATCTCGACTATTCTGTGACCGAGGAACATGAGTAATCTCCGATAGAGAGGGGAACTGGGCCATCATCTGGTGAGTGTTCTATAAGAGGGGCATAAGCTCTGACTTCCTAATGACATAGTCACCATTTATCTTCTTGATAACCAGCTCAGAGTCCCCCTTCATGTGTAGGTGGGGAACATCAATCTCGAGGGAAATATCTAGAATAATGATGAGGTCCTGATACTCCACATCATTATTAGTGCATCCTTATAACAATAAGAATGAGTAGGGTAGTAAAACCTATGTGGGAATGATGAAGATGATACCCAGGCCTACTCTATTGAGTCTGGGGTCATTGATCCTTATTTCGGTCAGACTTCAGGCAGCTCCATCAAAGTGCATCTGCCAATATGGCATGGTCTGGTCCACTGAGAGAATAGACTCATATATAAAGTCAATATCTATAGACTACTCTACAGGATCTGGATGGGAGACAAGGATGTTTTCCAGGGCCTGACCCTTGACAACTTTCTACATGATGAACCTAATTTCAGACTACTGAATGATCACTTCCCACCAAGCCGGATGACCTATCAACATAGGGAGGTTCTAAATATACTTTAGAGGATTCCCATAGAATACTAGCTATATCTCATGATGCTGTAGGTAGTTCCACAACTTCTACACTGCAAAAACTAGAGCGAGGAATCTATTCTTGATAGAGGAAAATCTGGTCTCTATGTCAAGGAGCATGAAACTAAGATAATATAAACTCTTCTATGTCCCTTCATTATTCTTATGAGCGATAAGGGTGTCGAGGGATCATTCCAGGGTGGTCACATAGAGTACCGACATCTTTCCGGAGATGGGTGGCATAAAAACTAGAGGCTATGGAAGGTACTACTTGATCTCCTCAAAATCATTTTGACATTATTCATTCCATTGGTAGATGACACCTTTCTTCATGAGTTGGGAGAAGGGATTAAACTTTACAGAAAAATTCACAATGAATCTGTGTATATAGGATAAGTGGACTTAGAAGCTTGAGTGATCTCCAAGGTTGCTCGAAGGAGGCATCTGGATGATCGTCTTGATATTCTATGGATCAATCTCGATGCCTCTATATAGAATGATAAAACTAAGAAACTTTCCTGAGGTAACCTCGAAGACACACTTCAAGGGGTACATCTTCAGATGGAGAAAGTGGAGGAAGCCGAACCCTTTATCAATATCTCTGAGATGGTCCTAACGTTGGTGGGATTTGACCACCAAATTGTCTATGTAGCATTCCACCAATATCCCGAGGATTAGTTTGAATATGTGGTGCATAAAACGCTGATAATTGGATCCTAAATTCTTTAGACCGAAATGCATTACCTGATAACAAAAATTACCTCATAGTTATCTAAAGGAGGTGGATTATTCATCCTTGGTGGCCATTCAGATATGATTATATCTAGAATACCCATCTATGAAGGAGATGGATTAGAATCTAGTGGTAGCATTGATCAATAGATCTATCATGGGAAGGGGAAAATCATCCTTCAGACAGTGGTGGTTGAGATCCTGAAAGTCGATGAAGACTCTGATCTATCCACTATTTTTTCTGATGGAAACAATATTGGCTAACCATCTGGGGTACTGGTCTTCCTTGATGGTGTTGGATTTGATGATTTTATAAACTTTGGCCTCGACCACAACACCGTGAGAGGGGTGTATCTTTATGGGAGGCTGTTTGAACCTGTAATGACTTGTCGGGAGACCGAGATGGTGGACTACCACTTGAGGATCTAGTCCTAAAATCTCATCATAGGTCTAGAAAAATACATCTTGATCCTAATTTAGGAAATCCAAATACTATTGTTACTCTTCCATAGGAATAGGTGCGCTAATCAGTGTTGGTCTTGGATCTTCCTCAGCACTGAGATTCACTTGTACCAACTCATCTATGGTGGTGGAGACACATTCCTCAAATGTAGGAGGATCATCCTCAAAATCCTCTTCATCATCCACAAAAAGAGGATCATCAGAAGGGGAAACTGTTTTGAATCAACTGATCCTGACATAATGCCAGTGTCATCCTGAGTGGTAGTGGAATCTTCATTAGGAGACTCCTATAATGCTGATACCATGGCGACAAAAGATGTCAATCTGATTCCATCAGGCCTTTGACCTAAGTACCCGTGCTTGATAATATCAAAGCAGTAGTGCCACATTCTCTTGAGTTGGTTCAACCCGACATGCCAGAATAAGTAAGTATGGTGTATTGTTGTTACAGTGGGGTGAATGTCCCGATACATTATAGGGGTAAGGGGATCTGGTATCACTCAAGCATGATTCATGTAGGAGTACGAAGTGATATTTTGGAACTCCTTATACCTGGGAATGCACTTCTCACTCCTTCTTGAGATAACAAAGTAGTGTCCCATGTCTGGGGTTGTGGCCTCCAACTGGTGAATTGGGAGGAAGAAGGCACCATCCAGATCTGTCCATGGGTCAGTAACAATGGTAGTGTTCTTGACCTCATTGCCCCGAACTTGTTTTTCCTTACTCCTGTAGTAGTCAACATCTAGGTAGTGGGATTCAAAAGAGTCAAAGGGATATTAATCACCTTAGAGCACACCCAATCAACCATTTAGGGAGTACTTGAGGCATTTATGATATAATTAAGGAACCACTATGTGCAGATGGAGCCAGGGTCTACCCATTAGTGTATTTTAGGTGGTGTCCTACGAGATAGCTATGAATTCAGTGTTGGCGATCAGACCACCAAACCGAGTCTTTAGGAAAATATTTCTACACTGCCTCTACTTGGTCCTATCATAACCCTGAATCTTTAGGTTAGAGGGACTCATATCATCTTCATTCATCCCTAGTTTACAGACCGTATGGGTCAGGATGAGATTGATCCCAGAACCTGTGTCTAAAAGGCAGTAGCTAACCTCCAAAAAATTAAATTATCTAGTGAAGTATAATGTTAGAATGTGCCCCTATATGGGATAACCTTCATCTTTTCCTCATAATGAGATGATGGACTGACATTATGCATGCTTGAATTCCTCAACATGGAAGAAATCTATAGCTGCTACCTCTATTTAGAACTGGAGGGGATTCTTAAAGCCTCTGTGAGGGGTTCACACATATCTTCAGATAAACATAGATCCTTGAAGATCGAGAGTTTTGAAGGAATGCTGAAAAGGTGATTTAGTACATCATACTTTCATTCTCGGAACACATTTCTGCTGGCAGGGAGTTTCTCTGTGGAAAGTGGTATGACAGATACTGCTGGTCAAACCAGAGGGTTTTGGATGGTGCTAGGAATATCCTATTTCTCACTAGTTTAACCATGTAAAATGATCATCGGATGAATACTAGTTGATTGAGGTCTGGCCACAGTTGTGTGTGGATGATCATAGTGCCATCACGGTGGCTCTGCCTCATCAAGTATCATAAACGACGGTGGGAATGAATCTGACAAGATAAGATGAGAGGACTGTGCATGCTGAGCTCTTCATTGATCCTACTATCTAGTCTTGATGGCATGCATGACATGGATGAAATCACTTTCCATTTCATTCAAACGATTCATGTATCCATGTCTTTATTGAAAATGGTGTCAACTGGGGACATTAGGAGGACCTTCCTAGTGCTCCTTGTCACTGGGAACCATGTAAGGGTCCCCCAGCTCGACGGTATTCATTTAGGCATACTCTTGATCACCACTTAAAAAATCCTCTAATACTGGAAGAATCCTGGGGGTGATTCCCATATATGGGGGCATGGAGTCTCCAAGCGTACGAGATGACTTCAGCACTGACGAGGGGGTTTTATTTCCCTTGTGCCATCGACACATGCCCTTCTGGGAGGTGGAAGGTTGAGATATAGATGAAAAAGTGGCAGCTAAAGGAGTTTTAGAATCTTCAAAAGACTTGGGATGGTTCAAATGGGTATAGATGATATTGTGATCATGATCTACTACCTTGAAATCCATCCAATCACCATACTTCTGAGACCCATAGTTGGATATCTGTTGTCATTCCCCTTCACTATCACTGTCAGGCCTCACATAAACACATTCCACCTACACCAGGGTAGATACCAACTTGACTATATTGTTTTCAACATAGTTTTGGAGCCATCCCTTGAAAACATATCACTACTTGAGAGTATGTCTGAGGAACCGATGATAGGGGTAGTAATTGGGGTGATCAATGAGATCAACCTCCTTAGGTATTCTATATTCTGGAAAATATAGGATTCAATAATCCAAGGCACTCTAAAAATAACTAGGAACCCAAGCCTCATCAAACGAGTGGAACCGTTTTCTCCTGTCTGGAAAAGGGACTTTTGGAGCCTGGCCCTAGGAAGGGGCTGGAGCCTGACTAGGGGAAAAATCCTGATTATCTTGACTAGGTGGAGGTGGTGCATTAAATGGTGGAGTACACCAATTCTGAGGTGGGAAATGCTAAACCTGAGGATGGGCCTGAGACTGAGGCCATTGACAAGGCTGCAGAGGAGGCTCTACCGACAACAAATCTAGTGGCCTGGGAGACTCTACCTATGCAATGGTAGTGGTCTCAACCATGAATTATCTTCTTGCAGGAGTTGTGGGAGGCAATTAGAATTCCTTCTTGGCTTGTTTCAAGTCTTCCTATAAGTTCTAAGACTTATCATAAAAATCCTAGAATCCACCTGTTATGTTCTCAGTGATAAGAGAGGGGACCAGTTCAGTCTTTACACTTCCCATACACATTTTTAATAGCTTTTATTGAGTCAATGACATATAGAGGGAGTATGTGAGGCCCGTACACCTGGTGATAAAGTTTTTGATGAATTCATATGACCTTTACTTGAACTTTAAGAGGTAAAAAATACTAGTCTTCCATGTGGTGGAGCTGAATTAATATAGAAATTATCTACGAAGATCCTCCCATCCAGTTATGGACCTGATGGGTAGCTGGATATACCAGACGAACATAGACCCTTCCAATGTCTGTATGAAGCACCAGAGCTTGGTAGCCTCTTAATGGTCTAGAGTTCCCAGCATGGGTCCACACCTTGAGATAAATTGGTCTTGATGCTGCAGGGGGTCACCCATCCCATTAAAGGCAGGATAAAGTAGGATTCCCAAAGCCTGGGGGTGCTAGCATATCATCCAACCATGCCAGATATTACTTGGAATCAAGTGATATCACCACCTATAAAGTTTCAAGGACCTCAAGGTGAGTGATGATATGGGCCATTAGATTATCCTGGCAATGTTTCCTATCTTGGTGAGGATCCCTAATCACCAGTCCATTGGTGGGTTCTTCAACATGATAGGCAGGCCCAACAACTTGTAGAGTGGCTGGTGGAATGACCTGAGGAGTTGTTGGAGGGATGAATTGTGGAGTACCTTGAGGGACCACTGGAGGAATGATCTATGGAGCCGAGTCTCGGAGAATATTCCCATACAGCTTGGGTAGATTTGGTGATGCATACTATGACCACTTTCCATAATCTTCAGCCTCTATCCTGTTAGGATATGTAGGGTTTTTGAGATCAATGGGGGAAAATTTCCTAGGGGAACCTATACCTGACCCTGCTACCCTAGTGGAGGATGTTTGGGATCATAACAGGTATCACTATAGTATGGATGGTGTTATGCAAGGTTCTCGACAAGGATCTCGTTAAAAATTTTCTTCTATTCCGCAAGATTTTGAAGTAGCGTGGCCTTCTCAGGACCATCTTCCATTTTTTGTGTCGATCTAGATGAGTTAGAGGGCTTGATGGTCCTAATATGTTCTTTACCCTTATTAGGGTCTCGACTGAGAGGCAATGACTCGAAAGGGTCTCTAAGGCCATGAAATTATCTCTACTGATGAGTATGAATGCCGGTACATAGGGTCCTCTGTATATTATGCTACCCCAGGGGTGGGTCATCCTCTCTATACCCATGAACCAATGCCTCCTTTTGGGTATATCTTAGGTATTACCCTGGTTACCATGATGATTCCCATGGGCATATCCTCAATATAACCGGGTAAGTCTCGTTGTCACAATATTGGGCTAAAATGAAGGGCAACATACTATCCCCAACCACGAATCTGGATAGGTGGAGATGCCTCCTCAATAACTTGAAAGAGAACAATGAATCTCTAAATGAATAATTGCTGAAGAGTCTGGTGATAATCTGGTGATACATGGTGCTAATACATAGGAAGCATGACTAACTCAACCAGGCGACATTGCTGGCTGATGTCGTCATAATGTTCCTAGATTTTTAGATAAGCCAATAGATGATGATAGAGACAGAAGTGTGTCATCCCCATGGTTCAGTGGAAACACATGACTTCATCCTGGGTGAGTGGTTCTGGAATTCTGAAGTCTGAAGTATCAATCAACCAAAACATCTTGGGAAAATGATCCACTATGAGAATGTCCCAGAATATCTTTCATTTAGAATCAGGATTAAGCCCTTGGTTTCCCTATTATTCAACTGGGGGTGGCTGAAGAATCTGTAACATTATTGATATGGACCACTGTGGTGGAGGACTAGCCAATGAAGATAATTTTGTGCGGGATGACAAGATGCTACATACTGGTTCACCTCCCAAATGCGGTACTGACTGCATTATCATGTCCCTATAGGATGGAGTGATGAAAATCACTTCATGTGCGAAGGAGATGATTTTTGGTGATGAATTTGGGAAATTCTCATCATCTACCAGCCCCCAAAACAACTCTCTATAATCTCATTTCGATGTATAGAATGATCTTGGTGATGATAGAGAAGATTGCACAGAAAGACCCTGAAAATGATCCAAATCTTCCTCCTCATGTATGTATCTACGGAGGGCCTCAGGGATCTAGTACTTTTCACTTTTTAAAAGGAAAAAGTTTACATTATGTGTTACTTCCCTAGACCCTGATACATATAATTGGGGTGAAGGATCCATCATTGAGTCACATTTCAGTTTATAATATGAAAATAGGACTAGGTTGACAATGATTTAGAGCTGTGAAGGATTATTCCTTTGATGGAGATGGTTCTCACTTATACCCTGAGATGGTTCCTTAGGGTAGGTTAAATCTTCAACATGGGGAGGACCTCTGTGTTGGTTGGTGCTGGAGTGGGGAGGACCTCCTTCAGAGCTGGTAGGAACATGGGGAGGACCTCCATGCCTGATGTCGTCAGAGCGGGGAGGACCTCCACTTAGACTATCATGGGAGTGGGGAGGGCCTCCACTCTGAGTGCTGATAAAGACATGGGGAGGGCCTCCATGTTGAGTGAGAGAGATGGGAGGACCTCTACATGGGTGCGCTGGGATGTGAGGAGAAACCGGGAAGATGTCGAATGGAACATGGGGGACCTTTGTGTGGGAGAGCATGGATATGGGGAGGATTTCCATGCTAAGTGTGGGACACACGAAGATAAAATCCATGGTTGGTAGTGATAGAGCAGGGAGGGCCTCCACTGGAGTTGGTAAGGATATCGGTAGGGCCTCCATGTTGGCCAACTAAGGCATGGGAAGGACCTCCATGCAGGATGGTAGTGGTGGTATGAGGAGAGACTTCATACTAATCAAACATGACATGGGGAGGACCTTCGTGCTAACGAGTGATGGGGAGAGGAGGAAATTTTCATTGATAACGTGAAATATGGAGAAAATATCTATACCTAGGATCATGGACATGATAGGACCTCCATGATGGACATTAGCCAGATGAGGAGGACCTTCTCTTGGATTGGTGATGGCATGGGGAGGACCTATGTACTAGATTTCGACATCACAGGTTGGCCTATGATGGATGTTGCTCGTGTTGGTGATTAAAAGAGTTAGCCTAGCCTACCCATGGGGTGGATAGGATCTCAATCCCAACTAGACATAGAGGTACCCTTGATCTGTAATAATAGGAAGTTGATAGTATGTGTAAATGGGGGAATGAACCATTGAAGTTGTAGAAGATGACACCCCCAGACAGAAATATTTCTGAGCCTATGCCAGATGTTGAATTTGGGTCAGCCTAACTAGGGACAGCGTCATAGGGGTATAAGCCACCTGTTCCTTAGCCTGGGGGACCAGATGACGATGTTGATTCAATCTAGTTGTAGCCTTCCTCATCAGCTCCCTGGTGATGGTCGTAGCTAGGAAGACTCATACGTCCATGAACTTGTCGGTGTAGGGGATTAAATCATGAGAGTGTTTTGGTGAGAGGTTCCAAAAATGGTTGAATGTTAGAGTGGGGAGCAGTGGATCCCTGCACGGTGCTTAGGGGTGATGGGGACAATGAGGTGTAGAAGCCTTTAGATCTTAGTGGGCCATATCCCCCATTGGGATGACCCCTTATTATTCATATATGTCAAATGAGAGTATGAATCACCCTCCTCTGGATAAAATATAAGGGTGATATGGGGAGTGGTTTCCCAATAGATGTGGTTTTGGGAGTTATTGTGGAGGAGGTATAACTATGCATGATTGCTGATTTAACATTGCCCCTACCCCTACATCTGTGGGTGGGAGGAAACTGGTTTTCTGAAACTTGGGTCCTGCAAAGTAGGAAGATTCAGATATTAGCATAGACTGTAGGAAATTAGTGCCCAATGCTCTAGAATCATTCAGTCTCCCATGGCTGGATAGAAAGATCCACACTGACGATGTCACAGACCAGAATTCCCAATGATTAACTACCCCAAATTCTGGTGAGTTCCATGCCGGGCCCACTATTTTCTTGACGAGACTTGGTTCCGGATGGCTGGATATGGTGAAACACTTATCTATTGATTCATTGAATTCTACTAACCCCATGTTTGAAGGAGAAAAGTTTCATGTCGGGTTTACCATTTCTATTTCTGAGGATTTCTTCAGGGCATGCCACCCAAGCGTGTTTGGAGTTCACTAGCTGTGCATTATACCCCACATTCCCACTTTCCAAAGGCGAGAGGGATTCATCACCTCTTCAGTGATGTCTTCTCCTTGATCAAAATGAGATAATGGGATTTCAGTCTGTCCTTACATGGATTCCTTCATGGAATTCATCACCTAGTCTGGGTCTCCCTTAAAGATTAAGAAGTTGTTTCAGAAACCCTTCCCAATTCCATCTCTTTATGGACGCTGGTTAATCACACTACTTCTATCAAGAAATTCTAAAGGGTCATGTTAGGGTAGTAACCTTCAGTCATGGAATTAGTCACGTTGGGCATCAATGTAATGTTTGGATGTTGGAACCTTGGTGCACCTGAATTCTACCTTATTAGATGGCTTCTTGAGGGCACGGAATCCCGAGGCATCCCATGTCAAATGCAGGGAATGTTATTACAGAGGCATGTATTCGAGGTTTTCCTTTGCTTCCCATGTTTAACATGGGGTATTCCATGAGTTTAATGTCTTGTGGAGATGGATTACACTGATCAGAACACTGATAGGAGTGGATCATATGGGTATATACCTATAAGGGAATGTCTAAAAGGTTTACCATATGGATGGATCAAAATGACCAACAAGGACGGATCCAGGACGACGTGTCCCAAAAAGGAGTAGGTTTCACATCGTGAAGGATGATATGAACACCATAAAGGGAAGATCAAAGAAGGTGGGTCCTGAAAAAGGGGACACCAAGGTTTTCTATTGGCTGGGATTGAACCTCATGGAGGTATCCTATGTACCCTGTGTAGAAGACAGGGATCAAAACCCATGTAGTTCAAAAAAGGTTATTTGTGTCTTACAAATGATTAGTTTCCTGAGTATTGCAAAAGGTGGTGAATATTCAACCTTAATATGATAAAGGTAAGGTATTGGAGAAGATGGCCGAGGATTATACATGGTTAGCTACTCGTATGGATGGAATGATTTCACCAGGATGTGGTGGCCCAGGTAAAATCAGAATGGATATGGAAGAAGTGTTGAAGAGTAGAGATGAATGATATGGAACCAACGTAAAGATGATGATGCTAGTATTAATCCTTGAGGATGTTTCCTACATACCCTATATTGAAGGTAGGGATCAAAGTACACATAGTTCTAGTGGGGTGATGAGACACTTTAGGAGGTGGCTCATGAGAATGGAACACATAGATAGGGCCCTAGAGGAAATAGAACCTCTGAGTTGGGGCATGATCTTCCAGATACACAAAGGATCGAAGGAAATACTAGGATGGGACATGAATAATGGGATAAAACATTTAAAGAGGCTTCTTACGTATCCTAGTGGATGGGAATCAAAGTCCACATAGTTTAGGAATGGGGCATAGAATCAGGTTGTACAAAAAGGACAACGACCCAAAGACACGCTCAGGGATTACACATGGTTAGAAGACCATCATAATAGGGGAACTCTTGGTTGGAAGAGTATGGTTTTTGTGGGGATTATGCATTATTAGTTTCCTATGGTCATTAGAACACCTTAGGGAGGAAGATCTAGGAGATGCGTCCCAAAAAGGGAAAGTATCACATCAGGAGGGTTTATACATATGAGGAAGTACTAGAGTTTACCATTGGTTGGGATTGGACCTCAAAGAGGATTTCTATGTATCCCAGTGTATGGGAATAAAAAACCACATAGTTTTGGAGGGGTGTATAGTTTAACATTACGTGGGACGAAGGTGAACCGATGTGAAATGCCCAGAATAGTTGGATTGTGGGGAGTGAGGGGATCGAACCTCAGAGAGGCTTCCTACATACCATGTTTAGAAGACAGTGATCAAATTACACGTAGTTCAGCATGATGCAGTTTAATGTCATGCGGGACAATGGTGAAATGATGTGAAACAATTAGAGTGGATGGGGTTGTCGGGCTTGAACCTCAATGAGGCTTCCTACGTACCTTATTTGAAAGACAGGGATCAAAGTCTACATAGTTTGGGAATGGGGGGAACATGGATTTTTCATGTTTAGCGGCCTAGAGAGAATGTCACAGACACTGTTAAACTATAATCCTACATGATTCATGCTCGGTGTTAGAAAAAAGAGATATAAGTAGATTGGACAAAAGTGTCGTGAAGGGTGCAACCACAAAGGATGGTGTGGGGATTACACATGGTTAACAACCTAGGGAGATGAAGATTGAGACTTACTCTAGGAGGGAATCCTGAGGAGGATGTCCCGATTTATGAGGAGGATATGGCTCCATGTATAGGGAACACCCTATCAAGGTATTTCGAGGCTTACATGGAGACTGCCCGAGGTGTGCATGGTGACAAAGCCTAATGAGGGAGAGAGAGGGATGGAGATGATGCTCATTCTCCCTTGGATCCTCTTAGACATTCCATGTATGTAGAAATTAACAGTTTAACATTGTGTGTTGGGGATAATGGTGCTTCACAGTTTAATTTTTGACAGCTCAGATGACGAGGACCCACTCCTCATCCCTTGGACTTAAATAACTTGCACTAACTCGCACATGGGGAATGGAAGGCACAGACAATGCCCGATGTGAGTGAGGTGGAGGAGTGGTCACTCGAGGGGATCACTTTAGCATGGCTATGTAAATAATCAATAACCATTAGAATACATATGAAAATAAGCATGGGGTAGGGAAACTGAACATGGATCACTGCTTAGGGGACCAAAAAATCACTACGCACAAGGCTAGAGGGTCGCACGGAGGAGGTGCACACATGATAAAGATGATGCATGCAAGAGGATCTCAAACATGATTCTTTTTAATAAGGACAATTCATGGAGTATATAATAAGGGGTGCATGCAATATTTAAGTCTTGCACACAAAGGGAATGGGTCTCGAGTTCAAGATGTACTGCACAAGGGTATGTCTTTCATGTAAAAGGGATATTTTGCGCGCACTTGACTTTAAAAAAATGGAAATGGCTGAGGGTAAAGACCTATTGGGCTCACCCAAAGGGGGACCTATGGGCGACCTATCATCAAATATCCATTACCATGACATCATGACTTTGTCATGGTCACAGAAGGGGTCGTCTTACGTGCATAGGAGAATTAGTTCGACTTTTGGAGCATCACACATAAGGGAGGGGGTACCAATCTATTTATAGAAGAAAATATCGGTGGTGGTGTGTAAGGAGGAAAGATAAGAAGTGGTTATTTGATGTTGCATTGGGTGTGTAAGACCTTTACACGTGATTCAACTCTCTTGTGAACCAGACCGGTTTCTTCTGCGCATCTGACTTTTCAGTTTTGAAGGTCTGAGTGCAATAATACCATTTGACATCGCATTGGGATCACAAGAGGCTTGTGTGTGGCTTTTGTACTTGCATACATGAACCAAATATTGCATGAAAAACCCTTGGTATTCTTGGTATTATTCTCTAAGTCAAAATATGCCTTTGGGTCACTCAAATATGCCCATATATGGCCTTAAGTAGAATTATGTGCCAACAAACACCTTTAACAGTTGTGTATTATGATGTATATAAAGTATATATATGATATTTATAACATTATTATACCAATGGAGTATTTATATCACACACACACACACATATATATTATCTTATGTTCTATTAGATACATGATAACATCATTCATGTGTATGATGAACTACCACCCCACGAAGCGATGTGATTCATCTTTCCCTAACAATTTACATGGAAGGTGATATGGAAAATGTTAATGATTATATGTGATATACATGAAATTATTACGATTTTAATGATATATTTATCATTCTAGAAAAATAATATAAATCATTTTCATTCTTTACTTTTCACTCACGTAAATATGATAACATCATTCATGTACGTGTGGAATACCTCTTTCACGAATTGATGTGACTCTCTTTTCATCACCACACCACATGGATGATATATTTATTTATATTTAGAGAAATAATATGGTATTTCTAATATAATTATTATTCTATAAATTCAATATATTACTTACCAACTTTCCATAACAATCATTGAAAAATGGAAATGTTATTCATGCGTACATATGACCTATTGTCTCCATAATCGTAACTTACTTCATTTTTCATAACCATAATTCATGTTTGGTTTTAAAAGTAAAATTGTTGATAAAATATGATAATTATTTCATTATTATTATTTTTCAGATGATATAACTATATAATATGCACATGAATCAGATTTTCATGACGAAACATTCATGAGATAATAAGGCAGTTAACATCCAAAACAATGAAAATAATGAATGATTATTAACGAATGAGTGATAATATGTTATAAAATGATCATATATGATATTAAAAATATTATTATTATTTGGGATTAATTTAATAAAAATATTTAAACCATTATACATGAGGCTAAATCATGTTCAACTGAAGAAAAGCTTGAGGTAAGGGGTTTCGTATAAATTTCATTTCATTGAGGCATATTGTAATGTTATGCACCTAGTTTATTTTATATGGTGTATATACAATAAATTTGACATATTATGTCACGAATAATTAATTATTCATGGTATTTTAAGTTTCAATTTGAATTATTTCATATAAGGTGATTTGAATTAGGAGTTACCAAGTGGTAAAGAAGTTCATAACTCAATTTCTTTTCATTGGGTTATATTACTTCCTCGTTGTTGTTAATATTATAAGACTATGTATGCAATTAATTTTTAATATATATTATTTTAATTAAAATTATTTTATGTGGATTTATATTTTATGTATATAGTCAATTCATTAATTTATTCTCACCTAAATTTTATGACCTTTTCAAGGTTTTACTTCACAATCTCATTTTATTAGGGATTGCTTAAACTTGAATTTACATTGAAGGAAATTATATGATCATTATTTAATAAAATATTTAATTTTGTTATACTATTGTTATTAATGATTATTTCCAATTAATAGTACTATTTATCCACTCTTTTGTAATCAAAATGTCTTAGAAAAGTTTTTAAATAAAATCTAACTTCATTTCTTTCTTCTGTCGGAAACTTGTTTTTTTCAAAAACCATATTTTCTAAAAATGTATTCAAAATGTTTTTAACTTTTAAAAATTATTTATCAAAGTAATTTCCACCCATTTTATACTATTTAATTTTTTTAAAGGAATGTTATGTCATTTTCAAAATAATGCCTATTTGGATTTTATTAAAAATGTGAAAGGAATCTTCTTATCATTTTATAAACATGGAAGTTTCCTAACATTTTTACTGCGCAAAAGGAATAATTTTTTTTTTAATTTTTTGGAATGTATTAAATTACCCTCCATCATGAACATCATTTCTTTGAAGATTCATTTATAATTTTATAATTATTTTTTAAATAAAATGTTCTAAAATTGATTTTCAAAGGAAAGTATTTTTCAAAATGTTTTCCAAAATGAAAAGGATATTTTCATGAATATTTTTTTGGAATTTCTATTAATCAATGAAAAAACCCTTTATTCTTACTCCAATGGGTATATTTTGTATTGACACCATTATTATTATTATTCTGGATGATTTAAGATCATTTTGACGAAGGAAAGTATTGAAATTCACTTATTTGATTCATTATTGTAGTCATTAACTTTCCATTGAATTATTCACTTTCCATTGGATATTAAATTTAACCTAAATATCCATATTATTTATCATTGATATTTTTATTTCCTAAAATATATACCATTTTTACAAATGGGGTTTACTTAGAAAGTTATTTGATTGATCGGGGAAATATTGATAAATCCATATCCTTTAATCAATACAGATATTTATTGATAAGGTACATTTTCTCTTGAATTAAATCGATTAATTAATATATGAGGAATTATTTGGACATTAAATAAATGGGTTAGGGACCGGTTAATTTAAGCCCCTTGATGTATCAGTAGTCTCATGAGACAAAATCATTTGGTCACAAACCCTTCACATTTGTAACCAAGAAATTTTAAACTGTATGGAGGATAGATCTGGATATAAGGAATCTAGTGAAAAGTCTTAACACAAATCAGATGGATTTTTACCTAGAAATTTTTAAAACATCTTGAGGATAGATCTTGAAGGAAATGGTATCATGTTCCTGGTAAAAAAAACGTCCAATAATTAAGAATTTCCTTCATTTAGATTCAGTTTTCATTATCAATGAGATTTTTGATATGATATTATCTATGAATGCATTTTATTATCAGTTTATTGATTAAATGGAATGTGTTTAAGTTATTTACCTTTAAACATTTTTTATGATTATTGATACATTATATCCTCCGTTGTACTTAACCCTTACCAAGCATTTGAGTTTAACCTTATTTTTGTTTTCTATCCCCAAGATTCCATGAAGTTTACTTTGACTGATATGAAAGGATATGATATATAGAATAAAGTTATTATCAAATAAAAATATTATGATGTAATCTGTATATTAAATTATAATAAAAGACTCATGTATGTATCTAGTTTACCAAGGCTACTAAACTATTCTTCCCTTTGGGATGTAATTCTAGGTATCTTATGACAATGTAATGAAGTACGAAACTAGATTTAGGATTCTAGGGTTGGGGATGCTAAAATAGAAGTATCTTTAACAAAGAATAAGAGACTCAAATAAAGTTTATACTAATTATAGAGTTGAAATAATGTCTTGAAAAGATTGTAAGACTTAAGAGAGAGAATAAGAAGTTTAAGAAAGAAAATATTTCTGAAAACACTCAAGAATATTATTTTACATAAAACTAAAAGTTTCTAAAATAAATTTATGATATAAATAAGGTTATTTATGAAATGAAAAACCTCAACTAAAATCTTATAGAAAAGTTGATGGTGAATATGGAAGAGTTATAACTTGTTCAAAACAAACTTGTTAAAGTTGATCAAGTAATTACTAATTTACAATAATCAGTTTCACAATTTAGTGAAAGTTATAAGAATTATAAACCTCAGGAGGATAAACAAAAATTACCCTAAAATATTATTAATAAGTCTAAAAATGTGAAGAATAAATATCAAGCTAAGAAGATCATGTTTGTAGCCAAAACAAGTAGATATGAAAAAAGTAATTTTTTATGGTTTCAAAGTATGAACCAAAAACTGCTACTACTAGATATTTTCCTGAGGTAAGAATAAATATATATTGAAGAAGTAAATTTTAGGTGGTAACCAAAAATTTGGTATGCAAAAAAGTTCCAAAGAGGAAGATAAGAATGTTTGTGGTAAACAGGTACATAACTCCAGGCAGTATGTAAGTTACAATGAGAAGCACACTTTATATGGTTACTAATGTATTTTTGGATGCTTTGAGAATACTTCAAATATGTTTTAGTTCAATCATCAACATTATAATGAATATAGGAGAAACAAGAGGTAAAGTTATAGGGGAGTCAACCCACTCATAGAAGACAACTTGAGAAAGTATGTGTAAAGATTAAAAATAGATTCCAAACATTGGAAACTATTTTTGAAAGATGTGACCAAATTGTTTATATTGTTAAAGGATTTCTTATCACGATTTTAGTGTATTTTTTTTCAAAAAATCTAAAACTCTGAATGATAAAAAATAAAATGGATAGGAAAAATCATTAGTTTTTGAAAATTCTCTCAAAGATACAAAATTAGAATGAAATTGGATATTATATAGTAGGAGTTATTTATATATGACCAAATATTTTCAGTTTTTAAATAACTTCAAATATTTTAAAGAAGATACAATGACTTTTGAAAATAATTATTCACTTAGAATCAAATGTGTTGGACTTTCTATCATTGGGGAAGAAAAGTTAAAATCCAAAAGAGCCTTATTTTTTGACGGGATAAAACACAATTTGTTAAGTATTTTATAATTTGTTTTATGAAGGTAATAGATTTTCTTTCAGAAAACATGGTTTTATTGTTAAGAGGGTTGAATATGGGAAAGTTTTAGTGAGAGGCTAATGAACCAAGGGAAACTTGCTTCATGTTGGTGATGCATAAAGTTCATAATATTTGATGATGATGGAAAAAAATCATATTTTTCATAAAATTCCAGGACACATGTGTTAGAGGAATAAGAGAAAGCTAATAAATATATAAATTATTTGTGATATTTCTAACATGAAAAAAGAAAATATTGGTGTTGTTTTATTTTCTAGAAAAGGGATATTACAAATTCAATACATCATAAATTTGGGATACATTCAACTCATCCCTTGGAGCTGATACACTCTAATATTTATGGCCTCATGAATAAAAAATAAAAAAAATTAACATAAGTAATTTATTTATTTCATTGATTAATTTACTCGCATTACATATATTATATTTTTAAAACATAAATCATAGGATCTGAAAATGTTTAAGAGTTTTAGGAGAAGTTTAGAAAAAGAATATAGATATTATATGAAGAAAATATGAAACAATAATGGTGGTGAATATACAAGTGGGAAGTCTAGGGATTATCTTTAAAAACATGAAATTTTTCATGAGGTTAGTGCACTATACACACCATAGTAGAACATTATTTCTGAAAGAAGAAATAAAGTTTTGGTGATGTCCTGAATAGTGTAGATCGAACATTACACTACTCCATATTCTTGGAGTAAATATATTGGAGAAATAATTTATGTTCATAATCAATGTTTCTATATTAAAAAATCTGATATGACTCTTTATGAGATGTATTACAAAGAAAACCCAAGTTTGAAACACCAAGGGGTGTTCGATAGTCCTTTTATTATAAAAGTAAAGGGTGAGAACATTAGGAAGTTTAATCAGAGAGGTGTTGATTGAATATTTCATGGATACTATCCTAATTGTAGATGGTGCATGTGTTATAATAAATAAACATGAAATATTTTTGATGCAGAATATTTAAAAGTTATTGAATAGGCTGATAGTAAAGTTTCAAAATTAATTGAAGATATAGAATAAAGGGAAGATGCGGTTGATATAGTTGATAAACATGAGAAAGTTATTAATGATCATAAAACTATTGATGCTACTCAAGATAAAAATTATAACTTATCTATCTCAAGTTATTAGTAACAATTATGTTCATCTCATCCTAGGTTAAGGAAGCAAGTATAAATTTATAACATCATTAGGGATCAATGAAAACTGGTTAAAATTAGAAGAATATAAAAGTTAGTTTCACATACTTCCTTATACTCATAGGTTGAACCAAAATATGTTGATGAAGCTTTGAATTATAAATAGTGTATTGATGTAATGAATGGAGAGCTGAATTAGATTGAAAATAATGATACTTGAGAACTTGTACCCAAACCAAATAATAATAATGTTATTATTATAAAGTGGGTGTTCTGAAATAATTAGAATGAAAAAGGAGAAGTGATAAGAAATAAGCAAAATCTATTTTGTAAGGTTTAATCACAAATTATAGTCATTGATTTTGAAAAAGCCTTTTTTTAGTGTCAAGATCAGAAACTATCATAATATCTCTTTCTATTGCTGCACAACATAGATATAAAATTTTCCAGATGGATGTCAAGTCATATTTTCTTAATGAAGATACATATTAAGAATTTTATATGGAACAACCATGTAGAGTCATGCTTGGGAAAGATGAAAACTATGTGTGATATTTAAATAGGTCTTTATATGGGTTGAAGTAAGCTCTAAGATCATGGTATTATAGATTGGATACTTGCTTAAGGAAGTTTAACTTCAAGAAAGGAATAGTTGATAGTAACCTCTTTTTAAATTAAAATAAAGAAGGTTCCCTCATTATGATTGTTTACATTTATGAAATTATATTTAGATATAATGATGATGAAACTTGTGAAATTCTTTATAAGGATACGAAAAAGTTTCTTGAAATGTTCATGGTTGGAGAAATGAAATAATATCTTAGCTTGAAAATATCACAAAAGAAGAAATTTATTTTTCTATCTCAAGAGAAGTATGATAAAGACCTTTTGAAAATGTTTGGAATTAAATATTCAAAGAAATTTTCCACACTTATTTCAATGATAAAAAAGTTAGTAAAATATGGGGAAGGAAAGAAGGTTGATCCTAAATATTTTATAAAGTTAGTAGGAAGTTTATTATATGTAACAACTTCAAGTAAAAATATAGTGTATGTTATTACACTTTGTTATAGTTATCAAAGTGAAAAAAAGAATATAATATCATGTATGTAAAGTTAATTATTAGATATATTAAAGGAATAACTTATTTTGGGTTAAAATATTATAGTTTAGGAAATATTTTCCTATTTGGTTACATAGTTTTAGATTGAGTAGGAAGTGTAGATGATAGAAAATCCACACCTGGTGGAGCATTTTTTTGGAGAAAAATGTGTTAGTCAGTATATAAAGAAACAAATTTCAGTGAATTTTAGTATAGTAGTAGTTGAATATACTCAAGATGCAACACAACTTATGTGGATGAAGACATAGTTGGAAGACTTGTTTGTTTATGGGAAGTTTACCCTTCTCTTAGGTTATGATAATCAAAGTCATATAAATATTACTAAAAATATAGTGCAACATTCTCACTCCAAGAACATTGATATTAAATATCACTTCATCAAATAGATATCGGATAAGAATAAACTAAATTTAGAGTTTGTTCCTACAATAAAGAAAGTTTCTGATATCTTCACAAAAACATTATTAAAGGAAACATTTCATAACCTGAGGTTTATAATGGGTGTTCAAAATATCTCTCTTTATGTATAAGTTATGTGATTCTATCCCCTCTGTCATATTTTCTTTGGATAGTTTTTTAAAATTGGGAGAAAAATATTGTAACATAAATATATCCATTTTTATGGGTTTTACCTTTTGAGGGAAATAATATATTTTGGGGGAGTGATTAAAAGGGTTAAGATGTGTTTCATCATGTGTGAACTATTTTAATAGTTTGTTAAAATGTATGTAGGAAAAGTTTTTCTTGTAGGTTGAAATTATTTTTGTTTTTGTGATGAAATTTATAAGAAGAAGTTTCTTAAGAGGTGTAAGAAAAGTTTCTTAAATAACTTCTTACGGAAAACATGATATTATTTTTCAATGATTCTTATTTACTATATTGAGTTTTCTCACATAGTCTTATAATTAGTGGATATATAATTCATTGCATGAGTTACAATGTTTTATATATTTATGTACCTTGACTGACAATAAAATCTAAAGGGGAATATTATTGGGACTAAGATGGTTGATGGTGTTTTGAAGAAGCTAAAAGTTTTTATTAAAGATGTTAAGATGGTATTGTCTTTAATTTTATTAACATAAATCATATAAATTTATTTATAATTACAAAAAGGTGATCAAACAGATATGGTTTATCTGAGTCCATCAGATGAAGGCTACCAGATAAAGATTTATCAGCATGAGAAACATGATGAATATTTATCTTACCATTGTTACAAGTTCTATTAGGTAGATTTTTTGACAAATAAATCTAGAAATTCTTTTCTATTCTTAATGTTTCTAACATCATGAGTACTAAAATATCTCCGGATCCAATCATAATTAGAAATGGGGATAAAATTGTTTGTATACAAAAGTTTTATACTATTATGTTCTAAGGAATATTAATAGAAAAAATCTACCAGACATAGAAGTGGCTGTATGAACTTTTTAAAGTATTGTATAAGGGTTTTTCAGTATGCTATATAAAGGCATAACATATTTTGTGTACGATGGATAAGGGTAGTCTATCATTATGCATAAGGGTATAAAAATATTTTCAAATATTGCGTAAGGGTTCATACAATGCTATGAATGTTTTATTCAATATTTGTGAAGTTTTCATGATAGAAGAATGTTGTTGAAATTTAAAGGGAAGTTGCTAAGGAATGTCATCGAATGAAGTCTAATCGGACAAAGAGAATCAGATTACCTATTATAATTTTATCTATTTGAGTTTATCAGATAAATTTTTTGTACCATGTATATAAAATGGACAAGTATGAAGTTTATAAGATGTAATTCCCCGACCCCAGTTACGTAGAGTCGGTGAATTATTACACAACATTGGCATGATCACAAGAAAGATTAAATCTCGAAAGACCGATTGGTTTAGTAGCCTTGGAAACACTAGATATATTCATAAAGTTTTACATTACATCATAAAGTGAAAAACTACTACAACAACATATTGTCTCCATAGTCCACACTATTATCCCCTCATAATATCCCTGCAGGTCATTCATAATTTACTTCTTCACATCCTAGGAAAAATAAAACATAGAAAAGGGGTGAGCTCAAATGCCCAGTAAGGATAACAATATAGCAGAAACTTTCATAAATAAGAATAAACATTTAAGGCAATGTATAACTAAAACAAAATCCTTTTAAACTTGAACTTAAACATAGTATGGAAAAAATAAAATGAAATAATGCCATTTACTTATTCACATGGATATTCTACTAATCGAATAATCACATGCAATATCAATAACCACTTTTATAATGATGGAATGCATAATGCCAGACTATCATAACCACATAGCCAAGGCCTCGTGCCAAGACTACAAATAATATTTTGTCAAGGCCTTGTGCCAAGACACTAGTTTGTCTCATGAGACCTACCGATGCATCGAGGAGCTATAGCGGGCTCCACCTGTCATATATTAAGTCCAATGCATTCCCATATGAAAAGGTTTAAATATAACATAAATATTCGTATTAAAACTAGCATATGAAATGTAAATACTTCATCCATAAACCATGAATGGTATAAAAATAAAAAATCCATAGTCAAAAATATCATAAAACCTTCAATACAATATAGAAGTTTTGTATCATAATAAATCAACTTCAAATAAGCGTAAAATCTATCAAAGGATGTTGACATAGATGAAATAAAAACTCTTTTTAGAAAAATATCTATTTCTATTTTGAAATCATTTAAGAGTCATATATTTATAAAATAAAAAATTTTATTTGAAAATTTTCTTATAAGATTGTAAGGGAAGCTTCGATGATTTTATAACGACGGAAAATAGCCACACCCGCCGTATAAGTTAAAAAAAACATTCTTACCTTAATTCTGTCGAAAAGGTTAAAAAAGCACCTTGTTTGGAAAACGACGGAAATATTCCTTTATAAAACACTTATAAAAACTCAAACAAGGGTATAAATGACTTTAACCCATATTCTTGTAAATAGTAAAAATGTTTTGAAATACATATTAATGAAACATGGATGTGGATGATAAAGAGATCCCAGTAGATTATTACGTATAAACAACCTCGGATAATGAAGAGATTGCGAAATAAACCCTTACTAATTTGGTAACTTACAAAAAATATGACCCATGAAAGAGGTACCATACAATGAATATGTAAATACACATAAATTAAAGTGTATTACACAAATAATACAATTATGGTCAGTACATACACCACACAAAAGGTAATAGTGACAATATGACATGAATCTCATGGAAATAAGGAGTGAGATGAAAACCCCTTACCTTGTACTTTTCCTTGGTTGGGGGTAGGTTAACCTCATGTATAATGGTGAAATAATTGTTCTTAAATTATAAAAGAATCATATATATTAATATGATATCATATATGATCTTTTAACATTGATTTGTTAATAATATCATAGTATTATCGTTGTTTCGGGTGTTAACTTACTCGTTTTCTTTTATATGTTTTGTTATGTAAGCTGTGTTTGTCATGGATAGGTTGTATCTTAATCATATCCAGAATTATATCAAGTCCTTAGATACTATTATTAATCATCAAATGAGAATTATACTTGAATGGATACGATGGAGAATGAATCTTATCACATTCGTGGAGACGGTAGTCCGTACGTACGCACGAGCGACAATATCATTCTTTTGATATTAAAATAATATATAATTGGATGGTATATCATATATGCAGAATAATTATCATGTTATATTTATTATTTACATGAATTACACATCATTATTATACCCATCCAAATAATAATTTATTGAATAACAATTACACCACGACGTGGAGACGGTAAGCCGTACGTACGCACGTATGGTGACATGTCATTCAAAGGATGGATATAATACTGAATATGGTTGTACCATATTTATAATAATATTAAAGTATATAGGAGATACTGGATTCATTATTTTATAATGGTAATAACAAATAATGAATAAGTGGAAGAATAAAGGAACTTGGAAAAGGGTGGTGAAATCATTACCTTTTCTTCGGGTTCTTCCTTTTGATTTGATGAAAAGGGCGCTTAGGTTGGATTTCTGACTAAAGGACTCTAGGATGAAGTGAGGGATGTTGAGAGAGTATTTTGGAAGAGTTTGGCCGAGCCAAAAGGATTTGAAGGTGTGAGTTAATGATAAGGGAGAGTGCCCTTCTATAAGAGGGGTGAGGGGCACCTTTGTAGAAGCTAGAAATATTATTTTATAATAAATTCATATTCGGTTTCTAATGGCTCAAAGTGGATTATTTAAAGGTTAAGGTGGGGATGGGTCGAAAACCACTCAACCAATAGAATTTAGACAGGTTTGGGTCATTATATTAACCTTATCGTTTAGTTTTAACTCTTAGTTAATTAGTTTGACACTTACCATGTCACTTTGTATTTTTATATTATATAGTTAATAAACTTACTATATACCTCCAAGAGACCCCCAATTGGTCCATTAATGATACACATATAATGATATAAGTCTCTTGACCGAACCTTATATTTTTAGGAATTTAATATCAATTAATAATATAATATTTTTTTTAAAAACTCTTTTATGTCAATTTTGACACTATTTGGAAAATTGATTTTTGTGAAAATCATAACAGGATGATTAGTTCAAACAAAGTAAATTAAATAAATCCTAATATGTTATATTATCCTATAAAATTAGTTTAATTCATTAAAAGTCTCAAATTATATTTATTTGGGTATTTAAAATATCAATTATTTTAATTTTTCACTATTATGGTAATTACTGCATCATCATTGTGTCATAAATAAATTAAATTATTTAATGTCTAAAAATTATAAATAAAATATCATTATGTAGGAAATATTTTTATATTTATAATTAATATTTACAATAGAATTTATCTTATGTATATCCAAATATTTAAAATGTTTTAGTAAATAAACTTTGATTTTAACTCTTTTAACTCTTCTTTGAATTAAATAATAATAAATGTCCTAATCTAATCCAAGTGGACCTAAATGATAATATTTTATTCCTAAGGTTGTTTTTGGTTGAGATACACTTGTACAATAGAATTAGGACATGTGTTAGGGTAATATTAATATCATTTTTACCCTTAATTACCCTATTTACTTTTAATCGTGGTAAATAAAAGTAAAAAGTTACTATTCACCAAAAATTATTTTCATCTCACTGAACCACATTTTACTCCTTTATATTAACCGTGTCTCTCGGATTTTCGAAATTCCAATCACAGAAGTAGTAAAATTAAGTTTTATGAAAAATTCAGTTTTTTAACTACCACTTAGTGGTTTCACTATTCATCAAAAATTGAAGTTTTTCTGAACAATGCCAAAATTTCACCCTACGCTATAATTGATATTCCGAATTCAAAAATGATGTCTATTTTACAAAATTCGAAACATATAAGTTGCATTAATTAGCTTTATAATTAATTTCAGCTGTTACAACAAATAGCGTGTTTTTAAGAAACAATATATATCAAAAGATTGACAATTGTTTATGTCCAATTTCAAAGTGAAATTAATTCTAATGAAAACCATTGGATAAAATGGTAAAATTATATTATAATTATACTTTAAAACCACTAAATAATATAATTTATCACTATAAATTATTTTGATTAAAAAATTTGTTTTTAAGTATTTTTCACTATTCATAAAAATTGGAAGTTCTCAGAAAAATACCAAAAATTCAACTTAGGATAATTTCGATATTCTGAATCAAAAAATGAAGTCCATATAAAATATATATAATTTCAAAAGGTAGGTATTACTATTCATAATGGCTAGTTTGATTGGTTGTGGTGTGTTAGAACTCGATGTTGCATACAACACACGCTATTACATTATTCAAAGGGAAACGTACCGTAGAAGCTTGGGGTGTTACATTCTCCCCTCCTTCAAATAATTTTTTCCTCGAAATTTCTAGAATACTACCACATGAAAAGACTCGGGTGGTTCTTCATCATAAGTTCCTCGGGTTCCCACGTTGCCTCTTCCATCTTATGGTTTCTCCACAAGACTTTTACCAGACGAGTCATCCGGTTTCTCAGTACTTGTTCTCTTGTATCAAGAATCCTGACGGGCTCTTCGCAATAAGACAGATCAGGTTCCAGTTCAAATTCCTCATAGGTGAGTACATGCGTTGGGTCAGGCATGTATTTCCTCAATAGAGATACGTGGAACACATCATGAACTTTGGAGAGACTTGGCGGCATTGCCAATCGGTAAGCTACAGCCCCAATTCGTTCTAGAATTTCGAAAGGTCCGATGTACCTGGGACTCAATTTACCTTTCTTACCAAAACGTATGACTCCCTTCCATGGAGATACCTTTAGGAAAACATGATCACTGACTTGAAATTCCAAATCCTTCCTTCGATTATCGGCATAGATCTTCTGCCTACTTTGAGCTACTTTGATGTGATTTTGGATTACCTTCACCTTTCCCATCGTTTCCTCCACCAGTTCTGGGCCTAAAAGTTCTCTTTCACCAATGTTATCCCAACAGGTTGGTGTACGACATCTCTTTCCGTATAACGCTTCATATGGTTCCATCTGAATACTCGAATGGAAGCTATTGTTATAAGAAAATTCTACCAAAGGTAAATATTGATCCCACATACCCTAAAAGTCAAGTGAACAGGATCTCAACATGTCTTCTAAGGTTTGAATAGTTCGTTCTGATTGTCCATCTATTTGAGGGTGGTAGGCAGTGCTCAAATGAAGTTTAGTATCCAAGGCTTTCTGAAGACTTTTCCAGAATCTTGAAGTAAAACAGGGATCACGATCAGAAACAATCAATAGGGGTACTCCATTAAGTCTCACAACTTCATTAATATATAGTCTTTCTAGACGTTCCAGTGGTACATCTTCTCTTATAGCAAGAAAATGTGCTGACTTGGTAAGACGATCAACAATTACCCATATTGCATCATTCCTTCTAAGAGTCTTTGGTAGCCCCATGACAAATTCCATCGTAATATTGTCCCATTTCCACTCCGGTATGGGAAGAGGTTGCAATACTCCACCAGGCTATTGCCTTCCAGCTTTCACTTATTGACAAACCATACATCTTGACACAAAATCAGCAATCTCCCTCTTCATGTTATCCCACCAAAAATGTTACTTCAAATCTCTATACATTTTGGTGATCCAAGGGTGTATTGAGAAATTGGAACTATGAGCATCATCCAACAATTACCTTTTTAGATCAGGTATATCGGGAACACAAAGTCTCTTCCCGAATTTCAAAATTCCATCTTCATACACAAAGTATCTCAATCTCCCATCATTAACAGCTTTAATCTTCTTTTGAAATTATTCATCATTGGTCTGAGAACTCTTAATCCTTTCTAGTAAATATGGTTTGGCAACCATTTTAAAATGAATTGATGTTTCACCTTCCCTGGTTATTCCCATGTCCATCTTCACTAGATCTATGAAAATTGGATCCCTTTCAATTCTCATATTGTTCAAAACTCCATGATCGTTTCTGCTCAAAGCATTTTCCACCTTGTTTTCTTTCCCCGGGTGGTAGTGTATCGTACAATCATAATCCTTGAGTAATTCAACCCATCTCCTTTGCCTCATGTTGAGTTCTTTTTGTGACAAAATATATTTCAAACTCTTGTGATCAGTATAAATCTCACATTTTTTACCATAGAGGTAGTGCCTCCATATATTCAAAGAAAAGATCACAGCTGCTAACTCAAGATCCTGATTAGGATAGTTTTTCTCATGAATTTTCAACTCTTGTGATGCATAGGCAATAACCCTATCATTCTGTATAAGGACACAACCAAGTCCTTTCTTCGATGCATCACTATAAATAACGAACCCATCATTCCCCAATGGTAGAGTCAATATAAGAGCATTGACTAATATTCTCTTCAGTTCTTCGAAACATTCTTCACACTCTTTTGTCCAAACAAATTTAACCCCTTTACGTGTGAGCTTCGTTAATGGGTTTGCCAATCGGGCAAAATTCTGGACAAAACGTCGATAATAACCTGCCAAACCAATAAAACTGCGTAACTCAGTTATACTCGTAGGTGCTGTCCATTCTTGGATTGCCTTGGTCTTAGAAGGATCAACATAGATTCCATCTTTAGAGACAATATGGCCAAGAAAAGAAATCTCATGAAGCCAGAATTCACACTTGCTAAACTTCCCATATAATTCATGTCTTCTCAGAGTCTTCAGGATAATGCGCAAGTGACCTTCATGATCTTCGTAGCTTTTAGAGTATACCAGGATATCATCTATAAATACCACCACAAATTCATTGAGATATTCCTTGAAAACTCTATTCATCATATCCATGAATACAGAGGGTGCATTAGTCAATCCAAAAGGCATTACAGTAAACTCGTAATGCCCATACCTGGTTCGAAATGCGGTCTTCAGAATGTCTTCCTTATTTACACACAACTGATGGTATCCAAATCGAAGTTCAATCTTTGAAAAGTATTGATCTCCATGTATTTGGTCAAATAAATAATCAATGTGAGGTAGGGGATACTTGTTCTTTATTGTTATGTCATTGATCTCCCTATAGTCGATACATAACCTCATAGATCTATCTTTCTTTTTAACAAAAAGAACAGGGGATCCCCATGGAGAAACACTAGGACGAATAAATACCTTATTACTCAATTCCTCTAGTTGTTTCTTTAGTTAAACTAATTCTATAGTGGCCATTCTATAAGGGGTCTTCAATATAGGCCTTGATCCAGGAATTAAATCAATGGAAAACTCAACTTCTCATTCTGGAGGATGTCCAGGTAAATCTTCTGGAAATACATCTACATATTCTATCATAACAGGTACATCCTCTATTTGAACATTCCTTTCCTCACCCACAAAAATTTCATTCTCTTCCTCCCCAATAATTGAATTTAATTGAGCTACTGGGTGTGGATCTAGATAAGAATTAGGTGGTGATGATTCTGCTCTAAAGATAATGTGTTCCTTATCATCATCATCATCAAAAATCGTAACCTCCTTCTTCTTACAATAAATCTTCGCATCATAGTCTGAAATCCAATCCATACCAAGGATTATATCAAACTCAATCATAGGTATGACGATGAGATCAACAGATAAAGAACATATATGTGCTCTAATGGGGACTGATTCACAAAACTTTGTTGCAATGATACTTCCCTTAGGAGTTTTAACTGACAACTCCCTTGTTAAATCAAATTGGAAATATCTAATTTTCTTAGCAAACTGGGAAGATATGAAACAATGTGATGATCCAGAATCAAATAATTCATTTGCTAAATTTGAGGAAACCATTAAATTACCTGCCACTACATCTTTCGGAGCTTCTACCTCAGCAGTAGTGATAACATAAGCTTGGCCTTGATCCCTTGGAATTTTCTAAGGTAAGTTCCCCTGACGATTAGGACATTCATTTGCATAATGTCCCATCTCCCTGCAATTGTAGCATTGAACATTGGTAGCTTCCTTCTTCCCTTTTCATTCACGAGATTGATGGCCTTTCTCACCACACTTGTAACAGACACCCATTCCCTTCAAGCAAGTACCAGGGTGTTTCTTCCCACATTTACCACAGGATGGATATTCAAACTTTCCCTTATTCCCCTTATTTCCATTCCTAGATTGATCAGCAGATCTCTTCTTCTCTTTCTTTGCTTTAAAGTCATAAGACTTAGATAACTCCTTTTCTGTCTTGATAGCACATGAGACAATGTCTTCGTACGACAAGAAGGATTGTGAGACTAATGCTCGACGGAGAAATGGTTTTAACCCATAAAAGAAATGATCAATCTTACTTCTTGGGTTACGTATATAATCTCCAGTATACCTTGCTAACCTTGTAAAGTTAGCCTCATAGTTTGTGACATTCTCATCCTCCTTTTGTCTTAGACTCAGAAATTGCCTTTCCATATCTGCTCGATGGTCACGAGGAAAGTATTTTTCTAAAAACAGATCTTTTAACTCTCTCCATTCCATATTTGATACTTCATCATCTTTCTTCATGTTTTGAATCAATGACCACCGTTGATCAGAATCTCCAGTGATGCGGTAAACTGCCATGATAACGTTTTCCCTTTCACTAATCCCCAATTCCTGAAATATTTTCTCTAGGGAACATATCCATTGCTCAGCTAATAATGGATTTGTACTCCCATTGAACATTGGTGGTTGTTGTCTCATGAAGCGATCTAACATTGATCCTCCACGCTGCGGATCAGGGTGCTCCATATGGGTAAGGTTATTATTCATAAACCGAGTGAGTTGTCCCAGAATGGTGATTAGCTGATCGGCACCAGTTGCATCACCAGATCCACTATAATTATCTTGAGCAGGAGGGAAATCCCTACATGGAGTGCGTGCATTGATACAGTTTCCATTTCTTCCACTAGGCTCCATTTCTAAACAATGGCATAAACTAGATCAGTTTATGAATCAAAATACATAATTTCATACTTATAAAACAGTTAACATAAATTGAACTATTTATGGATATAATCCATAATCATAAAAATGTTTTCTTTGAGGAATTATATAGTCATAAACCTTTCATAATGATTTGTAAATAAAACGAGAGTTATCCTAAGCATATCCCCCGGGAGTGTCATAACCAAGAGTGCAACAAGGCCCATTGTCGTGCACCAGTTCCTGTTCGAGTCTAGCTCAAAGCGATGTTTTCGGGTTTTACCCCTAGGTACATCTGTGCTAGAGCCGCCTCTACCTTCTCGTATCCAGACATGGATGTATTGCTCGGAAAACTCACAAAATATCTACAATACCAAAATTCTAGGAAGTTCTTCTATACTAATCCTCAAAGTCCATCTTAGGTCTATGTGCTCTAGTCAGAGTTTATCTAAATCTATATTCCAAGTTTTGTACTAAACTTCCTCTGATACCAACTGTAACTCTCTGACCCCAGTTACCCATATTCGGTGCATTATTACATAACATTGGCATGATCACAAGAAAGATCAAATCTCTAATGACCGATTGGTTTAGTAGCCTTGGAAACACTAGATATATTCATAAAGTTTTACATTACATCATAAAGTGAAAAACTACTACAACAACATATTGTCTCCATAGTCCACACTATTATCCCCTCATAATATCCCTGCAGGTCATTCATAATTTACTTCTTCACATCCTGGGAAAAATAAAACATACAAAAGGGGTGAGCTCAAATGCCCAGTAAGGATAACAATATAGAGGAAACTTTCATAAATAAGAACAAGAATTTAAGGAAATGCATAACTAAAAAAAGCCTTTTAAACTTGAACTTCAACATAGTATGGAAAAAATAAAATGAAATAATGCCATTTACTTATTCACAGGGATATTCTACTAATCGAATAATCACATGCAATATCAATAACCACTTTCATAATGATGGAATGCATAATGCCAGACTATCATAACCACATAGCCAAGGCCTTGGGCCAAGAATACAAATAATATTTTGTCAAGGACTTGTGCCAAGACACTAGTTTGTCTCATGAGACCTACCGATTCATCGAGGAGCTATAGCGGGCTCCACCCGTCACATATTAAGTCCAATGCATTCCCATATGAAAATGTTTAAACATAACATAAACATTCGTATTAAAACTAGCATACGAAATGTAAATACTTCATCCATAAACCATGAATGGTATAAAAATAACGCATCCACAGTCAAACATATCACAAAACCTTCAATACAATATATAAGTTTTGTATCATAATAAATCAACTTCAAATAAGCATAAAATCCATCAAAGGATGTTGACATAGATGAAATCAAAACTCTTTTTAGAGAAATATCTCTTTCTATTTTGAAATCATTTAAGAGTCATATATTTATAAAATAAAACATTTTCTTTGAAAATAATCTTATAATATTGTAAGGGAAGCTTCAAAGATTTTATAACGGCGGAAAATAGCCACACCCGCTGTATAAGTTAAAAAAACATTCTTTCCTTAATTCTGTCGAAAAGGTTAAAAAAGAACCTTGTTTGGAAAATGACGGAAAGATTCCTTTATAAACAACTTATAAAAAGTCAAACAAGGGTATAAATGACTTTAACCCATATTCTTGTAAATAGTAAAAATGTTTTGAAATACATTTTTAAGAAACATGGATGTGGATGATAAAGAGATCCCAGTAGATTATTACGTATAAACAACCTCGGATAATAAAGAGATTGAGAAATAAACCCTTACCAATTTGGTAACTTACGAAACATATAACCCATGAAAGAGGTACCATACAATGAATATGTAAATACACATAAATTAAAGTGTATTACATAAAGAATACAATTATGGGTAGTACATACACCACACAAAAGTTAATAGTGACAATATGGCATGAATCTCATGGAAATAAGGAGTGAGATGAAAACCCCTTACCTTGTACTTTTCCTTGGTTGGGGGTAGGTTAACCTCTTATATAATGGTGAAATAATTTTTATTAAATTATACAAGAATCATATATATAAATATGATATCATATATGATCTTTTAACATTGATTTGTTAATAATATCTTAGTATTATCGTTGTTTCGGGTGTTAACTTACTTATTTTATTTTATATGTTTTGTTACATAAGCCGTGTTTTTTATAGATAGGTTGTATCTTAATAATATCCAGAATTATATCAAGTCCTTAGATACTATTATTAATCATCAAATGAGAATTATACTTGAATGGATACGATGGAGAATGAATCTTATCATGTTCGTGGAGACGGTAGTCCGTATGTACGCACGAGCAACAATATCATTCTTTTGATATTAAAATAATATATAATTGGATGGTATATCATATATACAGAATCATTATCATTTTATATTTATTATTTACATGAATTACACATCATTATTATACCCATCCAAATAATAATTTATTGAATAACAATTACACCACGACGTGGAGACGGTAAGCCGTACGTACGCACGTATGGTGACATGTCATTCAAAGGATGGATATATTACTGTATATGGTTTTTCCATATTTATAATAATAATACAGTATATAGGAGATACTGTATTAATTATTTTATAATGTTAATAACAAATAAGGAATAAGTGGAAGAAGAAAGGAACTTGGAAAAGGGTGGTGAAATCATTACCTCTTTTTCGGGTTCTTCCTTTTTATTTGATCAAAAGGGCTCTTAGGTTGGCTTTATGACTAAAGGAAGGCCTCTAGGATGAATTTAGGGATGTTGAGAGAGTATTTGGTCAGAGTTTTGCCGAGCTAAAAGGCTTTGAAGGTGTGAGTAAATGAGAAGGGAGAGTTCCCTTTTATAAGAGGGGTGAGGGGCACCTTTGGAAAAGCTAGAAATATTATTTTATAATAAATTCATATTCGGTTTCTAATGGCTCAAAAGTGGATTATTTAAAGGTTAAGGTGGGGATGGGTCTAAAACCACTCAACCAATAGAATTTAGACAGGTTTGGGTCATTATATTAACATTATCTTTTAGTTTAAACTCTTAGTTAATTAGTTTGACACTTACCATGTCACTTTGTATTTTTATATTATATAGTTAATAAACTTACTATATACCTCTAATAGACCCCCAAGTGGTCCATTAATGATACACCTATCATTATATAAGTCTCTTGGCTGAACCTTAGATTTTTAGGAATTTAATATCAATTAATAATATAATATTTGTTTTAAAAACTCTTTTATGTCAATTTTGACACTATTTGGAAAATTGATTTTTGTGAAAATCATAACAGAATGATTAGTTCTAATAAAGTAAATTAAATCAATACTAATATGTCATATTATCCTAGAAAATTAGTTTAATTCATTAAAAGTCTCAAATTATATTTATTTGGGTATTTATAATATCAATTATTTTAATTTTTCACTATTATGTTAATTACTTAATCATCATTGTGTCACAAATAAATTAAATTATTTAATGTCTAAAAATTATAAATAAAATACAATCATGCAGGAAATCGTTTTATCTTTCTAACGAATATTTACAATCGAATTTATCTTATGTATAACCCTATATTTAAAATGTTTTAGTAAATAAACTTTGATTTTAACTCTTTTAACTCTTCTTTGAATTAAATAATAATAAATGTCCTAATCTAATCCAAGTGGACCTAAATGATAATATTTTATTCCTAAGGTTGTTTTTGGTTGATATAAACTTGTACAATAGAATTAGGACATGTTTTAGTGTAATATTAATATCATTTTTACTTTTAATTACCCTATTTACTTTTAACCGTGGTAAATAAAAGTAAAAAGTTACTATTTACCAAAAATTATTTTCATCTCATTGAACCACATTTTACTCCTTGATATTAACCGTGTCTCTCGGATTTTCTAAATTCCAATCACAAAATCGGTAAAATTATGTTTTATGAAAAATTTAGTTTTTTTAACTACCACTTAGTGGTTTCACTATTCATCAAAAATTGAAGTTTTTCTGAACAATGCCAAAATTTCACCCTAAGCTATAATTGATATTCCGAATTCAAAAATGATGTCTATTTTAAAAAATTCCAAACATATAAGTTTCATTAATTAATTTTATAATTAATTCCCGCTGTTACAACAAATAGCGTGTTTTTAAGAAACAATATATATCAAAAGATTGACAATTGTTTATGTCCAATTTCAAAGTGAAATTAATTATAATGAACACCATTGGATAAAATGGTAAAAATATATTCTAATTATACTTTAAAACCACTAAATAATATAATTTATCACTATAAATTATTTTTATTAAAAAAGTTGTTTTTAAGTATTTTTCACTATTCATAAAAATTGGAAGTTCTCAGAAAAATACCAAAAATTCAACTTAGGATAATTTCGATATTCTGAATCCAAAAATGAAGTCCATATAAAATATATATAACTTCAAAAGGTAGGTATTACTATTCATAACGGCTAGTTTGATTGGTTGTGGTGTGTTAGAACTCGATGTTGCATACAACACACGTTATTACATTATTCAAAGGGAAACGTACCGTAGAAGCTTGGGGTGTTACATAAGAGATATATTCATAGTAATATTAATTAGAAGATTATGAATCATTATATATATGCTTTTGTATAAATATCATCATTCAGTGGATTCCTTGTAAAAGAAATGGTCAAAGTGTTCTGATGAAAGTAATTGGATTATGAAAGTGATAAGAATAATACTTCCATGAAGTTACCATGAAGGTGTACAAGAACAATCATATATTGTTTTATCGGATGGAAGTAGTGCTATAAAGTTTCACCAGATGAATGTTTTGTGTAAAGTTTTACTGATTTGAAGGTCTTTATTAAAATTTCATAAATATATCTTAAATTTGAAGACACTAAGATAATATTTCAATAAATATTTATATATAGAGGATAATGAAGTTTATAGAATAATGTGGATGATTTAAGTTTTTATATAAGATTCAAGAAGATTATATAAGTGTTGATAAGTGACCAATGAATTGAGATGAGTGGGAGGTTTTCAATTTGAGTTTTTGGTGAGAAGGAAAATATATTTTTCTTCCTACATTTACTCTTATGAGTGTTTCTACATAAAGGGTTGTATGTAAAGACCATATGTTTTCTATTTACATGTGAAGAAGTGAGGCGAAATGATATAGAAGAGTATTGATGATCAGACAAAAGTTGTGAAGAATCAACAGATAGACATATACTAGATGGAGATCTCCCATTATTTTGTATCGGTTAGATGATATATAGAAATGATTAGATGAAGAGTTTTTATAGGTAGTAGATGATTTTTTAGGAGTGTAATCAATTGAATTATACTAGATAAAATTTTCATATTAGGTGGTATTTGATGGAAAAGATACTATAGTGAATGGATGAATAGTGGGTCAGAATATTTCAGTCTACACAAAGGCACCAGAAAAAATTTACTATACATAGATCGGATAGAGTTTTTTGAATAAACCCATCAGAAAGGCAACTAATATACTAAATAAATTTCTTTCCTGCTATTGGGAAAGAATGTGAAGAAGAAGTACTTGCAAGAAGAAAAAGTGTGAATAAGTTCAAGAAGCATAGTGGCAACATACTGAATCCTATCGGTGAAGGTTTCTAACAATTATTACAAAAATATTTGTTATATAGTATATTAGTGTGGAGAGTACATGCACTATTGTTGGATCATAGTACAATTAAAGTGTAAGTATATTACCTACTTTATTTAACCACATACAAAGTATTGTTTTCCAGTGTATTGTGTGGTGTTGTAATATTTCCAAACCATGTAATGAATTAACTACTTTTATTGAGTATTGAACCTTATAAATATTTGGGTTCCTATGATTTTACTTATGTTCTTGTTTTTATCAATGTTATATACATTTAATAGGATGAATTTTTTTTATAAGTAAGAAAATATAATAAAAAAGGATCAATGATTCATCCCCTTCCCTTCTTAGTGATCACACAGATCTTGATTGGTCCTTTCAACATTCTTTCATTATCCTCGAAATCTGAATGAACATATAGGGAATACATTTATCCTTCAATAATATATTCCATACACATGAAGTGAAATATAACTCCTTTGAAACCCTACATAGGTCAAAGAAATAATTAATGAATTTATAACATAAATGAAAAAAATATCACACTCAAATGGGCACATTTTTTATCTCTTCCGGAGATGATCTTTTATCACTATCTTCATCTTTACTACTTGATTCAAGCCTTAATAATTTTGATACTTGTTTAGAGTGAAAGGTTATATCTTTTAGATAATGAATGGTGTAATCTAAATCCTTGATGTAAGACTCAAATTCACAAGGTTTTCCCTTAAAAGAAATATTAGGGGGGGGGGGGTCATGACCTGGATAAACCTTGCTAGAATAATCTTCATCACCTAGAGGGAATTATAGACCTCCATGGTGGATGCAGTTTATTTCTATGAATACCACTCTCTTTAATCTTCCAGATACATATAATTATAAGTAATTAGAGTAAGGATAGATTCTCCACTACCTGAGGGTGGAACGTCTAAGTGATAAACATAATTATTTATCATTTAAAGAGGTGATAAACCACTTGAGGAAACAATTTTCCAAATATTTTTAGCTTCATTTGATTTTTGATCAAATTTATTTTCTAGATCTTCATGCCTCAAACATTTTTTCTCATTATTAATCACTTTATAATGATAATGTGACATTTAATTTGGGAACAAGTTTAGATAATTACCCATTAAAATATTACTGGATACAAGTTTTTGTGTAACCCTTTATGATCTTGATGACAACTTCAGTTGAGGAAAAATTCAATTGTATACTTGTCTGCTCCCAAGTCAACATTAACCAGAATTAGTGTACTATAATTGGATTATTTTGGATTATATTCTTGAGGGTGGGATATGGAACTTCTTTTAACAAATCCAAACTGAATCCCAAACCTTTAGGGAATTTATCCCTTGTATATGATCTCTATATATATACTAGATATCAGGATTCCCTATCACAGGGATATCAAATAAGTACACACTTAGAGATTATGGTAGCATTATTTATAATAATTCATGTTGGGGATGTATATAGTGCATATAAAAAATGATTATATCATTTTAACTTGTTCTTCACCTCTCGATCATCTAATTAACTTATATTCAATGTTCTTATTCTTTGAATTCAAGGTCCCAAATAAGCACTAAGGATTTCTTGAGCTTTGATAAACTCAGATCCACCCACATGGTTTTTTATCCAACCCCACAACACCTATAAAGCTCCAAATATTCAGAATGTGGATTTTTGATGTATAGATGTGAACAAATTTCTAGTACAAAATGGTGAACACTGGCATTACTAAACTTATTTTCCTTTTTCTCATTAGGTCAGAAGTTATCATAAAGGTCTCAAACCAAACTATGGAACATGTATCTCATTCAAAAAGAAGATATAAACTAATATATATTTCTAAGGAGGCTACCAAATATAACAACCTTTAAATATTGGAGATGAACTTCCATCCCTAGTTTTTTAATTAGACCTCCTTCAGAGTTAGCCAATAAGTGCTGACAAACCCACACTTCAGACAATTAAGACAATTCCAAGGTCTCTTGGGTTGTGGATCTTACCCGAACAACTTAATAAATAGTCCAAACCATGTTCCAAATGGGATATCAACATTAGGACCAATGTCTTACCACATAGAACTTTTTTTCTAAATAGAACATGTCACAAACCATCTTGTGCTGACCTAAACCATCACCCGATTTGGATCACAAGAAAGACTCAAGTGTGCCTCCTCATATTCCAGAGGCTTCCAACTAGAACCGAGGGCCTAAAAGGATATAGTGGGTAGAATATTCCTTCAAATAAGAGTGCAATAATATCCAAAACAAACTAAAAACATACACATGAATAAACATCAAAGCATGCATAAATAAATAAATAAATAACTGAAACAAACTATAATATATGAAATGAAACATTTAGACTCAAAGAAAAAACATACAAACATTGTTCACCCATTGGGATGACCAAATACACAGAATGAAATAAAAGAAAAATAAATACACATGGATCTTATACTACTCTAATCCAAACTACATACCTAGTCTCCATGACTACCAAACTGCTCTAGCATGAGCCTTAGACTCCACATGAGCAATCTTGACCAATCATGAAACATAGGCCTCCAACAAATCCACTATTTCCTATGACCATCTTAAAAGAATACATATGTATTAATGCACACTAAGGTTCATGTACATGGGGTGAGAAACAATTCTTAGTAGGCCACCCCAAATTGTGGTCCTAACATCTTCTCTCATAACACGTGAATCCAATACGTGATATGAGAAACCTATAAAAACAAAAGCTACTAGCATAAAAATAAAAAAAAATTCAAAAAATAAAGAAGAAGGGATAAACAAAAAGAAAAATACTGAGCTATATGTTATATCTTGAAATCCATGGTAAATCTACCCATTCTCTAGCCTAAGCCAAAGGAATTATGAAATATGGCTTGCCTAAACCCAACGTTAGGTGTGTCCTCCAGATCAAGAAAGAGATACAAACATACAACATAAGGACATGCATGAATCCTAGACCATGGATCTGATCATAGGAATATAAAATAATGAAGCACATATACCAAGATCTAGGACTCTAATGGTACGATTTGATCTAGAAGCAGGAACTCTTGTAAACCCTAAGAGAACCCTACCCATATCCCATAAGTCCTACAATACTAACTAGTAAAACTAACCTATCAACACATCACTGCCAAAAATAGCCCCAAACTCATAAACCAGGACCTAGGAGAAAAATAGACTCCATGGTATACTAACACTTAGCTATATTGATCAAATAAACTAGGGTATCTTCACTCATCGAGATCATCCATAAGCTCCCTAGACTCACTTAATAACAACTAACCAATATAAGAGAGTAATTGAATAAATATTAGTGAAAATTCCCCATACAAAAATGTATTTAAGGTATCCTGTCTCATCTATTATTGACCAAGAATAACCTCAACCCTTCAATAAACAAGCTCATGAACTAGGGTCAGATAACACCTAAACCCATCGACTAAAATTATTGAAACGAAAATCGACCATATCATAGTCCAACAAATCATTATACACTCTCCACGATTCCAAAAACCTATAATCAAGTAGGAAAAACTATGAGGGTATCCTATAATAAAACCAAAACCACATTCCAATCCCACTAAAAGAAACCAACCAACCTCTCAACATACAACTCGAAGATTATCACGCCCAGAATGATGACCTCAAAAAGAACCTCTTCAATAAGGGTATTCCTCAAATAGGTCCCTCATTCCTAACTAAATTTTTTCCCAACATAACTCATCTATACCTAACATCCCACAATGTCAACCCAACCTGATGTCTCCTACTAGTACAGACCTCAAGCTATCAGATCAAAACCTCAAGCAATCGAAACAATGATCTCTTCCTAGAAAACACTCGATCCTTCATCCCAGAACCCATCCAAACAACTTCAAACAAACTCACCTAGAATCCCCAAGATAAGTTTATTATTAATAAGACAACACTCACTAAGGATTCAAAACTCAAAACCCAATACTCTAGAGGATTCTATCACAAAAAAAATCAAATGAATCCTCTTACTAAACAATCCCAGTAAAAAAAACCATCAAAACTGACTCTAGATACTGAAAGAATTCCACCACTGGAATCTTCATGGAAAATAATTAGAATATACTATTCATAAGTCCAATTTTGACTGAAGGGTGAAAAACTAGTGAAACACATCCAATGATGGAGCACAGAACATGTAACTTGGGTACATGGCATGTTCCTCCAAAAACCCTCCCTGACTATGTGACCCAGCTGACCTAGCATGTACTTCTCAAATTACATTGCATGCCTACCCTATAAATGGCATGTACCCTCTATGGGGTACTTTACCATGTACCTCTTCCCAACTTGGAATGTAAAAATACCAAATATATATCATGTATCGAACACACACATTGTGTCTTATACATAGGGTACTGGTATATGTACCATACATGAGGTCTTTCCAAGTACCTCGCATATCCATTGGACATGAACTACACATGATCTCTAGATGTGTACCCTACATGACAATGTTTCCTAACACAAGGTGTCTGGTTGTGCCCTTAGCCACACCTTGAGTCACCCCCACATGCCATGTAACAAACACACATTCCATGTAACCCCTAATATTCAACTACTACCATAAAATAGGAACACATGACATGTGTTCTTAAACTACATGCCATGTGATTTGGTCATCTAGAACTAAAAACCATCACGACACACCATAATTCTCATTCTCCCAAAAAAACCCACCAAATTGACCCTCTAGGGGCCCCCAACAACCTAAAAAAAGATTAAAACTTAAAAAACCACACTATAGGGATTTTTGGTGAAAATATTAAAAAGGGACTATATTTGGGAAAAAAACCAACAAAGATCTGATCTAATCTATGTTTTGCATCTATCACACAGTGATTTGACATAACCCAAGCTCTGTGGTGGCAACCCTCCCTCTCTCTCTCTTCTCACCCTCTCCCTATCCTCTACTAGACATAATGAAGAGAATCCCCATGGGGTAATTATAAAGAATCAAATGGTAAGGAAGATAAATGAAAATGTGGAAAAGGAAAAACTGAAAAGAAGAAAAAGAAAAAGGAAAAGGAAAGGGGCCCCGAACCTAGCCCTGAGGCCCGACATGAGGTTATGCCTCACCAAGAAAAAAAATACCTATTTGGGAATCAACCATGGAGTTGTAATTATGATCCAATGATCTAAAAAATAATATCATTGAATTAACATGCATGAATAAATAATATTTAATTAATTAAATGTTAATTATTCCTCCAAAATTCAAATGTCTCAAAATTCCACTAAAATCCTTCCCTAGGGAAAACCTCCTCTTTCGAGAGAAAAAAGTGGTCAAAAAATATCTAAGATCTAATGATAGGGGAAATTATCATTTTTACCCTATAAAAATCACAGGAGAGGAAAAATTCAAATTTACCTTGATTTTCCCAAACCGTCATGATGTGGTTTGTGATAAAATCTCCACTAAAAATGCTTCTCTCCCTCAAGAAGCATCATTGGTCAACCAACTACCAAGATTTATCCCAAAACCTCTGTTTCCAATGCTACCATGAACATTCAATAACTAGTCTCATAATGGCCATGAATCTCCTAACATGAGGGAAATTAATTTATGAATAATTTTATTATCCCCACAATAAGAGTATAATTTATATTTCCCCTAAACCAAACACTTTCTTCATAAACCACACTTCATCCACTACCGAACCCAATGGATGAACATGACCAAACTGCTCACACTAGAGCACCAACGTGGAACACCAACCATCAACCATTATTAGATCACCAGGAACAAAATCCCCATGCTCAATGAACCACTTAAAATGAGGAACATAACCTCTGATAGCCTATGGTGAACTCTCCATCATAAGGCTTCCCTCACAGAATAAGTCCTTCTCCCAAAAATCCACACTAACCACCACTCTCCTTCTCAAGGTAGAGTGATCCTATAAAAACCACTCATATAATCTCATGCTAAAATGAGCCATGACCTAATGATCCTAAGACAACACACTTAAACCACTAAAAATTATCCTCAAGCAGTTCATTTCTAATAAACTGTATCACCCTCAACACTCTTAAAAAATAAGTCATCTCCATCATGCTAAGATCCACCACACAGAAACCCTCAACTTGGACATCGATTCAAATCTAGGAGCACCTAAACATACTCTCACCATGATATTCAAATCATAAACAAAAACCAACATGGCTAGAAATCCAATTGAACCAAACTTCTCAAATAAGCCATGAAGACAAGATCACTCTATGTGCTCCACTTCCTAGCCCAAGGCAACCTCATTCTAACCACAAAAATTATTAGGGAAGCGATAACCTTAGGTCAACTCGAGCCCAATCCAAACATATATCAGGTATCCTTATCTTCATTAAGCCAACCACAAGAACAAGGCATTCTAAATCCCACACTAACCCACACAGGCCTCCAAGCATCCCTTGATAATGGTACTACATCTATTTCACCAGTTAACACCTTGCCATGAGATCCACATGAACTATCATCAAAAGAAAAATACTCATGGATATATTAATCCAAATTCCAACAAGAACCTATATGGGAAAACACTATATTGGTTATTTTTGACACAGTAAGAAATTTAACCTTCATCATTATTAAAAAGAAAAACTTCCAGGAAAATGTCATGAAGATCCTACATGCCTATAATGATGCATGAACACTAGCCTCTTTCCATCGTTCCAAGTACCAAAAACTCACAAATCATAAAATCCATAAATAAAAGTGCATCACTAAAGGTAAAAATCACACAACAATAACATTTAAAACCAAAAAAATACCATAACCCTGGTAACCTATTTTTCCTACTAGAATAGGTGTTCTTGATTCACTATCCTAATATCCATTATAAGCTATGACACATTCTTAAATCTCTTTTCTACCTAATCCCTAAATAGTAAGACAAAGAAAAGAATCCTCTGATGTTTTTTTGTCACAAATCATCCTGGTTCAACCTAAACCACCACCCAATCTGACACAAAACACAGCCTCAAGTGATCCTCCTTATATGACAGAGGCTATAAATTAATAGTGATAGCCTAAAAGAATACCGTGGGGAGACTATACACTCAGATCAAAGAGAAATTGTAGGGGAAATAAACAAAACACATACAAATCAATAAATATTAGAGTGAACATAAATAAATAAATAATTTAAATAAACTATAATATATAGAATGAAATATAAAAACTCAAATAAAAAAACAAAAAAAAAACGATCAACCATTGGGTCAACCACATCTACAGAATGAAATAAAATAAAAATAAATACACAAGGGCCAACTGTTACTCTGAGAAAAACCGCATAATCAGTATCCATGACTGCCTAATTTCTCCAACATGAGTCTCAAACTCCACAAGATAAATCTTTCTTGTTCATGAAACAATAGGCCTCCAACTAATTCAATGTGTTCTATGCTCAAACTCAAAGTATACATAAGGTCAGGATGCACATCAAGGTGCATGTACAGATAGTGAGAAAAAAATATCAGTAAACCACCCCTGATGGTTGTCTTAACATATTCTATCATAACATGTTCATACAACATGTTATATTCCCATCCTAGATAAACAATGACTACTAACATAAAAATAAATAAAATACATAAAATAAAAAAATAGAGCTAAAAAAAGGAAAATAGTGACTTCGGGTTCTATCCTGGAACCCAAGGAAAATATACCCCCACTATTTCCTAAGCTAGAAGAATTATGAAATGTGTCTGACCTATCCACAACACCATCCTTATCCACCAGATCGAGATGGAGCACCAAACTTTTTATGTGAAGGCAAACATGAATTTCAGACCCTAGGATCTCATCCTAGGTGTCTAAAATAATGAAGTGTATCTACTGGGCTCTATAACTCCAATGGTATGATCTAAAATGGTAATAATAACTCTTTCTAACCTTGGTATAATCCTTATTATGTCCAAAAATTCCTATAGTACTAACTGGGTTAACTGACCAATAAGCATATCACTTCCTGACTAAGACCCAATCTCATAAATTAGACCTTGGCAATGTAATATCCTCCACATTACACTAACCCATAGCCAGGTAAATCTACTAAACTAGGGTGGATGTAGTCATCTATATTTTCCATTAGCTCCTTAAATCCAACTAACAATAACTAACCAATAAAGGAATGTAACTAGATCAATCTTAGGGCCAACACTAAATCCATTAATGTCTAAAAGGTATCCTCTCTCATCTAGTCCTAAACAAGAACAACCTTGAACCTACAATCCATAATGCCAAGAACTAGGGTCAGATAACACCCAAACATGATAACCAAAAGTAATGAAACTAAAAATTGCCATCTCATAGACTAAAAAAGCATGAGGAACCCACCACGAACCCAAAACCTCAGCTCAAGAAGGACACCCTTTGAGGTTATCCTCTAAAAAACCTAGCTTGGGCCAAGCCTACTAAAAGAAACCACAACTGACCTCTTAGAACACAAACCAGAGATCACCACACCCAGAAGGGAAACCTAAAAAAAACCTCTCCCATAAGGGAATTCCTCAAATAGGTTCATCAGACCTAACTCAAAATTTTATAAACAACACCTTGAAATACCCAATATCCCATGATGTCAACCCAACTAGAAGGCTCCTATTGATCTAAACCTAAAGTGGCTAGATCCAAAGCTCAAGCAACTGAACTAATGATCTATTCCAAGAAAAAAATAAATCCCACCTTCCAAGACCTATTTCAAGAACCTCAAATAAACCCACCTAGCATCCTCAAGATAAGGTGATCAGTAAATACATAACTCTCACCCAGGCCTCACAACTCACAACCCAACTTCTAAGAGGATTACAGGACAACAACCTCAATTGAATCCTCTTACTAAACTATCTCGGAACAAAACACCATCTAGATGGTCTCTAAATGATGAAAGTATCCCACTATTGCGATTTACAAGAAAAAACTCATATAATGAACTACTCACAAGTACAATTCTAACTTTAGGATGAGAAACCAGAAAAACACCTCCAAGGAGGGAGTACATGGAATGTACCTAGAGTACATGATATGTTCTTCCAAAGACCCTCCCTATCCATGTTTCCCATTTGACCTAGAATTTAATCCTCAAAGAACATGATAGTCCTACCCTGTATATAAGGGACCATATCCATCTAACATAAAACTTTTCATTTTTTGATACCCATGGATCTTAGAAGATTCTTAGTGGATGTTTAGTGGTGTTTGGATTCTAAAAGATGCAAGGAGGGAGAATTTACATCACAATAAGGGGTTTGTGATGTAAGTGTGTTTTATGGTGTAATGATGGGTCTTATAGCCTAAAAGGGTTTTATATCTTATATGGTTAATCCTATAAAATTTATTTCATAAAACTAACATTTAATATGTAGGTTAAATATTTGATTTTTGGTTTGAGGTGACACATTTTTTTAGAAAAACCTAATGTTTGACATATTTATGACGTAAATGAGGGGTTTACACCATAAATATCCTCTATAAAGTTCACTTTATAACCTGGAGTGACTTGAGTTTTCTCAAACCCTATGTATTCTTTCCCAAATATCCAATCATCCAACAACATTTATTTAGGTGTTTTGAGAGCCCTTTTAATGTGATTTATTCCTGACTTTCCATGTTGGATATGCAATTATTCGAGGTTAGTTATCCCTCATTATCTTATAGTTATTAAATATTGTTCCTCATATTTTTTTTATTTCCATATGATGGAGGCTTCTCTCCATTTTCTTATGGAGTTTTTTTGGTGTGGTTGTGGTGTAAAATCCATGGAGGGATGAAGCTTCTTTCAATAGGATTGATCGAGATCCATAATGCTGGTCCATTCCGGTGTGATGAACATTGATGCTTATGAGGAAGGAGATTCATTATTTCTCTTTTATTTATGGGAAATTATAAATTTAACATGGTTTATCTCTAAGTATGTAAATGGAATTGACCTAATAAATATTGAACCAGATTAATAAATAAATTGAATAGAGATCACATGTTGATGTTTGATACCATGATAATGATTTTCCTCTTGATTTTCTAGATAGTGTGATGTCTATATTATTCTTTTGTAGCATGTTCTTATGATTATTTTATCTTTTTTATTTAATTGGAAAATAGTAAACAACATAAATTCAAAATTAATTGATTAATTAGATTAAGAATTAAAGAAGAGGAATGTTTTTAACCCAATGTTCTTTTTAATTTGATGATAGTCAAATTGATGCTAAATGAATGTTCATCCAAAAATTTTATTCCATGTGTTTTTGGTATTTATAAAGAAAATGAAACATGTTAATTAATAATAATAATATTAATAAAAAGCATTTTAAATGTGAATAGTTCTTATCTCAAATTTTTGAAACTAGTTTTATACTAGAGAGCAGGTTTAAACATTTTGATAACTTGTTATAGATAATGACTTAGGATTCCCATTATAGGAACCTATGAATAATTAATTGGTTAATTAAATATGTAAAAAATGGTTGTTTAATAAAGATATTTCTTGGGTTCGAGTGTGCCCATTTTCTTGAGAAGGATGTATGCCTTGTGTTGGGGGTTGTGAGAGACCGATTTCATGTGAAGACCGAATGACTTATTTTAGGGCCTAGTTCATCCTGTTGACTATGCTTGTTTGATTTTTTACCTATGATGTGCTATGAATGTGATATCACTATGTAATATGATCCTGGGATGGATGAGTCTAGAAGGACTGGTGATATGTGGGTGGGGATGCCTAGATGATGTGGTAACAGTTAATGCCTACGACGGAAAAATACATTGGGAAATGCATGAGGATGTCAGGGATGGAATCGAATATGATGGAAAATGTTAAAGCTTGTATTACCTATTGATGTGATAAAGTTGGATACTTCTTTATAAGAATATGTTTGTCGGCTGATGGCTGATTTTATTGTTCATATTCAATCCTTTATCCACTTTTTGAGGCAACTGGATGTGTTTGGTTGAATTTATCTTGGCGGCAACTTAGGATGGTTTTCCTAGAGTACCTGGAAATATGTAATTCTTAATAATTTTTAATAAATGTTTAACTCTTGGGGTTGGTTATTTCTAGAATGTATAAGATATGATCTTTAGGAACCATAGACTTGGTTTGGAATATGTTTGGAGGGTGTGGAATTCCATATGATGATTAATGTAATGTAATTTGGAATACTGTTGATGTTTATTTAATGTATAATGAATTAATTAATGAAAGGATAACTATAAAAATGAAGGAAGTAATTTAATTTAGCTCCTTAAAATGGTTTTGTGTTTACAAGGTATCTAGTCCCTAGTAGTGGTAGTTGGGTGTCCGAGTGACGCTAGCTACAGTTGAGCCTAGTACTAGGTTTTTCCCATAGTGTGGTTACGAGATATATTATATCCTATATATTTTTTTATTTCATATGCTACCCCATCCATGTTAGTTAGGGTATCTAACACCCAGTGGAATCTGGGAGGGTGTTTTCCCTAACATCTTGGTGGGAGGATGGATGGATAATTACCCCCTATAGCCCTTCTCTAATATCATGGTTGTATTATGTGACGGTATGCATGATGGTTAGTTTTCCCATATATGTGTATATAGGGATATGAGGGATTTTGGTTATTTATTACACACGTATCTCCAGATATAGTATCAAAATAATTATTATAGGTATGATGCATGTATGATTTGATGGCTTGAGGAACCTTACTTGGTGTATGGGCTGTGATGGCTTGATGTATAATACCAGATGTTTGATACATGTCATGCGGGTTGTGGTGGCTACCAGAAAATACTTGGTTACTATATGGAGCCATGATATGGGATGTTATGATAATTTGATTCATGATTTTCGTGTTGTAATACTTATACCAAGTCCATGTGGTCTAGATTACTTTTGGAGAGAGATGGCTCATGACGTACGACATTGGGGTAGAGTAGTAAACTAGTGGGGAATCAGTAGTGGGATACTCTTACTAATTTATTATTATAATAAATGATTCCTTGTATGCATTACTTGGTGAGAGATAGCTATGGTGGGGCTGGGAACTTAGTATACCTATTTAGGGGATGAGTTAGTTTCAATTGTTTTTCACTGGGATTTAGTATGATTTCTTTAACTTTTTCATGAGAGGATCTAGAGAGAATACTACTGAGTATACTTTTATACTCACCCCATATATATATAAAATGTTTTCTGGTCATCAAGATTAGGTTAGAGATCAGTTTAGATATTACTAGCTCATGGTTTTACAGGAGTTGTTTGGTCTTTTTGGTCGCTTCCATTTTACTTTTTTGGTACTTGTAATTTAATTTCAATTGTTTTAGCACTATATGAAATTGCATGTATGCACTAGAGATTATATATATATATATATATTTGAGTAGGTTTTGATTGATGTTATATATTATCTCTTTCTCTTCCTAATGTTCTCTTAGAGGATAATTCCTCCCATTTGTATGTTTATTATACTCTCAGTGCTAGTTTCCAACCCAGGGCCAACTGGAGATAGGAATCAGGTGGTCATCATATCCCTTCCCTCATTTATAAACTAGGAGGGGTACTCTTTGAGGGGAGGGGGTCATGAATGAGTGGCATCAAATGTTCATGTCGAGGGATAAGATAGAGTTTGGAGTTAGGGACAAGTTAGGGTTTCATGGGTTAATAGGGAAACAATGTCATCTATGTTTAGTAAGTGATGTAAACATGGGAGACCAGTCAAGGAACATGTATTTAGGCCCCCTTGCGATATGATTCATGGAAATTTATGTTTATTGAGCCTACTAAATGAAGTGATACTGGTTGCAGGGTTGATACGTAGAAAAGGATTATGAATCATTTTTCTATGCACATATATTTTAAATAGTTAGACCTTGGGATATGTTAAAAGCATAAAAGAATAAAATTAAATAAATAATTAATTAATGTTAAATATTCCATATTCCAAGTTTTGGAGTATAACTATTTGTTCTTATTTCATCTATGGCTCTAGAACAACATCCTCATCAAGTTTACACCACAAATGTTAAGTAGGATGTTCCAGTAGATCACTGAGGAGTAGAGGCTGATGGCGATGAAACTTGGAGGAGGACACTATAAGAGTTTCAGCGCCAGAGTCTATAGAAGTATGAGGGATCTATTTCTAACTTACTCATAGAGGAATGGTTAGAGTAGGTTTAGATAACCTTTAATTAGATTCATTCTTATAAGGAGCACTAGGTTCTGTTGGTTATGACGATCCTGTATAGGGTAGTGGGGCAATGGTAGATCTTATTCATTGGGGATCTTGAGGATTCAGTAGTATCCTGGGAAAGTTCAGGGACTAGTTCTAAGCAGGGTTTCTTTCTTTGACTGTGAAGGCTCCCTATCTCCAGGAGATACTTACCCTTCAATAGAGGATTTTCTTTAACAACCTGAGATTTTATGAAATATTTTTTCAAATAAATTTAATTTATTTGATAGATTTAGTTACATGTAACACCGATTTTAAATGAATCATGATATACTGTTAATATTATCATTCAAACTTGACCATTATCACCTAGCTATTAAATTTTATTGTATGAATATGAAAAAACACATTTTTAAAATTAATTACAAAGTTTTTAGATAAATTAAATATATTTATAAATAATGGAATAATTTTTAGTAAATTCTTTATATGCTTCAAAAATATATTTTTTTCAAAAAAATGATTTTTATTGAATTTTTCGAACAAAACAAAAAAATTAATTTTTATAAACATTTATAAAATTTATTTGAAAACAACATCATTTTTGAAATATAAATTTCAAAATTTTCTTTGGGTGAAAATGTATCATATTTATTATTTCTCAAGATGGTTTATTATTATGATGAAGAGATGTTTATTAAACTCATTCCTTTTCCATAACTTATACTATGGTGAATTGATGAGATGATTATGAAGCTCATTTCCTTTCTATGGGTTACACTATGATGAAATGTTTATGAATCCCATTTCTTTTCATGGTTATTGATATGATGAATGTTTTATGATCTTATGGAACAAATATGTATTATTTTCATCATGTGATGTGTTTGACCTATATCTCCCTCCAATTAATTGGGTAATTATGGATAACTCATGAGTTAATTATGTTATGAATGAACCTATTTTTGTGTTCAAAATTAACATGTGACTATCATGGGGTGTGAAAAAAATATTTCCTATGTTAAAATGTGTTGTAGTGGTAAAAATAAGTTTTATCCAGAGAGTATCATGCAACAATCATGTTGTCACTTGAAATAAGAGAAATAACTGAGATTTTTTTTTAAATTGATTGATTTTAAAAATAAAGAAAGCAATAGAAATAAAGTTTGAACCCAAATTGATGAAGAGAGTGATGAGCCAAGGTTAGGATCAACTTTTTAAATTTCATAACGGTCATAAAGATCATTCACCCTCTCTTCCTATTTAATGATAAATGAAAGACTCCTTGATTGATTTTTAATCACCCTTGGTTGAAGGAAGCAATGGAAATCACTCTTGTATGCATGAAAGTTCATAGACCATTTCCAAACAACTAAGGAAAGTAACTATTAGGAATTGTTTCTCCTTATAAATCTAAAATCATTTATCTTATTCCACACACGTTCCAATGATCTCTAGACACTCACCACCTAACACAATCTACTCGATCAAGACAAACTACACTAGGCAGAGGGAGTTTAAAAATATTCAACCAAATCTATAAAAAATGAATGACCCAAAAACCCAAAACCCAATCACATTAAGAGAATTTATCACCACTAAAAATAGAAATCCTTCAACATAAATGGAAAATTTTACATTAAATCACAAGACTCCAACATTACAAAAGGAAAACTCCTGCTTCCCCGATCACTCAAAATTTTTACCCCTCCATGTGAAGGGTAATAGAGTTGAAGGGGGAAGAAGAGAGAATTTGTTGGTGAAGAATTCAAAAAAATACCACTAAGGTCATATTTGAAAAAAATATAAGGAACCATTTGATTCAAATAAACATGATGATAATCCCAAGGTAGGTTCACGTAAGATCTAAGGTGTGCACACAAGATCAAAATCTATGCACAATCCAGTTGTGCACCCAATGCGACGTATGTTTCTCCTTTTACATGGAGTCCAGGAGAATTGGGCAAGGAAGAAGTTCACAAGATGGTGTCTTTTCCTAAAATATCTAGTCCCAAACTTAAGGCTATTCTTCACCCATTTTGATGTCAAATAGGACTTTCCATGCCCGCCGAGGATCTCTTGTGCGGAACACCTCTTCCATGCCACAAATATTATTCGATGCCACCAAAGATTTTGCCTATATATTTAAAGGAACCCACCCTCTTTCAGGGTGAAATCTTGGAACAAGAAGAGACATTATGTTTAATGTATGAACCCTCTTATATGATAGCGCACAAACCATGAACTCATCAAGGTACAAAATGTTATTCAATAGGTCCCCTGGGGGTCCTCCTTCATGTGGTCCCATAGTAGCTCGACCCTCAACCTTTTTTTTGAATCCAATTCAAGTGCATGAAAAAGTCACCTCTTGGGAACAACCTCTATCATTGGGTGTACCTAATTATTGTGCTCAACCCTACCTATTAGTCACAAGCCTCCAATCTGGCACACACCCCTTCCTTTAAACTCCATGGGTAGCCTTTATTCTAACTCACCATGTTTGAACCCCTCTTGTGTGGAGATCCCATTTCTTTCATGCACCTCCTCCATGTGGCCCTCAAGGATTGTGAATAGTGATTTCTTGGTCCCTTGTGAGATGTCACTTATTGTGGTGTCATACCACTTGATTTTTGTCATAGGTACGCTAATCACCCTTGATTTTTGGCATATGGATGATAAAGAAGACCCCACTATCGACCACCCAACACACCATTATCACCTGGAATTGTTGATGCCTTTACTTACCCAAGGGTTAGTGAGCATATATTATGTAAGCCCAAGGGGTGAGGAGATAGTTCCTCGCATCCATGCTGCATGACATAAAAATACCTAGAACTATGTTCCTCAACTCATGATGTTAACATGTAGAATCACCTCATTCAATGACCATGGGGTGACACGCCTCATGAATTTTCCACACCAACTCATCTCCATGGGAGTGAGATCTTCCTCACATGGAATCAGATCCTCCTCACATGGAATGAGATCCTCACTGGGAATCTTCTAAACATAATCCAAACACCACCTCTCGCTGATGTATCTTTCACGATGTGACCGTCTGGCCTACTGATTCCTCTTCTTTATCACACCAAGAATAAATCACATGGGATTAGAGGTTATTAGTGACCATGAAATCGTTCTAAACCACCATGGGAATACCTCCTGGAGTAATCCCCAATTTCCACCTTCATGGACCGCTTCTACACATAAGTCCCATACCATTATGAACTACATAGACTTTGATTCCCAACCAACTATGATACGTAGGAAGCCTAATCAAGGTTAAATCCCCTCATTCACATACATACTGATCTCCTTCAATTCATTTCCTTGGTAAGATCATGCCCTCACCTGGGAAATCATATATCCTCGAGGACCATTGGGTAACTTTTATGCATAATCACCACACCATATTCTCAATGGGTCTCCTCCTCAAGTGTAAGCCCCAATTCCACCATTCAAAACTACATGAACTTTGATTCCAAACCAACTGGGATATATAGGAAACCTACCTGAGGTTCAATCCCAACACCCATAATAATCCATCCACTCCATCCATTCCATCTCAACACTTCTTCCATATCCATCTTGATTTTACCCAGGCTACCACATCCTAGTAAAATCATGCCATTCATCTAGTCCATTCCTACACATAAGTCTCATCCACATCATCACTACTCCCAATAGCACTCAAGAAGCTAACCATGCGTAATCCCCACACTACCCATCATCAAACCAATAAAAATTATCTTGAGAAGGGAAGCTAACCATGGGTAATCCCCACACCATACCCTCTCAAACTACGCGGGTTTTGATTTGAATATTCTAAACATGGTACATAGGACACCAAATTGAGGTTCAATCCCAACCAAGGGTAAACCTTGGTGCCCCCCTCATAGGGGTACACCCTCCTTGATCCACCTACAGTGGTGTCCAGACTAGCTTTCATGGTTTAACACATTATCTTTATGAGACACACCATCTAGGGTCTGTCTCTATAGGCATTCTAACAAATTTATCTAGAAAACCGTCTAGGTGTTACCTCCTAGGGATGTACTTAATTTATCCACCTCCACATGGTGTTATGATCATTCTCACTCTATCTCAACAAGATGTTAAACATGAGACCTACCTCTTGTTAAACATGGTATGCCTGGGGGAAACCTAAAAATACATGCCTCTAGTATAAGATATCCCATGATTGATGTGGGATGCCTCAGGTTACGCACCCTTGATAATCCCTATTGTGAGGAAGAAACTAGGTGACCAACGTTCCAACATCCCAACATGCCAGTGATGCCCAATGCAACTAATCCCCTGAATGAAGGTTGTTGCCCTATTAAGACCCCTTAAAATTTCCAAACAGAAGTAGTGTAATTTACTATAATCCATAAATATATGGAATTGCGAATGAGTTTCATGAAAACATAATTATCTATGAGGGAGAACCAGACTAAGTGATGAGTTCCAAGGATAAATCCATAGAAGGAGAAACCAACATCCCATCATCCCATTTAGGTCAAGGAGAATACATCATTGAGAAAGTGATGAATGTCACCCACCTTTGGAAAGTGGGAATGTAGGGAAACAATGTGACATTAGTGAACAATAACACGCAATGTGGACGTTCCCTAACAGAATCATCAAAAATAGAAATAGTGAACCCAATGTGAAACTCTTATTTTAAACACGGGGATTAGTAGCATTTAATATTTTCATAAATATGCATGTCACTGAATCTAGATATTTGGTGCTAGGTCCCACCAAGTAAATAGTGGGATTGGCATGGAACTCACAAGAATTTGGGGCAGTTGATCATTGGGAATTTTGGTCTACAACATCGTCAATGTGGATCTCTCTCTCCAGCTATGGAAGATTGGGTGATGTTGGGGAATTGGAAATTTCATTCATGATATCAATAATGATGGATGAATTCTCATAATTTTTAGTATCCAATATATCGGAAATAAATCACCCCTCACCCACATACATTGGGGAAGGATAAAAAATAATACGACGATCCCGCACGACTCCACCACCACCACAACTTCAGCCGCGACTATGGATACTGGGCATCCACACTCTTCCTCACCCTCAAAAGTCATCCATAGGAGGGTGATAGGCACCCTCGTATGCCAGTATGAGTAGAATGAGTTCATTACCAAAAGTTACATGGCCCTCTAGGACCTATAGGCTTCTATGCCACGTCAACACCGCCCCCAAGGTCCATGTAGGGAGCCACTACTCCGCACTCCAACGACTAACCACTTTGGGAGCCTCTCCCTAGATGACCTTCTCCCCTACATAGAGGAGGTAGGGGATTTTTGGGTCATCATGGCTATAACCATCACCCAAGAGCCTCTAATAAGGGATCCCACTAGGCCTTGTCAACACCACCAATGACTAGTCCCTCAGGCCGAAGAACATGCAGTCTATACCCCTACTCTTCCAAACCTCGTCCAGATGACACAACATCAACATCAGATGAAAGATCAAAAGATTCCCATTAGGGGTAATCATATTCTATGACTTAAGTGTCCCATTCCACCCAAAATTCATTATAATAGTTCCCTGCTACTTCAGAGTAGGGAACAATTAACACATGGTTGGGATTGAGACCCCAGCCGCCACATAGGCAGGCTAGGTCGATTCTGTCAACCATTGACACATCCAGTAGCTGTTACAAGACAATATGTGACGATGATATCTAGTATGGAGGTCCTCTGCATACCATTACTATCCAGAGTGGAGGTTCTTTCCACTCTCACACATGAAATGGAGGTCCTCCCCATGTCCCCAACATATGTCCAAGCGAAGGTCCTCCCCACCTTGTTGATGTCCAACATAGAGTTCCTCCCCATACGTATGGTTCCCAATAAAAAGGTCCTCCCCATGTCACATTCCATCAATGTGAAGGTCCTCCTCGCACCATCACCAACTCTAGTGGAGGTCCTCCTTGATCCAACACCCTCCAAAGTAGAGGTCTATTCCACTTCATCATCAATAAATATGAAGTTACTCCTCATGCTATCACCATTGGCTAGTACGAAGGTCCTCCTCATGCTACCACTACCAACCAGCACGGAGGTCCTCCCCATGCCACATGAATACAATATAAAGGTCCTCATCATGTTTCCATTAGCTTCAGTAGAGGTCCTCCCTACTCTAGAAGCAATCACTATGGAGGTCCTCCCCACATGTCCAAAAACCAGTACATAGGTCCTCCCCATGCCCTATTAGACATATTCCTAGGTGCTCCTTTCACCTCATCTCAACAAATAGTAGGTCCTCCATACTCTCACACCCAATATAGAGGTCCTCTTAATGTCTAAAATGATTCAAGTAGAGTTCATTCTTGCTATGTCATCACCCAGAGTGGAAGACCTCCCTACTCTCATGGTAGTCCAAGTAGAGGTCCTCCCCACTTTGACGACAACCGATACGAAGGTCCTCCCCATATCACAACTAGATCAAGAAGAGGTACTCCCCACTCTAGAACCAACCAACAAGAAGTTCCTACTTAGGATGAAGCATCTCCCTACCCTAAAGAATCATCTTGGGGAAGAAGGTGAATTTTTCACCGATGAAGGTAGAACTTAGAGAAGTGAAAAGTTGTTTCAAATCCAGTCCACTTCTCAGATTCTAAAGCTGATTTAATTAAATTATGGATCCTTTACCCTGATCCTCCACCTTAGAGTCTAGGACATGAGCCTAGTGGGTGAGACTTACCATCCTGGAAGGTGAGATCTATAAGATCCCCAAATCTATTTGTAGGTACATGAAAGAGGAAGAAGATCTGGATTCCTTATAGGGTCTCTTAATGCATTCCTCTCTATCATTACTAGTTTCATTATCTACACTGACATGAGATCACTAAGAGTTATTCTAGGGAATGGTAGTTGATGATAACTCTCTAGAAAAACCAAAAATGGTTTCTCCCCTCACACATGTGGTAGTGGTGAATACCCTATACTATAGGGACATGATGATGCGGTTGGTACCACCCCCGAGAGATAACCCAACATACTATGATCAATCAGTGAATGCAGTAGTCTGTCCATTGGACAATCCACTGCAACAGTGGGATGCATCTGGTTCATTTCCATTTTATTGTCCAGCACTAATCAGATCCTAGGGAAACCAATATCTATGTCCCACTTTCAAATAGGGAATCTTGCGAGACACCCTTATAGAAGATCAGTTGTTAGAGATGTTATGACCAATTGCAGTTCTTGAATTAGACATTCCGGAGGCCCTCACCCAAGATGAGGTCTCCCGCTTTCACTGAACCATCTAGGTGACTCGTTTTTGCTGATGTAACCATCAATTGGTCTACCCAAAGAGTCAATATCACTTCAACGACATCAACCAATAGTGTTTCATGGTTGAGTTTGTAGAAATTACAGTGGCCCAGCACCCTGCATCACCTGACTACCACCAAATCCATAAACAACGATGTGTTCAGAGCTTCACTATGCTCCACATAATTATTGAACAGTCAACCCACATGTGAATATCTAGGAATGGGGAAGTACACTACCCTCCACTTAATTCCTATCCTATGACAACTTGAATTTCCTGGAAACATCAAGGATATACCTCCGGAAACTGTCACAATGAACATGGTTGTCCCTGAGATAAATAGAGACGGGGACAATAAAGAGGGATTAAATAGAGAGAACCCACTCTATGGAGCAATGTAGTATCAGGTAGACACCATAGGCATCCTTACTATCTAGTAAAGGCATGAATGTGGCCTCAAAGAACCCTCCGTTTCATTTCTCATTAGTTAGAATACCAATAAGGGTAAAGGACATGTTGAGGCCTTTAAACCACATGACTCGTCTGATGTCACACAAGATACACAGGTTGATCTCGCCATGATCGCCTTGATCCAGAAGATCACAGATTAAAGGAGTCTCATAAAATACCTCCTTGTCGAGGGCCTTATAGAGCAATGACCAGAATATAGTGATCCTTGACCTATTCCTGTCCCTCCACCACTAGGGCAGTAGGGGCAGCCATAGGTCCTTCTTGGTCACCTACCTCTGATCAATCTTGACAATCCTATGTATTCTAAAAGGGTGGAGACCAGAGTCTATGGAAATTGAGTGTGGTATGTGTTGCTGAATCCACCCGAGCATCATGATAACCCTCTTTGGGACCTGGATCAAGATTCTCCATAGGCAACTCCACCAACAGCTCTATCAGCCACTCCATCAGCTGATCCATGATCCGCTGAGCATGGATATCATATTGATGATTCTATTAATGAATTGGTGGCCAGTAATCCTCATCATGATAGGCACCCACGCTAGGATAATCTGATAAATTCTCTCACTACTCGCCTCAAAGCTCTTGAGACACGATGAGTTGAAATCCCACCTGATGAAAATCCATATCTAGCATGGCTAGATGATATATGAGCACCACTAAATTTCAGGAATCCTTATTTTTTCCCTTAAATGGGATGGTTGAGCCACTACAACATCATTCCCACTTCATATCAAGGTTAGGACCTATGTTAGGAACCTCAGATCCACAAGAGGCCACAAAGATCTGATGTTTTATATAGACATTGTAAGGGACTACAATTGTCTGGTACAAATAGTTACCCATTGGGTCCATTTCTTATTGGAAGATATTCACAGGTAGTTTCTTTACCAGTTAAGCTCCACCACACACATGACTAGTATCATCAAACTCTTCATGTATAAGAAACACTCATATGAATGTATGGTAGACTTTGTCGCCGGGTGGAAGGGCCTCATGTATTCGCTTGAAATGCCACCAACCCAAGATCATCTATTGATGATGTGTGTGGGGAACATCAAGGCTAAGATAGTCCCCTACCTCTATACTCATAAATTTCTAGCTGGTTTCTGGAATTTCTATAACAAGGTTAAAATCTTAGAAGAATCCTTACAAAAAGCTAAGAAGACACATCCGTTGCCTCCTCCGACTCCTGTAAGAAGATACACCAAGGTAGAGACTGATTTTGTCACACAGATAGAGGCCCTTACATCGCTAGAGTTATTACCTAAAGAGACTCAACCATAACATCGATGAGGGAAATAAGATCTGTATTAGAGTCTAACTTATCAACACCCAACATATAATTAGTAGGTTCTACCACGTAATTCACCACCACCGCCTAGGTGAGAGAATCAGGATCTGAACCCTCATTAGGATCCATCCCCTTACTAGGGCCAAGCTCCCAAATCTCCCTTCCCGGATAGGAGAAATCAGACCTACTCATTCAATGAGGTTCAGGTTCCTGGTTATTTCCAAAGTTACCTAGAGAAAGGAATTATGAAGCTAATAGAATATAGGAAACCCCAGGAGGCTGATCTCACTAATCTCCCTAACTACTGGCCTTATCATAGGATCCTTGGGCATACCGTCAAGTGATGCTATGTGTTTAAGGACTGGATCCAGAACTAGGTAGATAAAAATGTGGTTATATTGGGACCTACCCCAGCACAGGTGGCATGCATCTTTGAAAAACTTTATAGTAATAGTGAAGTTGAGTGGCAACAGGTCTCCAGCCGTGAGACTTAGAAACATGATGACTGGTTGGCTTGCAGAGTTTTCACTCATGCCCATGGTGTCATTTGTGCCTGTTTGAATCATACCAAACCATGTAAAGCTAATGTACCTCATCCAGTAACCGCGTCTGCATCTGTGACATCCATGTCACAGTCTTCCACCTCTCAAAATAGTGGGCGTCGATGGTGGAAGGGAAATAAACATCCTCCACCGATGTCAATGTCGTACCACACTCTCAGTGATTTCATGCCTTAAATGTTTGGTATCTGCACCAGAATATGACCATTATTGGAATATTACTATGAAGATAACCATGGGTTTTCTTTTTTGAATACTGTTGAGTTGGTTGATCCCTATATGGTTCCCGAAGATGAAGAGTAGCAGGTAGAACCTCCAAATATCCCCAGACGATGCTATCATCAAAGGAGATGAGGATATGAAAATTGCCGGGATGGACATAGAATTTATTCAAGAAAATTCATACATGATACTAAGACTATAAAATAGGTTTAGTGTAGAACTCAACATGCATAGTCCTCTTATCCCGTCTTGTCAGATTCACTACCGCCATCGATCATTCTACTTGAGCAAGAAGAATAGTTGTGACCACATCATAACCAGTCATGTCTAGCTGTGGCCATGAATCATCCATCTAAAAGTCATCCCATAGTGATCTTGTGTGGTTCCATTTATGAGCAACATGATATTTCTAACACTATTCAAAATGCACCAGTTTGACCAACAATGCCTTTCATACCTTCTTCCAAAGAGAAACCCCTTGTGGTAGGAATGTGCACCTGAAACAAAAGTATGATGTGATAAAGCACCTAAACAAAATTCCTACAAAGATATAAATACTTGATTCCCTACTTATATCATAAGACATGAGAGAATACCTCATAGAATCCTTGAGTATCCCCCTCTAGTTTGAGATAGAGGTAGAGGCCACAAAGGCGATCTATGCTGAAGAAGTCGTGTTTAAAGAATGAAAAGCTGTCATCTCATTCTCATGAGAAGATGATGTCTCCCCCGTATAGGTACACATACACCTGATATACATCACTAGCCAATTCAAAAACATTGAATTTTGTTGTTTTCTAGTCGACATAGGTTCCAGGATCAATCTCATCCCAACACAGACGATCCGAAATCTAGGACTGACTGAAGCAGATCTGAGTCCCTCGAACCTAAAAATAAAGGGTTATGATAGGACCAAGAAGATGCCATATATAAGAATATAGTTCAATACCCAGTTCAGTGGACTTATTGAAAGCATTTAGTTCATGGTCATCTCACAGTATATCACCTAAAATGTACTGATGAGTAGAACTTGGCTCCATCTGCTTGTAGCAATTACCTCCTCGTATCACCAATTCCTTAATTAATCCCTCAACGGTCGAGTGGGCATGATCCAAGGTGATACGTCTCCCTTCTCCTCTTGTGAATCATGCTATCTGGACACCAAATACTATATGAGGTTATGCATCTCCCTTTTCCTCTTATGAATCATGAAAAAATGGGTTTAGATAAATGTGGTTGAGCACACTACAATTGTGGCCAACCCATGGATGGACTTAGATGAAGTTTTCATCCTCTTGATTCACTAGTTGGAGGACACAATTCTAGACCTGGGATACTACTTCATCATTTTCAAGAGTAGGGGAAGACATGTTACCATGTACAAGGAACATCATAATATTACCTTATACTACTACACATGATAGCATCGTGTGATACCAGAACCGCCTACCCCTGTAAGGTTATCGGGAAGTCCATCCCATGGCTACAATTGTATGCCACACTTTCCTATTCTGTTGAGCTGGGTTGAACCGAAACAGACCAACCAATCACCATTTCTTTGACATCAAGCATGGACCCCTCGATCAGAGGCCATATGGAATTGGTTCGATAGATGTCGTCACCATGTTTTTAGCAGAGCAGAAGTTCCCCAGTGAGTACTCCACATTTACCCAAGTGGGAACTATTGTTCTTCCAGAATCAGTTGGTTTGGATGAACCATCTCCTCCCATCAATTCCCCTACCTCATATGATAAAGTGTATTTGGAACATGCCCCTACTGGATTTTAAGAATGCATCTCCACCATCGTCAATGAGTTGGTTCAGGTGAATCTTGGTATCAAGGAAGATCCAAGGACAATGATGATTAGTACAGCCATGCATGTAAGGAATGAAAATAGTATGTGGATTTCCTAAAATAGGACCATGATGTTTTTTCCTTGAGTTATGATGAGATTCCAAGACTGGACCATCATGTCTCCATACACCGTCTTTGCCTCCCTAAAAGCCATCACAAGTTCAATCGGCCTCCCAGAAAAATGAAACACTCTTATGGTTCCATGGTTGAGGCCAAAATTCATAAGATCATCAAATCCAAATTTGTCAAGGAATTTCTGTACCCAAGGTGGTTAGATAACATCATCCCATTCAGGAAGAAAAATGGACAGATCATGGTCTGCATTGACTTATGGGAACTTAACTTCCATTACTCAAAGGATGATTTTACTCTTCCTATGAAAGAGTTGTTGATCGATTCCACTTCTGGGTTCAAATATCTCTCCTTCATGGATGGGTATTCCAAGTACAATCAGATCTAGATGACCCTCAAATATGAAGAGTCCAATGAATTCAGAGCACCGCAAGGAACCTTCTGCTATCTAGTAAAGACCCTCGATTTGAAGAATGCAGTAGCCACCTATAGAGATTCATTGCACTGCATATTCAAAATAATCCTTAGGATTCTAGTGGAATGCTATGTTGACGAGTTTGTGATTAAATACAACCAGCATCAAGACCATCTCATAGATCTTGATAAAGTGTTCAGCTTCCTCTTCTCCCACCATATGAAGATAAAAACTTTAAAGTGTGCTTTATGGGTTACCTCTGGGAAGTTTCTTAAAATTTTATTTAGGTAAAGTGGCATCAATATTGACCTAGATAAGATCATAACCATTAGCTAGATGCCTCCTCTAAGAAATCTTCAAGTGCTCTGAGGCTTTCAAGGACACTTAGCCTACATAATAAGATTCATCATGAATCTGACCGTCAAGTGTATACCCTTATCCAAAATCATGAAGAAAGGCACCATATAATAGTTGGATGAAGATTTTTAGATCGTGTTTAAGTAAATCAAGAAGTATCTGCTACAGACTCTAGTTTCGATTTCACCCATCTTTAGGAAGCCATTGGTCCTCTATGTGACTGCTTTGGAATGATCCCTAAACACCCTTCTCTCCCAAAAGAAAAACTAAGGGATATAGAATAGTTTATACTATCTTAGTCACATGATCCTTGACACATATTCCGGATATTATCCTATTGAGAAGAGTTGCCTCATGCTGGTTTTCGCAGTGCAAATGTTGTGGCACTATCTGCAGCACCATGGGATACAACTTGTATCCTGCATGGACCCTCAAAAGTATACCCAGAACCACCCTATGTTGGAAGTAAATCTAGCATGATGGGAAGCGATTATTCACAAGTTTGACATCATATTTGTTTTGAATAAGGCCTTCAAGGGTTAGGCTCTATCAGAATTTCTAGATTCCCATCCAACCCCCACTGAGAAGTCTCTATATCTTTAATTTTTAGAAGAGGCCATCCTCTTAGTGGACTAGGATATTCCATGTTGGGATATAACGTTCTATAGTGCCTCCTGGAGTCGAATCAATAGGAGGACTAATGATCCCAGGCTCAATAGAGTAGGTCTGGGGATTTTCTCCATCATGCCAATACAGGCTTTCCTTACATATTTGTTACTTATACTAGAAGGCTACAACAATAATGAGGTAGATTATCAAGATCTTATTACTGGTATCGAGATGGACCTCAAGATTTATGTTCCCCATTTGAAAAACAAGGGAGACTTTGAGTTAGTCATCAAGAAGATATAAGGTGAATACATCACCAGGAATCCAGAAATTGTTCCCTTGATGGAATTCACTCACCAGCTAATGACCTAGTTCCTTTCTTGACCAAAGGTAACTCATATTCCCCAATAGAAGAATGGTTAAGATGATTCCCTATACAATTTAGATATATCCCTTGTAGAGAATGACTAGGATGATCTGTTCATCCATGTGGTGCATTAAAGAGTCACCATCCCTTCCAGTTTAGACGACGATGAAAAATAGTAGGTAAACCAACTGAATGTTGGTGCCTCCACATTGGAACATCCAGATCCCATTGCAATTGAAGAAACCTCCAATTATACGAATCCCTTCACCATGTATCTCTATCATGAAACTATCTCACCAGACATATATATATGTGAGTGAGTCCATCAGTGTACAACATAGTTCACCTTGAAGAGTGGGCCCAACCTCGAGTAGACTCTCTAAAAATGTGGGTTTTATGGAATTATCCTCCGTTTAATTCAAGGAGATGAGATTACCTAGGTTATACAAGAAGTTCATGCTAGTTCTATTGGAGCTCATTAGTCAGGGTTGCCACTTTCCCACCAGATTAGAAGGTTGGGTTAATTTTGGCCCACCACAGTCCATGACTATATCGAGTTCTCTAAGAGGCCCCACACATGTCTTATCCGTGCCAAAATCGTGCATCGACTTCTAGAGCCTCTTCATACCACTATATACTATTGGACCTTTATGGTTTGGGGACTCAATGTTGTGGGACCGTATCCACTAGCAATAGCTCCCAAGTGTAGGTTCATTCTGACCGCAACTAATTTCTTTTCTAAGTGGGTATAATAATTTCCTCTCAAGGAATTCAAATCTTGATTGGTTATTGATTTCATGAAATCTTGCATCATTTATCAATTCAGAGTTCTTCATTACATTCTCATGGACAATGAAACCAACTTTTAGACAGATGAGCTGAAGAAGTTGTACGCAAAGTATAGCATCTAGTCTAACCAAACTTCTCACTACCATGTATAAGAAAATGGAAATATAGAGGCATTCAAAAAAACAATATCCAACATTCTAAAGAAAATGGTAGGTCGAAAAAAGAAAAGTTGGCCAAAAAATCTCCCCAATGCTCTCTAGGATTATCGAAAAATTACTCTAAATTCCACCTAGGTGACCCCAAATTATCTGGTGTATGGAATAAAGGGATTTTTCCCCATAGATATACAATTTTCATCACTATGAATAGATGTCTATGATTAGAAGATGTCAGATAAAATAACATAAGTCCATCTAACTAAATTGGAATCCCTCAATGAGAATAGGATATGCGACTTTTATAATATGGAGAGGAACCAGAAAAAGATATCCTAAGATTTAAATAATAAATTTTGTCTTCAATCCATCATTCAAGGCAACACTATATTGGATCTAAGGATTCCGATGACATGTGGAAGGAATCCACCAAAGTTGGATCCCAAATGGTAAGGGCCTTATATCATTCACAAGGTCTATCCCAATGATGCATATTCTTTGGTCACCATGGATGGAGAGCGCATCAATCCTCTGACTAATTCCAAGTTCCTCAAATAGTACTTCATGTGAAGGATCTGTAGCCTTTTACATCTCTACAACATGAAGTTAAAATGTGTTATGTCATATTAGTTGCATGACAGTAAACTGCATAACATTTTATATCCCTGGAACATGATGTTAAAATAAGCACCCAAGTCCAAAAATCATGACTTTAAACCGTGTATGGGTTCTCCATGGAATTGAGTTGTGTGATGAGGACCCCTAGGTTCTCCATTCACATTGGGTTATAGCTACCACATAATACAAATTCCTCTTGGAATGTCTTTCCTCCTTACATCCCTGCAACTCGACGTTAAAATGTGATGCATTATCCTAGTTTCATGATAATAACCTGTGTAACATGAAGTCCCTAAAACATGATGTTAAAATGTGCTTCAGCATCCTTACCACATGATGATAAACTACACAAACATGTTCGAGTCACATGACATTAAACTAGGAACCAATGGTCCAAACTTAATGAACATAAACTACGATAATTTGGTCCAAGGAATACAACCTTAAACTATTTGTAACACTAAGATCTTTTACCCTAAGCTCAGTTGGGTCCCACCACTGATGTAATCTGATGCGATGGGGTGTGAAACCAAAAGTTTCAAGTTCCAAATGAACACTCCCATAACCTGTCTCCATACATAGAGTCTTTCCGGGTTTTGATTTAAACCATCTCTCACATCCAGACGTACCCCCTAACAATGATGGTATCACACCTTCTTTGTCTCACCTACCATCCTAGGCCAACACCCTAATGGACATATGAAAAAAATAGTGGATCCTGTGTTTCGAACATGGTCAACATTTTATTTTGAATTTTCACACCTCATCTTAGTATGATGAAATTGTGGATCCTATGTTTTGAATAAGGTCAATAGAGGTCCTGTCCATCAGTCTCCCCATCCATAATTTAGATATTGTAAGTTTTGATATACATCCTTGCCACCACCCTATGTTCTAGTGGGATTATACCACCCCTAGTTCACCCCTCCATGCATCTGTGCATGCTGAGTGGGAATGTTAGTGTCATTGGGACATTCTTAACATAGAATTTATTCATCCTTATTGTTCTCTTCTACATATGATGAAGAAATCCATACATCATTCCTTATTTCCCACACCAAACATGACTCGCATGGGATTAGGAGTTTTTTTAGAGCTCCTACCCACATAGTGGAACTATAATACCCCATTGTATGAATTTTATGACCCTAAACAAAGAACCATATAGTCTAATCTATAAAGCTATAAACTGTATAACATCACCATGATGTCCGTACATGAGAGGATATCAATTCTGGCACTGGTCTTCTACCCAACCGTAACCAAGAACAACGAATGGCTTCATTTCCATCCTTATGGGATACATATAAATACCCAAACACCTTTTCTTTGGGACCAGTTGCAATTTTAACCTTTTGGCCTCTTGGCCTGAGTTTCTCTCAGGAGTACACGGTGTGGTGTGAGGCATCCCTGATCCTCATTCACATCAAGTTATAATGATTTCATGACTGCACCATATACCTCACCTGGAAACACTCCTATCCCCATTATCTTGGTTGCATGATGATAAACTGCATAACATTTTTCATCAAAGGAACATGATGTTAAACTAGGTGCCCAAGTCCAAGCATTATAACTTTAAATTGTATGTAAGATCCTATTTAGATTATGTCGTGTGGTGTTGAGGTCTTCTATATTCTCATTCACATTGATTTTCTCATATCACCATGCTACACACATTTTCTTGGACCTTTTTTCCCATGGTCCAAACTCTATGACCTTAAACTAAGAGCCTATGATCTAGGAAACATGAACTTAAATTTTTTTCAGTAGGTCTAAAAATTATGACCTTAAACTATTTAAAACCCCTATAGTCCAAGCATCACAACTCTAAACTATATGCAAGTCTCCTCAGAAATATGTGGTGTGGTGATGGGCCTCCTTGGCCCTCATTCACATTAGATTCTTCACATTGACATGCTAAATATATCCTCTTGAGAAGAATATCCCATAGTTTGAATTATATGAACCTAAACTATTAACTATACAATCTATGATATACAACTATAAACTGTAAAGTGCCACTATGATGTCCTCGTATGACAAGACATTTCTTCTGGAATAGGTCTTCTACCCTGTCGTGACCAAGAACTACGTATGGATTGATTCTCATTCTTACGGTATACGTAGAAACACCCAGAAATTTCATATTTGGTCCCAGCTATAATTTCAACCTTTTATCCTCTTGGCCTAAGTTTTATCTTGGGAGTGTGTGGGGTGGTGTGAGCCTCTATGGCCCTCATCCATGTTGGGTTACTTTGGAATGTCATGCACATTCCCTATGAGACACCTCTCCCCCAATAACCTAGCTTCAAGATGATAAACGACATAGAAACCTTCATCCTTACCACATGATGATAAACTATATGGATTAATCCTGTCACATGACCTTAAACTATGGTATCATCATCCTAGCCACATGATGAAAAATGGAACATCATTATGGTGTTCTTTATTGAAAGTACATCGCCTTTTGTACTTGTCATCTACCGTGCCACATGTCAAGAACTATATATGGCTTGATTTTTGTCTATCCAAGATATGTAACGATGCCTGAATTTTCTATCTTGGTCTAGCCACACTCAATATATATATATATATATATATATATATATATATATAATAGAAAAAATATAATACCCTCCTTCTCTGTGTATGGGTCATACCTATATAGGGATATTTCCCTTTAAGAACTATGTGTGGCTTGATTCCTGTCCACATGTGATATGTAGAAACACCCGAATCATAAATTTCGGGTCCAACCGCAACATTATATCTCTTTCACATTAGTTTATCTTCGTACATACCATATGACGTTAAACTACATAGAATTCCAAATATACATATGGCTTGATTCCCATCCTCATAGGATATGTTGTGACGCCCATACACTTTGTATTTGGGCCCAACCACAAGGTTATCAGATCTCTAGCTCCTATGGCCTTAGCTTAGTCCAATAAACATGACTTTAAATTGTATGAGAGCATCCTCATGAATTCTCATATGGTGTGTGTGGGCCTCCTTGTTCCTTATTCACATTGGGTTTTTATGCCACCACATTATACATATTCCTCTTGTAGAACCTCCTTTATGATCCAAACTATATGACCTTAAACTAAGAGTTAACAACCTCAATGCATGACATTAAACTACGATCCCACCTTGAACATGTTTAGGATACCCCATGGTAATTATGGGATGTTTCAGCTTCCTCTCAAGAGAGGATTTATCCCACCAATGTTGGTTTCCCACCATGTTGTGATTTAAGAACTACATATGAATTGATTCCCATCCTTAAGGGATATGTAGTAATGCCCATAAATTTTGTATCAAAGCCCAACCATATGTTAATTAACCTTTTTGGGCCATTTTTCCTTAGTTACAGTCCAATAATTATGAACTTAAACTTTATGTTGTTTATGTTAAGTTGTGTATGCAACACATTATCCTCCTTAGACTCATTAATGTAGAGTGTTACCTCCTACGTGATGTATGTATAACCTAAAACTATTTTTTTCTACTCTGAGAAACATGACTTTAAACTATTTCCCATGGTCCATGTAATATGACCTTAAACTATTTTCATGCCTAGGTCTGAATCCCACTCTCTGATATATTCAGTCCATAGTATGAGTCCTCCTCGGTTTGGGTTTTCCATCATCCTTCAAATCAAGATGGACCCCTAACAGTGATGGTCTCATGCCTCTTTGTCTCAAATACCATCTTCATCCAATTACCTAATGTATATTTGGTATAAAATGATGAATCCTATGTTTTGAACTTAGTCACCATTAGATTTCGCATTTTTTTACCCCATTCTCAGCTGGTATGGTTAAGATCCCTATGTTTCAAACACGGTCAATGATCGATCCTTGATTACTATTCATCTTCTCATACAGGCCTTGGAATTATCAATTTACCTCCTTTTTTCATCCTTGTATCATGGTGGGACTTCATCTTTTGTGTCACCCCTAATACACACTCCCACATGTCAGATATCCCCATATACCATTCCTTGTTTTCTACATAGATCATTGATCATGTGGGATCAAGAGTTTTGGTAAGGAGTGTATCAATGAGGACGAGTCGCATATGAGCTCCTGGGTACAAATATATGAACTTAAACTAAGAGCCCCATAGGAAAAGTGTAGTGTGTTAGGTTTTTCACTATGCAACACCACAAATACCCACTTTTAGAAATCATTCTTCCCATCTTTTTACTTATATTGGTTTGGTATGTGGGCCTCTTTGGGCTCATTCACATCGAGTCCTTTCCCTATGTACCACATAAATACTTTATGAAATTTCATAGTCCATGAAAAATGACTTTAAACTACTGTCTAGGGTCTAGGTCATATGAACTTAAACTATGAGCAACATCCCAATCCATGATGTTAAACTATGGGAAAAAATTCTTATCATACTACGTTAATCAGTACCATGAATCATCCTTATCGTACGATGTTAAACTACTTGTTTATTGTCCTCACTTGCATAATGTAAAACTGCAAAGAATCTCAAGCCTCACCTAGGAGGTCTTCTCTCTCGATGTTGGTTATCTACTGCATTGTTTACATCTTCAACAGTTGCTTGACATCCAAGACGACGTTCCCCTAGATGATAGGTTTGATATTTTTTCAGACCAGTACGCTCACACTAGTGTGTTCTAACCTATGTTTTCATAATTTTAAGAGTGTTTGAATCCATTTTAACATTCCATCACTCCATTTCCATGATTTTCATGCCCTTTTATTCGGATCCTCATCATCTTCCATGTCTGAAGGGACCCCTAATGAAATGGTGTCTGGACAAGGCCCACCTACCATCTTGGGCCAATGTTCCAAAGGACTTCAGATGAAATTTTGAGATAGGTCCCATTTTTTAAACTTGGTTAGCGATCAACCCTTGTTTGATTATCCTCATTTTAGGTTGAGAAATATGGATACTGTTCTTCAAACATGATCAACATTATCCTATATTATGAAGATTCTCCCATTGTGTTCCAGATTTTGGGTATCATGATTCATGCTTCCAATTCCCATTTGTTTGGATAGATTCCAATTCCCCTAACATTATCCTATTCTTTCACTAGAGCACACCGGGAAAGGAAAGTTGGATACTTTGAGATCCATATTCTCTAGTCACAATTTCTCTCATCCCGAACACTTTCAGTGGTCATTCAACAACATCAAACCCTCGACAGTCAATAAATAACATTAGAACATGAGTGTTTGATGGTTATTTGACACTCTAATACAAAGTAAACAATTATGTGGTCTTCCCTTTTTTCTCATAACGGGAAAAACTCATGTGATCTTAAGGATTGATCATTAGTTGTCTCAAAGATATGATTGAGATGAAATAATTAAATCAAGAAAGAATGTTTCCATGCACACAATTCAAGGCATGAAAACAAGTAAGTATACTTCATGAGTTTGAAAACAAATATACCAAATGGATCCACCCCTTCAATAGAGTGCTTCAACTTCAAAACCTTCTAAAATCTGGTCTCCAGAGTTTGATGCTACTGCCTGATCTCCATTTCCTCATCAATGATTACTAGCTGAAGATCATTCTCCTTGATCTTCATCCAGTCCTATTCATCTCTAAGATTAGATACTTGATGGATCCCTTGCTTTAGTTTCTCTTAGGACTCCTCCAGATGGACCCTCAATCATAAAAAAAGTTATTATTGATTAGTGATGAAGTAGGAACACTTGTTCGTCTATTCTTCTAGGTGATGGATCTCTTGTTTAGCTTCCTAAAGCTTCCAGATGTTGTTGGACTTCTCCTAGAACCAACCATAATCCAAGTGTTGACTAATTTCCCACATATTCTCAGAAATATAGTCATGGAATAGTGCTTTTAGATCACAAGCTTCTGTCCCTCCAACACACAAACAAAGAAACCAATGGATGAGTGACCTCATCTATCTCACCCATTGCGATTCTGGAGTGTTTTTAAAGAAACTCTTGGTACAATTCCATGCCCAGCATCAAAAAATGCAATTTTCATTATCTGTATCAGGATTGGAATAATCCAATTCATCAAGATCTGCAATCTCATACTATGGGAAAGTGGTAAGAAGTCCAACAACATGGTCTTCCTTTGGCATCCTCTCCAAGGGACTAGGCTCTATGACATGAGGATGAACATATTCACTAGTTTCTTACCCAGAAACCTCACCTCCTTCTTCTTCAATCCATGTCATGTCAGTGGTATCATCCGTAGCTGAAACCTCCCACTCATCTGTTTCCAAGGTTGAAAGATCTTGGATATCATGCTCCTCATGGACAAGAACAATCATCAGAAGAGATCTTGAATATACCCCAACCTCATCTGTTTGCCGGGCCTATAGTCTTCCAAGAACTACATAGGATTGTCACTTCATTCAGCATGATCCTTGAGTGATAGGTATGGGTATGTGAAGGCAGAGACTTATGAGAGTTGAGCACTACTATATTGAGTTCTTGAGTCACTGTAGGAACTTCCACCACTAGAGACTCTTTATTTCTTGTTAATTTAATGATCAACACTTTCTCCACATAGAAAATGGGAATAGCCTGGGATTCCGAGGTTTTCACCTTGACCCCCTTGGCTGGATCACCACTAGTCGCCTCTTCCATGATCAACTCATCACTGAGTGGGGAACCAAGGGTACATTCTTCTACATCCATTAGCAAGTTTTCACCCCCTATAGCGGGGGATCCTTGATCAACACCAATGTTATCTTGCACATGACATGTTTTAGTTAGTGGATCCAATTTTTGAAATGGGGAAGGGGCCAATAATAGGTATTTTAATACTTAATGAGAGATACTCGACGATCCCCTCAACACAACCCACAATCTCCTAGGGACTCCCTTTATGAATGGTTGTCCCTTCGAATTACACACCTTCTTCCTTAGCCTCTTATTATTCTTCTTCTATATCATCTCATTCTTCTTATCATTATTCTCTTTCCTCTCTTTCTTCTTCTTCTTCTTCATCGTTACTATCATCCTTGGTCGACATTTCTTCTGAATCATGCTAGTGATGAAGCATTATATTCACTAGGACATGTAGCTCTTCATATTTCCCCTGTTTGAATGAATAGATGCCCATGTCCAGCAGATATGCATACCTCTGATTGAAATCCACCTTGTCCGAAACCTAAATATGACCAATATCTTTCATCTTGACCCCATACTACTTTAGTTTAAATCACAGATATTTTGGATATATCGATTGTTATAGTGTTCTCTAGGATGACCAAAGTGAAGAAAATATAGAATTAGTGGAAGGTTGAAGCAAATATCTCATTTTCTTCCGAGGGGCTTCTTTCGCAATCCCCCGAGGTCACCTTCGGGACCACCTCCTTTCAGGAGACGGAGGCGAGGAATCAACTTGTGATGTTCCCGCCACAATGGTCCCAGATCATGCTACTCCTATTTCTTGGCTTGTCTCTTGTGTGACATCCCACCTGCCTTATTTCTGCTCTGGCCCCATGCTCCCTACTTCAATCTACCAAATGCATTTCATAATATTTCCTTAAGATATTCTTGCACCTAGTTTTTTGTGATAGTCCATTGATATGGTGACATCAACCTCTATAGGAGGCAGCATGATAGTCTTACGCAAGTCCTAAATCATTAGCATGCACCATAGATGGCATAGGATATAGGGGTGATGATCTTCACAAACCATTGTATACACTTTCTTTGACACTTTCTGAAGGTATATGAACTGTTTGGTGAAGTAGGATAGAATGCATGGTTCACAAAGGATCTTTCCATCGATCCGGGACACCAGCACACCACCCTGGATGCTCTATAAGTATTCTCTCTACTCTAGTGAACCTCATAGGTAATCCACCATTTGGACAACCAGAATGTGGAATGGGTTGAAATTAGAATTTACATGGTTACCGATATAAAGTATGATTGTGTTATAATGGAGGGTTAGTGGATAGACCCCAACAATGTAATGGACATAGACCGTTTCTTGGAGGATGGATGGCATTTGGAAAATCGTATCCATCAAAATGATCTTCAATCTAGTCATGTAGGATCTGGAATGACCCAAAAATTATCCTGTCCATGCTTCCCCTTGAAATGCATCCTAGAATACTGTAAATCCTTACCAAGACAGGAACTCCTAGGTTGACCCTACTTTTAGCTTCCAAAATCCCCGCCATTACTAAGGTCCTTAGGAAGACCCCCATTCTCACATACCTCACTAGAAACAACCACCCACTCTAGAAGTTAGCAAGGAAAGAGGGATGTTGAACCCATGGGTCCTAGTTCTCATCCATGATGTACCCCCACATTTGATACTATCCCACCTCTAAGGTCACCTAATATGATCCCGACTTTCCCCTCTACAACGTATTCAGACATTGATTACCTCATCCTATCATCCTCACCTTCTTATCCTTCTTAAATAATAGATTGAACCATGTTAGGAATGTGATTTCCTTTAGGATTTACTCAATATATAGCTTCTCCTTCACCACATCCAGAAGATTCCATGTTAGGATGGGGGTTCGATCTCTATTCGCACAAGTATTCTCTGGTGGAAGGAACTCATTGTGTTGTAGACTCTCTAGGGGAATACCTATGATAAAATGAAAATACCACATGATAAATCCAGCCTCACCATGATGAAGGTGGAACATTTTTGTGTTCAGAGACCATCGATTGAGGAGCTCTGGGACCAGTTCCTGTTGACGATAGATATGGAACTGTGATGTCCAAATGACTTCATACAGCCCGATGTTTCACATCTATTCTCAAAACTCCTAACATGTGTAACATACCCAATATGACCATTCCCATTTGCTTTTAAGGTTTCCTCCAAACCTCAAGTCCCATTATTTCTATAAACCGACACATTTATCCTTTGTATTGCTTTGTAAGATGCTTGCATAGTGGGAAGGGTACACCTCAACCACTGGCTTGTCTCCCATGAATGTTCTAGTATTTGAAGTTAAGACATAGACATCTATCTCCCAATAATCTCTAGTGGCATGGAAATTAACATTGATGTTTTATCATTGGAGGATATCTTCACACATGAACCATGACCATGGTGAATCAGTTTTGAATCTTGGGATGGCTACTTCATCTGGTATCCCGAAATTCTACAATGTGAGACTATCTCTTAGAAGATAATTCTTATGTTGTTGTGTAAACATGTCCAAGAGAATAATATTTTTCAACATGAACCTCCTAGAATAAAGTATTTGAGAGTTCCTGGTCATATCTTCTCTCCACAAGGAAATGGATGCTTCCCTCTCAGCATTACTTTATTGACATTCCATGTCGATCGAGTTTGGAATCCCAAGGCTGAAGCAAAAAAGATCAAGGGTTGGCATGAAAAAGTATTGCTTTTACGTAATACTAGACAATGTCCATAGAAAAGGACAAAAATACCTTCCAAGCTCAATGTTCGCAAGAATCAATGGTTGCACGTAAAGCAATGACCAAGATTCGATTTTACACACGGGTTTTAGAGACTTATGTGCATGTGGGAGAACTCACCTATTGGTCAAAAGGTCAAGGTACTATGTACAGGTCCCCACACATATTTATATGCATGGAAAAGATCCTATGCATGCGTACAAGATATATTCCATGATGAAGTTAGATTTTTCATGCACCTCCCCAAATGCACCATTTTTTTCAGCGTTTCCCTCGGAACACGAACTTATGGTCCCCTTTTAGCTCCAATTACTAGTGGGGAATTTTTTGGCATAGAATTCCACACAATAAATCCAAGTTCATCTTAGATAAAATAGAAGGAACCATTCAATCAAATAAACATGCTGTGAATCTCAAGGAAAGTATGTGCAAGATCTAAGGTGTGCACACAAGATCAAAATCTATGCGTAAGCTAGTTGTGCACCCAATGCGACTTATGTTTCTCCTTTTCCACAGAGTCTAAGATAATTTTCCAAGGAAGGAGAAAAAAAGTGGGTGACTTTGAGAAAAATATCCAATCCCGCATGTAAGGCCTTTCCACGGCCAATGCGACGTCAAATGGGACTTTCCACACCCGCCGATGCTCGCCTGTGTGGAACACCTCTTCCTCACTAAAAATATTACACGATGCCACCATATATTTTTCATATATATTGAAGGTCACCCATCCTTCAGGGTGATCTCCTAGAAGGAAAATCAATGTTATACTGTGTGTAGGACCCCTCTTCTGCAACAACGTGCAAGCCATTAACCCCTCGAGGTATAAAATCTTGAACAACAGGTCCCTTGAGGGACCTCCTTCATGTGGAGCCACAATGGCTTGACCCTCAATCATTAATTTAGAATCCAAGGCAAGTGAATGAAAAATTTACATCTTGTGTAAAACCTATGGCCTTAGGAACACCTAATTCTTTTGCTCAACCCTGCCTCTTTCATGCAACCCTTCAATCTTGTGTGCACCCTTCCTTTAATCTACATGGACAACCTTTACTCCAATACACCATGTTCAAGCCCATCTTGCATTAGCTCCCATGTCTTGTACGCACCTCCTCAGTGCGGCCCTCCAGGATTTCATATAGTGATTTATGAGTCCCTTGTGAGGTTTCCCTTATTGCGGTGCCCTACCACTTTCTTTTTTTCATAGGTATGCTAACCAACCTTGATTTTTTCCATAGGGATGCTAACATGGACCCCACTATCAACCTATCCTCCACACCATTATCACCTAGAATTGTCGATTCCTTCCCTTCCCCAAGGGATGGTGAGAATCGATTATGTAAGCCCAAGGGGTGAGGAGTGAGTTCCTCTCATCCGTTCTATAGGACATAAAACTGCCCAACTCTATCATCCTCAACAGATGATACTAAACTGTAGACTCAACTTATGAAATGCCCATGGGGTGCCACACCTTAGTTTTTTTCCACACCCACTCATCTATATGGGACTTATATCTTCCTCACATGGAATTTGATCCTCCTCACATGGAATGAAATCCTCACTGGGAAGCTTCTATGTGTAATTCCCACACCACCTTTCACTGATGCATCTTTTGCGACATGACCTTGTGGCCTATTGATTCCTCTTATTTCTCACACCGAGAATGACTCACATGGGATTAGAGGTTAATAGTAACCATGAAATATTTCTCCACCTAAAGCCATCCATCATGGAGTAAGCCCTGGTTTCCACCTTCATGGGCTTCTTCTACGCATAAGACCCACACCATTACAAACTATGTGGACTTTTATTCCCAACAAATTAGGATATATAGGAAGCCTCAGTAAGGTTCAAGCCCCTCATTCACATCCATACTGATCTTATCTGGGTCATATCCTTGGTTAGATCACACCCCTCACCTGAGAGTCCTTATCTCTACCAAGACCACTGGGCATCTTTCATGCTTAATCCCCACACCATATACTCCATGTGCCTCCTCCTCAGGTGTAATACCCAATTCCACCATTCATAACTATGTGGATTTTGATTCCCAAACAACTGGGATACGTAGGAAACCTCCCAGAGGTTCAAACCCAACACCCATAATAATCCATGTACTCCATTCATTCCATCTCAACCCTTAATCCATATCCATCCTTATTTTATCTCGGCCTCCACATACCAATAAAATCATTCCATCCATTTGAGTCATTCTTATACATAAACCCCATCCACATCATCACTGCCTCCAACAACACTCAGAAAGCTAACCGTGTGTAATCCCCACATCACCCATCATCTAACAAAGAGTAATTATCTTGAGAAGGGAAGCTAACCATGTGTAATCCCCACACGATACCCTCTAGAACTATGTGGGTTTTGATCCATGTCTTTTAAATAGGGTAAGTAAGAAGCCTCGTTGAGTTTAAATCCCAACTAATGGTAAACCTTGGTTCCCACCTCATAGGGGTGAACCCTTCCGAATCAACCTCTAGTGGTGTCTAGATCATCCTTCATGGTGTTAAACCATCTCTTTATGAGACACACCATCCAGGTTATATCTCCATTGGAGTTCTGACCCATCCATCAGGTAAACCTTCTAGGTGTTCCCTTCTACGGATGAACATCATTGATCCACATCCATAGAGCATTCTAATCATTCTCACTCCATATCTAAAAGATATTAAACTTGAGGCCTACACCATTTTAAGAATGGGAAACCTAAGGAAAACCTTAGAAGACATGCCTCTAGCATAAGATACCCTGCGATCAACATGGGATACCTTATGTTCTATGCCCTTGAGAAGCCCTCTTGTGATGAAGAAAATATGTGACCGATGTTCCAGTGTCCAGACATGCCAGTGATAGCCAAAGTGACTAATCCCATGACCAAAGTTTTCTACCCTATAAATACCCCCTGTAATTCCTAGACAAAAGCGGCGTAATTAAATAGTGTCCACAAAGAGATTACACCAGGAATGAGTTTCACATACACATCTTAATCTATCAGGGAGAACGAGACTAGGTGATGAGTTCCAAGGAGAAATCAATGGAAAGAGGAACCAACATCCCATCATCCCATTTCAACCAAGGAGAATACATATCCATTGAGGCTATGAATTATGCCCACCTTTGTAAATAAAGAATACGGGGAAACGATGTGATGTTAGCGAACAATAACATGTAAGGAAGACATGCCTCAACAGAAGCATTGGAAACATCACTATGAAACTAATAAAAGAAAAAGTGGAAATAAATAGAAATTTAAGCTTCTAATTCTCTAGAAAAACCCCTTATTATCCTTCTTCAACACCTTTTAATGGAAGTGGGAACATATATTTATAGGATTGATGGGTGAAAAATTTCCCTCGAGATTCATTACTCTGAAAGTTTGAGTTTATTTCTCATATTAAATGGTTGAATATTGGGAAGGTATCATCATAAAAGTTATTCATGTATCTATTTTACATGATACTTACAAATATCCACCACTTTGGTTAAGTGGTAAAAAAGTTATGCAATAATTACTGAATAAGACCTTTTCTTCCTAAGGATAATCCTCAAATCCCTCAACTGTGGATCATTAGATGGATTCTATGACTGAATATATTGATGAAATTTAATGTGAAAATGAAAATTGGATTCATATTTCCAATACATCTAGAATCACCATATTTGGAGGTTTCTAAGCCGTGTTATGCTTCAATTAATGAGGTGGGGTCCATCCTGTCATCTAGAACAATTTACATACTTGATTGATTTTTTTGGGATAGTGTTCTTCAAATTGGAACTGGGTCTAGGAGAAAAAGTTTAATCCAACGAACAAAGGAAGAATAAAAAAGAATCACTTAAATTTGATCAAAATTGTAAAAGTTATTCCAAAAAAATACAAGTTTCAGAAAAATACTAAATTTACAGAATTAAGAAATTTTCACAATTAAGCCAAAAATTCACCAAATATACTAACATAATTCAAATCAACTCAAATTGATTAATTGAAATGGATTAAATCATTGAAATACACATGAAAAATAATGAAAATTTTAACTCTATCAGTTCTCCACACTTAGCACTTGAAAACCTAGACAAGTGAGCATAAAAATAAAATAAAAAAAATTCAAAACAAATACCCATAAGATCCCAAAATTACACAAGAAGAAAAAAGATATATCATGCCTCATCAAAAACCATTATCTCAAGTACTCCATTAAGACAATTCAATATATTTCCACTTCATTTATCTACCCATGCACACAAAACACCCACCTCACTTGATTTTTCTCTCATATCACAAATATCAATTTTCAATAAGGCTTTTCTCATCCAAAATCATGAAAGATTCACCATAGGTTTGATAAATTCCTACTTATCCACCCAATGTGATTCGAAGAAATGTGTTTATCATGAATAATTTATAGGTTTTTTCTGTAGATTTTAGTTGGTAGGTCTTAGATATGAAATATTCTGAGGCCGAATGATGAGGTTTTGGATCTCTTTGAAGAAAAATTACAAGATTCTAATTTTCACTCAAGTATGGTCTCATCATCAATTCCCTTAGTAGAAAAATACTCCCATCATCATAAAATGTCAAGGAAAGTTCACAAAGTTCATAATTCAATAGAAAAAATGTCAATATTCTCAAACATAAATTTTCTTGAAAGCTCTATATAGTCCCAAATTTCTTTCACCATTGGAAGCTCTATAAAGGAACAAATTCTCTTATAATGAAAGCTCTAGAAAAGGTACAATTTTCAACTAAATGGTTTTTTCAGAATAAAAAACATCTCTTAAGAATTTTATTTTCCACTCAAAGTATCACCAAATGAGGTATCATAATACAAGATAACTTCTTCCACACTTAAGTTCAACTAAATCATTCAATTTAACTTCAAGAGTAGGTTGGATAGGGAAAATTGTCTTGTAATGTGGCTAGCCTAATATATTATTCATGTATTCTATAGAATACAAGGATTAAATGTACAAGTAATGATATAATTAAAAGGGTTATTTTGAAAAGGTGGATTTAAAACCCAAATCATTCCTCAATCATTTAAAACACAAGTACCTCACACCCTAAAGTTTTGATAGGAATAAATCAAATTATGGTTAAAGAAATAATGGTTTAGTTCTATCAAGAATTTAAGTGAATGAAAAGAATATTAAAAATATGTTTTAGAAGCCTCATTGGAAATTGAATTCAAAGATAAAAAAAGTGGTATGTGACATGGTATTAAAAATCAGAAGAATTTTCATGAAATTCACAAATATTTAAACATGAATGAAAATCATTTTCAAAATTAATTGATGCAAACTTCTATGGAATAAATTGGTACACTCATTGAAATTGGTTTCAAAAATGGAAAAGATAATCATTTCTTCACAAAATTTTAAAAAACACACAAAAACTGAAAAAAAGAAACACAAAAATTTGAAAAACACAATTTTTTTGAAAAACAGAGAAAAAAAATAAATGCAAATATTAAAATACAAAGGTAACCTCCCCAACACTTAAATTATGAATTTTACACAATGCATTAAATCGTATTTAACATGTAATAATATTTTAAAATGAATCACAACAAGCATGAAACTATAAAGGAGAGGTAAAAACTGATGGATTTTAGTGATAAATAGGTTAGAGGAGTATGATATCCTCCATTGGATCTGATGGAAGGGTCCCATGGAATTTCTTCAGCCTATTTCCATTAATAGTTAATGGATCATACTCTCCATCCTTCCCAATATACATAGAACTGAAATGATATAAATGAGTAACTATGAATAGAACTTCCCATTTGGAACGAAGATTACCTAGAACTAGCTTGAGTTTTGAGTTGAATAACAACACTTTTTCTCCAGGATGGAAGTATTTCAGTTTGATCAGCTTTTCATGAGACACTATTGTTCTCTCTCTGTAAATACTATATTTTTAAAAATATTCCCTTTTAATTTTCTCAAACTCCTACAATTGTAATATTCTCTCTTTCCCAGTGATTTCAATATCCAAATTCATGTTTCTCACCACCCAATATGCCTTATGTTCCAATTCCACATATAGGTGACAAATTTTCCCACAAATAAACCTATATGGACTCATTCTAATCAGGGTTTTGTAGGCTGTCCTATAACCCCATAATATGTCTTCCAACCTTTGGCTCAAATCCTTCCTATTTGGTTTAACAATCTTTTCCAAAATTCCTTTGATTTCCATGTTGTAAAATTCATCTTGACCATTAGTCTATGGTTGATAGGGTGTTGATGTTTTATGATGAACCCCATACATATTAAGAAAAGTATCCATTATCCTATTAAAAAATTAAGTCACTTGATCACTGATGATGGCTCTGGGCACTCAAAACCTATAAAATATGTTATCCCTAACAAAATCACAAACAACTTTAACATCATCAGTCTTGGTGTATTTTTCTTTCACCATTTTGAAAACATAATCAACTCAAATAAAGATAAAATAATTTACAAATGATATTGAGAAAGGACCCATAAAATCTATCCTCTAGACTCCAAAAATATTAGAAAAATTAAGTGGTTTTTTGGGGAATTTCAAGTCTCTTTGAAATATTTACAGAAAACTGACATTTTTCACGCCATTTTTAAAATTCATGAGCATATTTAAAAAGGGTGATCCAATAAAGTCCAGATTATAAAACCTTATTTTCTATCCTTTAAGGTCCAAAGTGGCCTCCATAAGCTAATGTGTGAAAAAACTCAAAGACAAAACCAATTTTACTCTTAGGAAAACAACTTCTTATCACTTGGTTATTGAAAATCTTCCCAATAAATGGATCATTCCAAATGAAATATATGGAATTAGATTTTAGTTTTTTAATTTTTTGGGAATTGAAATTAGATGAAAACTGATATTTTACTAGATAATTGACTATTTCATCATACTAAGGCACTTCAACTTCAATCAAGTACAAATTCTTTATTGGGAGGCGATTATTTAGTAGTTTGTCTGGAATTTTAGCTTTAGCAGTATTGGGAAGTCTTCTTAAATGAACAGAAACTTGGTTATCAATTCTCTTCTTATCCTTGATTTCTATGTTGAACTCCTATAGCAGTAAAATCTATATCACTATCAAAAATTTAGCTTCAACCTTTTTCATCAAGTACCTAAGAGCTCTATGATTAGAAAACACAGTGACTTTAGTTCCAAGAAGGTATGATCTAAATATTTATAAAGAAAAAAAAACTGATAAAAACTATTTTTCTATGGTTGTGCAATTTAATTGAGCCACATCTAAGGTTATTGAGGCATATCCAATGACTTGTGTCCTACCCTCAATTCCCTAATAAATGAATTCTCTAACTACTTGGTTTGAAGCATCACACTGTATCTCAAATGGTTCTTCCCAATTTGGTGGCAGCATCACTGGTGATTTAATAAATCTATTATTTAGCTCATAAAATTATTCCTTACATGCACCATTGAAATCAAAATTAACATCTTTCAAAATAAATCTAGAGATAGGGAGATAAATATTACAAAAATCTTTAATAATCTTCCTATAGTATCCTGCATGTCCTAAAAACAATCTAACATGTTTCACACAAGTTGGGTAAGGAAATGAATTTGTCACTTAAATTTTTGATTTATCCACTTAAATGAACTTTTTTTAAATGACATGAACAAGGAAAATTCATCTCTCAACCATGAAATTACACTTTTCAAAATTTAAAACAAGATTATTTTCAATGCAAGTTTTCAAAAAAAATTCCATATTTTTCAAAAAATGGTCAAATGAATTTCTAAAATCCATGAAATAATCTAAAGAAACTTCCAATAAATATTAAATTTGATCTGAAAAAAATAATTAACATGTACCTCTTAAATGTACCTAGAACATTACATAATCCAAATTGAATCCTTTTATATGAAAAAGTTTCAAATGGAAAAGTAAATGTTGTCTTATCTTGATTCTTGGGAGTAATAGGAACTTTAAAATAACATGAAAATCCATCAAAAAAGAAATAATGAGTTCTCACTGCCAATCAGTCTAACATCTGGTCAATGAAGGGGATGGGGAGATGATCATTACAAGTGACCATATTAAACTTCCTAAAATCAATTAACACCCTCCAGCTATTCTGAATTCTCATAGGGATTAATTCATTCTTTTCATTCCTCACCATGGTTAGGAATTTTTTTAGAACTAAATTGATAGGGATAACCCATTGTTAATCTAGAATGGGATAGATGTTCTAGAAATACAATAGCTTCTCAATATCTTTATTCACAACCTTCATCAAGGTGGAATTCATTCTTCTTCTGGGCTATCTGGTAAGTTTGGAATCTCCCTCAAGAATAATTCTATGTGAGAATATGTTTTGGGTTTATTCCAAGAATATCACCTAAGATCCACCCCATTGCTTGGAAATTATCTCTAAAAAGATAAATCAATGATTTTTCTTGGGTTTCAGACAGATTATTAACAATTATCACTGGTAATTTCTCTCCCTCCCTAAGGTACACATATTTCAAATCATTCGGGAGTGATTTTAATTCTAGACTAGAGGCTGCTCAAGGGATTAAAATAAACTAAATTTTACCACTTCCAAATTTTAGACCTTTTACATACAAGAAACCATATCATCTTATCCATTATTTAACAAATCATAAAATATATCATATTTTACCTCTTCTTCCACATGAAATCAGAATATCTAGCGTGTTGGGAATCCACATGTTCAATGATATTTTCAATGGAAAAATTAAATATTAAGGCTAAAAACTCATGAAACATACTTGATTCTTCAATGGGTTTAGTATCAACTTCATGAGAGAGTGCAAAGAGTGAGTTATCATCCAACGAGTGCCTCATGGATTCAAAACTATTGAAGTTGACAATGCTATCTCCAAACTCCATGGTGAGTGTCCCTTTATAGACATTGATGATGGTTTTGGATATATTTAAGAAATTTCTCCCAAAAATGATGGGTGAGTGTGAAAAAATCATATATTCTTCCATCTTCAGCACATATAAGTCAACTGGGAATAAGAGATATTTGACTTTCACCAAGACATCCTCCAGAACTCCTATTGGGAAAATTATAGATATATTTTCAAGTTAGACCACCACTCTTATGGGATTCAAGTATCCCATATACAAATAAGTGTATGATGAGTGAATAAATACATTAATTAAATCAACTAAATCATAAAAATCATAAAAATCATTAGATAAATTTAAAGAACCAATGGTGCATGGAATGGAAAATATCCCTGGATATTGACATTTGGTTGGAAATTGTGGTGTGATAAGGGCTGAGACACCTCTTCCATAGTTTATCCTTTCATTCCCTTAAAGAACCATCTTCTTGGTGAAAATATCCTTAAAAAATTAGCATACTTTGGAATTTGTTTGAGTGATTCCAGTAGGGGATATTAATTTCTTCTTTCTGAAAGCTGTCCAAAATTTCTTTTTAAATTGCTTCTTCCTAAAATCTCTTTAATTCAATAATCCTTGATGGAAATGGTGTGGGAATTATTTCTTCTCCCATTGTTTAATTTTAAATTATATTTCTTATATCTTCCTCCTAGATATATCCTTATCCTCATCCTCTTTCCTTTCTTCTTCTCGGTGTATTTTCATAGTTTTTTCAGAATTTCCAACTTCATTCTACCTCAGCTCAGGTTCTCTTATTTCTAGTTCAGGGGCTACTGGTGGTGAGATTTATTTTCCACTTATTATTTTTATCATTATGAAATTATATTTTGGGTTTAGGATTGTTTGTTAAGGGAGTTTACATAGTTTTTTGGTTAGTAAATCCATGAAACTTTAAAACATGTTGGAAAAATCTTTTATAGTGTCTTTCATCCCCTCAACATATGATATCTGCTACAAGTTTTGACCATGAGGTTTTTCAATGGTGGATGGATTCTCATAGGGTGTTTGTAAAGTTGGTGTTTTGGGGTATAAAGGCTGATTATAAGAATGATTTTGTTTAAATGGTGGTGCGTTTTGGAATTATTGTTGGAATGGGGGGTTGGTTTTGGATTTGGTTTTGGTATAGAGGTCTAGCTTGATTCTGCTGATTTAAAAATCCATATTGAAATTGGTTAGGGCATCTCTATCCTTGATTTTGTTGGAACTAAATTGTATTAAATGCTACCATACAGGTTTCCATTCCATTTATTTCAGCACATTGGTCAATGAAATGACCAAGTGATGAGCATGAACCACATAACTTAGTTGATTCTTGTTGGTCACCCACTTGTTTCAAGGCCATTTATCTCATCATACTAGTTATCCTATAAATATTAGTATATGATAATGTTAATGGATAATAAGTTCTTACCTCATGAATTCCTCTTGTTTCAGTACCCATTTTACCAAACTGTTGTGAGTTTTGGGTAATCTTTTTAATCAAGCCCTTGGCTTCCTATGGTGACTTGTCAATCAATGCACCTTCAGATAATGCATCCCAAAGTTTTATATCATATTACAATAATTATTAATAAAATAATACAAGAAAGTGATTCTAATCAATTTATTGATGTGGGAAGCTAGTACATATCTTCTTAAACCTTTCCCAATATTAATAAAGGGTTTCTCTAGATGGCTGTCTGATGGCATAAATTTCCTTCTTAATGGTTGTGCTTCTGGAGGTGGGGAAGAATACTTGGATGAAGTATCTCACTAATTCATTCCAATAATTCAAATCTCATGGATGTAGCCTATAAAAAAATTCTTTTTAATCTCTTTCAAATGAAAATGGTAATGCCTTCCACTTTACCTGCTCCTCAATTACTCCTTGGGGTCTGAAAGTAGAGCAGATGTGTAACGCCCCGACCCCAGTTACCCAGAGTCGGTGCATTATTACATAACATTGGCATGATCACAAGAAAGATCAAATCTCTAAATAATGATTGGTTTAGTATCCTTAGAAACACTAGATATATTCATAATGTTTTACATTACATCATAAAGTAAAAAACTACTACAAAAACATATTGTCTCCATAGTCCACACTATTATCCCCTCATAATATCCCTGCAGGTCATTCATAATTTACTTATTCACATCCTGGGAAAAATAAAACATATAAAAGGGGTGATCTCAAATGCCCAGTAAGGATAACAATATAGCGGAAACCTTCATAAATAAGAATAAACATTTAAGGCAATGTATAACTAAAACAAAAGCCTTTTAAACTTGAACTTAAACATAGTATGGAAAAAATAAAATGAAATAATGCCATTTACTTATTCACATGGATATTCTAATAATCAAATAATCACATGCAATATCAATAACCACTTTCATAATGATAGAATGCATAATGACAGACTATCATAACCACATAGCTAAGGCCTCGTGCCAAGACTAAAAATAATATTTTGTCAAGCCCTTGTGCCAAGACACTAATTTGTCTCATGAGACCTACTGATGCATCGAGGAGCTATAGCGGGCTCCACCCGTCACATATTAAGTCCAATGCATTCCCATATGAAAAGGTTTAAACATAACATAAACATTCGTATTAAAACTAGCATACGAAATGTAAATACTTCATCCATAAACCATGAATGGTATAAAAATAACACATCCACAGTCAAACATATCACAAAACCTTCAATACAATATAGAAGTTTTGTATCATAATAAATCAACTTCAAATAAGCGTAAAATCCATCAAAGGATGTTGACATAAATGAAATCAAAACACTTTTTAGAAAAATATCTATTTCTATTTTGAAATAATTTAAGAGTCATATATTTATAAAATAAAACATTTTCTTTGAAAATATTCTTATAATATTGTAAGGTAAGCTTCGAAGATTTTATAACGGTGGAAAATAGCCACACCCGCCGTATAGGTTAAAAAAACATTCTTACCTTAATTCTGTCGAAAAGGTTAAAAAGCACCTTGTTTGGAAAACGACAGAAAGATTCCTTTATAAACCACTTATAAAAAGTCAAACAAGGGTATAAATGACTTTAACCCATATTCTTGTAAATATTAAAAAAGTTTTGAAATACATTTTTAAGAAACATGGATGTGGATGATAAAGAGATCCCAGTAGATTATTACGAATAAACAACCTCGGATAATGAAGAGATTGCGAAATAAACCCTTACCAATTTGGTAACTTACGAAACATATAACCCATGAAAGAGGTACCATAAAATTAATATGCAAATACACATAAATTAAAGTGTATTACACAAATAATACAATTATGGGAAGTACATACACCACACAAAAGGTAATAGTGACAATATGGCATGAATCTCATGAAAATAAGGAGTGAGATGAAAACCCCTTACCTTGTACATTTCCTTAGTTGCGGGTAGGTTAACCTCATTTATAATGGTTAAATAATTGTTATTAAATTATACAAGAATCATATATATTATTATGATATCATATATGATCTTTTAACATTGATTTTTTAATAATATCTTAGTATTATCGTTGTTTCGGGTGTTAACTTACTCATTTTCTTTTATATGTTTTGTTACGTAAGCCGTGTTTTTCATGGATAGGTTGTATCTTAATCATATCCAGAATTAAATAAAGTCTTTATATACTATTATTAATCATAAAATGAGAATTATACTTGAATGGATACGATGGAGAATGAATCTTATCACGTTTGTGGAGACAGTAGTCCGTACGTACGCACGAGCGACAATATCATTCTTTTGATATTAAAATAATATATCATTGGATGGTATATCATATATACAGAATAATTATCATGTTATATTTATTATTTACATGTATTACACATAATTATTATACCCATCCAAATAATAATTTATTGAATAACAATTACACCAAGACGTGGAGACGGTAAGCCGTACGTACGCACGTATGGTGACATGTCATTCAAAGGATTGATATAATACTGAATATGGTTGTACCATATTTATAATAATTTTACAGTTTATAGGAGATACGGGATTCAATATTTTAGAATGGTAATAACAAAGAAGGAATAAGTGGAAGAAAAAAAGTAACTTGGAAAAGGGTGGCGAAATCATTACCTCTTCTTCGGGTTCTTCCTTTTGATTTGATCAAAAGGGCTCTTAGGTTTGCTTTCTGACTAAAGTGAGGCCTCTAGGATGAAGTTAGGGATGTTGAGAGAGTATTTGGGCAGAGTTTGGCCGAGAAAAAAAGGCTTTGAAGGTGTGAGTTAATGAGAAGGGAGAGTGCCCTTTTATAAGAGGGGTGAGGGGCACCATTGGAAAAGCTAGAAATATTATTTTATAATAAATTTATATTCGGTTTCAAATGGCTCCAAAGTAGATTATTTAAAGGTTAAGGTGGTTATGGGTCGAAAACCACTCAACCAATAGAATTTAGACAGGTTTGGGTCTTTATATTAACCTTATCTTTTAGTTTTAACTCTTAGTTAATTAGTTTGACACTAACCATGTCACAAAATATTTTTATATTATATAGTTAATAAAATTACTATATACCTCCAAGAGACCCCCAAGTGGTCCATTAATGATAAAAATATCATGATATAAGTCTCTTGGCCGAACATTAGATTTTTAGGAATTTAATATCAATTAATAATATAATATTTGTTTTAAAAACTCTTTTTTGTCAATTTTGACACTATTTAAAAATTTGATTTTTTTGAAAATCATAAAAGAATGATTAGTTCTAAAAAAGTAAATTAAATCAATCCTAACATGTCATATTATCCTAGAAAATTAGTTTAATTCATTAAAAGTCTAAAATTATATTTATTTGGGTATTTATAATATCAATTATTTTAATTTTTCACTATTATGGTAATTACTGTATCATCATTGTGTCATAAATAAATTAAATTAGTTAATGTCTAAAAATTATAAATAAAATATCATTATGTAGGAAATCTTTTTAGCTTTCTAATTAATATTTACAATCTAATTTATCTTATGTATAACCCTATATTTAAAATGTTTTAGTAAATAAACTTTGATTTTAACTCTTTTAACTCTTCTTTGAATTAAATAATAATAAATGTCCTAATATAATCCAAGTGGACCCAAATGATAATATTTTATTCCTAAGGTTGTTTTTGGTCGAGATACACTTGTACAATAGAATTAGGACATGTGTTAGGGTAATATTAATATCATTTCTACCATTAATTAACCTATTTACTTTTAACCGTGGTAAATAAAAGTAAAAAGTTACTATTCACCAAAAATTATTTTCATCTCATTGAACCACATTTTACTCCTTGATATTAACCGTGTGTCTCGGATTTTCGAAATTCCAATCACAAAAGCGGTAAAATTAAGTTTTATGAAAAATTCAGTTTTTTAACTACCACTTAGTGGTTTCACTATTCATCAAAAATTGAATTTTTTTGAACAATGCCAAAATTTTACCCTAAGCTATAATTGATATTCCAAATTAAAAAATGATGTATATTTTAAAAAATTCCAAAAATATAAGTTGGATTAATTAATTTTATAATTAATTCCCGCTGTTACAACAAATAGCGTGTTTTTAAGAAACAATATATATCAAAAGATTGACAATTATTTATGTCCAATTTCAAAGTGAAATTAATTCTAATGAACACCATTGGATAAAATGGTAAAAATATATTTTAATTATACTTTAAAACCACTAAATAATATAATTTATCACTATAAATTATTTTGATTAAAAAAGTTGTTTTTATGTATTTTTCACTATTCATAAAATTGGAAGTTCTCAGAAAAATACCCAAAATTCAACTTAGGATAATTTCGATATTCTGAATCCAAAAATGAAGTCCATATAAAATATATATAATTTCAAAAGGTAGGTATTACTATTCATAATGGCTAGTTTGATTGGTTGTGGTGTGTTCGAACTCGATGTTGCGTACAACACACGCTATTACATTATTCAAAGGGAAACGTACCGTAGAAGCTTGGGATGTTACATTCTCCCCTCCTTCAAATAATTTCTTCCTAGAAATTTCTAGAATACTTCCGCATGAAAAGACTCAGGTGGTTCTTCATCATAAGTTCCTCGGGTTCCCACGTTGCCTCTTCCATCTTATGGTTTCTCCACAAGACTTTTACCAGACGAGTCGTCCAGTTTCTCAGTACTTGTTCTCTCGTATCAAGAATCCTGACGGGCTCTTCGCAATAAGACAGATCGGGTTCCAGTTCTAATTCCTCATTGGTGAGTACATGCGTTGGTTCAGGCATGTATTTTCTCAATAGAGATACGTGGAACACATCGTAAACTTTGGATAGACTTGGCAGCATTGCCAATTGGTAAGCTACAACCACAATTTGTTCTAGAATTTTGAAAGGTCCGATGTACCTGAGACTCAATTTACCTTTCTTACCAAAACGTATGACTCCCTTACATAGAGATACCTTTAGGAAAACATGATCACTGACTTGAAATTCCAAATCCTTCCTTCGATTATCGGCATAGCTCTTCTGCCTACTTTGAGATGCTTTGATGTGATTTTGGATTACCTTCACCTTTTCCATCATTTCCTCCACCAATTCTGGGCCTACAAGTTTTCTTTCACCAACGTCATCCCAACAGGTTGGTGTGCGACATCTCTTTCCGTATAACGCTTTATATGGTTCCATCTGAATACTCGAATGGAAGCTATTGTTATAAGAAAATTCTACCAAAGGTAAATATTGATCCCACATACCCTGAAAGTCAAGTGAGCAGGATCTCAACATGTCTTCTAAGGTTTGAATAGTTCGTTCTAATTGTCCATCTGTTTGAGGGTGGTAGGCAGTGCTCAAATGAAGTTTAGTATCCAAGGCTTTCTAAAGACTTTTCCAGAATCTTGAAGTAAAACGAGGATTACGATCAGAAACAATCGATAGTGGTACTCCATGAAGTCTCACAACTTCATTAATATATAGTCTTTCTAGACGTTCCAGTGGTAGATCTTCTCTTATAGCAAGAAAATATGATGACTTGGTAAGACGATCAACAATAACCCATATTGCATCATTCGTTGTAGGAGTCTTTAGTAGCCCCATGACAAAGTCCATCGTAATATTGTCCCATTTCAACTCCGGTATGGGAAGAGGTTGCATGACTCCTCCAGGCTGTTGCCTTCCAGATTTCACTTGTTGACAAACCATACATCTTGACACAAAATCAGCAATCTCCCTCTTCATGTTGTCCCACCAAAAATATTCCTTCAAATCTCTATACATTTTGGTGCTCCCATGGTGTATAGAGAAATTGGAACTATGAGAATCATCCACCAATTCCCTTTTTAGATCAGGTATATCGGGAACACAAAGTCTCTTCCCAAATTTCAAAATTCTATCTTCATACACAAAGTCTCTCAATCTCCCATCATTCACAGCTTTAATCTTCTTTTGAAATTATTCATCATCGGTCTGAGAACTCTTAATCCTTTCTAGTAAAGATGATTTGGCAACCATTTGAAAAACAATTGATGTTTCACCTTCCCTGGTAATTACCATGTCCATCTTTACTAGATCCATGAAAATTGGATCCCTTTCAATTCTCATATTGTTCAAAACTCCATGATCTTTTCTGCTCAAAGCATTTTCCACCTTGTTTGATTTCCTCGGGTGGTCGTGTATCATACAATCATAATCCTTGAGTAATTCAAGCCATCTCCTTTGCCTCATGTTGAGTTCTTTTTGTGAGAAAATATACTTCAAACTCTTGTGATCAGTATAAATCTCACATTTTTCACCATAGAGGAAGTGCCTCCATATCTTCAAAGAAAATATCACAGCTGCTAACTCAATATCATGTGTAGGATAGTTTTGCTCATGAATTTTCAACTGTTGTGATGCATAGGCAATAGCCCTATCATTCTTCATAAGGACACAACCAAGTCCTTTCTTCGATGCATTACTATAAATAACGAACCCATCATTCCCTGATGGTAGAGTCAATATAGAAGCATTGACTAATCTTCTCTTCAGTTCTCGAAACATTCTTCACACTCTTTTGTCCAAACAAATTTAACCCCTTTACGTGTGAGCTTCGTTAATGGGTTTTCCAATCGGGCAAAATTCTGGACGAAACGTCGATAATAACCTGCCAAACCAATAAAACTGCGTAGCTCAGTTATACTCGTAGGTGCTGGCCATTCTTGGATTTCCTTGGTCTTAGAAGGATCAACAAAGATTCCATATTTAGAGACAATATGGCCAAGAAAATAAATCTCATGAAGCCAGAATTCACACTTGCTAAACTTCCCATATAATTCACGTCTTCTCAGAGTCTTCAGGATAATGCGTAAGTGACCTTCATGATCTTTTTAGCTTTTAGAGTATACCAAGATATCATCAATAAATACCACCACAAATGCATCAAGATATTCCTTGAAAACTCTATTCATCAGATCCATGAATACAGAGGGTGCATTAGTCAATCCAAAAAGCATTACAGTAAACTCGTAATGCCTGTACCTGGTTCGAAATGCTGTCTTCGGAATGTCTTCCTTATTTAAACACAACTGATGGTATCTAGATCGAAGGTCAATCTTTGAAAAGTATTGAGCTCCATGCAGTTGGTAAAATAAATCATCAATGTGAGGTAGGGGATACTTGTTCTTTATTGTTATGGCATTGATCTCCCTATAGTCGATACATAACCTCATAGATCCATCTTTTTTTTAACAAAAAGAACAGGGGCTCACTATGGAGAAACACTAGGGCGAATAAATCCCTTATTACTCAATTCCTCTAGTTGTTTCTTTAGTTCAACTAAATCTACACTGGCCATTCTATAAGGGGTCTTCGATATAGGCCTTGATGCAGGAATTAAATCAATGGAAAACTCAACTTCTCGTTCTGGAGGATGTCCAGGTAAATCTTCTGGAAATACATCTACATATTCTTTCACAACAGGTACATTCTCTATTTGAACATTCCTTTCCTCACCCACAGTAATTTCATTCTCTTCCTCCCCAATAATTGAATTTAGTTGAGCTATTGGGGGTGGATCTAGATAAGAATTAGGTGGTGATGATTCTGCTATAAAGATAAGGTGTTCCTTATCATCATCATCAAAAATCATAACCTCCTTCTTCTTACAATAAATCTTCGCATCATAGTCTGAAAGCCAATCCATACCGAGGATTATATCAAACTCAATCATAGGTATGACGATGAGATCATCAGATAAAGAACATTTATGTTCTCTAATGGGGACTGATTTACAAAACTTTGTTGCAATGATACTTCCCTTAGGAGTTTTAACTGACAACTCCCTTGTTAAATCAAATTGGAAATATCTAATTTTCTTAGAAAAATGGGAAGATATGAAACAATGTGATGATCTAGAATCAAATAATGCATTTTCTAAATTTGAGGAAACCATTAAATTACCTGCCACCACGTCTTTCGGAGCTTCTACCTCAACAGTAGTGATATCATAAGCTTGGCCTTGATCCCTTGGCCTTTTCTAAGGTAAGTTCCCCTGAAGATTAGGACATTCATTTTCATAATGTACCATCTCCCTGCAATTTTATCATTGAACATTGGTAGCTTCCTTCTTCCCTTTGCATTCACGAGCTTGGTGGCCTTTCTCACCACAATTGTAACAGACACCCATTCCCTTCAAGAAAGTATCGGGGTGTTTCTTCCCACATTTACCACAGGATGGATATTCAAGCTTTCCCTTATTTCCCTTATTTCCATTCCCAGATTGATCAGCAGATCTCTTCTTCTCTTTCTTTGTTTTAAAGTTATAAGACTTAGAGAATTCCTTTTCTATCTTGATAGCACATGAGACAATGTCTTCGTATGACGAGAAGGATTGTGAGACTAATGCTCGATGGAGAAATGGTTTTAACCCATCAAAGAAATGATCAATCTTACTTCTTGGGTTACTTATATAATATCCAGCATACCTTGCTAACCTTGTAAAGTTAGCCTCATACTTTGTGACATTCTCATCCTCCTTTTGTCTTAGACTCAGAAATTGCCTTTCCATATCTGCTCGATGGTCACAAGGAAAGTATTTTTCTAAAAAGAGATCTTTGAACTTCCTACATTCCATATTTGATACTTCATCATATTCCTTCATGTTTTGAATCAATGAACACCATTGATCAGCATCTCTAGTGAGGCGGTAAACTGCCATGATAACTTTTTCCCTTTCACTACTCCCCAAAGCCTGAAATATTTTCTATAGGGAACTTATCAATTACTCAGCTACTAATGGATTTGTACTCCCATTGAAAGTTGGTGGTTACTGCCTCATGAAGCGATCTAACATTGATCCTCCGTGCTGCAGATCTGGGTGCTCCATACGGGTAAGGTTATTGTTCATAACCTGAGTGAGTTGTCCCAGTATGGTGATTAGCTGATCGGCACCAGTTGCATCACCAGCTCCACTATAATTATCTTGAGTAGGAGGGCAATCCCTACATGGAGTGCGTGCATTGATACAGTTTCCATTTCTTCCACTAGGCACCATTTCTAAACAATGGCATAAACTAGATCAGTTTATGAATCAAAATACATAATTCCATACTTATAAAACACTTAACATAAATTGAACTATTTATGAATATAATCCATAATCATAAAAATGTTTTCTTTGAGGAAGTATATACTCATAAACCCTTCATAATGATTTGTAAAGAAAATGAGAGTTATCCTAAGCATATCCCCCAGGAGTGTCGTAACTAAGAGTGAAGCAAGACCCGTTGTCGTGCACCAGTTCCCGTTCGAGTATAGCTCAAAGAGGTGTTTTCAGGTTTTAACCCTAGGTACATCTGTGCCAGATCCGCCTCTACCTGCTCGTATCCAGACAGGGATGTATTTCTTGGAAAACTCAAAAAATATCCACAATACCAAAATTCTAGGAAGTTCTTCTATACTAATCCTCAAAGTCCATCTTAGGTCTATGTGCTCTAATCAGAGTTTATCTAAATATAGTTTCAAGGTTTGTACTAAACTTCCTCTGATACCAACTATAACGCCCCGACCCCAGTTACCCAGATTCGGTGCATTATTACATAACGTTGGCATGATCACAAGAAAGATCAAATCTCGAAAGACCGATTGGTTTAGTAGCCTTGGAAACACTAGATATATTCATAAACTTTTAAATTACATCATAAAGTGAAAAAATACTACAACAACATATTGTATCCATAGTCCACACTATTATCCCCTCATAATATCCCTCCAGGTCATTCATAATTTACTTCTTCACATCCTGGGAAAAATAAAACATAGAAAAGGGGTGAGCTCAAATGCCCAGTAAAGATAACAATATAGAGGAAACTTTCATAAATAAGAAGAAACATTTAAGAAAATGTATAACTAAAAAAAGCCTTTTAAACTTGAACTTCAACATAGTTTGGAAAAAATAAAATGAAATAATGCCACTTACTTATTCACATGGATATTCTACTAATCGAATAATCACATGCAAAATCAATAACCACTTTCATAATGATGGAATGCATAATGCCAGACTATCATAACCACATAGCCAAGGCCTCGTGCCAAGACTATAAATAATATTTTGTCAAGGACTTATGCCAAGACACTAGTTTTTCTCATGAGACCTACCGATGCATCGAGGAGCTATAGCGGGCTCCAACCGTCACATATTAAGTCCAATGTATTCCCATATGAAAAGGTTTAAACATAACATACATATTCGTATTAAAACTAGCATACTAAATGTAAATACTTCATCCATAAACCATGAATGCTATAAAAATAACACATCCATAGTTAAACATATCACAAAACCTTCAATACAATATAGAAGTTTTGTATTATAATAAATCAAATTCAAATAAGCGTAAAATCCATCAAAGGATTTTGACATAGATGAAATCAAAACTCTTTTTAGAGAAATATCTCTTTCTATTTTGAAATCATTTAAGAGTCATATATTTATAAAATAAAACATTTTCTTTGAAAATATTCTTATATGATTGTAAGGGAAGCTTCAAAGATTTTATAACGGCAGAAAATAGCCACACCCGCCGTATAAGTTAAAAAAACATTCTTACCTTAATTCTGTCGAAAGGGTTAAAAAAGCACCTTGTTTGGAAAACGACGGAAAGATTACTTTATAAACCACTTATAAAAAGTCAAACAAGGGTATAAATGACTTTAAAACATATTCTTGTAAATAGTAAAAATGTTTTGAAATACATTTTTAAGAAACATGGTTGTGGATGATAAAGAGATCCCAGTAGATTATTACGTATAAACAACCTCGGATAATGAAGAGATTGCGAAATAAACCCTTACCAATTTGGTAACTTACGAAACATATAACCCATGAAAGAGGTACCATACAATGAATATGTAAATACACATAAATTAAAGTGTATTACACAAAGAATACAATTATGGGTAGTACATACACTACACAAAAGGTAATAGTGACAATATGGCATGAATCTCCTGGAAATAAGGAGTGAGATGAAAACCCCTTACCTTGTACTTTTCCTTGGTTGGGGGTAGGTTAACCTCCTGTATAATGGTGAAATAATTGTTTTTAAATTATACATGAATCATATATATTAATATGATATCATATATGATATTTTAACATTTATTTTTTAATAATATCTTAGTATTATCGTTGTTTCGGGTGTTAACTTACTCGTTTTCTTTTATATGTTTTGTTACGTAAGTCGTGTTTGTCATGGATAGGTTGTATATTAATCATATCCAGAATGATATAAAGTCCTTAGATACTATTATTAATCATCAAATGAGAATTATACTTGAATGGATACGATGGAGAATGAATCTTATCACGTTCGTGGAGACGGTAGTCCGTACGTATGCACGAGCGACAATATCATTCTTTTGATATTAAAATAATATATAATTGGATGGTATATCATATATACAGAATAATTATCATGTTATATTTATTATTTACATGAATTACACATCATTATTATACCCATCCAAATAATAATTTATTGAATAACAATTACACCACGACGTGGAGACGGTAAGCCGTACGTACGCACGTATGGTGACATGTCATTCACAGGATGGATATAATAATGAATATGGTTGTACCATGTTTATAATAATATTAAAGTATATAGGAGATACTGGATTCATTATTTTATAATGGTAATAACAAAGAAGGAATAAGTGGAAGAATAAAGGAACTTGGAAAAGGGTGGTGAAATCCATACCTATTCTTCGGGTTCTTCCTTTTGATTTGATCAAAAGGGCTCTTAGGTTGGATTTATGACTAAAGTAAGGCCTCTAAGATGAATTTATGGATGTTGAGAGAGTATTTGGGCAGAGTTTGTCCAATCCAAAAGGCTTTTAAGGTGTGAGTTAATGAGAAGGTAGAGTGCCCTATTATAAGAGGGGCGAGGGGCACCTTTGGAAAAGCTAGAAATATTATTTTATAATAAATTCATATTCGGTTTGTAATGGCTCCAAAGTAGATTAGTTAAAGGTTAAGGTGAGTATGGGTAGAAAACCGCTCAACCAATAGAATTTAGATAGGTTTGGGTCATTATATTAACCTTATCTTTTAGTTTTAACTCTTAGTGAATTAGTTTGACACTTATCATGTCACTTTGTATTTTTATATTATATAGTTAATAAACTTACTATATACCTCCAAGATACTCCCAAGTGGTCCATTAATGATACACCTATCATTATATAAGTCTCTTGGATGAACCTTATATTTTTAAGAATTTAATATCAATTAATAATATAATATTCGTTTTAAAAACTCTTTTATGTAAATTTTGACACTATTTGGAAAATTGATTTTTGTGAAAATTATAACAGAATGATTAGTTCAAAAAAAGTAAATTAAATCAATTCTAATATGTCATAGTATCCTAGAAAATTAGTTTAATTCATTAAAAGTCTCAAATTATATTTATTTGGGTATTTATAATATCAATTATTTTAAATTTTCACTATTATGGTAATTACTGTATCATCATTGAGTCATAAATAAATTAAATTATTTAATTTCTAAATATTATATATAAAATATAATTATGTAGGAAATATTTCTATCTTTCTAATGAATATTTACAATCTAATTTATCTTATGGATAACCCTATATTTAAAATGTTTTAGTAAATAAACTTTGATTTTAACTCTTTTAACTCTTCTTTGAATTAAATAATAATAAATGTCCTAATCTAATCCAAGTGGACATAAATGATAATATTTTATTCCTAAGGTTGTTTTTGGTCGATATACACTTGTCCAATAGAATTAGGACATGTGTTAGAGTAATATTAATATCATTTTTACCCTTAATTACCCTATTTACTTTTAACCGTGGTAAATAAAAGTAAAAAGTTACTATTCACAAAAAATTATTTTCATCTCATTGAACCACATTTTACTCCTTGATATTAAACGTGTCTCTCAGATTTTCAAAATTCCAATCACAGAAGCGGTAAAATTAAGTTTTATGAAAAATTTAGAGTTTTAACTACCACTTAGTGGTTTCACTATTCATCAAAAATTGAAGTTTTTCTGAACAATGCCAAAATTTCACCCTAAGCTATAATTGATATTCCGAATTCAAAAATGATATCTATTTTAAAAAATTCAAAACATATAAGTTGAATTAATTAATTTTATAGTTAATTCCCACTGTTACAACAAATAGAGTGTTTTTAAGAAACAATATATATCAAAAGATTGACAATTATTTATGTCCAATTTCAAAGTGAAATTAATTCTAATGAACACCATTGGATAAAATTGTAAAAATATATTCTAATTATACTTTAAAACCACTAAATAATATAATTTATCACTATAAATTATTTTGATTAAAAAATTTGTTTTTAAGTATTTTTCACTATTCATAAAAATTGGAAGTTCTCAGAAAAATACCCAAAATTCAACTTAGGATAATTTCGATATTCTGAATCCAAAAATGAAGTCCATATAAAATATATATAATTTCAAAAGGTAGGTATTACTATTCATAAGGTCTAGTTTGATTGGTTGTGGTGTGTTAGAACTCGATGTTGCTTACAACACACGCTATTACATTATTCAAAGGGAAACATACCGTAGAAGCTTGGGGTGTTACAAGATGTGAACTCTTTAATATGTTTGTTTGAATCTTCTCTTACCAAGCCATGAAATTTTGGGAGAAATGGAATCATGTTAGGTTTCATCTAAAAATCATTTTGTAACACTGGCATGGAAATTTGATTATTTTGATTAAGGAATTGTGGTGTGCATAAGTATCTATGGGTTGGGTTCTGATTTCCAACCATGACAACAATCTTGGAGTAAACACTAAAATTTTTACTCAAGTTTGAAAGAGATATTTCTTAAAATTTAGATTGAAAATTATGGTTTATAAGTCAATTCAACAAATTTATTTTAGTTTAAGGATATATAGGGAAAGTTTCATTGTTTTTTGTTTTAGTCATGAAATTTTAAATAGAAATATGAAAAGAAAAAAAAAGAATTTTGACACCACCTCCCCAGAAACGGCACCAAGTTTTGATATGTGCTTGTTATGATGTGTGAGAAAAATAAATATTTCCTATTTTAAAATGAACTATAGTGTCTAAATTAGGTTTTCTCCATATATAAGCGTGCAACAATCATGTTGTCACTTGAAATAAGAGAAATAAGTGATATTTGTTTTTGAAATTGATTGATTTCAAAAAGAAATAAAGTAATAGAAATAAAGTTTGAACCCAAATTAATGATAAGAGTGATGGATTTAGGGTAGGATCACCTTTTTAAATTTAATAATGGTTATAAAAATCATACACACCCTCTTCCCATTGAATGATAAATGAATGAATCCTCGATTGAGTTTTCGATCACCCTTGGTTGAAGGAAGCAATAGAAACCACTCCTATGTGCATGAAAGTTCATAAAACATTTCCAAACAACTAATAAAAGTACAAATTATGAATTTTTTCTTATTATAAATCTAAAAATAGTTCACTTGTTCCACACATGTTTCAAGGATTGGAAGACACTCACAGCCTAACACAATCTTCTTAATAAAAAAAACTGCACCAGGCAGAGGGAGTTTAAAAATACTCAACCAAAGTTATAAAAAATGAAAGATAAAAAAACTAAAAATACAATAAAATTAATAGAATTGGTCACCACTAAAGATAAAAATCATTAAATGTAAAAATAGAGTTTTAAATTAAATCACAAGACTCAGAAATTAGAAAAGTAAAACTCCCTCTTCCCCAATCACTAAAAGTTTTACCCCTCCATGTGAAGGGTAATAGAGTTGAAGGGGGAAGAAGAGAGAATTATGAAACTAATAAAATAAAAATAGTAAATCTAAATAAACTGAAGCTTAATATTCTCCAGAACATAACCTCATTCTTCAACACCTTTGAATGGAAGTGGATGCATATAATTATAGGCTTGAGGGGTGGAAAAGTTTCCCTATAGATTCATTACTCTTAAAGGTTGAGTTTATTTAGAATACTAAAAGGCTGGGTATTGGGAATATGTATTTATAAAAGTTGTTCATATCTATATTTTACATGTTAACTCCAAATCTAAGCCTCTTTTTACAAGTTTTGAAAAAGTTATTAAAGAATTAATGAATAATACTTTTTTTGAACTAGGAGACTCCTCAAATCCATCCAATTTGGTGCATTAAATGGATGCCTTAATGAACTAATTTCTTCATGAAATTTAATTTTAAAATTATTTTGGATTCATATTTCCAATAAATCTATAATCACAATATTTAGAGGTTTCTAGGCCGATTTATGCTTAAATTAATGAGGTTTGGTCCATCATGTTGGCCAAAGAAATTTATCTACTTGATTGATTTTTATGGTCTACTGTGTTTCGAATTGGATCTAGGTCTATAAGACAAAGTCAAATACCACTAAAGAAGGAATCTTAAAAAAAAATAACATAAATTGGATCAATATTATAAAGGTTATTCTTGAAAACCAGAAGATCTAGAAAATTGCTAAATATCCAAAATTATGGAATTTTCATAACGATGCCCAAATTCACCATACTAAAATTATGAAAATCACCTAAAATTTATTAATTGTAAGGGATTAAATCATTTAAAAAAACATTAAAAACAATTAAAATATTAACTCTATCAACAATGTTATGCATGGACCTGATTTCCTGTCCATAAGATTAAGCATTGACTTGGTCTTGATATCCATATGATTAATAATGGGTCTGGTTACATGTCCATAAATTTATGCGAGGGCCTGATTTCATGTCCTTAACTAAATGAGTGAACCTATTTCTATTTATACATGTTCAAAATGTTATAAGATTATGTGCATGCCAAAACTTTATGTCTTATTCTAATGTTATGCTCTCATGGATTTTGTACTTTGATTCATTTATGATTCATGTCTTATGAACTACCAATATTTATGCCATGACTCAAGATTTTGATCTATGATATGTAGGGTATTATTTTCAAATGTTAATCTCATGTTCTCATACCCTTATTCTCATTTTATTATTATCTTATCATTTATATCCCCTTTGTTTTCCTTTTCTGAAAATATTAACTCACCTATTATCATGTTTTCTTCCCTAGGTTATAAATAATGGTTTTATGTATGATAAGTCTAAGAAGGGTGATCTATATGAATAAATTAGTGAGAGAATATGTAGTTCACCTATGAACCATTTTTTTATGTTTTCAATTTTCCAAAGACACTAGACCTAAATGGTTTTAGCATGGATTGTTATGTTATGTAATGAATATTCATCTATTAAGATGTAATATTTATATATGAAAAGTTTGGGTCACTATAGTAGGTATTAGAGAAAGGTTTAGTTAACCTATGGAAACTAGGATGAGAAAAATCTAGTGAAGAACCAATAGGATAAGTGTAAGTATATAATAACATCCTACAGTTTTAGTAAGGAAGATATTAAATGGTTTACTAAGAAATAAATCCTTATATAGATACTACAAGTGGATGTAGTACTGGAACATATGTACCTAGTGGTAATAACGCCAAAAAATATGCATTGGGATTGACTCAAGTGTTACCTGGTACACAATAATGAGACTAACTTCACACCTTGTTTGAAACTCCTAGGGGATATACTTTGGTTAGTTCACATTTTCTTTATGAACTATCATAAAGGATTTGAATAATGACTATGAAATACCTAGGTTAAGCTAAGGTCTCATAGATTGAAAATAAGGTGTCATGATTTAGACATCCTATACGTGGATTTTCATGATTATGTGGTTCCCCACTATGATTATTATTACTTACACTATGATTTTTGGTTTTAGTCAATAGCTGGAACCGGAAGGAACCATGTGAATGTTTAGTGTGATGGAAAATTCAATGATTTTACTCCCAAGAAACCAAATGTTATAGGAGTTGGAATGAAAAATATAATTGATATGGTCACACAACTTTCTCAATCCATGAATCATGCTGAAATTAAAAATTAGAAAAGAAGGGAACAATAATTTGTTAATTCCTTCATGAGGAAACACTAACATTTTTTTAGTGGTCCCACTAATACCCTAGTTTTTAATAAATGAATAAATACCATTTAAAATATAAATTTTTTTCTCAAGTGTTCAGAGCATGAAAAATTCATTTTGGATAACCATCATGTGGAAGGTGAAGTAGATCAATGTTGTAATCTTATCAAGAATACAAGCCAACAATATGAAACTAATTCCCTAGAATGGTATGAGTTTAGTAACTTATTTTTCAATAAGTTATTTCCATATATTATTCAAATAAAAATGGATAATAAATTACATGAGTTAAATTATAAGGATAATGAATCCATTTGGTATATATAAGGTAAATTTTATAAGAATTATGAGGCACACTTTTTGTATTATCATTCAATATAAAGGTAAGGTTGATTGATTCTTTAATATTTTAAAAACTAGTCTTCAAAAATAATTACCCCTTAAGGGGATTTAGAAAATATGAATAAATAATTGAATGTTCAATAAAAGTAGAAATGGAATATAGAATCCCTTGTGGTTCGGGAGATAATAAAAGGAATTTGGGGTTTTATGGAAGATCTAATTATATTTCATATAGAGGGAAGAAAAAATTTCAACCTCATACCAACTAGAAATGCAGGAAGGAGTAATCTGGTGAATTTTAAAAAGTAACTACATGGTGTTTTAAGTGTGGTAAACCTGAACATCAAGAAAAAGACAATAAAAGTAATGTAAATAGGATAGTTAATGAAATGAATGGAGAGAAAGATCGACAGAATGCACCACCCACACTCTAGTGTTTAAAATTCAAGGAGTATAGGAATTACACCAACTATTTCACAAATATGAAGTTTAATGATGGGGATCAACATCAGAAACCTCATAATCCTAGAGATAAACGGAAATATCATGTGATCACAACTGCCAAAGTAGGTTATGAGAATGATGTGGTGAAAGGTTCACTTATCATCTTATTTAGAACGACTAATGTCTTATTTGATTCTAGATCTACCCACTTTTTATATATAAGGAATTTAAAAAGGGATTTAAATTTCTCGCTCAAGGATTAAATACTGAGTTAGTGTTGAAAACTCCGAAAGGAATGATGATCACATCTCAAGTCTATAGTTCCTCTCTAATTGAGGTTTATGAGTGAGTGGTTCCTGTAAGTATTATGATTCTAACTATAGTTGAATTTTATGTGATTATGGGAATGTATTGACTTTATTTAAATTGATTCTATATCAATTTATAAGTAAGGGAAGTCACATTTCATATTCTAAATGAACCCATGCTTATTTATCAACATGATGATAAATATTAACTTCTAATGGAGATAAAATTCATTATATGGGTCTTGATTCCTTTTCAAAAGGGATGTTTATCTCATATGGATGGGAAGAAACTCAACATCATGATATCCCTATTGTATGGGAGTCTATCTATGTTTTTTAGAAGTGTTTATTAGTCCTCCACTGAACCATGAAGTTGAGTTTTCAGTAGAACTCATACCTAGTGCTACACCTATCTCGAAGGCTCTATATAGAACAACTCCGATTGAGTTGCAGGAATTAAAGAAGCAACCCTAGGAGAATCTTAACAAGGTATTTATTTTGACAAGTGTTTCACCTTGGGGTGAATCTATTTTGTTTGTTAAGGAGAAATATGGATCAATACAAATTTTCATTGATTATCAGAAAATTAATAAGATCAAAATAAAAAAACAAGTATCTACTACCCCATAATAATGATTGTTTTATCAACTATGCGAAGCTCAATAATTTTCAATGTTTGAACTTCATTATGGATATCATCAATCTAGGGTCAATAAAGAGTATATACCCAATAAAAATTTTAAACAATTTATGTACACTATGAATATATAGTGATTCCATTCAATCTTACTAATACCCCTGCTATCTTAATATATTTAATGAATTAAGTATTTATAGATTACATTGATCAATTTGTGGTAGTTTTTATAGACACTATTCTTATTTATTCAAAGAGAAAGGAAGATCATGAAGTTTACTTGAGAATTGTACTGAATACCCTAAGGAAAACTGTATGAAAAATTTACAAATTGTGAATTTTGGATACAAAATGTTTCATTTTTGGGTCATATAATTTCAAGAGAGGGTATATCGGTGGATCTATAAAAGATAAACGCTGTTGAATATTGGATTAGACCAAACATGGTGGCTGAAATATGCTTTTTTCTTGGTTTTCTTGGATATTATCAATTTTTTAGATAATTTCTCATGAATATCTAATGCACTCACCAAGTTAACTCAGAATGGATCCAAGTTCCATTGGATAGATGAACGTGAGGAAATTTCAAGGAATTGGAAAGTATATTAGTCAGTTTACCTATTATTTAATTACCTCTAACACCCCAATCTTCCACGATACACATCTCTTTGAACAATTCAATAGCTTATGCTGTACGCAACTTCGAGTTCTAGCACACCACAACCAATCAAACTAACCATTATGAATAGTAATGCCCAATTTTTTTAAATGTTTTACATTTTATTTTTTAAAATTTACTTCATTTTTGGATTCGGAATATCAAAATTATCTTAGGGTGATTTTTTGGTATTTTTCTGAAAACTTTCAATTTTTGATGAATAGTGAAAACATTGTGTTATTGTATAAAACTTACTTTTTATTTAAATAATTTTTTATTTTATTTAAATTTATTTTAGGTCAAAATAGATACATAATACCGATATAAGTTCAATATAATTCATTTGAGTCATTTTATAATAAACTCAGATGTATAAAATTTTATTGAACATTTTAACGTCTTTTACCCACCTTCTAAACATGTTAGAAAATTTGCATAAAACATAATTTTACCACTTCTGTAAATTGAATTTCAAAAATCCAAGAGACATGGTTGACATCAGTAAGTAAAATGTGGTTCAATAGGATGATTTTTCTGGTTAATATTAACTTTTAAATTTTATTTACCATGGTTAAAATATGATCTTCTTTGATCCACTTGGATTAGATTACGACATTTATTATTATTTTATTTAAAGAAGAGTTAAAAGTGTTAAATTCAAATTTTCATAACTAAAACATTTTTAATATAAGGTTATACATAAGATAAATTCAACTATAAATATTCACTAGAGAGATAAAATGATTTCATACATAATGGTATTTTATTTATAATTTTTATACATTAAATAATTAACTTTATTTATGATCCAATGATGACGCATTAATTACCATATTAATGAAAGATTAAAATAATTGATATTATAAATATACAAAAAAAGTTAATTGATACTTTTTATGCATTCCAATAATTTTATAGGTTAATATGACAGGTTATGTTTTATTAAATAAATTTTGTTCGAAGTGATAAAGTATTTATGACTTTCACAAAAACAAAACACTAAATAGTGTCAAAATTAACATAAATGAGTTTTTAAAACAAATACTATATTATTAATTGATATAATATTCATAAAAATATAAGTCTTGGAAAAAGGACTTAGATAAGGTTATATAATTTAATAATTAACCACTTGGTTTCATCTTGGTTTTTTATAGTAAGTTTATTAACTATTTATTATAATAATACAAGAATACATGGTAAAAGTTAAACTATTTAACAAGAGTTAAATCTAAAAGATAAGGTTAATATGGTGACCTAAACCTGTATAAAACCTATTAGTTGAGATGGTTTCGACCCATCCCCACCTTATCCTAGAAATACATCTTTTTGGAGCCATTATAAACCGAATATGATTGTATAATAAATTAATATTTCATGTTTTTTCTGAAAATGACCCTCACCTCTCTTATAAAAGGGTACTTTACCTTCTCTCAAAATAACACTTCCAAAGCCATTTGTATCATCCAAAAAATGCTCAAATATACTCCGAACTACCCTCAATTCAACATAGATTCTTTAATAATATCAGAAATCCAACCTAAGGATCCCTTTCGATCAAATCAAAAGGAAACACTCGAAGAAGAGGTAATAATTTCATCTCCTCTTTCAAAGTTATTTTCTTCTTACACTTCCTCTTTCTTTGTATTTTTCCATACCAAAATAATAAATCCAGTAAATTATACATAATTTTATGTTATTATAAATATGGTACAACTATATTCATTATTATATTCATCCTATGAATGAAAAAGTCACCATATGTGAGTACGTACGACTTACCGTCTCCACGTCGTGGTGTAGTTTGTTATTCGACCCTTAATTATTTTGATGGGTATAATAATGAGTATAATTGATGTTAATAATAAATAAAACATGTTAATGATTCTGTATATATGATATACCATCCAATTACATACAATTTTACCATCAAAAGAATGATATTGTCACTCGTGCGTACGTACGGATTACTGTCTCCACAAACGCGATGAGATTCATTCTCCATCATAACCATTCAAGAATAATTTTCATTTTATGATTAAAAAATAATGTTTAAGAACTTAATATTATTCTGGATATGAATCAAATACATCCTACCCATAACAAACATGACTTACTTAATAAAATATATAAAGGGAAATGAATCAGTTAACACCTGAAATGATGATACTACTGAAATATCATTATCAAATCAATATTAAAAGATCATATATGATATCATATTTATGTATGTGGTTATTTTATACTTTAATAAAATTATTTAACTATTACAAAGGAGTTTAAAATACCCTTGACCAAGGAAAATTAGAAGGTAAGGGTTAATTCCTCAATCTCATTATTATCTGAGATTGTTTATGTATAAGTATTTACCGGGAAATCCTTATCCATCCATGTCCATGTTTCATAAAAATGTTTTCGAAAGGAATATTTTAAGTTTTTATGGAAGGGACTCTTTAACTAGATAATCAGTTTAAATGTTTTAAAGAATTATTTTTCTAAATATTTTTAATTAATGTTCATGTTTTCAAAATGATTTTAAGGATTTATTTACATGGACATGATTGTTTTAAAATGTTAATTACTTTCAAAAGTTTCAAAGTGGTATGGGACACTTTGATTCAAAAATAAATTTTAAATGAGTTTTTTTATAAATTTTGAGACTTTTAAATGATTTCATGAAAATAGGACATTTCTATCAAAGTGTTTTACTGATCATTTTTAACCATGTCAACATATTTTACTAGATATTATTCTTGATTGAGGTTGATTTATTATAATAAAATATTCCATATAGAATTTAATGAGTTATGATATGTTTGACTATGGATGTGCTATTTTTATACAATTCATGGTTTAAGGTTAAAGTATTAACATTTTGTATGCTAAATTTAATATGAATGTTTATGTTATGTTTCAACATTTTCATATGAGGAATTCATTGGACTTAGTAAGTGATGGGTGGAGATCGATATAGATCCTCAATGTATTGGTAGGTCTCATGAGACAAACCAATGTCTTTGCACAAGGCTTTGATTTTTTTTTAGTCTGGTCACGAGGCCTTGACTATGTGGTTATGATATCGGGAATTTTTTATTCCATCATTATGAAATTAGTTATTTATATTACATGTGATTATTCAACTAGTAGAATATCCATGTGACTCAGTAAATGGAATTATTTGATTTATCTTTTCCATATTATGCTGAAGTTTGATTTTAAAAGGCCTGTGTTTTAGTCTTATACATTGCCTTAAATGTTTAATATTATTTATAAAAGTTTTCACTATATTGTTATCCTTACTAGGAATCTAAGATCACCCCTTTATTATGTTCTATTTTTCCCAGGATGTGACGAAGTATATTTTGATTGACCTATAGGGATAGACTATGAGATATGAGCGTGTTCAAAGGAGACATAATGTTATTTTTTCATTTCATAATGTAATGTAAAACTTATGTATGTATCTAGTAATTATAAGGCTACTAAAATAATCTTTATTTTGAGATTTTATCTCTTTTGATCATGCCAATGTTATGTAATAATGCACCGACTCTAGGTAACTAGGTTCAGGGCGTTACAGTCGGTATCAGAGGAAGTTTAGTAAAAACCATGGAAACTAGATTTAGAAAAACTCTGATTAGAGAACATTACCTTAAGATAGAATTTGAGTATTATTATAGAATAATTTATAATAATTTTGGTAATGTATAAATTTTGTGAATTTTCTAAGAAATACATCCATGTTTGGATACGAGCAGGTAGATGCGACTCTAGAACAGATGTACCTAGGAGTGAAAACTCTGACAAGGAGTTTTAGGATTGAACTTGGGTATTGATGTTATTAATATTTTCATAATTTATTATACAGTCCCTTTACTGACTTTATATGAAATGTTCATAATTTGTGTGAAATATTAATGTTTAAATATAAAATATAATTTTAGAGCACTATTTGAATTCATCTAGATTCAAGTATGTTTAGTGTTTTAATAATAAATATCACCCTACTTATCCACATTTCATGAATCTTTTTTAGGGTTCCTTATTCAAATTAAAACATTTAATTATAAGGAAACTTTGGCCAAATCATCCATTTGGAGGGCCATATGGTCCACACAAGAAGACCCAAAAAATCTATGAAGAAACTAGACCATCCAAGACGATTGAGTTACTAGCCTAAATAAAAAAGCCCAAATTTTATGAAACTCCACCATATGTTCTTGATTATCCAAATAAATCATGGATAAAAATTTTAAGGTCCAACTACAAGAACAAGGGGCCCAAATAATGCTTTGAAGTCCAACCCACCATTCTGGCTGAGAATTACAATACAGACACTATTCATGCCATTTCTCATGATATATTAATCAAATAAAGATGAGCTTTTTTAGTGTTAAATATAATATATGTTTGACCAACTTGATAGAGGAAACTATTTTTATTTGATGGCATATTCATGTTCCAAAACCCATTCACATTTCAACCTTCTGAAAAGTATGAATTGAAAAGGAAAGATTTTAATTGCTTACTCCAACCACCATAACTTTGGTTCGATAAGTCCAAATGGCTCCAAATTTTGAGAGTATTCGGAAAAAAATATTATATAAAACCTTTAATAAGAAGATATCACTAGATTCAGCTGTATGAATGAGAAAACCAATGAGACAAGTGGAGGGACAGATTTGGAATGCAAATAGTCCAACTCCTTGGGCTATAAATACTCCCCCTACTTTCCTTCAAAAGATATGTCATTTCAGAAGATAGTAGAATATATTTTCATGACCAAATCCTTTTACAAGTCTTTGGAGTACTTTCCATACTCAAGTTTTCACTTGAAAGGATTTTCCTCCCCACTTTATTTTCATTTACTTTTGTGTTCTTCATTGTTTCAATCTTGTAAGTCTTTTTTTGTAATTCTATTTTAATGAAAGTTTCTTCTTAAATATCTCTTATTCTCATTAATCTTTTGTATTTTAATATCAATTTTATTAAAATGTTTTAAATCAATTTAAAACTTCTTCCGTTCTTTTGTTTCCTCATTCAATCAAAAGTCTCTTTTTAACTCTCTTCAACGATCGTGTGTGTGTTCGACACACTAATCTTTTCTTATCCCATTATTTTCACATTCATTACAATTCATCACCTTAAACATATTTAACTATATTAATAATAATTTCAATGGATGAGTAAATCTACCATTGGGGTGAGTTATAATTTTGGGATATTAAGTGATTGAGAGCTTCTACTCGATGAGTATTCTTTGAGTTAATATTGTGTATGTTGAAATTTATATGTCATGGATTAATGACATTTTTTGTTTAATATGTGGATTAAATGGATTATTGGAACCAGAAATAAACTAACATAAACAAGTAATGGTAATTATTATAACCCTAAGTTAAGTTATGGATTGGATTAAATCTTTAACACTTGGGAATTCTGATCAAAGTCATCTTGTGAAGTGGGTATTAATTTAATGCAATATAAAGAAAAGATCAAGGATATCATAAGCTTAAATACCCAATAATAAACTCACCCTAATATTTATCAATTTTTTAAATCAAAAATCATCTATAAATTATTTCATAATCTATAGAAACAAACCCCCCAATCAAAATACAATCAACTAAAAACAACCGACTATTAAAAACTATCATCATTGAGGATTCAACCTGAGTGATGATATACACATTAGCAGAGCACCGAAACCTTGAATGGTCAATAAGAGACAATTAGAAGTTCTTTAAAATGTTTCCATTTTTGGGTATGGTGAATTAAGTAGTCATTTGTTTTTGGTTATTGTAAAAAAAATTAAAAAAATAAATAAAAAACACAAAGAAAACCCAACCTTCTCTTTAAAATCATAAACAGAAAAAGAACACATAGAAAATATTGTCTTAATCTTTCTTCCAAAATCTCTTTGAATTCCCCATAGCCTCCCAAACAATCTCTCAGATTTTTTTGACCCTGAAATTGAGCGAACACTTCGACAAATTAGGAGGAACATTAGATATAATCAAATAATTCAAGAACATGTCCTTATCCAACCAATTGAATTAGATATGGCCAATCCTAGGGAAAAAAACACTTAAAGAACTTGTTGCCCCTAATATGAATTACTAACCTCTTCATATTCAATATCCAAACATAGTGGCTGACTTTGAACTAAAATTGGGTTTGATTCATCTTCTTCCTCATTTCCACGGGCTAGCCGGTGAGGATCCACATCTTCATCTTAAAGTGTTCCAAGTGGTGTACTCTACCATGAAGCCTTAAGGGGTTTCTAAGGAAAAAATAAAATTACGAGAATTCCCTTTCTCCCTAGATGAAATTTACAATTCATGGGTCCACTACATCCCTCCTAGTTTCATAACCACATGGAATGACATGAAGCATCCTTTCTTAGAAAAATTCTTTCCTGCTTCTCGTACTGCTTCTATCTGAAAAAAATAAGTGGTATCCATCAATTCCCAAATGAATCACTCCATGAATACTGGGAAAGGTTCTAAAAGCTTGTTGCAACCTGTCTGCATCACCAAATACATGAACAACTCTTGATCCAATTCTTCTATGAGTGGTTATTGGCTTTAGAGAGAACCCTCATTGATTCCGCAAGTGGCGATGCTCTTGTTGATAAAACTCCTATAGCTGTAAGAGATCTCATAAGTAACATGGATACAAAAACATAACAATTCCATACTCGAGAACATGATCAAGTAAACAATCTCAAGATAATCAATCTATAGAGCCGAAAAATATGAAAGAGTGGATGAGTGAACTTACAGGTCTTGTGGAACAACTAGATGTGGCTACCAAATCCTCAACACCCTCTTCTCCATGATCTATGTTCCCTGAACCTATCAAGAAATATGAAATCTGCAGCTCCCCATCTCATCCAACTGACACATGTCCACAACTTCAATAGGATCAATCCGATTCATCCAGACCAATGGAGCTCAATGTAGCATAAGCTCAGCAGAACCCCAACCCTCAACAATCTGGTCTGTTTGTTAGAAACTTCAACCAACCCCATTATGAGCCCTTCTCTTATACATATAACCCTAACTTGAGATATGGGAATCCTATTTATCATCCCCCTAAATACCCTCATCAAAATCCAAACCAATTCCAATATGGTCAAGGTGTTGGTAACTTCCAACAACCTTACCCTTTTGTTCCTCAACCTCAAAGGATCAATCCTCCTCTTCCTCCTCCTAGATTCCACTATCCTAGTGAGCCTTCACAATTCCCAAACCAATACAATCGCTTTCCCAAGAACCAAAATCAAGGTAATCCCAATCCAGGACAAGCCTCCTCTTCCAAGAAACCATGGGAAAGTGTTGTGGAAGATCTTTCCTCCTTCACCCATTCCAGCCTCAAAAACATTGAAACCCAAATTGGTCAAATTGCATCCCACCTGAGCCGAAAAAAAAAATAAAATTCTTCCCAACTCCTAGCTAAACCATTACCCAACCCCGAGGGTAATGTAAGTTCAATTGCACTTAGGTTGGGGAAGAAAATTTCTATGCCTCAAGATAATTCCTCCAACCCCCATTGAATGTTGACCATGAAAATGAAAAGAAAAAGAAACATGAAAAGGAACCTGAATCCATTGTCTCACATCCTTCTATTCCACTTAGGAATATAATTCCTTTTCCTCAAGCTATTTCTAAGATAAATAATTCCTTTGAAACCAATCCTGAAATGATTGACATGTTTAGACATGTTGAAGTAAACATTACCCTCTTTGATTTCGTAAAACAAATCCCTAGGTACGCCATGTTTCTTAAGGAATTGTGCACCCATAACAGGCAACTTAGGACCTTCAAAAATGTATCCACCCAGCAGTCTATTCAAATTAAGTGAAAATATCCAGGGACCTTTACAGTTCCATGACAAATTGTAATTTCCAACTTCGATGATGCACTCATAGACCTAGGAGCCTCAATTAATTTAATTCCGAAATCTATCTTCTCCAACATTGGTCTTGGTCCCTTACATCCAACGGGTGTTGTCATTCAGTCATAAAATTGAATCATAGTCAGTCCTAAGGGAATAATTGAGGATGTCCTTGTTTATGTCAATGATATTATCTTCCATGCTGATTTCTATGTCCTTGACATGGAAGGTGAGACAAACTCTTCTCGATCTCCCCGAATTCTAGGAATACCATTCTTAATGATAGCAAGAACCAAGATTTATGTTTATTCAGGAATATTATCTATGGAATTTGGTGACCAACTGGTCATGTTCAACATTTTCCAAGCCATGCGATACCCATCTTAGGATCACTCTATATTCTCAATCCATGATTCTGAGGATACTTCTGATAGTCAATTGAACCCCATTCCATCATGTTTATCATGTTCTAATGAGAGAGGATCTAGTGAAATCTACACCATGATTAACCAAGTAATAAATGGTAAAGTTTATGTGGACCTTTCATTCATAGACTCCATCAATCTAGATGAACTTGAAACTCTCTTGAATCCCACATCAAGTATGATCTCTACTGCTCCACCTTGGAAAATATTAAGGAAAATTAATCTGAAGAAACTAAAGTCCCTTCCTCCATTCCTGAGTTGTCTAACCCACAAATAAAAGACGATACTGATCTGAAACCTCTTCCTCAACACCTGAAATATGAATTACTTTTCCACGATCACTCATATCCTATCATTATCTCTACTTCACATACTAAAACAGAGGAGTCCAAACTTGTTAAGTGTTAGATGAAAACAAAAAGGCCTTAGGTTGGACCCTATACGACATACTAGAAATCAATCCTAATCTTTGTATGCATCACATCCATCTTGAATAATCATCCAAACCAATTAGACAACCAAAAAAGAATACTCAATCCAATCATACTTGAGGTAGTTAGGGATAAGATCACCAATATTATTCAAGAAGGTATTATCTACCCAATTTCTGATAGTGAATGGGTTAGTCTAATTCAATTTGTACCTCAGAAAGGTGGGATAACTGTTGTCACAAATGAACATGGAGAGGTAGTCACAACTCAAGTGAAGAAAAAATGGCGTGTTTTCATCGAATATAGGAAATTGAATGTTGAAACACAAAGATATCACTACCCTCTTCCATTCCTTGATCAAATTCTATAACAATTAGCTGGAAAGTCGCACTATTGCTTTCTTGATGGATACACCAACTACTTCAAAATCCCAATCACACCTCAGGACCATGAAAAGACTACTTTCACTTGCCCCTTTGGAACATATGCATATAGGAGAATTCCTTTTGGCCTTTGCAATGCTCCTGCAACATTCCAGAGGTGTATAGTGAGTATCTTTTCTGAATTAATTAAACACTTCATGGAAGTCTTCATGGATGACTTTACCATTTATGGTGATTCATTTGAATCTTGCGCTTGAATTCAATCTCTATAGTACTTCAAAAGTGTGTCAAGTGTAACCTTGTGTTAAATTTTGAAAAATATCACTTCATAGTTTCAAATGGGATTGTTCTTGGGTACATAGTTTCAAAAGATGGTATTGATGTTGATATTGTGAAAATTGAAGTGATCCAATCACTTCTTGAACCCACCTCTATTCTATATATCTGTTTGTTCCTCAGTATTTCTGGTTTCTATCGTCAAATCATCCATAAATTTAGTAGGATTTCCCTCCCACTCACTTAGATACTCCAAAATGATGTCAATTTCCATTTTGATGAGGCTTGAAAGAGATCCTTTATTGAACTCAAAAAATTCTCTTACAAATTTTCCAATAATCCTAACCCCATATTAGTCCTTACCCTTTGAGTTGATGTGTGATGCTTCTGATAGAGCTGTTGGGGCTGTTCTAGGTCAAATAAGAGAAAATATTCCTCATGCCATGTATTATGCCTCAAAAACATTGGATGAAATTCACTATCACTACACTGTGATTGAAAAGAAGCTTTTAGTAGTGGGTTTTACCTTAGATAAATTCTGGTCCTCTCTCTTAGGTGTCAAAATCACCATCTTCACAGACCATTCGGCTATAAAATTCTTACTTAATAAAAGTGATTCCAGACCAAGGATAATAAGGTGGATCCTAATGCTCCAAGATTTTGACCTTGAAATCAAAGATAGTATAGGAAAAGAAAAACCTATGGATAGTCACCTAAGTAAAATTTCTAATTCTTCTCATTCATAAATCATTAATCCTAAATTCCCCACTAATCACCTTTCATCTCTCACTCCAAAGTCACCATGGTATGCCCCAATTGTAAATTACTTAGTTTCTGGTGTTTTCCATAATTTTTTTTTTCAAAGAACAAAAAATGAAGTTGAAAATTGATTCAAAATATTATTTTGGGGAAGATAATAAACATTGGAAAAAGGGGATAGAAATGGTAATTAGGAGATGTGTTGATAAAGATGAACATTCCTACATATTAGAATTCTATCACTCACTTCCCGGAGGTGGCCACTTTGGACCAAAAAGGACCTCCCAAAAGATCCTAGACTCTAGATTCTTCTGGACTTCACTCTTCAAGGACTCACATTAATTCTTTCAATCATGTCCCATTGTCCAAAAGTTTGGCACAATTTTAAATAGAAATGAAATTACCCAAAAGCCTTTAATTTTCTATGAAATCTTTGATGTTTGGGGCATCGATTTCATGGGACTATTCCCCCTTCCAATAGATTCTCATACATTTTTCTTACGGTTGATTATGTGTCTAGGTGGGTCGAGTCCAAACCCACTATAAAGGATGATTCACATACTGTTAGTGAGTTCCTAAAGACACACATATTCCACCGATTTGGCACACCACGTGCCTTGATAAGTGACTTAGGAACCCATTTTTGTAATATAACCATGGAATCTCTTTTGAAAAATAATGGGGTTGTACATAAAACATTTACTACATATCACTCCAAAAAAAATGGCATGGATAAACTTTCTAATAGATAAGTGAAAAGATTTCTTGAAATAACTGTAAAACCCACCAAAAATGACTGGCCTGAAAGACTTGCTGAAACACTTTGGGCTTATCAAACTGCCTATAAAACACACATTGGGATGTCTCCTTTTAGGCTAGTTTTTGGTAAATCATGTCATTTTTCAGTTGAAATCCATCATAAGTCATTTTGTTATGTAAAAACTTGTAATATTTATTTTGAAAAATCTGGTGAAGAAAGATTATTGCAATTAATTAAACTAGAGGAGATTCGACTTGAATCCTATAAGAATTATAATCTATAAAAAGAAAATTCTAGGGCACTACATGAAAAACACATCATGAGAAAGGTATTTCATGAATGTGAAAAGGTAATTATCTTCAATTCTCTATTTCAGCTTCACCCAGGTAAGCTTAATTCTCATTGGGAATGTCCTTTTGTTATTACTAATGTTTACCCATTTGGTGCAGTGTAAGTCCAAGACCCCTCTTCCAAAATGACATTCATGGTTACCGAACATCGGTTAAAGAATTACCATGAGATGAAACACATCCTCAGAACCACATTGACTTCCATCGGATCCACACCTTATATAGTAGACCCACCACTGGATAGAGACAATGACCCACCAAATCCAAACCAGGGGCACCACTTTCCCTTTAACTCTCTCTATCTCTTCCTATCTCTTCCTCTTTCTTCTTCTTCCCCTCTCTTTAATTTTTACCAATTTATTTATCAAACCATTTTATTTTTCTCTTTCTCTTTTTTATGGGTGTGTCTTTATAAAAAACTAAAAAAACCATAAAAAACTAAAAAAGAAATCATTAAAAAAATATATGAAAAATTCAGAGTCATACTTACTCACCTTCCAATTTTCAAATTTTGTCAAACCATTTTGGGGAGTCAAAATACATGGTTTCATCTCAAAAATCTTGTGTTTTCATCTTATATTTGGATAAATAATATTGTATTGAAACTAACATATTTTGAATGCTCAATTTTTGATTTGAAAAATGATTTTCCCCATCCATGATGAATTTTTTTTCTTTCATTCCAAGGCCACATATGGATATCTTTTCAAAATATGTGTTTTTCACCCCCATTTGTAAATCTTGAGTTTGTGGACTTTCAAACTGAATTTCCTACTTTAGTGTGCATTAATATGATGGAGGCATTTTCTGGACTACATGAGAATTATAATATCCAAATAACCTCCCATTAACCATATATTAATCCTCCTTTTGAAATCCCCTTCAAGCCTATGAAAACCTCTTTTTTGATAGCCACATTACAATACCAATACCTTATCCCACCCAATATCAACATTGATTTTCATTGCATAATTTTTTAAAATTTAAGTGTGGGGGTAATGGATTTTATTTTTGGGTACCCTTTTGTTGATTTTCACTATGTTATCATATTCTTTTTGGAAATCATCAATTTAAGTGTCGGGGAGAGGTTTTCCTTCAGTTGTGTTTGGGAATGTATATATGTTTATCTTGTACAACTGATCTTGAAAAGTGTTAAAAGAATATAAAAAAATAAAAATAAGAATGGGTTGTGTCTTGGGTGGGTCAAAAATCACGCTTCCTTAACCTTTGATCTTGTTATAACTATTATAATTAGTGTCATGAGGAGATCAATAATGGGTTGGGGGATGAGTATGAGATATATTTCAAGTTCAAATTTCGAAAAATGAAAAAAACGAACACTTATTTCATTGGGAGAAGTTGCATGGTTTGTAAATATTTCATCTTCTCATACACTTCAAATTTCCTTCATATTTTGTGTCTTATTTCATATTTCATTCGCTTGTAAATATGTGTTTCCATTTCCTTTCATGTCTCATTTAAAAAAATGTGCATTAATTTTTCCATGTTGGTGTTTTACCCCCCTTTTCCTATCTTTTGGATATCATTTTCCTACCGTCCCATAGCCACAGAAAAACCCCTAAAAATTCCTCTTGATTTTTGATCACTTTAAGATAGGGAGTGGAAGCAGAGAGCTCTTAAAAACTCTAATATTTTCACTTTTGGATGGTGAATGAGTGAAGCTCCATAAGTTAATTTTTTCATCTTGAGAGGAGTAAGTTTTGTGTGCCACCATTTTACATTTTCACTTTTGTTTGGTTGTTTTTGGATTTTTTTTTCTATTACAACTTGTGGTGGAATTCAATATGGATGAGTGAAATTGTCTAAACCTCCCCTGATTGGGGATTTTTTTTAATATTTGTGGGTGAGTAAAAAAGATTTTGTTATGTTTTCATATTTATTTCTCATGAGGACATTCAAAAGACTAAGTGTAGAGTAATTGATGTTATTATTATTTTAATAATTTATTATATACTCCCTTTACTGATTTTATATGAAATGTGCATAATTTGTGTGAAATATTAATGTTTAAATATTAAATATAATTTTAGATCACTATTTGAATTTATCCAGATTCAATTATGTTTAATTTTTTAATAATAACTCTCACTATACTTATACAAATTGAATTATTCTTGTTTATTAGTGTTCCTTGCTCACATTAAAACATTTCATTACAAGGAACCTTTGGCCAAATCGTCCATTTTGATGTTCATATGGTCCACACAAGAAGAGCCAATGAATTTGTGAAGAAACTGGGCCAGCCATGATGATTGAGTTATTGGTCTAAATCTCGAAAGAATTTTTTTTTATGAAAATCCACCATATGTTCTTTATTATTCAAAGTAATCATTTATAAAAATTTTAAGGTCCAACTACAATAACAATGGGACTAACTGATGCTTCGAAGTCCAGCCCACCATTCTAGTTGGGAATTAAAATCCCGACACTATTCAGGAAATTGCTCATGATACAGTCTTCAAATAAATCTGAGATTTTCATTGAAAAAGCTAATACATGTGTGGAATAATTTATAGAAAATAAAATATTTTTATTTTAGGGTATCCTCCTATTCAAAAACCCATTCACATTTCAACCTTCTTAAAAGTATGGATTGAAATGGACAGATTACAGTTGTTTACTCCAACCGCCATAACGTTGGTTCTATAAGTCCAAATGGCACCAAATTTTGAGAGTAGTAGGAAACATTATTATCTAAAATTTTTAAGAAGAATATATCTCTAGATTCAACTATATGAATGGGAAAACCGGCAATACAAGTGGAGGGATTGATTTTGAATGCAAACAGTCCAACTCCTTGGGCTATAAATACACCCCCACCATTACTTCAAATAAGGTGGAATTTCAGAATATAATAGCATATATTGGAATGAAAAAATCCTTTTCAAAGTCTTGGGAGGACCTTCCATACTCAAATTTCCACTTGAGATACCTTTCCTCCCCTCTTTGTTTTCATTTACTTTTGTTTTCTTCATTGTTGTAATCTTGTAAGTCTTTTTTTTGTAATTCTATTTTAATGAAAATTTCTTCTTCAATATCTATTATTCTCATCCACTTTCTATAGTTTAATATTAATGTTATTAAAATGGTTTAAATTATGTTAAAACCCCTTCCCTTTGTTTTCTTCCTCATTTAATCGAAAGACTTTTTTTAATTCTTTTCAACGATCGTGTGTGTGTTCAACGCACTACTCTCTTCTTATCCCATTATTTTAAATTTATTTATAATTAATCAACTTAAAAATATTTAACTAGATTAATAATAATTTAAATGGCTGAGTAAATATACCATTTGGGTGATTTATAATTTTGGGATATTAAGTGATTGATAGATTTTTCTCGATGAGTATTCTTTGAGTTATTATTGTGTATGTTGAACATTAAATGTCATGAATTAATGACATGTTTTGTTTAATATGTGTATTCCATGGATTATTGGAACCAAAAATACACTACCATAAACAAGTAATGGTAATGATTAGAACCCTAAGTTAAGTTACGGCTTGGATTAAAACTTTAACACTTGGGAATTTCGATCAAAGTAATCTTGTGAAGTGGGTATTAATTCAATGAAATATAAAGCATAGATCAAGGATATCATAAGATTAAATACCCAATAATAAACTCACCCAAATCTTTATCAATTTGTTAAATCAGGCATCATCCATAAATTATTTCATACACTCTATAAACAAACCCCCAATAAAAATACAATCAACTAAAAACAACTGACTATTAAAAAGTATCATCGCCGAGGATTCGACCTGAGTGCTACTATACACATTAGCAGAGCACCGGAACCTTGAACGGTCGATAAGAGACAATTAGCCGCGCTTTTAGGTATCCTGGTACACGACAACGGGCCTTGCTGCACTCTTTGTTACAACACTCCTAGGGGGATATGATTAGGATAATTCACATTTTATTTACAAACCATTATGAAGGATTTATGAGTAAATACCTTCTCAAATAAAACATTTTTTTATGATTATGGATTATACGCATAAACTGTTCAACTTATGTTAGTTATTTTACTATTTTGGAATTATGTATTGTGATTCATAAACTAATCTAGTGCATTCCATTATTTAAAAATGGATCCTAGTGGAAGGAATAAAAACCATATAAACACACATAATCCATGTAGGGATTTCCCTCCTACTCAAGATAATTATAGTGGAGCTGGGGATGCAACCGGTGCTGAATAAATTATAACCACATCGGGACAACTCACTTAGGTTATGAATAATAACCTTACCCATATGAAGCACCCTGACCCACAATGCGGAGTATCAATGTTAGACTGCTTCATGAGGAAACAACCCCAACATTCAATGGGACTACAAATCCATTTGTAGCTGAGCAATCGATAAGTTCCTTAGAGAAAATATTTCATGCTTTGGGGCGTAGTGAAAGGGAAAATTTTTTCATGACAGTTTATCACCTCATGGGAGATGCAGATCAATGGTGGTCATTAATTCAGTACAAAAATGAGGATGAAGAAGTATCAAATATAGAATGGAGGGAGTTTAAAGAGATTTTATTAGAAAAATAATTTCCTCGTGACCATCGAGCAGATATGGAAAGATAATTTCTAAGTCTGAGGAAAAAGAGGATGATAATGTTGCAAAGTATAAGGGGAAATTTACAAGGTTTTCAAGGCATGAAATATATTATATACATAACCCAAGGAGTAACATTGATAAATTATTTGATGGGTTAAAACCATTTCTTTGTCGAGCATTAGTCTCACAATCCTTATCATCATATAAATATATTGTCTCATGTTCTATAAAGATAGAAAATGAATTCTCTAAGTCTTACAACTTTATAGCAAACAAATAGAAGTAGAGATCTTCTGAACACTCTGAAAATGGAAACAAGGGGAAGAAGGGAAAATTTGAATTTCCATCCTACAGTAAATGTGGTAAGAAACACCCCAGTACTTTCCTAAAGGGAATGAGAGTCTATTAAAAGTGTGGTGAAAAAGGCCACCAAGCTCATGATTACAATGAAAAAAAGAGTCTATCACTGTTGAATGATACAATTTTAGAGAAATGGCGCATTAGGAAAATGAATTTCCTAATATCTAAGGAAACTTACCTCTAAAAAGGACAGGGGAGCAAGGACAAGCTTATACGATCACTACTACTGAGGTTGAAGCTCCAAATGACGTGGTGGTAGGTAATTTAATGGTTTCCTCAAATTTAGACAATGATTTATTTGATTATGGATCATCACATTGTTTCATATATTAGTAGTTTTCTAAGAAAATTATATATTTCCAATTTTATTTAACAATGGATTTGTCAGTCAAAACTTCTAAGGGAAGTATCATTGCAACAAAGTTTTGTGAATCAATTCCCATTAGGGCATATAAATGTACTTTATCTACTAATCTCATTATCATACCCTTGATTTAATTTGATATAATACTTGGTATGGATTGGATTTCAGACCATGATGTGAATATTTATTGTAAGAATTAGAAGGTTACAATTTTTTATGATGATAAAAAGTACCTTATCTTTATGGCAGAAACGTAACCATTTTATTCTTATCTAGATCTACCCCCAGTAGCTCTACTAAATTCAATTATTGGGGAGGAATAGAGTGAAATAACTATGTGTTAGGAAAGTAATGTTCAAATAGAGGATGTACCTATTGTGAAAGAATATGTTGATGTGTTTCCAGAGGATTTACCTGGACATCCTCCAGAATGATAAATTGAGTTTTGCATTGATTTAATTTATGGCTCAAGGCCCATATCGAAGACCCCTTATAGAATGGCCATTGTGGAATTAGTGGAACTAAAGAAACAACTAGAGGATTTGAGTAATAAAGTATTTATTCTCCCTAGTGTTTCTCCATGGGGATCACCTATTCTTTTTGTTAAAAAAAATGATGGATCTATGAGTTCATGCATTGACTACATAGAGATCAATGCTATAAAATTAAAGAATAAGTATCCCCTACCCCACATTGATGATTTATTTGATCAACTTAATGGAGCTCAATATTTTTTAAAGATTTATCTTCGATCTGTATATCATTAGTTGTGTGTGAAGAAGGAATAAATTCCGAAAACATCATTTCAAACCAGGTACAAGCATTACAAGTTTAAAGTAATGCCTTTTGGACTGGCTAATGCACCCTCTGTTTTCATGGATCTAATGAATAGATTTTTCAAGTAATATCTTGATAAATTTGTAGTGGTATTTATTGATGATATCTTGGTATACTCTAAAATCTATGAAGATCATGAAAATCACTTGCACACTATTCTAAAGACTCTTAGAATAAATCAATTATATGGTAAGTTTAGCAAGTGTGAATTCTGGCTTCAAGATATTTCTTTTCTTGGACATATTGTCTCTAAGGATGGAATCTCTATTGATCCTTTTAAGACAAGAGAAATACAAGAATGGACATAACCAATGAGTATAACCGAGGTACATATTTTTATTGGTTTAGTAGGTTATTATCGATGTTTCGTCTATAATTTTGCTCGATTGGCTAACCCATTAACCAAGATCACACGTAAAGGGGTTAAATTTGTTTGGAAAAAAGAGTGTGAAGAATTTTTTGAATAACAGAATAGAATATTAGTCATTGTTCTTATCTTGACTCTACCATGGGGGAATGATGGGTTTTTTATGTATAGTGATTCTTCAAATAAAGGACTTGGTTGTATCCTTATGTATAATGATATAGTTATTTACCTATGCATCACGACAACTAAAAGTTCATGAACAAAACTATCCCACTCATGATCTCGAGTTAGCAGCTGTAATTGTTTCTTTTAGGATATGGATACACTATATATATCGTAAACAATGTGAGATATATACCGATCACAAGAGTTTGAAGTATATTTTATCTCCGAAATAACGAAACATGGGGAAAAGATGATGGATTGAACTACTCAAAGATTATGATTACACTATACACTACCACCCGGGGAAAGAAAATAAGGTGGAAGATGCTTTGATTAGAAAGGATCATGGAGTTTTGAACAAGATAAGAGTTTAAAGGGATCCAATGTCCATGGATCTAGTAAATATGGATATGGGAATAATCATGGAAGTTGAAACATCAATACTTTTTTAAATGGTTTCCAAACCATTTTTACTAGAAAAGATAAAAAGTTCTTAGACAGATGATGAGGAGTTTCAAAATAAAATTAAATATGTTAATGATGGGAGATTGATTAACTTCGTATAAGAAGATGTAATTTTGAAATTTGGGAAGAGAATTTGTGTACCTGATGTACTTGATCTAAAAATGGAATTATTGGATGATGCTCATAGCTCCAATTTCTCTATAAAACTTGGTAACACTAAGATTTATTGATATTTGAATGAACATTTTTGGTGGGGAAACATGAAGAGGGATATTGTTGATTATGTCTCAAGATGTATGGTTTGTCAACAGGTAAAGTATGGAAGACCACATCCTAGAGGATTCATGCAACCTCTTCCCATACCTGAGTGGAAATGGGATGATATTATGATGGACTTTGTCATGGGGCTACCAAAGACTCCTAGAAGGAATGATGTAATATGGGTCATTGTTTACCATCTTACCAAGTCAACACATTTTCTTTCTATAAGATAAGATTTACCACTTGAACGTTTAGCAAGACTATATATCAATGAATTTGTAAGACTTCATGGTGTACCACAATCAATTGTTTCTGATCGTGATCCCCGTTTTACATCAAGATTCTGGAAAAGTCATCAGAAATCCCTAGATACTAAACTTCGTTTAAGCACTTCCTACCACCCACAAACTGATGGAAAATCAGAACGGACTATTCAAACCTTAAAAGACATGTTTAGATCTTGCTCACTTAACTTTCAAGGTATGTGGGATCAGTATTTACCTCTGGTAGAGTTTTCCTATAATAATAGCTTCCATTCAAGTATTCAGATGGAACCATATAAAGTGTTATATGGAAAGAGATCTTGCACAACAACTTGTTGGGATGATGTTGGTGAAAGAAAACTCATAGGACCAATACTTGTTGAGGAAACAATGGAAAATGTGAATATTATCTAAACCCACATCAAAGTAGCTCAAAGTTGGAAAAAGACATATGCCAATAACCGAAGGAAGGATTTGAAATTTCAATTAGGAGATCATGTTTTCATGAAAGTATCTCCATGAAAGGGTGTTATACGATTTAGTAAGAAGGTCAAATTAAGTCCCAGGTACATCAGACCTTTCAAAATTCTAGAACGAATTGGATTTGTAGCTTACTGTTTGGAAATGACTCCAAGTCTCTCTAAAGTTCATGATGTGTTCCACGTATCACTGTTAAGAAAATACATGCCTGAACCAACTCATGTACTCACCTATAAAGAAATAGAATAGGAACTTGATCTGTCTTATTGTGAAGAGCCCATCAAGATTATTGATACCAGATAACAAGTTTTGAGAAACAAAACGACTCATCTGGTAAAATCTCTATGGAGAAACCATAAGATGGAAGAGGAAACATGGGAACCCAAGAAACATATGATGAAGAACCACCCAAATATTTTTATGCAATAGTATTCAAGAAATTTCGAGGACAAAATTATTTTAAGGAGGGAAGAATGTAACACCCTAAACTTCCACGATACGATTTTCTTTGAATAATGCAATAGCTTGTGCTGTATGCAACTTCGAGTTCTAGGACACCACGACCAATCTAAATAGACGTTATGAATAGTAATACCCACTTTTTTATATTTTATTTTTTAAAATGGAATTCAATTTTGGATTCAGAATATCAAAATTAGCATAGGGTGAATTTTTGGTATTTTTCTGAAAACTTTCAATTTTGATGAATAGTGAAAAACATTGTGTTATGGTTTAAAACCTACTTTTTATTTAAATAATTAGTTATTTTATTTAAATTTATTTTTGGTCAAAATAGATACATAATACCTATATAAGTTCAATGTAATACATTGGAGTCATTTTATAACAGAATTAGATGTATAAAATTTTATTGAACATTTTAACGTCTTTTACCCACCTTCCAGGCATGTTAGCAAATTTGTATAAAACATAATTTTAACACTTCTATGAATTGAATTTCAAAAATGCAAGATACATGATTGAAATCAGTAAGTAAAATTTGGTTCAATATGATGAAAATAATTTTTGGTAAATAGTAACTTTTGAATTTTATTTATCACGGTTAAAAGTAAAAAGGAAAATTAAAGGTAAAAATTATATTATAATTGCCCTAACACATGTAATAATTCAATTGGATAAGTGTATTTGGACCAAATAAATTGAGGAATAAAATATGATCTTCTTTGATCTACTTGGATTAGATTAGGACATTTATTATTATTTTATTTAAAGAAGAGTTAAAAGTGTTAAATTCAAATTTTCATAACTAAAACATTTTTAATATAGGGTTATACATAAGATAAATTAGACTATAAATATCAATTAGAAATATAAAAATATTTCCTTCATAACGGTATTTTATTTATAATTTTTAGACATTAAATAATTAAATTTATTTATGACACAATAATGATGTAGTAATTACCTTATTAATAAAAGATTAAAATAATTGATATTATAAATATCCAAATAAATTTAAATTGAGAGTTTTGATGCATTAAACTAATATTATAGGTTAATATTACATTTTAGGGTTTACTAAATAAATTTTTATTGAAGTGATAAATTTTTTATGACTTTCACAAAAACAAAATACTAAATGGTGTCAAAATTGACATAAATGAGTTAAAAAAATACTATATTATTAATTGATATAATATTCCTAAAAACCTAAGGTTCGGACCAAGGACTTAGATAATTTTATATATTTTAATAATTAACCACTTGGGGTTCTATTGGATTTTTAATGTAAGTTTATTAACCATTTATTATAATCATACAAGAATAGATGGTAAAAGTTAAACTATATAACTAAGAGTTAAATTTAAAAGATAAGGTTAATATGGTGACCTAAAACTGTGTAAAACCTATTTATTGATAGGTTTTAGACCAATAACCACCTTATACTAGAAATAAATCCTTGTGGAGCCATTATAAACTGAATATGATTGTATAATAAATTAATATTTCAAGCATTTTCTAAAATGACCCTCACCTCTCTTATAAAAGGGTACTTCCCCTTCTCTAAAAATAACACCTCAAAAGCCATTTGTCTTAGACAAAACCAGCTCAGATATCCTTCTAACTACCCTAAATTAAACCTAGAGGCCTTACTTTTAACAGAAAGCCAACCTAAAGAGCCCTTTTGATCAAATCCAAATGAAGCACCCGAAGAAGAGGTAATAATTTAATCACCTCTTTCAAAGTTCTTTTCTTATTCCAATACCCCTTTATTTGTTTTTTTCCATACCAAAATAATAAATCCCATACATTATACATACTGTGATGTTATTATAATTATGGTACAACCATATTCATTATTAAATCCATCATATGAATGACAAAGTCATCATACGCGCGTACGCACGACTTACTGTCTCCACGTCATGGTGTAGTTTGTTATTCAACACTTCCTTATTTTGATGGGTATAATAATGAGTATAGTTGATGTTAATAATAAATATAAAATGTTAATTATTCTGTATATATGATATACCATCCAATTAAATACGATTTTACCATCAAAAGAATGATATTGTCACTCGTGCATACGTACGAATTACCGTCTCCACAAACGTGATGAGATTCATTCCCCATCGCAACCATTCATGAATAATTTTTCATTTTATGATTAAAAAATAATGTTTAAGAACTTAATATTATTATGGATATGAATAAAATATATCCTATCCATAAAAAACATGACTTACATAAAAAAAACATATAAAGGAAAATGAATCAGTTAACACCTGAAACGATGATACGATTGAAATATCATTAACAAAGAAATATTAGAAGATCATATATGATATCATATTTATGTATGTGGTTATTGTATAATTTAATAACAATGATTTAACTATTATAAATGAGTTTAACGTACCCTTGACCAAGGAAAAGTACAAGGTAAGAGTTAATTCCTCAATCTCATTATTATCCGAGATTGTTTATGTGTAAGTATTTACTGGGACATCCTTATCCATCCATGTCCATGTTTCATAAAAAAGTTTTAAAAAGGAATATTTTATGGTTTTATGGAAGGGAATCTTTAACTATATCATGAGTTTAAATGTTTTAAATATTTATTTTTCTAAATATTTTTAATTAATGTCCATGTTTTCAAAATGATTTTAAGGATTTATTTACATAGACATGATTGTTTTAAAATGTTAATTACTTTCAAAATTTTCAAAGTGTAATGTGACAATTTGATTCAAAAATAAATTTTAAATGACTTCCTTTATAAATTTTGAGACTTTTAAATGATTTCATGAAAAATGATATTTCTATCAGAGTTTTACTGGTCATTTTTAAATATGTCAACATCCATTACTGGATATTATTCTTGATTGAGGTTGATTTATTATAATACAATCCTCCATATTATATTGAATGAGTTATGATATGTTTGACTGTGGATGTGCTATTTTTATACCTTTCATGGTTTATGGTTAAAGTATTAACATTTCGTATGCTAGTTTTAATATAAATGTTTATGTTATGTTTCAACATTTTCATATGAGGAATGCATTGGAATTAGTTAGTGACAGGTGGATCCCACTATAGCTCCTCGATGGATTGATAGGTCTCATGAGACAAAATAGTGTCTTGACACAAGGACTTGGAAAAATATTTATTTTTAGTGTTGTCACGAGGCCTTGACTATGTGGTTATGATGTCTGACATTATGCATTCCATCATTATGAAATTAGTTATTTATATTACATGTGATTATTCGACTAGTATAATATCTATGTGAATAAGTAAATGGAATTATTTTATTTATCTTTTCCATATTTTTTTGAAGTTTAATTTTAAAAGGATTGTGTTTTAGTCTTATACATTTCCTTCAATGTTTAAGCATATTTATGAAATTTTCTGCTATATTGTTATCCTTAAGAAGCATCTGAGCTCACCCCTTTCTCATGTTTTATTTTTACTAGGATATAAAGAGTTATATTATGATTGACCTATAGGGATAGGCTATGAGATATGAGTGTGTTCAAAGGATAACAATGTTGGTTTTTTATTTCATAATGTAATGTAAAACTTATGTATGTATCTAATACTTCTAAGGATACTAAACTAAACGGTCTTTAGATAATTGATCTCTCGTGATCATGATAATTTTATGTAATAATGAACTGACTCCGGGTAACTAGGGTTGGGGCATTACATTACCGTATAGTGGATAGGGGTTTATAATCTATTTTAGGAATCTAAGAATGGATTGGGATGTGTTATCATGAAGAATGACATGGTTATAGCTTCTGCCTCATGAAAATTTAAGGTTAATGAGAAAAATTTCCCAAATCATGATTGGGAGTTAGCTATAGTAACTATTTCATTAAAGATACAGAGAAATTATCTATATAAAGAAAAGTGTGACATATATACTGATAAAAAATTTTAAAGTATATATTCACATAGAAGCAGTTGACCTTTCTCCAAAAAATATAGTTAGATCTGATTAAAAAATAATCAATGTTCAATAAATTTCCACCATGGAAATGAAAACTAGGTGGCTAGTGCTTTGATTCAAAAGGTTAATTTTAGATTATATATGATGAGTATCACAAAAGATCCAATATTTTTGGATTTATAAAGGATAGATATATTTAAATCTTTAAGGAAGAGAAGAAATATTATCTTTCTCAAATAAGTGTTCAACTATATATCCATGTGTGGATAAAAGAGGCATATAAGGATTATATAGAGATGAAAAATAAGGTGAGAAATGTTTCCAAGTTTAAGCTTGATCATGATGGAATGATAAGGTATAGGAATTGTGTATTATTTCTATATATACTAGATTTAAATAAAGAGTTGTTAGAGGAATATGATAGTTCTTAATTCTATATTCATCTTGGAAGTATACATATGTATAAAGATCTGAAAGAGTATTTATGGTGGGATGGAATGAAGAGAGATATTGTAGAGTGCATATCTTGGTTCTTGGTATGTCATCAATTTAATTCTTAAAGAAAAACTATAAGGTTATGTTACAACCATTACCCATACCATAATATAAATGGGAAATCATAACTGTGGGTTTTGTTGTTGAACTCCCCAAAAATATCCGAAGGACATAATGATATATGGGTTATAGTTGATCACCTTACAAAGTCAACACACTTCATCAGTATCTGAGAATATTTGTCTCTAGATCATTTAACTATAATATACATTAATGAAGTGGTAAGGTTTTATGGAGTACCACATTCAATTGTATCTGATCAAGATCCAAGGTTTACCATGAAGTTCTGGAAAAGTCTTTAGCAAGATCTTGATACAGAGTTGAGTTTAAGCATTGTGCATCATAATAAGATATATTTTTGGTATGATAGAACCATTAAAACCCTAAAGTATATGCTGGTATCCTGTTTTATGGATTTAAAAAGCATTTGGGATCAACACCTTTCTCTAGTTGAGTTTTCTTACAACAATAACTTTCACTCAAGCATTCAGAGGGATCCTTATGAAAACCTATATGGAAAGAAGTGTATAATTTAAATTTAATGGGATTAAGTTGGAGAAATAAAGCTATTGGGACCTAAAATATATTAAGAAATGGAATACAAGGTTAATTATATTCAGTAACACATAAGGACAGTACAAAATTGGAAGGAAAGTTTTGCTGAAAATTGTCAATGTGATCTAGAATTTGAAGTTACTAAGAAGGTGTTTCTATGAATTTATCCATAGAATAAGGTAATCAGACTTATAAATAATAGAAACAATTCTATAGTTATATCATTCCCTTTGAAATTATTGATTTTATTAAGAGGTATCTTATCTATTGGTGCTTCCACTGAACCTCTATCAAGTCCAAGATGTGTTCTATATATCTTTCCTAAGAAGTACATACCTGATCCTTCACATGTACTAAACTGATAGGTCATAGCACTGGATAAATATATTTATTATGAGTATTAACCAATGGATATTATGGATCATACAAATAAAGTTCTATGAAAAAGGACCACTCACCTGGTTAATTTTTTGTGGCGAAACCACTAGAATGAGAAAGATACGCGAGAGCCTAAGGATGTATTGAGGAAGAAGTATCCTTAGTTGTTTGCACCAATTTGATATAATTTAAAGGGAAAAATTTATTTTAATGGATTTACAATGTAATACCCTCATATTTTATGAAATATTTTTTTGAATAAATTTAATTTCTTCAATAGCTTGAGTTACACACAATACTGAGTTCTAATGAATCATGATATACTATTAATATTATTATTTAAAATTGATGGTTATAACCTAGATGATAAAATTTTCAGTATGGTAAAGAAAAATCACATTTTCAAAATTAATTATATGGTTTTTATATAAATAAAATATATTTTTAAATAATTATTTAATTTTTAGTAAAGTCTTTATATGCTTCAAAAATACCTTTTTCCGAAAAAAATATTTTTTTATGAAAAAATAATAAAATTAAATTTTGACACTTATAAAATTTATTTGATATAATAAATTTAATTTTTGAAATCTACATGTCATAATTTTATTTGGGTGAATTTTTGGGATTTTTCTGAAAAGATTAATTTTTTGATGAATAGTGAAAAATTTTAGTTTTTTATTGAATAATGCCTTTTCATTTAAAGAATTTATAAGGTTTTTTTTTGTTTTAAAATGGTTTAAAAAAAATTAGTTCAATTATATATCTATTAATCTAATTTATGTCATTAGAATAAATTTTATATTGAATTTTGATATTAAAACTCTATATACTTTTGAAAATTTACTATTTGGTAAACCGCTTTTTCATCAAGTCTACAGGTTTAATTTTAAAATAAAAAATTTCAATTATGTGACGGGATTTTGGAAAAATGGATTCTATATTTTTAATAATAATAATTAATATTATATAATAACTTAAACTTATTTTTTGGTCAAAATGAATATTAAAAATAGTAAAAATTAATGGCCATGGTTAAGGTTAAAACAGTTTTATCAATGGGTTAAAATAAAAAGATAAGGGGTAAAATGACATATAAAATTGTCTAAATACCATAGTATTACCATATTTTGACCTTATAAAAACTAATATTAAGTAATTAACCATTTTCTATCTTTTATAAATGTGAAAAATATGGGTTTTCTTTATTCTTTTTAAAAATTCTAAGTGTGTCCTCTCCCACACTTATAAAAGGCCACCCTATCCTCTCTTATTCACATTTCCAAAACCAATTAGTTCATTAAATAATTGCCAAAATACATTCCTTAATACCCTCCCCACATCATAGAGGCCTTAGTTTTTTTTATTAAACCTCTTAATATGTATTTAGGTATAAAAATAAAAAGGTTCTCCGAAGAAGAGGAGGTTCAAACATGTACAAAGGAAGTTGAGACATAAGGAAAGGGAATTTCATCTAAAATGTTCTTATTGGGGAAATATGTTATGTTATGAAACTATATTATTTTATCATATATATATATATATATATATATCCCTTATTACATGTTATATGATTATTTTTCTATTCTCATGATATTTAAAGTTTCATTTAAAGTTTTTTTAATGTGGATTACGATTCAGAAGATAGACAAGTGGTAAAAGATTGATGTTACAATCTCTTTGTTTATCTATATTGTTTATGATTATGATTTCAGTTATGAAATATTATGATCTATTTATCAATAAATTCATAAATTTTATTCTACTCAGGATATTTCATGAAAATACATGTTTTTTCCTTTCATTTTACTCTCTTTATGTACTCAAGATTCCAAGAGAATGTTTTTAAGGAAAAACTGAATTTATTTATCTCTTCAGTCGAAAACTCTATTTCTTCTATATACATGTTTAAAAAAAAATTTAAATATCTTTTTTACTATTCTCAAAATATTGTTTAAATTCATATTTACCCATGTTTTAATTAAAAAAATGGTTTTAAAAAGAATCTTTTTGTCGTTTTCCAAACAAGGACCAATTGGATTTTACCAAAAATGTGAAATGAATGTTGGTTTTAACATGAACAACCTGAACTATATTTTCCACCATCATGAACACTCAATGATTTTAAATATTCCTCTAAAATATTCTAAGGTTATTTTATAAGAATATGTTTTCATTAATAGTTGATAAGTTTTTATATTTTAATGAAGTGTTTTGAAAATGGAAAGGTTATTTTCCTCAATAATGTTTTAATGATATTTTTATATAATGTATATTCATCACTAAAAACAACCTTTGTTGTTGGTTATATTTTTCTAGTGATATGATACAATTGTACCACCCTTATTATTTTTCTGGATGGTTTATGATTATGATAAATATATGTTTATGAAACCCATTCATTTTTCATGGTTTATGCCGAGATGAATTAATGATATGACTATGAAACCCATTTCCTTTCTATGGGTTATGCTATAATGAAGTGGTTATAAAACTCATTTTTTTCATGGGTTCTGATATGATGAATATGTTTTGTTCTTATGGAACACGTATGTATGATTTTTATTATGTGATGGGTGGGACCTATATCTCCCTCCAATGCATTGGGTAATAACAGATCACTCATGAGTTATTTATGTTATGCCTAGACATATTTTTGTATTCAAAATATTATGTGTGGAACCACTTTTATGTCCATAAGATTAATAATGGGCTTGGCTTTCATATCCATAAGATTAAGTGTGGGGATGGTTATATGTCCATAAGATTATGTGAGGTCCTGATTTCATGTCCTTAACTTAATGAGTGAACTTGTTTCTATTTATATATGTTCACAATGTTATAAGATTATGTGTATTCCAAAAATATATGTATTATGACAATGTTATGGTCTCATGGATTATGTAATTTCATTCCTTTATGATTCAACTATTATGAATTTTCAATATTTATTCCATGTATCAATTTTATAATCTATGATATGTAGGGATGGTTTTAAAATGTTAATATTTTGTTCTCATACTCTTATTCTCATGTTATTCTTATGTGATCATTAATATCTCCCTTGTTTACCCTTACTAATAATTTTATCCCACCCATTATTATGTTTTCTTATCCAGGTTATAAATAAAGGTTTTATGGATGATAATTCTAAGAAGGGAGCTATATATGGAGAAATTAGCAGGAGAAGATGTAGTTCACCTATGAACTAGTTATTTATGTTTCCAAATTTCCAATGGAACTAGGCCTAAATGGTTATTGAATGGATCATTATGTTATGTAATGAATATTTATCTATTAAGGTGTAATATTTATGTATGAAAAGTGTGGGTTGATATAGTTATAGTGTGTGAGAGTTTATGATTCATTTCAGAACCATTCTCTAATATGCATCAGATCTTTTTCCAAATGAGGAGGCTAGAATGAGGCATCTTGAAGAGGCTTTATATCCATAGATATAGTTCCAAGTCACCCCATTAATTTTTTGACTTATCTCAAGGTTCTAGAGAGAGAATAAGTTATTGAGAGGATGATGGTTCAAATCAGATCATCATGATAATGAAGTCTTCAAGATTCCTCATTAAGTAGAGTCATATTATAGGGATCCTAGTTTCCTGGATATATGAGATTTTTCTTAGTAGGGGTAGGTCCCATCCATCATCATATCATTTCGCTGGGGTCGGAGGATCTATGACCTATGCAAAGGGATCAAAAAAAAATTTCTTATTGAGGCTAAGGTCATTATAGGGGAGAGTGACCAACCTTTATGGGAATTTAGCAAACACCAGGTGTTTTGCTTCAAGTTTCTCCATTGAGGTAGTTTTAGATGAGACAAAAAAAATAGGTAATTCTAGTTTGGGATTAATGTATAGAAGATGGGTCTAGTAGAGGAAAATCCTGAGATGATCCTTATCCTTAGAGATAAGAGTGCGACCATGGATGTGGTCATCATCACGGTTAAAGAGGCTGTAGAGTAGGCTTTGGTCAGCTTCATGATCTAGGTTTGCTAGCACTGGGTGAGACAAACATCATTTGAGGAACTATTTTCTTGTTTTCTACATGGGTTTATGCTTTTTTTTGATTCAGGAGATACACAATCCTTTATATCACTTTCCCTCATCCATGATTTGGGACTTGATTTAGAGAGGCTTCACTACTAAAAACTATCCTTTAATAGTGCTATAAATGGTTTATCAGTGCTAGAAAAGTACTGACTACTTGAGTGAGGTTAAAATCCCTAGTCTTTTATCAGAATTGAAAAAATGATGATAAAGAGGTACATTATTGGTGAAAAAAAAGCACTGATAAATGATACCTTTATCATAACTTTTAAAAGAACTGATAAAAGAACCATTTATCAGTGCTTTAATTTAGCACCACTAAAGGAACCATTTATCAGTACTGATAAAGGGGTATACTATAGTGTTCTATAACAACCCACTACAACACCACTATAATGTGCTGTAACAACACACCACAGTGCTAGGAACACACCAGATATCAACAGAAATATGTACCAATACAATATTCAAATGAAATTAAATTTACAACACAAACAAAAGAAAAAAAACATTATATTATAGACATTTCAAACATTGGTTTATACAATTACATAAATAAAAATTATTTCATACATTAAAAAAATCAATGTTCCCTTATATTTTAATCCTGACCTGACTCATGAAATTTATAAACAAACCACTCTTGATCAAGAAAAATAAAATTCCATTATAATAAATTAATTCTTATGTTATTAATAATATAAAGAAATAAAATAACAGAAAGCGTTAATTTTACTAAAATTAATGTCAATTTTAAATAAAAAGACACACTTGGAGTCATAATGAACACACCGTGCATCAAATTGAGGTGAGGATGATTCCAAAACATCGCAGATGACTTGTAGATTGTTTTCCTAAAGTATCAAAAAATTTTGAATGTGTTTGATCAATTTTGAGTACGTCTGTAGTCTTTTTATTAAAATATCATTTTAAACTAGAAACACACACTTTTGACTCATTCTAATCACATCAGGTATTAGTTTTATGTGAAACATATTATTACATGTCACAAATGAATTATGAATCTTTATCCTAAATTAGCAAGAAAATCCGAGCACGTTTGATCAGTTTTCAGTGAGTGAAACTTTTTGAACTAAAATGTCAATTTTAAACTGATAACGGACACTTAGATTCATACTAGGACCATTGTGTATCTTATTGAGGTGAATCTAATTCATATAAATCAAAAATTATTTATGGATAATTTTCTTAAATTCTAAAAACAATTCGAATGTGTTTTATCGGTTTTGAGTAGGTAAATTGTCTATTTTACTAAAATTGATGACAATTTTAAATAAAAAGATGCACTTTGAGTCATACCGGTCAAACTGTGGGTCGTATTGAGGTGAATATAATTCCTACACATACCAAATGACTAATGGATCATTTTCCTAAAGTTACAAAACAATTTTAATGTGTTTAATTGGTTTTGATTACGTCACTTTCCTTTTTTACTAAAATGTCATTTTAAAATTGAAACAATCACTTTGATTCATACCGATCACATTTTATATCATATTGAGGTGTGGTTTATTACTACACATAAAAAATGACTTACGGATCTTTTTTCTAAATTATTTAAACAATGTGAATGTGTTTTCTTGATTTTGAGTCCGTCATTTTTCCTTTTTAAAAAAATTGATGACAATTGTAAATAAAAAGATGCACATTGAGTCATACCAGTCACACTATGCATAATATTGAGTTGAGACTAATTACTACACCTCCAAAATATATTATGGATCATTTTAATAATGTTTCAAAACAATATGAATGTGTTGGATTAGTTTTGTGCATGTCACTTATCTTTTTAACAAAAATGTCATTTTAAAATTAAAACACGTACTTTGACTCATACCTATCACATTGTGTATTAGATTGAGGTGAGGATTATTCCTAAACATCAAAAATGACTTATGAATCATTTTACTAATGTATTTAAACAATATAAATTATTTTTCTCAATTTTGAGTAGGTCAGTTGTCCATTTCACTAAAATTGATTTCAATTTTAAATAAAAACACGCACTTGGAGTCATACCAGTCACACCATGTGTCATATTGAGGTGAGGATGATTCATTATTGTCTCAAATCACTTATAGATCATTTAAATAAGTCATAAAAACAATATTAATGTGTTTTATCAATTTAGAGTATGCCACTTGTCTTTTTTTACTAAAATGTCATTTTAAAAATGAAACACACAATTTGATTTATACCGATCACATTGTGTAACAGATTTAGGTGAGACTAATTACTACATACCAGAAATGACTTATGGATAGATTTCCTAAAGTATTTAAATAATATGAATGTGTTTTCCCAGTTTTGAGTAGGTCAGTTGCCCTTTTTACTATAATTGATGCCAATTTTAAATAAAAACATGCACTTGGAGTCATATCTGTTACACTGTGCATCAGAATGAGGTGTGGATGATTAATTCATGTCTCAAATCACTTATGGATTTTTTCCTAAATTTTAAAAATAATATGAATGTGTTTGTTTGGTTTTGAGTAGGCCAGTTTGTTTGTTTTTCGCTAAAATTGATGTCAATTTTAAATAAAGACACACTTAGAGTCATACTGATCACACCATCCATCATATTGAGGTAAGTATGATTCATACATGTCCCAAATTATTTATGGAACATTTTACTAAAGTATCACAAAAATATGAATGTGTTTGATCAGTTTTGAGTATGTCACTAGTCTTTTTTACTAAAATACAATTTTAAACTTGAAAAACACACTTTGACTCATAAAAATAACATAGTGTATCTGTTTTATGTGATAATTATTCCTACATATAAAAAATAATTTATGAATTGATTCCCAAAATTATCAAAAAAATCAGAGTGTGTTTTCTTGGTTTTCTGTTAGTGAAACTTTTTAAAGTCAAATGTCAATTTTAAACTGATAAAAGACACATTGAGTCATATCAGTTTTATCGTGTGTCAGATTGTGGTGAGGATAATTCTTATATGTCCAAAATGACTTATGGATTGTCGTCTTAAAGTATAAAAACAATATTAATATGTTTTCTCCATTTTGAGTATGTCAGTTTTCTTTTTTACTAAAATTAATGTCAATTTTAAATAGAAAGAAGTACTTAGAGTCATACTAGTCACATCATGTGTCAGATTGGGGTGAAGCTAATTCCTACACATCCCAAAGTCTCAAAAAAAATCCTAACTATCATCTTACCATGGTTTCCATTTAATTTCTTTGTCTAACTTCCAACACTACAAGAGCAGCTTTGAAAAAACTACATCAGCTCGAAAAAAGAATCAACCTATATAAGAAAACAATTATTGTGAGTAATACAAAAAAGAAATAAATTAAACATAGATATTAAATAATACATTAATTCTATGAAAAATTATTTTACCATGAAAATATCAATATTACCTCTATGATTGAGCAGTGTAAGGAACTTGAAGTAAAGTGATAAATGTCAATACTGTGGGGGTGAAAGGTTTTGAGAGAGAAGAAGTATGTGGAAGTTTTGGTATAGAAAAGAATGAAAGATTGATCGACCACCCCAATTCGAAAAAAATAATCCACCTATATAAGAAAAAAATTATTATGTGAGTAATACTAAAAATAAATAAATTAAACATAAATATTAAATAATAAATTAATTCTATGGACAATGATTTTATTGTGGAAAAATCACGATTACCTCTCTAATTGAGCATAGGTAGCATCTTGCTCTTCCTGCAAAGGAAATGGAGGGAACTTGAAATAAAGTGATAAATGCACCAAAATAGGGGTGAAAAGGTTTTGAGGGAGAATAAGTATGTGGAATTTTTGGTGAAGAAAGGCATAAAAGGTGGATATACCACCCCAACTCGAACAAAAGAATCCACCTATATAAGAAAATAATAATTATGTGAGTAAAACTAAAAAGAAATAAATTAAAGATAAATATGATATAATACATTAATTCTATACAATGATTTTACTAAGAAAACATCAATATTACCTCTATAATTGAACATATGAAGATTAATTTCTCTTACTACAAATATAGTGGAGGGAACTTGAAAGAAAGTGATAAATGAACCACTATAGGGGTGAAAAGGTTTTGAGGGAGAAGAAGTTTGTTGACATTTTTGTGTATAAAGACATGAAATATTGATAGATCACCCCAAATCGAACTAAATAATCCACCAATATAATAAAATAATTATTATGTGAGTAATACTAAAAATATAAATAAAACATAAATATGAAATAATACATTAATTATATGGACAATGATTTTACTATGTAAACATCAATATTACCTCTGTGATTGAGCAGAGACAACATTTTTTCTCTTGTTTCAAATGCATGATGCATGGATAGAAACCTCTAAAACAAATGAACTCTTCAAGGAATAATGAAAATTAAACCAATGTTCTATTATATATTTTTTTCGGTAAAATAGAGAAATTATATCGTAACATTACATTTACATATTTCAAAAGGGTTTCCTTCATTATATTTTGTTCTTCCAAGGGATTAGTAACATAATCATATGCAGAAGACATTGTCTGCATGAGTAGTCAAACATTTAATTTAGATTATGTTAATGCAGTAGAGAACATATAATATTATGAGGAAGAACATAATATATCAAAAAAAACTTTTTCCTTCTCATTGAAACCTATTTATTTTTTGAAAGGTTTCAAGGATTTGGTTTCTCTATTGAGAATCCAAATACCCTCTTTGTGGTCCCCTCGAACATACAATACATTTTTTACATTGGGAACATCATGAACTGATTACAATATCCCAATGATAGGTTAATCCTTGATTGAATATTTATCTAACTAAACAGTTTTTAGATGCTATTAGGACAATTAGCCAATTATTGTTTGTTGGATCTAATACATAAAATATTTACACTGCTTGTGATGCCATTATGAATGGATAATATTTTTCCCTTCCACACTAAAATTCACCTTCAAAAATCCCATTTCATCAACTTTCACTCCATTTATACTGCCAACCCATTTTCAATGGTAAATAGGAACTTGAAATGTTATATAATCTAACTCATAAATATATTCGATAAGGCCAAAATACGACATATTTGCATAAATTTGATTTATATCCTTATAACCAAATATGTGCATCGCTTCATCCACAAGTGTAACACCACTATTTTGCATCATACTGAAGTCATCAAGTTCTTTTGTATAGAACGTATAACTATTTATTACAAAACCACTATAAGATATAACATTTTCATTCGTTCCTATGGCTAGACATTGAAGTAATTCGACAATTAAATTCAGATTTTTAGATAACTCTTTATAAATTTGACCTCTAAACCATCCTATAAATTGTTTATTATGTGTATTTGATATCCATTGATCAACCTTAGATGGATTAAAATCTATAAGAATTTCTTTGTGTGACTAAATTTATATATCAATATCTTCACTATTATGTAATATGTAAAGATGTTATTGATCCCGCACTATCAAGGTAATTGTAACAACATATCTTCCAAAAATTCCTTCACCCATAAGGTGTTCATTATGATGAGACTTTGGGAGACTGATGCTTTCAAAATCTGATAGGTAATCAGTATAGAATTCAATAGCTTCTTCAACAATATATCATTCTATAATACATCATTCTGATTGACTTCTATTCTTGAAATACCCTTTCAAAATATTTATATACCATTCAATGGGGAAAATCTATTTGTAATGGATAAGAACACATAGTTGAACCTCTATGACCAAGTTAACCATATGGTGGATCATTATATCAAAGAATGATGGTGGAAAAAAATATCTAATTCACATAATATAACTTAAATATCCTTATTCATGATGGGAAACTTCGCCGAGTCTACAACTTTACTGCATATTAATTTGAAAAAGAAGTAGAGTCTAGTTAATGTATGTCATAAATTTCGAGTTAGAATGCCACAAAAAGAAACATGCATTAAATATTGCATCAAAACATGACAGTCATGTGATGTTAGTCCATGTAACATCAAATTAGTAATTGAAATGAAATTCTTGATATTTGAAGAATAACCTTGTGGAAATTTTACACTAGTAAGGAAAAGGAAAAATTTCAATTCTTCCTATCTGGATAGAGTGTAAGCTTCTAGAGGAAGAAAAGTCTTCCTTTTACTCTTCACCGATGAAAACTCTTCCCTTATCCTCATTTCAATCAAGTCCAACATATCCTTCATTCCATCTTTTTTTCAGGAACATTTAGTAACATCCCAATAACACTATAAAATATATTCTTTCTGCATGCATGGAATCAAGAAAATGTCTGAAATACAAAAAATTCTAATATAGTAATTCAAAAAAAATGATCCCTTCATCCAACGTGATTTTGTATGTTTTTCCAAAATCGTTTACTGAAAATAGTGTCAATCTTTTTTACTTTTATGTATAGTTGATCGACCATTAATGGAGATGGTGTTGTACCTCGTTTGATATTCCCATCAAATACTATCGTCTAGGATTGGTATTTATGTCATCGAGGTAAAAATTTCTGATGTCTTAAAAATACAGTCTTCAAGGGATGTTTCAACCAAACTGAGTATGTTCATTTTTTACAAATGGGAAACCCCAACATTCCTTTAATGTTATATCCTAATAAATTTCTATAAGAAGGGAAATAATTTATCATTATGTAAAATATGGCCCTCAATGTAAATTATCCACTTCTATGAGCATCATAGACTGTAACACCTATATCCTACATCAATTTTAGATCTTCGATCAATGGATCCAAATAGACATCAATATCATTATCAGGTTACTTTGGTCCAGATATAAACATAGACAACATAATGTATTTTCACTAATGCATAACCACAGTGGAAAGTTATAATTTACCAACATGATGGGCCATGTACTATGAGTACTACTCTGTATACCAAAAGTATTTATTCTATCTGTAGATAATGAAAGACGAAAGTTTCTCGGCTCATATCCAACTTCAAGAAACTCGTAATCAATTTTCTTCTATTGAGGATAATCTATTGGATGATGTAGGTTCCCATATTTAATTCTTGTATTTTCATGCCATGTTGATTATATCACGATTTCTTGATATCCATATATTCTTCTAAAGCATGGAATGACAGGAAAGTACCATAAAATTTTTGAAGTACTTGATTCAGTTTTCTTGTATTGATATGCGCCACACTTAGCGAATTTTATGAGTGATTCATTTTCATTGCAAAATAATATGCAATCATTTTGAAAAGAATGTATTTTTTAGAGACCATACCCATTGAATGCAACATTCATTTAGTGTCGTATGTTCAAAATGGTAGTTCATTTTCTTATAGGAGCATATCTTTCTGAAGACCAAGTAGTTGTGTAATGCTGGTGTCACTTCATCCACTGCCAATTTTAAAATTATATAACTTCAATACAACTAAAAATTTTATGTATTTAGTATAATCGGTATATAATAGTTTCTTGGAACAACTATTTAACTCCTGAAAAAACTATAGACAACCACGAAGGTCATATTTAATTTCCATTTTCATTTCTTCCAGGAAATCTCCATCATATTTTACCAAGGTTTTCATATCAAATTATTTTTAAACCACAGTATCATCCTAATAGATGTCCACATTCAGTTTTCCTCATGTTTAGTCTGACATTTATAACTTTGATCTATTCTGTGACAAATCAAATTTTCTTCAAACTATTCTAGACTAATTTTTCTTGAATAATAATAATGTAAACACAAACATATGATTTAAGAAGGGTCTTCTGCATGCTCTCCTACAAACATGATGAACTATTTAACTCCATCTTCATATTCGTTTGTTAAACGATTAAGATGCATCCATTTTTGGTTCATATCCATCATATTGGTTTCATAAAAGATTAATTTTATACTATATATAAATAAACACATATAATATATTCATTATCAAAATAATAAGATAATAAATATATATCAAAAAGGTATATTAGTATTATTAATTAATATTAATGAAATTTATTTTTTCAATGTTCCATAATCCGTTTAGAACTAATTATAAATAAATTATATATAAATTATATATAAAATAATTATAATTAATTTCAATTTAACAAAATAAATTTTGAAAAAACTTATAATCATATTATAAATTTTATTATTCTATTTATAAATGATAATTAGAAAAATAATATTGTTCCTAAAAATGTATTTAATGATATACATTATATCATAACCCATGATATAGTTTAAATCAATATCATACCTTATAACTGGTTTTCCCTGAATGTAAATAGATAATCCATGATTATCTATCATATTTTATGATATCTTCACAGAAAAAGAAAAAGTTCACTTTAAATAGAACTCATATTTTTAAATATTAATCTATACAATAAACATGATTTGATTCTATATTTCAAGACATGAAAATAGTGAATTTTATCACATAATGCATTATAATTAGCCACATATAATGATATGATATTCGAAAACCCAATGAAAAAAAATTCGTTCTTCTGTTAAAATTTCTTATATCATATTACGTGATTATATTATTGTTTAAGACATCATAATTAATAATCAATTCCATTGAAAAAAATACACCATTTCTTGCGAATGGGGTTACAAATTAAATTATTTCATCCTTTTGTATACAATTTCAAGAATCATTTGATGCATTGAAAGTCTATTATATAGATGATAAATTTCCTTAGATTGAATTAATTTTTTATTGGTAGTGGAAGATTACATGAATCCACAATCCATGATATCCATTTTATGAGAAAATCACATGATGAATATAAAATTGAAGAACATGTGTTCCCTACACTTATGATGGTCAAAACACTTAATTTTAGTCAAACTATTTGATGAATATCCCTATGAAGTTTCTAAAGGATTCTTACATGGTGTGTCAATAAGGAAATATTATTTCCAAAATTCCATTAAGAGATGGATTCATAGATTTTTGATGTCTGATTAGACATATAAAAATTTTTAGGCATCTGTGAAAGAAATAATACTTATCTTTTAGAGAATTCAAAATTATTTTTTTAAAATTTAAAATCCAAATTCAATATTCATTCCTCGTTATCATGGATAATTTATATTATATAGGAAGAAAATTTCCATTAAAGGGACTAATGTCATAGCTACATTCAAGATTTCATTATTTCATGGTGCCTTAGTATTACTTGTAACATCATTCCTCATACTAGTACATTTGATGTTGTTTGGAAGCCTTCATTTATATGTTGGATTAAAGTCCACTAAGATAGTGAATCTAAGGGTAACCATAGGCCCTTAGGATGTGGTGATCTCTATAGATGTAACCATAGAAAACAAAGAAAATTGATTCAAAATAATAATTTTAAAAGGCCAAAAAATTAGTATTAAATCAAAAAATGTTTCATAAACAAATCATTATATTCATAATATAAAATAAAAATAATATACAATCACCCGAACACAAATAATGACATCATCAAAGAAGAAATCAAAAACAAAACAAAAAATACTCAAAGAAAATTGGAATTCCTTCCTCGCTTCTGTTGCATGGTATTACTAATACTCCTATTTTATTTTTATTTTTTCAATATTTTAAACACTTACAATGAGGGAATAGTTTTCCCACTATCACACCTAGTCCCTCACTACTATTAGGCAACCTCTGGCGTTTGGGGAAATGCGCTTGAGGCCATGTGGCCAACCGGGTATGGGGCACATTTGAGGGGCATCCAAATCCAGGAAATTACATGGAAAAAATGTTTATATATGATATATATTATGTATATATAATTATTTAATCCTTTTATAACCCATACCGTTAATAATTTCTATTTTTTGTTAATATGATAACATCATTTGAGGAAGCGTGGACTACAGCCCCCACAAAGCAACATGATTTGATCACACAAAACATCGAACCTATAAAGGATGGTTTTAATTAAACATATGAGACTAAAACAACCTATATATTATATTCATGAAATAGTTACCTTTTTTTAAATATTCTACTTATACATATAATTTTCTTTATTACCCTTTCAGACACTTAAAAAGTGATAACATCATTCTTGAATGTGTGGACTACCACCTAATCAAAATAATGTTATTCCTTTTACATAATAATAATTATATATAGAATAATATATGATTAAATAATATGGTATTTATGATACAATTATTATTTGACAATGATTTAGTGTTTCTTACCTTCTTTCCATAAAGACTATTGAAAAATATGAATGTTACTCATGCGTACCTATGAACTACCATCTCCATGGCTACGACATTGATTATTTTTTCATAACCATATTTAATTATTGATCTTAAAATGTCTAAATGATGTATAAATATGATAATTATTTTAAGATTATTATTCAGGATATGTTATATAATGACCCTCTTGACCATAGTTTACCTACCTAAGTTGATTTTGACACATAAAATGAATTAGGTCAAAATACCCGACATACAAATAATTGTTTAAATAGTTGTATTAAAAATAGTAACAAGTTAAATAAAATTAATTATAATTATGAAAAATTTTATCAATAAAGTAGAAAATTAACATAATTTTATTATACATGAAGTTAAAGGACATTCACATGGAAGGAGACACAAGGTAAGGGATTTTGTCTCGATTTTCTAACCATGAGGCTTACATTATTTTTTTGAAAATAATTAATTATATATGGTGTACATATATCCAAATTGATATGTAATATCTTGTATTATTTTATCTTCATTATATATATAAGTTTGATATGATGATTTTTAATTTTTGGACTTTCGATTCATATATAAGGGATTTTCATCTCAACTTTTACTTTTGTGACATAAATTTCATGTAAACCACTTACTTATTTTTCATGGGGTATCTACTAACCATTTTAATATGTTCTATCATGAATTAATTTATCTTCATGGTATTTACTACTTCCATTTAATATCATACCTTCATAAGGTTTATGATTTAAATGTTTCAAAGTGGTATGGGACACCTTGTAATGTTTAAAAATTATTTTACTCAACTATAACATTAATAATCTTTCAATGGTATTTTTATTTGATAAAATTATATTAACATTCTTCAATATAACTGTAAATTTTCTATCCTCTAGTTATTCATGACCATTTTCTAGTATTAGATCAATTTTCCCACTCTTTGGTACTCAAAATGCTTTATGAAATGTTTTTCGAAAAAAAACCAAATTTGTTTCTCTCTTTAGTTGGAGATACCATGATCTTATAAAAACATGTTTTATTAAATAAATAAAATTATTTAAACTGATTTTTTAAAGTCATTATTACCGCTTTTTTTACCAATGTTTTCAAATTAATTTTCTTTTCACTTTCTGAACAAGACATTTTTTTAACCTTTAACCATGTAAAAGGAATGCTCATTTCACCTTACATGACTTGTAAGGATTTACCCTCCATTATATATTTGTTGACTCCTTTGAATTTTTAAAAGGTTACATTTAAAATAAAATGTTTTCAAAAATGATAAACCAGAATTCTTTATTTAATACTTATATTTTATAAGTAAGTTGGATTATTTAAATTCTTTAGACATGCATTATATGGTTTGAGGACTAGTTAATGTAAAACCTACAGGTTAGATACCAATTAATGCATGCTCTATGGGTTGGTGACTGGTTAATGAATTCCCCTTGATGAATCAGTACTCTCATAGAATGAGTTAGTTTATCAAATTGGAAAATATTAAAATTTATCAAGACGGTAAAGAAATCAGGTTCCCGGGAAACAATATGTCCAATAATTATGCATTTCCCTCAATTAGTTTCAATTTTTAATCACCCATGAGATCTTTTATCAATATATCTATGGATACATTTAATTTTTAGTTCATTGATTAAATGTCATGTGTTATAGATTCTTACCTTGCCATATTTATTTTTCCTTATATAGTTATTTGAATAACATGTGATTTCAATTATTAACTTTCCATATTTTTTACGCACTTCTATTCAGTTTATTGATTACATAACATGTGTGTTCAATTATTTAACATTACATATTAACTATTATAATTGATTCATTATTTCTTTTGTTATATTTTTCCCTTAATGAGAATTTTATCTTACGATTGCTGAGTTTCATTACCTAGGAATCCAAGAAGCATACTATGAAAGATATGTAGGGATATAAAATATGGAATAAACTTATTCTCAAAGATATTTATTGAGAAGAAAAAAAATATTCTGTTATTTGTGTATTCATTTGTACTTCAATAATCATTTATGTATCTAGTTTACTGAGACTACTAAATTGATCGGGCACTTAGGGCTTGATTCCTTGTAATCATTCCAATGTAATTAGTTTTATAAACCAGCTATGGGATATCTTTTGTCGGGTCACTATCGTTGATATCAAAATAAGTTTATTAGCAACCATGGGAACATGATTTAGAAAAAAAATTCGTTAGATAACATAACCCTGAGGTAGAATTTGATGATATGTATTGAATAACATTTGAGAATTTTTTAATGGTTAAGATTATGTGGGTATACCCAATAATACATCCCTATCTGGATACTACAAGTGGACGTGGTTCTAACATAGATATACCCAAGACTAATAACCCTAACAAGGTGTTCCAGGTTTGACTCGGGGTAACTTGGTACATGAAAATGAAACTTACAATGCACTTGGTTTGACAATATTGTGGGATATTCTTAGGCTAATTCACATTTTCTTTACGAACCATTATAAAGGATTTTGACAGTGAATAACTTAGGTTAATCCTCAGCTGTATTAGATTGAAAATAAGGTTTCTTGATTTATAAATCAAACAGGTTATATTATGGATAAACCCTATACAAAGGATTTTCCTTTTTGGAAAAAAATTTACAAAGTGTGTATGTATTGAGATTTTATTGAAAATCTTTGTTAAAATACTTTTTAGTGATTAGCCTTATTTCAATGATGTCCATCATATAGATCTTGGAAATTATATTAATTTGGTTTTATAAAATGAAAACCTATAAGATGGGTGAAGACCAATCGAATATGGAAAGGCCGCAGGTCTTGAACCCATTCCTGAAGGATGATAAGGTTTTCATGACAACCCCTGACTAATTCAATTCCCTTGTTAATTTTTCATTGTTTTTAGTTAAAAAATTTGATGAAGAAATGTTAATAATGAATTAATAATATCACTTTTATGGTTAGAGATTAATCTATGAAAAATATTGGTTTTGGAATATTGATATACACAAATAGTTAGACTCGTGATTCTTTTATAGGTATTATGATCTTTTAAATATTTATTTTTTGTTCTTTATGCATAAAAAAATTCATTATTTTCTGTGAGAAAGGGTATGAATTAGAATATGATCAAATAAAAACCAGATGTTAGGACTATTCAAATGAAATTGAAACCTTTCTCATATAAATATTTCCTTATATTCATGGTCATCAAAATAATTACCCAACATTGGGAAAATTACATGGATATAAAATGTTGTCATTACTTCTCTCCCTTTCAATTTTCATCATGATTCCTCCCTTACTCATAAACAAGTCTCATTCAGATGAACCCAATGGTTTTAAAATTGATTTTTTCAATATTGATTCATTTATAGGGATTTAAATGTCTTCTTGAAGTTCTTTTCATGCCGTATTTGAGCCATAGCCTAGTCACTATTAATTTGAGGTCATTTTTCCATTTTTTAAGATTTTAATTTCTCCAAAATATAGTTGTTATAATTTTTAACTATATATTAATTTTATAATTATTGTATGAGTTATTCTTAATAATTATTTTTATTGAAAATAAAATTACACTTTACTTTCACTTCATTATAGTGGGTTACCATATTTAAGAACATGTAGAAATTATGATTTTATTTGATTTCACCCATTTATTTTTTCTAAATTTGTTAAATGGTTATATGAAAGTTATTTTGATGTTATTAAAATTAATTTGGGTTTTTAATTCATTTTAAAAATATTTTTCTTTGTATTTAATGTGGTACATGAAGTGAATGTTGTTAATAAATTTTTTAAATTTTTTTTTAATAAAAAAGTATTTAAGAAAAATTATTTTAACCTTATTTGGGTCCCAAGCTACTATATGGAATGAGGATTTAAGACTTTAAAAAATTTTGTAGAAGTGTAGTGGTTTATTAAATTATTTTCAAAGGTGGTTTTGATTATATTGTTTTAAGAAATGTTTTACAAATTTATTTAAAGCAAAAAAGTGAATTAGAATTATATGTTTATTTTTAAAAAAAATCCTTGTTGTCACCTTTAAAATACTACTCTTTCCTTGTGATGTCCGTTTTCCCTTTCTTTGTTTCACTCATTTAGGGTTGGTATTTACATTGTGGTTATGGGATGATCTCGATTGGTTATATTTATATGTGAGTGTGTTAGGGGTGAGGGCTAGTTATTATTACTCTTATGATGCCTACTTTGATCATTGAATGTTTTTTCATCTTCACACTCATACTATCCATGGGAAAACAAGGACACTAATTATAAGTCCTTAGAACACTCTGAGAGGGGAGGGTAAATCAGGGTGTCAAATTCTTCTTTAGAGTGATATATCTTGTTCCCACATTGGGAGGAACTTATTAAACCTATATAATAGATTATAGTAGTAATAAAACTATCACATAAAGAAGTAAACACAAAATATTTTATTGGTCCACCACCAAGGAATATCTCAAAGGAGAATACACTAATAATGTATTGGTCATACCAAAAAACATTAATCTTTAGAAGTTGTGGATTATAAGAGTTTAGGAACAATCACTTTGTTCTAGGAACACTTCCTTTATATAGTTTTAGGGATAGAACACTGCTTCCCTGTGAATAAATTTGTCAAATCCACCTACCTCACTACCTTTGGAGAAATATTATTCAATTTTGCAACATGAATATCTCTTCAGTAGATTAACATTGATGTATTTGTCTCTGTCTAGCACGAGACACCACTTGCATCGAAGTCCTAAATTAATGCACTTGAAAGAATTATTTATCTAAAGCCAAAGGTTCAAAACTACATTTTATAAAGATCCTTGATTATGCTACCTTCATGAATCTCCCTTGATTTCATGGAACCAATATCCCTTACAAATCATCTTTACCTTCATAGAATAAACTCTTTTGTGAATATCACAACATCATCATGATAAACCCTCTCATCAGGAAGCACCATTTTCTCAAAAGCATTGACATCAGTCAAAACATTACATGTCACTTTAAAATGATCAAGATAACAAGGAATTTTAGTTTTTTAGAGCTCCTGTGGCTTCATGAAATTAGAGTGGTTCTATATTTTCCTTGAATAAATTCATATTGAGTGAAGAGGGATAACCACTTATTTATAGGATTGGCTATTCACGAAGCTCTACCTCCTCTTTGAAGATTATCTGGATCTTTTAAAAATTTCTCTGTGATTCTCATCCCTTCATGAGGCACCAGTAAAACATGAATTTGTCGTGAAACCTTACATCAAACCCTTCACATCTCCATGATGATCCAATTCTTGTAATAATAGAGAACAATTCCATTGATCGCGATGTTCCAATTCTTCATCATTAATGGTGCTCATTAGGATTAGAGAGCACACCATCATAATCCTTTAATCCTTCACAAAATAAATTACAAAAATACCATATTTAGGAAACTCATTCCTCTACCATATTTTCATAAGGCCTTTAATAAAAACAAATTTTTACGATGCTTTGCATTCTCCAAATTTTGGACACTAAAAAATTGGAAAACACTGGGAAACGATGCCAATATCAATACTATATTTAGATTGTACTGTAGGATCACTTTCCATTTAATCTCCCCAACCTTCCATGCGAGGATTGAAAAAAAAACAAAAACCAATCTATTTCCATCAAAGGACAACCTTGGTTACCACAATCTCCCACTTTAGGTTTGTTAGAAATCTATAGAAAAATTAAACAAATCACAAAATAAAATCAAGACCTGATATGCGAGAAAACAATTATCCAACCAACCAGGAAAATTTCCTTATAATTGAATTTCTATATTTTACCCCATTGGAAATAAACTGAAATAATAAATTTTTGAGTTGTAGATCTTAAGGAACACTCCGCCTAGATAGTATCCCCACCATAAACCTATTGTACATTAGTAAATAGATTAAAAAAGTTGACACAACTCGGGAGAGGGGAATATCATGACCTCCTAATGACCTAGGTGGTGGCACAACACCAAGGTTCAACCAATGATTCTTGAACACATGTTCTGACAATTTCTTGGTCAGTATATCAGCCTCTTGATCATTAGTTCAACCACAATCCATCTTAATCATGAATTGTTTAGATTTTTCCTTGATAAAGTGATATCTAATTTAAATGTGTTTTGTATGAGAATATGGAAAATAATTATTTGTATGATCAACTATGATCTTGTTAAAACAGTGAATTACCATTGGTTGTTTCACCTCATCACCAATATCAGTCAATTGTTTGTTCATCCAAAGAAGCTGCATGAAAGCCTTTGTAGCAGATATATACTCATCCTCAACAGTACTAAGAGAATTAATTTCATTCTTCTTACTCAACCAAACCACACATTTATTTCCAATAAAGAATGCTCCACCCCTTTTGAACATTCTATCAGAAACATCTCTAGCCCAGTCAACATTAGAAAATGCTGATAGTTTACTATATCTTCCTACAAAAAAGTATAAGAAAAAATAGTGAGTACCTTGAATGTACCTCGTGATTCATTTCACAAAATACATATGTTATCCATTTGGATTTAAATTTAAAGTGAGTGACTACTCATGATAAAAAGACAATATCTATTCATATCGCAATCAAGTACAGTAAGCTTTAAATCAATCCCCTATACATCATGGAATCCACAGATGTCCCATCATCGCACGCTCCATGTTTTGTTCCAACTAAAACCTGAGTTGACATTGTTTTGGAATCATGCATATTAAATTTCTTCAGTAGCTATCTTTCATACGTTTAAAAAGAAATTAAAGTGTAACAAATATTCTAAATCACTTACATCCCTATGATGTATGTGAGTTCATCAATCATAGAAATTTCAAATTTAGATTTATTGTGGTTGGAAAATTCTTCCACTGATCTTTGTCTGCTTCCATATAATATAACATAATCTATATACACCAATACACCAAATTGTTATTCCTTTGAATTATCCACATAGAGGGTCTGGTCAAAACATCCTATTTTAAATTTTAGCTTCTTCATATAGGAATGAAAATGTGATTACCACACTCATGGGGCTTACTTCAGACCATAAAGTGACTTATTTAAAATGAAAACATTTATCTCATCATTTCCAAGAATAAACACTACTAGTTTTTCTATATAGACTTCTTATTCAAGAACAATATTTAAGAAATATGTTCTGACATCCATTTGATACAATTTATTTCCAATTTTAATTTCTATGGCAAGATAATGTCATGTTGACTCTTGTCTAGTCACATGATCAAATGTTCCTTCAACATAAACACCTACTATATGTGAATATTAATTACATACCAATTGCTCCTTGTTTCTAATAAAAAATCTTGATCCTCAAATTTATTCTTGAAAATCCACTTTGTACCAATAAGATTGTGACTTTTAGGTTGAGTAAAAAACCCCCATGTTTGGTTGTTGTTGATCTGATCCAACTCTTCATTCATGGATTTATCCCATGATTCATCTTTTGTATCTTATTCAAATGATAATGGTAACAAAACTAATAGGAATACTGATTGTGCATTATTCCCCATTCTCCTTGTTTGGGTTGGTGCTGTCTAATCCCCAATGATGTTGTATTGATCAATTTATCATCATGACTTCTCCACTGTGGTTTAGAAGAGTTCTCTTCAACCACAGTTTCACTTTCAAATTCTTCTTCTGAATCAACATCTTGTTTTGACCTCTATATGTCTTTAACTCCATCCTATACATCTTCATTTTTTTATTAAACAAATATATCGTTAATGATGAAGATCAACAGAAGTACATATGCAAAGACATGAAGGGAAATTATCCAACCAGAACTGGTTGGTATCGAATGGGCCTGAGGCCACTAGCTGATGGGTCGCGTTTTTTTCCTTCCCTTTTGGTGAAGGAGAAGGTGCATAATGAGAACCATTGGCGAAGTTAGAGAATTCTCTTAATGATGATGCCAAATGACTGGAGTCCGCCATCGTTGTGATTAATAGCATTGATTACAGTAAGACAGTCAGACTCAATGATGATATCACTCCATCCATGTTCTATAGCGAGCATCATACCAGCAAGGATGGACATGGCTTTAGAAACTTCTGGTTACTAGAATGTCTGATGTGGTTCATATTTAGCAGCAAGGATTTTACCTAGATGATTTTGGGCAAGGAGGCCGAGGGAAACAAGCCCATCCTTTGGAAGAGACGCGTCCACTTTAATCTTAAGAATACCTTCTGTTGGGTGATTCCAATGAGCGGGATGGGAGGGGGTAACACCCAGCATAGAATGTCCATTGTGGCTTTCCAACCCTCATTCCAAGAAGTGGCTCGATCTATCCAGAATTTGGGGGGTCTGTGAGCGTGATGAAAAACAAAATCGTTACGCCGGACCCAAATAATCCAAGACAAAGTGGAAAGTGAACCTACATTTGTTGAAGAGAGAGAGGATCACCAACGTGTCAGAATATCGGTGAGGTCAGGGGCCAATTCCAGTGAAGAAACTGAAGTCGGGCCCCATTTATACCAAATTTCCTTAGCTTCTAGGCAGTTAATGATAGCATGCAGAGGAGTTTCTGGAATGTTCGGTTAGAAAGGGAAAAAAAGGTACTGGCCATATGTTGGTAAAGGAGAAGGCTCACTGTTGGGAGAGTGCCCGTACAAACCTGCCACCAAAATTGACAAATTTGTTTGGGGGACGTTGAGCGTCCAAATTGATTTCTGTGGTCCCTCATCCCGGCCGACTGAGTGGATTCCAAGAGAAAGTCTATACCCGGATCTCACCGTGTAGTCGCCTGAGATGTCATTGATCCAGAAGAAATGGTCAGGGCATGTGTCTGGTACCCAGGGAATACTAAGGACAATTCTTTGATCTCTTTCATTAAACCATTCAAGGATATTTTCTAAACACCACCCCTGTCCCTGGTCGTAAAGGAGGCAGCTGATAGTGGCATCTTCAAGATTTGGTTGGGTGGGGGATGTAGCCCGTATTCCATCCTTATCAATAAGCCAGGGATCAGTCCAGATTTTGGAAGATAATCCAGTCCCAATCCTCCTGCCCAATCCTTTATCCAGGATCTTTTTAGCCCCCCAAATGCGTCTCCAGAGTAAGCTAGGAAGAGGACCAATAGAGGAAGCATGAAATTCCGTGTGGGGAAAGTACTTATCTCATAGAACTCATGCACATAGAGATGATGGACACTTAATAAGGCGCCATCCTTGCTTGGCCAATAGTGCGTCATTGAAGAGAGGATGATTCCGGAACACCATCCCACCCTCTGATTTGGGTTTGCAAAGTTTCTCCCAGGCCATCCAGTGGGGTCGATTCCTTCCATCATTCTTTCCCCACCATAATTTGGCAGTATGAGTATGGATCAAGTCGACGATGGCCGTAGGGAGCTTAAAAAGGGACATAAAGTAGCTGAGGATAGATTGGATGACAGTTTGATGAGGGTCTCTTTTCCAGCTTTAGAAATTATTTTTGGGGTCTAGCCTTGATTTTTTTCACAATTCTGTCCACTAGATATGCGAATATTTCTTTTTTTGGACCGACCAATCACTGTGGGAAGACCGAGATACTTAGGATGTTTATCAACCATATGGATGTCAGTTGATACGCAATGTTCATCCCTCTTAGAAAGAGGCACCCCTGCACTAAAGGATATTTTATATTTTCCATGATTGATTGTTTGTCCAGACACCCTATCATACCGATGGATCGCTTATAATATCACCTGACATTCATTAATTGTTGCTCTGAAAAAAGGAGGCACTCGTCAGCGAAGAAGAGAAGAAACACTGGAGGGATAACTCAGTAGACTTTTTCCCCATGAATATACTTAGAAGATATAACCCTGGAAATAAGATTAGAAAATATGTCAGCCACCAGTATGAAGAGAAAAGGGGAGAGGGGGTATCCCTAGCGAAGGCCTCGGGATGGGGATAATTCTCTTGTAATCTCCCCATTGAACTTGATTTTGAATGAGACGGTTGAGACACAGTTCATGACCATATATGTCCATTTAGCGCAAAAACCCATTTTCTTCATAACTACTCTTAATAAGTGTCATTCTACTCTATCATAGGCCTTGGTCATATCCAATTTCCAGGCCATGGTTCGTCTTTTCGTAGTGGAGCGTGATTTCATAGAACGAAACACTTCATAGGCCACAATCGCATTATCAGTGATCAGTCTCTTGGCCACGAAGGTGATCTGATTTTCAGAGATAATATCAGGTAGCCAAGGTCGCAGCCGATTGACAAGGATCTTTGAGAATATCTTGTAAGAGACATTGTAGAGGCTGATAGGTCGAAAGTCAAGGATCACCAGAGGTTTCTTGATTTTGGGGATGAGGATGAGGACAGTTTCATTGATGTCCGTAATGCTAGTATTACCAGCCCATATATTTTTAATCATATTGAAGATGTCAGGACCAATTATGTGCCAGTATTTCTTAAAAAATAGGGCGTGGAACCCATCCAGTCCTGGGGCCTTAGTGGGATGAAGATGTTTCAGAGCCAGACGTATCTTGTCATCTGTCACATCATTGGTGAGCTTCCTATTGATCCCTTCATTGCTCCTAGGTATGATATATTATTCCACCTCAGCAGACATGAAAGGGGTTCCTATAGAGAATATGTTATGGAAAAATCATGTCAAGGCCTCGTGGATACCATTGGTTTCAGAAACATTGCTTCCATCGGGCTGTGAGATTCAAGTAATAGAGTTTTTCTGATTCCTGGCAGATTCTTTCTGGTGAAAATACCAGGTGTTAGCGTCCCCTTCTTTAATATGGTTGTCCCACACACGCATATCCCAGAAGCTTTCCTTGATATGCAGGGCCATGTCCATCTCAATTTGTGTGGATCCAATCTTAGAGAGATTGCAATTGGATGTGGGTTGTTTGAGGATATTGTTTGGTCTCTTTCCAAGGACTCCACAGTGCCGGTCGGGGTAGCGAAATTTCTTATTGCTCCAAGACCTCAGATCGAATGCGACTTGTTGGAGGTGGAGGAAAACATCCTTGTGAGTAATTTTCCAGCTTGATCGGATCACCTCTTCACATTCCTGATCTTTTGACCAGAAGCTCTCAAATAGGAAGGGTCTGCTGAATTGTCTATTTCGTTTGCCTTGTGTACAGTCAATGAGAATTGGACAGTGGTCCGAGCAGTTGAGGGCCATGTGGTCGATATGAAACATGCTGAACAGATTAATCAAATCAGTAGATCCCAGAAATCTATCAAGATGCTCAGCGATGCAGGTTCTTTCTGTATTTCTACGGAACCATGTAAAAGGATTACCTGTGTACCCCAGATCGACCAGGTCCTCCCTAGAGACTGCATCCTTGAAGTATGACATCGAAGCTGAGGATAAGATTATTCCGCCCCTCTTTTCCTTATGGAACATAATCTCATTGAAGTCTCCTCTGAATAGAATATGGATTAGTAAGTCATGTCACAACTTGCATAGAAGATCCCATGACTTCACCTTATCATTATAGGATGACCATCCATAGAATCCCACAAAGGTCCAGGGTGGGTGATGGTCCGCCTGACGAGTCGCTTCCATGTGGTGTGAGCAATGTGTTGATGGTTCTTTTTGCTTTGTCACCAACTTTATAGATGTTTAATCATTGTCCTGTAGGGGGTAAGGATTAACTCCATCTTCTCTCTGAGTGGGAGAGCCAACATTAGTGAAATCCGATGGTCCAAGCATTAGACCTTTTTCAGGTATGGGTTCCGCCTAGTTGGTATGTGCCAGTGTGAGACGATCGCGATCCTTTTGTTTTTCTGTCTCAGGGATGAAAGAATATTTATTCATATTGGCATGGAGAGAAGGGCCATACTGGAGGATGATGTTACCTGATTCACTCTTATGTTTTGTTGTGCACGTTCTTTCCAGATGGCCTAGATGACCACAAGAGAAGCAGAAGATTGGGAGTTCTCTCGAACTCGAACGATATCCAGGTGTTGGCATCTTCGATTTTCAGGACCATTCCCCTCATTAGGGGATCTAACACTTTAATTTCCACCTTAATTCGAACCTTGGGGCCCCATTGTATTGGATCTGAGCAATCCCAGTTTAGAAATTGGCCTAAACTGTCCCCAATATCTCTCATGACTCATTATGTTCTTGCATGGAAAGGGATTCTTTTAATTCATATCCAAAAGGGGGAGTGGGTTAAATTCACTCGCTGGATATCACCCCCCTGTGTATTCTTCTATAAGGAGGAGTTTATTATCAAAGGACCATGGTCAGCCTCGCAAGATTTTATCTCTGTCTCTCTCGTTGAAGAACTCAAAAGTGAAGAAATTGATCCCCGCTTCCTGAATTGCAACTCCTGCTTCAAGTTTCCAAATGTTCTGTAGAGTGTTTTTGAGAGCCCCCTGATTTACCGATGTATTTTCCATGAACTTTCCCACAACCATCAGAGACATGTGTTTATCCAAGAGTGTGTCTTCATGTCTCCAAGTCTCGATCGACGCCTTCTCATTGTCCATCAGGGATAACCTCTTCCATTTATTCTCTAATTATGCATCCATAGAAAAAATCCTAAAAAGATGATTTCGCAATCCTCCTTAAAGGACGGCTCCCCGTTAAACCACACAGTCCCTAGAGCACCAAATTTCAGTCCAACCACACTTGATTCTTGGCCCAATCCAAAAATGAAGTCCATGGACAGGATACCCCCTTCGTGGCCTCCTACCATGGTCCTTTTTGCTCAAACAGACACCGCGAGGTGCCTTTGCGATCAACACTTCCCCTGGGATGGTCACACCCAAATTTAACACATCGCGGAACAGACCATCCTTCGTGGGGAAACCTTGCGAAGGACTTCACGTTGATCAGAAATTCAACAAGGCAGCTTCTTCGCATAAACACTACACCACTGAGGCTTCGTGAAGGAACTTCATGAATCAGTCACGTCGTGGCGAACACTTCGCAACCTCACAGCGTGGCGAGAATTTCACGGCTGGTGCTTCTTGAATCAACCACTTTGCGGTGAAAACTTCGCTAACTGTGGTTTCGACATACTGCCCACTGGTCGCCGCCGATCTTCACGAAACAGGTAAGATTTTTCAATTAGGGTTATGTGTTTTCTCAAACTCTAGTAGTTGTTTCAAGACAATGAATGCTCGAATCTATTTGCTGATTGGGGGTTTGAGATTTGGGATACGAAACCGACCTACCTATCCCAGATCTGGCTCAGACGTAGGGAGACGACGATGGGAAATATTTCTGGACAACGTTGAAGACCTGGATCTGTGTCTGAAGGCGATTTTGAGAAGATGAAGCCTGAATCCCTCCGAATCATAGGTATCAGGGTCCGGTTACTGGAGAGGAAGATCGAAGGACAAAGGAACAATTTTTCCTTACCACGGAGGGGTCGGGGAACGACAAAGAACGGGGGAAACTGAGCCTCTATCACTGGAACCGAAGAAAGTGAGGTAAATGAAGAACTGAAGCGGGATGCACAGAAGAAGACAGAGCCACTGTAAGCTGATCGGACGGGGTAACTCAAACCCTAGGAAACCCTAGGAGAAAACTCTCTCAAGAAGGAGAGACTTACTCCTATACATATTCATTTGAATCCATTACATGTCTTTTTTCTTCTAAATCTTCAATCACATCATCATATGATCCCCTCATGATATTTATGGTCTTCTTTTCAACTATATTATCATCACTTCTTTTATAAAAAATTTATGAGACGCTTATTTAAAAACTAGTATGATTTTCAATTCATTGAATATTTTAGGAATATTCCTTCAACATTTGCATCACCGTACCTGACTTGATTTCCATCCTTGTTTTAGTTAAAACATTTAATTCTAAAAAATGGTAATACTTTAAAGAGGGATTCAATCCATACCACAACTCATAAAATGTCTTGGTTTCACCCATATAAAGTCTTGTTCGATTTTAAAAATAAAATATAGCTTGAACGACCTTTTCTCAGTAATGATGAGGGATTTGACTCTCAATCAACATAGTTTCGACCATATTATTCACTAGTAAATTCTTATGATCAATGAATCCATTTTGCTGTGGGTTTCAAACAATATCCACCTCATGTTGTATTCCATGCTTCTATATGTAATTTTCAAACTCAATGGATATGTATTCACCTCTACTGTCAGATCACAATCTTTGATTGTCAGTCTAGTATCATTCTCATCGATTCGGTGATATTTTTTCATGCAATCATGAACTTTATATTTCTTATGTATAACCATCACACAAGACATTATACTATAATCATCAATTAAGAGGTTAAATTACCTTTATGGATGATATTATGAGGATTTGATTCCCTTTTCTTCATTGGACAATATGAATTGTAGACCAACACCCTTCGTATGTAGGTATCACAAGTCTTTAACCATTAATGCTTTAGATTAGGGATATACATGAATATATTCAACTTAGAATATCTTTTCTATGTCTAGTTGGTTGATGTAAACCAACGTTTGACGCCACAAGTTGATTTCTTCTTTAACTGTCAGATGGAAAAAGGTATCTTTAATATTGACTTGATATAAGTTATCATATGTTTTGTAGCCTTTAAAAAGAGAATTCATTTTCATTACCTTTATAGTTAATCCTTTTTTATTGAATGTCACTATAAGTCTGGATTCATATAGTTTACCCATACTAAAGATATTGTGATGCAAACCGTCTGCATAAAGAACATCAATTTTCATCTGCATTCCATTAGCTAGTTCAGTACTTCTACTTCCTTTGATCTTTAGTGCACTATGATTACCAAAAAATACTATTCCATTGAACCTTTTCATAATATTTGTGAATAAGTATCATTAACCATTATGTGGGATGGAAATTTGTTATCAAGGATCCATTTTTTGTTGCTCTTTGTAGCTTTGAGAGATACTTCTGCAAGGTCAGACTTTCTAATTTTTTTCTTTTCCTTCCATGATATTTTAGAGTAAGTGAAGGTTAAAGAAAAACTTTCATATATCACTCCCATGTGAGATGGTTCTTCATAATCATAAACTTCTTCCAAAAGAGAAAACCAATTTTTAAGGGCAACACCACCTAGTTGACGAATATTTTCATGTCTCTGAGTTTTGTATGAATTGTTTATGTTTTCCTTAGACTGCAATAAATTGATTTATGGACAATGGTTGAGCATAAATATATATATATATATATATAAATTATTTATTATAGAAGAAGTTGTAAATGATTTTTTTCTCCTTTTTTGATTTCCTACATCTTCCCCATTCAAATAGCTTCTATCCCCTTTTTATTATGACATGGTACGACCAATATAGCCCCAGAATTGAAATTTCATCAGTGGAAATGTCTTCTCATTTTCATTCCTCCTCACGTCTTCTTCCATAGGAAAATATTTTGGCTTCCAATAATTTCTAGATTACAAAGGATAGATTTCAATTCTCCATTAAGTTTTAATTGAGGGTTTCTTTTTCATTACTATGGTTGAATTTTCATCATGTACAAAATTCTAAATGCCTTTATTTTGGTCCATTTTACTTGTAGCATTTGGTGTTTTGGCATCCAAACTAATTCCATTGTTTCCCATGAATGTGGGTATTTGATCATTCAAAATATTTTCAACTCCATCAGAAACATTCTTATATCTCTCTAGCATCTCAACATTTGAGAATTTTGGAAATTGTATTTTCTTATTTGCTTCTTTTGAATTTATTTCACTTTCAAGTTTAATCTATAGAGTAAAAACTTCTTCATTAAGTCCCTGAACATTCTTGGAATTCTCCTCCAATATGAAGGTATGGTTATTGAAGTCATTTTCCAGTTCTTCAATTCATATCTTTAATTCCAAAACATATTCTATTCCTTCAAGAGTTGATGACTGCTATTTCACTATTTATTCTAGTCATTTAATTTTAACTTCAAGATGGTCAACGTATTCTGATGATTCTTCCACAACTGCTCTAAAATTTTTTCATATGTTACTTGGATCTCAAGATCTCTAAGCGCATACTTAAACATAAACATGATATTGGCATTAGTGGTCAATTTATTATCTCTTTATTTATCTCCCAATGGTACTGACTTTTCAGTGGTATCAACCATGGGATCATATGTTCCAGATTTAAATTTTTGTTCTTCTTCATCAAATAATTCATTATCATCATATTATTCACACAAAAAACACTTCCTCTATAATTTCTATCTATATTTTAAGTCTCCCTATTTGAAATTCCTTTTCTAAGGATTCTTCTTATTTTTAGGTTCACTTTCTTCATTATTAAGATTTATTGGGCACCAAGAGGCAATGTGCCCAACTCTACCACAATGAAAACACGATAAATGTAACATTCCTTCAAATTTACCTTTTACCATCTTGAATTTATTGGGAATGAGGAAAATATTTTTTATCCTCATTATCTTCATTAATAACATCTCTAAAAATTTCTAGTTTTCCAATGGATTTGAATGCCATTTAGATGCATACACAAATCTTTTTATCTTCTAGATTTACTCTCTTCTCATATTCCACTAGACTGCTCAGTGGGCCATCAAGGGAATTTTTTGAAAGATCAATTTCCTTAAGGCCTAACACTATTTGGTAGTATAAAGGTGGATGCCTTCTTGAAATTTTCATTATAATTTCAATGTCCTTGATTTCTTCTCCAATACCTCTAATTTCTCCAAATTCTTCTGTAATTCTACTGAAGAGGGAATCTGAATTCTCATCAGGATGCATCTTCAGATCAAAAAACCTATTGTGTAGGAATTTTTGTTTCTCCTCCTTCAATTTATAGCATCATATATATATATATATATTTTAAAATTTTTCTCAGATAGACTAAGTTGAATTACATCTCATAACCTTTAGATAGATTTAACTAGAAAGTGTGACAGTGAGAATATTCTGTGCTTTAGTAACTAAATCAAGAATTTTCCTATCTATATCAGACATAGACACTCCTATTGGATCAATGACTTTTATTCCTTGAATAGTATAAAAAATAACCTCTATTCAAAGTGATATTAGATGACAAATCATCCTATTATTCTAGATCTAAAAGTTACTTCAACCAAAGAGGGGTAATCCCCTAACATTCACTATATTATCCATTATAAAAAAAAAGAAAACCTTAACACCTTCAACCATCATGATATGATACCACTTATAGGACCCTTTAACACCATGAGAGGTATGAGTTGAATATGGGTTTCACCTTTTTCATTTAAAGTGAGAGATCTTGTTAACACGTTGGCAGGAACTCATTTAACTTTTATGATGTATTAAAGAAGTAATAAAACAATCACATTCAGAAAGATAACACAACACATTTTCTTAGTTCACTACTAAGACCTACATCCAAGGATAATACTCTAATAGTGTGTCGGGCATACCAAAATCCATTAATCTTCACTAGTTCTGGAATACAAGAGTTCAGGAACAATAACTCTGTTCCATGAACACTGCGTTTACAATGTTTTAGGGATAGTACACTACATCCATCAGAACACTTCTATGCACTCCCCTAGCTCACTATCTTGGGAGAGGTCTTAAAAATTTTATTAACTTGACCCTCTCTTAAATATATTTAAACTGAATTCTTTTTCTCTATCCAGCATGAGACACTGCTGCATCGAAGTCCTGAATTAATGAACTTGAAAGAACTATTCACATAAAAAATGTTCAAAAATAAATATTTTTAAGTTCCTTAATAATTCTACCTTTATGAAGTTCCCTTAGCTTTGTAGAACAAGCTACCTTCATAATGCACCCCTGCATTAACGGAACAAACTCCTTCACAAAGATAAAAAATTCAACATGGTAAACCATATCTTCTTGAATCACCCTTTTCTTAAAATAATTAGCATCATTAAAGACATTACAAGTATCTTCTTGATAAACAATATCACATCGAGTGTTAGTTTTTTGGAGATCCCGTGGCTTCATGAAATCATGATGATTTAGGATTTCTGATGGAAAAAATTCATACTAACTAAAGAGGAATATCCTCTTAGTTATAGGCTTGGATGAATGTGAAGATCCACTTCTTATTTGCAGTTTTTTTGGATCATTAAAAAACATCATTGTGGTACTCCTCCTTTCATGATGCACTAGTAAAAATTGAATATGTTTCAAATAATTCTGTGCAACCCTTCGTGCATCCCTGATGCTCAAATTATCGTAATTGTAGAGATCACGGTCACTAAACGCGATGCTCTAATTATTCGTCTTTTTCGATGCTCATCATGATCACAGAGGACACCATCAGAATCCTTTAATCCTTCATGAAATAAAATTCTCAAAGTTCATCTTTGAAAAACTCATGAATCTTCCATATTTTCATAAGGCCTTCAATAAAATCCACTTTTTTGTTCTTACCATTCTCCAAATTTTGGACACTAAAAATTTGGAAAACATTAGCAAATGACACCAGCATAAAAATTGTTATAAACTTGTACTGTAGGATCACTTTCATAGCAATATCTCAAACCCTCCATACGAGGATAGACAAAAAACATAAAATAAATCCATTTCCATTAAAGTATATCCTTGGTTTCAACATTAATTAGAGTCTTGTATGACTACAAACTATAGTTTATCTTGTCTTTCTGGCTATTTTAGTATTAGGTTGTAGAGTGTTCTCTAATATTTAACCATAGAAGATTCATGATCATGGGTAAATGAGATTGGGGCCTATATAGTTTGATGTGAATAATAGGACAAATGGATTCATATAAGTCAACCTAAGGTACCAGTTTCTAGTTTAGGATTACATAATTGAGTTCATAGGCTAGATCTCATAACACTTTCTTCTAGATTGGTGGTTTTCGTAGTGAAATTGTAACTATGCTGGATTGTTCTCCTTAAATTTTATTTTTTTGAGGCATTATCACTTTTTTTCTTCAACATATTCTTTACTCTAGTTCTTGAAAATATAATACTACATTCCTCATCCATGGATTATTTTCTTTTAGTTTGGTTTTCAAAAATGTTTATAAAAATATTTTGGTTTAAATGATTTCAAATTATGGATTTTAAAATGGTTTTAATTATGTTTGTTTAGTTTAAAATTTTAAGTGGTAATGAAAATAGATTTCAAGTGATAATTTTCATTTAAAAATATTAAAAATAAAATTTTGAATAGTATTTCAAAATAGATTGAATATTGTTTTAAAATTATATGTTTGGGATGGGGAATGGTGGGTGGTGACCTACTGAGTATTTTTATGTTGATGCTAATATTATAAATTCAATTTTAGTATTGTGATCATCTCAAAAACACTCATAGAGAACTGATTAATTTATGGGATTAAAGGTTAGTTTTATTTATCACATTCGACCTATTTTTTATATTACCCGATTCTATGGAATTCATTTTACCTTCATATAATTCCTTTCATGTATACATTTAAATGATATTCCTTTTACATATAGTAATTTTACTTATTTATATGATTTAAGGAATAAAATTATTGTAGTGGATGAGGATATGCATATTTGGAGGATTTTTTATTAGGGAGGGAATTTATATGGTTATCTAAGAAATTATTTCTACATAATTTATCTACTATTTTCTTATTTTCTTCCATTCTTATTTTTAGAATGGATGTTTAACATATCGATGGTTCATTAAAGATTTTTGGGAGGAATTTTATTATGTGTTAACTTTATTTTAAGGGTGAAATAATTTCCATTGTTTATCTCTAATTCTCATGTTATTTTCTCTATCCCATGGGGATTAGGCACACTCTTTAGGTCAGTTGTGCACTAGTTCTATATCACATCTTATGGAAGACTAGGATGAGTTATTAAAAATGGAACCAGAGGCTTGGTTATATAGGTTTATACATAGATCAAGATTATATATTTGTTATTTTGGGTTTCATGGTAAGATTGAGTTAGTATTTATGGTTGTAACTCAAGAGGTACACGTAGTAGAGAGTGGCATGAGATATCTTCTATTTGGAACCTCAATATCCCAAGGTAAGTGATATTTAAATTTCTAATTTGAGATTTTTTTATTGTTATTAATAGTGTATTAATCCTAATAAGAATGGTTTAGTTTCCCTGGGGGTATCTGTTGGATTTTTTATAGAATCTTAATATATTTTGGAAGTGTGAGGTTGGGTTTCAAGACTTGAGAAACATGGAAATGACCTAAAATTTGATCATGAGAAATATTAGGAAATGTTTCATGGATATCCCATGGTCTCTAAAACCATGTGTTCCATCCAATAATTATTCCACATACTATTTTTTATAGTTATACTTCCCTTGAGTGACGTCTTGTGATGGGCTTGATCCCATGGATGTCTTGTGATATATTGATAAGTGGTTTTGATATTTGGTATGATATTGACTTGTGTGCATTGGTAAAATTTATTTTGAATGGAACATTTATATTGAAAAAAAATTATTTTCAAATAAATTTTTGAAAATAATTTATGAAGGTTAGTTGTATTAAAAGATTAATCTTGAGAAAATGTTTTGGTAAGTGGCGATGGTTTACAATTATAAAATGAGGTGTTTTATTTAAAATTAAATTATAAGTACTTGTTTCTATCAAAATAGTTCTAAATTCATTTTATGGGGTTGAGATTTTAAAACAAAAATGGATTATATGTCACGTAAATTTCATGATATATTTTATGTGTGAGACATGAACTATTTTAGGTCACGTCTTATGTTGTTTAAATATTTTCCTTCACTCACAAAAAAGTTTTCAAAATTCTGGATAGTCCATTTCAGGGAATGAACAACTAGGTGAATTTATACATTAGTATTTATTGGTTACCCTAGTTCGTGACCCTAACTAGACTCAATGTTGAGTGGTAATGTTGAAATATATCTTCCTCTGGGATCTGATTCATTTCATGAATCATTATCTATTATCTTTTGTGAACATCTATAGGTTAATCATAATTGTCTTGTGAGAAAATGTTTGGGAATTGTGATAGATTATGGAATCTGTTCTTTGGGTTATTTTTGGTCCTTCATTTTTCAATGAAATTTGATTTCATGAGATCCTATAAGGTGTTTTTACCCACTTTTTCCTTTAGGATATCATCTTTTTATTGGGGTCTTAATTTGAGAGTATTCGTGAGAAGTTGGCTATTTTTTGATACTTTTTCTCAATGGAAATATTGTTTCTTTTGGTTAGGTTATTGAATTGGTACTTTAGAATGTATGTTTTGATGGTTTTACCATGAGAAACCATAGGTAAAATTATTTAGTTACTAATATAGTAGTTTCCTTCAAGCTGCTGGCCACTTTAGGGTGTTAATTTTTTTGATGGGTTCATCATTGTAGGGTGTCTTGTTTTTTAGGACCTAGTTTACCCATAGTGTAGAGTGACTGGAATTTAAATACCCCATAATTATTATGAATTGGTTGTGATATTAGTAGTTTTGGTGACATGTGTTTTGGGGGTATATGTTTCTCTGTGATTTGTCTCTCATTCTTTTTTATGGAAGTATGGATGGGTCACAGATGAGTTCTTTTTTTGTTATTTGGATGTATTAAGGAATAATTATTTTATTTGGTAATTTTTTAGAGATGATTCATTATTGGGGTAAGATCTATTGGAAATATTAGTGTGTTGTAGACCAACCATTTTAGAATGTGTCTAAATTGTGGGGATACCCTATTAGGCCTTGATATTATATAGGTATCATGTCCCTAAATAATTGGCTGATTTCAGCTTAGAGTTGTTGGATTTTGTTTGGGTATGTGCTCTTTTAATCTTTAAAAATAGTTCTAGTATTTGACTTCTATTTAGAGTTTATTCCAATTACATTACATGTTTTCTTTTATTTTTAAACTATCTGGCTTTTAATGGTATGTTTTCATTTATTACTTTTAAATGAATTTTAGAGGGAATAAATTAGTATGATAGGGAAATTTATTACACCCACCATGTCACTTTTATTTTTTTATTTATTTAAATATTTATTTATTATTTTATGTACTTTTTTTCATCATGATATTCTAACCATTTGGATAGAAATGTTAAAACATTTAAGAGTTTTTTACTGGTTCATGGTTAGTTAGCAAGGGTTATAAAATCATACGGCAACCATGATTTTTTGGTCTATCTTGGATAGTGTCAATTGACACAGTTGGAACATGGCTAGTAAGTCCTTCAGGTGTACCTGAAGTAATAGTGGAAGCCCTCTTTCATAGGTAGTATGGGTCGCACGATCACCACATTGTTTGGAAAACTATCTTATTAAACTATTTTTATTTCCCAATAATTATATTTTTATAATAATTATTTTTAGTTTTAATTTTAATTATTTTTTAATTATTATATTTAATTCCATACCTCCCCTCCCCTTTTTTCACATCACACGATAGTATATACCTCCTCCCTAACATGCCTCCCACTCTTCTGACCCCTCCCCCTCTCTATAGTAATTTTACAATATTAATTCATTACTCTTAATATCATATTGATTTTATTTTTAGAATTTTTTTTTTCTAGGGCTTGAGATATATTCTTAAAGGTTAGTTCATGTCTAACTTAAGTTTTAGCCACATTATAATTGATTTTAGTTAGGTTTTCCAATTCCTCGTGCTATTAATTTTTGAACGATTGACAACATAATTTTTTTTAATTATGTATTAATATTTAATTGATTATTTGAATTATTTTTAATCATTATTTTAAATGAAAATCAAGTTCTAATTGATTTTTACTTTAATGTATATGGTTTATAGACTTAACAAATTGTAAATTTTTTTATTTTATTTAAATTCACTCCTAATTTCTAAATATCCTAAATGGATATCTAAAATATATATTGAATTTATTAAAAAATAGGATTTCCAAAATATTTATTTACCATTTCAAGTGGCACATTAAATTACCAGTTCTAATAGATTAATTAAATATTTTTTTTTAAATAAATTTTTTTTCCAAAAAGTATTTTGACTTTATTTAGGTCATGGGTTAATTTAATGAATGTTTTTTTTTAATTTCATTTTTTGTATAAAAGAGAGATGGTTTCTTAAATTATTTTCTAGGGTGGTTCTGAATGAATTTTTTTAATAAATTATTGAAAATGGTTTTGAAATGAAAAAGTGGATTAGAATTCCGATTCAATTTATTTGTAAAAGACATCTTTAGTACCTTTAGAATGATTTACTCATTGGATTCGTCGCACCCATAAAGGGATATCTTTTATATTTTGTTAAATGGATGATGTGAGTGGGATAAATATTTATGTGAGGGAATCAAGGATTAGGGAAGGTTGTTATTCTTCTTATGATTCATTCTTTTAAACTTATATATTTCATCACAAAAAAAACCATTATTAGCCATGGGAATGTTAGGTAACTTAGTAGAGTCCTAGATGAGTGGAAATTAATGTTTAGACTTCTTTTATTGAAATAGTGGTATCAAGTTATTGAGGGAACTATAATGGTTCCCCATGGAAGATTCACACTTCTAGATTTATGGGATGGGTAGAAATCTAGTTTAATTGGAATACTGTGTTGTAAAAGTTATTGTTGGTCAAACTAAGGTATGTATCACGAGTTCTAGATAAGAAAATTGGGTTCCATGTTTAGAGACCATGACACTTAACTTTGGATTATTGGTTTGGGTAAGGGATGTTTCCTATGCTTTATTTTTCTCCCATACCTATATAGTTTGAGAAAGATTCAATTATTTTATTTTCACTAACTTATTCTTAATATCTAGTTCCTGCTTGTATCATACTATATTCCCAATTCATGGACAATTTTCTATTAATTGGTTTTTTCAAAGTTGTTTAAAAAATTGTTTCTGGTTAAAGGATTTGAATCTTTTTATTTGGAAAGGTTTCTTAAAAAGATTTTTTTTGAAAACTATGGTAGTTAGAAAAATAGATTTCATGATATTTTTTCATTTTAAAAAATATAAATAGAAACCCTATTTTCAAATTATATTTCGAACTAGCATGAAAAGTTTTTAAAATTAATTTTTTTTACAAGTAGAAAGTCTAGTGGTAGAAAACTATGTATTTTTATGATCCCACTTATATTATAATTTCAGTTTTAGGATAGGGCTCAAATTGTATCCGCTATTTTAGGATATATTTACATGGGTGTTTGGTGGTAAATTTAATTATCACATTCATCTATGTCTGATAATTACTAATAGTTTAAAACTTACTTTCACTTTCCTAGAATTTCTATCATGTGTCCCTTCAAATGATTTAATATGTCCATGTATGCCTTTTTCTTCATTCCATGGTTGGAGGTATACTATTATTACAGTGTTTGACGATAATTAATAATGGATGATTTTTTGCAAGGGAGGGAGTTTTCAGGGTGATTCAAGTGTTAATTTTTTTCATTCGTTCTCTCTTGTTTCTGTATTTATATATATCTTACATTTGCAATCAACATGTGACTTACAAAAAAGTGATTCTATATTTTCAAGAGAAATTATTTTATTCATTAACTCTAATTTTAGGGTTTAATCATTTCTATTATAGGTATATGATCCACTGTATCTTTTTGCCAACTCATTAGGGGGGAGTAGAGATTCGATATGGGTGTCAGGTGTGATGATTGTAATGACCCGAAGTTTTTCAATGGAAATTACATTCTTATAATTATGTCATATAATCACATGAAAACACAACATAATGAACTACTAAGTGTTAATTTACCTTTAAACATAATTTTTTCACTTCTGTGTTTGGAATTTTGAAAATCTGACATACACGGTTGTGTTCAAGATGATTTTTTGAGTCTAATAAAACAAAAATAATTTTTGGTGAATAGTAACCTACACTTATGAATAGTAACATAACCTTATGAATAGTGATATACCCTGATGAATAGTAACCTTATCTATGATAGTATAGATAAATATTCAAGTGAAAGTATGATGTACCTATATTTTAGAATAAGTAAATGAATGTTTAAAAACCGTTTTTAATAATAAATTGTGATTTTAATTATAAATTAAATTAATCGTATTTAAAAAATTATTTTTGAAAAATAGACTTCTTTTTTGGATTATACACGTCGAAAAACAGTTGGGGTGAAATTTTGGGATTTTTTTGAAATACTTGAATATTTTTGATGAATAGTGAAATACCATAATTTACAAAATAAGATAAATAAGCTAACTATACGGTCATGTGTGATGTTTTTCTGATGTAATCCCACCTGTTTCGGGATTAAATTATAAAATTAATGTTATTGGTATTGCAAGACTCACTATTCCTTGTCTTGTGGGGAAATAATAAACTAATGAATTTTATATTATTGAAACCCCTCTCCCCTCAACTATAAATACCACCCTTCACACTCTCATTTCCTCACACCTCTCAAGCTTGATTCCTTGCCTAAACTCAACCCAAACATCTTCCCTAGAGCCTCCCCCACGTCCAAGAGCTTCTGGTCTCATCAAAAGACCAAGCATAGGCCCTTAAAGAAGATCTCAAGAGGAGGATTCAAGAGTTTATTTCTCTCCCTCTTCTTCTTTAATTCTCTTTCAATTTCAAGATATTTTCTTATTTACTCCCAACCAATATTTATCCAAATGGTATGTAAACTCCAGTATCATGAATATACTAAAATTATATGATACTAATGGGATATTATATCATCCAACCCATTTCATTCTTCTTTTTATTTTATTAAAGAGAACGTTTTTCGTGAGGTGTTAATTTATCACCTTCAAGAACGACATGTTTACTTCATCCATTTCTACCAACAGATCTAGTCATGAAACCATTTTTATTATTGAAACCAAATATTTTATATGTATTATTTCCTATTTAAAGTTATGGAACTAACTTATGTACATATTACTAGATGACTAAACAAAACTTGTTCGTTGTGGTAGAAAAACCGCCCAAATTATCCCAAATGATCATCATTAAATTCATATCTAATAATTCATCCACATGGTAAACAATGTAATTCATTATAAGATCATTTTACCTTATGTAATATCATTAATAACATGTAATATATGTTCTGGAGTTTTATCCATGTTCTACATGAACTTCAATTCATGAATACATGTGAAACGCTCAAGAATACCATAAAAACAAACATTCCCGAACAATGTTTTTAAACCCTATAACTCATCAAAAGGACCATAAAATAACATAATGAAAACTAAATTTACCCTATTAATGTATATAAGATTTTGGAATTTCTAATTAATGAATATAATGTCATTATATAGGACATTAATGTGAAGGAAGCGTTCAGATACATGGTTAAGGGAAAATCTCGAACCCAATTTTCTTTCTTCAGGTTCTCCCTCTTTCATTAAAATTTGGTATGGTCACTTCTTAAAAAGAATTTTATCATCATTATCCTACATTTTCTCGGATATACATGTTTTCTACTAATTTTTATGTCAAAAAAATGTTTTCCAAAAGAAATCTTCTTTTAAGAACTCAACTTTTACCTCTCATTCATGGTTGATGGTTCTAGTATCAAGTATGTTTTTCCCTATATCTTTTGGGAACCCAAAGTTTATGAATTTATTCTTATGAGATGAAAACCATTCCTTACCATGGGTTAGTTATGTTCATTATTGATATATTTTCTATGTGTCATGCATGATAATCATAATATTATGAGGTGACGGGTGCACCCAGAATTATACCACACTCTAATGCATTGGGTAAAGTGATGAATCTCATGATTAAATGTGAAATGATGTGTGAAAAAAGATGGTATATTGGTTCAAAATTATGTGTGGTAGATAACCACTATGACCTGATATTTCATTTTCATGCATTTACACACTTCAAGTATTTTATTTATGCTTCCTCTAATGTTCATGATCTTTTCCCCATGTTATGATTATTCTCACCCCATGATATATTGTTCTTATCTCTCCTCTTATTGGGATTTTATCTCACCCATTTTGATGTATATAATCAGGTGGATACATGTACTAAGGAGAGTTCAGGTTCCAATAATAAGCTAGAGAATAAGAAATTAAATAAATGTTTATTCTTGATGATGTAATTGATATGTATGGTCCTAGTTTTCCCAAGACACTAAACCTTTGGATCCTCTATTTGTAATACTATTATGTTGTTTATCTTAAAATAATGTAATAGTAATGTAAGAAAAGTTTGGGTCTCTATAGTTGGTATCAGAGTCAAGATTTAATTAATTTCGGAATTAGTATTAGTGATCCCTAGTGAAAACCTCTAGCATGAGACTAAGTATGAATATGCCCACAAGAATCATTACATAGGGATCCCATATGTTATGATTTTAGTATAAATTGTAAAAATGAATAAGTTATGTATTCATGACTTGTGGACTTATGTTTTGTTATAACCTTTTCTATTTTAGAAAATGGTGGGAACTAGGAGAAACCGGGCCAACACCTCGTGTGAGGGCCAATGCAACGATTTCCTGAACGACATCCCCAATGATTTGGGAGGTGGAGTGAAGAACTTCATGGCGATGCTTACCCAATTATCTCAGGTTATGAACAATCACCATAATAATTAGGAACATAATCCTTCACCATAGAGGGAGAAACTAGATATCAAATGTTTTATGTGGAAATGACCACTGGAATTTAGTGGATCTTCTGATCCACTAGTTGAAAAACAATGGGTCAACTCCATGGAGAAGATCTTTTATGTGCTTCACTGTTCTGAGACGGAGAAGTTAACTCTAGCCGTTTATCATCTAGATGGATAAGCCGATCAATGGTGGGATTTGATTAAGAATACCAAGACAAGGGGGGAAATAGAAGAGATGGAATGAGAAGACTTTAAGATAATGTTTCTTAATATGTATTTCCCACGAACTCTTCTTACGAAGATGGAGAGAGAATTCATAGAGCTCAAGCAAAAAGAAGAAGAATCTGTCATAACCTATGAATTGAATTTCACAAGGCTTTCAAGGTATGCTTCGGGTTTTGTTATCAACAATGGTAGAAAAAATTGATAGATTATTTAGTGGATTAAAACCACACCTTCGAAAGGCTCTTGCAATTCAAGACTTTGGGAGTTATGAAGAAGTATTTCTGTGTGATCTCAAAGTGGAGATGGAGTTTGGAGAATGGTCCCACAGATTTGTTGATAAGAAACGAAAGATGGAGTTTCAAGATGGTGGATCTAATGATTAAGGTGGGAAGAAAACTCAATGATCCACATGCCAAAAATGTGGAATGTTTCACCATGGGAACTGCCTCAAAGGGATAGGGAAATGATTCAAGTGTGGGAAAGAAGGACATCATGCTCAAGAGTGTCAAAAAGACATGAAAATGAAAGAGAATGTAGCCGATGAAAGGAGATAACCACTCATGGTTCAACGCTACAACTGTAGGGAGCTAGGGATCTATCCAAGCCAGTGCACTAAACCTCGAGTTCTCGAGGGTAATCAACATCAGCATCCACCAAAGCCAAATGAACAAGGGAAGGCTTATGCCATCACTACTGCAGAAGTGGAGCAAGATAATGAAGTCGTATAAGGTACGCTTCCTATTCACTCATGAATGGAAAATTTCTTATTTGAATCTGGTTCTACGCATTCCTTTATATCTTTCAAGTTTTCTAGAACTATATAATTGATTCCCCAAAACCTTGAAGTAGACATATCTATAAAAACACCAAGTCGTCCAATCATTGAAATGCAAGTGTTTGACTCTTCTTCCTTTGGTGTATGTGGAAAGATTCTTCCAGAAAATCTAGTAATACTTCCCTTGGTGGAATTTGATGCTATAATAGGAATGGATTGGCTCTCATTATAAAGATCACATATCAACTGTCGGGAAAAGGAAATATATTTTCATATTCCAAACCATCCCATGCTCCTATAAAAATGAAAGGAAGATCATAAATTTCCTTTGAAAAGTACTTCATCTGTGTGGATGTTGATTCCCTATGAAGCATCATACCTCTCCCAAATGGTTGGGTCAAAGGATAGTTCAAACCTTGCAGAAATTTCAATCGTGAGGTAATACGAAGATGTATTTCCTAAAGAGTTACCCGGAATTCTCCCAGATCGTGAGGTAGAGCTCTCAATTGAACTCATACCCAGAGCTACTCCTATCTCAAAGTGTCCCTATAGGATGGCTCCTATCGAACTAGAGGATTTAAAGAAGAAGCTACAAGAGCATCTGGACAAAGGGTTCATATACCCTAGTGCATCACCTTGGGGTGCACTAGTGCTCTTTTTGAAGAAGAAGGATGGAACAATGCAGTGGTGTATCGATTATCAAGAACTCAAAAAGATCACCATAAAGAACAAGTATCCTCTCCCAATGATGGATGACTTGTTCGAACAGTTAATAGGAGCTCAATAATTCTCAAAGGTGGATCTTCATTCTGGATATCATCAGGTAAAAGTAAAGAAGGAAGATATTCAGAAGACTGCCTTCTGTACAATGTATGGGCACTATAAGTTTTTGGTGATTCCCTTCGTACTTACTAATGCCCCTGAAATTTTCATGGATTTGATGAATAGATTCTTTAGACATTACCTTGAAAAATTGTGGTTGTGTTTATTGATGATATTCTCATTTACTCCAAGAGAATGGAGGAACATAAAGAACATATAAGACTTGTGTTGGAAACAATAATAAATGAGAAGTTATCTGCCAAGTTTAGAAAATGTGACTTTTCGATGAAGAAAGTCACGTTATTGGGACATGTGATCACAAGTGAGGTAATTTCTATGGATTCATCAAAGAAAAATGAGATTGAGGAATGGCCCAGGCCCTATAATGTCACAGAAATCCGTAGTTTTCTTGGATTAGCAGGCTACTACCGATGTTTTTTGAGAAACTTCTCCCGATTGTCAAGCCCACTAACTAAGTTAACAAGGAAAAGGGTAAAGTATGTCTGGATGGAAGAATGTTAGGGAAGTATCAAGGAGCTAAAGAGAAGGGTGATCACTGCACCTGTACTCACACTACCGAAAAGTGGAGAACGCTTGGCGATATATAGTGATGCTTTAAAGAAAGGCTTGGGTTCTGTACTCATGAAAAATGATAATGTGATAGCCTTCGCCTCACAATAGTTGAAGATCCATGAGCAGAACTACCTGAAACATGTTTTAGAGCTGGAAGCCGTGATTTTTTCCTTGAAAATCAGGAGGCACTACATTTATAGTGAGTAGTGTGACATATACACCGACCACAAGAGCCTAAAGTATATATTCACCCAAAAGGAGCTCAACATGTGTCAAAGGAGATGGTTAGAGATAATCAAAGATTATGATTTATCTATTAACTACCATCCTAGAAAGGAGAACAAGGTAGCTGATGCTCTAAGTAGAAAAGAACCCGCTACTCTATCCATGTTATTGATTGAGAAAGACCTTATCTTCTTGGATATGCAAAGGATGGATTTGGAAATCATAAGGGTAGGGGATACATCTTACCTTTCCCAAATGATTGCGCAAACATCCATCCAAGAGAAGATTAAGGAATCACAAAGGGATGATGTGGATATAAAAAAGAGGTTGAATGTAGTAAGGGAAGGGAAGCTACAAGAGTTACATATCAACAATGATGGTGTGATTCGGTTTGGAATGCGGATTTGTGTGCCTTCATCACCTGAGATAACTAAGGAGATATTGGACAATGCTCATCGCACAACTTTCTCTATCCATCCAAGGAGTACCAAGATGTACCGTGATCTCTGAGAACACATCTGGTGGGATAACATAATGAAGGAGATTGTAGAATATATATCCAGGTGTTTGGTATGTCAGCATGTTTAAGAAGACCGACAAAAGTCCAAAGGGATGATGCAACCATTGCCTATACCCATGTGGAAATGGGAAAATGTTACTATGTACTTTGTCATGGGTCTCCTGAAGACGTCGAAGGGAAATAATGCGATATGGGTTGTGGTTGACCGACTCACAAATACTTCCAATTTTATCACTATTCAGGAAGATCTCTTGCTTGAACAACTTGAAAATATATATGTAAAGGAAGTGGTGAGACTGCATGGTGTTCCACCCTCAATTGTCTCAGACCATGATCCAAGGTTCACATCTAAATTCTGGAGGAGCCTTCAACAAGCTTTAAGTACTGAATTAAATTTCAGCACGACATATCACCCCCAAATAGATGGCCAGTCTAAAAAGAAAATTCACAAACTTGAAGATATTATAAGAGCCTACTCTCTATAATTAAAAGGTGGATGGGATCAGAATCTCCCATTGGTTGAGTTCTCATACAACAATAGCTTCCAATCGAGTATTCTAAGGGATCCATATGAAGCTCTGTATGGAAAGCGATGTAGAACTCCAACCTGTTGGGATGAAGTTGTATAAAGAAAGATACTTGGACATGATATTGTTCAAGAGATGACAGAGAAGGTTCAAGTCATCTAGAAACACATCAAAGCTGCTCAGAGTCGGCAAAAGAGCTATGATGACAACTGTCGAATGGACTTGGAGTTCGACGTTGGAGATAAAGTCTTCCTACGAATATCACCATGGAAGAGTGTCATGCGATTTGGGAAGAAAGGGAAGCTATGCCCAAGGTACATTGGACCCTTTGAGATCCTTGACTACATAGGAGTCGTGGCCTATCGACTTTCACTTCCACCGAATATGTCTCAAGTTCAAGATGTGTTTCACATATCACTCTTGATGAAGTACATACCAAACCCCTCACATGTACTAAAATCATAGGTGGTATATCTAGAAGATGATCTCTCTTATGGGGAACATCCAGTAGAGATTCTATATCAGAGATATATGGTTCTACTCTACAAGAAAACTCATCTTGTTAAAGTGTTGTGTAGGAACCATAAGTTTGAAGAAGCAACTTGGGAACCAGAAGAGGCAACTAAAGAGAAGTACCCTCACCTGTTTTTCTAAATTAAAATTTTGGGGATGAAATTTTTTTAATGGGGGAAGATTGTAACGACCCAAAATTTTTCAATGGAAATTCCCTTCTTATAAATTTGTCATAAAATCACATGAAAACACAACATAATGAACTAATAAGTGATAAGTGACCTTTAATCATAAGTTTTTCACTTGTGTGTTTGGAATTTTGAAAATCTGACCTACACAGTTTTGTTCAAGATGATTTTTGGATTCTAATAAAACAAAAATAATTTTTGCTGAATAGTAACCTACCCTTATGAATAGTAACATAACCGTTTGAATAGTGATATACCCTAATGAATAGTAACCTTAACTATTATAGTATAAAAATAATATTCAATTGAAAGTATGATGTACCGATATTTTAGAATAAGTAAATGAATGTTTTAAAACGGTTTTTTAATAATAATTTATGATTTTAATTAAATATTAAATTAATCACATTTAGAAAATTATTTTTGAAAAATAAAATTAATTTTTGGATTCTACACGTCTAAAAATTGTTGGGGTGAAATTTTGGAATTTTTATGAAATACTTGAATTTTTTTGATGAATAATGAAATACCATAATTTACAAAATAAGCTAAATAAGCTAATTATAGGGTCATGTGTTATGTTCTACTGATGTAATACCACTTGGTTTGGGATTAAATTATTAAATTACTATTTTTGGTCATGCAAGACTCACTATTCCTTTTCTTTTGGGGAAATAATAAACTAATGAATTTTATATTAAAGAAACCCCTCTCCCCTCCACTATAAATACCACCCTTCACACCCTCATTTACTCACACCTACCAAGCTTGAATCCTTGCCTAAACTCTTCCCAAACATCCACCCTAGCCACGTTCCCACATCCACGAGCTTCTGGTCTCATCAAAAGACCAAGCTTAGGCCTTTAAGGAAGATCTCCAGAGGAGGATTTAAGAGGTAATTTCTCTCCCTCGTTTTCTTTAATTCCCTTTCAATTTCAAGTTCTTTTCCTATTATCTCCCCACCTATCTTTTTCCAAGTGGTATGGTATCTCCAGTATCATGAATATACTGGAATGGTATGATACTAATGGTATATTATATCATAAAACCCATTTCCCTCTTCCCATTATTTTATTAAAGAGAACGTTGTTCGTGAGGTGTTAATTTATCACCTTCAAGAACGACATGTTTACTTATTTCGTTTATACCTTCAGATCTGGTGGTGAAACCATTTTTATGGTTGAAAAATAAAATTTTATATGAATTATTTCCTTTTTAACGTTCTGGAAATAACTTATGTACATATTACTAGATGATTAAATAAAACATGTTCATTATGGTCGAAAAACCGCCCAAATTAACCCAAATGATCATCATTAAATTCCTATCTAATGATTCATCCGCATGGTATAAAATGTAATTCAATATAAGTTCATTTTAACTTTTGTAATTTCATTAATAACATGGAATATATGTTCTATATTTTTATCCATGTTCTACATGAACTTCAATTCATGAATATAAGTGAAACACTCAAGAAAACCATAAAAATGAACATTCCCGAACAATGTTTTAAAACCCTATAACTCATCAAAAGGCCCATAAAATAACCTAATGAAACAAAAACTAACCCTATTCATGTATAAAATGTTATGAAATATCTAATTAAATAATATAATGTAATTATACATGACATTAAAGAGAAGGAAGCGTTCAGATACAAGGTAAGGGGAAAATCTAGAACAAAATTTTCTTTCTTCGGGTTTTCCCTCTTTCACTCCAATTTGGTATGGTCACTTCGTAAAAATCATTTTTCATCATTATCCTACATTTTCTGGGATATAAACGTTTTATACTGAAGTTTATGTCAAACAAAAAGTTTTACAAAAGAACTCTTCTTTTAAGAACTCAACTTTTACCTCTCATTCATGGTTGATGGTTCTTGTATCAAGTATATTGTTCCCTCTTTCTTTTGGGAACCCAAATTTTATGAATGTATTCTTATGAGATGAAACTAATTCCTTACCTTGGGTTATTTATGTTCATTATTGATATATGTACTAGGTGTCATGCATGATAATGATAATATTATGAGGTGAAAGGTGCGCCTGGAATTATACAACGCTCTAATGCATTGGGTAAAGTGATGAATCTCATGAGTAAATGTGAAATGATGTGTGAACAAGATGCAAACTTGGTTCACAAGTTTGTGTGGTATTTAACCACTAAGACATGATATTTCATTTTTATGCATTGCCACACTTCAAGTCTTTTATTTATGCTTCCTCTCATGTTCTGGATCTTTTTCCCATGTTATGATTATGCTCATGTCATGCTATATTATTCTTATCTCTCCTCTTACTGGGATTTTAACTCACCCATTTTGATTTATATCCTTAGGTGGCTACAGGTACTGAGGAGATTTTAAGTGCCAATAAGAAGCTAGAAAATAAGTATTTAAATAAATATTTATGCTTGATGATGTAATTGCTATGTATGGTCCTAGTTTTCCCAAGACACTAAACCTTTGGATCCTCTATTTGTAATACTATTATGTTGTTTATCTTAAAATAATGTAATAGTAATATAAGAAATGGTTGGGTCGCTATAATGGTATCTTTGGTTGGGTCATTACAAGGTATATTTATGGAGATATCCCCTAAATAAATTTATACATATGGTATTTTTTGGATTATATACTATTGAAAAATGTCTATATTTTATATGTTATGGAATATGGAAATCAAGGTGTATTGTATGCATCCATAACGAACCAACAAAGGCTATCCATCTATCAGAAACTCTAGCTAGCACATGAAAACACCCAAAAGAAATTCTTGATCCCTATAGGAAGACACAAATAAATACTTCATCAACTTTAATCATTGATAATGATTTATCCCATAATAAAAAGTAAACTAGAAGCTGAAAAACTATCAGGATCACTTCATATGTCAAAGGTCAATGAACTTTTAGAAAAGAAACAATATATATAATCATTTTACACAAAACAAATCAAAGTAATTCCCCCAGACCATCTTAACTCCCACTATTGAAACATACCCTAAGATCCTTTCTCAAGTATCCAAATACAAAAAACACCATTGATTAAATAAAATGAAACAGGAAATTGGTACTAATTTGGTTGATGTTACTTAGAAAAAAGAAAGAAAGAAAACATACATGTATAAGCTATCCCATGTGATATATGGTCACAATACAACATCAAAACCAATATTCTCAATCAGTGACAAATACATGAATCTGAACCTACAAAATCCACTCTATTTAAAAATACTATATTATGTAAATAGGGTATCATAATAACATCCCTATAGGTAATAACCATCGATTCCATGCATTACCTTTCCCAGAATATATCTCACAAATTAGTCTAAAAATAAAATTTAAAATATATATTTCTTCATTTTATAATAGTAACCATTATTAAATTTATATCCTTTAAAAAATTTCCTTAATAAAATCCATAATAGAATTTTTAATTGACCTAATTTACTATCACTGAAAACTCCATTATAAAAAATACATTGGAAAACTAATTTATAAACATCACATTTTAATTATTTTGTAAAAAAATTAAATTGGATAAGAAAATCCAAGATTAGTCATAAAAACAGGACACAAAATAATAGAATAATGATAAATATGAATGATGTAAAACTAAATAATGAGTGAAAGCATTGAATAGAAAACATGTAATCTTGGAAAAATATAATGTAAATCAAGAGTGAGAGAAAACCATTCAATTAATACTTTAATGAAAGCACCATGGAAAAAACGTACATCATATAAGGTTATGTGAACCCTATATCCTTGTATCAGCTCATGATCTAATAAACTAATAGTCTAATGTGCATGCTAAACACTAAGGTGAACATGTTCTTGGACTTGCGGGGTGGTGTCTCTTATCAATGAAACCACATCTAGAAAACCACTAATGAGTTCACATAAAATCATTGTAGTGTGGGGATTCCCTCTATAAAACCACAACATCTATCCCAGTATAAATGGTTTGATAGAGTGTCATAATCCAAAGAGATAGATAATATATTCACCCCCTCATAGATACTCTACTTCCCATGTGTCCTTCCCATTTCAGACATATATAATTTCATTTGAAAAAATTTAAAACTATGAATCTGAACCATTGACATCTAAAATATTCAAAATAATCATTTTAAATCACATTATTTTTTTCAACAAAGGGAATGGAATATAAACCATAATGATATATAAATTAAATAATTAAAACTATCTGCTAAAACATATTAAACATAAAACAATAGGGATTTATGTAAGGTTTTTAAGTATTTAAATTCCCATTTACACAAAGTGTAAATCTAGAAATCAATCTATAATTTAGAAAAAACACAATCTTGAAAACTCATTTATAACAAAAAATTTCAAAATCAATTTAAATATTAAAATTCCACTTTTAAAATTACAAACAAATTTAATAACATATTTATATAGAATAACCTCTCAATAAAAATATTAACCTTTTCCATGGGAATAGGTGAATATATTTATATATAATTACCAATATATTTGTGCATATTTAAGAAACATTAAATGTGATATTAAAAACATTAGGCATAACCAAATAATAACATAATGAAATAAAAATACTTAATAATGTTTCTAAACAAGAAAAACTGAATTTATTAGTCCCCTAAACTCATGAATCATAAAAAAATAATAAATAATAACAAATAATCATAAAATAATAAATTAATTTTGGAAAACCACCAATGATATTTTATCTGTCAAATAAATAATTTATTCATTGATTATAGATAGTAAAATGGTCCAAATAAACAACAAACCAATTGGAAATCAACTATAATTCCTTAAAAAACATGTGCGACATGAATATTGAAATCCAATTAAAACCAAATAGTAAATATATTTTTTAAGAACCAAATTTGAAACAACCAATAACAAGTGGAATATTAGGGAATAATGAAATCATGAAAACTCATAGGAAGAACATGTATAAATGAAGCAAACACCTCAAATATAATAATAACTAACTCGAGGAGATCCTCTTTCAAACCAGATGAAGGGGAGGCCAGGATGAAGGCAGGATGTGAGAGAGTCACTCATAGTATCATAATCTAGTTTTGAATTATGTGAAATGGGAGGGGTGTGATGCCTGGGGGATTAAAATTTTAGGGGGTATCAATGCAATTTTATTATTTTTTTTAAAAATCAGGGCATGATACTTGGTTTACCAAAACATGTGTCGATTGTGTTCCCTTTTCTCAACATATCTGGACACACAAAAGGTTGGGTTCCATGGCTTTAGAAACTATGTGATATCCATGTTAAATGAAATTGTATAATTGTAGATACTTATTCATGGACTTTCCGTGGTTAATACTAATTGTGTTCCTGTGTTGAAAACATAAAAATTTAAATGTTTAAATGTGTTCATCCCAAAAATCAACAAAAACATTTAAATTCAAATAAATAAATAAATTATTAAAATAAATTACTGTGAAGGTGTGATAGAACTCTCCACCATAAACCATCCACCCACAAAAATATAGTGAAATTCAAACATATAAAATATATAAGGCAACTAAGAACAATAATATGAACATTCTAAAAAATATATATATTGATCCAAACCTATGACCAATTTATTTCTCTCTATTGAACAACCAAGGAAGGATAAAGAATAAATAATTCCATTTGGGTATCCCCACCATTTAAATACTCAACTAGTGTAGTTATTACTCAAGAAGAATCACTTGGATGTACCACTTCTAAACACAACATCATCTCCCATCCAATGGGACAAAAAAAGATTACTCAATCAAGAAACATTACTTAATATATATGAAACTGAAACAAAATTCTCCACGTTAGTATGGAATTTCATAATTTCTAAATTAAAGGAAACAAATTAACTTCAACAATAAATAGAGGTAATAAAAAATGTAAGATAATCAGAATGGGTAAGTGTGAGGCCTCAAATCCATTTGTGATTTTATAATTCAATAATATTTTTTAAATTTTTAAATAGTGGATGGTTTGGTTTTTATAGAACGTGTAAAAATAAAATAATTTGGGTTTGATAACCTCAAATTGGTGTTTTAGTGTTTTAATGTCAGTTTAGGAGGTATTGGAAATGTATGGGAAGCTTGTTAGGTGATCAGACTATGTATAAAATTGGTTTTAAGGTCCCTATATATCTAAATAGAGTCCATTGGTGCACCGATGACCTCCTATTATGGTATAAAATCTACTAGGATGACCAGATGGGGAAGGGTCCCATCACAGACCAACCAATGGTTTATTCTTTCATATTTTAAAGGGTTATTTTACCCATTTTTTGTGAGTTTTATTAACAAGATTTCTACTTGGTTTTGGACCATTTTTGAAAAAAGAGAAGACTCTATCCAACCCCATTCTTCTCAATTGATTTGATCCTCTTGGGAATTTGAATTTCCATCAGATTTGTTGCAGTGATTTTAGTATGTATAATAATTTTTTCCATTCTATTTTTATACTCTCTCACTATCATGTTTTGTTTCACTATTTATGTGGGTTATTCCCTATTTTTAGGATGTTTATCTAGTTTTTATTATTCCATTTTATCTTGAAACAATGACTTATAATGAATGAGTGGACTCTTATGAGTCTAAGGTTGGTGTTCCCTACAATATAACCCATAGTCTTACCTTGTTTTTGTGTGTGTACATGGTACAGTCCAGCTAGTTTCAATGTTCTTGATTCAATATAAATTTAATGGTTGAGTTGATTTTTCTTAGTGAAAAAAGATGTTTCAAGTAGTTTTCTTAGTTTAAAAATAACCTTAAACTAGATCTTTAATATTAAACTCACAAATTTTTCTATGTGGTTTAAAAGGAAACTAGGTTTGAATAGATGGTTGTGAAATAAAATTTCATAACCATGTATAATCGTAAATGATCTTGGCCTTTGGATCTAACAAAATGTAGAGGATAAATATTAAATAATTGGTGTAGGAATTAAAAACCAATATTATAGTGTTGAAATAGGTAAACGATATTTTATGTGTGGTAATTGAATAATTGTATTGTGAAAATTTATGAAACCTATATGAAATGGGAAATTAAATATAATGATATATTGGGTTCTAATAATTTTAATTGGTATTATTTTTATTGGTAAAGTAAACTAATATCTCCCAAAAGTATGAACTGAGATAAAACTTGAAAAATGGTTTTTTGTATTTAATATAAGACCTGTAAATACATTGATGTGTTGGAATTGGGTGTAATTTGAATAAAATTCCTTGAATGATTAGTGAAAAAAATTGTTAAAATAATTAAAAATTAATAAAAATGTTAGGATGATAATCCAGATTTCATTTGATATATGCTACATGGGAATGTTGGGCTGTGTTACCAAATTCCATATGGCACTCGATGGGTTCGTATATTGGGATGAGCGCTTGGAATCCATGTAATCAATGATGAATTAGGTAGGAAATTATGTTTTATTAGAACCATGTGATAATAGATATTGGGAATTCCCTGATGAGTGATATAATTCCATTAAAATTCCAGGAAGAGCTCCTTGGATTTGGTGTGTTGACTGATAATGAGGAAAGGTGTGGTGAGATGTTGGATTACATGGTAATTTCAATATGAGAATCTATATTCTAGGTGATGATCGATGAAGAGGGAATGTTGGGATGATACCTAAGATTCAATATGACACCTCATGATACTAGGAAATTTGAAGATGAACTTATAGATTTCATGGGGATATTTATTTTGTACGCCATCATCTTGAAATACACAGATACACCTCTAAATTTGAAAAGGTTGTGATTATTGATCAAGGTTCTAAAACTAATGATCAAAATTGTTATAGTTGACATTGATATTCTTCATCATATTAGGGAATCTGTGGTTTCTAGTATTTTTATAGAAATTGGTTTAAAATGTTTTATATGTTTACCCAGAGAAATTCTGTATGCATAATTATTTGAGCTTGGTAATTTTTGGCACACCACTAGTAGTTCCTTACTGAGTTATACTCACACCCTACTCTTTTCTCCATGGATGTTTTTTACTTGAGTTGAAACTATTCTTGAATACATGTCTACATTTAGGGAATGCCCTAATGTTGATGCATATTTCTTGGTTTCCTACGTTGGAGTTGAATACTGGGAACAGTTCAGAATTAGAAACAATTGGGGAAGGGCTATTAGACCTAATTTTCCATTATTTTAATACCTATTATGTATTATTCCCCATGGGGGATTCATTTTGGTATTTATGACATATTCATTTATTATTACACCTGGTGACTATATTATTTTCTGACACTTTCTCTATCTTTGTTGTATAAATATTATGTTATATGTAATTTATTTTATTTATTATGACATTGTTTAATATGATAATGAGGGAATAACCCCCCCACATTAACCTGTCATGATATCAGCACTATTCAATAACAACTAAAAAATGTGGATGCATGTCTAAGGCCACATGTCTCACTAGATTAGGGCATCATCTAAGTGTCATTCAGGACAGGGAATCAAAAAGTTGTATTAGAGAATTTTTTCCAACTTAATACTTGGTAATAGTCGATAAGAGATTAAGATGTTGTCAGATTTTGGTAATGAGATCATTATTGGGTACTATATCTTTTTGTTAGGGGGAAATTCCATGTTTCTATGGCTAGGAATTTATTCTCTCATTTTAAATTTTTACAGTCTAATGATTCCCTCCTTGAGTGGTTAACTTGGGTGTGATGTTGCTGATTCATGGGAATTTATCTCCAGGACTAATATGGAAATAGAGGGTGTTCATTCAGGTTTCCTAAAAGGAACATAGGATTGAAATTTCATCCACATATTTCCTATCATGGATATCTATCTAGGTTATACATGTGTCTATGTTTTATTTACTGCATGTATTTATTTATATGTTGGGTCATGAATAGTTTGAAAAGGGAGTTGGAATTATCCCAAAAATTTGGAAATGAAATGAAAATAAACCAGAGGAAGAATTAAATGAAAAATATTTAGTGAAGAAAAATCAGCAACAGAAAAAATCTATACCATCAAGAGAAACATACTTTATTGATCACCGCTCCACATGGAAATATGATTCATGAGGAAAACCACAAATGAAATGGTTCATGGGAGGCAGACGTCAGTGCCATATTTGCGAATGCTATCATTCTTGGTATAAAGGTGGAGAAATTATCTACCAACACTAAATTTTATGTGGACTAAAACAATATGCATTAAGAAAAATTAGATAGAACCGCACAAATAAAATGAAGTCATTCTCTAGGATGAGGTGGTGATTTTCACCTCCATGAACCACAAACCTATGGGCCTCCTCTGACCAAGTCATCTATGGGTCAGGTAATGTCCATGTGTTTCACACAAAATGGGGATCTCAACCTCGTTCCAAGGAACCAGCTGGCTTGGTACCGAGTTCCTCTCATATCTATAAATAATTATTGAGGGGAGAGGAGAAGAGGACCATATTTTTAAGGATTGATTGATCCAAGATTAAAGAAGAGATATAGCTCTACAAAAGTGAGTCTCACTTGAAAACACTCCATAGGTAGAAACCACCACATAGAGTTGAGAAGAAGAATAAATTAAAATTGGTAATCCATGAACCAAGAATCCCTCACTAGAATAATATCTAAGAGGCATTGAACTAATGCTCACTTTATAATCATGTTCCCTGCATATAAATATGCTATGAATATGGAACACTGACCTGCGTACCAAAACACTAAGCTAGAGGATGTCGATCCCCCTTATCACCATGCTATGTGGATGGAACCAATTCATGTGTATCCAAATGATGCCAAGACTACACCTAGGTCTACGTACCACCATGGTATGTAGATGGCCTCCCTATACCATAGAAAGAAACTACGTGGATGAGACTGCATCTTATGTGATAACCTGCCGCATGAAAGGGATACCCCAAGGCATTCCATCCTCCATCCCCAATAATTCCCTTCTGTCTCATGCACACCTACCGTGTCGACTCCTCCACCAACCGGTCTTATGATTCTAAGAAAATTACTTTTCCAAATCATCCATACCTATATGAAAAAACCACCAGGCACACCAACACACCCTATCATGTTTACATACAAATGGTAAGCAGAGAAAAACTGATTTTCCCCACAATTATGAAGACCCCTGAAATGGAAAAAAGATTACATTCCGATGGTAACACGGGGTACAACCATAGGATACTCACATGTACCTCCCTGTTTTTGGTGGGAATAGAGGGTATCACACATGAGTTTTCCTATAATAAGAAACGACATCAAAGGCAATATATCCTTATGTAGAACCCTATCCATTCTTCTAGGAGGTTTCATTAGTTCTCCTCTCTATGTCCACCAAGTGAAATTTGGATAATTCAATCTGACTATCTAGGGTATGAAAACAAAATAGGTGATAGGAATAAAAATACCCCTTTATTTCTCTCCCTTTGGGATCTAAAACCATCTATCAGTAGATGAAGTTGGACATATGATCTTCATATCCACTACTTCCTCTTGTTTCTCATACCGATCATGATTCATGTTGGCTATGTGGTACTAATTGATCAGGAAATCTGGATAATCCAAATGTTTGGGCCTCTAAGAAATTATAAGCCCCAATCAAATCAAGTTACCCCTCAATGGTAATTGTTCATAGATGTAATCCCCAATTTCAATCCCAAAGGATGAGCCTCCTAGAAGGTGTAAGTACCAATCAAATATCTTCAAATGGGAAACTCTCGTCTGTGAGCCCCAATCATTCTTTCTTTATGGGAATCCTATAGAGTGTAAGTCCCAAATCAAATAAAACTATAAGGGATTTGATTCCAAACATACTCGGATACATAGGGAGCCTTCTTGAGGTCCAAACCCAACACCCAAATCATGCAAATGTTCTCCGAGCCACATCCACAGTAGGGTAATATCCACCCAATCGACCATATCTCTTCTGTTCATCTTGGGTTACCTCAACATAAGTCCCACACCATCCTTAACTAGGAAACCTTTAAACTATGTTTCCTTATTGTATAATGTTAAACTGCATGGATGGGTCCATGTCACACGAACTTAAAAGGTGATGTGTCTAGTAAAGAGACACCAAACTACGGGGTTTTTGATCCCTCTCATAGGGATACATAGGAAGCCCATCTTATGGGTCCGATCTCAACATTAAACATATCTCATCCCCACCTGGGTGAAGATAAACTCTAGAGCACCATCCCATAAGGATAAAAACCATCATAGTATTATAGAATTACCAAATTATCTCTGATCTATACATTGAAGGGAAACATTGACGGATAACCTCAATTACATATTGATCCATAAATTAATGGGGAAGCTAAAATACATACAGACGATACCAAACCCATTTGTAATCATGATTAATTGCTACCCCAAGAATATACTGTAGACACATACTTGGGAATGAACTAATGCCTCACAAAAATATGAACATTGTTTAAATCTTCAAGAGAGGCTCAAAATAGGAAATAGTCCCCCCCCCAAATTTGAGATGAGCCCTAGTTTCTATCCTCTCAACCAATGTGAGTCATTAATGAGTCATTTGTCAAATCATCCTTCGAGATCCTACCTTTGGAATGTAGGTCCATGATTCATGAATACGAGTGAAATTGGGAGTTTTTTTCTCCACAAAAAAATCCATTGGAGACCATCAATGATGTTATAACTGACACCATCTATTGCATACCAAATAACCACTGCAATGGTATCAATGGGCCATATCACCCATCAGGACCAAAACCATAACATCCTTGTTCGAAATAAATTTGGTCAACCCAACATGAATCCATAATCAATGTGGTGGTATTACCCCACTCAATCCTCTTTCACATCCAAAAATAAAAAAAGAAAGTGGGCTATGAAAAATAATCAATTATGAATGTGATCATGAGATGATACTATGACATGGTTTTGTTGTATATACTTGTTACATATATTATCAGTTTTTAAATAAACCTTCAATACAATGGTATCATCAATGTTCTCACAAACACGAATGATGACCAATGCACTATTTGAGTATTTCACAAAGAAAAGGATTCCATTACCCAACCAGTATCTTCAATACTAGGTCTCAAATGTACTATTATGGGATTAACACTAGAAAGGTACTCTACCTATGGTGGAGGCTGCAAAACAGACCCTCTAATAACTGAAAGCTCTCCACCAACCTCTTTAGTCGTGACCAACATTCCATCATAGGGAGGTCCCACTATCCATCTCTAATTTTTTTGGGAGACTGACCCTAGAGAGTGGCAATGAATACCTCCCTTACATTAGAGAGAGGGATATGGACTTCATCAATGACTTTGTACCTACTGCATAGGATCCCCGCTTAAGGGCCCCTACTAGAGGATGCCTACGTAAGTTCCATACAACCCAATATCCTCACTTTAATAAGGAGACTGCTCTATGGACCCCCATTCATGGTGGATAGACATAGGTCCCTTAGGATACCCACCGGGGGAAGTAAACAAATAACTGAGAATAGGTTATCAACCTAGTTCCTGAGGAGGAGATCCACCGAACAAACATGATGGAACACTATGAGAAGGTTCGTATTTATTCTCCCTTCATTGAATCCCACCATGCATATATGGTGGAACATTACAAGAAAGTGCATATTCCTACGAATGCTCATTTGATGCTCCGCACATGTAGAGAAGAAAATTATAGGCAGATGAAAATCTTTGATGATTCTCAAGAAGATTATCATCCAAATAATGAGGAAATCGGCTACAATGAGGAATAAATTCCTGTAGATTCATAATAATACTATCATCTAAATAGGGTAGAAAACAAGGGTAATTTTTACTGCACTACCAATGAATATGAATCCCTCCAGTCAAATATGGTGGAAATCAGTAGGCAGATAAAATTAATACCTACCAAAATGAATCACACTAATTAAATAGAGTTGAATTTAATTATATGTTCAATAAAATTTACACAGATGCATAAAAATCCCATAGAAAAAATATGCTGAAAAATGAGAAGATATATATTCTTTCTCACAAATATGTAGCCCACTAGTCAATATAGTGGAAAAATGACAAAAATAGCTCGCATATCATAGCCATTAATTAAGGTAAGACTCATTACTATGGCTAAACATAAAAGAACCACTAGTATCCACTAGAAAAACCTAGAGGACTAGAGAAGTAACATATTCTTGCTCTGACATCAGAATAGGAATAAATACCCATCCTAGCCAAAGACATATCTCAACACATTCTGGCAATGATGGAGGATCAAAAATAAATTTCAAACCATATCCTCCAAACCTTTCATGATGTAATCAATTCCACATTAATAGAAAGGAGTCGGGACAACAACCCCATCTCCCCAAGTGGGGTGACTTACCTACAAAATAGGATTGTCACCCCATAGTATAGATGCATCCCTACTCCAGTCCAAGAGGTTCATTTTCCATATTCCATGATAAAAGGATGATTGGACCAGGAAAAAATACTCATTCCAATTGGGAGACATCGGTCCACCATGGTGGCCACTCTAGGGAAGGCATATATCCCGACCAAAACTCAACATGCTCATTGGCGTATCCCGGTGACATCATGGGATCCACTCAAACCAAAACCCATATACGAAGGTTCTTACGAATAGAAAGAGACCCCAGTTTATCGTAAGAGAGTGACCAAAAATTAATTCCGCCAAAGGAATCTGAAAAATGAAGAGCACATTCATGACCCCTATCTACTGGAAGCTGAATTTCTTGAATCCAGAAAACATTTATCAATAGAGGCTTAGGATCCTTTTGATCCATTACAAAATTACAGAAGTGGTATTAGCAGTTTCAAAGGTTCTCCCATGAAACATTGTTACCAATAGCTCTAAAGGTCCTCCACGGAGCATGCACTATGGAGGATTACTCCATGCACAAGAAACAATCAATTATGAGAAAATATATCATGATGACTAACCCAGTATCCCTCTATGTGACTAGAAGGTCAAAAAGTGAAAATGTCACCCCTTGCGTTCGTCTGCCCAAATGGTCCTCCCAAGGGTATACAGTACATAAATTATCCTTAAAGTCATACATCAATTCGTAATGGTAGTCCTTGCCATAATAGTTGTCTATTTGATGATCCTCCATGAAATGATATCAAGCAACAAGAGGGACCTCCCCTTACCACAATGCATCCCAAAGTTCCCCTCTAGGATGCACACCACATATATTCTCCCAATAAAGAAAAACCAAGCTGTGATGGTATCCCTCTCCATCACAGAAACAACCATGAAGGTCCTCCCCATGTTCAAAATTCACACTACAAATAAGGTTCTCCCCTATTAAATTTAAGCATTAGGAAGCCCTCATATTCTGAGGTTTCTAGAAGAAAAGGGCCACACATGTCAGATACCCTATCAATGAAAGGTGATATCCTTTATCAACCAGAACATGGTACAAGGCCATGCTCATCCTTAGAGCCACTCCCATATCGCTCACATGACAACGAGTTACCTATAGTAACCAAATCTTGTGATGAAATTAATAAGAAATATCCAAATTGTTCCAATCAAGTAGAGGAGTCTCTGGTAAGAGAACTAATGGATATGTTTCTTGTGAGAAGAAAATTAGTGAATGGTGTCAAAGAGGTTATGTTTCGGCCCACTACCACCTCTTAGTTCAACATACTATGGGAATTTTTTGAGGAATTAATACATAATATTTTCCCCAATCTTTGGACAACCAACCACCAACTGAAAAAAATTTCTTACCCTATGTACAGATTGTTGACCTCACCTGTTTTGATAATCTCAATCATGTATTCATATGTGTTGAAAATCCCAATTATGTTTTCATTCTCTATGATATTTTTAAGTATCATTGATCTATACTTTAATTCTTTCAAATCTGTGATCAAACCAATAATAATTTTTAAAAGTCTTTGGAATATGTTAATCCTCATTTATCCATGTTCATACAAGTAATAAATTAATTCTAACACAATCGGATGTGTTCTGCATAAAACAGATAAGTAATCTGCCTATAGCTACTGATAAAGAGCTACCGGTAGCCAGTCTACCAATAGACTTAGTATACCGACAGACAGAGTCACCGATATACTTAACACAGAGCTACCGATGTGCTTATAAATGTAAGCTACTGACTTAGCTACCGATAAAAACATAGAGCTACCGGTGTAAGTATAAATAGCTACCGATGGAATAAGAGTCACCGATGGACGAAGCTACTGACAGACTCACAGCTACCGATACCGATGCATGAAGCTACCGACGCATGAAGCTACCGACGCATGGAGCTACCGACGCATGGAGCTACCGACGCATGGAGCTACCGACGCATGAAGCTACCGACGCATTGAGCTACCGATACAAGCATATACCAACCGACGCATAGAGCCACCGATAGAGTCAAAGCAACTAATGAAATTGAGCTACCGATGTCCAAGCTACGATGCTGATTACCTACCGATCACTCAACTCACTGTTTGAATTTCTTTATTTCCTATCTTTATTTAATCTATCCAACAGTCATATCATGTACATTTTAATGATTTGTCAAATATCTGATAAAGGTTGTCGGATGTCAGGAACCCATACCTCGTACCTGCAAAAAGGAAATCTTTTCTGTCTCCTGTTGCTCGTGAGATAAATACGAGAAGACTACGCTGCCCAAAGAGGAGAGTGTGGTGGATGGAATATACCAGAAACACAAGAACGAGAAGAATCAAGAAGCTCATAGACAATCAAGCATACTCGAGAAGTGTTCTGTGCATATAAGAAGAACACTGAAGAACTTCAACCACTACATTTTCACTGTCTGTGAACCTGGAGCATACGACACTGTATTTCTCAAACAGAAACGAGAAGAGGACTCAGACTCACTTCTAATCGAATCCAAAGGAGTTCAGAGCTACACTGAAATCACCAGAACCATCTCTAAACTCTACATCTCTTGTTCTGTGATTTATTATTAATCTTTTCGAGCAGTGTGTGTTATCTGCTGTATCTAACACATACACTGTCTCCTGTACTTAAACTGGAGGATTTGTAAATCCTTACCAAATTCTTGCATTCTATTCTTTCCCACGAATAACAGTGGTAGAGGTCGTGTGTGACCTGGACATCTGGTTGCTGTTGTACTGTTTCCCACGAATAACAGTGGTAGAGGTCTTGGACCTGGACAGTTGTAAACTGTTGAACCCCGATCCAGGGTGTGGATCATTTTTATATAAACTTTTGAGAGGACTAAGTCTCGGCTTGAGACTGAACCTCTTGGTTACATTTATTGTGCCATCTCTTTCAAAGTTTTATTCCGCTGCTAATCACTTTAAAACTAATACTGTTTTTAAAGTTACTTTGATAATTAAATTAGCAAGTGTTTATGTTAAGTGTAGATTAGTAAGTTAGTTTCAAAAGATAATCACACACTCCTGTATTGATTAACTGGGAATTAATCAATCCCTTGAGAATCTAACAGAACCTCTACTTTAATATAAATTCAATACAGTTTAATTTATTATTTTATTTGGGGGTCTTTAAGACAGTGTTTTTAAATACAGAAATTTTAATTGGTACTCAATTCACCCCCCTCTTGAGTAAACCACTCCGACCAACACTTGGTATCAGAGGATCGAAAATACTCTCTAAAAGTACTCTGCTTTTGAACTATGATTTTAGTTGTATTTTAAAGGTCTTAAAATTTCTGTTATATCTAAATTTTTATCTCTTTAAAATTTTCTCATCATGGACAATAGACTTGAGGGTGCTGCTACTAACCGGCCACCTTTCTTCAATGGAACTAATTATGCTCAGTGGAAACTGAAAATGAAAATTCATCTAGAAAGCATAGGTTTTGATATTTGGACTGCTATTGAATCAGAATACAAAATTCCTACTACTGCTAGATCTACTTGGGATGAACCTATAAAGAATGCTTACAATAACAAATGTAAAGCTATGAATGCCTTGTACTGTGCTCTAGGAGATGAAGAGTTTAATAGAATTTATTCTTGTAAAACTTCATATGAAATTTGGGATACCTTAGCTGTTTCTCATGAAGGAACAACGAATGTTAAAGAAATGAGATTGAACACTTATACTATCAAGTATGATAATTTTAAAATGAAGCCTGACGAACCCATTTCTGACATGTATCTCAGGTTCAATGAAATTGTCAATACAATGATCTCGCTGGGAAAGGATGTCTCATCGAAGGAACAAATTATGAGAATTTTGAGATGTCTACCTGATAGATAGAGGGGCACATCTGTCTCAATCAGAGAATCATGTGACATTGCTGCTCTACCTGTCAAGGAACTAATTGGCAAGCTGATGATGTATGAAGAAGAGCTTAAAGTGAATAAAGAGGAAGAAAATGAACCTCCAAGAAAGTCTGTCACTTTCAAATCCTCAACTTCAAAGAATAAGGACAAAGAAAAGCTTCAAGCTGTAGTTGAAAGTTCAAGCTGTGAAGACAGTGAAAGTGATTCTGACAGTGATGCTGAGATGGCTAACATTGCTAGAAGATTTAAGAAATTTTATAGGAAAAAGAAGTTCTTCAGAAAAACAAATTATAAGGGTAATCACCACGGTAAATGGAAAAAGGATTGGAAGAAGAATGACAAATCAGATGATGTTGTCTGTTATGAGTGCAAGAGAAAAGGACACATTAAAGCCGACTGTCCAAAGATGAAGTATAAAAAGAAATATGAATATAAGGACAATAAGTTTAAGAAAGCCATGAAGGATACTTGGAATGCTTCTGAGGATAGCTCTACTGAATCTGAAAGCTCTGAAACTGAACACAAAAATAAGGCAAATATGTGCTTTATGACAAACACTTCTCAGGTAACTGCTGAAACTCCTGCTTTAAATTATTACTCTGGAGATAATGCAGAATCTGATTCTGATTCTGGAACAATGTCTAAAAATGAATTGTTTGAGTACTGTGATATGCTGGAAGAGACATGTAATGAACTTAAAGATAAATACAAGTCATTAAAGAAACAGCATGCTCTCACCACTACAGTTAAAACCGAACTCACTATTGAAAAAGAGAAAAATGCTCAACTATTAAAAGAAAACACTGAACTGAAACTATCTAATGAGCAACTCAAGAAAGACTTAGAGAAGTTCACCAATGGAAAAAATACACTAACAAAGATGCTAGGAAAGCAAATAGCACCTAAATATACTACTGGTATAGGATACCAACCTGGACAAAGGAAAATTGCCAAAACTAGATTCATTTCTAAATCTGGACAGAATGAAGGTAATTCTGGAACTTCATATGCTTCAACCAGTTATATACATAGCTATGGATATAATAAAGTTTATCTTTCAAAGCATGTCAATTCTACAAATTATATGAGACCCATTAGACAAATATGGGTACCTAAAGTGTTATTGGCTAACCTGTCTGGACCTAAGAAAATCTGGGTACCAAAATCATCTCCCATCTGAATCTGTTTTGTAGGGAACTTGCTTAAAGAGCTCCTGTAAAGAGACCTGGTATTTGGACAGTGGATGTTCAAGACATATGTCAGGAGACTTCTCTTGTTTTAAGAGTTTAATAAAAGTTGATGGAGGCTTTGTCACCTTTGGTGATAATTCAAGAGGAAAAATCATTGGCCTAGGCCAGATTGGTAACACTGATTCAATTTTGATTTCTAAAGTTTTATTTGTTGATGGCCTTAAATACAATTTATTAAGTATTTCTCAGTTATGTGATGATGGTTTTCATGTTAAATTTGAAAATGATTCCTGCAAATTTTTTAATTCTAAGAATGTTTTGGTATTTTCTGCCTTAAGAAATGAAAATGTTTATGCTGTTAATCTGAATTCTTTATCTAAGCAGAATATTACCTGTTTGAATGCTTTTCATAAAGAATCTTGGCTATGGCACAGAAGATTGGGACATTGCAACATTCACTCACTTAGAAAACTCTCTAGAAAAAAACCTAGTTAGAGACCTACCTAAATTAGAATTCCCAAATGATAGAGTGTGTAACCCCTGTCAAAAGGGAAAACAACACAAAGTTTCTTTTAAATCAAAGAAAGAAGTTTCGACTTCTCAACCACTTGAATTGGTTCACATGGATTTGTTTGGACCATCAAGAGTTTCTAGTTTAAATGGGAAGCACTATGTTTATGTTCTTGTAGATGATTTTTCTAGATATACTTGGGTATATTTTCTAGCTCACAAAAGTGAAGCTTGTTCTTCTTTTGTTAAATACTCTAAATCTGTAGAGAACCTTAGTAGACTTAAGATTAAAACTTTGAGAAGTGATCATGGTCGTGATTTTGAAAAGCAAGATTTTGAATCTTATTGCTCACACAATGGCTATACTCATAACTTTTCTGCCCCTAGAACACCCCAACAGAATGGTGTAGTAGAAAGAAGAAACCGAACCCTTCAAGAAATTGCTAGAACCATGCTCAATGAATATGACCTGCCTATTTATTTTTGGGCTGAAGCTGTAAATACAGCTTGTTATGTCATTAATAGAGTCTTAATTAGACCCGTTCTTAAGAAAACCCCTTATGAATTGTGGAACAATAGAAAGCCTAAGGTTAATTACTTTAATGTTTTTGGTTGCAAAGTATTTATTCTGAATACTAAATATAATCTGGATAAGTTTGCTTCCAAAAGTGATGAAGGAATTTTTCTGGGTTACTCTATTTCAAGTAAAGCCTATAGAGTATTCAATAAGAAAACCAAATGTGTGGAAGAATATGTTCACATCAAATTCGATGAAACTGATCCACATGAGCCTAAAACCTCTCTTGAGAATCTTGAAGAAGATTTGTCTATTCTGGACCTTAATGATAAATCTAAAGAACTTGTTATAAAAGCATCCAGTTCTGGACTTTCTCCAGAATCTGCTTCTATTGAACCCGAACCTATAGATGAACCTGAAATTTCTAGTCCAACCTTTACCAGATCAACGAGGATTCTAAAGAATCATCCTTTAGAAGCTGTTGTTGGTAATCTTGATAGAGGAACACAAACTAGAGCTTCTCTAAGAAACCAGGTTGAACATCAAGCTTTTCTTTCATAGCTAGAACCCAAAAATATCAATGATGCTATCAATGATGAATTCTGGGTAATGGCTATGCAGGAAGAATTAAATCAGTTTGAAAGAAACAAAGTCTGGGAATTAGGTGACAGACCTAAGGACACCTTGACAGTAGGCACAAAATGGGTTTTTAGAAATAAAGTAGATGAATCTGGAAATATAGTTAGAAACAAAGATAGACTAGTTGCACAAGGATATAGTCAAGAAGAAGGTATAGACTATGAGGAAACTTTTGCACCTGTAGCTAGACTAGAATCCATTAGGATCTTACTTGCATATGCTGCACATCTGGATTTCAAGTTATATCAAATGGATGTGAAAAGTGCATTTCTAAATGGTTTTATAATTGAAGATGTTTTTGTAGAAAAACCACCTGGATTTACTAACCCCCATTTTCAAAATCAAGTTTCTAAACTTTCTAAAGCTTTGTATGGTTTAAAACAAGCTCCAAGATCTTGGTATGATAGACTTAGCAATTTCCTTATTTCAAAAGGTTTTACTAAAGGGATTGCTGATCCAACTATTTTCATTAAAAGAATTTCTAAAGATGTTTTAGTTGTATAAATATATGTTGATGATATTATTTTTGGATCTTCTAAACACTCTTTATTTACTGATTTTTCAAAAAGTATGCAAAATGAATTTGAAATGAGCTTAATGGGAGAGCTTAAGTACTTTCTTGGATTTCAAGTATTTGAAAATGAAAATGGTATTATTTTGAATCAAAGTAAATATACTAAGGATCTTTTAAAACGTTTTGGTCTGGATAGTATCAAGGAAAGTGAAACTCCTATGAGTACTACCTGTAAATTGGACGCAGATGAAACTGGGAAACCAGTTGATCAAACAAATTACAGAGGTATGATTGGTAGTTTACTTTATCTTACTGCTAGTCGACCTGATATTATGTTTAGTGTGTGTATGTGTGCTAGATTTCAAGCTAATCCAAAAGAATCTCATTTTCTTGCTGTTAAAAGAATTTTTAAATATCTCAAACACACGGTTAACTTAGGTTTGTTTTACCCAAAAGGACAATCCTTTGAGTTAATGAGTTATTCAGGTGCTGAATTTTCTGGTTGTAAGTTAGATAGAAAAAGCACATCAGGAACATGTCATTTGCTTGGAAAATCCTTAGTTTCTTGGTGTAGTAAGAAACAGAACTCAGTTGCAGTATCTACTGCTGAAGCAGAATATATAGCTGCTGGTATTTGCTGTGCACAAATTCTGTGGATGAAACACACTCTTTTGGACTATGGATATGTTTTTAAACATGTTTCAATCAACTGTGATAACACCAGTGCAATAAACATCTCTAAGAATCATGTATCTAACTCTAGAACCAAACACATAGATGTAAGACACCATTTCCTAAGAGATCACTATCAAAAAGGTGATATTTCTCTTGAATTTATTGGCACTGAACATCAATTGGATGATATTTTCACTAAACCTTTAAGTTCGGATAGGCTAAGTTACATAAGACACGAATTGGGAATGTTTAATCACAACCGATGTGAAAATACTCACTGATGTGAAATTCTCACCGATGTGAAAATCCTCACTGATGTGAAATTCTCACCGATGTGAAAATCCTCACTGATGTGAAATTCTCACCGATGTGAAAATCCTCCCTGATGTGAAATTCTCACCGATGTGAAAATCCTCACTGATGTGAAATTCTCACCGATGTGAAAATCCTCACCGATGTGAAAATCCTCACCGATGTGAAATTCTCACCGATGTGAAAATCCTCACCGATGTGAAATTCTCACCGATGTACAATTCTCACCGATTTTTTTTACCGATGATTAACTCACACTGATGAAATGTTTTCTAAAACATCTGTCAGACTCCAAGAATATGAATTGTTTTATTTTATTTTATCTTACTCTATTTTAGTCATTTATTTGGAATTCCTAAATGATAAAACTAAGTGTAAGCCACTTCTTACCTCACCGAGCTCAAAATCTCTCACCTTCGAACCTTATCTCCCAAATCGGCCAAGAACCCTAAACCCGTGATGGAAAAAAATAAGCTTCCTACCGTTAGAGATGAATGTATAGAACCAAAAGCTAAGAAGCAGAAGACACAGCATAAATCCAGTGTTAGTGAAGTCAGAACTAGATCGGGAAGGCGACCAGTGAATCCTCACTTGCAGAATAGAGACATAGTAATCGAGAAGGAACTGTGCGTGGAATGGCTACTGCCTAGAAAATCGTTAGTAATCGAGATTCTGGAGGACCAGAAATGGGTGGATTGTTTCTCGAATAACAATGGCCCATACTACCTGAAGTTGGTAAAACAGTTCTACGAGTTTGTAACCTTCGAGAAGTCTGAAAATGAGAATCGGGTAAGCTCTTTTTAAAATGGAAAAGAGATGTATTTTTCTTCAATAGAGTGGGCTGGGTGTTTAAAAGTACCACATGAAGGTGTCTCTGGGTATGTATCAAGAGAAATGCCACCTAGCAGTGACATCTTTGATTATGAAACCGCCTTAAAAGAGCTGACCGGTAATGGGAATCAAAGGCAAGTGGTTGCTGCTGAAATGGATGGAGAGAATCGACTGCTCTTCAAGTTTGTTCAGCATGTGTTGATACCGAGGCAAGGAGATTTTGCAAATCTGAGATATCAAGATATCTATCTTCTTCATCTGCTAAGACATGGTGTGAAAATCAATCTGTGCAGATTGTTAATGCTTCAAATGGAAGACATGATTAGACCAAAGTCAAAGACTAATGCTTTATTCTTTGCCAAGATGATTTTAGTAATGATAAAAGTGAAAGGAATAGCTGAGTCTCAGGATGAGACAGTTGTAGTCAGGAATAATTTCTGCATCACCTCGACTGTTTGTAAGTACATGAAAATTAACTGGAACCCATGGAAGGGAGAATGGGTCAGTGATGATCAGAAGATATATGATAAGTTTAATCCTTTGGATCATCCCTCAAGACCAAAGGATATGAGAGATCCAAGTCTGAGACCTGATGAAGAGGAACCTGTTTATAGTAATGAAACAGAAGAAGAAACAGAAGAAGAAGAAGAAACTCCCATGGATGTTGGAGGAGATCCAGACTTGCCCCCAAGTCCTGTTGCAGAATTGGTTTATTCTAGGAAAGGAAAGGTAGAGGAAATTTTGTCTACTTATGAGGAAGACCAGTCTGTACCTCACCAAGAAGAAGAGGAAAAGGAGAATGTATCTGAATCGTCTGCTTCTGGTAGTTTAAGTATGAGTCCTTTGATTGGAAACTCAGCTATGCCGACTGCTGAAGTAGAAATAGATACAGAAGAAGTTGTACCTGTATCAGAAGATCTTCTAGATGCTGCACCGATGGAACTTGTAGTAGAAGATTCTGATGAAGAGAATCCAGCACTGAATGCTGTTGTGATACATGGGAATGCACCCATTGAGGGGGAGCATCAATCTGTTCTTGGAAATGTTACAGTAGCTGTTGAGTTTGGAGACTGGGTAGAAGACCCAGGGTTTATAGTCTGTGGATTGGATTATCCGGATTCAGATAATGAGATGTCTGTGAATAGACCGAAGACCAATTATGATCTTGCTTCTGAGTTGTTTCCCGATAATGTGGTCAGATTTTATGATCTGAATAAGCTGAAAGAGGACCTCAAATCCAGTTTTGTTGAAGAAGTGAAGTTAATGGAAACCTCCATTTCATCCTCAATTCAATCAATAATGACTGATTCTGTAGTCCGTTTGGCCTCAGTAAAGGGATCTGCTGCAGTTGTCCCTAATTATTTTGTCTCTAAATCTGATCTTGAATCCATGAAGAATGAGCTTAAAGAATCATTCAGTGTATTAGTTGCTAAGATGAAGCAAAGCTTTGATGAAGAAATGAAAATGTTAGAGAAATCCTTCGAGCTCTCTCTGGCTTGTAATTTATCTTCTTTTGTGTCTGAGCTTATGGAAGAAGTGAAAGAGTGCCAGACTCAGTCTTCTAGAATCGAAGCAGATCTTGAAGCTCTCAAGACATCAGTTGCTGCTTTGGATTCTTATATGAGCTCCAAGTCTCAAGCTGACAAGGACCTAGCTTATGTGAAGAGTGTCGTAAGCCAGTTTGTCTCGGTGTTTGAAAGTTTCAAAACCTCAGTGAAGGATCATGTTCAATTACAGGACTCTCATGTTCAAAGCCTAATCAGTGGTTTGTCTAAGAGTTTCAAAGAAACTGTTTCCTTCTCTCTTGGCCCTCTCACATCCAAACTTTTAGTTGACCTGAATCTAGTTCGAGCAATGTTGAAGGAGGAGATTGGTTCTATTTCAACCATTGGCTCTGTGGACTCATCAGAGTTGAGCCGAGTGGTGCTTTCTACAAGAGATTATGCTAGAGAAATAATGAAGATTGTTCAAGACTATATGAGAGAAGCCTCTGCCTCTTAGGAAGCCATAAAGAGAAAAGTGGACTACTACTTCACCAAAATTTTCACCAAGCATCAACTCGATCACTACTTCAAGCTGATGTTGGAAAACATGAAGCTACCTCCAGTAACTCAAGCTTTTAGAGAACAAGTGAGCAATATAAGACAATTGACTCCTGCCTTGGAGAAATTCATGGAGAACAAAGATGATTTCATCTCTGCTATGGAAAGAGGAGGAGGAATTATTATGGATTTTAGAAATTTGTTGCTGCCCTTCTTGCATGTTGATGCCAGAACAGTCATCGTACCTCCTGCTTTGCCTGCTTCTGCCTCAGCTGCTTCCACAGTCCAGCTGACTCCTGCTCAAGCTATTCGAAGCCTCACACCAATGATCACCCAAAGATCTTCAACCTACAGGCCTGAATCTGTGTCAGTAGCTCAGCCTCCTTTGATCATTTCTGGCATTCCAAAACCTTCACCTGCATCCTCACCACCCGAACCTTCTTCTGATCCCAAAGGAAAATCTCCCGTGGAAGATGTGGATTGATCCAGTGGCCAGGATTTTTGGTACGAATTCATTTGTATTCTGTTTCCGTACTTTCTGACTGCTCTAATACAGAGGAACTCTTTTTACTTATCATGTTTTATTTGTCTCCTATATATGCTTTCCCACTTTTTGATTATCACAAAGGGGGAGAACAAAATGAGAGAATGAGAAATATTTTCAATGGAGAAAAATAACCTTCTTTTCAATTTTATCTCTGATATTATTATGTTTCTTTTTACCTTCGGTACCTTATGATTGTTACCTCTGATAACTTATGTCTATATCATACTATTTCTATTACCTATGATGTTGTTTTCTCTGAGAAAATTGAATTCAATATTATACTCTTTACTATTATATTTTCACTATGTTAAATGACCATATCATAAATTGTGATTATCAAAAAGGGGGAGATTGTTGACCTCACCTGTTTTGATAATCTCAATCATGTATTCATATGTGTTGAAAATCCCAATTATGTTTTCATTCTCTATGATATTTTTAAGTATCATTGATCTATACTTTAATTCTTTCAAATCTGTGATCAAACCAATAATAATTTTTAAAATAGTCTTTGGAATATGTTAATCCTCATTTATCCATGTTCATACAAGTTATAAATTAATTCTAACACAATCGGATGTGTTCTGCATAAAACAGATAAGTAATCTGCCTATAGCTACTGATAAAGAGCTACCGGTACCCAGTCTACTGATAGACTTAGTCTACCGACAGACAGAGTCACCGATATACTTAACACAGATCTACCGATGTGCTTATAAATGTAAGCTACTGACTTACAGACAGCTACCGATACAAACATAGAGCTACCGGTGTAAGTATAAATAGCTACCGATGGAATAAGAGTCACCGATGGACGAAGCTACTGACAAACTCACAGCTACCGATACCGATGCATGAAGCTACCGACGCATGAAGCAACCGACGCATGGAGCTACCGACGCATGGAGCTACCGACGCATGGAGCTACCGACGCATTAAGCTACTGACGCATGGAGCTACCGATAAACAAAGTCTCCGATACAAGCATATACCAACCGACGCATAGAGCCTCCGATAGAGTCAAAACAACTAATGAAATTGAGCTACCGATGTCCAAGCTACCGATGCTGATTACCTACCGATCACTCAACTCACTGTTTGAATTTCTTTATTTCCTATCTTTATTTAATCTATCCAACGGTCATATCATGTACATTTTAATGATTTGTCAAATATCTGATAAAGGTTGTCGGATGTCAGGAACCCGTACCTCGTACCTGCAGAAAGGAAATCTTTTCTGTCTCCTGTTGCCCGTGAGATAAATACGAGAAGACTACGCTGCCCAACGAGGAGAGTGTGGTGGATGGAATATACCAGAAACACAAGAATGAGAAGAATCAAGAAGCTCATAGACAATCAAGCATACTCGAGAAGTGTTCTGTGCATATAAGAAGAACACTGAAGAACTTCAACCACTACATTTTCACTGTCTGTGAACCTGGAGCATACGACACTCTGTTTCTCAAACAGAAATGAGAAGAGGACTCAAACTCACTTCTGATCGAATCCAAAGGAGTTCAGAGCTACACTGAAATCACCAGAACCATCTCTAAACTCTACATCTCTTGTTCTGTGATTTATTATTATTCTTTTCGAGCAGTGTGTGTTTTCTGCTGTATCTAACACATACACTGTCTCCTGTACTTAAACTGGAGGATTTGTAAATCCTTACCAAATTCTTGCATTCTATTCTTTCCCACGAATAACAGTGGTAGAGGTCGTGTGTGACCTGGATAGCTGGTTGCTGTTGTACTGTTTCCCACGAATAACAGTGGTAGAGGTCTTGGACCTGGACAGTTGTAAACTATTGAACCCCGATCCAGGGTGTGGATCATTTTTATATAAACTTTTGAGAGGACTAAGTCTCGGCTGGAGACTGAACCTCTTGGTTACATTTGTTGTGCCATCTCTTTCAAAGTTTTATTCCGCTGCTAATCACTTTAAAACTAATACTGTTTTTAAAGTTACTTTGATAATTAAATTAGCAAGTGTTTATGTTAAGTGTAGATTAGTAAGTTAGTTTCAAAAGATAATCACACACGCCTGTATTGATTAACTAGGAATTAATCAATCCCTTGAGAATCTAACAGAACCTATACTTTAATATAAATTCACTACAGTTTAATTTATTATTTTATTTGGGGGTCTTTAAGATAGTGTTTTTAAATACAGAAATTTTAATTGGTACTCAATTCACCCCCCCTCTTGAGTAAACCACTCCGACCAACACAGATATTAGAGGATCTCTTCTATCAAATTGACCTGGAAGACCCTCCATCTATATGGATACCATGATCAGAGAGGTTAAAGAATTATATTAAATTAACCTTCCTCAATGTGCTTCCCATGTTGCATCGTATAATCTACGATGCACCACCAGACATTCATATATGGGGATGGGGAGAACAAGGAGTGTACATTTCACCCTATGTCCTATGAAACAGAACACATTGGAGATGGATTCCTGTAATGTCATTATCCCAAAATGGGAACCAAATGGTATTCCTATTAATGAATGGTGGTGTCCTCTTCATGGATAGGTCTCAATTAAGTCTCAAAAGAGTTAGTCCAAATTAAAGTGATCCATAAAAAACTACTAATCCAGAAATCGATAACATTCAGCAGGCCTCACATTTATGGGAGGCCAATCAAAAAGAATTTATGATGTCCTTAGATTTAAATAATTCACATTCAAACCTATCACCATATCTAACTCACACCCAAACATGAATGCATGGGATCAAGAAAAAGGAAAAAGAAGCAGCACTTTCCGCAATACGGGATGAGCCCCATGCCAAAGTGATGGGGGAATTTTAAACAAAAAATTCCCCTATAAGGCCATCAAATTTGGGCCTAGGATTCATGATAATGGAACAAGATTATCCCTAGATTATAAGGATGGGGGGAATTATTACCTCAATCACCAGCATAATGGACGTCTGTCTTTTCCTGCCTAGGTAGGATAATAAGTAAAGTGGTCCCCTCATCTGTCCCAACTCATGACCTAGTTCCCCCATAAGGGATGTGTATAGAAAGTTCAGATCACGGTTCCCTTAAAGTTATTGTACTCTAAGAAATGTGAAAATAATTATGGAGTGGGAGGAGAAGATCCATCAAACGACACAAGAAGCTCCCCTACCATTCAACAAGAGGCATGCCACCTAAAATTTCTTAGGCATCCGTGAACATTGTAGGCATCTATCCCATGTTCCACAACGAGTATGATGAAAAGGTAGAAGAGAGAGGGGAGGATAGTTCCACCCAGAAATTGATCTTCACTGGGCATAAAGGTGTGTATACTCAGAACTAGAGGTCCTCCTTAAACATGGGTGCTCCCTCACACAATCCCTCATTACCTCCTTTTTGTATGCCCAAAATGGAGGAGTATAAAATCAAGGCCACATATAACCCACGTACAATGAAAATGCATACCTTATGGTTGAGGATAGATTCACTCAGTAAGAGGAAGAAATAAAATAGTAAAGGTGAATCAATGTCGTGCTACTCAAGGAAAGATTCCATATGGAACATTTTCATCAAACTCCTCCGGTAGAACCCCAACGTGCACTCCAAGTGGGTGTGCTTCAGCTGCAAAGGTTTTTCCAGATGAATGAAGTAAGACTAGGAGGTTCTTTCATCACAACATTAGGACCATCAGTATACCTGAATCCAATCCCTGAGGGATATCAAAATTTCCCCCCACTAAGGAATGAACTAGAAAAGGTTCAGGTAAATCCAAAAAGGATACCCCCAACTAGATATCCCCCTCAAGTACTAGCATCATAGACACTACCATATTTCCCCCTAATACACAAGCCCATGAGCAGGTCTAGCAAGACACACATCAAGGTCTCATGAATACCAGTGAGTCATTAGTAGCCCAATTGGATTCCATGTAAGGATAAAGTGCACTAATACAACCATAATGTAAATGATATCATGACTGGGTGAGTAATATTCTACCACCATTGAACTTCAAGAACACCATATTCCATGTATTTAATGGCTTGGGTGACCAAAAACAATATATGATGCATTACACATCCTTTTGTGATCCCATTATGGGAACCCCATAATAACAAGATGCAGTGAGAATCATATTCTTAGTGCAAACCCTGCAAGGCTTATCCTTTATATGGTACAACAGTCTACCAGCTCAATTGGTAATGGGGTGGGATGATCTCCAAAGGCAGTTCCACTTCCATTTTAGATCAACACTACCGATGAAAACATTTAGTGACCTCATGAATAGAAAAAAATGGGAGAATTATAGATTCTTCTTCATCATTACCAGTTAGAAAGGGATGGCCTAGTCCTTGAATTGGTCACTCCATAAAGATGAGATTATTTCTATATGCATTTACATTCTCCATGACAAGCTAGTAACACCACTCATCATGATGAAATCTATATGTAGATTATGATATTTCTCTTTCATTACCCAGAGAATTGAGGATTCCTTATAGAAGACCATGTTAAATTATTGGGAAGTCGACTAATCCCAAGAATGAGGGTGGGATGAGTTAAAATAGCTTCTGTTACACTCAATCCACCCCAAGAACCAGCTCTAGCTCAAAGGCCTGATCCAAATCATATAGGACCGCATGGATGTAAATAGAAACCCTCATCTTGATAAGATGAGAGAAGAAGGGCCGGGTGAAATAAACACAAGGAACAAAGAAAAAAATGATTACTCATTCCAAGATGACCAAGAACATTTCTCTTTCATAGCCACCATGAACTGCAACTTGGTCTATCTACCAAAAACAAACTGGTCTATGAAGAAGGTATCAAAGACCAACCAAACTATTAACCCTTTCACCAGAGACTAGGACACAACATCCAAGAGTTTTCATCTTAATGGAATTACTATATAGAATGATATATTATGGGCATGTAAAACTAGGGCCATCTCTAGTGCAGGTGGCTTGCATATCCATCACTACCCCTGATGAGGGAGATGATTGGAATGAATTTTTCAGCAAGAGAGAACAAAAGTTTGATCGTTGGATGACCGAAAAGACAATAAATCTGGATCATGGAATTCTCTAATCATTATTAAAGCAACCAACTGTATCTCCATTTTATCCAACACAACTGAAATCCTTGGCCCCACAAGTTTCCAGAAGATGTTCATCCAGTGGATAATTTGATATGAAAAGTAATAAGAATGTATAGGAAGTTGAATTTGTGTTAAGGATAAAGTTATCCTTGACCCTCTCAGATTTTATTCCATAAAACCTGAATGAATGGGAACTACCCCACCAATCTGAACCACCCAAAACAGACGATGAGTTGGAATCATCGCTAGAAGAGGAGTTGATATTTGGCTATGTTAATGTCATCAACTTAACGGATCACTTCTTCAACAATGGGTATGTCTATGAACCTGAGTACCCAAAACCTGATCAGGGAACCAGAGGAAGAGGACATGGGAGCCTGAGATATCTTATGAGATGCATATTTGAAATAAATCATGCTTATGGCCACACTCTAACTCAAACCATCAGTGTCATAGAATCTCATGGAAGAGAACTCCAGCATACCCAATAGAAATAGGGAAATTCCCCCCAACTATAAGAATAAACTCTAGTACAATATTTCAATAATATCTATCATAAGAAGAATAGGTGTCTAATTTCCCTTATCATGTGGGTAGACATACCTGACCTAACTCACAAAGGATGGAGGCTCCTCCAGCTCCAGTCCGAAGGGCCAAACCATCATCAACAAATAATGAATCTCCTCCAACTCGCGTGAATGATCATCCATGTGCTAGGAAGCACTATCATTATGACCATAAATATGATATCTTGATGAAAATAATATCAGTAACAACAAAACTATATATCCTGGAAGCTTTGAGTTTATCCATAAATCTCAGAGAAGCACTCATAGAGGCTCTAATAATCCCCTACGAGTTTGAATATAATGTGTCTTATACTGAAGTCTACTCGAAGGATTTTGATCCTGTAGAATGGAACAAAGTGATCTCATTTACAAATCAAGATGAATATTCCATTATCCATAGACACAACATGCTTTTTTATGTGTTCAACAATGTAAACGGTACTGATGTCTGTGTAGTCTTCATCGACAATGGATTCAGAGTTAATATCATCCCATTGAGAACACGTTTCTGATTGGGTTTCAATGATGAAAATCTATCATCTTCCTGTATAAACCAACAAGTATATGGTAAAACTGATAAGAATCCATTGGGCCAAATCAAGATCAAGACACAATTCAGAGATCTCATCACTGACTTAGACTTCCTTATTTTAGGGTAGAATAAAAACATCAATATCCTTAGAGGAAGGCCTTAGGTTCCCCAACATGCAGCGATACCCTCATTATACCTTTAGTGCATCAAACAATTAATTAATGAACATACCGGTATGTTATAACCTGATAAATCCACTTTTAATATTTTGAATCACAGTACACTGATGCAGGATTCTATGAAGGGAAAGACTAGTAACCCCTCATCAATGGTATTGATCTGGTCACGGTCTTGAATAGTTTAGAAATGATTCTAGTATATCCCCTCAAACATTGTTGTGAAGAATACGTACTACCCATCAATTAGGTTGGGTGCACGGGTCATAGTTCACATACATGTTCATCAATCATCATGATTTAGATCATAGCCCATGAATCTAGTAGCATTGAGGAATGTGTTAAAACATGAGATCAAGATGATGGCTCAAATAAAAATTCCTTTGAACCATCCCCATAGCTCCAAAAAATCCTGACCTCATCCACTAGGGTAAAATTGGAAGAAATAACCCTTAAATCCCTCACTATATCCTCTCTGGAACATTCCCCATCACTATTTGTGTTAGGAGATGTCACTTCATTCCCTAGGGGGCAAGATCTCAACTCTTCTTCTGGCAATAGGGAGCTCATCTCAAGTATTGTTTCCCCATGAGAAGAATAATAAGAGGACAATGAAGAGGAGGATGAAGTTGAAGAGGATATCAGGGATTCCCCTAAAACATTTGAGGAAGGCATCTCTTCCACCACTGATGAACATATAGAAATCAATCTGGGTATGTAAGAATATCCATGACCAACCTTGTTCTGTGTTTCCATTCCTTCTGAAGAGAAATTGGTATACACCTCCATGTTAAGGAAGCATCAAATTGTTTTTTTCTAGAACTACACAAAAATTTCAAGACTCAACATCAAAGTGTAAACTCATTACTTAGGACTTCTATATGATCATTAGGGATACAAATAGAAGGGAAGAAGAACTCACCAAACAGAGGATTATAAAATAGAATCTGAAATCAACAAGCTCATCATATACAACATTATTTTGGAATTCCAATAACCCATTTTTCTAACCAATATTGTCCCCATAAAAATTAAGAATGGATAAATCAGAGTTTACATAGATTTCTAAGATCTAAACTAGTACTATCCGAAAGATGATTTCCCAGTATGGATTACAAAATTTGTGATTGATGTGATTGTCGGATATCAGGTACTCTCTTTCATAGACGGCTAGTCAGGATACAAATAAATCCCAATAGCCCTAGAATATAAAGAATCCACCTCCTTCAGAGCACCCTGAAGGTATTTCTTATAGCGAAATTCTCATCATTCTGAATAAGGTCAGTTCCACATACCAAAACACCATGCATCACATCATCAAGACCTTTATGGTAATGTTCAACGAATGATATTTTGATGAACTTGTGGTTAATTCATGACAATATCCAGAACACCAAATATATCTTGGAACAATCTTTGGAAAATTGTGATAGCACACCCTAAAAATGAATCCATTGGTGTGTAATTTCTGTTTAACATGAGGGAAATTCCTTGGATTCATCGTATGTCACTGTATCATCAAATTCGACCCTGATAAAACAAAGGGTATCCTTGAAATGCCACAATCCTGTAAACTCACTGGGTTAAGAGGGAAACATGGACACTTGGCCTACATCTAATGATTCATATCCAACATTTCTAGTAAATTTTTACCCTTTACCATGTTAATGGAGAATGAGGTTGAATATCAATGTACTAATGATTGTCTAGAGGCATTCAATAATCTCAAGAAATTTATCTTAAGTTCTACAGTGATAATATAACCCATTAAAGGAAGACTACTAATTTTGTATGCGACAGCCATGGACCAATCCTCGGGTTCCTTCCTCACAAAAAATAATGGAACCTGTAGTGAAAACAACCAATACTATCTCAGTCAAACCATTATTGATGTTGAGACTCATTACTCAAGTATCACGAAAAGCTATTTGGCACCGATATTTTCTATCCAAAAGATGAGAAACTACCTGGTGCATCTTGTGGTCTACCAGGTCTCTCAAAAAAACCCACTCAAGTACATTCTCATATGTCAAATACTGAATGGACATTTTTCATGGTGGGTAGTCATTCTGCAGCTATTTGACATCTAGTTCGTTCCTTAGAAATCCATCAATGTCCAGATAATAGAATATTTTATGGAAGAGAACCCCTCATCAGAAATAAATTCATCAGAAGGAAAACGTCCCAATGAAGGGGTTTTCTCAATATATGAATATTCTCTGACATGGGAAATTCATTTTGATGGTGCATCTATAATCCCAATGGGAAAAATGATGGTGGATCCCAAACTCAACAAAGCAGGGCTGGGAATCGTACTCATATCTTCAGAAAAGGTAGTCCTTCCATACTACATACTATTGATAGAGGGATTTACAAATAATGATTTATAATTCTAGGGTCTCATTGTAGGGTTAGAGCTAGTACTTAAAGCACAAGAATAACACTTGAAGATAAAATGTGATTTAGAGCTGGTTATCCAAAAGGATAATGGTGGCTATGCCATTAAAATTAAGAATCTTATCCCTTTGGTTTGATCATGTTTGAGGATGTATGGATGAATTACCCTCAAATATGATGGTAAAATATGTCCCCAAGTTGCAAAATGATCAAGCTAATGCATTGGTAAATTCATCCACAGCTCTGGATAACCCATATTAGGATGAAACAATCATCAACATCACACATTGATGGATTGTATAACCATTTGTTCCGGTCAACATGGAAGAACTAAATGAAATAAGTCACATCCCTAAGCTGTACGGTTCTACCACTATCTATAAGACTCCCATTATGAATTATATCTAAAAGAGTGGACTCCCCCAAGATAGAGTCGGAAGGGAGAAACAAATGAGATGAATAATTAACTTTTTTCTATATGATGTCCCAAATCACCAAAGGTCCTCTATAAGAGAGGCCTTAATGGGGACCTTTTTAGATTTATTTAGGGATAGGATACCTCTATAATCATGAATTAAGTATACACTAGAGCATGTAGTTCACATCAATCATGATCCATGATTTCCCACCAATTTTTAAGGCTTAGATACTAATGGCCCACTATGATGAAATACTCCACTAAATTTACCACGAAGTTCCATTCCTACTAATTGCATGAAAATTCTATCCACCATAACCTAGAGATACTTCTCATAACCAATTACTCCTTGATTTTTACCATATTGGGAATGGATATCGTAAGACCATACCCACTTTCCAAAACCAAACTATTCAATACATCCTCAAAGAAAACAAATTCTTTTCAAAATAGGTAGAATTTGTACCCCTTGGAGAAGTCTGGGGGATAAACATCATCAGCTTTGTTGAGGACCATATAATACCCATATATGGTGTACCTCACATAATACTGATAGATAATGGAACCAACTTATATTCAGACTAATTGGAGAAGTTATAATAAGAATATGGTATCAAAACCCACCATTCTTCCCTCTATCATGAAACAACCAATAGATAGATAGAAGCCTCCAACAAGATGATTTCCAATATTATCCAAATTATGGTAGACTAGGAAAATAAGTCATGGTCATACAATATCATCCATGATCTATGGGATTATTGAACTACCACCTGAATCACTACCCAAGCAACCCCATATTAATTGGTATACAGGACGGAAGTGACCCTACAATTTATGCTCAACTACACACAATCAATATTTCCATTTTTGATCAATTATCCACACATGAAAAATCTCAGAAGTTACAAGACGAATTTGAATAGATCGATAAGAAAATATTTCATACTATTCACTATTTCGAAATTTACCAAAACTGGTTTGTATAAGACTTCAAAAAAAGGAGCACCTCACGTCTTTCCTCAAAGGATAAATGGTGATAGTCCTTAGAACACAGATGATACCCAGATAGAAACCTCCAGAGTTGGAACGAAAATGGGAAGGAGTATTTGTAATACATAAGGCCTACTCTAATAGAGATTATTCCCTAATTTAAATGGATGTCTATCTCATCATAGCTTCTACCAATGCAAGGTTCATGAAGAAATATTTAATGTATAAAAAAGACAATGTCATCTTATCCACATGATGTTTAACTTTATGGAGTTCATCCTGATCACAAGTTATTAAACTACATGATGAAAATTTCTTGTTGTATGATATTAAAATGCTTGGAACAAAAGTCTTTGAGACATGATGATAAACTATACCAACACATCCTAGATGTATGATGCCAAACTGCATGACATCATTCATCCTCACCACATGATGTCATACAGAAAGGTTCATCTTGAACTACATACAGATTGGATGTCATTTTGGTGAGATATGTAGTGACAACTAATTTCCATGTTTTAGGCCAAACCACCACCATCCCAGACCTATGTGTACGGACCAGACCAACATAAGGAGGGTTTTTTATAGAATTAATTGAGGATTTATTCATGTATATACGTTATATGTTGTGATTCCAAAATTCTACATAATGGCCCAGAAACCCCGTCATATAAATTTACGTTATCATACTCCAAACTATATCTATATTGTAGGAAAACCATTCCTCTACTTGTTTCTCACAGTTAGAACAGCTCATGTGATCATAAGAATAGAGATAAAGGCCTACCCTTATAAGAAAGGCATAAAAGTATATAATAGGCCCATGGGATCCTAAATTAAAGACAATAAAATCCATACTGGGTGTCCTCACCACATGATTTTAAATTTCATTGAACTCAAAGAAATATGTGTGGATTGATTTCTATACATATGAGGATCATAGTGATGATCAGATTCTTATGTCTTGGTTCAGCCTCCCTATAATTAAAAATACCCCTTCCATGTCAATGGGTCAAACTTACATGGGAGGATTTCCATGAACATTGTATGGCTCGATTCTCATCTAGATATGATGTATAGTGATGCCCAAAACCAATGTCATGGGCCCAACCATGAATGATGGGAAAAATTTACAACCCCATATATAGATTAGACCTATGGGGGAAATTCCCATCAAAGAACTATGTACATCTAGATTCTTTCCCTCATAGGATACATAGTGACACTCTAGTGTCATGACTCGGGTCTAGCCCCATAAAAACAACTGGCATATGATGCCCCCTCCATGCATATGGGCCAAAACATCACAAGAGACTCCATTTAGATCTAACAATAGAATAATTCTCATCCTCATGAGATACATAACAATGCCAAAGTGTCCATATTTTGGCCCAGACACAACATTCCCACAATTTTACGTCAGTTCTCCTTCATCCTAACCATATGACATTTAATTGCACTGGTTCATGAGAACTATGCATGACTTGATTCACACCATGAATAGATACATGGTCCCATATATACCTTATTCCCTATGCCCAGACACAAACAATGACTAAAAACTACCCCATATTCTACACATAAATAATGATCCATACAAAAGATCTCAAATGTGGATTCCACATCAGGAATATGTTGGATTGGTGTAGCAAAATCCGATTTGGATTAATGCTTATGGCCTGCAAATATCACGGGTCGAGCTTCGTAGTGAGCTCATTAAGGCTTGTAGATTTGACCAAACGACACATATAGGGAACTGTTGCAGTGCAGACTTCGGAGTCAACATTACTATTGCCTTTTGGGCTTCCAACTAGCAGCCACTATATCACTTTTGACCTGGGTGGCCACCTTTTCACTGTAGCGACGCAGACTTCTTGTGTGGTTGGTGGAAGAGTGTCCGTCTTTCTATCCATTTGTAGCCCATTTTGAGATAGGGTTTCTTACTGAAAAAACTCTATAATTGTGCTCCCGATTATAGTGAATATTCTGCCTCTCCATGAACATAGGGATTATTTCTGAACAACATAAATTTGTGTATTCTGTTTATTTTCATTTCTTCAGCATTTTCATTCAATATCACATTTATGTCCTTGCGACTCCTGATGAATTTGCAATAGAACATGCCATGAAATCAAACTTTCCCCACAAATGAGACAGATCCATATAGTTAGATCCACATATTGTGAACAATTTTTGTTTTTATATTTATCATATGCATGTAGAAACATACTTCCCATTCACCAAAATATATTCCCCAGGAATAGTGGATATCCATAAACCTCAAAAATCATAAAAAATGTATGGTCAATATCTTCAGAATACCTCTTCTTAACTATGCACATAATGCCCTGGCAGCTCTGCATACATTTTCAATAAAAAAGACATGTCAACCATTGAAAAATTCATCCTTATGTGAGGAATTTTTAATATTTGTATGATTTAATGGATTAGATTTCCCTCATCATTATTTATGATTCAAGAATCCTCAGGATAATTGTTTGCACCTTCCTCTCCCTTAATGCCCAGAGCATACAATAATATCCTGGCCTAATTTTCTGTCTAGTTACTCATGATTACCATGATAGTCAGTCCCCAAAACATTTTACTAAATTTTTATTACACCGTCTTAATCACACCACATTAAACTAAAATGAAAAGTTCATCATTGTAAGATATTGAAAAACATGATTTCAAAAAAACCGAGGGTGGTTTGATTCCTCTCCAATGTCAGGAATCGTCACATCCTGGTCCAGCCACCCCAAAATAAAAAATTCCCCCTCATTGCAAGTTGGTAAAACTCATTTAGAGTGTTTGTAACATCAATACCTATGTATGGATAGACCCCTATCCTCACATGATGCACATTAACACTAGAAAATCATCATTTGAGTCTAGTCTTGATGCATAAATATCCCCACTATTAGTGTGTATGAGCCGGGTCTACATAGGATGTCTTAGGAAAAATATAATGTGATTACATGTACTCCCATGCATGAAATAAATCTACATGGTGGAGTCCAATTCATGCTTTTCTCCACCAATGATCTAGTATTCAAGAAAGTCCCCATTCTCATTCCAGAGCAATATCTACATGGGGGAATGGAAGGCATTTCCTTACTAGAAGACATTAAACTACATAGCCAATTTTTTATCCCTATTCAAGGGTCAACACTACATAAGGGAACCTCCCTACACCAACGTAGGGAAAAAATCCCCATCATTTTCACTATGAAATCATGACTTGAAATTTCCCATTCATGTTTAAGAACCTCCCATTCATGAACCACACTCTATGCTCGAACTGTTCTGAATCCCCATAACCTTCCACAACTATAAAAAATAGACTATTAGTGTCTCCAGAATACCTTTCCATGACTAAGCACACAATTCCCTAATTTCTCTACATACATTTCCAAAAAAATGCATGTCAACCAAAGGAAAATTAGACCAAAAGAGAGGATTTTCATACCTCTTTATGCCCAAATGGATTCTATTCTAGATACTATTCCTTGGATGTGGAAACCCCCCATGTTACAGTTTACATATTTTTACCCTTTAATTATTGAACATGGTAGAACATTTTTTTATACTACCATGAAAAGTGTGAGTCATTTCCCCTCGTTTGATCAAACAACAAAGTGGTAAACCACAATAGTCCTGATTACATGATGTTAAAATACATCATTCTTCAACACTCATTTACCCCAGCTAAATTTCTGTAGGATATATCCCCAATTCATGGTTAAAGTTAACATGAGTACCTTCATACATTTTATACACCCCTCATTGAATAGGACACCCCTCATGATCTTGAGGAATATAAAGTCCTATGAAATCAGCACGGTCATATAAAAGGGAAGGTCAATGTACTTAGAATACCTCTTCTTGAATATGCACACAATTACCTAATAGTTATGAATAAGATTTCCTCAAAAAAGGGAATGTCAACAAAAGGAAAATGCATCCTCATGAGAGGATTTTTATACTTACTTACACCTAATGGCTCCCATTCTCCCACACCGTATCCTATATCCAAAAATAATAGACTCAGGACCAAGACAAATCCATTAATAATTTTTGAAAAAGTATAGGGACATCCATGGTCTATGTTTCATTATTGGGCCCCAACCCCAAAAATTATGGACAAATCTATTCATCCTAATACATCATAAATGATTTTTTGGTTCTCAATACTTTTAATGGCCCATTCAAAGGGACAAAAAACTCACTAGGCAGAAAACATGCAAAGGGAACCCTGGAAAAAAGTTGAGTACGATCTAAATAAAACTATATTTTTTATGGTTTATGAAAAAATGTCGAGAAAAAAACCATAAAAGAGACACAAAACAAGATAGGTCAAAAACCACAAAGGGTGGAATAAGAAAAAGTCATGTTACACCCTAAAGGCCTGCGTCATAACAGGGTTAGGGAAAAATTGGGGTTATAAAAGAAAAAGACCTAATTATTTTAGGGTCTTTCATGTAACCCTAGAAATAGTCATGTTGCACTCGTTGAGTTCCTTCACCCAGGAAAACACTAGAGAAAGCATGGAATATTTCAAATTAATTACCCCATATTTTGATTCAAATCGATATCTGATGATGATTATCATATGAGTATAAGATAAAGGAAAACGAATAGAGGGGAAACAATTTTTTTCATTCTTAAAAGATAGAGGAACATACAAAACCTAGTGTCTCTCTCTAATTATACTAAAAACATGATAATAAAAATACACGGAACAACCAAAATGGTTACAATAGAGCCTGACTTGCTCTGGTCAGCAAATCAACCAGTATTTGATATAGACTATCCAGAGCCAATTCCAAATCCATTATTTTCTCAGCCTCATCCTAAAAAATTTTGGGTATACGTCTAGCATCTATCTTATGATATGGACAACTCTTCCTAATAGATTCAAGATTTATAGTTGTTGACAACAATTGTTCCTTCAACATTGCAATGTGAGCTTCACACTCCTATAATTACTATGTTAGCACCATCAATTGGTCTTAAGAATATGGATACTTTATCATTAGGTGATGAAGATCAGTGGTAATATCCTAAAAATCCTATATCATATTATGGGAGGAGTAGAATTGAGCACGGTCACATTCGCGAGCATATAGGTTCTCTCAAGCTATGCTGTTTTGTTACTTATGAAAGTGAAGACACCAATAAGTAAACCCACCAGATCCTAAATAAATGAAAAATCATCAGAGGGTGTCTTCCTACTCATAATGTTATGTGAAAGGAGTTTTAGTGACAATGTTACAATTTTGAATCCATTCCCATTCCCACACATCACAATGACCCGAGATAGAATATGAACTGTGCTATTGCTTTCCTGGTGTCATAGGGACATAATCTGGATGCACCATCATAGCCAATGGAATCAGTATGAGTTGTGTTTCCCAACTAGGGATATTTAGAGCACTCATATATGGATCGCCACCTAAATACATTTTTGGGGGACTAAACATGGCTTCAGGAAGGGATGGTGATGTTCTATTAGGGATAGCCTCAATAGGGCCTCCAATAGGACTGGTCAATGAAAAGGGATCTGAACCTCTCTCTATAGATATGGGGCACATGGATGAAGTCCCCTTTTAATTAATGTGATGGTATATGGGGAACCTCCTCCCAATAGGAACATGGGATGATTCTACAACTGGTACGATATTGGAAGCAACAAAGGTCCTTTTCACCTGTATAATTGGTCTGACTAATATTCCATTAGATTAGGAGGCCTCCCACAGTTGGGAATTCTCCAATGATAAGTGAGTAGAGGAATACTATGAGAGGAATATATACTTTCATGATATATTACTCCTAAATCATCATCAACCATAGTTGGAGTAATGTGACCTGCTGCAAGCATCCAAATTTCCGGGATAACATATAAGGTGTATATGGTTTAAAAATGGTTTCTTTGTCAATACAGGGAGTTAATATTCCTTCCCATAGTGAATTAATGTTAAAACATTAATTTAAATAACTTCTACCTTCATTCACCATCTCTAAATGAGGCATGGAGTAATCTATGGTGTTAAAGTGGGAAAAATAACTGAACAATTCAATCATGTTGTCAAAAACCGATGTTTTTGGATGGACTATTGATATTTTGAGTAAAGTCAAGTGAATGACTGAATGGTGAACCATAATGGCATGTCTATACTCAAATAATGTTAAATTCTCGTCCATCCAGCTATATAGAAATTGAAACAGGCCTCTAATATGATGTGTGGGACTTCCCTTATGTATCTTCCCCAACAATTCATAAATTCGGGCAAGTGTGGGGATAGATAAATTGATAGGTTTCCCCCTGGAAATGTGGAAGCCATCATTAAAGTGAATACAAAAAAACCATTATAAATGTTATGGGAATGGAATATCCACCTGGTTAAGAAAATCTGAATGAAAAATTTTAATATGAGTGTAGAAGTTATATCTATCTGGGCATCATAACCCTAGGTGGTGTATCGACCCACCTAAAGGGTTTCACAGAAAGAGCCAAGATTATGCCGCGACTACTGGGATGGATGGGTTCATCTATGGATAACTCTCGGCCTTAGCTCATTTACCTACAAGGATACCCTAGATAAATCCTCAAATGATATAGGTGAGAGAGAACGAAGAGGATGACTTTGTAGTCTCTATGCCATGACCCATAATTGTCCTTCCAATAGGGATACTTGTTCAACATTACTTTATGTGTTGGCCAGTGGTAAAAATTAATCATACATATTATTGAGAATGGGAAGCCACTAATCTAGTAGATATCCAATAATGTGATCCCAACATCACCATGGAACAAGTTAATGGGGTTGGTGCTTGATCACCAGTGACTAAGAAGCTCGGGCAGTATCTCACCTAGTGGATAAAAAGAGAATTGGGAGACCCCCACCGCTTGGTATAGTTTTAGAGATTCCAATGGCTCAAGGGATTACAAGTAGTTCTATTGAACCCAGAATGCCTATTCCCACTCATCAAAAAAGAACCTTCCAGACTTCCAATCCCATTTGGAGCTCTATCCTCCACTAGGATCATTCTGCAAAATGATGACAATGGATAGGTAGTCACAGACAACCGATTCCAACGTTGTGTTGCAGCCACATTGGTTACTCTACGTGAACATAGACCCATTCATGATGAATATGTCCTTTCAACCAAATTAAGAAGTGATTTACCACATACTAGAGTTATGTCCTTGATTGTGTCCCCTGGACATCTCCAAGAAAGGAATAGGGATGTTTCGATTGATTTATAGTTGTGGGGAATCATCTTGATGACCAAATTTCTAAAGTGGTAGGTAAATGGGAAATGGGTGGGCAATGAGCTATGGGGAATGATTATCTTTCATAAAAACCTCTTTAGGTATAATGGAGGACTACTGATCATTTGAAAAATTCTGAGCCATATTTTACCTTCTCCCAGCTTCATTCATTAACGAAGGAACCAAATACATCTTGATCCTATGTCAAAATTCCATGAAAGAAAAATATTTACCCTAAAAAATTGTAAAACGATAAAAAATTGGTAATAGATTGAGAAAATCACACCTATAGAATTCCCCATGTATGAATGGTCCATGAGAATTACCATTCATGAACTGATAATTCAAAAAAGGCTTGATAGGTACTATCCAGTGAACCATTAGTTCATGGAATTGGTGATCCACCCACCGACCCTCGCTATGCAGAAATATGAACTCATAGATTGTAGATACAAATTTTGGTTCACGAATTCGAATTTTAGTTCCCGGATGAAGTTGGCCACGAAGGGTCCATAGATTGCAAGATCAAGCGAGCGATAGTGGTTCATGGAGTGCATTTTTCACCAGGAAAACTTTTGCGGACAAATGAGATAGGACCACTTTATATAAGTGTGGTCGTCACCTATGGGTATATATTCATACAACAAAACAACTTATGTAAGGACCACTTTCTACATAAGAATAGCCTCCTCCTCATCTCGATTGGACCATATTATAATGGGGTCATTTGTTAGGTCCTGAAAAAATTACAACAAAGGTTGGAATTATCCCATAAATTTGGAAAAGAAAGAAAATTAAATAGAAGGATGAATATAAGTAAAAATATTTAAAGAAGAAAATTGGGAAAAAGAAAAAGTTGGACCACAAAGGGTAACATCCTTCACGGATTGCTGCTTTATATGGAGATCCTCTTCACGAGGAAACCTATGATGTAAATGGATCACAAGAGGTAGATGGAGGCACCGACTCCATGAATGTTTTCATTCGAGGGATGGAGGAGGAGAAATGCTCCGCAAATACTACATTTTCTAAGGAATCAAAATGTTCACCATAATGGTGATGTAGATAGTTCCATGTGAATGAAACAAAGACATTTGAGGATCTAATGTAGGGATTTGCACCTCCAAAAATTGCAACCCCATGGTCCTCTGATGAACAAGTCCTCCACGGGTTGAGTAGTGGCCATGGGATTCCAAAAAAGGTAGATGCAACAACATTGCAAGGAACCAGTTACACCATTACACCATTCCTCTATTATCTATAAATAAATCTCGAGGGGAGCTGGGAAGAGGAACAGAATTTGTAGGATTGATGGATAGATAATGGAAGAAGAGATATAGTTCAAAAAATTCCAGACTCACTCTAAAATTATCCACACATAAAACACCACCACATAGCTTAAAGAAGAAGGATAAATTAAAATTCGTAATCCTAGAACTAAGAATCCCTCAGGGGAATACACCTTGAGAGGTTCTGAACCAATTCTACCTTCATGACCATGCACCCAACATATGAATATGATGCGTGGATGTAACCCTACCCAAGTTGAAATTAACTACATGGGTGTAATTTTTTACCGCAAACCAAAACATTATGTGGGAAGAAGTCGATCCCCCGTATAACCATCCTATGTGGATGGAACCTGGACCCGTGTAGCTGAAGTCTATGCAAACTCAACCAATGTCTTCATGCCACCATGGTATGTGAACTTCCTCCCTACCTACATAAAAACATGACACATAAAAGAACCCCCCATTCTATGTGATAACTTTCCATATGATGGGGGTACCCGAAGGTGTCATATCCTCCAAACTCATTCATCCCCTCTCTTCACATCAACACCTCCTATGTGGAATCCACCACAAACCGGTACAATGATGATAAGACAAGGAATTATCCAAATTCACCAGACCTGTATGATGAAACCATCAGGCACATCATCTTTCCCTTTTGAGTTTACATTCCCTTGGTAAGGAGAGAGATATTGATTATCTCTGCAATAGGTAGGACCCCTGAAATGGCCATAAGTTTACATTCCCATGGAAATGTTGGGTATGAACTAGTGATACTAACATGTACCTACCCATTTTATAGGGGAATATAGGGGATCACACTTACATTTCCATTGAATAAGGAATGAGATCCATCCCCCCGAAACCATCATCAAAGGGAACTCCTCATGAGTTATCCCCTAGCATTCCATGTTGGAGGTTACATCATTGCTCCTCTCTGCCTCTACCCAAGGAATATCTGGATAAGTCAATATGTCTATTCAGGGTACGAAAATAATATAGGTTATGGGAACAACCAAAGCCCATTACCTCTCACCTTTAGGATCCAGTACAATCTACTAACAGATGAAGTGGGACATGTGATCAACAGATCGACTTCCACCTCTTATTTCTCATTCCAATCATGACTCACATACACATAGAGGTGGGAATTGATCATGAAATGTTCATAATAAAATAGGATGGACCTCCTAGGAGGTTTAAGCTATAATCAAATCTCCAAAAATAGGAATCTCCCATACGTAAGAAGTGATAATGCACCCCTTTATGGGACTCCTCTGGAGTGTAAGTCCAAACTCAAACTGAAGTACATGGGATTTGATTCCGAACTAATTGGGATATGTAGGAAGCCTTCCTGAGGTCCAAACTTAACACCCAAATCACCATAGTTCTCCACATTCCAGATCCTCAGTAGTGTAATATCAACCCAGGATACCAAATCTATTCTGGGTATCTCAATACGCCTTGATATAATTCCCACACCATCTTTGACCTGGAAACCATTCACCTATGTTACCTTTTAACATGAAGTCAAAATGCATGTATTAGTTCTTGTCACATGACCTTAAAAGTATATGTGTCAAGTAAATTGATAATGAACATTGTGGGTTCTGATTCCTCTCACGTGGATACATATGAATCTTTTCTTATGGGTATGATCCTGATGTCGAACAACTCGTATCCTCCCTAGGAGATGATAAAATTCAGAGCACCATACCATGTGGTTCAAAATAGACATTGTCTTAGAGAATGACTAAATAATATTTGATATCTCCATAAAACGGTAGCATTGATAGAGAAACATTAAGACCTACAAATCCTCCCTTTAATGGATTACTTATGATACATACAGTCTATACCAAACCCATACATTATCATGATTAATTTCTACCCTAGAAATATACCATTGACACATTCTTGGAAATGAGCCAAATATTTATGAACTTATTTCTTAAATATATAATAGATTCATGGAATAGGAAATAGTTCCCCAAATAATGGTGAGATGAGCCCGAGTCCCCATACTCTTGACCAATGTGAGTTTTGAAAGTGTCATTGGCCAATTCATCCAATGACTGCCTTCCATTGTAATGTAGGTCCATGAGTCATGAATATGAGAGTTGTTGGATGCTTCTAGCTCCAAGAACAAACCCATTGGATTCCATCCAATATTTTATAACTAATGGCAGTGATTTCACACCTATTAACCCCCTATAATCGCATCAATGTTCCATATCCCCCTTCGGGACTGGAACCATAACATACTCATTTGAAACAGTATTCTTAAAATTTCTATATTCTAGTGGTTTCATATAATTTAATGGGGTTGATTAATTAAATTGTTGAAATTGTTTTTATGGTTTACATATAAATGTATGGAGGATATCTACTTAACCAAATCCTCAGGTGAATTTAAGTAAATTGAATATTATAAATGAATTATTAACGTGAGGGTCCTCCATATATAATGTTCCATTAAGAAACTTATAAGGGTTTTCACTCATAACTTGTAAATTAAATTCTATATAACCAAACCTGTAATGTAAAATCTATAAAATCTATTGTATTTTGAAAATATTGGGTTGTATTTTTTTAATGTGAATCCAAGGATATAAATAAAGGATTTAGTCAGCGTAAAATAATAAATGATGAGATTTTTAGGAATCATGGTGATGAGTATCACTTATATTATTGAATAACCCTATATTTAGTTGTTTAGGGGATAGAGAGGGAGAGAGGTTCTGTGATGAGACCCCTAGTTATGAGTTATGACACCTTAATGGATTTTCATGCGATAGATAGTGGGTTATTTCATACAATACATTCAATTGGATTGTGATCTTGGGGTTATAAAATGTTTCCTTGTGTCATCATTCCTTATGACCCTTGTAGGATGTGTTAGACCTTAGAGTGGGTGTCTTGGTTTGTAGTGAACATATAAGTGGGCATGCATCAATGGGAATGTTGGAGCTTCTGTAAGTAGGTTGGATTTGGAATTTTAAATGTCATGTGTTTAGGAATGGGGATAAGAGTTCCACCCATGACCACTGGCTTGTGTGTGGCATAAACTAAGGGCCCAGGGTTGAGAGATTAGTGATACTCAAAATATGAATCACGATTATAGTGATTTTCAGTGTGAATGGTGATAAAAGGTATCTATGATAGGGTTTACACAATGTTGTGAATGTTTGGGACACGCGAGGGGTGGGTTGATGCTTTGACATGTCAAATCGATGAACATGAGGTGTTGGAGAGTTTTGGTAAAGGAATTTCTATGACTTGGATATTTTTTAAAAGAAGCACCTTGAGTGATAGTGTTGTGGTCTCAAGTATAGTTTTGAGGGGAAACATTTTTTGAATACCTTACCCCACTATCATTGACAAAAAACATGACCTTGGATACAAAAGTCTATAGAATATAGAGCTTGGGTAAAATATTTTCATCTTGGAATGATTCCCAAGATGGTGGGTGGTCATGAAATTAGCCTTAAATATTTATGAATTTCATGGTATTGAGATAAAAACATCATGGATTAATTGGGTCCAATATGACTGGCAGACCAAGAGGTATGGTCAGATACTTTAGTGGGTGTTTAGTTCCTTTTCAGGTAATCAACAATTCGTGGGACCTTAAGATGTGTTGGTAAATGGGCGTAAGGAAGCATATGACCATAGAATTTTTATGAGGTTACAGTGGAAGGGGAATAATGGTAATAAAAGAGGTCATATAGGTTGTTTGTTTAGAATGAATAGGGATAAGAACCCATTTATTTTCTAAGAGATCAAGGTGGTGCACATTGGCTATGTGTGGGCCTAGTTTTCCTTGGATTAGTAAAATATACCATATGAATTATGTTGAAAATAATTTGGGTATTGGATAATATTGAGTAGTGTAATGGTGGTAGTTCCACTATGAATGTTATTTCATGATTTATTGGTAGAGAGTTAGGATTCAGTAGTAGGTTTTGGCTGATGATCCCCCTTTAATTATGGTGATATAGAGTTGATGAGATGCTTATAAGTGGGAAGGCCCAGTGTAACATCATATTTTTATAGTAATTAAAACCCATTATTATTATTTTTTGAACTCCCTTGGAATATAAGTTAAATAAATTTTAATTTAATTTTTACCCTTACGCATGGTATATGGGCTACGTAAGGGTAAGAGACTCTTTTTATTATTTGAATAAGGGTAAGTGTGAAAAAAAATAATTTTTCTATAGGAAATTTCCTTTTTCATGTGTTTTGTAAGGGTAGACTTGGAACTACATAAGGGTAGATGGTATTTTATATGAACCACATAATGTTAAATAGCCATTTCATAGGGGTAACCCAGTTTTCTTAGAGGTTATATAAAGGTAGAAAACCAAAGGCTAAGGGTACCAGATCATGTAAGGGTATTGGATAATGTAAGGGTCTCATAGAAGTGTAATAGATCACATAAGTGTCTCACATAATGGTACTTGTTCATGTAAGGGTTTGATGAAAGGGTTCTGGCTCATGTATGGGTATCCCATAATGGAAAAAACTCACATATGTATCTCATGTAACGGTAAACTTTTATTTTTAAAAGTTAAATAATGGTAACTTATCTCTTAAATAAGGTTAATACATAGATGTGTAAATTCCTGGTAACAAGTTATTCTATTATGTATGGGTAATTTTACCCTCATACAATTCTTAAGATCTATATAAGGGTAAATCATTGTTACACTTACATAGTTCTATTTTTTAGAAAAGATAAATATAAATTATCATTTTCATTTCTTCTTCTCTATGATGACCCGTAAAATATTTTTAATAAATTTAAAATCACAAAATTATGTGAATTTATTCTTTAACACCTTTAAATATTATAAATCGTACATTAATTGTTTTCAAACCATCCATGATGAATATTTAATGGTTATTTAAATTATGATGTTTCATTTTTGTGAACACTTGAATTTTTAATTAAAACAATACTAAAAACATTATTCTTGAAATTCACTTGTGTTATATCATGAATAATTTTGGATTTTCAGTTTCATTAAAAGAAGATATAGTTCCTTTTAAATTTATATCATGTGTTTTGAGTTTTTATAATCATCAGGTAAATGTGTTTTTGAATTTCCATCATTTTATACTTCATTATTTTTGAAAAATTCAAAGATATGTGTTTCTTATTTTCTAACACATTTTATGTGAAAATTTATCCAAAAATTACCCATGAAATCCTCTTGTTCCTCTACAATATTTATTGAACATGGAATCGATAAAATTAATTTAATTCATATTTAATTTGTTATAATGTGAATTTCCTTCCACTATTTTATAATTTTAATTATTCCATGTTTGTTTTTATTCTATTTTAAAGTGATTCTAAAGAGTTATTTTATGAATGAAAGTGATTAGGCCTAGTTTTTATTTCAAAAGTGAAATTCCAAGATTTAATTGAAAAGGTCAGATTCGTGAAATGTTTTTCAAATGGTTTTGAATTATTCAAATATTTCAATAACCACAAACACTTTTTGAGTGATTTTCCCCTCATTTATAAAATGACAATTCATTGTGATTTTAAATGAATTTTTGGTTCAATGGGGGAATGGGTGTAGACCCTTGTTTTGAAATGACCTCAAGCCTCTTAAATTTTGAAACATCCATTTTATTCCTTATGGATTATTTGAAATAAATTATTTTTTTGAAGGCCCATTAGAAATCTAAAAGATAATTGTTGAATGGAATTGGGTATGAATTCCTATTTTAATGATGATTTGAAAATATAGGCTTGATATGAAATTGAAGATTCTTGATGGACTAGTTGGAACTTTATGATAATCCTCTCTTGTGATAATATCTTTAATGAGACATACTAGATTATTATGATTCCCATTGATGGGTGTTGGTAAAGGGATTATTCATATTCACGGATATTGGGGTGAGGGTGATATGTGATCTGAGAATTACTGAAATTTTGGTGGAATGAGCTGAAGTTTATACCATTGAAGATTTTAAGAGTCCTCATAACATGATTATATCACTCACCTTCTTTGACCAGTCTTGGGAACCTAGTTTGTTGGATGAAGTAACCCAGATTTATTCTCCTCTAGATGAATCACATCCCATATAGTGGATCCCTAGAGAATATGAATAAATTCTAACATCGACCTGTGCATATAAAAGAAGGTGTGTGTAGACCTGGAAAGGTCGAGACATGCTGAAACATTAAATAAGTCCTATATCCATATATTATTGATTGGTTGATTATATGGACTATGTGGGACTAACAATCTTATCTATTTTATACCCATGTCATGATTATCCTTATAATTGATACTTTACCATGTTTGTTATCACTAAATTGAACTATAGATTCCTTTATTAATGTATTACCATTCTTAGGTGACCTTCTTATAGAGTTGGTGCACCTTGATTCAATTGTACTGAATCATGTACAAAATAAGGATATGTGGTGATTATTCATACCATTCCTTTATTTATCTTAATATATCTTGTTAAATAGTTTCCAATATTTTGATGAATTGTTTTGATTTTTTTTATGAAATGGAATGTGTCTATTTTTTGATTCATAAATAGTTTTGAAATATTGAAAATTATATTTTAAAGATAACCTTAATATAAATCAAATTCAGTTGGATTTATATTAATATTTTTTAATTTAAATCACATCTAACTATTTTCTTACACCCTTTTACAATTTTTGTATTACCTTAGGATGTAACTTCATAGACTCTTTGGGGAAATCATACCAATATTTGTAGCTCACACCATTCGTATATCATCTGGTGGTTACAGCCATTATGATCTTGTAATAGGAGATTATGTTGTTTTATCATCATTTGTGGGTTAATTATTTTTTTGTATAAGGGTAAGAGACTTGGGATATGGTGGGAAGTCAAGGACCACCGATAGATAGGTTTTGGTATTTAACTTTTTCTTTTAGTTTCCTATAATCTTCTTATCTATTAATTATTTTTTTATTAATTTATGTGCCAGATTATGTTAATTTTGTGTAAAATGAATTTTTTATCTTCTGTTATGGGTTACATCATTCCAAAAGTATGTTAACAAATTCCCAAGCACATATACCCTACCAATGGGGACCAATAACTCCCTTTATGTCAGTTGAGAATCAATTTAGATATTTATTTGGATTATATTCTAGTAGATTCATTACAAATCATATCATAAGAGTACGTTCTTAAAATAAATTACTTTTCATTGTAATACCCTATGTCATTTGGGGTCATATATGGTAGAAATGATATTATTAAAGAGTTAGGAGTGAAGAGGTAGTTTTTGAGTGGGTGCTTGATCACCACCTCTTTATGATGAGACTTGAGTTACCATGGAATGTTTGGAATTGAGTAATTTTTTTGAGTTTTTGTTTCTTAATGATAAATGATATTTAAATTCATGATGATGTTATCATTGATTTTGGGAATCTATTTTGGGATTTGGTATTGAATAGAAAAATGAGTATACATTCATTTAGCCTTTATGATCCAATAAATAGTGTCGATTGAGTGTGACTAATCTGAATGTCAATATAAATACTATTGCATAGTTGATGTGTGGTTTACCAATACATTTTACCAACCCATAAAAATTACAACTCTAACCATGACACAATTCCCTTTCTATTTTCTTCAAAATTATTTCAATCTTGTGAGGTTAGATTGAATGTTTTTTATTTTTTAATGAACATTTCTCATGGTCTATTTCATTATCTTGTTTTTTCATTTCATATTTTGTCTCTTAGGTTATTATATTAAATCCTTCTAGAAAGAATTGTGAATTAATAATTTTTTTTGAGTTTATTGATAATGTTTTAAATTAAAAAAGGTTATTTTTTATGAAATCATGATTTAGAAAAACTAAATTTCAAATATTCTTGCTTTATGTGATAAAGGAATATTTTAAGAGTATGTATTTGTTTATTATGGGTTTGAAATATAAATGGTTTTGGATTTTTAAAAAGGGATTAATTTTTTGATACCATAAATGAATTTCAATGTGATGGTAATATGTTGTTGAAACTATGATATATTTATACCAAGATTTCATGTGTTGAATAAAAGTGTAATGTATTATAAATGGTGAAATATTGTGAACTTTGAAACCAATTATGCTTTGATAAAAGTTAGTAATGGTTTATTTCAAAGAATATGTTGTGTTTTTTTTGTTTTTATTTATGTTTGTTTTACTGAGACTATGTTTTTTATTCACAAATGAATCCCATATAGAACCTCAGGAATGATAAAAGTTTGGTTAATCAATCTAGATTTTTAAGTAGTCTTTATCATTTTATAGGCATTACATCTCAGGTTTATGAAAATACCTAGAATATGATTCGAGTGGAGGAGCAAGATCCATTCCATTCATTAGGATCCATCATGTTTCTCTTGAATCATAAACCACCTTTATATAGGGGTGAGTTGGGTTCTCCTAACATAGTGAAGTGCCTTGAATAATTTTCTGTGACATTTGATTCACTCAAGATTCATGATACTTGGGGGTCAGTTCTAAATACTCTTTGTTTTAGGGACCTGACCAAAGAGTGGTTAGAAGTTGTGATTCCTTCTTGTATGCATGAAAAATTTTCTTGAGAATTCTTTACGATTTTATTAATTTAGTGTATGTATCATATGGATGTAACAAAATATATTGTTTTTGAGAACATGTGTCTCAATAAAGGTGAGTTTTGATGTATAGAGTATGTTGAGAAATTCTCATGTTCAGTAGGTTTATTACTTAATCTTTCTGACAATGACCCACTTAAAGATAAATTATTTTTAAAGGTACTTCTTAAATATCTTTTAACTATTATCTCAATAGTTTCCCCAACCTCTTATCTTTTGGTCCTTTAATTGGACTTGTCCATTGAAGTGGAGTTAGAAAAATGACACTAAAGGAACAATTCCTATTCCTTTTTTGACTTAGTATAAGATGTTTCTTCTAGTGGATTATTGGATCATGTTGAGTGGGAATAGTGGTTGTGGGAATAATATCTTCATTTCACGGGATTCTATTGTGGGGAATCTGGTCATTCTAAGAAGTCTTTCTCAGAATATCGAAATTTTTGAAAAATGTGTGATCATCAGGGTCATCATAAGAGGTTTTGTAAGTTGGGATACCAAAAGGGAAGGTGTTAGTTTGGGATCATCACATCCTTACTAAGGGGTAGTATATCCATCAAGATAATTGGGATCTATCTATAATCCTCATCGTGAATATTTTCATATATTGGAGGAGTTTCTAATTGAGGTTGATGTGATCTAGCTTGTTCTTTATGACAATGGAGTGGGAACCATTTTTTGTTTTACTTATTATAGATCATCGGTGTTTATAGACAGTATTATTTTGAGGATCTCTTGTGGATTTATTTGGGTCCTCTTTCTCACATTTTCTCATGGGAGTCAGCTGTGATCAAGATAATATATTCGTTTTCTTGAGATCATTTTGCTGTTCCATGTGGATCATAACTTTTTAAGAGTTATCTTTCATATTGAATGGTTTTAGTCCCATGATTGTTTTTATAATCTAGGGGGAGGAGTGGAATCGTATGCTTAGAATCTATAGATGATTGGGGTTTTTGTCTAAAAATAATTTTTTCCTTCCATCTATGTATTCCTACTATTGGTTTGGAAAGATTTTGGTTGTTATTTTTCCTTAGTGTTATCTTGTTTTTCCTTGATGGATAAAGATCAATATTGATGTTATGGACAAACTACATTATCATATTTTAGTTCTTGTTCCTAAAATGTACTAGTTGTTTCTAAAAAAATCTAGTTGGACAAAGATGGAACATGGGGTTGTACTCTAGTACCAAGGACTATGTGGATTCTGGATTGACCAGGCACTTAGAGGTGCCAATGGATGATTCGATGATCCCATAAATGGGTGAAGATCTATGTTGAAAATCATAAGTTAGTAATGAGTACTTTCCTAGGGTATAAATCAGTTTTGTTTTATTCTTTTTTGGTGTATGGTTAAATCATTGCTAAATCATTATAGAATTATCACTTTTAAGAATCATTGAGGTGTTTTAGGTGTTATGTTCCTTGGGGTTTTAGTGTGGGATCCTGATTGAAGTTTCTTATTTGACATGAAGGTATTTTTTTCATTTCTATTCCCCATGTCCGACCATTTTGGGGGATCTTCAAATGGTTGGGAGACCTTTTCTAGGTATCTAATTTTTTTAGGTTATTCCTAAGTTTCCTATAGTGCTTTAAACTTATGTTTTTAGATGTTTATTGATTTTAGAGTCGTTTCTACTACCATTTTCGGCTTAGTATTTTTTATTTTCAAGGATCATCTACCTCATATTTTTGAGTTTTTTAGTTCTTTTAGACTTTAATTTTTCTATAATTTGGATGAAAATATTTTTTGGGATAGAAATCCTTATGGTTGAGAGAATCGTAACACCATCTATTATATTGTAATTAAAACCCCTTCATGGGTTTTTAATATCCCTTTGAATATATATTAGATAAGTTTTTAATTTAATTTTTTATCCTTATGCATGGTATATGGGCTGTGTAAGGGCATGGGCCTCTTTTTATGCGTTGCGTATGGGTAAGGGTGAAAATGATTTAATTTGTTTAAGGGTTAGTCTCATGTGCATACACTGTGTTATGGTAGACTATGCACTATGTAAGGGTAGAGGGTATTTTTATATACACTACTTTTTGGACCCAATTCGCATCATGCTAGGGGAAAAAATGGCCTGAGAGATAAAAGCTAATTGATTGCTATTATAGATTTTTAAGTCGGGTTCACCATTTTTATTTTGACTTGATTCTCATTGTACCAGAGAAAAAAATGGCCCAACGGATAGTAGGTAATTTATTTTTATTATAGAGTTTTGTTTGGGTTCACCATTTTTGTTTCGACTCAGTTCACATTGTACCCAAGAAAACAAAATTGTCGAACTAATAACATATCATTTCTTGGTATTACAAATTTCTCACTGAGTTCACCATTTTTGTTTCAACATGATTTTCATCATACTGGGGAAAATGAAATGTCCCGACATATACCAGCTAATTGCCTACTATTACAGTGTTTCACATCTGTTTTACCATTTTTTTACCCAATTCGCATTGTACCTACGGAAAACAAAATGAAATAATGGATAATAAATAATTTTTTCTATTATAGAGTTTCATGTCATCTTTACCATTTCATTTCAACTTTATTGACATTTTTACCCTTTTTAATGGGTGATATGGTCACACTAGGACTGGGCAGTGTGTCCTTTTCATATTGCGAAGGAGGTTACACAGTTGAATGGTCCTGGAAGGCAATTTTAGGGGGTTGAGTGTTTTTTTAATCGACCCATGTTGGGTATGATGTCCTCAAATGGTATCCAATAGGATTATTTTTCATTCCAAAAACATCTAATGTCCCTTTTATTGATGATTCATAGACCGCTTTCCAATGGAAAGCACTTGTTGGATTATTTGGCCAATACAAATTAAGGACTCCATCGGTCAAGAGGGTGGGTAATCGAGCTCATCACACGCTTTGGGGTGGAATTATTTACTACCCCGTTACTCTATTATATATATATGAAATGTTCATATGTTCGTGAATACTTGGTTATTTCCCATGCTTGTATCCGTGGATTAACCCTAGATCACAAGATCAATCAGAAATATACATGGTTATAGAATCATTTGTATGTATTCAAAGTTCTCCATTGAAAAATACATCAGTATGTGTTCTAGGTTCTTCAAAAATGATAGCCTTTTACGGAAAAATTAACGATTCTCTAGACTTTTACCTAGTAAATGATGATTTAAGGCATGTGGTGAGGTGATCTAGAGTTTATTGTCATTCATGGGGGATAGAGATTGTTTTGATGTCGGTATCGAACCCACTAAGTGGGCTTCCTATGTATCCTACTTAGAGGAATCAGATTCCACATTGTTTGGTTTCACTTTACTGGATAGATCAACTTTTGAGGTCATCTGACAAGGTCCCATCCATGCAGTTTACCATTATGTGGCTAGGATTTTTAGGTAAAAGATTCCTAGTCAAGACTACATGTAGGATTTATACTGAGGCAGCCTGAGATTTCAAAAAGGGATATGATCCACTAGGTGAATATAATTATACTGAGGATATGGCCCGAAGAACATTTTGGGGATATGGGTGATTTGGGTGTTGGGTTTTGGCCTCAGGGAGGCTTCCTACATATCCCAGTTATAAGGGAGTAAAAGCCCTCATTATTTGGCTAGAGTTGGGATTAAACCCATGAGGAAACCTGTTTGTGGAGGGGGGGCCTGATTGGGATTTTTACATGGGAGCTTACCATTTTAGAGAAATAAATTATGGCTTACTCCTATAGAGGATTCCTTAGTACGTTTGGTGGAATTATATTGTGACTGAATTCTAATGAGGATGTCCTATGAGATCGGGCCTTAGGAATGCATCCTACGAATCCTAATCAAGCCAGGAATCATAGTTCTCGAAGTTTATTGTATTTGGGGCTTACACCTAGGAGGATTCCCTTGATTTGGGGTTATGAGGATTTCATAATCACCACCAACCTCTAATCCCAAGTGAGTCATGCAAGGTGTTAGAAAAAATAGGAGGCAGTGGGTCTAAATATCACACGTCCCACATCATCAAATGATCGATCGTATTGATTCCCAAAGGGAGGAAGAGAGGGGATTTGAATGTGCCAATTTCTTCCCCTATTTTCATATCTAGGATAGTCACATCTGATGATCTATCAATACATGTCATGGTCCCGGACTAAGAGGAGAAAGAGTGTGACCTCCCACAAAAAAGATAGAGACTTACCTCAGGGAGAGTGCCCTGAAATGAGTTCTGGGAAAGGGGAGAAGGATTTATCCTCATCAAATTGGAAAATCAGGCACAATACATTTGACTTCTCACTATCCTAATTGAATAGAAAATCCAATGATTACTTCTGACTCTAAGGGGAGGATTACATGAGTGTTCCATGGTTGGGCCCTTGGGTTACCATGGGAATGTAAAATTAATGGCATTTCGGGGTTCGTACCATTGTGAGTTTTACTCACAGGACTCCTTTTACCATGGGTACGTAAACTCAGAAGGATGAGATTACACACCTAACATATTTATCATACCAGTCTAGTGGAATCAAAAGAGGATTTGTCTTAATGTTGCTTCACTGGTTAGGGGAGGGGATTCAAAAGATGGGATTGAAACAGAAAAGCATGATCCGAACGGAAAGGTGGAATGCTCGAAGGTACCAAATTCCATGTACCATTTCATCATGAGGGATGGGGGAGCACCCACATAGCATATTATTATTTGGGTGGAGGGTTCATCTACATATCGAGGTGGTATGTGGCCCAAGGATCTGTTTGCATAGGGTGGTGCTATGTGACACTGGATTCCATCTGGGTAGTGAAGCGCTACGCAATATTGGGTTTCGTTCGTATTGTGATGTGCTATGTGGTACACTGTATTGGAGAAGGGGAACTGACACTGAGGTTCGTGGGAAGTAGATCAATGAAGGGTATATGTTTTACGATTCTACAATTAGGTTAACATACCATTCAAATTATTATTATGTTTCTATCATTTCATGGTATTTGGATGGTTTATACCTACTGGAAACCATTCGTTGTTCCGTGCTTCGTCAATTGTTTGTATTCAAAGTCGTCCATCCATAAAATACATGCTCCCCAAAAAATATGATCCCCTTATCATCTCCCATTAGTGTCTTACTATAGTTTTTTGATGAGGTTGTAACTATGGTTCACATGACACCTTTTGCGGAAGCCCACGAAGAGATCACCCAATTTGTGGATGACTCGACCAACCCAGGTTTGCGAAGCCATGGTTCATGGAGGATGTGGTTAATGGTGGAAGTAATCTCCTCCATAATTCAGTGAATGGATTATCTTGTTCAGGGGACACCTTTGGATTTTTCTCGACTGCGAACCATTTTGGTTTATGGGGGCTGTTCGCAAAGACGTACTACTCCATATTATTTTTTTTCAACAAAACCGTTTGTAGAAAAATTCATATGCGTAAGTGAAATTAACCACATCCATTCCACAAATGAAATATTTTATGGTAGATTCCAGTTCAGTTTTCATTGTTCTGAATACTACTCAGTTCATAGGGAATACTTTCTGTAAACCATTATTGTGGTTCAATATGTAGAAAATTTAGGACAATTCACCAATTTTTGGTTCTACAACAGTTTTCTCTAAATCCATTATCCAAATCATTTTCATTAATTTTTAAAAATTACAGGAGTATTTACTTTCTGTTTACCTTATTTTCAGAACACTACAAACCCCCTATTCAGAATGGGTTCCGATTGGGATGAAAAGGAGGATGTTCTGATGTAGAAAGCAGTCTAGAATTGAACTGGTTTATAGTAGAAAGCTAGACCTGGTGGGGGAACATTCCTATATGGGGGGGGGGGGTCGGTTATTTTTATTTTACTAGATTTTTGGTGAACTCTACACTCTCTTTTTTCCTATTTTCCACTCTTCTTCCATGTACTTCTCCCTATAAAAAATCCTTCTTCTGCGAACAGTGGTTTTCATTTCGCAAGCTGAAAACCCTTCATGTTCTCTATAATATACGAAATAATTTTTGAATCTATGAACTAAACATTGATTATGTGAATGGTGAGATATATATTCCATGTAGTGAGTGTCCTACGTGGGTCATCTTCATTCACGAACGTAATTTTGAACTCGAAAACTAACATTTAATTTCAAAACTGTGAGATTAGACTACCACGTAGCGATGGTCCTATGTAGTTCACTTGTTCCGTGAACTGTTCAGTTCGCTGGACAATGCCCTGAGTTATAGAGCCTCATGGGTTGTTACATGAACTATCAGTTTAAGGGGAATGTCTTCCAAAATCTATTGGTTCATAGTTAATGTGTCCCATGAACCATTTCCATAGTTCAATACCTAGACTTCTTTGTTAAGTAGACATTTTTAGTACAAATTCTAATTTAAGGTTTTTTCCAATGATTTTATTGGACTAATCATTTTCATGGACTATTTATACATTAATGTGATGTCTCTTCCACATGTTTCAATGGAAGTGACTAGAATGAGGGATGAAATGGTTGAGAACACTGAATACAACATTCATTCCTACATTCTTCCTCAAGAGGGTATCCTTAGATATCTACTCTCACCAATGATTATGGCATATCCACTATCTCTTCAATTGATTCTTTACAACGTTGGCCTCTAAGTTTATGTTCCTTTTATACTGGTTGAAAGGAGAGAATTCACTATTCTCTTTAAGATGTCTCAAAAGAATGATCGGATGAATATTATTCCCATAGGGTAGATCACAACTTCCTCAAGATAGAATGAAATATTTACTCTGAATGGATTTATGTGGAAGTAGAGAACTCAATGTCACTACAATACATCTTTTTAATCAATCATTCCAGATTATTGATCCATTTTTAGCTTTTCATGAATCATCCCTAATAGAGGGTGGAGCTCCAAATAGGATCTACCATTAGGAGGGTACTATTCTGATTAGTGGACCGTGGCTTTCTAGCTAATCTGAAACTGCCTATAGTTCCCTAATCAGTTGGAAGTAGTCAGTCTGTGTCAATTAGTACGGGACTATCAATTTTCATTCTATTCACCAGGTGAAATACTACTTGAGCTGCTCAACCATTGTTGTTCGAGAAAAAACACCTTTCACTAGTCCCATGGTGAATTGGCCATCACTTTGTGAGATGTCTATAAGAGAGGGGGACTTCATATCCTTAATTAAATTTACAGTGAATTTATTCCTGCGACCACTACTTGAGAGAATTCTAAACTAGTATCTGTTGGCTATACAAGATGAGAAATATGAGAAGAAAAATTGAAGAGGAAGAAAAATTGGCACACAACACAAAGAAGCTTTCAAGCTTTTTCACAATTTCACACAACTTCACAATTTTTCACTATTGAAATTTCAGACTACAAATACATCAATTTATAGACCCAAAAAATTAAATGCATAGAATTTATATTGGTACAATGAAATACCAAAACATTAAATACATAGAATCTATGACGGTACAAGGAAAGACCAAAATATTAAATGCTGAGCATTTATGACAGTACAAAGATATACCAAATCTTTAAATGTAGAGAATTTAAATTTATTCAAAGAAAATAAATGGAGGTGGACCCATGGAAAAAAATGTGCAAGTAATAAATGATGCCGCAGGCAGCTTTGACTCATATTTTTGGTTTGCAATTCCAACATTCCCCTTGAAACCAACACCGTCTTCATTCCGAGCATCGTTCTGAGTCTTTTGAATGCATCTGACGGTAATTCCTTTGTGAAAATATCAGCCACCTGCTCCATAGTATGACAATATTCCAATTTTATCGTTTTCTGCTTCACATGATCTCGCAAAAAAAGGAATCGGGTATCAATATGTTTGCTTCTTCCATGCTGCACCGGATTTTTGGCAAGTTCAATTGCCGACTTGTTATTCACATATATCGCTGTGGATCCATCCTGCGGATGCTGCAACTCCTTCAACAGATTTCTCAACCAGATTCCTTCACAAACAGTGGATTATGTCTCCATGTACTCTACTTCACATTTAGACAAGGTGACCACACTTTTCTTCCTTGAATTCCACATAAAAGCAGTCGATCCAAGAAAAAATACATACCCACTGGTGCTTTTTCTTTCATCTTGGTCGCCTCCCCAGTCACTGTCTGAGTATCCATGCAGATTTGCTTCTTCATTGTATGGATAAAAAAGACCAAAATCCACCGTTCCTTTAACGTACCTGAGGATACATTTTTCCGCTAACCAGTGGGACTTTTTTGGTGCTTCCATGTACCTGCTTAGAATCCCAACACTATAGACAATATCAGGATTTGTGATTGTGAGATACCTCAGGCATCCAATTAGACTCTTAAACAGAGTCGAGTCAACACTTCTTCCTTCTCCATCTTTTGTCAATTTTAAGCTCATTGCCATAGGTGTGTTTACAACATTGCAATTATCCATGTTGAATTTTTCAAGAAACTCTTTAGCATACCTCTTCTGAGAAACATAGATGCCTCCTTGTTGTTGCTTTACTTCTATGCCCAGAAAGAAGGGCATGAGACCTCCGTCAGTCATCTCGAACTCCATGAACATAGACTTCTTGAAATCATCGAACATTTGTCGACTATTCCCTGTAAACAGAAAATCATCAACATACAAGCATGCAATGATTATATTGCCACGATCATTCTTCTTGATGTAAACTGCATGCTCATATGGACATTTGGTGAAGCCGTTCTCTTGAAGATAGCTGTCAATGTGTGCATTCCAAGCACGAGGAGCCTGCTTCAACCCATAAAGAGCTTTCTTTAGTCAATACACTTTGTCTTCCTCCCCTTGCATAACAAAGCCTTCAGGCTGGTCTACATAGACCTCTTCCTCTAGAATTCCATTCAGGAATGCAGACTTCACATCCAATTGGTAGATCATCCAACTGTGATGAACAGCAAGAGAGATAATCATTCTCACTATTTCAAGGCAAGCAATAGGAGCGAATACTTCTTCATAGTCCACCCCATACTTCTGTTTGTACCCCTTTGCTACGAGCCTTGCCTTGTAGCGATCGATTTCACCATCAACATTTCACTTGATCTTGTACACCCATTTGACACCAATGGATTTATGGATATTAGGAAGTGTGGTCAGCTCCCATGTGTCATTTTTCTCTATGGCGAGAATTTCTTCTCCCATAGCCATTCTCCAACATTCTTCCCTTGTGGCTTCCTAAAACGTCAGAGGCTCATGATCTGCATACAGGCAAAAAAGATTTACCTCTTCGGTTTGTTCATAAATGTCGCTTAAGCTTTTCATCTTTATGGGTGCCATGGGTGAGGATGAGCTCGCAAAATTTTGACTTGATGGAGTCCTTTCAGGAGTGATGGAATGTCCTCCTGGACTCCTGTGTACTGATGATGTGCCCGGGGAAGGTGTTGATGGCGTTTGCTCCTGACGATCACGCCTTTCTTCAAGATCTTCTCTTTCGACTGGAATCTCTTTGTTTGGTTCTTCATCATTCCATTTCCAAGCTTCTTCCTCGCTAAAGACCACATCTCTACTCACCACTAATTTATTGGTTAGTGGATTGTAGAGATTATAGGCTTTAGACTCTTCACTGTAGCCGATGAAGATGCACTTTTCACCACGATCATCAAGCTTCCTTCTTCTCGCTTCTGGAACATGAGCGTAGGAAACACCCCTGAAGATTATTAGGTGTGCTATGCTCGGTTTGTAGCCACTCCATGCCTCTTCTGGTGTCATGTTTCTGATGCTCTTCGTTGGGAACCGATTGAGAAGATAGGCAGTACATGCCACTGCTTCTACCCAGAAGTTCTTTGGCAAGCCTTTATCCTTCAGCATGGTCCTTGTCATGTTGAGGATGGTGCGGTTCTTCCTTTCTGCGATGCCATTCTGCTGTGGCGTGTAGGCTGCAGTGTATTTCTGTTTGATGCCATGTTCCCTACAGAAATCTTGAAATGCATTTGAGGTGTATTCTCCACCTCTATCAGATCTGAGTACTTTGATTCTGTGGCCACTTTCAGTTGCAACATGAGTTTTAAAAGTTTTAAAGATGGTGAAAGCGGAAGATTTTTCTTTGATGCAATACACCCACAACTTTCTGCTGAAATCATCAATAAGGGTAATAAAATATCTATTACCTCCATGTGACGGTGTTTCAAGTGGTCCACAGATATCAGTGTGAACCAACTGAAGTGGTTCCGTTTCTCTTCTAGACACTCCACTTGGAAATGAGCTCCTTTGTTGCTTGCTGAGTGTACATGCCTCACACACATGATTTGGAGCTTTAATCATTGGAAAGCCACACACCATGTTTGATGAGGATAGAAGTTTAAGCCCACTAAAATCGAGATGCCCAAAACGCAGATTCCATCTCCACGAATCATTCTTCATGAGCCCAAAGAGACCCTCCTTGGCCTTTGTGTTGATATGCAGCGGAAACATGCGATTCTTCGCCATTTGGACTTGAGCGACAAGTCTCCTGTGAGCAACTCTTATAGACAAAAGAGAATTTTCCAAGTGTATGACATACCCCTTCTCAAGAATTTGGCCGAGAATGATGATATTATTTTTCATACTTGGTACATAATATACATTAAAAATGTAATTCGACTCTCCATTCTTCAGATAGATTTTGATTTTACCTTTGCCTCTCACGGGTACCTTGGATGAGTCGCTAAGACTCACATCGCCACGAACTTCTTTGGTGAGTTCCTCGAACAGTTGTTTGTTTCCACTCTTGTGGTTGCTTGCACCTGTGTCGAGATACCAAACATCGGGGTGTTCACATGCCTTTTATTGTGCGAGGAGGAGTGTGGTACCTTCTTCTTCATGATGAGATGCTTTAGCATAGTTGAATCGTTCATCATGATCCACTTTGCTCCAACAATCAGATGCATAATGCCAAAATTTCTTACAGTTGTGGGATTGAATGTTCTTTGCGTTTCCATGACCACGCGTGAATCGTCCTCCACCATTCCCTCTTCCATGAAATCTGGTAGGATTTTGTTGCTTTTGTTGATGGCTTGGATAATATCCACGCCCTCTTCCTCTTCCACGATGACCGCCTCGTTGCGTGTGGCCATTCTTTTATTCTTGTAGAGTCAACTTGGACTCCAAGGCATGCTCTATTGTTGAACCGGTATTCTTTTGCATCCATTGCTCGTGCACTTGCAATGACCCCATCGGTTCTTCAATGGAAATTTTCTCTAAATCCTTTGATTCTTCAATTTCCACAACCACATGCTCAAACTTGGTTGTGAGAGATCGAAGTGATTTTTTGATAACTCGAATGTCCTCCACTTTTTCACCATTCCTTTTCAAATTGTTAAAAATAACAATTAATCTTGAGAAATAATCGGAGATGCTCTCACCTTCTTTCTTGTGAGCCGCTTCAAATTCTGCTCTTAATGTTTGAAGACGTACCCGCTTCACTCGATCAACACCTTTGAAGACGTTGGCAAGGGTATCCCAAGATTGCTTTCTTGATGTTGCTTCAGCAATCTTATCGAACGTTGATTCATACAACCCTTGATAGAGGAGGAACAACGCCTTGTTGTCTTTCTTTCTTTGATTTTTGAGGGCTGCCTTTTCTTCATTCGTGAAGGCAGCTTCTTCCGCCATAGTGGGTACAACGTACCTGTCAGTAACGATCTCCCATAATTCTTGCGACCCGAATAACGCCTTCATATGGATGCACCATCTTTCGTAGTTGTCCATGGACAACTTTGAAACTTGCGGCTGGATTGCGGCCATCTTAAAAAAATTGGAGAATTTTGGTAACTTGGCCTCTGATACCAGTTTGTTGGCTATACAAGCCGAGAAATATGAGAAGAAAAATTGAAGAGGAAGAAAAATTGGCACACAACACAAAGAAGCTTTCAAGCTTTTTCACAATTTCACAAAACTTCACAATTTTTCACTATTGAAATTTCAGACTACAAATACATCAATTTATAAGCCCAAAAAATTAAATGCATAGCATTTATGTTGGTACAAAGAAAGACCAAAACATTAAATACATAGAATCTATGACGGTACAAGGAAAGACCAAAATATTAAATGTTGAGCATTTATGACAGTACAAAGATATACCAAATCTTTAAATGCAGAGCATTTAAATTTATTCAAAGAAAAGAAATGGAGGTGGACCCATGGAAAAAAATGTGCAAGTAATAAATGACGCCGCAGGCAGCTTTGACCCATATTTTTGGTTTTCAATTCCAACAATATCTCCATTGTTGAGAGATTTACTAGTCCTAGAAGAGGGACTTATTAGTCATCCTCTTCATGCCCACTCCCTGATTTCATTTGATGATTGGATAGGATTGTGCTTGTAGGTGACCAGGCCAAAGTTGAATGTTCTCTATATCCAAACTCATCTAAATTAATAGTCTCGGCATATTCCCTTCTCTTACCATGCTACCCTCGTGGCGGGTTACCACACCACCAAGGATTATGATGTCCAAAAAGACATATAATCAAACTCCTAATGGATGGATTATTTTCCATGTTCTTGACTGTAAGGATATTTCATTCCCAAGAAACTTATATTGGAATCTAGGCTTTCACCCTAATGATGGTAGCCACACTGGAAGAGGGGGAACCCATCAATTAATCAACGCTACCCTTTCCGGGATTTATGAGATATTGGATAGATTATAATAAGGGAGGCCTCCGCATAATCTTATTAGGAAATTTTAATTTTTATATGGTTTGATAGAAGACAATTTTTCATGCTAAAAATATCTCCATACCGTAATGGTTCTTCATTCTATGTTCCACCCAAATCTTCTCTGCATTGCTACTCTTCTCACTCGATATCTAAACATTTATGGAGCGGTAAAACTGCTCAGTTATTTTTTATGGTTTTCTTTTTCACCAATCCCTTTTCCATATAGAATCATTTCAGATGATAGACATGGTTATTCAGAATCACTTTACTATCACATCAAACTTTAGGATGGGATACTAAGATATCTAATTAACAGAACAACCATCTACGAACCCTGCATTCCCAACCGACTTGCTAGACAATTCGAATTTCTACAGTGGGTCACATTCCTTTCGGATACTGTGGTTAAGAGGGAATATCACCTGGTAATCCTTCGTCAATTATTTTTGATGATGATGTGGGAGGAATATGGCATGTCTGTCCTTATTCCTCCCAAAAAGACCTCTACTTACTTATCGTTGGAGTACTCCCAAAAGTGGGTATCATTCTATCCTGATGATAAACATTCTAGGTCAATCGGATGGGTGCAATGTCCCTTAACTACTTCTTGTGACCTTTTACCTATTCCAACTATGCAATCCCCCCATTCATATTTTAACAAGGAATTCTATTTTTCATAGTGTCTTCTCATAGGGGGATTCGTCTGCTAAGCCTATCATTATGGATAGTGATTCGATCCACCTACCATCAGATTATACATTTTGTAGTCCTACTGAAGCTGGTCCATGTGGAATGTCGCTGAAAACCTCTAAAGTAATGGTCAACTCCAAGAACATGGTTCCAGATATCGAACCCCCTATAGAGTGGGAAGGATCCCCACCTGGGTATCCCCAAATATGGTGGCTCCTACTGTCATAGTTACATTTTCGTACTACATACCTATTTTGGAAAAGAAATAGAGTTAGGATTAAAATAATTTTAGGAGACATCGAACAATGTGGAGGTGGGCATGGCTGCAAATATTTACTATTGTTGCTAAAACCCCTTTGACTGAGTTTTATGATGAGGATGATGACACCCTTTGTTAGATACATACCAACTTCGGTTCCAGCAGCTTCATCTACCGACATCTGCCCCATCTTGAACACCAGATTGTCATAGTTTGAGAGGATATATCAACTTGTGAAGAAAGTCTTTCTCAGTTCAATGCTTCAGACCATCAAAAAAAGAATTTTTTGTATCAAACTAAAGAGCTGCATTAGTTAATGGCTATGGAGAGATACCCTCATGACCAGGAGATTACCAAAATGGAAGAGTTATAGGAGTACAAAGCTCTTGTGGCCAAGATAATGGTGCAACTAGCCTCAACGAGTGCCAATTTAATATCAATTATATAAAAAAGGTAGGATCTTGGTGCCATTCTGAAGCAAGTGAATCCCTTGGTTGAAGCTAAATTTATATATAGGACTTCCTTTGAGAATGATCTTGATGGTCCATGAAATAAAATAATTGTTCTATTGGAAAGAACTAGGCATTCCTCATTATAATATTGTTAGATTGTCTTGTGCTATTGTTTTGATTTTCTATTAGGGATTGGCTCTTGGTTGCAAACATCTTCATTATATACAATTAATAAGAATCGAAACATTTTTCACCCTAGTTCTTCTCATTTATCCTTTCCAGTAGTGTCAATCAGTCATGATCAACAACACTTAAATAGTAGTCTCAACCGGATGTCAATTTCAATCACAATACGAGATAAATGAAATAATCAATTCATGCCCTAATTTTTTCCTAAGATGAGGGGCTCAACGAGTGTATTTCAAATGTTTTTAGGGTATCATGGAAAACCCCACACACTTTATGCCTTTTTCATTATCATCATAATGTTTTCTTATACCCAATTTGATGTTCACAAAGTGGGTATAACATGATTTTTTTTGGGATGCCCATTGAGGGGTTTTTACCTAATAATACTTCTATCTCGTGATATATTTGTTGCTTATTATTCTTCCTAAACCATATATAGCATGAGTTTATAAATATGGTACTTTAATTATTTCTAGGGTTCTATTTGTGGGTTTTCATCATTGAGAGAGTGTTTCCTCTGGAAATGGGGATGAACTCGATTGTTTAAGGTTTAAACATTCCAAGTGGTTTCTAATGGGTTTGTTCATAGAAACAGAAACATCCAATGATTCTATATCCATTTGGACCTAATTTCCAAATATAGGTGCTCATTAGTTGTGAACTGACGAGGCTTAAGAATTTTCATTGGTCGAGAGGATGGGAGGTCGGACTCATCACACCTTTTTGGGGGGAATTATAGTCTACTTCGGGACTCTCTTTATAGATTTAAGTTATGTTCGTGAATCCTTATTAAATTACCAAGTTTGAAAATGAGCTTTCCTTTATATCTGACAATCAATGATTAGTATGTATGAGATTTAGAGAATATTTTATATATATTTGAGGTTCTTCATCGATAGATAATCAACTGTATTTGTTAGAGATTCTTAGTCAATGGTATCCTTTGACACATTATATAGAAATCTCTTGGTCATTATGATAACCATACTGGTTTTAAAGCCACTCAGCGGGGCAGTTGAAGTTTATTGTCATTCAAAAGGACATGGATTATTTCAGAGTTGGGATCGTACTTGTAGATGGGCTACCTACGTATCCTTGTTTAGAGAAGGAATCAGAACCCACATAGTTCGAGCAAAGAATTATGAGGTTTATGCATGATTGATGGCTCAAAGAAAGATGTCATGATTACTTTTAGTCTCTAAGGTCACGTGAGTCATGCTCTGTGTGAGAAACAAGAGGTATTGGTAAAACCAGACGATTGTTCCATGAAAGAAGCAATCATAAGAAATGATGTGGGGCTTATGTATGTATGAATTCCCAGATAGATGAAGATTAGGATTTACTTCAGGTTAGAAACCCGAGAACAAGGTCCATAAAGGTATATGTGCTTTATGGAAAATTGGATACTTAAATTAGGACTTAATCCTGAGAAGGATGCCCAAATTAGAGGGGTCTTATGATTTGGGTTTTATTCCTGAGAAGGAAGTCCAAATAAAAATAAATTAAGACTGGTTAAAAGAAATTACGACTGGGGCTTATTCCTGAGAAGGAGGCCCAGGTTAAGGGACTTGAGAATTGGGGATTACTCATAAAGAGGAGGCCCATGTTAAAGGGAATTATGACTGGGGCTTACTATTAAGGAGGAGGCCCAGTTTAAGGGAATTTGGAACTTGGGGCTTACTCCTGAGGAGGATGCCCATATTTGGGAACTTGGGGCTTACTCCTAAAGAGGATGCCCAAAATTAAGGGAACTTGATAACTGGGGCTTATTCCTGAGAAGGAGGCCCATGAATAGGGGACTTGAAAACTGGGGCTTATTCCTGAGAAGGAGGCCCATGAATAGAAGAACTTGGACTGGGAATCACTCCTGAAAATGAGGCCCAAGTTAAAGATCCTCTCATCTTAAAGAATGAGGTTGAATGAATGAAATCTATAACCTCAGTGACATAAATATATGTAAATCACAAGGTTTTATGAGATATTCCACCGAATTCCTTTCAGATAAGGAGGCCAACAAGGGAACCATGACAAAAATGGATTTGAAGAGGGTTTTGAAGGCTAAATATTGAATAGGAGAGGTGGATTTGAATAAGAGAGGTGAATAGGAAGGAGGGGCACCCAAAAAGAAGTAGGCGTGCAGGTCCTGCGTGGGCGTGCAGGTCCTGGTCACGCAGGTATACCTGCGCGACACATAGGTACTTGCATGGCGGTCAACACATAGGATAATACTTGGGCGAGGCTTGGTTCAAGCCCTTAGTATTATCCCTTGGGGCTTCCAAAAGAGAGGAACGCAGGTTCTGGAGAAGGGATAAGGCAACGCGCTAGTGTGTCTACTTCCCTTAAGAGTTTAAACACCTAGGCGTGGAGGTGTTGATGAATTTCAACACTTAGGCCTTGTTTCCCTTATTTAAATCTTCCATTCTAGGTAAGAAATTACCTTAGAAGTGTTCGTAAGACTTCCAGAAGAGACTAAGGTGTTGGGAGCTTAAATCTGGCTTATGGAATTTTTTTTGTCCTTGAAATGGGGGGCCCACAAGGGGTATTTATAGGCTGCTGAAGACCCCGAGCGAAAATAAAATAGGGTGTGCAGGTCACCTGCACGCCCAATATGTGGCGCGCAGGTATACCTGCACGACCGTGATGAAACCTGCGTGGCCCATGCTGAAGCAAATTCTTTTTCATGCCTTTTTCAATTATTAATGTTTCTTCAAATGATGAATCACTTTATGCTAATGTATTCCCCATTTTTAGTCATTTAGAATCTGTGACGAAAAGGAGCATAAAAAAAAGTCCCCCCCCCCTCAGAGTTGGATCCAAAAGGAAAGAGGATGTGACTCTGAGGTAAAGAAGAAAACCAAAGAAAAGGTGGAACGCAGGTTCTGAGCACACGGATATAGGCGCACAGTTGAGAGGCACGCAGGGGTGCGGTCTGGCCTATAAATATACGGCCATTCTCGCGCAAAGAACCCAACTCTTAAACATTTCCACTCTCACTACGCTGGTTACTTTCGTCGCGCAGGTGGCTGATTTCCACAGTTCATTTCTTTTTTCTATGTCGCACTGCTCCAGAGGTATTTTGACCCCCGCGGTGATACCTACGCGCCAAAAACCTGCGCGACACAGTTATACCTACGCATAAAAATTGGAATTGCGCACCTTAATGCCTTAGACATTTTTTCACTTTTATTTAGAAATTTTATGAAAAATAAACTCACTTAAGAGTTAATTATTCGACCTTTGTGCAGATTCAATGGCTCTTAGACGAATCGGAACAACTGATGAACTGGCTAGAAAACAGATTGATGATATGATGAATGTTGTTGGCCATGATTACTATACTATCTGAGACAACACTCTTCCAGACTTGGCCAAGTACTTGAAGAAGTATCACCTTAACTTTCCAGAGAGAATCTACTTGCCTCTGAATGGGTATGGTCATATGCAAGATGTCAACATTCCAAAGGAAAAGAACTATCTCCCACATTCATGGTTTCAGAATTACACCAATTTTGATTCAGAAAATATCTCAAGTGGAGGAGAATTTGTAAATACTAGAACAGTGGAGAAGGCCTATATGATTCATCATAGCCCTTGTGCGCCAGATCCGAAACCTCACAAGCCTGAGATGCAACCACATTGTTATCCTTCAATCTTCTGAAATTCTTATATGGATCAATCCAAAGGCTGGAAGAAGAGTTGGGACTTTAATCCAGGAGGAGGTGTGAAGCAAACTTGGATGTGGGTATACTGGGTGCGAAAAACCTATGCAGAGTTTGTCGACGATTTGAAAGGAGCTGTGATATATGAATCTGTTTGGGCTGGGCAGACATATGTCTATAGGAATGATGAGTTTGTGCCGGAGCTAATCAGCTGCTGGAACCCATAAACCAATTCTTTCCATATGAATCATGGAGAAGTAGGCATCAGTTTGTGGGATGTCTACAAGATCTCAGGCAATCCAATTCTTGGCGACATGTATGATGAATTCATCCCCCCCAAGGTGACTTGGAATGATTCGGAGAAGACTTCGGATTTGGCACAGGAATTATTGAAAATTTTCCACAAACTCAAGAGTTTAAAGGTCTCCAAAAATAATTCCAGAAAGGATATTCATCTAGAGGAGTGGATGGATATGTTTCTTACCAAGAATAAAGGGGAGTGTCCCACCTGCACTCGTACAACTATTTTCCCCAAAATAGAGAACAATGGTGCTCCTGACACATTCTGGCTGACTCTAGAAGCTGGAGAATTTGATAAGTGGGGGCACGGAGTGGATCAGAGAATCCCAAAAAAGACCCATTTGGCGGGATTTTTAGCCTTGTGGCTCAGTGTTTATCTTCTGCCAGTCAGGGATTCTAAGGGAGGCATCAGGACAGGGACCTTCATTGTGGAATCCAAGTTGGATGAGAAGAAAATGGTTGGGTTGGCCACCCCCATTTTGGTGAATATTCACAGGAGCATAATCTATGTATTTATGGGTAAGTCTACTTTGAGAATAATGGGACCATTCCAAGTTTTGTGGGGATGGATCACCACTCCTTTCAGGACATATAATGTACAGAACAGATTACATATTCCTGGAAGTTCTTTCAGACCATTAGTGCAGGAATACTCTGGAATTGCTCCGTTAGCTCTCAAAATCTATGATATGAAGGTGTGGCTGAGCATGTACAAGGAATTCAACTTCATTCCTTATGGGAACCCGTCAACCAGGAGATTTTTTGATGATGGAACCGCTGATCTGGAATTGAGGGAATACATGCTGGCTTGCAGAGATGGTGTACTGGCCACCAGGATTGATGGTGAGATTATATGCGAGGCATATGCTCTATATGGATTTTCACACCAATTCAAGTGTCTGCAGCAGACTGTTGTATCTACTCCTGTGTATGTCTGGTCAGAGCATCATCTGAAGGTTTCCCAACAACTATGGTTGATGACATCTATGAAGTGGATCGGGGCAATATTTGATCTACCAGTTGAAAATGCCGTGAGTAACTTGACTACATGGTATGCCGAGAACTGGATAGCATCATACCCTGGAGGGGTACTGAATCGTCCGGTTTATTAGGTGGGGAAAAATAAAATAACTGTAAAGAAAGAAACACTTCATCAAGAAGTTGACATTCCCCAACCTAAAGCTGATTCACTAGGTTCCTCACCTAGGGATGTCTCACCGGATTCCCAAGATGGGGAAGATGAGGCAGAACATGCATCAAAGCGGCCTCGTGCTAGATATAATCCTCCTGTCAAAATCAAAAGACCAACTCCATCAACTTCAAGTGAGTTACTTCATTTGGGCTCTTTAATCATCATTAGTTTATAGAGAAAAAAGTCTTATTTTATTATTATCTATCTGTAGTTGTAGGAGCTGGGAAGAAGCTGAAGTCTAAGGTTGTATGACCCTCCTAGCAGCCTTCTAGTACTCATGCTGAATATTTACGACCAGAGCCTTTCCAGACATGGCATTGTTTATATTATGATACTAAAACTGCCTATCTAGATTTATGCGAAGGGCTACACATCCATGGAATAGGGAATATTCGGGATTCTACAGATATCTGTTTCGAGGATGATCCCTATGAAGTGAGGGATTACATTAGAGAGCTATAGATGCTCATAAATGCCATCGATGATTCCATTCCTGACACCAAGCGGGTGAAGGAAATGATAGATCGTGGCGCCACTGAGGGGACTGGTTGTTCTGAAGATGAGGAGAGGCACAATTATGTGGCTCTTGAAGATGTAAGTCTCTTTACTTATTTGATTTTCAACTTGATTTCAGTCAAATATTAGTTACTCAAGAAAATTATTTTCTTCATCCTGCAGCTTGCAAAGAAAGGAAGTGCTGAGGTTCCTTCACCACATTATAGCCCTGGTGTTACTGCCATCGGGGATAATGAATCTCCTTGTGAGCCGGGTGAGGTATCTCCAGGCCAGAAATCCATGGATGTGGAATTAGAAAGGTAATTTCACTCTCCAATAACTGTATTTGGAGAGGAGACTATCAACACTCCCAAAAAGCCAAAGAAGCAAAAGCATCGAAGGAGAAAGTCCACAGCTAAACGTTTCATTAGTAATTGGATATTCATGAGTCTTATCCAATGAAAAGGTTGCTCATACTTCTTGGGATTTCAGGGGCTTCTTCAATTTCCCCTTTGAGGGAGAGGACTGACCCTCCTCTAAGAACAACGGAGGGTGCTGGTGAACAATCACAAGCTCATGCCGGCTTGGCTGCTCCTGAAAAGGAACCATTGTCTATTCCCAGTATCACTCCTACTGCTACTGCAAAAAGATAAGAACCTACTTCTGGTAAGTTAACAATGCTTCCTAAAATTTTGAATGAAACATCAAATGACTTCCATTCTGTGATACTTTAGGTTCAACCCCTGCACTAGAGCTTTTGGTAGCCATTGCAACTGATGCCGCTATTTTATCTGAAGAAACTGTCCAGGTTCAGAGGCCCTAGAATGAAGGTCACCAAGAAGACATATCGAATGATCCAACTAGTGATATTAACCAGGATCTTGAGATAACATTGGATGAAATGACGAAACATGGCGCATCTTTTGATGATTTTTTAGATCATGTTAAAATACCATGTAATTTAGAAGAGTATGGACGTGAGTGTTATCCTTCATCCTGTTAAAAATAACTTCTTTATTACAACTCTGGTCATGATCGATTGAAATGTGCAGTTCTATCTGATCAAGCTGCTGAACTGCCAATGTCTGAAGGGGGTACAGAAAACCCTACTATTTCAGAGACATTAGCTCAAGTGGAGCTTAACCAGGCAGAGCTTCCTGAAACTTGTCCTGAAAATCCTGTTGAAGCTAGGAAATATGGGGAGGAGCCTTCTCAAGTTTATGATCTACCGTTGAGTAAGGTATAACAATATTTGAAACCGTACTTAATTTGCAAAACTGCCAATCAACTTTTGTTATCCTTTGAAACTAACCAAATATTTCAATTGATTGTGCAGGGCCATCAATTTTAGTGGCTAGATCTGGAGGTGTAGCTTCAGCCTCTACCCAATGGGAATAGAAAGTTAAGTAACAGAGGTCAGGGGGGAAGGTGCAGAATAGGGAACTTACCTAAGTGCATTAATCCTGGATTATCTTCCCCCTGTGACAGTGATGTTGAGTCAGACTCGGAGATACAAAAGGTGCTCCAATTTTCACGATGCAAGGCATGGACGAACATATGGAAGATCATATCTGAAGTGCCTCTAGAAGAGCTTCCATCAAATATTCCCTGACTATCAGCCCTGTTCATCATGTTAGGACTTGGCGGTTTTGGATATCAAAAGATCTATGCCGTGGTGAAACAGGTCTTCTTAAGGAGGGAGCAGGAGCAGAGATACCGTCAAGATTTGGCCAGGATGAGGCTGTCAGCCAATATCAGCGAATTTGAGGCTTTGGTATCCTGATATGAGGCCGATTATGCTTCCAAGTTAAAGGAGCTGAAGCATTAGATCAAAGAGAAAGTCGTCAATCAGATGCATCTTCAGAGATAGTTAGATGATGTTACTGGGGAACTTGACCAACTTAATAATTCACTAGAAGGAGCTCAAACAAATGTTATAAAATCCATTGTAGATGCCAAGAAATCACTCCATCAAGCTGAAAAGAGTGAAGTTGGTCGAGTGCATGAGCTTAAAGTGGATACTGATGAAGCTCGTGATATCGTAAATCAAATGAAGATTTATGTTGATAGCCTTTTGTAATTCTTAGAAAAGAGAAGAGACTCCAATCTATGGATGTCCCTCTAACTCTTGTGCATCAATGAATAATACTTTCATCTTCAATCATTTGTGCCTGCATTTTCTTTTGCTAAATGCTTTAACCTAAGCCAATGGGCCTAGTAAGCATAGTTTGATTTTTTCTAGGATTATTATAAATAACCCTACAATATTTGAATCTTTTCATTGCCCAATATTACCTAAAATCATACAAAAATGAATGTTTAGTGAGATAATACTTGAATTTTGTTCAGAGTTCCCTTGTATTTTGTGGGCAGTTTAATGTCATGCACGTTGGACATAAAAATGATAATGTTTAAGGTTGAAATAGCTTTGACTGAATGGATTAAAATTGACTCAATTCCTTGAAAATTTATATGAAAACATATTACCACACTCAAGTATGAGGAACAATATGTAAAGTATGACTTAAGAAATTTTGAATATGAGGAATGATATGAAAAAGGACTAAGAGGCATTATAATAATTATTTGTTAATTGTGAAGTTACCATTATTTAACAAACCCGTTAGGGGTTTGAATTATGTAGGGCCGCTTAAGGACATTGACTGCATAGTCAAATAATAACATCTTTTGGTTGACAGGTCTGTTATGTAGACTACTTATGTAAGGCCACCTAAGGGAACGTGGTGCATATTAGGCAAAAGATCCCTCAGAAATTTACTTTTCTACTCCTAAAAAGCCAGTGAAAGTTTATAGAGATTCAAATTTTCCCTAGCATAGAGTCTCCTGTATGGAGAGAGGTACTTGAATATGTAGAAGATATTTCAAATCAAGATTTTCTAAGAACTGGATTAATGTCACTCCTACGAAGGTCTGAACCAAATGCAGGGAAGGGAAATATAAACCATAGACTTGAATACTTTCAGATCATGAAAAAGAACATGGGACAAATATGTTAAGGATGGCTATTTTTGCGGATCCCTAAATATTTTCATTAAGAAAACTAAGGAAAAAAGATGTTTTCTTCCCAAGAATAAAGTTACCATTATTTAACAAACCCGTTAGGGGGTTGAATTATATAGGTCCACCTAAGGGCATTGACAGCATAGTCAAATAATAGTATCTTTTGGCTGACAGGTCTGTTATGTAGACTACTTACGCAAGGCTGCCTAAGGGAACATGCCGCATAGTCAGGCAAAAGAACTCTCATAAATTGGACATTTTGTGACCAAAAGTCAAGAAAAGGGTTATGGAGATCTAGAAGTATTTAAGGTTAGGAGTATGACACATGACAATGGGTATTTTTCAATGCATGAAAGAGATACATAGACTAATGCTAACCATAATCATGTTGTGGAAGGGTCCGGAATTGAAATGATGAACTTCACTATGTATCCCATAAGTATGGGAATCAAGCCAAACGTAGTTCTTGAAATACAGTTTAACGTCATGTGGGATGAAAGTTTGGAAGATCTTAGTTTAGGGTCATAAAACTCATACCATAATAATGAATACACGGTGTGTGTTTTATAAACCTGACTTGAATGAAAAACCAGGGTTTTCATACCACATTCATGTTTTCACAGGGCACTTTTCAGCCAAGGGACTGAAAGTGGAATTTGTGGTTTTGTCCAAAGACTTGGGGATGGATTCGAGGGACACTCAAACGCTCCTATGTATCCCAAAAGGATGGGAATAAAGTAGCACATAGTTCTTGAAATACAGTTTAGCATCATGTGGGACGAGAGTGCAGGAGATCTTAGTTTAGGGTCATAGAACTCGGACCATAATAATGAATACATAGTGTGTGTTTTATAAACCTGATGTGAATGAAGACCATGGTTTTCATACCACATTCTTGTTTTCACAGGGGGACTTTCAGCCAAGGGACTGAAAGTGGAATTTGGGGTTAGGCCTAAAGACTTGGGGCTAGGTTCGAGGGACACTTGAACATTCCTACGTATCCCATAAGGATGGGAATCAAGTCGTACGTAGTCTTGAAATACCCTCTGTACATATTTGGTTTATACAAGTGAAGGGTGAAAGGTGAATTTAGTGCAATGATGGTTTGACCCAAGATAATAGGTTCGGGCATTGCCATGTATGCACATAGCCTTGGAATATAACATGATTGGAGATCAATGTAAATAATGATTCTCTCTTAGGAGAGGGTGTCAAAGAATGTTGTAGTTTATTGTTGCACTGGAAAAAAGTGTTGTACAGTTTAATGTCATATAGCAAGGAAAAAGGTAATCCAATATAAAGATATTGATTCTAGGGGTGGCTTCATGAATCAACATCATATGAGATAGAGGTGAACCGATGTGAATAGATTGATTTTGAGGTTGAAACTTAGGAGGTTGCCTATGTACCTAGCCTAGAAGGCAAGGATCAAAGTCCACATAGTTCAATTGAATAATGTATTGGTGAGCAAGTTGTTTTTGAGAACAAAGACCTAAAAAATGGTGTTAGGACTTATGCATGGTTAGCAGCCCAGAGAGGGTGTTATGGTTTAAGTTTACTCTAAGCTCACGTGAGTCATACTTGGTGTGAGAAACAAGAGGTAGAAATAACCCTAACGATGCTTAGTTTAATGTCATGTAGGACATATAAGGGACTGTGCAGTTTAATGTCGTGCAGTAAGGACAAAAGAGGGGCTGTATAGTTTAATGTCATATAGAAAGGACATGTGCTATACAGTTTAGCATCATGAAGCTAGGATGTCACAGTTTATCGTCATGTTGGATGAATAGGGACAATACAATTTAACATCATGTTGGACGAAAGTGCGAATAGTTTAAAGTCATATGGATGGACTATTGGTTATGAAGTTTAATGTCTTGTTGGACGTAAGGGACTATGTAGTTTAAATTCTTGTAGTAAGGAAAAAGGGGGACACAATTTAACGTCATGTTGGACGTATTAGGGATTTTTTCACAGTTTAAAATCATGTTGGAAATTGGGGTGTTGTACCGTTTAATGTCATGTAGCTACGACATATGAGAAGATTTTACAGTTTAAAGTCTTGCAGTAAGGACTTTGGGGACTGTGTAGTTTATAGTCTTGCAGCAAGGAAAACATTGTTTAGCGTCATGTTGGATGATAGGGTATTTTTGTTACACAAAATAATTCTTCAGAAATATGGCATTGGATGGAGTCGTGATGAGTTCTCTATCCATTAAGATTAAAGAATAAGCTCCATTGGAGTTGACCTTATGTATTGAGTAAGGTCCTTCCCATTTTGGTTCAAGTTTGGGAGGTTTCTTTCCTGGTATCATTAAAATTCTGAGAACCAATACCAATTCTCCTTGAATGAATGAACGAAGATGAACTTTTTTATTGAAATCTCGTGCTATTCGATTCTTATAGACATCCAAGTGGTGAAGGGTGAAAAATCTTTTCTCATTTAATTGTTATAATTCATCCAATCGCTTTTGAGATTGTTAATCTATAGATGACTGATCACAAATGGATACTCTGAGCGAGTGTAATTGAACATAAATGGGAAAGTCTGATTCTGTTCCATATACCAATGAATATTTAGTTGACCGCCTTGCAGTGAAGGTAGTGGTTTCATAATCCCATAAACCGTGAAAGAGTTTATCAGGCCATGATTTCTTATCTTTATCTAGCATCATTTTGTGTATGTTTGAAAGATTCTTGTTGAAGGCTTCTATCTGGACATTGGCCACTACATGATACTGTGAAGAATGGTTGGATTTGATGTTGTACTTCTGATACAACTTCTTTACCTCAGATGAACAGAAGTTGGTGCCATTGTCTGTCAATATGGTATGAGGCACACCAAATCTGGTAATGATGTTTGACTTGATGAAGCTAACAATGCTTTTAGAACTAATTTATTTGAGAGGTATTTCCTCTGCGAATTTGGAAAATAAGTCAGTAGCAGTAAGAATATACTTAATCTTCTTGGATGTAGCTGAAGGGTAAGGTCCCACCACATCCATTCCCCATGTGGAAAATGGCCACGAGTAATTAGCTGTATGAAGCAACTCTATAGGTTGATGAATGAAGTTGGAACATACTTGTCAAGAATAACACATCTTTGTGAAATCAACACAATCTTCTATCATTGAAGGAAAAAAGTATCCAAGCCTTCGAATTTGATCAGATAGTCTATGTCCAGACTGATGGGAACCACAGACTCCTACATGCACTTCTTTCATGACAGCCATAGTCTCTTCACCATCAATGCATCTGAATAGAACCCCATAAAAACCTCTTTTGTAGAGTATTTTTTCTAGATGATCAGGGCTGCCATAAAGAGTAAAATGGATCACACATCACCATATTTGTTCTTTCCCATCTCTATCAGGTGGAATTGTTCCATTTTGAAGGTATTCCCTGATAGGTGTCATCCATCCTAAAACATGACCATATGGTTCAGAAATGGGACTAAATTCATTGATTTCCTCTGTTCTCGTTTGAACATAAGTTGAAATTGTATGACGGTGGGCAATACTGATAATTTTCTCGTCCCAATTTGGATCTTCTAGAGTTGTGGCTATATCAGCCAGCACATCAGCTTGAGCATTTTGTGACCGCGAGACATAAGAAAATGTCGGTTCCATAGGATATTCTGCCATTAACTCTCTGACGTAATCATAAAAAGGGATTAACTCTTCTTCTATGATGGAATAATCCCCATTGACTTGTTTGATTGCCACTTCTGAACCACATTACACCTTTAAGTGATTCACTTGTGCTTGAAGCACCAACTCCAATCCTGTGATGAGAGCTTGGTATTCTGCTTCATTATTTGTACCACCTTCCCACAATAATAAGGAATAAGGTAAAACTTCCTTTTCTAGGGAAATGAGCATAATTCCTAACCCAACTTTGTTGAATTTAGGATCTTCCATTTTCTTCCCTATTGGAATTCTAGAAGCACCATCAAAGTACACTTCCCATGTTTGAAGATTATCTTGAATAGAGAATACTTCTTCATCAGGAAGTTCAATATCTAAAGATGTATCTTCTACTAAAGGGTGTTCGACAAGAAAATCAGCCAGAGATTGGCCCTTTATTTCCTTTTGAGACACATACTGGATATCAAATTGCTGCAAAATAACTGTCCACCTTTCCAGACATCCTGTAAGAATTAGACGGTTAAGGATAAATTTGAGCGGGTTATTACGAGATACCAATTGGACCTCATGATGTTGCAGGTAGTGTCTCAACTTCTGAACTACAATGATTAATGCTAGACATCACTTCTCAACACTTGAATATCAGGTTTCTTCTTCAATCATAGTCTGACTGAGATAGTAGAGGCTGTTTTCATTCTCAACATCATTATTCTGAGCGAAAAAAGCTACCCAATGATCGCTCTAAAGCTATCACATAAGGGATAAGTGGCCGTCCATCAATAGGTGGCATTAATACCAGTGGACTCTAGAGATATTTCTTGAGAATATCGAATGCTTCTTGACATTATTCATTCCATTGGTATGTGACTCCCTTCTTCATCAATTTGGTGAAGGGTAAACTTTTTCCTGCCAAATTCGCGATGAAAAGCCGAATATAGGATAGGTGTCCTTGAAGTCCTCTAAATTCATTCAAATTTCGAGGAGGTGACATACCAAGGATTGAACTTATCTTCTCATGATCGAATTCTATACCACGATGGTGTACAACAAAGCCAAGAAATTTTACTGAGGTTACCCCAAAAGCACATTTTAAGGGGTTCATCTTCCAATTGTGTTGTCGAAGTTTGTGGAATATGACTTCCAAATCAACCAAGTGATTAGAACATTGACATGATTTAACCACCAAATCTTCCACATAACATTCAACCAACTTCCCTAAAAAGGGTTTGAAGATATGATGCATGGAACACTGATATGTTGCGCCTGGATTCTTCAAGCCAAAGGGAATTACCCGATAGAAAAACACACCCTAAGGGGCTCTGAAGGCTGTAGATTCCTCATCTTCTGAAGCCATTCAGATTTTATTATATCATGAATATCCATCCATGAAGGAAAGTGCTTCATAGATAGTTGTTGTATCAATTAAGAGTTCTGGGATTGGAACAGGAAAATCAAGATTAAGAAAATGCCGATTAAGATCTCTGAAATCAATGCAAACACTAATTTGTCCATTCTTCTTTTTCACAGGGAAAATATTATCCAACCATTTGGGATATTGAACTTCTCTGATGAAGTTATCTTTGATAATCTTATCCACTTCAAATTCAATTTTGGAAGCATAAGTTTGGTGTGTTCTTCTTGCGGCTTTCTTGAATCCTCGATGTTCTTCTGGTAAACCCAAACGATGAGTAGGAGCATCATGATCATAGCCTGAAATTTCTGTATAGTTCCAAGCAAATATATCTCAATTTTTCTTCAAAAGTGAAATATAAATTTCTTGATCTTCAAGAGTCATGGCCACACTAATTAAAGTGGGATGTGGATCTTCTTTTGTACCCAGATTTATTTCTCTGTTTTCATCCACAGTGGTAGAGATACCCTCTTCAAATGCTAAAGGAGCATCCCTGAGATCATCCTCATCTTCTTAAACATGTGTTATTTATTTTGCTTCAACTTTCAAAGTAGATGATGAAGCATAATTTCAATGATTAGGAGAGATGTTAAAATTTGAACATTTTGAAGAAGAGCCTTCCATTTATGACCCTATTGATGATGAAGGGTCTTCCTTGTGTAATAAAGAGGTGACGATGGATTGAGAATCGTCATCATCATTCACCTCTGACATTGCTATAACTTCTTATAGCCTGGTTGGCTAATTATAGACTTTCTAGATTTCAACGGATGAAATGAAGACATCTCCATTTGAGCTTTCATCATTGCTTGGTGAATCACCACTTTCTCCCATGCCGTCTGGATTGATTGCCGTAATTGAAATTATGGAAGTTTCCATAAGAGTATTTGGATTCGGGTCTATCCTGTCAATTTGACTGATAGGCAACACATAATCTGTACTCACATGTGTGAATGGGTTTACTGGAATCTTTTCCAAACCATATGGAGCATTATCTTTGGTAACCTCCCTTGTTGTGGATTTATCGTTACCCTTCACGTGATAAAATTCCGCCTCAATGTATTGATATTGACATGTTTTTAAGGGGGAATTATCACCATACAATGTACCAATTAGACCATTGAAACAATATTTGACACATTGGTGGTATGATGATGAGATAGCCACATGTTGCTGTAGCCAAGGCCTTCTAAGAAAAATATTGAAGGTTGTATCATGATCAACAACCATGAAATCTCAATTGGATACAAGGTCTCCAAACTGAGTTCTGAGTGTAATCTCTCCGATTGGCTCTTGTTCATTTTTATCATATCCTTGTAACATAAAAGTATAAGGAGATAAATCAGATTCTGTGAGGCCCAATCGGCGAAGTGTATGAATGGGGATGAGGTTGACTCCTGAACCATTATCAATGAAATATCTTCATATGTCTACACCATTGAACTTTCCAGATAAGTCAAAAGGTCTGATATGTCCATACACGACATCATCTTCATCTTCATCTGTGAAAGATATCACTACATGGCCTTCTGCATGATTATTCTCTACATGGTAGAATTCATCCGCAGGAATTTCAGTTTCAAACTTATGAGGACTTGACAAAGCCTCGACGAGTTCCTTCCAAATATCCTTTGATAAATTCAAGGCATCCAAAATTGATAACTTGGCCGGTACTTGGGCCAAATTCTTCAAGGCATCATATTTTTGATCCAAAGGTCTTCCTTTCCCAATAGGAACACGTGGTTTCACAAGTGCCTTAGTAGTTGATTCTTTGGATGTAGATGCTTCTTGTATCGGGGTAGGAGTTGGAAATACTCATGGCTTTGGAAGAATAGACCAAATAGGTCTGTTTACTTGCTGAGAGGACAAAGGTGGAACCTCTAATCGATCCTCTAGAGTAATTGTTCCAGGACTGAATCTGCTATTGGTGGACGAATTTTCTTGTTCTTGTTGAGCCCGCTAAAGGGCTCTGTCACGAGTTTCTGCTGCATACACAGTTCTGGTAGGGGTAGAATTGGAATAGTGGATTTTAGGATATCCACGTCTTCCTCTGTATCTCAGACCTTTGGAACTCCCTCTGATTCCTCTGATTTATATAGGGAACTCAAGCTCATCAAAATCGAAAATGCGACTGGAATAAGGATCTGTCAAGTGAATTATGTTAACAGAACCAAAGATTAATTCTTCATCTGATGAATAATCTGCCTGATTAGCCAGTTTAGGCTATGCTGTTTAGTGGGGTGGTGCCTGTGGCTTCGAAGTAGATGGCATAAAATCTGCCAGAGTCAAAGACAACTTGGGCTTTGACACGATTTCATCTTCTTCTGATTGTTCTTATTTCTTTAAATTATGCCACCCCTTTGAGGATTTTTCTTTTGATGAAGAAGGTTTTGTTATGGAATTTATAGCATAAGACATAATTGGTTTATTCAATTGCGTTCGAAAAATGGCATGAGTTCAGTTGATCATTTTTCTGACCATCAAATCATCATATTTCTGTGCATTTTTGTTTTTACTTCTTGCCACTCACCTTTTCCTCTGGATCTGTAGCAGTAACACATGATACCTGAGCTGAAGAACCTTTCAATTTGACTTGTCCCAAGTCCACCATTTTTTGCAGGAGGTCTTTGAAGACAAAACACTCTTGAATGGGATGCCCCGACATCTTATGAAAGGGGAAATAGCTGGGACGGTCTTCATCTCCTTCCTTGTTCAGCCTTTTGGGCCTTGGAAATTGAGCAAAATTATTTTCCATAGATGAAATGAAGTAACCAGGAACTTGTTCATTTCGGAAAGAGTAAATTTTTCTCTTCAGATCCTCAAATTGTTTCTGTCTTTGATCTCTTTGGTCATCTTAAGGAAATGTCCTCTTTTGTTGATGATCAAGAGGTGAAGCCCTTTGATAAGATGAAGGTTTTGAAGTAGATGCAGGTACAGGTGCTTGTTTAAGCGTAACTGTAGTAGTCTCTGCTCTACCCATTCTCCTTCGTGGAGCTGATGGAATTACACGAGTTTTATCCTTAGTCTTCATAAGAGAGTATCAAATCTTCTAAGTGATCTAAGTAAGGTCTCGAAACCCTCCCGTGTATTTCATAGGGATCAACAGTGTGCGTAACTCATCATGCAGATTTGCCACACAGATTGGAAACAATTCCTCTTGAGGGAGTGCTAAGCTTAGGGAATATGTTAATCCTTTCTAGAAAGAAATGAAAACTGAAACCCTTCATTCTCCCTTTGCTTACAATTTTTAAGATAAAAAACTGTTGTCTTTGGTATAGTTGAGCTGAATTGAAGAAGGAATCGTTGATGAAGATCCTCCCACCCAATAATTGACCGGGATTGAAAGCTTGTGTACCTAAAAAAAGTAGGCCCTTGTGATGACTGTACAAAACACCTGAGTTTAACTGCTTCCTATTGCTGAGGGTTTCCCATCATAGGATTGCAACGAGAAACAAAATGTGTTAATTGTTGCTCTGTGTCTCCCAAACCACTAAAGATTGGGAATGTGGTTCTTGTAAAATTTGATAGAGGAGAAATTATATCAACCCATTCAGGGTAAGCTATCTTTTCTGGTTTAATTTGAGCACGTTCCACCTCCATATCTTCCAACCAAGCTGCTAATGACTCAATAATAGTTATTAACTTTTGAAAAACATCCGGTTGAGATTGGAACTGAGTAGGTGCAATAACTGGAGCTTGGACAGATGTGGTGGCTGGTACTACAACTGATGGTAGCACCACCAATTGTTTTTGCACATGACCCTTAGGATTAGACCTATGAGGGTGTACTAATAAAAGAGGATATTCTTGATCCATCTCAGTAGCTACAACAAATTTCCTTGGCTGACTGACTCCAGCATGCATAGGAGGAAGACTACCTTGAAGTAGCTCTGCATTCAACCTCCTCAATTCCTTCATTTCTTCCTCTTGTTCTGTGAATCTTTTCTCTAGTGAGAGTGATTGGACTTCTCCAGAGGAAGAGTATGTAACCTGATTCTTTCCTTTCCCCTTGTTAGATGCATTTTATAAAGGGGGAAGTTGGTTATTTGAAGGAACACCCAGATTCTGGGTAAGCCTTTGATTTCGTGTATGCACACCGTCTTCATTTGTGTCTGTGCGTACAATTTCTTGAGAAGGTACCTCTTCATCTGATCCCTCTGAGCGAGCCTCATGTTCTGGAGGATCAGAAACAACAACATTGATGACATTAATTGATGAATAATGCTTTTCATCCCTTCTATTGGTATTTCTGCGATATTGTCTTCTTCCATGTCCTTGACGAGACATTGCCTTTTGTCGATTTGATCCTTCAGGAACTTCCTGACGAATCGTAATTTGGAGGGAATCTCTTGATAATTCGGCTCTCTATTCCTCTTGTGGATTCTTCCCTAATCAAGAGAAGACTGACTTTCTATGAGGAAGAGATTGAGGATTTGAAAAAGTCCCCAGTCTTATGGACTGGGGATGTTCCTGCTGTTCCGGCTCAACTCCTCGAATCCTATTTGTTGATTCTGAGGGTTGGGTTAAAAGAGTCCCCAGTCTAGAGAGCTGGGGTGGTTCTTGAGATACTATATCTGAGACTTTCTTTAAATCTATCCTGATCTTGAAGACTTTAGTCTGGAAATTGGATGGATGCATCAACCTACATCCACTCTTATCTCCTGGCTCAAAAGACCGTTGGATGATTTCTGAAACTTTTGTCACTTGATGATGTGTACGCTCTAAACGAGAAGCCTATTCAATATTCTCATTTGCTTTATGCAGGATTAATTCAACAACTTGTTATATGTATGCTTGACTTTGAGAAGAACTAGTTGAGGCCTGTTCTTGAGCGAGCCTTTGAATACAAACAAAGCCAATTGGTTGTGGCCAGCCATGGGCAATAACATTTCATGAGACATTTTTGGCGGGCTTTGTTGACTGGAGAGTACAGTGAAATGTGGTGCTCCATGAACACCCCATACCCTGATAAGAATACCAAATGAGGAATTTGAAATTAACTGGAGCAATCTTCTTAGTGCGCCAAGGCATGAACGCTGAAGGGCTCTCGGGTGCTTTTTAGCATTCAGATATCAAGAAACTGAGAGAGATACCAAGTCAATTTGGCATTGTAACCCTTCTATTATCTTGACATGATTTTTATATTCATCATAAGATAATATTTTATTTTTCAACTGACAAAGAGTTTTCCATATGTTGAGACAAATATCATGAATTCCATCTTTCGTCAACATCTATGGAATGTCATACTGAGAGTCAACCAGAGGCCAAAACAAGACTGTCACGTCACCTTTCACCAGTTTTTTTTCTGATATTCAAAACATCCAATTTATCGTTCGATGAATATTCTTCTACCTGATTAGACTAAAGGTGGTGCTTCTTTGTTGCTTCATCATATTCAAAAATATTGGTAAAGAATTCACTAATCGAACTAGAAGATGAATGACCTAGGGGTGGTTCAGAGAATGGCCTACACCCTGGGCAATCTTCTGATTGAGAAGGTATTTCACCTGCCAGTGGTAAAGCATCAGACATGATTGGCCTCACATTTTCAAGTGCCTCAAGATAAGAGGTATTTATCATCACTAGATCTTCCATTGGAGAATTTTTCTGGCAATGTGAATTACTACTGCAGAGAGGACTTTCGCAGCTAAATTCATCATCATGGGGAGGACCACCATGGTGGGTTAGAGAAAAAGATGAAACATTTTCCTCCTTGGTCTTCTGGCCACACAGAGGTCTCTTGTGGCTCTCATATGAAGATGAAACTTCGAGATCAACCAAATTGTCATGAAGCAAGACTTCATGAGGAAGTGTCTTATGAAGACCTTCAGAATTAATGTTCCCACTATTTGGAAATGAGGGAGTAGAATCTTGAATTCCAACAGATAATTGTATGAGGGCTTCAAGAACTCCAGCATCGAGCAAGGCCTTATTATAAATTGGCTCTTGATTTCTTGACTGTGTTGGGGATTTCTTCTTCTTATATTCCTTTTTACTCATTTTGTGAACAAATTGTTGACTAAAGTGGTTATTATGGGTAGGTGTATGTGCCTGCTCATGAGAAATGATCAGGTTAGGCGGATTATCTCCACTCAAATCAGGTGTATGTGCCTGAATTTGTTTTCCGTATGACATGGGGGAGTATTCCCCAAAACCCTCTTGGACTGGAACATAGGTGTGTGTCTGTTCCGGAGTGATATATTGATGTGTCACGCCACTGGTAAGGATAGATTTTTATTTCTTTCCCTATGATGCTGTCGAAGCTGTTATAATATTCTGACAGGCCTCTAGAATATGAGTATGGATTTTCTTCTGCTCTTTCACCATTGACAGAATATGCTTGGTGACTTCAGCTGCCGGAATAGGGATATACATCCATTTCGTGCTTGGAGTAGGTTTGTATGCCTGCTCCTGTCCTCCTTTTCCTGTCAGTGCATTCTGACAGTACTCATGTGTGGGGGCAGAGAGTTAAGTCTGCCTCCTGTTGGTCATTGGGGCTCTTCAATTGTCTTCTTCGGGTGCTACCAAACGAGACTGTTGGTAGGCTTGATCAATACTAATAGGTGTATGTCCCTGCTGATTGCACTCTGCCGAACGTGGTTGATGAACTTCCTTCAATACTGACAGACCAGGGTGCTGGAAGGATTGATTAGTGTAAGCAGGTGTATGTGCCTGTTTACCAGTTGTCAACACAATGGGTTGGCGGGCTTCATCGTATGTAGTCAGATGAGCCTGCTGACTAGCTGATGATTTATAAACAGGTGTATGTTCCTATCTATAGTACTCCACCAGAATTTCCTGCCGGTATTGGCGTGTTGCTGCCAGACGAGTTTGCTGGACAGCGGAATTAAAACGGACGGGTGCGTGTGCCCGCTCGTTGCTTTCCACCAAGTTAGGTTGGTGAACTTCTCCGTAAATGGAAGAGATAAGAGCCTACTCACTATTTATCGGATTTTTCCTCTGGCGGTTCATCTTTCCTACTCGGGTTCGAGGAACCTGAGCCAAATGCCAGGAGACGATACCCTCATCATGTTGAGGGAACACTTCTGCATGAGTCTGGCAGCAATTGGTGATGGGAGCCCTCGAGAAGGACTCTTGTCTCCTTGAATTAAGGCCTTCTGTGACCTTCTCATTCAACTCCCTAGAATATGGGAGGGAATATTGATTGCGTTCTGGGGATAACGACCTGAAACGGTTGGAGACGGTGGTTGGCACCACCTGCTTATTGATCGCTGGTCATCGCTATCCGGACAACCAAGGTGAATTATTAACTTGGGGGGGCTTGTCGAGCGGCCTCCAGAGTCAGAATAGTACCGTTTTGACAGTATTCCTTAACCAGCACATTTGATACCCAGCATTGAAGACACTAAGTAGGTGATGTCGTCCTCAGGGCGGATGACAATCCAGCAGGAGTAGAAGCAGATGCATTCACAGCAGAGGTATTCACAGCAGAGGTATTCACATGTGTGAACTTAAGAGAAGCCATTTCTGTAACACAGAATATCTTGGAAAAGAGTTCCTATTTGATATAACATACATAATCAAGATATGTTTGGCCACTACATCTTTTGGATGAGTACATATGTTATTGATTGTTTTGTTGGCCCTATCATTGAGTTTAAATAGGGGCCTAACAAATAATTAAAACATCACTTTAACTTGGTTAAGGATTCACATCGGGTTCCCCGTTTTTTGTTTCCTCTAGAAATGGGGATGACCTCGATTGTTTAAGGTTCAAACATTCCAAGCGGTTTCTAACGAGTTTGTTCATAGAACCAGAAACATTCAATTATTCTATATCCATTTGGACCGACTTTCCAAAGGTAGGTGCTCATTAGTTGTGAACTGATGAGTCTTAATAATTTGCATTGATCGAGAGGATGGGAGGTCGGACTCATCACACATTTTTGGGGGGAATTATTGTCTACTCTAGTACTCTCTTTATAGATTAAAGTTATGTTTGTGAATCCTTATTAAATTACCAAGTATGAAAATGATCTTTCCTTTAGATCTGACAATCAATGATTAGTATGTATGAGATTTAGAGAATTTTTATATGTATTCTAGGTTATTCATTGATAGAGAATCATCTGTATTAGTTAGAGATTCTTAGTCAATGGTATCCTTCGACACATTATATAGAAATCTCTTGGTCATTATGATAACCATACTGGTTTTAAAGCCACTCATCGGGGCACTTGAAGTTTATTGTCATTCAGAAGGACATAGATTATTTTAGAGTTGGGATCGTACCTGTAGATGGGCTAGATACGTATCCTTGTTTAGAGAAGAAATCAGAACCCGCATAGTTAGAGTAAAGAAGTATGAGCTTCATGCATGATTGATGGCTCAAAGAAAGATGCCGTGATTACTTTTACGCTCTAAGCTCACGTGAGTCATTCTCAGTGTGAGAAACAAGAGGTATTGGTAAAACCAGATGATTGTGCCATGAAAGATGAAATCATAAGAAATGATGTGGGGCTTATGTATGTATGACTGCCCAGATAGATGAATATTAGGATTTAATTCAGGGAGGAAACCCAAGAACAAGGTCTATAATGGTATATGTGCTTTATGGAAATTTGGATACTTAACTTAGGACTTAATACTGAGAGGGATGCCCAAATTCAAGGGGTCTTATGATTTGGGTTTTATTCCTGAGAAGAAATTCCAAATCAAAAGAAATTAAGACTAGTTAAGAGAAATTATGACTGAGGCTTATTCCTAAGAAGGAGGCCGAGGTTAAGGGACTTGAGAACTGGGGCTTACTCCTAAGGAGGAAGCCCAGGTTAAAGGGAATTATGACTGGGGCTTACTCTTAAGGAGGAGGCCCAAGTTAAGGGAATTTGGAACTTGGGGCTTACTCCTGAGGAGGATGCCCATATTTGGGAACTTGGGGCTTACTCCTAAAGAGGATGCCCAAAATTAATGGAACATGATAACTGGGGCTTATTCCTAAGAAGGAGGCCCATGAATAGGGGACTTGATAACTAAGGCTTATTCCTGAGAAGGAGGACCATTAATAAGAGAACTTGGACTGGGAATTAATCCTGAAAAGGAGGCCCAAGTTAAAGATCCTATCATCTTAAAGGATGAGGTTGAATGAATGAAATATCTAACCTTAGTGACATAAAGATATGTAAATCACTAGGTTTTAAGAGATATTCCACATAATTCCTTTCAGACAAGAAGGACAACAAGGGAACCATGCCAAAAATGTCTTTGAAGAGGGTTTTAAAGGCTGAATCATGAATAGGAGAGGTGGATTTGAATAAGAGAGGTGAATAGGTAGGAGGGGCACCCAAAAAGAAGTAGGCGTGCATGTCCTGCGTGGGCGCGTAGGTCCTGGTCACGCAGGTATACCTGTGCGACACAAAGGTACGTGCACGACGGTCAACCCATAGGATAATACTTGGGCGAGGCTTGGTTCAAGCCCTTAGTATTATCCCTAGGGGCTTCACAAAGAGAGGCACACAGGTTCTGGTGAAGGTATAAGGCAACACACCGGTGTGTCTACTTCCCTTCAGGGTTTAAACACCTAGGAGCGCAGGTGTCGATGAATTTCAACACTTAGGCCTTGTTTTCCCAGTTTAGATCTTCCATTCTAGGTAAGAAATTACCTTATAAGTGTTCGTATGACTTCCAGAAAATACTAGGGCACCGAGAGCTTAAATCTGGCTTTTGGGATTTTTTTCATCCTAGAAATGGGGGCCCACAAGGGGTATTTATAGGATCCTGAAGACCCCTAGTGAAAATCAAATAGGGTGCACAGGTTACCTACATGCCCAAAATGTGCTGCGCAGGTATACCTGCGTGACTGTGATGAAACCTGCGCGGCCCATGCTGAAGCAAATTATTGTTAAAGCCTTTGTCAATTTTTGATGTTTCTTTAAAGGATGAATCACTTTATGCTAAGGTATTCCCCTTTTTCAGTCGTTTAGACTCTATGATGAAAAGGAGCATCAACAGAGAGTTGTCTATTTCATGGGCAGTTTAATGTATTTACAACTAATCAATCATTACTGATGTTTTATGTTGATCATATTTGACCACGATTTTAAGGATGAGGGCCCAAATTTAGAACTCACTAACTGATATTTCCCTAATACACTTCATAAATGGATGATGGAGTTATCTTGACACTAATTATGTGATTTCAGGATTTGAAACCTTATATGGGGCATGGAATCCCTTGAGTGTATGGAATTATGAAAATCCTATCACGAGGATGAATTTATCTTTGGTTATCAGGTCATTTTTTTAGACCATTTACGACTAGTTGTCGGGAATTATGTGCATAGTTAAACAAAGGTTTCCAAAGGACACTGACATCCCAATTCTAATAGGCAATAAATTTTAGGGAAATTTTTGTTAGTTTTGTTGTTGTAAACCATAGTGAGTAGAATGTTGATGGAATGATGTATGATTGTATGGGGGAATTTATATTTATTATGGTCTAGAACACCCCCCCACAAATTTGACTAGTGAAAATAATGTAAAGTGCATGTTGTAGTTTATCATCATACAAGTGGGACATTTGAGACTTATAGTTCAAAGTATTTTTTACTTTACTCGAGGGGGGTGAACAATTTTAGTTTTCCACGATAATCTGTCATGTAATGTTCTATCACCTTCAGGTATGGGGAAATAAGAATGGTGTAAAATTTAATCTAGGGGGTTTCTGAAACTGGGGAATGAGGTGAGATGTAAACATCATAGGGGTGTACGGAGGTAGGAAAAGACACTCCTGAGGAAGAATTCTACATTGGCTGACATGAATTTTTTTAAAGAAACATATGTAAAGATTTCAAGGCATTGTGTTCATAGTAAAACAATGGTATCCTGAATACACTAGCAATCCATTTTTGATGTCCATGGATGGTTATGGGGATTTGGAACTTTCTGGACAAAGTGTATAATGTGTGTAGAGGGGTTCTTTAACCTAAAAGGATGAATTTCATGTTGAAATTTATCAAGAATACCAGGAATAAGTGGAATCAATTTTATTCGATCCATATGATTCATTTATTTAAGCTGGTCTAAAACTTGCGTAGGGAGGGATGATACAATTTTGTTTCATGGATGGACCCAAAATATGTGATTTGGATGTCAATACATATCTTGTGATGACAGGAATCATGTTGTATGTAGTTCTTTTAAGGACCATCCATATGCATATTTGGTTCATACATATGAATGGAGCATTTTTTCTTGTTCATTGTGCCTCCAATGATATTGGAACCATGTTGGACGTTCTTATGCAGACTCATTTCGAGCACATGAACATAGGGTAAGACATTTCTAGGCAAGTTAGGACCCAAGAATGAGCATTGATAGTCAAGTATCATGCATTTTTAATTCCATGCGATTAAGACATTCATGTAGAACACTACCACAAAACTGGGCAAGGCTAGCGCCAGCCTTTATCAGTGCAAACTAAAAAGCACTGATAAAGGGTACCATTATCAGCACTAAAAAAAGCACTGATAAAAGTACCCCTTTATCAGCGCTGATAAAGGTACCTCCTTTAACAATTCTTTTTTTAGCGATGTTAAAGGGTACACCTTTATCAACTCTTTTTTAGAAGCGTTGATAAAGGGGGGTCTTTATCAGCAATTTTTTTTAAAAGTGCTGATAAAGGGTCTACTTCCAAAAACAAAATCAATAAAAAAATATATTAATATTTAAATATATAGATATAGTTATATTGATATAAATATAATATATATTTTTTAAATATAATTTTAAATATATTTTATATAAGTATAAATATACAGTTACACTAAATATATAAGATATTTAGTGAAAGTGGCTAATAAAAAAATTAAAAAAATATTTTTAATAAATAATTTGCATATTATTATGGAGTAATATTCATTTAATAACAATTTGATGACTAAAAATATAAAAAAAATAAAAAAGATCCAAAATATGTTGAAAATGGAACTCGAACTTCAAACGACCATAACTTTTGATCCGAGTGTTCGTTTGAGCTCTACAACATATCAAATCGAAGCCTGCAACGATCTCTACGCGCTAGTGACATTGGAAAATCCTCTGTCACATTTTTTGTGGCCAAAAAGGCCATATGGCCTCCAAAACTGAGTTTTTAGTCAGGATACCTTGATTTTTTAACATTTTGTATATTTTCAGCCTCGTTTAAGGGGGTATTATTGGCATTTTTTGGTGGGGATTGAATTTATTCCAAGGTATTACATTCATATTGATATTATGTATATTATATTTTAGCATTTTTTATTATGTACTGCTATTTATAATCAAATATATAATAATATATACATATTTTTTTTATATATTCACACATAAAAATTTAATTATAAATATAAATAATAAAATATATTAGATTTATCTAAATAATAACTAATATCCATTTTATTTAAAATAAAAATATATGAATATTTATATACCTATATATTAATCTAACTATATATATATATATTAATATAACTATATATATAAATATTCATATCACTATAAATACATATATTAATATCACTATAAATATATATTAATATAACTATATATATATATATTGATATAACTATATATATTATAATATAAATATATATTACTATATAAATAAATATAACTAAATATATATATAAATAGAGATATCATGAAATGGAAAACAAATCAAAATAGAGGAGTGGTAAGGGCTTAGGCGCACAGGGCGGAGGTCTTGAGTTCAAAACCTGGTGGAGGAAAGGGCATGCACATGTGGGTGGATTTGGGGGGATAACGCTGATAAAGGATAGAGGGTGTGTGTGTGGGCACTGGAGGGGCTGGAAAGTGCTGTTAAAAGGGGGGCTCAAGCGCTATAAAAGCCCCTCGATTAGAAGATTGTTTTTTAATTTTTTTTGATTTTTTTACTGTTATCAGTGCTAAAAAGAAGCTCTGATAAAAGGGGTCTTTATCAGCGCTATTTGGAGCGCTGATTAAGGGGACCCCCCATATCATCACCGGCTTTAACATCACATTTCTAACACTTTTAAAGGCCATTTTTAGCACTAATAAAAGGGGTATTTGTAGTAGTGGAAGCTCTGATTAAGTGGAGGATGATTTGGAAAAAGTGTTCCAACTTGTCGAAGACATGGATTAGAACGAAATATTTTGATATGGATTCAAGGATCTTGGATCAAGAGAAATGATACGGGCATTGTAAACAATTAAGAATACAAAAATAGCATATTCTTTTCCCAAGGAAGAGTTTTACTTTGGTTGATAGGACATTTTTTTGGAAACATATATAGAGCCCCTAGGGAATTTTGTGCACAGTCAGACAAAAGTGTCCCAAGGACACTGGCCTTCAATTTCTAATGTAGTTGGAGGTATGTGATGATCTGAAATCACTCAAAGTGCAGAGATTGATAATAAAAAAAGATGTGTCAGTATATGTTAGGAATATTCTGATCGTATTCACCTATAGAGTTGGGAACTCTCTTACACATAATTAGCTCACATGCAGTGTGAGACATTTCAATTCCCTTTCCAGAGCGGGGTTTGATTTTGAAGATTGGGGTGCCCCAAAATCAATCTCCCTGCATTGGTATGGATATAGTGATGGGTGTGGGTAATCTTACCTATATTTGGGATTCCTTTCAATTTAATGTCATACAATTAGGACTTAATGTTTCCCATCATGGCGGTGAAAACTCTATTATTCCTTTTAAAGTGATCTCAACTGGATCAATTATTATGGATTGAATTTCCCTAGCTCTGTGGGGAATCCCTTGATGAATTTTCTAATCCCATGTGATCTATGCATTGTCTAAGAAACAAGGGGTAGAAAGGGTTTCACTCCACCACCTATGGATGGAAAGTTCAATGAAAAGGGCATTGATGGACCATGCAGTGTAGATTCTTGTGGCGAGGATGTGGGAGACTCTACATGAATTAGATAACTGTTGTGGGTCCATGCAGTTTTAATTATTGTGTAAAGGAAGTTGATAAAACTGATTAATGTCATGTTTTAGGGATTAAATATCAAAGAATCATGCGTAAAAATTGTCTAATTAGGTTGTGATATCCCTTGTATTCCCTTGGCATGAGTGGGGGAAGAAATTGTAAACCATGATTCCAAGATCCCATGAAATAGGGGGGAGTTATTTGAGGCATAATAGACAATGTCCATACAAAATTAGGGAAATCCTCTTCTAAAGATGAATTTGACTTTGGTTAACAGGTGATTTATTTGGGAAACTTATACAGAGATGCCGAGGAATTGTGTACATAGTAAAACAAAGGTATCCACAACACACTAGCCTTACATATAAGATAGATGTGGGTGATTATGGGTATTAGATATTTCTCCAGGCATAGAGTTTTATGGATGAAAAGGGTATGTCTAGGTACATGATAAATATCCAGACCCTGATTAGTTTTGAGGTATGAGATCCTATACATAGATTTGATTCATATTTAAGGGGAAGCATGGTATATTTACACTTTCTATATGTAGGGATCTAGATTTTCAATCCCTTACATCCATTTGAATTTCACATGCAAGAGATTGGCTGATTTATTTGGTTTTATTCTGTATGGATGGACATAGGGTTTCATGTATGAGTGTTTCTATGTATCTTTTCATATCGAGAATAAATACAAACACAATTCTTGAGAAAACGTACATTTTAATGTAGTTTGGTTAGGAATTATTTGGGTATGTAGTTTATTGTCATGTTGTTAGGGCTAATGAATTTCAATGCACAAATCTCATATATATGTGATGGGAGACATTTTTCCATGGTGGCTAGACTCATATGTGGCATATGGGAATCAAGATGTGTCCTACAAAGGCAGAAATCAAGACACACATAGTTTTAAAAACATATTCCCTATATTGATCTGACCTGTGCATATGAAAGGGGGTATAGTTTTTTTGAATGGTTGTTGATACATGATATAAAAACCAAGTATAACTACATATCCTATGATTATAGGAATCAAGACACATTTAGTTCTTATAGTGAATTTCTTCGCATAAGCTTGATTCATATGTAGGTGAAAGGGGTATTTTAGTTTTGGTGGTGACTGAAACAAGACGGATGATCTAAGTGTCACTACATATCCTATGAGAGAAGGAACCAAGATATACGTAGTTCTTGAAGAATCTCTCTGCAGTCTGACCTATGCACAGAGAGGGTGTATTTGTATCATATGGTGGATGGACCAAGACATAGGGTAAAGTTGTCTCTATGTATCCTGAAAGGGAAGGAATCAATTCAAATTTAGTTTTTGATGTACCATATATTTTACTGTCATGTGATTATGGATTTTTTGGCCATTATGTTTCACATCGTGTAGTTAGGACTTGTGAATTTCATTGAAAAATTATGACCTATACATAGGGAGGGGAATCATTATTTTTTGAATGGTGGATAGACCTGAATATGGGATCTGAGAGTCACTATGTATCCCATTAATGAATGGGAATCACATCGTACATAGTTATAGACAACTCTCTCCCTCCCTAGGCTAAGTCCATATGCAAGGAGAGGGGGAGGGAATTATATTTTTCAATGGTGGATGGACTGGGATAAAAGATCAGAGTGTCACTACATATCCTTCAAAGGATAGAATCATGCCACATATAGTTCTTAAGGTAGATTGCATTTTAACATCATGTAGATATGAATTTTTCAGCCATGCAGTTTAACATCATACAGTTTGGACTCATGAATTTACCTGTGCAAGTATAACCTACAGGTAGGGAGGAGAATTTTATTTAATGTTAGATGGACTAGTAAATGGGATCTAGGTGTCACTATGTTTTCCATTAATGAATGTGAATCAAGCAGTATGTAGTTCTAGAAAAAGACCTCACTGCCTAGGATCGGTCCATACGCAAGGAGTGGGGCATTCTCTCGTTTTCTTTGAATGGTGGTTAGACTATGATGAAGTATCTAGGTGTCACTGCGTATCCAAAAAGGGTAGGAATAAATAAATACATATTTCTTAAGTTACCTTTCATTATAAAATTTTACAGTTAGAACATAATGTTGTATCATTAAACAAATTATTTCTTCAGGAACCTCGCATTGGTAGGAGATGTGGTGAGCGCTCTGTCCATTGGAATTAAGGCATATTCTACATTGGAGTTGACCTTGTTCATGACATATGAACCTTCCCACTTTGGCTAAAATTTTGTAGGTTTCATTCCACATATCATTAGAGTTTTGAGGACCAATAACATCTCACCTTCAAGGAAAAACCAACGACGAACCTTTATATTGAAGGATTGTTTGATCTGTTTCTAGCAGACTAACAAATGGTGTGGAGTGTGCAATATTTTCTCATCTAAAAACTTCTGCTCATCAAGTAACGTTTTAGACTACTGGTATATGGATAGTTTATCACAGAGGGAAATACAGAGTGATGGTAATTGAACTTCAATGGGTAGAACTGCCTACATCCCATATACTAATTAGTACAAGTTTTCTTGAGTTGCATTGTGGGCCGTGGTCTAATAAGCCCATAGAACATGTATGATATTATTGATCCATGATTTCTTTTCTTTTTCTAGAATCTTATAGATTATATTGGATAGGGTGTTATTGAAGGCCTCTATTCCCCCATTAGCTATTGTATGGTCATGGGATGAATGGTTGGCTATGATACCATATTCCTGGTAGATCTTTTCTAACTCAATGGAGTTGAAATTTGGGGAAATTTTTTATTAGTATTGTATGAGGGACACAAAATCTAGAGATATAGTTGTCTTTCATGAATCTAAAAATGCTTCTTTCCCAAACCACTTTAATGGGTATAACCTGTTCCTATTTGAAAATGAAGTCAGTTACAGTGAGAGTATATTTGAATTATCTGGTTGTGGAGAGAGGGTACGGTACCATGACATCCATTCCCCTTATGAAAAAAGGATAACAATACATTTCTTTCTGAAGTATCTCTAGGGGTTCGTGAATGAAGTTGGCATGAACTTGACACGGATGGTGGTTCTTATGGAATTCAGCATAGTGCTGTGTTATATTGGACTAATAGTATCCAAGCCTCCAAATTTAATGAGAGTGCTTGGATGCATACTTATGCACTCCAAAAGTCTCGAAATTCACTTCATTCATAATGTAAGCTTTTTACACCCCATCAATGCACCAGATATAGATCCCTTCATGACCTCACTTATAAAGGCATTTTTTCTGATTTGTGCCATCTTACATTAGGAAGTTGATTTCACGCCTAAGGACTTTCTCCCTTCTATCTCAATATGGTGGGAGTTATCCCTTTTAGAGATAATTTCAGAGGGGAGTAACCCAGCTGGTGGTAAGACCATATCACTCAGATATCTGACAATTGTTTTTGATTTCTTCCTTGATGGAATGAATGAATGGTGAAACCATCTGTCAGTGGGAAATACTAATTACTATTTCATCTTGGTTTGGGTCATCCAAATTTTTGGCTACATTTACTAATGCATCATCTTTTGGATTTTGTGACTAGGGGACATAAGTCAATGTTGAATCTGATTGGAATTTAGACATCAATTCTCAAACATAGATCATCAAATGTATTAGCACTTCATTATTGATTGGATAGTTTCCATTGGCTTTCTTGATGACTAGTTCTGAGTCATCTTTTATCTTCATGTGTTTGGACTGCACATGGAGTGATAGCTCTAGGCCTAAGATAATGGCATAGTACTCTACTTCATTTTTTTAATCCTTGTAAATGTAGGAAGGAATAGAGAAAAAATTCATTTTCTAAGGATATTATTATGACTCTCAGTCCCACCTTGTTGAGTTTGGGGTCTTCTATTCCATTCCCCATCAGGCATCTAGATGCATTGTTGAGGTGAATTTCCCACATCTAGGAATTATCTTGAATAGATAACACAACCTTATCAGGTATCTCAACATCTAATGGGTCCACCTCCCATGAGGGAAACTCTACCAAAAACTATGCCAATTCCAAGCATTTGATGTATTTCTATGATGTGAATCATGTATAAAACTACCGCAGGATGACCACCCAACGTGATAGGTGTCTAGTTAACATCATATGGTAGAGAATATACATGAACAAGTTTCTTCATAAGACTAAATGGACCTCATTGTGTTGAGAGTAATTCCACAACTTTAGGACCATAAATATTAATGCATGGAACACTTTCTTGATATTCTAATAACGATTCCGAGCATCGATCATGGTTTTATATGAGGTAATAGAGACAATTCTCTCTACTAGTGTCTTTATTTTGTATGAGTAAGGGACCTAGGGATCACTCCAAGGTGGTCACATGTAGAATGATTTTTCTTCCTTTGACATAAAACATTATCATCAGTAATATTAAGAGGTATTTCATGAGGTTTTTGAATGATCCCTCACAATCATCAGTCCATTGATATTCTACCTCTTTTTCCATCAACCTGGTGATGGAAAATCATTTGCCTATGAATTTGGATATGAATCAATGAATTTAGCCCAAATTTCCTTGAAGTTATTTCAAATAAGTGAGGTTCAACAGATGTGACATTCCATGGATAGCCTTTTTTTCTAAGGGTATACATCGATTCCAATGTGGCATATGAAGAAGCTGACAAATCCTCGTTAAGTAACACCAAAATCACACATTAGGGTGTTTATTTTCATACTATGATGTCATTATTAATTGAACATAGTTTTAAGATCATACAGGTGATCCAAGAATTACCATGACTTAACCACAAAATCATCCACAAAGCATTCGATGAACTATCCCAGGAAGGGTTCAATAATGAGATGCATGGTGAAATGATATGTGGCGCTGAAATTTTTCAATCTTAAAGGCATTAATTTATAGAAAAAATACCTATAGAGCCATGAAGATGGTGAATTATTTATTTTCTAGGTCTATACAGATTTTATTATAACATGAATTACCATACATGAAAGAGAGTGCCTCATATCCAGCAGTTGCATCGATTAGAAATTCTGTGATCCGGACTGGGAAATCATCTTTCAGGGAATTCCTATTATGATCCATGAAGTTAATGTAGACTCTGATCTACATATTCTTCTTTTTTGATGGAGACAATTTCGGCCATCTATACGGGATATTGGACTTCTAGAATGAATTTGTATCTAATGTTCTTATCAACTTCATCCTTGATCTTGGAAGCATGGGTCTTGTGTGTCTATCTGGTGGATTTCGTGTAACCCATGGTTGTATTTTGGAAGGCACTGGTGGTTAGTGTATAATAATGGGTCGAGAATGACATTTTTGTATAGTTATAGGAGAAAGAAAATCAATTTTTATTTGGGAAATAGGTATATTCCCTTTTAATCATTGAAAGGCATGGTCATGATAATTAGAGTGGGTTGTGGGTCTACTTTTATACCCAATGTTGATTTCCTTGAGTTCATGAATGGTGGTGAAGACTCCTTCCCCAAATGAAAGAGGTGAATCCCTTAGTTCTTCTTCTTCATCCTCCACATCCTCATAGTCCTCCCCCCTTTTATCTTTTGACAGGGAATAAATTCTTGAAATAATTTATCCATAGTTGAGGGAAGAGTTTAAATTTTGGTTTCTGGGAGGTGAGGCTACCTCTTTTTCCTCGGCCATCGGCATGGGTTTCTCCAGAGAAGCTGTAGTGAGGGATAAAATATTTTCTTCATCTTCTATGAGTTACAAGACACTTCCTCCTACCTCGATTGGAAAAGAAGGGACATTCTACAGTTTTGATGATAGTTTACGAACATTTATATCTGAGTTACCATCATTATATTAGGAGTTAGCGAGATTTTAAATATTAGTAGAGTTTGGTGGCTGTAACAGAAATCATGAGTATTTCTAAGTAAATATATTGTGATCTTTAGAAGCTTAATTGGTCCTTATTGGAAAACAGTGTCCCATTATTCTCATTATTTATATCTTTGAGGCACTGAAGGTAAGAGGAGGGGATTAATGCATGTTTATGGAGCCAAGGCCTTCCAAGTAGGCTGTTGAAGGCCATATTAGTTCGGAAAACTATGAATTCTAGGTGAGATACATGGTCAATGAATTGGGTTTCAAGCATATTCTTGCCTAATGTATTATAATCTGTTTTTTTCATTTCCCAAAAGCGTCATGGTGTAGGGAATCAAATCATCCTCATTACACCCCAACTAAATAAGTGTCTATAGTGAGATGATATTAACTCAAGATCCATTTTTAATGGAATATTTTTGTATATCGAAAACAATTATCCTTCCAGACACCTAATAGGTCTTGATGTGTCCTTGCATGATTGTGTATTCATCATTATTCCTGAAGGAGATACCTGCATGGAATTCCTCAAGATTGGGACTTTTTCCAATTGGATTCAACAAATTCTATTTCATTTTCAATATTCTGGGGACTTAGAAAAGCTTCTATGAGTGATTCCCTAAGATATTCTGATAGATTCAGTGAATCCAATATTGAAATCATGTATTTTCCCAAAGCTAACTGCTTTATAATATCATATTTCTAATCAAAATTTTGGTTCTTCCCAGCTTAGGGATTCAATTTCATAGGCCCTTTAGGCGATTGAGTATTTAATGATGATGGGTTATCCCTTTGGATTGGAGTCGGAGGAATATCCATCCTTTGTGGATTGGACTAGGAATTTCATCTCATTTGCTGAGGGAAATTAGTCACCTATTCTTTCCCTGATGGGAATTCCTAAAATATATTCTCGGGGTTACTTCTCATGGGGGTAAGATAATTTTCCTATTCCTATTGGATCCGTTGGATGTTTCTTCCTGGGTTTCTACAACACTGATAGTTTGAGTAGGAGTGTGTCCATAATATTGATTTCTTCCATGGTTGTATCTCTATTGATATCCTTGGCTTCTTCAGCTTCTTCCTCTGGCCTCCAATTGGGTGTTGTGAATTCTAGTTGATAACCATATTAATTATCGGGGAAGGGATCCATCAAGTGGATGACAATGACAAAACCAAAAATCAAATCCTCTTCTGATGATGACATTGTCTTATCATATGCCTCTTGTTGTGCTATTTGGTGGGGCAGTTCATGTTATTCCATTTTCTGGGACAGTGCCTATTGTTTCATTTGGTGGGGCAGTGCCCATTATGCCATTTTCTAGGGTGGTGCTTGTTTCTCATTTTGGTGGGGAAGTTCCCATTGTTCTATTTGGTAGGGTGGTGCCCGTCGTGTTATTTGGTGGGGTACTTCTTGTTTTGTCGTTTGATGGGGTAGTTCCCATTATTTTATTTGGAGGAGAAGATACCTTATCTTCAATTTTGTTGGAATGAAATCTGAGAGCTTCAAATATAAATTTGGATTTGTTTCATGTTCTTCTTTCTGCACTTTCTTTCCACCCTTCAAATTGGACTACTTTTTGTGTGGTCATCCATGGGAGGATGGTGGGGCTGATGATGTCAGATGTGTTGCATCAAGATGTTTTAGAGGCATGGTCAATAGCATTAACTATTCTTGGAGGATACCATGCGCTCGTATGATTTTATTCTGTGTCATCCAACTATTGATCTTTGATCCTTTTTGTTAACAATGTTTTTCCACTCCCCTCCTTTATCAGGGTTAGCGGTGGAAACATATGTTACATGGGATGATGGTGGAACCATCTTGACGTTTTTAGAATATATAATCTTTTTTAGGAGGTTATTGAAGATTAAGCACACCTATATTTTGTTCCTAAATATCAAGAGGATGGGGTAGTAATCTATCCAGTCATCAAGACATACTTCATTAGCCATACCAGGCTCAGAGATCCAAAGCATTTTTCAATTCATGGAGGCTATGAAGTTTCCACATACTTGGACATTCAAGAAAGATTAAACATTAGCATTTCATTCCTTAAATTGACTTAGCCTGATTCCTCTTCACTCATCTTATCAAGGACAGAGTGGTTGCTGATGTCCATGGGGGTCCTACATGATTCTGTGTAGGACTTGGAGCTGGATCTAGTGGTGGGGGTGGATTAAACATGATAGAAGCCGCATCATCTCTTCACTTTCATTTTTCTGGGGATGATAGTGCTTCCCGAGACTTGATATTAGTCTGGTGTATGGAATCTTCTACCCATTGAGTATTGGTAGAGAAGTACTAAAACCCACTTATATATTTTACTTGAATAAGTGGTGTTCACTTCTCATTATTGAGGTTTTCACTACACATAGGAAACATCTGATCTAGGGGTAGTTAGTTGAAAAAAAAATTCATACCCTTCCATCTGGAAAAGAATATTTAAAATCTCTCATCCCCTCATTGTTTTTAGTTCACGAGGTCACAGACTGTTATTTTTGGTAATGTTATGATGAACTAGAATAGGAATTGGTGTCGGAGATCCTCCCCTCCTGTTGTTGAGTTGGCCGGAAATATAATTTACCATGCAAAGGCCAAACCTTATAGAGTTCACCCAAACTATCTGAGCTACACAACTTCTTGTTTATCCAGGGTTCCCATCATGGGAACATAGAATTATGTGTAGCGAATTGTTTGTTTCTCTAGGTTACCTGATCTATTGAACATTGGGAATATGCGATTCCCCAAATTTGGCGGCGGCGGAACGTTTCTTACACATTCTGGTAAGGTTTCAATTCTGGATGTATCATACCGCACCGCCCTTCTATGGATTCTAATTAGATTTCAATGACTTAATGGTATTCATGATCCCTTTTTTCTTATCTTGTTGAACATGATCATGGGAGGGTGCAGTAGGTAGAAAAATTGGATGTGCCGACACTACAGGAACATGAGGCAGACACCCGGTTGGGGGTATCCTTTGTGTAATTTCATGAAGATGTTTTGGATGTTTCCTCAATGGGGGTAAATCTGCGTATCCTCATGGTATTGGTTTTGGGTAGAGTCTTGGTCTCGACACTGCCTTGTACAAGACATCTGACCTTGCTTCATCTATCAGTATGAGTCCTAGTGGTAGAGGCACCTCTATTTGAGGTTTGTGGTGAAACTCTACCTGAGGAACATAATCGGTGGGATGGTTTTCTTGAAGTAGATTAGCATGGATTCTCCTTAGACCTTTCATTTCTTCCTCATAATTTGTGATTATTTCCACGAGCATCAGGGATTCATTATCATTGGGAGGAGGTGGTGAGTTTTATGCAACATTATTTTTATGCTTCTCCATATTAGGGATTCACAAATGATAAAACGAGGGATTTCCTAATGGAGTGCTCAAATGTATGGCGGCCCATTAGTTCTAGGTACACAAAAATTTGTGTTCAATTTGGAACTTCTATGGAAGGGAACCAAATTCTCCTACATCCTCTTCATTTGGATTATCTTTAGTGAGATCTGTGGGACTGACATCCACAACATCACCAATACATACCCCATTGCGGGTGGTGTACCATGTGACTAATTGTTGGAGATATTCTTGCATCCTTTGTTTGATTTTCTCCTTCAATTCTATGATAACATTTGGATTTCCTAGCGAAGAGTGACTAGAAGGGAGTCTTTATGTGACATGGAAGTATGCCTCTACCAGGGGGACATGAGTCATGAGACGGGATAGAATGAGTCACCTCTCTATTTTTTGTCCTCCCCATATAGAAAATGATTGTCTTACATTGGGTGGGTGTTTGAGAATAAAATTCCCCCATCCCTATAAGCTGGGGTTGTTCCCGTTATCCCATTAATACACCTCAACTGAGATTTGTTGTTCGTATGGGGTTGTTTTCTATTAAATATGCCCCCATCCATGTAGTTAGGGATTTTTTCTAAACTATTGCAGTTGCTGCTGCTATTTCCACCTTTTAGATTTTGCCCATCCTAATGGGGTCATGATCTAGGTCAGGTGCCAGATCTGTAGTTGAATTATTTTCTTTTGAAGACATTATCCATGCTTGTCGGTTGGATTCCATTATGTGTAAATCCTAATGATTGTTTTTAGTAGCACGGTTCAGGAGTTTTTGAGGACTTTTCCTCATTGATCTTAACGTTTTCAAGACTTACTCATGTCCTATTCCTGCTGAGCAGGATGCTTTTCTGGAATAGGTTGTTTGTTTGGATACCATATTGAGATGATGAAATTGTAGGATTCCATTTTTAGTGGGTTCTATTGTAAAGGACGTGAGGTTACCTATAGAGATCTATTTTCTTCACACCCTTAGATATGAACACAAGACAAGGGATCACCGATGAGGCAACACAACTTGTACAGTGCATGGAGGCAAGCCAACTCAAGGATTATCTTCTTCCTTTATAATTTTGGGTGGAATGAAGATATATGAACTTCTAGTTCAATATTATGATGATTCTCCTCCAATATATAGACATGGTATGCATACCCATCATTGGGTAAAAGTATCATTTTCAACTAAAGGAGAGTTTCCCAGACATTAACTTGAATGTTGTGCAATCATTTTTTCAACAACTCTTTTGTAATGATAAACTAAGAAGTGGTTGTGGGCCACAAAATAATTGGTATGTAATCTCTAGATAGTTTTAATCTCATAAGATTCATATTATTTTGTTCTTCTGCCAATGCTTTATCTACTTAGTGTTCCCAACATGGATGTTTTATGTTGATTTCATCCGTAGTAGTGGGGCTGTAAGGGGTTTCATTGAGGTATGAATAGTTTGGGGGTGGCTCCAAGGATGAGAATGGCCTTGAGATGTATCTTGGATGAGAAAGGATTTCACTTGTAATTGATGGAGTTTCTAGAATATATGACCTTATCCTTCCCAGTGCCTCAGAATATGAGGGATTTCTCATTTTTCGACTGACGGGGGGAGGACCTTCTCGATGGTGTGAATTTTGACTGTGGGGAGGGCCATAATAATTGATTCCATGATGGTGAGGACTACCATCACAGTTTAGTGTTTGACCAAAGAGAGAGTTCCTATAGAGTATACCATAGGGAGGAACATCAATGCAAACTGCAGCAAGAGGATGACCTTCTTACTACCCGACACCATTGAGGGGAGGACCATCAGAATGAATTCCATTATAGTGAGGACTACCATCATAGCTCTGGATTTAGGGAGAATATATACATTTTACACTCTGAGGAGGACCTTTATGATGTAATATAATGAGGGTAGGACCTTCTCATTTCATGGTGTCACTGTAGGGAGGGCCTTCATTGTGTATACTATAATGGTGAGGATTACCATGATAGATTGATGTTCAACTATAGAGAGAAACATATTTGCAGTATTTACCCTCGAGAGGACTATCAGGGTAGAAAAAATAAAGCAAATGAACTTCTTACTATTTGATTTGCTGGTCAAGGGGAGGGATAACCTGACACGCATCTCGATATAGGCCCTCATGATTGATCTTTTTGAGCCCACAGAGTAAGAACCTATGGGTTCTCTAAGGAAGTTATTCAGAGATACTAAGGGAAACAATGCGGAGAGGTACTTCTCAACTACTACTAATTAATCAATAAGCTGGTAATGAATTGATATGATCTTGAGCCGCTATTGATAGATGTCCTATTGAATTAGGAACTCCAGCTTCCATCAGAGCAAAATCATGAATGTTCTTTTCACTTTCCATCTTCCTTTGGATCATTTCATTTTTGGGTTCTCTATTGCAGTTATCTAGGCAGACTACTTTTAGTAATGAACTTCATATATGTGTTCCTATTTAGTTAATTCACGAAATGCTTTCAAGATATGCCAATGAGCATCTTGAGTTCTTTTAGGGATATAATCATTCCCCAGAGTAGCCACCATGTTGGATTGATATCTCCCAGTTGGAATGGTTGAGTGTTCCCAATCCAGTTGTCCTTATATTGTGGAATATAGTCGCCAACCCTCCTATACTAGATCGGGGATGAAATTATGCTCCAGGGTAACCATCTTATTTTGGGGATGAATTATCCTCCCCGAGGAGATGTGATCATGGGCCCTACCCTTATATTATTTCTCGTACATGATGAAATATTGAAAGGTTTAAAGGACATAATCTAGAATCAATGTTTGATCATCCATTATAACCTTGATGTGTTGAGATACATATTTGGATGGAGTGGGTAAAACTACCCATTCTGATGTCGGAGCTAGAGTTTGTGCCTCCTTTGGTCCTCCATGTGTTTCCAGTGGGTACTAGTGGTTCTCATATTCTAGGGTAGAATAATGAGTCTACCCATGATTTATAGTTAGAATACGTCAGCTACATTCCCTAGTTTCCACTTTATTTGACTAGGGGGATTTATATTTTTCAGTAGGAGTTTTTTTCTACTCATTTTCTATTGTATTTGTCTCCCAAACATGATGTGCATCTGTAGGAATTTGACTCTTCTTTTATTTTCTTTCTATTGTATATTAATGGTGCGATTTATATTTTTGATTAGTATTGTGCACCTGCACATTTGTAGTGGTATTTGTCTCAAATGATCCATATTAATTGGAAGTATTGTGTGACTACCTATTATTTTCCACATTATTTCAATGGTGGGCTTCTTTCACATTGACAGGGACTCGCATCCGACTCTAATTTTTTGCCATATCTACGTGGTAGGACTGGCAAGAATTGGTGGGAATTTATGTCGACTTGTATTGTGCCACCATATATCTGTGGTGGGATTCTTAAGAGGGAGAGCGTATATATGTCCACTCATATGTTTCTATTGTATTTATAGGAAAGGATTTATAAGAGGGGGAAGAGTTGTGTGTCTGCCCATGGTATGGTTCCGAGTTTGAATGGTGGATCGCCTCATCAGGAACTAGGGTAATGACCTACTATTGACTATGGGTTTGCCTCCCCTGGCATGAATCTTGAGGGACCTATATCCATTGGACTTTAGCAGGTTCCCTAGACATTAGATCCTCTTCAGAGTGAGGATATTGAGTTGCACAGTGCTGGAAGCGACGTTCTCTAGCAGGGGCCCTTGAGTGGGGCTTTGATGTTTCTAGGAAGAAGTCATTGGTGTTTAATTCAGCATCCTCCCAGAGATATGTGAGGTACTCATTATCAAATTAAAGGGATAAGCTAACAAAACTAATTGAGATATTTAGTGGGGTTTTCTGTACTGGATTTTCGGCCGCGACCAAAGAGGTGTCCTAGAGCATTCACTGATTCGAGGGCCTGCTTTTCATCCTCTGTCGTGGGTAGAATATTGTTTTGGTGGTACCCATTAATTATCGTGTTTGAAACCCAGTGTTGAAGATACTGGGTAGGCGAGGGAGTCAATTTCTTTATTGGGGACTCAATCAGTGCGTCGATCATCATGCATGTTTCTGAGAACATTGAGGATGCCACAAGATTGCTAGTTTCTATATATACTTCCAATATATATGAAAAGTAAAAATATCTAAACCCTATAAAAGTATAATCTCATGATCACAAATATAATTTATGATCTTTCTTGGACCTCTCCATTTTGAATGTGAAAGGGGTTTGAGTTGGGGTGTCCAACCACCTTGGTTAAGGATTCTTGTAGACTTCACCATCTTTGTTTCCACCCGATTCACATCGTAGCAAGGAATTGTTTTTCCCATGAATAATAATAAAGTTATTTATATTATAAAAATTCATGTTAGGTTCACCATTTTTGTTTTGACCCAGTTCACATCGTACTAGGGAAAAAAATAGACTAATAAATAAGAGCTAATTGCTTGCTATTATAGAGTTTCACATCAGGTTCACTAATTGTTAATGACCCAATTCATAATTTATGGGGGAAAATGGCCTGATGGATAAAAGATCATTGCTTTCTATTATAGTGTTTCAATTTGGTTTCACTATTTTTGCTTCGACCTGATTCTCATCGTACCAGGGCAAACAAAATCCCTCGATGGATAATAGAAAATTTGTTTCTATTATAAGGTTTCACGTTGGGTTCACCATTTTTGTTTCGACCTGATTCACATCGTACCAAGGGAAAAAATGGATCAGCAAATAATATATAATTTATTTATATTATAAAGTTTCACATCAGTTTTATCATTTCATTTTGACCTGATACGTATCACGAATCTTTTTGGAGGGTGAGATGGTCGCACCAAGACTGGCCAGGGTTTCCTTTTTATATTGTGAAGGATGTGACACCGTTGAATGGTTCTGGAAGGATATCACATTGGGTTGATTGTTTGTTCAATCAGCCGATTTTAGGTATCATGTTCTCAAAACATCTCCAATGAGTTTATTCAGGGAGCTAGAAACGCACAATGGAACTTTTATCCATAATTCGTGGACCTTCATTCCAAAGGAAAACTCTCATTGGTTAATTTTCCCAATGACACATGAGCACTCTATTTTTTGAGAAGATGGGAGGTCAAGCTCATCACACCATTTTGGGGTGAATATTTTACTAATTTGTTACTCCATTATATATTTATGAAATTTCCATAGCTTTATGAATCCTTGGTTCTTCACCAAGTATGTTTCTATAGATTACCCCTAGGTTGCAAGATCAACATGAAATATTCTATTGTACACAATGAACTTTATATATTTGAGGTTCTCTATTAAAAGAGACATCAGTATTGTAACACCCCAAACCCATTTACCTATATTCAGTTCATTATTACATAACATTAGAATGATATAAGGAACCATGTCCCGATAGACCGATCAATTTAGTATCCTTAAAACTACTAGAAACATTCATTAGTTTTAAATTACATCATGAAATAAAAACATCAATAAATTTTTTCCCCTTTGGAACACACTTATATTTTTAGACTATCCCTCCAGGTCAACCATAAAATACTTATTCACATCCTGGGAAAAATATAACATTGAAACATGTGAGCTCAGATACTCAGTAAGGATAAAAATATAGCAGAAACTTTCATAAATGAGAATAAAAATTTAAGGCAACGTATAAGATTAAAACAAAAACTTTTAAACTTAAACATCAGCATAATATGGAAAATATAAAATGAAATAATTCAATTTACTTATTCACATAGATATTCTTCTAGTCGAATAATCACATGCACTATCAATATCCACTTTCATATTGATGGAATGCATAATGTCAGACTTCATAACCACATAGTCAAGGCCTTGTGCCAAGAAAAAAAATAATATTTTGTCAGGGCATTGTTCCAAGACACTAGTTTGTCTCATGAGACGTAATGATGCATCAAGGAGCTATTTCGGGCTCTACCCATCACTTACCAATTCCAATACATTCCTCATAAGAAAATGTTTAAACATAACATAAACATTTGTACTAAAACTAGCATATGAAATGTCAATAATTTATCCATAAACCATGAATGGTACAAAAATAACACATCCACTGTGAAACATATCACAAAACCTTCAATACAATATGGAATAATTTTATCATAATAAATTAACTTCAAACAAGTTTAAAATCCATCAAAGGATGTTGAAATAGATGAAATGAAAACTTTTTCAAGGAAATACCTATTTCTATTTTGAAACCAATTAAAAGTCACATAATTATAAAAGAAAACATTTATTTTGAAAATATTATTATAAAATTGAATGGGAAGATTCTTCGACGTTATAATGGTAGAAAATAGCTGCACTCGCCGTATAAGTTAAAAAAACATTCTTACCTTAATTTTGTCGAAAAGGTCATAAAGTACCATGTTTGGAAAATTACGGAAAGATTCCGTTGAAAAAAATATAAGGTCAAATAAGGGTATAAATGACTTTAACCAAATATCTAGTAATTAGTAATTTTTTTGAAATACATTTTTATGAAAACACAGATGTGAATGATAAAGAGGTCCCAGTAGATACTTACGTAAAAGCAACCTTGGATAATAAAGAGATTGTGAAATTAACCCTTACCTTGTACTTTTCCTTGGTCGAGGGTACGTTATCCTCCTGTATAATAGTTAAATAATTGTTATTAAATTATAAAAAAACTATATACATAAATATGATATCATATATGATCCTCTAATATTGCTTTGTTAATAATAGTTTAGTAATATCATCGTTTCGGGTGTTAACTGGTCCGTTTTCCTTTATATGATCGGTTATGTAAGCCTTGTTTTTTTTGGATAGGATGTATTTTATTCATATCCATTATGATATTATGCTCTTAAAAATTATTTTTAATCATAAAATGAAAATTATTCTTTAATTATTACGATGGGGAATTAATCTCATTGCGTTCGTGGTTACAGTAATCGGTACGTACGCACGAGCGACAATATCATTATATTGATGGTGAAATAGTATGTAATTGGATGGTGTATCATATATACAGAATAAATAAAATGTTATATTTATTATTTACATTAGTTATAATCATTATTATACCCATCCAAATAATCAAGTGTTTGAATAACAAAGTACACCACGACATGGGGACGGTAAGACGTACACATGCACGTATGGAGACTTTATCATTCATATGATGGATAGAATAATGAATATGGTTGTATTATTTTTATAATAATATCACATTATATAGAATATTCTTGAGTTATTATTTAATAATGGAAACAACAAAGAAAGGTGAAATGGAATAAGAAAAGAACTCGAAAGAGGTGATGACATATTTACCATTTCTTTGGGTTCTTCCTTTTGATTTGATCAAAAGGGCTCCGTATGTTAGATTTATAGCCAAAGGAATACCTCTAGGATGAAGAGAGGATAGTTGGGAGGATATATTGGAAGGATTTGTCTGAGAGAAATGGATTTGGAAATGTTAAATTAAGAGAAGGGGAAGTACCCTTTAATAAGAGAGGTGAGGGAACTTTAGGAAAATATTAAAATATTATTTTATAATAAAATCATTTTAGGTTTCTAATGGCTTCAAAATGATTTATTTAGAGGATAAGGTGGGGAGTGGTCGGAAAAATCTCAAAAAATAGGTTTTAGATAGGTTTAGATCACCATAATAACATTATATTTTAGATTTAACTCTTTTTTAAATATTTTGACATTTACCATGTCTCTTTTTATTTTTATATTATATAGTTAATAAACATACTATAACAATACAAGAGAACCTCAAGTGGTTCAGTATTAATATATAACCTTATCTATGTCCTTTTTCTAAACCTTATATTTTTAGGAATATTATATCAATTAATAATATAGTATTTGTTTTAAAAACTCAATTATGTCAATTTTTACACAACTTAGTATTTGGTTTTTGTGAAAATCATAACAGTATGATTACTTCGAAAAAAAAATTATTTAATCAACCCTAACATGTCATATTAACCGAGAAATTTTTTGGAATTCATCAAAATTCTCAAATTACATTTATTTGGATATTTATAATATCAATTATTTTAATCTTTTATTAATAAGGTAATTACTGAATCATCGTTGCATCATAAATAAATTAAAATATTTAATGTCTAAAAATTATAAATGAAATACCATTATGTAGGAAATATATTTAGATTTCTAATGAAAATTTATATTCAAATTTATATTATGTATATCCCTATATTAAAATTGGTTTTTTTATTAAACATTGATTTTAACTCTTTTAACTCTTCTTTAAATAAAATAATAATAAATGTACTAATCTAATCCAAGTGGACCAAAGAGGATCATATTTTATTATTAAGGCTTTTTTTGGTATAATTATACTTATACAATAGAATTATAACATTTTTTAGGGTAATTATGATATCATTTTATCCTTAATTACTCTATTTACATTTAACCATGGTAAATAAAAGTCAAAAGTTACTATTGACCAAAAATTATTTTCATCTTATCGAACCACATTTTACTTAATGATATTAACCATATCTGTCGGATATTTGAAATTCAACTCATAGAAGTGGTAAAATTATGTTTTATGCACATTTGCAAATGCTCCTTAGAGGTGGGTAAAAGAAGGTAAAACTTCAATAATTTTTTTTATATCTAAACTTATTATAAAATGACTTCAATGAATTAAATTGATCTTATATTGGTATTATGTATCTATTTTGACCTAAAATAAATTTAAAATAAAATAAATAATTATTTAAATAAATAGTCGGTATTAACCAACAAATTAGTGTTTTCACTATTCACAAAAAATTGAAATTTTTTAGAAAAAAAAAATTCACCCTAAGCTAATTTTGATATTCCAAATTGAAATATGAAATGAAATTTGAAAAAAAAAATAAAAAAATTTCAAAAAATGAATATTACTATTCATAACCGGTAGTTTGATTGGTCGTGGTGTGTTAAAATCTCGAAGTTGCGTACAATGCTATCTATTGCATTATTCAAAGGGAAACGTACCGTGGAAGTTTGGGGGGGGGGGGGTTACATTATTCCCTCCTTCAAATAATTTTGTCCTCCAAATTTCTATAATACTACTGAAAAAAAGGATTCTGGTGGTTCTTCATCATAAGTTCCTCTAGTTCCCATGATTCCTCTTCCATCTTATGGTTTCTTCGTAGAACTTTTACCAGGCGAGTCGTTTGGTTTCTCAGCACTTGTTCTCTTGTATCAAGAATTTTGGCAGGTTATTCATAATAAGACATATCAAGTTCTAGTTCAATTTCTTCATAGGTGAGTACATTCGTTGGGCCAGGCATGTATTTTCCCAATAGTGATACGTGAAACACATCATGAACTTTGAAGAGACTTGGAGGCATTTCCAAATGATAAGCTATAAATCCAATTTGTTCTATAATTTTGAAAGGTCTGATGTACCTGGGATTCAATTTACCCTTCTTATCGAAACGTATAACACCCTTTCCTGGAGATATCTTCGAGAAAACATGGTCTCCTACTTGAAATTCCAAATCCTTCCTTCAGTTATCGACATTGATATTTTCCCTACATTGAGCTACATTGATGTGGGTTTGGATAACCTTCACCTTTTCCATTGTATCGCCAACAAGTTTTGGGCCTATAAGTTTTCATTCAACATATTATCCCAACAAGTTGGTGTGTGACATCTCTTTCTGTATAACGCATCACATGGTGCCATCTGAAAAGTTGAATGGAAGCTATTATTATTGGAAAATACCACCGGAGGTAAATATTGATCCCACATACCTTGAAAGTCAAGTGATCAAGATCTCAATATGTCTTCTGATGTTTGAATAGTTTGTTCTAATTGTCCATCGATTTTTGGGTGGTAGGTAGTGATCAAACGAAGTCCATTATTCAGGGCCTTCTGAATACTTTTCTAGAATCTTGATGTAAAAAGAGAATCACGATCAGAAAGAATCGATATAGGAAAACCATGGAGTATTACAACTTCTTTAATATATAGTATTTATAGACGTTCATGTGGTAAATATTCTCTTATAGAAATAAAATGTGCTAACTTGGTAAAATGATCAACAATGACCCATATTGCATCATTCCTTCTAGGAGTGTTTGGAAGCCCCATGAAAAAGTCCATCATAATATTATCCCATTTCTGCTCATATATGGGAAGAGGTTGCATGACTCCTCCAGGCTATTGCCTTCCAGCTTTCACTTGTTGACAAAACATACATCTTGACACAAAATCCGTAATCTCCCACTTCGTTTTGTCCAACCCAAAAAGGTGTCTTCAAATCTTTATACATCTTAGTGCTCCCAGGGTTTATAGAGAAATTGGAACTATGACCATCATTCAACAATTCCCTTTTTAGATTAGCTATGTTAGGAAAAAAAAGTCTCTTCCCAAATTTCTAAATTCCATATTCATATACAATGTATCTCAATATCATATCATTCACAGCTTTAATTATCTTTTGAAAATCCTTATCATCAGTCTGAGAACTCTTTATCCTTTCTAGTAAAGATGGTTTTGAAACCATTTGAAAAAGAATTGATGTTTCACCTTCCATTGTTATTCCCATATCCATCTTTACCAGATCCATGAAAATATGATCCCTTTAAACTCATATATTGTTCAAAACTCCATGATCCTTTCTACTCAAAGCATCTTACACGTTATTTTCCTTCCTTGGGTGGTAGTGTATAGTCCAATAATAATACTTGAGTAGTTCAAACCATCATCATTGCCTCATGTTGAGTTCTTTTTGTGAGAAAATATATTTCAAACTCTCATTATCAGTAAGAATCTCACATTTTTCAACATAGAGATAGTGTCTCCATATTTTCAGATCAAAGAATAGAGTTGCAAACTAAAGATTATAAGTAGGATTGTTTTTCTGATGAAGTTTTAGCTGTCATAATGCATAGGCAATAACTCTATCATTATTCATAAAGTCACAACCAATTAATTTCTTTGACGCATCACTATAAATAAAAAAACCATCATTCCCCGATGTTATAGTCAAGATAAAAGAATTGACTAATCTTCTCTTCAGATCTTCAAAACATTCTTCAGACTCTTTTGTAAAAAAAAATTTAATCCCTTTATGTGTGATCTTGGTTAATGGGTTAGCCAACCGGGAAAAATTCTGGAAGAAACATCTATAATAACCTGCTAAACCAATAAATCTGGGTACCACAGTTATACTCGTCGGTGATGAACATTATTGGATTGCCTTTGTTAATTAAGGATCAACATAGATTTAATCCATAGAGACAATATAGCCAAGAAATGAAATCTCTTGAATCCAGAATTTACACTTTCTAAACTTCCCATATAATTCATTTCATCTAAGGGTTTTTATAATAGTGCTCTAGTGATTTTCATGATCTTCATAGATTTTTGAGTATACAAAGATATCATCAATAAATACCACTATAAAGTCATCATGATATTCCTTGAAAACTCTATTCATTAGATCCATCAAGACAGAGGTTTCATTAGTCAATCCAAAAGGCATTACTGTAAACTCATTAGGCTCGTACCTAGTTCGAAATGCTATTTTCAGAATGTCTTCCTTCTTTACACACAACTGATGATATCCAGATTGAAGGTTAATCAATGAAAAATATTGACCTCCAAGAAGTTGGTCAAACAAATCATCAATGTGAGGTATGAGACACTTGTTCTTTATTGTTATAGCATTGATCTCCCTATAGTCAATTCACAACCTCATAGATCCATCATTCTTCTTAACAAAAATGACAGGGGATCCCCATGCAGAAACACTAGGGAAAATAAATCCATTTTTACTCAATTCCTCTAGTTGTTTCTTTAGTTCCACTAATTTCACAATGTCCATTCTATAAGGGCTATTGAATATGGACCTTGAACCAGGAATTAAATCAATGGAAAACTCAATTTATTATCGTTAAGGATGTCCAGGTAAATCCTATGGAAACACATAAACATATTCCTGCACAATAGTTACATCCTCTATTTAAAAATTATTTTCCTCACCCATAATTATTTCATTCTCATCCTCCCCAATAATTGAATTTAGTAGAGCTACTGGGGGTCAATCATGATAAGAATCAAATGGTGACGTTTTTTCTCTAAAGAAAAGGTACTCTTTATCATCATCGAGAATTTTATCCTCCTTCTTAAAATAAATTGTCGCATCATGGTCTGAAAGCCAATCCATACCATGGATTATATCAAATTCAATAATGGGTATGATGATGGGATCAATATATAAAATTAAGTTTTATGCAAATTTAAAAATGCTCCTAGGAGGTTGGTAAAAGACGGTAAAAAGTTCAATAAAAATTTTATATATCTAAACTTACTATAAAATGACACAAATGAATTAGATTTAACTTATATAGGTATCATGTATCTATTTTTACCTAAAATAAATTTAATTAAAATAAATAATTATTTAAATAAAAAGTCGATTTTAACCAAAAAATGCAGTGTTTTTAACTATTCATAAAAAATTGAATGTTTTCAAAAAAAACCCAAAATTCCCCCTAAGCTAATTTTGATATTTCAAATTCAAAAATGAAGTCCATTTTCAAAAATAAAATTTTTAAAATTTTTAAAAAGTGGGTATTAATATTCATAACGGCTAGTTTGATTGGTCGTGGTGTGTTAGAGTCTCAAAGTTTTGTACAATGCAAGATATTGCATTATTCAAAGGGAAACACACCGTGGAAGCTTGGGGTGTTCCAAGTATGTATTTGAGGTTCTTCATCAATGTTACCATTCAACATAAACATTAATGATTCTCTATTCTTTTACCCAGACAAAGATGATTTTATCCATGTGATGAGGCACTCTAGAGCTGATCGTCATTCAGGGTGGATGAAGATTGTTTTGATGTTGGGATAAAACCCACTAAATTGGTTTCCTACATATCCTCGTGAGATGAATCCGAATTCACATATTTCATGGCCGCTTTACTAGACACATCACCCTTTAAGGTCATGCGATGAGGCCCCATCCTTACATTATACAATCACGCATCTTGGTTACCTAGGTAAAATATTCCTAGTCCAGACTTCATGTGGGACTTACGCCAAGGCGACCTAAGATTTCCAAAGGCTATATGGTCCCCTTGGTGACTATGAACCTACCCGGGATATGTTCCAAAGAACATTTGTGTGATTTGGGTAATTTTGGTTTCAGTTGTGGACCTCAAAGAGGCTGTCCACATATCCCAATTAGTTGGGATTCAAAGCCCTCATAGTTCAGTTGGAGTTGGAATATACACACTTGAGGCGAACCTTTTGTGTGTGTGTGGGGGGGGGGGTCATGATTGGGGTTTTGACATGGTAGATTCCCATTTAAGTGAAATAAATTGGGGTTTACTCATAAAAAGGGTGCAGTAGAATGTTTGGGGGAATTTTATTCAGACTAAATTTTAAGGAGAATGTCCCTTAAGCTCAAGCCTAAGATAAGCGTCATATATATCCTAATTAGGGTAGGAATCAAAGTACTCTTAGTGAATTTCATTCTCTTTAATTTACCAAAATTATTGGATTATTTCCTTCCCTTTGAAAAGTTTTCAGGAACCTTCAACTATGTGAAGGTTGATAGTCTCTATATAAAGGTAAAATAAATTTTCTATGGGTTGTGTAAAGGTATATAGCCACTGTGTAAGGATACTAACTAGCATAATGGTATCACATAAGGAAACTAAGTCACATAAGGGTCTTGCATAATGGTATTATCTCGTGTAATGTTTTCATGAAGGGGTAATGGATCTTTTAAGGGTCTTACGTAATGGTTTTAGCTCACTTGAGGGTCTCACATAAGGGTACTGGCTCACATAAGGGTTACGCATAAGGGTAACCTTGGATTTTGAAATGTTCTATAAATGTAACCTAGATCTCGCATAATGGAAGCCCAAATTTATGTAAGGGTCATCTTGTGGGTCATTATATTGCAAAAGGGTAACTATAACCTAATGCAATGCTTAAAATCTATGTAAGGGTAAATCCTTATTAACGTTAAAAAATGCCATGTTTGGGAACAAATAAATAAAATTTCAATATTATATTTCTTCTTCCCCATAGAAAACATATAACTTTATTCTAAATGTTTTAAATGATGTAAATAAAGTTAATCAATTATTTAAATCCCTTTAAATATTGTTAAACCTATTTATATTTTTTTAAACCCTCTACACTAATTATATGAGTATGAAAAAATCCAAATTATTATCTTAATTCTGGGTTTCCATTGCTCTTAATGTATGGGTTTTTATATAAAAAACCAAAACATTTACTACCCTTGAAATCATAGTTTCCACTCAAGAATATTTCTTATTGTTAAGCATCAATAGAATATTATCCATTTCCTTTTTAATTTCCTTAAATTGTTTTGAGTTTCTATAATCTATAGTTAGGTGTTTTTGTGTAGTTCCATCATTTTGTTATTCCTTTTTCCAGGAAAATTCATAAATATGTGTTTCTTGTTTTGTAACACATGTTCTATGAATATTTCTCCTAATTTTACTAAAGAAATATTCTTGGACCTATGCTTTGTGTATTGAGCATGGAATTGATAGAATTACTATAATATGTATTTCCTTTATTATAATATGGATTTGTTTCCATTATATTATAAATTAATGAATACTATATTAGTTTTTATTATTTTCAAAAGAGATTTCAAATAGGTATTTTATGAATGAAATGGTTTAGACCATGTTTTGATTTATAATGCGAAATTACAATATGTAAATTAAAAGGGTTGATTTTTGAAAAGTTTTAAACATTGTTTTGAATCATTTAATTTATTGTTATTAACACAGTCACTTTTTGTTTTATTATTCTATTTATTTATAAAATGGTATTTATTTGGTGACTTTAAATTATTTATTTACTCTTATGGAAAAGGGTGTTGAGATATGTTTTTAAATGACATCATGCCTCATAAATTTTGAAATATCCATTTAATGTATTAGGGATATTTTGAAAGAAATGATTGGTTTAATGGCCTCATTTACATTTAAAAGTAAAAATATAAAAAATAGTATTTATGAATTCACTTTTGAATGTTGATTTGAAAAAAATTCTTAACTTGAAATCAATTATTCTTGTTGGCCCCACTGGAACATTATAATAATCCTCTCTTGTGATAATACCTTGATGTGGATTACATGATTATTTTTCTTCCAATTTATGGGGGTTCATAAATGGGTTATTAAATTTGAGGGATGTTGGGGGTGACAGTGAGATACACATTGAGAATGAATGAAATGTTTTGGGAATGGTTCCAAGTTGATATTGATAATGATTTCCCTATACCTCATTACATGATTATATCACTTAAATTATATGACTAATCATGGTAACCTAGGTAATTATATGAGATAAAAAAGATTTATTCTTCCTTATAAGACTCACACCATTTCTAGTGGATAAATTGAGAATATAAATAAGTTTGGATATATACATATGGTTTAGAACAAAGGTAATCATAGACCTGGTTGGATTGTTAAAACGTGATACTTCACATAATCTCGATATCCAAACATGATTGATTTATTGAAATTAATAAATATGGTGGACTCAATATCATATATAGGCTACACCCATGACAAAATAACACTTATAGTTGATAGATTACACTATTCATTATCACTATTTGGCACTGGATTTTCCATGCTGGAATGTTTTCACCCTTAATTGATCGACTTATTTAGATGGTACACCTTGATTTTATTTTATAAATCATGTCAAAATTATTGATATATAGTGATTATCATTACATTTCCTTGATTTATCAATTTATAGATTTTGAAATATTTTTCAAATATTTTCAAGAAAAGGATTGGATTTTTTAATGATGAAATGGAATGTTTCCATAATTGGTTTCATAAATGGTTTTTAAATTTATAAAATTATATTATAAACTCATTCTTGTTATGAATATTATTATTATAGAATTAGTTTCATTTCTATAAATTAAAATACTTGATCACACTTTTTTTACTCACTTTTTGCGTATTTGGATTACCTTATGAAGTAATTTCATAAAATATTTTATGAAATCCAACTGACCAATTTAGTTCACACCCTGAATGTATCATCTGTTGTTTTAAACCCTTGTGATATTATATAAACTTCTATTGTTCTCATAATATAATGTTGTGGTTTCATGCTCAGTTGGAAGAAGGAATGTGGCTTGGGGCATGATGGGTGGTCTTATACCATTAGGAGGTGAGATTTTGTAGTTTTATTCTACATTAAATTTGGTCTTGTCTCTTTCTTCCCTGATATAGTTGTATTGATTTATATTCTTGATGATGTTTCTATAGAGTAAATTTTCATTTTTATCTCACAATTTTAGTGATGTTATTTCTAGTGGTTATTTATGTATGCTAAGTTATTTTTCACTATCCTTTGGAGATCAGGAACACTCTTTAGGATAGTGTTATATTGGTTTAGTTACAAATTTTTATGGTATTTTTGTAGGATTGATACATTAGGGTTCAATGAATGGAATTTGAGATATCCATATAGGGATAGGTGACATCTGGGAGTGATCATAGTGTGGTGGAACGAATGATCATGTTGAAATTTTTTAGATTACCAAACATTGAAAGAATGAGTCTTGTGTACGGATTAAAATACCAGAACACAACTTCTCAATGGTAACCATGGAGGATACACATGAGGAGTGGTATAATTAAATATGTATGGTGGGTAATACACCACATTTCATTAGATTAATATGTCCTCATTATTGGATGAACAGCTGTGAATTTCATGGGTTCCATTCATTGAAGCCATGAATGCTTTGTAAATGACATTTGTACTACCACTTAGGAAAGAGGGGGAAGTCAATGTTCAAAATTTATGTTTGATGATGAATGGATCTTGGACTATGGTACCTGGGAGTTATTCTAGATATGTTATGATAGAAAATTTCATATGTTGTGGAGTGATGTATCGGTCATGATCATAAAACCCTTATGTGGAAATCGTTGTAGGATTGTGGAAATGATTGTGAAATGATTATGGTGACCTTGAGTGGATTGAGAGAAACAAGTGAGTTTCATTATTTGATTCTTACGAGAAAAAAAATCATAATCAGATGTCATGGGGTCCTGATATCACACATTATCTTCAGGCTTGAAAGGAAATTAAATTGATATATAGATGCTTGGGTCGATAGTCTATTGGTGTGTATTAGCACCTGATGATGATTTTGGATGGTTCAGAACCTAACCAATAAATCTCACTAAGAGTTATGTTTAGAATCCAACTATTTTGTCTAGTTCATCATAGGATTACAATAGGTGTGAGGGAATTTTCTAGGTAAATTTATACCATATCGAAAATTAGAGAGAAGCATTTTTGAAATGAGTCATCTCTGGATGATCTGATTTGTGTTCTTTGTTGTTATTGGATATGATGAGTTGAAAACCACACCTTAAATTTCATTTTTTTTATAATAGTTATGTTTTAGAAATTAAACCATTATTTTCATGGAAAAGTTGGAATGTTATTGTCTTATGAATGGACGACGATCATTCATCTATCTCAGTTTGGGGTTCTATGAAAAGGATGTGTACTTATGTTTAAATAGAGTTATCATATTTTCGGGACTGTGGTGAAATGAGAACCACAAAAATCAAATCATTGGAAAGTGGATCGAGAGTTTTAATAAGAAATTATAAGGGGGAAGAACTAGTGAATCAATATTTGGTGGTTGTAGGACAAGATTATTATGGGGTTCATTATAGACCTGACATGTAGTTAGATGATGACACCATCTGTGGTTCATGATATATGGGTTTGGGTAAGCACCATTTTAATTTTAAATAATGAATATAGACATTGGTATAGGTTTTTATGGTTTGAGAATATTTAACTTCATGTTGGGATTTGTGTATGATTCAATCATTTGGTAGTGGATTGAGGCCATTTAGTTTTAGTCTGGTGATCAGTGAGGGTTAGGGGATCTAGATGGATGACCAATGGGACTTATCAGGGAGGATAACTGTTATGGTGGATCATTTTTGATGCCATATGTATATGACTGAATTTTTAATTCAAGTGGAATTTTGAAATTATAAAATATTCAACAAGTATATTTTTCAACAAGGTGTTAGAAAAAAATTACATGGGTTTGTGTACCTAAAATCAATTTTTTAGACTAGGAAATTTTGGGGTTTGAGTGGTCTCATAAGTGTACATAAATCTATGGAGGTGACTGAGGCATGAAACTAATGGAATTAAATGCCATCATCTAGTCTAATAATGGCTACCAGCTAGCTAATGACCTTCCAGTTGGGAAACAAGTTTTCATTGGCTCAACCGTAGACTGGTGATCCCAACATTTCATAACTGATGGGCTGTGATAGAATTTATTTAAAAGTGGAAAAAAGGTTCATTTTATGCCTCACCACCATTACTTATTAACCTGACTTATTAGTGGTAATGGTCAACTTCCAATAGAAGAGGATCCTTTCTCCCCATGTCCTTCTTCTCAATGGATCTCATCCATTTCATTGGAGTTTAGAATATAATAAGATACATAAGAGGTCTTGAGTAAAATTATTTCCTCTATTATATTATTATCTTCTCTCTCTATCATGTAGTTGTCCACAAATCAAGAGGTTTATTCCCCATTTTCAAGGAATTTTTATAATTTTTCTTTTTCATCGGTTTTAGCTCGATCTGAAGACAACTATGTGACAAGTAGACTCATATAGGGCTAGGGTATGTGTTCTATCAAATTTAACCCATAGTATTTCCTTATCATGAAGTGTTTTTATCTTCTAATCAATCCACCTTATCCACACTTTATTCAATATACATTAAATGCCTGGTTTTATTTTTACTTAGTTTAAAGAAGAAATTTCAAGTAGTTTTCTAAAAGGGTTGGGGGCATAGAAATTAATTGGCTTAACGACATTAATTTCAAAAATTATGTTTTAATAGGTTTAATAGTAAACTTTTTTTGAATTAATGTATACGAAAAGTAATTTCATAACCATTATTAATTATAAACAGTCTTGACCATTGAATTAGACCTAATGTGAAAATATCGAATCCAATAAATTGGTTGGGAATCCCAAAACCAATTTAATAGAGTTGAAATGTTTAAATGATAATTTATATGGTGTAATTGAATGGTCTTCTTGGGAAAAGTGATAAAACATATATGGAATGGTACATGAAATTTTATGTTGGATTTAGTTTTAAAAATGGTAATTGGAATAGTTATTGTTAAAGTAAAATTTTATGTCCCAAAAGTATAAACTTAGACAAACAATGAGAATGAAAAATAAAAATATGTGTATTTAATCTACCAATTGAAAATATGGTAATGTGGTTCCCATGGTCCTAATGAGTATTAAATCAGAAATAATGGTTATTCTATCAATTGCTAAAATGATTCCCAATACATTTTAATGCCATGATGAATGTCCAGATTCCATATAACAAATTCTACATGGGAATGTCATGATGAGTGACTGAATTCCATATGACCCTATATGGGTGGGAATGTTGGGATGAAAGATCAAAATATATGTGGTCAATGATGACTTGGGATGTCCGGATGAGTGATTAGACCCATATGATACTTGATTATTGTGAATAATGAGATGAATTATTGGATACCATTGTAATTATAGGATGATATCATTATATTATTTTTGATGACTGATGATGAGAAATGCCAGGATGAGTGATCAAATTCAATGGATATTCCAAGATGAACATCCATATTTTGAGTGATGATCTATGATTGGGGAATGCTGGGATGAGAGATCAATTTCTTTCTAATACCTCATCATACTAGGCAATAATATGACGAACTAGTAGATTCCATGAGAAAAATTATGGTCAGAAAATACATTGTGATTTTCTTAGATACACCCCACCACTATCCAATGTAGCTATGGTTTATTGGGATTATATAAATGAAGATAAAAAATGATATAGATGGCATGAAGTGTCTTGATGATCCAGGGACATCAATGTGTTCTATTAGTTTTTATATAAATTATTTTAAATTATTTTAATATTTTTCATGAGCACTTATGAATGACCTGTTTTTTAGACTAGTTATTTTATGGATGGAATTGGTGGTGGAATAATATTTTATAATAACACTTTTTTTGGGTGTCATAGAACTTGTGTAACTAACCGTACACTATTAATGATTTTAGGATTAGTTTTAAGGCAAGGTCTAATGTTGATAAATGTTTCATAGTTTCATAGGTTGGAGTTTGATGTCGAGAACTAGTCAGGCCTGAAACTAGTTGGGTATGGGTTTTTATCCCTACTATATTTTTTTCTTTCATTACTTCTTGTGTATGATCTAATAGATTGGATTCAATTTTGTATGGTTGATACATTCTATTATTATTATATATATTGAATTTATTATTTTTATCAAATTTCTATGGATATGATGTTTATCTATGATGTTTTTATCTTATTTATTTTATTTAATATTAAATTGTGAACTCAGATAGTCTACCCATGGTAACCTCCCAAGACCTCACTGCTAGTCGAAACCCTCTGGCATATAGGGAGGTGCACATGAGGTCATTTGTAAAACTGTCCTAGGGAACCGGTAGAGTTTCCTTTCGTTCAAAGTGTTATAATAAGGAATGTCTCAAAATCATTACATAATATCATATAATCTTAATGAAAAAAATAATAAAAGAGGCACCTAAAACAACATTAATCAAATCCCCATGAAAATTTAAACCTCAACGATGATCCAAAAAATAAAAACTGGATTCACCCCAACACTCATCACTATACATTCAACTAGGGACAAACTATGGATGTGGAGTAAACCGAAAACATACCCAATCAATAACATAATGAGTTCTCACCCCATTTCAAAAAAACAATAAATGGTGACCCTGGAATTCAAATCCAAGGAGCCAATGGTAACCCTACAAGTAAGGATTAGATCATCCCCAGCAAATGTGTAAAATAATATTGTTCAACAACTATCTTATTCACCTAATGAACATAATGAATATTTCTCCCATGCCAAATATATCATTCAAAATAAATCACCAAAAATTTAGCCACTAAAAATCCATAGAAAAACTATTCCCAACAAAGGGTATTGGAGAACATCAAACATCTGGATCTATGAAAAGAAAATATGAAGAGAACTAAGGATGTACACCCACCTAAGACCACACCAAGACCCAAAATACGGAATTTTCAATACCAGAAAAAATTCAAGATATTTATAGTAGTCATGAATGAAATAAAAAAGATACATAAACACACCTAATAATATCTGAAACATAACTCATATCTGGAAAAAATCAAGGGTCAACTCAAAAGTAAAATTTAATAAAATGAATCCACACTAAAATCCAAATAACTAATGCATTGAAAAAATATAAATCTTTTTAAAACCCCCATAAAAATAACCCACTTTAATTTTAATGCCTCAAAATCCCACTAAAAAACAATACAAGATTCCTAATTCCTTTTATTAAAATATTTTACATAATTTTAAAAATCAAGACACTTTTTATTCTTTTTAGGGAAACCACATCCCAAATCCCATGTTTTACTTAATAATTAAATCTCAATATAAAATCCATTTAAAAATTCAATATTTTCTCCCCCATTTCAATTACAAATCACAATTATATTTTAAAATAATATAATAATTCCACATTTAGAATCCAAAATACACGTTTCAAATATAAAAACAAAACATTTATTTTAAAACTAGTTTTCAATCATAAAATAATGCTTTATAAATTATTAAATTCAATAACTATTCCCTTTAAATATAACATCCCATTTAAAATACAAATATAAGACCCAATAAATATCATTAAACAACACTAAATATTCCTCAGGAGGGACTAGTGGTTGTTCATAAATAGGAAACATAGTTTAGTAAACCATGTTACAAAAAAGAAACTACTAATAAAAGTCATATCATACCATGAACGCAATATACAGATGGCTTTCTAGGACTTGTGAGTCAACATGTGATATCAGTTCAATTCCCATTTTATCCCTTAAATCACATAAACCCTTTGAGAAATCTTGAACATAATCAATATAAAATGGAAGTAAACTAGAAATAAAAAATTAATGACTCAAAACATTACTTCCCATGGATAATTGAGGTTTAGTATGAGAAAGATATTTTTAGAATCTTCCCACACCTCAAAATTTATCATAAAAACAATAACAATATTCTACCCATACTACACAAATAAAAAATTGTTCTTTGAAATCTAGTTCTTCTGAGAACCCATGCTCTGATTCTATTTTTCCATGAACCAACCCTGGGTTTCCATCCATAGGAAATCCTATCAAGAACATTAATGCAACCAAGGGGCATTATAGATCCCTAGGAAATGAATATATGTGCAAAATACTAATATTTTATTATTGAAAACAATTTCACCAATAACATAAATTATATTATAAATAAAAAAATATATAGGAAAACTATATATGTTGGAGGTCAATGGGTTAGTGGAAAAGAACTAACATATATAAACCATTTAAATAAAATACAACACAGAAACTTCCTTGTATCACCTCCAACTCCTACCACAAAAAACTAATGAGATCCATTATCCAATATCATTATATATAAATAATTCCCAAAGTAATAGTAAAGGGGCATTCAATTTCGATGATGATACTAAGACATAAAAATAAAACTATCGTAAATAAAAAAGTTTTTTATAAGACCTAAGTCCACACTCCAACATCAAAACTAATAGGCTCAATGAGTTTCCATGAACTGAATATAATCTTTTAAAATCCATTCTATGTACTAAAACTAAGTGGTTTGATTAGGGTTTGATCATAATATCATAGCTGGTAGTCACCAATGATTCCATGCATTTCATTTTATATAATATAACAATCATGTTTTTTTGAAAATATAATAGAGAGTATATGTTTTTTAATTTTATAATAAAATACAATATCTAATTTCTAAAAATTATAAATTCACATTTATTTTCTTTCTAAATTAAAATAATAACTTAGAAAACAATTCCTCTTCCCAGGATTCTTTCACTAAAGACCCTATTTAAAAAACCTTCCATGTCCCATTTAAGATCATCCCATTTTAAATATTTTGGTAACAATTGAAATAAGTAAAAAAATGAAGAAATGTAATAACAATGGGATACACCATAATAGTATAATATTAAATAAGAAATATGTAAAACTAGAGTACGAGTGGAAAACATGGAATACAAAACATGTACTCATAGGAAATATAATACAAAGGAATAGTTATAGAATGCCATTAAATAAATAATTTAAATAAAGAACCATGGGGAAGACCTATGAAAAATAATTTTTAGGGAACCCTAGATCCTTGTATTGGATCATGATCTATAAATTAAAAACTAAAATGTGCATGCTTAGCACTAAGGAGAACACTCTGTTAGCTTGGAGAGGTTATTACACCTACTCATGACATCAAAACCAACCTTTTTCTAAGGTGCACAGGTCTTAGCCTAGTAGTTTGGTAATTACCCACCATGGATCCACAACCATTATCAAATTTTAAATGTTTTTTAGTGTTGAATAATTTAAAGTGATACTTAATCTACCTATACCCTTTTAAATACCTGGATTCCAATGTGCTATTTTTATTTCAAACATATCTCATTTCATTAGAATGTATTTCCATCCCAAAATTAAATCCATCTTTATCTAACATATTCAAAAAAATTCTTTTAAACCCATTACATTTTTCTCCATCCAAGGTGAAGCACTTTAAACCAAAGTGAGATATAGAATCAACTATCATAGACATCATAAGATACATATTAATAATAAATCCATGTGTATTTAAGAAAGGGAGTCAAGAATTTAAATGACCATTTATATAATATCCCAACATTTCCTTCAGACCATACCTTAAAAAATCGACATTTTTGAAGACTCATTAAAAAAATAAATATGAAAATCATGTCTAAATTTAAAAACCACTCCTTTTAACATTATACATATATGAAATAACATATTTATATATTGACAAATCTCAAAAAACATATTTACTTATTCTACTATGAAAATATGCATATGTTTATATATATATATATATATATATATATTTGCCAATACGAATGTGTATAAGTACCAAAAATGAAAAGATACATTCAAAACATCAAACCAAAATCAATAATATAATGATGAAATCAATAGAATTAATAAAATTTCCAATGAACAAAAAACCAATTTATTAGTCCCTTGAACTCACGAGTCACCCAAACAAATTTCATTAAAAAATAAAATAATTTTAAAATACCCAATTCATTTATGAAAACCAACATTTATATTTTATTATTAAAATATATATTTTATTCCTTGAGTGAAGATAATGATCATGGACAAATCTAAAAAATCCCTATTGGAAATAAATTATTACTCTTTAAAAACATTGAACAAAAAATCATATTTAAATTCAATTATACCACAATTGATTAAATAAATTTAAGGAAACAAATTTTAATCACTAATCCACATGTATCATATTAAGGAAAAGAAAATTTATAAGAACACATACTTAGAACATGAATAGGTGATGAAAGACCTTAAAATACAATGAATGGTAGACCGAAAGAGGAGAGCATATACCCAATGGAACAAGGGAACATGAAATCAAAACCCAAAACCCACATAATATTTGACATTGGGAGATCCATAGTAAGTGGGAATGGGAAACCCATAATAAAGTTCAAAGAGATGGATGAAGTGGATGAGCCTAACCTAAGGAGATCCACATGAATATTGGGATAAGAGGAGGTTAAAACAAAGTGAGGAGGTGAGGGGGTTTTCCATGGGTTAGTTCCCTGGATTGGTGTTAAATTAAATTGGAATAAGGGAGATGAGTGAGGTATGAGGAATTAAAATTATGGGAGTAAAAATGTAAATTTTTATGTTTTAAAAAAAATTGTATGAAGAACAATTTCTGCATAGTTTACCAACCCATGTACTAATCATACCCCATTAACTAGAGACAAAGATGAACCTATAAAATTTAGATTAATGGTTTGGGAAGTTATTAAATGATTGTATAAAATAATACTATCAAATTGGAAACACCTGAATTTTTTTCCAAATGTTTTTAAATAACTATACCCAAAATGTGTCCATGTGTTAAAAACTAAAAAATTTAAAATTTCAAACAATTTCATCCAAAAAACCGTTGAATTTTTCTTGTCCAATAACCAAGTAAAATAAAAAAATAATTCATGGTCATAGTGTAACATCCATGATATGGGTATATTTTAATTCATCATATAGATTTAGCATTCCTCTACACATCTTGTTGTATTACATGAAATTATTATATCACGATTCAATTTCAGGAGTTAATTTTACCTTATAATTAACATTACATCTCACTATTGAAATTCAGATGAATGTTAATTGTTATAATTTAAATTATATTCTATATAATCTATAATTCAGAAATAATGTTTCATATGATGAAATGTAAGAGAGAATTTAGAATTAATTTATATAATGAATCCATGGTTGGAAAAAGGGTACACATATGTTAACATATTAATTAATTGTACATTATGTAACATAAACGCAAATGAATAAAATATTAGGGGATATAACTAAGGATTATATAATGGAGTTTAAGAACATTGAGATGGTTTTCCAAGCCAAGCCCAAGAATTTATAATCCTATTACTGATTCTCCATGTGAAATCTGCCTCCACCTTATTTCTTTGCTTCAAGAGGAACTAGTATACCATGAGAGTCATGATGGATCCCACCCAATGATTGGGTGATTTAAATAATCCCATGGATACTTTATTGATGAAGTATATCATTAGTTTCTTCTTAACTATCTTCATAAAATTCATGTTCATGTGTATGAAATTAAGCTATGAATAATCTAAGGTACACATATGTTCATTATTTATATTATAAATGGTTTCAGTTTCATAGCACAGTGATCTTGGTTTTGGGTTTCTTATTTCCATATACTACAATTATACGTTTTATTCAATCCTTAGAAACCCATCAACCATGACCTATATTTTGAATATATTTTTATTCAATTTGGGTAATGAAAAAAATTATTTTAATAGATATTCATATTCAATTTTCGAAAAAAATAATCATTTTACCCTAAATTATGGTATTTTATATAAAATAATATAAATATGAAATTAAATAATTGCATCCCTTATTAATAAAGTAGAACGTATTTCAAATAAAAAATTAAAATAAAAGAAATTAAAAATACAATATTTATTGAAATACATTAAAAATATAAATAAATCTCAACCATGCAAATTTATTCATTATTATTATGTTAAAAAACTATTGGATTTATGAGATAATTACAAAGAGAAAATTCATAATATCATTATCATCTATAATAAAATATTCTAAAATTTTTTCTTTAATGATTTTACCTTTTCTATTAAGTGGTTATTGATAAATATAAAAAAATCATTTATTTTATGATAGGTATATAATGATTGGATCTTCATGAAAAAATAAATACATTCTCTTTCATCACACATTTATTTCTTCGAGTGTGTTTCCTCATATTTCAACCAATTGTGAGAGTTTCCATTAATGTTTTACACTTGATGTATGAAAACCATGATTATAATATTTTCAACAACATTTCCCATATAATGGTCTTATCTACAACCACATTAATTTTAGATAATGAAGCCAATTTGTTTAATCAAGTTTCATGATTTCTCTTATGGATATAATGGTGGAGGAATATATTTCTTTGTGATAATAAAAGAAAATAATATATTTTTAAATATTTTAGAGTGTGGAGTGATTTTAGCTATGGTCTCCATGGAAAGTATGACATACTCGATTAGGCTACCGTTTTTAATCAATAAAACTCAAATCAATAATGTTTTGTAAGAAATGATCATATTTTAAATTAAGACTATAAATCATATCGAAATCAACTCCCCATTTTCCATCATAGACTAATAATTATATTAAATGATAGTAAAAAAGATGGAAAATTAATACTATCTTTCAATAAAAATGAAAATGAAGAAGAAACATAGATTAGGTGTATAGATAATTATAGAGAAAAATATTTATTTCATTATAAAGATGACATATATATATATACAATATATTTTAAAATAATCAATTATCTGGATTAATTCCAATTATCCTGGAATACCCTAATGGCTAGGATTTATGACGAAAAATACAATTTGGGAGATTAATGGGCCTTGTAATTGCTACCAATGGGAATAAAACCCATGAAAATCACCACCTTTGGAATTTGTGATAATAAATAATACTATTATAGAAAAAACACATTTAAAAATGAACATAAAATTATGATAATTTCAAATTAAACACTAAAAATATAAAAAAAAAATTATTAATGAATCAAAATAATAAACTCAAAATGAATAAATAAGGGATATTTTGATTTCTTGTAAGAATTTTTTTCTCTAAAAAATATCATCATTAATGAGATTTCAATCCATTCATGGATTCTCACATAAAAAATGTTATATTTATATTTACCTGGAATATGAGTTTTTCATAAGGAATTTGGTCCCACTTATCAACTGTTTTTTTATTTAAATTAATTGAATTATATTTAAAAAATTAATAATATTTTTTTAACATGAAAATATTTTTCATGTGAGTATGTACATGACATATATTTCATGCCAAATCAGATATTTTTTTCTTTTATTTAATTTTTTTTATTTTCATAATTTTTTGTTTCTCTCTATTATGTAATAAATGCATCTTATGTTTTATTAATCTTAAAGAATTTTTATATATTTTTTATTGTATTTCATTTAAAATATTCGTGGTTTTAACATTATTTATTATTTATTTGTATATATTTTTATCTATTTAGACAATACATTTTAAGATAAATTATAATTTTTAGTGATCTTTTTCATAATATATATTTTTTTATAATTTTATTCATTTATATGTTTTTCCTTATCCATTAAATTTTAAAATATAACATCTGACAACAAATATATTATAGAAAAAATCTCATATAAATCAATTATAAAAATATATATTAACTTAAACTATTAAAAAAAAGTATAATAAAGGCTAAAAAAATTATTTATTCTTCTGGGAATGAAAAGTTAAGTCTAGAAAAATTATTTTCATTTCAAATGTTAATGTAATATATTGTAAAATCATAATTTATTTGTTCATAATTTGAGTAAATTTTTTGGTTGATTGCATTCTACTAAATATTTTCTGTTCAAAATAGTACAATTATGTTATAGGTTTACAAAATATAATCCATGAACATTTAAATTAAATGTTATGTGTTCATATATATATATACATATAAGGAGTTCACACAACACTAATTTGTTAATATAAAATGTTATATATCTATGATTTTTTTATCAATTTATAAAAAATATAACAAAATAAATATCACATATATTAATGTGTATATATTAGCATGCACATATAACTGATCATTTATGTATATATATATTGGGAAATGATCCATTTTTATGTGTTTAGCCTATATATATATAAAGAGATGGGGGATACTCATGTATATATATATATATATATATATATTCTATTGGTATATATTTTGGGTATATATATAGTGGGGATTTAAAAGTCATATTATCACACACACACACACAGACGTATAGAGAGGCATAAGTGTCCTATTAATATATAGCCCATGCATGGTTAGCCTAATGGTTAGGATCAGGGATTTAATATTTATAATTGGGGGTTCAATTCTCACTAGTTCTGCTTAGAAATCATAATTTAATGCCCATTTAGTTAACACCCTCAACTACATGAGGCAAAATGAGAAGGGGAATTTTACTTGGTTTGGATAGACCTGAAATACTTAATACCGAAGGTTTGGAAACCTGTTTTGATAGGGGAAAGGGTTACACTAGGAAGGATGCCATTTATAATGGGTGAGGTTGACATTTTTATCTATATACACATATATATGAGGAATCAAGATTATTTTATTTAATAAAAAATATACGGTGCACTAAGTTTATCACGATTGATAACCTTCTTCATAAAGAGAGTAAATTCGATCATGATTATATAAAAAAAAACATCGTCATAAAGAGACCCAAATAAGAAATGATTTGTACATCATTGTTTTCATCCTAAATGAGATGAAGGATCTTTATATTGAGTGAAGCCTCTAGGTCATGATGGTATTTGATAAGGGGGAAAAATCCTAATAATAATTTTTTTTCAGAAATTATGTTTCAATCAATTATCACTATAAAATAATGAGTAACCATTTTCGATCTTCTCTTTGATACTCCCATGTATATATTTTTTCCAAAAAATAATCATTTTTCTATCCCTGAAACCAAGGTTAGTAAAAATAGGGATGTAACTTGATACAGTAAAATAACTATTGATAATTCCTCCACAATATCCTTTCGAAAAATAATAAAAATTATTCGATCAAGAATTACTTGGGGGAAATAGATTTTTTATGAAAAACTTGGACATAATGTTCTAAAACATAGTAGAAACAATGTTCACCAAAATAACCACCCCTATGTTGAAAACACTTCATATTTATTCACTCCAACATAAATTTAAATAACAAAAATAAATATAACAATATAAAAACACTTTCATTTTAAATGGGTTAGATTGAATGACAAACATCCATGGGATAATCATCAAATTATTTAATTTCTATAAATGGAATACATTAAAATTTAGAAACTTAAATGTTATTATGGATTAAAATAATACATTTAATCTCATTTAGTTCAACATTCATCATAAGTGCTCCACATTCCATATATACAGAGTAACATTGGATAATATAGTTGAACAAACTTGTGAAAAGTTATAGAGTCCACCTTTTCCACTATTCCCACCAATAATCTCCTATAGAAATCTTCAGTGTGATATCCACAATTGTTTAACTAGTTAACAAAAAGTAGTATAGTTTAATATCCTTATGTTTTGTAATTACAATATAAAAAATATATAATAACATCACCTGACACTGAGAGCATCTGAAGAAATTCCTTACAAACATCCTCTTTCTAGAAACCTAATTCTAGAATGTTAAAGGGAACAAACAACCCCCACCACCACTTAAACATATTGAATTATATTTTAGAAGCTCTCATTATATTCAATTTTTTTTATTGAACTCAAGAGGTCATTACCAATTCCCAAAAAATACCCTACTTATTCCTTTCAATGATAGTAACATCATAGGTTAACATGCATTTGTTTAAATGTTTAAGAGCTTGTGTTTCTTTTTGAGAGGGTGTAACAATCATAACAATGTTTCAAGAGGGGGATACTACATGGAACTAGATGCATTATGAATTCACATTTTAAATCATGGGTGTATGATGTAAATTGTTTTATGGTTAGAATTCATGAAAATAACATAGGACATAAAATGGTTTATACCACTAAAAATGAACTTACATAATGAAAGTTTCACTCGATATTTAATACCTAAGGTGAAATATTTTTTATTATATGTGTTATGTGTATTTTTTACATAGTGCATAAATTATTTTTGTTATAAATACATATTTCCCAATGATATTATGTCTTCTAATTTCCTGATTTCATTTTGTATTTTATAGGCACTACTCTTGAGAACCCTAGGCTTTTTCTCATGTGTAGCGAGTGACCCTAGCCCTTCCTAGAATCTCTGTTGGGTGTATGATCTAGTTTTAGATTCCCTATTTTGGGTTTCTACTTCTTTTCACTATACTTCTCTAAAATAAGTATAATATAGTGTTTTTTATTTAAACATACTTTTATTTTTATGGTTTTCGTCTCTAAGGATGATTCCTATATCTCCTCCATCTTTATTATTCATTGGTTCTTCTCATTATAGTGTTGATTTGATGGCATGAGTAAATATAGGTGGTTTTATAAAGGTTTACCCTTAAATTCAAACCATTATTGGATTTATTGATTTGAAATATGTTTTTAAATGATTAAAAAAATTTATTTGAGATGATTGTTATTTGATTTTGAAAATGTTATCAGAATCGTGAAAAACCTATAATTAAATTAAATTAAAATTATTTGGTTTATTTGAGAAAATTTGATGGCTTGATTTGGAAATTTATTTTATGTTTAGCTTTAAGTTAAATGGAATAAATTGAATTCTGATTTTAAAATTGGTGAAGTGATGAAAACCTATGATTTTGTTATGATCAAAATGAATGTTTAAAACTGAAATTAGGAATTTTTTTTAATTGATAAGAAATTATGGATTTTATCATGATTGGGTGATTGATTAATTGAAGAACATGTGATACTAAGTAGTTATTGTGTAATTGTGACAATAATGCTAGCATCTGACCCTGTAACAATGGATTTATAATTATAACATTGACCTAAACATACTACATCATGATTTTCCCAATGGGGATTTAAGTCTTGATGGCCGAAGGCATGGTATGTGTGCACACATTGAGCCAAAATCACTTATTGAGTAATGTGAGGATCTTATTACCAAAAACTAACCTATTATAGGGATTAAAAACATGGTTATGTGATTTTAAAATTTGATTATACACATCATTGATTCAATAAATGTTTTTTTCTTTCTAATGGAGTTATATAAATGGTTTATTAAAAAATTATATATTCATGTTTTGATGCATCAGTTATTTTTTAAATTAAAATCCTATATTTAAAAAAAAATTAAATTCCCTTCCTTAAGATATTTTTTAAATAAAAATCACAAATGGTATATTATTATGATATTTATTTTATAACACTCACTAAGACCCAACTGGGATATCTAGCGAACTCCCTACCATTGTATTTCATAATTTTTAGATTATATTATGCAAGGTCTAAGTTAAGATAAATATACACATAGAGGTGGTGCATGTTCTTGATACATGGGACCTAAAGTGACGGAGGTGACCGGTGGAGATGTGATCCATCAATTACATCAGTTTTTTCTATTATTTTATCTTAGAAGATGATGTACTATTTTGGGTTTTTTACCTTTTCTATTATTATACTATATCCTTGAGGAGTGTTGATCATACTAATTTGTATCTTCTTTGTTCTATTGTTTTGTGTAAAAAATAATTCCCATTTGATTGTTATATTATTACAGTTTCAAGTCAATGACCTATGAGGATTGGGAATGCCATTCAAGCCATATTTTTACGAGTTCAGATATCAGTGTACTAGGGAATTTTAGTCTAGTTCATGAAAAAATTGTGTCAAAAGAGATTGTACATCATTAAATGATTTCGTTATGTAGTTTGGGTTGTCCTAGTTGATAGAAGGTAGGTTTTTTAGGACATAGGAGGTTTTTGGGAGCCACTGTCTCTACATCACTCATTATAGTGTGCCTTACCTCAACATTTGTTTTTTTTAGAAAAGCATCCTTGATGAATTTTTTGATATGGTTATACTGTTTTCCCTACCTCTGGTTTTATTTTACATAAATCCCAATATTCATTTCTTCCTGATGGAACTTACTATTAAAGTATCCATGATCATTGTATTATTGAAAATGTTTTAGTGTTTTGGTGATATTGTGTAACATCATCCATCTGAGAAGATGTATGAATATGCAATGAAGGAAACCACTAGTGAACTACATTGGGTGAATCCAACAGTGAACCAGAATCTTCAAGAGATAGCGGTGCACAATGTCCATGAATTGGGACAAGTACCTCCACATATTCCCATTTAAGATCTGTTAATGGAACCTTGAAGGGATAAATCACAGAATCATGATCAAGGGTTTCTTGATTAGAAACTAAAAGAATTATAAGGAAATAAGGATCCTTAAGAACCTTATAATTTTTTCATATACTATAATGCTTCTCTTTGTATTTGTGGAAGCACCTGATTCGATAAAATCGATTTGTGTTATCCCCATGTTTAAGGGAACTTCAAGGGGATTCCAGGATTCAATGGTGATATAGAAAAAGAATAACAGATTATATCAAAAATTCATTGTAATTTATCATTAATATATTCTATCAAGATCCGATGGTCTTGGTGATATCCTTAGAGTTTCTTATTCTCCATATGGGTGATGGAATTGTGACGTAGTATGTGAACAATTTTGTTGAGACTGTTCAAATTTCTCTTGATGTGATAGAAAATGAGAAACTAATCACCCAAATATTTGAGATCAGTTTTTTATGACGTACAATATCATATATTCATGTTGAAGATCACATCTTATATTGATGTGTTTCATGGATAATTGATGGATGATTTTGATCTGGATGGTATGTTAGAGTTTATAATTGTTTCATTTTATACCAGTTGCAGTTATGTTAGTTCATTTAATGGAAATAGAAAGTATGATGAGTCTCAAGGTGGATATTGATAGAATGAGTTTTCAAGACCTCCTATAGTGAATTAAATATGGTCTTTAACTGTATTCTAGTGTTGAAAGTTTAGGATTTGAAAATGAGTTTTCAATGAGGCACCCAAGATCTTTAGTTTGTGCGGTCACTCAGGTCAACTAAATAATTTATCCATTATAATTTATTCTCTATGCAGAGAATAGGATCATATGCCTTAATAATTACATTGGTTAAATCAAATTCTTCATTAATTATGGGGTTCAATTAACTATAATCTAGAAAAATGCTTTTAAACATAGTTGAAGAGTATCCAGAGGAATATGATGTAGGTTCAGTGACTCTGAGATTCACCATCACTACACAACTATCTCGAGCGACTGATTTTTTTGATACTATTACATCTCACTCAGTTTTATTAGCTTGTGTTGTGAAACATCTAAATCTTCATACAATTATTTTAACTTCTATAAAATATTTTAATATGACCCTCAGAACGAAGATAAAGTAAGGTCTCCATTATTCTAATTTTGTTTTCTCTTTATCATAGATTGAGTTTACGTACAAATTTATAACTATTAACATGACACCTCTTAACATCATTTTCAGGATGGATTGGTTGATTGATAATATGTCTCAGATATACTGTTACCTTCACCAGATCTTCTTTATTCCCTAGAGGATGTACCATATTTTCTAGTGAAGTTGGGACTTGAATATAAGTATAGGTGGAACTTATTTTCAAGGGTAATATTAGAGTTTTATTTTTTCTTTGAGTGAAAATATTTGAGTGATGAGCTCCCTCAAATTTTCACCATGTTTCATTATGTGTTTCCTTCTAATTACTCTAGCCTTTCACTCATAAGGGAGGTAGAGTTTTCTACTTATTTAGTATCTGGTATTCAGCCAATGTATTTTTCTTATAACCATATGAAACCAACATAGTTGTAAGATTTGAAGAATCAGTTAGATTATCTACTAGAGAGAGGTTTTATTTGACTGGTTATGTCACCTTTGGAATGTCTTATTCTTTTTGAAAAGAAATCTGATGGGACAATTCACCTATTTGTTGATTTCTAAAAACTCAATCGAGTTATACTAAAGAAAAAGTATCTATTTCCACAAAATGATTACCTATTTAATCATTTTAAAGGGGAAAGATATTCTCAAGGATTTATACTTGATTTATTTATATCTAGTTGAGAATTAATGAATCTTATATTCAGAGGTATTCATTTAGGGATATGTATGGACATTATGAGTATCATGTTAGCTATTTTTTAAAGACTAGTGATCTTAATATTTCTTGGAACTAATGAGTCAGATATTCCATGAGAGCCTCGTATTATTCATGGCAGTCTTTGTTAATGAAATATTTGTATACTCTAAAATTTAGGAGGGTCATGTGTTTCATTTGAGAAAAGTTCTATAAATCCAGAGAGATCACTAATTTTTTTGTAAAACATTCAGAATATAATTTCTGGATTTGAGAAGTGATTGTTTTAGGACACGTGGTCTATGAATGGGGTATTTCAGTCGTTCCTAAGAAGGTGAAGACTATTATGACACAATAGAAACCGTATAATGTTTTTAAGATACATATATTATTGGTCTTGGAGGTGGGTTACCATAGGTTCATTAAATATTTCTTCAATATTGATTCCCTGATGACGATTCTCACTTTTATGGGTGTTAAATTCTTATGGGATGAGAAATTGTAGATTTATTTTGCGAAGTTGAAATTTATTTTGAATTTTGTGCTAGCGTTGTCTCTCCTAGAGTATGGAATGGGATAAGTATTATTTTGTGATGAATCAAGTTCATGTATGGTTTTTTTCTAGGTGTAGGGTTATCCCATAGTCACGTATGGTTCACTATATCTTAGGGAACATGAGAATAATTATTCAACCCATGATTTTAACTCATAGCTATGATGCATTCCCAAAAACAATAGCGGTGTTTCCATTTTATATAATTTTTTACCATTTACTATAACCACAAAAGTTGGAGTTATATATTCGATAAAAAATATTTGAATCTCTGATAGAGGAATTGGTTTAGTTTCTATAATATTTTGATTTCAACATTTCCTATATTCCGGGGAAGGGGAATGTTGTCACCGATACGTTGAGTAGGAAACTTTTTACCTAGGTCATGAAAGATTCATCATAAGAGTGGAATATGACGGATATCTTTTCTCAACTACATTTTGGGGTTTTGGAGGATCTTTTTGATGTTCTGTTGAGAATTATTCTATTGACCTCCATGCTTATGGTGATGATTCTTTGAGAGCATCATATTGATGATGAATTCTAGGTAATAAGGGACTCTCTTTATGGTGGAGATACCCTTGGTAAGTGGTCATTCTTTTCTGAGGCTATCTTATGTTTCTAGGACTATTATATTGTTAATTTTATAGTAAGAAAGTCTGTCATGGGGGATTTACTTATTTCCCCGTGGGTGGTACACCTGGGTACCATGAAGATTTTATATGATATATGGTGAAGAATCTAGTGGAAATGTTTAAAGATCCGTAAAATTCAAAGGAAATATTTTTTGTTAAATATATTTGGGATTTTACAAGAACGCAGTTTCTGACGGCACCTGATTCTGAGGCCCGGTGTGCCGGGAATCATTTTCCGAAGTTTAGCTCGGGTATGTTTAGTGAACGAACGAGCGGGTTTTTCTAACTTTTGAACCGGTGCTCAGAATCGAATTCTGAGGGAATCGATGGAATCAAAGCATCGGGAATTGCTTAGAAACACCTTTCCCGGGGTTGAGTTTGCTCGGGTGTGGTTTTTAAATTTTTGGGTTAAGTAAAGGAATAAAATAAAAATGGTGCGACCAATTTTTATTTTACTTGAAGTTGTTTAACCTAAGCTAAGTAACTGGAGTGGGACCCGCAATATCCTACCTACTAGGTAGGATATTTGTGAGGTGGGTCCCACACAAGCCCCACCGTTTCTTTTCTTCACCCCCTCCTTAATTAAGGTAATGCACCCGCACCCCTATTAAGTGGAAGTCAACCCTTGCGTTTTTCTGTTTATGAAACACCTCTATTAAATTGGGCGGTTTAAACGTTGCAATTAATTCATTTTAATTGATTGTTTCGTTTTTGAATTTCAAAACACCTGGCTTTAGAAATAAAATAAGACAAACTCTTATTTTATTAGAGTTGTTGGGTTGTGAGAGGCTTGGGATATTTAGCTCAAGTTCTTGAAGTTCTTCCTCCTCGACGAAGAATGCGAAGAACACCGACCTCCGACGACGGACGACGGTGAGAGACGCCTTCCTCGGAGATCGATGACCCGACGCGCATCACCTCGTTCATTCTTTCCGTGTTAAAGGAAGGGAGAGACCATTCCTCCACGACGCGACGATCCACCTTCTTCCGCGACGATCAATTCTGCGACGTCCCTTTCCGTGACAACCTCGTTCGATGACTACGCTCGTGGTAGGGGGATTATTATTTCATTTGTTCTTGATTACTTTCATCATTGACTTATCGTCTTATTTGGGCCGCCTGTTATCGCAATAACGGGAGGAGGTCGGACCACACGAACACGGAAGACCCTCCTCTCCCCTTTGGTTGTTTGATATTGTTTGCTGCACGAGCAAGGCAATGCGGTGCCGAAGCACCGCGCGGAAAATATTAAAGGAAGGGCAGAGAAGAGCGGCGCTGTCGCACCACACCGTTGAAGACGAGGACGTGTAGAAGACGACCTCTTCGATTATCTCAAGGGAGCATGGTGGTTCTCGAAGATAGACCTCAGGTCAGGCTATCATCAGCTCAGAGTTCAGGATGAGGACGTGTAGAAGACGACCTTCAGATATCGGTATGGTCACTATGAGTTCTTGGATATGCCATTCGGCGTAACCAATTCCCCAGCAGTGTTCATGGGACTCATGAACAATATCTTTCAGCCTTACCTCGATCGATTTGTCATGGTCTTCATTGACGACATTTTGATATACTCGACCACTGAGGAGGAGCACGCCTACCACTTGCGGGCTGTACTAGGCACACTCAGAGAGCACCAGCTATATGGTAAGCTCTCAAAGTGTCAGTTCTGGATACGTGAGGTCGTCTTCTTGGGAGACATCATCTCTGAGGCGGGAGTTGTGGTGGATCCTGCGAAGATCGAGGCAGTGCTAGCTTGGGAGCCACCCAGGAGCATGACGGAGGTGCGGAGTTTATTGGGTCTAGCTGGGTACTACCGGAGATTTGTGCCAGACTTCTGAAGAGTTGCGGCACCACTCTCATCTTTGATGAAGAAGGGAAAACCCTTTGTGTGGTCAGACAGATGTCAGTAGAGCTTCCTGGAGCTGAGACAGAGATTGACCAGCGCGCCTATCTTGAGGCTACTCGAGGAGGGAGTTGGGTATGTATTTTACTGCGATGCATCATGAACCGAACTCGGATGTGTCCTGATGCAGGAGTGGGCCGTGATCGCCTATGGATCACATCATTTGAGGTAGCATGAGCAGAACTATGCTACCCATGACCTGGAGTTAGCAGCATTTGTATTTTCACCGAAGATGTGGGGACACTATCTGATGGGCGAGCACTTTAAAGTCTATTCTGACCATCAGAGTCTCAGGTACATCTTCTCGCAGAAGGACCTGAATCTGAGACAGTGACGATGGCTCAAGTTCCTCTAGGACTATGACTTTGAGATAGTCTATACTCTTGGGAAGGGGAACGTAGTATCCGATGCTCTCAGCAGGAGGACGGGCATCCAACTACTTGGGGAGGTGACAGAGCAGCTAGCCACTTTGTAGATATCCTTAGTGGATAGAGATGTAGTAGCCTTTCTTCATTCACTCACAGTAACTCCTCCACTACTGCAGCGGGTCAGAGAGGCACAACGTGGGGACACCGACTGTGAGACGCGGCGTGTGCAGATATCTTTAGGACATGCACCTGATGGTTTCTCTTTAGGAGGAGATCACAACGTCCTTTTCAGAGGACGTACCTTGGTACCAGTTTCTTTACGGGAGTAGGTGCTGAGAGGGTTTCACACTTCCCCTTTTACGGTACATCCTGGAGTGGCGAAGATGTACCAGGATCTCAGACAACAGCACTGGTGGCCAGGCATTAAGAAGGCTATGGCTGAGTTCGTTTCTCTATGCCTCACCTACCAGTAGGTGAAGGCAGAGCACCGGGTACCACCAGGCTTGGTACAAACCTTGGAGGTCTCGGAGTGGAAGTGGGAAGACATATCTATGGACTTCGTGACTGGACTTCCATGCACTTCCAGAGGTCACGACTCCATTTGGGTGATTGTTGACCGACTCACCAAGTCGGCTCACTTCTTACCCATCAGAGAGAAGGGATCAGTGGAGAGCTTGGGACGCCTTTACATTAAAAAGATTGTACGGATTCATGGTGTTCCATCATCTATCATCTCCGATCTAGATGCTCGCTTTACTTCCCGGCTTTGCAAGGGGTTGCTGGAGGCGTTCGGGACGAAGCTACGTTTGAGCACCGCCTTTCACCCTCAGATAGATGGTCAGACTGAGAGGACCATTCAGACTCTCGAGGACATGCTCCGCGCATGTTTCCTCAACTTTTGTCGCAGTTGGGAGGACCACCTACCCTTAGTGGAGTTTGCGTACAACAACAGCTACCACTCCACCATTGGGATGGCACGATATGAGACGTTGTACAGCCGACCTTGCAGATCTCCTCTGTTCTGGACAGACCCTGGGGAGTCAGCACTTGTGGGACTAGAGATGGTCCAGGCCACAACAGAGAAGGTCTAGGTCATCCAGGAGCGGATGAGGACAGCTCAAATCCATCAGAAGTCTTATGCTGATAGGAGGTGGAGGCCACTAGAGTTAGAGGATGGCGACCACGTCTTCTTGCGGGTCTCACCTTAATGTGGATTACGGAGATTTGGCTGAGGTGGAAAGTTGTCTCCACGCTTCATCGGACCATTCCAGGTCCTCAGCAGGATTGGAGAAGTGGATTATCACATGGCTCTACCGCCTTAGTTGCACCAAGTTCACGATGTCTTCCAGGTATCTCAGTTGAGGAGATACGTGCATGAACCGACACATATCTTTTACCATGGGGACCTGGACATTGATGATGGGGCGAATTTTGCGGAGGTCCCGGTGGAGATTGAGGATCGACATGAGCGGGTCCTGCATGGATGGTCTATTTGTCTAGTGCGCATCAGATGGCAGCATGGGAACCTCCAAGAGAGCACTTGGGATCGGGAGGCTCAGATGCGTGCTCAGTACCCACATTTGTTTCCCTAGTTTTTAATGTACCTTTTCGGGGACGTAAAGCCCTGAGGTGGGAGTAATGTAAAGACCAGTAAAATTCAAGGGAAATTTTTTTTCTTAAATTTCTTTGGGATTTTACAAGAATGCAGTTTCTGACGGAACCTGATTCCGAGGCCCGGTGTGCCTGGAATCATTTTCCGAAGTTTAGCTCTGGTACGTTCAGTGAACGAACGAGCGGGTTTTTCTAAATTTTGAACTGGTGCTCGGAAACGAATTCTGAGGGCACCGATGGAATCACAGCGCCGATAATTTCTTAGAAACACCTTTTCTGGAGTTGCGTTTTCTCGGGTGTGGTTTTTACATTTTTGTGTTAAGTAAAGGAATAAAATAAAAATGGTGCGACCAATTTTTATTTTATTTGAAGTTTTTTAACCTAAGCTAAGTAATTGGAGTGGGACCCACAATATCCTACCCACTAGGTAAAATATTTGTGAGGTGGGTCCCACACGAGCCACACCGTTTCTTTTCTTCACCCGCCTCTTTAATTAAGGTAATGCACCCGCACCCCTATTAAGTGGAAGTCAACCCTTGGATTTTTCTGTTTATGAAACACCTCTATTAAATTCGGCAGTTTAAACGTTGAAATTAATTCATTTTAGTTGATTATTTTGTTTTTGAATTTCAAAACGCATGGCTTGAGAAATAAAATAAGACAAACTCTTATTTTACTAGAGTTGTTGGGTTGTGAGAGGCTTGAGAGATTTTGCTCAAGTTCTTGAAGTTCTTCCTCCTCGACAAAGAACGCGAAGAACATCGACCACCGACGACGGTGAGAGACGCATTCCTCGGAGATCGACGACCCGATGCGCATCACCCTGTTCCTTCTTTCCACGTCAAAGGAAGGGAGACACCGTTCCTCCGTGACGCGACGATCCGCCTTCTTCCGCGATGATCAATTCTACGACGTCCCTTTCGGCGACAACCTCGTTCGACGACTACGCTTAAGGTAGGGGGATTAATATTTCATTTTTTCATGCTTACTTTCATCGTTGACTTATCGTCTTATTTGGGCCGCCTGTTATCGCAATAATGGGAGGAGGTCGGACTGCACGAACACGGCCGACCCTCCTCTCCCCTTTGGTTGTTTGATATTGTTTGCGGCACGAGAAAGACAACGCGGTGCCGAAGCACCACGCGGAAAATATTAAAGGAAGGGTAGAGAAGCATGGCGCCGTCACGCCACGCCGTTGAAGACGAATTAAACCAGAGCGTCGTCACGCCGTGGTCGGAGCGGGGCCGTGGTGGAGGGGTGCGGCGCCATCGCGCCTTGCCGGACGGATCAAGGTCGCGGCCATAGGCCGTGGCGGAGCAGGGCACGGTGGCCGGTTTCCAGACGCCGACATCAGTGTAGGGGGACATGACCACCCCGGTCCCATGGCAGCAGTAGCCAGCCGGCCGGTGCGGGCCGACCGGTCAGGGGGGAGTGCCGGGGGTCGTAACCCCCGGCTGGCCAACAGGAGCGGCCCCCCACATGGGGGCCGCGGTTTCACAACGCAGGGGGCAACGCCCCCCCCCCCCCCCCCACATCAGCGCTCGACCGTTACGACCGAGCCGCCTGGCCGAGCCGCCAGGCCGGGCCGCGCCCAAGTAGGCCGGACCTGGACCCGGGTCGGATCGACCCGGTTCGGGCCGACCCTGGGGGTATCGGGCCGGGTCGGACCGAGCCCGAACCCCTATTCCCGGACCCCTTTCGGTCTTTTTCCCATAACATGGGTTGCGGACCTCCGATTGACACCCCGTCAGCTGCGATGAGATCCTTGGATCGAGACGGTCGTTTCAGTATATTACACTCAAGGTTCGGAGAACTTTGGGGTTCGGCCAGGTTGGTTCGTACACGAAACCAACCAGGCCCTCGGAGCAGAAACGCTTATAACTTGAGCTCCGGACATCCGATTGACGTGCCGTCGACTTTGATGGTTTTCTCTTAGTGAGACGGACCTTTTGGCTTACTCCTCTTGATGTTTGGACGCAATTGGAGTACGTTCGGGTTGGTTTTGACTTAAAAACCAACTGGGCCCCTAGGACGAAAAAGCCAATAACTCTCAGACCGGGCGTCCGATTGACGCGCCGTCTTTGACGTTGAGTTCCGGTTGACGATACGGAAGTTTTGAATACATCAACTCCAGACTATGTTTCAGTTGATATATCAGCCCCTCGGCTCATGGAGCGGACCCTCCCGAATGAGCTTGCTGTGTGCGGGAACCCTAGAGCTGGCTGCGACTGCGACGACGATGATGACTGTACAGAAATACTCCGTGGATTCAATGGCGGTGACTACAACACTCAACGATCCTACGTGGATCAGTGCTACCGATCCTGTGTGGGTCAGATCCTGTGTAGGTCAGCGCTCAGCGGTCCTGTGTGGGCCAGCGCCTACAAATCCTATGTGGGTCCGATCCTGTGTGGGTCATTGTGGGGGTTATTTACCTATCGATCTTTTGTGGGTCATTTCGGGGGTTAGTACCTATCGATCCTATGTGGGTTCGATGGCTTAGATGAATCAGTGGCTATATATGATCATCTCTATTGTCTTACGAACAAGTATACCTGTGTGAGCTGAATCTTGACTTTCAATCATTATCTTCGATCTGATTGAATCACTTTCTTATATGGATTGTGTTGTGCTATCCAGTGTGGACGTGATCGAACTTAGGCTCAGATGTTGGAGCCGAACTGGAATTGATGACTTAGGTATATGTATGGGCATATACCTAAGTAGTGTCAGATGTTACTTCGTGATTTTATCTTTTATTTGTGGATTATCCTTTGTGGATTATGGGAGACCTTCGGGGGTCTCGGGGTCCCTACTGAGTAGCTTATACTTACCCCTGCACGGGCTATGCCTGCACTATGTTGTGTTGGTTGCAGACGACGAATAGCGCTGATCGTGGTTGAGGCTTGCGGGGCAGGTCGGTACCTGGAGGTGGACCATTGGGCGGGACGTACTTGGAGCGGACAGCTGGACCCGAGGAGCCGTGGAGGCTATCTGTACCCACCCTTCAGGTGGGAATTCCAGTGGACGACTCGAGGCTGGAGCTTTACTTTTCAGTTAATGTACTCCCTTTTTCAGTTGTACTTTACTTTCAGTTTGGGTTTGTATTCTGGCCCACTTACTTTTCCACACTCACTATTGTACCCAGTTTTTACATAGTGTTTACTTCTGCTTGCTTGCTCTGTGGTGTTTGTTTACTTTACAAAGGCAATGACTTCCCTTTTTACTGGGAATTATGCCTTGGTGCTAGTCGCCAGCCCATGGCCTATGGAAGGCGGGCTTGGGTTAGTCACGGCACGGGCCCCGAGGACGGGTCGTGAAAAATGTATGTGATGAGTCATCACTAAATTTAATTATTATTATTACACCTATCAATAGGACAAAGCTGATCATTAGAGAAAATTTAGTTACTTCAGCTACTTCTAGTTCTAACATAGATGTGGGATAAGATATCCATGGACATTTTATTTGTGTTTCTGTACACCCCTCGAGGGATGAATGCAATATCGTTTGTGATCTATAGGTTAAAAAATCGATCATTTATTCCCATTTGGGATATAACCATATTTTAGGATTTAAGAAATACAAATATGAAATAGAATTTTCACTTTCACGGAGTTCCATCTATCATAGATTCTAATAGGGATCCCCATATTACTTCTTCTTTTTTGGAAATGATTCTTGGAGGTTTTGGGATCCATTATTTGGTTGATCATAAAAATCATCCACAAATAGAATTCTATAATTAAAGATCTACAAAAAATCTTGTGGATATGAATCACTCTCATGTTTGTGTAGATGGTGGTGAATCAGATGACCATTAGGGACTGATTGTGATCTCCTACAATAATAGTAATAATTTCACTATTAGAATGGGTCTTTTGGATTCCTTGGATGGGTATCCATGTTAATATATATTGTGTTGTTCAAATATTACTAAAACTTCTTTTGTTGGACCATGTTTTGGAAAACAGAAGACACTGAAGATTTAGTTGATTAATATCATAATGGTAATAGAACAAGGATTGTATAAATTTTATGGCCATATTCAATGTAGGTGATTAGAGTTTTTTCTTGTTGACAAGGAATTATTAACCATTTTACCGCGGCTGGTTCATCAACAACTTTGTAAACATGAAAATATTGAATCTAGTTTTATGGGTCCTTTTTATATTGTTGAGAAAGTGGGGAAAGTGGATTTCCATTTGGAAGATCCACCATAGTTGACATTGATCAATAACATTTTTTATGTGTCTTAGCATAAGAAGAATCATTCTAAAACTTATCATGTCCAGAGCTACGAAAATCTATATGTAAAATAGGATTTATCCATTACTGATCCCCTTTTTTGGTTTTTGAATCTAAGATAAATTTCATTCATGGGAAGGTGATACCATTTTTCCATGTGATATGACAGCATGGTCCTGGTTTGTAGGAGACTTTGGATCATTCATCACTGATGATGTATAAGTGGGATCAAATCCTTGACATGAAGTTTTTTTTGAGAAGATCTTAAGGGAAAATGTTTTTATGGGGTGTGGGGAGGTTGTAACATATTGGGTTAAAGTGAATCCCATTTAATGTTTTAGATACCCGTTTCTGGGTTCATAGAGTGTAGGAGTCGTCTTATTGATTATAGAGAGGGTATATATCTAGTAACTAGGTGTAGAAAGAATTTAATCTATAAATCCCTAATTAATTATGTAAATTGTTTTTTGATAAGAAGTCATTAAAATGTATTCTAATGTTAAATTATTTACAATATAATTGATAAACATACACCATAAAGCCATTTCTCGATTATTTAAACATGAGGCTGCTCATCTTTTTGTGTATGTTCTATAGATGGTGTTTTACACTGAAAGTCATTGATTTATAACATAAATCCTACTTGAATAGTGAATTAACATATATTTTCTTCCTATGTTCTTTTTAAATTATATAGGCTATCCTATTGAAAAAACTAGGCTTCCTCCTATGTATAGTCAGTGAACCCAACCCTTTATAGTTTCTATATTAAGTATTTAATATCTTGTCATATTCCTTATTTTGTGTTTCTCCTTATTTCCTCTAAACTTATTTGATAGCGATGGAATATTATGTTGTTGATTGCATCATTGTTTTATTACTATGGTTGTTGTTTCCATGGTTTATTCCATGATCTCTTTCATATTCATTCTTCATTGGTGGTTCAAATTTTAGTGTTTATTTGACCGTGTGATTAAATTTAACTAGTTCATGAAAGATTTACCCTTCAATTGAATCCCTGATTTGATATATTTTTTACAAGTGGTTTTTAAATGATTTAAAAACCTAGTCTTGAGATTATTGATGTTTGATTTTGAAAAAATCACGGAAATTATGTCACCCCCCAAATTTCTTTGAAATTGAAATTATTGGTTGGATTTGAGAAAAGTTGGTATCTTGATTTTGAAATTTATTTGATTAAATGATTTGATGATTAAACTTGGGTTAAATAGATTTAATTAAAAGATTATTGGAAAAGTAATGAATTGATTAAAATGTATGATTCAGTTTAGAAATGGTAAAGGCATATTAAAACATAAAATTAGGTAACTATATTTTGAATTGAATTGAAATGATTGATTTTTCCATGAATGAATTATTGATTGATTAAAGAACACGTGATCCAAGGTATTTAGTGATTAATTAGTAAAACATTCTAGGATATAACTCTTAGAAATAGATTTATGATGAATGACTAACATAAAATTACAATGTCATGATTTCATTACTAGAGAGTTGAGTCCTAATGGCCTGAGCTGAGGTATATGTTCACACAATGAGATGAGATCTATGATTTAGTAGTGTGAGGATCCAATTTCTAGAAACTATCATTCTAAAATGATAATTATAATAGAGATATTATTTACTAATTTGAATATACATTCCATTAATTATAAAACAATTATTCAGGAAAATTGACTTATATAAGTGTTTTATATAAAATGTTTATTATATCCAGTTTTGATGTACCTACCATCTTTTAGAATTGAAATCATGTTTTACTGAAAATATATAAATGATGTATCTTTTTCAAAAATAAAAAATAAAAAATGGTTTACTATTATGGGATTTTTATGGAGGGCTTTGTGAGACCCTACTTGTCAATCTAGCTTAAACAATTCCTTTGACTTCAGGTGTTTTTAGATTATCTAATTCCATGTCTATGTAAAGGGAATGGGCCACTTTGAGGTGGTGGATTTTCTTGATCATTGGGACTTCGAGTAATAGAGGTGACCTGGAGAGATATGAGACACCTATTACATGGTTTACATCTGAGGTTTTATGTTTTTAGATTTTCTGTCAGTTGATAATGTACACTTTTGGGATTTTTTACCTTTTTGATTCTACTATATTATCCATGAGGAGTGTTGAGTATATATAATTTTATTTTTTTCTACTATTTTTTGGAAAAATTATTCCATTGTCATTATTGTATGATTCCAGGTGCTAGTCACCAACTTGTGGGTATTGGTAACACCCTTAGAGCCATGTGAGCACTAATCTTAGTATCAATGTACCAGGGTAATCGAGCAGTTTCATGATAAAAATAATTACAAAAGCTTTTTCCACTTTGAAAGAAGCATCAAAATTGATTTTTAATCATATTAAATACTATTTCCAATTAATAGAGAGAAATTTTATACATGTTTATACTGATATTTTTTGAAAAATACATCCCTCCATGATATCAAGAAATCCATAAATAGAGAGGGTGAAAATTTTCAAGATAACACCCCATTACTATAGAAAGTGTATGATATGGTGTTTTTCAGCTCAGCTGGTAGAATATCATCTTCAATCAAGGCCTTATTTTATAGTTTATATATATTCTATGATATAATAACTTACACGATGATGAAAAACAATAGTTTAAGATAATATTTATTACTTGATAAAAAACAAAAAATATTCAACCATTTTAATTATTATATGGTGGAATAATAAAGAAAATATTAAAAAACTAGATCCATAATTCTTTGATATGGATGCGAGTAAATTGGTTTTTATTTTTTTAATATTCATGAAATTTAAAAAATTAATTCATAGAGTCTCTCTAAAATCTGAACCCGTAGAGATTTTTCCATATATAAAGGAATACATTCAATAATTTCCAAATAAATACTTCAATATTTAGGGGTTTCCTGGTATTATAATTTTATTGAAAAGGGAAGAGAGAAGATCTCGTTAATGTGAAGAATTTATAGGCTAAAAATATATACAAATATCCCTTCCCATATTTCTCCTATCTAATATATTTATTAATATTGTAAGATATAACCCCTGAATCTATGTCATTACCAGAGGTTGTCCTTTTTTATTTTACAAAATCTATGGGATTGAAATAATCAGAATCCACCCATGTATACTTTAATTGATTAAAATAATCTCATATGGAGTTTACCACTTTTTAGTCCCACTATATATTCGTGGAAAAAATATTATTTCATGAAATTAAAACCTCTAACTCTTGTACCTTATTAATCTATAGTGAACATCCATGTAATATTATATAGACATTCCTATGAGTGGGGGTGGTTGGGGGTGACTGAGTTGTGAATTTTTTTTTACAAAAACTAACTTATTCATTTATGTTTTTGTTTTCACTCCATTGGTATTTTTAACAATTGTGGTCAGTTAAGACACAACATAATATTTTTTTTATCATCTAAACCCATATACCGCAATATAAAAGATTGTATGAAAGTAAAGAATGTTGTATTTTTACAAAGTTTAACCCCTCTCAAGATTCATACTACTAACCATGATAAACTATCATTGATACCTAGATTATTCACTAAAATATTGTTATCAACTATAATTAGAGCATTGGATTTTTGTATCCTAACCCACTAACACCATATTACATAGTGAGTTTTTTCACAATATGTTTCTTGTGAGCTAGTCACAATATTAAACATATGACATGTACACTATATTATATAAGTGATCATTGTTCTCACCTATTATTTATTCTCACTCCCATGTGTAAATCAAGAAACTCCTTACTCCTATAAGTAGACTATAGTTCATTGTAAAGATGTCTTTTCACCCAATATTCTATCATTCATTCTCAATCATAAAACTTAAACTTCTAAAATATATTCAAACAAAACACATTCATCACAACCACTTAATATATACAAACCTCTCAGATTCTATTGAAACTAAATACATTTTTTCTATCAACAATTACATGAATACATTTTCCCTTCAAAAAACGTTGACCACTTCTATTACAAAAATTTATTATTTGGAATCTTACTTTTTTTAATCTTTCACAAGAACATAAAATCATTTCCTTCTTCTCGGAGAAGTTTTGTTCTCTCATGTCACACAGTAGAACTCTTATGTTACTTGATGTGATTTAGTTCTCTTTGTATCTCTCCACTTTTCTTCTTTGATACCTTCTTATTTTCTTGGAAGACTCGATTTTTTTCAATGATTGAAATTCTTCACATACTATCTCAGCAAACTCAGTTCCTTCACTTCTCAATAGTGATGGATCGTAGTTATTTTTTTTATTTTCCCTCTTCTAGATATTAAAAAGTGCATGTTATATTATATTAAATGTATCATATCATTTTAAATATCAATAAATTGAATTTGAATAAAACATCATCCGAAAACCCAAAATCCTGATTATATAACACCCACTTTTGTGTTCCCCACTTCTATTTAGGATTTAAATACCATATTCTTCACAAGAAAAAACATACAATAATTTAGTTTTTTAAAATAAAAGGATATTTCAAAAATTAAAATATTACATTCACTAAACATGTAATAATAAATCTACCATTTTAGTGTAGTAGCCTCAATATTCTCAACTTCCTCAAAATTTTCTCAAAACCAAATCATCGAGGATGGGTTAAATATTTAGCAATAACATCACAACTAGAAAATATTTATAATTTTTTATTTGTAGTGATCCTTTAATGCAATGTAAAATTCAATAAATAAACTAATAAACAAATTCAACATCTTAATATTTAAACATAATAATTCTTATGATGTTTAAGTACCGATGTACAATCGATCATCGATGCATCATCATCTACATTATTCTTGAAAACTCAATTTATTTTCTTTATCTCAATGATAATATTCATGATTTTATTGATAAATAATCATTTACTAAACATGATTCATGATATTTTTATCATATATGATCACATATGGAATCACCTCGTTTTATTTTCTATTAATAATAATTTTTTATGGAAAACACAATTTATAAAGGAAAAGGGACTCCAAATTTTCTTATGAATGAAATTAGAATATTTGGTCATGTATGTTTCTTTGTTTGTATGTACTTAAAGTTACATTGAATTAAAAATTATAATTCGATATGTTATATTCACATACTTATTTCAGATGACATAGAATTCATACAAATTCAAAATGTCAAAGACTCTAAATTTAAGTCAAACACTCTATCCTAACATTAGTAAAGCTATAAACTCAACCATTCATAAGTTATTAAACGAATTATGGTTTCAATGAATTCATAGGTGGAAGTAACATGTTTTGAAAAATTCATACACATATAATAAGTGACCTAAACCAAATTCAAATTCATATAATTAGTAGTTAAACTCATACACTCTTAGAATTGTGAAATTTTTTTGACTCCAACACAAAATTTAAAACATCTTGAAATGACTTCAGGGTTTCTTAAAAGTGACTCAATCACTTATAAATCACTATAAATCATATTTCAATAAATTATTTATTTCATAAAACATTCATAAACATCTTCAGTACCATTACCCAACACTTATAGTATATAAATACTCAAGGTATTGTAGTTAAATAAACTACATTATCTTTATGCTTCTAACTTTAATTCAACCTTTATAATCCTTCTTCCAATAGTGTATAAATCTCTGATTCCACAAACCAAAATTCTTAAAAAATCATGGATTAGTTCTACAATCTTCATGATAGATATCTTCCTGTATATAATTAAAAATATTTTTATCTTTTATAAGAGCTTTACAAGCTATCTATAATAGATTTAGTATCCAGCTTTATTTCTTCTGATTTCTACACTTCTTGTCCATGGTGTATACATTTCACTTGAAATCAATAGCACTTTCCTTGTACTTTAGTACATAGTTAACAACACAATAATTGATAGAATTTTCCATGTATTAACCATGGTAGTTACTCCAATTCATTCATTGGGTGGATACTCAATCCATCACCAATGAAATATCCTTTTCATGATAACAATAAAACTGAAAAAAAAATCTAATTGAAAATAATAAATCTTTAACCCAAGGGGAATTCAATCTGCCTTCTTTATTTTTTTTGTGAATTAAAAATTTACTCTAATGATCAATGTAATTATTCTTCCCCTAACGGAAAATAATTAAAAAGGTGGATTAATATTCCATCCCTTATTGAAATTATGGAGAGTGTTTTCTCAGCTAAAAACAACAACTCTATTTTTTAGAAACTAACCTACTCCACATGTGTTAATATAAAGTTCTTGTTCAATATTAATCCCTTAGGAGATGGGAGGAACCAAATTTTATTATAAATGTTCCATAAATTCATAAAATCATTGTCAATATGGAATAACCATTTATATAATACAATTTATAAAATTTATTACAAAAAATATATGTATATACTCACTACAACATATTAATAACTTAAACCTTTTATTCTCAAGGGGATATCCAAATATATTTTCAAGATTAATTACAAAACCTATACTTAGTTTAACACATGCATAAATACATATCAAGTGAATGGTTCTATTCTCCCATTTGGAATGGTAATCACACCCCCTTGATAAATATAATGAATATGAGTGAAAAAATTAATGGGTTAATGAAAATAGAAATTTATCCTACAATTTAGATGGGGATATCAAAATTGCATGATTCTTGAAGTCTTGATAAAATAATGGAATCTTTACTTATTTTGAAACATCAACCTTAATGGATTACTTCTTTAATTTATTACCCTTAATTACTAACTCTAGATTATAAACATATAAATATAGCGAATAATGTATTCCAACATATGTTCCTTAACGTGACATATAGAGATTTAAAAACATTCTCAACCCTAAATTGTCTTTTCCTTCATGTTCTAAAATTTATGGACTTCTTCATTCCCTAATTTTTTTTGGTTTCCAAATTTGAACATCTCATGCCAACACAGAATTATTAAATATACTTTTCTTATAAAATAGAATGGTTTTTTCAACATTAGAAACTAGATTATTTTTATTCTTCTTATATTACTTCAACTTCATAGACACTTCCAACGAGCTATCCATTTGGTCAAGAAATCTTTATTTTCATGCACATCCTTTTTATTGAGTATGGTCTACTTATTTGTAGAACTATTACTGATAGAAAGTTCCATTCAAAATTTAATAATGTTATTCATTTATTTTTTTCCAAGCATATATGCTATGAACTTATTAACAATGTGGTCTTCTTTTTAGAACCTTCCATACAAAATTTCAACAACCTTTATTTTAACCTTATTGGGATGCCTATAAACCTTTTATCAATGTGTGTAAAAAACCATAACAATATTATTATCTATTTTCTAAATTGACTCCCTTTTTTAGTTATCTTCCTTTATTGAGAATTATGGAAATTTTCCAACAGTACATGATGTGTCATATATTCCCACATTAGAAGAACTTATTTCCCATTGGTTTCAAATCATTTTGAGTACTTATCACTAACATATTGGGAGGGATTATTTCAAACCTTTATCCTGATTCTGTACACTGGCATAATTACAAATTTTACATTTATTTTTAAAATTATATTGTGTCCATTTCTTCACACTAAAATAAGAATTATGTTGGATTATCATATACTAACATTTATCAATGTAATATTTATATATGTTACTAATGTTACAAAATATTTATAATCATTCAAATTTTTTTATCATGGATAGATTTTTATTTTTCTCTGATATCTATTTTCTCCAAATATGAATTTTCCTTATTTCATATTTTCTCCCATTCATTTAGAGCTTATACAATATTCACTGATTGACATGATGTTCCAACATTAAATATATCTATCCCTAAACCTCCAATATCACAATTATCTTTTAATAATCCCCATTCATTTATATTCGGGTGCAATATATCGAGATTATCTCCCTTGAAGATTTTGGGCTACAACGCCTTCTTTTAGGGATTCTATTCAGAGGAATGTTTTCTGGTTAATTTTCACCTCCACCCTTTTTGATGTGGTGGATGTTTCATTATATTTCTTCCACCCCATTTGTATATAATTTTTCTTTCTTTTATAATTCTTGAAAAAGTAATTCCAAATTGGAATAAAGTAATTATTATTTGATACATTTTCCAATGATCTCATGTTGGATATTTATCAAGATGATCTCAAGCTATTTTTACAAAATTTTAGAGGATTTATTCAATCTAGAACCTCATGTGATATTTATTTGGAAAAATATCTTTTCACAAGATATTGGTAAGTTTCAAATTCTATTAATTCTATAATTTTTAGTTTTAAATATAGTTCAATACATTTCATGTTCAGAGAATACTTATCCTTATCAACTGGTCTCCAGATTTATTCCCAATCATTATTCATCTACTAAATTGGATCCTCATGTATTTTCTATGTATCTATTATAGATTTATCCCTCAATTTTACAATTATTTATCTGATTATCATCTAGAAAGACTTGACATCCATGGATACTTTATGATTCGTCTCCAATACATGGAATATATCCTTAAAAACATTATAAATACCCCTCTCTCATAAATAGTAATTTTTAATTATTCATTAACTAAATAAGTAATTGAAAAGTATGTAAAATTATTCCTTGGAATTCACAATATTTATGAGGGAGTTGTGTCTACTCAACTTCATTGGACGTACTAATTCTAGGGAATCAACTACAAACTTCATCTGTGACTTTTCATGATTTAATACCTTGATATAGGTAAATATATGTGGCATATATTCAATTGGTACCTCTATTAAATAGTGATTTACTATAATGTAGAGTTCTTCAACATATTAAATTGATTTACTACCGTCACGTGAATTAGAATCACTAAATGATACATAATTTATGGATTCAGTAAGATGCATAGTAATCTGAACACATTCCGAGAGTTGTTAATTTTATTTTTTATTTTGAAAATTTTATTAACCTTATAGCCTCATTTTTAATCATGTTCTTTAAGGTTTGATTTCTAATGTTCAAAAAACGTCAAATGGGATGAAATATAAATTTTCTATAATAGGAACTTAAAAATAAAATATAGAGGTTATGTAAACTTGTAAAAAAACAAATAAAAAAAAGATCCAATCTTACAGATATTTTCACTAAAATAATAATTTATATTTCTAGTATGATCATGAAGACACACTGGAGGGGGGGGGGGTGAATCATTTCTGAACATTTTTTACCAAAAAATAATTTCTTATTTTATTTTATCACAACCCATTTGGTATTATAAACTTATATGGTTAGTTAATACAAAACATTATTTATTTTTTAACCCAACCGAGATAAACCACATATATGTATGTAATATTAATGTAAAGCATGTCTTATTTTTATAAGGATAACCTATACCAAGAATCATATTCATTACCGTGTTCAACTCCTTTTGATACAAAAAATATAATGTAAAATCTTGTTATCATTTAGAAGTAGAGTGTGAGATGTTTTTGTCCTAACCCATGCTAAAAATATCACATTGGTGAGTGTGTTTATAATTTGAGTCATGTGAATATGTAATAATATTATACATATAAACCTATCACTATATTACAAAAGTGATGAAGGAAACCACATATTTTTTAGGCTCTCAATCACGAGTTATTTATGAAATTAAATCATACGTCCTAAAGTAGATCACTGTTATATTCAAGGATGTCACTGCACCCAAAATATTTTCCTTCTCCCTCAATCAAAAATGGTTCATGAACTGAATATCACTAAAAAACCATATGAAACTCAGCCTTCGAATCTTTACAAAACTATTAGATTATCATAAAATTGAATGATATATTTAAATCAAATGTTCTTCAATAGTATTTATATAAAGTAAATATTTTTCCTTTATTCTTATTCTCCTTCTATGTATTCTTTGAAACTAAACTATTTCTTAATTCTTCATGGGATAATAATCCTTCCATACTAGGTTGAGAAGTCAGGTTCTCTAGAATCCCATAGTAACACTTTTATTTTACTTACATATATTCATTTATCTCAATATATATTCACTATTATTATTTGAGGGGTCCTTCTTCTATCAAAACAACCACTTAATTTTTTTTCAATAGAACTTCTATACCCCTTATCACATCCAAAATAATTCACACACTTCTCATTAATGAAAACTACTTTGGTTTTTTATTTATCTTCTTCTTTATATTCTTATGTTCATGTGTGGTTTCATTGAATTTTATCTCACATTTTGGATATCAATAAATATAGTTCATATAAAAAAAATAAATTCCCAACCAAAAGCACAATTATACCCACTTTTGGGTTTCCCATAGTAATGCATGAATTGGATACTAAATTCATAACATTTGATAAATACCGTTAATAAATTCACCTCACATGGACACATAAATCAAACACATTAGTATTATATTCAATGAATTATCTTCCTCATCAAAATACCCCCTAAAAACGTCCTACTTGTGATAAATATATAGTAATATCATCACACCAGGAAAAGCTTCCCTATTTTTGGATTGAGTAATCCTTTAACATTATATACTATTTCATCAAGTAACTACACATAAAATTTATTTTATTTCTATCAAATCAAAGTAATTACTATGATATTTGTTCACTATTTTAAAAAAAATGTTCAATGAAAATTCATTTTCATTATTCATGAAAACATAGTTTATTTTCTTTAACTAGGTGATAATATTTTTGATATTCTACATTCTTGATCTTGGAGAATGGATTAAATAATTTAATTGATATTTTTATCAGTTAAGAATAACATTGGTTCTAACATATTTTATTTGATATTCTAGATTGTTTTTAAAACACAATTTCTCACCAAATAGAGGCATGAATGCTTCCTATGTATAAATTAAATTGATTTGGTTATGAAAGTGTCTTACATTATATAACATTAAAGTTATAAAGAATTAAAAACTATGTCTCAGAAACTCAGATTCCTCCCAAAAGAATAATTTCATTTTGTATGAATTTGAATTCATATGAATCAGAAAGTCATGTGAAATTTATTTCATTAGACATTGATGTCTTACAGAATCTATTAAGTCATAAGACATTGATATGTAGTCATACGTTAGAGTCTAAAACTGGTAAAGTCATACAGTCTTCCATTCATAAGACTTCATAAGTATTATGATTTTTTTAACTTATACATTGAACTCACATGACCAGGAATATTCATACATGTAGAGTTAATGTTACATGACCAAGAAAAATTCATATGAATAGTATTTAATGTGATACACTCTAGGAGCTTTCCATTTTCCATCTCTAGTTCCAAATTGTAAACATCTTTAAATAACATTAGGGGGACTTCAATGAAATTCCATCCCATTTAAAACACTTTAAATCATATTTTAATACATTTTTTAATTTATCAAACCTTATTAAACATCATTATCACTATTCCCAAGGACTTGTAGCGTATAAATACTCAATATAGAGTATTTGAAAAAACTACACTACCTATATACTTCTAGAATCAATTAAACTTTTATAATACTTCACCCAAGAGTGTATTCATCACTTATTCCAGAATCCATGATACATAATAAATAATTTTTGGAACCCCCAATTATAAATATAGCTTTCTCTAGAATTTTGAAACTATTTTAATTTGTATATTAAAACTCCACAAGCTGTACAATATAGATTTTGTAGCCAAATATGTTTCATTGAAGTTTTAAACTTCTTTTATACATTCTAGAGAATTATCTATACCTTAAAAATATTTTTTGTAAACCGTAATACTATCTCAATAGTAATAATATGTCATATTATTTTCTAGGTATTCATCATGGTGATAACTACAATTCATTTATTGGGTGGATACTCAATCCAACACACACAAATTTTCCATTGCATAATTACATTGAAAATGAAAAAAAATATAATTCCATAAATATTACTATAACCTGAGGTAAATTGAAATATCTTAACAAAAAATACTCTAACAAGAATTTTTGTATTTTTTTGAGGTGGAATATGTTCTCTAAAAAGAAAGGCATGGGTTTTTCAAGAGTGTGCAAAAAAAAATTTCGTTAAAGTTTCCATGACCATGAGATGCACTAGGATAGAGGATAATACATTCTAAATGAGAATTATCCTTACACTTTTATTTAAATATTTAAATTTCTATGATGTATATTTTAAATTATTTACATCTAATATGTTAGATCAGTGAGTAAACTTGTAAATAAAATTATGAATCGGAACTCAGAGGAAAGTTCTAGGAATTGGGATATATATATATGTTAAAAAAACCTCTTATCGGTTAAGGTCTCTAATGGTCGGGATGATTTAGTTTTCATGAAGTGTCATGAAAAAACTTTGATTCTGAAGAAAATGTGTAAATACCATTGTAAGAGGATTTAAACTGATTTAGATGTTCTATCAAATAATTATAATGTGTATTATTTATCTTATTATACCAATATATATCACCATAAAGTAGTTATAACTGTCTCTTTTTACAATAGTATGTTGGGTGCATTAGATTATTATTTATGATTTACATCAATTGAAAAAGTTTCAAATTTTTACCCTTGTTTAATGTTTTTCAAAAGGGTATGAGATTAATAGATTTACTAGATTAAATTTTGGGCTATATAATTATTCCTAAATCATTATCTATTATAAATATGGTTATGAGTGTTTGAAATAATAATTTTATATAATATTTTTTTAAAAGGATGCTTATCTTTTTTTCAGGGTTTTATTTACATATTATCCCTCTCTAGATTCAACTAGCATGAATTATAGTGTTATTATTTAAATATTAAAAACTTTTATTTTTAAATTATTTAATGGGGACCTTGATCAGGATTCTTTTAATAGCCTTTAATATCTTTAGGTGCTCCATTTCTATTTTTTAGTTTTAGGTGGGAATCTAAAAATCATTTCCTTCTTTAACATACCTTTATAATTGAAATTGTGTTTTTCAATAAATTTTTTAAACTTAATTGACATAATTATAATTATTTTAAAAATGATTATAAACACACTCTTATGAAATCTCAACTTCTCGCTTTTTGTTCAAATCCTATTTAAAACCCCAATTGGGTTCCATAATGTTCCTCATTATGGTGTTAGATTACAAAAAATGGATTGAACCATATTATCATAGTGAAAATTATACCCCTTAGAATTCCAAAGTGATTTTACACCCAACATGTTTAGTTGAAAATGTTTTGTTATCTATAAAGAGAATATAATTAATGAAGTCGGAGTCAGGAAAAATATTGTAAAACCTCAAGATAGATCTTTAACAAATTTGTATAAAGGTAAATTTCTAGAAAATATTGATAAAAAATATATTTTTTTATGATTATAAGGACACTATTAATAATAATAATTAAGTGAATCACACATATATCAATATCTAAAATTTTGATATAAGAGAGATTAAATTTTATGAAATCAAAGTGTCATAATTATTTTTAATATTTTTCATTTCCTTATATGATAATAATTTTGAATTGTATAGATAACTAGACTTCATGTAATTCTAATGTGGTTATCAAAGGGAATTCTAATTATGAGGTAATGATTGATGATAATGAGAGAATATATATATCTAAAAATCATTTTTGATATCATTTTTGTACATCAGATGTTTATGGATTATTAGGAACCTATTCTAGTTTTATTTTTAACTTTAAAAAATTAATTATAAACGAATATATTATTATAGGGGATATATTGGTCACTATATTTGATGATAAAATTAAAAAATCATTCTAAAAATTTTCAGGGTAACTATAGGATAATTCTAAAATAAACACCTTTTTTATTTCCACGTTACACAATGTATATGTGGATATCATAAAATGGAATCATTAAATTGAATTCACTATATGGAATTTCAGGATTGTAAATGAAGATCTCTATTAATATTGGAATTTTTTATCTTCAGCTAAGTGATTACACTCTAAAATTGGTTCTTTGATTTCTAACTAATTTTTGTCTTCTTTATTTAGTAATACATTAGTCTTATTACATTATTATCAATAGAATATTTTTCACATATCTCTATTACCTTTAATAATTTCGTTTTCATAAGTGTATTGTATTTCTATGGTATGGTAAATTCATGGATAAAAGTTACCAAGAAGATGGATGGGTTGATATTATTGATGTTCTATGTTATGGGTTTTTTCTGTATATTTTCATTGATGCGTTAATGATACAGAAACTGACTATAAGGGTATTTATATTGGATTCATTGATGTAACTTTTTATAGAGATTCGTTGAGGTGGTTCTTTGATACGAACCATTGAAGATGAGTTTAGATGGAATCTATTTAGATAAACAAACATATTTTATCATAACAAATCATCCTCAACTATGGGAACAGTTCCATTAATGTATTTTATTTTCTTCTTTATTATTTCATTATAAAAAAAATTGGATTGTTAAGATCAGTTATATAATAAAAAAATTTAAAAGGGGTTAAACATCAATTATTTATTAACTGATGTTAAATCCCCTTCTACAGAGGGTTTCAACATTGGTTATTAAAATAACTAATTTTTAAAGAAATATTTTAAATTTACATACTTTACTAGCCATCATTAAACACCTTTAATATGGGGGTTTTAGTGACAGTCATTTATTAAAAGATGTCAAAATTCTAACCATAACATAATACCTAAATTTATTTTCACACCCCACCAATGAAATGTTACATTCCTCACTATAAATATATAATATTTTATAAGGAAATTAAATTTTTTATTTCATATCACACCTACTAATATTTTAGTTATCAATGATAAATAAATAACAAATTACACTTTTATTTTATCCCCCCAATATTTATTTAATCATTTATCTCTCAATATATCATTCCCTTATGATTTATCTCTTAAATTTTCATTTCAAACATCTTTATTTATTCATAAATTCTAAATTGTAACTTATATCTATGGTTGATAATTAAACATTTTTAATACTATGAGGGTGATAGTTTCTTTAGTTATGAGAAAAAAGATTATTATCAATGTTCATTTTATAAATGTATAATCCAAATAATGATCACTTTTATTCAATAATTAATTTGTTTCCTTTATTTTCAAAAATATAATTTTATTATTATTATGATTTCTTGGAATAATTACTGGGTTTTAATCACTAAAATTTATATATATTTGAACTATAACTTCTATTTTTGTTAATTCACTGAGACAACTATACAATGTTATTTATTTCCCCATATTTTTTAAAATCATATATGTTTTTTGGTTAGTTATTTAAAAACTAATGTGATAAATGGATATTCACATAAGTTATTTAAATAAATGATGTAAAACATTATTCTTCATATCATTTTTTTAAATAATAAATGTAAAAACCTATTTAAAAATTACATGTTATAGATTTTTTTAAAATAGAAATCATTGAAAATATTTTTAACACAAATTATAAAAACTAGTGTTAAAAACTATTTACAACATTTCTTATATTTACATCACCATAAAAACCAATGTTAAAGATTAATAATTGACATTAATGAGGTATCTTCCAATAGTGTTTCACTAACAAGAAGCACATTGGTCAAGATTAGGATTCTTCCCTTTAAATCTAGTGATGGTACCTTTCCCAAAATAAAAAATTATGGTGTGGATATACTAGGTACTATAATTAATTTTCATCAATAGTATATCACTATTAATATATATATCTATCTTTTTCTATGTATGGGTGTTCCATCCACATGTTATCACATATAACCGCATGTTTACACATGTTTATATATTTTATTTTGTTAACTATATATTCAAATTTATTGGCCACTTGTTAACATATATATTCACATGTTAAAATATCTAAATATAACACACACAAACAAATAATGATGCATAATTTTTTTTAGAAATAATCAAATAACCTAAATTTGAGGACAATGAATATAGTTGTCCAACCTTGGTGTTTCCTCAATGGTATTCAACAGGAAGGTGGTGGCAGGTAGGTTGGTTATGATGCACACTCGCTCTTTTAGCCGCTAATCAAGTCTTGTACCTAAGTATTCATATCTCAACTCTAAGAGGGAGAAGGATGTTTCCGAAGGTATATATGAGGATTAATTTTTGGTGTCACTTCCATTGGATTATCACTTCTTCTTTAAAAATGTTTCTATTATAAAAAGTTAATTTTCAGTTATTCACATAACATAAATGTTATGTAAAATATATATGGTTTTTCTGGATTGTTAAAATTATATATTTAATATATTTTGGGCCATTAATAAAATAATAATATTTGGATAATTGGTTTTCATTAATGAAACTTTGTGTATATAATATCCAAATAATTTAATTTAAGGAATTTAAAAAAATTTGGTAATGTATAAAAATATTTCAATCATATAGAACATGATACATTACCTATCATAATGAAAAAATAGAGTATATTCATCTAAAATAAAATATCCTGTATCCCTAAATTATCAAAATTTATCTTAAAATGGATTAAAGTATTATGGATTCATTGGACTAATGTAGTGCTTCATTTTTGGAAAATATAATATATGAATTTTGAAAGAAAACAATGATATTAAATAAGGGAACCCACAAAATACACTGTCTATGATAAACTTATTCTTAATTATTTATTTCCTTAAATATAATATTTGAAAAAATATAAAATAAAAACCAAATACAAAGTATGATAATGTGAAACAGCTAATGTCAAATTCATGTATTTATATTGTTATAGAGAATTTAAAATAATGTCATTGGGTTCAATGGTAATACTCTAACTACTATAAATAGACATGATAGACAAGATTATAAAATTTGTAGTAACCAGTGACATAATCACTAATTCTCTCAACACCATTGAAGAAAAAAGTTTACTTTTATATGAGATTATACTTGTTATTTTTCTTATATCATAACTTATTATTTTTTTCAGTTCAACTTTTTATAAAAACCTTCTAATTTTTATTAATTTCTTACTCCCTTTGATCCTATTATTGGAGAAATTATTGGCATACAGACTTGATGTTAGTGGGTACTACTTTTAATTAGTACCACCCAAATAAAATTATAATGATCTCCATTATATTTGGGGTAATAGTTATGAACTATTTTGTATATAAACTTTTTTATATAAGTAGTTGATTAACAAGGATGTAGTTATTTTTTATCCCAGGAATATTTAACAAATTTCAGTGTTTCTTGATTATTTTGTTATCACTTTAACTATTTTATGAATTAATTATATTTTTTTTTTCATTTTTATAATATAATTTATTATTTATTTATTTAGTATTCTTCAATCTGGGTTTTAATTAAAGTTGTTCTTAGCCACTAAAAATTATAGGTTTCGAATATCATGAATTAGTACATGATATCAAAATCCTGGTTTTTCATCATTTTATCATTGAATGTTTTAACATAAATTTTTTTATACACCAATTCACACCCTCTTGATTCTTTCATTCTAGGGGGAACAATTGGTATCATATAAAGTCTATTGTTTTTAAACACTAATAAGCTTTTAAAGTAACAAACTTATGGCATCTCATTGAAAAACTAAAAACATGTAGAGTCCAAAACGAAATTGAGATCCATTCATTGATGGATCAAATTAGAGATTTTTAAAGGATATAATGAATTAAAAAATCATCAACTGAGGGATGAACCATTACATGATTCTTATAAAATAATATAATATTTTTGAAACTTAATTAATTCCATGGTCGAAGAGACTATAAAATTTTTACATATTTATAGAGTAAGGAATACCCTCTTCTATTTTGTTTTAGAAAATATATACTTTTAAATTTTTCCATGAAAAATGTAAAGTATAATTATAAATAACATATAAAAAAATTATTTTATCATGATTAATGTCATAGAAAAAAATAGAGTCATGCTCTAGCATAAATACCATATACTCAAATTTATGTCAAGAGAAATAATTTCTCAAATAAATAAATTTTCCTGATAAATTTAATTTTATTAAAAATCATGTGTAAATACATATATCTATTAATAAAATGGTTAAAAATATTATTTATGTTTTACCTAGAGTATTTGAGTGAAAACTAATGAAACATGACGATTTAAAGCACATGAAATATCTAAATGATTATGATTTTTTCACATTAATATTTTATGATATTCAATTGAATAGAGATGATGAGAAGTACTGGAATAAGAAGAAATAGATTTATTGTAAATCTATTAAAATAATGCCTCATACCAACAAAAGTGATATCCAACTAAGGTAATATGAATTTGAATACTTTGAAAAAATCATGTGGTGGATATTTCGATAAAGAGGAATAAATAAATTAAGAAAAAATAAATAAACTTTATGAATAATTCAAAAAAAATGATAGAAGAGAGTCAAATGAAGTAATTTTTGGATTGTAGGAATACTAATCATATAAAACTTAATCTATCGTAGGAAACAAGAAATGACTCAAGAAAATTTAAAAAATAAAAGGGAAGAAAGTCTAAAAAGTATCAGGTAATTTTATTACCAATATGGGATTATATTTCTAGAGTTTATTAGATAGTGATGAAATCAAAAATATCATTAAATTATTCACTACCGCTTATATACGCAGTGAAATTTGATACATGGAAGAGGTTAGTGATTCTGTAGTAACTAAATCATCAAATTATTTTATCCATATTAATTCATTTAAAGATCTTACATCCTAAGAAGAAATCAATGGTTACTTTGATAAATTTGAGAATACTTAAAATATTTTAACAAATAAATATTAGATGGACAAAAAAGTTGAAATAGCTATGGATAATGAAAAAATTACTAAATGTTAAACCAATAGATTTTTTTTAAAACTAGAACTTCTATAGATTTTTTTAATAAAAATGAATTGATTTAGTATAAATGAAAAAAGTAATGATTAAAAAGAGTTTAAAATTTTTTTTAAATGAAATAAAAATAAAGATAATATTCATTCCAAAAAAAATACATCCATTTCAAAAATTAAGTTAGGATATACAAAAATATATAGAAAAAAGTATATAAAAAATCATTGTATAGTTAGAAGAAAACCAAACCTTCATCCAGACAATTCAATAGATTATTTTGGATTAAGGATAAGAGTGCATCCATTATTTACTAAATAAGTTTTTTAATATTTTAAATTACATGAAATTATATTTCAATGACATAATTTAGCTATAATATAAATTTTTTAAACAAGTTGAGTTTCCAAATGTTTTAATGGAAAATATATTTGGACAAAAAATAATTTGGGTGCCAAAATACATAGTTGTATGATTTACAGGATGACAAGAATATTTCTAGTGAAAATCATACTTTTAATATGGATATCTATTTCTCATATGTCTTGAATGAAAACAATTAAAAAATAAAAATAATAATGTAAGGGGAAAAGGTTATGACATTTTTTGAATATAATAAACTGGGATAGAATGGTAGTTTTGTTGATGTCACTATTTGAGTTTTAATTTTCAATATAATTTATATTTTTATCCCAAAGAACAATTTCATAAATATTAATAAACTATTTGATGATGAATACAACATAAATTTAGTGAATAAAAAATGTATCATAAATTATTTAAATGTTAATTCAATATTATATTAAAATTAACTATATAATGTTTTTTTTCATTAGATTCAGAGATCATGCACAATTGGAATACTCTCCTCCTTGGTATTATAAAAAATAATTTTTAACATTATCATAGGATAATAAATTTTTTCAACCTAAATGCCCTGAGTAAACTATATAAAAAAGTAGCTTATGACAGACTAATCAAATATTGAGTTTAATTTCTCTATATTTTTTCCCACTCTTGACATTATAAGTAACATATACTAGACATGAATGAAAAAAATGAGGTATAAACTATCAAAACTATATATTTTGTTCATATAGATTACTTTAAACCAACATAATCAAAAAAGTATAGAATGTTGACATTATTAATATATCCTGCTTTAGGAGTATTCCTGTTGTATTGCGATATTCATTATTTTTTTTAAAACCATTCATATTGTAAATATTTATTCATATTTAGTCCACAATTAAAAATAGAAATTGATTAAAACCATCCAGAGTGATATTTGTGAGGAATTTGAAAACTCTAATGTTTAAACAATTTTTAACAAATATATAAACCACATTTTTTCTCCTAGAACTCTAATACCAAATGATATATTTCAACAGAGGAATAAAACCATATTGTAATGTTTGTAGTCTATTTTTTTCCTAACGTTAAATTTCCAAACACTTTTGGGATTCGATAACTAAATCATATTGTAAAACTGTAAATCAAATTTTATGATGCATGGTTTTAAAGAATACTCCTCAAAAAATATTTAGTAAAAATAATCCCGCAATTGGATACTATTGGGATTCTAAAAATATTATTTTTATAATTAATATAATGTTTATTCCTAGAATGTATGATCATAAATCCAATAAATGAAACTTTCTATGTTACTTTTATATAATTTAGTTCAACCATGTTTTCTCTAAAAATATAAATACCATTTAATATATGGTAATGTGAAATATGATAATATTTATCCATTTATAAAATAGGTTTTAATATATCTAGATAATGATTATCAAAATGATATTTCAAAACATCCTTCTAATTTAATAATTTCTATGATTAGAACATTGAAATCTGAGAGAGGAAAATTAGAAGGCGACTCACAAAATAATGAGAATAATTCTTGCAACATAGAGACCATAGAATATAAAGAGATCATCCCCAAAACATTTAATGATATTAATCATCTCATCATTATTAAATTTTCACTTTAAAGTGAATTTTAATATCTGGTATAAGTATCATAATTTTAATATAAAATGGAAGATGGTTCTTTCAGTATTAATCATTGGTTTATTAATATGAATGAAGAGAATAATAAGCTTAAAATAAACAAAGTATAATAATTGAAAATAATCTTAATAAATTCCATTCTATTAAACTCAAATGGTTCATCAAACACAATTATTATTAAAATTCTTTTATCATTCAAAATGAGAAATATCTTGTATCTAAATGATACAATTAGAATTAGGGTGTTTCTATAAGAAAATATTTTCTATCATAGATATATTTGAATCTATATGAATACCACTTTCCATAGAAACATATCTAAATTTTGTTCATTTTTAATGTATTTTAAATGTTTGTTCTTAAATAGTTTTATACAGGGGGAATTTTGGTTAAAAAACTTTTTGAATTTTGAATATCCAAACATATAAATTCTATATTTTAACTTAATATATGTTTATAGGGAATTAGGAAAACATTGACAGTCTGGTAGGAATATTTGTGAAATTTTATTTTACAATTTGATTTTAAAAAAGGAATTTATGATCTTACACATACATCAAAAAATTTATTGGGGAAAAAATATAAAATAAATCTATGATGATGATCTCATCTTAAAATAAAATCAAAATTAAAATTTTAAATGTTATTCAAATTTTATGAAAAGTGGATTTGATATGGGTAGGATGAGTAATATAAAATTTCACCATGGATTTAATATTTCTAAAAAACTAAAAAGAACTATTTCTATTTGATATTAGTATTATATTGATATTTTTAAAAACAGTTTCCTATAAAATGATTTGACCATTAATAATATAGTTTGTACATAAAGTAATATGGATCTAGATGAATTAGTAAATAGATATATATTAGTCATTATATAAATAATATAGAAACTCTTCTATAATTAAAGAAAAAGTAGTATGATATAATATACATGGAATTTCCATGTAATCATTTTCAAGAGAATCCAGATGAATCTCATTTGAACATTTAAAAACATAATTGTCAATATTAAAAAAAAATCAAAAAATATATTATTATATTTATTTCCAATTATTTTTTATATGAAAATATATTTAAAATTTGAATTTTAAGGATATTTAATGTATATAATAAGAAATCCTTAATTGTATTTTTGGTATAGTACGAATAATTATAACATATCTTTCATAACCAGTGAATATCATTGAAAATTTAATTTTTATTTTTAAAAATAACATTTTTTGGAAAAGTGGGAAACCTCATAAAATAGGAACCCAGTTTCACCAAACACCATAAGAAATTGATAAATCATAAAATTAATTTTTATTAATTGTTTGAAAAAATCACCTTATATAATCTCTAATGAGGTGGAGTAATATTTTTATTTGATCCATCCATGATAAAATATTCCAAATGATATTCCATTTTTTAGCTTGTCTGAATATAGTCCCCCAGGTTATTCTTTATTTAAGAAAATCCTTATATAATAAATCAATATTTTTTATTGATCTACACCCTCTACTCCACATTAGTATCAACGTCAGTAATTTTATAAGTCATCTTATTAACATCCTGCTATGAATCATTAATATGTGAAGCCTCCTCCAACATTTCCTCCTTAGAGTTGATAAAACACTCAATATATAACAATGAATTTAAATTTGTTTCCATTGTTATTAAGTGTGATAACATTAGTCTTTTCTATATTTCTAATAAATTTGTACATCACCATGAGAAAATCACATTGATGTGAGAAATCATTTTTTTTTGATTTGGGATGCGTTGTTCTCAATGCATCAAAATTAAAAGTTATAAACCTTTAAAATTATATAGTATAGGTATTTGGGTTCCTCATATAGGGTGAATAGTTATTTTAACTAATAATATCCACTTTTAATAATCTTTAAGAATAAAAAATCTCCTATAATTAAAAATTATAGATACCAATTTAATAAATAACTAATTAAAACAAAGAAAAAGATAGAAAATATTATAAACGAAGTTACATTGAAGGGGATTTTAGATTAGGTGAATAAATAACTAGATAAATAATATGCATATTTAAATAAATATGTTGGTATTATAAAAGATTTCAAAAATCTACAATGAATTCTATAAATCCAAAGATAAGTCAGAAAAATATTTCATTGGTTAAAATCAGTAAAATACCCAAAACCAAAAAGTAGTATATTCATTCAACACAGCGCACACAATATAAAGGACCACTACCTCACATAGAGTTCTTGTAAATGAAAATCATTTATGTTTCATGGAAAAAATCTCACACCCCCTGAAAATTACTTTTTCATCCATAGTTTGAGGTGCTATTTCAAAGCTCCAAATAATAAATTTATTTTTTTGTAGGGAAGGTGTTAAGGTCATTACCACAAAAATGATTTTCAATTTTTTGGGTGAGTCGTCCTTCTCATGACCCCTATAAATTAATTATCACATTTTGGGAAAATATGGTTAGTTCAGCCACCATAAAATTATTTTCTTTCATATTCAAGTTGAATAATCCTTTCCACAACCCCCGAAAATGAATTCACTCTATGAGGCATGAGGGGTTTAAATCATGCATCCCTCAAATGAAAATTATATGAGGGTGATGCTTTTTAATACCGGATTGCATAGAGCCAATTATTCCTTATGAAAAACATTCCATTTTGAGAAAACAATCATTTACCATGCCTATAAATACACAGCCTTCAAAAGGGAAATGAGGACGAAGGATGAAAAATGGAAGAAATATGTTCTAACAGTTGAGAACTAATGAGAAGAAGTTGAAATGTAATTCATCTACCATATATAGTGAGGAAAAGAAAAAAGGGAGACAACCCAAAGGGATACTTTAGTAAAGTATCTACCCAACCTACCACAAAGGGGATACCCATGTGACCATAAAGTAAACCCACCATGAGGAGTACCTTTCATAGAAGAATTCCCTTTTGGATTTCCCACCTCACATAATAATGAACTATATGAATAATGGTGTATCCATAGGGTATTTTCACTCCTAGTTTTTTTCTCTTATTTGTGTGTAGCATTCATTCCCACATTTTCCCCTTCACAAACATTCCATATTTCATATGACAACTAATACGAGAACATGGTAATGATTTCTTTGTGACCCCCCACATGGCTGCAAGATTCATTCATCCAAGGAAAAGACTGACTTGCATTTTATTCGTATAGTTTTTCATTCCCATGGTAAAATACGTATCGTATTTAACCTCCCTAACAATATATACCCTTATAATTCTCACATTCATGCATTATAATGCTAATGGGAATTATGGACTTAGGGTTGGGGTGGACAGATTCTTGAGCAGGGTTGCATCATCTATTGTCTTAAATGTTACATGAATCAGCTAGCAAGCCCCTTTTGTAATTTGCACAACTACCATCATCCACTCATCCACCTATTAGAAGGGGAAACTCTTGGGAACCCCACATATAGTAACATAATATTTTTTCTAATAGTACATATTTTTCCCTTTCATACCCTCACCCTCATCTAGTAGTGAATGAATGAGATTTTATGAAGTTACAAATCATTGACTTCTTCTTGTTTCCCATACTGAGCCCGGAAAATACGGGACAAAAGTTTGGTGGTGATCATATCAGAAACATGATCAAATATACATTGTTGGGCATCCCTCATTTTAGTATGCCCCCACAGTTCTGAACTAAATGGGATTTTATTAATGTGCTTATAGGATATATAGGAATCCTCTCCATGGATAAAACCCAACACATATAAACCATATTCATCCTTAGTATACCATATTCAAATTAAGATCTTTCCCACATTTTAGATGTCCATATTCATTTAGGCACATATTTATCTCACCTTTATTAGCCAATGATTCTTGGTGATATCTATCTTCTACAGGGCCATAACCCTTATGAGTTCAATTTTTCTTGATGGCCCATATTCTCCGTAGGACAATCCAAGAAGGGCAGCATTGATGTATAACCTACACTATACATTTATAAGAACATCCGGCTTGTATTTTCTTTCCACATGACATTAAACTATATGGTATGGTCCATGTAACATAACTCTAAAAGGTATGGAATGTCTCATTTAAAATCATAGAACTAGGTGGGTACTGATTCCTTTCATAAGGATATGTTGGAAGACCCTCTTGTGGTCTTAATCCAAACATCTCAACATTATCCACCTCCTTAGATGTAAATAAAATCTAGAGCACCCAATCACAAGGTTTTAAACCATGATCTTTCAAATAATGTATTACTATGTAAACAATATTGTAGGATGGAAATTCTATGATATATATATATCTTAATGGAGAACCAAATATATATAGATGATTTCATTGATAGAGATCATTTGATTCAAACATATGGTTACATCTGTATGTGTAGGTGATTGATTTCAAGTATAAAGGCTGAAATGTTTAATTTTATGGTCTATAAAAGATTAAAAAACAAGACATATATCTATAAAATAGTCCCATCGTAGATAAAAATTAACCCCAAAAAGATTTGATGAGGTTGACCTCCCATCCTTTCGACCAATATTTATTCCTAACCATCATTAGAAAAAAATACTTCAAGACCCCCTGACTTTGGAATGGAGGTCCTTAAATCATAATGTATATAGGAACTGTTGGGTGTTTCTAGTTCCATGAATAAACTCTATGGAAACCACAAAAAGGGTACATTAAATGAATGTTTTATTTGAACATGAAATATTGTGTAACCATACCCAACCACCAAAATTTACCATCATTCATTCCCAGTTATCATCGAAAAAAATGTTGAACCTGATGTGAATCCATTCAAGAACCAAAAAACCATGTTATCCACATATGAGGATCCTTTTAGCACCTTAAAAAATCATGATTGACATGGATCATCTATGAGAATCAATTATGCATGTGCTCATTCATTGTGATACTGCTTTGACGAATTTATCTCTTTTGTTTTTATTATATATAAAAACTTTTAAAAAAATCTCTTCAATACAAATGTCATCCTACCATATAAAATATAATATTATTTAGATGTTTCACAATCAATTTCTCATCTTGTAAGAGGATCCTATCACTAACGCAGTGTCTCCAACTCTGGGTATTAGACATACTAGTTCATGAGTACCACCTCAATGGTACCATCTAGAGCTTGGAGGCCATTTGAGAAGACCTCCACGATTTGAAGCCATTACAAACATCCAAAAAATTATGACTAATTGTAAAGAGTTAGATAACACCCATCATCATGTCAAATAGTTTTGGAATCCGTTCCCTAGGGAACAAATTCAAATTCTTTACTTACTATACTTAGGTGGATCATGTGGTCCCTAAGGGGCTCAACTCGACATGACAGGGATTGTCACAAAAGGCTCCTAAGAACAATTTTGGTTTCCAACACCATGATTCATCAAGTCCTCAGTATGATAAGGATGACGCATCAGGTCTTAGGAACAAGTGACCTTGACCCAAGTGACTCGGACAACATGCTAAGGGATAAAATCAGTCAAATAAGAACAAGATCATGTCCCCATTCCGTTCATATAAGCCTATAAAAAAACAGAATGAAAAACTGTGAGAAGGTCCATGTATCTACTAATGTAAATATTGTCTTGCAGAATAGTTTTCCAGTAACCATAGAAACATTTTGGAACATCCCAATAGAAAATAGATGTTGGACCATATATCTTCCCCCACACATGATGATTTTTAGAACATCCCTACAATAAATGGTGGATATGAGTAGGGTCATGTCCATGTTCCAACCATTAAATGGGCATATATTCCCATTCCAGCTACAAAAGTTACCCCTTATATTCTAGAAAATTTTGAAGGACATTCATCTAAAACTGTCAACAATCTACATGTATTCTAGGATATAATATTTTTATTAGTAATGACTTGAAGAAAGGCATATAATCATAAATACAAATTTGAGGTGGGTAATCAAGATTATATTATAGTCACTCAAGAGAAGATGTATATTCATACTCCAAACAAGAAATGTCATTGGAAAACCCCATAATGAATAAAAAATAACATGAGGCACACACACTCATTACCATTGAAGATTATCGCTCTACTTTCATGGACACTCTAGGGTTGGAGTTTATCATATTCAATTCTCCAAAAGTCTATCAAACAATTCTAGATGTAGTAAGACATCCACTCAAAAAGGATCCCATAAATGAAAGTCATTATCCATGAAACGTGACTTCGAATTCACAATAGAGAACATATAAAAATAATTCTAACCAAATTTGAGTTAAAATCAAAGAACAGGACCAAAAACCTTCTGTAGTCATGGATAGTGTTCTTGAGGCCATCAAGAATTTATAAATGGTGGCAAGAGATCTAACTAATTCATTAACTCATTAAACAATATGTATTTATAGTAATGGTTGTCCTCCTCACAATATTACTACCTAAAACTATGGAGGTCCTCCTTAGAATATCTACCATGATGGTCACCTTTATGGTATTAAAATTATTGGTCTTGTGAACCCATCAGTTGATGAGTGTTGTAGCAACCCTCCACATGGTTAAAAAATTTAATAGCAAGAAGGTCCTCCCCTATCAATCATCATCCTTGATGTTATTTAATATAGTGTACACCACCTAATTTATTTCTGCAGCAAGACATCAAGACATAGAATTATACTTTCCTATGATGGTAGTCATTGTGAAGGTCCTCTCCATAGTGATATTTTACATTGATAAGAAGGTCCTCCCCATTCCGAATCAATTTTGATAAAGCCATCACACGTGGGGTTCCTAAGAAGATGAGACAAATATATCCTAAATCCTTTTCCTAAATAAGTGATATCCTTTTATTAATCATAATATAACCCCATGAAATGATCATTCTTTTAACCACCCCTAGAACATCTGTTTATCAAAATAGAAAAAGATATCCCCCATAATCCCACCATTTACAATGAGGTGGATGGGAAACATCCTATTTGGTCAGACCCGGAGGAGGAATCTTCTATAGACAATGAATAAGATGAATTTCTTATGAGGAAATAATTTTATAAAGACAATGTATTAAAAATGTTATGGTTTTAATACACCCTTAAATACATCCATCCAGATATGTCATCAAAAGTGTGTGTAGATGAAATTAATCTGAACCTATAAAAAAATCATCAACTAAAAGATATTTTATTTCCCTATGAATGATATGAAAATCATGTTAAGGTAATGAAATAAATTCATCAATAAAATGAGTTGACTACCTTTCCGAATATAGGGTGATCAAAATCAGGAAAATAGCAAGAGCGCCTCCATCATGAATGTCTTAATCCATTAAGAAGGTTAAAACAACTTATCATCGATGCCCCAATTATTTTTTGTATTAGGGGATGGGGTGATCATAAAATATTGCACTTCACCCAACCCCTCAATCAGAAAATAATAGCAATGATTACATAATATAATGAATCACTCCAAGTAATCTTTCATAAGTGAGATCTTTTCATGAAATATGGTATTATTAGTAGGATTTTTACTTGAACAAATCATAGAAACATTGTTCATGTCAAGGGAAAGTCATTGAAATACTATTTAAAAAATATCTAATAAGTCTTATTCGAGATTCTAACCTGAGGAAGGATGATCATCATAAAAACAAGACATCCTTAGAAAAGTTAGTAGCTCATGTACAGATCATATAATACACTTATCTCATGTTTTGAAAATGACTCTTAGGATCAAAAAGGAATATACAATAGTTTTTTCCAAAATAACATAGGGGAAATACTATCCCCATAGGCCTGGGAGAATTTTTACCACATTATCACCCTTCAAGATCACTACATGCTGTTCAATGTGATCCATAAATTGATTAAGGGGAACACCAATCTATATGGGTAGGTTCATTTTTACCTCAACCTATTACCCAATACAAATACTAATTTTACCATTTATGATGAGTGACTCATGGAGAACCCTACCAATTTGTCCAATCTCATGACTAAACTACCTCATTGGGGACATATAAAATGAAACTATTAGGTGATTTTCTTCAAATTACCCTTATCTAATTTGTTCCAAGATATTATATGATGGGAAGGTAAAATACATATACTTTTTACAAGTAATACCAATTTATTAAGGGTATAACCGATCAAAAATATTACATCTCTTTTGGTAGAAATTCCCAAAGAAATTGGACCTCCTATCATTCTGATACTAGTGAGACACCCAAAAGGCATTTTGATTCAATGAATGTCATTATTTTCACCAATACATATTCTAAAAAACATGAATCTGTAACAAAAGATCATGAGAAGGGTGTTTCCATAAAAAAAGTCCACATTGAAATAACAGAAGAATGTGTGCATAATAGAAACTAGTGACTCACTACAAATTTGTAAACTCTCATAAATGATCCACTATAGCCTCATTGTCATGAATCACCCATGGAAAAGGGTAAAGGTGTAGCCACATGTCACCAACCATGATAAGTGGTTTAACCTCTACACTTATGGAATTATTTTTATAGTATGATGAAGAGACAAAAGAGATGAGAAATATTAACATAGAATTTCTATGCAGGAAAATACCAAATAGATATATCCTTCAAAAATAGCCTCATATCTCCCTCACATCTGATGTACGTCTAAAAGGATAGTTATTCACAACAAAAAAGTAGATCCACAACCTCAACTCAACATGGGATACTAAGAACAAATATAAATGGAATCTATGGAGGTATGATATCTGGTGTTCCCTCCATTAGGGATGCAACCAATGCTATGTTAGATGAATCCTACCATGCCAACCCCAGCAAGTTACCAAATGTGAGTATCAAAAGATTTTCTATAGACGTCTTGACGAATTACTATCCATGTTCAAGATGCTTATTAGATAGTCATTAAACCTAAGCACAATGACACAATTTAGTCATTGGTATCCCCATTAGAAGCTATAGAAGGATGGTGTTCTCCAATAAAACTAGAGAGGAAGCCTTACCCCAAATGGGTGGACAAAAATATTCCCTTTACAAATTTTGGGAATCCTTAATTTCTAACATTCAATGACTGGGGGGAGATAGAATAAAAAATGATGTCTTTTACTAAGGGTGATCTAATGATGAGAAATCTTGAGTAGAAATTTTAATATGAGATCATGTGTTTCATGAAAACCTTATGTGGATTGACCTTTAGTTGTTATACCATTTATATAGATGGATAGATCCAAGGTTTGGAAAATCATTGATAACAGTTTATCAATCAATTCAACTATATACTGAAAAGGATGATAGTTCTTAATATATCAAATTTAATACATGGATAAAATTTTAGGGTTTTGGATATTATCATCAGGTGGAAGGTTTTGACATACTCCCCTAACATGTAACTTCCTCAAGAGGATTTTTTGGTTCTTTTCATCGAACACCTTCATTACCAGCTAATACATTCTCTTATCCCAATAATTTATCCATGTTAGTTACATTATCATTACAATGTTTCATAGTGGTAATAAGATTTTATTTTGATAATCAAATCCAAATCTGGAAAAATTCCAATAGTTCAGGTAATGAAAATGAGCAGAGTGGAAACCACCACAATCACATTGAAACCAAGATCTATGATGACTTTAGGTCTATGTTATAAATCTCCTTAAACATTAAATCATCCCAAATTAAATCATTAGTAGTATTAACCACTTCGAGATGAGAGGAATGAGTTGAAAAACAAAAAAATTGAAATCATGAAGGAGAAATTTTATTCCTTCAGAGACAAGAATGTTCCATGCTATATTATCATGCCCATAGAATATAATTTATTAAGGATTATAGATCCTAAGAGGCATGATCAATTTGGTCTTGATGGTCAAAAAAATTATTACACCTTTTAAAAAATGTTGGGAAATTCCATATGAGGTATTTTTGTTTTTAATTAAATTTTACAGGAGGTAGTTGATTTTGGGTATGTAAATCGGGGAAAACCACCAGTACAAGGATCATCCATTCCATCTACCAATCTAGAAGAAGATGGTGAATGGAATAACTTACAAGTAACTGTATACAATGTTTCAATTATTGGATGATAAAAAACTATCAATCGAACTCATGATATCCTCCCGAAACACTTAAACCAACCATTTGTGCCCTCAGTTTGTTTTACTGTGGTATGAAATTTTTTTGGCACCGTAGTCTTCCAAGAGATGATGTTCCTAGAAAAAACATACCTTATGGGGTAAATATCATGTAAAGGAAGATAAAATTGTAAAAATTACAAATCCAAATGTAACACCCCAATATTTACTAGTAAGTAATATCTTTAAAGTTATTTAATAGCTTAAACTGCATGCAACACCGACTTGGCTTTCATTATATGCAAGATTGAGTTTCTGCGAAACAACACATTAATATTATAACTATTTAAACAATATATTTATTTATCTATTAAATATTGTGATATTAATAGTAACAAAAAAATCTTTACTGTTATTTATAATGTTTTCACATAAATAAATCATATTTATAATGAAATGTATATGTTTGGTTAAAATAGTTATATATTTAGAAAAACTACTTTCATAAAAAAACATCTTTTTATGTCCTTTTGTGAACAATAACAAATTAATATTAGAAACTCCTAAAAATTTAATTTGGTAAAATAGACTTCATTTATGGATTCAGAATATCAAAATTAGCTTAGGATTATGTTTTGGTATTTTTATAAAATCTTTCACTTTTTGATAAATAGTGAAAAACACTGTGTTATTGTTTAAAACCAACTTTTATTTAAATAATTATTATATTTATTTAAAGTTATTTTAAATCCAAAATCGAAACATAATCCCTATATTTGTTCACTGTAATTCATTGGATTTATTTTATAATAATATTTGATATATAAAATTTTATTGAACTATTTAACGCCTTTTACCCACCTTCTAGGCACATTTGTAAATTTTCCTAAAACGTAATTTTACCGATTCTATGAATTGATTTTCAAAAAAAAAACAATATACATAGTTGAAATCAGTATGTAACATGTGGTTCAATATGATGAAAATAATTTTTGGAGAATAGTAACTTTTGAATTTTATTTACCACAGTAAAAATTAAATAGGGTAATTAAAAGTAAAAATGATATTATAATTACCCTAACACATGTCCTAATTACATTGGATAAGTGTATTTAGACCTAAACCAACCTTATGAATTAAAAATTATTCTTTTTGAACAACTTGGATTAGATTAGAACATTTATTATTATTTTATTTAAAGAGGACTGAAAAGTGATAAATTAAAATTTTAATAACTAATCCATTTTTAATATAGGGTTATACATAAGATAAATTCGACTAAAATTATTCATTAGAAATATAAAAATATTTCCTCTATCATGGTATTTTATTTTCAATTTTTTGAAATTAAATAATTAAATTTATTTATCACATAATGATGATGTAGTAAATACCTTATTAATGAATGGTCAACATTACTAACATTATAAATATTAAAATAAATGTAAATAGATTCTTTTGATGCATTCCAAAACATTTCTAGGTTATTATGACATGTTAGGGTTGATTAAATATATTTTTTCTATATTATAATGTTTTTATGACTTTCAAAAAAACCGAATACCAAATAGTGTCAAAATTGACATAAATGAGTTTTAAAAAAAATACAATTTTATTAAATTATATAATTGTCGTAAAAATATAAGGATCGACCAAAGAACTTATATAATGATAGTTATTTCATTAATGAACCACTTGATATTCTCTTGGAATTTTATGGCAAGTTTATTAACTATGTAATATAAAAATACAAGAAGACATGGTAAATGTAAAACTTTTTAAGAGTTAAATCTAAAAGGTAAGGTTAATACGGTGACCTAAAATTGTCTAAATCCTACTAGTTTTGAGAATTACGACCCTTCCCAACCTTAGATTCTAAATAAATCTATCTGGAGCCATTATAAATAGAACATTATTTTATAATAAAATAATATTTCATGCTTTTCCTAAAGTTCCCCTCACCTCTCTTACAAAAGGGCACTTCCCCTTCTCATAATTTCACACATCCAAAGACATTTGGCTCCGACAAACCCTACTCATATATCCTCCCAAAAACCCTAAATTAAACCTAGAGTCCTTATATGGATCTTTAATCCATTTTATGGATCCTTTTGGATCAAATCAAAAACAAATCACCCGAAGATGGGGTAATTATTTTAATACCTCTTTGAAAGTTCTTTTTGTATTCCACTTCCACATTTTTTTTAAAGGCAGTGTTCTAGTGAAAGACCAAAACAAAAAAATTATTATTAAAAGTCAAGAAGTTACACAATTCTAAAAGAAGGCATTCTGTTTACATCACGAACATAAAGTTGGAATAACTTAGGGGGAAGCTCATCCCTCCAAGTAATATCATTAGAAACAACCATGTTGGCAAGACCATCTGCAATTATGTTGGCTTCACGGTAAGTTTGCATTTCAATGAAGTTGAGAGAGGAAAGGAAGTGTAGGCAGTCTATCCATTAGGTAGTGAGAATCCAAGACAGATGTATGGTTCCCATCTAGATAGCCTGAACGATAGTAAAGGAGTCGCTCTCAATCCAGATGTTGTTCCAGTTGTGCATCCTGGAAAACGAAATAGCTTGAATGAAACTTATCATTTCAACATCCAGGGAGGTAGCGACTCCAAAAGAGCCATAAAAGCAGCCGAGAGTCTGGTCTATATGATTTCTGAAGATGGATCCACAACCCGCTGAGCTAGGGTTGCCTTTATAGGCACCATCCACATTTAAATTGATCCATCTTGTGGGAGGGGGCTGCCAAAAGACTTCAAGAGTGAATTTGGGTCACGAATATTTGCCCTCAATCCCAATACATCGCAAAATCCAAAATCTCTAACTGATTTTTTACTATGATCTTTCTGTATCGATGTCTCCTCCTAGATGGCAATGATAATTCTCATTTTACCTACATTAAGGTTGAATGAGATGTTGTGAAATGTGTATTCATTCCTTCCATATCAGATCACATGTAGAAGCTCTACAGCAGATACAATCAATAGATTCTTGATTTTTTTGGAGTCTGATGTTTCCATGAATCTTTGAATATGAGATATTAAAGAAATAAAAATCAACCAATTACATTCAAAAATATAAAAAATATAATTCCAAAGAACAGTAGCCATATCACAGGAAAGGAAGAGGTGTTTAATATCCTCCCAATGCTGGTTACACATATAACATTTAGAGAAAAGGATGATTACAAGGGCCTGTAAACAAGAGTCAGTGGGAATACTACCATGAGAAATACACCAAACGACAGTAAATCTCTAAGGCTTTATCCATGCTTTATTGAATCTATTTAACCAGCTAAAGTTATTGATATCATTGTTGTACAAATTGTTGTAGAAGCTCTTTGAGTCAAGTATCCCATTATGTGAAGGCTCCCAGATAAGAAATTCATCATTAATCATGAAATGATATTTTTCAACAATACTCTTAATCTCCTCAGGAAGATAAGTATTTTTCATATGCATGATGTTCTTGATAGTGTCATTGGTGTGCACAGCGAGTTGAGAGGAAGATATCAATGAGATAAGGGAGAGCCAGTCCAATTATCAATCCAAAAAATTCAAATTAGAGTAACTGTTGGTCATCCATCTAGATTTATCCATAATGGAGTTGATGGTACATTTTATAGATGGAAATATAGTGGATGTAAAATAACTATGGGTATTGTTTCAGAGCTTTTCAAGGAAATGAGCCCTAAGAAATTTAGTGGAGGGAAATTTATTACAAATGAGATTCCATATATGCTTAGCTTAAAGGGCCTGGTTGAAATTGGTGAGTTTTTTTATTCCGATACCTCCTTTATCAATAGGAATACAACAAGTCGACCAGGGTATAGTAACCAATTTTATTTCGAGAGTACACCTAGTCCAGAATTTTTTTTAATGGAATCATCGATGCTTTTTAAAAGACTAGCCGGCCATTTATAGATCATCATGGAGTAAACCAGTTTAGAAACAATTGTAGATTTAACAAGTCAAATTCTCCACGACACTGAGATATTTTTACCTTTATTGGAGGAGATATGTCGAAGAGTTTGATCAATGATAGTAGAGAAATGCACCGATTTAGGTCTACCCCAAAAGATGGGAACTCCAAGATAAGTAAAGGGTAAATAGACCTCCTTAACACCAAGCATATTCGTAATGCTATTTTTCCTACAAGGGAGATAATATTTTTCAAAATAAATATAATATTTCTTCCAGTTGATATTCTCTCCAGACACATCTTCTTAGTGTAAGAGGATGGATTTAAGATTGTTCAAATTTCATTTGTCCCATTGTAAAAGTAGGATTATATCATCATCATAGAGAAGATTTGAAGGGGCATTCAAATTTCTAGAAGTACAGATAGGCACAATATTTCCATTTTTGAAAGCTTGCGAGAGAAGTCTTCTTAAATAGTCTTCAGCAATAGAGAACAGGATAGCCGAAAGAGGGTATCCTTGTCTGACCCCTATAGAACAATTGAAGTATCTTCTAGGGGAACTATTTAGAAGAATTGAAAAATGGGCCAAATTAAACAAGGTTCTAATTATATTAATTAAGGTCTCATTGAATCCAAAATTCCTAATAATTTTAAATATGAATTTCAAATCAATGTTATCAAATCCATTAGAAATATCCAGTTTAATGGCAATATTCCCTCCATGGGTTTTCCTGTTTAAAACGTTAGTGGATTCAAGGGATAAACATATACAAATCTTGTATAGATCAGCCTTTTATGAAACCAAATTGATTCCAGGAAACTATTATACATACAGGTATGTTATTATAAATATGGTACAATAATACTCATTATTCTATCAATCATATGAATGACAAAGTCACGATATGTGCGTACATATGGCTTACCGTCTCCACATCGTGGTGTAGTTTATTATTCAACACATCATTATTTGGATGGGTATAGTAATGATGTATAATTGATGTAAATAATATGTATAACATGTTAATTATTCTATATATATAATATAACATCCAATTACGAACGATTTCACCATCAATAGAATGATATTTTTCCTTCGGGCATACGTTCGGCGTACCGTCTCCATGGCGCGATGAGATTTCGATCACCATCGTAACCATTCAAGAATAATTTACATTTGATAATTGAAAATAATGTTTAAGAACTTAATATCATTTGGTATATGAATCAAATACATCATATCCATAAAAAACATGACTTACATAACCAAGCATATAAAGGAAAACGAATCATTTAACACCTGGAACAATGATACTACAAAAATATTATTAACAAAGCAATATTATAATATCATATATGATATCATATTTATGTATGAGGTTCTTGTATAATTTAATAACAATTATATAACCATTATAAAGGAGGTTAAACTACCCTCGACAAAGGAAAAGTACAAATTAAGGGTTAATTTTATAATCTCATTATTATCTGAGGTTGTTTGTACGTAAGTATCTACTAGGACTTCTTTATCATCCACATATTTGTTTCTCAAAAATGTATTTCAATTTTTTTTACTATTTCATAGAATATGGGTTAAATTCATTTATACCTCTGATTGAAATTTTTAAAAATATTTTGAAATGAATCATTCCATTGTTTTCAAAACAAGGTACTTTATGGCCTTTTGACAAATCAAGGAAAAAATGTTTTTTAAATTATACAGCGGGTGCAACTATTTTCCGCCATTACAACTCATTCAACGCTTCCCATACAAGATTATAATAATGTTTTCAAAATAAATGTTTTCTTTCATAATTATGTGACTTTTAAATGATTTCAAAATTTAAAGATATATATCTCCCAAATAATTTTTATTTCATCTATGTCAACATCCTTTGATGGATTTTACTCTTTTTTGAAGTGGATTTATTATGATAAAATCTTCCATATTATATTGAATGTTTTGTGATATGTTTGAATGTGGATGTGTTATTTTTATACCATTCATGGTTTATAGTTAATTTATTAACATTTTACATGCTAGTTTTATTATGAATGTTTATGGTATGTTTCATCCTTTTCATGTGAGGAATGCATTGGACTTAGTAAGTGATGGGTGGAGCCCGCTATAGCTCCACGATGCATCGTTAGGTCACATGAGGCAAACTATTGTCTTGGAACAAGGACTTTACAAAATCGTATTTGTTGTCTGGGCGTGACGCCTTGACTATGTAGTTATTATGTCCGACCTTATGCATTCTATCATTTTGAAATTGGATATCGATTTTACAAGTGATTATTCGACTAGTATTATATCCATTAAAATAAGTAAATGGAATTATTTTATTTATCTTTTCCATATTATGTGGAAGTTTAAGTTTAAAAGTCTTGTGTTTTATTCTTATACATTACTTTAAATTTTTATGCTTATTTATGATAGTTTTTCACTATATTTTTATCCATAATGAGTATCTGAACTCACCATTTTCTTATGTTTTATTTTTCCCAGGATGCGAAAAAGTATATTATGATTAACCAATAGAAATAGGCTATGAGATATGAGTGTGTTCAAATGGGACACAATATTGTTTTTTCCATTTCAAAATGTAATTTAAAACATATGTATGTATCTAGTACTTCCAAGGCTACTAAACTAATCGGTCTTTTGTGACATGATCTGTTGTGATCATGCCATTGTTATGTAATAATGCACCGACTCTTCGTAATTCGGGTTAGGGTGTTATAGTTTGTTTCACAGGAAGTTTAGTATAAACCATGGAAACTAGATTTAGAAAAACTATGATTAGAGAAAATTACCCTAAGATAAACTTTGAGAATAAGTATAGATGAACATCCAAAAATATTGGTAGTGTAAATATTATGTGGCTTTTCAATGAAAATACATCCTCATATGGATACAAATAGGTAGAGGTGGCTCTGGCATAGATGTACCTACGAGTGAAAACTATGATAAGGAGTTTCGTACTTGACCCGGGGTATCTTGGTACACAACAATGGGACTTGATACACTCTTGGTATTGAAAATACTTGGGGATATGGATAGGATAAATCACATTTTCTTTACAAACCATTATGAAATATTTTTGAGTAAATACTGACTCAAAGAAAACAATTTTTTGAATGCGGGTTATATGTATAAACTTTTCATTTTATGTTAGGTATTTTACAAGTTTTGAGTAATGTATTGATATTCATAAACTATCCTATTGTTTTCCATTGTTTAGAAATAGTGCCTTGTAGAAGTAATGCAAACTCCAACAATATGCATGATCCAAAGAGTAAGAAAGATCATATTTTTCATGGTCTTAAGCCAACATTTAGAAGGTAAATAGTCTCCCATGTATTCTCACCATACGAAAAATAGTATCATGTGTTAATAATATTTTTAAAGAATTATCTAAGTCCTATGGATTTGAAGGGATGTCGGAGAATAAAAGGATGGTAGAGACAAAGATAGATAAATGGAAGAAGGGAAATAAGGATTTCCGCATATGTGGTAACTGTTGAAATAATCACCTTGGTAAATACGTGAAGGGAATGTGAGTTTGTTATAAGTGTGGAGAAAAAGGACACCATGTTCATGATTGAATGGGTAAGAAAAAGGTTTCAAATGTACAATTCTTAATATGCATGGAGTTGGGAAACTTCCCGATTCAATGTCCCAATCATGAGAGTACCCCAAACGATGATATTGAATAATAATCATGTTATGATACTAATGAAGATGAAGACAAATAATTAGTGTTCATATATTTTTATTAACGAATTATGTCATTGGTGTGTTGTCTCAATGATGTACTGGTTATATTAATCATGGAAATAAATATGGACTGTACTAAAGTAATATTTCAATGACGATTTGAGAATATATGGTACTAAGAAAAGTGATTCAACAACAAGTTAAAATTTTTGGAAAATTCGTGGTTAAAGGAAAGAAAAACCTTAATATGGCCCTGATACAGACCTAGTGATTTTGGAATAAGATATGGTTGATTTGGATAAATTACTTTGGCTATTCTTGACTACCTTGAAACTGATTAATTGGTTGTTTATTTTATCATTGTCAGAGTATTCAAAATTTTTGGTTATAAGGAATATATCTAGTATTCTATAAAGAATAAGGGATCATGAATGTTATCAATAAAGATTTATGGTAATTCAAGATGATTCCATGTTTTAATAGAATACATGATGATGGTACTCACATGTTATTATATGGAAAATAAAGATCTTTATTATGTTATATTGACCATTCTTATAAATTTTTGGACTATGAGTATGGACACATGTATTTTGGATAATTTTAAATATTGGAATGGATTAAGATAGATATTGGATACTATGTTTTAAGTTTAAAACATTTATTAAGATTATTTTAGGATTTTTTATAAAAAGGAAAACCCGAAGGTTGGTCGACAACTCATCACGTTCAGCAAGGCTGCTAGACTTGAACCCTTAACCGACGGGTGACAAGGGTGTATCACATACCACTACCCTGCGTGTTGTACTGGTTTTAATAATGTAGTTTTTTTTAATTATTTGATAGATGATTTATAAATTCATTTTTAAACCCTATACGATTAGGTTAAATAGAATATTTCTGAGTTCTATTATCTTTTGGAATAAAAGATGAGTTTGTGGTTGAAATTAGTTAAAGGATGGAACTCTACTTGTCAAGTATTTTTTCTCTTATTATGTGAAAACATTAATTCATAAAATTTAGGGAAATGATCATAAAACAAAAAAACAGTTATCTAAAACCTTATGTTTTTATGAACCAATGATATTTTATGTCATCATTGATTTATGGAGTTAAGGACCTCAATTTTTTATTTATTGTCCACTAGTTTTTGATTGATGCCCTCAATTACTCCCAATAAATAATTACATTTTTCCCTCCAATTTTGAGTCTCAAATTTCCACCAATGTTCTCCAATACGAAATCCTAATTTGGGGGTGACTTTTTCATTTCCCTTTCCCTCTTATTATGTCTAAATTTTATAATCCCTATTTCCGATGTGGGGTTTCAACAAAGGTATTTTCTGTTTTAACCATTTTTTTTCTAAAACCCATATCAAATTACGAGGATGCAATTTATTGAAAGAGGGTAGAATGTAACACCCCATGATTTCATAGAATGTTATATCTTTAAATTAATTCAATATCTTATACTGCCCACAACACTAACTTGGATTGCATTATACACAAGATAGAGATTTTGGGAAACAATAAGTTAGTATTATAATTTTTAAAAGATATAATTTTTTATTAATTAAATATTGTGATAGTAATATTAAAAAATAAATTTTTATTGTTATTTATAATGTTTTCACATAATTAAAACATATTTATAATGAAATGTATATGTTTTTTTTAAAATAGTTATATATTTAGAAAAAATATTTTCTTAAAAAACTACTGTTTATTTCCTATTGTTAAAAATAATGAAATTCATATTTTAAAATAATAAGAATTTATTTTTTTAAAATAGACATCATTTTGTATTTGGAATATCAAAATTAACTTTGGGTGAATTTTTGGTATTTTTCTGAAAACATTCAATTGCTAAAAAATAGTGAAGAACATGTGTTATTGTTTAAAACTAACTTTTATTTAAATAATAATAATAATAATTTAAATTTATTTTAAGGTAAAAATAGATACATAGTACCAATACTCGTTCAATTTAATTCATTGGAGTCATTTTATCAAAATATTATATATATAAAACATTATTGAACTATTTAACGCCTTTTACACACCTTCGAGGAACATTTGTAAATTTGCATAAAATGTAATTATACCTATTATGTGAATTGAATTTCAAAAATATGAGATACATGGTTGAAATCATTATGTAAAATGTTACTTAATAGTATGGAAATAATTTTTTTGAAAAGTAACTTAGGAATTTTCTTTACCATGGTTAAAAGTAAACAAGGCAATTAATGGTAAAAATGATATTATAATTACCCTAACAGATGTCATAATTCTATTGAATAAGTGTATTTAGAACTAAATAAATCTTAGGAATAAAATATGATCCTTTTTGATCTACTTGGATTAGATTAAGACATTTATTATTATTTTATTTAAAGAAGAGTTAAAAGTGTTAAATTCAGATTTAAATAACTAATCCATTTTTAATATAGGGCTATACATAAAATAAATTAATAAATAAATATTCATTAGAAAGATAAAAATATTTCCTACATCATGGTTTTTTATTTACAATTTTTAGATAATAAATAATTAATTTTATTATGACACAATGATAACGTGGTAATTACCTTATTAATGAAAGATTAAAATAATTGATATTTTAAATATTAAAATAAATGTAAATTGAGTGTTTTGATGCATTCCACTAATTTTATAGGTTAATATGACATTTTAGGTTGGATTTAATAATTTTTTTCTAAGTGATAATGTTTCTATGACTTTCATAAAAACCAAATACCAAATAGTGTCAAAATTGACATAAATGAGTTTTTGAAACAAATACTATTTTAATAAAATACATAATAGTATTAAAAATCTGAGGTTCAGCCAAAGAACTTATATAATGATATATATGCCATTAAGGAACCAATTTAGGTTCACTTGGCATTTTATAGTATGTTTGTTAACCATATAATATAAAGATAAAACCAGACATGGTAAAAGTTAAACTATTTTAATAAGAGTTAAATCTAAAATATAAGGTTAATATAGTGACAAAACTTTTCTAAAACATATTGGTTAAGAAGATTTATACCCATACCAACATTATCCTATTAATAAATTTATTTTTAGCCATTATAAATCGAAAATGATTTTATAAATAAATAATATTTCAAGCTTTTACTAAAGTGCCCCTCACCTCTCTTATAAAAGGGTACTTACCTTCTCTTGGTTTCACACTTCCAAATCCATTTGGATCAAACAAAACCTGCTCAAATATCTTCCCAAATACCCTCACGTCATCCAAGAGTCCTTATATTGATCATAAATCAATCTTAAGGAGGCCTTGTTATCAAATCAAAAGGAAGAACCTGAAGAAGATGTAATTATTTCATCACCTATTTCAATTTTATTTTCATCTTCCACTTCGTCTTTATTTGTTGTTTCCGTACCAAAATAATAACTCAAGTACCTTATACAAACTATGATTTTGTTATAAATATTTTACTACAATACTCATTATTCTATGCATTCTACGAATGACAAAGTCACCATACGTGTGTATATATGACTTACCGTCTCCACGTCGTGGGGCAATTTGTTATTCAACACTTTATTATTTGGATGGGTATAAAAATGATGTATAATTGATGTGAATAATAAATATAACATGTTAATTATTATGTATATATAATATAATATCCAATGAAAGACTATTTTACCATTAATAAAATGAGATTGTCGCTCGTGCGTACGTACAACTTACCATCTCGTTGCCGTGATGAGATTATGTTTCCCATCATAACCATTCATGTATAATTTTCATTTTATAATGAAAAATAATTTTTAAGAACATAATAATATTCTGTATATTAATCAAATACATCATATCCATAACAAACATTACTTACGTAACAAATCATATAAAGGAAAACGAATCAGTTAACACAAGGAACACGGATACTACTGAAATATTATTTACAAAGCAACATTAGAAGATCATATATGATATCATATTTATGTATTTGGTTCTTGTATAATTTAATAACATTTATTTCAACATTATAAATGAGGTTAACATACCCTCCACTAAGTAAAATTACAATATAAGGATTAATTTTGCAATCTCTTTATTATCCGAGGTTGTTTGTACGAAAGTATCTACTGGGACGTCTTTATCATCCACATCCATGTATCTTATAAATGTATTTCAAAACATTTTTAATATTTCCTAGAATATGGGTTAAATAAATTTATACCCTTGTTTGAATTTTTATAAAATGTCTTGAAAGGAATCTTTCTGTCCTTTTCAAAACAAGGTACTTTATGACCTTTACGACAAATTAAGGAAAGATTTTTTTTATCTTCTATGGAGGATGCGGCTATTTTACACCTTTATGACACGTTTGAAGCTTCCCTTGCAAGCTTATAATAATATTTTCAAAAAATATGTTTTCTTATATAATTATGCAACTTTTAAATGATTTGAAAATAGAAAAGGATATTTCTCTTGTTTGAAGTGGATTTATAATGATACAATCTTCCATATTGTATTGAATGTTTTGTGATATGTTCAACTATGGATGTGTTTTATTTATACCATTCATGGTTTATGGTTAATGTATTAACATTTCGTATGCCTGTTTTAATATGAATGTTAATTTTATGTTTCAACCTTTTCATATTTGGAATTCATTAGACTTAGTAAATTATGGGTGGAGGCCACTATAGCTCCTCTCTGCATCGATAGTCTCATGAGATAAACTAGTGTATTGGCATAAGGCCTTGACAAAATCTTATTTGTAGTCTTGTTATGAGGCCTTGACTATGTGGTTATGATATCTAAAATTATGCATTCCATCATTATGAAATTAGCTATTGATATTACATGTGATAATTCGACTAGTATAATATGCATGTAAATAAGTAAATGGAATTGTATAATTTATATTTTCCAGGATATGATGAATATTATGTTTAAAAGTCTTGTGTTTTATTCTTATACATTTACATAAATGTTTATTCTTATTTATTATATTTTTTCCTATATTGTAATCCTTACTGAGCATCTGAGCTCACCCATTTTTTATGATTTATTTTTCCCAGGTTGCAAAGAATTATATTACGATTAATATGAAAGAATATGCTAAGGGATATGAGTGTGTTCAAAGGGGACACAACATTGTTGATTTTCCATTTCATAATGTAATGTAAAACTTATGTTTGTATCTCATACATCCAAGGCCACTAAACTAATCGGTCTTTTGGGACTTTATCTCTTGTGATCATGCCAATGTTATGTAATAATGCATAGAATTTGGGTAAATGGGGTTGGGGAATTACAAAAAACTTTCACTCTATGATTTTATACCACCAATCCCAAGAGTATGGGCATAGTACCACCAAATAGTACCACAATAAACATCCATTTGGGAAGAATACTAATCACACAAAGAACTAATATTCAGATCTATTAACAAAATTCACATAATTGATCCTTTATCTGGTGATTAGAAATATAAAAAACATGATCTTCCTATCCCATATAGGGTAATAATTGTTAGAGGACATAGAAGCTAAGGATCCACTAGAAGACGTTGTCATGACTAAACGTATTATTCTAGAAAAATCCATGTCACACCTATTTATGCTTCTAGGACTCATGGAATATTCCTTCAATTAGAACATAAAGGTGGTTAAAGTGAACCAAATTATTCTAAGTGTCTTGCTGACCTGATTATTTTAGAAGATCAACTAGAAGGGGTGGAATAGTATCATAAATCCAGATAGAAAGGCATTCCATGTTGACTCAATCCAATAGCTGAAAAAAATCTCTCAATATTTTCTCAAGCACCTAATTTTTATATTTTATAAACATACACCTCAATAATTCCTACAATAGAATAACTCCCCAGAATATGACACAAAAATTTTAATCAATAATATGACATCTTGATGCAATTTGTCATAATTCAAGTGATACATTCACTTTGTGATGATCGAAACTTATTAAAAGATATACATGAAGACCTATAGATTCCTTAATAATCCAACAAGATTTCAAAGGAAAAGTTATTGTTGTTGAAATATTATATGGAGAGATAGACATAGAATTTCATGTGGTAATCTCTTTTACAGAATATAATAGTGATGCTATGATTTAAAGAAACATCATGGAATTTTATAATTCGGTAATACTAGATGTTAGTGACATTCGATGAGATTTCATTGATAATGTCTTAGGATTTGATCTCATTCAAAAACAAACACTTCGTCATTTGGGATATAGTGAAGTCGACCTACCCCATACACTTATAACTCTTCATGTGTATAAAAAAAAGTGAAAAAAATCCCCTCTACTAGATGAGGATCAAAAGTCAATTTTGGGGCTAGATATCTAGCTCTAAATCTTTGGTTATCTAGAATGATATATCGATCCACCTCTTTCTAGGAAGGCATTGGTTTCACAAACATCAAGCAATATGTTCATCATATCAACAATTCCTCAAGTACTATATCAATTCAAAAACTGTGAAATTACATGATGACAATTCCCTATCTGAATATTGTGAGTCTTTGTACATTGATGTGGGATATTATCAGAGAGAAGGGAGAAACCCATTATTGATGTGGTTTCTTGGGTGACTACCCTAAATTGTCGGGAAATGAAACTAGTAAACCCATTCTAGAAACTCAAGGATGTGAATGTGTTTCCCATTAACCTAATAAAAAACTATGTATATAATTGGAGTAAAATATCCTAACATTATGTGAATAAATTCAGCATAAACCAACCTTATCATTTGAATCTGATGGATTTCCATTATCACTGATAGTGAATGGGGAAATATATTCCTTGTGATAATAGAAAATAATTATTTCTGAGAAATCAAAATATTACTCTTCATCACTATCCAATCATGAAATGGTCATGGAGGAGGACATGTTAGATGAAAAATAGGAGGATGACCTTAAATATTCTCCTCCAACTTTTTAGGATGTTTTCTCTACAACTGTTGATGAACATCAATAGATTAATCTAGGGATAGAGAAATATCCATGAACTACACTGATAAGTGTAGATATTCCCATCGAAGGGAATGATTTATATACATCATCCTCAATGTAGCATCGATATTTGTGTTCATTTATTTATAAAAAAAATTTATGCGTGAATTATAATGTGGCCATCCACAACCTAGGCCTTCCTATTGATTATAAGAACACATCAGACTCATGCTACCAAGGATGACACTAATGTTTGTAAGATAATAAAAGAATATTTCATTTGGAAATTCTAGTACCAAAAATTTATTTATAATATTGTCACAATCATGAATAATAATGTGAATATCATAGTTTGAATTAAAATCAGAGATCTCAATTGGCACTCTCCAGAAGACAAATTCCCCATTCTTGTTATGAAACTCATGATCGATGCAGCATGAGACTGACATTCCATCTCATTAATGGATGACTACTCAAGATAAGTTAAAATTTGAATTTCCCTTAATGACGATGAAGTCACTACCTTTATGAAACCCCAAGTGGTATATTGTTATCGAGTGATTCCCTTTGGCTTAGAGAATGATGGTGCTACGTACCAATATTCCATGCATCACATCCTTAAACCCTTTCTTAAAATATCGATTTGGTGTTACATAAATGATCTATTAGTGGCGTATTGGAAATATTCTAACCATATTATAGATATTGTGATAAAATTCTGAAAACTATGACAATATAATAAGAACAATAACCCCATGAAATTAACTTTTGGTGTTACCTCATTAAAATTCATTAGATTCATAGTATAGAATCATGGCATGGATGTTGATCCTAGAAAAAAAAAGTCTATCCATACCATAATACAATGTAAACACCATAATGAACATATAGGAATGATAATAAGACTTCATTATATCAGTATCCTTATAGAAAACCTTGTTGAAAAGTGTATTACCTTAACCAAGTTGATGAAAAGGGTGGAACCAATCAGTGGACTAAATAATGTCAAGATTCATTTGATTGTCTCAAGAAATATATATTAAATCCACTTATAATAATGAATCATATTTATTTAAACCTTCCTATCTTATATGATTTATCTTTATAGTTATCATTGGGATTTTTTCTCACACAAAATAATGATCCCCAAATGAAAACCAACACTATTATCACAACCAAACCATGCTCGAAAATAAGACTCTTTATATTGATATCAAGAAGAAATGTATGACATTAATACTCATAGTTAAGAAGTTTCATAACTACTATTATCCCCCCAAGGTGAATTTATTATATGTAAATGACCCTTTCAAATATAACCTAAACAATCCCATGTTGACCAGACACTTGACACAATGGGTTGTGATTTTTAAATAGTATGTCATTTAATTAATACCTCAAAAGGTGATAAAAGGTTATTCTATTGTAGATTTCATCATAGAGAATCCTTAATTGAATGATATTCCTATGAATACCCACTTCCAGATGAAGTAATCTTCTCTTTATAGGAATCCACTAAAATATTTGAGATATATTTTTATGGGGCATCAAGAATCACAAAAAAAACACTAGAGTTCCCCAAGCTCAACGAAGTTGGGTTAGAGTGTTTTCTTAACTCTCTAAAAAGGCCATTATACCACATTCCTTCATATTGTAAGAATGTGGAACCAATATTGAGGTATAATACCAAGCCCTTATTGGGGACATAGAAATCATGTTGCAAATACTAGTTAACCATATGAATTTCAATGGTTACTGAACATTGATAATCAAGAAAGTAAATGGTGATGAAACTATCAGAAATTAATAGATGACCCATAAATGATTATATCCAAGGGTTGATGGATGAATTCACCTCTGAAACAACATTGTATCAAATCCCACACTTACATAATGATCCCGAATATGCACTGGAAAATTTAATTACATCATTAGAAGATCCTGAAATGGATGAGACAGTAATTAGTATTTTACATCATAGAATTGTATCCCCATTTGTTCAGAGTGGAATAGAAGATATTGACATGATCAATTCCACCCATGAAAATTATTTTATTAAACCCATCCTGAACAACCTCTAAATTGGGACTATTTTTCTGACAGATCAAGGAAAGAACAAATCTAATGGTGGGAAGTCAATTTTACTCTCTATTTAGCTTGGGCCATCAAAAGGTCATCTATAAAAGAGGAAATGATATAATTATCCTCGGATGCATCAATTTAAAGGAGAAAATCATGATTATGAATGAATTCTATATTGGAATATGTTCCATCAATTAGGAATAAATCTTCATCAAAAATTTAGCAAGCTTGGGTATTTATGATCCTTGATAATATAGGAATGTTTACAATTCCCCATGAAGTTTCAACCCTATCATGTGTTTTCCAATTTCCTCCATCAACCCACATAGTTATTTCATACCAACAAACACTCATGTCCATTCATTATACGAGGAACAGATGTCATGGGGTCCTACTCCCCAACCAATATAGCAATTCTGACTAAATACATCCTCACTACTAATGACTTATTATCCAAATGGGATGAAATAATTCCCCTAAAAGAAGAAAACAAAAAAATCATCTATTTCATGAAGTCTAATAAAAATACCAGGCTGGGTATCCCTCATATGATATTTATGTAAATGTACACAATCTTTTGCTCTTATGATTTTAAATGTTTGTACTAGGAATATGACATTGAGTCTATCCCTTTATCCCGCAATCATGTAGTAGAAAATGGATAGATATATTATATCAAAAAACTATTTCAAGCATAAACAAATAACAGTAGATATGGAAAAAAATCCAACCAAAAAAACATCTACAATCCTTATGGGCCTACTGTACAGTAACCCGTAATTAAATGCATGTTCCCCATATTCACTGATATTTGAGATAAAAATAGTTTTCCCCATTGAAGTCAAATTTTATTCACTCCATATCAACATCGGTAAAAAATGTTATGTAGATGTGATGTCCAAGAATTTCTTGGATGAATTTTAATGGCTTAATGAGAAGATACTTGGATCCTTCAATCACTATGAGGTTTATCAAAGCATTATATAACAAGCATTCAACACGAATTTTTTCCTTCATTCATTCCGTAAAGGACTATTGGTTTTGGCTCTCAAGACCCTGATGGTACCTAGGAATAAACCTATGATTCTTTATGTAACATCCTAGGTAAATAAAGAATAATACATTTTAATATTTATTAATATTTGCGAATTAAATATTAATTTTACTTTAAAGGGGTTGCTATGTTCGATAGCATACTCGATACGCAACAAAGGGTTTCTTTTAAATCGTACGTTGCACACTAGTAATAAAATAATATTATTTTAAATGTTAGTTAACACGTAGCCGTTGTACTGTCAGGAATGGATAGAAATAACTAAAATATGATTATATATGTTTGTTAAATGTTTTTACATTTACCTAATAAAGGATAAAGGCTTAAAATACGAAAAGAATTCAATTTTAGGCTTATATACTCTAATTTTCACGAAAGGTCCACTTATCAACATTTGATGGCGAACTGTCATTAAATATAGTTTTGGTCACTATTATACATTCTATTGGACCAAATAAAACTCTTCTTTAGAATTGGTACATCAAATATTACTTTGTGTAATTTTTTGGTATTTTTTTGATAAAGTTCATTTTTTTAATGAATAGTGTAAAATGTTTTATTTTAATTCAAAACCTCTTTTTAATCTAATTTATTAGGATGATTATATTATATTTTTAATTGTTTTTAAAGTGAAATTAGAATATATTTTTACCATTTAATCCAATGGTGGTCATTGGAATCAATTTCACTTTGAAATTGGACTTAAACTGGTGTCAATCTTTTGATACTTATTGTTTCATAAAAACACGCTATTTGTTTTGACAGTGGGAATTAATTATTAAATTAATTAATGCAACATATATGTTTTGAATTTTGTAAAATGGAATTCATTTTTGAATTCGGAATATCAAATATAGCTTAGGGTGATGTTTTGGTTTTTTTATGAAAAACTTCAATTTTTTATGAATAGTGAAACCGCAAAGTGGTGGTTACAAAATTTGATTTTTCGTTTAAATGGGACTTTACCACTTCTGTGTTTTGAATCTCAAAAATCCAATTTAAATGATTTTCATTATTAAGTAAAATGTGGTTCAATGGGATTAAAATAAATTTTGGTGAATAGTAACTTTTATGTGTTATTAATCACGATTAAAGGTAATTAGTGTAATTTAAGGTAAAAATGATATTATAATAAAATGAAAATATCTTGAAACTTGTCATAACCCTATTGTATGAGTTATGGGCGACCAAGAAAACCCATGGGTCGATTTTTGGTACCCCATGGAGCCACTTGGGTATGATAATGACATTTATGCATTTTATTTAAAGTTAAAAGTAAAAATGACACAAACATGAGATGTTTTACTAAACCAATTTTTACATGGGGTTATACAAGTCATATTTCTTACTATAAATATTCATTATAAATATAAAAAGATTTCATACATCATTATATTTGTTTTATAATTTTTAGACATTAAATAAAATAAATTATTTATGACACCATGATGATGTAGCGATTACCTCATTATTTAACGATTTAAATAAAATGGAAAGATAATGTAAAATATAAGACCTACACATGTCCAAAACCTATTTTATGGGTAGATTTAGAACCCTTATCACCTTATCCTCGAAACACATCAATGTGGGACCATTAATAACCGAAACTCATTCTAAAATAAAATAACATTTCTTTACTTTCCAAGAGTGCCCCTCCTCTCCTCTTATAAAAGGCCCCCACCTCTACCTCATTACCCACACTTCCAAAGCCTTTGGCTCGACCAACCCCTGCTCATTTTGTCTCTCCACATCCCTCTATAACTCCTTGAAGCCTCAATTTGGGAAGAAGTCTTCCCAAGGAAGCCTTTGAGCTCAAACCAAAGGGAGTTACCCGATTATAAGGTAATGTCTTCACTTGAGTCCTTTTGTTTTATTTTGCTTCTCCAACCCCCTAAACTCTTTTTATTAATTTCTTTTGTAACAACTAAAATATATTCCATATACTAGGATGTTTTTATAAGAAGGATTAGTGCTACACTTACACACACCTACGTCTAATGGTTAAAGAACATACTGTTTCCGTGGATGGCGAATTTATGCCTCACGAAACATTGATTGTTTGATATTCTTCTATCACCTTCAAAGGTGGCCATTAAGATGTCACTATATTTATATATGATATATAATATGTTTATGTTTTCCTTAAGCTTATGTATTTTTCATTTTTGGCATACCTTTATGGTTTCCATTATGGGTAAATGTGATATCTTCATTTAAGGAAGTGCGGACTACCGCCCCCTCAAAGTGATTTGATTCGTTAATGCCATATGTGGGATGTATAAAGGATGTATTTAAAGTTATTATATATGATGTTATACTGGAATTATAATATACCTCTTTATAATTATTAGTTCTTTCCATTAAAGTATGACAAAGAAATGAAATTAGCGTTCATGCGTACGTACGGCTTACCATCTCCATGAACGGTGCATTTCATTTCTTATCCCCAAATGTAATGTACTATTATAAGTACATGTATATAATCGATATATATGATGAATTATACATATAAATGATGAATATAATTCTGGAATTAAAATATACATACCTCTCGTTTAGTTTTAATTCCATTAATATGACATAGAAATGGAAGTAGCGTTCATGCGTACGTACGACTTACCGTCTCCATGAACGGTGCATTTCATTTCTTACCTCTAAATGATTATGTAATATTATAAATACATGTATATGCTGGATATATATGATATATATGATATCCAAATCAGGAATTTCATTCTGGATATAAAGAACATTTGACCACACGAACAACATGTAATTGTAAGAAGTCCACTTTCGACTTAAGAACCAAATATCGATAAAACAAACATTATTAACTTAAATGGTTACATAATGTTTATAACATGGAAATAAGTGATATAAAAGGAATAATGAACTTTAAAAGGTTCTTAAGCAAATAGAAATTAACTCAACTTTATTATTCAGGATGTTAAAGAACGATCGAGTCAAGTCAGACCCGAGGTAACAGACTTCTTCTCAATCTCCTTTCATTGAGGCATATTTTGTTTTATACACAACTTTCTTTTATATGGTGTATAAACCCCGTTAAATTTTACTTTTATACAAAAGGAATATTTTTCTATGAAGCGTTTTACTAAACGACAAAAAGGAATGTTTCTTTTAACGTACGCGGTGACAACGACCTTTTCCGCTGCCACGATTATTATTTGGTCTTTGGCTTCCTCAACAAGCCGTGATGTTTTTAAAATGAAATAAATACCATATACTCTTTTATGTATTTTGGTATTGAAAATGTTTTTTATAATGGATTTGTTATGTCGATATATTTGAGTGATATATTGTGATTAAAGTGTGGAAACGTTTTCTTTACATTATATTTGTTTTATGTCTTATGATTTTATAATGGTACTTGGACATTTAACGGGTGGTTGCGTGATAAACCATATGACGAGTGGTGCCGTGAATACCAGGACGGGTGGTTACGTTATAACCTCCAACGCATTGGGTATGGAAGTCGGCCGTATGGCTAATCCATTAAGTATGTATGGAAGATGTCCGAATGACTATTCCATTAAGTGATATGTGTGGAAGTCGACCGTATGGTTATTCCACTTAAGTATGTTTATGTCCCAAGTTACCTTTATATGTTATGTGTTCTTTATATGGGTTTTATGGTAATCTTTTGGTTACAAAAGGGTAAGTAATGATATTTTATTCAGTGAAGAGTTTTTACTAGTTCATAAAGGTGAAAAGTATTACTTTGATAAAGTATACATGGTTTACTTTTTGTTTTGATAAACTAACAATTTTTATTCTTTGTGTATCCCTTAATGAGATTTTTATTCTCACCCCAAGTTTCTTTGAAATGTTTTTCACAGGACTTAATGTGGAATAGGGTCAAGGATGGGATCAAGGGAATGTCATGCTATATAAAAAATGGAACTAGACATGTTTCTTTTTAAGAGTTTTTTTATTCTATGGAAACTTAGTAGAAGTGTCTACTTTGTAATATTTTGAGATGTAATAGTTATGTTCTAATTCTCTAAAACTCTAAACCTGAAAAGATCCTCAATGTGAATTATTCATTTAATTCAATATTAAGTATGGTTTAAGGCTGGGACATATAGTTGGTATCAAAGGCCCGTTTAGACAAATTTAGGAATTAGAAAATTGTTAAATTATAAGTTAATTTATGGTATGACTTAAATGATATAGCATTTAAATATTACCATGTTGCTTCGCCTAATATATTTCTGTGTTCAGAATGGTTTTCTACATAGGAAACAAAGCATCTATGTTGGGACGACATTAGGAGGAAGACAACCTTCCAAATCAGCAACCTGAGATGGTCGGAATCAGAATTGAACAGTTTGTTGTAGTGATGGAAAAGTTGACTCAGGCTATAAATGGCGGTGATATCCATGCACGAGATAAGCCAGATCAACCGCAGAGGAACATGTCAGTGGTGGAACATTTCATGAGGCAACATCCCCCATCATTCAGAGGATCATCTGACCCCGTGCAAGCTGAAGGGTGGATTAAAGAACTAGAGAAGATTTTTGATGTCATGGGGTGTTCAGAACATCAAAAGGTTAGTCTTGCTGTTTACCGTTTTGAAGGTGAAGCTGATCAGTGGTGCTCGATGGTGAAAAATATCAGGGATAGTGATGAGATTGAGGATCTTCACTGGGACGAATTCAAATGTATGTTTCTTGAGAAATATTTTCCTAAGGTGGTTCGTCTTAGGATGGAAAAACAGTTCCTAGAATTGAGGCAGGAGGATGATTCAGTGGCTGCTTATGATGCAAAGTTCACTCGATTGGCAAGGTATGCTCCAAACTTCATATGAGATCTTGATAGTAAAATAAACCGTTTTTACTCAGGGTTAAAGCCAAAGTATCGAAGGTCTTTAGCTTCTCGTGAGTTCAAAAGTTATGAAAAACTTGTTCGATGTGCGGAGAAGGTGGAAATGGAGTTTGCCGATGATCAGGTGTTCTATGACAAACAACAGAATAAGAGGTCCAATTGGCAGGAAAGGGGAATAATTCATCAAAGAAGCAAGGAGGTAAGAAAACCAAATATCCATCCTATGAGAAGTGTGGTAAAATGCATCCTGGAGAATGTTTATCCAAGTCTGGTAAGTGATTTCGGTGTGGTAAGTCTGGTCATATTGCTCGTAACTGTAAGGAAGATGATAAAGCAGGCAATGAAAAGCCAATGGTAAGATGTTTTAAGTGTAATGAATTGGGTCATTATGCAAACGAGTGTCCAACAAAGAACTCAATTGGGGGAAAGCAGCCAGACTACAAGCAGAAAGGGGTGGTGAAATCCTTTGAAACAACTTCAGCAGATGTTGGGCCATCGAATGAAGTAGTATCAGGTACACTGTTTGTTTGTTCAGATTATGCCAATGTGTTGTTTGATTCAGGGTCTACACACTCTTTCATTTCTGAGAAGTTTTCTAGTAAAATGGAAATTCCATCTCAAGATATGAATCCTGAACTTACGGTAAAAACACGCGGAGGGAACGTTGAGACAGAAAGGAATTATAAGAACCTTCCTATCCTTGTGTCTGGAAAGAATCTACGAGAAAACCTTATTTTTTTTCCTCTCGTAGAGTTTGATGTTATTTTGGGCATGGATTGGCTTTCTGTTTATCATGCTAAGATTGACTACAGATCTAAAATGGTTTCTTTTCAGAAAGATTTTCAGTTTGTGTACAAGAATGAACCCTTGATTTTGATAACATATCAGGAAGTTGAGAAACTAGTAAAAGATGGAAATGAATGTTACCTTGCACATATTGTTTAAAATAAAGAAACTGTTCAGATTAATGATGTGCCAGTGGTAAATGAGTATCTTGATGTTTTTCCTGATGAGTTGCCTGGTATTATTCATGATCGGGAAGTTGAATTTACTTTTGACTTAGTTCCTGATTCTAAGCCAATTTCAAAAACCCCTTATCGAATGGCTCATGTTGAACTTTTAGAGTTAAAGAAGCAATTGTAGGAGTTATTAGATAAAGGTTTCATTCGACCTAGCACATCACCATGGGGTGCTCCTGTCTTGTTTGTTAAAAAGAAATATGGATTAATGAGACTTTGAATTTATTATAGAGCCTTGAATAATATTACTGTTAAGAACAAGTATCCTTTGCCTCATATCGATGATTTGTTTGATCAGCTCCAGGGAGCTCAGTATTTTTCAAATATTGACTTGAGGTCGGGGTACCATCAGTTGAAAGTAAAAGAAGCAGACATTCCGAAGACTGCGTTCCGTACTAGATATGTCCATTATGAATTTGTAGTTATACCTTTTGGGTTAACTAATGCACCTGCTGTATTCATGGACCTTATGAATATAATTTTCCATGAGTTCTGGGATAAGTTTGTGGTTTTTTTCATTGATGATGTTTTGGGGTTTTCTAAAAGTAAAGAGGAGCATGAAAGTCATTTAAGGGTTATCTTGCAAACCTTAAAATAAAAGAAACTATATGGAAAGTTCAGCAAGTGCGAGTTTTGTTTACAACAAATTTCTTTCATGGGTCACATTGTTTCAAAAGATGGCATAACTGTTGATCCTGCTAAAACAAAAGTTGTTGAAGAATGGCCAAGACCCACAAATGTAACCGAGATCCATAGTTTTCTTGGTTTGGCAGGTTACTACCGAAGGTTTGTTGAAACTTTTTCACGGTTATCTAGTCCAATGACTAAGCTAACTCGTAAGGGTGTTAATTTCATCTGGAAAAAAGAATGTGATGATTGTTTTTAGGAGTTGAAAAGAAGATTGGTGAATGCTCCAGTTTTGGCACTTCCTTCCAGGAATGTTGAGTTTGTTATATATAGTGATGCTTCGTTGAAGGGACTTGGTTTTGGCCTTATGTAGAATGATCAGGTAATTTCTTATGCTTCACGTCAGTTGAAAACTCATGAGGTAAATTACCCTACACATGATTTGGAATTAGATACTGTTGTTTTTTGCTTTAAAAATTTGGAGGCATCATTTGTATGGAGTAAAGTGTGAAATATATACTGATCACAAAAGTTTAAAGTATATATTCACTCAGAAATAATTGAACATGATACAGAGGAGATGGCTGGAATTAATCAAGGATTATGATTATACAATTCACTACCATCTGGGAAAAGCAAATGAAGTTGCTGATGCTTTGAGTCGAAAAATTAATGCTTGATTAACGATGTTGCGTTTGGAACTTGATCCTTTGGTTAAGGATTTGATGAACTTTGGCATAGAAGTTGTTGGTGCAGGATGTACTTCTGTTTTGTTTTAGGTATCAGTGAAATCTTCTCTATCAAACAGAATTAAGCAAGCACAGAGGGAAGACAGTGAGTTGCAGAAAAAGGGTAGAGCTGGTTCAGAAGGGTAAGTTTCCTGAATTCAACATTGATAGTGATTGTGTTTTGAGATTTGGGAAGAGATTGTGTGTGACTTGTGATTCACATTTCAAGAGAAAGTTGTTATGTGAAGCTCATAGTTCTCTGTTTTCAGTTCATCCTGGAAGTACAAAGATGTATAGAGATTTTCGGGAGTATTACTGGTGGGATGGAATGAAAAGAGATATTGCTGATTTTACTGTGAAGTGTTTGACTTGTCAGTAGGTTAAAGAAGAGCGGCAGTTACTGAAAGGAATGCTTCAGCCTTTACCAGTGCCAGAGTGGAAATGGGAGAATATATCCATGGAATTCGTTGTGGGATTACCGAGGACATCTCGATTTAATAATTGAATCTGGGTTATTGTTGATCGCTTGACTAAATCTGATCATTTCCTTGCTATACAAGATACTTTTTCCCAAGATCAACTTTCCCGTTTGTATCTTAAAGAGATTGTCAGGTTACATGGAGTTCCTCTCTCCATTGTATCTGACCATGATCCCAGGTTTACTTCTAACTTTTGGAAAGGCCTTCAGAAGTCGTTGGGTACTGAATTAAATTTTAGTACAACTTTTCATCCTCAATCAGATGGGCAGTCAGAACGAACAATTCAGACCTTGGAGGATATGCTACGAGCTTGTTCGATGGATTATCAGGGAAGTTGGGACCAATATCTTTCTTTGGTTGAATTTTCATATAATAACAGTTTTCATTCTAGTATACAGATGGCACCATTTGAGGCATTATATGGGAAGCGATGTCGAACTCCAGCATTTTGGGATGAAGTGGGTGAAAGGAAGCTGAGGGGACCAGAATTGGTAGAAGAGATGGCAGAAAAAGTTCAGTTGATTCAGAAACACTTGAGAACAGCTTAGATGTAACACCCCAAGTTTCCTCGGTATGTTTCCTTTCGAATAATGCAATGGCGTGCATTGTACACAACTTCGAGATTTTAACACACCATAACCAATCAAACTAGCCGTTATGAATAGTAATACCTACTTTTTGAAATTTTATAAATTCTATCTCTCAAAATGGACTTCGTTTTTGGATTCGTAATATCGAAATTAGCCTAGGGTGAAATTTTGGTACTTTTTGGATAACTTTCATATTTTGATGAATAGTGAAAATTACTAAATTTTAATTAAAAACAACTTTTTTAATCAAAATAATTAATAGTGATAAATTATGAATTTGATTGGTTTTAAAGTATATTTAGAATATATTTTTACCATGTAATACAATGTGGGTCATTGAACATAATTTCACATTTAAACCAGACATAAACAAGTGACAATCTTTTGATAGTTATTATCTCTAAAAAACACGCTTTTTGTTTTAACAACGGGAATTAATTTTAAATTAATTTCTGCCACTTCTGTGTTTTGAATTTGGAAAAATGGATTCCATATTTTGAATCAGTATGTTCAAATTTTCTAAATAGGTAACTTTTATTTTTAAACATTTTGGATAATTACTTCGGTAAATATTTTATTTACCATGGTTAAAAGGTAAATCCGGTAAACAAGGGTTAAAAAATAATATTATAATAATACAAAATTACCCTAAAACGTGTCTTAACCCTATTGGTTGATACATGGTCGACCATGGGAATCTTTGGGTCTATTTTGGGACCCCATGGATCCACTTGTAAGTGATAATGACACTTTATTTTAATTAAGTTAAAATAAATACAAAAATGACACAAGCATATATCTTTTAACAAACAAATTGTTACATAGGGTTATATATGTTGGATTTTAGATTATAAATATTACTTAGAAAGATAAACAGATTTTCTACATAATGATATTTTATTTATAATTTTTAGACATTAAATAATTTAATTTATTTATGACACAATGATGATGCAGTAATTACTATAATAGTGAAAAATCAAAATAATTGATATTATAAATACCCAAATAAATATAATATAAAACTTTTATAGAATTAAAATAATTTTCTAGGATAATATGATATATTAGTATTGATTTAATTGACTTTGTTTGAAGTAATCAATCTGTTATGAGTTTCACAAAAATCAACTATTGAATAGTGTCAAAATTGACATAAAAGAGTTTTTAAAACAAATATTATATTATTAATTGATATTAAATTTTTAAAAATCTAAGGTTCGGCCAAGAGACTTATATCATGATAGGTGTATCATTAATGGGCCACTTGGGAGTCGCTTGTATGTATATGGTAAGTTTATTAACCATATAATATAAAAATACAAAGAGACATTGTAAAAGTGAAACTAATTAACTTAGAGTTAATACTTAAAGATAAGGTTAATATAAGTAACAAAACCTGTCTAAATTCTATTTTTTGAGTTGTTTTCGACCCACCCCCACCTTAAACTTTGAATATTAAACTTTGGAGCCATTGGAAACCGAATATTAATTTATTATAAACTAATATCTCTAGCTTTTCCAAAGGTTCCCCTCACCCCTCTTATAAAAGGGAACTCCTCCTTCTCATTTCTTCACACCTTCATAGCCCTTTGGTTCGGCCAAAACCTGCCCAAATACTATCTCAACTTACCTCACTACAACCTAGAGGCCTTAGTTTGATCAGAAAGCCAACCTAAGGAGCCCTTTTGATCAAATCAAAAGGAAGAACCCGAAGAAGAGGTAATGTTTTCACCACCCCTTTTCAAGTTCCTTTCTTCTTCCACTTCCTCTTTCTTTGTTATTTCAATTATAAAATAAAAACTCCAGTATCATATATATACTGTGATTTTATTATAAATATGGTACAACCATATTCAGTATTCTATCCATCCTTTGAATAACATGTCACCATACGTGCGTACGTACGGCTTACCATCTCCACGTCGTGGTGTAATTGTTATTTAATATATTATTATTTGGATGGGTATAATAATGATGTGTAAATCATTTAAATAATAAATATAACATGATAATGATTCTGTATATATGATATAAAATCCAATTATATATTATTTTAATATCAAAAGAATGATATTGTCGCTCGTGCGTATGTACGGACTACCGTCTCCACGAACGCGATGAGATTCATTGTCCATCATATCCATTAAAGTATAATTATAATTTGATGATTTAAAAATAGTATCTAAGGACTTGATATCATTCTTCATATGAATAATATACATCCCATTAATAACGAAAATGGCTCACATAACAAAGAATATAAAGTAAAATGAACCCGTTAACACCCGAAATGACGATAATTCTAAGATATTATTAACAAATCAATGTTAAAAGATCATATATGATATCATATTAAAGTAAATGATTCTTGTATTATTCAATAAAAATTATTTCACCATTATACAGGAGGTAAAACTACCATCGACCAAGGAAAAAGTACAATGTAAGAGATTTTCTTATCTCACTTTCAATTCCGTGAGATTTCCATTGTTCGCCACTAAATTATTGAAAATGGTGTATTGTGTACTGCCATTTGATATATATTATCATGATTCTATTTATATTCATGTTATTATGTAAATAATTTGGTGGTTATTAACTTTTGTCCATACGACTCAGTTGATTAACGTGGTAAGAGTTTCTTATCTCGCTCTTATTTTCGCGAGAATTCCATTGTTCACCACTTAATTATTACATGTGGTGTATGTGTACTGCCCATGATTGTATTCATTGTGTAATATACTTTAATTTATGGGTATTTACATAGTCATGGTATGATCCTTATTTCATGGTTGTTTGTTTCGTAAGTTACCAAATCGATAAGGGAATTTGAGATTTCAATTTCCACTCATTCGGCTTTACGCATATTTCATTGATTATATTACTCCAAGATTATGTGTGGAATCACTATTAATTTTATTATGTCATAATTTCCACTCCCCTTCCTGTGGATATACTTTTGATACACATAATCACTCTATTGATAATTCCCAAGTCATTAATATGAATTTGATAAGAGTAATTTTAACTCTTTCACCATTTGTTGAGTTAAACATCCAATTCGTTGGTGTTGTTTCTACAAGAATATGTGTGAATATCCATTGATTGTTTTACACTGAATATTCAATCATATTTAGTGTATTTATATTTTCACACATAATTATGTCGTTGATTTATCCTTAACCTAAGGATACGACCTTTATGAGAGATTTCATCTCAATTTACATTCAATTGGGACTTCTTTGTTGATATACACCAAATCACTTTTATGTGGTGTATATAATGTACTTTGACATAGTATATCATGAATCCATTTATTCTCATGATATGAAAAAGTTTTGATTACCTCAATTATTTGTACTCAAGTGTCTCTCTTTTGGTTAGAATCTCTAACCAAAATACCATTTTAAAATGTTTTAAAGACTTATTCTTCTAAATCTTGCTCATTAATGTCCATGTTTTAAAAAATGGTTTTAAGGATTTATTTATATGGACATTATAGTTTTAAAATCAAAACTCCTTTTAAAAATTTCAAAGTGGTATGGGACACTTTGATTCAAAAATCTGTTTTTAAATGGCTTCTTGACAAATAGTGTGACTTTTAAATGATTTCAAGAAAAGGGGGATATTTCCCTCAAATAGTTTTGATGATTATTTTCATCTATGTCAACATCCTTCATTATTCATGATTGAGGTTAATGTGATACAATAAAATCTTCCATATTGTATCAAATGAGTTATATTTGACAGTGGATGTTCTATTTTTATACCATTCATGGTTTGTGGAAGAAGTATTGACATTTCGTATGCTATTTTTAATACGAATGTTTATGTTATGTTTAAACCTGTTCATATGAGGAATGCATTGGACTTAATAAGTGACGGGTGGAGCCCGCTATAGCTCCTCGATGCATCGGTAGGTCTCATGAGACAAACTAGTGTCTTGGCACAAGGCCTTGGCAAAATCTTATTTGTAGTCTTGGCACGAGGCCTTGGCTATGTGGTTATGATAGTCTGGCATTATGCATTCCATCATTATGAAAGTGGTTATTGATATTGCATGTGATCATTCGACTAGTAGAATATCCATGTGAGTAAGTAAATGGCATTATTTCATTTTACCTTTGCCATTTTATGCTGAAGTTCAAGTTTAAAAGGCTTTTGTTTTAGTTATAAATTTCCTTAAGTGTTTATGCTTATTTATGAAAGTTTCTGCTATAATGTTATCCTTACTGAGCATCTGAGCTCACCCCTTTCAATGTTTTATTTTTCCTAGGATTATGAAGAAGTAATTTATGAATGACCTGCAGGGATAGTATGAGTGGATATGAAGACAATATGTTTTTTATGATGTAATGTAAAAATTTATGGATGTATCTAGTTATTCCAAGGCTACTAAACTAATCGGTCTTTCGAGACTTGATCTTTCTCGTGATCATACCAATGTTATGTAATAATGCACCGACTCTAGGTAACTAGGGTCGGGGCATTACAGTTGGTATCAGAGGAAGTTTAGTACAAACCTTGGAAGCTAGATTTAGATAAACTCTGATTAGAGCACGTAGAACTAAGATGAACTTTGAGGATTAGTATAAAAGAACTTCCTAGAATTTTGGTATTGTAGATATTTTGTGAGTTTTCCGAGCAATACATCCCTGTCTGGATACGAGCAGGTAGAGGCGGCTCTGGCACAGATGTACCTAGGGGTAAAACCCGAAAACACCGCTTTGAGCTAGACTCGAACGGGAACTGGTGCACGACAACGGGCCTTGCTGCACTCTTGGTTACGACACTCCCGGGGGATATGCTTCGGATAATTTACATTTTCTTTACAAACCTATTTAAGTAATATATACATAAGATGAGAGTAAATGACCTTGGTTAATTCTAATATGTTTCAAATTTAGAATATGGTGACATTTTAATCTCTAAATGATTTTACGACTACTATTACTCACACAATGCTTTCTGGTTTTAGTCAATGGCTGGATTCCAAGGAAGTCATAGTGACTTTGAGAATGATGTACAAGGTGGGAACGGTGGTGGCAATGAGAAACAAAATGGAATGTTGATAGGCATAAAAGATATCGTCTTTATGCCAAATCACTTTTCCAAAAATATGATCAACAACATATATATTAACCAACTCCCAGACTCAACAAAGAAGAGAAAGGTGATAAATGATAAGATCTCCAGCAATGGAGACCATGGAAAAAAGAAACCTCAATTTTCATCATGCAGGAAATGTGGAAAGAGACACCCAGGAAAGTGTCTCAATGGGACAACGAAATGTTTTACGTGCGGGAAGTAAGGACATAAAGTGAATAATTGCTGAAGAAAAATGAAGAGTACTATGGAAGAAGATAAAAATGGTCCCAAGAGTCCATTTACAGTCATTTGCCGTAAATGTAGGGGACCTGGCCATTACCCGAGTGAATGTCCTATTCTATAGGATATTTTTTTGGTCAAAGAAGAAGCTATGTGGAAATAAATGGTTGGAGAAAAATTTAAAAAGTATTAGCACTCCTTGTTGATGGGTTTACTTTGGAATAATTTTCTCTTGTATTTGTAACCCCGCAGTTTGCCATGTGAGAATGATATTTGAGGAAGAATTGTCTCTTCTCTTGTGGATATAGGTATAAATAACCATTTATTTTTATATGATCATTTGGGTTTGAGAAAATGATAAGTTATTATAATTTGCGATGAAAATGAAAAGTATGATATAACATTTGTGGTTAAATTATGTTATTTTGAGGAATTTATCTCATTTTGGTAATATTATAAAATATAGTTTTTGAAAAAGGACAACATGTAGACCGTGTGACAACCCGTCGCGTCGGACAAAGCTGTGGGAATCGAACCCACAACCAAAGTGCGATTGGGATTTATCGCCTACCACTAGACTACGTGAAGTCCCTGGTTAATGTGACTATTTTTTTTGTTAAATGATTTTATTGATCAATAATAAGATGATTTGGGTTCTTATGTCTTATCAAATGAATACCCTTGGTATAGGAAAATGATTTGGTGATTAAGTGATAAATGTTATTTTGGAAGATGTTCGCTTTGTTGGGAACACTATATTCCCAAGGAAAATAGAATACAATGGGGTTTCATTTGTAGAGTAATGGTGGATTTTTATCTACGTTTTTATTGTTGATTTATAGTGATTTGGGTTATTTATGGAAATGATTAACCTATAACAGAGAATATGTGATGATGTTAATTACTTTTAAGTATGTGACTTTAAGAGTATTTGATGTTATTTGGAGATACAATGTAACATGGGAGACTACATAATCAAATTCTTCTATGATTTGGGTTTCAATATTAGTTTGGATTATATTAAAGGATTTTAAGGACAATTGGTTATTGAATGGTATCTATTTAACTTTGGGGTATTGTTGGTTTAATTTTAGAAATTAAGATTAGTGCATATTTATCTCAATGAATATCCTTTTGGGGGATCATTAGATCATTCACTAACCATTTTGGTTTTGATTAATCTTCAAAGACAATGTAAATATATGGTTTATCCTGCATGGATCATGTGATTCTATAGAAGTTTATTCTAGCTCTTCCAGTGTGACCATGTCTTCTTGAATACTCATCGTTTAAAAAAAAAATGAGTTAGTGGTGGAAATTTATTAAATAATGAAAATTTACTTAAAATGTAAGTATATCTCATAATGTTATTAGTCAATATCATAAAATAATTCCTCTTCCTTATGTAATGTAACTTTAAAAAAAATGTTGTCCGTTTAGTTTCCTACTAGGAGACTAATGGTCGTTTGTCCCAACACAAGTTTGTGGTTTTCTCATTGTTAACTTTCTCCTGATCATGATTTCTATCCCTCTCCATCAGAACATGACACTTAGTTTATCATCCATATCCATGTTTTCTTACATGGAATCCTAGTATGGGTTATCTTGGATGACCCTTATACCTCTCTTTCTTTCTTTTAAAGTGATAGTTTTATTGACTATTTTTCCGATGTGGGACTTTCCATTATATTCCCAAGAAAAATTTTAAAAATTGCGAGGACGCAATTTATTGAAGGAGGGGAGAATGTAACACCCCAAGTTTCCTCGGTATGTTTCCTTTCGAATAATGTAATGGCGTGCATTGTACGCAACTTCGAGATTTTAACACACCATAACCAATCAAACTAGCCGTTATGAATAGTAATACCTACTTTTTGAAATTTTATAAATTCTATCTCTCAAAATGGACTTCATTTTTGGATTCGTAATATCGAAATTAGCCTAGGGTGAAATTTTTGTACTTTTTGGATAACTTTCATATTTTGATGAATAGTGAAAATTACTAAATTTTAATTAAAAACAACTTTTTTAATCAAAATAATTAATAGTGATAAATTATGAATTTGAGTGGTTTTAAAGTATATTTAGAATATATTTTTACCATGTAATACAATGTGGGTAATTGAATATAATTTCACATTTAAACCAGACATAAACAAGTGACAATCATTTGATAGTTATTATCTCTAAAAAACACGCTTTTTGTTTTAACAACGGGAATTAATTTTAAATTAATTTCTGCCACTTCTGTGTTTTGAATTTGGAAAAATGGATTCCATATTTTGAATCAGGATGTTCAAATTTTGTAAATAGGTAACTTTTATTTTTAAACATTTTTGATAATTACTTCGGTAAATATTTTATTTATCATGGTTAAAGGGTAAATCAGGTAAACAAGGGTTAAAAAATAATATTATAATAATACTAAATTACCCTAAAACGTGTCTTAACCATATTGGTTGATACAGGGTCGACCATGGTCATATTTGGGTCTATTGTGGGACCCCATGGATCCACTTGTAAGTGATAATGACACTTTATTTTAATTAAGTTAAAATAAATACAAAAATGACACAAGCATATATCTTTTAACACAACAATTGTTACATGGGGTTATATATGTTGGATTTTAGATTATAAATATTACTTAGAAATATAAAAAGATTTACTACATAATGATATTTTATTTATAATTTTTAGACATTTAATAAGGTAATTTATTTATGACACAATGATGATGCAGTAATTACTATAATACTGAAAAATAAAAATAATTGATATTATAAATACCCAAATAAATATAATATGAAACTTTTAATGAATTAAAATAATTTTCTAGGATAATATGATATATTATTATTGATTTAATTGACTTTTTGAGAAGTAATAAATCTTTAATGAGTTTCACAAAAATCAACTATTGAATAGTGTCAAAATTGACATAAAAGAGTTTTTAAAACAAATATTATATTATTAATTGATATTAAATTCCTAAAAATCTAAGGTTCGGCCAAGAGACTTATATCATGATAGGTGTATCATTAATGGACCACTTGGGGGTCGCTTGTATGTATATGGTATGTTTAGTAACCATATAATATAAAAATACAAAGAGACATTGTAAAAGTGAAACTAATTAACTTAGAGTTAATACTTAAAGATAAGGTTAATATAAGTACCCAAACCTGTATAAATTCTATTGGTTGAGTTTTTTTAGACCCATCCCCACCTTAAACTTTGAATAGTCAACTTTTGAGCCATTGGAAACCGAATATAAATTCATTATAAACTAATATCTCTAGCTTTTCCAAAGGTGCCCCTCACCCCTCTTATAAAAGGGCACTCCTCCTTCTCATTTCTTCACACCTTCAAAGCCCTTTGGTTCGGCCAAACCCTGCCCAAATAATATCTCAAGTTCCCTCACTACAACCTAGAGGCCTTAGTTTGATCAGAAAGCCAACCTAAGGAGCCATTTTGATCAAATCAAAAGGAAGAACCCGAAGAAGAGGTAATGTTTTCACCACCCCTTTTCAAGTTCCTTTCTTCTTCCACTTCCTCTTTCTTTTTTATTTCCATTATAAAATAATAACTCCAGTATAATATATATACTGTGATGTTATTATAAATATGGTACAACCATATTCTGTATTCTATCCATCCTTTGAATAACATGTCACCATACGTGCGTACGTACGGCTTACCGTCTCCACGTCGTGGTGTAATTGTTATTCAATATATTATTATTTGGATGGGTATAATAATGATGTGTAACTCATGTAAATAATAAATATAACATGATAATGACTCTATATATATGATATAAAATTCAATTATATATTATTTTAATATCAAAAGAATGATATTGTCGCTCGTGCGTATGTACGGACTACCGTCTCCACGAACGTGATGAGATTCATTGTCCATCATATCCATTCAAGTATAATTATAATTTGATGATTTAAAAATAGTATCTAAGGACTTGATATCATTATGGATATGAATAATATACATCCCATTAATAACGAAAATGGCTCACATAACAAAGAATATAAAGTAAAATGAACCTGTTAACACCCGAAATGACGATAATTCTAAGATATTATTAACAAATCAATGATAAAAGATCATATATGATATCATATTAAAGTAAATGATTCTTGTATTATTCAATAACAATTATTTCACCATTATACAGGAGGTAAACCTACCATCGACCAAGGAAAAAGTACAAAGTAAGGGATTTTCTTATCTCACTTTCAATTCTGTGAGATTTCCATTGTTCGCCAATAATTATTGAAAATGGTGTATTGTGTACTGCCATTTGATATATATTATCATGATTCTCTTTATATTCATGTTATTCTGTAAATCATTTGGTGGTTATTAACTTTTGTCCATACGACTCAGTTGATTAACGTGGTAAGAGTTTCTTATCTCGCTCTTAATTTCGCGAGAATTCCATTGTTCACCACTTAATTATTACATGTGGTGTATGTGTACTGCCCATGATTGTATTCCTTGTGTAATATACATTAATTTATGGGTATTTACATATTAATGGTATGATCCTTATTTCATGGTTGTTTGTTTCGTAAGTTACCAAATCGAGAAGGGAATTTGAGATTTCAATTTCCACTCATTCGGCTTTACGCATATTTCATTGATTATATTACTCCAAGATTATGTTTGGAATCACTATTAATTTGATTATGTCATAATTTCCACTCCCCTTCCTATGGATATACTTTTGATACACATAATAACTCTATTGATAATTCTCAAGTCATTAATATGAATTTGATAAGAGTAATTTTAACTCTTTCACCATTTGTTGAGTTAAACATCCAATTCGTTGGTGTTGTTTCTACAAGAATATGTGTGAATATCCTTTTATTGTTTTACACTGAATATTCAATCATATTTAGTGTATTTATATTTTCACACATAATTATGTCGTTGATTTATCCTTAACCTAAGGATACGACCTTTATGAGAGATTTCATCTCAATTTACATTCAATTGGGACTTCTTTGTTGATATACACCAAATCACTTTTATGTGGTGTATATAATGTACTTTGACATAGTATATCATGAATCCATTTATTCTCATGATATGAAAAAGTTTTGATTACCTCAATTATTTGTACTCAAGTGTCTCTCTTTTGGTTAGAATCTCTAACCAAAATACCATTTTAAAATGTTTTAAAGACTTATTCTTCTAAATCTTGCTCATTAATGTCCATGTTTTAAAAAATTGTTTTAAGGATTTATTTATATGGACATTAAAGTTTTAAAATCAAAACTCCTTTTAAAAATTTCAAAGTGGTATGGGACACTTTGATTCAAAAATCTGTTTTCAAATGAGTTATATTTGATAGTGGATGTTCTATTTTTATACCATTCATGGTTTGTGGAAGAAGTATTGACATTTCGTATGCTATTTTTAATATGAATGTTTATGTTATGTTTAAACCTGTTCATATGAGGAATGCATTGGACTTAATAAGTGACGGGTGGAGCCCGCTATAGCTCCTCGATGCATCGGTAGGTCTCATGAGACAAACTAGTGTCTTGGCACAAGGCCTTGGCAAAATCTTATTTGTAGTCTTGGCACGAGGCCTTGGCTATGTGGTTATGATAGTCTGGCATTATGCATTCCATCATTATGAAAGTGGTTATTGATATTGCATGTGATCATCCGACTAGTAGAATATCCATGTGAGTAAGTAAATGGAATTATTTCATTTTACCTTTGCCATTTTATGCTGAAGTTCAAGTTTAAAAGGCTTTTGTTTTAGTTATAAATTGCCTTAAGTGTTTATGCTTATTTATGAAAGTTTCTGCTATAATGTTATCCTTACTGAGCATCTGAGCTCACCCCTTTCAATGTTTTATTTTTCCCAGGATTATGAAGAAGTAATTTATGAAAGACCTGCAGGGATAATATGAGGGGATATGAAGACAAGATGTTTTTTTATGATGTAATGTAAAAATTTATGGATGTATCTAGTTATTCCAAGGCTACTAAACTAATCGGTCTTTCGAGACTTGATCTTTCTCGTGATCATGCCAATGTTATGTAATAATGCACCGACTCTGGGTAACTAGGGTCGGGGCGTTACATCAGAGCAGGCAGAAGAGTTATGCGGATAACCGGAGGAAGGATCTATCTTTCGAGGTAGGTGATCATGTTTTTCTCAAGGTTTCTCCATGGAAAAGTGTGATGCGATTTGGTAAGAAAGGAAAGCTGAGTCCAAGGTTCATTGGAACATATGAAATTCTGGAGAGAGTTGGATCAGTTGCATACAGAGTGGCATTACCTCCGAGTTTATCTCAGGTACACAATGTTTTTCATGTTTTGATGCTGAGAAAGTATATGCCAGATCCATTTCATGTTTTGATTCCAGAGGTAGTTCAACTGGAAGAGAACCTATCTTATGAGGAACAACCGGTCCAGATTCCTGACCACAGGGAGCAGGTGTTATGGAATAAGGTGATTCATCTGGTAAAGGTTTTGTGGAAAAACCATATGTTTGAAGAGGCAACATGGGAATCTGAAAATTCTATGAGGGATAAATACCCTCACTTATTTTGATAAGTGAATAAAATCGCGAGGATGCAATTCCCAAAAGGGGGGAAGGATGTAACATCCCAGGTAAATAAAGAATAATACATTTCAATATTTATTAATATTTGTGAATGAAATATTAATTTTACTTTAAAGGGGTTGCTATGTTCGATAGCATACCCGATACGCAACAAAGAGTTTCTTTGAAATCGTACGTTGCACACTAGTAATAAAATAATATTATTTTAAATGTTAGTTCACATGTAGCCGTTGTACTGGCGGGAATTGATAGAAATAACTAAAATATGATTATATATGTTTGTTAAATGTTTTTACATTTATCTAATAAAGGATAAAGGCTTAAAATATGAAAAGAATTCAATTTTAGGCTTATATACTCTAATTTTCACGAAAGGTCCACTTATCAACATTTGATGGCGAACCGTCATTAAATATAGTTTTGGTAACTCTTATACATTCTATTTGACCAATTAAAACTATTATTTAGAATCGGGACATCAAATATTACTTTGTGTAATTTTTTGGTATTTTTCCGATAAAGTTCATTTTTAATGAATAGTTTAAAATGTTGTATTTTAATTCAAAATAACTTTTTAATCTAATTTATTAAGATGATTAGATTATCTTTTGAATTGGTTTTAAAGTGGAATTAGAATATATTTTTACCATTTAATCCAATGGTGGTCATTGGAATCAATTTCACTTTGAAATTGGACTTAAACTGGTGTCAATCTTTTAATACTTATTGTTTCATAAAAACACGCTATTTGTTTTGACAACGGGAATTAATTATTAAATAAATTAATGCAACTTATATGTTTTGAATTTTGTGAAATTGAATTCATTTTTGAATTCGGAATATCAAATATATCTTAGGGTGATGTTTTGGTTTTTTCCTGAAAAACTACAATATTTGATGAATAGTGAAACCGCAAAGTGGTGGTTAAAAAATTTGATTTTTCATTTAAATGGGACTTTACCACTTCTGTGTTTTGAATCTCAAAAAAAATTTAAATGATTTTAATTATTAAGTAAAATGTGGCTCAATGGGATTAAAATAAATTTTGGTGAATAGTAACTTTTATGTTTTATTAATCACGATTAAAGGTAATTAGTGTAATTTAAGGTAAAAATGATATTATAATAAAATGAAAATATCTTGACACTTGTCCTAACCCTATTGTATGAGTTATGTCCGACCAAGACAACCCATGGGTCTATTTTTGGTACCCCATGGAGCCAATTGGGTATGATAATGACATTTATGCCTTTTATTTAAAGTTAAAGTAAAAATGACACAAACATGAGATGTTTTACTAAAAAAATATTTACATGGGGTTATACAAGTCATATTTCTTACTATAAATATTCATTAGAAATATAAAAATATTTCCTACATCATGATATTTTTTTTATAATTTTTAGACATGAAATAAATTAAATTATTTATGACACCATGATGATGCAGCGATTACCTCATTATTTAACGATTTAAATAAAATGGAAATATAATGTAACATCTAAGACCTAAACATGTCCAAAACCTATTGGATGGGTAGATTTAGAACCCTTATCACCTTATCCTTGAAACACATAAATGTGGGACCATTAATAACCTAAACTCATTCTAAAATAAAATAACATTTCTTTACTTTCCAAGAGTGCCCCTCCTCTCCTCTTATAAAAGGCCCCCACCTCTACCTCATTACCCACACATCAAAAGCCTTTGTATCGACCAAAACCTGCTCATTTTGTCTCTCCACATCCCTCTCTAACTCCTTGAAGCCTCACTTTGGGCAGAAGTCTTCCCAAGTAATCCTTCGAGCTCAAACCAAAGGGAGTTACCCGATTATAAGGTAATGTCTTCACTTGAGTCCTTTTGTTTTGTTTTGCTTCTCCAACCCCCAAAGATCTTTTTATTCTTTTCTTTTGTAACAACTACAGTATCTTACATATACTAGGATGTTGTTATAAGAAGTATTCTAACTAAACTTACACACACCTACTTCTAATGGTTAAATAACATACTGTTTCCGTGGATGGCGAATTTCTGCCTCACGAAACGATGATTGTTCGATATTCTTATAACACCTTCAAAGGTTGCCATTAAGATCTCACTATATTTATATATGATATAGAATATTCTTATGTTTTCCTTAAGCTTCTGTATTTTTAATTTTGGGCATACCTTTATGGTTTCCATTATGGGTAAATGCGATATCTTCATTTAAGGAAGTGCAGACTACCGCCCCCTCAAAGTGATTTGATTCGTTAATGCCATATGTGGGATGTATAAAAGATGTATTTAAAGTTATTATATATGATGTTATACTGGAATTATAATATACCTCTATATAATTATTATTTCTTTCCATTAAAGTATGACAAAGAAATGAAAGTAGTGTTCATGCGTACGTACGGCTTACCGTCTCCATGAATAGTGCATTTCATTTCTTATCCCCAAATGTAATGTACTATTATAAGTACGTGTATATAATCGATATATATGATGAATGATACATATAAATGATGAATATAATTCTGGAATTAAAATATATATACATCTCATTTAGTTTAAATTCCATTAATATGACATAGAAATGGAAGTAGCGTTCATGCGTACATACGGCTTACCGTCTCCATGAACGGTGCATTTCATTTCTTACCTCTAAATGATTATGTAATATTATAAATACATGTATATGCTGGATATATATGATATATATGATATCCAAATCAGGAATGTCATTCTGGATATAAAGAACCTTTGACCACACAAACAACATGTAATTGTAAGAAGTCCACTTTCGACATAAGAACCAAATATCGACAAAACAAACATTATTAACTTAAATGGTTACATAATGTTTATAACATGGAAATAAGTGATATAAAAGGAATAATGAACTTGAAAAGGTTATTAATCAAATAGAAATTAACTCAAGTTTATTATTCAGGACATTAAAGAACGATTGAGTCAAGTCGGACCCGAGGTAAGGGACTTCGTCTCAATCTCCTTTCATTGAGGCATATTTCGTTTTATACACAACTTTATTTTATACGGTGTATAAACACCTTTGAATTTTACTTTTATACAAAAGGAATATTTTTATACGAAGCGTTTTACTAAACGACAAAAAGGAATGTTTCTTTTAACGTACGCGGTGACAATGACCTTTTCCGCCGCCACGAGTATTATTTGGTATTTGACTTCCTCAACAAGCCGTGATGTTTTTAAAATGAAAAAAATACCATATACTCTTTTATGTATTTTGGTATTGAAAATGGTTTTTATAATGGATTTGTTATGTCGATATATTTGAGTGATATATTGTGATCAAAGTGTGGAAATGTTTTCTTTCCATTATATTCGTTTTATGTCTTATGATTTTATTATGGTACTTGGACATTTAACGGGTGGTTGCGTGATAAACCATATGACGGGTGGTGCCATGAATACCAAGATGGGTGGTTACGTTATAACCTCCAATGCATTGGGTATGGAAGTCGTCCGTATGGATATTCCATTAAGTATGTATGGAAGTTGGCCAAATGGATATTCCATTAAGTGATATGTGTGGAAGTTGACCGTATGGTTATTCCACTTAAGTATGTTTATGTCCCAAGTTACCTTTATATGTTATGTGTTCTTTATATGGGTTTTATGGTAATCTTTTGGTTACAAAAGGGTATGTAATGATATTGTATTCAGTGAAGAGTTTTTACTACTTCATAAAGGTGAAAAGTATTACTTTGATAAATTATACATGGTTTACTTTTTGTTTTGATAAACTAACAGTTTTTATTCTTTGTGTATCCCTTACTGAGCTTTTTATGCTCACCCCAATTTTCTTTGAAATGTTTTTCACAGGACTTAATGTGGAATAGGGTTAAGGATGGGATCAAGGGAATGTCATGCTATATAAAACATGGAACTAGACATGTTTCTTTTTAAGAGTTTTTTTTATTCTATGGAAACTTAGTAGAAGTGTCTACTTTGTAATCTTTTGAGATGTAATAGTTATGTTCTAATTCGCTAAAACTCTAAACCTGAAAAGATCTTCAATGTGAATATTAATTTAATTCAATATTAAGTATGGTTTAAGGCTGGGGCTTTATACTTTAACCAAAGTGAGATGTGGTTTTTCTCTTCTATAAGATCTATTTTAATGGGGAATATTTCTTGATCACCTTAGATGGAGAGTGTATCACACTGCCAACCAATGCACGTTTTATCAAAAAATATTTCATTTGAGTAATTAAAAGTGATCTTAGTCTTATGAACCAAAAAATATGACACCATTCATCTTTACCACAAGAAGTTAAACTGAAAGAAGTAGTATCAGTTTCATAACTATATAGGGACTTAACCATACCATCCTTGTCAAAATTTGTTAAACTATAAGAAAATGTATTTAGTGCCTGATGATAAAAGGTTTTCACACCCCATTCACAAAACATATTATTTCCTGGGTGATAAGCCTAGGAATCATTATTTGATGATCATGGGATGATTCTCATGAGATGATTTACTGAATGTATATGCATCTTTTTTTCATGATACAATTTCCTGAACTATTTGGAAGATTTTATTCATAACACCAACAAGCATGGTTGTCACCCTCTCTATGTAATGAATGCACGTACTACATGAAGTTAAAATATATGGAATGATCCATAATGTATGACCATAGGAGTCACAAGTCTCATCCCTAGAACATACAATTAAAACTATAAGGAAAATCATTTGATGTGTATTTAAATCTGAGAACTATAGTTGGAGTAATTATTTCTTTGATATGATATGTAGTGACCCATGGATCCCTCATCTGAGGCCCAACCATAAAAACCCATCCCTAGTTCCTGCATATATGTTAGATCAGTGTAGGTAATATTTACCCAGAACTACGTATGGCTTTATTCCTATTGCCACATGATACGTAGTGATTCCAAAACCTTTTATCTCAAGTCCGGCCATAAATTTTGAACCTGTTTATTGATTTATTCACTAGTTATCGATCCAATGTCATTAATTTACCTTATATTCCTTCTTATCAACTAAGCCTCTCCATACCTGTTGGTGTTGGTTTCTTGCTTCACCATCTTTTATTAAATCACCCACATATAATAAAAGAAACCCCCACCATTCTATTCTTATCACATCAAGCATAGAACATGTGGGATTAGAAATCTAGGTAAGGGACTCCTTACATGTTCAGGTCACTTAGAGGCCCAAAAATGAAAACCTTAAACTCTGTGTATCTCATTAGAAAGGCCTTTTTATAATGTGAGACATTGCATCGTCTCATCATGATGCATAATCAATTCCCAGTCACATGATTCTAAACTATGTATCACATGTTCATACAACATGAAATTAAACTATCAAGATGATTTAGTTTTTATACGATATTAAAATGCATACTATTGTGGCCCTCACAAGGGAGGACCATTGTTCTGGGTGAATATTCCTTATGACACCCTCTCTATCTAGACATACATGTGTCTTGATTCTTATTTAAATGAGTTATGTAGTGATGTATGGTTTCCTCAACCTACACACAATGATGACTAATGAAATGCCCCTACTATATTTAGCATAAACTAGATTTGCATGAGTGATATCAGTGTATTTTTATAGATTTGTTCCATATAATTTTTTTAAATTAATTATATGTCAGTTTTTAAAATAAATTTTTTAATTAGTTAATATACATTACTGTTAATTTAATGTTATTATAATATAACTATTAAATTAATTTTTTTAATTAATGCTTCTTTTTATTTTAATTATAAAACATTGAATTTATTATTGAATTTTTATTAATTTTGAAATGTTATTTCAATGATGTTGATTAATTTTATGTTTTTTAATTCAATGCATCTTTTCCATTGTTATTATATTTAAAAAATTATTTCTAGTATAATATTGAATATCATTTATTTATATAATTTAATAATTAATGACATTGAATTATAATTTAATTCCTTTATAATGTATTTCTTTTAATTATTTTTTTGTTATTAGATATACAATTATTTTTTTGCAGGCTTTTCATAATCATTAGATTTTCTTTTTTTAGAAATTTAATTAGTCAGCTTAATTTTTTGAGTGATTTATTTTTAATATATAATTTTTATTGTTTAATAAATAATTATTTTCATTAGTTACGTTTTGATATATTTCAACTGACTATTGTGCAATATGTATAATATTTTTAAATCATGTGTTAGCGTATGATATTTTAAAGGCATATTAAATGATTTTTTTGAAATGGAAGGTAAGGTAATTAATTTTTTGGAGGAAATTTTTGTTCTCATATAGAATAAAAGAATTTATTTTTCTTCTAATTGGTGTAATATATTTTCAATAACTTGATGATTGAAAACTGCATAAGATAATTTCTCATTATTCATTCGGTTCTGCATAATAGAATTGAGGGATACACGTAAAATGAAAAATAAAGTAATGTGATTTATCTTAGACGATTTCCTGTTGTTACATCTGAAGGAATTAATCCAACGAAACCATCACTCGTGGTTACCATCATCCCTTTGGACATTTTAATATGATCTTCATTTGAAATGATGAAACCACTTTTGGGTTTCATTAGAGTTTACTTCTCTAGTGAAGGTAATCAAACTAGAGCCTCCACCATGAATCTACAGCCACTAATGAAACAAGGCTTGAGGCCGCCACCCTTTTGAGAGTTCAATGTATATAAAAAAGATAGTAACGCAAAAATAACCAATCCAAGTTCAATGATAAATGAAAAATAATCTTTCTATCACTGTTAGATATAATGTAAGCCAAATCTAGATCTTCCCTCACCAATGTTGGATATTTCTAGCATCGTTACCCATAATCTACTAAAGAGCCATGAATTGAGGCCACCACTGCTACCTAGGTCACCAATGATTTGGATCTTCACCACTCTATTGATGGAGAATAATACTCCTTTGTGAATGATGAAGAACCAAAACATGCTTGAAGTCAACCACCCACTCCACTAGATCTGATCTGAAGGCTCCGAAAATTATGAATACCAAATATTAAAAAAATAAGACTATTATTTTAAAATTAAAGACCCCACAATCATGGAATCTTATTATAACTAAACATGGATCTTAGTCAAAAAATGTTAGGACCACCCGCCACTGTTGTGAATAAATCTCACACTATAGAGGCCATCAGTATGATGAAGGGGGAATGAGATTCAACTGAACCTGTAGATTTCAATCTCGAACACTAAATTCAAAATTTTATGTCTTTTTTTATAGTATTTTAAAAAAGGGATTTGGGAATGAAATTTTTATATCACAATTAAGTAATCTCAAATTAATCCATTCGTACCGATTGTAGATAAGAGTTTCCAAACATGCTCAAGCATACCCATATCTAAATTCAGGCCCACAATCCACAAGACCATAAACTGATACGTGATTGGACATTAATCCCGTGGATCCAACCATGGATCAATATTTGAATCTGATGTGATATGAAAACTATTAAACAAGATTTGTTTTAAGGTTGACTTTATTGATTTAATTTGATGATTTGATCAACAAATATGATTGTTGTGGAGTGTTAAACTTGAGGAATGTCGACATCCATACTGAGGATTAACTGAGAATCCAATCATTATAAAGTTGATTATGATATTGAGTTATTTTTATTTATTTTCAAATATATCATTTCGGGTAATTTTATTGAGGGGTTTTTTTGTTGTATTTGATTTTGTTTTTAAGTTTAATATTATCATATATCATAAAAATTATTGTGGTTGGGAAGGTGCCAGAGGATTCTCATTAGATGTTCTTCAAAATGCATTATCAAGGGTATTCATTGAAGAGGATGGATTGTTTCTCAAAAATTAATTGGATATGTTGGCCTTGTTATTCTTTAGTATATTAGTCCCTTATATGAAAATAATATCATGAGTTTAAATCTTGGGGAAGCTAAATTTTAGAACATTTATTTTAATAATGGAGGCCTATTGGAGGGGATTCTGAAATCATATGAAAATAATCATATTAGATGAAATTTTTAATTATTTGGAAACATGTCAGAACATGTTAGAGGATTTATTAATGTGACATTAAATTATAGAATCCAAAGAGAAATTAATTATACATGTGATGAAAAACAAGTGAGACTATCAAATTTAGGCATTTATTTGATAAAAGAATAAGAACAGACTCGGTCATATTCCATATTAATTCTAGATGGAGATTATATCACAGACAAGACAAAAATAAGAAAATAATTTCATGTCATTGAAGAAAAGAAATAGATAACAGATTCACGATATATTTCGAAAATCTTAATGAAGACCTAAAATCTAGCATAGAGATGAAGATCGAATGTTGATCACCTTTCACAGACATGATCAGATAATTTTCTTATGACAAAACCATAAAATTCCTTTTTGCCATTCTGTTATGAGTTTTTATTTTTTCTATATAACTGAAATTTTCTCTATATTTATAATTTTCACATAATCAATAGATGTTTGATAATCACATCTCTGTCATTTCATTTAATTTTATCTCCCATTATTTTACTAGAACATAACCAGTTGACATGTTTTTTGAATTATGTACATTATATATGGTCAGTACATAAATTATTTTTTGTTCAAATCTACTAATTGAGGCTTTACAATTCTCAATCAAGAATTTTGAGCACAACGCTTTGACTCTGTCAAAGTGTTTGGCAATCGTGGAGTAATTTGAGTAGCTCTTAATGAAAGATGGTTTAAATTGAGAGCTTAGTTGACGACCTTGACCTATAAAACCAAATTTTAAACAGGGTTTTGAGATTGTGTAATGTGGATTAATAGGATTATGGAATGAATTAATTCAATGAAATAAAGAATGGATGAAACAGTTGTGTCATGTGGGAAGGGCAACATACTTTTTTGAATTATCTACAGTCTCACTATGAGACCACTATTATTACTACTATAAGATATTTGTTTTAAGATAAAAATATTGAAGAGGTTAAGTGAATCAAAAAAACTCATTTCAATTGGATATTTTTTCACATAGGCTTCCACGGAGTTTTACAAAAAACAACTAACTAATCAATCGGTATAAAAAGTGAAAAAAACAACAAATATATTAAAAACAATGAAACAATGGAATATGATTCACCCTTGGATAATGATATTAGATATTTTTCCTAAAAACTAAGGATATATTCAATAAATTTATTGAAAATGAATTTAAATAATGATATAAAAGTTTAATGAATATAGGAATAAAAAAGTCTTAGAATATTCAATTAATGAACCTCTTGAGGTTTAACATTTTCAACCAAAGTTCAATGAAGGAGAGATATAATTTCCAACATTTGAGGTATACATTTGAGAGGTTGAGTTCAAACATAGTGAATATTCACTTACTGGATTCATTGATATTTCCACATACATAATTGAAGAACTAGAGTTTCTAAATGATTTTATTCATGTAGATTATAATAATTTTAATTTATTGTTTTTTATATTTATCAATATGAATTGATAACAGAATCCATTTTTTTATAATTTTTAAAAAACATCATATTCTCTAGCCTATGATGATTTGGAATTATTAATGAATGAATTATCAGATTATGTTGAAGCCAATAAGAAGTAGAAAACAGGGAAACATTTGTAGAATAACATATAGAGCTAGAAATAGAGGTGAAGGTTGTCTAATTGAGAGAGAAGAAAAATATTATATTTATTTGGAGGATTTCCCAAGAGGACATAGATGGACTTGAGAAAAAAGTTACCTTAAAATAAGTTGAAGTGGTTCCCCTTACATACCTTTCCCAGAGACAGTGGATAAATTTTACCACACTTCAAGGGTAAGGGAAACATCAAATTATTTCAAATGGGCCCCCATAAATAAGTACACCTAGTCAGTTGTGGAAAGAAAAGTATGCGGTGATTTTTACCATGTAAGAATCATCCACCAATGGATTTGGGATAAAAATCATGTTGTACAGATCTAGAAAGGATAAATACTGTACCTATTGGGGTCTTTAACATAAGATTATCTTCTTTTTATTTCTTTTTAATTTTTTTTTCTTGTTGTACGTTTTAAAATTAAAATTAATAATTCTGGTTTTTTTCATGTGTAAAATAATTTAGGCATTTTTTGTATAGATAACATTCCATGTTTTTCCACATGTTATTTAAATTTTTGGTTCACAAGTGGAATCCACTAAGGATCGATCTCTATCATTTTGGGAAGATATAATATAATTTACATGATCAAATAGAGATATAAGATGAAGAAACATGGATTAACACACCAAAATCTTAATATCTAGTTTAATTTAACTTGAGTTAATTTTTTTTCTTGGATCTAATGTTAATATAATATTATTATTTTTTCAGTTTTCATGGAAATTAAAGGATCTTCATCGAAAAAAATTAGTGGTATATTTGAATCTTTAAAAATTAAACAAAGATTTTAATTTAAGGAGTATATCATTTTGAAGTTCCACTCACTTTTCATTATTTTAAAATATCTAGGTTGTCTCTATATTTCTCTTTAATGGTTTAGATAATTTAAAAATGAAAGGCAGAACTTTTTCATGTTGAAAATGAGTGTTAAAATAGGATGGTGGATTCCCTAAAATGGATTATTATGACATGAATACGAGTGATGAATAATGTAATGTTTGGTTGGAAATTATTCTGATCACATCATGGAAATGTTCTAATATGAAATACTCATATTTGAGAAGAAATTTTTGCAGTGGTAACTTATAGTGAATTTTTTTAGAAAGATATGACAGATTGTTTATAATTTATTTTTTTTGGAGGAAAAAATCAGTGAGATTTCTTATTACCATATTCAAATATGTCTCTAGTATACTAAATTGTTAAATCTATATAAATTTTACAAATATTTATTTACATGTTTTCTCCAGCATGGGTTCAATAGTGATGAAAATATTGAGTTTTAGGGTGTTGGAGAGTGTATTAAACATTTCTTGTTTGGATTTTTCCATGAAATGTGACTGGAATCATAGTTTTAATGAGTAAAACATAAATAGAATTTTACACCATCATGGAAAATAAATGTATTAAACCTTATTTCAGAAGTTGAAAATGGTTATTTCCAAATAATTTTATTTTTATTTTTATATCTTTTTGTTTTAAAAATATTTTCAAAGTGAAGAAGTTATTTTCCAAAAAAATGTTTTAATGATACTTTATATTATTTATACTCATAAACGACATCTACCCATTATTTAAATTTTTATACAATGGGGATATTTCATATTTATATCATACATATTATTTTTTTGGATATTTTATGATCATTTTGAAAAAAAATCCACAATTTAATTACAATTCAACACATTACTCTATATAGTTTATGAATACATTTATTGACTGTGGAATGTATTAAAACTTTTTATGAATGGTTTTCAATAAGAATATTTATTTTAATTATGTTCTAACCTTTTCATATAAGCAATTAATTAGAATTTTTATGTAATAGGATATGCCCACAATATCACCTCAATGAACCAATAGGTCCCATGAGACAAACTAGTTTGGATTTTGGTCCAGCACTTTTCCATTTTTATAGATGTATTGGAACAATTACTAATGGTATTATATTTCCTAGAACAAGGCCTCGATGATAGGTTTTAGATTTCCTTAATGATTCATCCCTTAATTATTAATTAAATTTGTATATTCCATGTGATTATTTGATTTTTTAGAATAACCATGGCCATGTCTATTACACATGTGATTATTTATACATCATTATATGATCATATTTTATTCCTATAAAATTATGATAATGTTATTGTTTAAATGGAAATTTTTTATTCTTTTTAACATTAATTATTTATTATTAATTATTTATTCATATTTTACTCTATATTCTTACCATTATAAGGCATCTGATGTAACATTCCAGGTAAATAAAGAATATAAAATTTCCTTATATATTAACATTTGAGAATTAAATATTAATTTTACATTAAAGGGGTTGTTATATTAGATAGCGTACTCAACATGTAACAACATGTTTCTTTGAAATCTTACATAGCACACAACATTAAGATATACCGAAAAAATAATATAACAATAATATAATTTTAAATGGTAGTTAACGCCTAGCCATTGTAGTGGCGGGAATGAACAGAACTAACTATAATATAATTACAAATGTTTGTTAAATATTTTTACTTTTATCCAAAAAGTCTTAAAGGATTAAAATAAGAATGAATCTAATTTTAATGATGAAATAGTATAATACTATTTAAAAGGTAAATTTACCACATTTTAATAATGAACCCATTTTAAATCTAATTTTTGTCACATTTATATTTATATTCTATTTTACAAAAATAAACTTCATCTTTAGAAGTGATACATAACAATTTACATTGGGTAAATGTTTAGTATTTTTCTGATAATGTTCATTTTTAATGAATAGTGAAAAATACTGCATTTTAAGTCAAAACTGTCTTTTCATCTCAATTATTTATATGTTGAAATTATATTTTTAAATGGTTTTAAATTGTAATTGGATAATATATTTATCATTTAATCCAATGTTGGTAATTGGAATTAATTTTACTTTGAAATTGGGCATAAACACGTGTCAATCGTTTTGTAGTTTTTTACTTCTAAAATACATGCATTCTAGTTTTGACAAATGAAATTAATTTTAAATTAATTAATGAAAATTATATATTTTGAATTTGGTAAAACAGAAATCATTTTTTAATTTGGAATATAAAAATTTTCTATGGGTGAATTGTTTTTATTTTTCTTAAAATGTTCAATTTTTGATGAATAGTGAAAAACACTACATATTAGTTAAAAATCAACGTTTTCATTTAAATGATATTTTACCGCATCTGTGAATTGAAATTAAAAAATCCTACAAACATGGCTATAATCAGTATGTAAAATGTGGTTCAATACAATGAAAATAATTTTTGGTGAACAATAACTTTTGATTTTTATTTACCACGGTGTAAGGTAAATAAGGTTATTCAAGGGAGAAATTATATTATAATAATATAAAATAACATTAAAACTTTTCCTAACCTTATTGGATGAGTCATGGATGACCAAAAAAATCCTTGGGTACAACTTTGGGCCTTTTTAATCCACTTGGGTAAGATAAGTACATTAATAACTTTTTATTTAAAGTAAACATAAAAATATCATAAACAGGTATAGTTTTGCTAAAACAATTTTAATGAAGGTTTATATAGTTGATATATTTCACTATAAATATTAATTATAAAGCTAAAAATATTTCCTACATCATGGTATTTTCTTTATAATTTTTAGACATCAAATAAATAAATTTAATTATGACATAATGATGATGTAATGATTACCTCATTAACGAATGTTTTAAATAAATGATATTATAAATGTTAAAATAATTTATTTTGAATCTTTTTATGAAATAAAAGATTTTTATGGATTATTATGACTTTATATATCTGAATTAATTATGTTTTTTCATATTTATCATGTTGTTAAGTATTTTAAAAAAGACATGATATGAATAGTATATAAATTAACAAAAATGGGTTTTAAAAAAATATATTTATTAAATGATATAATAATACAAAAAATCTAAGAATCATCCAAATTACTTATATATAGTTTATGATGTCATTAATGAACCAATTGTCGTCTTATTATCATTTTATGGTAACTATATTAACCATATAGTATGAATATACAAGGAGACATGGTTAGAGTTAAATTTGTTAACTAAAGGTTAAAGCTAAATGATATGGTTAAAAATGAAACAAAAAACTCTCTAAAACTATTTTTTGAGAGTACGTAAAATAATAGTCTTCTTAGCTCCTAATTTAATGAGTTATGGACACGTTGAAACCGAAATTCCTTTTATAATAAAATAATAATTTCAAATTTTCCTAAAGATCCCCTCCTCGCTCTTATAAAAGGACACAACCTCTAATCCATTACTAACACCTATCAAGCCCAATGTCTCATCCAACCTCTGAGAAAATAAGACCCCAACATTAACCTGTTGCTTATTGATTACTTCCATTAGGATAAAGGTAATTTAAGATTAACTTTTCATTCAAATAAAAGGGAGTTACCTGATTTAAAGATAATGTATCCTCTCAAGTTCTTTTCTTTTTATTTTCCTTCTCCCCTACCTATGATTTTCTAATTCATTGTTTACATAAAAAAATAGTATCATCTATATAATATGTTTTTTTATTAGAAGTATTATAAATACACTTACCCACAAATCCATCTAATGGATTTATAACATACTATTTCTGTGGAAGGCGAACTACTGCCTCACGAAACAATGATTGTTCAATATTCTTCTACCACCTCTCATGGTGGCCATTATAATGGAACTATTTTTATATGTGATATATATTATATTTTTATTATCTCTATTATTCTATATTTTTCATTTTTATTATACCTTTATGGTCTCAATAATGGGTAAATACAACAATTTCATTGTAGGAAGTGCAGACTACCGCCCCTCAAAGTGATATGACTTGTTAATACCATACATGGAACTTATATAGGATAGTGTTAATGAAAATATTCAATGTAAATAAATTTTGATATAATACTGTATTGATAATATAACTATGTATTATTTGTTTTTCATTCCTTTAAAAATGAAAAAATGAAATGAAAGTAGAATTCATGCGTACGTACGGCTTACCATCTCCATGAATGGTGCATTTCGATTTTTATATCCAAATGAAATGTACTATTAGGAAAACATATATAATAGATATATATGATATATATGATATCTAAATAATGAATAAAATTCTGTAGATAATTTACTTTTAACCACATGGACAATTTGTAATTATAACAAGTTAATTTTTGACTTAAGTACCGAACATCGACCAAAAGACCGATATGAACATGAATAATTATATGATTATTAGAGCAAGGTGATAAGTGATATAAAAGTAATAATAAAAATTAAAAATTTTCTAAATTAAGTATAATTAACTTATTTTTATTTTTCAGGGAGATAAATAATGAACAAGACAAGTCGGACACAAGGTAAGGGATTTTCATATCACATTTTATTCACATGAGATTCAAGCTATATTTACCACTATATACTTTTGTGTGGCCTTTTTAATTTCTATAATGGTATTAATTGTGTAATATAATTTAATTTATGTGTATTTACATCTTCATTTTAATATCCTTCTTTCATTTGGTGTATGTTTTGTATGTTACACAATTGGCAAGGGAACCTTTTACTCTTCTCTTCTAATTAAAGACTTCTTTTATGTTATGTATTCTAAATTTTCATTTTCTTATGTTTGGATACGTTATTATATATCATTATTGTTATAAATTTAATTTCCATGTGATGAGAGACACTTTTCTCTCTCATAAACTCATTTTTTGAATTTTCAAGTGACGCTATTAGGCTGTCAAATTTCTTTAAGAGAACTTCTAATCCCAATTTCAATAATTTGGGTTAAAATTTTACTTCTTGATTATGTCATGTTATGAATAAGTGTGAATGTCCTATTATTGTTTTACATATAATATCCACTTATATGTTTTTTATTAAAATTGGTCACATATAATTATTTCCCAGCTTTTTCTTAAATCTAAGGATATTATCTTTGTAAGGGACTTTGTCTCAATTTACATTCCATTGAGACTTATTTGTTTTTATACACCACAGAACGTTTATAAGGTGTATATACTTCTCTGTTGCATATTATATCATTAATCTTCTTATTCTCATGATATTATAATCTATTATTAATTTTATTCCTCAATTATTTGTATTCCAGCATCTCTCATTATGTTTGGAACTCTTTAACTAAATATCATTTTAAATGTTTTAAAGATTTATTCTTCTAAATATATATCATTAATGTCGATGTTTTAAAAATGTTTTTATGGATTTATATATATGGATGTGAAGATTTTGAAATTAAATTTTTTTTCAAAAGATTCAAAGTGTTATGGGACACTTTTATTAAAAAATATCATTATTTAATGTTTTAAATGGTATTGAAAATGGTTTGATAAAGCAATGATTATGTCAATATCATGAAATTCTATATTTTGATTGCAATTTGAAAATGTTATATTTCCATTATCCTTGTTTTATGTGTTATGAATATATTATAGTTATTGTTCATTGTTCATGTATATGGTTGGTTCCATGATAAACCTAGGGTAGGTGAGCCCGAGATAGCCCTCCAATGCATTGGGTGACGTGACAAAGGTAAATGTTAATGTTTCTCCAAAGAGATTTATGGAATGTACTATGATTGGTATTCCAAACATAACTTCATATATAGCTGTGATATCTACAATGTATTTATGATATGGATCCCACCAGTTACATTTATGATTTTTGATTTCTATGTGTTATTTATAAATCTTATGATTTTTTGAGGTATGTTGAAGATATAATGTTTTAAGATTAAAAATTATGATTTTTTTGATTTGTATGTTTTCACAGACTAATGTTTTCTTTCCTTATTTTATATCCTATACTGGTCTTTTTATTCCCATTACAAGTTTTTGAAATTTTTTCAACATGATTTAATGACGGATAGGGTATAAGATGAGATCAGGGAAATGTCACGTTGTCTAAAACATGGAACTAGACATGTTTCTTTTTTTAATAATTTTTATTTTATGAAAAAATGGATACTGAGTAGAAGTGTCTACATGTAATATTCAAGTTGTTATGTATTACTTATGACCTAATTCTATAAATCTATAAACCTAAAAGGATCCTCAATTTCAATTCTTTACATAACTCAAGATTATGTAATGTTTAAGGCCAGGTCCTTATAGTTGGTTTCAAAGGTCGGTTTAGAAAACATTAGAGGTTAGGGTGTTATTTAAGCATATGTGACATAACCATAATGGTTAGAATATATTAAATAATCATAGTTATTTTTGATAAATTGAATGGTCTTAAGATAACATGAATAATTATATCTTATTGTTTATCCTCTTCATAAGATTTTAAATGTTGATTTTACAAATATACTCACACAGACCATTTTTGTTTTATAAAATGGGAGGATCTAGCAATAACCAACATAAAAACAGATATGAAGGAAATTGTGGTGGTTTTATTAATGTTAAACCAATTGGAATGAGAGCTGCAATGAGAAATCTTGTGGTTAAAATACGTTAGTCTTATTTTTGAAGAGTTTGTCTCATTTTTGGGAATGTTATAAAATTATATATTTTTCAAAAAAGGAAAACTTGCAGGACAAGTGACAAACCGTCATGTCTTACATGGTCATGGGAATTGAACCCAAAACCAAAGGGTGATAAGGGAGCAGCACTTACCACTGGCCTATGTAATGTCCCTGGTTAGTACGACTTATTATTTTTAGATAAATAATTTAATTGATCAAGAATAAGTTAACTTACGGAAATTATGTTTTATCGAATGGATATCTTTAGTATAGGAAAATGATTTGTTGATTGAGCGATAAATGTTATTTTGGAATACATGATCTCTTTTGGGAACACTATATGTTTAAGTAAAACAGAATACTATGTGATATCATTTGTGGGGTAATGGTTGAAATTTTATTTTGGAAGAAGCTATGTTTTTATTATGGACATATAGTGATTTGGTTTATTTATGGAATTGATTATCCTATCATTCAGAATAGTTGATTAGGTTAATCATACTTCAGTGTGACACTTTAAGAGTTTTCGATTTTATTTGGAGATAAATGTTAAGATTTACTGTAGAAGACTACGTGATTAAATTTTTCTGAGTTTTGGGTTTCAATCCATGTTTAGATTATATTGAAGGATTTTAAGGACCATTGTGTTTTGGATGGTCGTTGTTGAACCTTGGGTACGGTTTTTTGAATTTTAGAGATTAAGAGTAGTATTTTTTTATAAATTATTTTTCTTTTTTGGGGTTTATCTGACCTTTTACTAACCATTTTGGTTTTGGTTAATGTCTAATGACATGGGAAATATATAGTTCATATTTTTTGGATTGTGTGATTCTCTATAAGTAGATTCTAGCAGTTTGGGTGTGACCAAGTCATCTGGAATACTCATCATTTTGAGAAATGATGAGTTGGTAGTAGAATTTTATTAAAGTCGACACATTGCATTAAAAGTAAGCATGTTTCCTATATTATTCTATGTAGTAATAAACATTTTAAACTCTATAGAAATAATCATAAAGAATAAATGTTATACACATTCTTTTATCAACATACTTTTACCCAACCATGCATTTATGGTATTGTGGTGGTTAACAATCTATGATCAATTTCTCTATCAATCTCTTTTTGTCAACAAGAGTTGGTTTTTATTCCATATCCATGTTTTCCTACATGGAATCCTAGTATGGGTTATCTCGGGTGACCTTTTTAATTCTCTTTATTTCTTTTAAAGTGATAGTTTTATTGACTTTTTTTATAATGTGTGACTTTCAATAAAGTTTCTGAGCCCAATTTAAAAATTACGAGGGCACAATTCACAAAAGGGGGAATGATGTATCATCCTAGGTAAATAAAGATTATGAAATTTTAATTTTTGTTAATATTTTTGAATTGAATGATAATTTTACATTAAATGGTTTTTTATGTATGATAGTGTACTCACCACGCAAAATAAGTTTTAATTGAAATCTTACGTTGCACAAAACTTTGAGTTATACTAAAAAATATTATACTATTATTATTATTTTAAATGGTAGTTAACACCTAGCCATTTTATTGTCAAGAATGAAAAATACTAACTACAATATGATAAAAAATGTTTTTCAAATATTTTTAATTTTATCTAATAAGTCTTAGAGGCTTAAAATAAGAATGAATCTATTTTTAAGCATTAAATACTCTAATATTTTTTAAAACGTTGATTTTCCACCTTTTTTGGAGAACCTATTTTAAATCCAGATTTTTAACATTTATATGTTATAAAAGATATACTTTTTATTTAGAAGCAGTACTTAAAAATTTACTTTGGATTAATTTTTCATATGTTTCCAATAATATTCATTTTTAATGAATAGTGAAAAATGCTACATTTTAAGTCAAAACTATCTTTTCATCTAATTTATTTATATGGTTAGATTATATTTTTAGATGGTTTTAAAGTTTAATTAGATTATATTTTTACAATTTAATCCATTTTTTTCATTTTAATTAATTTCACTTTGAAATTGGACATAAACAATGTCAATCATTTTGTAGTTTTAACTTCTTAAAAACACACATTCAAGTTTTGACAACAGATCTTTTTTAAATAAATTTATTAAACATATAGGATTTGAATTTGGTAAAATAGACGTCATTTTTGAATTTGGAATATCCAAATTTTATTTGAGTTTATTTTTTGTATTTTTCTGAAAACGTTCAATTTTTGGTGAATAGTAAATACACTGCATATTAGTTAAAAACCCGACTTTTTCATATAAATGAAAATTTACCGCTTCTGTGAATTGAATTTCAAAAAACCGACATACATGGTTGCAATTAATATGTAAAATGTAGTTCAATAGTATGAATATAATTTTTGGTGATTAGTAACTTTTGATTTTTATTTACAGCGGTTAAAGGAAAATATGGTAATTCAAGGTAAAAAATATTATAATAATATAAAATTAACTTAACACTTGTCCACACCTTATTTTATGAGTCATGGAAAACCAATAAAATCCTTGGGTAGTACGTTTTGCCTTTGGAAGCCTCTTGGGTAATATAATTACATTAATAAATTTTTATTTAATGTTAAAATTAAATTATCATGAAGAATTATGGTTTTGCTAAAAAAAGATAATGTGGGGTAATATAATTTATATATTTGACTATAAATAGTAATTAGAAATATAAAAATATTTTCTAAATCCTGGTATTTTATTTTTAATTTTTATACATCAAATAAATAAATTTACTTATGACATAATGATGATTTAATGACTACCTCATGAATGAATGTTTTAAATAAATGATATTATAAATGTTAAAATAAATTTATTTTCAAACTTTTTATGAAATCCACGAATTTTATGGATGATTAAGCCTTTTATATGCAAATTAATGAATTTTATTCTATTTGATCAAGTTGTTTTGTTTTTTTAGAAATTCATGATATGAATAGTATATAAATTGACATAATTGAGTTTTTAAAACAATTAATATTTTATTAAATGAAATATTATTCCCAAGAATCTAAGATTCTGACAAATTACATAGTTATGGATGATTGTTTCATTAATGAACCACTTTTGGTTTGATTTACATTTTATGGTAACTATATTAACCATATAATATGAATATATAAGAATACATGGTATGAGATAAATTCGTTATCTAAGGGTTAAAGCTAAATGATAAGGTTATAAATAAAAACAAAACTTGTCTAAAACAATTTTTTGAGAGGGTTTAGAATTATAGACAACTTATATTATAATTTAATGAGTTATGGACCTTTTAAAACCGAAAACCCTTTTATAATAAAATAACACTTTCATATTTTCTTAAAGATCCCCACCTCCCTCTTATAAAAAGACACAACCTATAACCCAATACTAGTACCTCTCAAGCCTCTTGGATCATCCAAAATCTGACTAAATAATCTCACAAAATTCCTATCTTCCTTCTAGAATCCTTCCCATAGGCAAAAGTAAATTCAAGAAAACATATTCGTTCAAACCAAAGGCAGTTACCCAATTTAAAGATAATGTCTTTTCTCATGTTCTTTTCATTTTATTTTTCTTCTACACTCTCTATGATATTATTTTTCTTTTTCTACATAACAACACCAGTATAATCAATATAATAGGTTTTTATGAGATGTATTATAACTAAACTTACACAAACCTCTATCTAATGGATTTATAACATACTATTTCCATGAATAGCAAACCACTGCCTCATGAAATGATGATTGTTCAATATTCTTCTACCACATATCATGGTGGAAATTATGTTGGAAATATATTTATATGTGATATATATTATCTTTATATTGTCTCTATGCTTATGTATTGTTCAATTATAGAATATCATTATGGTTTTCATAATGGGTAAATACGATAATTTCTTTATAAGAAGTGTGGACTACCTCCCCCTCAATGTGATATGAATCATTAATACCAAACATGGAACGCCTAAATAAGGGTATTAATTAACATATGTAATTTATAAAAATTATTATATTATACTTTAATAATAATATATCTATGTATCATTATGTTTTTAATTCATTATAAATGAAAAAAATGAAATTAAAGTAGCGTTCATGCGTACGTACGGTTTACCGTCTCCATGAATGGTGCAATTAATTTCTTATATCCAAATGATATGGACTATTATGAATAAATATATAATATATATTTATGATATATATGATATCTAAATCATGAATATAATTATGGAGATAATGGAATTTTAACCACATGGAAAATTTGTAATTATAACAAGTTCATTTTTGACTCAAGTACCGAACATCGACAAAAAATATATGAACTTGAATAATTATATGATTATTTGAGTTAGGTAACAAGTGATATAAAAGGATTAATAAAAATTACAGTGGTTTTTAGGTAAGTATAATTAACTTATGTTTATTTTTATGGGAGATAAACAATGAAAAAGATAAGTCTGACACTAGGTAAGGGGTTTTCATCTCACTTTTTGTTCTGGTCAGATTCATGCTATTTTCAGCACAATTTCATTTTATGTGGTGTATTTATTTCCCATGATTGTATTAACTATTTAATATACTTTTATTTATTGGTATTTACATATAAATTTTATGATCCTTCTATCATGTGGTGTATGTTTCGTAAGATACAAAATTGGTAAAGGATCCTTTCACTGTCATCTTCTAATCAAATACTTCTTTTATGTTATATCTTTTTAAATTTCATTTTATTATTTTGGGATATGTTATTATATATCCTTATTTATTTATCATTTATTTCCATGTGAAGAGAGACCCTTTTCTCTCTCATCCACTCATTTTTTGAATTTTAAATTGATGTCATTAGGTTGCCTAATTTCTTTAAGTTAACTTCTTAACACAATTTCAATTATTAGTGTTAAACGTCTACTTCATGATTATGTTGTGCTATGAATATGTGAGAATGAAATATGATTGATTTACATATAATATACACTTATATTGGGTGTATTTTTATTTTTTACACATAATTATGTCATTTATTTGTCCTTAATCTAAGGATATGATATTTGTATGGGATTTTTTCTCAATATAAATTCCATTGAGAATTATTTGTTGTTTATAGAAATTCACTTTTATATTTTGTATAAACTTCCCTTTGAAATATTATATCATGAATCTAATTATTCTCATGATATTATAAGTTTGATTAATTTTATTTTTCAATTATTTGTATTCAAGCATCTATCATTTGGTTAGGAACTCTTTAACTAAAATATCATTTTAAATGTTTTAAAGATTTATTCTTATAAATATTTCTCATTACTTTCCATGTTATAAAAATGGCTTTAAGTATTTATTTATATGTACATAAATGTTTTGAAATAAAAATTTCCTTCAAAAGCATCAATGTAGTATGGGACACATTGATTCAAAAATCTCTTTATGAAATGTTTTAAATGGTTTTGACAATTGTTTGATAAAATATTGATTTTGTCAATATCATGAAATGATATATTGTGATTGTAGTGTGGAAATGTTATCTTTCATTTATCCTTATTTTATGTGTTATGAATATGTTATGTTTATTGTGTATTTTTCACATATATGGGTGGTTCCGTGATAAACCTAGTGCGGGTGAGGCCAAGATATCACTTCAATGCATTGGGTGACGTGATAGAGGTAAACATTAATGTTTCTCCAAAGTGGTTTAGGGAATATACTTTTATGGGTATTCCAAACATAACTCCCTATGTAGATGTGATATCTACAATGTAATTATGATATGGATTCCACAAGTTAACTTTATGATTTTTAATTTCGATGAGTTATTCATAAATAATATGATTCTGTGTGGTATGGTAACAAAATTATTATATAATATTGAAATGTATGATTTCATTTATTTTTATTTATTCATGGACTAATGTTTTCTTTCATTATTTTATATCCCTTACTAAGAATTTTATGCTAATCCCGTGTTTTTGAAATGTTTTCCACATGAATTAAAGATGAATAAGGTCAAGGATGGTATCAAGGAAAAGTCACCTTTTCTAAAACATGGAACTAGATATGTTTCTTTTTTGACGAATAATTATTCTATGAAAAAAATGGATACTGAGTAGAAGTGTCTACATGTAATGTTTAAGTTGTTATGTATATGTTATGACCTAATTCTCTAAAGATCTAAACCTGAAAAGATCCTCAATGTAATTTTTTTTCTTAAGTCAAGATTATGTAATTTTTAAGGTCTGGTCCTTATAGTTGGTATTAAAGTTCTATTTAGATAACAATAGAGGTTATGGTGTTATTTAAGAATAAGTGACTTTACCATAATTGTTAGAATATTAGAAAGTGACATAGTTATTTTAGATAAATTGAATGGGATTAAGATAACATGAATAAGTATATCTTTGTGTTTACCCTCCCCATAAAATATTATAAGTTTATTTTACAGATATAATCACACTAATTATTTTGGTTTTAGTAAATGGATGAATCTAGTAGGAAACAATGTAACAATAGATGTGAAAGAACATGTGGTGGTTTTCTTAATGAGCAACCAAATAAAATGGGAGCAGGAATGATGACTCTTGTGGTTAAAATATGATATGGTTATTTTTGGGGGATTTATCTCATTTTTGGGAATGTTAAAAAATTATGTGGTTTTAGAAAAAGTAAAACCTATAAGATGGGTGACAACCCTTCATGTCTGGCAAGGCTGAAGTAATCGAACCCACAACCAAAGGGCGACAAGGGCGTATCACCTACCACTGGCCTATGTGAAGTCCCTGGTTAGTATGACTTATTATTTTCTAGTTAAATAATTTAATAGATCAAGAAGTAGTTGATTTTGGGAAATTATGTTTTATTAAATGGATATCAATTGTATAGGAAAATGATTTGTTGATTAGGTGATAAGAGTTATTATGGAATACATTCTCTCTTTTGGGAACACTATATGTTTAAGAAAAATAGAATACTACGAGGTCTCATTTTTGGAGTAATGGTTGAAATTTTATTTTAGAAGAATCTATGTTTTTATTATGGACATATGGTGATTTGGGTTATTTATGGAAATGATTAAGCTATCATAGAGAATATGTGATATGGTTAATCACATTTCCGTGTGATACTTTAAGAGTAGTTGATATTATGTGGAGATAAATTATAAGATTTATTATTGAAGACTGTGTGATTAAATTATTTTGAGTTTTGTGTTTCAATCCTAGTTTGGATTATATTAATGGATTTTAAGGAAAACTGTATATTGAATGGTATTTGTTGATCTTTTGGTACTATTGGTTGAATTTTGGAGATTAAGAGTAGTATTTGTTTTTTATAAAGGATTGTTCTTTTGGAGATTATCAGATATTGTACTAACCATTTTTATATTGGTTAATGTCTAAAAAATGGGAAATATATAGTTCATATTTTTTGGATTATTTGATTCTAAATAAGTTGATTCTAGCAATTCAGGTGTTACAAGGTCATCTAGAATACTCATCAATTGGAAAAAATATGACTTTGTGGTAGAATATTATCAAAGGATGGCACTTTACATGAAAAGTATGTAATTTTCCTTATGATATTAGTCTAGGTAGTAATAAAATTTATAAACTATATAGAATGAATATTCATGAAAAAAAGTTATACGCTTTCTTTTATCAATAGACTTTTACCCATCCACAAATTTATGGTATTGTGGTTGTCAACTTTCTGTGATAAATTTTATTATCACTCTATTTTAGTCAATGAGAGTTAGTTTTTCTTCCATATCCATGTTTTTCAACATCAAATCCTAGAATGGGTTATCTTGTTTGACCAATTTAATTCACTTTATTTCATTCAAAGTGATAGTTTTCTTGACACTTTTTCTGATTTAGGACTTTCAATGATTTTTTTAAGCCCAATTTAAAAATTGCGAGGACACAATTCTCAAAAGCAGGAAGGATGAAACATCCCAGTTAAATAATGAAAATGAAATATTCATATTTATTAATATTTGGGAATTGAATATTAATTTTATGTTAAAGGGGTTCCTATATCTGATAGCATACTCAACACACAAAAACAGGTTTCTTTTAAATCTTATGTTGCACACAACTTTGAGTTATACTTAAAAATAATATAATAATATTATTATTTTAAATGGTAGTTAACTCCTAGAAATTGTATTGTATATATTGAACAAAACTAACTAAAATATTATTAATTTTTTTAAATGTTTTTACTTTTATCCAATATGTCTTTGATCCACAAAATAAGAATGAATCAGATTTTAACCATGAAATAATATAATATTCATTAAAAGTACAATTTACCACCTTTTGATGGAGAACCTATTTTAAATCATTATTTTCTAAACTTTATATGTTTCATTTGACAAAATAATCTTATTCTTTAGAATTGTTACTTCAAAAGTTATTTTTGGTAAATTTTTGATATTTTTCTGATAAAGATCATTTTTAATGAATAGTAAAAAATACCGCATTTTAAATCAAAACTTTATTTCCATATAATTTATTTATATGGATAGATAATCTTTTTAAATTATTTTAAAGTGTAATTGAATTATATTTTTGTCATTTAATCCAATGTTTTTCATTTTAAGTAATTTTACTTTAAAATTGGACAATAACACATGTCAATCTGTTTGTAGTTTTATTTCATAAAAACTTGCTTTCTTGTTTGGACAACGGAAATTAATTTTAAATTAATTATTGAAACATATATGTTTTTATTTTGGTAAAATATAAATAATTTTTTACATTGTAATATAAAAATTTTAGTTGGGTGAATTTTTGGTATTTGTCTGAAAACGTTCATTTTTTTTATGAATAGTGAAAAACAATACATAGTAGTTAAAAACCAACTTTTTCATTTAAATTATTTTTTACTGCTTCTATGAATTTAATTTAAAAAATAAAAAATACATTTTTTTTATCATTACATAAAATTTAGCTCAATATGATGAAAATAATTTTTGGTGAATATTAACTTTTGATTTTTATTTACTGCGATTAAAGGTAAATAGGGTAATACAAGGTAAAAATAATATTATAATAATATTAATATACCTTAAAACTTTCCCTAACCTTATTTGATGAGTGATGGTCGACCAATACGATCAATTGGTATAATAGTTTACCTTTGGAAACCACTTGGGTATGATAATTACTTTAATAACTTTTTATTTAATTTAAAAATAAAAATATTGTAAACTTGTATAGTTTTGCAAAAAAGATTTAATGTGGGGTTATATAATTGATATCTTTGACTATAAATAGTCATTATAAAGATAAAAAGATTTACTATATCATGGTAGTTTATTTTAATTTTTTTAGACATCAATAAATAAATTTACTTACGACACAATGATGAGATAATGATTACCTCATTAATGAATGTTTTAAATAAATGATATTATAAATGTTAAAATAACATTATTTTAAAACTTTTTTATGCTATAAAAATATTTTTTTTGATTATTATGACTTTTTATTTCTTAATTAATGATTTATTTTCGAATTTATCATGTTTATAGGGATTTTTAAAAAGTCATGATATGAATAGTATATAAATTTACACAAATGAGTTTTTTTAAAAGAATTATGTTATAAAATGATATAATAATCTGAAAAATCTAAGAATTGGAAAAATTAAATATATGATGTTTATAATGTTATTAATGAACCACTTGTGGTTCATTTGGAATTTAATGGCGACTACATTAACCATATAATATGAATATACAAGAAGACATGGTAAGAGTTAAATTTCTTAACTAAAGGTTAAAGCTAAATGATAGGGTTAAAAATGAAACCAAAACATGTATAAAACCTATTATTTGATATTATTTAGAATAATAGTCATCTTATATTCGATTTTAATGAGTTATAGACCTTTTGAAACTGAAAGTACTTTTATAATAAAATAATAATTTCAAATTTTCATAAAGTGTCCCTCCTTCCTCTTATAAAACGACACCACCTCTAATTGATTACTCACACATATCAAGAAAAATGGCTCATCAAACCACTTCCCAAATAATCTCCTAAAATCCCACGCTTCATATTTTAATCCTTCCCCTAGGAAATAGGAAATTCAAGAAAACCTGTTTTATCAAACCAAAGGGTGTTTCCCAATTTAAAGGTAACGTCTCCTCTCAAGTTATTTTCTTTTATTTTCCATCTTCACTCCCTAGGATTTTATTTTTCTTTGTTTAAATAACAAAAAATTAATAATAAATATTCTAGGTTTTTTTAATGATATTTATTTGAGCTACACTTACAGACACATCTATATAATGGATTTAAAACACACTGTTTCTCTGGACGACGGACTACTGCCTCACGAAATGATGATTGTTCAATCATATCCTACACCTATCATGGTGGCCATTATGATAAAATTGTATTTTTATGTGATATATATTATATTTTTATTTTCTCTATGCTTCTATAATTTTCATTTATATAATACCTTTATTGATTCCATAATGGGTAAATATGATAATTTCATTTGGGGAAGTGCAGACTATCGCCCCTCAAAGTGACACGACTCATTAATACCATACATGGAAGTTATAAAGGATGGTGTTAATGAAGTTATGTAACATATATAAAATATTATATTATACTAGAATAATAATATACATTGGTATCATTTGGATTTCATTCAATTTAAAATTAACAAAAATGAAATGAAAGCAGTGTTCATGTGTACGTACAACTTACCATCTCCATGAATGGCGGATTCCATGTGTTATATCCAAATGATATGGACAATAATTAATAAATATATAATTGATATATATGATATCTAAATCATTAATATCATTATTTAGATAATGGAATTTGGACCACATGGACAATTTGTAATTATAACAAGTTTATTTTTGACTCAAGTACGGAACATCGACAAAAATACCGATATGAACTTGAATAATTATATGATTTTTAGAGATAAGTAATAAGTGATATACAAGAAATAATAAACATGAAAAAGTTTCTGAATTAATTATAGTTAACTTATTTTTATTATTTAGGGAGATAAATAACCAACAAGAAAATTCGGACACAGTGTAAGGGGTTTTCGTCTCAATTTTTATTCTCGTGAGATTCATGCTATAATTTCCACTATTTCCTTAATCTAAGGATATGATCATTGCAAGGGACTTTGTCTCAATTTACATTCCATTGAGACTTATTGGTTGTTATACACCGATTCAATTTTATATGGTGTATATACTGAACTTTGAAATATTATATCATGAATCTCCTTATTCTCATGATATTAAAAATTTGAATAATTTTATTCATTAATTATATTTATTCAAGCGTCTCTCATTTGGTTTGGAACTATTTAACTAAAAAATCATTTTTAAATGTTTTAAAGATTTATTCTTATAGATATTTCTCATTAATGTACATGTTTTAAAAATGGTTTTATGGATTTATTTATATGGACACAAATTTTTTGAAATTAAAATTTCTTTTAAAAGCCTAATAATGGTATGAGACACTTTGATTCAAAAACCTCTTTATTAAATGTTTTAAATGGTTTTTAAAACGATATGATCAAGAATTTATTATGTAAATATCTTGAAATGATATATTTTTATTGCAATATGGAAATTTTATTTTTCATTTATCCTTGTTTTTTAGGAATACGTTATGTTTATTGGGCATTGTTCATGTATATGGGTGGTTCAATGTTAAACCTAGGGTGGGTGATCCCGAGATAGCTCTCTAATGAATTGGGAAACACGAAAAAGTAAAACGTTAATGTTTCTCCTAAGTGATTAAGGGAATATACTACGATGGGTATTCCAAACATAACTCCATATGTAGCTGTGATAACTATAATTTAAGTATGATATGGATGCCACAAGTTACATTTATGATTTATGATTTCTATGATTTATTCAAATATCTTATGATATTGAGAGATATGTTAAAGATATTATGCTTTAAGATTGAAAAGTATGATTTATTTCATTTATATTTATTCATGGACTAATGTTTTCTTTCCTTATTTTATATCCTTTAATAAGCAGTTTATGCTCATCCTATGTTTCTGAAATGTTTTCCACATGACTTAAAGACAAATAGGGTCTAGGATGGGATCAAGGAAAAGTCATTTTGTCTAAAATATAGAAGAAGACATGTTTTTTTCTGTATTTATATTTTATGAAAAAATAAATACTTAATATAAGTGTATACATGTAATAATCATGTTTTTATGTATAACTCATTACCTAATTCTCTAAATCTCTAAACCTGAAAAAATCCTCAAAGTCAATTCCTGACTTAACTCAAGATTATGTAATGTTTAAGGTCAGGTCCTTATCTCTGAGATCAACCCTGTATAATTTTTTATTTTACAAATGGTGATATGAATTGTTTTGTTATTGTTATGAAGTGATGCACTAATGGGAATAATTTCATTCTCATAGAAAATTATTTGTTTATTTTATGTTTTAAAATGTAATTTTAATTTCAAGTATATATCTATTATACCAATAATAACAAGCTGTTCATTCCTTTTGGACGTGACCCCCTAAATCTTATGCTAATGTAATAATGTAGACAATGACTATTGAATACTATGGATGGGGCCAATATAATGACTCAAATCATTTGGGAAATCATAATTTCATGATTAAGTGTGTTTCTATTAAGATAGTGGAGTTAAAGAAGATAGTGATGCTGTTAATAGATTTCTATAGGAATTTCACTTGGCATAGCTCACTTTGTTAATCGATATCTTAAATTCCCTACACTGATCATAAATCAATACAAAAATTATAGTCATTTTTCATCATTTCCTCTTCATCATACAATTAAATAGACATTTATAATCATAGATACACACTACTTAATTATAAAATATGAAAAATACATATAATTATTACATGTCACACAAGTAAAACCATATTTTTTAAATTTAATTTTATTTATACATATGTTTAGTTATTATACCAATCATACTATCTCTTTGTTTTTCCCATTTACTCAATAGTAAAAATGTATTTGGGTACAAAATATTTCTTTGAAATTATTATTTGTGATATGATTATGTATCCTATGTCTTTTACATGGTGTTTTCTTATTTTAATGATTTATGTATAATTTAGTTTCTATGTTCTTCACATATGCATGACATATTCTGATGTGAGGTTTAATATATAACGCCTCAATTACCCATGTGATGCTTTCCTTAAGGCCCTAAGTGAAAATATAATGATGTCAAATCATGGGATTATCTATATTTCTAGATTTTATTAAGTGATACTTTTTATTTAAGGACAAAGATTTTATTTTTGGTGTTTGAGAATGAACTTTTATCCATTTTTTAAGAGGTTTGATGATTTTAAGGATTTTGGAAATACAGTTACCTAAAAAGGGTTTCTATCTATAGTTTACAACTGTAGGCGATACTATATACATTTTGGGAGGGAACTAGGTAGAAACAAGCATGACTTGATGCCAAGGTGCCCTATTAGTGAAATTATATACATGGTAGACACATAACTGGTCCTAGGTGGACTACATAAAAGTGTATTTAGTGTAGACCATTTTTTCATCATCACCCCTTATTTCCTCTAATTTTTTTTTCTCTCGACCTCACTTATCTTTAGAATGTTGGGAGTGATCATGGAGATCTCCTTGGTTTCCTTATTATCCCCTTTATATCAACAGGGTTATATGAGGATTCATAAGTGGTTTTCATGTTAGAACAAAGTAAATCCTACCCCTACCCTCTCATTTATCCACTTTATCCCATTTATTCTACTCACCATTGATAGATTATGGAGTTTGGGTTGAATTTCACTAGAGAATATTTTATGACATCATATATCATTAGTTTTTCTTCACTACTTCTATAATGACTCTTGTGTGGTTTTATGGATCACATTTTATCTCCATTTTGTTTAAAGATGTTATAGATATTGTTTCGGTTATGGATTTTTAGTTTTTCAGGTTTATTTGTAATGGAGTTTTCATGGAGTTGTTTGGAAATTTAAGATGTTTCAATTTGTAGGTTTATTTTAGTATTGGGATGGCTTTGTTTTCTCCTGAATGTTTTTTCTATTGGATTTGGAAATTATCTGATTATATTTTGTAGGTGAAGGAATTTGGTATGCTAATTTCTAGGTGTTTCTTAGTGATGTATTGGAATTTATAATCCTTCTTGTTATATTGGTAGGTTTCATCAACTCACCAAGGGATTATTTTTCTGTGGTGATAATATTCCTACCTTCAATTTTTAATTTTTTTTATTTATTCACATATTAATTTTTTGAAATATAAATTGATGGTTTTCAAATGTCATTATTTTATAAATAATTAATGTATTCTTGATGTATTTAATTGATATTACATAAATATATTCATTCCATATTATTAATCATGGTGAACCATATTTTACATCCATCCAATGTTAATTTTTTATTAATGATCAAGCACTTTTACAAGTTGTGTTGTTTTGATCACTTATAAGACATTATTTTAATAATTCTGATTACATGGATCGAAAAGTATTGTAAAAGATTTTTATGTCATATAACTAATCTCTATTGTATTTAGGTAGTGGTAACATTTCTTGATACTATCCATCACCTATAATGGAAACCATTGGAGTGTATATGGTCTCAACCCATTTTGAGGTTAACTTGTTATCCCAATAAATTTCCTTATATAAATACCATTTTTTTGGTCAAAATATAATTAAGGTCCACTTTATTAAGTCCGAACCATATTCTATAACATGAACCCCCTTTTACAACTTAAAATTAAATAATTTATATGTTAAGATACCACTCATAATCCTTTAATAATACAATGATTTAGTGGCGATGAGGTTGTAAGGTTTATGAGCATGGAATATGTAATTTAACATGATGATCTTATTTGTTTTAATATTTTTATGAACATGACACTTAATAACCACCATTTTTTATAGTAATTGTAGCTATAATATTTTTTTATGAAAAACTAATTTGAAAATGGTTTATTTTGTAAAACTATTATTAACTAAATTCCTACCTCTATTTCTTTTCATATAATTTTTGTTTTTCATAAAAATATGTTTTTAATGAAAGCCAAAATCATTCTATTGAAACATGGACGCATAAATGAAATGAAATTATGAAATGTTGAAACATCAATATACAAAACTATTATAAATAGTATTTTAGAAAATCAGGCCTCTTATTATCTCTATGCCATGATTGTGTTGTTTGAGAATTACTATGAGTATGATCTATATTAATTATTTACTTTCTCCGTGGACCCCATATTATAGTTATTATAATGATCTTATTACTAAATTATTTGATTTATACCTAGTATTTATTGGGATCCGGGTATTCCATATCTATATGGTTATATTATACTGAATCTAGTATGTTTGACCATTAGATTATTGTACCTTTTTTATTGGAGTAGTTTACTACATAAGGACTTATTTACATTTAATGATGATTTATTTCATTCTTGAATGGTATCAAGGCCATTTATATTTCTATCATGACTATAGAATTTTATTACATTTTTGTACCAAGAATAATAAATAACATTTATAGTCTTATTTTTTTGAACATTATAGTTAGTGTGCATAATAAAATTAGTGCATATCTGAATTATTAAAAAAGATGCACATTTTGATTTGGAATAGTTCTTAGTGATGACTTTATTGGTATAAAATGTATATACTACTATTTTTTGATATTATAATTTTATAAGAATATCAACTAATCCTTAACATACATTGTTGAAAGGGATGAATTTTGACTATTACAACTATATACCCGAACCCCACTTCCATGATATGGTCTCACAACTTGGTTTAATATACACATTCCCCTACCCATGAAATGGGTCCTTAGACCCTGAATTATTTAAATAGATATTCTGATTATCTCATTTTTGGATAAAAATGGGGGAATCATCTCAAATTTTGAGTATTCACCCAATACAGGGAGAATAGGTATGATCCCTCACTGTATAGTGGGTTACTCTTTGGAGTTGTAAGTGTTTATAAAATTCTAATATTGATTAACCACTTCCATTGTCGTTAATACAATTTAATATTTTTCTCATTAACTATAAAATTGGTTTTTTATATTTATATATATCAGTATATATGTATATTCCCACAACCATTATATCACTATTATGTTGAGACTCCATAAGTTGTTCCATGGTAATTATTTTATACACTTATCATTTATGAAAACCTTAGTGGACATGAATCCTCTCTTTTTCTTCTTTCCAAGTCCCTATAGATATATCAAAATACTATTGGATATCATTCGGTTGTTCCATATGTTTTATTTGGAAGAAGGATCCCTTTACACTTCACTGTTGAAGCATTGGAGATAGTTGGTTGTTACATTTGGAACATAACTTACAATATTTCATCATTCCTATATTAGTTTCTATTTTTGCTTCACATATATATTAGTCCTTTTATACATTATTGACTGCATGTTGATTATTTTTGTTATCATTCACTTATAGATTTATTGGGTTTTTACATTTTTATTTGTTTTTAGGATCTATTTGGTTTGAATATTATTTTTGGAATGTATAGCCTATGAATTAGAAACACTTTATTTCTAGTATAAATTGTTTATGAAATTTATTTATAATATATGTCGGTAAATATTCTTTCAACTACACTTCAGAACGCACAATAGTAGTCACCAGTCTCTATGTATTGGGGAGTAGTCTAGAAGTAGTAAAATACAAATTAAGACACCATATATGTATTTGGGTCAAGTTTTATACATTTGGGGAAGGTAAAAAATTATACATACCCCTCTTCATCGATTAGATAATAAAAATTTCTCATGAGATAATATTTATGGTGCATGATCATTGAACCTAACAGATTATTATATGATGACTTAGTAGTGAGTCTAATATTATGTTTATGATGAAATGTTTTATATATAGGACACATTCTTGTGTGTTTTTTTATAATGTTCAAATTCTATAATATTTATTATTCCATGCTTCCATATAAATATTTATAATCTTCATATTTTAGGATTCTACATTATGACTATTAAAACATGTGTTATCTCAATCTCATGGATATCTTTATTATTCCTTTAATGTGATTTTTAGTTGAAACGTCTTGTTATGTATGTCTTCATGATATCCCAGGTATAGATAAACGTATTATGATATCTATAAAGGTAAAAGTAAGAAATAAATAAAAGAATGGTGTTGTATATTTTTAAGTTGTTGAATTATGGTTTCATTATGAAAAAGATATTAAACCTCTATTTTTTAATTTTTAATTTTTATATTTACTTTTAAAATGATGTAATATTATGTGGATGATATCCATTTAATTATAGATGGATTTATATTTTGTTATAGTTACTTTTGGGGATTTTGTTAGAGAACATAAAAGAAAATACACCTTAAATGAGGAATATTAAAACATAGAAATTCATAAGTTATAATATTCTATTAATTGATGAGTTATTGTTTATATATACATAATCCCCATTTTATATGATTATTAAGTTGAGTATTCTCAAACCTAACTAACCTTTTTTATAAAATGTCTATAAATTAGAGGAATCAGATCATAAACTAATGTGACTGGAAATGTAACGATTACTCAAATGATATTCCTTATATAATCGAAGTTGTAGTTAAGAACTTAAGGGTGGTAATTTATCATCTAATTCATGTTATAAATAATAAATTAAACCACATAGAGTTCTCTCCTCATAATATTTAATATGTTTTGACTGAATAATTTATGTGATGGAGAAATAATTTTTTTTTGATATTCTAGGGTCTTAATCATGAAGTAATGGATTAATTGAGTGTAGAAAATATTTTTTATCATTTAATATTTTGAGAAACATAATGTTATATTGGTTTTGTATCTCAATTTGGGAGAAGTCTTTTATGGTGTAAAATAATAATAAATATGAATCCCAAGGATGACATTGAGTTGATATAATCGGTATTATTTGAAAATATATATTTCCAATAAAATATTTTACTCACACCCTTTTATTAAAATGGAGTTGGAATTTATTTGAATCATATAAAAGGAAGAAAAATAAATTGTATATTTAAAAAACCAAATAACGATGTTAAGGAACACCTATTACTTCATCATTGAATCTAAAAGTAAGTTTCACTATTTTATTAGTGGTTTAATGATGATTAATTCAAAATATATAGTGATTCAATTTATTGATATTTATAATGAAAGAGTTTGATGTTACCTTAAATTTTAAATGGATATTTTTTGACCTCAATGTTCTCATGTGACTGGATATAAAAATGTAATAGTGTACTTTAATTATGGATTCTCAACTAATAAGTTTCATGGAGGTAAGAATATTAATATACCAACATGGAAAATGCACGGGCAGAAGCACACTAGAAACTTCTTCAATAAATTTTGAAAATGTTTCATGTGTAGAATAAAGAAGGAAATAAATATCAAATTAATAAATGGATATGTACAGTTCAATCAATATGATGTATTAAAAGATGATTATGACTATACCCATGGTCCATTATTTTAACTGCAGGGGACATGGACACTATAAAATTTAATGCACTAATCTAGTGTTTGTTGAGGAAAACCAATAAAACTAACATACAAAGCAACGTGAATAAGAAAATGATTATTCTCTCACTAATAATGAGGTGGATAATGAAAATAAAGTGGTAAAATGTAGAATAATTAATCATTTTGGAATATAAAATATCATACTTTATTCTAGTTTTATGAATTATTTCATATCATTAAAGGGTAGTAGAAATATTAAAATAACTTTTCTCGACAAGGAGGCTGAGTTATCAGTCAAAACGTTGAATAAATCATTGATATCTTTGAAGAAAGTTGAATTTTTTGGTTAATATATTGTTTTTTTAATTTTTTCAGAATGATTTTAAGTTTATTTTCAGCGTTTAATATGTTTCTAAGATAATTACAGAAGACTTGGTTCATATTTTTAATTTATAGTTTTTTGGTGAAAATTTACTCAGTAATATACACTGTAAGGTTGAATTCCATCTTTGTAAGATTGATTTTGATAAATTTATATAGTTGGATCTGATTATAAGTATGAGATGTTTGAAAAGTCATGAACCCCATATGATCCATTTAATAACTTTTTAAGGATCAGTTAGTAATTATAATTTTTACTCAAATGTAAAAAATGATAAATAAAATATTTATGTGGTTTATTTTAATTCTTTTCAAGGTTTTTATATGGAATTCATGAGGATGTATATACATATTTTAAGGTTGATGATGAAAAGTAATTTTGATAAATTGGGGAAAGGATTTTGCTCCAAAAGGATAACACTATAATTTTAATAGTTGGCATAAAACTTCATAAGGTTCACTAAACATAATAAGGTTCCTTGGAAAGTTTGAAATGTTAAATTTAAACTTAATAAGGTTCACTATTGGACTTTATATGGTTCAATATTTGAATGGTAAATTTTACTATATGATATATTATCTATCCTGAAGGATTGAAAAAGAATTTACTCACTCTAAAATACTTGGGAAATTCATAAGGCTCATACACTTTGTGAAAAAATCAGTGAAATTGGAGTTTCAAATAGTACATTAAAAAAATTAAATTAGACATTATCATGTTTATCTAATATCCAAAAATCATAAAAAAATGAATCTATTATTATTAAAGAAAATTATTAATTGTGTTGTGATGTTAGAAGATATGATATTCCATGATGAAAAATTTAGGGATAATTATTCAAAATTTATTTAAGTGAAATGAAGATATACAATCATTAAAAAAATTATGAATTTTCAAATTTATTTAGGTTAGAATTATTTCATCTGGTGATCATTTTTTACTAAATTCCCAATAATTTTATTTATTAGATAAAATTTATGAAGGTTATTATTAGAGTATCATTGGAGGCAAAATATTAATCTTGAATGGAAAATTAGGGACCATGGGATCATAAACCTATGACCAGGTAAATGCATGGATTTTCATAGTGTGCTATTCAGTTGAAACTGTTATCTTGAATATGATTTGGCACTAAATTTTAGGAATTAATTAATTCATAAAAATTAAGATATAACCAATTAGGGGGATTTTAAAGAACAATTTTATCTTGTGATAGACTACTAGGAATGAGAAAAAAAGAAAAATAGTGACTAAATACAAGTGATGTTGAAATAGAAATAAACTCAAAGAGAATAAGGGATTTTTTAGATTTCGAAGTAGGTCATAAATTGATTATGCGTGAATTGAGAAAGGTATACTAATATGACCTCAAATGATATCTAATTTAAAAACTAAACATCCATTTTTTTGTTTTTGAACTGGTGAGAACACCCTAATATTATTATCACAATGGATTATGATAATGTTCAACATTATATATAAAAGGAAACCATATTCATTAGAGATATTTCTCACTATGGTTTGATGATCCTGAATATAGATATGGTTTTAGTTTATTTCAACCAGGATGTGGTGTATGTGTGTTGGTAACTAATATTGATATATAATGATACGTTATCAAACATCATGAAATTGATTATATGATTATAATGATAATTTTGTGACACAAAATCACCTCAATTAGATTTCATATGTTAATTTCACTCAAAATATATTTTAAAATGAACCAATACTTATTCACACCCCCTTCTTAGTGGTTCACAGAGGTCATATGAGTTCCTTTATCCAATCCTCATGTAATTTGAATGTATAATTTGAATTTTTTGAATAGAATTGGATTTCCCACATTTGATGTTGGGAACATTCATGGATAGAAGAATAGGAATCCAAAATTATGAGGATGATGGAAAATATTGGAATTCCATTTTCATGTACTTATCAAACAAAAATATAAAAATATTACTATACTTTAAATAGATAATAAAATATAGGATAAATAATAAATAAATTATGAAGTTAAATTTAAGGATAAGGAAAAATGTTATAAATATGGAGTGGCAAGTTTAAATATGTAAAGACAGCTGAAGAAGAAACCATATTTGAATATTTTAAAATAGTCAACAAAATCACCAAAATTATCATAGGATATGAAGAAAATATGGAATATTTTACCATTTTAAAGATATTTTTGTTAAAAATTTATAACATGGTTGGCCATAAATTTTCAACATTGGAAATAGAGAGGTATTTCCAAAGAAGAGTTCCATAGTATTCTTATTTCATATGAGATGAGAATAAACTCCACCATTAAAAAACAAAATAAAATTGTTGTAGAATTTTAATCCATAAAGGGACTTTAAAATAAAATATAAAGAATATGAATATTATTTTGAATATAGTGATGAGGATTAAAAAGATTGAGAATATAATAAAATCAAGTCTCATATCTCAAACAATTTCAAAAATTGAAATGATTATTATAAAGGAATATTCCTATATAAACTTTTAAAGAATAGTGTAGTTAGACACCTTTTTATAAGTTTTCTAAGGAATAAATGGTGTGAGTATGAAGATGATGGTTAGAATTAAAATTCTAAAAATAAGAAATGGAGGAAAAACATGAAAAACTCTTCCTAAATATATTTAGAACAAAATGAATTATATAATTGAAAAATAATAAGGCTTGATAATAAATAAGAAACCATTAATTCTATAATAATATTAAAAAAAGAATAATTTATTTATAATTTGAAAAAATTCTGGGATAATGTTGAGAAAAATGAATAATCATAAACAATTAAAGAAGAAAAAGTTGAGATAACATATATAGAAAACATACTAAAATATGGACTAGAATTTTATATTGATAAAAACACTAAAATAAAAAAGTAAATTATGATAATGAATAAAGAAGATGTAAATAATAAAAAAGTAAATAATCACTTATCAATATGAAAGAAACATACATTGATAAAATAAAAAAGATTAAGTTGAATGTTTCTCAGTAAGATATTATTTTGAAAGATCGTGAAGAAAACTATCTTTTTAGGGAAGGAAAACTGAGACAGAAAAAATTAAAGTAAAAGGAAGAATAGAATGAATTAAATAATATAATATAAGTTTTAAAAAATACACTATAATTAAAACCCAAATCATCTAAATTTTCTAAGAAACATTTCTAGAAAGGAAATTATTAATATGATCTAATTAAAAATATATTAAATTCTATTTTTATTAATATTTCATCTTAAAAATTCAAAATTAGTAATGTTTTTTATAAAAATGATAAAAAAATATTCAATATGAATGGAATATAATAACATATCAAGTAGGATAACCTCTATAGGTAAAATGGAAGATCAAATCATGGAATGGAAAAACATTAATTATGTGAGTAGTTTTTTAACAATATGGTCCGTCAAACAACAATGGATATTGTTAGTGTTATGAAATTTATGTGAAAAAATATTTCTCATTCTATAATAAAATTTAATTATATAGTATTAGTTATGAATAATGGGGGATATATTTTTATAATAAAGTTAATAACTACAAAATACGAAGAGAAAAAAATAGGGGGCATAAATTTAATAAGTATTATAAATCCAAATAGATTTAAAGTTAATAATTAAATTTGTGGAAGGTGTAGCTAACATGGTATCTGTTATGAAGAGTATATGACCACTCCCCTAATGTAGTTTACATATTTTGTAATGGGAATGAAAATTAAGATGGTGGATAAGGAAGAATGTTCAAACATTATAGAAGTTTATCTAAAAGTATTCAAGAATGGTAAATCTTGGATCTTTGATAGTGGTTTTCCCCAAATATTTTCAGATATATAAATATCATTAAAAATATTAACAAATATTATATAAGGTTGGTGATATTTTTTAATGGAAACTCTATGAAAATCAAGGGATTCAGAAATGCTTAGATATAAGTTTTAATATTAAAAATCATTGATGGGATATATTTTTCCATGGTCAAACAAATTCATTAGAGTGTTTTAAAATAATTTTATTTTGGAAATAGATTTTTGTTGAATAAAAATTCATGTATCATCAATAATAAAAATAATATAAGATTCCTCATAATAGTTGAGAGAAAAAGTGAAAACATGTTCTAAGTTGAAAATCCAACCAATTCATACAAATTGAGTACCAATGATGAGAAGAAACTATTTCATAGAGATTTGTTTTCATATTTCTCAATGATATAATAGTAATATATCATATAATAATTCTATTGAAGATATAAGCTATCTCAAAAGAATAAGAGAGAGATATTTTTTTGTCTAATACGTAAAAAAGGGAAATTATTCAAGGATCATATAAAATATTGGAAATCTAATCCAATTTACCCCTAGAACTAATTCATTCATATTTATATATATTAATGAGGAAATAATCATCCTGATTTAATATGTATTTCATTATATTTATAGATGATTAGACTTTGAAGGCCAATTTAAAGTTCATGAAACATTAGTCAGATACTATTGAAAAATAATTGGGAGTTTACAACAAATGCCATAGATCGGTAAATGGAAAATCATGAACTTATAATTCTTATTAAATATTTGTTAAAAATCTTAGAATTAAGAATCAACATAGTGAATTATACACTCTAGGAAAATAATGTATTAGTGATAATGAATTAAGATTTAGGTAATATCGTTATAAAAAATCCACCTAAACAGAAACTATCTAAATATATCTAAAGGGGTTTTTTATGTATTTATATACACATATAGTGAAACAACTTTAAATATGGTAACCTAGATATGATAGATAATTCATTACATTATCATATATACAAGGGTTAATATCTCAAAGGAATGATTATTTTAGTAGTCTTAGATATCCATTCACATACATGATACCCATTTTACATTAGGGATAAAATATAAACCATTTTAATGGAAAACATTTGAAATACATGAATTCATTCGATGACTTTATATTCATATCATTGGGAAATGAAACAAAATAAGTGTGAGATAACATTCCTAGTAAAAGTTATGTAAAATGAAATATAAAATGAATCAATATGTTATAATAAACATGGAAATGTATGTAAATGACAACACATTCCATTTAATCAATAACTTTTCTTTAATTATTATATAATTCATAATTAATAATTTAAGGTTTTTAATTGAAAAAAACATGATATTTAATAAATAAAAAGAGTAAAAAATGAATCAATGGATAATATCATTAAATATAACTCAGTTGATAATAATTAAAAAAACTCATGAAATAAATATTTACCATTGTATGACTTGACCTCATACATCATCATTTCTTTACCATAAAGACCTTGTGACAAGAAAATTTAAAACTATGGGAAAACCCCATATAATTTGGCCAATTATGTTTTGTCATTAGACCCACTAATGCATGCATGGATATATAATTTCATAACCCACATATAATTTAATTTCAAACACATTACTCATTTATAAAATGATATATTGTATTCATAAATAAATATTTATTATCGACAAATATCCTTTTTGAGTAAAGGTTTTCGATTTATCAATATCTCCCATATTAATCAAATAACATTTAAAGTTAGCACTATGTGTACCAATATTATATAGTTTAGGACAAAATCATATCCCTGACCCAAACTATATGTTTATTTATTAGAAATTTAATTTCCAAAGAAACATTATCACAAGAAATTGATTGTATCAAGATAATGATATAAATACCAATGTTAATCAAGAAATGAGAGGTGGCCATAGATTCATCAGGAATATAGTTTTTTGTGAAAAAATCACAAACTTTCAAAGAATAAAAAGAATTTAAGTGAAATAATAAAATAATTTTTTTAAAAAATCATTGTAAAACTATTTAAATCATGTAGGATAGTATTCATTTCATAAAATGGTTAGGCCAGAGGGGAAGTCCATCAGCACTATATACGTTAAAAAACATTCCTTGTGTTTTTTTCTTGAAAATTAACATTTTGAAATTGAATAAATATTCATTTGAAACATTTCATAGATTTCAAGGATAATTTTAAACGTCCTTGAGAAATAATTTGATTAAATAATATATTTGTTTAATTTTTTAATCATTAACACAAAAAAAATCTGATTTAAAGAGAAATAAAACTGGTTTTTATTTTTATCTTTCAGTCACTTAATTAAAGTAAAAATGAGAGGAAAATTTGGAAATTAAATATGGAAACCCCATCAATATTCAGATTAAAATAATATTATTAGATCCTATAAAGAATTAATTAAAGTTCCCTTCAATGAAATAAATGAAATAACAAAAGAAAATGAGATTGCAAAATAGATTATTACCACTTTAGTAATTTTGAAATTATTTTATATTGATAGAATAAACATTAATTGAAAAACTAAACATCATTAATAAACAATTATTCATTCTAAATACAAAAATCATGTTTTATATACACCACATAAATGTGAATAGGTTCATATTAACTAATTTATCTCAATTAAATGTAAATTATAATGAAATCTCTTAACTCGAACTTCCCATTAGTTAATCGTTATTAAATATCATGTATAATGGTTTTAATATTGTTATTAATTGATTCAATAAACACATTAATATTTAAAATGTCATGTAACATAATTTTATTACATTTTACAATCCTTTTTAGTAACAAAATTTAATTATTATTAATGTCTCTATTGTTAATTATCTTATTTTTTCAAGCATTTATTATCATATATGATTTGTTTCCTAAGTATAAGACATAGTTACATAATTATTAGAATTATATTAATGTCATACATATCATATTTATTCTTTTAATAGAGTTTTAAAACCATTCATTAAATTTATTCTTGAAAAATATTTTTCATCACTTCATGGAGATAATAGGTCATACATAAGCACACATGATGATATCAATACCTTAATGAGTGAAATATAAAAGAAATGGATGATATATTATTTTTAATGAATTAATATAATTTTATTTTTATCATATATATTCATTATTTCCCTGATTATGATAATCAATGTCAGTCGTTGATGGAAATCATATTACATTGGATTGTGAGGCAATTTTCATCCATACATATGCGCGATGACTTTATTTCCCATTTAATAGAGAAGAATATAGATAAATATTATTACATAAAAATAATAGTATAATAGTATATTTTATGCACTAGTGTTACTTTATTATAATTGTTAAGACATAATTTAATGATGTAAAATAAGAAAGAAAAAGAAAGATCCTCATTAAGATGATTACCTCTTCATAGAAAATCCTTTTTTAAATCCCTTATTAAAGACCCTAGGGATGGTATTTTGGGTATAAAAACAGCTCAAAAATGTGAAAAAAAATTGGGAAGAGTTTTTTATTGGGTTTTGGTGATATAATTGGATAGAGAGTTCTGAATAAGTGAGGGGGGGAGTTCCCTTTTATAATTCAGGTGGAGTGACATTTTTTTAAATACCCAAAACTATTCAATAATGAGAAGTCACCCTCACCCCAAGTACCTCTAAAATTTATAAATAATATATTAGATGAAATATTATGTTGAGAAACACCTCAAATAAAACATTTTTTAATCATTATGTTCTTATATCCTCTATGTTTTCTTATTTTTAAGTTTTAGTTTTTACAATGGTAATTTGTTTTTTACACTAAGAAATTAATAACTTATGCCTAAAATAAAATCATCCTTGTAAGATAATTTTTAAATACATATTATAAATATAAAATCCAAGTTATAAAATGAATATACTATTTTCTGGAAAGCTTATTTTAAAATAAGAACATGTAACGTAGAAAATATTATTTTAACATCAATCGCGTTAATTAATTTTTACTGTTTTATCTATTCATTATTATAAAAAAAGATGAAATTATTAATTAATATTAAATATGTTGATTAAAAATATGGAATCCATTATTCAAAATTCAATTCAAAAAATTGGGAGAAATTATATTAAAAGGAAATCCATAATTCGGGTTGAGAAACTATTTTTCTAGAAATACATTTTTCATGAATATGATGACCATATATTAGACATACAATTAATAATCATCATTATTTGGATTAAAATCCATATAATTATAAATTTTATCTAGAAATTTTATTTATATCATTTATAAATTAATATTTTACAATTAATTATTATTATTAGACATTATGACTTTTTAAATAAAAATAATTCTCTAAAAAATCATTTTATGGACAATACCAATTTTTACCGATGAGTAATATAATATTTATTTCTATTAGATTCATTTTTAATAATTTTTTACTTTTTATTATTGTTAAATATTATTATAATTAAAATTCACAGTATCTAAATAATGCATTTTCTATTATTCAAAAAACTTATTTATGTGGGAAAAATTCAAAATTCTAATGAAAACAAATTTTGACTTAGTATGTTCAAAATCAATATTCGTCCAACAAAATTTGAATTTTTCCACAAAATATTAAAATTTTCATTTCATTATAGTTTTATTAATATATAATGTTCACTTAATATAGTTGAGGCTCAATTTTTAAATATAGAACAATTGTTTATTCAGACATAAGACGCACATGACAACATATAAAATGTGTAAAAGGAGGAATCCAATAGTAAAATAATTATTATTTATTATTCCATGTTTCATGAAAATAAAAAATTATAATTTGGGAAAATTTAAAGATTAATACAAGGAAGATATATTCAAGGGATAGTTATCTAATGAAATAGGCTATAAATACCAGTAAATGTTATTTAAAAGATGGTTTAATGATTTTATGTTAATATTTTTAATAATAATAAATAAAAATCAGGTGATATAGTTGTAGATAATTTATAAAATTCTAATTCTAAAAATATAAAAATTTTATGAAATATAAATGAATAAGTAGTTGAAAATGTGAATAATTCAGTTAATGTCAATTCTAAAGAAATTTGGGATGAATATGAGGTTACTAAGAAAAATAAACGGAGATATCATTGGATGAAAAATTGTGTTAATTCAAAAAATGAAATTTGTAATCTGGAACCTCCCATGAATATATGTATAAGATTAAGGCCTGAAAATAAAAATTTTCTTATATCATATGTTGATCCAAAAATAGTTAATAATGTGATTAAGCACAATAAGTGAATTAATATGATTAATGGGAAGTTAAATCATATTGAGAAGAAATCCACTTGGTAACTTTTATGATGTCATGAAAATAAAAATATGTTCTTTACTAGGTGGGATTATAGAAATAAACACAATGAAAAAGCATTGTATCAAGAAAAAAGGTCATAAATTTATATAAAGGGTACTCATCGGTGGAAGGCGTAGATTTTGAAAAATGATTTTTCACTATTGGAAGGACTAGAGTGAAACAAAATGTTTCTTATAGTAGAATAAAAAAATATAAGAAGGTATATCTGATGGATTTTAAGATAGCAATTTTATATGGTGATCGTGAAGAAGTGGGATTTAGTGAAAACTCTGATGTATTTATTCTTGAAAATTTTGGATGCATAGTTTAGAAACAAAAAAAATACATTGTATTGATTAAAAAGGCACTTGATTCCTATATTCCATGTTATATGTATACCTATGACAAATGGAATTTATTAAAGGGATGGTTTATGACACATATTTTTAAAATAACTAGAAGTAGTTTGCTTTGTTAGAACTTTTTTTATTGAAAATATTTTTTATAGGGGATAATAACATTATATGTGAAGTTTTTTCTATGAAATTGAAGACGAATTTGGGGATTTCAATGCTCATTGAAACTACATATTTTCTAGGATTATAAGTTTCATGAAAATATTATTACATTTTATTTCATTATAAAAACAAGTTAGGGAATTATTTATGAAATTTAGCTTCAAGTATTATAAAGTGATATCACCACCCTTATTATTCCAAAAATAGAAATGTAATAATGAGGCATGGTCAAATGTTAATTAATAATATTTAGAATATTCATTATAAATTATCTTTATCTAATAATTTTAAAGATATATTTTTTATATATATTGGCTCTTTGTGTTAGATATCAGTGTGATCCCAAAGAATCTTAAATAGTTTTAGCAAAAAGAATTTTTTATTATGTAAAAGTTATATTGAATTATGGTTATATATATATGTAAATTGAATAATTTTATTTTATTGTTCTAGAAAATGTTAACATGGCCGAATATTATACTGATATAAAATCATATTTATCTATAAATCTCCATTTAGATAAATGTTTTGTGATTTAGAAGAGTAATAGGTACAGTTCAATTACATTTATAACATTTGATGAAGAATATATTAAATTAACCCAGGCTTATTAAAAAATCTTCAAGATTAAATTTCATCGAGAATATTAGAATAAAGTAGTTAAGTATCCATTATAGATTTATTATGACAATTTTAGTGATTTGAATTTATCAACAAAACCAAATTGACAGGAAATAATTATATATATTAATATAAAATTGTATTTAATCAAATAAATGGTTGAAAATGGTGATGTTATGTAGAAATATATATTCATAAAGGACTAAATGTATTTTGTGTTTATAATAGAAATACCAAGGTAGATATTTGAGTAATTATTCCTGAAACTACATGTTCATCCTTTCACTGTTACTCTTGAATGTGTGGTAAGTACCCTCAAAATTCATTGGAATATATTATCAAAGGTGTAATTATAGTTTTATTATACCCATAGCACTCTATATCATTGTGTTTTCATGTCCACAAATAGTCATCTATGTATCTAATTGTTTCATTTTAATTTATTTTACATTTTATTTAATATAATTTGAATTATATTTGAATAACAATAAAATTTATTTAAGAGGAATTCTTGATCGTGTCGAAGCCTTAGAGGTGTTGTTGAAATCATGGATAGAAGAGTGAATATTCTATTAATGGTTTGGATGAAATATGGCAATAATTAGATGTACGTTCATTCTATCCAGTGGAATCAACTAACTAGTGAACTAACACCATTTAGTTAATAGTATGGAAAAACATTCCCTTAGATCATAGAGTCCACTAGCCAACATGTAGAAGAGTACTAAAGATTCAGTGCTAGTTCCTGAAGCTTATCAATCTTCATGAAGCCTGCCAGAAAGATATTTGGCATTAGCGACTTATCGACCAGAATTTTATAGAATCTCTTAGCTCCAGGTGACCCACATTCTAGCCGATGAGGTGAAATGGATATCCAATGGTGTGAGGAAAAAACTACAGGATAATATTTAATATGGTAAAAAATACTAAAATGTGGTCTACTTTTTCTTCAATTCACTTGAATAATTAAAAATATTTCTAGATCTTTTAAAACTAAAAATAATGGATTATAGAGGCTTGTGTATTACAACAAATGTTTTCAATGACATCCCAGTGAAATCAATGATGAATCAGAATCATTCTCCAAGTCCTCTATCTAGAGAAAACTTATTTTATCGTTCTCAATGTCTCTCAACCCTTTGTCACTATCTCACTCACTCACTATCTCAAATGTATCAATAATTATAGAGAGATAAGAGACTATATTTTTAATGTATTCGTGTCATGAAAATCACTCTTTTATAACCTTATCTTATCAAAGGGTTTAAAAAACTAAAATGTGTGGGATGGTTTCTCACAACCCAAAAATTATGGGATCTTCCTCAGTGAATTTAATTCCATTTCTAAGATATGTAATAGGACTATTTATTATTCACAACATCTATAGAAAAAGAAAGCGAGGAAATGGTTTCTTTGTCTCTATTTAAATCATGGGAATAATAAAAAATCTCCCTCCCCAGGAGGGTATATCCAGGGCTCAAAACGAGCTATTTTCAAACATCTTTATCAAACTATGTTTTCTCTCTATTTTACATTACATATTGTATAATCCAAATCTTCATACACATAAATTTCACAAATTTGATTCGTCCCACTTCTATTTTTCCCACTCAATTATTTAACATTGATATTGTCTTTAACGTAATGTTCAATACTACTACTCTATCAATTCTTCATATAAAAATAATTTTTTTTAATTTTTATATTATTTTACATTGAAAAGGTAATTCACCACTTTATAAATTTTTATATTCATCCACCACATAGAATCAAATGAGATATTTTTATTTTCTTAAATTATTATTTTTTAAATAATGATTTTTACATTCAAAATAATAATTGATTTACATGATTGATCTTCTTAAAATGTAATATTATTTTCAAAAATATCCTAAAAGAATTTTTTATGACAAGGCTATTTCATTATCTATTGATATTATTATTATTAAAAAAAACCCCATGTCTCCCATTCTTAGTAGAATAAGCTATAATGTTTGAAAATGGATATACATGGGTACACTCAAAAATTTGAATCAGAATATAAACAGAATCCCCAATATATTTATACTTTTGAACATAATGGAACATCCATGAATAATTTCCCTTGTTTCCTAAATAAAAATGTCTTTAATTGTATGTATTCTTGAAAAACTATGCATGAAATCAGAAACTATCTAGAATCCACACTAGAAGGAATGAAGAAATATAAATAATCTAGATTTTAAATGTTTAGACAAGATTTTGGAAGCATTATCAATCATGAAAATGAATCTATTATTGATATATTTGACCATTTTAATTAAAATTTAAATAGGAAAAAGTCTCTTGGGGTTTCTTTATCTATAGAAACATTAGTAAAGAAAACTATTTGGGTCTTATGAAACTCTATTGAAAAATCGGTGATTGGAATACTTGAATTTAATGATAAAAAATACTCTTCTTGAGGTACAAATTGGATCATTTATTATATAATAAATATCCATAAACCACCAATATAAAAATATACTAAAGAATTAATGTAATCCAAATCATACAAATGAATAATTACATTCAACGTTATTGACGATGGTGATTTATCTGATATTGGATCTGAGATTTAATGTTTGACCTAGAGATTAGTTAAATTGAACAAAGAGAAAAAAACTCACGGTTCTAAAATTAAAAAAAATGAATCACCATACATGATATTTTATGAATGAAAGAAGAAGGTAATTGTTATATTGGAATTCCCAGTCGATGAAAATATTATGGAAAATAATAATTAATATAGGTAAGCCCTTAATGTTTCAAATAGGAGTGCTAGTGAATAATAAATTGACTCAACCTTATCATGTATCATAAGTCATAAAAGCCTCAGGGATCATATTGATGTAGGTGATGGGGTTATTTATCCTATTTATCACTCCCCTTATCCTTTATGTCCCTTACCTCTTTCAACCTCTTCTTGTTTCTCTTATAACCTACAAGATAAAATTGATAATTTTTATGAATATCTCATTACAAAATATGATAAACTTATAAATTAATGTTAAATAAATATTAAATAAAAATATATACTTTATAATGAAATGGATCTTATATGAAAATAAAAAGTATGATTTCGTTTTAAATTTAAAATATCCACTAAACATTGAAATTTTGGAATCAAAAATCAAATATCTCAAAAATTCACTCTTATAATTCTTCAATTGAGATCAATATCTTAATATAGTTCTACGTTCCTAAAATAGTATAAATTGATCATCATAATTTTTATTTTTAAAATTATAATATTTTATTTAATAATACTAAATTTTTAATATGTATTTCCCAAAAAAAGTTTTTCAGATATTGTTAGAAAACCATATACATAATTTATTATTGTGGATGAATAAATATAAGATATATAAGAACTATATCCATTCATTATTTTTATAGAATAGGTTTTTATATTAAAATTGTTTGGTTTCCAATATCTATTTTATCCTAGACCTAATATTGTTTTAGATTCTCATTCTTTTTTAGAAATCATTATCGGGCAAAAAATATTGGTACTGAGAAGCACTTTCTTATGAAATTATTCAAGAATATCGAACAATACATCATTGATATATCATAAGTTATATTAACAATAAAACTGTAATATCAACTCTTGATGTGATTTTTAAATTTTTATTTCATCTTGAAATTGTTTTAAATGAACAAATTAAGGGGGACCCTAACTTTTACATTTTTAAAGAGTCATGAATATCAACTATCATATCATAAAGAATTGGTTTTTGGTTGTTTTATATTTTATTTTCACTCTTAAACATAATTTTATGATCATTATCTCTCTATATATTCTATAATTTATCATTCTTTAAAATTACAATTTATTATTTAAAAAATTTCTTTAATTATTTATTTATTTATTTCTCTAATTTTTTATTTCAAAATGTGATTTTTTGTAAATTTATTTACCATATTTTTTTGTATTTTATTTTCCATATAATTGAACATTTTTTGTCTTATGTTCACATTTTTTTAAGATATATTAATTTTTTTAATATTTAGATTGAATCTTATCTTTAACCATTTTATAATTTCATTAAGAATATTTGAACTTAAATGTTATATCATTAATCCATACCAAGCGCTTAAAATATTTATATCATATAAATTGATATTACTATACATGAATTATTATATTATCTTGGTTTTTATGCTTATGTAATTAATTAAGGGGGAGATAGTATTTCATGTCACTATTCACCTACCATTGGTATAATTATAATATTATAATGTATTTCCCCTTTACGTTCCATGTGTTGTTTTTAATAATCACATGGTGGTGGTGGGATATTTTATTATTAGAAAAATTTCCTTTCAAAGGGAGGGATGTGTTTTGTTTTTAATATTATAAAACTCATTGAATATATGTTTTATTTTTTTTAAATGTTTTGGGAGGATGTTTTAAAAAATAATATTTTTAATTAAAAGGTGGATAAATTGGTTTCCCTTGTGTAAAAATAATTTTATGATAATATTGATTATATTTTTGTTTATCTCTTGATCATGTTAAATATATCATTTTAAAATATCTTTAATTACTTTGAATAAATGTTTCACTCTAGATTTCAGTTATTATGTTTTTCTTTTATGATAATTAAATGGGGATATTGGTTTACCTATATCTATATTATAGTGTTTTGAAAATAAAAAAACACAATTATATGATTCAAACAGTTTCATTCTACGTGATTTGAGATTCTTTTTTTAGAGTTTTATGTATCCTTAATAGAGAAATCAATGTCTTTGAAGATTCATTGATGATTTAATTGATGTTTATGTGGTTATGTTCATGTTTTGGAAAGAATCATGAAGGTTATTTTAATTCATGGATGCAAGATATAAATCATTGGAGGTGTTCTAATTGTAGAATTAAATATAGAAAAGAAAATGAAGTGACATGTTTTAATAAGTTTTTTGGAAAAAAGCTTCCCCATGATCTAGGAGTGTCCTACCTAGCTGGTGGAGGAGCAACAGTTGGCAGGTGTGTGTTCCAAAAGATGAACAGTCGTCCTAAACACCATCGACTAGCCACTATCTATTATAAGATCACTATTGAATATTTTATAGTTCCTCAGAGGTCCATGTGGCCCATTATAAAATTGTTTAGGTGCACTAGGTAGCCGATGGTGTTGAGGAAACAGTTCCATGACAAAATTTAGTATGGTAAAAATTAATTAAAAGTGTTCTTCTTTTGCTACAATTCAGAAAATAATTGATTTAAATTCCCAACTCTTTTGAATCCTATTAATAGAGTATTATGGAGTATTAGATATTATAATGAACATGTTAAATAACTATCTAGTTTAAATCAAAAGGAACATCATGAGGTTTATACAACTTTTGAAAAATTAAAAAAATTGTAGTTTCAAAAGACAATTAAAAAAAATAAATCAGATGATTCTGAGATATTTTAAAATTCATAAACCACATGAAAGTAAATATACAATAACTCAAACAGAGTATTAAAATGTGTTATTCCATGTGGATATTTTCACTCCATGAAGTAAAATTGAAGAATAATTAGAATGAATATGTTTTAGTGAAATTAAGAGAGGTGATCATTACAATAATTTTTAGATTTTTCAAATTCATTTATTCCTAAATTATTTTAAATGAGACCATTGATGAAGAAATACCTTATCATTTTATTTATCAACTATAATGAAATAAGGGTATTATTAGAATATCACTTGAGACAAAGCATTAAATGAGAATTAGATATTTTGATATCATGAAAGTTGACCACATGAATATATGATTGAGGAAATACATATAAGATAATAGTGTACTATTTGGTTGTGATATTTCTGTTGAATATGATTCGACATTGAATTTTAGAATTGAATTAATTATACAATATTGAGATATTATTGATTATGATGGTTAGTTAGAAAAACTATTTTATTATTTGATAGGACTCAAAAAATGAGATAAGTAACTGAGACTAAAGACAAGATACCATGGAAGAGAATGAAACTTACAGATCTTAAGTGTTATTTTTTTCAAGATCATGAATTCGATCATCAAAGGATTGGACATGATGTGTGAAATGATTACTGATCTGATATCAAATTCTATGTATTTTCAACATTGTATATTAGTTTTTTATGAACATAAATAGAAGTGAATACTCATATATTATTATTTTAAAGGTTTTAGAGTAACTTCAACAGCAATAGTTCAAGAAACCCGGATTCTATTGTGATTTTACTCTTCATAGTCCAATGATATTTCATAATGATGTGATTTTATTTTATTTCATGCATGATTCTATATATGTATGTTGGGAAGCCCTATAGGTAGTGGAAAATACCTCCATAAATGAAATTTAATTAATCATAAAATTATAGTATAAAATTCATGACGCGTGTTGGACCACATTTGGATATGATCAACACTGAGAGGGCATGAATCATTGTTGTAATATTTTTATTCACTTTATATTTTTATCTATTTAATTTATCTATTAACAAATAATTGATTTTATTTCTATTTCTATCACATTACCTTTGTTTTCTAATATATCTAAACCAAATACCAAAAATAGGACAATATATTTCTAAGGTATAACTTTCAACATGAAAGGATAATCCTTCCTGAAAATAAGAAACAATTCATGAACACATAATCTACTTTTAATAAAATTAAAAGCTAAAACAAGCATAACATGTAAATGATCTTTTATTTCACATTAACTTCTCAATTTTTCATGTGTTACAAAAACATTAGTGCATCCCTTACATTGAAATGAAATTGGGTAAATAACCAAGGATTTGCTCAATAATTGGGAATATTTTCATATTAATCATGTAATACTATGTCTTCTTCATATTTTATTACATGCATAGAAACATGAAATAAACTTCATTATTCTATTATTATACTCTTGAAAAAGCTTCAGGATCCTTATTCTTTAATATAATATAACTACAAATTACATTTTTCCCAAAAACATATAATGATTCTCTTTCATTTGCTTCCCAAGAAGAATTGTAGGATGCTTCATTTTATATAAAACTGAGGTGGATTAGACAATCCTTATTATTCCTACTTATCCATCTCAATAAATTCTTAATAGATTTACTTCCTCTTACACATTCTTATTCTACTAATTCTTCTTAAATTAATGACGAACAATAATGGTTCTCCTCTCTATAATTTCTTTAATACTCACTATTCATCAATTTAGATGTAGTATTAGTTCTATAGACACCAACTCTTCTTTGACCTACAATGTATATTTATAAATAGTTACATTGTTATAATTATTAAAGATTTTTTTTTAATAATTCCATGTACTGGGAAAATATTAATATGCCTTTTCAAGTCCACTAGTTTTAAGGATAAAAAAGTATGATTAATTTTGATTAATAGAGTTAAATTATATTTAATCATGTTTAATTTTTTTTACATATAAGATTAATCTTTTAAATTAGTATTTAATTACTGAAGACAAGCTTCTAATACTTAACTATGTATGGGAAATCGTTAATGTTGAGTTACAATTGATATGGACACACTAACACTACTATGTATGAGTCACTGATAAAGTGAACTCAGGGTTGGACATCTCAATGTTGGCATAAATTTACCAACAGTATGAGCTACTGATTGCATTAGAATTTTTGATAAGTATGAGTCACTGATGCATCAATCTACAGATGTACTGAGTCACTTATACATAAACCTACTGACAACCCATCTCAGAACTTTTGAAAAGTATGATACACCATCACAATGTTCTATTGATAGTTGACCTACTGTAAAGTTGACTATAACACCCCAAGCTTCCATGGTACACTTCTCTTTGAATAATAAAATAGCCAGCATTGTATGAAACTTCAAGTTCTATCACACCACGACCAATCAAACTAGACATTTAAAAAGAAGTTATGAATAGTAATACCCATTTTTTGAAATTTTATAATTTTTAATTTTCAAATTTAACTTTATTTTTGGATTTGTAATATCAAACATGGATTTTGGTAAATATTTGTTATTTTTATGAAAACATTCAATTTTTGAAGAATAGTAAAAATATGCATTATTATTTAAAAAGGAAGTTTTATTTAAATAATGAGTTTTTTATTTAAATTTATTTTAAATTCAAAATAGACACATAATACCTATATTAATATAATGTAATTAATTGGAGTCATTTTTTAATAATATTAGATATATAAATATTTTTTGAACTTTTTAACGTCAATTACCCACCTTCTAGTCACATTTGAAAATTTGAATGAAACATAATTTTTCCACTTCTATGAATTGAATTTGAAAATTCCGATAGAAACAGTTGTCATCAGCATGTATGATGTGGTTCAATAGGATGAAACTAATTAATGGTAAACAATTACTTTTTAATTTTATTTACCACAATTAAAAGTAAATTAGGTAATTAATGGTAAATATAATATTATAATTATATAAAATTTCCCCAACCCATGTAATAATTTTATTTTATAAGTTTATTTCGACCAAAATCATCCTTTGAAAAAAATGAGATCATTTTTTCTTCACTTGGATTAGATTAGGAAATTTATTATATTTTATTTAAAGAAGAGTTAAAAGTATTAAATTCAAATATTAATAACTAAACAATTTTTAATATTGGGTTATACATAGGATAAATTCGACTATAAATATTCCTTATAAAGCGAAAAATATTCCCAAATATGATCCTCTTTGATCAACTTGGATCATATTAGGACATTTATTATATTTTATTTAAAGAAGAGTTAAAAGTGTTAAATTCAAATATTAATAACTATCCCATTTTTTATATTTGGGTATACATAATATAAATTTTACTCTAAATATTCTTTTTAAATATAAAGATATTTCCAACCTCATAGTATTTTAGTTATAATTTTCTGTCTTTAAATAAATAAATTTATTTATGAAAGAATGTTGTTGTGGTAAATACCTTATTAATGAATGATTGATATAATTGATATTATAAGTATTAAAATAAATTTAAATTGAACCTTTTGATGACATCCATGAATTTTTAGGGGAATATGACAATTTAGGGTTGATTAAATGTATTTTTCTTCAACGTAATCTGGTTTTTTTTGAATAAAGAAACCAAATACTAAATAGTGTCAAAATGGACTTAATGTGTTTTTAAAACAAATACTACTTTATTAAATAATATAGTATTCCTAAAAATTTAATATTTATCCATATGACATATATTGTATTATATATGCCATTAATTAACCACTTAATGTTCTTTTGGCATTTTATAGTAACTATATTAAAAATTTAGTATAAAAATACAAGAAGACATTGTAAAAGTTAAATAATTTAACTACGAGTTAAATTTAAAAGATAAGGTTAATATGGTGACCTAAACATGACTAAAACCTATTGGTTAAGATGATTTCTACCCATCCCCACCTTATCCTTGAACGGAATCCATTTAGATATATTATAAACTGAAAATAATTTTATAATAAATTAATATTTCAAGCTTTTCCTTAAGTGCCCTCACCTCTCTTATAAAAGGTTACTTGCACTTCACTTAAATTCACACCTCCAAAGCCTTTTGCCTCAGCCAAAAAATGCTCAATACTCATCCAAAATACCCTTAATTCAGCCTATAGGCTTTAATTTTATTAGTAATCCTTCGTAAGGATTCCTTTTGTTCAAATCAAAAGTAAGCACCCAAAGAAGATGTAATTATTTCATCACCTCTTTCAAAATTCTATTCTCATTATACTTCCTATTCCTTTGTTTTTTACTTACTAAAATACTGAAACATATACCTTACACATACTAAGATACTTTTATAGACACGATACATCCATATTAATTATTATATCCATCCTATGAATGAAAAAGTCACCATACGTGCGTACATATGGCTTACCGTCTCCATGTCATGGTGTAATTTGTTATTCAACACTTCATTATATTTATGGGTATAATAATTAATATAATTAATTTAAATAATAAATATAACATGTTAATGATTCTTTATATATAATATACCATTCAATTACCTACAATTTCACCATCAATAGAATGATATTGTCGCTCGTGTGTACATACGGCTTACTGTCTCCACGAATCAATTTCATTCCCCATCATAACCATTCAAGAATAATTTTCATTTTATGATTAAAAAAATAATGTTTTGGAACATAAAATCACTCGGGATATTAATGAAATACATCATATACATAACCAACATGACTTATGTAACTGAACATAAAGGAAAACGAATCGGTTAACACATGAAAAATGATACTAGTGATATATTATTAATAAAGAAATATTAGAGGATGATATATGATATCATATTTATGTATGCTGTTCTTGAATACATTAATAACAATGATTTAACCATTCTACAGGAGTTTATCATACCCTTGACTAAGGAAAAGTACAAGGTCACGGTTAATTTTACAATCTCTTTATTATCTGAGGTTGTTTATACTCAAGTATCTACTGGGACATCATTATCATCCACATCGGAATTTCTTAAAAATATATTTCAATTTTTTTTACTATTTCCTTAACTATAGGATAAATTCATTTATAACCTTTTTCAACGTTTTATATAATTTTTTTGAAAGGAATCATTCCATTTTTACAAACAAGGTACACTATAACATTTTCGACTAGTTAAGGAAATAATGTTTTTTAACTTATATTGTGGGTATGACTATTTTCCACTATTATAAAACATTAAAAGAATATCTTCCAATATTATATGAATATTTTTGAAATAAATGTTTTCAATTATAATTATATGACATTTAAATGATTTCAATGTAGAAATAGATATTTCTCTGAAATAGTTTTTGTATTGATTTCATCTATGTCAACATCTATTGTTTGATTTTATGTTTAATTTATGTTTATTTATAATGATACAATATTCCATATTTTATTGGTAGTTTTGTGATATATTTTACTATCCATGTTATATTTTTATGTCATTCAAGGTTTATGCTTAAAGTATTAACATTTTGTATCATAGTTTAATATGATTTTTTTGTTATGTTTCACCTTTTTAATACAAGGAATGCATTGGATGTAGTATGTGACAGGTAAGGACCACTATTGCTCCTTGAAGCATCAGTAGGTCTCATGAGTCAATCTAGTGTCTTGGAACAAATCCTTGAAAATATTTTTATTTATAATCATGGCACGAGGCCTTGACTATGTGGTTATGATGTCCGGTATTATGCATTCCATCATTATGAGACAAACTATTGATATTACATGTGATTATTCAACTAGTAGAATATCCATGTGAATAATTAAATGGAATTATTTAATTTATCATTGTGATATTATATAGATTTTTTTGATTAAAAGTCTTATGTTTCAGTCTTATACATTTTCTTAAAACATTATTCTTATTTATGATAGCTTCCGCTATACTGTTATCCTTTATGATCATCTGCGCTCACCCCTTTATTATGTACTATTTTTCGTAGGATGCGAAGATGTATTTTATGATAGACCAAAAGGGATAGGTTAAGAGACATGTGTGTGTTTAAAGGAGTCATAATATTTTTTTTCATTCAATAATATAATGTAAAAATTATTTATGTATCTAGTACTTCTAAGGCTACTAAAATGATCGGTCTTTTATGAATTGATCTTTTTTTATCATGGAAATGTTATAAAATAATTCACCAACTCTGGGTAACTAGGGTTGGGGCATTATAGTTGATATGAGATGATGTTTATTTCAAACCATGGAAACTAGATTTAGAAAAACTATTATTAGAGAACATTACCCTAAGATAGACTTTGAGAATTAGTATATAAGAACGTCCAAAAATTTTGGTATGTAGATATTATATGGGTTTTCAAAGAAATAAATCTCTATCTTGATAGTACAAGTGGATGTGGTTCAGGAACATATATACCTAGGATTAAAAAACTTGACATGGAGTTTCAGGCTTGAACTGGGGTTTCTCGGTACATGACAACTGGCCTTACTACGCACCTGGTATGACACTCCCGAGGGATATTCTTATGAAAATTCCTATTTTATTTTCAAATAAATATTAATTATTTATGAGTAAATTATTCCCAAAGGAAATTTTTTTATGATTATGGATTATATGTAAAAACTATTCAATTTATGATAAGTATTTTACATGTTTGGAATTATGTATTGTGATTCATGAACTAATCTAGTGTATGCCATTGTTTAGAAACAGTTCCTAGTGGAAGGAATTAATACCATATCAATGCATGTAATCCATGTACAAATTTCCCTCCTATAAAAGATAATTATTGTGGATGTGGTGATGAAATAGGTACTGAACGACATATAACTATTCTGAAAGAAATCACCCATGTTATTAATAATAACCTTACATGTATGGAGCTCCTAGATCCACAACGTGGGTGATCAATGTTTAACCTTTTTATGAGGAAACAACCACTAATATTCAATTGGACTAAAAATATATTTTTAGCTAAGCAATGGATAAGTTCCTTAGAGAAAATATTTCATGCTTTGGGGAGTAGTGAAAAGAGAAAGGTTGTAATGGTAGTTTATCACCTCTTAGGAGATGAGAGTCAATGGTGTTCATTAATTAAAAACACAATGAAGGATGCAGAAGTATCCAATATGGAATTGGGGGATTTTAAAGAGAATTTCTTAGAAAAATAATTTCCTCATGAACATCGATTAGATATGGAAAGGCAATTTATGACTCTGAGGAAAAAGGAAGATGAGAATGTCGCAAAGTATGAGGATAACTTTAAAATATTATAAAGGCATTCGTAAGATTATATATGTAACCCTAGAAGTAAGATTGATTGATTCTTTGAGGGGTTAAAACAATTTCTTTGACAGACATTAGTCTCGCAATCCTTCTAATCATACGAATATATAGTTTCGTGTGCTATCAAGAGACAAAATAACTTCTCTAAGTCTTATGAATTTAATGTGAATCAAGAGATGAAGATATATACTGAACACTATGTGAAAAGAAATTAGGGGGAGAAGATAAAAGTTTACATTCCATCCGGTAGTAATTGTGGGAAGAAATAACCTAGTACATGCCTAAAGGGGATGAGAGTTTGTTATTAGTGTGGAGAAGAAGGCCCCCATGCTCATGATTGCAAGGGGAAGAAAGAGGTTGTCAATGTTCAATTATACAATTGTAAATAAATGGGTAATTATGCAAATGAATGTCTTATTCCTTAAAGAAAATTATCTCTGAAAAGGCCAAGAGGGAAAGGCCAAGCTTATGCGATCACAACTACTAAGGTTGATGTTCCTAATAACGTGGTGGCAAGTAATTTAATCGTTTCCTCAAAATTATCCAATGATTTATTTGATTCTAGATCAACGCATTCATTCATATCTTCCCATTTTTCCAAGAAAATTAGAAATTTCCAATTTGACTTAAAAAAGGGAGTTGTCTATCAAATCACCTAAGGTAAGTATAATTGCAACAAAGTTTTTTCAATCAGTTACCATTATGGAATATAAATGTTATCTATCTATTGATATTATTGTCATACCAATGATTGAATTTGATATAATTCTTTTTATGGATTGGATTTCAGACCATGATGAAAAAATTTATTGTAAAAATGAGGCAATAATTTTTGACAATGATAAGGAATCCCAATCATTAGAGTAGAAACATCACCATCTGATTCTCATCTAGATCCATCCCATGTATCTATACTAAATTCAATTATTGTGGATGAAGAGAGTGAAATAACTATGGGTGAGGAAAAGAATATTCAAATAGAAGATGTACCTATTGTGAAAGAATATATTGAAGTGTTTCCAGAGAATTAACCTGGACATCCTCCAAAATGAGAAATTGGTCCTTTCATTGACATAATTCATAGTTTAAGGCCCATATCAAAGACCCCATATAGATTGGCCTTTGTATAATTAGTGTAACTAAAGAAACAACTAGATTAATTGAGTAATAAATGTTTTATACTCCCCAGTGTTTCTCCATGGGGAGCCCATGTTCTTTTTGTTAAAAAGAAAGATGGATCTATGAGGTTGTGCATTGAATACATTGAGATCAATACAATAACAATAAAAAAAGTATCCACTAACTCACATTGATGATTTATTTGATCAACTTCCTGGAACTCAATATTTTTTAATGGTTGACCTTTGATCTGGATACCACCAGTTGTGCATGGAAAAGGAAGACATTCCAAAGAAACAATTTTGAACTAGGTATGGGCATTATACATTTATAGTAATGCCTTTTGGACTAACTAATGAACTCTCTTTTTTCATGGAACTAATGAAAATGAGTTTTCAAGGAATATTATTCTTACACAGTACTGGTATTTATTGACGATTTAATGGTATAATCCAAAAGATATGAAGTTCATGAAAATCGCTTGTGGTCTATTATGAAAACTCTTAGAAGAAATGAATTGTATCGAATGTTTAGAAAGTGTGAATTCTACATTCAAGAAATTTCTTCTCTGGGCCATATTTTCTCTAAGGATGGTATCTCTATTTACCCTTCAAAGAATATGGAAATACAATAATGTCCAGCACTGATGAATATAACTGAATTACATAGTTTTTTTGGTATAGCTGGTTACTATCAATGTTTCATCTAGAATTTTATCCGATTGTCTAACCCGTTAATAAAGATAACAAGAAAAGGGGTTAATTTTTTTAGGCAAGAGTGTGATGAATATTTGGAAGAATTGAAGAGAATATTAGTCAATACTTCTATCTTGACTCTACCATCGTGGAATAATGTGTTTTTTATTTATAGTGATGCATCAATAAAATTAATTGGTTGTGTCCTTATATTAAGATGATAGAGTTATTGCCTATTCATCAAAATATTAGAAAATTCATAAACAAAACCATCATATTCATGATCTTGAGTCATCATCCATAATCTTTTCTCTAAAGATATTAAGACACAATATCTATGGTCAAAAATGTGAGATATTTAATTATCACAAGAGTTTGAAGTATATTTTCTCTCAGAAATATCTCAATATGAGGCAAAGTTTATGGCTCGAACTACTCTAGGATTAAGATTGCAAAACACACTACTACCTAAGGAAGGAAAATAAGGTGGAAAATTCTTTGATCAGAAAGTATCATATTGTTCTGAAGAAGATTATATTTTAAAGGGATATTAGGTTCATGGATCATGTAAAGAGGTATATATGGGAATAATCATGGATTTTAAAATATCAATAGTTTTTCAAATGGTTTCAAAACCATCTTTATGAGAAAGGTTAAAAAGTTCTCAGACTGATGATAAAGAGTTTCAAAAAAAAATTAAAGATGTAAATGATGGGATTTTGATTGAAATTGTATATGAAGATGAAATTTTGAAATTTGGGAAGAGGGTTTGTGTTCTTTAAATAACAGATATAAAAATGGAATTGTTGGATGAAGCTCATAGCTCCAATTTCTCTATACACCTTGGTAGCACTATGTCGAACAGATATATGAACGAAAATTTTTGGTGGGACTAAATGAAGAGGGAGACTGTTGATTATGTGTAAAGATGTATGGTTTTTCAACAGGTGAAGGCTAGAAGAAAAAATTCTAGAGGATACATGCAACCTCTTCCCATACCTGAGTAGAAATGGGATGATATTATGATCGACTTTATCATGGGTCTACCAAAGAATCCTAGAAATAATGATGCAATAAGGGTCATTATCGACAGTCTTACCAAGAAATCTCATTTTCTTGTTATAAGAGAAGATTTACCACTTGAAAATTTAGCAAGACTGTATATTAATGAGGTTTTAAGACACCATGGTGTACCCCTATCAATTGTTTCTGATCATGATCCTCGTTTTACATCATGATTTTTGAAATGTATTCAGAAATCACTAGATGTTGAACTTCATTTGAGCATTACCTACCACCCTCAAACTGATGGACAATCAGAACGGGATATTGAAACCATAGAAGACATGTTGATATCTTGTTCACTTGACATTAAAGGTATGTTGGATTAGTATTTACCTCTGGTAGTATTTTCTTATAATAATAGATTCTATTCAAGTATTTAGATGGCACCATATGAAGAGTTATATGAAAAGAGATGTCGCAAACCAAATTATTGGGATGATGTTGGTGAAAGAAAACTCATAAGCCCGGAACATATTGAGGAAAAAATAAAAAAGGTGAAGATTATCCAAACCCACATCATAGCATATCAAAGTGGGAAAAAGGGTTATGTCGATAACTAAAGGAAGGATTTGGAATTTCAAGTAGGAGATCATATATTCACAAAGGTATCTCCCTGGAAGGGTGTTATATGATTCAGTAAGAAGGGTAAATTAAGTCCTAGGTGTATCAGACCTTTTGAAATTTTAGAACAAATTGGTGTTGTATCTTACCGTTTGTCAATGCTGCCCAGACACTCCAATGTTCATGATGTGTTCGACGTATCACTATTGAGAAAATGCAACAAATGTACTCACCTATTAAGAAATAGAGTAGAAGCCTGATCTGTCTTATTATGAAGAGCCTATAAAAAATCTTGATACCGGAGAGCAAGTGTTGAGAAACTGGACAACTCGTCTAGCAAAAGTTCTTTGGAGGAATGATAAAATGGAAGAGGAAACGTGGGAACCTGAGGAACATATGATGAAGAACCACCAAAATATTTTTATGTAGTAATATTATATAAATTTTTAGGATGTAATTATTTGATGGATTGAAGAATGTAACACCCAAAGCTTCCACGATACACTTCTCTTTGAATAATATAATATCTTGCGATGTACGCAACATAGAGTTCTAGTACACCAAGAACAATCAAACAAGCCATTTAAAAAGAAGTTATGAATTGTAATACCCACTTTTTGAAATTTTATAAATTTTATTTTTCAAATTGGACTTCATTTTTGGATTCGGAATATCAAAATTAGATTATTTTGAATATTTCGTATTTTTCTAAAAACATTCAATTTTTGATGAATAGTGAAAAACACTACATTATTGTTAAAAACTGACTATTTATTTATATAATTATTTCATAATTAAAATTCATATTAAATTCAAGATAGATACATAATACGTATATTAATCCAATTTAATTCATTGGACTTATTTTATTATAAGATTATATATATAAAATTTTATTGAACGTTTTAATGCCTTTAACCCACCTTCTATGAACATTTTCAAATTTTCATTAAACGTAGTTTTACTGCTTCTATGATATGAATTTAAAAACTCCGACTGACAAAATTGTCATCAGTAAGTAAAATTTAGTTCAATAGGATGAATATAATTTTTAGTGAATAGAAACTTTGGAATTTTATTTACCATAGTTAAAAGTAAATAGGGTAATTAAAGGTAAAAAAAATATTATAAAAATATAAAATTACCCCAACGCATGTCCTACTACTTTTGGATATGATTGTTTCGACCAAAATCTATCGTAGGACAAAAATAGGATACTTTATGATCAACATGGATTAGATTAGGACATTTATTATATTTTATTTAATGAAGAGTTAAAAGTGTTAAATTAAAATTTTAATAACTAAACCATTTTTAATAAAGGGTTATACCTAAGATAAATTGGACAATAAATATTCATTAGAAATATAAAAATATTTCTTACATCATAGTATTTTATTTATAATTTTTAGACATTAAATAATTAAATTTATTTCTGACAGAATGATGTTGTAGTAATTACCTAATTATTTAAAGATTAAAATAATTGATATTATAAATATTAAAATAAATTTATATTGAAAATTTGGATGTCATACACAAATTTTCTAGGAGAATATGACATGTTAGGGTTGATTAAATGCATTTGTTTTCAAATTAATCTAGTTATGATGACTTTAACAAAAACCAGATACTAAATAGTGTCAATAATGAAATAAAGGAGTTTTTAAAACAAATTATATTTTATTAAATAATATAATATTTATAAAAATATAAGATTCAAAAAAATGACTTGTATAATGTTATAAATTTAATTAAATAACCACTTGAAGTTGTATTGAAATTTTATATTAACTATATTAACTATGTAATATAAAAACACAAGAATCCATTCTAAAAGTAAAACTATTTAACCAAGAGTCAAATCTAAAAGATAAGGTTAATATGGTGATCTAAACATGTATAAAACCTATATTTTGAGAGTATTTCGACCCATTCCCACCTTATCTTCAAAATAAATCTATTTTGATCTATTATAAACCGAAAGTAATTTTATAATAAAATAATATCTCTAGCTTTTCGTAAAGTGCCCCTCACCTCTCTTATAAAATGGTACACCCCCTTCTCTTAAATTCACACCTAAAATGCCTTTTGGCTCAGCCAACCCCTAATCAAATCTCCTCCAAACTTCCCTCAATTAACCTAGAAGTCTTACATTGATCCGAAATCTAACCTATGGATCCCTTTTGTTCAAATCAAAATGAAGCCCCTAAGGAAGATGTAATTATTTCATCACCTCATTCAAAGTTCTTTTCTTCTTTAACATCCTCTTCCTTCGTTTTTTCAAAACTAAAATAATAGCTCAGTATATTCAACATATTGAGATTTTATTATAAATATGGTACAACCATATTAATTATTCAATCCATCCTATGAATGTCAATGTCACCATACGTGCGTACATACGGCTTACCATCTCCATGTCGTGGTGTAATTTTTTATTCAACACTTCATTATTTGGATTGGTATAATAATGAGTATAAACAATTTAAATAATACATATAACTTGTTAAGGACTCTGTATATAAAATATACCATCCAATTACATTATATTTCACCATCAATAGAATGATATTGTCGCAAATACATACATACAACTTACCATCTCCACGACGTGAATTCATTGCCATCATAATCATTCAAGATTAATTTTCATTTAATGATTTAAAATTAATGTTTATGAATTTAATGCCAGTCTCAATATGAATCAAACACAACATTTCCATAACATACAAGACTTACGTAACAAAACATAATGGAAAACAAATCAGTTAACACCAAAAAAATGATACTATTGAAATATTATTAGAAATGTAATATTAGAGGATCATATATGAAATAATATTTATGTATGTGGTTCTATTATAATTTTAAAACTATTATTTATCCATTATATTGAGGATAATGTACACTCGATGGAGGAATATAAATTTAAGGGTTAATTTTACATTCTCTTTATTGTCTGAGGTTGTTTATAGGTATGTATCTACTGAGACTTATTTATCAACCACATCATTGTTTCTTAAAAATGTATTTAAAATTTTGTTTACTATTTCATAGACTATGGGTTAAAGTCATTTATAACCTTGTATGACTTTTTATAAAATGTTTTTAAATGATTCTTCCCATCGTTTTTCAAACAAGGTACATTATGACCTTTTCGAAAAATCATGGAAACAATGTTTTTAAATTATATGGTAGGAGTGTCTATTTTCTACCATTATAACCACTTCAAAGCTTCCCTTAAAATATTATATGAATTATATCATGCCCCATTCCAGTAGGGCTCATGTCACGCCTCCCCAATCCCTCCTCAAATAGGCCAACGGATGGTGACTAGCACCGAGTAGGTATATTACTAACATGGATGGAATTGCCTATGTACTAGTACAAACGTACACATCTGCAAGCCCACAATTACTGAAATGTAAAAAAACCCCACCAAGGAAAAACATTACTGAATACAACTAATCCCAACAAACAGATTACGACGAGAAGTAAAGTATTGAAAGTGAAATGTGCTAGAATACAAGCCCGCCAAAAACAGGAGTCTGAAAACTAAAAACTCCAACTTGTTTACACAAAGAGGTACTGGGACTACTTCTCGTAGCCGTAGGAGAACCTAGGCCTATAGGGAACTCAAAAATCTTGGTCATGTCTTGGTCCTCCCTTGACTCCTCCAAAATGATGCTCATATGCACAATACACTACGCGTGTGGGAAAAGCCTGTGTAGGGGTGAGTATAACAATACTCAGTAGAGTGGCCCCTGAAAACCAAAAAACAATACACAAAGGAAAGGTATAGTCAGCTCTACAGAGCATATGTCTACTGAAAATATAATAGGTGAACACAATCCAGATATACTAAAAACCCAAACCCGTAGTCTATAGAAAAAAAGCACAACTGAATTCCCCTGTTAGTGATTCTGTTTGATGATTCCGAGAAGAAATCATCCATGAGAACTCAATCAACGAGTCTGATATCTCTATTGATGATTATCCGAGATGTACTATCCTTTGGAAAAATTCACGAGAGATAGATACACTCATTCTGGGAGAACACACTCTTATGCGGGGAAAGACTACGATACATAGATGAGGATCACTTCAAGGGCCTTGGTAGATACCTCCACTCATCCAGATTCACCATCTAGGTAGAAGATCGGCACCCTATGGGAATAGTCATGTCGATACCAGAATCTACCTAGGGTTAAGAATGGATATAGGATCTTGCTCCGGGCCTCTCAGAGGGATACCAGAATCTATCTCAGAATGTCTGGATGAACGGATTATACTGCTGAAAAAGGAAACGAAACCAGACCTCCAGGGGAACGAGTAAAATGGGCAATAACCCAAACAAAACATTTCCAAGATATGGGGGAGAAGAAGATCAATCCATGTACTTAAAATTAGAAAACGTGTAGAAAGGTTACACGTCATTTCCTCTGACCCTAGGTACTGCTCGTGTACAACGGCCCAGGTCGCAAGGCTTGTCGTGCAGAAGAAGACATACATAGCGTGTGAGGGATTGACACATCGTGTTACCCTATCTGTGGAGGACTCGGAGTACGCTGGCCATGTGACCATACACTGCCTCAACTCGTGTGTTACAACCCATGTAACTGGTTCATGGGGTAACCCATGCAACTAGACTAGATTGGCTGGGTGGTGAAGTACATGGTCGTGTACATCACCCCGTGTCCGTGTATCCCATGGATGCATGCTGAGTCCCGCATAGCCTCCCCTACCATGCCGCGTAGGTTCTAAAAACCATTTTCTTTGTAGAACAAATCCTGTCTTCACTTCGTGCATCGCAGAACCCTAGCCAATGCTGATCTAGTCCAATACGACATGTTCTTCAGAATACAAGCTGTGTTCTTAAGAAATTTCTAGAATTGTTGTTCTTCACCGGCATGCCTCTGGTGATCCTTTGATGTCCCTTCTGGAAATCCGATCATCATTAAACTGATGGGTTGATGTCACCCGATGATCACGACACCGATTCAGTCGATTTTGGTCCTTAGATCGGCCCCAAAAAATGCGTTCTAATCCACCCGCATGAAGAATGCTCGAAGAACGAGAAAACCCAAACCACGTTGACTCATCTTCAACCATCACCATCGTACCTCTACTAGGTTATCATGATTTCGGATCTCCAATTTGGTATTGATGCGTTGAGAAATGGATGTGCAAAGATCTGTTGTTCATAACCCCATAAAGAATGTGAAGAACGGGGGGGGGGGGATTAAAATGGATGAAGAAAAATAATAAATAAAGGAGGAAGACAACTCCTCTATCATTCACCACGACGTCAATCCTCTACCATCAATAGGTATAATATGCTAAAAAATACAAATCACGATCCTTATAAAATCAATTCCCAAATCAAAACCCCAAAAGAAAAAGAAATGGACGCTCTCCCACAAGAATTCCAAATCATCAGATCACCCTGTTGGTGGGTTGATCGAAGTTCATCATTTATTCCAAGAATGAGGAAAAAATAAATTGAAATAATAACCCCTACCTTTATTTAGGTGAAGAATAGTAATCGCATCACATTAGTTGACGGGGTTCATTGAATCTGATATGCGTCAATCGATCGCGTCATCGTCGTCTGCCAACGGGTTCCCCTCCAAAGCTCAAAGAGGCTCTCTCTCTCTCTCTCTCTCTCTCAATTCACAGGGCTATGAGCCTAACCCTACAAAAATTCATTAAGCAGGTGTTTAAAAGGGATGAATTGGGTCGTTGTGCAAAAAAAGAAACTTTTAAATAAAATAAAATATTACTTTATTTTATTCCCATTAAAGAATCCAAAAACTAACTCTCGAAGATGACCCACCCAGGTTGATGTTAGGCCCCACCTAAGATAATTTCACTGCTTTGAATGAAGTGGTGCCCTCATATTTTCTATCTGAGTGCCCCTTCAAATGTTATTGAATTTTTTCAGGAAAATCGCTCGTGCACGCTTATTATTGTTTAAATTAATTTAAACATTTGTTTCAGGAACTCCGGCCCTCAGAATAGCACACCATAAAAAGTTCTGGTCTCGAAATAATTCCATATAATATTATAAATATTACATGGTAAATATAAGACATTACAGTCTCCTCACCTGGGGGATTTGTGTCCCTGAAAATCCAAAACAAGGCTATTCAAAAATATGTGGGTACTGGGCACGGATCTGATCCTCAAAGTCCCACGGGATTTCATGAAGATTCTCATGCTGCCACCAAATGAGCACCAAGGGAATTGACCACCCATGATGAATCTTTTCTTTCTAATCGTCGATCTCCACTAGGTACTCAGTAAAGGTTTCTCCATCCTTGATGTCGAGCTCGCCCCAATCGATAACGTGCGATGGGTCATGCACGTACATCCTCAGCTACGACACATGGAAGACATCATGTACCCGATGCAATTGTGGTTGTAGATCTAGGAAGTACGCCACCTCGCCAACTCTATGCAATATTTGAAAAGGGTTGATGGGTTGATGGGCCTCAGATATTTCTATCCGCCCCGACCAAATATCTACAACCCTCACCAAGGTGAGACCCTATGGAAGACCTAGTCCCCTTCCTCAAACTCAATAGGTCTTGATCGTCTATCATTATAAGACTTCTGCTGGATCTGTACAGCCTTCATCTGCTCCCAGATGATCTGCACCTTCTCGATGGTAGCTTGCACCAACTGTAGACCCATGAGTGCTGACACTCCTAGATCAGTCCAGCAAAGCGGTGACCAGCAAGGTCTCCAATATAATTCCTCGAACTATGACATACCAATGGTTGATGGGTAGCTATTGTTATACACAAACTCCACTAGTGGTATTTGGTCCATCCAACAATGACCAATGACCAAGATACATGCCCGAAACATATCCTCCGAAAACTGAAGGGTCCTCTCTATCTGATAATCTATCTAGGGATGGAATATTGTGCTCATGCATAGCTATGTTCCAAAAGCCTCCTGAAATCCCTTCCATAATTGGGATGTGAAGTGGGAATCTCGATCCGAGACTATTGTCGAAGGGACACAATGAAGTCAAACTGTCTCCTGTATGTAGATGTTTCCCAAGCTCTCTACAGAACTATACTCTCTAATAGCTAGGAAGTGGTCCCACATGGTGAGTCGGTCAATGATCACCCATATGGAATCATGACCCTTGGATATATATGGTTATCCTATCATGAATACCATAGATATTCCATCCCACTTCCACTCTGTAACTTCTAGGGGTGAGATAATCCTGCTAGAACCTGGTGCTCAGTATTCACCTGCTAGCATGTAAGACATCGAGAAACGAACTCTGCTACTTCCTTCTTCATGCCTGACCACCATAACATTCACTGTAAATCCTGTTACATCTTCACCAATCCAAGATGTACCCCAACGGTGATGTATGAAACTCCATCCGGACCTCCTCCCATGATGCCACTACAAAAACAGTGCGTACTCTAAAAAGAACTACATGCTCACCACCTTGTGAATATCCATCAGAATCATGTCCTATTGATAACTGAGCACAGAAATCCTCACAGTTGATATCCCCAAGTCGTGCCTCCCTAAATCACTATAAGAGTGGAGGGGTGACAAACATCGACTGAAGGTAAGCTACATCCTCTATGTCTACAAGGGATAACTGTAACATGGATAACTACTATGTTACCTCAATCAATAGCTACTATCTCAACCTTCTGATAATAGAATCTACCCCCTTGTTCCCCTTCCCAAGAGTATAGATGATCTCTAAATCATAGACGAGGAGGAACTCTAGCCAATTCCTCTATCTCAAATTCAGATCCTTCTGAGAGAAGATACACTTGAGGCTCTTGTGGTCAGATTAGACAATGAACTTCTCACCCATATGGTAGTTCCACCACATCTTCAATGCGAATACTACCGCTACCTACTTGAGATCATGGGTTGCATAGTTCTTCTCATGTTTCCTATCTCGAGGCGAACCATAAGCCATCACTTCCTATATCTACATCAAGACATAGAAATTCCTAGTCCTTGATGCGTTGCAGAAAACTGTGAACTCGACACCCTCATACAGTAATTTCAAGATCAGGGTGCTCGTCAAATTCTGCCTCAACCGCTCGAAATCTGGCTTGCACTTCTCTGTCCACATGAAGGGTTTCCCCTTCCTAGTCCAGGTTGTCATCACCACTGATATTCAGGAGAAATCTAGAATGAATCTTCGGTAATATCCTGCCAATCCATGGAGGCTATGCACCTCCATCACACTCCAAGGTGTCTCACATGCTAACAATACCTCCACCTTGGCTGGCTCCACAACTACACCATCTACTAAAATGACTTGTCCCAGAATGCGGACCTCTTGAATTTAGAACTGGGACTTCGAGAGCTTCCCATAAGTTTAGTGCTCTCGAAGTACATCCAGAACCATCCACATGTGTCTCACATTCTCCTCCTATGACACCATGTAAAAAAGTAATTTGTCAATGGAGACCACTATGAACCTATCCAAGAATGGCTAGAAGACATGGTTCTTAAGTCCCATGAACAATGTGAGGGTGTTCGTCATGCTAAAACGCATCAACAAGTACTCATAGTGACCGTAGTGGAATCTGAATGCTGTCTTCAGTATATCCGCGTCTTGTACACATAAATGGTGGTAACCTGACCAAAGGTCAACCTTCAAGAACCACCGAGCCCCTCTCAACTGGTCAAAGAGGTCTTCGATCCTCGGAAGTGGATAATTGTTCTTCACCCTTACCTAGTTCAGGTGCTGTTAATTCATGCAAAAACATAAACTCCCATATTCCTTCATGGAAAATAATATTGGGGCCGCCCAGGGTTAAATGCTAGGTCTCACGAAAATCTTGTTCTGAAAATCCTCCAACTGCACCCTCATCTCCTGAAGATCTATGGGAGCCATCCGATATGCTGATGAGGAAATCGGTTTCATCCCAGGGTGTAAGTCGAAGAAATGGTAAATTTACCAGTAGGGAGGTAGTCCTATATTATCATTGCGAAAGACTTCCTAGTACTCCACGCATAATACTGGGAAATGGAAGCTTAGAACGTCTATTACTCCGAGGGTAAGGCTATCCAACTCATGAGTGATCGGCTACACCCTCCTACGCATGATCCCATTCTGTGATGCCTGAGTCTCCCTTTAACCAAAAAGGAAAACCTCGTCCCATCATTACAGACCCACCACACACTTCACCTAAAGTAGTCATTCTGGTCATGGACCGAGGATAACCAGTCCATACCAAGAATGACATCGTAAGGCCTCAACACTTCCACTAATATGTTTAACCAAAACTCTCACCTCCAAGGGTAAGATCACAATGTCTTCAAAGTTGTGCGATCATCGAGTCGCATCCTGTAGGTGTTTCCAAGATTAAGAATTGAGTCAAAAAATCTACTAGAATCTCAAGGTTTCACACAAGAAAAGTGCCATGGAAGGAATGACTAGCACCTGTTTCTATAAGTACGGAATCTATGTTAGAGAAGACACATAATGTACCTCAGATCATCCCTGGTGTCCCTCGGTCATACGCCTCGACTACATGTAGCTGTCCCTGCCCCTGTCCCAAGTTCCCTGAGCCTGCTGAAGACCACCTGGGGGTAGTGGTGGAAGTATATCGAAGCATCTACCGCCACCAGCAGCTCCCTTGCTCTTCATCCATGTCCACCACTAGACGGGTCTGTCTACTACACTCTCTACCTCTACCTCGGTGGTCCATCCACCATCTCCCTATCAGCAGCTCCACAGGTCGAAACACTACTGTTGAGGTCTCCTCCCCTATCTTCCTACTGTTGACTATCATTATCTATCTATGATCTTCCAAGAATCTCTCGATCACCATGGCCCGATCGAGAACTCCAACATAAGTTGGAATTCAAAGAGGCATGACACTAGCTAGGATGTCCCGTCACAAACCTTGATCGATGGTCTGAGCTCTGAAGTACTAATCCCTAACCATATCCATCAAGTACCTTCTGAGGTTGGTGAACTTTGATGAATGTCATCCACTGTCAAACAACCCTGATGGAGCTGATGAAGCTCTTGGATATACACTGATTTCAACATAACTAGTGAGAAATCCTCCCTAAAGAGTCTCCCAAACTCCGTCCATGAAAGAGTTTCCATGTTGTGAGTCTGTGTGGTCAGACTCCACCATCATCCTGTAGAACCCTGAAGAAGGCTCTCTCCTAGGATCACCATATGGTCTGCTGATGTCCTCACGAGATGTAAAACTCTTGTCACTGCCTCAAGCCAGTCCTCAACCGCCTGAGGGTCGGGCTCGTCTTGGAACCTGGGGGGCCTCTGTCTCTCGAACTCATGGAGTGTGCGCCACCTGTGAAACTTGTCTCTCAAAACTGTAGGTACCATGAGACTCTCCACTGGTGGTGGTATTATAGGTACACCACCTGGAGTTAACACATGGGGAAGGAGTCCATGTATCAAAGACTCATCACTAAGGGGGTCATCCTCATGACCGCACTACTGAATCCTACCGAGTATGCATCGCAGAGGAAACCTGTAAGGAATAAGATATACCATGATCAAATAGTATATCAGGATAGCTGACACAAAGGAAATGGAAAACACAACCCACTCCAATATGATGCATGTACCAATCTCTTATATCCCCACAACTAGTGTTTTAATGTACCGAGTGAAAAAGCATGTTATCAGAGTCCTGGTGTATGGATAAATCAGTCGACCGCACTAACACTGGAGTATCTGGACTGAAATCCAAGCTCAAAACCCATAACACTGTTACCCTAAACCAAACTCATAGACGCTTGGTTCTAATGTAGAATTTACCACCTCTTATACCAATCTATCATGACCTATCCTAGTGAGGCCCTTGTCGCAACTCCCCAAGCCTACCTCTAATAGGCAAGTGGCTGGTGACAAGCACCTATTAGGTTTATTACTAACATGGGAGGCATTTCTTATGTACCTATACACACGTACACATCTCCAATCCCACAAATGATGAAATATAAAAAACCCACAAATGAACAAAAAGAATGCATACAACTAAACCCAGCAAATAGAGTATGATGGGATGTAAAGTACTGAAAGTAAACCGGGCCTGAATACAAGCCCAAAAAAATAGGAGTCTTAAAACTATAAAGTCCAACCTGTGAACACAATGACGTATTGGGACTGATTCTCGTAGTCGTAGGAGCACCATAGCCTGTATTGAACTCAGAAAGCTTGGTCCGGTCCTATTCCACCCTGGAATGCATCAAAAGGATCCTCGTCTGCGCAAGACTTGAGGTGTGTGGGAAATTACCATGTAGGGGTGAGTATAACAATACTCAGTAGAGGTCCCCAAAAAAAATAAAGAAATAAATAAAGGAATGGTACATTCAGCTCTACACAGTATTTTTCTACTTAATATATAATAGGTGAACACAATCCAGATATACTCAAAAACCAGACCCGTAATCTAGAGACAAGTCAAACAACCACATTCCCCTGCTAGTGATTCAGTTTGAAGATTCCATGAAGCACTCGTCTAGGAGAACTCACTCCACGAGTTTGATAGCTCTAATGATGTCTGTCCGAGAAGTATTGTCCGTCTCGAAAAGTCATGAGAGATAGATACACTCATTCCAGGAGAACACACTTCTGAGGGGGGAACGATCACGATACATAGATGAGGATCACTACCAAGGCCTTCGCAGATACTGTGACTCATCCGCATTCAACTTCTAGGTAGAGGATTAGAACCCTGTGGTAATTTTCACGTCGATACCTGACTCTACCTAGGGTCAAGAATGGATAGAGGATCTCACTCTGGGCCTATTAGAGGGATACCTAACTATATCTCAGAAATTCATACTTAAGGGATCATACTCATGAAAAAGGAAACGAAACCTGACCTTTAGAGGAATAAGTAAAAGGGGTATTAACCCGAATGAAACATGTCTCAGATATGGTGGAAAATAAGATCAATCCATGTAATGATATGTAAACGGTGTGTAGAATGTTCACACACCATGTCCTAAAACCCTGGGTACTACCCGTGTACAATGGCCCGGGTCGTAAGGCCTACCCAGCAGAAGAAGATATACCCGACATGTAAGGAACTGACATGCCGTGATCCCCTATCTGGGGAGGACTCTATGTACACTGTCCATGTTCCCATACATAGATTCAACTCATGTGTTACAGCCCGTGTCACTAGTGCATGGGGTAACCCATGAAGCCGGCCAGGTTTGGTTGTGGGGTGGAGTACACGGCCGTGTACTTCACCACAGGTCTGCGTATCCCCAAGATACGTGCGGATTCCCATATTGATGTCTCTTCCATGCCGCATAGTATCTACATACCAGGTTATTCAGAGAACATGCAGTGTCGTTGCTTCGTGCATTGCGAAACCCTAGTCGTTCCTGATCCAGTCCCACACATCGTCTTCTTCGGAATACACGTCGTGTTCTTAGAAAATTTCTAGAATCTATGTTCTTCACCGGTGTGCCTCCCTTGATCATCAAATGTCCCTTTTGGTGATCTGATTATCAAGAAACTGAAGGGTTGAGGTCACCTGATCATCATGAAGCCAGTTTATTTGATTTTGGGACTCCGATCGGTCCCAAAAATTCATTTTTATCCACCCGCATGAAGAACGCTAAAAGAATTAGAACTCATGACCCACTTCAATTCATCTATTCCCATCATAGTCACAACTCCTCAAGTTCATCACAATGTCGGATCTCCAAGTTGGGATCATTGCGTTGGGAAACGGATGCGCAACGCTCCGTTGTTAACAACCTCATGAAGAACGCGAAGAACACGGGGTTAAAAATAGAAGAAGAAAAACAATAAACAAAGGAGGAACGCACCTCCACCATCTTTTGTCACAATGTCAATCCACTCCCTTTAATAGGTTTAATAGGGAAATAAAAAGGAAAACCACAATACTTTTAAAATGAATTCTCGAATAAAAACCCCAAAAGAAAAGGAAATTTACACCCTCCCGCTAGAATGCCTGATCCGTGGATCACCCTGTTGGTGGATTGATCCGTGTTCAGCATTTGATCCATGAACAGGGATGAAAAGAGTCGAAATAACAACCCCTAAATTGATCCAGTTCAATAACGACCTTCATGTCGTGTTCGTAGGTGGGGTTCATCGAATCCAAGATGCGTCGATCGATCACGTCATCGTCATCCGCCAATGGGTTCTCCTCCAAAGATCCAAGAGGCTCTATCTCCCTCTATCTCAATTCAAAGAGTTATGTGGCAAACCCAGCAAACATTCTATAAGAAAGTATTTAAAAAGTTGGAATTTGGTCAGTGTGAAAAAAAGGAATCATTTAAATAAAATAAATTATTACATTATTTTTTTCCAATAATGCATCCCAAAAATAACACTCACAGCTGACACACACTTGTTGATGTTAGTCCCCACCTAAGATAAATTCATTACAATGAATGCATTGATGCCCTCATATTTCTGATCCAATAACCCATTCAAATGTTGTTCCACTTTTTCAGGAAAAACCACTCATGTGTGCTGTTTAATGTTTAAATGAACTCAAACATTTATTTCGGGCACTCTCGGCCTCAGAATCGCACTCTGTCGAAAGGTATGGTCTAGAAATAATCCCATATAAAATTTAAAAACAATACAAAGAAAATATGAGATATTAAAAATATTTTAATCATAATTTTTTTCTATTATAAATATGCTGCTTTTAAATGATTTCAAAGTAGTAAAAGATATTTTTCTCAAATAGTATTTTTATTAATTTTATATATGTCAACATATATTATGTTAAATTGATGTTTATTTATTATGATACAATATTCTATATTGTATTGATATTTTTATGATATGTTTGACTGTGGATGTTCTATTTTTATGTCATTCACAATTTATTCTTAATGTATTAAAATTTTGTATGTCAGTTTAATATGAGTTTTTATGTTATGTTCCACCATTTTAATATGAGAAATGAATTTGATGTAGTAAGTGAAGGGTGGGGCCTTCTATAGCCCCTCGATGAATCAGTATGTCTCATGAGTTAATCTAGTGTCTTGGAATAAGGCCTTGACAACTTTTTATTTATATTCTTGGCATGAGGCCCTGACTATGTGATTATGATGTCCGACATTATGCATTACATCGCTATGAGATTATCTATTGATATTACATGTGATTATTCGACAAGTAGAATATCCATTTTAATATTTAAATGGAATTACTTGATTTATTATTTCCATATTACGCTAAATTTCATGTTTAAAAGGCTTTTGTTTTATTCTTATACATTTCCTTAAATATTTATGCTTATTTATGATAGATTTTTTGATTTTTCTATCCTTACTGTGCATCTGAGATCACCCTTTTCTTATGTTTTATTTTTCCAAGGATGTGAAAAAGTATTTTATGACTGACCTGTAGGGATAGGCTAAGGGATATGAGTGTTTTTAAAGGATTCACAATGTTGTTTTTTTCATTTCATAATGAAATGTAAAACATATGTATGTATGTAGTACATCTAAGGCTTCTAAAATGATCGGTCTTTTGGGACATGATCTCTTGTGATCTTGCCAATGTTTTGTAATAATGCACCAAATCTGGGTATCTGGGGTCAAGGCATTATAATAAACTACCAATAGACTAACTTAAAGATCATGAATCACTGTTTCATATCTACCATTCAAGAGTCACCACTACTCAACTCAACATTTCATATTTTAGAATTCTCTATGTCTAAGACACTGGTTCTAAGTCACTGTTCTTGACCAACCAATATGAGACATTGTCATTCTTTCCTTTTCCATTTAAACTCAAAATTATTTCTAATAGTAATATTTATGAATCTTCTTACATATATTTATTTGAATCACATTGTCTCTCTTTCATAGACAATGTTTAATGGATGTTATATTGCAATACGAGGTACTATGTACAAGAAACTCGTTGGATGGAGTGTATAATCTTTTCACCAGATCAAAAAATTGTATTGGTAGAAAAATGTACCAAGTTTCTCATGTCCTTGATAAAAATGTAGGAATTTCAAAACATATATACACAAAGAAAATATGATGAGAACTCAAACTGAATAACTTATTGAAACAATATACTAATAAATAAGAAGAGATCATCATCCAGATCATAATGTTCACCAGATATAGAAAATATAAGATATCACGACACTCTATTTTACTACATGATTCTAGAAGTTGACTAATGTTTCTTTTAAACACGTCCATCTGGAGTCTCAATATTCACAATAAATCACATAGAGCCTTCTAAACTCGTTTATCTATATTCTTTCATTACTTTTTTATTGTTTCTTATTTACCATAAGTGGGTGTGTCTCTGTTTTATAAACACACACTAACTCCTGTGAAGAACTATAAGATATACTAATATCTTCAAAAACCATTTTTTAAACCTCACAGTCTGATAAAATATATTAGAAGAGGTCCCTCTATGGCCTTGTTTTTTAGATGTCCCATGAAAATTGTAGAAGAGATCTAGTTGACTTGAATAGTGTGTATACTGTTGTTTTCCCCAATCTAGGTTGTGGCTTAGAGTTTATCTATATATAAAACACTTAGTGTAAGGGTATCACCAAATAGAGAGGATTAATTATATACATGATATTAAAACTCTTGTATTAAATTCTGTTGTTCCTTCCAAGTTTTTTTTATTTCTTTATTCACATCAGAAAAATCCATTTTACATTGATAGTTAATCTTAGATAGTGTTTATATCATAATTTAATTTATAAGATTTAATTCAACTATTAAAATAATAATCCATATTAAATTAAAGGAGAACTAATCACTATATGATAAATCTTTTAAAAGATCAATACTTTTATAAAAATATTACTTTGGTTAACATGGAAGTTCTGTATTTCAAAACTGGGAAATATTTTAATAATTATTTTAGATTGAAATATTTATGGGAATTGATTTCAAGCCACTATTTTGTGTCATCCTCCAACCAAAATTTTGTATTATTGTGTTTCTTAGTTTTTGAGTTTCAATGTTTTCAAATCTTTTCAACTGCGATTTTAGTTGCGTTTTAATGATCTCAAAGTTTCCATCAGTTACAAATTTATGGTTCTTTAAAACTTTTTTTTATTCTTTAACATGGATAATATACATGAAGGTTCTTCTACCAACATACCTCCATATTTTAATGGAAAAAATTATTCTTAATGGAAACTCAAGATGAATATACATTTAGAAATCATGGGTTTTGAAATATGGTCTTCAATTATAGATGAATATAAAATTCGTAATACAAATAGAAACACATGGTTTGATGGAACTAAGGTAGCCTACAATAATACATTCAATGCTATGAATTCCTTATACTTTCGTCAAGGTTATGAATAATTCAATAACATTTTTGCATATAATAAAAAAAAATTATTTGGGATACACTTGATTATTTACATGAAGGAACCCCTAATGTTAAGGAAATGAGGTTTATCACATATACTATTAAATATTATAGTTTCAAAATTAATCTTGATAATTCTATCTATGACATGTATCTCACGTTCAATTAGATTGTAAATACAATGATCTAACTGGTAAATATTTTCATTGCAATAGGGTAGATCCCGGGATCTTGATATGTCTTCCAAAAAGGTGGATAGTGACATAAGTAGCAATTAAAGAGTCTAGTGATATCGATGCACTAACTATACAGGAGTTGATTGGAAATATAATGAAGTGTGAGTAAGAGATAAATGTTAATAGGGAAGAAGATAATGATCCCAAAATAGATTTAGTGTCTTTCAAAACCACTACATCCAAGTAAAAGGAGAAAATTCACATTCTGGATGAAAGTAAAATAGTAGTGATGAATAAATTGATGGTGATGAGGAAATGGATCAACTATCCAGAAGATTTAAGAAATTATACAGAATTACGAATTTCATTAAAATTCATAGCTATAGAGGGAAATATGATAACAAAGGTAAATGGAGAAAGCAATAGAAATGGAATGATAATACCAATGAGATTATCTTTTTTGAATGAAAAAGAAGAGGAAATGTTAAGGCTAACTGTCCAAAACTGAAGTACAAGAACAAATAAGAGGATAAATATAGGAAGTACAAGAAGGATATGAAAGAAATACGGAGTGATTATTAGGACTGCTCTAGTGAATCTGAATCATATCATGATGAAAAGGCTGACAAACCCAACATGTGTTTTATGACAAACACATCTGAGGTAATCCTAACATCTTCTTCACATAGTTATTATTATTCTGGTTATGAATGTGAATATGACACTAAAAATAGAACTAATGATGGAATGTTTGATTATTGTAAAATGAGATAAAGGATAAAAATAATTCACTCACGAAACAACATTCCCTTTTTTACAACTGTTAATTCTGAAATTACTATATAAATTTAAACGAATTACTAACTACTTAATGATAATACAGAACATAAAATTTGAAATAAATAATTAGAAAAAGGATTTAGTGAAATTTTCAAATGATAATGATACCTTATTTCAAAATAATGGTAAATTGGTTACTCTTAAATATACTATTGGTATTCATTTTCATCCTTGGAAAATGAATTTTTTTAAAACTAACGTTGTAACAAAATCTAGAAAATTCTGTTTTATGCTATGTTTTGGAGAATTTTCTCTAAATTCTAGTAGTGGAATATGTATTACTACTACTAGTTCTTCTAAAGCTAATAATTTTATTTTCCCAAAAAATCACAAATTACTTATAGGAATCCCCTAAAAAATATGGGTTCCTAAAGATTTAATTACCAATGTTTCTAGACCCAACCTAATATGGGTAACAAAGTCATTTCATGGTTAAATTGTTTTTGAAGGGATGTTCCTTGAAGTGTTCCTTTAAGATATAATAGTATTTGGACAATTGGTGTTCAAGACACATGATAGTGGAATACTCTTGTTTTAAGAACATTATAGAGATTGATGATAGACATTTCATATTTGGTGACAATCCAAAATGAAAAATTAATGGCCTTTTCTAAACCGGTAACTCTAACTTATTTTTATTTTTAAACACTATTTTGTATGGTCTAAAGTATAATATTAATAGTGTTTCACAATTATGTGATGATATATTTCATGTTAAATTTGAAAATTATTCTTGTAATGTTTTCAATTCATAGAATGATTTAGTCTTTACTATTAAGGAATTAAATTGTATATGCTACAAATATGGATTCTTTATTCTCACAAAATATTTCATTGTTAAGTTCCTTTAATAAAGAGTCTTCTCTCTACCATAAGAGACTATGAAATTGTAACATTATCTCCCATATAATGCTTACTAGAAAATAAATAGTCAATGATCTACCTAAAATAGAATTTTCAAATGATAAAGTCAGCTTCCCTTATCAAAATGGAAAACAACATACAATATCCTTCAAACCAAATAAATAAATATTGACTTCTCAACCTATTGACTTGGTTCAGATGTATTTTTTGGAAGTTCTAGAGTTTCATATTTAAAAGGGAAGCACTATGTCTATGTTCTATTAGATGACTTTTCTAGAAATACTAGTACCTTCTTTTCATCACAAAAATTTGAGGCATTATCTTATTTCATGAAGTATTCTAGATCATTAGAAAACCCAAGTGAACGTAATATTAAAACAATAATAAGTGATAACGTATGTGAGTTTGAAAATCAATATTCTAAACATGTTTACTCACTAAATGGCTATAGTCATTACTTATTTACAACAAGGACTCTCTAGAATAATGGAGTTGTACAAAGGAGAAATAGAACATTAAAAGAAATAGCATGGACTATGATTAATGAATATGATCTATATGTTTATTCTTAGGAAGAATATGTGAATATGACATGATATATAATTTATAGAGTTTTAATTAGACCTGTCATAAAGAAGGAAACCTATAAGATATAGAACAATAGGAAACTCAAAGTTAATTACATCAACGTTTATGTTACAAATCCTTTATTCTCAATAAAAAATAAAATCTTGACAAATTTTCCTCCAAAAGTGATGAAGGTATTTTCCTAGGTTATTCAATCTATAGTAAATCCTATAGAGTCTTTAATAAAAAAACCATGTGTGTTGAATAATATTAGCATGTCATGTTTGATGAAAATAATCCAAAATAATACAAAACCTCCTGAGAAAATATTGAGGATAACCTATCCAATATAGACATAAAGCCTAAATCATCGGATTCTGTTGTAAAAGAAGCAGAAAAATTAATCTCTGGAAAATCTACAGATTCTAACCAAAAGGAACATGAACCTATATATGACTCTAAATAAAGCAGACCTTCTTTTTATAGATCTATTAGAACCATTAAAAACCATCCTTCTGATTTTGTAGTTGGAAACATAGACAAAGGAACACAAACATGAACTTCACTATGATACCAGGTTGAACATCAAGTATTTTTGTCACAACATGAACCTAAGAACATTAATGATGAAACCAATGATGAATTCTGAATGATGGATATGTGATAATAATTAAACTAATTTGAAATAATAAATATATGAAATCATTTTGATATACCCAAAGACACCTTGAAAATAGGTTCGATATGGGTATTAAGAAACAAAGTGGATGAAGCAGGTACTATAGAGAGAAATAAAACCAGACCAGTTAAACAAGGATATAGTCAAGAAGAAGGAATATACTATAAAGAATCCATTTCACATGGGTCCCTACATGAATCCAATATAATACTTCTAGCTTATGAAACACATCTATATTTAAAATATTATCAAAAGGATTTGAAATGTGCATTCCTAAATTTTTATATAGTTGAGGATGTTTTTGTTGAACAACCCCTAGTTTTACAAACTATCATTCTCCAAATCAAGTTTATAAATTAACAAATGATTATTAGGGATTAAAACAGGCTCCAAGTTCTTGGTATGATAGGATCAACACTTTTCTTATTTCTAAACGTTTTACTAATGTGATTACAGATATTAATCTTTTCATAAAATCAATTTATAATGATGTTTTAGTTGTTAAAAAATATGTTGATGAAATTATTTTTGGATCTTGAAGATATTCTTGATGTACTGATTTTTAAAAAATCATGAAAAATGAGTTTGATATGTGTTTAATAGGCTACCTCAAATTCTTTCATGGATAAAAGTTTTTCAAAATAAGGATGGTATTATTTTAAATAAATGTAAATATACTAATGATATGTTAATATATTTTATCTTGGATAGCACTAAAAGTAGTGATACTCTTATAATTACCACTTATAAATTGTATCATAATGAAGATGGAAAGTCATTCGATCAAACCAATTATAAGGTTATGGTTGGAATTCTTCTCTACATCACTACTAGTCGACTAGATATTATGTTTAGTGTATGTATGTGTGCACATTTTCAAGAAAATCCTAAAGTGTCAAATTTACATGCTTTTAAAAGAAAGTTCAAATACCTCAAGTATACTACAAACATAGAATTGTTATACCATAGAGGACAACCATTTGTATTAGTTAGTTATTTTTAGGCAGATTTGTGTAGTTTCAAATTAGAAGAAAAACTCATATCAGGAACTTTTCACTTTTTAGGTATGTCTCTAGTTTCATAGTGTAATTATATTGCATTATCTACTACCAAATTTAAATACATAGCTATAATAAATTTTTGTGCTCATATTTTGATGATGAAACACACATTACTAGACTATGGTTCTCAATTAAGACATGTCCCTATAAACTGTGACAACACAAATACAATTAACATTTTTAGTAATTGAGTTTCTCATTCAAGAACAAAACTTTTTGACGTAAGACATCACCTATTGATATATCATTATCAGAAAGTTGATTTAACATTAGAATTCATTGGAATTGAACATGAGATTACTGATATTTAAACAAATCCATTAAATTATGAAAGAATAAATTAAGTCATACATGATTTAGGGATGATCATCTTAGAGTGAAAAACTATTTATGACTCACCATTGATGACTCACCATGGATTACTCAAAGTTTATGTATCACGGTTTTTGACTCACCATTGATGACTCACAGTTGATGACTCATTCTTGATAACTCACCGTTGATGCCTCACCATTGATGAATCACTGTTTATGTCTCACCCATAATGAATCACCCTTGATGTTTCACCATTTATGACTCAATTTTTATAACTCACATTTAATGACTCCCCATTGAAGACTCGGATTTGATGACTCAGCATTGATGACTCAACATTGATGACTCACTGTTGATTTCTCACAGTTGATGACTCGCTATTTATGTATCACCATTGATGACTCAATGTTGATGACTCACAGTTGATGAATCACCGTTGATGTCTCACCATTGATGAATCACTATTTATGACTCATTGTTGATGTCCCACCATTGATGAATCAACATTGCTGACTCACCATTGATGAATCACATTTGATGAATCACCGTTGTGTCACATTATTTGTTAATTTTATATTTTATTATATGAAAGATAACACATTTTTGTTTTATGTGTTTCATTTTTGTTTTAATCATTATTTCTTGATTTATTATTTCTAAATCCAAAAATGATAAAACTCAAATCGATCCAACTCACTTTCTCACTCTCACACTCGGACTCTAAGATTTGTCTCTCCCAAATTACTTCCCTTCTCCTTTGAACTGAAATGTTCTATATCACAAATGGATCTTGTCAATAATGTCTTGGAGAAGTTTGTGGATGAGTCACATCCTTTTAAGAAGTATAAAGGTGAATCCAGTAAACCTAAACAAAAAATTATCCATCCCAAACTCAAGAATCGCATCGTCACTCCCGAAAAGGAAGTTCATTTCGAATGGTTATTGCCAAGTATGATTGAGAAAAGTATTTTTTTCAACAATACATAATAATTTTAATTAAATGGGGAGATTATTGAAAATAATACTCTTTCTCTTTATGATAATTTTGATGCTCACAAAAACCATTAATTATTTTCTAATGATTTTATTGAGTATTTTGCAAGAATTTATTAATTTATTTTACTCATGAAATAATGAGAATTTATTACTTATTCAGGAAATGTTTTAGTGCATTCTAGAAACACTGTTCATACCATACTTATTCAGGATCGGTTTTATTGTGTCCTAGAATCACTGTTCATACCCTACGTGGATAAATATAGCATAAGGAAGAAAAGCGTGTATACTTTTTGAGATAAGAGAAAAGTATGGTTAATCTACCATATGTTATCAAAAAAGTATGGAAGAAGAACCTTACGTTAAGAAGGAACCTTACGTTTGGGTTGTCAACAAAGTATTAAAGGAGAACCGTACGTAAGTACTAAACGTTACATTTGTTTCTCAAAAGTATGGTTCATCAACCCTACTTTTGTAAATAACCATACGTTCTTTGAATGGATCTTTTATCTTTTGTCTGAGTATTGAAGAAAAAGTATGGATGATCAACCTTACGTTTATGATCAACCTTAAGTTTGAAGAAAGTAACATGAACCCTATTTTTATGTTCAACCTTACGTTGTCAACCCTACGTTTGGAGTCCACGTCATCAACCTTACGTTTAGCGTCGGAAAGTTTGAAAGACGATATTTTTATGCAATGGTAAGCAAGCTGATTGTTAGGCGAATTTCAAGCCGGATTTAAAGTCAATTTTAAAATATGACTTTGACCGATTCAAAGCCGTTTTATCGATGGATTAAAGATTGAATTAAAAGGAGCTTTTTATGCCGAGTCTTCAGGGAAGTTATGACTACTCTGTAAATTCAAATTTTTGAATATCGAGAATCAAAAGGTGGAATTTGTGGATCTAAATGTGCAGGGGATATGCTCGGCTTTATTATATATGTTTTATCTGAAACACCAGGCACAGGAGTGTGGTGATCAATCTATTATTCAAAAAGGTGGAAAATAGAGACTGCTTAAAGCACTCAATTCTACTGATTCAAAAGGAGTGCCAAAGCTCTGTTTATTTAAGATGAAGGAACTCGATAGAAGATTAACTTGTTCTACATCAAATATCTAATGTGGATCTACTACTACTGATGTTGTGAATTATATCTCTATATCTACTGTAACTAGATCGACTCAGAACTGATTCGACTTGAAAATCAATATTTCTAGAGATGACGATTCATCTACTGTCAATTGCATTCTGTTGCAATTTTGAAAATAAACTGGAAAAGTTATTTTTAAAATTCTTTTTATCTTGACTAACCAGCTTCTCGTACTAAGCTGAGTAGGTTCTTGTTTGAACCATAAGGCTTTATTAGCCTGAAAATTGTAAAGGTGTCAACTGCCTATTTTTCAGTTTTTGAAGGTCTGTGGAAAAGTGGGCGAGATAGTGAAAATCACCAAGCTCGTGGAGTTGAGCGTTGGTGGAGTGGACTATGTTCATTCTCTTACCCAAACCACTATACATATATGTGTCCCTGCTTTTACTTATTCTCTTGCATGATAAAATCTGATAAAGCACAGAGGACAAAACTCATTCAATCTAAGAGTTAACAAAAAATATTAAAGACACAATTCACCCCCTCTTGTGTATAATCTGTATATTCAAGATCCAAAAATTTGTATCCGAGGAGGAGATTCTGATAGAGCCTTAGTAAGCTAGAAGCATTTAATGATTATACAACAGAGCATCATGAATGATACAAGAGAAGGGATGTCAATGGTCAGAGCACTATATTCTAATGGAGACAACTATGGCTACTGGAAATCACGCATGATAATATATCTGAAAAACCTTGGATATAAAATCTATTCAAATATTTATACTTCTTATGAAATTCCTAAAAAGCCTGAGACATGGAGTGCTACTAGAGAGGTAGAGTATGATATGAATTCAAAGGCTATGAATGAAATCATTTGTGGTCTAGGAACAGATGAATTTAACAGAGTATCTTAGTGTCTGACAGCATATGAGATGTTGAAAAAAAATTGATGCGGCATATGAAGGAACCGAAAATGTGAGAAAAATGAGATATACAACTACCAAATTGAAATTTGATACTTTCAGAATGTATGAAGGTGAAATAATTACCCAAATGAATGAGAGATTGACAGAAATTGTCAATAATATAACGGCTCTAGGAGAACTTATCAAGCAAGATGATCGAGCATTAAAAGTACTGAGGGTACTTCCTACTCGATGGAATCGTATCTCTACTGCAATCAGACAATCAACACCTGTCAAAAGTCTAACCATGAGAGAGCTGATTGGTACACTCATGATGTACGAAGCTGAAATGCAAGATGAGGCAAATGAACATAAAGTCTACATCAAAAAGGATGATACTACCTTGAAGGTAACTTCACAACAAAATAATAGAAAGATGAAGAATATAGAATTCAAAGCTAAATCAGAGAGCTCTGACTCATCAAACTCAGATGAAAAACTGGCTCAACTGGCCAGAAAATTTAGAAACTTCTACAGCAAGAAAAGAGACTTAAAAATCCTTCAAGAGAGATGATAAAGAAATAAGATGCAATGAATGAAAGAAGATGGGGAATATCAGACCAGATTTCCCATAATAAAAAGATTCAAAGAAGAAGAAATTTATCAAAAGAAATGACTATGAGCAGAAAGACAAGAAAGCTATGAAATCCACTTGGAGTGTATCTTAAGTCTCTAGTAGCTCTCCTGAATCAAGATCAGAGAAATAAGAAGTCAATCTAAAAGCAAACATGTTTTTCATGGAAAAAACCGATGAGGTACACTCATATTACTCCTCTGACTCAAATAATAAATCAAATTATAAATCAAGCTACACAAATGAAAAACTTACAGCCTACTGCAATATGTTTGAAGAAAGATATGAATCACTATTTAAGAAACATAAGTCACTAAAAACCATAAATAAAGCTGTTTCAGATGAAAGAGATACAATGCTGAAACAACATAAGGAATTAACTGATAAATACAATTCTATTAACACTAACTATATTATTTATGAATCAAGAATAAAAACACTACAGGATGAAGTAGAATCTTACAAACAGACTGCATTGGTTTTTACAAAAGGAGAGAATTTATTAAATGAAATTCTTAGAAAAACAGTCATTAAAAAGGAGATATTTGGAATTGGCAGTAAAGGAGAAAAACCTAATCTATATAAAAATTATATTGTTCCTAGCTATAAAAGGGTTAATTGTAACTTTTGTGGGACAAAGGGACATATAGGTAAAAATTGTTTCTTAAGAAAACCTCAAATTTGTGGTATTAAGAAAGCCCATGTTTCAAAAGAGTTATATGATTCAGCTGATTTTAAAAGAACAAAGGAAATCTGGATACCCAGATCATTGCTAGCTAACCCCCCGGGACCCAACAGAATATGGGTACCAAAGCAATTTGTTTGAATGTCTTTGTAGGTAGCAGGACACCAGAGTAGAAAATATATATGGTACATGGACAGTGGCTGCTCAAGACATATGAGTGGAAACTCATTGAGTTGTTCTTCACTCACTCAAAAGGACGGAGGACTTGTCACATTTGGTTAAAATTCCAAATGAAAAATCATTGGCATTGGAACTTTTGGAGATCCAAAAATAGTCTCAATCAACAAAGTACTTTATGTACAAGAATTAAAACACAACCTGATAAGTATCTCTCAACTTTGTGATGATGAATATATTGTTGATTTTAATAACAATTGTTGTATTGTTTCTAAAGATAAACTGTTTAAATTTAAGACACCAAGAACTAATAATGTCTATACATTGGATTTAAATTCCTTGTGTAAACAACAAGTAAATTGCTTGACTGCTAAAGTAAGTGAATCATGGATCTGGCATAGGAGACTTGGACATTACAATGTATATGTTTTAGATAAATTATCTAAGAAACATCTAGTTTTTTATTTGCCTAGTCTCAAGCTTGAACGTGACAAATTATGTGATGCATGCCAACTTGGCAAGCAACACAAATCATCATTCAAATCTGTTAATAAAGTTGCTACAACTAAACCTCTAGAACTTATCCATATGAATTTTTTTGGACCTTCCAGAGTAGAAAGATTAGATGGTAAATTATATTTTTATGTATTAGTTGATGATTATTCTAAATTTACTTGGATTTTCATTTTGAAATTTTAAAATGATGCTTTTACATATTTTGAATGTTTATAAAAATCTGTTCAAAATGAAAAAGGTTTTAATATAATCTCCTTGATAAGTGATCATGGTGGAGAATTTTAGAATCACGAATTTAATTCCTTTTGCTCAACCATGGGTATTAAACATACCTTTTCTGCACCATGAACACCTCAACAGAATGGGATTGTAGAAATAAGAAATAGAAAAATTCACGAAATGGCTAGAACAATGTTAAATGAATATAGCAGACCTATATATGTTTGTGCAGAAGCTATAAATATAGATTACTATATAATTAATTGTGTTTTAATTAGACCTATTTTAAAAAATACACTCTATGAACTATGGAATAATAGAAAACCTAAAGTAAATTAATTTAATGTTTTTGGATGAAAGGTCTACATCTTGAACACCAAAGATAATCTTTGTAAGTTCGATCCAAAATCTGATGAAGGTATTTTCTTAGAATATTGTTCTACCTCCAAAGCTTATAGAGTCTATAATAAAAATTCAAGGGTTGTTGAAGAATAATTTCATGTGAAATTTGATGAATCTGATCCCTTTGAGAAAAGGACAGATCAAATGGATGAACCTGACCCTAATGATAACATGAGACTTGAGAACTTAAAGAATGGTTTTGAAAATGATATAAAAGAAATTCAGTCTAGTTCAGAGGAACATCATACTAAAGAACCTTTAAATGTATTGCCTAGATAGTCTAGAACCCTAAATAATCAACCTTTAGAAACTGTGATAGGTGACATAGAAACTGGAATTCAAATTAGATAAAACATAGTAAACCTAGTGGAATTCTCTGCCTTCCTATTCCAATAAGAACCCAAGGCTATAGAATAAGATTTAGATGTTGAAAGTTGGGTAATAGCAATTCAATATGAATTAAACTAGTTTAAAAGAAATGAAGTTTGGGAATTAGTGGAAAGACCTAAGAATTATCCAGTAATAGGAACCAAATGGGTCTTTAGAAATAAACAGGATGACCAAGGCACAATAACTATAAATAAAGAAAGATTAGTAGCTAAAGGATATAATCAAGAAGAAGGAATAGATGATGATGAGAATTTTTCACCTGTAGCTAGGTTATAAGTTATTATAATACTTTTAGCCTATGCATCTTATATGAATTTTAAATTATTTCAGATGGATGTTAAATATGCCTTTTTAAATGGTTATTTAAGGGAGGATGTTTATGTTGAGCAACCTCCTGGTTTTGAAAACTCTCAAAACCCCGATTGTATTTTTAAACTTAATAAAACTCTTTATGGCCTTAAATAAGCACATAGATCTTGGTATGAACGATTAAGTTATTTTCTTTTGAAAAATTACTTTACTGTTGGATTGTCATATCCAACACTCTTTAAGAAAACTATGAAAAATAATGTTTTTTGGTCCAAATTTATGTTGATGATGTAAATTTTGATTCCACTAATAAAACACTTTGTCGTGAATTTTCAAAATTAATGCAAGAAGAATTTGAAAAGAGTATGATGGGAGAATTAAAAGTCTTTTTGGGTCTTCAAATATTTCAAAAATATATTGGAAATGTTTTAAATCAAAGCAAATGCATTGCCAATTTACTTAAAAAATTTGTACTTGAAAATAACAAGTCATTTACAACTCCTATGTGTACTAATATAAAACTTGATTTGGATGAAACTGGGAAATCAGTTGACAATAAGTTATATAGAGGTATGATTGGTAGTTTGTTATATCTTACTGTTAATAGGACAGATATAATGTATTCGGTTTTTCTTTGTGCTAGATTTCAATCAAATTCAAAAGAATCTCATTTAACTACTGTCAAAAGAATTTTTTGATATTTAAAAGGAACTATTTTTCAATATCTACTTTATCCTAAAAATTATTATTTTAATATGTTTTAATATTCATATGCTGACTTTGGAAGTTGTAGATTAGATAGAAAAATCACATCACGAACATGTCACTTTTTAAAAAAGTCTTTAGTGTCATGGTCTAGTAAAAAAACAACATTCTGTTGCCCTATCAACAGCCGAGGAAGAATATGTTTCTGCTGGAAGTTTCTATGCACAATTGTTGTGGATGAAAAACACTATTATGGACTTTGGATTGAATTTTAATAATACACCTATTTTATGTGATAATACAAGTGCAATTAATATTTTAAAAAATCCTACCGGTCATTCTATAACTAAGAACATTGATATAAGGCATCACTTTTTAATAGATCATGTTATTAAAAAGGATATATATTTTTAGAATTTATAAATAAAGAAATTAAATTAGCAGATATTTTTACTAAACCACTTCCCACTGCAAGGTTTTATTTTATTAAAGGGGAGTTAGGATTATTTAATTTTAAATTTTTTTTTTAAAATTTTTTAAATTTAATTTTATTTATTTTTGAAAATTTTATTTTATTTTTGAACACTGTTTAAGATATTTTTTATGATTAAATTCTCCGTATGAAAATTTTATTTGTTTTTAAAATAAATGTAGTGATTAGTGATTACATGGGAATCATGGCTGTCAGAGCCCTTTCGAATTCAAAACTGTTTCTTTTCACCAACAAATCCCTTTCAAACCCGAAAACAGCATACTGTTGCACACCCCTGATCCTTGAATCTTCAAACTCTAAAATCATCGAACCTTCAGAAATCTACTCAAATATGGAAAAGACCAAGCGAGCAGATGAACCTGAGAGCAGTGACGCGAAGAAGCAAAAGGCAGTTGGACGAAAAATTTTGCAAGGTAATGTTATAGATCTGGAATGGCTGTTGGAGACGAATCTGATGTTGAAACGGGCTTTATCTTTTGAAAACCTTGAGCAGACTTTCAATAGTGAAAGTTCTGAGTTTTTAAATGAGGCAGAAATGCGTCATTTATTCAGATCAGTTCAGTTTAGTCTAGGTGAGGATGAAGACACTATGATTGTAAAGATTGAGGACAGAGATTTCTCAATCTATTCTGTTGAAATAGGACAAATCCTAACTTTCCATCATGAAGAAGTATACCATTTTGATTTGAAAAACATAGGAATGTTGTGCATAAATACGAGGACATTATGTCCTTTTTTTGGAACATCTACTATTAAGAAAATGACGGTAAAAGATTTAGAACCGGATTAGAAGATCCTGGTTAAATTTGTTCAGACTGGAATAGCTCCCAGAATGGCAGAAATAGAAAAGATTTTGTACCCTGATATGTACATAATGTATCTTTTGTTAAGTGATATCAAATTAAACTTCCCAAGGTACATGGTTAGGTACCTCAATTACTGTTGTCCAAGTGATGCTCGTATGATCTTTTACCCTTTTGGTCGATTTATTTCTAAACTGTTGTTCAAGAAGGATTTGGCGAGACTGGTGGATGCCAGAGTTCGTTGTCATCACAATAATGTATTCAATGCTGGAACTCTAAGAAAAATTGGCTATTTCTGGAGCATAATTAATGGGAAAATTTTTCCAGTAGGAGATGAGGATGACTCAGAGAGTGCTCAGGCTCAACTTGCTAAGTCCAAGGAGGGACAAGCTGAATCAAGAGTCAGCAATGTAGCAAGAAGGATCTGATTTGAAGTAGAAGATGCTGAGGAAGAACGAAGTCAGGAGGGACTTCAATCTCGATGAACTAGATCTATTAATGAGGAAATTACTTCCCCTATATTGGCAACAACAGAAGCTTTATTTTCTTATACTTTTGTATGAGAATCCGCTATTGATAAGTCCATGGAAGATGTTAGTGAAAGGAAAACACCATAAAATGGATCAGGAGTTCAAGAAGAATCTCAAAGGGAGACTTAGGAACAGATTGTAGCTGATGTTGATGTTACACTTCAACAGGAACAAGATAACAAGGAAGAGCCTGGTGAGAAAGTGGCCAGACCTCAGGAAACTCGTGAAAATATTGTTCTCGAAATTCCAGTGGAAGACAAAGATGTTGATATTTGTGATGAACATCTCCCTGATGCTCCAACAGAGGTACTTCAAGAATATTTTTCTATGTAGGAGTCTGAGGACACTAAGGAAAAATCTATGGACCAACCCACTCAGGACAAAGAATAAGAACAATATGATGCTGACTCATTACCTTTGGTACTTCTGCATCATCCAGAGCCTGAGAATGCGAATAAAGAACAGGGTGACTCTGATTCAAGGAAGAAAGAAGTTTAAGAACTGTACAAAAAGGTGTCTCAGTTGGAATCTGAGAATGTCACTCTGATAAATTCCTTAGGCTTAGAACAATTGAGATTTCGAAAGATGAAAGAGAGTACACTCTCAAGTCAAGAAGTTGAAATGTTTAAAGAGGATATGCTGAATGAAGTTGTCAAGTTGAAATCTGAAATGGTTATGAAGTCATATTTATCAGATCTAAAATTGTTTAGGGAGAACCAATTTGCATCAGTTGCAAATAGTGCTATTAGTGGATCAGGTACTTCACCTGATTTAATTAGAAGATTTCAAGCTATCACAGTCGTGATGAGAAACATGAATGACAGGTTGCATAATCATCAATGTAACAATGCTCCATTATCAGTGTTGCAGGACAATCAGAAATTTTTAGTGGATAAACTGACATCTATTGAGCCACCAATCAGAACACTATTAAATCAGATGTCAGTGAAGCTGTCAGTGTTTATTGAAAAAGAGGAAAGGATGCATGAGTTTTTTCTGGGTCAATTTAATTGAGGATATTCATATGACTCAGGAGAAAAGAGAGCTCATTATCAAACATGGAGATGGGATGATGAAGAGACTCAGGGAACAGTTTACAGAAATCAAGTCTGCAATCCAGAGGAGATAAAACCTATTGACTACCTTTCCCAAACCTTGATTTCTGTGTATATCATTGACATGTACATACTGCTATTTTTGAATGAAAATTTCCTCCATTGTTTATTTGTTTCTTTATCTATTTGTTTATTACTGTTTTACGTTAACATAGTCCAATATATCAAATTAGCTTACTATTAAATAGTTAATTATAGCATTTACTAATGTTCAGTACAACATCAATTTGGGATCTATTCTATATTTTATCAATATTTTTGATGTCACAAAAGGGGGGGAACATTGGATAAACATTAAATTTTTATTAAGTATCTCTTTGGGAGAAATTTGGTTTTACATTTATCTTATTGGGGGAGAAATTAAAAATGGATAAATTTAAGGAAAAATTAATATTGTATTTATCTTTTCAAAATTTCCAAACTACATGTAATTAATTTTGTAAGTTGATTTCATTAATTATTGTATGGGTTTTGTGATCATCAAAAAGGGGGAGATTTTTGAGAAAATTATTGTTTTCAACAATACATAATAATGTTATTTAAAGGGGTAGATTATTGAAAATAATACTCTGTCTCTTTTTGATAATTTTCTTGCTCACAAATACCCTTAATTATTTTCTAATGATTTCTATTTATTATTTTGCAGAAATTTATTAATTTATTTTACTATGGAAATAACAAGAACCTATTACTTAATCGGGAACTATTTTAGCACATTCTAGAAACACTGTTTATACCTTACTTATTCGGGATCTTCTTTAGCGTGTCCTGGAAGCACAGTTCATACCCTACGTGGATAAATGTAGCGTAAGGATGAAAAGAGTGTATTCTTTTTGAGATAAGAGAAAGGTATGGTTAATCAACCATACGTTATCAGAAAATTATGGAAGAAGAACCTTACATTAGGAAGGAACCTTAAATTTGGGTTATCAACAAAGTATGGTAGGATAACCATACGTAAGTACTAAATGTTACATTTGTTTCTCAAAAGTATGGTTCATCAACCCTACTTTTGTAAACAACAGTACGTTATTTGAATGGATCTTTTATCTTTCATCTGAGAGTTGAAGAAAAAGTATGGATGATCAACCCTACATTTATGATCAACCTTACATTTGAAGAAAGTAACATTAACCCTAAGTTTATGTTCAACCTTAGGTTGTCAACCCTATGTTTGGAGGCCACGTCATCAACCTTACATTTGGCATCGGAAAGTTTGAAAGACGATATTTTTATGCAACGGCCAGCAAGCTGATTGTTAGGCGGATTTCAATCTGGATTTAATGTCGATTTTAAAATACGACTTTGACTGATTCAAAGCCATTTTATCAATGGATTAAAGATCTAATTAAAAGAATCTTTTTATGCCGAGTCTTCAGGGAAGTTACGACTACTCTGTAATTTAAAATTTTGAATATCATGAATCAAAAGGCGAATTTTATGGATCTAAATGTGAAGGGGATATGTTCGGATTTATTATATATGTTTTCTATTAAACACCAGGCATAAGAGTGTGGTGATCAATCTATTATTCAAAAAGGTAGAAAACATAGACTACTTAAAGCACTCAGTTCTGCTGATTTAAAAGGAGCGTCAAAGCTCTGTTTATTTAAGAAGAAGGAACTCGATAGAAGATTCACTTGTTCTACATCAGATATATACTGTGGATCTACTACTACTAAAGTTGTGAATTATATCTCTATATCTACTGCAACCGGATCGACTCATAACTGCTTTGACTTGAAAATCAATATTTCTAGAGATGACGATCCATCTGCTGTCAATTGCATTCTGTTGCAATTGTGAAAATCAACTGGAAAAGTTCATTCTAAAAATCTTTTTATCTTGAGTCATCGGATTCTCATACTAAGATAAGTAGGTTCGTGTTTGAACCATATGTATTTGTTAGCCTAAAAATTGTAAAGGTGTCAACTATATATTTGCAGTTGTTGGAAGGTTTGTGGAAAAGAGGACCAGATAGTGAAAATCACCAAGCTCGTGGAGTTGAGTGTTGGTGGAGTGGACTAGGGGCATTCTATTCCCCAAACAGCTATACATCTATGTGTCCCTTCTTTTACTTATTCAGCTTCATGAAGGTATTTTAAAGTATTATCAAGGATTTTCTCCTCCTCATAGTGATATTTTTCAGTTTTTAGAAATCACTAACAGAGCTTACTAGAAATAGATATTCTAGATGACCAATAAATTCATAGATTAATGGGGAATGCAGAATATTGTTAATATTCATTCAACACTAGTTGTTCCCAAGAAAAGAATATTTTTACTCTCTCAAATACTAGGTTGTATATTTGTTATATTTGGTGATGGAAGGAAATAAGATTAACTTCTGTAAGAATCTAATAGTTCACATGAATTAAATTATTAAAGTCCAATAAAATTAAAAAAAATTACCCAATGTTTATTTTTACAATGTTGAAGGTCAATATTATAGTGAATGAAGATAAGGAATCAGTAACTGAATGTCATGGTTTTTTCATCACAAATGTAATTTCAAAGAGGATGAATATAAATTGGAATACATGGAAGAAAAAGTGGGTTAAATACAATGATAGGATTTATGAGGTATCTAGTCCTGTTGAGAACCCCTCAATGATAAGAGACAAGGTTGATCCAGGTCTTGGACCAGATGATGTTGGGAAGTATCCTGATGAAGAATAAGGAGATGACAAAAATTAAGGATAATAATCTTGTATTGATGATAGAGGTGACTTGAATATTGAAGGAAGTCCAGAAATAATGACCTATGGAACTGATAACCCTCCAATGCCTCTTCCAATAAAAGAAACTCTCCTGCCAAAATATGATGATTAAGAGACTATAGAATTAGAGAATGATGAATATTTTATTAAAAGTGGAAGTGAAGAGGATAAGGTGTCTAATAGTTATTAAGATGAAGAGGATGATGGTTATTAAGAGAAAAAAAATTGAAGATGAAGGAGAAGAGTCTCGTGAAGAGAATGCAGATAATGAAAATGATAAGGAAGAAGAAGGATGTAATTAATTTGATAGTGGATCAGACTATCATAATGATGACCAAGATCATTTTTTTAGAACAAACTGATTTAATCTAAGTCCTTTTGAGCCTGAAAATCCTTCTAATACTTATTTAGTGGAATAAGAATCAGTTTTGGAATCCCATGAAATTCCTAAGTTAGTTGTGGTTTAGGAAAGAACTCCAAATTTTTATATGCATGACGAAGGTCATTTTGAAGAATAATTTTCAGTAGATCAAAGGTAAGAAAATGATTACTCTAGAAAGAAACTATATATTGAGGGGGGTCAATATAAAAAAAGGTTTAGAGTTGATACTCTCATTCCTTATGATGTGATAGCTAAGGAAAGGGAATCATATCTTGGGTATTTCCCTCTTATAATAGAATATTCTTATTTAAATGATGAGGTATCTGATTATAAGGGATCTATGATTGAATCATTTGGCCATTCTCAATGAGTTATAGTGGGAAAAAAATGTGGAAATAGCACATACTCTTGTATAAGATCCTGCCCTGCTGTCTTCTTTTCATTGTGCAGCAATACCTATAGACTATGTGACACCGAATGATATAAGAATGGTTAAAGAAGATTTATTCTCAGTAGATAGATCTTTACATCAACATCAATCTTCTCATGTTTCCAGCCTTCGTGAAACTCATAAAGTTATGGTTTCATGAAATGTTGTTTCTTATAGTCAACCCCACATGATTTTAGTGTTTGAAGTCTTGGTAAAAGAAAACAAAAAATTAAGTAATGAATTTGTTGATCTTGTTTCTATAATTCAAAAATTGACAATTCAATATAGATCATATTTAGACAAGGTTTTGAAAAGTATTCAAGACACCTCTTATTAGTCTTTTAAGGATAATTATCCTACTCCTACAACTCTTACTATAGATATTTTAAGACCAGTTATCAATGATTTCCTTAACAATACCTCAACCTCTACTGCTTCTGATGCTGAGACTATTGATATTGATTTGACCTGGAATATAGATAGAGTGGTACAACATACAATAATGGGTGGTATTGATCATGATTGCCTAAGAAAAATACAATAGAACTGTGACCATATATATGTAATGGTGAGGTTTCTCATAAAAGGGGACACCAATGGTCAATAGAATATTAAAAAGAATGTAAATAACTAATTTAAAAGGTTATAAACCATGAAATATATGGACAATCATTTCATGAATTGGGTTGAAAATTTGAAGATACATCATATTACTCAATCTATTGGGGAACAAGTGAACCAACTCAAGGAAATAACTCCAACCATATATAAGTTTATGGAGAATAAAGATAATTACATATAGGCTATAGAAAAATCATAGTAGATAATCATGGATTTTATAATCCTTTTTAATCCTTAATTGGATCATCAGAGTACTACTATTGTAGCACTAGAGGTATTTCCTATTTGACCGGTGACTGAGAATTTGCCTTCCGGCTCAATATACTTGTTATTCGATTCCCAGTTCAAAGATGATTTGATGAGAAATCCATTTACTCCCCTTCTTTGAACCCTTTAACCATTTCCAATTTATTAATCCCAGTCTCTTAGTCATCTAAGATCTATGGCTATGGGGAACTTACATCTCCTAACTCATCTTCTCATTAACTCTATTATCCTTTTATCATTAAATGAATTGTCTCGTTTTCTCTATTATATGATTTTTATATATTGTTATTGAATCTTCATCATATATTTTATTTGTTCTCTTTTTTTAAAATCCCAAAATGTGGTGAAATATGATATGGAATTTTCTTGGTATATGTAATTTCCTTGGTATTTAATTTGAGTATGTCTATTATCATAATTTAATCTCACATGATCAATATTATCTGTTAAGAAGATATTTTTTTAGTTTTATCATTGATTATTACGTATGGATTCTTAATTCCAAGATTTTTTATCATACAAAAGGGGTAAATTGTTGGAATCCACTAGTTTTAATGCTCAAAAGTCATGTTTAATTATGTTCAATTATGTCAAGGTTTGTTTACTCATGTTTAATTATGTTTCCAAATAAGCATAATATTTTATTTTAGTATTTGAAAACATAAGATAAGTTGTCGAAACTTCATTAATTATAGGAATCTATTCATATTGAGTTACTGTTGATATAGACTCACTGATGCTGCTATGTATGAGTCACAGATTAGGTGAACTTATAGTTGGAAATCTCACCATTGGCATCAAGTTTCTTACTGGATGAGTTACCAATGGTATCATAATTTTTACAAAGTATGAGTCAATGATGCATCAAGCTACTAATGCACTAAGTCACCGATATATCAACTTACTGATAGATCAACTCAGAATTTTTTCAATGTACGAGACATCGTCAGATTGAGCTACTGATAGTTGACTTACCGCAAAGTCGACCTACTGACAGACCGACCTATAGATCCCAACCCACTATTCCTAAGAAACCATTCCTGATTCACCACTACTTGACTCACCATTAACGATTTCAAAATGATATGTGTTTGTGACACCACTTCTATGTACCCATTCTTAACCTATCAATCTAATACACCCTCATTCCTTCCTTTTCCTTTTAAATTCAACATTATTTCTAACAATCATATTTCCAAAACATAATACCATTATTTATATTAATAACATTGTATTTATATTGTTGAAGACATTTAATGGATGTAAGAATTTGGTATGAGGTATGAGGTACATGATTCTTTTCGGCTGTAGAGTATATATCTATGACCCAATCAAAAGAAAATTACATCCATAAAAATATATTTATCTTCTCATGCTCCTCATAAAATCTCAAGAACAAAAAACCGTAGATACATGAATTAATGATTTTGAGAACTAAAATCGAATAACATCATATATCAACATACTATGAAATAATATAGTCTCATCTTTGAAATCTTAAACCTCACTACATACAGAAAATAAAATATCTCACAAAAATCTATTTTTCTATATGCTTCCACAAGTCAACTAAATATTCTTCTCAACACATCCTTCAAGATTCATATGCAACATAGAAAATAAAACAGAGCCTTATAAAATCCTTTACCTACATTTATTCTATTTATTTTAATTGTATTTACTTTATGATTAATGTGTGTCTCTATTTCATAAACACATTGACTCCGTTGCACAACTATAAGATACACTGATATATTCACAAAGCCTCTTTTTACACCAAACACTCCCATGGATAATTGTAGAGGATGTCATTGTGTGGCCTGGTCATTTTAACACTCCCTTGAAAATAATTTAAATGGACTAGTTGAACATGAAAGTGTGTATACTATTATTTACACCTATCTAGGGTGTGGATGAACATTTATTTATATATAAACTGCTTGGTGGAAGGTTATCACAAGGTGGAGAGGAATACGTCTCAGCTTGAGACTAGACCTATTGTTTTAGATTCCACTCTGCCTTTAAAGTATAGTTTTCTCAGCTTTATTTATTCACATTAGAATGTTGTACATTACAGTACTAGTTAATCATAGATAGCGTTTTTTTTTCAAAATTTGATTTAGTGGATAGGTTACAAATGTTAAAATATAGAGAACAAATCACTCTTTGAGAAATACTTTCAAAGGTCAAAAATTTTATAAATCTAATACTTTTTTAACTAGGAAATTTTGTATTTAAAGATTTGTGATATTTTTAATATGTTATTTAGATATAAATTTTTATTAGAACTCAATTCTCCCCCTCTTATGTGTCTTATTGAGAACAACAATTTTAATTGACATTATTTTGGGTAATTCAAAACATCCACAAATCTCACCAAAGGCTCAATATATTTCCTTCACAATTTAGAAACATCACACCGCATTTATGATCCATAAAATCCACATTAAAATAAGATTCATCATATTCCTGAATATTTGGTAAAATAAAACCATGGTTTCTACTAACATCACAACAAAGAGAACACAAGAATCATTATCTCCTTTCATATTTTGAAATCTAATAGAGTCACGACACAAGAATCATTATATCAAGGTAAATATTAAAATTTTAGTGAGTATTATCAGAATAAAACACACTCAATCACACATGATAACACAAACATTAAAAAATCAATAATGGAATCATATATAGACTCATATAAGGACTTGTATATATACACATTCTTGGGTTTCTCCATTTCTTAAATAAAAATCCATATTTATAAAACAGTTAATTCTACTTATAAACTCTACAATCCTTGATTTTTAGCTCCATCTAATAGACAAATAGTATCTATATATTCATATGTATCTTCCCTTAACATTTCAAACCATAGAGGAAATTAAACATAAAATGATCATGTATCTTTATAGATTCTCCAAACTCTTATTGGACATACAATATATATGAACGTTTTAAGGATCTTCACTAACATAATATAATGATCATTAACTTAGTACATTTCCTTCTTCTTAAATTCTAATTTTTAGATCTTTCTAATGTTTTTATGGAGTTTTAGTGGTCTTACAATCAGTCTCATGTACAATGTGAGTTTGAAAATCTAGTTCTAAAATCATCCAGTGGTAGAATATGGATTATAATTACATGCTCAAAATGTATCCCCTAGCATTGTGTAGAAAAAAAACTGTACAACATTATTTCCAACTCGATGTTTCACATGTGTTTAATGATGAACAATACTGTGTCAAACTGAATCCTAAATCAGTTTCTCAATGGGAATGCTAACTATATATTAGCTTTGACAATTGAAAACTTCATGATCATGTCACTTAGGGAATCCCTGTCTAGTGAGCCTACCATGACTAGCCTCTTGGTACCTTCTTATTAGTTACACCCCATTCTATAATATGTCAATTATCGTCCCTTTATAGCCTCTATACATTCCTCTTAGGTCATGGACCACCTTTTAACATGACTAGCTATAGCCATGATATGTCCTAACTACTCGAGTGCTCACATGTCATTTCATTGGATTAATTTTTCATGTGAGAAAAATTACATAATAATAAATAATCCTTTAGAAAACATTAATACTTTACCATATGAAAACATCCAAATTTTATCCCAAGAATTCATATGCACATACCTTCTGTAAATATAACAACTTGTAATACATTAGAATGTCTTAAACCAATTCATGGTAATATTAACCTCCTACAATATAATTTAGAATTTATATGCGTGATAAGTATGTACTAAAATTCAAAATCGCCTTTATCATAGAGATATATAAATTAGCACCATAACTAATCTATGGAAATAAAATTATTCATAGACTAGAAAATCCTCCATTTTCATTAGAGATAATGACTACAACATAAAACCAATTCAAAAAATACAGACCATATTTTAAGATTTTCTTTGACTTTAGTCCAATTAGAATTCTATATTGAAGTTAAGATTAATTATTTATCATTGATAATTTAAATTTATTGAAAAATTTAAAACACAAATATTGTGAGATCAATAATTCCCCCTATTTTAGTTTTGAATAACCAATAAAATTATATTTCAATAGGTTCTCTTTCTATTTAATCATTATACACCCAAACCTATTCATTCTACTCTGTCATCACTCATTGAAAATAAATATAATGTATTGAGAGAGAATTGTGTTATTTCATTATTAAAAACTATTTCATATACCAAATATCATTGAAGTTGTCCAAACTGTTTTTGAGACAAGGTTAGTGACTATTAAATATTGAGATAAATTATCTCAAAACAATTTCAACATGAATTTCTTACACTCACTTTAAAAAATGGGTAAAAACATTCATCTATAATATATAAGTTTAAATTTCAAAAAATATACTTGAATTTTTTTCAACTCCCACATTCATCTCATTTATTAAAACTAATTTTTCTCTATAATGTTAGGATCTATACTTTTGTAACCAATGATGAGCTATCATGGAAATATTCCTATGAAATTATTTTTGTTCAAGAACATTCTTGAATTCAAATTTTCATCAATTGAATAGTTTTAGTAGCTTCTTTATATATTCTTACAACATTTATCATTCAATGGGACTATTCTCATACATTTATAATGGTTGATCTGCTTTATTGGTAGATTCATAGACATCCAAAGTATAAAATGAAAAAAATGGAACTCTGCCTTTGTAAATTCTAATTTTGAGTGGTTTCTTCAACTTTACCAAGGATGTCGCTTTCATCATATTTTATTATATAATACTAATTATGGGATTAACCAATGATATATTGTTTATTATTTAAGATAAATATATTTTACAACATACGCCACTTCTTAGGTTATCTCATGAAAATATGCTCCACCTTTATTTACTTGAATTATTGTCACCAAAATACATAAAATTTGATAAGGAATAAGGTGGAACTCGATGATCCTCACTGTGAACAAAATTATTGAGATGAATTTCTGATCCATGTTTCCATATTTTTCATACATTCATATTTTTATTTCATAAGTATTTTTTATTTGGTATGTATAAAGTTTATCATTTCTTCAATTTGTTTGGGTTGAAGACATCTCTTTTCCAAAGGCATCATGTCTAATGAATTTTTCATTATTTTAATATATTCTTCTAATACATGATGTATCATTAAATTATATTTAGTAGTGTTAAAATCTTTTTTATAACTCCCAAATATTTCTTTTGAAGATCTACGATTGTCATTTGTTTGTAACATCTTAAGAAAATTAGATTATTCATTTCATTATTCACCTTAGCACATGATTTCACTTGTAGTTATTCTATTATCCTAATTTTACTAAAATATACTATCTAAATAACCATACACGTTTTTAGCTATACTGGAAGACTTCTTGGAGTTCCCACATACTGTACTGAGAGTTCTTTTTACTAAACCAGTCCCTTTTGGATTTTCTGGAATTTATTTCCCATTATACCTTTTAATGCGTTTTTTAACATATAACAATGTATTATTTTCAAAATTTCACGAAATATGGACTTACTAAAAAATAAAAAAACCATTTCCATTTGAGTATAGTACTCCAATTATAATTCTTGGATTTTTTTTTGAAATTCATCTTCCTTTTACTTATCTTATTCATATAATTTAACTTCTTGGTAGAAATAATGAAATCTTCTTTATTTTTTTCAAAAGCTGTAAATTCTTATTATTTCTTAAATTTATTTTTCCTTCCCATCCCATTTGATTTAAATATATTCTAATATAAAAATTCCCCATCCATATAGACACATCCATTCAAAACATCACATATATATTTATGTTCTCATAATCTATTTGTGATTGTTGTATGTTTCTTAATTTCTGTATGTTTCTTCTTATCAAGATATTTGTCACTTTAAATTAACTTCCCTTGAACATTTGATGTTGTTGAATTTTACCAATAGTCTAAATACTTATTTTAAAATTTGTCACTACACCATAATTTACCAATTAAAATGGATTTTGTTCATTATACACTTTAATATTAAGAATTTATAGTTTTAGAAGCTTGATATTTTTATGGGTATTTATATACCGGTTGAGATTCATTTAAGAAAATATAAAATATACATATTCCTATATGCACCCTCAGGATAGTTGTAGGATTTCAATAATTTATCTTCATGCAGTATTATATAGATTTTATATTTGGGACTGCACCATTCATGGAAACATATTTAGTATAAAAATTTGATTTTGAAATAGATGGTATCCATTCATATGATCATGAAGTAGATTGATCTGTAGAATAAACGGTTTCCTCATCTTCCCATGAAGACATAGATTGTGCAGTTTTTATATTTACCAGTTGCATCTCAATCTTAATGAACATAATATTTAAAACGCATTTATAATATTATATTATCTTTAACATTTCCTCACACTCCATGTTTCTTCCTACCTCATCCGACTAGAATTTATTTGATTTTTGAATCAAATTATCATGTGTATTTAATTTCATTGCCTTGAAATCCGACTGAGATATTTTTACATCAATACAAAAACATTATGGGGGTTAAATTTTACGTAACTTGTATTCATGATTTCTCATTACTCCTTCATTATTTTAAAATTATTTGATCTATTTACTCTCATATTTGGAGTATATAACTTCAAGATTCTTATTTATTAATTATATGGTTCTAATATATTTAGATAGATTTATAAATTCTAAAACATTTTCAAATAACTTGTTATCCTTGTCATCATCCTCTCCTTCAAGATGGGAGTTGTTTTAATGAATGATTTAATATATAAAAACACATTTTATTCTTCGGTAATAAGATACAGAATATCATTTAATATACTAAATAATATTTCTTGAGAACTTTAAGAAATATTATCATCACCACTGGTGCTTGGAAATTCATGAGAATATTTTTGATCATAATCAACGCATAACATATCATTAACTAAATGTATAGAGTCCTTAGAGGTAGAATGTCTATCTATTTACTTGGTGGTATATTAAACCACCATTTCTTCTCTGTAAAGGCTATATATATATATATTATTTAGTATTATGGCAAAAAGAAACTAAATTTTTTTATTTTTATCATGATATGGATTCATTCTTCAACTATATATTCTAACTTATTTTTATATTCTCCATGTTCTTGTCAGAGAAGGAATTATACTCATAAATAATTTCATATTCTTTAAAATATCGCATTATTATAATTTCAGAATGATGGAATCAAATATTTTAAAAAATAACATCCAAAATAAATAATCTTATCATTGATGAACCTTAATTATTTAGAATCTTTTTGGCCATTTTGGGATATTCTCAACACTTGGGGTGTTGATACAGTGTTGGGTTCTTTTTATTCAAGTTTCAATTTAATTAGTTTCTATTACATCTACATGTTTATGTGGATATATATCTATTTCTGTCACCATAACTTTATTGATCAACACATATAAACAGAAACATGAAATTTTGATAATAGATTTAGAATTTTCATTTTTTAATAAGAAATGAAAATAATTTGAGCAAACAAGTGAATACCCTGATCACATGCCACACTAGTAATAAATGTGAGCTACAGTAAATGGGGTATATCCATGAACGTGATTTGAACATTAGCCTCTTGAAAATGCATGTGAATCCAAAAATTTAGTATCTCATTCAATTTAGAATGAAACAAGGTAATAACCTAAATATTACTTCACAAATTTAGATAATTATTTGATTTACCATGTTTTGATAAATATCCCCCCACTTTGGTTACCTACACAACAACATACAAGAACCTTCTTTCATTACTTTTTCTTCCTTTTCACTTTATACAAGGCCATTTTTACATTTTTTGAAAATAATTTCATGATACCATCTTATTTTTTCAAAATCAAATTAAAAATCTATCTATCCCCCCTCATCTCATGCATAGTTTAAATATTCTTCTTTTTTTTTGAAAACTAATATTCAAAAACCTCTCATTATTATTTCTACTACTTCTAATCAGTACTTGTACAACACTTGAACTTCACCTTCTATCATCTTCTTATTATTAATTACAACATGAACAAACATTATCACCTATATATATTTTCATTGATACCCATTTTTCTTCAATATAGATGATTTACTAGTTATACATGCAATAAATATTATTAAACCTACCATATATATTTATAAAGATTTACTATTTTAAACATTTTCTCTCTTCTTCTCCAAGAATTTCATGTACTGGGTGAATAATAATATTTGAATTACCACTTTACCAAATAATATAAATTAGTAATAAAAAATTACAGACTCCCATACACACATCCCTCTACCAAATAAAAAATCCAATAATACTTTATAATTCATCTATCACAACTCATGCCTTTCTTAGTCAAATTTAATATAATATTTCCATTTAAAAGTTGAAACATGTGTATGGAACTTTATAAAAACTTTTATCATAGATATATTGAGTTTCTCACCATAACTATTCTATGGGAATCACTTAATTAAAATACTATAACTTCTCCCTTTGCCATTAAGGATAATGATTACAACTTCAAACTGATTCAACATACATTAAACCAATATCAGAGATATTATTTAACATCAACGAACACACACATTAATATTGAAATCAATATTCCTTGGATATCAATCATAATTATATTTCATTGAAAAATATACAATATGCACAAAATATGATAAACAAACATAGACTCTACCAAATCACATCAAGGAGTAGGTACACACATTAGGACTGAACCATCTAAAAATTCTATTTATATTATCCTATATTAATTTAAATTTAATTTTGAAAATAATATGATACATATTTGGGTGGATAAAATCATAAAAAATTTCATAGGTTAATTTCATTTGAAATAAATTGTAAAAGAAACCACCTTTAATTAAATCCCCTTCTCTTAACGGTGCACCCATCCCATTGGAATATCAAACACCATGTTGTGAAATTATTGCATAAAAAGTAAATAAATATTCCCTAATTAACATTTGTGAGAATAATATACCAATATACATTGTTATAATCCTTTTGTTATAATTCCTTAAAATATTGGGCATGGTTTTTGTATCCTTATATAGATCCAATTTTAGCTATTGGGAGAGGGAAACATCTTTCTATATCACAAACCATCCTGTAATTCTATAAAAATGAAAGGATAATTATAAAACTCCATTGGAAAATAATTCCAAAATATAGATATCATTTCCTTATGAGATAAGCTATGCATCTCATATTATTAACGAAAATGAAAAGAATATCTAATAAGACATGCCATTGTAAGGGAATATGTCTATGTATTCCCCAAAGAGTTTACTGGATTTAAACATGATTAAGTGGTTAAGTTATATATAATACTTATTGATGAATATATATATCTATATAAAATACTCCCTATATAATGGACCCCGTTGAACTAGAGGAATTAAAGAAGAAACATCATAAGAATTTGAATAAGGGTTTTATTCACTATATTGCATTTTTTTGTGGTGCCTTAGTCATCCTTTATCAAAAAGTTGGATGGGAAAAAAATATATTAAATAAATATTGTGATCTTAAAAAAAATTGATCGTCAAATTATCTTATTCACATATGATATATAAATGATGATGTATTAGTTATTCTATTTGGAATCACTAAAGATCCCTAAATATTTTTGGACTAAACTAATAATGTCTTTAAAGATGACATCAACAAAATTTTTGTTTGTTTTTATAAATATAATATTTTCAAATAATCAAATAGAAATAATGAACACAAGGGGCATTGGATTATATTGAAAAACTTTTCAAATGGATAAGTTGTATATAGTGTATAGTATATGTCACTTGCACAAGGATCATGTTAAATTCAATAAGAATGAAATTAGAAGAAAATATATATTTTATAATCCATAAAGGTGAATGAAAAAAATAAGGAAACATAAAATATTTTATGATATATATTAACAGTTTACATGAATTAGATAAGTACTATCGATGATCTATTATAAATTTCTAATTATGTCAAACTACTTTCAATGATAAATTAAATAAGGAGGAATGTTTATCATAAGAGATAAATTAAAATAGATCATCAATAAGTTTAAGAAGAGGCTACTCATTGCACCCATACTCACACTACAATATGGTGGGGAAGTAATTATAATATATTTTGATTCATTAAAGAATGTTGTGATTTTTTCCATCATGGAAAATGATATAGTGGTATCCTATGCCTCAAGTTAGTTAATGTTTCATGATAAAATTAATTGACCAATGATTCAGAGTTTTCTATACTAATTTTTATATTATGGATTTTGGGGAATTTTCAATATTGAGAGAAGTATAACATTTATATGGATTATAAGTTTCTAATGAATATATTAACAAAAAATGAGGTCAACATGTGCCAATGAAGATGGCCAAATCAAATAAAATATTATAAATAAAAAATCCACTACCATTATAGAAAGGTAGAAAAGTGGCAGATCTTTTATACATAAATGATACAATAATATTATTGTAACGTCCCACCCGGGAATGGTCATATTAGTGAGAAAAAATATAAGAATCCTTGAATTTTTCCTCAAAATCAGTAGATGGTGGTGACTAGTATCGACGGTATAATGATATAACATAGTGGTAGATTTACTCTCTAATAGATCATCAAACAAAATAGTCAAAACTAGAGTAAAATAACACAACAAACACTGATATTAATAAATATTAGTAAAAAGGTAAGAATACTTATTATATAATTCCAACATGATATACAACCATGAAACTCATAAAGAACCAACAAGTGAATTATAAATAAATATAATTGAACGAAAAAATAAAATAAATATGAAAACCACTCTCCTTCATCATCTCCAAACTCCCCTAGAAAAATATATGTAAACAAACAATCCAAATATAAGCCCAAGAGGAACCCTAATAAATCATGTTTTAAATAATATAATGCATCACATGAAAGATATGTTAATGTATAGCATGTGGGAAATAATTCTCAGTAGGATGCCACATGAATCCCAAACATATTTTTTTTCTAACATACCCATCTACATATAGTAAAGAAAGAAGATATAATTAAACAAAAGGAAATATATTATAGAAAATATCATCATTATATTTTAATTACTTTAGTTCACAATTTACTTGATTCATCCATTTTTGCTTTGAAGCTATAGTATATGAGAACCTCTGATTTATGGAATGTTTTTTAGTTAGTGTATAATTTATTATAAGGATACAGAATATTCTCAAGAGGGAAAAAATTAGTTATGTGTGTTGGATGACCCACAAATTATACTATATGTTGTTTCATACACAATAGCTTTATTATTTTCGGGGTGCATGTTTCATATTGAATCCAAATAAAAGATATTGGAAAATTAATTTCTGTCGTGAACTAGCCTAGATACCCTTGTACCCCAATACCCGAGCAAAATTTGACATGGCATGAATGGTATTCCCAATCCTCAGGGATTGGAGACTATCACATGGAATAACACCATATAAAGTAGATAAATTTTTCCCAAAATTATTGGAAGATAATGATATAGGTCAGTATGCTCAACACTTCAAATGGAGAAATTTGCATAAACAAAATAGTTATATAAAAACCCAAAATAGTACAACATTATTGATGCTGAATTTTGGATAGGGCCATGAGTGGGATCTTTTGAAGAAACCAAATGAATAATGAGACTAGACATATAATTACGTGATGTGAGAGGGAGGTGCACGCAATAAGGATGAGGTGCATGAAAGATTCCCCTAGGCATGAAAACCCTTGCGCACCCAATGAGACGTCAAATGCAGGATTCTGTGGTGACTCGCTGCAAACATGCTAAGGCACTAGCACACAAGTGGCCAGGATTGCGTGCAATATTTCATGCGGCGTAAAAACCATTGTGCACCCAATGTGACATCAAAGGGACCCATGCATGATTACATTCTCAAAAAAACTAGCCAAGGAAAGGGTGAGAAGGCAGAGAGTCTAGCATACAAGTTTCCCCTAGGTGTGCAAACCCTTGAATGCCTAATGAAATTTAAAAAGATTGTTTGCACACAGTCCAATATACACGCCACCTTCGAGGTTTCTGGATATAAAATTAATCATACACCCATCCCTTTGGGTATGATTATAGAAGATGAAAAGGCACTCTGATGTGCTAAAGACACCTCTTGTGAGACCACATGAAAAATATTATGGCCTCAAGGTATTTGATCTTGCACGATAGGATCCCCATCGGTTCTCCTTCAAGTGGGCCCTCTTGGGATTTATCCTCATCTATTTCCATTTACCCCAAGTCATTTTCTTGAAAAATATATTTTCTGTGCGCATGTTCCCCCTACATAAGACTTATTTTTAACACATCCATTGGGTTTGAGTGCAGTTGTTCCATCTTGCGCATAGCCTCTCATCTTTTGTGTGGACCTTATTTTGGGTTCCATGTGTCATATTTTCCCTAAGGCACCAAGTTTGAGCCCCTCTTGTGCACAACACACCTATGACGCACACCTCTCTCTCATATGACCCACCAGGTTTGTACGATGTGATTTCAAAGTCCCTTGGGTGGTGTTTCACATTGTGTTTCTTAGCCTTGTAGATTTTCACATAGGCATGCTAATGGATATTACTTCTTCTCATATACACTCTAACATGGAACCCTCAATGGATCACTCCCCAACACCCCAACAGCTCGGCATTCTCGGTGCTTTCCCTTCACCAAGGGTTAAAGTGTGCTGGTTATGTATGTCCTAGGTGTGTGGAGTGAACCTGCCCCGACTGAGCTGTAGGATATTAAAATTACAAGCACCATCATCCTCAACACATGACCTTAAACCATAGACCCTCCCCATGAATTATAAACAGTGTTCCCCAACTAGGACATTCTCCATGCTCACTCATTTCCAGAAGAGTGAGATCTTCCTCACATGGAACAAGATCCTCTTTGTTGGTGCAACGTCTGTCTGTGGGGAAGGGAAACATTCTTAGTGTAAGCCCTTATCCATTCTTGTAGGAGTTATAATCCATGATCCTCCTCTATTATTTTTTCCATAGTCCATAGGAGAGAATGGAATAGGTGCCGTAATTATCTCATCCCTCTCCCTCTAGGCTTTGCCTTCATCAAGCCTCCATCCTAGTGTAATTCGAAATGTCCATCTCCCTGGGCCTCTGACCACACCTAATCCCCTATTTCCTCTTTGGGATACTAACCACGTGTAATCCCCATTACACTTATTGCGTACGCAACTTCCACGACATGATGGTTAGGTATTTACTGTCTCTTATTTCTCACACTGAGCATGACTCACATGGGGTTAGAGTTAGCGATGACCATGGAATCTTTCATGGGCCTCCTTAGAATGTAACCCCCAAACCATACACAACTACATGGACATTGATCCCTATTTCCTAGGCAAGGTACATAGGAAGCCTCCCTGAGGTTCAAGACCAACACCTACTTTTCCTGACCCCTTCACGTCAGTTCACCTTCGTCCCACACGACATTAAAATGTTACCACAATCCCAAAAAATGGGGACTTTGATCCTTTTCCACTAGGAAAGGTACATATGAAGCCTCTGAGAGGTTCAATCCCAACACCTACATGTCACGACCCCTTCATGTCTATTTATATTCATCCCACATGATGTTTAAATGGATCCACCATCCAGAAATATGTGGCCTTTGATACTTGTCTCCTAGGCATGATACGTAGGAAACCTCCCTAAGGTTCAAGACGAAAAATTACTTATCCTAACCCATTCACATTTGTTCACCTTCGTCTCGCCCAACGTTAAACTGTACACCACTTTTTATCCCACAAGATGTTAAACTGTATCCACTTGAACTATGTGGGATTTTATCCTCGTCTCCCATACAAGGTACGTAGGAAGCCTCTTTGAGGTCCACCCCAATCAACGGTAATCCATTGTGATCCTCAATTGATGGTAAGTTTTTGTGATCCCCAATCAATGGTAATCCATTGTGATCCCCAACCTGCTATAAGCGATTGTAGTCCCCTACCAGTGGTGATCTGTTATAGTCATCATCCCATCTTAAGATGTTGTAACCCCATCTTGCAGTAAGCCGTTATTGTCTAAAATAGATGGTAAGTTGTTGTAGTCCCCTTCATTGGGACCCACATCTCTAGTCCACCCCCTAGCGTCAAACCGACCTGGCCTGCCAACCACTCATAATCCTCAGTATTTCGTCAGTTCATTGTCCTCTGTGCACATCCTGACTCTATACCACTCTTCATGAACTATGTGTAAATTGATTCAATTCCACGGATATACGTAGGAATCCCCCCTGAGGTTCAAGCCCTTCACCCATTTATCATCCTGGTCCTTCCCCTAAGCCTTTGTGTTTCGGTAAGGTCAACCCCCAACCTGGAGGTTCCACTTCCTCCGGTTCCCATCCCTATATCCATTATCATGGGTCACCTCCTTAGGTTCCCCATCACCCCACATAATTACGTTGACTTTGAATCCCTGCCACAGGGATACATAGGAAGTCTTTTTGAGGCTCAATCCTAATATCATCATCACCCTCGCGTCAGCTCCATCTCACTCTCCATCCACTCTCAGCAATCCATATCCAACTTGATTCTAACCTAGGATGCCACATCATAGTGATATCAGTTCACCCACTTTATCACTTCTCCTAGTAGTAATCAAGTAACTAACCACATGTTATCCCTAGCATCAGCGATCCCTCTAGGGGTTGCAGCCATCGGATCCACTCTCGTCGGTGTTCTGATCTATCTAATCTATCTCTACAAGATGTTAAATTTGTTGCATACCCAATGTTAATCATGGTAAGCTGAGGAAAACCTCAAAACATGCCCATGGAATAAAATTCCTAGCATTCGATGTTCTATTCCTTGGGCTTCTGCACCCTCAAGAAGCCCTATCATAAGGAGAAGAAACCCAAAATCATTAGTGTTTTAGCATCCAGATACACCAGTGATGTCTAATGTGTGTACTCCCCCAACTAAATGTTGCTACCCTGACATGACCCCTTGGAATGTCCTGACAGACATAGTGTAGTTAACAAGAATCTGTGAAGACATGGCTCTATGAATAGTTTCAAAAACCACATCTTAAGTATATGAGGGAGACCCAGACTAGGAAATGAGTTCTGAGGAGAAATCCACAAGAGGAACCGACATCCCATCATCTCATTTAAATCAAAGAGAAAACATCCCTAAATAAGTGACGAATGATACCTACCTTTGGAAAGTGGGAATGTAGGGAAATAGTTGGGCATCCTCCATAGATGGATGTGCACCTCAGAGAAAGTGTCAGAAATAGAAATGGTGAACCCAAAGTGAAGTCATCCTCCTCAATTTGAAGAATAGTATCCTTTGAGACATCATTGGATTAGCGTGTCACCAGATCCATGTATCTGGTGCTAGGTCCCCCCAAGAATATAGTGGGCCAAGCATGAAACTCAATAGAAATTGGGGCACTTGAATGTTGGAAATCCCAATATGTGAAATTGTCAGTGTAGATCCTTATTACCAACCATGGAGGACATAATGGCGCTGGGGTGCTGGACGTCGCTTTAATTCTTTCAGAACTAATGCTTAAATCTACCTATTATGTAGGACCCAAGCTGTCATGATAGGAAACCCATCACCGCCCACCCATTGATGCAGAGGCAGGGGAAACGTCAATGCGACAATCCTGCACAGCCTCATATTCCCCATGGAAGTCTCCACGTCCATGGTTGTTGGGAACCCACGCCCCCCAAATGAAATCATTTAGAGAAGGGTGATTAAAAAATCATTCAATAATATGATGAGGAGGGGAATATACCAAACCAGGATATGGCCCATAAAAACATAGAGACTTCTAAACCTCACCACCACCACCACCCCTAAGGGATATGCGGGGAGCTACTTCTCCACCCTCTAACGTATAATTGTTTTGGGAGCCTCTCCTCATAATTCTTCGATGACCCCCTCCCCTAAGATAATGAGGTGTGGTATGTCTGGGCCAACCTAGCTGGAATCCTGCTCAAGAGGCTCCCAAATAGGGCTCCCACCAAGCCACGTCTGCAACACCACCCGAGCCTACGAGCTGAGGAGTAGTTAATCTATGTGCCTACACCACAATCCCCAGTATAGTTGACCTGGCGCCAGCGTCTAGCACAGGCTGAGGAGGACACCCTATGAGGGGAGTCAATATCAATGGCCACCATGGACCATAAAACCATTGGCTGATACCATCAATCCCCTATTTACACTGAGATGGGGAACATAGATGATTGGCCTAGATCGAGGCCCCAACCACCCCATGGGCTGTCTCAGTCGACCCTCCAAGTCACTGACATATGTGGTGTATGCCGCAGGCCCACCGGCAGAAATGAAACCCAGTATGGATGTCCTCCCCATGCCATCATCAATGAGAGAGTTGGTTCATCCCTATCTCAAGCTCAGCATGGAGGCCCTCCACATACCATCGTCAATTCGCGAGAAGGTCCTCCCTATTTTATTAACACTCAGTACGAAAGCCTCTCCCACACCCATGACCTTAGGTAGGGAGATGTTCCACTTTCCACAGGTCATCGGGGTGAATATGATACACTTCCGGTCAACTATCACTGTGGGGTCTTCCCCATGTCTTTACAATAGCCAAAGAAGGTCCTCCATATACCAGAAATCAGATAAGAAGAGGTTTTACTCGCTTCATGGGAACCCAACAAGGAGGTCCTACCCGTGTTAAGCTTGACTATTATGAGGACCTTCCTTGTATCATCACTACCAAAGGAAATAAGCATAGAGACCCTGCCAATGCTACCACCATCTCTAGATGAGCTCATTCATACTCCATCACTTCCCATGGAGACTCCCTCCACGCAACAACTAGTGTACACAGAGGTCCTCCCTGTATTCCCTTTGAAATTTTTCCAGGTTCTCCTTAAACCCCATCTCACATAGGTGAATGTCCTCTCCGCCATAGTATCAGTATGGATGAAGGCCCTCCTTGATCCAAAAACATAACCTATCCCAACGAACCACACTGAGGTATCATGGTGGGTCACTAAAACCATAAGAAGAATATTTGGAAGATTCAGACTTTAGTTAACCCCACCTATTTCTCAGATTCCGAAGAGGAATGTGATTCAGCAATGGAAACCTCACTTTGATCCTCGATGTCGAGGTTTGGAAAATTAATGAGGCATATCAACCTCATCCTTCTAGAATGTAAGGTCCACTAAATTCCCTCCTCCATCCGTAGATACATATAGGAGGAGTAATATATCCCTTCTTCATAGGGACTGGCAGTTCAATCCTCCCTATCATCAACAGGGTCATTATCTACCTCAACTAGAGATCATAGAGAGTAATTATGGGGACTAGTAAAGGATGGAAAACCGCATGGACCACCATTAGGGACCACAACCCCTATACCAGAAGTTGTGGTTTCCATCCCATATTACAGAGATGTAGTGTCTCAGTCATTGCATTCATCGCATGAGAGACCGAGATTTGGTGGCTTTTCAGCTCGTTCATCGTATTCTCCACTGGATTGTCTACCGTCTCAGAGGTCTACATCAGTACTGCTACCGATCCCCCATCCTCCTCCAGTTGAGGAGTGGGGAAACCAAGGGCCACATCCAGAGTCTAATCCATGGAGATTTTGGAACATCCTTACAGTAGATCATTTCACATAAATGTTATAGCCGATTGCGACATCAAACATCAGTGCATCAGAATAGCTTACCTAGGTGGAAGTCGCATTACTTTTCTAAAACCTTTTGGAGGTGCACATTCATCTCCATTTTGAGTGAGTGTTTTATCCCAAGTTTCAAGAACACATTGAAGATATTGAACAACAATGTCGTATGGTTGACTTGGATGTGCTCTCTACGGCCCACCGCCTTGAGTCACACAGTCCCCACCAGACCCTCGAGCAATGATACATTCATGGAATTAATGTGCTATGAAAAATTATCAAGGAGGCTTCCCACCATGTTCAGGTCCATGGTTGGGGGCATTATGATTCCCTCCATTTCAGTTCAATCTGACTCTAGCTCGATTATCCATGAAATATTGAGGATATGCCTCAAGGTAGAGTCACAATTAACATTGATGATCAATTGAAGGGGGAGAATGAGTTGGATATCCTTGATGAGAACATCACCCCAGGAGGAGTTCCACACATATTGGATCCACTGGGAAGGGTTACTCTCTAGTAGAGAAATATACTGGGTTTTTCTGTGACCACCAAGGCCTTAGTCTTGAGCTGGAATCCCAATAAGTGTAATGAGGACCTTAGGGCCATCAAACCCTCTAACCCGTCTGGATCAGTTCAAAAAATGGAAGATGATCCCAAAAATCCACGTTGCACCAATATCTCATGGATAATAAGAAAATGGTTAATGGCCTCCTTGCTGAATGTTCCGCAGAGTGGCAACCAGACTATGGTGATCCTCGGTCGGGGCTATGGGAGCAGATAAAACTTCCCCCTGTAAGTTTTCCCTGGGTGACTTGAACCACCCTGCCCACATAGACATGACAGAGGCCAGAACATATGGAAATTGGGTGTGTTATGTGTCACCAAATCCACATGATCAACATGATAATCCATGAGACCTAGCTCAGATTCACCCAGTCGCTTCGCAGGTCATCCTACTAGCCGCTCCATGAGCCGTTGGGCCTGCTTATCATGTTGGATAATCTAATGACACACTAGTGTTCAGGCATCCTCATCAGGATATAAACCCCCCACCTAAATTACATGATGTAATTCCTCATTTCTTTCCTCAAGGTGTTAGAAAATTGATAGGTGTCAATTCTACCTTATGGAAAGAAATATCTGATGTGGGTTGACGATATGCTAGCAAACCCAAGTATTGGAAACCCCACCTTATCCCCCTTTAATGGTATGGGTGACCATCTGCAACATCTGGACCACTTTACCTCAAGGTGAGGACCCATGCTAGGAACTCCAGCTCCACAAGAGACCTCCAAACTCTAGTATTTCGTAGAGACAATGGAAGTGCCTACATTTGTCTGGTACAACCTAAAACCCATTGTGTCGGTTGCCGAATGGGAAGATATTCATGGTCTATTTTGTTTCTAGTTCATCTCTACTTCCAGAAAGACATGTATTTTGTACCTCTTCAAGTGTAAGAAGAGGCCTAACGAGCACGTCGTGGACTTCACCGCTCGGTGGAAATGTCTCACCTAATCCTTGGATATGCTGCTAACTAAGGAATATCTGTTGAAAATGTGTGCGTGGAATTTCAAGACCGAACTAGTCCCCTCTCTCATAACTCAGAATAACCTTGTGAGATTCCTAGACTTCTTTGAGAAGGCTCAACATCTAGTGTAATCCCTATAGAAAACCAAGCAGGAACGTTCGTTGCCTCCTACAATTTCCACTAGAAGATCCTCTATGGTGGAGCCCACCGTGGTGGCCTAAATAGAATCCCTTAGGCAGTTGGTGTTATTACTATTGAAGCCACCTACACATCCTTGTAGAGGTCCTCCACCTTAGGTGTAGCCTCTGGACTAGCAGCGGCCACCTTAGAATTGGCAGGCGCACCCGCGTAATGTGCCGCCACCACCTAGGCAAGATAACCAGGTTCCACCTCCTCAATAGGCTCCTATAGCCCAGCTTCAGGACTAGGATCCAAGATCCCCCTTAAAATATTGGAGAGATGGGACCTACTCATTCAATGATACTCAGGTCCCCATTTATTTTCGATGTGCCTTGGAACATTGAATTCTACGATTACCCGAATGCAGGTGGCCCGAAGAGGCGGGTCTCACTGATCAGCCCAATTACATCCCATATCACCGAATCCATGGGAGAACCCTCAAATATTTCTATGTGTTTTTGTACTAGCTTAAAATCCATGTTGTTAACAACATAGTCAGGTTCGGACCATCTCTGGCACAAGTGGCCTGTGTATTCGTGAAGGCAGACAATGATAGTGATAACAAAGCTGAGTGGCATCAGGTTATTAACTACAAGTCCCTGTAGTATGTCGAATAGATAGATCTTAAGGTAGTTTCCCATGCTTAATGTATTATCCATGCACCAATAGATCAACCTGATCCTTTAGAAGATGCCACATACCCCACATCAAGTACTTCTGAGTCAACAGCTCAGCCTTTCTCTTCTCAAGAAGTATGCATCAGATACGAAGGGGAAAATAAATTCCCCCACTGATGCTATTGTCGTCCCATAATCTCAGAATCTTCATGCCCCCTAAATATAGAGATTCCTCCTAGATTCTTTCCAGTAGTGGAGAATTATTTAGGTGAGGATCAAGGGTATGATCAGTTAACACTATAGATTTGGTAAACCCCAACATGATTTTTGACAGCGAGGAGCGCCAAACGGATCCAAAAAAACACACCTTGCAGTTGCTAGTGTCGATGGAGCATTGGCTATATGGGTCATCAGAGTGCCTTGGTCAGTTCCTCCAGCTAGGAAGTGCATTCCACCCAACCAGAAATTAGGCTCAGTACAGAGCTCATCATGTGTAGCCTTCTCATCTGGTGTCATCAGGTCTTCCTTCACCACCGTTTGTGTTACTAGATTAGGAAGAGTCATCCTGGCCGTCATTTGATCAGTAATGATATATTACAGACCGACCTTGGTCATCTATCCCACATTTAGTAGTCCCTCCATGAACATTTTCTAGTGAGAAAGATACATTCCCAACTCTAGTCAGCCCTTGGTTTAGCCGGAAGAGCCTATCATATCTCATACCATAGAATGACCTCCTATTAGGAAAAGTTATGCATGGAATGGAAGTATGATAACATCAAGCATCATTCCATCATTCTTTCGAGGCTCTATATCATTTAAATCCTTCTCCTATCATCAGATATGCATGAATATCTCACCGAAGCTTTAGGAATCTCCCTCCAACTTAAGACGTTGGTAGCAGATTCATAAGCCTTCCATGATGAGGCAGTCGAGCATTCTGAATGTCAGTTCATTATCTCTTTCATTGGATAAGATGAAGGATATCCCACATAATGTCACATCTATCCACTTTACATCACATTCCACTTCAATGGAGTAGTGTTTCTTCACTTTATTATCGATACAGGCTTTGCGATCAACCTATTCCCAACCTAGACAAATCGAATAATGGGGCTGTTTGAGGATGATCTGAGTCCCTATGTCCAAAAAATCAATGGTTATGATAGAAAAAAATAGACAACAGTTGGCTAGATCTTCTTGATGACCTATTTCAGTGGTCTAGAAGACAACACCATGTTCATGGTTGTCTCCCCAACCACTGCTTATAACTCTTTGTTAGGTAAACCATGTATTCACCAACATGTGGCGGTCCCTTAATCATATCAACAGTACTTTATGTACTCCCAGAATGGTTGAGTGGTATTACTCCAAGGTGATGAGTCTCCCTTTTCCTCTTGTGAGACCTGATACCTAGATGCCGATTATTATAAGAACAATGACAAGAAGATTCAGGATAATGAGGTTGAACACGCTACGGCTGTGACCGACTTGTGGATGGACCAGGATGATGCCTATATTTTTCTGAAACATAGATTTGAGGCTAAGACCCTAAATATGGGCAAATGATTCATTATTTTAGGAATGAGGTGGAATAACATTCCCAAGTCTATGCGACGCCGGAAGATCACGTCAAATTACAACACAAATATGGCTCGGGTGATCCAAGACCCCCTACTACCATAAGATATCGGTATGTGTACCCCATCACAACACAAATACTCCATACATTCTAGTTTCAATGGGCTGTAATAAACTAGATCAAGCCGATGAACCACTATTATTTTGATATCATCAGTCATGGCCCCTTGGGCCGATGACCATATGGGATCGGATCGACATATGTCATCGCTATGGTTTTGGTGGTGAAATTTTCCCCTTATGCAGTGCCTATTGTCGCTCAGGCTGGAACCATATTACCATCGGGATCTGTTGACTCATAGGAATCTCCTTCCACTTGGGATCCCTCCTACATAAGTGAAGAATAATATTTGGAAGATGCACATCCTGATTTTGATGGGGGAGTCTCTACCATAGTCAAAGAACTGAAACAAGTGAACCTCGATAGGGAGACAAATCCAAAACCTTCATTGATCAGTGCATCTATGACTATCGAAGAGCAACAATAGAATGTGGAAATATTAAAGAATAATCGTGATGTGCTTTCTTAGAGTTATGAAAAAATTCCAGGACTAGATCCTAAAGTTTCCTTCCACTGCCGCAGTTTTCCAAAAAATCACCGCGGGCTCAAACAGACTCCCAGAACGATGCATCCTTCTCATGGTGCCATGGTTGAGGCCGAAGTTGATAAGATCATCAGAGCCAATTTCTTCTAGGAGGTCTAGTACCCTAGATGGTTAGCTAACATGTTTCTAGTAAATAATAAGTATAGATAGATCAGAGTCTGTATCGACTTCTGGGATCTCAACTATCATAGTATGAAGGTTGATTTTCCCCTTCCCCCGACGGAGTTGTTGATTGATGGCACCACTGGGTTATGGACCCTCTCCTTTGTAGATAGCTATTCTGGGTATAACCAGATTTGAATGGATCGTGATGATGAAGAGTTTATAGACTTTATGGAACCAAAAAGGTACTTTCTTCTAGCAATTAATTCCCTTCGGTCCAATGAATGAAGGTTCCACTTATTAGCGTGCCTTGCAATGCATAATTAAGCCAGTCCTTAAAACATTGGTAGAATGATACATGGATGATCTAGTGGTAAAATCAGGCCTACTATATGACTGTCTCCGAGACCTCAAAAAAGTGTTCAACTTCCACCATTCTTACCACATGAAGATGAACACATTGAAGTGTGCCTTCATGGTCACCTACAGAATGTTTCTCATATTTGTTGTCAGATATAAAGGCATCGAGATAAATCTTGAAAAGATTAAGGCCATCAGTAATATGTCTCCTCGGAGCAATATTTGGGAGTTGCGAGGCTTTCAAGCCCACTTAGCCTACATACACAGACTCATTGCGAATTTGGATGGCAAGTGTAATACCTTTTTTCATCTCATTATGAAAGGTAATGTCTATAAGTGGGACGAGGAATGTTAGACTGCTTTCAAGGAAATCATGCAGTACCTATTACAACTTTCAGTCATGATGCCTCCTGTTTCTGGAAATTTTCTGGTTCTTTATGTGACCGCCCTAGAATGATCTCTTGGAACCTTTCTCTCCCAAAAGAACAATATGGGAATGAAGAAACATCTATACTCTCTCAGCCACATGCAACTCGATATAGATAACAGATACTCCTCTATCATGAAAATATGACTTGAGATTGTATTCACAGTGCAGAAATTGTGACATTACTTGTAGCACCTTGATATACAGTGAGTGTCCCGAGTAGATCCGCTGAAGTACATCTTGAATCGCCCCATGTTGACAGCCATCTAGCATGGTGGGTAGTTATCCTATAGTAGTTTGACATCTGGTTTGTCCCATAGAAGGCTATTAAGGGACAGGCATTGGAAGAGTTACTCACCACCCATCCTTCTCCCATGGACTAGTGCCTGGATCTTGATTTTCCTAATGAGGCAATATTCTTGGTAGACCAAGTTGTTCCATGACGGAAAATGAACTTTTATGAAACTTCCTGAATCCCTACCAACAAGAAGACTTATTGACACCAGACTCAATTGAGTGGGTCTGGGTATCGTCTTCATCACTCCAACAAACGTAGTTCTTCTATATTCTCTCATGTTGTCGGAAGGTTGTACCAACAATGAGGCAGAGTATCAAGCACTCATTATAGGCCTCAATATGTCTCTATAAACTGACTTTCCCCACTTTCATGTGAAAGGGGACTTTGAATTAGAAATCAAGAACATCAATGGTGACTATGTCGTTAGAATGCCAGAGCTCATACCACTATAGGAACATACCCACCAGTTGATGGAACAGTTCTTGTCTCGGCCAGAAGTCACCCATGTCCCTCGATCCTGGAATGGTCGAGCTGATCACTTTTCGATCATGGCTACAACTCTTGCGAAGACTGATAAGGATAACTTGATTATCCACATGGCACACCAGAGATTCGTCGCCCCTATCACTCAGGATGATGATGATATCCCTCATGTAATCCATTTTACCGCCGGTGCATCCATGTCAGGACCCTTAGGTCCCCTTAACGTAGTGATGGATGTGACTCCCAACTAAAGGACCCCCTTTATCGAGTACCTCAAGCATGGATGCCTCCTGAAAGATTGAGCAGAGTGGGAGAGAATCTGACGTCGCATGTTACAGTTTACCCTCCAGAGTGGTCCCGGTATGGATCAGATCCTCAACAAGCATGGATTTTATGGGGTTATCCTCCATTGAGTTCAAGGTGGTGAGATTTCCTTGGTCACGTAGCAGGTTCTTACCATTTCATGTGTGGATCATAAGACCGGGAAAAAATTATCTCACCAGATTTAGAGACTAGGGTAGTTTTGTCCCTCCATGATCTGTGACTACATCAAGTATTCCAAGAGATTCCATGTGTTCCAAATCCATGAAAACTTTGTGCATCGACCACCATAACCCTCCACAGAACCATGTACTATTTTCCCTCTTTGGTCTTGGGTCACGACGTTGTGGGACCATATCCACTAGTGACAGCTCGCTAGTGCATATTCATCCTGACCGCTGAGGATTTCATTTCTATGTGGACAGAAGATGTTCTTCTTAAGGTGGTCAAGGCACAATATATCATTTAATTTGTGATCTCCAACATCATATACCGATGTGGAGTCCCTAATTCAATCCTCACTGATAATGTCAAAAACATCCGGGAAGACATGTTGAAGAAATTGTACACCAAATACAACATCTATTTTAACCATACCTCCCAAAATCACACCCAAGAAAATGGAAATCGAGGAAATAAAAAAAACCCTTTGTAACATTCAAAAAAATTTAGTTGTTCAAAACAATGATGGATGGATGAAAAAACTCCCCAACAACCTCTAGGCTTATCGGATGACGACTCGTAATTCCATCGATGTGACCTTGTATTCCCTGGTGTACAGGATGGAGGTCTTCTTGCCCATTGAGATTTAATTTCCCTTATTAAGCATAACTATCTACGATCCAGAAGTACCAGATAAGGTATCTGAATTCAGTTTGGCTGGATTGGAAGAGCTCGACGATAACAAGCTTCATGCCCTGCACAATCTTGAAAGGCATTAGAACAAGATAGCTAGAGCTTTCAACAAGAGTTTTTAACTCTTCTCTTTCTTGCAAGGCGACCTGGTGTTGGCCCTCAGAACACCAATGATACATGGTATGAAACCACCCAATCTGGAGACCAAATGGGAAGTACATTACATCATTCACAAGGTTTAACCCAATGGTGTGTAATCCCTAGTTACCATGGATGGTGAGCGTATAACTCCTCCCTCCAATGCCAAATTCATCAAGCATTAATTTTCCTGAGTATGTGAGGGTCCTACGTGACCTTAAAACATTATGTCCTACATGAAATTAAATTGCTTTTACATCCCACATGAAGATAAAATGTAAAACAGTTTGAGCTCTACGACCAAAAACTATGATCTATATGGTCCCACATGACCTTATACTATGTCATCTTCTACACAAGACACTAAAATGTGTTATTTGTCCAAGATGAAAGACATAAAACTACTCATATTTTTTCCTACATGTCATTAAAATGTGAGTAGCATATATACCATTATGGTTTAAGCACTACGATCAAAAACTAATATCTCCCAAGATCCATTGTCCCAGAAGATGTTAAACTGCACCTTCAAGAATTATGAATGGCTTTATTCCCATCCTTATGGGATACATAGGTATTGTCTGAAACCTAATCTTAGAGTCCAGCCCCTGAACTCTTCTCTATGACTAACCCTGGGAGTAGTTCTCTTGTAAGATCCCACATAGTGTAGTGTAGACATCGTTGGCCCGATCATGTCATGGCTACGATGATCGCACCATGGGCCTCTCCTCATTCCTCTATCATCCCACGTCCTCACTGCATAATGTTAAACTACATGACCCTTTCAGAACTATGTATGGCTTGATTCCCATCCTTATGGGATATGTAGGATCATCAAGATGTTTCATTCATAGGCCCAACCCCCAAAATCACTGTCTCCACTTGGGTCTAAATACATGCTGTGGTGTAGGATTTTCCCCCATTCACATTGAGTTCATCGTGACTACATCATGTATCCCTCTCCCTGGGGATCTTCAACTCTTTCGTTGTCCTGCATGATGTTAAAATACACAGGCACATTCATTCTCCACACAATCCCTTTATTTGTTCATCATCATCTTTCACATCAAAATGGACCCTTGAACGGCATGGATTCTTGTCTATAAGGACCTCCTACCATTTTGGGAAAATTCCCTCAAGGATCTCAATAGATAAACAGACACAAGTCCCACATTGTGAATATGGTCAGCGGTCGACACTCATTTTGTTTTCTTATTTCAGGTCACATGATGTGAATTCTATGTTTCGAACATGGTCAATGACTATCCCCTATCATATTCCCCACCCCTAAATGTCCCAAATATTAGGTGTAGTGAGTCCTTTTTTCATGTTATCCCATCAAAAATTTGCCTTCCTTGAGTATGATTATTGATTTGGTCAATATTGACTCTTCCTATCCTTATTCCCTTATTGTCGTACCATTATATGTTGGGGAGAGCCAAATTGTATTCCTTGTTTCCCAAACCATGCACTGCTTACATGGGATTTGAAGATTTGGAAAGGCAATTCCTACATAAAGTTTCATGTAGCTATGATCAAATCCCTAGGGCCTAAAACTAAGATCACCAGCATCCTCACCGCAAGACATTAAACTGTGAAGTGGTTGGTAATTTTTTCCCTAGTTCCCTTATCCTTTAACCCCTAGCCCATGTTATCACTTAGGATTGTACAGTGTGGTATTGTCTTATGTCCTTATTCTCATTGGGATACTCGCTATTCCATCCACATTCCTCATTGAGATAACTTACCCCTATTTGCATCCTTGCAGCATGATGTAAAACTGCCCTGCATCCTCCAAAACTATGTATGGACTAAATCCCAAACTTATGGGATACTAAGGTCATCCCAAAACATTTAGCCTTCAGGTTCAGCCCCATTTCATAGAAACCTCCTTATATTCCTGGCCCCCTGGTTAGAGCTCTTCTAGGAGAGGGGCATGTGGCATGATATGGTATTATGTCCTAATTCATGTATGTTTTGTAACAACCATGCCACATACCTCTTTCTCTTGATATATCTTCATCCCCTTGTTCTACACTCATCTTTTCGAGTTAGGTGCTCTTGAGATGGGCCCCTCATCCCTTTTTGGAAGTTCACCATTGTTCCCAAGAGCACTCTAGTTCTGCACTCAGTGTGTTGGATTTTAAATAGACTTGTTATCACCCATCCTCAAGATTCATCTTCCCATTCATTTGGGAATTCAAAACCATTCACACCCAAAAGAACCATCGAACAACATCGATGATTTTAAATTGGGTTCTCCAACCATTTTGGGCCAACGTCCTTGAAGATATCGAACGAAAAATGATACAAGTCCCGCATTTTTAATATGGTCAGTAGTATATGCTCAATTTTTGTTCCCATTTTAGGTCACACGATATGGAAAATGTGTTTAAAACATGTTCAATAGTTATCATACATCATCACACCAACCCCATAAATACCTAAATTTCAGTTGCATGATTCACATCCATTTCCACTCCATCATGTCGAAGTGGAATTTTGAAACTCTTGGTACTATCCGTCAATGTTCATTTTTACGTTAGGAGGACAAGGCCACAGTTAAGCATCATTATAGGCTATACACAATTTTCTCAATTGTGTGCATTCCACATGTTTCAAATAACTTCTCTGTCCCTATTTCCCACATCGAGCATAGATCACATTGGCTTAGGGATTTGGTCGAGGATTGTGCCCGTTTGGAAGAGTCTTACCTCATTACGGTCTGAGCTCCAAAACCATAAACTAATATATTTCTACATATTTTATTCAATCCATAAGAGACACATAACCTAGAACTAAGTATAGATTTATTCCTATCCTCATGGGATATATAGGAGTGCCTAGGCATCTCGTCTTTAGGTCCAGCTCAGGTTCTACTAATTAACTCTTCGGGTCAGCCTTCTGGCCTTGACATTCATGGGATTTCTGGGTGTGGTGTGTATATGTTTAGTTCCTCTGTCACATCGGGTTTGCAATAGATTTTCCACACACTACCCTTCTAGGAGCTAGCCTCTCCTACCTGTTGTTATATGTAATGTTAATATACATTCTCATAACTATATATGGCATGATTACCATCCTCATCGGATAAATAAGAACAACAAGAAAATTTAACCATGGGTCTATCCCCATATTTTCTGACCTTTTTTCCCCTTGGATTGAGGTTTCTTCCCCGACATTATGCGTGGTGTGGTGTGGACCTCATCCTCATTCATTTCGGGTATGTTTTATCACGCCATGTCCATTCTTCCTAAATCATCATTTCTCCATTATGTTTCCAAGACATATGACATTAAAATATTTTTCCTAGTATCACATGACATTAAACAGATAAGCCATTACTAAAAGACATTAACATGAATGGGTTGGTCCTATCATACGACCCTAAGCTATGACATTATCTTCCTGGTCGCACGATGAAAAACAACACCACATTTTGATGTCCTCACTTGAGGGGACATCATATTTGGTAGTGGTTATCCACTATACCATTTTTCAATGACTCTATATGGATTAATTCTAATAGAGACTCCTGGATTCCCCGTCCTAGGAATATCCCTTAAAAAAACCCACACCCATCCTAACGAACAAACAAGATCTATCAAATGCCACATCGTTTGGTGTGTAGGCCAGACCTGCATGATAGTATTGTCCTTAGAATTTTCTACCATACCATTAAAAATCTAGTCCTATGTATTTCTTTATCACCATCATCAGGGGGTATGTAGGAACAACCACACACCTTGCCTCAGGCCCAACCCAAAATTCACTTTCATTCCCTCGACCTAAAACCATCCCTAAGATCATACTGTGTGATATAGACTCCTACTGTCCTCATTCACATCGAGTTTTTCAATTACTGCACCATGTGTCAACCTCCCTCCTTCCAATATATGGTCCGAGCTCTAATACCTATAAACAAATATCTGATCACCCTTATCGTAGGACACCAAACTGTATGACATTTTCTAGAACTTTATGTGGCTTGATTTACATCTTCATGGGATATGTAGGAATTACTAGACATTTCGTCTACATTTCTATCCCCATGCATCTTAAATCCTACCCCCCATTTTTTGGTCCCCTTGTCCCAAACTCCTTTGGTAGAATGTGGTGCAGTGAGTACCTCTTAGGTTCTCATTCACATCATGTTTTTGCAAAAGCCACACCATATTTCTTCCTTTCCTCTTTCAAGCCTAGTCTGAGTTCTATGACCCTAAACTATGATCTCTTTATGGGAACTAAGCACCAGGTTCGACTAATTCTCCACCCTACAAGCATTTCATTAAATCATCTCCCCTCTTAATGTTCCACTCTATGAACTTAAGAAAGGAGTGTGTGACCCTAGGACCATTGTCCTTGGGAAAGGGATTAGACTCCATATATCGAATATTTCTTACTGTCATACTCAAATGTGTTGTGGAAAAGATCCCAAAGTGTAGAATATTTCCATGGAAATTCCCTCTTTTCATGTCTAGACATCAAAAGCCCTTTATTTGGATCCCCATCCTCTTATATTCATGAAGGGAACCCCTTTACAGCCCGATCTCATGTCACATTGGCTCACCTACCATCTAGGGCCAATGCTCATGAAGACCTCAGACAACATTTTGTACAGGTCTTGGGTTTCGAATAAGATCAGTGGTTAATCCTCATTTTTATTTCCCCATTCCTGGATTATATTAAACAAATAATATTTTTCGAACATTTTTAGGAGATATCCTCTATTGTCACACTGCAATCATCATGATCCAGATCTCAGGCATCATGATTCATAGATTTCCACTCCCATATGTTTAAGTGGAATCCCAACACACTCATTTCTACCCCTGTCACATGTATGTGTGTTTGGTAGGTTGGTCAGTAAATAGTAGACCATCACTCACCTAGTGTCCCATTACTTCTAATGTGTGCCTCCCTGCACTAGGTAAATTCCATCACTACTCATTTCTTCCCACATCGAGCATCACTCACATGGGATTAGTAGTTTTGGTGGGGCTCTTACTGGTGAAACTATTCCACAGAGGCAGTTCATCCCTTATGACGTTAAACTGTGGTCCTATAACTATGTGTGGCTTGACTCCCATCCCGATGGGATACGTATAAATGCCTGAACAATTTTCCTCAGGCCCAACCTAACTTTCACCTTCGGTCCCTTGACCTAAAAAAGCATCATCTAGGGATACGTGGTGTGGTGTGCACTCCATGTCCTCATTCATGTTGGTTTTATAGCTACCACACCACATAATCCCTTTTAGGGATATCCCCTTTCCCTCTCCGTCCTTCCATATGACGTTATAATACACGAGTCCACATGTCCTCGGTGCATAAAATAAAATTGCAGTTCTACCCTGAACTGGTTCATGATGCCCCATGTCAACTATGGGATGCATCAGCTCCCTCGCCAAAGAGATCTCCCTACTAGAATTGGTCTTAGACCACGCTGTGCTGAATTACTACATTTGGAGTGATTCCCATTCTTATGGGATATGTATCAACATCCATGAATTTCACCTTGGGCCCACCCCAGATCCATTAAACTATGTGCAATTTCCTCACCATATGATGTATAAACTAAATTTTTATCATCCTTAATGGTACAAAATAATCCTATAGGTAATTCTAGGTCATTATCATAGAGTTCCAATTCAGATGTAAGTTTGATCCCTCATCAGACTGATGCATCCACCAAAAGTTGTTTCACCATGGTGGTGTAATTTCACGAGGGCTGGACTCCATTAGAACAACCCATCACTCCACCCTCTATGCTTTTCATGCCCTTTATTTGTACCCTAGTCCTATTTCACGTCTAATGTTAACCCCTAAGAGTATGGATGCTCAGCCTATGGTCTTCCTACTATTCCGGTCCAATATTCCAGAAGACTGATGAATAATATTTTGAGTCAGGCCCTGTGTTTCAAACATGGTCAGTGGTCAACCCGAATTTTTCATATTTATTTTAGGTTAAGGTAATATGGATACTATGTTTCTAATACTATTATTAGTTATCATTCACTGTCACGCCACCACAACAGTGTTCCTAATTTTGGATATCATGATTCACGCTTTCGAATCCCCTATGTTCGAATTGATTATAATGCCTCTCTCATTACTCCACTCGAGCAATAGAGCACATTAAAAAACCTGAAACTCGACTGTTTTGAGAACTTCATTTTCCAGTCAGGCCTACCTCTTTCTTCCTATAATCCAATATTGGATATTTATACCCTATATTCCCAAAGATTAGTTGACACTCTCATATTCAGATAAAGTAACAATGTGGCCATCCCTTGATTCTCACATTAGGCATGACCCACACGAGATTAGGGATTGAGTGATGGTTAATTCCAAGTTATAATTGATATGAGATAACAAAAAAAGCATATAGTATGTCTATGCATGAAGTTCATGATAAGAAAAAAAAGAGAGAATGATTCCTGATTTCAGTCAAAACATGACCCTTAAAGATCAGTGTCTTTGATAGATGGATCTATAGTTTCCACCTTCTATCTTGTGGCCTCCAGTACTGCCTCATACACCCTAAGATTCCTATCTTCATCAGAAGCCATAGATAATAACTCATTAGCCCAATAATGCACTCATAGTTGTTCATCTAGGAGCTCAATCATTTGGGGACTCTCCTATAAAACCGGCTCCTGGGAATCTGCCAGATGGGCCCTCAACTTTTCAATGAGCTCAAAGTGAGTTGAGATAAATGACTTTCTTTATTTTTTTTACTCTTTAGGGCGGCAGACTCCTTGATCAGCCTAAATGAATTTCTGTGTATTCTCAGACTCCTACTATCACCGGGAAATGTTATAGCGTTGGTATTTCTCCCATATTTTCTGATCCATCTAATAGTGAACCATTGTATGGAGATAGTAAGAATCTACCCCTCCAATACTAAGCAAGTGTAGCCAGGTGCGAAGTGACCCCATCTAGTTTAGTCATTCTGCCTATTGTTGAATGACAAAGTATTGGATGAACTTCCATGCCTTACGTTATGTCATGTGAATCTCCTCAGCCATGTCTGGTTTAGAATCATCTTTCTCTTAAGGGTCCGTAGGCCTGTAACTAGGAAAAGTATCCATGAGTTCAGTAATAGGATTCTCTTAAATAATTATTTCTTCTTTAGATAATTTTCCCTTGCTGGACTAGAGCTCCACCCTAGAAACACTATCACCCACGATTATATCCTCCGGCTCACCAAGTACTAGGGTGGGGCCGACTCGAATAGTCGTCTCTTCTGGAGATGATGTAATAACTTGCAGGTCTCCTACAGAAGCTCAAACTCCATGGGTTTCCAATCATCCAACCCTATGGTCACTACATTGTGAATTATTATATTGGTTAGGTGAATTTCCTAATAAAACAATTGAGAGCCAACGAAGATAAAACTTAAAGGAGCCATGTGTAATAGTATCCAGTGCCTACGTCATGGTTGTAGCTTTCACCACAGGAGATCCCTCGGCACTTATTAACTTGATCTCCAGCACCGAATCCTCCTAAATGATGGTAATGACAGGAAACTACAAGGCCGCCATTTCATCTCTTCATTCCAGCTCATCGCTGCCTACTCCAACCATAGTTGGTTCCCCACCTTGCATTCTTCTGAGGATAAGATCTTGAGGATGTTTTCTTTCATCCAAGGGAACGTCTTCATCCCTTGCGGGGAAGGATTAATGGGTGCCCTCATCCATGTATTCCTAAACAGGATGAAATTTTTTCTATAATTTTGGATTTTCATAAGGGAAAGGCCAGTAGAGACAATAGTTAAACTCACCTCGAGCTTCTTGGAAAGTTATATGTAGAGCCTACAATTTTTCCACTCTCATGGAAAATTCACTGGAAAGCATTTGTTTTTAAAGTTCCTTCACCACCGAGACCTTCAACCACTTCTTCCTATTCTTCTTCTTCTTATTCATTAGCTTCTTCTTCGTTTTCATCCTCATATTCCTATTCCTATTATTCATCCTCCACAACTTCATCCTTAGATGGCAGCTTTTCTGGGTCATGTTCCTGGTCGGGCATCACATTCAATAGGAAGTGAGGCTCTTCATATCACCCCTACTGGCATGCGTACATATCCATGGCTATCAGTTATATATTCCGAAGGTGACATTTCACACTATCTACCACCAGGGTGGGCCCTATGTTTGGAAAGTTGATCTGAGTATGTACCAGCCTCTGTCATAGCTCTTCGGTGGACATATATTGTCGCAGAATCTTCCAGGAATACTAAATACATAAGAATACACCGTCAGTAGTTGGATTTTGGAGGTTCCTGAGTTGCTTCCCAGAAAGTTCCCATGTTGGCCCACGAGGTTTCCCACAGGACCACCCCTCTTCAGAAGGCAAAGGCATGTTCTCACCTTGTGATTCTTCTTCTGATGAAGTGCCAGGCTATTCCATGATAGCCAACTGGCCTGTTATGCATCTCACCTCTCCAATGGAACATTGCCTACCTCCCCTTTCATCAGGCTCCGCACTAGCCACGTTGATTGGCCAGATGTGTTTCCTTATAATCTCCATAGGTTACTTTTTTTTCAGTGTTCGTCATACTCTGTTGATAGACCATCACTGTCATCATTAGGGGGAAGAGTGATGACTTCACCCAGGCCTGCTGTTGTAAACATAAGCCATAGGTGGTTAAGAATACAGGGATTTTTCTCTTCTATAACCTCTGTATAAACATTCTTTGGGATCCGTTTCGTGCACCAGAACTACCTGGAAAACCTATTCGGCATGTATGGTTCGCAAAATATTTTTCCATCGACCCGGGATACTAGAACACCACCCCTGATGCTTTGAAGGCATTCCCTCTACTCCAATGGGTCATGCCCATCCTCTACCATCTTACCCACTAGGGTGTGGAATGGGTGGAAGTTGAAATGTGTATGGATGCCAATCATATTCTTGATCCCTTTTTCTCTATGTGTCATTGGGCAGATTCCAGCAATGTTCATGAGGGAAGGATTCATGTCATCACCTTGAGGGTGAATGGTGTTCTGCAATTCATATCCATCATAGTGGGCTACGACCCAACCATGAAGGATCTGGAACAGACCGCATATCCTTCTGGGTGTACTTTCCCTCAATATACTCCCCAAAATGATATATAGTCTTGCTAGTATGGGTACTCCCAGGTTAACCTTGTTCTTTTCCACCACAATTCTGGCCATCACTAGCGTCCCTGGGAGCACCCCCATCCACGTATCCCTCACTGGTAATATCCACCCTATTAATAATGCAGCATGGAAACTGAAATATCACACGTTTGGGTCCCGAAATTTGTTTATTCCAAATCCCCATGATTGGTACTCTCTTAACTCCTAGACCATCCAATATGATCTCACCTTTCCTCTTTAAGATTTATTTGCACAATTCTTCACTCGGTCTATCATTTTCATTGCCTTGTACTACATCATAAAAATATTAAACCATCCCAGATAAGACATGTTAGTAAGAACATATTTTATTTTCAACTTCTCCTTGGCCAGTGCTAGCAGATGCCATGAGAGGATGGGGGCTGCTCGTCTTATACCCCCAGATGTTCTCTATTGGTAGGAACTCGTCATACTTGTAACCTTCTAAGGCAATCCCACCAATGCAATAGATGTCCCATAGATTGATACCTACCTTACCATAGTGAAGGTGGAGGGTGTTGGCATCAGGAAACCACTGATTGAATAGCTCTAGTACCACGTCCTGCTATAGGTAGAAGTGAAATTTGGATGTCCAAACAACTTCAACAAGCCTGGTAGACCACATCTCTGGCCTAAACTCCTCGCATGTTGGGCATTACCAATACGCCCATTCCCATTTGCTTGTGAAGTTTCCCCTGGTCCTGAAGTCTCATTCCTACCAACACTTAATCTCATAAGTAATGTTAGTTCTAAAGGTGCTCACGTAAAGATAGGGATATTCCTTAGGAACTAGATCTCTCCCTACAATAGTCCTAGTATTTGGATTCAGATCATTGATGGTTGTGTTATGTGTTTCCCTAGAAGGATGGTTGTTGTTCGTGATGTGGATCTCTTGGAGGCTATCCTTGCATGTCACCCATGACATTAAAATTTAAATTATATTTTGGATCTAGTACTAAATTTAAACATTAACCATTTTAATTTTACCAATATAACAAACTAATTTTGAATAATCAATTTACATGTTTCTGGTTTGAGATAATACAAATTCTTAATAACATGATTTTTTGCAAACTATTTTTATGTTCATATAGTTTAGACATTTTAATAAATTAAAATAACCCATAGTAATGAAATATTTTGATTAAATTTATATATTATATAAATATTTATAGGAATTGAATTTATTATAATTATTATTTCTAGTTTTAGAGTACATATAAGATAATTTATTTTGTAAAAAAATCATTTATTGAAAAACTGTTTTTCGACATGTTTTGCTAGTTTAATTTTGAATTAAATTCTTCAAATTATTTTATTTGAATTTGATAAATTGTATTACAATTTTTAAATGTAAATAAATAATATTATTTAATATGTTTAAATTAATTTTTTTTCATAATGAATAGTAAAAATGGTAAAAATCTCAATTACCATTGTGAAAAATTAAAATGGTACATGTGTGTAACCTTAAAGGTAAAAAAAATAACCGGTTTATTTTTCTCTATTTTTTAATGCAGGAGTAATTTTGTCCATACCAACCCATAAATAAATAATTAATCAATGTTTTTGGTACATTTATTCATAGTTACTTCCCATTGTTGAAATTGTTTTGGTATTTATGAATATTCTAATCCCACTCACAAATATATGGGAACCTCATATCCTCAACATAACATGTATAAAAATAAATTTTTTATAGGGTAATACCAACTTTAATACCTTTATCAATTACATACCCACGTCATAGAGGCCTTTTTTGGCCAAAATCAAATCTACAGTGGCTTTAGCTATAATTCCAAGATGTCATTTGAAGAAGATGTATCGTTCATAACCACACATATTTGATTTATTAATTCATTGAACTCCTTAAAATATTAGTCAATAATGCTGATATATTATCAAATTTATCCCTTATAAAATTAGTTATTATTATTTTAATTTAACAAACCAAATCCATATCATCTTCCACTGTATGGGAAACAATAAAATCATTCTTTTATGTGGTGGACTACCACCTTATGAACTGGTGTAATTCATTTTCCATCATCTCCTCTCATGGATATTCATAATGATGGATATAATATTTAAAAATAAATTTAATTAAATATTAATACTTATGGAAAATTTATATATCACATAATTTATTTCCATACCATCCATTGAAAAATGAAAACGTGGTTCATGTGTACGGTGGACTACCGCCTCGCAAAGCGATGTCATTAATCATTTTATTACTGCATCTCATGGATGGTATAACTTTGTGTATTTGAAGAATTAATGTATTATTTAACATATATAAATATATTTATTTACTGATAATGTAACCTTTATGTTCTTTCCATCATATCTACTGAATAATGTTAATGTTAAACATGTGTACGTACGAATTACCTTCTCTATGGATACAACATAGTTCATTATTCATAACCACTATTCTTGGTTATTTTATAATTATAATTTTTCTATAATAATTATAATAATTTTATGATAATTATTCTTGATATTATGGAAAAATTTTCCCTATGATCATGGTCAATACCCCAATTTCTTTTTGATTTTATAAACTGAACATCCCCAAAATGCCTGATGTGGGCATAGCTGACGAAGTATTTAAATATGTCATTAAAATAAATGATGTAAATTTTCTAAATATAATTGATTAAACATAGAAAATTATGTTAAGAAAAAAAATTATATAATGTAAATATATAAGAGATTAAGTCATAAATGATAATACTAGACTCGAAGAAATTTATTTCTAGTATCCCTTCTATTTTGGGGATACTTTTACAATATTCATCACTTGTTCTATTGTGAAGTGTATATATGTACCCTTAGACCTGCTATATCATGAACCTCATTACTATATTGATATTTATTCTTCCATTTTATATAAATCCTTTATGGGTAATATGATTCAAATGTTACCAAAGTGGTAAGGGAATTTATTTTTAGAAAAATTCCTCTCATAATGTTTCCATTAAATCATTTTACTCATTGTCAATATTCTTCAAAATGATGCATGGAAAATCTTATTTATGACTTAGTGGTATCTAAATTATATTTTTTACCATATTTTATTTATATTCAAAATTTTTAAAAAAGGAATATTTTTAATGTTTTATGTACGGGACCCTTAACATTAAAATTCTCATTTAAAATATTTTAAAGGTTCATTTTGAAAATATTATTTCCATGTCCATATTTTGGAAATTATATTATGAATATATTTGTATGGACATAAATTAATTATAAAGGATAAATTATGTATATTATTTACTTTCATTCAATGGTTATTAAAAGGAATTGGTTAATTTATTTCATAGATAACATTTTTAAATTATTGACAAATGATCGAAATCAATGTTCTATTTTTACATGTATGGTGATGATTACTTTCTCACCACTATAAATATTATTGGATACATAACATTATATATATGTTTTTATTTTTTATCCATAATATATTTTTCTTTCTTATTTTTCTATGCATTTTAAAAAAAGGTTTTATAGGGATGTATAGTATTGTGTTAGGAATTTTTTAGGCGTGTTAGGGATCAATCTAATCCATAAGTTTCTTCATGTTATGAAAATTATCACCCAATATCACTTTCTGTCTCTCTTAATTTTATGGAATTATTATAATATATATATATATGTCTCTCAAATATATATCTAGATTTGTATACCATCTGTTGATTGGGTAATATATTACTGATATTCATCTCCCAATTGTCTTCATTATAAATATTCCATTGATTATGTTATGAGACAACATTATGACACCCAATTTATTTTCATGGGTAATTCTTATTTTTATTACTTATGATTGATTTCCTTTTTTTCCACACATAACCATGAACATGTTATGATTGTTGTTCCCATATAGCACTATGTTACAATGGTTAAATCTTTATCCTCACGAGACCTCATGTATGGGATTAGGGAGTAAACCAAATCCATTATGGTACTATTTCCTCCATGTGATATTGTAAATGAAATTTTCATTGATTCGGGTTCATATTTGGATATTTGTTTATAAAAAACTTCCTTTGATTCCATGATATTATTATATCATATCCTTTATATTATAATTCCATGTGAATACTCATTAACCTTTTCTTTTATGATATCAAGTTATAATTTTGGCTGAAAAATTATGTTTCATTATGATGTTTATTCCATTAAAATGATTATTATCTCATCCATTTATTTTATGTATTACCCAAGTTATCCTATATATTTTTACAATCATAAATATATTTAAGAGGTTATTATAGTGAGAAGCAATTAAGATGTTAAATTTTAGTTTTTTTTTGTTTTATGTACCTATTCTTCCAAATACACTTGGCCTCACATTATTTAACTTTTAAAAAATGAACGTTTATGTTAAAAATCATATAATAATATATTATAAAGGCTTGGGTCTCCATAGTTAGTATTAGATAATGTTCTTAGTAATTATATGGGATCATGACCAGAATAATTTATTGATAACCATAGGGATATGTATAAGGATAACTGTAAGTATATCCAAATATCATGGAATATTGGTGAAGTATAGGGTGATTGGGCTCCAATAAATTACTTCCCTATATGTATACTATAATATGTTGTGGATCTTTGTAGCTTGGGGTAATAAATCTAAAAAGGATGCATTGGTCTTGACTCGATCATCACTTGGTGCATGAAAATGGTCTTTTCCGTATAATTGGTTTGACAATCCTAGGGGATATGTTTTTGATATTCACACACGTTTTTTAGACCATTGTGAAGAAATATAGAAAAATTTTAGGATAACAAACCAAATAGGAAATGTTACCATGGATAACCAAGATATAATCCTAGAGACTCATACGTAATTAATTAGTTATAATTTATAAGATATTAATTATTGGTTTAGAAGTTTACCCTTTTGTATGTTATATCATTGTCATCTTATTTAATTTATTATTTTTAGTTCATGGCTGCAAATTGAAGAATGTATTCCAACAGAAAATGTGATGGTTGTTATAATGATTTCCCGTATGAGACGCATATCCTAATTGGAATAAAGGATAAAATTATTATTATCATGAAAAATGATATATCTCAAATCATGATTAACAAATTTAATATAATATAATTTTAAATAACATCAAAGAAGAGAAATATAGTGACTCATGGACGTTTATGTGTTGAAGGTGGTAAATAAATAATAATTTAATTTACAACATGCCCAAAATTTCATAAGGGGGACCATGGAAAATTCCTTCAAGGAACTAAAATATGAATTATGTGTTGAAAATGAGGGCACAAAGAAGTAAATTGGTAAATAAAAATGATCATCTTTGTAATAAAAAAAATAAGGAAATAAATTTCAACACAGGCCACCAGAAATAGTTCAATATCACAGATGTAGGGAAATTGGTCCTTATTCAAGTCAATTTTCAAATCCAAGGATTCATTCCTAAGGGTCTACGATATGAGAAAAATTGAATAAGGATTATTAATGTGTATATGTGTTGGATATGAAGAATAATTTTGTAAAAGTATTTATTTTAGTGGTATTAATGTTATAAAAATGTTGAAAAATATAAGGATTATTATGTAGTATTTTTTCTTTAATAAATTTGAATAATATGTATGTTTCGAGTTTCGGTCTCGAAAAGCCCAACGGTTCTGTATCCAATGACGCGTGGACCTGCTTTCCAAAGGCAGGCATTCGCCGGATGGTCTGACCAACAACGCTTAAGAACTCACTTTGGTTAAGAGGATGGGAAGTCGGGCTCATCACACCCTTTGGGGGGGGGGGAATATTGCCTATTTCGGGACTCTCTGATAGATTTAAGACGTATTCATATGTTTGTGAATCTTTAGTTTATACCCAAACATAGTATCGCCAGATTTTTCCTGGTTGGAAATGGTCACCTGAATACAGGGACTCAGAATCATTTACTCCGGAGGTTTACCATCCCTCATTGGGTTAATGACCCCGAGGAGTCTCGACTCACTGAGGCGGCACAAGGAGCGGCACAGTGAGCCGACGTGAGGATAGTCGGATCGACCGGTTGTAGGGCTTGAACCTCAGGGAGGCTTCCTATGTACCCTACTTAGGAGGCCGAGATCAAAGTCCATGTAGTTCGAATATACATTTTATCATCATGAGGGACGAAATTGAATCGACGTGAAAGTTGTCGGAACAACCGAGTGGTGGGATTGAACCTCTTGGAGGCTTCATACGTACCCTGCCTAGGATGCAGAGATCAAAGTCCTCTTAGTTCGCATAGGCTTGGGGCATACGCTCTGAGTAGCCCGGAGTGATGGATTGGGGCTTACACTCTGAGGAGGCCCATAAGAGGATGTCATGGTCAATGCTTACTCTAAGCCCACCTGAGTCATGCTAAGTGTGAGAAACAAGAGGCAGCAAGAACCAGACGATCACGTCACAAAAGGTGCATCCATGAGAAGTGGAATGGGGCTTACGCATGGATCAACTCATAATGATAAATTGGGGCTTACACTCTAAGGAGGCCCATAGTGATGGATTTGGGATTACACTCTAAGGAGGCCCATGCGACAAAGCGCAGTGGGAGGGGGAAAGGGGGTGCTTCTGTGCCCATCTCCTCTATGGAAGTGCATGAGGGCTTCCTTCCGATGGGTATTTTACTACCCCTGAAGAGCCCTGAACAAGTGGAGGGGCAGAAAGGGGATTACTGAGCTCAGACTCCACATTACCATGAGAATGTGAACCCAGGAATGCTTCGGGAATCTGCTCAAGGGTCAGGGAAACCCCTTCGCCTCTACTTACCGTGCGTATGTGAACTCAAAATGGCACGCTGATGCGCCTGAGGGTTACACCACATAGATATGGTGGCTTTGGTGGAGGCATTGGCTTTGGGCCGATGAATTGGCCAATGAGGGAGTTGCGGAGGATCGGGTCGGATTGGAAGGATTTTATCTAGCTCGAGGAATGGGAACTCTGATGTCTATCATGGGCCACACGTATGAAAGAGTGGTGGCGCCCTTCGCGTAGGAAGGTGTTACGTGGCTGGAGAAGCCATCGGCGAACCAGGGTGGTCCGCGGATTGAGCGGCCTCCCACGAACCAGGGTTGTCCATGGACTGAGGGGCATCCTGCAAACCAAGGTGGTTCGTGGTCTGGAAACCGTCCCACAAAACAGGGTGGTTCGTGATGTCTGGTTCGGCCCGCGTATCAGTGGGGGTACACGGAGGGGTCCATGCGAGAAGTGGCGGCCAAGGGCAGAGCCGATTGGGGGTTCTCCGGTCGAGGCTTCGCTCGTGTAGGAGGGTGATACGCGGTGCGGCGGTATAACGACCCATAATTTACATACATTGTTATTACATTAGAATTGAAGCACACTTATTACAACATATAACAAAACCAGGAAAGGACCGTATAGGTATAGTGTCTTTAGAAACTGGGAAACATAAACAACTGGTTCATAAAGCGTCTACACTGTCTCCCATTTATTTCATCATATCTATAGTCCCTTTTGGCATATCTTACTTAATAACCTTCTTCCTGACCTGGGGAAAGAAAACATTCAAAAGGTTGAGCTCAAATGCTCAGTAAGGGTAAACAAAAGAAATATCAATCACATCAAAATAAAAACATAACATTTTGGAAATCTTACCCTGCAAAAGAGATCATAATTTCATAACATGGGATAAATCATGGTAGTGAAATGTAATCCCAATAATCATAACATAAAACATGAAAATTTGTGGCATACACACATAATCATAGATAATCATTTCTTATTAGTCAAGACTCATTTCCAAGACTATCTTAGTGGACAAAGTCCATTTCTGAACCGAGTTCACTCCTCGTTTCAGTCCTGTTTCACTGAACCAGTATAACCTACCGTTCCAGCCATGTCTATCTCATGAGATATAAAATATTTACCTAATGCATTGGAGGGAGATATAGGTCCCACCCATCTCATAATGATACCATTCTTATGTGTGCCACAAAATCATAAATCATACATCATTGCATAACCCATGTAATTAAAATGGGATTCTTAAACATCATGACATCATAAAACAATTCATATAAGATAAAGGAATTCATAAAAATAATTGCATCACAACATAATCAAATCAATGTAATAATAGGGATATAAATAGAACCCTATATTATCTTAGATTGAAAATAATTTTGATAAAACACTTGAACTACATTCTTGATGAAAATATCCTTTCTACTTCAAAAACATTTTCCTTTCGTAACATGTCATACAATTTTAAACTAAAAGAAGTTGATTAAAAATAAACATGAAAATTTGTAAAGGAAGCTTCTTGGAAATAATGTTTTAAAAATCCATTCATGCCGTATAAGTTAAAAAAACATTCTTCTCGTACTTTTGTCGGAAAAGTCAAAAAGTACCTCGTACGAAAAACGACAAAAGATTCATTTCATATCTTTTACTATAAATTCACCAAAGAGTACAAATGGATTTAAACAATTTTAGGTGGATGGAAATAATATTACATATTGAGTAAACATATATGTGGATGATAAAATACACCCCAGTAAATACCTAAGTATAAAAAATCTCAGATAAAAATAAGATTGTGATATTTCCCTTACCTTAGGTCCAATTTGTTTCGTAAGTGTCCGAACCTCCTGTATAAATATTTAAATAATATTATTGACTTATTACAGAATCATACTTATTTTTATGATATCATATTTGGTCATATTCTTAGCTTCTTAATAGTAATATTTCATTGCTACTTGTTATTCGGGTGTTTATAACTTTTTGTTCTTATGCGTGTTTTGTCGAATAAATTCTTATTCTTCTCATTAGGTTATAGATAAATCATTTACATAATGGTATTAATGTACTATATATCATATTTATTCATTCAATTCATCTATATAATCATTATGCAATGATGATCATGCAGAACGGATCACATCACATTGTGGAGACGGTATTCCGTACGTACGCACGAGCGATGATATCGTTTCCATGATCGTGGAATTGTATTGGACTTTATATATACTATTTCAGAATCAATATCACTTTACAATAATCATATACAGTCATTACTTACACCATTATACCCATCCATGTAAGGTGGTGGTGTAAAATAGATTACACCACGGTGTGGAAACGGTATTCCGTACGTACGCACGCGCGGTGATTTTGTTTTCCGTAGGATGGATAGATGGTTAAATAGGGTTGTTTCATAATTATAATAACATATCAGTATATGAGTGATACTGATGTTATTACTTCATAATGAAACAACTAAAGAAGAAGAAGTTGAAGAAGAAAGAATTTGGAAAGGATCGGTAATGGATATTACCTCTCTTTTTTTGACGCGCCTCTTCTTAACCTCCTCTTATGGCACTAGGGTTGGTCTTTGAAGAAGACCAGAACCTCTAGGATGATTCTAGGGAATTGGAGAGGAGAAATTGGTAGGGGTGGAGGATCTTGAAGGCTCAAATTTGTGTGAGGAGGAGAGGGAGGATGTGCCCTTTTATAAGGGAGGAGAGGTGAACCTTTGGCATAACTAAAAATATTATTTTATTATAAAGTCAAATTCGGTTTTTAATAGCTCCAAATTGATATATTTCGAAGCTAAGGTGGGTATGGGTCGAAATAATCTCATCCAATATAATTTAGACAAGTTTAGGTATCAATTTTAACCTTATCATTTAGATTTAACTTTAAGTTAGATAATTTAACTTTTACCGTGTCTTCTTGTTTTTCTTACACTATAAGGTTAATAAACTTACTATATCAAGACAAACAAACCCCAAGTTGTTTATTATTAATATATAAAACCATATCTAAGTCATTTGGCAGAACCTTATATTTTTAGGAATAAAATAAAAATTAATAATATAATATTTGTTTTAAAAACTATTTTATGTAAATTTTGAAACTATTTAGTAATTGATTTTTGTAAAAATCATAACAGAATTATTAGTTCGAACCATGTTAATTAAATCAATAATAACATGTCATATTAACCTATAAAATTAGTGTAATTCATAAAAATTCTCAAATTACATTTATTTGGGTATTTATAACATCAATTATGTCAATATTTCATTAATAAGATAATTACTGCATCATCGTTGTGTCATAAATAAATTAAATTATTTAATGTATAAAAATTAAAAATAAAATACCATTATAGAGGAATGTTTTGTATCTTTCTAATGAATATTTATAGTCGAATTTATCTTATTTATAACCCCATATTAAAAATGATTTACTTATTAAACTTTCATTTTAAATATTTTAACCCTTCTTTAAATAAATTAATAATAAATGTCCTAATCTAATAAAAGTGGGCCTAAATGGTCATAGTTTATTCCTAAGGTTGTTTTTGGTCAAATTACACTTATCCAATAGAATTAGGACATGTGTTAGGGTAATAAAAATAACACTTTTACCCTTAATTACCCTATTTACTTTTAACCGTGGTAAAAAAAAAGTAAAAAGTTACTATTCACCAAAAATTATTTTCATCTCATTGAACCAAATTTTAGTCCTTGATATTAACCGTGTCTCTCGGATTTTCAAAATTCTACTCACAGAAGCGGTAAAATAATGTTTTATGAAAAAATTCAGTTTTTTTAACTACCACTTAGTGGTTTCACTATTCATAAAAAATTGAAAGTTTTCAGAAAAATTCTAAAATTTCACCCAAGGCTAATTTCGCTATTCCGAATCCAAAAATGAAGTCCATTTTGAAAAATAAAATTTATAAAATTTCAAAAAGTGGTTATTACTATTCATAATGGCTAGTTTTAATAATATTTTAATAACATATCGTTGTTTAGTGAAACTCGGTATTGCGTACGACGCAAGCTATCGAGGAAGGTCGCGGTTGCATGTAAAGCAAGCCAAGCTAGTGTTGTGTGTAGTGAAAGATTCCTTTGATGATTTATATAACATAAAAACAATATATTTCTCATAAAAGTCTCGGGCGTTACATTCTACCCCCTTTAAAATGAATTTCGCCCTTGAAATTCATCACTTTGTAACAAACAGATGAGGATACCTCTCCCCCATCATATCCTCAAGCTCTCATGTAGCTTCTTCTAATTGGTGGTTCCTCCATAAAACTTTCACCAAGAGAGTGGTCTTGTTTCATAGTACTTTTTCACTATGATCCCGAATCTCTATCGGTTGTTCTTCATAAGAAAGATCTTGCTCCAGCGGTACAACTTCTGAGCTGAGTAAATGTGAAGGATCAGGTATGTAATTTCTTAGGAGAGATACATGGAACACATCGTGAACTTGAGAGAGATTTGGTGGAAGCACCAATCGGTAAGCTACCATTCCAACACGATCCAGTATTTCGAAAGGACCGATATATCTAGGGCTCAACTTCCCCTTCTTTCCAAATCTCATGACCCTCTTCCAAGGAGATATTCGTAAGAACACTTTATCACCCACTTCAAACTCTATGTCTTTTCTTCGGTTTTTGGCATAACTTTTCTGTCGACTCTGAGCTGATCTTATGTGTTGTTGAATAGATCGGACCTTTTATGCCATCTCATCAAGAAGATCAGGTCCTAATAGCTTTTTTCCCCAACTTAATCCCAGCAAGTTGGAGTCCTGCATTTCTTTCCATAGGGAGCTTCATAAAGAGCCATTTGAATACTAGAGTAAAAGCTATTATTATAAGAAAATTCCACCAAAGGTAGGTGTTTCTCCCAACCACCTTTGAAATCCATAGAGCAAGCTCTCAACATATCTTCTAGAGTTTGAATTGTTCTCTCAGACTGACCATCTATCTGAGCATGATAAGAAGTGCTGAAACTTAACTCTGTATCCAGAGTATGCTGAAGACTTCGCCGGAACTTCGAGGTAAATCTCGGATCCCGATCAGATATAATAGAAAGTGGTACTCCATGCAATCTTACCACTTCCTTTACATATATCCTGGCAAGCTGATCCAGAGAGAAATCCTCTCTAATAGCAATGAAGTGTGCGGACTTTGTAAGACGATCAACTATGACCCAGATAGCATTATTGCCTTTGGATGTTTTTGGAAGTCCTGTGACAAAGTCCATAGTGATGTTTTCCCATTTCCATTCGGGTATGGGTAATGGTTGTAACAACCCCTTAGACTTCTGTCTCTCAGCTTTAACTTGCTGACAAACCAAGCATCGAGAGACATATTCACCAACATCTCTTTTCATGCCATCCCACCATAAGTACTCTTTCAGGTCCCTATACATCTTCGTGCTTCCAGGATAAATAGAGAATGAAGAACTATGAGCCTCATCCAGCAGCTCCTTCTTTAATTCAGGGATGGGAGGAACACAAACCCGATTCCTAAACATTATTATCCAATCACAATCAAGGTTGAATTCAGGAACATTTCTCACCTTTTTTCTAACTCTACATCTTCTTTATGTGACTCTTTAATCTTCACATGTATATATGGTTGAACATTCATTTGAGAAAGATACGATTTTTCCCTTTCCATTATAATTCCAAGATCCATCCTTTGTAAATCCATAAATATTGGATCTTTTGTGATCCTCGTCATAGATAAACTGGCATGGTCTTGTCGACTTAATGCATCTGCCACCTTGTTTGCTTTCCCAAGGTGGTAATGAATTGAGCAGTCGTAATCCTTAATCAACTCTAACCACCTTCTTTGGTGCTTATTCAGCTCCTTTTCTGTGAAAATATACTTTAAACTTTTATGATCAGTATAAATGTCACACCTTTCTCCATAAAGATAATGCCTCCAAATCTTTAATGGAAAGATTACCGCAGCTAACTCCAAATCACGTGTTGGGTAATTTTTCTCATGGATTTTCAACTGCCGTGAGGCATAAGCTATCACCATATCATTTTTCATAAGAACACACCCCAAGACCTTCTTGGATGCATCACTATATATCACAAACCTTTCTCCACTACAAGGCAGTGTGAGAACAGGTGCACTGGATAACCTTCTTTTCAACTCCTTGAAATTCTCTTCACATTCTTCCGTCCAAACAAACTTAACTCCTTTACGAGTCAACTTGGTGAGTGGATTAGATAATCGTGAAAAATCATTCACAAAACGTCGATAATATCCAGCCAAACCAAGAAAACTTCGGATCTCATTTACTGTTGTCGGTCTCGGCCATCTTTCGATAACCTCTATTTTTTCTAGATCTACAGATATCCCCTCTTTTGAGATTATGTGACCCAAAAATGAAACTCCTTGAAGCCAAAATTCACACTTGGTAAATTTGGCATAAAGCTTCTCCTTTCTCAGGGTCTTCAATATAATTCTCAAGTGATCTTCATGTTCTTCCTTGCTCTTTGAATAGACAAGAATATAATCTATGAAGACTACCAAAAATAGATCAAGATAGTCTCTAAAGACTCTATTTATCAGATCCATGAAGATAGCAGGGGCATTAGTAAGACCAAATGGCATCACTATAAATTCAAAGTGTCCATACCTTGTACGGAATGCCATATTTGGTATATCTTCCATTTTTACCCTTAATTGATGATACCCTGAACGAAGATCAATCTTGGAAAAGTATTGAGCTCCGCGTAGTAGGTCAAATAAGTCATCAATGCATGGGAGAGGATATTTGTTCTTGATAGTGATCTGGTTATGTTCTCGATAATCAATGCAGAGTCTCATTGATCCATCTTTCTTCTTAACAAATAGAATAGGTGCTCCCCAAGGTGATGCACTAGGGCGTATGAATCCCTTATCAAGATTATCTTGGAGTTCCTTCTTCAATTCATGCAACTCAATTGGTGCCATTCTATAAGGTGTCTTTGAAATAGGCAAAGCACCCGGTACGAGTTCTATTGAAAACTCAACTTCACGATTTGGTGGAAGACCCGACAATTCATCCGGAAAGACCTCATCAAACTCCCATAAAATGGGAATATTATTAATCATGAGTTTCTCACCAACCATTTGAGAGAAATAACCCTCATTTAGTGGAATCAAGACCCATAAGATGGAAGAAATTTCCACTGGAAGGTTATGTTCATCCTTGCATCGATAGACGATCATAGATTGATCTGGAATATAAAATGTGACTTCCCTTCTTTGGAAATTGTTATGAGCTCCATATAAATAAAGCCAATACATGCAAAGAATCACATCAAATTCCACTATAGGAAGGATCACAAGATTTGTAGGAAGCACTTTCCCACAAACTTCAATCGGGGAAGAATTATAAACTTTCGATGCGATTGTTGTGCCATTAGGTGTTGTCACAGCTAACTCAACATCTAATTGTTGAGATAATATGGTTATGCCCTTATAAAAATCATCAGAAATAAAAGAGTGGGTGGATCCAGAATCAAATAAAACATTTTCTACTTTAGAGTGGATGGTAAGTGTACCTTTCACCACATCGTTATCATACTCCACATCACTGATAGAAATTGCATGTGACTTTCCTTTGTCTTTAGCCTTAAGATTTTGTTGATGTCGATCATCATCAACAACCCTCGGATTAGGGCATTTATTGGCATAATGCCCCATCTCCTTGCACTTGAAACATTGAAGTGTAGTAGGTTAATTCTATGTGTCCCTTCCTTTGTTTTCATCATTAGACATCTTCTTCCCTTCATTGCGGCATTCAAATGCCCGATGACCTTCCTTTCCACATTTGAAACATTTACTTTTCCCTTTAAGACAACTCTCTCTATGTTTCTTTGCACACTTTGAGCATAAGGGAAATCTCATCTTCTTTTCAGTGTTCTCTTTAGATTTTCCTTTGAATTCCATTTTCCTCTTCTTATCAAACCCATATGACTGATGGGTTACTCCAATCTCCATCTCGACTTTGAGAGCACATCGAATGATTTCCTCATAGCTATTGAAGTCCCTTATGGCTAATGCCCTTTGAAGACTTGGTTTTAAGCCACTAAAGAATCGATCGATCTTACTCTCAGGTTGGATAATAATAAAAGAAGAGTACCTTGCAAGTCTTGTAACATTTTCTTCATAGGTACCAACAGATTCATCATCCTTTTTCTTTAGTTCAAGAAACTCTTTCTCCATCTTTGTTCGGAGAATACGAGGGAAGTACTTATTGAAAAATAAGTTCTTGAACTCGTCCCATTCCATGAACTCAATTTCATCTCTTTGCCTCGTATTCTTGATAAGATTACACCATTGATTAGCATCACCTTCCAAACGATACACTGCTAAGATGAATTTATCATGTTCAGAACACTGAAGAACTGAAAATATCTTTTCAGTACTACTAATCCATTGTTCAGCAATTAATGGATCAGTAGACCCGCTGAATGAAGGTGGACTCTGCCTCATGAAGGATTAAACAGAATGTTGCTCCTTCCTTTGCTCGTTTGGAAGTCCTGCATGATTCATAGATTGAGAAAGTTGTGTGATCATGGCTACAAGATTTTTCATTCCAGCTCCCATAACGTTTGGTTTCTCAGGGGGACAATCATTGCATTGCCCGTCGCATTCCGCATTAACACGGTTCCTTCGGGTTCCAGCCATTGACTAAATCCAAGAAGAATAGTGTGAGCAACACTAATTATAATAGGAAAACCTCATAATCAAGAATAAAATTTCACACTTAAGGTCTTATACTAGGTTATTCATGTCCATTTCTAAAAAACTAATATTGTTTTCTAGGCTTAGACTTATCCTTAGGGTTCCTACTAGGGATTTCACATCCTAGTTTCCAAAGGTTGACTATACCTTTCCTCTGATACCAACTATAACAACCCATACTTTACATACATTTTTATTACATTAGAATTGAAGCACACTTATTACAACATATAACAAAACCAAGAAAGTACCATATAGATATAGTGTCTTTAGAAACTGGGAAACATAAACAACTGGTTCATAAAGCGTCTACACTATCTCCCATTTATTTCATCATATCTATAGTCCCTTTTGGCATATCTTACTTAATAACCTTATTCCTGACTTGGGGAAAGAAAACATTCAAAAGGGTGAGCTCAAATGCTCAGTAAGGGTAAACAAAAGAAATATCAATCACATCAAAATAAAAACATAACATTTTGGAAATCTTACCCTGCAAAAGAGATCATAATTTCATAACATGGGATAAATCATGGTAGTGAAATGTAATCCCAATAATCATAACATAAAACATGAAACTTTGTGGCATACACACATAATCATAGATAATCATTTCTTATTAGTCAAGACTCATTGCCAAGACTATCTTAGTGGACAAAGTCCATTTTTGAACCGAGTTCACTCCTCGTTTCAGTCCTGTTTCACTGAACCGGTATAACCTACCGTTCCAGCCATGTCTATCTCATGAGATATAAAATCTTTACCCAATGCATTGGAGGGAGATATAGGTCCCACCCATCTCATAATGATACCATTCTTATGTGTGCCACAAAATCATAAATCATACATCATTGCATAACCCATGTAATAAAAATGGGATTCATAAACATCATGATATCATAAAACAATTCATATAAGATAAAGGAATTCATAAAAATAATTCCATCACAACATAATCAAATCAATGTAATAATAGGTATAGAAACAGAACCCTATATTAGCTTAGATGGAAAATAATTTTGATAAAACACTTGAGCTCCATTCTTGAGGAAAATATCCTTTCTACTTCAAAAATATTTTCCTTTTTAACATGTCATACAATTTTAAACTAAAAGAAGTTGATTAAAAATAAACATGAAAACTTGTAAAGTAAGCTTCTTGGAAATAATGTTTTAAAAATCCATTCATGCCGTATAAGTTAAAAAAACATTCTTCTCGTACTTTTGTCGGAAAAGTCAAAAAGTACCTCGTACGAAAAACGGCAAAAGATTCCTTTCATATATTTTACTATAAACTCACCAAAGGGTAAAAATGGATTTAAACAATTGTAGGTGGATGGAAATAATATTACATATTGACTAAACATAGAAGTGGATGATAAAATACACCCCAGTAAATACCTATGTATAAACAATCTCGGATAATAATGAGATTGTGATATTTCCCTTACCTTAGGTATGATTTGTTTTGTAAGTGTCAGAAACTCCTGTATAATGATTTAAATAATGATATTGACTTATTCCAGAATCATACTTATTTTTATGATATCATATATGGTCATATTATTAGCTTCTTAGTAGTAATATTTCATTGCTACTTGTTATTCGGGTGTTTATAACGTTTTGTTCTTATGCGTGTTTTGTCGAATAAATTATTATTATTCTCTTTAGGTTATAGATACATCATTTCCAGAATGGTATTAATGTACTATATATCATATTTATTCATTCAATTTATTTATATAATCATTATGCAATGAAGATCATGTAGAACGAATCACATCACATCGTGGAGATGGTATTCCGTACGTACGCACGAGCGATGATATCGTTCCCATGGTCGTGGAATTGTATTGGAGTTTATATATACTATTTAAGAATCAATATCAATTTAAAATAATCATATATAGTAATTATTTACACCATTATACCCATCCATGTAAGGTGGTGCTTGAAAATAGATTACACCACGGCGTGGAGACGGTATTCCGTACGTACGCACGCGCGGTGATTTTGTTTTCCGTAGGATGGATAGATGGTGAAATAGGTTTGTTTCATACTTATAATAACATATAAGTATATGAGTGATACTGATATTATTACTTCATAATGAAACAACTAAAGAAGAAGAAGTTGAAGAAGAAAGAATTTGGAAAGGATCGGTAATGGATATTACCTCTTTTTTTTGACGCGCCTCTTCATAACCTCCTCTTAGGGCACTAGGGTTGGTCGTTGAAGAAGACCAGAACCTCTAGGACGATTCTAGGGAAGTGTAGAGGAGAAAGTGGAAGGGGTTGGCCGAGCTTGAAGGCTCAAATTTGTGTGAGGAGGAGAGGGAGGAGGTGCCCTTTTATAAGGGAGGAGAGGGGCACCTTTGGAATAACAAAAACTATTATTTTATTATAAAGTCAAATTCGGTTTTTAATAGCTCCAAATTGATATATTTCGAATATAAGGTAGGTATGGGTCGAAATCCTCTCATCCAATAGAATTTATACAAGTTTAGGTATCAATTGTAACCTTATCATTTAGATTTAACTGTAAGATAGATAATTTAACTTTTACCGTGTCTTCTTGTTTTCTTACACTATAAGGTTAATAAACTTACTATATCAAGCCAAAAGAACCCCAAGTTGTTTATTATTAATATATATAACCTTATCTAAGTCATTTGGCTGAACCTTAGATTTTTAGGAATAACAAAACAATTAATAATATAATATTTGTTTTAAAAACTATTTTATGTCAATTTTGACACTATTTAGTAATTGACTTTTGTGAAAATCATAAAAGAATTATTAGTTCGAAAATATTTAATTAAACCAATAATAACAAGTAATAGTAACCTAGAAAATTATTGTAATTCATAAAAAGTCTCAAATTACATTTATTTGGGTATTTATAACATCAATTATGTCAATATTTCATTAATAAGATAATTACTGTATCATCATTGTGTCATAAATAAATTAAATTATTTAATGTCTAAAAATTAAAAATAAAATAACTTTATGTAGGAATGTTTTTTATCTTTCTAATTAATATTTATAGTCGAATGTATCTTATGTATAACCCCATATTAAAAATGATTTACTTATTAAACTTTGATTTTAACTATTTTAACCCTTCTTTAAATAAATTAATAATAAATGTCCTAATCTAATCCAAGTGGGACTAAATGGTCATATTTTATTCTTAAGGTTGTTTTTGGTCGAATTACACTTATCCAATAGAATTAGGACATATGTTAGAGTAATAAAAATAACACTTTTACCCTTAATTACCCTATTTACTTTTAACCATGGTAAAAAAAGTAAAAAGTTACTATTCACCAAAAATTATTTTCATCTCATTGAACCACAATTTAGTCCTTGATATTAACCGTGTCTCTCGGATTTTCGAAATTCCACTCACAGAAGTGGTAAAATTAAGTTTTATGAAAAAATTCAGTTTTTTTAACTACCACTTAGTGGTTTTACTATTCATCAAAAATTGAAAGTTTTCAGAAAAATACCAAAATTTTACCCTAGGATAATTTCGATATTCTGAATCCAAAAATGAAGTCCATTTTGAAAAATAAAATTTATAAAATTCCAAAAATTGGTTATTACTATTCATAACGGCTAGTTTTAATAATATTTTAATAGCATATCGTTGTTTAGTGAAACTCGGTATTGCGTATGACGCAAGCTGTCGAGGAAGGTCGTGGTTGAGTTTAAAGCAAGACAAGCTAGTGTTGTGTGTAGTAAAAGATTACTTTGATGATTTATATAACATAAAAACAAAATATTTCTCATAAAAGTCTCTGGCGTTACAGGCGGATCGGGAAAGAGGCATAAACTCCCTGCTTCGTGGGGAGTGCATCCGCGAAGGGGTCATGGTGCACGGTTTCCTTTTTTTTATTATATTAGGTTCATGGTTCACCAAATTATTATGCGTTTTTTGTTCCTTATTAGTTCATTCCCAGGTTTATACCTACTCTGGTTCGCGAACTGGAACTTCGCTGTTTGAGAAATCCTTAGGCTTCCTTCGAAATCCTTACTCCCAAATTTGACCGCTCTTCTCTTCGTCTGCCATCGAATCGCCGGAATCTGAGTTCCGAATCCCCTTTCATTTCCCCCTCGGTCTCCTTTTATAGAGAGGGGAATGAGATGTATATGCGGCCATGCTGCACCTTTTTCGGAGGCCCGTGACCCAAAACCTGGTTCAAGGCTGACTTTGTCAATCCGCGATTCGGGGTGGGTACTGAGCGCTTCTCCCCCCCTCACAAACCGAACTGAGGGAGTGCTTCGCGGACGCGGAGGGTTCTGCCTCCATTCCACGAATGACAGTGGATGCGGTTTGAACAGGTTGACGCGGTCCACGGTTGGGGCAGTTCACGACAGTGAACCGGATTGGCGCTCATCCTGCCTCGCGACCATGGAGGATCTCTGCCTCCATTTCGTGAACGACAGCGGTTCGCGGAGGGGGTGCTTCGCAGAGGGGGTGCTTCATGTTTTCATGGGATAGGTCTGCGGACTTGTCCTGCTTGTGTCCCTTCTTTGAATTTTCTCCATTCTTTTCCCCAATTCTTTTGGAAAATTTGGGTAGAATATCCTTTGCGGATTTATGAGGACCCTACAAATTCCCCCCATCGGAATGGGGTCCAATCGGAATGAAGAGGAGTCAGTTCCGATACAGAGTGGTCCTCAAACTAAGATGGTTTGCGTTAGAGAGGTGGACCTGATAGGGGACCACACTTATTAATACGGGGGACCTTCATTTGTCCTTTACAGAATTCTTCGTGAAACCAGAGCTCTCTCGCCTTCGCGTGCTTGTTCCTTCATGAAGTGGCTCGTCCGTTAACCGGTTGTGACTTCTACGGACCATTCCTCCTTCGCGGTCGCCTTCACTCACGAACCAATTTCCCAACTGCAAACCATTAATCATAATTAATTAAAAAGTAAGTCATGACGGGTTGCAGAGGAACTTGCTTCGTGGTTTCGATGCTCTGCGGTTTCCATGCTCCTTGGTTTCGATGCTCCACGGGCTAAAATCCCTTTATATTTAAAAGATTCTACATCCTCTAAACTTAATCACTTAAATTCGGGACAGAAATTCCGCGGAGCAACTTGGTTTGCAGTTTCCGGGCCAACGCTCCGCGGTCCAGAGTGTCACAAACTACTTTCACGAAGGGCCAGTCCACTGGATGCAGTCTTGTCAAACCATCCCTCGAGGACTCCTCGCGGATTTTTCTTATGAAGGCTCCTCAACTGATCCTCAGCCATATATCTGGTATTTTTTCCCAGATTTTATTCCGGACTAACTGATTGTTGGCTCTCGTCAAGCAAGTAGAAGATATGGTTCCTCCTCGTTCTGTACCGAGTCCTGCCGCAGAGCCTCTCCCACTTGGTTCAGGGAGACGTTTATCTATGATTCGCAGAGCGGAGAACATCCAGGAGGACCATAGTCAGTCCATCATTCCTGACGATGGTGTCTTGAAAGATTTTCTCCCTCCTACGGTTTTTGATTACCCATTATCAAATGGGTTTCCGCTTCATGGATTCGGTCTTCAAGATGATGTCCCTATTCCCCCTACCTTTTCAGGTCTCCCGTCTCCTTTCATGGTGGTGTCACCCAAGCGCATTCAGGCAAACCTGACCCCATTGGGGGAGATAATATCTGACTCTGACCAAAATGACACCTTTATCTTGAGAGGTTCTGTTTGGACCCAATGTGATCAGCATGTCCACAACTTTTCTCAGGAAGCTGTTTCCAAGAATTACCCTTCTATTATCAACATTGCTCGAGTAGATCCCGATGCGGGGTGGATTCCTAGGTGGGTTCTTCGGTTTGGCGGGAACTTCTCAAATGACTGGGCCTGGGCTTTCGTGGTCTAACATCACTGCCGGTAGTCTCTCGAATCACTGGAATCAGACAATTTATACTCCGCAGTGTGGGATTTCCAATTTTCTATTTACCCACCATCCTTGGTCCTGCTAGACCTACTCAGTCGATGGTGTTCAAGCACTAATTCATTCCACCGTTACCATGGTGAAGTTGGAATTAGTATGTGGGATATCCATCAATTGGGAGGGCTCCCCTTTATTGGTGATATGTATGATGAATTTATGCTTGTCCCCGACGCATGGTACGACATCGAACAAGTGCCTTTATTGTTGAGGGATCTTCTGGTTATGGCGGATCAATCACTGGGTCAGGCCTTGCGTGCCTGCTCTCTTATTCCCTGTAATACCTAGATAGGTTTATTTCTGAACACCACTGGTCCTGTGCCGAAGATCAAGTGCCCCAGGAATCATCCTTCTCAACAATCACGAACCTCCCTAGGTTCCTACTGGGCAGTTCTAGAGGCGAGCGACTACCTTTCATGGGGTTACAAGGTGCGCCCTGGTGTTTCACCTATGCTCCGACTGGTAGGTTTGTTTTCTATGTTCCTGGGCAGATGTCTATTCCCTTCTCGGGATATTGATCCTTGCGTCAGGGCTTGCACCCTGATGATGGCAGCTGAGTTGGCAGAGGGCCGCCTAGTGAACTTGGTTGTGCCCACATTGGCTCATATTTATGAACTGGTGGGTCACATGCAGAAGGGCAGGCCACCCTTCCTTATGAGTGGGCCATTTCAATTTTTGTATGGGTGGGTAGCGGATCATTGTCACTGCTATGAGTATCGTCACAACACAGTCATCCCTCTTCCCACTTTTCGGCCTACCCTGGTTGATATAGCTGGAGTCCGCTTGAAGTTCCTCAGTTCTGGTGAAGACCTCGAGCTTCTAAGTGACTTCTCCCAGTTTTCTTTCACTCCCTAGCCCACCCCTTCTAGCGTTTTAGTTGACAACTGCTAGGGGATCTTGGAGGAGCGTTCTTACATGATCTCTTTGCGGGATAGATTTCTGTCTGCACGGATCGACGAGGTTTCTCTATGTGAGCTGTATGTCCCGTATCATTTTTCTCGGCAGTTTGGGTGCATGCAAGTCCATTTTTCCCTTTCGTCTCCTCGGTCTCAAGGACTGCACCTGGCCACACTTCATCAATGGTGGATGATGCTGACATGGGAGGGATTTGATGCAATCATTTCCTTGCCTGTCATGGAGGTGGTTGTCGGCCTTTACATGGAGTATGCAAAAACATGGGAAAAACCCTATCCTGATGGGATCTTAGGGAAGGATGTCCGGTAGGTTCCCAAATCAGGAGTTACTGCGGCTATTGCATCCACCGCACCTTCCTTATCAGCTCTAAGGGAAGATCGACTGATGGCTCGTCGATCAAAGAGACTCAGGGGATTTTTCTTCTCCAGTACTGAGGTGGCTGATGTTCAGACGGGTTCATCCTTCTTGGACGTGGATGAGGACGACCTTGTGGTTCCGGGTCCCAGCGAGGCAATCCGGAATTTTTTTCCAGTTCATACTAGGCTTAACAACTTGATACCCAAGCCTGAACCAGGGTTACAGGATCCATACATTCCAGTTTTGGAACAAACTTCTAGCGAGCACATGCTTGCGCTGGTTGCAATAGCAGATTTCATTCCCGTGCTATCCGGTGAGGATACCAAAGATCCTCGTGTTATGGCGGACCACCGGACAGTGCACAGGTGGGCCTGGCCTCAGATTTACGATATTTTTGCCGAAACTCCTCTACCTGAAATGAAAACCAAGACGGAATATCTCTAACAACTCTTCATGGGTTTGGGGTCGGGTGGCATTGACTATCGACAGTTCCATTCTCTTTCTTGCCAAGTTGTTATGGCCTGTGAGGAAGCTCCCACTAGTGAACGCAAACTCGCACTCTTTTGTGCCGCTCATTTCGGGAACCGAGACCTGGAGGAAGCCATGATATCGCTCCATCAGCTGTTAGAACAAGAGGCGACCTCTCAAGATCAAGCGGCCACCCTATCCTCCGAGTTACATGAATGTGAAGAACGGACAGCGACGTTGAGGAATCAGTTGTCAGCTGTGACTGGTTGTCTTGAAGCCACCAGAAAAGGGATCAATGTTCTCCAAACAACAGTAGAGCATACTCATTCGGTGGCTGAGGTTGAAGCTAGGGAAAAGGCCGTGTTGGAACAGTCTTGCAATGATCTCTGCCATACAGTCGCTGATCTGGTGGAGAGAGAAAGCCAGACTACTTTGTAACAATTAGAGTCATTCCTGAATACTTTATTCTCTCTCTCCTGTTGCTGTGGGTGAGAGGCCACAACTTGTGGACTCCATACCCTTTTTATCAACGAAATACAATCTACGTTGATTTTTTCTCTCCTCTTTTTTTTTGAATTTGGTTATCCCTGAATCAATTGTTGCATGAGTAAAAACCTACTGAATCAGAACTGACCATAATTCAGGAAAATGATAACAAGCTCTATCTTTTATCTAGACCATGGGATCCAGCGATCATAGTTTGACTATTTCTGGGGTTTGTGGAGAAACCCCACAAACGTTTTTGTCTTCTCTTTTAATACCCTGATTTTTCCTAGGCCCATTTGGTGTGGACCCAGTGGGTATGGCCCGACTTTTGCTGAGGTCACCCTTTTCGGGTTTTCGGCCTAACGGGATTTGTGCCTCTTTTTTTGGGTGGTTTAAAGTCTCACCATCAAGTCTATCATTACTGATGTTTTAGGTCGAACATCTTTGACCAAATATGGTGGGGAAAGGTCCCCAATGGGGTTCAACTAATTAAAATATGTCTCAATACTCTTCAGACGCACGTGCGGGGAACCATGTTTAAATTTGAACGACATGCAGGGAATGCCTCAAGGAATGGGAGCCACATCGGAGTATAGAGGTAAGAAGATAATTTTATAAGTAAAACATGCCTTTGGTAGATTGGCTAAGGGAGATCAATATGCAGAGCCTCTAAGGGCATGGTATGCATAGTCCTTCAAAGTTGTCCTTAAGTCAATGACTGTCCATTTCTGATGGCCAGGGGACTTTATGGAAGTCCGGCTCATGGAAACCATGATGAGTGGCTTGGAAGATTATGAAAACCACCAGGGGTGGCTCAGAAGGGGAATGTAAAATCTGAAAGGGTTTTGGGAACATCCGTACTAATCGAGAGCATGTTTAGGAGACCACTTCCCTACACATTTAGTTAGCATAAGGGATGGTTGAGGCTTGGCACAATTTAAATTCATGCAGCTGGGACATCATTTAAAATGGAACGACTTCTCCTGGTTCTTAGTAATCTTTTCAAATACGTTCCACCGTATTTAGGTAGGATTGTAAAAGAGTTTGGTAAACCGTAGCTCAGAGGGTTTCTGAATCCCGAGATAGACATGGAGGCTCAGAGGCCAAGAGGCATACGGAGAGAAGCATTGCCTAAGTAAATCTTTCCTTTGGAAGACAGGCCAGGGGTGATAAATATGGAGAGCCACTGAGGGCATGGTATGCATAGTCATTCAAATTTGTCCTTAAGTCAATGATTGTATTCCCCCGATAGCCAAGAAACATCAGGGAAGTTGAGATTTGGGACCACCAGGGGTGGCTTATGAGAGTTCGGATTTTTCTGAGTATAGAAAATGGTTTATGACGAGAGGGTTCCTGGATACGGGGGAAAAATCTAGACTAAACTTCTCGAGAATGGGTGAAGTAATCCCATCTCACACGAGTGTGAGACAGTGGCTTGTGCAGGTCTGACCCGTGCACTGAAGGATAGAGAAAAGCCTCTATTTCTTACTGAACTTGTGATGGGTTCGACTATGCATTTTAACGTCATGCGGCAAGGATGAGGAGCATTATTAAACCAGTGAAAATGATTGTTGTTGGAGGCATTCCCCTGGGTGTTTGATGCTTGGAATTTGCAGCCTTACGCCACGTGGCCAAGATGTGCTATGTGTCGTTTGACGTCATACGACAAGGACATAGTTAAAAAGGCCGCTCTTGATTAGAATGTAACTGGGCCCAATTATCCTGGCATGCCCAAGTCGTGGAGAGGGGTTGATGGTGAAAATCATGGTTCTGGGGCTTCTTGGATCAGGAGAGATGAAATGGGGGCTCTAAGGCCAGTAAGCGTATGGAGCTAGTAAGAGTTTCGCCTGAGGAAATCTTGCCTTTGGTAGACGGGCCAGGGGCTATCAATACGAAGAGCCTCTAAGGGAATGGTATGCATAGTCATGAAAATGTGTCAATGGGTCGATAAATTTCCACTTCTGATGGCCGTGAGTGGTTATTAGGATGCATGATTGTCCGGGCCACGAAGTCTGTCATCTGGTGAGGAGATATCTGGGCATGTCGGGGATATTCGCCCCTGGTTGCTGTTAAAGCTTAAAGAGCCCCCCGCACTGATTAATCTTGATTATAGGGGTGCGCCTTCACTCCATATAGTTTAACGTCGTGCGGTAAGGACTAAGTACTCCTAGTTTTTCTGTCATAGAGATCAGACCATTGGGTGACTATTGCTACAGTCACTCGAAGGATAACTGGGTCAACATGCTCTAATATTCTTGGAACCAGGTGGGGGATGAAGGTTGTAAACTGTAACATTGAGTTTTCCCGGATCAGGAGGTGTGGTGTGGGGGCTCTGAGGGCGGTAAGTGTACGGAGCTAGGAAGAGTGTCGCCCAAGGAAATCTTTCCTTTGATGGATGAGCCATGGGCTATCATTATGTAGAGCCGCTGAGGGAATGGTATGCATAGTCGTACAAAGGTGTCCCTGGGTCGATAACATTCCACTTCCGATGGCCATGAATGATTATGAAAATCTGAGATTGCTCACAGTGCAGAGTTAGGCATGTGGGGATAATGGTGTCCGAGCATACAAGAAGCATCTTCACTGCAACTGTCCATTGAGTCAAAGTAGCCTAGTCCTGGCTTGATGTTAGCTGATGCACGTTGCTATGTGAACCACCGGAAGACACATAGGCTAGCCAGATGGGGTTACCCAGGCAACATTTGGATGTGAAAAGGGGAATGAACTTGTAAACCACTTCTCCATAAATTTTTGGATCGGGAGATGTGATATGGGGGCTCTGAGGCCGGTAGGCGTACAGAGCTAGGAAGAGTACTGCCCAAGGAAATCATGCCTTTGGTAGACGGGCTAGGGGCTATCAATATGCAGAGATGCTGAGGGCATGGAATCAATAGACATGAAAAGGTGTCCACGGGTCGATGAATTTCCACTTCTGATGTCCATGAATGGTTATGAAGATACATAATTATCCGGGTCATGGAGTCTGATGTATGGAGAGGATTCATCCAAATGTGCACGGAGAATCTCCATCTCATTTCGCCATGCGTCTTGGGTGGGTCATGATGAAGTCCGTGCAGTTTAACGTCATGCGGTGAGGATGAAGTCCGTGCAGTTTAACGTCATGTGGTGAGGACGAAGTCTGTGATGTTTAACGTCATTCGGTGAGGACGAAGTCCATGTAGTTTAATGTCATGCGGTGAGGACAAAGTCTGTGCAGTTTAACGTCATGCTGTGAGGACGAAGTATACACCCCGTGCAGGTTTGATCTGTACACGGTGAAGAGGGAGAATTTTTTTAAATCTTTCTATCCATGAAGTTTTACATCGTGCGGTAAGGACGCGGAGTACACCCCATTCCGGTCTCGTCCGTACATGGGGGGAAAGGGAATTTTTATCTTTTATTTAGGGGGTTGGGCCAGGACGGGGAACCCTGGCGTCACTATGTATCCTGCGAGGGAAGGAATCAAGCCGCACGCAGTTCTATGAAACAAGTACACCCCATGCAGGTCTAGTCTATACATGGGGGGAGATGGTATTTTTTTAAACTTCTTGCCCAGCAGTTTAACATCGTGGGGTGAGGATGGGGGATACACCCCGTGCAGGCCTGGTCTATACACGGGGGGGGGGGGGCAGAAGGCATTTTTAACTTTCCTTTGGGAGTGGCGGGGCCTGGATAGGGGATCTCGGCATCACTACGTATCCTGCGAGGGTAGGAATCAAGCCATACGTTGTTCTCTGATAGATGATACACCCCGTGCAGGTCTGGTCCGTACATGGGGGAAAGGGGTATTTTTTTTGAAGTGGCTAGGACAGAATAGGGAATCCTGGCGTCGCTACGTATCCTTCAAGGGCAGGAATCAAGCCTCACGTAGTTCTCTGAAAGATGATACACCCCTTGCAGGTCTGGTCCATACACGGGGGAAAGGGAATTTTTTTTAAGTGGTTGGGCCAGGATAGGGAATCTCGGCGTCGCTACGTATCCTGGAAGGGCAGGAATCAAGCCTCACATAGTTCTCTACAAGATGATACACCCCATGCAGGTCTGGTCCATACACGGGGGGAAGGGGGAATTTTTTTTAATTTTTTTTATCCATGGAGTTCAACGTCATGCGGTCAGGACGAAATACTCTTAGTTTAAGGTCATAGAGTTTGGACCATTGTGTGCTTGGCAATTTAATGTCATGCAGCTCAGACGAAGAGTACACCCGTTTTTTTCCTCTCTGTGCAGTTTATCATCGTGCGGTAAGGATGATTGACCATGATGTTTAACGTCGTTCGGTAAGGAAGAAATATTCTTGGTCTCTATGTGAAATACTTCTTCAGGAATCTCGCATTGGTAGGAGCCGTGGTGAATTGCACGTCCTTGGAGATCAGGGCATATGCTCCATTGGAGTAGACCCTATGTACAACATACGGTCCCTCCCCCTTGGGCTCCAGCTTTGGAGGCTTCTTTCCGGGTATCATTGGGGTTCAGAGGACCAACACCAATTATCCTTCTAAGAATGATTGAAGACAAACCTTTTTATTGAAGGCTCGTGTGATCCAGTTCTGGTATACTTCCAGATGGTGAAAGGTGTGCAACCGCTTCTCATCTAGCTGTTCCAATTCACCTAGCTGATTTTCTGATTTCTCATCATTGGATAACTGATCACATATGGAAACCCGGAGCAAGGGTAGTTGGAGTTCAATGGGCAGGACCACCTCTATGTCGTACACCAGTGAGTACGGGGTAGCCCGAGTAGCGGTGCAGATTGTGGTACGATAAGCCCACAATGCATGTAGGAGTTAATCCGGCCATGAATTCTTGTCTATGTCCACAATTTTATAGAGAATTTTGGAAAGGGTCTTGTTGAAAGCCTCTATCTGTCTATTGTCCGCTGCATGGTAGCGGGATGAGTGGTTAGCCTTGATACCATATTCGCGGTATAGTTTCTCCACTTCGGCAGAGCAGAAGTTGGTTCCGTTTTTCGTCAGTATGGTACGAGGGACACCAAATCTGGTGATTATGTAGTTCTTCACAAAGCTGACAATATTTCTCGCCCTGACTTCCTTGAGGGGCATGGATTCTTCACATTTGGAAAAGAAGTCGGTTGCTGTGAGAATATACCTCAGTTGTTTGGCTGTGGCGAGAGGATATGGTCCCACGACATCCATCCCCCATACGGAAAATGGGCAGGAGTACATGGATTGATGAAGTAACTCTAGGGGTTGGTGTGAATTTGGAAAGAGTGGTATTTTGTGGTAAAAAGCTCGTAGTATTGTGCTACTGTAGGCCAGTAGTACCCAAGCCTTTGAAACTGGTGGGAAAGCTTGGTCCTTGGTTGATGTGCTCCACATTCTTCTGCATGTACTTTGTTCATTATGGCGGTGGTTTCCTCTCCATCAATGTATCTGAGGAACACCTTGTCGAGGCCTCGTTTTTAGAGGACCTCTTGTTGACCTGTGCCGCCATATAGGACAAAGTTGATTTCCCTTCACCGTATTTTCTCTCCTTCAACCCTATCTGATAGAAGTTATCCCCATTGAAGGTAGTTTGCAATGGGGGTCATCCAGTCGGTGTCAGGAGCATATGTCTTGGGGATAGGATTGACATCATGGATTTCTTCCATATTATTCTAAAAAAATGACAACACCATTCGACGGTGAGCAATGCTGATGACCGTTTCATCCTAGTCTGGGTCAGCTAGGGTTGTGGCCGCATTGGCTAATGCATCAGCCTGAGCGTTCTGAGACTGGGTAATATATTTCAATGTCGGTTCTGTGGATAACTAAGCCATTAACCCTCGGACATGGTCAAACAGGGGTATCAACTCCTCCTTGTTAATGGCATAGTCACCATTAACTTTCTTGATGACCAACTCTGAGTCACCCTTTACCCTAAGGTGTTGTACTTGTTCCTGGAGTGCGAGCTCCATGCCTACAATGAGGGCTTGGTATTCCACTTCATTGTTTGTACATCCCTCTGATAGGAGGAAGGAATATGGAAATACTGCCTTTTCTGGGGACATGAGTATTATCCCCAAACCCACTTTTTTGAATCTGGGATCCTCCATCCTCTTCCTGGTTGGGCATCGAGACGCGCCGTCGAAGTACATTTCTCATGCTGGGAGCTCCTCTTGAACCGAGAAGATATTTTCATCAGGTGGCTCAGCGTCCGGTGCAGTGGTCCCTGTCAAACGGTGCTCTACCAGAAATACTGCTAATTCCGGGCCCTTGATGGCTTTCTGAGGCACGAACTGGATGTCAAACAGTTGTAGGATGACCGCCCATCGGGATAGGCATTCAGTCAGCATCGGACGACTGAGGATGTACTTGAGCGGGTTACTCCACGAGATCAAATGGACATCATGATGCTGCAGATAATGTCACAGATTTTGAATTGTGAAGACCAAAGCCAAATGGTCCCTCTCGATATTTGAGTATCGATTCTCTGCATCAATCATGGTTCGACTGAGGTAATAGAGACTGTTTTCACTGCCGATGTCGTTCTTTTGTGCGAGGAAGGCTCCTAGGGACTGTTCTAAGTCTATCACGTATAGAATGAGAGGTCTTCCTTCAACCGGGGGCATGATCACCGATGGGCTTAAGAGGTACTTCTTAAATTTGTCGAACGCCTCTTGGTAGTCATCCGTCGATTGATATGTGACCCCCTTCTTCATTAACCTGGTGAAGGGAAAACATTTTCCTTCCAGGTTGGCTATGAACCACCTAATATAGGCCATGTGTCCTTAGAATCCCCTCAACTCGGTGAGCTTTCGAGGAGGTGGTAATCCAAGGATAGCCTTCGTCTTCTCAGGGTCGACTTCGATGCCATGATGCTGCACGACGAAGCCAAGAAATTACCTTGAGGAAACCCCGAAGGCGCATTTCAAGGGGTTCATTTTCAAGCTGTGATGTCAGAGTTTATTGAAGCTAGTCTCAAGGTCCAACAGGTAATCCAAGCGCTATCTGGATTTGACCACCAGGTCATCCATGTAAAATTCAACGAATTTCCCCAGGAACGGCTTAAATATCTGATGCATGGCACAATGATATGTGACTCCAGCATTCTTGGGACCAAAGGGCATGTCCCTGTAACAAAATACCACTTGAGTGGCACTGAAGGTAGTGGCTTGTTTGTCTTCTTGGGTCATCCTGATTTGGTTATAGGTGGAATAGCTGTCCATGAAGGACATAGCCTCATACCCGGCCTTTGCATCGATTAACAACTCGGTGATTGGGACCGGGAAGTCATCTTTCGGGAAATGCTGATTGAGATCTCTGAAATCGATGCAGGCACGGATTTGCCCATTATTTGTCTTGACAGGGACGATATTGGCCAACCAGATGGGGAATTGGACCTCCCTTATGAAGCCTGCATTAATGAGCTTATCGACTTCAGCCTATATTTTGGCAGCATGTGAGGGGTGCGTTCTTATGGCAGCATGTTTATAGCCTCAGTGGTCTTATGGAAGACCCAGGTTATGCATCTCTACTTTGGGATCGAGTCCTGGAATCTCAGTGTAATTCCAGGCGAAGACGTCCTGGTGCTGCCATAGGAAGGAGGTATATACCTCGTGTTCCTCGAGATACATGGATGCACTAATGAGTGTGGGCCTCAGGTCTTCCTTGGTACCTAGGTTTATTTCCCTGAGTTCATCCACTGTGATGGAGATACCTTCCTCAAATGAAGGAGGTGCATCCCTGAGATCTTACCCCTCTTCTTCTCCCAAATCCTCATCTTCTTGGTCTGACGAGGAGAGAGCTCCAGATGTGAGCTCTTGGGAGTCCAGAGGCGAGGTGTCGTGGGCGTCCTTACTCGAGTTTTCGTCCCCAACTTGATGGTCGGTGGACATTCCCACATTGTCACACTTGGCCTTTATGGATGAAGTCATGAGGATATACAAGTGAATGTTCGGACTTGAATTCCTACTCTCAACGTGGTTGATGGGTAGGACATAATCTATACCAATCTGCCTAAGGAGGTCATCAGGAACCATTTCCAGGCCATTTGGAGCGGGGATCCAGTCGACACCATCGACCAAAGGTTTCTGTTCCTTTTTCTCATAGAACCTGGCGTCAATGTAATGTGACTTGGAGAGCTTGAAAGGGGCCTTGTCGGCCTGCAATGTTCCACTGTGTCCATTGACGCAGTACTTGATACACTGGTGGTAGGATGAAGGAATGACCATGTGCTGATGGAGCCATGGCCTTCCCAATAGGGCGTTGAATGTTGTGCTCTGCCGGACCACCAGGAATTCCATGTAGGCAACCAGGTCACCAAAATGGGTCTTTAACTTAATTTTTCCCATTGGCTTCTGTTCATTCCTATCGTATCCCAACAGAGTTGTGGCCGGGGGAATTAGATCTTCCTCATTGTAGCCCAACTTGCAGAGAGATCGTAGGGGATGGATGTTAACTCTAGAGCCATTGTCTATCAAGACTTTCCGGATCTGAATACCATTTAGCATGTCGGACACATATAGTGGTCTGATGTGCCCTTACATGATGGAATCTTTATCCTGATCGGTGAAGTAAATCACCACATTGCATTCAGCCGGGCCAGTCTTCGTCCGGTAAATCTCGGCGGCAGCTACTTCGGCTTGAAACTCCTGGGGGCTGATCAAAGCTTCTATAAGCGCCTCCCTGAGGTCTGCTGACAGACTCAGGGCATCTAGGATCAACATCTTGGCTGGTACCGATGCTAGCTGCTTAAGGATATCGTATTTCTACTCCAGCAGCTGACGCTTCTCCGCTGACGGGAGAGTTCTAGCATGTAGCTTGAGGGCCGGAGCATTTGATGAGGAGGGACCGGCCGTGGGGTCGAATGTCGATGGTGTTCCCGCATTCTAGGGACTCGGCACGACCGGTCTGTTTGTGCGCGCTAGGTGGCCATACACTTTCTCCTCCTCTGGTGGGTATTGTATAACAACAGGGCCAGAGTGGCTGCTTGTGGAGGTGGAGGGGCATTCCTTCTCTTGTTGATTCCACTGAAGGGCTCTCTCACGGGTTTCCGCAATATTAACGGTTTGGTCCAGGGTCAAACCATAGGGTTGGTTTTGGCCGCGGTTGCGCCTCCCCTGTTATCCCCTACCTCTGCAATTCCTCTTCCTGGTTCCTCGTGCAGGGAACTCGGGTTCGTAACCATACCCTTCTTCAGGGAATGATTCCATAAGATGGATGACGTTAATGGAAGCAAAGATTGGTTCTTCATCCTCTGACAGGTCAACCTGGTCGATTGTCCCTGATGGTGCCATTTGTTGGGTTGGTTCCCATGGAACCAAATTCGAGGGAATATAATCTTCCAGGTTTGGGAATAACTTTGGCCCCGTTGCAGACTGCTCCTCTTGCGATTGTTTCTTCCTTCTATTCCGCCCGGATGACCGGCTTGTGGAGGATTGTGAGGCCGATTCTGTCGGTCGTGCGGCATTAGGGGCTGCTGGTGGAAACACCGGCTGCCATAGCTGGGCTCGGAGTATGCCCTGAGCTTGGTTGATAGTCTTCTGAGTCATCCAATCATCGAATTTCTTCCCCTGCCTGCTGGTTAATTTTTGTCACCTCTCCTCTTTTTTGGAGTTGGTGGTAGAGATACATGCCACATGTGCTAGGGGTGGTCCCAACTCAACCTTTCCGGAGTCTACCATCCTTTTCAGGTATTATTTAAAGGCAAAGCATTCTCAGATATTTTTCCCCAACATTCTATTGTAGGGGAAGTAATCTGGCCTATCCTTGCAGCCGAGTTCTTCAGGTATCCTCGGCTCCGGGAGGCGGAGCAGGTTGTAATTCATGGTGGTAATTAAGTAGCCGCAGACTTGATCTTCTCAGAACGAGTATACTTTTTTTCTTCGTTCCTCAAACTAGTTCCACTTCGGTCCTCTCTGATTGTCCCATTTAGGCAGAGGCGGTTGTTGATATGCAGGGGGCCCTTGACGATTTGGTGGAGGCCTGAGCGGTGGAGCGGGCACAGGGGTCAGCTTGAGTGTGATAGCGGACGCTTTGGCTCTAGGGGCTCTTTTCACAGGAGCTTGAGAGGCTATTCAGGACTTCTAATTAGTCCACTGTAGGGAGTCCTCAACTCTATGGGAAATGGTTGAGAGATGGCAGAAGCCAGTGGTGCACTCCACTGGTATGAGCAGTGTTCACAGCTCATCTCTAAGATTATCGATGCATATGGCTAGCATCTCATCTTGAGGAATTGGCCTGTTCAGAGAATAATTCAGACCTTTCCATCTGGCAATGAAATCTTAGACCCACTTATTCTCCCTCTTCTTGCAGTTCATGAGGTCGCTGACTGTTGTTTTTGGCAATGTCAAGCTGAAGTGGAACAGGAACTACAGCCGGAGGTCCTCCCAGCTCTTTATTGACTGGGCTGGTACCCTCGTGTACTAGACGAAGGTGGATCCTTGCAAGGTCCGTACGAAGCATCTGAGTTTCACTACTTCTTGTTGTTCCGGAGTTCCCATCATAGGGTCGCAATAGGATGCATAGTGCATCAAATGCTGTTCCGGATCACCTGACCTGTTGAAAATAGGGAATACAGGGCTCCCAAAATTGGGTGGAGGTGGTGTGTTGGTCACCCAATTTAGGTAGGGTTTCCGCTCTGGCTGTATCAAAGCGTGTCGACCTTCCATCGCTTCCAATCGAGCTGTTAGTGCCTCGATGGTGTTGGTGAAACCCTGGTTTACATCCTGTTGGGCCTGGTCCTGGGCAGGCGTAGCCCGAGGCATTGCCTAAGGATCCAGATTGGCCAGCACCAAGGGTGCATATTCCGTTCGGGGCAACCTCGGAGGGTTCGGGCGTACATTCTCTGGTTTCCGCCTAAGTGGAGGGGAATCTTGGTATTCATCATCCACATTTAGGTAGTTGGACGGACGAGGTGCCTTATTGGGCGGGATCCCTGACTGTGCTTTGTTTGTCGGGGCAAGCCTAAGCCTTTGAGGTGCACTTACTGGGAGTACATGATGTGGCTCTTCCCGGGACACACTTTCAATAATGCAGATCCTTTGGAGTAACTCGGCGTTAAACAGCCTCAATTCTTTCATCTCCTCTTCCTGTCGAGAGAATATCTCTTCGAGCATGAGTGGCTTGTTTTTGTCGAGAGAAGGAGGCGGGTTAAGGGTAACCTATACCTTATTCTTATCCCTATTGGAAGCTCGTTGGGTAAGCAGATGAGGTTTGGCTGGAAGGACACCCATATTCAAGGCGGCCCTCTGATTCCAGGTGTGCACACCTGGTGCTTCGTTGTGAGTCACAGCCTGACCGGAACTGTCATCTCCTGATCCATCCGGATTCGAATTTTCCCCGGTGTCATCTGTGGGGTTAGCATCTATGGCATTGATGAATTCATATTGTAGGGTGGAGGGGACATCATCTTCCAAATAGGATGAGTATCTCCCATGTCTTCTGATGGATTTCCCTTTCATGACCTGGGATTGCCTTTGGACATCTTGACGAAGGGTGACGCGGAGAGTTCTTTGATGCGACCTTAAAGTGCGCCTTCCTCTTATAGGGGATGATGATTCAAATGACGTGATAGGATGTGAACCTCCTCTTCTGAAGGTTCTCCCTAGATGAGAGAATACTGATTCTCATGGGGGAGGTTGTTGTCGAGGGGGTAATAATGCCCCCATCCCTGAGGGCTAGGGTTGGTTCCGCTCCTTGGATATTGAATCTCCTCCCATTCTTATTGGTCTTATGGGGGGCTTTGTTGTTAAAAATTCCCCCAGCCCTGCAGGCTGGGGTTGACCCTGGATTGCGGCAGTGGCAGCTGCTATCGCGACCTGCCTGATCTCACATGCCCCCATTCGAGGGTGAACCGGATTTGGGGTCGAATTCACCTGTGGATCAAAATCTTATGGGGAGGCCGGAAAAGATCATTGATTGGACTGTATTAGGCGAGAGTCCTATTGTATGCTCTTGGTGACCTGATTCAGGAGTTCTTGAATGGATTTTTCCTGCCGAGCCTGACGCTTCCGGGACTTACTCAAGGCCTGACTCTGTTGGGTGTATTACCTTTCCTGAACTGGGGGACCACTCAGTTTCCATCTTGACGTGATGACGTTTCAAGACACCATGCCGAACGGGTTCTTCTGGGCGGGGAGCGGAGTGAAGTGCAGAGCTCCGTGTTCCCCCCATCCCCTGATATGGACTCTCATTGGAGCGTCATTGATGAGGTGGTGTAACTAGTACAGTGCACAGAGGTAGGTTATCTCCATGTTTCCGTTACGTCTCTTGGGGCGCTGTCGCCGCGCCGTAGGAAGGGCCTCCAGGTCGATGTGACGCAGGAGGTCTCCTATCGTCTTGACATGGTATACATACCCTTCATAGGGCAGGGAACTTGATTTCAGCTAGCGGAGGGTCGTCCATATGTTATGGCAGATGTCATGTATGAATTCTTCCGACAATGCTTTGGGTATGTCAAACTAAGAGGTGGCCGTGGGCCAAAACATTACAGGTATATCATTTCTGGCCAGTCGTTCCTTCATGTGCAACATGTCGGCATACTCCTTCGCTAGTGATTCCTCTACACGGTCAGCCCAACTGAGGCGCTCACTATTAGTGTGATCTGAGGCAGTGGGACCAGTAGATGTTGAATCATTATATGGGCGATTCCGAGGTTGTTCAGAAGACGAACGCAGCCCTAGACCATCTTCTGATCGAAGAAGGGCATCGTTAGCGACAAGCTGGGAATCTGACGTGCTCGATCTCGTCCTTCTGAGTGCCTCGGCATACGAGGTCTTTTTTGTTCTTGATTCGGCAGGGGGAGGACCTTCCTGTCGATATGATATGCCATTATGGGGAGGACCTTCACAACGGGGGTCGTAATGTAGATGACGACCATTACTGCTTGATGCTTCACTACATAAAGGACTTTTGCAGTGCCCGCCCCGGGGAGGACCACCAAGGCGTGTCGCAGCAAGGGGAGGATCTTCTGGTTGTGTAGTGTCATTACGGGGATGGCCTTTGCAACAACTTCCATCATGGTGAGGATGAACATCTTGGTTTGACGTTCGATTTACATCCTAGGGAGGACCTTCAGGACACACTGCGATAGGGGAGGACTTTCTTGTCGCTTGGGGCCAATGCGTGGAGGACCTTCACAATGGTGGTCATGGTGGCGAGGAATACCATAACAGCTTCAGAAATGGAGAGGACTACCATTACAGCTGACACAGGGAGAATATCTGCGGGATACACCCTCGGGAGGGCCTCCAGAATGTACTGCAATGAGGGAGGGCCTTCTCATTGCTTGATGTCTCTACGGAGAGGACCTCCGTTATCAGGGTGGCGAGGACTACCACCGTGATCTAATTCACGGCTGCGTGGATTGTCGTTGCAACATAACCCCTGGGGAGGACCTTCAGGGAAAGCCACGATAAGGGGAGGACCTTCTTGTCATGATGAAACTTCACTACGAGGAGGGCCTCCATAGTTGCGACTATGATAGCGAGGACTACTATCACAATCTGTGGTCCCACTGCATGGAGAGTGATTGTAGTGTATAACCCGGGGAGGACCTTAAGTGTGGACCGCATCAATTAGAGGACCTTCTTTCTGCTCGAACTTCTGGTCACGTGGAGGGTTTCCGTGACTTGCATCAAAAGAGGATCTCTCGTGATCGATCGTTATATGCCCGCGGGGGAGGCCCCCACGGGTGCTCTAGGGAGGACCTTCAGAGCTACTGGTAGAAACTTTACGGGGAGGACCTTCGCAACTGCTACAGCCACTCCCATAATATGTTAATGGGTGGGCAGGGTTCTGAGCCTTCGATGTGCTCTTAGCGGCGTTGGGAACCCCAGCTTCCAGCAGAGCAGAGTCATGAACCCTCTCTTTATTTTCCGGATACCATAGGTGCGTTCAGGGCACTTTCTTGTGGGTATTCAGGACCGTCTGCTGTTGATAACGGCCTTCACCTTTGGGTCCCTATCTAATTGGGTCCCGTGATGTTGTCGGGATATCCCGACGAACATCTTGACTTTTAGCAGGGATATATGCCTGCTCTGGAGCATCCACCATGATGGACGGGTGATTATCCAATAAAAAAATAAATTTTAATTACATTTTAATGGTATTAAATGTTCATTTTTGATCTTATGGGCCTGAGTTAGTGCATTTTCATTATGAACATCCATTCTCATCATTTGTGCACTCCATGCCTAATATACACCAATTTAGGCCCAATGAGTCATCTGATTCTAAGGAATGTAATTATCAATTTTTTTTAATATGAAATTTTGGGAAATGTTTCTACACTTAAATGTGAACATTTTTCATTCAGGGATCAATGGAGAATTCATGGAAGAATATGGGGATATTTTGTGATGAAAGGAAGCAATTCTAGAGAAGGCAGATTGGACACTAGCCCACTGATGAGACTATGGGGCCCAACATACAGGCCCAATGAATCCCAAATTTTGTGGTATGCTAGAAGAAATTCAGAGTAACAAATAACATTGCATGAGTCAATGCTAATTAGGCCTCTATAGTGGTCATTAAAGCGGACCAATTTAGAGATACAATTCTGGGCCAGATTCTGCGGCCCAGACAAACAGTACACTAATTTTATCATATCTCGGAATCCGTAACTCCAAATGGGCCCAACTTTTACAGGAAGTTATAAGACATCCGGGGATCCATTTTCTTCTTCTATGGAACACTCTGATTCGGCCATCTAAAAGGTCTTACAGACGTTTCTGTTCGGTAAAGGAAAGCTGGCTGCCACCTCGGGTCAAATGTAGAAAAGTTCAAATTCCACAAGCTTTCCACCACCTATGGCCTACCAAAATTAATTTAGATGCTTTGTACTATTTGAGGCTCGACCCAAGGCTCCCAAAATGCCTATTTAAGGTAGTGGTGGTGAGGGAGTTGAAGATATTGGATGCTTTGTTTAATTGTAATGTTATGCTGCATTTTTGTTGCCTCAATTTTGTCTTTCACATGTAAGTTGTTCAATTCACTTTAGTTTCTTAATAAAAGTTCTTCTTATACTCTTATTCTGTTGTTCTTAATATAAATTTGATACCGTTAGATCAAGGTGTGAATTTATTCACACCAACCCTTGTGAAATTATTCACACAACGGTGGAGTGATCATTTTATTTTTGTTGTCTTCTTTACTTCTCCATTTCCTCCCTCATGAGTCTACTTTCCACTTCCATTGAAACCATGGGATCAATGGAGGGATAACCCACTTATGGGTTGATCCAAGGGAGTAGAAAGGGGCTGGATTGGATGTTATTTATCACCTAATTAATGTATAATCACTTCTTTAATTGGGATTTTTATTTGATGATTTTTAAACTCCATCGTCCTTGTTGAATTTAAGGCCACACACTTCAAGTACTAATACGATCCTTTACCTTGAAGTGCTCAAAACTTTGATCCTTCAAGTGTATAGGTGATTAGTATTAAAGGGTGTAGGCATTAAACCAGTAAGTGATGATGTTGTTTTATCTTCTTAAATGAACCCATCTCAAATTTAAGAAATTGAAATCATTAAAAAGGAAATACGTCCAATCCACCTCGAGCGATAACCTAGGATCAACTCATTATTTTAAATTGAATTCACTTAAATCAATTAGATATCTTTAAAACCCATCCAAAATCAATCCAAGTTGGCCACTTCATAGCCAAAAATCCATCCCTTAGGTTGTGTATCTTAGGTATCTTCTTAGGTCTCTGTGGAATCGACAACCCAAGCTACACTACAAGGACCATTCTACCCTTCTTCTCTTGGGTAAATTTGGGCGTGAACCAACGAGTGTCCCCCAGTTGAAACGAGTGAAGCAACCCGATCCAGTTTCCCTTGCATCATGGAATATGGTCGGCGACCCTCTTGGGTAGAAGCATGGATACATATCTACTCCGAGGTGGCTATCTCGTCTCTTAGATGAATCACCGCAATTGGGGAGACGACCTCACGGACTCGACTAATTGTTGTTGCCGCCAATGCAATTAAATTCTTGGAAAGTTTGTAAGATATGATCTGTGATCGATACATGCTCCTCCATCATTCCCAGGATATGTAGAGAGACATCTTTGGCTGGAACGGGTATGATGGCCCATTCCGGTATCGGAGTAGGAATATCCTGCTATGGTCCTCTAGTGTTCAGTGGGTACTGACAATTCTCTTGTGTCGGGGCAGGTGAACGAATATGCCTCTGTACTGGGATACGCCGGTTTATCTCTCCGTTTGCTGCCACATCGGGGTGGCGGACTTTACTTGCATCCGTAGGGAGCTGGACCTGCATATATTGGTTTCCCACCGTATCGAGTCGGTGGCCTTTGTTGGTGGGGAGACATGCTCGCCTATGAGTTTCCGCCACATCTGGGTGGCGGTCTTTGTTGACTGGCACCATGTCAGGTTGGCGGGCGTCAGAAGCATCTGCTAGAAGCTGGTCCTGCAGGCACTGGGTCGCCACCACGTCAAGATGGTGGGCTTCACGACCCTCGGCAGGGAGAGGTGCATGTCGGGTAAGTGCCGTCCTACATGAGCAATGAGATTGTTGGAGCTTGGTGGGGATGCGCGTCGGCTCGTATGATGCCTCCATGTCTGGATGGCGGGCTCGAGAGAAGCAAACAGGTGTAGGTGCCTGTTCGTGGTACATCTCCGTGGCTAGGCAGCGGAGCTCCTCCTCGGGGACCAGGGTGATGACTGGTCCCTGATTGTACGTCTTCCTCCCTTATCGGGCGGTCCGAGGGGCCAGAGCTCGGGGAGCGTGGGCCTGGATCCTCGTAGAGACATCCTCCTCGGCGGGAGGATGTTGAATTGCAGCATGACCATGATGACGCCTTCCGGAGGGGGCCTTGGAGTAGAACCCTTGTTCGGCAGGGATGAAGTCCTCAGATTCGACCTCATCTGCCTCCCTAAGGTAAGGGAGGTATGCATTGTCCCATTCCGGGGACAGACTCCCAAAACGGTTCTAAACAGCTATAGGGGTCATCCAGATCTGTATTTGCGGCCGCTTCTGGGCAGGCGACCGGTGAGTTCTGGCAGATTGGAGGGCGTGCATGGCCGCCTCCACTGTTGGGATAGTACCATTAAGGTGGTACTCTCTGATCAGCATGTCCGAGACCCAGCGTTGAAGGCGCTGGGTGGGTGACGGGGTCCTCCATAGGTGAGGATGTTCAGTCCTTGCATTGTTGGAAGCACGCACTTGTGAGTTCCTTGGAGATGCCATTGGATCGAAGGGAGTTCTGAAGGTACATGTAAAACATTTTTACAAATACAAATAGAAAACTCATCAAAGCAGCATCTCATGATCCCATGCGTAATTAATGACCTTTGATGGCCCTCTTTGAGAGTGTAAGGGGGCACATGGTGAGGTTAGGTTAAATCCATCATGTTTGGTTAAAGATTCACATTGCGTTCACCATTTTTGTTTCGGGTTTTGGTCTCAAAATGCCCAACGGTTCTGTATCTGATGACGCATGGACCTGCTTTCCAAAGTCAGGCGTTCACCGGATGGTCTGACCAGCGACGCTTAAGAACTCACATTGGTCGAGAGGATGGAAATTCAGGTTCATCACACCCTTTTGGGGGGAACTATTTCCTGTTATGGGACTCTCTTATAGATTTAAGACGTATTCATATGTTCGCAAATCTTTGGTTTATACCCAAACATAGTACCCACAGATTTTTCCTGGTTGGAAATGGTCACCTAAACACAGGGACTCAGAATCATTTACTCCTGAGGTATACCATCCCTCATTGGGTTAATGACCCCGAGGAGTCTGGACTCACTGAGGTGGCATAAGGAGCGGCGCGGTGAGCTAACGTGAGGATTGTAGGATTGACCAGTTGTTGGGCTTAAACCTCAGGGAGGCTTCCTATGTACCCTTCTTATGAGGTAGGGATTAATGTCAATGTAGTTCAAATGTATAGTTTATCGTCATGCGGGATGAAAGCGAACCGATGTGAAAGTTATCGGAACAACCAGGTGGTGGGATTGAACCTCTTGGAGAATTCCTGCGTACCTTGCCTAGGAGGTAGGGATCAAAGTCCTCATAGTTCGCATAGGCTTGTGGATTATGCTCTGAGGCAGCCCGGAGTGATAGATTAAGGCTTACACTCTGAGGAGGCCCATAAGAGGATGTCATGGTCAATTTTTAATCTAAGCCCACGTGAGTCATGCTCAGTGTGAGAAACAAGAGGTAGCAAGGACCAGACGATCATGTCGCGAAAGGTGAGTTCGTGAGAAGTGGAGTGGGGCTTATGCATGGAGTAGCCTATAATGATAGATCGAGGCTTACACTCTGAGGAGGCCCATAGTGATGGATTGGGGATTACACTCTGAGGAGGCCGATGCGACAAAGCGTAGCGGGAGAGGGAAAGGGGTGCTCTTGTGCCCATATCTTCTTTGGAAGTGCATGAGGGATTTCTTCCGATGGGTATTTTACTACCCCCGAGGAGCCCTGAACAAGTGGAGTGGCAGAAAGGGGATTCCGGAGCTCAGAACCAACATTACTGTGGGAATGTAAACCCAGGAATGCTTCGGGAATCTTCTCAAGGGTTGGGGAAACCCCTTCACCTCTACTTATCGTGGTTATGTGAACTCAAAATGGCACGCTAATGCGCCTGAGGGCTACACCACACGGATCTGGTGGCTCTGGTGGAGGCCTTGGCTCGGGGCCGATGAATTGGCCAATGAGGGAGTCGCGGAGGATCTGGTCGGATTGGAAGAATTTTATCTGGATCGGGGAATGGGAACTCCGAAGGTTCTGATGGTCCACACATATAAAGGAGCGGTGGCGCCCTTCGCGTAGGAAGGTGCTACGCGGCTGGAGAAGCTGTCCGTGAACCAGGGTGGTTTGCGGATTGAGCAGCCGCCGACGAACCAGGGTGGTCCGCGGACTGACGGGCATCCCGCGAACCAGGGTGGTTCGTGCCTTCGGGTTCGGCCCGCGTACCAGGGGTGTATGCGGAGTGGTTCACGCGATCTGCGGCGACTAAGGGCAGTGCCGATCAGGGGTTTTCCGGTCGAGGCTTCGCCCGCGTAGGAGGGTGCTACGCTGTGCGGCGGATAAGGAAAGAGGCATAAGCTCCCTGCCTCACAGGGAGTGCATCCGCGGAGGGGTCATGGTTCGCGGTTTCCTTTTTTTGTTATTTTAGGTTCGTGGTTCACCAAATTATTATGCATTTTCGGTTCCTTATTAGTCCATTCCCAAGTTTATACCTGCTTTGGTTCGCGAACTGGAACTTCGCTATTTGAAAAATCCTTAGCCTTCCTTCGAAATCCTTCCTCCTGAATCTGATCGCTCTTCTCTTCCTCCGCCTTCGAATCATCTGAATCTGAATTCTAAATCCCCTTTCCTTTCCCCCTCGATCTCCTTTTATAGAGTGGGGAACGAGATGTATCTGCGTCCACGCGGCACCTTTTGCGGATGCCCATGACCGAAAACCCAGTTTACGGCTGACTTGGTCAATTCGCGATTTGCAGTGGGTATTGAGAACTCCCCCCCCCCCCGCGAACCGAACTCAAGGAGTGCTTCACGTCCGCGGAGGGTTCCTCCTCAATTACACGAATGACAGTGGATGCGGTTTGAACCGGTCGACGCGGTCCATGGTTGGGCCGGTTCACGACGGTGAACCGGATTGGCGCCCATCCTGCCTCGCGACCGCGGAGGATCTCTGCCTCCATTTCACGAATGATAGCGGTTCGCAGAGGGGGTGCTTCGCGGAGGGGGTGCTTCACGTTTTCATGGGACCGGTCCATGGACCGGTCCTACTTGTGTCCCTTATTTGAATTTTTTCCATTCTTTACCCCAATTCTTTTGGGGAATTTGGGTAGAATCTCCATTGCAGATTTTTCAAGACCCTACAATGTCCAATGGTACTATTGACATATAATGGTGATTTTTTGGAAAGGTGATATTTTATGAAAAATCACATGATTATAGAAATGATGATCTTTAATATATGCCTAATATTGCAGAAATTATAGTCAAGTAACATTATTCTTTCTGTGGAAAATAATTAGTTGGATGGAAAACCTTAGAGATTAAGATATGGTTATTTGATGAAAAATGTTATATTTGAAGGAATTCATAATATTCTTGAGAATGTTATAAGATTAAGTGAATTATTAATATTATTATCACATTTTTTATCAATAGTTTTCAAAAAAGGAAAACCCACAAGTGAGGTGACAACCTATTGTATCTTAAAAGGTCATGGGGCTGAAACCTATAACTGAAGGGCGACTAGGTTACAATTACTACACCTATATTATGTGATGTAATGGTTTTTATGAAATTTTTTTACATAATTTATTTAATAGATAAATGTTAATTTTATTTTTTGAAACATATTTTAGGATAAAAGAATGTTCAATTTTGAGGATTTTTATGTGATAAATGGTATTTTGGGAAATGATTCTCTAGGTTGAGGTATATGTAACTCTTAATTATAACATTTTATTGAACATGATTTGTTTAGAATAAATAACATAGCTAAATCCTTGAATGATGACATTGTTTGGGATGTAGTTTTATTTAGTTATGGAAAATTTGTTGAAGAAATTAGATATATGAATTGGCCAACCAATTCATAAACCTAGGAATTCATAAGAAAAATTAATCTTATAGTGCACTCATAAGTTGGAATGTACTTGTACCAATAAGAAACTGGAAGTGATTACACTCGTATATAGAGTAAAAAAATAGTGTTGTGATGAAACAAGAAAAGTTACACCATAAAAGTCTTGATCATCCTATAAATTTTTGTTCATTGTTATATAGAATGAGGCCAATATTTAAGGTTCAAAAAATGAATACACCAAAACATCTTCTAGAACCCTCTGTTGTGTAATTTAAAAACACCTATGTTTATTCAGCTTCTTAAAACCATTATTCCATCATATAGATTTTTACAACCCCTTAAATGGGTCCATACAAAGTCATAATTAATTTTTTTAGAAAAAATATAATGTATAGAACATACTCAAAACAATTTATCCAACATCATTACTCATCAGTTCCAAACTACTTTAATAAAATAAAAACACTTTGTATGAGTGTAGCTATGCATATGGTTGGAAAACTTCAAGCATAGAATCCTTTAAAATGAAGCATCAATAATTCTTTTAAGGAGTCATATGAAGATATAAATCAATAAAAATACATTATTACATGATCCTAGAAATTATGTTCATTAATAAATGTATCTACTTTAAATGAACATGCCACGATTTCACCATCTTCAGAAGTGACATCACTAAACATAATGAGGTGCATCAACCATCATAAAGGAAAAATCATAGAGAAATGTGTATAACACATTATATTAATTGGATATTTTTTTAAAATACATTATTTAACATCCCTTAAATTTGGTCCTCATTTAGAAACCTCTTTTTGTTTTATTTCATAAGACCATTATATTACCATTTCCCTATTTTTAAAAATGAATTTTAATAGAGCCAATTAATGATGTGGGTTTTCCAAAAAGGAATTTCCTAATCTCAAACTACTAGAAACTAAGAAAATGTTCAAAATGAAAGGACTACATTTATTTATTGGGGTATAATGTAAAACCCTAATATTTTCAAATAACTCATTTTTCCAATTGAGTATAAAACTTGAAATACTATGTTTAAACGAACTATGAAATATTATGAAAATAATATTTTGTAAAGTGGCTGATATAACCTAGTAATTAAATTAGAGGTTAAGAATAGGATTAAAATAATTATGAAATTTCTATAAATTTACTAATAAATATAAAAATAATGATAAATTATTAATAAATAATCACTCAATTTGTTATACATACATTTTAATATAAAAAATATGTTTCCTTCAAAAAATACTTTTATCGATTTTTGTGAGAAAATATTGAACATTATTTACTTAACTTATGGAAATTTTATTTAATAAAATTAACATCATTTTTCAAATCAGCATATAAAATTATATTAATGTGAAATTTTTGGATTTTTTTAATGTGAAAGATTTTTCATTGAATAGTTAAAATTACTGATTTTTTAAATATAGAAATTGTTTTATTGAATAAATTAATTTAAAAGTAAAGTTATATTATATATTTGGTTTTAAGTTAACATATTAACCATTTTATTTTGAATAATATAATTAACTACTTTTTAATTATTAATTTTATTAATTATTATACTTAAAAAATCAGTTTTCTACAAATTATTTTTAAGTGCATAAATGTTATCAATTTTAATTAATTAATATAACCCCAATGAAAGAAATATTTAAATTTAAATAATATATTATAAATATATTTATATTAAATGAAATTCAAATAATTATTTTTTCAAATCATAAAGTTAATATTTGACCAAATATTTCATGAAAAGGAAATTATTGGGAAAAAAAATTTTCGACACTCTTTGCCGGTTTAATATTAAATTGAATTCTAGAAAATATATTATTATAATTTGATAAAAAAAATTAAATATTTTTAATCGTGATAATTAATATAATTTAATATGTTAAACGTAGTTTTAATACATAATGAATGGAAAAATAGTAAAAAATTAGTTACCACAGTGAAATACTAAATGGAAAAGTGAGTAACCTTAGAGGTAAATAGATCAAAATGTTTAAAAGATGTTAATAAGTGAATTTTGGATCATTGGATTGACCATATACCCCTAAAACCCTCTATTTTTCATTTTAGTGGAACTTTTCTTATGAATGAGTTCCCATTAATTAGTTGTTTTTTAAATATGTGAAAATGCTTGCCCATCTCACTTATAAAATAGAACATCTTATCCTCTCCATTACACATATTTAAAGCAACCTTTTTCATAAAATACTTTCTCAAATACCTTTTTTACTTCACTAACCAAATCATAATTTCATTATTTTGATCAGGAATTTAATCTTCGATGTCTTTAAGTATAATCCAGAAGAGGTGGTTTGAAGAATAAGTATCGCTCCTAAGTGAGTATCATTGTATTATTTGTTCTTACACCTCCTTGAAATATTAATAAGTCAGGATAATATAAATATTTAGGTATATTATATATTATAATATTTTGTTATGTTAAGGTAATAACTTACATATATCTCCTTTTCCATAAAATTTTAAATAAAACTATCCTTCATCTGTATGGAAGACTACCTCCTCGCAAAGTGATGTAATTAATTTTCCATCATAACATCTCTTGGATGTTCATGATGATGGATTAAATTTTTATATATGATATGAATTAAATATTAATTCTTATGTAAAATTAATATATCATATTATTTCTTCTCTTACTATCCATTGCAACATTATAACATTGTTTGTCTATATGGTGGACTACCACCTCACAAAGTGATTTGATTCATTTTTTTATTACCAAATCAAATGGATGGTATATATATGTGAATTTGATGAAATAATATTATATTTATGATATAATTATAATTATATAAATATAGAACAACAATTACCTTATTTCAATCATGATCATTAAAAAATGGAAATGTTGCACATGTGTACGTACGACATGAGCTCTCCATAGTTGTAACATAGTTCGTTTTTCATAACCGTAATTCATGGAACTTTTTAAAGGAAATTTATTTTAAAAAAGTATAATTATTTCATTATTATTATTATTATGTATATGATGTGACCAAAACACCTTTTTTAATTTTCAACACATTGATGATTTTTTGAATTTTTAAACTGAATTTCCACAAAACACAAGACGTGGACATAACTGATTAAGTAAACATTTAATTAAAATAAATGATGTAAATTTTTATGAAATTAAATAAATAAATATGTAAAAGGATATTAATGAAATAAAAAATTTATATAATATTATTATAATGATGATAAAGGATATACAAGACATTTCTAGATGTGAGGTAAGGGATTTATAATATCACATTTTTTTTGGGAGACTTATACAATATTCACCACTTTTTCTATTGTGTAATGAACATACATCCCAGTTACATGTTATATCATGAATCTCCATATTTTAATGACATTTAATTTTTCATTTGATGTAAATATTTCATGGGGATTACAATTCAAAATTTTCAAAAGTTAATATGGTCTTTCTTTAAAAAAAACCCCATTTTAATGTTTTCCTTAAAACTTTTTTTGATGCTAATATTATTTGAAATGTTTAATGAAAATTATTATTTATTCCTTGATTTTTCCATAGATCATTTTTTAACATATAATATTTTACATTAATTTTTTAAAATAGAATCTTGTGATTTACTGACCCAGGGTGCACTTAACTCATGCCCCAAGATGGTGGGTTACAAGGCAGCAAGTGCACCTCCAAACAATCCCTAGGATACCAACTAATAGTGAGGGTTTAAAGGTATTACAATGGGGGGGATATAATCTCATATTAGAGTGTCTAAATGTATACTATCTGATACCATCAACAACATAAGCACAATATAAATAGATAGAATACCGATGCAGCGAGAGAATAAATATAACTGATACAATAGACAAGTGTGGAAACATAAATAAATAGAACAAATAAATAAATATCTCAAAATAAAATAGGTACTGTCAGATACAAGGATTCTTGGCATGCTGATAATAAAAAGGGGACAAGGGTTAGAAAAATACACGAATTTTATAAAAACTGAAAAAGTACCAAAAAAAACTTCTCCACTATAATCTCAACAGAATTCCTGATCCTCTGCTTCTAAGATCCAAATATAACTAAGAATTTCAAAATCCTAAAGGATGGAGATTTCTGTTATCAATACCTACAAACATATAATATTATTTTTTAACAAATGAATAATGAGTAGGCTGTGAGATATAAATCTCAATAGGCCACCAATAATGGTGTCTATGTGTAATAAAATTAGCGATCATAGAAAAATAGTGTAAAATTCTAATAATAATAGTAATTTAATGGAAAATAAAGAAATAACCAAGCCACATAGGTTCTCATAGGACACCTGATGACTCTACCAACTTCATCTAATGGCCAAGACATGTGTGTGATCGTATAAAATACATATAGTATTAGTGTATTTATATATATACTATAATAATATATATTTCATCCACATATATGAACCATGTACGTGGAAAATTATGTCACCATATACCTGGAATACTAATTATTGGCTAGGCCATGGCATATCTTAATCATCTATTACCAGTATAATGAACCTTTGAACTCAAGAAATAGTGTACATTCACTATATCCCAATAGAGTGAAGGACATCATGCAACCACACTCAATATGGTGAGTGATCCATCATGTTATCATTCTAATCATGGAATGTGGCACGTAACACCCAAATCCCATGTAGTATCACTAGTATGAGATTTCATAATCAAAACCTGATGTAGGGGAGCATGATTATCCATCATTCTCTACAACCCTTACCATCATACACAACCTATATAAAGGCGTCATCACATTTACATTAAAACACATTATTAAATACCTCCTATGTATTCATTTTCCCATTTTCCCTTTAATATATGGAAATACAATTCATAAGAAGCATTTATTTAATCCTGAATAGAAGGGAATGTCCTTACCACCCATTGAATACATTCTATTTGAGATAATGGATTCATTTAGGGGAAATCATCCATAATTCATAAGAATTTCCATATTACCCATTTCATTTATTAAAAACTAAGAAATTTCATCTGGTATAATTATCATAATTCAATTCAATCAATTAAATAAAATCCACCATGTGGAGACCACTCACTCTAAATCCAACCCATTCAATTTAATAAAGCATGAATAATTTATTTACAAGACTCTATGAACATTTTAGATGGTAACATGGTATTTAATGGAATTAACTACATGGGCCCTTCCATTCCTTGGTTGTCCAAACTCATGGGAGGTTCCCTTGGGCCAACTAAAAAATCACACTAAATGGGTAATTAAATATATATGATAATCTAATGAAAAATTAAGAATCCTATAAAATTTATTCAATTATTCATAAGGTTGAATTCCACTTGTCACACCCATGGGGTAAACATATAGGGTGTAAAAAACATCTAAACTACCAAACAAGAATTGCTAGGAACATAACATGGTGTAAGGATCAATTAGACATGAAAAATCCATTTAATTTGGATACTTGGAGAATTATAGCACCTTGAACAATTTCATTTCTACGACTCATGAAAACATGAATGGAAAATGACATGACCACCACCTATATAATATAGATGATATGTCACTAGATATCAGCCTCATATTTGAAGTAGGTTACAAAATATCTAAGAAATGTTCCAATGCCCTAAAAATATAGAAAATGATCTTTCACCTAAATATAATGGTGGATCTAGAAATAAAATTTTATATGAGGCAAGATACAATGGGGGCTTACCCAAAAGGATCCAACACTTACAATACATATAAAAATAGTCATAGTACCAGAGAGTTGGTTCAATTACTTGGTTGAGGAGTTTTTGATCTCAAACTAGTGTAAAAATAATTTTAATTCACTTTAGGTAGAAGGAAATATAATAAATAGGTTTAAACTAAAGTAGTGGAAATGATATTTTCACCCTAAAATATATAGGTGCACATTTTGGCCATATAATCAGGAAAAATAGTGTGCCACCCAAGCTCAGTTCACTACTACATAGGGGAAAAATGCAAGGTAAGGTGCACTATATGACCAACTATGTGAATATTTTATAAAATGTCTTTATCCATAACCGACAAATGGCCACACGATTGTGCGGCTTGGGTTACATGGATACAAAAAAACTGTGCATCCCAGTCCCTTCTTCCAATTTTTTTGATATGGGATCTGAATGAGCTCACAAATTACACGAGACCTCCTTGGATTGATTTGGAATAAATTTTAGGGATGTTTTGGGAATTCAAATTGATAAACTAGCAATTCGTTTGTTTGTTTAATAGATGGGTCATTACAATCTACCCTCTTTAAAGTAACTCGTCCCAGGGTTGTCCTTCTGGTGGTATAGAGGTAACATCAGCAAAGAGATCTGGCCACTTGGATCCTATATCATCCTTAAATTCCTAAGTTTTTTCCTATACATAGTTGTGCATCTATAGAACCCATACCAAATGAACATACTTTTCTCAGAATGTCTTCACACTCTGATCCACTATACACACTAGATACTCCTTGAAGGAAGAATCTACTTCCAATTCAATCTCATCAGGGTGAAATACATATATTGGGTCTATATAGTACTAGTGAAGTTGAGATACATAAATTAAATAATATATAGACCAATATCTCTAAAGATGAACCAAATAGAAAGCTATTGGTCTGATCCATTTAACAACCTCAAAGGGCCCAATGAACTTCGATGAGAGCTTAACATGATTTTTAATATATCTATGGCTCAACCTGGGAATGAATCTTAAGAAAACATGGTCTCCAACCATGAAATGCAGAGGTATACTATGTCTTTTGGAATGAAAATGTTTTCTAGACTCATATGTCCAAATGAAATTTATGATTAATTGGACCAATTATGTAGTCTCCTACACAAGACGTTTTCTAAGAGTAGCTGCCTACCCTACCTCTAACCAGCACATATGTGAGAAATAAGGCCCACAATATAAGGATTCATAAGGATCCAAATAGATGGTATCATATAAGTTGTTATTATAAGTGAACTAGATGAGCAGGTGTGTTTCTCCTCGTAAACCCCAAAGGCGAAGACACCTGAATGAATCATTTCTTATAAAATCTAAATCATACACTATTTTTCAATCGATCTATGGGTGAAAGGACATTATTAGAAGCACATGTGTGCCCAAGGCCTTCTTCCACCCCTATTAGAACAACGAAATAAAATGAGAATCTCTATAAAAATGATATAACAAGGTCCTCCAAGAAGAAATAAAACTTCCCTGACATGAAACCATACCCAATAATTTTCTATAAAGGTATCTCTCACATGTAATAGGTGAGTGACATTTATCAAAATGATCAATTAAAAACACACTGTATCTTTTACATGATGTGATCTGGGTAGACCATTCATATAATCCATTGAAGCATCACCCCACTTCCACTCAATAATGAAGAACACTATAAAATACCTTTCAGATACTGATATTCTACCTTTACCAGATGATAGGTGGAACACTAAATGATGAAATATGAAATCAAGAATTTCATACCAGTCCACTAATAAGGTCGAGAGGATAGTCTGACCATGGTTCTCCTAATCCTAAATGTGAATCTATGAGAATAATGTTATAAGGATCCATTCACTATTGATGTCAAATGAATTTTCATGTCCTAGATGTCTTTTTATCATGATTATGACCATATGAATTTTCAACCTTTCTTTTCAAGCCTATAAATGGTTTTTAAATATGTGAGAAATCTAGGTTGATGCATTTGTAATATTCGACAATCAACCAAGAAACTCCAGATTTCAAAGACATTCTTGGGATTCTCCGACAAAACTACAACTCTCACATTCTCTAGGTCTACTGAAACTCCTAACTACATGATAATGTGGAATAAGAAGTTGACTTTGTTGATTCAGATGTGGAATTTACTGATCTCATCATATATATAATTCTCTAATTTTTCATTCAACATGATCTCAAGATGTGTTGAAAGGTCGTTTTGTTAGTGTTAATGCTCTACGATATCATCAACATAGTCTACCAAAAATTAATTTAGATACATATTGAAGAACTAGTTCATAAGATCCAAAAAGATTATAGGTTTGTTTGTGAGTTTGAATGGAATAACTAGGTACTCATATAGACCATACTTGTCCATGAATGATGAATGAGGTAGGTCTAATGTCCTGACACACACATGGTGATAGAAAAAGCTCAAATATATCCACAAAAATACCTTTGTTATTTATATTTGATCAAATAGTTCATCTATTCTAGGAAATGGATATAGGTTATTGATTTTATGCTCGTTCAAATAATGATAATACACACAGATCCTGAGGGTACCATCTGCCTTATTGGAAGAAAGTACTAGAGAACCCCAATGATAAGTAATGGGGCATATAAATCCTTTAGCCTCCAAATCCCCCAACTACTTCTTGAGCTCCATAATCTCATTAAATGGAATCCTATAAGTAGTAATGTTCATTAGCACTACACTTGGAACAAGATCAATACCAAACACTAGATCTTTCACTATAGGTAGACCATAGAATTTGTTGGGAATGAAATATATTAAATTCTCCATTAATACAGGATAAACAGTAGGTCATAACCCCTAGTCATCCTGGTAAGGACTTGTGATTTGATATGTCACACTAATCGACCTATACTACTCTAGTCTAGCCTATACCGCAATAACATCCCATTCTCTCTTATGTAGGTTTTATATTCCATCTGGTGATGTAAACATCAACCTATAAAGATAGTATTAAATATGGGATAAATATTTAACTAAACATTCCATCCTAATTATTAAGTCAAATTCCTTCATGTGGAGGATAAAAGTAATCCATATGAAAAGGTAACCACCTATATCAAGGGTGAAGTTCTTACTACAATGAATGCCTTTTGATCGGATACCTAATAGGGTATCATGTGTCCAAACACCATTAAAGTGTTGGATATCAAGGCCCATAATTCCCACAATAGTCTCATATATGAATGTGTGAGACACAATTGTGTTAAATAAAGCTGAAAATAAAGTAGAGGTTAACATAATAATACCTCATAAAGTATAAGGTATAGTAATCTACTCATCTAATGTAGGTTGGATGAAATGTATAAGGACTATACCATAGCCATATAAGTCACTTCCTGACTACTTTGAGCAAGGTCTCTCTGCTTCCAATGAGAATCATATGTCTAAATCGTTATTCTTTGACCTCTTCATTTTCTTGTATAACCTATGGTATTCTATCTACCAGTGAATCATGATCCTAATGAACTAGCTCCTGATAGAGGAGTAGGTGAAGATCCCAACTTAATAGGCACTGGAGGGAATGTCATGCTGACTCATTGAATATGTCCCATCCTAACACAGACTCCAAACTAGACTGGATGACTCAGGAATTGTGGTTTTATATGACCCAACTTCCTAAATTGGTGATAGATGAAGAAATAGTCTTCACACGGGGTCTAACTGGTGAAACCTCCTTGAGTATCCTCAAAACACTTCTTTCACCCAAAAGATATACCACTGATATCTCTAGGTATCAAACTACCATAAATTTCACCATCAGCATCCCTCAAGTTCCCTTTTACAATAAGGTATGGTTAATGATTTTTAAAATGGTAGTCAATAAGAATAAATTGGCATGGGATCAAATAGAATACAAAATCCCATCTTTGAATCTCTTAGTGGTCATAAGATCAACAGAAGCCATTATAAGAGTGAATAACTTTATCTGATTGAAAAGAGATATGTATTCCATAACCAACATAATCCCTTATTGCAGGTTCATGAATTCTCTATCCCTTTCATCACTCAAAATATGGTGAAATAAGTATTCATAGAAGATTGTCTATAAATATTCATATACTATATAATGATATCAATCTTCCTTGGTGACTACATACCTAAACCGCATGGATGAATCACATTGCATAAAATCAGTTATCATTACCCTCCAATATGAAGGCATATCAAGATTTTTAAAGTAAAAATGATTTCTTTTATCCAATACTCTACATCATGAGGTCCGCCATCCCCTAAAAATGTGGGATGATACAACTACATCTAATATTCATGAGTCCACTCTACTATACTTGAGGCAGGTCGAACTAAACACTGCATAGAATGTAACATACGAATGAACCCTTCTAATAACTAGGTGTTAGTACCCACATATGTAATAAGAAGAGGATCCATAGGTGATCTATGGGAGGAATAACTAGAGGCTCACATTTATCCACACCAATGACATGGTTTTTATCTCCTTCAGGGCATGAAATTAGAAGAGGTCATGGTGGCATAATGATATAATTCAAAACATGCACCTTAGGAGAGATTTATGAAATTTATAATATTTCATATAGAAACTTGGAAATGTATAATTACTTCCTATATAAAAAATCTGGATGCTCTACCCACTAAAAAATATAGGTCTATATGATAGAATTATGCAACATTATTTTTATATGAACATTAGAGAGATACCCAACCTCCCACTACTATGTCCAAGTTTAAGTCTAATTATCTTTTTCACACATATAAGATAATCAGTTTCACTTTAGATTTCATATCAATTTTGAATATGTGATCATTAAATTGTATAAATCACATTATTATTTTTTTAATTATGTGGATTCCCATTTTTTGATCCATAATTTCCCATACACCGTGTGGACCCAAATCCAACATCAACTTAACCCACACCATAAATTGTTCCGTCCAATGAAAATAATGGTCCATGGATAATCACTCAATAATTGACTACGTAAGGTGTTGTCTTTAAACTAATCTGGAAAATGAGGTTAGGATAAACAATGAAGTCTAAGTATCAATTATGTTTTCCTACCCCTATAAGAAGTGTCATCAGAATTCAATATAATAAAGGAACTAAAAATATGCATCAAGAAAAGACACACTAAAAATAGATTTGATATGGAAAAATTAATAGCATATTAATCCTAGTGTTCCTAATAATGATGTAAGATCCAATGAAACCCCCTCATTTCATTGGGCCAGGGTGAAGAAAACATCGTTTCAATCATACCAACATCAATAAAATCATAAGACATGTTAATCACCCAATGGTGGAATTGTATCAACTATAAATGAAATAATCAATAAAAATAATTACCCATCCCAGGAAATTTGGGTTTCTGATGTACATGGGTTAGCAACATCCAGGCACAGAGTCAAGCGCGCTTCCCTGTATTCTAGAGAATATTGACTAGAAACAAGGGTGTAAAGGTAGTTATAAGGCCCCAGCCTTAAACCTTACTTAATCTTCAGTTATTACAAGATTACACATTGCGGATCTTTTCAGGTTTAGAGTTTTAGAGAATTAGATCATGAAACTTGCATTACATTCCATATTTATACAAAGTGGTTACATAAAATATAGTATTCATTTTTTTCCATCAACGGAAACATATTTAAAAATAAAGAATGGATTCTTTCTTGACACTTCCTTGACACTATCATCATATCATGTGCCTTTCCCTTGACCTATGAAAAACATTTCAAAAAAAAAACTTGGGATGAGCATAAAAAGCTCAGTAAGGGTTATAAAAAAAATGGAAAGGAATAATGAGTTCATATATACATAATAATGAAATCATACTTTACCCATAAAACATAAAAAATTTAACATACATCATCAAATCATGAATAAATCATATAGATCATAAGACATAAAAGGTAACTTGAGGCATTCATAACATTCTTACGTAGGGAGTAACCCTCTTGGTTACGTTTGGAATACCCACCACCGTATATTCCCTAAATCTCTTCGGAGAAACCTTAATGTTTCACTCCTTCGCATTACCCAATGCATTGGAGAGCTATATCGGGCTCACCCACCCATAGTTTATCATGGAACCACCCGTCTTCATAATAATGCCCAAGAACCTCAACATAATCGTATCACATAAAACATTCATAAAGAAACATAAAATTTCCACCTTTCAATCACAAGATATCAATACAACACATTGATATAAAAATAATATGAATACCATTTTCAATACCAAAATAAAATAAAAGTAAAACATGGTATTTATTTTTCTTTAAAAAAAGGTATGGCTTGTAGAGGAAGCCGAAACTCAAATAATGGCCACGGTGGCGGAGAAGTCGTTGTCGCCGCATACGTACGACAAAAACATTCACTTTTTTCGTTTAGTAAATGATTCATATAAAAAAGATTCATTTTGAATAAACGTAAAAGTCAAAGGGGTTTATACACCATATAAAATAAGGCTGTGTATAAAACAAAATATGCCTCAATGAAAGGAGATTGAGACGAAGTCCCATACAAAGATGGTATCCTTGGTTTAAGGATAAATCAATTACATAATTATGTGTGACAAACAAATACACCAAATATAAGTGGATATTAAGTGTAAAAAAATCAGAGGTTATTCACACATATTCATAGAACGACATATTCAAGGAGTACAAGTTTATCCCAAAGAATCAAATTTGTGTTAAGAAGTTCCCTTGCAAAAATTTGACAGCCTAACGGCGTCACTTCAAAATTCAGAAAAAGAGTTGATGAGAGATAAAAAGGGTATATCATAACTTGGAAATAAAATTTACATCAACAAGGATATATGAGAACATATCCCAACATAACAATATGTAAATTAAAATACCCAACAAATGAAGTCTTTTAAAAAGAGCAGGGTGAAAGGTTCCCTTACCGACTTGGGTATCTTTTGAAACATACACCCCATGAAAGAAGGACAATACATCATTGATGTAAATATTCATAAACGAAAGTATATTACAAAAAGAGTAGAATAATGGGAAGTAAATATACCACTCAAAGTAAATTGTGGCAAATGTTGCATAAATCTCACGGGAATAAAAGTGAGATGAAAAATCCCTTACGAAAACTCGGCAGCCTAACAACGCCACTTAAAACTTACAAAAATGGATTGATGAGATCAAATAGGGTCTCTAATCATATTAACATAAAGTTTACAGAACGATTAATATAAAATAACATCCCCCAACATAACAAAGAGGATCTTAAAAGAAGTGACATAAAGGAGAGTACTTAAAAAGAAAGAGAGGGGTTAGATCTCTTACGAAAATTCGGCAGCCTAACGGTGCCACTCAAAACTTCCAAAATGGATTGATGAGAGAGAATAAAGTCTCTCATCATATGAACATAAAAATTATAGTAAGATTAATATAAAATAATATCCCAATAATAATAAATATGAGCTTTAAAAGGAATGACATAAAAGAGTGTACTTAAAAAGAAAGAGAGGAGTAGGATCCCTTACCTCAAGTCCAACTTGTCTTGTTCGTTTCTTTATATTCCCGAATAATAATCATTGGTAAATTTATAATTTCTTAAGGACCTCATATAAAGATTATTATTCAGTTCATATCACATATTTTAATGTTATAATAATTGGTTAATAATATGAGTTTTTTGTTGATGTTTGGTACATGAGTCAAAAATTGAACTTGTTGGAAAATAATTTTCCATGTAGTTATAGGTACACCATATCCAGAATAGTATTGATGTTTTAAATATCATATATATCTAGTATATATTCATTTTATACTATTCTATATCATTTGGAGATAAAAATTAAAAGCACCGTTCATGTAGACGGTAGGCCGTACGTACGCATGAACGGTACTTTCATTTTTTGTCATATTAATGGAATTAAAAAAATGAGATATATATATATATATATATGTTATAATTCCAAAATGATATCCATAATATAGATGTAATATATTTCATATATATCCATTATATATATGTACTTATAATAGTACATAACATTTTGAGATAAGAAATGAAATGTACCGTTCATGGAGACGGTAAGCCGTACATACGCGTGAACGCTACTTCCATTTCTATTTCATATTTAATGGAAATAAAACATAATGATACATAATAGTATTTTAATTCCAGTATGGTATCATATATAATATCATTAAATATATCCTTTATACGTACCACATATGGTATTAACAAATCAAATCACTTTGAGGGGGCGGTAGTCCGCACTTCCTTAAATGAAGATATCGCGTTTACCCATAATGGAAACCATAAAGGTATGACATAAATGAAAAATAGAGAAGCTTAAGTAAAACATAAACATATTATATATCATATATAAATATAGTTTCATCTTAATGGCCACCTTTCAAGGTGTTAGAAGAATGTTGAACAATCATCGTTTCGTGAGGCAGAAATTCGCCATCCAAAGAAACAATATGTTCATTAACCATTAGATGTAGGTGTGTGTAAGTTTAGCTCTAATACTTCTTATAACAACATCCTAGTATATTTAAGATAATGGATTTGTTACAAAATAAATTAATAAAAAGAGTTTTGGGGGTTGGAGAAGCAAAATAAAACAAGGGGACACAAGTGAAGACATTACCTTAATATCGGATAACTCCCTTTGGTTTGAGCTCAAAGGCTTCCTTGGGAAGACTTATACCCAAAGTGAGGCTTAAAGTAGTTAGAGAGGGATGTGGAGAGACAAAATGGGTAGGGTTTGGCCCAGCCAAAAGCATTGGAAGTGTGGGTAAGGAGGTAGAGGTGGGGGCCTTTTATAAGAGGAGAGGAGGGGCACTCTTGGAAAGTAAAGAAATGTTACATTATTTTAGAATGCGTTTCGGATATTAATGGTCCCAAATTGATGTGTTTCTAGGATAAGGTGATAAGAGTTATAAATACACCCATCCAATAGGTTTTGTACATGTGTAGGTCTTACATTTTACATTATCTTTCCATTTTATTTAAATCGTTAAATAATGAGGTCATCGATGCATCATCATGATGTCAAAAATAATTTAATTTATTTAATGTCTAAAAATTATAAAACAAATACTATGAAGTAGGAAATCTTTTTATATTTCCAATAACTATTTATAGTCAAAAATATGACTTGTATAACCCCATGTAAAAATTGTTTTAGTAAAACAACTCATGTTTGTGTCATTTTTACTTTAACATTAAATAAAAAGGTATTTATGTCATTTTCCAACCAAAGTGGCTCCATGGGGTCCCCAAGTTGACCCATGGATTGTCTTGGTCGGCCATGACTCATCCAATGAGGGTAGGACATGTTTCTAGGTCATTTAATTTTATTAAAACATTATTCTTACTTTAAACTACACTAATTACCTCTAATCACGATTAAAAACTTAATAAGTTACCATTCACCAAAAAATTATTTTAATCCCATTGAACCACATTTTACTTCTTAATGACAACCATGTATGTCGGATTTTTGAAATTCAAAACAGAAAGATGAAAAAATTTCATTTAAACGGAAAATCAGTTTTTATAAGTACCACTTAGTGGATTCACTATTCATCAAAAATTGATGTTTTTCAGAAAATTTCCAAAAATTCACCCTAATCTATATTTGATATTCCGAATTAAAAAATTATGTCTATTTTACAAAATTTAAAACATATAAGTTGCATTAATTAATTTAATAATTAATTCCCGCTGTCAAAACAAATAGCGTGTTTTTATGAAACAAAATGTATCAAAAGATTGACACTAGTTTATGTCCGATTTCAAAGTGAAATTAATTCCAACGAACAATATTGGATTAAATGGTAAAAATATATTCTAATTTCACTTTAAAACAAATTCAAAAGGTAATATAATCATATAAATATATTAAATTAAAAAGTGGTTTTGAATTAAAATACAACATTTTTCACTATTCATTAAAAATTGAACTTTTTCGGAAAAATACCAAAAATTTACACAAAGTAAATTTTGATGTCCCGATTCTAAGAAGAATTTTATTTTGTCAGATATAACACATAAAATTTTCAAAAAGTGGATTTAAAAGAGTTTTTCCATCAAAAGGCGGTTAATCGACCTTTTAAAGAATATTGGAATGTTTACGCTTAAAATTGGATTCATTCGCATTTTTAATCCTATAACATTTATTATAAAGAGTAAAAATATTTGACAAACATATATAATCATTTTTTAGTTAGTTCGATTCATTCCCACCATTACAACGGCTAGGCGTTAACTACCATTTAAAATAATATTATTTTATTATTAGAGTGCAACGCAAGATTCCCAAGAAACTCAATGTTGCGTATTGGGTACGCCATCGTGCATAGTGTCCCCTTTAAAGTAATATTAATATTTTATTCCCAAATATGGATAAATATGAAAATGTCATATTCTTTATTTACCTGGGGTGTTACATCCTTCCCCCCTTTTGGGAATTACGTCCTCGCAATTTTTAAAATGGGGGTGGGAAACTTCATTGAAAATCCCACATCGGGACAAGAGTCAGTAAAAAAATCACTTTAAAATAAAGAAAGATAAGTACAAAGGTCACCCGAGTTTACCCATACTAGGATTCCAATTATGAAAATATGGACATGGAGGAAAAAACAAGGGGTCATTTTCTGATGGGGAGTGATAGTAAACATGTCTAGAAGAAAGTTAACCATAATAAAATCACAAACTTGTGACGGGTTAAACGGTATTCGATTCCCCAGTAGGAAAAGTTAACAGACAACATTTTTGTTTTAAGTTACTCTTCATTGAGGAATTTATTTTTGATCTTAAGGAAACATACTTACTTGTCATGTTGACTTTTAACTTTTACTAGATTTCTTACACAAACTCATACTTTCCCCAAAAGACGAGTATTTAGGAAGACTTGTTCACGTTAAGAGTACTATAATCAACTTCTAGAGGATCACCTAATCCACAAAAGAGAACTATATACTTTCTATATCTTTAGACCTTAACCAAAACCAAAACCAAAAAGGTTAGTACAAGATTAGATAATACCCAAAAAGGCTAATCCTTTAAAAAACAAATCTATTCTTAATCTCCAAAATTTATCAAACAATACCCAATGTTCAACAAAGACCATTCAATAAAAAAATTGTCCATAAAATACTTCAATGTAAACCAAACTAAGATTGAAACCCAAATATTTGAAGGATTTAGTCACATAGTCTTCCAAGTTAAATCGTAACATTTATCTCCAAACAACATCAGTTGCTCCTAAAGTCTCGTATTGAAAAGTAATTAACCTAATCACATATCCTCCTTGATGGGTTAATAAATTTCCATGGATAACCCAAAATCAACTTACTCTTAATTAATAAAATCATCTAACTAAAAAGAATCAATCAAACTAACCAGGGACTTCACGTAGTCCAGTGGTAGGCGATAAATACCAGTCGCACTTTGGTTGTGGGTTCGATTCCTGCAGCTTTGTCCGATGCGACGGGTTGTCACACAGTCTGCATGTTGTCCTTTTTCCAAAACTACATAATTCTTAAAACATTCCCCAAAATGAGATAAAATCTTCAAAAATGATCATAACATATTTTAACCTCAAGTTTATCTCATTCCTTTCATTTTCCATCATATCATAGAGTAACCCATAATTACCCTAAAAGTAAGGATCATATAAACCCTAATGGTAACCTTAATAATTATTACCTGAACTTCCACATCGAGTTGGACATCTCGTACATGATACATTACAGAACATACCAAGGTACAAGTGGTTGATCATGACTCCTTGATAGTTGGTTTAGAACAACCACGAGTTTCCTAATTGAAAATCCCATTTCATCCAGTCTCTTAATCAGAGAACCACCACAGTTTCCTTCAAACCTATTGTCACTTTGGTGCCTGCTAGATCCATCCATTCACTAAAAACAGAAATTTCAGTGTGATTATATCATCAAAACCATCATGTACTAATGAGGAAGATAACCACTAAGATATACTTACTCATTCACTTTATCTAAAACTAGGACCCTTTCTTAAATCCTAACCATTATGGTAATGTCACTTATGCTTAGAGGATACCCTAACCTCTAAAGTTATCTAAACCGACCTCTGATACCAACTATAAGGCCCCAGACTTAATTCATACATAATCTTGAGTTATTACAAGATTACACATTGAGGATCTTTTCAGGTTTAGAGTTTTAGAGAATTAGATCATGAAACTTTCATTACATTCCACATTTAAACAAAGTGGTTACATAAAATATAGTATTCATTTTTTCCATAAATGGAAACATATTTAAAAATAAAGCATGGATTCTTTCTTGACACTTCCTTGACACTATCATCATATCATGTACCTTTCCCTTGACCTGTGAAAAGCATTTCAAAAAAAACTTGGGATGAGCATAAAAAGCCCAGTAAGGGTTATAAAAAAATGGAATGGAAACATGAGTTCATATATACATAAGAATGAAATCATAATTTACCCATAAAACATAGGCACTTTAACATACCTCATAAAATCATGAATAAATGATAGAAATCATAAGAGATAAAAGGTAACTTGAGGAATTCATAACATTCTTATGTAGGGAGTAACCCTCTTGGTTACGTTTGGAATACCCACCACAGTATATTCCCTAAATATCTTCGGAGAATATTTAATGTTTCACTCCTTCATGTTACCCAATGCATTAGAGAGCTATATCGGGCTCACTCACCCTTAGTTTATCACGGAACCACCCGTCTTCATAATAATTCCCAAGAACCTCAACATAATCGTATCACATAAAACATGCATAAAGGAAACATAACATTTACATCATTCAATCACAAGATATAAATACAACACATTCATATAAAAACATTATGAAAACCATTTTCAATACCAAAATAAAAGAAAAGTAAAACATGGTATTTATTTTTCTTTTAAAAAAAGGTATGGCTTGTAGAGGAAGCCAAAACTCAAATAATGGTCACGGCGGTGGAGAAGTCGTTGTCGCCGCATACGTACGACAAAAACATTCCCTTTTGTCATTTAGTAAACAATTCGTATAAAAAAGATTCATTTTGAATAAATGTAAAAGAAAAAGGGGTTTATACACCGTATAAAATAAGGTTGTGTATAAAACAAAATATGCCTCAATGAAAGGAGATTGAGACGAAGTCCCATAAAAAGACGGTATCCTTGGTTTAAGGATAAATCAATTACATAATTATGTGTGACAAATGAATACACCAAATATAAGTGGATATTAAGTGTAAAACAATCAGAGGTTATTCACACATATTCATAGAATGACATATTCAAGGAGTACAAGTTTATCCCAAAGATTCAAATTTGGGTTAAGAAGTTCCCTTGCAAAAATTTGACAGCCTAACGGCGTCACTTCAAAATTCAGAAAAAGAATTGATGAGAGATAAAAAGGGTATCTCATCACTTGGACATAAAATTTACATCAATAAGGATATATGAGAAAATATCCCAACATAACAATATGTAAATTAAAAGACCCAAAAAAATAAGTCTTTCAAAAAGAGGAGGGTGAAAGGTTCCCTTACCGACTTGGGTATCTTTCGAAACATACACCCCATGAAAGAAGGACAATACATCATTGATGTAAATAATCATAAATGAAAGTATATTACACAAAGAGTAGAATAATGGGAAGTACATATACCACTCAAAGGAAATTGTGGCAAATGTAGCATAAATCTCACGGGAACAAAAGTGAGATGGAAAATCCCTTATGAAAACTCGGCAGCCTAACGACGCCACTTAAAACTTACAAAAATGGATTGATGAGATCAAATAGGGTCTCTCATCATATTAACATAAAGTTTACAGAAAGATTAATATAAATGAACATCCCCCCACATAACAAAGAGGATCTTAAAAGAAGTGACATAAAGGAGAGTACTTAAAAAGAAAGAGAGGGGTTAGATCTCTTATGAAAATTCGGCAGCCTAACGGCGCCACTCAAAACTTCCAAAATGGATTGATGAGAGAGAATAGGGTCTCTCAAAATATGAACATAAAAATTACAATAAGAGTAATATAATAGAACATCCCAATAACAAGAAATATTAGATTTAAAAGGAATGACATAAAAGAGTGTACTTAAAAAAGAAAAAGAGGAGTAGGATCCCTTACCTCAAGTCCAACTTGTCTTGTTCGTTTCTTTATATTCCTGAATAATAAACTTTGGACAATTTATAATTTCTTAAGGACCTCATATAAATATTATTATTCATTTCATATCACATATTTTAATGTTATAACAATTGGTTAATAATATGAGTTCTTTGTCGATGTTTAGTACATGAGTCAAAAATTGAACTTCTTGGAAAATAATTTTCCATGTAGTTATAGGTAAATCATATCCAGAATAGTATTGATGTTTTAAATATCATATATATCCAGTATATATTCATTTTATACTATTACATATCATTTGGAGATAAAAATTTAAAGCACCGTTCATGGAGAGGGTAGGCCGTACGTACGCATGAACGCTACTTTCATTTTTTGTCATATTAATGGAATTAAAACAAAATGAGATATATATATATATATATGTTATAATTCCAGAATTATACCCATACATTAGATGTAATATATTTCATATATATCCATTATATATATGTACTTATAATAGTACATAACATTTTGAGATAAGAAATGAAATGTACTGTTCATGGAGACGGTAAGCCGTACGTACGCATGAATGCTACTTCCATTTCTATTTCATATTTAATGGAAATAAAACATAATGATACATAATAGTATTTTAATTACAGTATGGTATAATATTTAATATCATTAAATATATCCTTTATACATACCACATATGGTATTAACGAATCAAATCACTTTGAGGGGGCGGTAGTCCACACTTCCTTAAATGAAGATATCACGTTTACCCATAATGGAAAGCATAAAGGTATGCCATAAATGAAAAATACATAATCTTAAGTAAAACATAAACATATTATATATCATATATAAATATAGTTTCATCTTAATTCCCACATTTTAAGGTGTTAGAAGAATGTTGAACAATCATCGTTTCGTGAGGCAGGAATTCTCCATCCACAGAAACAGTATGTTCTTTAACCATTAGATGTAGGTGTGTGTATGTTTAGCTCGAATACTTCTTATAAAAACATCCTAGTATATTTAAGATACTGAATTTGTTACAAAATAAATTAATAAAAAGATTTTAGGGGGTTGGAGAAGCAAAATAAAACAAAAGGACACAAGTGAAGACATTACCTTAAAATCGGGTAACTCCCTTTGGTTTGAGCTCCAAGGCTTCCTTGGGAAGACTTTTTCCAAAAGTGAGGCTTCAAATAGTTAGATAGGTATGTGGAGAGACAAAATGGGAAGGGTTTTTCCGAGACAAAGGCTTTGGAAGTGTGGGTAAGGAGGTAGAGGTGTGGGCCTTTTATAAGAAGAGAGGAGGGGCACTCTTGGAAAGTAAAGAAACGTTACATTATTTTAGAATGAGTTTCAGATATTAATGGTCCCACATTGATTTTTTTAGAGGATAAGGTGATAAGAGTTCTAAATCAACCCATACAATAGGTTTTGTACATGTGTAGGTTTTAGATTTAACATTATCGTTCCATTTTTTTTAAATCGTTAAATAATGAGGTCATCGCTGCATCATCATGATGTCATAAATAATTTAATTTATTTAATGACTAAAAATTATAAAAAACTACTATGATGTAGGAAATTGTTTTATCTTTCCAATGAATATTGATAGTAAAAAATATGACTTGTATAACCCCATGTAAAAATTGTTTTAGTAAAACAACTCATGTTTGTGTCATTTTTACTTTAACAATAAATAAAAAGGTATTTATGTCATTTTCCAACCAAAGTGGCTCCATGGGGTCCCCAAGTTGACCCATGGATTTTATTGGTCGTCCATAACTCATCCAATGAGTGTAAGACATGTTTCTAGGTCATTTCATTTTATTAAAACATTATTCTTACCTTAAACTACACTAATTACCTCTAATCGCGATTAAAAACTTAATAAGTTACTATTCACCAAAAAATTATTTTAATCCCATTGAACCACATTTTACTTCTTAATGACAACCATGTATGTTGGATTTTTGAAATTCAAAACACAAAGATGAAAAAAATTTATTTAAATGGAAAATCAGGTTTTATAAGTACCACTTAGTGGTTTCACTATTCATCAAAAATTGAAGTTTTTCAGAAAATTGCAAAAAATTCACCCTAATATATATTTGATATTCCGAATTAAAAAATGATGTCAATTTTACAAAATTAAAAACATATAAGTTTCATTAATTAATTTAATAATTAATTCCTGCTGTCAAAACAAATAGCTTGTTTTTATGAAACAAAATGTATCAAAAGATTAACACTAGTTTAAGTCCGATTTGAAAGTGAAATTAATTCCAACGAACACTATTGGATTAAATGGTAAAAATATATTCTGATTTCACTTTAAAACCAATTAAAAAGATAATATAATCATATAAATATATTAGATTAAAAATAGGTTTTGAATTAAAATACAACATTTTTCACTATTCATTAAAAATTGAACTTTTTCAGAAAAATACAAAAAAATTTACACAAAGGAAATTTTGATGTCCCGATTCTAAAGGAAAATTTTATTTTGTCAAATTTGACACATAAAATTGTGAAAAAGTGTATTTAAAAGAGGTCCTCCATCAAAAGGTGGTTAATCGACCTTTTAAAGAATATTGGAATGTTTACGCTTAAAATTGGATTCATTCTCATTTTTAATCCTATAACATTTATTGTAAAGAATAAAAATATTTGACAAACATATATAATCATTTTTTAGTTAGTTCTATTCATTCCCGCCATTACAACGGCTATGCGTTAACTACCATTTAAAATAATATTATTTTATTATTAGAGTGCAATGCAAGATTCCCAAGAAACTCACTGTTGCATATTGGGTACGCCATCGTGCATAGTGTCCCCTTTAAATTAATATTAATTTTTTATTCCCAAATATGGATAAATATGAAAATTTCATATTCTTTATTTATCTGGGGTGTTACAGTAGTACAATGGGGAGACTATACCCTCATATTGGAGTGGAATAATATATTGAATCTAACACAATCAACAACAAAAACATGATATTATCAGACATAATAACAATGTAGTGGGAGAATAACTATAAATCATATAGTAGACATGTTCAAAAATATAAATAAATAGAACAATTGAATATATATATATATCAAAGTCCACTTTGTAGTGTCTGATACATAGATGCATGTAATGATTATAATAAAAAGAGAATAAGGGTCATGTAAATACAAGCATTCTATACAAACTACAAAAGAACAAAAATTTATCAACTAGAATCTTTAGGGAATTCTCTCTCCTCTACTCCTCATCTCCAACCATATGTAAGTATATAAACATCCTAAAAAAGGCCTCATAACTTTATCATTACCTATAGATAGATAATCTTCTCATGTACCGATGGTAGCTGAGTAGCACGTGAGATACAAAACTCAGTAGGAAACCACCAACAATGTATACGTACAATCAAAGTAGTGGTTATAAATAAATAGTGTGCAATTATAAAAAGAATATAAAATAATTCTAAATAACAAAATAACCATGCCACTGAGGTTCCTATTGGACACTTGATGGCTCTAGCTGCTTTGGCTCATGGCCAGGATGTATGTTTGATCATATACCACATATAAAAAGTAGTATAATATTTATATATATATATATTATAATTATATATGTTTCATCCACATATATGAACCATGTTTGTTCAGATGTAAGTGGCCATATACCTAGAATACGAGTTGTTGGATGGACCGAGGTGTAACTTAAATATCAATTACCAGTCTAACGAGAATGTGAGCCTAATCAATAGGGTATATTCCCTATATCCCAATAGTGGGAGAGACATCATTAAACAACACTTGGGATGGTGAGTGATCGATCATTTTATCACCATAATCATAGAACACAACATGTGCATCTTAATTCCCATATAGTATCACCGGTGTGAGCTACCACAGTCAAAAACCTATGTAAGGGAGCATGATTATAGTTGATTCTCAACACCTCATACCATCGTACACATCCCATATAAAGGAATCATCACATTTACAATAAATCATTTGAGGAAATACCTATCATGTATTCTTTTATCCAATTTTCATTAAATTCATGGCTATCCAATTCATAAGAAGCATTTAATTACAAATTAATAGAAGGGAATGACCTTACCATCATTTGAATTCATTATATTTGAGACACTTTATTTATTATATCATCAATCATTCTTAATCCTCTATACATTATTTATTTCATATATTAAAATGGAAAATTTTCATCTTGTATAATTATCCCAAATTAATTCAATCAATAAAAATAAATCCACTGTGTTTAGACCATTCTATTAAAATAAACCCCAATAAATTTACTAATGCATGAAAAAATCCATTTACAAGGATAAATGTGTATTTGAGTGGGTAACATGGTCTTTAAGGAAATTTTCTACATGAGAAATTCCAAGTCTAGGATATACAAAACCTGGGGAGGTACCCTTGTTCCAATGAAGATCTCACACTAAAATGGAAATTCAATTTAAAATACAAGATGAAAGAAACTTAGTTACCCCATAAAATTATTAAATTATCCATAAGGGGAAGTTTTACTTGGAACGCCCATGGGGTGACCATTTAGGGTTTAGACATCCTCAAAATTACAAAACAAATGATAACTAGGTATATAACATGGTTCAACGATAAATAATACATAAAGAAGTCAATATAATTGGGATTCTTGAAGATGTTTGGCCTGATGAAAATTTTTGTAGATACTAGCAATAAAAATCAAAGTAAAAATGACATGAACACATACCTCAACGCTGTAGATGATGACTGGATCGATATCATCCTCAAATTAGAAGTAGGCTGGAAGATATCTCAGAAATGGTCCAATAGCCTAAAAATAGGGAAAACGAGTCTACACCTAAATAGTGTTATGGATCTGAATGTAAAATTATATTGGAGAAATGGAACTAGGGAAGATATAGAGATTGATCCAATGCTTCCAACAAATCATTAAATGAGCACCATACTCAAGAGTCAATTCAATTCCTAGGTTGAGGAGCTTTCGAAATCGATGGAGGAGAAAAGTCAATTTTATCTGCTACAGGAAGAATGAAAATGGGTAAATATTTTAATACTATTGTGTGGAGTAAAATGGTCTTTTCATCCAAAAATACATAGGCACATGGTTTTGCTGCACAGTTTGGCCAAAATGTGTGCAAAACATGCTCAGTTCATGGCTACTTAGGGGCACACTACATGGTTGGTGCATGGTTTCACAAATCATGTTCAATCTATGGAAAATGGACTTATCCTAAACCAGAAATCAGTCATACGTTCACACTCCATGGTTCATATGGTTTTAGAAAATCCATGTGGCCTAGTCCCTTTTACCCATTCCCAAGATCCGAGCTCCAAACGAGCCCCATACACAACCCTGGTTATACTTTGGATATATTTTTTATGGACATAAATGAATTATAAATGATATGTTATGTCCCATTAAATTTATTTAAAAGGGGTACAAATGTAATCTTTTTAAATTTTTCATACGGAATGTTTTGAATTTATTTTCAAAAGAACAAAATGAATATTCAATTTTAATGTATACATCAACAATGCATTTTCCCACCACTATAACCGTTATTGAATATTTTACATTCTTCATAAGATTCCACATTTTATGCAATGAAATTACCTCTTTCTATTTGTTATATATATTTTAAAAATGTATTTCAATTGGAATGATATTATGATATCTGGAAATGTTTTTCTTATGGGTGTAAGAGATCTCTCTAAGCTCTCGTTTTCTTTAGGATATATCCTTTTTCTCTATAAATAACATTATGTCTCTATTTAATGTTATGGAATGCCTATAAATTAAGTATAAAATTCTCCCATATTTATACCTATCTTATTCCCCTTTCCATTGATGGGGTAATACATGTCTTATGTTCATCCCTTAAAATAATATATTATAAAATTTCCAATAGATATGATATTAGGAAATCTTAGGCAACACATTTTCTTTTCATGGGAAATTATTATTGCTATTCCTTATAATTTATTTACTTTTATGGCATATATAATCTTGAAAATGTTGTTATGGGTGCACCTAGATAGTGCTCCAATGCATTGGGTGATGAATTTGTCTCATGAGACTTAATTTATGGTATTAGGGAGTAAACCTAATCCATTATGAGACTTCTTCAACTATGTGATATTGTCTTGGATGTTATCCTTGAATCATGTTTATGAAATTTTATATGTTGCTTCCACATTTCCTATGATGAAAGGATCTTATGATTCCATGTTCTTTTTGTTATGCTTCTATAGGACTCGTCAAGAGCCTCTTCTTTTGTAATATCATGTGAAACCTTTGAATCACAAAACATGTTTTCGTACCATGTTTATTCCAATGCTGATATTTGTGGATCACCCCTTTTCATTATGTATTCCATAGGATATCCTATATTGTTTTTAGGAGCATAAATATATTTATGATCTCACTAAATAATGAAAAAATATAGCATGTAATTATTTAGTTTCCTTTAATGTTTTATGTACTTAGTCTTCCAAATAAAATTGGTCTCAAAATATTTAGGTTGTAATTAATGGATGTTTATATTAAAAATCATATAATAATATGTGTAAAAGGCACGATTCACTATATAAATAATATTTTTTGAATTATAAACACTTAAAAAATTATTCTTTTTTAGGTAAACTATTTACAAAAAATAAATATCATATACATATCATTATTAAAACCTGGATCAAATCATTAATTAAAACTATTTTGACAGGATTTATAAAATTTCCAAAAATAATTATTTAATTTGAATAATTCAGATTAGTTAATTATGAACAATTAATAATATCAATATAATTACATTATATTTTTCCTTATTTTTTAATTTATAAATTTTTTATAAATTAAACCTTATGATCACTAAAAAATTATTGCTAATCCAAATGATATTCCAAATAATTATATAAAATATATTTCAATATTATCTCTTAATAGTAGAGAATATTTATTTTTAAATGTATCAAAAAACATTTAATTAACTAAATATAATCTCTTTATAATTATTTAATATATAAACTGTTTATAAATTTATATATATATAACTTAATATTTTTATATATAAATTTTTTCTATTTAATTATTTCAACATATATTTTAATATAACAAAAACCATTTTCATTATCCAATTGTATTCTACAATTCATACTATGTTGTAAGCTATAATGGTTAAACATGGTTTATACATGTTATTAGTTTTCCATTAGAAATGATAGGTGTGTCATAAAATATTATATACTCAATTCCTAAGGTTTTTTATTTGTCATACTCGGCTACACACATCTCTATAATTAAATATAACACACCTTATTTGTAATGTTTTACTTGTATAGTATTTTCTCATATAATGTGATATATTTTTTTGAAACAATAATCATATTTTTGAGAACAATATATCAATATCATATTTTATGGTATGGGAAAGTAATACTCTAAAACTAATGTAAATCCACATTATCAAAAAAAATTATGTCTTACAATATCTCATATATTATGCCATCCTATGAAACATAATGAAAAATACAACTCTTCATATATTTTGATTGTAATATGACATGTCATACAATTTAAAAACAAAATTTCCTTGGTGAAATCAATAATATAATCATATGGGTATATATGATGTCATTAATGGATTTTACAGTGGAATAAACAACTCTTTTTTAACCATAAAAGGGATTGAAAACCCAACCCATGATCACCCATTCATAGAAATATGGAAGAAATGAAAACTAGAAATAAAGAACAATGTAAACCCCATCAATTACCCCATCTATTTAATAAAACATCATGATAACCATCACTTGGGTTTGATGGAGATCACTAATGTGGAAGGAAATGACTTCCATCCACCATGGTATCCATATTCCCATTAACTAACACATCATAAGTGAGTAATTCTTCAATGTTCTCTAATTGAATCAAATTCTCCCACAGAATCTCAAAAAATGCCCATTCCATGTTTTTTATGATTTATTTAATACATAAATGCATTTATCTAAAAAATATATTTATTATTAATAATTTTATTGACAACCACTTATAGGAGAGAGTTTTATTATCCTTAATGAATAATGTTTCACCATCCTTGGGGATAAGAATACCATATCTATCTAGTTCTCTAACATCCCTAGTTTACTTTTGAAATACTAGTATCCCATGAAACATCACCCAACGATTCTTATATTGATTTTTTTTTGTAGTGCCAACTCTTCTACACTTTGAGTAGTTTATTCATTAAATTCATTATTTCTCAAACTATCTCTTTTGAATATATGATCCTATCCTAAATATATGTCTTTTAATTCAGTATTTAAATTTTAATTTTTGAGATTATAAAAAAACACACTTCATGTATTCTTATTCAAGTTTGTTGTTATGATTAAACATAAAAAATAGACTACATCCCCATACATGTAAATTTGGTAGCCTGATTTCCCTTTTTTTACTATAACTCATTTATGATAGGTTTTACTACCCTTTATGGAAAATTTTATTGAATTTTTATGTTTTTATTTGAAACTCATTTTCATTAAAGGATTATAAATTGATTATATGACTCATAATTTATTAAGTCTTGGTTAAAATATTCATTGTATAATTATAATTAGTATTTATTGAATATTGTTTTCCAATTTGATCCTCCAACACTTTATAATATTCCTTAATATCTTGGAAGAATTTTATTTTTACCTAATTTGGTATATATATATATAATTATTTCATAATTACAAATAAAAATAAATGATAACCCACCTATAGTTTTACAAGATATAGTCAACATGTATTTGTATAAACTAATTCTATAATCTCAATGATGCATAAACCATTAATTATAAAATTTACTTTAGTCATTTTCACTTGTAAATAAGATTAAAAAATAACCAATGGATTTTAACTCATATGATTTTAAATACCCTTCTTGGTTTAAACTGTTCAAACACATCTTCTTTATATAATCATGTTTAACATTACATAATTGGGTATAATATGAGTCAAGTGAATTAAATTTATAATTTATTTATAACTTAAGACATATTAATTCAATCCTATACATAAAAAATTATTTGTATTTTTTATACTATAATATATGGTGTAATTTTACTTATAAACTCAAAATAAATTCACACGTATATCAAAATAACGTATAATTAATGACATGGTAATAAAAAAATACATAATAAATACTTATTAATTAAAAAATAATTCCATTAGGTAATATTGAATGGAAATATTCCACAATTAATATAGAAATACTAGCAAAAAATAAATATTGAAATTGCATTTCACTTCTTACAATACTTACTTGGGTTTGGTGTATATTTATAAATACACCGGTAACAAAATGTATCCAAAACCCAACATGTAAAAATTGAATGATTTCATTTATTGATCAATATACCTGAAGCATCCTCTTTATTCTACAATATATTTCATTGATTCTTCAAATCGACATTCATTACATATGGAAAACAAACAATGTCATATTTATTACTCCCATTATTTATATATTTATTCTTAGATAATCATTTCTTAGTCCCCTTTGACATTGACCCTATCATTGGCCTTTGTTCATTTCCGTTATTATTTTCAACCTTAATAATTTATAATTTGTTTTTCTTTATATTATTATTTTTTTTAAAATGATATCTAAAAAACATTAATTGTTTTCTCCATATGGATCATTTAATATTTGTTAATGAAACTGGAGAATCTAGGTGGTCAGGATGAAGGAATGAGATAAATTGAGAAATATTTATACAAATCAAAATCCAAATTTTCTAATCATTCAATGTACTGAGACATTTTGATTATATGAGTAGTATACTAGACTCATTACAACTTTCAAATGAATATAATGTTTAAAATATCATTTCATTATTTCCCCACTTTCTCCTGATAAAATTTCAAAAAATGTGACAACATGGTGTATCCATCCATGTCTACATTATTTTTTTAAACTAAATGGATGATGATGTAAACATGATATAATAAACATCATATAATTAGTTCATAAACCTATTTTACTTTTCCTTATAACCCTTAGTACCCTTCAGAGTTGGATCCAAATGTTTTTAGGATTTTAGAAAATATTATTTACTTTTTTATTGTAGTATGTCACCAAAGTGATTATACTGCTCCAAGAAATATTTGTTGGTAAGGATATTCCCATTGAAAAATTAGATCACAACACTAATGAGTTTTTTTTGAGTTCTATATTCTATAATAAATAAAGTAATAGTTTAAATATATTACCTTGTTTACTAATCTAAATATAATTAATTAATGAATATGTTTTCATTCCTTTATTTTATCAAATACCAATAGAACCTCCAAATTTCAAATGAAATTTTTTTCTTGGACATTATAATTGAAATGATCTATATTTACCTTATTTTAGTAAAACAATATGGTTGTTATTATAATTAACTAACCCTAAAATCTGGATCTGAGTAATTGGGTCACATGACTTCATGAATGCCTCCCCGTATACACGAGAACTCCAACTAGGAGTGAGGGTATAAGTTCATTGGTTGTAAGACTATCCCCTTAATGGATTTTCATAACACAAATAATAAATAATAAATTGTATAATAAATAATTATAGTAATATTTAGAAAATGAAACATGGAATACATATCAAACAATATATACAAAAATAGTCTCAAAATATGGAATGATAATATGGTTAATAGAAGTGGAGAAGGTAATTAAATAAATAAAAAGAAAAAACTTGGAGTTCTATGGAGTCCATCCTAGTATCCACCATATCCATATTATAATATATATCAATCATAAGTGGGTGTTTTTCCCTTATTTAAATCCCTAAACATTATGTATTCATGCCCATCAAAATTCTTTTATAGGGTTTGAGAAATCAATAACCCACAGTACATTACTATTGCATCCTGAACTGGTGTGATCGTGAATAATAGGTGTATGCATTGATAGTAATAAATGGGTAACAAGTATAAATATCATACCATACATATCTATTGCTCATACATATAACAATCCTCCATATACCCTTAGCCATATAGGATTTCCATAAATTCTTGCAGAATAATCATAGGACTTCAAAATTGAGAATGAACGTAACACCTGAATTTTAACATGTCCCTCAATGGTATTAAAGAATATAGATGAATTAGGGCCTCATACTATCATATATTGGATCCATTATGGGTTCGGACTCCACGCTGTCATACCCTATCTACACCTCAAGTCAGGCCCCCTAAAATTCATGCCCTGAATTAACTACCTCATTCCAAGATTCAAGATCATTATTCCCTTACATTTCTCCTTAGGTCAGGCCTCCAAATATTCATGCCATTTCCATAAATTCAGGTCTGTCATTGATGTCATCAAAATCCATGTACACACCCTCTCTAAGTGATAAACATCACATTATGGTCAACCTATATCGAGTACCAATAAAAACCCCCCATTGAATGGTAAATCCTATAAAATGGTAGACCATATTATGAATGAATAACATATAATTATGTGACTATATTATATATACATATAAACATGTGATAATAATAAAACATGGGAAAAATGTACTCTATAAATACTCTAGAAAAAACATTTAATAACACGTCTCATGGGCTACACACACACCCTCATGCTATCATAATCAAGAATGGTAAATAACTTATTCCAAAACAAAAATTATACAAAGGATACATTTGTAAACAAGATCCCCAAAAGTTAATCAACTTTATACCTCAACATATTTGATTTTAATATCTGGGTTTTTCAAATTTTAGTCACTTGATACTTGCTCAAAAACCAAAACAATTTCACGCGTAATTAGTTCTCCAAAAACCATTTACAATTCAACATGACATGGGTTATTAAGAAATGAAAATAGATACAAGCCAAAGGTTATAAACCATTATTATCTATGGTTAACACCCCTTAATGACAGTATTTATGTTTTTTTTGGAAATTTAATAAAATTTTCTGTCAAAATGATTCCTAGAAATTTGGAAGGCACCACAGTGTAATTAGGGGTATATGGTGTGGAGGTGTTTTGGGAATGAAAACCATTAAAAAAAGTGGATCACCTTGGAAAAGAGTAGTATGGGAAAATACATCCATTGTCTATGGGGAATTAATGTTTAATTGAGGCATCCAAAAATAATATTCCATTGGGTAGAGGGTCTATCACTACATAGAACGTGTCTGAGTTGTGAAACACCATGATGTGAAGTATAGTTCTATAGAATGCATTCATTTTTAAATCTCATTAGAGTTATTGGAATCCTTTAAAACATAGAGTAATAAAAACAATTCTCTACTATAACAACATGATTTATGATCTAAAATTTTCCAATATAGAATGAGGATATATTACCTCACATAATAAAATTTCAATGTCCTAACCAAGGAGTCGCTATCAAGGAAACCTGATCACCTATAGTGAACTCCAAATGTCTCCTTCTTTTGTTATCACAAGATCTATATATCTTTTGATCTATGACCCACCTAATCAAAATTAGATAAACTATATTACATGTCTCATGAACCATTAAGGTCCCCAAAAATGTTGTCCTACTTAACTCATGACAACAAAGATGTAAACAACATGACCATGAAAAAAGGGTCTCATTAGGTGTCATCAAAATCAAAGAAGGGTAATTATTTTTGTACCCAAAATAAACCTTGATTATATGATCATAAATTTACAAATCGAAGTCTATGATTCATAATAAAATAATATCCTCTAATATGAGAATCATATTCTAATAATTTCAATTGGTCTATAGATGATATACTATGCTCAACAACAACTGAATCCTTGGGGCCTTATATAGGCCCTAGAAATATTCTGACTTAAAATGTGAATATATATCTATTTTTATGATTTATGTAAATTCATATAGTCATACTATCTCAAAAATATAACTATTTCACATCTCATTGACATAGGGAGTATCTCAAATTAGTATGAATTGGAAAACTTTCACAAAATGATTAAAAATCACTGAGATAGTGTCATGCCTCCTCAGGATCTTAGTTAAACGCCTTATAAATTCCATATTGACTTCAAATAAATTCCATAAGGTAAATGGAAGTGGTTATAAAATACCATCGGGATTATAGTGATCAAAATTTAGCATTTGGAAGGTGTTGAAATAGGAAACAAACCTACCAATATCCATCTCTTTACTGGATACCAGAACTATCACCTAAAATCATGGTACATCATTATTACACTGTGATGCACTTTCCCTCTTGTGGTATGAAAGTCTCTCACTAGATCTAACCTAATATAAATATGTAATAAAACTCTCCCATGTGTGATGACCATATATTCATCATTGAAAGGCCACCTCAGTATATTAGAATATCTAGATACTTGTTCTCACATCACAACACACTCAAGGTTAGTCTCCTGTACATCCTTTACCTAGTCTATAAGATAATATGTGACCATTAATGGAGCACATTTCATCAATCCCTGGTCCTCATAAGAAACGATTAACTAGATTCCCAATAAGATCATCATGCTCCACTACTCAATAGAATTCCATTCACTAAGATCATAAGAAACCTTCATATTACGGATGAGGGAGTATGTTACGGTGTAACCAATACCAAGTGTATATGCTAGATAAAATTTAATTATTAAAGATACTCTCCCAGCTCCACTAACTCATGTTCAGGTCCTGGTATGTGATGATAAAATAAAGGATATTTTTTTCATTGTAGAAGAAATATCCCACTAAAGAGATAATATCAATATCACTTCAATTTGTGGGCCACAAAAACTAGTTCCAATTAATGAGTGAGGTAGTTCCACTCATGAGGTCATAGATTACATGACCCATAAGATATTACCTACTCCCTATACATTACTACTACTCTAAAACTAATTATTAATACAACATAGTACATGGTGTATATGATAATTGGATTAGGGACAATAAATATATGATCTCTAGTGAACCAATTATTTCGTTGAATAATTTTCTCTTCACACTGGTCTGACCACTAGAACATATCTCCCTTCATAATTAGAATATTCAAGGGAGATGATAATTGACTGAAGTCAGGGATAAAACATCAGTAATATCCTACTAATCCTAGAAATCTCTATATCCCAAAAATATTTTTGGGACATGTTCAAGACATCACTATCTCCAATTTTTCCTAGTCCATGGATATACCTATCTCAGACATCGTATATCCTAATAACATCTCCTCCTAAATCTTGATTTTATAATTTGACAGATTGAGACAATGTCAATGTTCTGAAAGAATACTCCATAATATCTCACATTGTTTTGTATATAACTCTAACATTGATGGGTATATGATGATGTCATCAATGAACACCATGGAAAATGAGTCAATGTATAAATTAATGATCGTGCTCATGAGGGTCATGAAAACTATCGATGCATTGGAAAAACATAATGAAATAACCAATTAATTTTATAGAAAATTACTACTTCAAACCAAAATCTTTAGGATATCATCCTCTCTAACCCATAACTAATGGTATCCATATCAAAGATCAATCATAGAAAACCACCTATATCCTCATAACTGATTGAAAAGACCATTGATCATAAAAAATGATTTATATTTTACATTTTTATTTGGTTAATATTTCAATGAGAAATGAAGAGTTTATGACTAGAAAATTCCTTCTCAGAGATAAACACGGGTTCACCTCATGGTGATGTAATCAACCTGATAAATTCCTTATACAAATGGTCATTAAAATGCATCTAAAGCTCCATTTTCTCAGCCAATGAAAAAAGAAAAAGGGGTATTGAAATATGATGAATAAATTGAATGAGATTAATGACATTATTTACACAACTATCATGAGGATGGCTTGTGGAGTCATCTGGAAATACATCCTAATAGATATCCATGACTTGGGCTAAATTAGTGGGTGGTGTCATTGATACCACTAAAATAGAAAATCCATCCAACCATGTAGTGATCAACCTATGAAGACTCAAGAATGGAAAATCTCTAACTACTTCAATTTACAACTCTTTAGTCATCAATAAAATATCCCCTTTTAGAAATGTGAATTACACCCATCGACAATATCAATCAATGTGAGCTTGGAAGTTGTTCAATTAGTCCATGATGATATTCACATTGTAGCTCACTATATCAAGTATCATGATGTCCAATATATTCCCATAAGTAGTAACAAATATATGAAACTATAGATATCACTAAATATGATATATTTTTATATCCAGTGGTGAATCGGTTGAAATTAACTTAGATGATTAATTGACTAGTAAGTTAAGTACATCAAATACTTGTGTGAATATGAAAGAATGAGAATCACCAATATCAAACAAGGAATTATATATGGTAGAGGCGATGAAGCTCGGACCTTGAATAGTATAAAATACCTCATTTATACCTAATGGAGTCTGATTCACAATAAATACATAACCTGCATCAGCTCTGTGACCTTATCCCTAAGATGCATGACCATACTAAGATGTCATATGAGTGTCCAACTATGGAACCTGATCAAATCCCATGTTTTCTAACCATTTATTAATGTTTTTATTTCAAAATATTTTACTCAAATAGGGTATAATATATATATATATATATATCTACACCTTCTTTTACCATTTAAAGAACATTCCATGAGATTCTATGAAGGTCTAGTGGTAGTGTACAGTCTTCCAAAGATAATGAACTTTGTGTCACGTCTTAAAAGAACTGATAAAGATAAAATCCTCTCAAATAGTATACCAATTATTTAATATACATCCCAATTTCTAATCTTACTATTACATGAAAATACTCCTTTTAGATGATAGTGGTACACCCACTTGAGCACTGAAAGTTAAAATAAGAAGAACTGCTCAACCCTCCTCTAGGATCCTCTCAATGGTCAAGGCCTTCAAAAGAACCTCTGGGTATGACTCTTCATCACAACATCAGACCAACTATCATATATTTAGAAAATGTTTGCTCTCAAACTTCATGGTATTTTGATCCACTTTCTCAGTATGATGAGGTGCACAAAAAATTATATTAGTAAAAAGAGTGGATTAAGTACACACTAACATAGAACCCCATTGTAACTCCCCAAACTCTAATGCTTAATATATATTTATTTTATTATTATAAAATACCCAAAAAATATCCTTAACGGCCACCCAAATGAGTCAATCACATCGAAAAGATTTTCCCACGTCTCTTTACCAACTCTTGGCCTATCTCTATGCATCTAGACGGGATTAAGAATACACTTGATGATTTCCACCCAATCCTTCACATCCTATGGTCTTCTCATACCCTGAATGGTTAGATGATTATAGAGATAATAATCTCTAGCATTGTGAAAAATGGATCTTGATGGAGGGAATAATGGCTGGAGTGGGCCTACTACCTACACCACTAGAGTATGTGTGGGAGAATACTATGGAGGACCCTCAAGCATAGTATGTGGTGGACGATGGGTCCCTTGAGTACCTTGGACCATGCGAGTTGATAGTCCCATTAGTATTCTTAGTGGTGATATCATTATGTCATGTAGCAAGGAATTTATAACAAAGATTTTTATCTTAAACTGTCTAACGGATAACCCAATGGTTTCCTTAGGATTTTACCCACAACACATGGTATAACTCTCCCATAACTAAAAAATACTATGTAATTTCACATTAGTCCCCATAATCATATATATATAATAACACATCATCATTCCCATTTCATATATTAATTATAATGGATATATATAATAAAAGTAAGTAAAAATAGAAATATATCACAATAGATAATCTATCTCGAATAGATAGCACAAATAAAGGAATTAAAAAAAATAATTAACACTCCACATATATATATATATATATATATATATTTCATGTGATCAAATGTTTCTAGTCTTGATTCATGAACGTAGTTGAAATATCATAAAACTATGAAAACAACCTCATTTGTGGTGACACAGATGATTGTTACACATGTGTTTTCATGGCCCATAGAAACACCACTAACCATGTCCAATATAGCTATGTCTTTTGAAACACATTCCATTTTAGTCAAAAAACAATAAGGAAAAATTATCCCTTAATACTATTTTGTAACAGCCTAACCTTAACCACGGGGTATGATTTCGATGGTCACATTGCCTCATGAATGCCTCCCCTTTTGTAAGATGTTGCTAACTAGAAGTGAGTGTTTGAGTCCATCAGTGGGAATATTATACCCTCAATATCATATCATAGAAAAAATAACAAAAAATAAATAAAATAATAAAAAATCATAATAACATTCCAAAAATAAATGATGAAATACATATAATATAATATATTTATATATAAGTTCCCAATGTCACATGAAAATAATCATTATAAAAGTGAATTAGGTAACTAAAAAAAAAATTAAAAATTGTAGAGCACTATAGAGTCCGTCCTAGTCCACGACCATCTCAATTATCCACTACTTTTCCATTAGATGTGGGAAACTTTATCTAACTCAGAACCCTAAGCATGAAGTCTACATGAACTTATTAATTCCCATACTTGGTGTGAGTAATATTACGTACTAGGACCCCACAAATTCATAATAAACATGTGTTTTATAGTATAAAAGGTGTATACTAAGATAATAATAGAATTGTAATAAGAAAAAAAATTACACCACACATACCGAGAGGTCTTGTGCTATCCAAGACATCATAGACCCATGGTCATACCAACTATATCAAAACACTGATAATATTACCATAGGATTTAAATAGTTATAAAGTTCTAGCCACTGTGTTCATAATATCTCTCATAGTTTTCTCAAGGAATCGATCTTGATTAGGCACCTATACCATCATATCCTAGATCTTACATGGGTTAGGCCTCTAGACCATAATACCCCATATATGCCTTAGGTCAGGCGCCTAGGAAATCATTCACCCAACACACTACCTCAGGTTAGGCCTCCATATTTTCATGACACTCCATGATATCTCAATTTAGGCTTCCATTCATTCATGATCCTACCATGTACTCAGGTCCATTGTCCTCATCTTTGTAAGTCGTGCACACTCACAATCTAATGGATAAACATCACACAATAGTCTCTATATCTCAAGTACCAATAGGAGATTCCTGGAATGAAAACATAGTTAACATGGTAAAGTATTCAAGGAGATTACAAAGTATCGTCATGAGAATATAGTATCATCCCATAACAACATGTGATTATAATAAAATAAGAAAACAATCTACTATAGAAACCCTCATGGAATAAAATATTATATCAGGTCTCATGGTACACACACCCACCCACCCACCCACATGTGATCACAATCAAGAATAGTAAAATCTATTTACCAAGTTCATAATTATTCCAAGGCATCATCTGTAAACAATTTCCCCCCAATGAAATGAACATCCAATATCAAGGTTGTTAATGTCATCATAAAGATTCTCCATGTTTCATTATGGTCTCATCACCAAATTTTGATCTCAATCAAAGAGATTCATCAAGTGAATTAGAAATAGAATGAAATTTAAAGCTGAAATGCTTCCTTATAATTTGGAATGCACCATGGTTCAAGAATGGTAATGAATAATGTATGTGTTCAAGTAACATAAAAAAACACCGAGTCAATCACCATAAAATAGAGGTCTTTTAAAAAAGTCCATCATGATGAAAGATCAATGGTTGTTACATGAAGAGGTCCAAAAGTAAACATCCATAACACTGAAGGGTTTAGCATTTTATAAATATAGGCTGAGTCATGAACCTCATCATCATGTTGTGTATCTATATGGAATGGATTATATTTTAAAAAAACATTATTGTTTAGGGAATTCTATGGAATTTAAATGAGCATGGGAAAATTTATAAGATCATTTGGGAGAAAATTTGCATATACTACTTTTCTTAATGCACCCTCATAAATTTGAAACCAATTCCCTGATTTGAAAATGTATCAGATAATTTAAACCCCTAACCCAAAAATATAATAGATAAATTTCTATCTATAACCAACATGTATCAAGATACATGTTTTGGTATATGGAACCTTTACATGACCTCGCTGACTATCACTCAACAACACAATCTGTGATGCAAGCTTCATCGGTCAACATCCCATAATGTAGGCTCTTATACATTGGCATGACCTCAACTTCATGTCACCACCATGGTGCATCCACCTAAATTAGTGCGTAGAGAGGACTTTTAGATAGAAATGTAATAAAAACACTTTTAATCACATAATGGAATTTCAAATCCCACAATATGTTACCCAAATAAGGCTCAAATTATATCAAAGAGGTTACATAAGTCTTCATTAAAGAATCATATGTTTTGGGGTATTTTTAATTCCATTCCCCTAAAATATATTTTAGTAGGATTTAATATTTCAATGAATATTAACCCATAGATACTTTTTCCATTGAGTGTGGTCTATAATACTTAAACCATATAATTATAATTTCACAAAACATTCCACCAAATTATTTTCAGAAGGATATATCCACTTATTTTAGTCAAAAGATTCTTGACTGAACTCGTTTTTTCATTAGAACTCTCAGATTAATGTATATTTTCCTCCCTATGGATAGTCAAACACCTTGATCGATGGATTTATTATAAATAAAATGATGTTTGTTGTTTAATGACTTCATCTTCTCTTTTAATATATTTTTAATGTTCATATATATGAAATACCATTTTATATAGGATGATAGTAAATTATTAGATATAAATGCTTACAAAAATAATTAACCATGCACTATAAAATATGTTTTTACCACATAATAAATTTTTATTATTTAACTCTTTTTAATAATTATAAATTATGTTTAATAATATTAATTAATAATTAACCACTAAATGATAAATATATGTAATATGGTCAAGATATTTAAACGATGGATTAGTTTATTAACCACAAGGGAAAATCATAGAGTTTGAATTGAATCATGTAACTATATCAACTAATCTCAGGTACATTAATTTTATTTAAATTTGAATTTTTATTTCCAGTTAAACTCTCTCATCGTGAATGGATATATTTTTAAGGTAAACTCAAGAGGCTCCAGGGGGATCTCCTCACATGGCATAGCAATTGATCCAAAATAAACATCATTATAAAAGAAATGAAAATGGAGATAAACATGCTTGATTACAATATTCATAAAATCTAGGATGACGATATATATTATGTCCCAGTGAATAAGTAAAATGGTTTGGGTAATAGACATCTGGAAGTGTAGAAAGATACTAGGGAGAAATCATGATCTTTATGGATAAGGGAGTAAGATAAGAACATGTCAATTTTCCATTACTATATCAAGGAAATGTTATTTATTAAATTTGTACTTTTTTATTCAAAATGTTACCTTGATTATTGAAAGGCATGTATATAGGCCCCTCACTAACAACCATTTTAAAACCATTATTACTGAAATAAGGCATGGACTGGAGGAAAGATATCCAAGGGGACAACATGACATTTTCATCTTTAAAAAAATCTCTAGTGTCAGGAAGGATTAGAGAAATGGACATATGGAAGCATACATAGGGAGGTGGAAATCATGGAAAATATCTCCAACAATAATCTGGATGCTGAACTTGGCCTTGATGGATTACCCTGATTATTTTATATTATGACATGGCACAGTTTTAAAAATGACAACAAAATTGTGTTGGATTTTTTTTCATTAGAGGGTATCCTTTGAGAGTTAGATTTTACTCTACCATTGTTCTCATCTCTAAGGTCTTGTAACCATGGTCATTCGTTAATTGTCTACCTATAACCATGAACAATATCTTGTATTACGTTGTGGCTTCCATTATCAACAATAGGATCATGTTTTTTATCCCTAGTTTAGTATCTATGGAATAAACACTAATTGAAAAATGGAATTTTTCATTATTGTTTTATATTTTAACGTTGGTTTTCAACCAATATTGTTTCTAATGTCATGGAAAATAAAATTTTGCATCTTTAATATAAAATAGACATGGAAATGTCATATAAAAACACTAGATTGACATGTAAGATACCATTCCACATCATTTATACATATAAATGATGTAGAAAGTAACTTTTTATATCAATTATATAGATAACCTATTTAGAAACACACTTTTTACATTGTTTATATAGAATACCTTTTTGAAAATTGAAATAATTTGAAAATAAAATATTAGTATACTAAACATAAAATCTATCTAAAAATAATATTACAATTATAACATTACAATTATAAAATGAAAAAAACCAGAGTTAATATGTTTTATTATTATCTATACTTTTATCATTTCCTCAAACATTAGAGATTGTTTCTTGATATTAATTTTATTCAAAATAAACACTCTTGAGGCATCTTGACTATTATTTTATAGATCCCATATTGAAGCTTAATGATTTTTTAAAGAATCACCTTCATAAAAAATGAATAAAAATTGTAAGAAATATGTATATAACGAAACAAATGAAGAAATAACTTCAATATGGAAATATTACCACGTCAAATAAATAAAAATACCCAGTATGAGAAGATGGAGAAATTAAAAAGTTAAAAAATTAAATAGTTACAGTGAAATAATTATTACATATCGAGTTAATGTATTTATAAGAGAGGATAAAGTTTTAATAATCATGTAATTAATTCACAATAAGTATAAATAAATTTATAAGTGAGTATTATTCATAGGATTTCTAGTTTTGTGTATGTCATTTCAATTTATATTGAGTATCCATGTTTTATAAATTTTTTTCTTCACAATGAATAAAAAATGTTCTATCATATATCCAGATATTGGAATAGCCTGATCACTATGTGTTCACTCTATCATGGTTTAGTGATTTTTGTAATTTAGGAGTTTTCAATGTCTTCCATATTCAATAAGATAGAGAAATCTAGGATAAGATAATATAGTATAAATATATCCTGATAAAAGATAGTTTTTTGTTATAGCATGTTTTCAACCACTCTATCCCCATGGATAATCAAATGAAATGGAAATTTATCTAAAAATATTTTGTAGGTAGTGGATGTGAGTACTCTGAAGATGAATATGTGATTTAATTGTTTCTCTAAGGGAATTGATCTCAATTTATATTTTCATTCATTATCACATAACTAGAAGAGAAAATATAATTTTTCATTAAGGTATTAAAATTAATTATTTAAAAATCAAAATAATATTTTTTGAAATTGGTTATTTATATAATCAACAATAAACTCCTCTTTTTTTTGTTTTTAATGCTATTTAATATATTAAACAATGTACATACACAATATAAAAGTATTTTATCTTTGATTATATGAATAACCAGTATTAAATCCCATAAGAAACAAGAGGTTTCATAATAGTTATTCATATCACTATAGTTAATAGTTGAATTTCACATCAGAAATAAGCAATGTGGAAATTTTTTCACTGCATGCTTTCAATGTTTAAATTCCTATCTTAATTTTATTATGTCATGGTAAAACATTTTCAAGTTCCATATATAACTTTCCATTATCTATCTATACAAATTTCCGAATTACTCTTAAATCCACATCATTTTTCCATCACTTCTACATTTGAATATTTCAACATGGTATTTGTCATAATTCTCCCATCATTTAGTTTTTTTATTATTTTTATTCATCATCAATAATATTTTTTATGAATTATTTATGGAGAGTAAGAGTTTTTCAAATTGAGTTGAGAAGATAAAGATTCCACATTATAGATAATATCCGTAGTTTAAAATTCCCTATGAACTATAGTTTATAATTCTACATGAGCCTCATCATAAAAAAACGGAATATAAAAAATAATATTTAGATAAACATTACATCACTATAAGGAAAAAAAATTGAATCATTAAGTTCATTTTTCTTATTCTTATTTGATTTTTTCAATTTTCTAGTTCAAAAATATGTAATTTTTGTCCAAGTGAGTAATTTGACTCAAAATATTTGAAAAATAATTAACAACATTTGAAATCAGATATTTACATATCCAACATAGAATGTAACTTGTAACATGAGTTATTCTTATACTAATGTTATATGTGACTTTAGATGTTGGTTATCATATTTTTGAGAAATTAATATACTCAAAGATACATGTTTTACATTGGTCATGACATTTATCAACATATAAAGTTTTAAAGATAATAATGTTCATTTATGTTTATATATCTAATTTTAATAAAAATACCTACATCCTCTAGTGTATTTATATCTGCTAAAAACCTAATTCTAACACTCAAAAAAATTTCTAATAAAATTTATTTTGTACATGTGTATGCAAATATGTTTCTTATGTTGTGATCCCTTTATAATATCATCTCTAAGTGGTCTCATGATTCTAAGGGAATTCCTATTAATACCCAGATCTATTGAATTTTTATTGTATTTGGAAACTGATGTATTTAGAAAGCATGTAATGCATCATGACATCATTAACAACAATATAACTTACCATATTTAAAACATAAATTGATCTCTCAAACATCATAATTTTCCTCTCCGATCAAATTCATTAATTCCTCCTCATCCTTTATAATTTATTCTGTCTCTAATAAAAAAAATTATTAGTGGGGAATGAATAATTTAATAGTGCTGGGTGAGTTGGAAAGTACCACATTCAGACATTAAATGTAATATGGATAGTTATTATGAGAATGAAATCATTCATAGAGGTAGAATCATCCAAGAAATAAGGGGATCTATTTTCATGGACTTATGTGCCTTCTATGGTCAATTAAATTATATTGTTGTGGATGTCTATGATATAATCAGTCATCTCATATTCTAATATCTATATTTTTTTAATGAGGTAGAAACTAACTATTCATTAGGGGTGAAATTATTGATATGAAATTTTCATTATAATTCTTCTATTACATCCTTATCATAAATTGTAATGATATCCATGAACAGGGTATAGAGGATATACATATATGGTAAAAGTGTAATATGGAGACACATATTATTTCTTCTAAAGGTGTTAAAGATGAAATTCATAAAATTTATTTGAGAAATAGTTCCCTTTCCCTAGATTTTAATAGTATCATTCTTGGGGATTCCCTTGGACATCATTACTTTTGACCCCCTTGAGGTTGTTTTTTTGGAATTCATTTTCCCTTAATAAAAATTTCTAATTTTTATTGAGAGTGGTTCTCATGTAGTTTGAATTTAATTTAATATCTAAATTTGGGCACATAGACCATTATAAAATTAAATTGAATAACTATACACAAATAATCTATAATTGTTTAATAATAATTATAAAAATTTAATTATTTCATAGCTAAAAAAACCTATCCTATACAGGTTAGTAAAAATTATAATCGTTCTCCATGTAATACATTTTTTAATGAATAGAATTTTAAAATACATATTGATGATCATTAAATAATTTAAAATTAATAGAATTTTTTTTCTGTTCTTCTTATGGTATTTCACTCCACCTTATGAAATTAACAAATATTATATAATTTTTTTATTTTCATTATAATTATATATATATATATATGATTATGATGAAAGGGGGTTAACTAGTTCCTTTTATGCATCCCATTTGAGATTTTTTAATTTTTTTTATAAAAAAATTATCCCCTTAAATTAGAGGGTAGCTTTGACGTACGACACAATGGAGGGGGTGACATTAGCTCACCCATATTTTAATAATTTTTATTACACAAAAAATAAATATATAAAAATAAATATATAAACAAGAACAAAAATATTTTTTTAAAGTAAAACCTCATTATGTCCAAATAAAATACCTCCTTCAATATTATTTAATTTTTTATTTTCTTTATTTGTTTTATTTTAAATAATATTGATATAATAGAAAAACAAATAAAATATTCCCATTATTGGTAGTCAAATCATGTCCTATATAGTCCATTTATTACCATACATACTCGGATTCCCATGGGATTCTGATCATTGGAACCCAAAATAGACTCTTGAGATATATTTAAAAAAAGAAAATAATAATAATAACTATAAATCAAGGTGACCACTCTGATTCAATTAGAAGGATTCGAGCACTACCAATGTGGTTGATCATGATGCCTATTTTAAATTTTTCAAATTAATCTCAAAATTTTGAATCAAATAATTTAATACTATCATTACATACAATTTATAATGAATTATTTATATAAAATAAATAAATTTTTATGTTTTTTATTCAATTTATTTACGTTCATAGTTGATAGAGTTGAATCGATCACCAATCATCTTGATGTTATCATTGATTCAACAATACAAATGATAATTACTCTAGAATTATCTACACATGTTCCATAAAGCTCCAATTTTTATTCTTGATATTGTAGGTCATGGGGTGATGGAATCATGTTCTTCATGTAATTAATTGTTTATCATATATTAAGATATATTACTTTCTCTCTCTATAATGTATAGAGATGTGAATGGATTCACTCTATCTTACTGTATTGGTCTTGAGATTAGATTTATCTAAATTTAATATCACATGTCAAACAAATGAAATATTTTATTTTTGGAACATATTTAATATTAAAATAATTACATTTAACTCGTTATCTTTTAATTTTACCATAATAAAACCCTATTTCGCCTCCCATAAAATAATAAATAATATTAATATTTTGTAACATATGTATTGATATAATATCACTTAATTAATTTGTAAATAACAACTTATATAAATGATATTAAAAATATATTTATTGGATCATTTAATCGATCCAAATTCAATAATAAATATTCCAAACCATGAACAATCTAATCATTTTTGTTCGATAAAATTAAAGTTCACAGTTTCTTAACATCTAATTTGATATAAAATTTATTTAAATATATTATAAATAAATAATAAAAAAATAAATAAGTAAAAACAACTTATATTTACTCATATCATGAATCAAAAATATTATATTTATTTATCTTAATATAAATAAGGGATAAAAATCGAATAACACATTCTTCACTTGAATAATATTTTCATTGAATTTACAATCAATGTTACTTAAATAAATATCATTTCATAAACTGAGGATAAATTCATGTGACTCTAATGAGCTTATAAATAATCATAACATACCACCCTCTATGATCATTTATTTTTATAAGTGTATATATATATATGACAAACCAAGTTACATCTAACAATACATTGTTGTCTCAACAAAGAAACAAATAAGTCATTACAATAATAATGGAAGCCTTCATATGAATTATAAAATTTAATATAATCAAATTTTCAATTTATATCTAGTCATGTAGGATTCATACACATGTCATCATCCTTTATACATGATTTATCATTCTTTTAAATTTTTGAGATGAAGTTATCTGTAAACTACTATGTTTATGAATTTTAGTTTGACAATTTCTTCTCGATAGAAGATCTAGAGATATATTTTTGTATAAAATTGAAGGGAAAATCCAATCCTGAAAATACTATTATTGTCATAACAGGAACGACACAACTAACATAATCTACTTAACCATAAGTAAATATATCATTTCTTCAATATGAATCTACATATGTGAGTCATTATACACATTGATAATGATCTTAAGTATACGAAACGACACACACACAGACACTCATAAATAGGAATATCTTATTTCTCATTAATAACGTGGTGTTATTATTAGTGGTTATGTTTTAATGACCTTCCTTATTATATATATTTAAGCATGATCTTAATGTGAAGAAGTATCAATACTTATGATCCCCAGAAACATAATAATTAGACATCTAGATCTTATTAAATATATGTATCTATACAATAGAAAATTATTTTAACAGTAGCATTATACCATCTATAGTTTTTCATTATAGTGGTGGATTTATATAATCCATTGATGTGATGAATATTCTAAGTACATTATCACATAAAGTATAAAAAACTTAATTCTATTATGTGACATGATATTAAATAGAATGATCAGAATACATAGTCTATTAATTGATTTTATATGATAATGTTAGTTCTAGGGAACAAACTACAATAAGAATCCATAATATTGGCTTACTTATCAGGTCTTAAAATTAAATGTGTTTATAAAAATATCACAAAAATTTAATTCATTGATTAATATATTTATTTATTCTAAATTTTGTAACAAGAAACTTTTGATTCTCTCAAACATGAAATTAGATACATAATAAATAAAATCTATATTGTTTATGTATTATGTATCACATGGTTAGGATCCAAAGAATGTGTAAAAATATCATAAAAATTAAAATTTATTGACATATAAATAGATATATAAAAAGTATTATTAAATTTATTCAACATGTATTCAAAAAATAATCATAAATAATCATGAATTCATATATCCTTATATCTATCATAGATATAACACTTTATAATCATACAAATAATATTACAATGTAAAAAATGATGAAATTAGGTCTCTGGTGTGCATGGTTATCATCATTATGTAACAAATGTCAAATTTACCTTGGGATGTAAATCTACCCTATATCTCAATTATGCATATTAAATGCATGTTTAATAATGAAACACCATCCCTTATCAAATTAATTTATCTAATATTGTTCATAAATATGGAATGTAATGGTATCAAAAATGTAAATACCATCATACACCGTCTATACATTTCTAAAATCATCCAAACCCTCACATGTACTTGCTACTAAAATGAACATTTTACTCAAAAGTAAGAAAAGAATAAAAAATAAAAACTTCTATACATAAGATAATAACCAACACATTTTTCTATTTTGATATAGAAACCCACATGTGTGCCTATATTTTTTTATCAATACCATGAAGTGTGTGTTTTCTGTTTTAATGGAGAAGGTAACATGTGTTTTATTGTATTATCATTGATGGTTAATGGTTGTGTAGAGGATTGGATGTGCAGAAACATTGAATTTATAAATTAATAAGTAAAAATTAATTCGATTAAGGTTATGGGTGCTACAAGGGGAGAAGGAATTTTGGGTGATGGTGGAGATTTTCATTAGAAAGAGGGAGAGTGATGAGTGTAATGGCTTGCAATGGATGAAAAAATGGTCTTTATGGGGTATGAGAGAGTGGGAAGAGGCTATAAGTAGGGATATGGATGTATAAGGATTTGGTTGGTTAGATAGGTTGGGGGAGACATGCTTATTTAAGGTGGTGGGGTGTGATGCGATATATATATATATATATATATATATATATATATATATAAAGGGATATTGAAAAGTGAAGGGGAGTGGGGGTGGAGGGAGAAGGGAGGAAAAGAGATGACTAATATAGAGGAAATGAGGTACGTGGATTTTGGTGGTCTTGAGGTTTCTCTATATATGGGTTTATTCTATCCCATTTTATATGTTCCACGCCCACACCATTACAAAAAATAATTAATGAAAAAAACCACAACAATAACAACCACAACAACAACAATGAAAATAATAACAAAAAACCCACAATAACAAATCAATGTAGATCAGAATACATACCCCAAAAAGAATTATCCTACATCTAAATGTACATAGAATATTTTTACCTTGATTAATAATATAGATATTTCAATTTGAATATTCATGGTTTGGTATTTGGCATAATTTTTATCATCATACCTTCTATATAAGTCTTTTTATCCAAATTTCATATTTAAAATTTCATTAATGTTTACTAAAAATATTTTTCCTAGATATACACATATTGGTAGAGTCTTTTATAAAATGTCCCCACATGGATCTTTATCCAATATATTGACAGTATTTATCAAAACATATTATTATTTCTCTACCTCTCATTCTATAAAATTTATTTATTATACCTTATCATATAAGATCAAACATCATTATTGAAGAAACAAATATACAATGGAATACTCACTACTTTGAAGTTTGTAGACATCACAAGAAGCATTGTATATATCAAGGATTGTTCCGAAATAATGTCATGATAAATCCCCTAAAAGGTGTCATCATTTACCCCAAAGTGTCTAATATATTCTTCCTATCACACCCCGCCAACCACTTTCCACTCAAAAAATAAATGCATTATCTATGATAAGGGATAATTACCCTTGATTTTCTATCCTATTAAATTACAAGGATAATTTTTAGAACAAAAAATATTCCATTATAAACTAATTAACATTGTCTAATATTAATATGAATTAATAATAACAATAATAACATATAAATAATTATTATACATAATATTAAATTGTTAATATATATAATTAACTATAAATTACAAAATTACATAAATAGACAAAAAAATATTAAAAAATTAACATAAGATAAATAATATATTTTTTTAAATAATATGTTTAAAATATAAATAGGAATAATTTTAAAATGTTAAGAGAATTCATTTGAATCCAGTCCCCCATACCTGAACATTTTCACTCTTTGAAATAAAAATCAAGAATCAAAACAAGTATTTACCCTTGTCAAAATTATAAAAATATTATAGTGACCAAATATGGATTATATTTCTTCTTCAATAAAAAAACAATTTATATTATAATAATCTGTCAATATGTGTTAACGAGATATAAACTACCTCCCATGAAATGGAAAATAAATATGGATGATAAGTCAGCATCCTTGAATAAAATAGTTTGGATATATTTGAGTAAGAAACAATATACTATATTATTAGAGAGATATTAATATTGTTAAATTCATGTACCAATACAATTGAGTAATTTCTTCAGTAGTTAAGAGAAAAAGAGGGTAAATCTAGTCATTGGGGAGATGCTACTCAAGCAAAAGAAGTGAATAATCCATCAAAGGAGATCATAGTATGCTTGATATCATACATAGAATTTATACAAACTATGAGGAATATTTTAGAATAATTTGGGTTTATTTGAGGATTATAGATTTTAGGGGAATAATTATCATATTATTTGTAAATGAGCAAGAAAATGGTCAGGTCTAGATTGTATGTCCTTAAGAGGATCATCTGACTCTACCTCATTGTATGACATAATTGTATGACATAAACATATGTATTTTCCTTTATTGTGGACTCTAATAAATGAAAAATAAATAAAAAATGTAGTAACATTTTAATTTTAGGATATTGTAATAATTTTTATGTATTGAATAACATCAACATAAGCCTTTAGGTCAATCGTATGATTTTGTGATCCAATATAATTCTTCACCATTAGACTTAATCACCCAACTGAAGAGATTGTATGACTTCATCGTATTACTTGGATAATAATAAAAACTAACTGAATGTTTTTTAGATCAGGGGGCATGAATAAATGAATTTTATTAGCCATGTCAAGGTGATCTAGAAGTACGTAAATTTGATACAATGGTTTTTAAATGTAATCTCAGTCAATGTGAAGGTAATTCTGAAATCAATGAGCTATGTAGAGGTAATTCATCACCTATGTAAAGATGAATTTTATGATATACATAATGGTAACTTATTAATTCATAAATATATGTAAAATTTATCATAACATACTTAAAGTTAATACATGGTTTATATGTTCTACATAAAGGTCATATAAACATTTATAAGGGTAAAACAAGAAATTAGATGTTTTCTAAAGGTATTATAAGTTTCCATATTTAACTTATTGTGAATAAGATATTAATTTAGATTATTATGTTTCTAGGATCTTCATAGATTATACTTCCTGATCACATATGGATCATGATTCAAGGAGATATAAAGGTGGAATAATTTTAGGAGAAATTAGTGTGTCTAGGTTATTTTCCAAGATTTCTAAATAGGTGTCACATCACATTTGTAAACATTTTGAAATTTAAAATTACATAATGAGGAATATTTTGTAGAGAATTTAAGAAATGGAAATACATGAGCCTTTTAGAGATTCAAAAGTAGATCTTGACTAAAAATTAAAATGAGTTTGAATAAATGATAAGTTGAGAATTCATTTATTAATTTAAATGATAAGATCGTCTGTATCCAGTGATAAAAGATTCTCTATATTTTTTATATGTAATATTTTTAAAATATTAACTAATATGTGATAAATAAGGACGGATTGATGGGTATATAGTGAACCCTTCGACAATGATGACAATTTCTTGAAAATATATTTTGTCAATGATGAATACTTTTAATCATATCTTTGAGAGCCAGTTTATTATTAGAAGAAGGAATATGTGAGAAGTTATAACCCTTTCTCACCAACTATTATATTACATCATCTAGAGATCAACATGTAAGGTGGAGTGATCTTCCATAAGAGAGGACATACTGACTTGAAGGATAACATGGATTATTTTCCACTATTGAAGAACAAATTAAAGAATTATTCAAAGGAGGAGTTCAGAAGGACCCTATGAGGAACTTTCAAGAGGGATTATAATGTCCCCAATGGAAGGAATACATATGATTTTAAGGATATGTATTTTTATAGAGGTATATCAATATAAATAAACCATTAGGAGGTAGATGCTTGGAATCTTTGAACTTCATACAATATGGGAGTATTTATACCAGGTATTTCAGAAACGTAGCCACCATAAATTTATATATATATCATATATTTTCACTCATGTTGATTCGTATTATAAAAACAAGGTCACAAATAATTTTAACATGGACATGTGTAGGATTTAAGATTTGAAAATTATAAATCCTCAGGCCTTGTTTTTTTTACATTTTATATACTTGATCAGGGATGAGATATAATAAGAGGAGTGTTTATAAGATTTAACTAGCAACATAGGTTAAATTAGGAGAGATTATTCAAAAAATAAAAAAATATTAATAATTCACCCCCTCAATGATCTCACAAAACCTAGTAAAAAGAATTATTACTGGAGTGAGTTTCCCCATAAATATATAAAACTTACACTGAAGGCTAATGATCGAGGATTCTTTGAATTGTATATTTTCTATTTTCATCATTGGAAAGAAAAATTTTGGATCGATGAAATGAATTATTCCATTTATGATTTCAATATTACTTATGGTAAGTGATGTCGTTATAGTGTAATTTATAATAATAGGAAGACATACACTTATGACATGAAATGACCTAAAATTTTATAAACAAAATTTACATTCATATAAATATGTTATGTATTATATAGCACATACATTACATATAGAAACCAATAAAGCATTGTTCTCATATATTAATAATGATTCATTAGTCGATAAATAAAGAAATAATAATTAAACATATTATACTAAGAGAATAAATAGAAAATAAATGAATAATAAATGAAATTTTTTATTCTTCTTAATCCACAAGAATTACCGCAGTCACGAACAAAGCAATCGAAATAAAAAATAATGTTAAAAATACAGTACTCATATTGAAGATGAAATTATATATAAAATCAAGAGAAAGTATAAGTTAATTTAGATTAAATGGAAATATAGATATTTAGAGAAATTGGGGAAACCATATTAGTTTTATAAATATTTTCAATATTATAGTCATCTGACCATTGGAATAGTAATCCGACCATTGGATTAGAAACCTAGCGATCGGAATTGTAATTTGACAATTTGATGTTTTAATCTAATAGTTTTGATAGTAAACATATTTGTGGAAATGTAATATAGTATTTAGGAAAAAAATAAAAATGTGATATATTTATATCATGGTATAAGTAAAAAAATAATTTAAAAATAATAAATTGAGTGTTGATATTGTTTATAAAACATAAATATTGTATTTGAAATTTTATATTAAATAAAATGATATAAAGGATGATATATTTTCATAAAATGGATTAAAAAATTAAAATTACTTTTATTTTTAATTATATTATTAATTTTTGGGACCAGATTTATTTTTTCAATGCTATGTAAAGTCAATTTTAATATAAAAATGTTCATTTTTAGAAAATTGATTATTTTATTTAAAAATTTGTGATTTAATACTTATAAATTAATTCTCATAAAATTTATTCCATTTTTTAAATCAACATATAGAAAAATGGTTATGGATATTTTTGTTATTTTTATAAAATAGATTATTTTTTTGTGAATATTGAAATACAATAATTTACGGTATTAAGACCGACTTTCTTCGAATCCCGACTTTCTTCCTGCTTTCCCACAGATTGAATTAAGCCTAAAAGTCATTGAATGCTTCGACTGTTTCCCAAAATTGTTGATTTCAAATTTAGAATTCAATGAAGTGTCAGGTCTTCTTCATTTAACTTTGATCGTGACCTTTAAGCATCACCAACCATTAGTTGACTTCTTCGATCACTGGATTTTTGAAAAATGGGGTTTGAAAGAACGGGAGATGATTGGGTTGTTGGACGCCAAACATGGCATGATATGATTTTCTTCTGAAGATGATATGATTATCGCCTGTTTGAGTGCTCCTCAGACCTGTGATGGCTCAGGGTTTCTTCTCGTTAAATGGTCATATGATTTTCATATGCAATGAGATTCATCAACAATGGCGGTTTGGGTATGTTTTCCTATGCTTCTTATCCCATTTAAAATCCCTTTGATTATTTCTATGCTAGCGAATATGGTAGGGCGTTATCTTTGTTTAGACAGTAGGACTAGGGCAGTGTTCCATCCAATCTTTCCAAGGGTGTGTGTCGAGGTCGATGTATCCCAAGCGCCTGTTGAATTCTTCTGGATTGCTATGGGGGAGGAGTTCCACTACAAGTAGCGAGTGGTGTTTGAGTATTGGTATGAGTTCTGATCATCGTGTATGAAATTGGGGAACAATTCTGAGGTCTTCAGGCACATGGTGTTTAGACTGGGGGATGTTCAGGTGACTCGGGCCTCAGTTGGTCCTGTTGGTGAGAGTAGCAAGATTACAGAGGTTAATAGAAAGGGTGGATGTTTGGGAGGTGTTAGTGCCACGACTGTTGATATTGATGTAGTAGTTAAGAAGACACAAGAAGAGGTGTTGGCTTCTAATCCGAGGGCGAATGAAGTCTACAATAGGTTGAGCCATGATTTGGCAGGCCCTCCAGGAGCTCCTGGTCCAGTGAATGCCCATGGAACCAACCAGGTGAAGAAGCAGCAACCTCTTGCTCTGCCTCCTAATCTAGAAATCCAGGATTCGTTTCGCAGATTGATAGGAGATTCCAATGCAATGAACATGGCTGTTACAGTGATGCCTAATGACAAGGAAGCGGTCTCGTCGGGTCATTCTAGTCCTACAGGTGCATCTCAATTGGAAAATAATGGGGAATGTCCTATTGGGAAATCTGCATGTGCAATTCAGGGTGTGGTTATTAAAGACACTAACAAGAATCCTCAATTCATGGGGCGTGGTTTCATACAGTCTAGTTATTCTGATGAAACAGATAAGAGATCTTTGGATTCTGATGTTATCTTGGGTTCACAGAATAATACTCTCATGGGTGGAAGTTGGCATATACAGGAAAGAGAATTTCAAAAGGAGGATGATGGAGGATGTTGAGACTTGATTCGGTCCACAGTTCCCTTGTGAAACAGGTTTTAAGGTCTTCAAGAGGATGGTTTGAGTTCTGATCCTGTTTTCCTAGGTGAGGGGGATGGGATCGGCGGGAAGACAACCAAAGGGAGTGATCATGGCCACTCGGCAGATGAGGAGTCAAGTCCAAAAAGTAATAAAGGATTCAGGAAGTGGAAGGGGAAGAAGTATTACTACTCTATACCCCCTCCGTTGGAGACTTGATCTGTTAAAACGATGAGCGAGAAGAAGATGGGCATGGAGACACTGAGTTGTCAGAGGGCAGGGGAGCAGGGTGATCAAGCCTTGTTTCTACTTTTATGTTCCGAAGAAGAAGTGACCGAGCAGGTTTTGTTTCTCAACACAACTGAGGAGGAGGAATCTAAGATTATGGGGAGATCACTTCAGGTGTCTCTCAATGAGGAACAATTTTCATGGATTGACAGAAAAGACTCAATCTTGGTATGGGGTTTCAACAGAGGGAAAATCAGCATCGATGAGTACATTCATACTTGGTACCAACTTACTTCTGAGCATGAGAAGCGAATGTTGGATGTAGTAGATTTACAGGTTTCATCATTATCTTGGAAACTATTTAGGGAAATGGATTCGGGTAATATCAAGTTTCTCTTTAATGATTTTGTTAAATTTTGTGGCTTCGATCGGTTGGTTTGAGAGAGTTATTTGTCTGAGATGTGTTGGTCCTTGGATCTTATTTTTGTTTGCATGTGTTAGGTCTTAGAAGCTTGTCTCCGGTACTATACTTTGACCAGATCTGGAAGGGGATCAGATCATGTAGTCTTCACCAGTGTAGGTCCTTTAGATCTGGATGATCGAGAGGGTATGGCTTTGCCATTGGTTCCGTGCCCATGAAATTCTGCACGGGACTGCTTCCCAAAGGGCCTACATTTGTGAAGGCTTGTCTTCATGGCACATATTCTAGGGTGGGGGTGGTCTGGTAGTTTCGTCTGGATTTTCTTTATCTACGTGTGTTGTAATGCGATTGTCGATACAGTTTTTGTGGTTTCTCACTATTCCTTAAAAGTGTTTTGACAATAAAATACTAATTTTATGTCAATAATAAAAGAAAAATAAATCTATTTTTGATTCATGGATAACATATGAACACATTATTTTAAAATCAAATACAATATTTACTTTATATAGTCACAATAATATATAATATTTATATTATTGATCCAAAATAATAAACTAATGAATATAAAAAATAAAACACCCCTCTTCGCCCCTATTAAATACCACACCTCAAAACCCATTATCCTCACACCTTCTAAGCCCTGAAGATTTCCAAATCTCCTCCAAACACTATATTCGCAACTCTCCCGAAGTTTATGTGGTTTTTTCCTCACCAAAAGACCAATTCCATGTTCCTTAAGGGGTTCTTCATGGATGTGATATTTAAGGGGTTACATTCTCAAACTTCCTTTAATTTATTTTTTCTTCTACCTTCTCATCAACTCCATCATCCAAAATTTCATAATAACTTCAATATAATATATAAATATATTATAACCTTATATTTATAATTTAATATCTTATATCCACCAATTTTCTCATCTCGTCATATTCAATGAAAAATGAAATCATTTTCCATGTTATGTTGGCTAACTATCTTTGTGGATGATGAGTTTTCATTTTCACATGATTCCTTAATAGAAAGATTAAATTCATATATAATTAATAAAGATAAACCACATAATTATATTTTAGTTGGTTTTACATTATGAAAGATTAAGAATCAATAACATTATGTAAAATGAAACTAGTTTGAGAGTGTAGGAAAAACTACCAAAATAAACTAAACATTTATCATTAAAATTTTATTAAATTAATCAAACCCATGTTAGAAAAAATAATATATGGGAAATTTTAAAATTATATATGTTTTTTAATACCATATCATTGCACTTCTAGGTAATTTTCTCCATTTTTCATTAATTAACATAATTATACACAAGTTAATCAATCATTAAACCATGGAACAAATACTCTCGAAATAATGAAATTAAACATGATAAATCATCATAAATTCCATTAATGAACATAAAAAATATAATATTCCAAATATATGTAAAAAATATTTTAAATTATGTATTTAATTAATCTCATTTTATTATTCATTACATTAAGTTTCAGTGAATAATGAATTCATACATAATGATTGGGATATGTTCGAACCTCCATATTTCTATTAGGTAACAATTTATCACCCTTTTCCTTAATTTATCACTTCATTAATATGATATACTACTCTTATATAATCTATATATGTTACAAAAATATATTTATAACTCAATTAATATTTCTCTTATGGGTAAATGCATGATTTAAAATGTTCCCTTCTCAATTCCTCTCGATAAGAAAACCTCATTAAAGGGAACTTCCCTATTTCTTACCACCTTTCAAGTACATTACATAAATATTTATAAGTCATCCATATTTTCTAAAATCAATAATTATATACTGAGAAAATATTTTAGTTAGTTTATGTTTTTATGGAAATAATTATTCTTTTATCATCTTCATTAAATCTTTATTTCATTCCTTAAAATCACGCTTAAGTGGGACATTTATGAAGATACATAACCACTACATTACATGTTTTCACTTACGTTGGACATTTTTATTCATGATATATTCTTATATTTCCTTTCTTAGTGTCCAATACTGATTCAACATTATTCTTTCATGTATACCATTATGATACACCCTTTAGTTATGCATTATAACTATATTGTAATGCCTATTTGATTACAATGGTAACCATTATGTTTTTTCCTTATTTATGATTTATTTATGTGGAACACATATTCTTGAATTTGTTATGGGGTTTCTTAAATAGTTATCTAATTTATTGTGTAATTGTTTTCTCATGATACATTATGCATGGGATTATGTAGTAATCTGAATCCATTATCGGACACTATTTACTAGGTGATATCATCTTAGAATTCAGCCTTGAATCATGTTTTTGTAATGTTATGTGTTTATAAAACATTATTATATTTCAATGATCATATGATTCCATGTTTTATATATTATTACTCCATATGTTTATTTATTATCCATTCCTTTTATTTTATAATGTTATTCCTTCCCGCTCAGGTTTCATGATTCATATCTATGTTTATTCCATTATTGTGATTTTTATCTCACCCATTTTTATATGTATTCTCTGATTTATCCTATTTATTTATATTATATCAAAGTGATCTTGGATATAATTATGGATATTAACAAGAATAGTTTTTTTTCTAGTTTAATGTGTCTTAATTATGTAAGTAGTCTTTTAAAGACATTAGGCCTTTCAATAATGGGTTTGTATATAATTGATAATTTTGTATAAAATATTATAATAATATGTTTATATGGATAGGGTATCTGTAGTTGGTATCATAGGATAGTCTATTAATTTTTAGTTATGTGGAATAAAATAATTTAGTAATAAAGCTATGGATAATTATATCATCCTAGATGACCTAGATCGTAACATAGGGAATCAATAGTTTTGATATTATTTTAATTTATATTTTATTACCTATATGTTCATGGTTGTATTTTTATTTTCATATTATCTATGTATTAAAACAAATAATATTTATTTTTTCATTTTTGTTTAGTTAATGGTGACAAATATAAGAACCTATTCTAAAAACCAATTTGATAATTTCACCAATGAGTTTCCCAAATTTATGGGACTACGATATCATAACATTATAACATTATTGGATTAAATGGCTCATTTTAGGAATAAAATCATGAATCGTGTAAAATTCCCTCCTTCAATGAAATAGGATGTTGTGTTCAATCATTTATACAAAATACCTCTTATTTTTTCATATTCTAATCCCATCATCATAGAAAAATTTAATAACTCCATAAGGAAGATATTATTTGTCCTCTAGTTCTTTAAAGAATATTAATTCATACTGCAAGTATATTGCTTTGATGGGTATGTTGATCCATGGTTGATAATGATCAAAATCATAATGTCTAAACAAGAAATAAATTCCATGGAATGGGAAAGATTCAATAAAATATTTTTAAATAAATATTTTTCCCAAAATCGTTATCCTATGATGGAGAGGACTTTCCTCAGACTAATGTAAAAGGTAGATGGGTATATCATGCTGTAAAATGTAACCCTAGAAAGTATTGCACAATAAACATGTAGATTTTTCATGAACACTATCTTTAATGTGTATCACTTATTTAGTTCATTTAATAAAAGTAAATGACAATCCCTGATTATTATAGACAATGAAAAATATGAGGATATTTTCTGTTGTTTCCATAAAGTTGAGATAGATATTGGCGACTCTTAGTATCTTCATAGGGGTAGAGATAACAAGAAGAAAATTAAATTTAATATGGGGGGCTCATTATATAAATCGCATGGAGGAAATAAAACATAACATCCCACATGTCAAAAATGTGGGAATAATTATCCATGGAACTGTATAAAGCTATATGAGAGATACATCAAATGTGGATACGAGGATAATATGGATAAATAGTTTTGAAGGGATATAATGAATCCCGCTAATGTAGAAGAACACAGGAAGGTTCATATGAACACTCAACCAATAGTTCAATGTTTCTATTTCAAAAAAAATATTATTATGCAATCTAATTCCCTAGGAGAAGGTTTGATGGATGAAATAAATTATAACAACCTCCAACGTAGCCTGAATGATAATATATTATCACTAATGCAATGGTGGATCCTGAAAATTGTGTGGTGATATGTATTTTGGATATTAATTATATAATAGAAATTGTATTTTTATTCTATTTTTGTGAATTATTTCATATATATTATGTTTAGTACAACATTCCAAACACCAACTGAAAATACAGAGGTTGGGATATCCCTGGGAATATAAAATGTGAAAATATTTCATCCAATGTATATAACTCCTCTCCAATAAATGTTTTTTGATTTAACCTGCCAAAAGATCTCATATTTCTTTGTTTAGTGGATTTTGATGTTAAATTATGTATGGATTGGATATATTTATTTAAACCCAACATCAACTTTTGGGAGAGGTCGATAATTCATCACCTCATAAGCCATCCTCTGATTCTATAAAAATGTTAAGAGGGGGATTAATATCCTTTGCAATATTCTTCCCAAACATGGATAAAATTCCCTTATGAGAAATCATATCTATCACAAATGATTGATACAATGAAGATTATCATTCTTGAAAACATGATTATTGTGAGGGGATACATTGATGTGTTCCCTTATAATTTCCTAATCTTCCTCTAGATATTGAGGATTAGTTATCAATTTAAACTTACTCTTGGATATATACCCATGTTAATGAATCCTTATATAATGGCCACCATTGAGTCGGAAGAACTGAGTAAGAAGCTACAAGTGAATCTACAAAATGGTTTTATATTATTGAATTCTTCACTGTGGGGTGTGGTCATCCTCTTCATCAAAAATAAGGATGGACCAATGATCCTATGTATTGATTATCAAGAGATTAAAATCACTATAAAGAACAAGTATCCACATTCAAGGACTAATGACTTGTTTAATTAAAACTGTGGGCCTAAGTACTTACCTAAGGTGGCATTTGGTAGGTATAACCCTAATTACGGGTGAAGAAAGAAGATATTCCAAAAACAGCCTCTCAAACAAGGTCTGTACACTGTGAGTTCAAAGAGATGACCTTCAGACTCACTGATGCATCCTAAATTTTCATGGAATTAATTAATAGATTCTTTAGATATTGCCTCATCAAATTTTCTGTAGTACTTATAAATGATATTCTGTTACACTCTATGACAAAAGAGTTTAATAAGTGTAATTTCAATGATGTGAAAAATTCATTGGGAAGAGAGAAACTATATTCAATGTACAATACATATGAATTCTGGATGGAGGAAGTATCATTCACGAGGCATGTTATCATCAGATTAGGGATATCTATTGACAATTTTAAGAAAAAGGAAATGATGAGAGGCCCATGAAAATATATACAAACGGGATTCATAGTTTCCTTGGTCTAGCTAGGTATTGCTGTTGATTTTAAAGTAAAATCATACAATTTTAAAACAATCTTACTAAGTTAGAATGGAAGGGAGTAATGTTTGTTTGGACCAGTGAATGAAAATAATTCTTCAAAGAGTTTATAAAGTGTCTTCTCCCAACACGGATACATACACTACCCCCAAGAGGAGAACACATAATGGTATATAGTGACACATCAATGAAGGTATTAGGATATGTACTGATAGAAAATGATAGCCTACACCTCAAGGAATTTTATGGTTCTTGAGAAATAGAATCCCCTGCATGATATAGAGTTGGTAGAGGTTATCATCACATTGAAAATTTGGAGTCATTATCTCTATTGATAGAAGTGTGAGATATATAATGATCACATGATCATAAAATATATATTCACATAGAGGTAGATTAATATAATCCAATGAATATGTTTAGATGTAATCAAGGATTATGTATAGTCAATTGACTACCAACCTGTTAAAGTGAATAATGTTTGAAGAAGATCTAATTGGAAGAATCATGTAACATTATCAATGATAAAAATTTAGAAGGATAAAATCTTATGACACTGGAAAAGGATAGGCATGTGAATCATAAATGAATGAAGATCATTATTAATTTCTCAAATTATTATTCAAAAATACCATTTAGATAAGATAAAGTATGATTAAAGATGTGATGTAGAAATTCATAAGAAGGTGGAAGCTATCAGAAGTGGGAAATTCATGGATTTCAAAATTAATGAGTAAAGGTTCCTATTATTTTGGTTAGAACAATTTGTACCATAAAATCCTAATATAAAGAGAGAGATTTTGAATAATCAACACATACCAACCTTCTCCATCTATCTAGGGAGTAAAATGATGTATCAATATCATTGAAAGCACTTTCAGTGGGGAAATATGAATAAATATATCACTAAATATACAAAAAAGTTCCTTGTATGAAAGCAAGTGATGTCTAAAATGATAAATTATAAGGGTGTGATTCCCACATTACTCATACCTACATAGAAATGAGAAAAAATAACCATCGAATTTTTCAATGGACTTCTGAATACATCTATGTGAAATAATTTCATATGGTTTGTTGTGTATTTTCATAAAAAGATGGCCCACTAGATTGAAATTTGAGATGAATTCTTACTCAATAATCATACATGGATCTATATTAGAGATGTAGTAATGATGTATGAAGTACCATTATCGATTTAATCTGAGAGAAATCCTTGATTTACCTACATGTTCTTGAAATGTCTCAAAAAATCCCTAAACATTAATATGTAATTTAGTATGAATTATCACCCTCAAACTGATGTCCTGTATATACAAGCTATTCGAACACTGTAAGTCTTATTGATAGAATTCACGATAAATATAAAATGATGATATGACTAACATCATCCTTTGTTTGATTTCTCTTACAATAATACTTTCCTCTTGAGCATCCAAATGTCTCCATATGAAGCCAGTTATGGAAAATGATAAAGAAAAGCTACATGATGGGATGAAATTGGTGAAAATAATATATTAGGACATGCAATAGTTGAAAAAATTACATAAAAAGTGAAGACCATTCAACGGTACATTAGGGTTTCACAAAATTGATAGAAGAGATATATAGAGAATCATCGATGGGACCTAGAGTTTTATTTCGGAGACAATATATTCATCTTCATATCTCTATAGAAGAGAGTCATGGTATTTGGGAAAAATGGAAAGCTAAGTCTTAGGCACCTCATAACCATTGAAAATTTTGATCAAATTAGAGTTGTATCATATCAACTAGCACTTCCATATACCATGTCACAAGTACTTAATGTATTCCACATATCAATCTTGAGGAAGTACTTGCCAGATTCCTCACATGTACTAAATCTAGAGGTGGTAAAGCATGAAAATTTTCCCTCTTGTGAGGATTATCTGGTGATGATCATGCACTATAGAGATAAATTTATATTCAATAAGAAAACTCACATGGTCAATGTTCCAAAGAGAAACCACAAGTAAGATAAAGAAACATGAGAACTAGATGAAGTGATGAAGGAGAATTACCCTCACATGTTTTCAAAATAGGTTTTAATTTTAAATTTAATGGGATAAATTTAAAAAGGGTGAATAATATAGTGACCTAGAATTTTATCATTCGAATTTTCTTTCTTATAATTATGTAATGTATTATAATGCACGTACATAACATAAAGAAACCAACAGAAAATTGTTCTGTCAAATGAATAATGCTACATTAGTTAAAAAATAAGCCAAAAAGAATTATAAATATTAATATGGGACAATAAATAGAAAATTAGAGAATAAGAATAAGAAAATATTGATCTTCCCAAGCCACCAGAATGAATTCACTCATGAAAAAAGCTATAGAAATAATGAATTATATTAGTAATAAACTATTCATTTTGAAGATGAATGTATATCTAAATTTTAGATAAAATAAAAGATAATGAATAATTAATATTATAATTTATATTTATTTAAATTTGGGAATTAATTTTACTATTATAAATATGATCATTGTAATTGTAATCTCACCATTGGAATAGTAATCTAGCCATTGGAATAGTGACATGACCATCTGAATAGTAATATGAACCTTAGGAATTGTAATTTAATTGTCATTATAGTAATCAAACCTAGGTAAATGTAACCACAAATTTGTGTATCTTGTAAAATTAAAATATTATATATATATATATATATATATATTCTGGTATAAGTAAATGATTTTTCTTAAATGATCAATTAAGTGTTCGTATTTTTGAAAAATATAAAATAAAGTTTCATATTTTTAAGTGTTCATATTTTTTATAAAAAATTTTCTAATGAACATATTGATTTAAAAAAAATTATTTTAATAAAATGGATTCATAAAGTAAAATAAAGTTTCATTATATTGATAACATAATTTTATGAGACTGTGAGTAATTATTCAAGGGGTCATAAAATATATTATAAAATTAAAATTGGTGTTTTTTTGAATAAATGAGGATTTTATTTCACAAATAACATTATTATATTTATAAAATTATTTTCATAAATTGTATTACATTTTTGAAATAAAAACATGGAAGAATATTTAGGGTAATGTTTTGGTATTTCTCTAAAATAGTTTACCTTTCAGAGCATAGTGAAATACAATAATTTGTGGTATTTAACATTATATGTCAGATACATAATATTTTGAGTCATTAATGACATATGAACCCATTATTTTGAACTCACATGAACTAGTTACTATATATACTCACAATAATCAATTATAAAGATATTATTGAGCCCAAATAATAATATAATGAATATAATAATAAAAACACCCATCTCCTCCCCTTATAAATACAACCCTATTATCCTCATAACTTATAAGAATTCAAGATTTCCAAATATATACCAAGCCCTATCTTTCATTCTCTCTCCATGTCCTAGGTAATATGGTCTCACCAAAATACAAATTTCATGTTTCATAAGGGGTTATTTAAAGAGGTTATATTCATGAGGTAACATTCTTAAACTACCTCTTTTAATTTATTTTCTTCTTCCACCTTATCCCCACCTCCCTCATCTAAACACAGACTAATTACATTAGTTTCATGTATATACCATAAGTTTCTAATTATAATGTAATATCTTTTATCCACCCTTTTCCCATCTCTTTTTCAATGAAAAATGAAACAATTTTCAATGTTATGTCGGCTAACCGCCTTCATGGACTTTGAGTATTAGTTTTCTAATGATGACTCCTTTATAGGTTTTAATTAAATTATTATTGTTAAAATTGAACTAATTAGTTATATTATATATGGTTTCACATTCTATAAAATTTATATGACCATAACATTAAATTAAATTAAATTAGTTTGAGATTGTTGGAAAACCCGCCAAAATAAACTAAACAAATATCATTAACATTCTATTAAATGAATCATAAAAATATTTGAAAAAATATAATATATGGGTCCACTTAACATTATTCATTTGAATTAGTTAAATTTCATTTCACTTATTGTGAATTATTCCAATATTATTAAACCTTCCATAATTTTACACAAGTGAACATACCATGAAACCATGAATCAAATGCACCTAGAACAATGCAATTGAATGTTATATCTCATTTAAATGGATAAAAATGAACATTAAAATTTATTATAAATAAAATATTTGTTTAATAGGTTCTAAAATATGTAATAAATTAATATAATTTTATTATTTAGTGCATTATGTGCAACTGAAAAACACATTCATACATAAGGTAAGGGATCTCTCTGAACCACCATATTTCCTTTTGGTTACACTTTGTCCTTGTTTTCCTTATGTTATGTCTTAAATATTCCCATATAATTCCCTTATTATATATATATATATATATCAAATATATATATATATATATATATGCCAATTTATAATTCTTTTATGATGAAATACATGTTTTCGAAGGTTCCTATCTCAATTCCTCTCAATAAGAAAACATGATTAAAGTATATTTCTCTCTTTCTTACCCCTTTTCATATTTACTCTATAAAATATATTAATCCGAATAAATTTTCTAAAATTACACATTTTATCTGGAAAAAACCAATTTGGATCATTTTTTCTGTAAATAATTATTCTATTATCATATTTAAAGAAACATTATTCTTTTACATAAAACCGTGCATGTGTGGCACATTTCTAATGATACATAACCACTATTTTTCTTGATTTCACATTATCTAGGAATTTATATTCATGATATATTCTCATTTTTTCATTTATTAATCACAATTAATGATATAAATCCCTTCTTTCATGGATACCATAATGATATTCCATTTCATTATGCCTTTTGACATGATTAAAAACTCCATTTCATTACATGGAAATCTCTTCTGTTTAAACCTTATGTTTGATTTAATTATATATAACACATATTAATGTACATTTTATGATGGGTGCTTTGACATAGATCTCAAATGCATTGGGTAATGTTTTTTCCCATGAGCACTTATGTGTGGGATTAGGGTGTAAACAAAATCTATTATGGGACTTTATCCATCATGTTATATCATCTCGGCAGTTATCCATTACTCATGTTTATATACTATTATATTTTCCCCCCACAATCATATATTTCCATGACCATATGATTCATTATCTTACACATTATACCTCCTTATTCTTATTTAGTATCAATGCCTTTTATGTATCATGTTATGAAATCTTACTCTTGATCCTTGTTTTGTTTCCTTGACTATTCCCTTATTATGATTTTTAGCTCACCCATTTTTTCATTGTATTCAACGGGTTATCCTATATAGTTATAGGATCTCAAAGAGAGTTATAAGATCATTATGTACATTAATAAAAAATATGTTTTATTCTAGTTTCATTTATTCTAATTATATAAAACATCTTCCAAACACACTAGGACTTTTAGTCCTTGGGTTGTATTTAATGAGTAATTATGAATAAATTATTGTAATAATATCTATAAAAGGATATGGTATCCATATGACATATGTAGAAAAACTAAATCCTATTTTAAATGGTAAATAAATGAATTACCACATATTATCCCCATTTAAAAATGTTTATATCATGATGATGAAATTTAGAACTACCAAGAAGATGTGATAAAATATTGATAACATGTATGAAGTAAATATGAAGTCAAAGGAATCTATGATTTATTTTTGTAGGGTAAAATTTATGATATTATGATGAAAAATAATGATATCATTGATGAATAATCTACCAATTTAATTAAATCGAGAGTAAAAATAAAAGAATTTGGGATACATTGGAACAAATAGTTATTTTGAATAAGTTAATGATAAATTTATTATAAATAGTTAGTCAAAAGATATATCTCATAGTGTAAATTTGGGATCTATATCTTGATTCTTTTATTATAACACTCTCTTGAACATTGAGATGATAAAATTATTAGTGTTTAAAAAGACTATAAAGTAATAGTGGATTTTAAATCCATGAGAGTTATAAATTAAAAAAAATATGAGCCACTCACATAATTAGTAAATAAATGAGATAGAGAAAATAAGAGATTCATACCTCATATTTGTAAAAACATTATAAGAGTAAGAGAAATGTATAAAGGAATTTTACCTCTTATATGTTTTAAATGTGAGGTATAAGTAACTTTTTAATTAAATTTCTAAATAGGATTTCTATTGAAATTAAGACTCAAGATGAAGAATAATAATTTTTTAAGGGTACACTAGAAAAATTAAAAAAAATCTCACATGAAAGAACATCCTTTTATAAAAGTCATGAATAATTTAATCTGTATATAAGAGATAAATAAATATTTATCTCCAATTGAATCATATTATGATCCCTCTCAACATCACATAAACCTCAGTGCCTATGTTAAATGGTACGAAGTCTCATCATGTAATAAAGAAGATAAAGAAGGGGGATATACTAAGTATATTCTATGGTAGGAACTCAAGGCCTACATTGAAAAAAATAGTAATACCAAGTATAATAAAATGATACATGATAAGGTGGATATTAGGGGATATGTGATTAGAAGGGTTCTCAAATAAGATACTAAAATTCCCTAGGTAAATATTTTAGAACAAGATAAGGTGATGAAATATCAAAATATAATGTTGGTTTCAATGAATGAAGAACTTCACGAGGTTCAATCTTGATGGCTTTGAAGATAAAATAGCTTGAATACTATGAGATAATATTAAGAAAAATTAGTTGATATTCAAGATGAATCATGCATGTATGCGTTGAAAATATCCCCAAAGAAAAAGTTACAAATTGTTTATAATTGATCATGTGTTATTCATTACAATTATAGATTTTTAAATAAAAAATGGAGAATCATGAGTTGAAGAAAGTTGTGGAAAGTGTCCTATAATAGTAAAGGTAGGAAAATATGATATGGAAATGGAATCACCCCAAGGGAAAAAACAAGAGCTATAAGATTCATGGTAAAAAAGAATATTTTTGTAAAAAAACTCCTCAATATATAAAAATTTAATGTATAAAAAGATAATGATGTTTTTATGGAGGTTTTTGACATTAATTCTATGATTTATATTACAATATTTCATTAATAAAAAAATTCTAGAACACGGGGGATTATACCTGAGAAAAAAAAGAAGAATTTATATTAAATTAATATATAATATTGTAAGGAAAAATATTGAGAATAAAAAAACGTTTTGAAAAATATCATAGACTATAAAATTTGAGATTCATCAAAGACGTAGAATAAAATATACTAAAAATGACAATAAATTGATTGGATAGCTAATGGAACACTAAAATGATTCTTATGTGGAAAGAAAGCAGAAAAAATATAAATTCAATATAATATATTTTAGAGATGAAAGTCCAATGTTCATGTTGAAAAGGAATTCTTGACATTCCTATTTCAATAAAAGGAAAAGACAAAGAAATGGAAGCTAGAATATAAGGATGTTTGTTCCTCTAATCTAATGTAATCAATGATTACCCACATAAGAATCATGTTGTTAAGATTTCATCAACTAATCTTTCTATAAAGATAAATGATATGAAAATTTGGAAACTAAATTTGGCGAGTATTCCAAGATGGAGAAAGTGATTGAATCCCTTAATTGGGAGAAAAATATGAATTGAATTAGTAAAAATGACTATCTATATTTAATCATGGATTATGGGAATCCTATCAAAATTTTAAGGTGAGGGGATTATGAGAACACTTTACATCCCAGTTTTGATTATATCTAATGTGTTTAAAAAGGGGGGAGGTGTTGGAAAGATTTTTTGGTAGGAAAAATTGGGATTAATATGGTTTGAACTTCAATTATTTTGATGAATTTTCTTATTTTTATTATTGATATGTAATTGTTGATAAATATATTCAAAAAAATCTTGTGTTGAGATATTTTGAAGTGATATCACATAACGAATTGTTAATTGGTGTAATTGATTTCTTGGTGGAGTATCTCTTATTTTCTGAACCAGGTTTACCCACGGAGATGTAGAGTGGACCGACTAAATGCTCTTAGATAAGTTTTATAGGGTTTCATCCTTCTCTAAAAATTTATCAGTATTCAGCCCATATTTAATGTGGGAGAACATGATATTTTTTAGGAAACTTTTCTCAAAGAGAATAAAGAGTCAATTAGTGAGTTATATGTGATATATAGACCATTTCATTTAATATAAATAATGTGGAGAAAAAATATTTTAATAAAACATATTTATTTAAATGAGATTAGTGGTATTGGAGAAAAATCCAAAGGGGAATATTATTATACAAATGCATGTATTATATTTGTTTTCAATAAGTAAAATGATATGACTATGAGATGGTGTCAATATGTGTTGGAAATAAATGAGCATCTGCCATTGTGCATAGAAAATAAAGTGGGAGGATATGTTTATTTAATTGAAGAACATTTCTCGGGAATATTGTGGGAAGAAAGATTATTTCTGATGATTAAAGGACTACTCATAATGTGAAATTCATGTACAAAGATTATGGATTACAGTGTTCAATAGTTTGGATAAAGAGAGAGTGAAGATAGTTAATTTGGACATTCAATGCTAAATAAAAAAGTAAATAATCAATCTAGGGATTTTATATAATTATTGGGGTTTTACATATTATTTACACTCTCTTGGATGAATAACCTATAATACCAAGATTTTATTGGAGTTATATTGATTTCATGTGAAGAATTTTGAAATTATTAGATATAGAGAAGGAAAATTGATAAGTTAGAATTGTATGACATTGTTTCCAACGCTTTTGCCGGGGCGCGCGCATCCGTCTGTCTGTGGAGGAGGACACACTGCGCTGTTGTCCCGCATTCCCGCTTTCCAAAGGTGGGCGGCATTCGCTCCTTATTCAGGGACGTCTGCTCCTTGATCGAAACGGGATGATGGGATGCCGGTTCTTCCTTCTGTGGATTCCTCCTCAGAACTCGTCACCTAGTCCGGGTCTCCCTCATTGATTTAATACGTTGTTTGTGAAACTCTTCCCAGTGCTATGTTTCCATGGATGCTGGTTAATTACACTGCTTCTGTCTGGACATTCCAAAGGGTCCAGTCAGGGTAGCAACCTTCAGTCGGGGGAGTAGTCACGTTGAGGCAGCAGTAGCATGTCTAGATGCTGGGGAACCTGGCATGCATGTCCATTATCCCTGGTCACAGGGCTTCTCGAGGGCGTCGAAGCCTGAGGCATCCCACATTGAGCACGGGGAATTATATGCCATATACACATATCTGAGGTTTTCCTCAGCTTCCCGTGTTTAACACAAGGTACGCCGCGAGTTTAATGTCCAGTGGAGACGGATCAGCCCGATTGGAGCATTAGCTGGAATAGATCGGATTGAGGGATTTCCCTTGAAGGGGTGCCTATACCGGGACCAGTCCATGGGCAGATGTGAAGAGGAGCGTATCGACATGGTCTCACCGGGATATGACGGTCCAGGTGAGAATCAGGGTGGATGATGGATAGACAAATGAAGTGGAAGGGGGAATGGAAAGGAACCATCACAAGGGAAACGGTGAAGTTGGGTTTGAGCCTTGAAGGGGCTTCCTACGTATCCTCATGGCAGGGAATCAAAGTCCGCGTAGTTGGGGATGGTGCCGGTGAACCGGCATGAGGGTGGACCTTGGTCCGATGGGCATCATCAGCGAACTGACGTGAAAGTAGACCCGGGGGTCCACTAGTGGTGGTGGGCTTGGACCTCGTGGAGGCTTCCTACGTACCATGTCGTGACATGGATCAAAGATCACGTAGTTCAAAGGGGATTCGTCGGCAAACCGACGTGAAGGTGGACCTTGGTCCTATGGGTGGTGGGCTTGAACCTCTGGAAGGCTTCCTACGTACCATACCTTGGCATGGATCAAAGTCCTCGTAGTTCGGATGATGGAATTTGTCAGCAAACCGATGTGAAGGTGGACCTTGGTCCAATGAGAGATGGACTTGAACCTCGGGGAGGCTTCCTAAGTACCATGCCTTGACATGGATCAAAGACCTCGTAGTTCAAAGGGTTTCATCCATGAACCGATGTGAAAGTAGACTCGGGGGGTCCACTAGTGATGGGCTTGAACCTTGGGAAGGTTTCCTACGTACCATGCCTTGACATGGATCAAAGTCCTCGTAGTTCAAAGGATTGATGGAATACAGTTTAACGTCATGCGAGACGGTAGTGAACCCTGACGTGAATAAACGACGAGTGGTGGGTGTCGGCGAACCAACATAAATGAGGGACCTTGGTCCGATGGGAGATGGGCTTGAACCTATGGGGGGCTTCCTACGTACCATGCCTTGACATGGATCAAAGTCCTCGTAGTTCGGGGGCGGTAACAACGGCTTGCCGTCGGACTGGAATGCAATTTAACGTCATGCTAGACGAAGGAGGAACTCGAAGTGAATTGGATGATGGGTGGGCTTGAACCTCGTGGAGTCTTCCTACGTACCATGCCTTGACATGGATCAAAGACCTCGTAGTTCAAATGGGTGTGCAGTTTAATGTCATGCGGGACAAAGGCATACAGTTTATCGTCATGCTGGACGAGGGCATGCAGTTTAACGTCATGATGGACGAGGGAATACAGTTTAATGTCATGTTGGACGAAGTATTTTCATGTCCAATGCCAACTCTAAGCCCACGTGAGTCATGCTCGCTGTGAGAAACAAGAGACAGCAAGGGCCTGACGATCACGCCATGAAGGGTGCGTTCGTGTGAAGCGAAGAGGGGATTACGTGTTAGGCGGCCCATGGTGCTGGGACTTACTCCAGGATGGAGGCCCAGAGTGCGAAAAAGCGCATTGAAAGAGGGATTTGGGACCCATGATGGGAGGTGCCTCGTTCCCTATCACGCCCTCCACTGACCTTGGTAGTGGGGAAGTACGGATATGCAGGGGTGCAACCATCTGTTGGGGAACTAGGGTCACCCTTCTCCTGAGAACATACTCCACTCCAATAAGGAGGATATCATAACCTGTGGATGGGTGATTCCACTCCCGTGGAGATGAGTGGTGTAAAAAATGTTCGAGCTGGGGGGACCCTTCATGCGAGGCACGAGGTCGGGTCACTGTTTAACGTCATGTGTTGAGGACGTGGTGCTTGGCAGTTTAACGTCCTGAAGCTCGGACGAGGTGGGTTCACTCCACACCCCTAGGACTTACATAACCGGTACCCTCTGGTCCTTGGGGGAGGGAAGGTACTGGCAAAGACATGGTCAAGGGGGGTTGTGGAGCGAACCATCAAGGGTTCCACGTTAGCGTGGCTATGCGAAGAATCAATAGCCGTTAGCATGCCTATGCGAAGAAGCATTAGGCGAAGCAACGCTACGGGTGGTATTGTCCGTGGGACTTTGAAATCACATCGTGCAAACCTGGAGGGTCGCACGGGAAAAGGAATTTCCAAGAAAAGGAGTGTGCTTCGCGAAGCGGAGTGCCTTGGCCTTATCATGGGTCATAGGTGTGAGTGGAGGGTGCTTCGCGTAGTGGAACAGTATTCGCGGAGCACTGCCTCACGAAGAAGAGGTGCCTCGCGAAGCAGGGTGCTGCGAAGCAGTGTGCTTCGCGATGTGTAGTGATCCTACCTTAGCATTGGGATCACTAGTACAGGTTGGGTGTTTCGCGAAGCATAAATGCTTTGCGGCTGCCAGGGTTCCCTTGCGAATCCCCTTCCTTCGCGAATGCCATTGACCTTCGCGAAGGGACTCCCTCTCAGAAGAGGGGCTCAAAACGAGACAAAGAAAAGGCATCACGCAAAGTAGAAGTACCTCGCGGAGCTCATGATTCCTAGGGGAACAGGGAGGTTCGCGATTCGGGAGAGGAGAAGCCGAAAGGTCGGATTGTCTGTCTCTAAAGAGGGGCTCAAAACGAGACAAAGAAAAGGCATCACGTGAAGTAGAAGTACCTCGCGTAACTCATGATTCCCGGGGGAAAAGGGTGCTTTGAGATTCGGGAGAGGAGAAGCCGAAAGGTCGGATTGTCCGTCTCAGAAGAGGGGCTCAAAACGAGTTAAAGCAAAGGTGTCACGCGAAGTAGAAGTACCTCGCGGAGCTCATGATTCCCAGGGGCAAAGGGTGCTTCGCGATTCGGGAGAGGAGAAGCTGAAAGGTCGGATTGTCCGTCAATGGGACTCAGGGGGAGTCCAATATTTATAGGGAAGGGGCGCTGCGAAGCAAAACTCGCGCGCCGCCTCAGGTGCTTCGCGGCGCGCTTGCGAACGTCAACGTCGTCCGCGAAGAGGTACCGCCTCCGGGGCTTCGCGACAGGCTCGCGAACGTCAAACTCAGTCGCGGAGAGTTACCACCTCCGGAGCTTCGCGGCGGGCTCGCGAACGTCTAATGCGTTCACGGAGAGTTACCACCTCCAGAGCTTCGCGAGACCGCGATGCTCGGGGTGCTTCGCGTCGGTGCTTCGCGAGGCAGTGTGCCAGCCTTCTTTTTCGTCCCTTCCTCTCGTGAAATATTTTGGCACCCAAAAATGCCCCCCCTCAGACTTGGAGCCGCGGAGGGTGAAGGGTCGAAGTCTGAGGGGAAATCGCCAAAATTGACGGCGGTTCGTGATGCGGCTTCGCGAAGGGGGCCTGCTGTGCTGACCGGGGCCACAGATCCAAACGCGCCGTGATGCTTCGTGCGGGTGAGGCACGCCGCGATGCTCCAGGGTCGCCACCTATAAATACGAGGGTCGACCTCTTTTTTCTTCATGTGACTTCCTTGTCTTTTTGTGATCTTGACTTCGCGAAGCTCCGCGTACTCCACGACAGCCCTCCACGAATCGAGCTTTGCGGCGAACCGTGGGTTTTTGACTCCTTGTCCGCGCCAATCGAACTTCTGCTTGTCGGCCTAGGCCAAACTTTGTGGCTTGGTCTCGCGACTGACCTTCATGATCCATCTTCGTGATCTGTTCTGAAAAAATTCCTTTCTGAGCTCTGGAACTGGAATGGCCCATCGAGAGGCTGTATTGGGGGTGCTTGCAGATGCCGCCTGTCGGGATGAGATGGCCAACTGTCCAGGCCATGGGGAGCTGGTCCGAAGCCATTCAGACCACGCTTCTTTGACAGATCTGCTATCGTAGGGTCAGAAGAAATATCCGTAGTGTAAGAAGCTGACATTGTAAGGCTTCAGGTTGAGGGATGATGTCTTCATCCCTGAGGTGAGTAGGGACGAACCAGCTTGCTGGTTCAGGAGTACACCATGCCAACACCAATGGTTCAGGGCGTCCGATGGTCACGCACAGGAAGACTTCACACCCGTCACCGCTGATTGTCTCTACAACCATGTAAACGATATTGACAGAAAGCCACTTCAACTGGAGACGTCCCCTCCTCTCTACCGTACCATGCTGAAGGCGACTTTGTAGGATTCGAAGAAGGAATTATCCGATGAGTGGGACCTGCGCCAGGGCGGCAACTTTAGTGACCACTGGGCCAGGGCCTACTAGGTAGGCGCCTCATGCGAGGAGTTTGGGGCCGAGCTGAGGAGAGTGGGGTTGTATGAGGGGGCATGGGCCTCCCAATTCCACATTTACCAACCAAAGCAACTGATGCCAGAATTGCTGAGCAGATGGTCATCTAGGACCAATACCTTTCACCTGCATCACGGGGAGGTGGGCATCAGCCTGTGGGATGTCCACCAGATTTCTAGGGTTCCGTTCTTGGGGGCCATGTATGATGAGTTCCACCCCGTCATGAGCGCGTGGGAGGATATAGAACAAATGCCGCGAATGGCGTCAGTGCTGATGGAGCTCGTCCCTGGAGAGGACAAGGAGGCAGTGATGATGTCCACATTAAGAGATGGTTCAAGTGCTTCCTGAATTTCCAAGATATTCGAGAGTTCCCTCCTAGGCCTCGAACTTGTCCGTGGGCGGCCCAACGGGGTAAGGGGCACTAGTATTGGTGGGTCTTGGAGGACAGCCAATGGAAGACTTGGGGTTTCAGTGTCAGCACTGAACAACAGCAGATAGTCAGGCTGGCGGCATTCATCGCAGCTCTCATCTGTGGTTGGATCCTACCGGTGAGGGATACAAGCATGGGGGTGCGGCCCAGCTCGTTTTTTATGGCGTCCATGTTGGCCATGGGGCAGCAGATCAATCTGGGGATTCCAATGCTCGCCAAACTGTACAGAATGTTGCGGCACATTAGCGAGTGTAAGAATCCTCCAAGGATATGTGGGCCCTTCCACCTCCTATATGGGTGGATCGCAGCGCACATCAGGGGGATTTATGAGTATCCAAACCCCATTTCGCCGTCGGGATCGAACTTCCGCCCCTCTATCCTGAATGAGGTTAGGAGATTCCCGTTCAAACTAGCTGTGCCGATGGTGCTAAATCGAGTGTGGAGGGCGGATGAGTTTATTTTTCACCCCTTCACATTGCCGACAATGATACTTACTGACGACGGGCGGGGAACAGAAGAACATCGGGCTTACCTCCTGGCCTTTTGAGGTGGAGTTTTGGTGGCACGAGTAGATCGTGAGCCACTCTGCGAACTATACACCCTGCATCGGTTTGCAAGGTAGTTCCGGTGCCTCCAGCGGCTGACCCCACAGGTCTACTGGGAGGTGCGTCACGAGGAGAACCCGTGTGTGATGAGGCAGCTGTGGCTCATGTTCACACGGGAATATGGGAAGATACGAATTGTATTGCCTCCATCCACCCACACTTTTGGATTGGTGAGGGAGTAGGACATTAGTTCGGAGGCTGCTTACCCAAGGGAGATGATGAAGCAACCAACTATTCGGTACGGTGACGGTGGGCCTCCTCTATCTCGAGGTCAGGGTCGGAGGGCAGCTAGGGCCTCTCGAGGTAGCGGGGCTACCATGGCGGCGAGACCCGCACCGACCGAGGGTGTGGCAGCAGCGGCGGATCCGGTGATTCCGGAAGAGCAGGGCCTTCCGGAGGGGCAGCCACCGAGGGGATTTCGTAGGATATCCACTCAGGATCCAGGGAAGTGTCTGCGTTATATCGACATGGCATAGGATTCCGTCTTCCCGGAAGCCTGGTACATTTGGGATGTCAACCGGCAATTCCTCAGCCCATCCGAGATATGGTCCCACCTGAATCGCCTCGAGATGGAATTACAGGGCATAGGCCTGGTCCGGGCTAGATTCATGGCGTCTCCGACGGAGGCAGAGTAATAATTGGACGATCTGGAGGATTACGTCCACTCCAGTGGTTTCCCTCTCCCAATGACAGACCGGGTGAGGGTGTTTTTGAATCCATCGGTCCCCCCACAGTTATCGGCTGCCGATCTGAGGGAGCGCTTCCCCCTGTCGGAAGAATCAGGGGACTCCTCTTGGGAGGATGAGGCTGGAGGAGGGAGCCCGTTGGAGGACGGCGAGGTCGGAGATCAAGGCTCAGATTCCGACGATTTTGCAGAGACTCTCGATGTAGCATTCCGAACTTCTTTACATACGGTCCGTTCTTGGGTCACTATGGACTTCTCACCGATGTTTGAGCCATGTAGGAGGAACTTGTTCACATGCCTTGTTCTCGCCCCTCGGTGGGTGATGATGCGGGACCTTCAGAACCCGCGCCTATGGCTGCGTCCAGTTCCGCGTCTGGTGGGACCAGAGCACCCGAGGTGCCTCCTTCGGAATCTCCAGACCTTCCAACAGTATACGAAGGGCCTCGCCTCGGGGTCCCATCAGCACCGGCTCAAGAGAAGCGCCAGGAGGTTGATCTCCGTATGTTTCCTCTACCGGTTTCCTCATCGTCACATGTAGACTATGACAACTGACGTTTATGTCCCTCTCTGTCGTACAGTTCTCCGACTGGCATGGGCTGCTGCGACAAGACTAGTCGGGATGTCTGGTGGCGTCCCTCCTAGGGGCATACCGGTGATGGTCGCGATAGTCCCCCCATCTCCCCAAGATGCAACACACATCATCACCGGTGGGACTACTAGTAGGGTCGTGCCTGAGGTCATCGAGGTGGACTCGGATGAAGAGGATCAACTGGTCGTTCCCAGTCCTATCACGCCTGCTTCGGCGCCAGATGTCATACTGGATTCAACACCAGATGTAGATCCTGCCGAGGATTTCTTGCGGGCGTATCCTGCGTATGAGCCTACCAATCATGCAGACTGGGATGAAACGGTCTCCGACGAGGAAGACAACAGCATAGTCCGCCGAAGGTCGTGGAAGCTAATCACGCGCTTCATCAAGGAAACCCCCCAAGCGCAATGGATGACTGAAATGGATAGACTCCGCTTGCGGTTGTGCGAACTGTGCGTTGGGGGAGTGGATGCCCAACGTCCTAACGCACTCATCCTATATCTTATGGCTGAGAAGATCCGGGAGCACGATCGTGGGCTCAGCGTGGGCTGGCAGCGGAGGAAGGCAACCAACATCAAGAAGGTCCAGGAGGCTGAAGGCGAGGTCCAATAGATGCAGACCCTAGAAGATGAGATTTCAGCCTCTCTTAATGCACAATCTGAGCTGATATCACGGTTGAAGGCCCAGCTGGCAGAGGCAGAAGAGCATTTGAGGCAGGCCTCTGGAAAGATGGCTGCCATTCAAGCTGGCGTAGAGAGGGCCAAAGCCAAGGCTGACGAACTGCGCCCCGCCGCTGCTGAGGAGGAGTGGAAGCTAAGTCAGCGGCAGCAAGCCTTGGATGCCACAAGCCAACGGGTGGTGGTGCTACAACGCTCTTTTGACGGGGTCAACCCATCCATGGGGGGAGTCGACCCCCAGGTATTGTAACAAACCAAAAACCTTTTATTGTTACTTTCGTGCTTCAATGTTTTCATTCTTTGTTTTGAATGCCGTAGCGCGCACGATTTCCACTGTTTGAATCGCCTTGTTACATACCTACAATGTTTGCGGGACATTCGGCGATAATTCCCCAAGCCCACGTGGGTCGAGCCCGATGTGAGAAACAGGAGATAGTTGCCTTCTCGTCCCACCTAACATAGGAGTGGAGACCATGCTCCGGGCATCCAAGATTCGGATTACCAGTCCGGATTTACAAAAGATGGGAGAGGCTTGACCAGAGAAGGAACTTTCAGGACAGCCGAATTACCGTTTCTTCAGCGTGCTCTTATGCATGAACGGTGCAACACCAAGGACACTGGAATCAGTCCGAACATACGGAAACAGGAAGCGTGAATTATGATGCCCAAGATTCGGAGCACTGTGGGGATAGCGTGACAATAAAGGACAACCGTTAACCATGGTGGAGAAGCGGTATCATTACTACGTTAGCCTGTAATGGGGAAAAAATGAGGGTCAACCGTTGACCATGTTCGAAACACGGGACCATGTCACAAATATTGTCGGTCAATCTTTCGGGACATTGACCCAGGATAGTTGGCGGACCATAGGTCAAACATCCATACTGTTAGGGGGTCCTTCCAAACATGACCAGTCTTCCGGAACATTGGCCCAGGACGGTAGGTGAGCCGATGCGGCATGAGACCAGGCTGTTAGGGGGTCCCGTGAGACATGAAAGGGGATGAGGGTCCGAATAAGGGGCACGCATAGAGTGGAATGTGGAGTGATGGTTTCTCCAAACAGAATCCAACACTTAGGTAGTTACACCACCGTGGTGGGAGTACACCATACGGGCACATTGGTTTTATCATGGATCATTCCTTCTTTCAGACAGGGCCTCTCTGGCGAGGGGATTTACAGCTTCCCAATGTAATCTTGGGGCATTCTGAACTTGTTCAGGGTAGAACCGCAGTTTAGTGTCATGCGCTGAGGACACATGGACTCATGTAGTTTAACGTCATACGATAGGACATGGAATAAAAGGGAAGATCTCAGGGAGCGTGTGGTGCGGTAGATATAAAACCGACGCAAATGAGGACTTGGAGTCCAAATCACACCACGTACCCCTGGAGGAAACTCTTCAGGTCGAGGGACCAAGAGTGAGGATTAGGCTGGGCCCGAAGCAGAGTGGTCGGGCGTTCCTACATACCCCATGAGGATGGGAATCAGGCCACACGTAGTTCTAAAAGCGCAGTTTAACGTGATGAGGGACGATGAGAAGCCTGGTCGTGTTGGTACACATCCCGCCAAAACTACTAAGCCCACGTGAGTCGTGCTCGGTGTGGGAAACAAGCAGTATTGGTGGGAATTTCCCGACAAAAAGGGGAATGTTAGGGAAAAGGTACGCTCGGTGAATACTGGCCCAATGACACTAACACGATCATTTAGCGCACCTAGATGCGCGAAGAGAAGGATCCAAGTATGATGGAATTCCACTTGAACATGAGGAAGTGGAAATGTGTGAATCATGGCGCTCGAGATTCAGATCACGATGATGGCGGCGTGACGATGGAGGATAATTGTTGACCGTGGCGGAAAACCAACATTCATATCGCGTTAGCCTAGAATGGGGACAAACAAATGAGGGTTGACTGTTGACCATGTTCGAAACATGGGACCATGTCACAAATGTTGTCGAGTATCCGTAGGGACGTTGGACTGAAACGATTGGAGGGCCCTTAGGTCCAGCATTCATGGAGAGCCCTTAAGCCTAGTATCCATGTCATCTGAGGGTCCTTTTGGACATGGAAGAGGATGAGGATCCAAATAGCGAGCTCACGAAGCATGGTCATGGGATGAGGATGATGTCCCTGTGAAAATGCCACACTTCGGGCTCTTTATCAAAACACATCTGAATACGACAATGAGATGTATTAGTTAAAGGGAGAAGATTCCTTTACCATAGGGAGATCTTAGTTTAGGGTTGTAGAATTTGGACCGTGGATGGGAGGAGACATAAGAGGCACATGGTGGAGTAACTGAAACACCTGGCGTGAATGGGAATAGGGGGTGTGTGCGGTGCGATGAACAACCCGACGTGAATGAGGACACAATCCCAGATCACACCGCACGACCTCCTTAGGAGAGGTTTTTGGTCAAGGAACCGAAAGCGAAAGTTAGGTTGGGATCGCGGGGAAGTGCCCAGGTGCTCCTACGTATCTCTTAAGGATGAGAATCAAGCCTCACATAGTTTTTGATGGACCTTAGACCATAAATGGGTAAAGGGAGCAGGGGACACATGGAAACAAAACCCAATTTAAAGGAGGACCTAAGCTCTACTTACCATGCGTTCTCTAGGGAAATGCTCGAGTCGAGGGACCGAACAAAAAGGTTAGGCTGGGCCTGCGGGGAAGTGCCCGGGCGCTCCTATGTATCTCATGAGGATGAGAGTCAATCCACACGTTGTTCTTAAAGGTGACATGGTAAGATACCAGTGTCAGGGGAAAAGGGGAGTGCGGCCATGGCCCTTGCACTAAAAGAAGCGGAATTTGATAAATCTTGTTTGTTCTTTAAGGTGAGTGGTTTTTTTTTGTGAAGCGATAGGCCTAGAGTATTAGGTCGTGGTGTCGCCACAAGGATCAAGCCGTGATAGGAATTGACAAATGGCATGGCATGTGACCAATACCCAACGTGATGTCCTCTACAATGAGGTCACCACAATGCAGTGTCGTTTTTTGTCATGTGGCCAGGATGATAATGTCATAGTTTAGGGACGTATGATAGGACCAAGCATGAATTTTATCGTCATGCAGTGCAGATGTAGCAGAGACGATGCTAGGCAGGGAACGTGCGTAGTGTTATAAAACACAATTGCTGGAGACATGATCCCACATCACGTTGTACTCCACTCGTAGAGGGAGACCTTAAGCCGAGGGGCCTATATAGAGGTAAGAGGTGAAACAGGGGGGGGGGGACTGGCTCCCTAAATGGGTTGTACCTGAAGACAAGGCGTCCGAGCGGTCCTACATATCCCATGAGGATGGGAATCAAGCTGAACGTAGTTCCGGATGGACCTTAGTTTATGGTCTTAGAGCTCAGACCATGAATGGTAACAACCTCCCAAGTTAGCGCAGACGTCAACCCGATCCCTAAGCCCACGTGAGTTAAAATCAGTGTGGGAAACAAGGGGGGGGCATCCTCATTGCAATACATGGGGCGTCCATCAGAGGGGAGTCGACAGAGAGCCCCGAAGGACACCTTTGACACGACTTGTTTCCCCAACGCACAAACGTGCACGGAGGAAAAGTACCAAGAGTTCTGAGACTCCATTTGGACACGATGAAGTGATGAAGGGTGTGAATTGTGTACCTGACATTTTGGGCTTAATGGATTGGCGTGGCGATAGAGGAAAACTGTTAACCATGGTGAAAACGTAGCGTCCATATCGCGTTAGCCTGAGGTGGGAACAACAAATGAGCATCGACTGCTGACCACATTCGCAACACAGGATTTTATCGATTTGTTGTCCGAAACCCTCAGGGGCGTTGGCCCGTAACAGTAGGAGAGCCCTTGGGCGTAGTATCCAGGCCGTTCTTGGGGGTCCCTCCGGGTGTGAAAGATGATGGAATCCCTGATGCAGGGATACACAAAGCCTGGAAAGTGGGTGCAGACGTGTCCGAGTAAAGCTTGGCATTCCAGGTAATAAACCAGAGTACTCTTAGGCACATTGGTGAACCGCCGAAAAGGGATCGACGAAACAGCTCAGGAGGGAGAGGTACATGGTGTGGTCATTACGAGACCAACGTGAATGAGGATACAATCCCACACCACACCATATAATCCTCTCATGGAGGAAGGGTAGGCCAGAGGGCAAGATAGGATGAAGATTCCCGAGAGATGGGGATGGACCCAAATCCTAGACATTCAGGTGGTCCTACGTATCCCATGAGGATGGGAATCAAGCAACATGTAGTTCTCTAGATGTAGTTTAATGTCATATAGGATGAGGGGGGAGTAATATACCCCCAAACAAAGGAGGTGTACTGTACGGAGAATAAACCAACGTGAATTAGAAAATAACCTCACACCACACCATACACTCCTATAAGAGAGGACCTGGGTCGGGGCCTGAAAAGGCCAAGGGGCCTGATGGTTAGGCATTGGTCAGGAAGGCTTGACCTGCTTGCAGTTTAACGTCTTGCAATGAGGACGAGGGTCGGGGACCCGAGGAGGCCAAGGGGCCTGAGGCTGGGCCTCGTAAGGGAAAGCGTACGACATGGTACATGATCCCTACGTAAATGAGGACATAGTCCCACACCACACCTTACACCCCGAGTAAGTGGTTGGGCGGAGGGGCCCGAGAAGGCAAATGGGCCTAAGGTCAGGAATCAGTCAGGAAGGCCTGACGAGTCTGCAGTTTAACGTCTTACATGAGGACAGGGCCGGGGACCCGAGAAGTCCAAGGGGTCTGAGGCTGGGCCTCGTAAGGGAAGGCGTACGGCATGATACATGATCCCGACGTGAATGAGGACATAGTCCCACACCACACCGTACACCCCTTATAGGGGAATCGGGGTCGTGGGCCCGATCGCTAGCACCACCCGGGGGATGTTTGTCACTTCGGGATGGGGTAGAATGAATCACTACACTCGATGTTTGGGACATCTCGGGGTGGACCCGAAGATCTAGGACACTGTTGACCATATTCGAAACACAGCGTTCCAATGGTGACCTGATATGGGAGCAACAAATGAGTGTCGACCGTTGACCAAATTCGCAACGCGGGACTAGTATCAGCTTGTTGCTTGAAAACCCTGGGGGCGTTGGCCCGTATCGGCAGGAGAGCCCTTGGGCGTAGTATCCATGTCGTTCATGGGGGTCCCTCTAGGTGTGAAAAAATGATGGAATCCCAGTCACAGAGTGGGTGAAGCATAACTGTATCCATCCACGAAAGTGGAAAAAATCTCTAGGGGGATGTGCAGCCGAGTCGAGGCTTGCTCGACGTGAGTTGGGGCAGAAGTGTGCACCCTGCAATATGTCTTGACCCGAGGGGAAGGTTTTGTCTTTCGGGTTGGGCCAACGGATGAAATTCCCAGGTGTTCCTACGTATCCCATTAGGATGGGAATCAAGCCATACGTAGTTCTTGAAGGCCATGCAGTTTAGCGTCATGTGGTGAGGACGTGGGAGGATAGAAGAACGGGAGTGGGCACATGGTGCAACCATTACAATCCTTGTATGAGCGGGGTTGTATGAGTGGGGCTAAGAAAGCCCACTCCCCGCTACGCAAAGATCGTCCGAAGAAACTATTCCCAGGGGGGATAGTGGAAGAGAAAAGCTTGGGGCTGGGCTCAAGACGAGGCGTTTGAGCATTCCTACGTATCCCATCAAGATGGGAATCAAGCCACACGTAGTTCTTGAGATGCAGTTTATCGTCATGAGGGACGAGGATGCATCTCATTTGGGGATATGTAAGGTACAGCAAGTAATCTTATGTGAATGAGGACGTAGTCCCACACCATACCGGACTGCGGTTAGGGAGACCTGAACAGCTTGCGGTTTAACGTCTCGCAGTGAAGACGGGGTCATGGGCCTGAGGAGGCCAAGGGGCATGAGGCTGAGCCTCGGTCAGGAAGGCCTGACTGGCTTGTAGTTTAACGTCTTGCAATAAGGACGGGGGCCAGGGGCCCAAGGAGGCCAAGGGGCCTGAGGCTGAGCCTCGGTTAGGAAGGCCTGACTGGCTTGTAGTTTAACATCTTGTAGTAAGGACGGGGGGGGGAGAGATCTTAGTTTAAAGTCATAGAGCTCGGACCATTTTGCAGTTTATCGTCTTGCAGGACGAAAATGTAGTTTAATTTCGTGCAGGACATTACAGTTTAAGTTCGTGTTGGACCATAACGTCTAGTTTAAGGTCATGCGGGACCATTTTGCAGTTTATCGTCCTGCAGGACGAAGATGCAGTTTAAGGTCGTGCAGGACATTACAGTTTATGGTCGTGTTGGACCATAACGTGCAGTTTAAGGTCATGTGGGACCATTTTGAAGTTTATCTTCTTACAGGATGAAGATGCAGTTTAAGGTCGTGCAGGACCCTACAGTTTAAGGTCGTGTTGGACCATAACGTGCAGTTTAAGGTCATGCGGGACCATTTTGCTGTTTATCATCTTGCAGGACGAAGATGCAGTTTAAGGTCATGTAGGACCCTTTTTCCCTAGGCAAAGTATCGCTTGAGGAACTTGGCATTGGTGGGAGGGGTTATGCACTCTCCATCCATGGTCACCAAGGAGTATTCTCCATTGGGGTAAATCTTATGGATGATATAAGGCCCTTCCCATTTGGGTTCTAACTTGGGCGGTTTCCTACCGGGAATCATTGGCACTCGAAGGGCCAGTACTAGGTCGCCCTGTAGAAAAGAACGGAGACGAACCTTCTTGTTGAAGGCCCTCTCTATATTATCCTGATTCCTTTCTAGATTGTGCAGGGCACGATTCCGGTTCTCGTACAGTGCTTCTAATTCAGCTAGACGGATTTCGGCTACATCATCTGATGTTTGGTGATCATAGACTGCAGTGCGTAATGATGGCAGCTAGATCTCAATGGGTAGGACGGCCACATCTCCATACACCAGGGAATATGGGGTCACCTGGGTAGAGTTGCGAGTCGTCGTCTGGTAAGCCCAGAGGGCGTTAGGGAACTTTTCTGGCCAACTTTTCTTGTTCTGACCAACCATATTCTACAGAATGTTAGAGAGGGTTTTGTTGAACAACTCGATCTGTCTGTTTGCCTACGCGAGGTAGCGGGAGGTATGGTTCGAACGGATGTCGTACTTGGCGTACAATTTCTTCAGTTCAGCCGCTCAGAATTTGGTGTCGTTATCGGTGTGGACAGCGTGAGGGACCCCGAACCAGTGGATAATATTGGAGCTCACAAAGTCAATGATGGAACGGGCCTTGAACTCTTTGAGTGGAACTTCCTCTTCCCACTTGGAGAAGAAATCTGTAGCAGTCAGGATGAACCTACACTAGTGGACTGTTGCCAGTGGATACGGTCCCACTACATCAAGTCCCCATACCACAAATGGCCAAGAGTACTTGGTGGGGTGGAGGGGCTCTGGCGGCCGATGCAGGAAGTTGGCGTGAACTTGGCACGTGTGGCATCTCTTGGCATACCCAATACAATCATGGATCATAGAGGGCCAGAAGTACCCCAACCTCCAGATTTGATGGGACAGCTTCAGCCCATCTTGATGGGTGCCACAGGAACCAGCGTGAACCTCTTGCATAACTTGAGGAATCTCTACTCCTTGAATGAAACGGTGGAGGACACCATCGAAGCTCCACTTATAAAGGATCTGTTCAAGACTGGGGCCGCTCTGGAGGGTAAATTGCAGCGCGTGGTGTCGGATTCACTCGTGCTCGGCCCGGTCATCTGGGAGGCAACCATTTTGGAGATACTCGACAAAAGGTGCCCTCCAGTCAGGAGTGGCTTCAACCACTGTGTTTGACAAACCCGGGACCCCTGACGTGGAGGGTCCGGCGGTGAGATGACTTACCCGCAGGCCATCATTGTCCTCTTGGGTGACTGGGGCAATGACTCTCCGGTGTGCCACATGTATGATCAAATCATCTTGCTTGGGTTCTGCGAGTGATGCGGCCATGCCAGCCAAGGCGTCTGCTTGACCGTTCTATGACTGTGGGAAATGGGTAACCTCTGGTCGAGAAGAGAACTGGGCCATTAGGCGGAGGGTGTACTCCAGCAATGGTACAAGCTCCGGATTCATGATGACGTAGTCACCATTAACCTGTTTGATTACCATATCAGAATCTCCTTTAACATGTAGATGGGGCACATGGATCTCAAGGGCCAACTCGAGGCCGGTGATGAGAGCTTGGTACTCTGCCTCGTTGTTCGTATAGCCTTCTGACAACAGGAACGAGTATGGAAGGATGGCCTGCGCTGGGGTAATGAAGACAATACCCAGGCCCACTCTGTTGAGCTTGGGATCGTTGAGCCTCCTACCGGTGGGGCTCCGGGAGGCACCGTCGAAATGCATTTTCCAACACGGGACGACATGATCGACTGAGAGGATCATCTCATTAGGAAAATCCAGGTCCAGGGATTGATCCGCGGAGGTTGGATGGGCATCTAAAAAGTCTTCCAACGCCTGTCCCTTAATGGCCTTCTGAGGTATGAACCTGATATCAAACTGCTGGAGAATCACCACCCACCGTGCTAGTCGGCCAGTAAGCATGGGGCAGTTTAGGATGTACTTCAGTGGGTCTACCCGGGAGACCAATTGCACCTCATGGTGCTGCAGGTAATGTCGCAACTTCTGCACGGCGAAGACGAGCGCAAGGCAGCTCTTTTTGATAGGGGAGTATCTGACCTCCATATCGAGAAGCATGCGACTGAGATAGTAGAGATTGTTCTTAGTACCCTCGTTATTCTTCTGAGCGAGCAGTGCACCGAGGGATCTTTCCAGGGCAGTCACGTAAAGGACCAACGGCTTTCCGGAGACGGGTGGCATCAAAACCGGAGGTTGGAGCAGATACTGCTTGATTTCCTCGAAGGTGGTCTGACACTCCTCATCCCATTTGTAGGCGGAGCCCTTCTTCATGAGCCAGGAAAAGGGCTTACACTTGCCGGCCAGATTCGCGATGAATCGGCGTATATAGGCTAAGTGGCCTTGGAGGCCTCGAATCTCCTGAATGTTGCTTAGGGGAGGCATTTGGCTGATGGCCTTGATCTTCTCTGGGTCAATCTCGATGCCTCAGTATCTAACAACAAAGCCCAAAAACTTCCCAGAGGTGACCCTGACGGCACACTTCAACGGGTTCATCTTCAGGTGACGGGAATGGAGGAAACCGAACACCTTCTCAAGGTCTTTGAGATGGTCCTGGCGCTGACATGATTTGACTATGGGGTCATCTACGTAGCATTACACCAATGTCCCAATAATCGGATTGAATATGCGATTCATGGCCCTCTGATAAGTGGCAACTGAATTTTTCAAGCCTAATGGCATTACCTAGTAGTGAAAGGTACCTTGGGGATCCCTGAAGGCAGTGGACTCCTCATCTTCGGGGGCCATCCAGATTTGGTTGTACCCGGAATACCCGTCCATGAAATAGAGAGCTTGGAACCCGGCCATGGCATCAATTAATAACTTTGTCACCGGGAGTGTGAAGTCATCCTTTGGGCAGTGGCGATTAAGATCACGGAAGTCAATGCAGACTATGATCAGCCCATTCTTATTCTTGACTGGCACAATATTGGCAAGACACATGGGGTACTGGACTTCCTTAATGAAGTTGGCTTTGATAAGCTTGTCAACTTTGGCCTCAACCATAGCACCATGAGAAGGGTGGATCTTCCTGGGAGGCTGCTTAAACCCACGATGTTTTTCCGGGAGGCCCAGACGGTGAATGACTACCTGGGGATCTAGTCCTGGAATCTCGTTGTAACTCCAAGCAAACACGTCACGGTGTTGTTTGAAGAAGTCTACGTACAGATGCCACTCCTCGGGGGACATGGATGCACTGATCAATGTGGGTTTCGGATCTGCCTCGCTACCAAGGTTCACCTGTACCAGTTCATCAACCGTGGTAGAGACGCCTTCCTCAAAGGTGGGGGGAGCATCCTCCAGGTCTTCCTCCCCACCCGTGGGGGGATTTCCCGTGACAGGAGATACTTTTGGGATATCAAAACCTGGGGGGCAGCTGGTGCCGTCTTGGGCAGCAGTGGTCATCACATCAGGAGACTCACTCGCCATTGAGACCATAGCAATGAAGGCATTCGACCCTATCCCATCTGGCCTTCGGCCTAAGGGGCCGCGTTTGATGATATCAAAGCAATGGTGACGTGTCGGCCTGAGTTGGTGGATTACAGCCCAACAGAAGAGACACGTATAGTGTACCGCCGTTGTCATAAGCTTGACATCCCGATATCGTACAGGGGTAGGAGGTTACGGGATCACCTGAGCCTGGTTGATGTAGGAGTACGAGGTGATTTTCCGTCGTCGCTTGGACACGGAAACATGCCTTCATTGTGTACCCGAAACAAGAAAACATTGCCCCATCTCGGGGGTTGTAGCCTCTAATTGGTGGATCGGGAGGATGTTGGCGTCATCCATGCTTGCCCAGGGATCACTTGTGACCGGGGCGGGTTCATCCTCACTTACTAGGATTTGCTTATCCTTACTTTTATAATAACCCGCATCCAGATAGCGGGCCTCACAAGAAGCGAAAGGGGAGGCATCTCCTTGGAGCATTCCTACTCGACCGTTGAGTGAGTATTTGATACACTGGTGATACGATGAAGGGACCGCTGCATGCAGATGTAGCCATGGCCTACCCAAAAACGCGTTGTAGGCGGTGTCCTGAGAGACGACCATGAACTCGGTGCTGGCAATTAAGCCACCGAATTGAGTCTTCAGGCAGATCTTGCCGACTGGGGTTTGCTCGGTCCTGTCGTACCCTAGGATTCTGAGGTCAGATGGAGTTAAATCGCCTTCAGACAGACCCAGCTTTCGCAATGTCCAAGTCGGAATTAGGTTGATTCCGGAACCCGTGTCAACGAGGCAAAGACAGACTTCCACACCATTGAAGTGGCCAGGGATGTACAACGGGAGAATGTGCCCCTGTATAGAAGGGTCCTCATCTTCACCGGAGAATGAGATAACCGCCTGACATTCGGCGTTTTCAATCATCTCGGTATGGAAGGCTTCTACAGTTTCTACCTCCGTCTCAAACTGGAGGGGGCTCCTTAGGGACTCAGCAAGTGCCTCGCGCATTTCAGATGACAGGAAAAGGGCCTCAAGGATAGAAAACCTTGCCGGAATGCCGACCAGGTGTTTCAGGACATCATAATTTCGTGCCAAACACGAACCTCTGCCTACAGGAGGTCGTTCGGCATTTGGAGGCATAGCGGGTCCTGCCGGTTGAACCAGCAATCGACTAGTACTGGGTTCATCCTGCTGCCTACTAGTTGAAGCCTGGAGGGTAGTCGCCGGACTAGGATTGGACAGCGGAGGTTGGCCTGTAGCCGGGAAAGACTGACTGTGATACGAACGAGGCAGATCTCCCTGATCTAGTAGCACAAACGGCGGTGGAGGTAGAGCTGAGGGCGTTAGATGGGGTTGCGCGTGCTGAGCTCTGCGCTGAGCCTGATGTATGGTCTCAGTAGCGTGCACAGATTGGCTGAAATTGCCTACTGACATACCTCGATGACCGGCGTGGTTGCGATTCCGCTGACGTTGACGTCGACTGGAAACGTTGGGGAGGTTCGCCAGGCGTTCCCCCCGTCGGGAGTCATATAGGGCTTTACCAGCTCCACGGTGTTAACCGAAGCATACCCATGGCTGTCGCTCGAGGAGTCATCCACCACTGGGCGGATTCTGGGAGGAATCCCCATTTTAGGGGGCATAAAGTCACCGAGAGTGCGGGATGACGACGACACCGGTGGAGCGCGTTGCTTCTTATTGTGTTGCCGCTGCTTGCCCTTTTGGGAAGAGGTCCACTGTGAAGGTGATGCGGAGGTACTGGCTACTTCTTCTGAAGGTTCCGGCTGCTTCAGGCACGCTCGGATGATACCATGGGAACGGACGATGGTTTTTCGAGCCATACAGTCATCGTATTTCCGGGATCCGTGGCTGCGAACCTGCTGCCACTCGCCTTCGCTGTCGCTACCGATCTCTGACCCTGCAAAGACACCCGCCACTTGTGCTGGTGTCGGGCCCAACTTGACTATGTTGTTGTTGACCTGGTCTTGAAGCCAGTCTTTAAACACATAGAATTTCTTGAGGGTGTGCCCCAGAATCCGATGATAAGGATAGTAGTTAAGGTGATCAGTGAGATTCACCTCTGCTGGCCTTCTGCACTCGGGCAGACTCACAATCCCTAGCTCTAGAGAACTTCGGAAGTATCCAGGGACCTAATTTTCATTGAACGAATAAGTTTGGTGCCTTCTTTCCGAATAGGGGGCCAGGCCCTGATGAGAGGCTGGAGGGGACTGCCGAGGAGGCGGCGCCTGATTGTCTCGCCTGGGTGGCGGTGGCGCATTGCGTGGGGGAACCTGTCGATTCTGAGGCGGTCGCTGCTGGGCAGGAGCCTGTGCTTGAGGTGGGGGACCTCTATGGGGTTGCTGGGATGGTACCACTGGCAGTAATTCCAGCTACCTAGAGGCTCCTATTTGGGCCACCGTGGCCGGTTCAGCCCTGTCGGTCCTCCTGGCTGGGATTATAGGGGGCAACGAACGTGCCTGACTAGCCTGTTGCAGAGCTTCCTCAAGGCGCTGAGACTTATCTGAAAAATCTCTGAACCCACCAGTGTAGTTCTGGGTAATCAGGGAGGGTACCAGCTCCATTTTTATGTTCCCCACACACATCGTCAGCAATTGCTCATGAGTTAGTGGAATATCGAGGGAATACGTAAGTCCCTTCCACCGGGCAATGAAATCTGCGACTCGCTCATCAGGCCTTTGCTTGCATTTGAAGAGGTCTGCAATACTGGTCTTCCGCGTGGTGGAGCTAAACTTGTATAGGAACTGCCGGCGAAGATCCCCCCAACCAGTCACCGATCCGATAGGGAGCTGGCTATACCAGACAAATGCTGGACCTTCCAATGTCTGTACGAAACATCAGAGCTTGGCGGCTTCTTGATGAGTCGGGGTCCCCAGCATGGGGCCACACCTGGAAGAAAAATGTGCCAAGTGCTGCGGTGGGTCCCCTGTCCTGTTGAAGGGCGAGAAAGTGGGGTTCCCAAAACCCGGGGGTGCGGGCATATCATCCACCCACGCGGGATACGGCTTGCCATCCGGTGGGACAACCACCTGCCGCGTTTCCAACGCTTCGAGGCGGGCTGTGAGTGCCGCTATAAGATCATCCGGGTGGGGGTCCCTGTCTTGACGGGGATCCCTAACCACAAGTGCATTGCCAGGTTCCTCAACATGGTAGATGGCTTCGGCAACTCATGGATCAACTGGAAGAATGACCTGTGGGGCGACTGGGGGAACCCAGATTGGATTTTTCAGATTTCCCCGTCATTCGGGGGGTTTGGTGACACGTATCGCGCCATCTTGCCGTAAGTTCCGGCTTCTGCCCTGTCCACGGCAGTAGCATGATCAGGGTTTCAAGGAGGCACCTCACCAGGGGGAAATTGTTCCTGCCCCTGCTGCCCCGGCCTGGGATTACCATAGTCGGGTTGCTGCTCTGCGGCACGCTCAACTAAGAGTTCGTCAACCAGCCTCTTCTGCTCAGCAAGCTGCTAGCGTAACGTGGCCTTCTCGGGATCTTTGTCTGTTTTCTGCACAGAGGAAGACGGGTCAGAGTGCTTGACAATTCTGACGTGCTCCTTACCCTTGCCGATATTTAGACCGAGTACCAGCTACTCGATGGGTATGGGGAGGCCTAGCAGGTTCCTCTGCTGAAGGGTAACCCTCCCTGATGGGTCCAGCAGTGGCGGTACGCCCTTGGGGGGGTAAGTCTCCATCAAGGAATTCAAGCTCGTCTTCCTTGTCCACTACGTCATCCATGTGGACCGCAACCCCTCTCGAGGGTATGTCCTCGATGTCGCATAATGAATTGGGCTACAGTCAGATAGGGTCAAAGAGGAGAGCGGCATAGTGTCCCCAACCACGAACTTGCACACGGGGGGTAGCTTCCCTGACGACTTTGTGGAGTACTTTGAAACTCTAAACACATTTCCGTTGAAGGGCGTTCTGACGGCCTGGCAACTCGGGGTGCTGGGCCACAAGGAGTGCAGCCAAATCGATCAGGCGGCATTGCTCGCCGATTTATTTGAAGTGCTCACGACTTCTGGGGTACAACACCCGTTTGTAATGAAGGCGTAAGTGTGTCTCCCATAGGGTTCGACAAAATCACCCCACTTCTTCAGGGGTAAGGGCCTCTGGTGTGCGAAAGTTCTGCGCCGCCGTCGGCCAGAACTTCTCCGGGAAGTAATCTGCTGCAAGAATACTCCAGAAGCTCCTGGGTTCGGACTCGGGGTCTGGCCTTGTATTACCCCGCTTGTCAACCGGGGGCGGCAGAGGTACTGGTAGCGGTACCAAGGCGGACCTCTGGGATAGTAAACTCGGAGGTGGAGAATACGTTGAATGAGCTGACTGGCTGCCGAATTCCGGGCCATCCTCTGAAGAGTAAGGTGACATGGCCACAATGTCACGATATGATGGGCTGACAGCCACAGATTCCGGCACAGGAGTCGCGGCTACCGGAGACAGGTCATGTCGTCGCTCTACCGCCGTTGGCCCCCAAAACAGCTCTCTGTGATCTCTGGTAGAGGTAGAGGGTGCTTCTGGTGACAATGGAAGTGATTGCGTGGTCGAGACCTGCAGAATTCCCAAGATTTTTTCCTCATGGATGTACCGGCGGAGAGAGATGGAAATCTGGTGGACCTCATATTCCGGGAAAATGAGGCTAACGCGTCTGGTTCCTGCCCCAGTCCTTGATACGGAGGAGCGGGGAGAAGGTTCCATCTCTGAGTCGCATTCCTCTTCAGAGTCGAAGAAGCGGGAAGGTTTTATCTCCACCCGGGCCTTCACAAGACTCTTCTTGTGGCGGCGACGACCCGCTCTCCTGCCCTGGGGTGGCTCTTTGGGACAGGGTTAATCCCTAATAGGTAGCCTCGGGGCGGCACTAGCACCGTGGCGGAGAGGGCCCCCGCTCGATATAGCCGAGGTGCGAGGGGCACCAGGGCATATGTCGAAGGGTACATGGGGAGGACCTCCATGGACAACACCCATGTGGGCAGAGCCTCTGTTGGAATCGGTAAGGGCATGGGGAGGACCTCCATGGTCGATGCGAGCAGAGCGAGGCTGACCTTCACTCATCAAGTTGCTGGGGCGAGGAGGACCTTCGCCGGTTGCAGAGAGAACGTAGGGAGGGCCCCCACGTTGGAGAAGGACTGGATGGAAAGTGCCTTCAGATCGGCGATCGGGGGCAGGAGGATGGACTCAATACCCTGTATAGTGGGCACGTGAAAGGTTTCCGCGCCGAGCGTCACTGCCGTGGGGAAGGTCTTCCTTCGGGATGGGGGTAGCACGAGGAAAACCTCCATGATGAGCTTCAGAGCTGGGAAGGCCCACGCTCTATGGAGTAGTGGTACGGGGAGGGCCTCCGTATGGGGTGACATCACCGTGGGTTAGTTCGCGGCGATCACCACTCGGGTCTGCAACTCGGAGAGTCAACCCAGCCTGCCCATGGGGCGGTTGGGGTCTCGATCCTGGTTGGGTGAAGGAGTGACCCTGCTCCGTGTATATAGGTACTCCATGATGCACGTCGGTGGTGGCTCGGGCCACTGTAGCTGTTTATGTCAACGCACTTGGGTGAGCGTCCTCAGCCCGGGCTCGGCACTGACGTCGTGTCAAACGAGCTGGCACAGGTGGTGCAAGGGCATGGCCTGCCTGTTCTTCCTGCGGAGTCGGATGGTGGTGCTGACGCAGCAGGATGGGAGCTCTTGCCTGGATCCCTTGGGTCGGGACCCTGAGCAGGCTGAGCCGGATGGCGCCTGCCTCATCAGCGTAAGGTGAGGAGTCGTCAAGGCGTTCCGGTGACAGGCTCCTGAAACGGTTGAACATTGGGGTGGGGAGAAGGGGCTCCCTACGCGGCCTGTTAGGGCGGCGTTGACGACGGGGCCTGGATGCCTCCAGGTCCAAGCGGGCCATATCCCGAGTTGGGATGACCCCATCCTCCTCATACCTGCATACGATGTTGTTGATCACCCTTCGCTGGATGACCTCTGATGGGGAAAGGGGACGTGGGTGCCCCGTATTCCGCGATGTGGCGGCCATCATGGTAGTAGTGGTGCCATGTGGGGTGGTTGTGGCGGTGTTGCCCCTACCCCTACGTAGGCGAGCGGGCGGTGATCGTGTCTCTGTAACGGCAACCTGGTTCCTGAGAAATGAAGGGATCAACTCATCAGCACTGAGAGGAAAAGGATTGACAACCAGTGCCCTAGCATCCTTCCATTCTTCATGTCTGTAAGAAGGATCCACGCAAACACGCTGCAGAACGGAGTGCCCCACGTTCTACTGCCCCGACTTCTGGCGAGTTTCACGATAGGACTGCTATTTTCTTGGCGGGACCAGTCACCGGATATCTGGATCTGGTGACACGTCAATCTACTGGTGTCTCGAACACTACTAATCTCCACATTGAGGAGAAGAATTTCACGCCGGGTTCACCATTCCTGTTTCCGACGCTTTCGTCGGGGCGCGCGCATCCGTCCGTCTGCAGAGGAGGACGTGCTGCGCTGTTTCCCCGCATTCCTGCTTTCCAAATGCGAGCGTCATTCACTCCTTATTCATGGACGTCTACTCCTTGATCGAAACGGGATGATGGGATGTCGGTTCTTCCTTCTGTGGATTCCTCCTCAGAACTAGTCACCTAGTCCGGGTCTCCCTCATAGATTTAATACGCTGTTCGTGAAACTCTTCCAGTGCCATGTTTCCATGGACACCGGTTAATTACACTGCTTCTGTCTGGACATTCCAAAGGGTCCGTTTAGGGTAGCAACCTTCATTCGGGGGAGTAGTCATGTTGAGGCATCAGTAGAATGTCTGGATGCTGGGGAACCTGGCATGTCTGTCCATTATCCCTGGTCACAGGGCTTCTCGAGGGCGTGGAAGCCCGAGGCATCCCACATCGAGCACGGGGAATTATATGCCATAGACATATATCTGAGGTTTTCCTCAGCTTCCCGTGTTTAACACAGGATATGCCGCGAGTTTAACGTCCACCGGAGACAGAACAGCCCGATCGGAGCATTAGCTAAAATAGATCGGATTGAGGGATTTCCCTTGAAGGGGTGCTGATACCGGGACCAGCCCATGGGCGGCTGTGAAGAGGAGCGTACCGACATGGTCTCACAGGGATATGACGGTCCAGGTGAGAATCAGGGTGGATGATGGATAGACGAATGAAGTGGAAGGGGTAATGGAAAGGAACCATCGCAAGGGCAACGGTGAAGTTGGGCTTGAGCCTTGAAGGGGCTTCCTACGTATCCCCATGGCAGGGAATCAAAGTCCGCGTAGTTCGGGATGGTGCCGGTGAACCGGCATGAGGGTGGACCCTGGTCTGATGGGCATCATCAGCGAACTGACGTGAAACTAGACCCGGGGCTCTACTAGTGGTGGTGGGCTTGGACCTCGTGGAGGCTTCCTACGTACCATGTCGTGACATGGATCAAAGATCACGTAGTTCAAAGGGGCTTCATCGGCGAACCGACGTGAAGGTGGACCTTGGTCCGACGAGTGGTGGGCTTGAACCTCTTGAAGGCTTCCTACGTACCATTCCTTGGCATGGATCAAAGTCCTCGTAGTTCGGATGATGGAATTCCTCAGCAAACCAATGTGAAGGTGGACCTTGGTCCAATGAGAGATGGACTTGAACCTCGGGGAGGCTTCCTACGTACCATGCCTTGATATGGATCAAAGACCTCGTAGTTCAAAGGGTTTCATCGGTGAACCGACGTGAAATTAGACCCAGGGGTCCACTAGTGGTGGGATTGAACCTTGGGAAGGTTTCCTACGTACCATGCCTTGACATGGATCAAAGTCCTCGTAGTTCAAAGGATTGATGGAATACAGTTTAATGTCATGCGGGACGGTAGTGAGCCCTGACGTGAATAAACGATGGGCGGTGGGTGTCGGCGAACCGACGTAAATGATGGACCTTGGTCAGATGGGAGATGGGCTTGAACCTCTGGGGGGCTTCCTATGTACCATTCCTTGACATGGATCAAAGTCCTCGTAGTTTGGGGGTGGTCACAATGGCTTTCCGTCGGACTGGAATGCAGTTTAACGTTATGCTGGACGAAGGAGGAACTCGATGTGAATTGGATGATGGGTGGGATTGAACCTCATGGAGGCTTCCTACGTACCATGCCTTGACATGGATCAAAGACCTTGTAGTTCAAATGGGTGTGCATTTTAATGTCATGCGGGACAAAGGCATACAGTTTATCGTCATGCTGGACGAGGGCATGCAGTTTAATGTCATGCTAGACGAGGGAATACAGTTTAACATCATGCTGGATGAAGTATTGTCATGGCCAATGCCAACTCTAAGCCCACGTGAGTCATGCTCGGTCTGAGAAACAAGAGACAGCAAGGGCCTGACGATCACGCCGCGAAGGGTGCGTTCGTGTGAAGCGAAGATGATCTTACGCGTTAGGAGACCCATTGTGCTGGGACTTACTCCAGGATAGAGGCCCGGAGTGTGACAAAGCGCAGCGAAAGAGGGATTTGGGACCCATGATGGGAGGTGCCTCGTTCCCTATCACACCCTCCACTGACCTTGGTAGTGGGGAAGTACGGAGATGCAGGGGTGCAGCCATCCGTTGGGGAACTAGGTTCGCCCTTCTCCTGAGAACATACGCCACTCCAATAAGGAGGATATCATACCTTGTGGATGGATGATTCCACTCCCGTGGAGACGAGTGGCGTAAAAAATGTTCGAGCTGGGGGGACCCTTCGTGTGAGGCACGAGGTTGGGTCACAGTTTAACGTCATGTGTTGAGGACGTGGTGCTTGGCTGTTTAACGTCCTGCAGCTCGGATGAGGTGGGTTCACTCCACACCCCTAGGACTTACATAACCGGTACCCTTTGGTCCTTGGTGGAGGGAAGGTACTGGCAAGGCCATGGTCAAGGGGGGTTGTGGAGCGAACCATCGAGGGGTCCACGTTAGCGTGGCTATGCGAAGAAGCAATATCCGTTAGGTGCCTATGCGAAGAAGCATTAGGAAAAGAAATGCTACGAGTGGTATTGTCTGTGGGACTTTGAAATCACATCGTGCAAACCTAGAGGGTCGCACGGGAAGAGGAATTTCCAAGCAAAGGAGTGTGCTTCACGAATCGGAGTGCCTTGGCCTTAGCATGGGGCATAGGTGTGAGTGGAGGGTGCTTCGCGAAGTGGAACAGTATTCACTGAGCACTGCCTCACGAAGAAGAGGTGCCTCGCGAAGCAGGGTGCTACGAAGCAGTGTGCTTTGCAATGTGTAGCGATCCTGCCTTAGCATAGGGATCACTAGTACAGGTTGGGTGTTTCCCGAAGCATAAATGCTCCGCGGATGCCCGGTTTCGATGGGAATCCCCTTCCTTCGCGAATTCCCTTGAGATTCACGAAGGGCCTCCCTCTCGGAAGAGGGGATCAAAATGAGACAAAGAAAAGGCATCACACGAAGTAGAAGTACCTTGCTAAGCTCATGATTCTCGGGGGCACAGGGTGCTTCGCGATTCGGGAGAGGAGAAGATGAAAGTTCGGATTGTCCGTCTCGGAAGAGGGGCTCAAAACGAGACAAAGAAAAGGCGTCACACGAAGTAGAAGTACCTCGCGGAGCTTATGATTCCCGGGGGAAAAGGGTGCTTCATGATTTGGGAGAGGAGAAGCCGAATGGTCGGATTGTCCGTCTCGGAAGAGGGGCTCAAAATGAGGCAAAACAAAGGCATCACGCGAAGTAGAAGTACCTCGCGGAGCTCATGATTCTCGGGGGCAAAGGGTGATTTGCGATTTGGGAGAGGAGAAGCTGAAAGGTCTGATTTTCCGTCTCTAGGACTCAGGGGGAGTCCAGTATTTATAGGGAAGGGGCGACGCGAAGCAGAACTCGCGCGCCGCCTCAGGTGCTTCACGGTGCGCTCACGAACGTCAACGTCGTCCGTGAAGAGGTACCGCCTCCGGAGCTTCGCGGCGGGCTCGCGAACATCAAACTCGGTCACGGAGAGTTACCGCCTCCGGAGCTTCGTGACAGGCTCGTGAACGTCAAATGCGTTCGCGGAGAGTTACCGCCTTCAGAGCTTCGCGAGACCGCGATGCTCGGGGTGCTTCGTGTTGGTGCTTCGCGAGGTAGCGTGCTAGCCTTCTTTTTCGTCCCTTCCTCTCGTGCAATATTTTGGCGCCCACAGAAATCATGGGGATTTTATTACTATACCAACTTATGTGAGTTGATCATATAAATTTATCATATGTATTTTTACTAATCATATGATTTTGAGTGGAGATAATAAAATCGAAAATGTGGGAGTGTATAACATCCGGGATATTGTAAAACATTAGAATTATAGTATAAATTCATCATTATAAATTGATCAAATAATATAACATTGTTATCCATTTTAAGTATTCATTAGAGGACTTCATTTTCAGACACTAGATACAGTAATACCTAATCATATAAATTGGATTATGATAATACATAAGAACATGTCTTTAAGAGTAGGGAACATGTGTATGTATTTAGATCATATGATATTTAGAACACATTCCAAGATGATCTAGATCTATGAAAAGGTGATTTTTCTATGTGTAAAGGTAAACTCACCATATGGTAATGAAATTCATAAATCTGTGATCTCTCTAGATGAAATTTAGTACCCATGTAAAGGTAAATTTTAGGACCTGCATAAAGTTTACTCAGAAAATATGAATGAAATTTAACTGTTATCCTGACATTTGTAAATGTAATTATTAGTTTAAAAGATATTTGTTAAGGTCATATGGACCTAAATAAGGGTAACAATTAGAAAACATATGATTTATAATGGTATGTTGAGTTTTTAGATTTAGTATCTTATGAAGAAGATATTAATTTAGTTTATGTCGTCTCTTTAATCTTCATTGATCAATAATAATGATAACATGTTATAGTAATGATGAAGGAGTAATCAATCAAGGAGACGATGATGTTGTTAAGATAATTTAAACACCATAGAAATTGGTGTTACATCATTTTTTCATGTATCTAGTGATTGCGAAGGGCTTAATATACTGAATTTTGTAATGGAATTCAGAATATAAAACATTATTGTCAGGGGATTACATAAGAAAATTTATGACATTGATTGAAAGATAAATCGAGAATCCATTAGAGATCAACTGAATCCAAATATCACAGAGTTTCTATATTTCAAATATAAAACAAACACTTTATTTATATTTGAAGGAAACAAATAAGGGTTGTTTTTGGGGAAATAGATAACACTTTGGAGCTATTGAGACATTGAAGAAATACATACATTCAAAGAAGAATAATCTTTAGTGCTTAAAGGAGATATTATGTATTTATGTAAAGACCTGGAAATTTCAAGGAATTTTGTTTTCATAATTCTTTGGAATTTTACGAGTCTGTGTCTTCTTACAGCACCTGATTCCGAGGCCCGGTGTGCCCGGAATCAATTTCCGAAGTTTAGCTCAGGTACATTCAGTGAACGAACAAGTTTGTTTTTCAATCTTTTCAACCGTTGCTCAGAATTGAAATATGAGGGCATCATTGAACTCGAAGCGCCGATAATTTCTTAAGGGGACCTTTACCGCAGTTGCGTTTTAAGCGGGTTGAGTTTTATTTTATTTGGGGATTTAGTTTAAAATAAATAAAATTGTGTGAACAATTTTATTTTATATCTTTGGAAGTTATTCTCTCCCATGGGAAGTTGTTGGTGGGGCCCACAGAAAACCAACATTCCATGTGTGGATAATTGAATGGTGGGGCCCACACGAGCCTCAACATTCCACCTCCCTATAAACCCCTTAACCTTCTTTAAAATATCCCATTAAACTCCCTTGGTTTTATTGTGACAAAATTCCCTTAATTAAATGTGACTCTTCACATCCTCCCCTCTTAAATGCATGCCAACACATTCTAATTAGTATGGTGGTTTGATTGTTTGAATTTGAAGTGGCTTATATTAAATAAAATAATAAGGTAGCTTATTATTTTATTTGGGGGAATGCTTTTTAGGTGGGATCTCTTGAGTTCATAGGGAAGAACACCGACTCTCCAACAAGAACGACCTTCTGACTTCGCGAAGAATGATCTACGTTTTCTCCAATCCTTTTTCTTCCTCCACGACATGGGAGGAGACACCACCGCGGGGAACGTTTCCATCAACGACGACTTTTTTCTCCGACGTCAACGGAATCGGCACCGATCTTCCACGACATCTGATCATCACGATGCTTGCCTCTTTCTGTGGTTCGATGACGTGTGATGTCTCTGCGAGGTAGGGGTTTAAATTTTAGTATACAAATAATTCCTTGATTAGTTCCTTCTAAAATAAAGAACGTGGATCAACTCATTATCAAGTTGATCCGTGAATATTTTTTAATTGCGGGTAGGGAATATTTGTTATTGGAATGGTCTGATTCAATTTTTTTTTAAGGGATCGTGTGATGGTTTGCTTCAATTTTATTTAAATAAAATTGATTATTCATTCTTCGTAAAAACATTGTTTAATATTGCTTATTTGATAACACCTAACGTGGGGGGATCGGGCCAAACAAACACGGACCGACCACCCTCCGCAGATTGTTTTTGGTGTGCGGATTGACGGTGACGATGAAACGGGACCACAACAGTGATTTGAGGCCTTTGTAGTAAAGTATGGGACCCGAGATGACCTCCAGCGTAGACGAAAATTGAATTGGACCACCGAAGCAACTCCGGTGGCCCATGGAACCTCAAGGCGGCGTGGGTTGCTGGTGCGGCGACGCCAGTGACTGGAGGTGGCGGTGCCCCAGCGCGCCGCTGGAGAAGTCCCGCCGCGGCTGTGCCGTGGCGGCGAGGCGGTAGATCCCGCGACCGCGCGAGAACCCGGGATGACGGCGGGGTTGCGCCAGCTAGCACCGCCGGTGGCAATTAGCGGCTAGGGGCCGAGCCCCCCCCCCCCACTCTGCATCCGCTCGGCCATGCTGGCTGAGCCTCAACCATCCAGGCTGGGCCGGGCCCGCGCCGGGTCGGGCCAGGCCAGCGCCAGGCCGGACCCGGACCCGGGTCGGGTCGTCCTGGTTCGGTCCGACCCCGGGGGTATTGGGTCGAGTCGGACCGGGCCTAAACCCACTATTTTCAGACTAGGTTCATTTAAAAGACCATATCTTGGGATAAGGACCTCTGATCGATGCACCGTTAGTTTTGTAGGGATCCTTGGATCGAGACGGTCGTTTCAGTATATTACACTCAAGGTTTCGGTGAACATTGGGTATGGCTGGGTTTGTTCGAATCTGAAACCAACCGGGCCCTCGGAGCGGAAACACTTATAACATGAGCTTCAGATGCCAGATTGATGTTCCTTCGACTTTGTTGGATTCCTCTTGGAGAGATGGTTCTTTTGGTATACTTCACCTGATGTTTGGATGCAGTTGGAATAAGGCCGGGATGGATTGTACCTGAAAACCAACCGGGCCCCTCTAACGAAAAAGCCGATAACTTTCAGACCGCATGTCCATTTGATGAACCGTCAGCGGCGTTGGTAATCACAATGTGAAAAGGTACCTTTGAATATAACCTATGAGAGTTAGGGGTAGAGTTGAGATACGTCCGGGTTGGTTCGTACACGAAACCAACCAGGCCCCTGGGACTAAAATGCTAATAACTCACAGACCGGGCGTCCGATTGACGCGTCGTCTATTGCGTAGAGACCCCTATGACGAGGCGGTCCTTTGAGATACTTCTTCATGGGACTTTGGGATACTTGGAGTATCAACCAGTAGCTCATTGAGCGGATCCTCCCGGAGACGAGCATACAGAGTATGGAGACCATGTAGCTGGTTGAGACCCGATGACTTCTTGTCTGATTTGAGTCGGAGTTAGTTGTATAGCCCAGTGGGGAGCACTATTATGTTTAGGTGGCAGAACCACGGCGGGGAGCACTACTGTGTTTGGGTGGCAGACTCGTGGTACTCAACAGAAGGAGTACCTTTGTAGACTATGAGGGGGAGCACTAATGTGTGAGGTGGCAGACCCATGGCGGGGATCACTACTCTGTGAGGTGGTAGACTTGCGGTACTCGAAAAGAGGTGTACCTCAGTAGTCTAAGGTTAGTGAGCAGCATCTCTGAGTCGTGACAGGATCACTGTACTCGACAGAGGAGGATCTCTTCAGCAGTTGTGGTTTCGATATCATTAATGAAAATCCTGGTTTCAGCTGAGTCAATGGCCTTTGTGTTTTCCTCATTATTGAGATGGGTTACTTGATAACTTTTGTATATGTATGGGAATATACCTAAGTAGCGGTTATCCGTCGACTTCATATCTGTGTGATACTTCGTGGCTGAGACGGGTTACTTAATAACTTAGGTATAAGTATGAGCTTATACCTAAGTAAGGGTTATCTGTTGAGATTCTTCTTTGTGGATATTATTGTTGGATTTAGTGAGACCTTGAGGGTCTCTGGGTCCCTACTGAGTATTGTTATACTCACCCATACACGGGATATGCCCGCACCTTGTTTTGTTGGACACAGACGATGGACAGCACTGACAGAGATCGAGTGTACGGGGACTGGATGGTACCCAGAGGTGGACCTCAAAACAAGTCAGCACCTGGAGGTGGAATTCACGACGATATGTTACTCGTAGGAGGTTGGCAGGCTAGAGCGTTGAGGAGGCTATCTGTACCTACCCTTCAGGTAGGATCCGAGGCGGACGACCCAAGAGCTGCTTCTATCTTCCAGTTGTTTGTCTTTTCTGTTGTACTTTCGTTAAGTTGTAGCTGTACTTCTCTGTTGGGTTTGTATTCTGGCCCATTTACTTTTAAACACTTTCTTTTGTACTTAGTGTATTACATTCGCTTGTACAATGGTTGGATGTGGTTTTGTTTTATAAAGGCAATGCCTTCCCAGTTATTGGGATTTACGCCTTTGGTGCTAGTCTCCAGCCCCTGGTCTATGGAAGGCGGGTTTGGGGTAGTCACGACACAAGCCCCAAGGACGGTTCGTGACAAATTTGTATCAGAGGAGTCGGTTCTACCGCATAACTCATAACTCTGATCATTCCTTTCTGTGAAGTAATAGTGTTAAGGGTACCAATTGTGGTCTTCAGTTCAGGGAGTCCAGTGTTGGTGCGGTGGCCGACGTATCCATACACCAGGACCCTGACTACTGATTTCTGACTAAGTGCACGAAAAAACTGATTGCCTGTGTGTTTCCAAAAAGTTTTAAAGTCATCTCAAACCAGGTCAGCTCACCAGGTATAAATCGTTGAACATGTCACATCTGTTCAGGATGTCTCCACACAGACATTCAGTTGGAGTTCTAAAAGAGTACTCGATGACGGCCCACCGAGCAACGAGACTCCGCTGAAGGTCCCTCTTTCTATGTTAGAACCTTTGGGTGGTGTACCAGCAGCACGAACACCCATTAGGTAGTAGATTCTACCCGCCATACTAGTTGACACTACATGCTGGAAGAGCGTGTTGCACAAGTTCTAGTAGCAGAGGCCTCCGAGGTTACGAGGCGAGACAGATTCCCAGGCAATAGTGGACTAGATGGAGGAGAATTCTAGAGTTTTAAACCTAGTTTAGACACTATTAGAGCTGATGATGGACTTAGCTACTTGTTTTTTCCGGTGAGAGACCATGAGGTTGGTCTGTAAAGTGACGAGGCTTTGGTATGTGGACCTATGCCTGGGATAGTACCATTGGGTAGTGTTCCAGCTATATCACTACCTGTTGGCCAACAGACCCCACCGGCGATACCGGTAGAGGATACATGTAGGCTTAGTTCCTTATGTTTCTGCACCAGCCCTCATGTTACGAAAATATCCCGACTCACAGGCGGTTGAGGACTGGCTTGAAGAGGTGGTATAGAGTTTTCTAGAGCTTATACAGCTTCGGTAGGATGACATGTCGGTAGCTGATAATTCATCGGGGCGTACCAAACCATTCCTGGTACTCGATGAATATGATAGGATTAGTGCTTCAGGGCTCGGACTTCCAAGTGAGGTGTGTTTAAGGATATCTGAGCCAATACTTCTTTCTCTATGCATTCCTACTTATGCTAGGGTGCTAGAGAGAACCTTTGTGGTTGAGAATTATTTGGCTGAGTGGATGTAGCTAGTGAAGGTTTGCAGTGGGAAAGAAGAAAACTGGCGCTAGTCTCAGAGACTTGGGCGTGTAAAATGTTTCAATAAGAGGAAGTGTTAAGGACAAATGAATCTGTAGAGCAGCAGAAATGGAAGCAGAGCTGGGAGAGCAGCATGTGGTGGTGTACGTTTCGACATGTTACAACCACCCACCTTTGTAGTCCCCGCAATTCTCATGGAGAAGGAGGGCAGGGGAAGAGATTAGCAGCATACGGTCAAGGAGTTTCACCCAAGGGATCTAGGAATGATTCTATGTACGGGCTGTGTCTTCTACTATCTGCCGTAACAACAGACATTGATACGAATCATCCCTTCAGTCCACGAATCTTGTCCCAGACCTAGAGTTTCTGGTTAAGCCGTTGACATGAACCTCATGTCTGGAGATACCTTAGGGAGGATACTCAATAATCACGCTTACGTCGACGGTGTGATATGACCCTTGAGGTGAGAGTTTTGGTTGGAACCTCTTGGTGGTAGCGTCGAGGCCTTATGACATTAGTTTGGGTATGGACTGGACAACCACGGTTCATACACAGATTGATTGTACTAGGCAAAAAGTTTCTGGTTTATCTACAACGTTGGGATGGGATCTCCTTGGTCAGCAAAAAGGAAACCCTAGGCAACACAGGATAGAATCATGCATAATTTGGTGCAGTCAATCACTCATAAGTCGACCATACATAGATTTGGGCTAGACTTCTCCAGAGTTGTTGCACCGCTTTTATCATTGGCGAAGAAGGGGAAAACCCTTCGTGTGGTCAGTGATATCCCAATAGAGCTTTTCAAGATCTGATGTCGAGGTTAACCAGTGCGCTCGTTTTGAGGATACCAGAGAAGGTGCAAATCATCCAAGAGCGGATGAAGACTGCACAGAGTAGGCAGAATTACTATGTTGTTAGCATAAAGAGGCCACTGGAGTTCAAGGATGGAGACCATGTTTTCTCATGGGTCTCACCTCGACGAAGTCTATGGAGAAGTGGCTGAGGCATAAAGTTATCTCTGAGATTCAATGGACCTTTCTAGGTCCTCAGTAGGGTAGGCGAGGTGGTTTACCACTTGACCATTCCACCTCAGTTGCACCGGGTGCAAGATGTCATCAACGTATCTCAGCTGAGGAGATACATGCATGACCCTTCACACATCATCGACCACATGGACCTGGATACCGATGATGGGGCGACATTCACGGAGGTTCTAGTGGAGATCGAGGGTCGACAGGAGTGGGTCCTATGTGGATGGTCGATTCTTATGGTGCGCATTCTTCAGCAGCATGGGAACCTCAAAAAGAGCACATTGGATCGGGAGGCTCAGATGCGTGCTTGGTATTGCTTTTGTTTTCCCTAGTTTGTCTTGAAGCTTTATGGGGACTTAATGCTCTGAGGTGGGAGTAATGTAGAGACTCGGAAATTTCAAGGAATTTTTTTTCTTAATTCTTTGAAATTTTATGAGTTTGTGGCTTCTGATAGAACCTAATTCGTGGCCCGGTGTGCCTGGAATCAATTTCTAAAGTTTAGCTTGGGTACGTTTAGTGAACGAACGAGCAGGTTTTTCAATATTTTAAACCGGTGGTCGGAATTGAAATCTGAGGGCACCGATGAACTCGCAGTGCTGGTAATTGCTTAAGGGGACCTTTAGCGCAGTTGCATTTTAAGCAGGTTGAGTTTTATTTTATTTGGGGATTTAGTTTAAAATAAATAAAATTGTGTGAACAACTTTATTTTATATCTTTCGGAGTTATTTTCTCCCATGGGAATTTGTTGGTGGGGACCACGACCAATCAACTTCCCATGTGTGTATAATGGAATGTTGGTGCCCACACGAGCCCTAACCTTCCACCTCCCTCTAAACCACTTAACATTCTTTAAACTCTCCCATTAAACTCCCTTGGTTTTAATGTGAAAAATTTCCCTTAATTAAATGTGACTCTTCACATCCTCCCCTCCTAAATGGATGCCAACACACTCTAATTAATAAGGTGGTTTGATTGTTTGAATTTGAAGTGGCTTTTATTAAATAGAATAATAAGGTAGCTTATTATTTTATTTGGGGGAAAGCTTTTTGGGTGGGAGCTCTTGAGTTTTTGGGGAAGAATAGCAACTCTCCAACGAGAACGGCCTTCCGACTCGGCGAAGAACACTCTACGTTTTCTCCAATCCTTTTTCTTCCTCCATGACATGGGAGGAGGGACCGCCGCGGGGAACGTCGCCATCAATGACGACTTTTTCTCTGACGAAAATGGAATCAGCACCGATCTTCCGCGACTTCTGATCATCGCGACGCTTTCCTCTTTCTACGGCTCGATGACGTGCGACTTCATTGTGAGGTAAGGGTTTAAATTTGAGTATACAAATAATTCCTTGATTCTTTCCTTCTAAAATAAAGAATTTGGATCAACTCATTGTCAATTTGATCCGTGAATATTTTTAATCGCAGGTTGGGAATATTTGTTAGGGGAATGGTTTGCTTCGAATTTCATTTTAGGGATCATGTGATGGTTTTCTTCAATTTTATTTAAATAAAATTGATTACTCGTTCTTCATAAAAACCTTTTTTAATCTTGGTTATTTGATAACACCTAACGCAGAGGGCACAGGGCAAAAAAACACGGCCCAACAACCCTATGCAGATTGTTGTTGGTTTGCAGATTAACGACGACGATGAAACGGGACCGCAACAGTGATTTGAGGCCTTTGTAGTAATGTTTTGGACCTGATACGACTACTGGCGTAGAAAAAAGTTGAATCAGACCACCAGAGGAACTCCGGTGGCCCGCAAAATCTCAAGGTTGCACGGGTCGCCGGCGCGGCCGCACCGGCGACCGGAGGCGGCGGCGCCCCAGCGTGCTGCCGGAGAAGACCCGCCGCAGAGTTGAGGTGGTGGATCCCTCGACCGCATGGGATCTCGGGACGATGGTGGGGCGGCCCAAGCTGGCGCTGCTTGTGGAAATTAGCGGTGAGGGGCCGAGCCCCCCCCCCCCCCCCCCGCTCCGCGTCCGCTCGACCACGCTGGTCGAGCCTCAACCGGCCGGGATGGGCCGCCAGTGCCGGGCTGGGCTGGGCCAACATCGGGCCGGGCCATGCCAGCTGGTCCGGGCTACGCCCAACCGGGCTAGACCCGGGCCTAGGTCGGGTCGTCCCGGTTCGGGCCGAACCAGAGGGTATTGGGCCGGGTCGGATCGGGCCTAACCCACTATTTTCAGACTATGTTCGTTTAAAAGCCCATATCATGGGCTACGAACCTCTGATCGATGCACCGTCAGTTGCGTAGGGAACTTTGGACTGAGGCAGTCATTTCGGTATATTACACTCATGGTTTTGGAGAACTTTGGGTATGGCTGGGTTGGTTCGAACTCGAAACCAACAGGGCCCTCGGAGCGGAAATGCTTATAGCTTGAGCTCTGGATGTCCCATTGATGTTCCATAGACTTTTTTGGATTCCTCTTGGAGAGAAGTTTCTTTTGGTATACTTCACCTGAGCTTTGGACGCAATTGGAATAAGGCCGGGTTGGATTGTACCTGAAATCCAACCGGGCCCCTGAAACGGAAAAGCCGATAACATTCAGACCGGACGTCCGTTTGACGAACCGTCAGCGGCGTTGGTAATCACGTTGTGAAACAGTACCTTTGAATATACCCTATGAGAGTTCGGGGTACAGTTGAGATACGACCGGGTTGGTTCGTACACAAAACCAACTGGGCCCCTGGGACTAAAAGGCTAATAACTCACAGACCGGGTTTCCGATTGACGCGTCGTCTATTGCATAGAGACCCATATGACGAGGCGGTTCTTTGAGATACTTATTCGTCAGACTTTGTGATACTTAGAGTATCGACTAGTATCTCTTGGATCAGATCCACCTTGAGACAAGCATATGGAGTACAGAGACCATGTAGCTGGCTGAGACCCGATGACTGCTTGTCCGATTCGAGTCAGGGTGACTTGTATCGCCCACTGGGCAACACTACTATGTTTGGGTGGAAGACCCACAGTAGGAAGCACTACTATGTTTGGGTGGAAAACCCATGGTACTCGACAGGGGGAGTACCTTTGTAGGCTCTGAGGGGGAGAACTACTGTGTGAGGTGGAAGACCCATGGGGGGGTGCACTACATTGTGAGGTGGCAGACTCACGGTACTCGACAGGAGGAGTACCTCAGCAGTCTAAGGTTAGTGAGCAGTGCCTCAGAGTTGCGACATGATCACTCTACTCGACAAAGGAGGAGCTCTTCAGCATTTTTGGTTTCGATATCATTAATGAAAATCCTGGTTTGAGCTAAGTCAGTGACCTTTGTTTTTTCGTCATTGTTGAGATGGGTTACTTGATAACATATGTATATGTATGGGAATATACCTAAGTAGTGGTTATCCGTCGACGTCATATCTGTGTGATACTTCGTGGCTGAGATGGGTTACTTGATACCTTAGGTATAAGTATGGGATTATACCTAAGTAAGGGTTATCTGTAGAGATCATTCTTTGTGTATATTCTTGTTGAATTTAGTGAGACCTTGAGGGTATCGGGGTCCCTACTGACTATTGTTATACTCACCCCTGCACGGCCTAGGCCCGCACCTCGTTGTGTTGGATGCAGACGACGGACAACCCTGACAGAGATCGAGTGTACAAGGACTGGATGGTACCCGGAGGTGGACCTCAAGAGGAGTCAGTACCTGGAGGTGGACTTCACGACGAGACGTCACTCGGAGGAGGTTGGCAGGCGAGAGCATTGAGGAGGCTATTGGTACCAACCCTTCATGTAAAATCCGAGGCGGACGACTCAGGAGATGCTTCTATCTTCAATCTGTTTGTCTTTTCTATTGTACTTTCGTTCAATTGTAGTTTTACTTCTCTGTTGGGTTTGTATTCTGGCCCATTTACTTTTCAGCAAATTCTTCTGTACTTAGTGTATTACTTCCATGTGTACTCTTGTTGGATGTGTTTTTGTTTTAAAAAGGCAATGCCTTCCCAGTTATCAGGATTTACACCTTTGGTGCTAGTCGCCAGCCCCTGTCTTATAGAAGGCGGGCTTGGGGTAGTCACGGTATGGTCCCCGAGGACAGGTCGTGAAAATTTATGTAAGAAATAAGAAGTGGGAAGTAAGAACCATTATTAATACTTGAGATATTTGATCATCGGGAGATCAAACAAGTAAGGGATAATTCGGGATGACCCTATAAAGAACTATCTGGAGATAGTATAAAGATCCTTTAAGTAGATAACCATGGATTTTTTTTGTGATATGGGTTCAACTATGGGGATGCTAGTATTAAGAATCCAATGTGAAGTAGTTACCAAGAACACATCAAGAAAATACATTTCAACTGATTTTATACTTGTTTTTTAATGAGATTATCTATTATTATTTTCATTAGATAACTTATATATTGCAATGGCTTGGACCTCTTTAGTCCATTAAATTGGGAAAAGGCAGTGTTAGAGGTGTTCTGGGAGGATAAGGTGACTTGGAGTGAATTTGGGTGGACTTTTAAGGGAAACTAAAGCGCTATAGCTTTCGCACGGGAGGCGCATGGTTTTTCTAAACCGTGAGGCCAAACCGTGTGAGGTTGGTGTTGAAGGCAGTGGCTAAAGCAACGGTTAGCAGACAGTTTGTCTAACCCTGCGGCCTAACCATGCGAGGAGTGGTTGATGAGGCAGTAGTGACCGCATGGTTAGCGTACGGTTTGTCTAACCGTGAGAGAAAACTGGGCAGGCACTTAAATTAGATCCTAAAATTGTGGATCTAACCTGTTCTGACTCTAACTAGCTTGTTTAAGCCCCTAAGTGGCCATAACTCTGGATTACCCTTCTTTGATGGTAGGATAACCTCTCCTAATCACTTTGGAGGTGATCTGAAGGCTTCTCTTGGCGAATCGAAGCCGGTTTCTTGAGGTATGTGAACATTCTTGTATGATTTCTTAGATCTACTTAGATCTAATACTCCTCTTCTCTCGATTTATTATATCTACACCCATTATTGGTAGATCTAAGTGTGTGGATGTCAAATCTGATGGGATTGGGTCTTGATCTTACTATGAGAAGAGATCTAAGGCGGGGATTTGGAGAATCGACTTGATTTTCTTGAGCGTTCCTCGGCCATTGTAGTTTTCATCAAAAACCATTGAGGTAGGGGATTCATTGCTTCTATTTCAAGTACGTGCGACTGCATTGTTGGCATGTTTAATCCCACTGGATGACAATGGAATTGATATAATTAATACATTGAATCAGATAAAGAAATTGTATCAACCGTATGTTATTTCCTCTTGTTTTTCTAGATGATGTGATATCTATGCTCTCTTTGCTTAGCTGTTGTCCTTAATGGGAGTTGGTAAAGAACATAAACCGGGACTAATTGATATTTTTTGGCCAAAGATAAAGCGGCATGAAAATGAATCTGGTTCTTATTGTAATTTTATTGGAATAGTAAGCATTTATAATCATCTGTGATAGCTTACTGTTTAGGTTCCCGATTTTGGAACCAACGGATTATAAATCTATTAATTCAAGATGGTTTAAAGAATTTATTGTTTGATAATTCCTTGAAAGGTTCTGAGTTACCCTCTTGATTGTTAAAGGGCCAAGAGCCCAATTGATGTGATGTTTTCTTTCCTGCTGCTTATGATGTGATGTGATCCTGGATGGTTGTTGTCATATGTGGGGGCATAGAGGTCTTTTGGTTGTGGTAGAGAATGACGCTTAGAGTGGTGAGATGTATCGGTTTATGCATGTGGGTGTTGGGGAGGACACCATGGATGATGGAATGGTTTGGATGTGATTATTGGATGGTTGTAGGTTCTTTGATTTTTTATCTAATTTACTTTTCCACACTACTCAAGGTAGCTGGTCTTGATTACCCTTCTTCCGAAGGAGGTGAAAACGCGTGGGGTATGCCACATGCTTTCCTTGTCTAGCTTCCCAAGGGAGGATGGGTCTATGCTCTTGATATAGGCGAAAAAGACTCGATGGGTAGAACATCTACTCACCATGTTGAGCCCCCTTGTGTTTAGTAGAATAAAATATTTTTCTAGAATTGCTGGGAATATGGGAAAGTAATTTTGTAATGAATGTTTGATTAAATGGTATTAACTCATGGGTTTGGTGTTGCCGAAACTTAATGACGAGGTTGAAAACTATTGAAGGAACAGTGGACTTTGGGTGTGATGGTAATGAATTTAAAGTGGTTTTGTTCATTGTTAATTAATGTTTAATGAATTAATTAACGTAAAGTGAATCTAATAAAAAGGGAATGAAGAAATATAATAAAGTTCCTTAAATGGTTGAGTTCTTATAGGAAACCTAGTCATAGAAGTGGCATCCAGAAATCCGAGAGACGTTAGCTGTAGTGTGTCTAAGACTAGGTTATTCCCATAGTGTGGTTGTGAGTTATAATATATTCTGTATTTTTTTGTGTTTCTATATGCTAATCTACCATGTTAGTAAGGGAAACTAACACCCTGGGGGGTGTTTTTCCCAACATTCAGGTGGGAGGATGAATGGCTGACTACCCCCTTTGGCCCCACTCTCTTCTCTTGGTAGATACTTGTGCCATTAGGCACAACAGTTATTTTTCCCCATATATGTGTGTAGAGGGATGTAATGGCTTGTGGTTATTCACACACATATATTCTGGATATAGTATCCTATTGACTACTATAGGTGTAACATGTATAGGCTGTGATGGATTGAGCATCCTTACTCAGTGTATTGGTTGTAATGGCTTGAGGTATAATACCCAATGTATGATACACGTTACTTGAGCTGTGGTGGATCCCAGAAACTACCCGGTTAATTTGGTTGTGAGGATGGTGTGGTGCTTCACCCAGGTGTCTGCGGGCAAGCCTTAGTGGTTCACGAGGTGCAGATTGTGGTGCTTCTCCCAGGTGTCTGCAGGCATTCCTTTTTGGAGAGAGATGCTTAGGAAGTGCGATGTCGGGGCAAAGAGGCAAACTAGTGGAGAAGTAGTAGTGGCGTACCCTTGATATTCTTTATTATATTCTATATTCTTTTATGTGTTACTTGGTGAGAGTATCCATGGTGAGGTCAGGAACTTAGTATACCTATTTAAGTGATGAATTAGTTTCACTTGTTGTCCACTATGCTTTTGCATGCTTTCCTTACCTTTGTACGAGAGGCTTCGGGGAGGATCCTACATAGTATACTGTTATACTCACCCTACGTATATACAAACTATTTTTTAGGTCAATTGGAGCAGGTTGGAGATCAAACTGGTTTCTACTAGCTTGGGGTTGTAGGAGCTGTTTGGGCTTGTGGTTGCAGCTATTTTACTTCCTTATGTGTACCTGCAGTTTTTCCCCTTTCAGTTGTAGTACTTTTGCATGGCATTACATATGTGCATTTGGGTTTCTTTTATATTTCAGTTCTGATTTGGAGTTGTTTGGTGTCTGTCTTATCTCTCTCTTCCGCATGTGTTCTCTTAGAGGGTAATTCATCCCATTTATGTGTTTATTATACCCTCAGTTCTTGTCACCAACCCAGGGCCTATTGGAGGTGGGACTCGGGGGTCGTTATCTCCCTTCTCACATTGCCGGCCCAGGAGGGGTACACTTTGTGGGGAGGGGGTCGTGACAGATTGGTATTAGAGGCTGGTTGAGGGATAGGATGGAGCTTGGAGTTAGGCATAGGTGTGGTTGCATGGGTTGGTAGGGAAACAGTGTCATTTAGGTTTTTCAAGTGGGGTAAACACTGGATACCGACTGAGGCATAGGCATTTAGGGCCCCTATGATCTGATGTATGGACCTTTAAGTTTACAATGGCTACAAAACAAGGTGATACAAGTTTACGGGTAGAGACCTAGGAAAGGATCATGCATCATTCTTCTTTTTTCCTGTGTTTTCCTGGGTAGAACTTGGGATAGGTTAACCTAAAATGAATAAAAGAAAACAATTAATTAAATAATTTTGATTCTTCCATATTCCAGGTTTAAGATATCTAACAATTTTTTATTTTATAGGTATGGCTCCAGGTCGACGTCCTCATCAGGTTTGCGCAGAAAATGTCCAGAAAGCTGTTCCGGCAAATCGTCGTAGGGTAGAGGTTGACGATGAAGACACTTGGAGGAATGCACTCCAAGAGTTTCAGCGTCAGAGTCTGCAGAAGTACAAGGGCTCTGTTTTAGATTCAGTCACAGAAGAATAGTTGGAGGAAGTCGAGATAGGCTTTTGTTCGATCTGTGCTCAGAAGGATCACTGGGTGTCCTTAGCTGTGACGATGCTGCGTGGAGTATCAAGGCAGTGGTGGTTCTTGTTCCTCGGGGATCATGAGGAGTTAGCGATCTCATGGGAGGAGTTCTGAGACGAGTTTAGAGTCGAGTTTCTTTTTGTATAGCAAAGGCGTCCAGTCTCCAGGAGCTTCTTACCCTTCGACAGGGGAGCACCACTGTTCACGAGTTTGGGATCCATTTCAAGAATCTTTTACGATATGCTTCAGACCTGTTACTAGACGAGGAGGTCAGGGCGAGGCATTTCTAGGAGGCATTGTGTCAAGAGATCCTACACAAGGTCACCCCATTTATGCTAAATATATATCTTGAGGTGCTGGCGAGGGAAAAGGTTGTCGAGAGGACTTTGTCCAAGACCAGATCATCATGAGAGGGGAATCTTCATGATTCCTCATGAAGTAGAGCTGTGGTTCGGGGTTCCTGGTTTTTAGGGCAGAAGAGTTTCTGTTCAGCCAGGGGTAGGTCCCAACCCATCACATATCATTTCTCCAGAGGAAGCAACTCTCAGGACTATTCCAAGGGATCAAGTGCTTGTTTTCTTGTGGTGGTTGTGTCCATATGTAGTGGGAGTGCCCGACCATTCAGAGTGGTCATCGTGTACCGGGTGCTATGCTCCAAGTTCCTCCATTAAGGCAGTTCCAGCAGAGGCAGCAAAAACCAGTTGCACCAGCTTTAGATCAATAGAGGGTAGATGGGGTAGGCATAGGACAGCCCCATGACACACCTTGTCCCCAGAGATCAGAGCGCGGCCGTGGTGGTGGTCATAATTAGGGCTAGAGAGGTCGTGGAGGAGGTCGTGGTCAGCTTCATGCTCTTGCATTGCTGGCTCCAGGTGAGCCGGACATCGTTCGAGGTACCCTTTGATTTTTTTCTACCTTGGTGTATGCCTTGTTTGATTCAGGAGAGACACACTCCTTCATATCACTTACCCTTGTCCATTCTTTGGGAATTGAGGTAGAGGGGCTTCCAGTGCCCTTGGCATTGAGTACACCAGTTGGAGGTCGAGATGACTTGTTTGAAATATGTAGAGACTGTGAGCTAGTGTTGGGGAAACAACTCTCTTGCGGAGATTTCCTATGTTTATGAATACAACCATATGATGTCGTCCCCATCATGGATTGGTTGTATTCGGTGCAGGCTATCGTGGATTGCTTCAGGAAGAAGGTCTTTTTCTTTGGTGCGGATAGAGAACAAGTGGTGTTTTTTGGTGAGCGAGATCCTCAGATGGGTCATTGGTGCACCCCATCATTATCGTCCATAATGTCTGAGATAATGCTGAGTTCATCAGAGGTTCAGCAGTTGGTGTTTCCTAAGTCCGTAGAGGAGTACCATGATGTCTTTCTAGAAGAGGTTGTAGCATTACCCCCTCGACGAGAGATTGAGTTTGGGATCGAGGTACAGATAGGAGCATCTCCTATCTCTATTTCTCCATATAGGATGTACCCTTCTGAGTTGCGAGAGCTACGTATACAACTTGATGGTCTCTTACAGTGTGGGTTTGTTCAGAAAATTGTGTCACCATGGGGTTCACCAGTTTTGTTCATGAAGATGGACGACGAAAGTTTGCAGTTGTGTGTCAATTATCGTCACTTAAACAAAGTGACAATAATGAATCGCTATCTTCTTTTGTGGATTGATGTCTTATTCGATCAACTAAAGGGTGAAATGTGTTTCTCAAAGATTGACTTGTAGTCAGGATATCATCAGATGCGTGTGAAGGATGAGGATGTCCCGAAGACTGCTTTCCGTTGTCGTCATGGGAATTATGATTTTTTTGTAATTCCATTTGGCATAATGAATGCTCTATTTCTATTCATGGGATTGATTAATGTTGTGTTACGTGAGTTCCTGGACAAGTTCGTGGTAGTTTTCATTGATGAAATCCTTGTGTACTCCACATCTGAAGAGGAGCATGCAGAGCATCTACGAGCCGTTTTGGGAGTTCTTCGCCAACATCAACTGTACGAGAATTTGTCGAAGTGTTAGTTTTGGGTTTGAGAAGTCTGTTTCTTGGGTCCTGTTGTGTCCCAACAGGGAGTAGATGTGGATCCATCGAAGATTAAAGCAGTTGAGTCTTGGGTATCCCCTAAGACATTGTCAGAGGTGTGATGTTTTGTTGGTCTCACATGCTACTACAGGAGGTTCGTATCTAATTTCTCATGAGTTGCGACCCGTCTAACAGCTTTGACCCGGAAAGATTAGGCATTCATAAGGACTGATCAGTACTAGGTAGCTTTCTAGTATCTAAATGAGAAGTTAGTAAGTGCTCTAGTCCTTTGTCTTCCAGCTGAGGGAGTTCAGTTTGATGTCTTCTGTGATGCTTCACATCTGCGGTTAGGCTGTGTTCTCATGCAGTAGAGGTCAGTTGTTTCTTATGGGTCTCAGAAAGTACGTTCCCATGAATGCAACTATTCCACCCATTATCTCGAGTTTTCAGCCTTGGTGTTTGCTCTGAACTTGTGGAGACATTACCTCATTGGTGAGCGCTTTGTGGTTTTCACTGATTATAAGAGTTTGAGGTATGTTTTCTCCCAGCGTGACCTGAACTTATGACAGCGTCGGTGGATGGAGCTCATACAGGAACACGACTTCGAAATATCGTATACACAAAGATATGGGAACATTGTAGCTAAAGCGCTGAGTCGAAAGTCACATAGTGATGCTGTGCGTGAATCCGGTGATTCTTGGAGAGTAATGGAATAACTGTCAGCATTAAAGCTTGTTATGGGAGAATTTTTGGTTAGATGATATCTTTTTCAGATGAAGATACAGTCATCCCTGATGCAGAATGTGGAAGAGTCCCAGTTGTGAGATCTGGAGGTGGAAATCTGGAGAAACCGAGTTGTTTATGGTGAGGCCCTGGATGGTTGGTCTAAGGATGAATAACACAGGGTGTTGTATCATAGAAGGATTTTTGTTCTTTTGTTGAGGCACGATATGGTTCTCTGAGTGGTCCATAGTTTTCCCTTAGTAGTACATCCTGGCGTGACAAAGATGTACCTATCCTTGAAGAGTCAGTTTTAGTGGCTATGGATGAAGCATGTGGTTACAGAGTTTGTGTCTCGATTTTTAGTCTGCCAAAAGGTGAAGGCCGAACACTGTGTTCCTAGTGGTTTTCTTTAGCCATTAGAGATTCCTCAGTGGAAGTGGGGGGACATCTCAATGGACTTTGTTACTGGTTTACCTCGAGCTCTGGGAGGACATGATGCTATTTGGGTGGTAGTGGATCATTTAACAAAATTGGCCCACTTTATAGCAATCAAGGAGTCAAGCTCAGTGGAAGTTCTGTCAAGGCATTATCTAGAGGAGGTGGTGAGAGTTCACGGAGTCCCTATGATGATCATTTCTGATCAAGATCCTTGTTTTACCTCCAAATTGTGGAGAGGTCTCCAACATGCTTTTGGTTCTCAAGTATGTCATAGCACTGCTTTTCATCCTCAAATGGATGGTCAGACAGAGCAAACCGTCCAGACTCTTGAAGATATGTTACGCTCTTGTGTTCCTGATTTCTGAGGTTCATGGAAGAGGTACTTACCCTTGGTGAAGTTTGATTACAATAATATTCTTCACTCCACCATCGGTATGGTGCCGTTTGAAGCCTTGTATGGTCGGCCTTTCCGTTCTCCGTTGTGCAGGATTGGGGTCAAAGATTCAGCAATTTTCGGACTGGAACTATTGCAAAATACAACAGAGATGGTTCAGGTGGTTTGTGAGAGGATGAAAACAGCGCAAGATCATTATAAATCATATGATGATCAAACAAGGAGACCCGTAGAGATTAATGTTTGGGATAAAGTGTTTCTGAAGGTGACTCACCGTCATGCAAAGTGAAGGTTTGGACGTGGAAGTAAGCTTTCTCCCTGATTTTTTGGGCCTTTTGAGGTGTTAGCTCATGTTGGAGTTGTGGCGTATCGAGTAGCACTTCCCCCCTCAGATGAGTCGGATACATGATGTTTTCCATGTATCACAGCTCCATCATTATCTTCATGATGAATCTCACATCATCGATTGGGGAGAGATCAATGTAGATGATGATACAACCTTTGAGGAGCAACCCTTGGAGATCCGAGACTACAAGGAGAAGGTGTTGTAAAGGAGTTCTATTCCTTTAGTTTGTGTCTTGTGGAGAGACGGTGGCTTGGAGGAGAGTACCTGGGAACATGAGTCACAGATACGTGCTCAGTACCCAGAGTTGTTAGTTGTTTAACTCTTTTCATGTCTTGAAGTAATTTATGTGGTTATGAAACTTCATGTTTATGAGATGGCTCCTTTTGTTGCTTTTGTGGCTTGCTCTCTTTTGAGAGGTATCTTGAGGGGTGGTTGTTCATACCCTGTTTCCTTTTCACTTTAGGTGGGTTTTGGATTCTCTAAAATGAGAATGTTTTGAGAAGTATCTGATGTAATGGCCCGGACCACTTCAGTGCATTAATTTGTGAAAAGGCGGTGTTATAGGTGTTCTGGGAGGTTAAGGTGACTTGGGGTGAGTTTAGGTCATCTTTTAAGGGTGACTAAAGGGCTATAGCTTTCACACGGGAGGCACACGGTTTGTCTAAACCGTGTGGCCAAACCATGCAAGGTTGGTGTCGGAGGCAGCGGCTAATGCATGGTTAGCGCACAGTTTGTCTAACCATGTGGCCTAATCGTGTGAGGAGTGGTAGATGAGGAAGTAGTGACCGCATGGTTAGCGCATGGTCTATCTAACCATGTGAGGAAACCATGCAGGTACTTAAATTAGATCCTAAAATTGTTGATCAAACTTGTTTTCCCTCTAACATGCTCATTTAATCCCCTAAGGGGCCATAAATTGGGATTACCCTTCCTCAAAGGTAGGAGAACCTCTCCCAAGCACTTTGGAGGCGATCCGAAGGCTTACCTTGGAGAATCGAAGCCAGTTTCTTGATGTTATTGATCGTTCTTGTTTTCTTTCTTAGATCTACTTAGATCTACTCCTTCTCTTCTCTCAGTTTCTTATATATACGCCTGTTATGGGTATATCTAAGTGTTTGGATGTCAAATATGATGATCTTTGGTCTTGATCTAGATAGGAGGAGAGATCTAAGGCGAGGTTTTGGAGAATCGACCCGGGTTTATTGAGCGTTCCTCGACCGTTGTGGTTTTCATCAAAAACCATTGAGGTAGGGGGTTCATTGCTTCTCTTTCCTTTACATTCGACTATATTGTAATAATGTTTAATCCCACTAGATGAAAACGGAATTTACATAATGACTACATTGAACCGGATAAAGAAATTTTATCGATCATATTTTATTGCCTCTTGTTTTTCTAGATGCTGTGATATCTATGCTCACTTTGCTTAGCTGTTTTCCTTGATGGGAATTGGTAAAGAATGTAAACCGAGACTAATTGATATTTGTTTGGCCAAATATAAAGAGGCATGAAAATGAATCTGGTTCTTGTTGTAATTTGATTGGCATAGTAATCATGTATAATAATTTGTGATAGCTTACTGGTTAGGTTCCCGATTTTGGAACCAAGGGATTATAAATCTTTTAATTCAAGATGGTTTAAAGATTTGATTGTTTGATAATTACTTGAAGGGTTCTGAGTTATCCTCTTGATTGTTAAAGGGAAAAGATCCCAATTTATGTGATGTTTTCTTTCCTGCTGCTTGTGTTGTGATGTGATCCTGGATGGTTGTTATGATATGTTGGGCATAGAGGCCTTTTGGTTATGGCAGCAGATGACACCTAGAGTGGCGAGATGCATCGGTTTATGCATGTCGGTGTCAGGGAGGACACCAGGGACGATGGAATGGGTTGGATGCGATTGTTGGATGCTTGCGGGTTCTTTGATTGTTTACCTGCTTTACTTTTCCCCACTACTCAAGGCGGCCGGTCTTGCTTACCCTTCTTCCGAAGGAGGAGAAGACACGTGGGGTATGCCACGTGCTTTCTGTGTCTAGCTTCTCAAGGGAGGATGAGTCTACACTCTTGTTATTGGGGGAAAAGAATCGACATGTAGTACATCTACTCACCCTGTTGATCCCCCTTGTGTTTAGTAGCATGGAAGTTTTTTCTATAATGCTTGGGAATATGGGAAGGAAATTATGTAATGAATGTTTTATTAAATGGTATTAACTCATGGGGTTGGAGTTGCAAGAACTTAATGATGAGGTTGAAAACTGTTGAAGGAATAGTGGACTTTGGGAGTGAAAATAATGAATTTCATGTGGTTTTGTTCATGGTTAATTAATGTTCAATGAATTAATTAATATAATGTGAAATTGATAAAAATAGAATGAAGTAATCTAATGAAGTTCCTTAAATGATTGAGTGCTTATAGGATACATAGTCTTAGAAGTGGCAGCCCGGAATCTGAGAGATGTTAGCTGCAGTGTGTCTAAGACTAGGTTTTTCCCATAGTGTGGTTGTGAGTTATAATATACTCTATACTTTTTGTGTTTCTATACGCTACTCCACCCTATCAGTAAGGGATACTAACACCCTGAGGATTCTGAGCCCTGGGGGGGGGGGGGGGGTTTCCCCAATATTCCGGTGGGAGGATGAATGGATGACTACCCCCTTTGGCCCCGCTCTCTTCTCTTAGTAGAAACTTGTTCAATTGGCATAATGGTAAGTTTTCCCCATATATGTGTGTATAGGGCGGTAATGGATTGTGGTTATTCACACATATATATTCTGGATATAGTTTCCTATGGAATACTATTGGTGTAATGTGTATAGGCTGTGATGGCTTGAGTATCCTTACTCGGTGTATGGGATGTAATGGTTTGAGGTATAATACCCGACGTATGATACACATTACGCGAGTTGTGGTGGCTCTCGAAAACTACCTAGATACTTTGGTTGTAAGGACGGTGTGGTGATTCACCCAGGTGTCTACAAGAAATCCCTTGTGTTGCACGACGTTCATATTGTGGTGCTTCACCCAGGTGTCTACGAGCAAGCCTTTTTGGAGAGAGATGCTTAGGATGTGCGATGTTGGGGGAAAGTGGAAAACCAGTGGGGAAGTAGTAGCGGGGTACCCTTGATATTTTTTAATATATGTTATATTCTAGTATGCGTCACTTGGTGAGAGTAGCCATGGTGAGGTTGGGAACTTAGTATACCTATTTAGGTGAAGTGTTAGTTTTAATTGTTGTTCACTATGCTTTAGCATGCTTTCTTTACCATTGCACGAGAGTCTTCAGGGAGGATCCTACTGAGTATACTGTTATACTCACCCTACGTATATACAAACTATTTTTTTTTTCAGGTCACTTGGAGGAGGTTGGAGATCAAGCTAGTTTCTACTAGCTTGGGGTTGCAGGAGTTGTTCGGCCTTGTGGTTGCATCTATTTTACTTCCTTTTGGGTACCTGCAGTTTTTCCCCTTTCAGTTGTAGTACATTTTCATGGAATTACATATGTGCATTTGGGTTTCTTTTATCTTTCGGTTCTGGGTTGGAGTTGGTTGGTGTCTACCTTATCTCTCTATTCTGCATGTGTTCTCTTAGAGGGTAATTCCTCCCATTTGTGTGTTTATTATACCATCAGTGCTAGTCACCAACCCGGGGCCTACTGGATGCGGGACTCGGGGGGTCATTATCACCCTTCTCACATTGCTGGCCCAGGAGGGGTACACTTTGTGGGGAGGGGGTCGTGACATATCTATACTAATGATTCATTATATGGGAGAAAATCGATGTCAGGAAATCCAAACCTAGAAAGGTGTTGGATTTTAGGGGAAAACCTTATAAATATTTTTATCTTATTCCATTTACATTATTTACACTTGAGTTATGATGAGAGATAGATAGAAGTGTTGATAAAAAAATTACTGGTTATTAAGGTTGAATTAGGAATATATATTCATAAAACATAAATGCATCACTTATTCATCCCAAAACCATATCGAGGATCTCACCAGACCTAAGATAAAAAAATTCATATCTAATTTTATTTAAATTATTTTATAGAAAAAATTCCATATATCATTTATAGTTAATTTTTTTAAAAAAAATTAACTTCCACCATTATTATTTTGAAAATAAATTTCCAAATTCATGTATCATTATGACCTAATTTTTCATCACTCTCATTTCTCAAGAAATAATTATTAAAGGTTATGCTATTATATTAGACATATGAATTCTTATTGTATGTTTTCAATAAATTTCACAATTTCCACTATTTGAAAATTAAAATACTGTATCAATATTTTGGAATTAACATTATGTTCAAATGACTTATGAGTTGATGAGGCATTGGGTAGTAAATAATGTTCAAAACATTTTTTCAAAATGGTGATATAATATTAAAATGTATTCCTCATATATGAATCCATCTGACTCCCACATAAAAATAGTCACCAACATGTAAAATATTTGGGAAAATATTTTCATTTACAAAAAAAATAATGAACTTGGTCCTTGTGGGAGTCATATATCATGATCAATAAATTTAATAGAATAAGAAGTAATGTATACGAGATGTTACTCTAAAACCCAATGAATAAATATAATCTAACACCCAAAAAAAGGTTCAAGAAATTCATATTTTGTAAAATATCCATAAAAATAAGTTATATTGTTCTCTTCAACTCTTTATGTAATAGGTTATAAGTTTTTTATTTATCTCTTAATGTGAGACTTACCATGTAATAAGTTTAAAACTTACACTTATTTAAAAGGAAAAAGAATTAATATTTCTCAGATCTGAGTATGTAATTTATAGAAATGAAGCCACTATTAAAGAAAAAATAAATAATATAATGGGTCAAGGTCTATCCATGCGTACCAAAGAAATTTTTTCATTAAAAAATCACTCCCTAAAAGAATATATATTCAACACAATTAGATTTTTAGGAGTCTAATAACACATACAAGAAATAATGGAAGAAAATAATTTCCCATTCAATATATATTCACACATAGAATAAATGAAAACATTCATACTAGAAATGATAAACAAATATGTTTACCTTAAACCATAGACACTACTTGTTATCCCCATTATATCAATCTTAATTCTTTATTCTTGTATAATATTAATGAAGTGGAAATAAAAATATTCCAACATATATAGGTATAAATGGATTAGATTGAATCATTCTATGCTCGAATGGGATACATTATCCTTATTTTTTTGACAACTTATCATTGATAATATGATTTATAGGAATAAAGCATTTGGAATAATGGAGTTTAATTTCAGCATAAAAAACCAAACATACAGAGATACTTCCATTACATGGAAATTGGATTTATAATGCCTTGATAATTCCCCATAAAAAATTGTAAATTTTATGATGTATTATAAAACGTGAGTAATTGAATCAACCACATAATATATCATATGAATGAATGAAAATAACTTCAAACACATTAAAACTTCAGCAAAATTCCCTTTTAAATTATATTTATGGTGGAAGATGTCAGCCACCTGATCCATCAAAACTAGTTTTAGGAATATTCCATGAAATATAGATTAGCATACCCTATGATATATATAGGGAGTGGATTTTAGTAACATTTTTTGTACCATATGATTAAAGTACCCAGATGCATGAAATTATATTTTCTTTCCTTTATTATTAACCATTAATAATTTAATATGGTTGCTTTGGTAGAGATAATAACCATAAATTATTATCCAAATAATCATACCAAATGATTAGATACAATAAAGAATTGTATATTTATATCCAATACAGTAAGTTGTAAAATATGAAAGATACATTAGTATAATATCGTAAAGAGATTTATGGTATATATATTACAATTCCCTTCATATAATAAATCCTAAAGACATATATTCCATATCACCTTTTATTTAATCATATACAATAACACCTGAAGACCATATTTAGAACTATTTTTAATATATTCCTTTTTTTTGAAAAAAATCATTAACTTCAACTTTAATTATATTATAATTAATATCATGTGAATAGACATCCAAAACTCCTTTGGATTTAACTCAAAAATACATTTAGAGTAGTTCACTATGTCAAACTCAATCCCTACTTCATAAATACCCTAACCCCAATAGCACAAATTTGATGGTTATATAACTAAATTTCTCTTTTATATATATGATCACATCCCAATGGACCAAATAGTTTAGTGATCATGGTGAACTAGATACATACATGATTCATGAATTATTTTGAAAATATAAAATACAATAGAGTGAATGTAAACAATTATCCATCTTTATAGTAATTAAAGTATTCTTTATTCACATTATTGGGAAAGGAAAAAAATAATGATGATCTTAGAATCTCAGTAAGAGGTATGTAAATCAGAAGCTATAATGAATAAATAAGTCATAATCAATATGATATATTCAATATAAAAAGGTAGATATTTGAAAACACATTACAAATAATCATTAACTATAATATCTTGATTAGATAAGTAATAATCCATATTGAAAGGTAAATAACAGAACACACATTCAATTTTGTTAATAAATTGTACAAAAATGCATCCATGGATAATATCAATTAAACAATCTCAAGGATAGTGATAAACAATTCTCAAAAAGGAAATGATTAATATTAGGTTTCATGTTCTTAAACACCATGATATCTATACTTTTATGACCTCGCACCGAGACGACAAAAAAATTATGGGTAAAAACCCATTTAATGTTAGCAGACTAATTTGTCTTTCAAGGTACCGAAATTTCTTTATATTTTTTTGTAAATTTTTTTTATGGAATTATTTAGAGAGAAAAATATTTGATGGCACGTGATTTTGAGGCTCGGTGAGCTAGGAACAGAATTTTGAACTTTTTTTATGTTCGATTAAGTAAATGTGTGAGCTCGTTTTTCTATATTTTGAACCGGTGCTCGGATTGGAAATCAGAGGGAACCATTGAACCTAAAATACCAGGATTTTCCATTAAAGGACTTAACATGAACTAGAAATGGATGGATGGAAAAGTTAAATTTTGGTCTTTTTGGAAAAAAATAACATAAGAAATTATTTTATTTCTTTTATCACCATTGAGTGCATGACGACGGTGATGCAGTGCATTGATGAGGTGATTTAAAAGAAGCCCCTTAATGGATCATTAAGAAGCATCATAATGACAGTTTAAGTAGAGCGTACTAGCTACGTAGTTTCATAAATGAAACAGTGTAATGCCACTATTTCCGATGCTTTCGTCGGGGTGCGTGCATCCATCTATTCGTGGACAACAACATTGTTTGGTGCCTCACATTCCCACTTTCCAAAGACAGGCGGCATCCATTACATTTATAGGGAAGTTTTCTCCTTGATCAAAACGGGATTATGGGATGTCGTTTATTCCTTCAGTGGATTCCTCCTCGAAACTCATCACCTAGTTCGTGTCTCCCTTAATGACTTCAACCTTTTTCGTGAAACTCTTCCTAGTGATATATCTTCATGGACGTAGGTTAATTACACTGCTTCTTTCGAGACATTCATGGGGGTCCAGTCAGTGCAGCAACCTTTGGTCGGGGGAGTAGTCACGTTGGACATCACTGGTGTGTCTGGATGATGGGATACAGGCGCGTCTGGGGTTCTTCCCCTTATTATAGGGCTTCTCATGGGCGTAGATGTAACACCTGATTATTTTATGTTATATAAATCATCAAAGGAATATTTTTCTACACAACACATTCTTGGCTTGCTTTACACGAAATCACGACGTTCCTCGATAGCTTGCGTCGTACGCAATACCGAGTTTCACTAAACAACGATATGCTATTAAAATATTATTAAAACTAGCCGTTATGAATAGTAATAACCACTTTTTGAAATTTTATAAATTTTATTTTTCAAAATGGACTTCATTTTTGGATTTGGAATATTGAAATTAGCCTAGGGTGAAATTTTGGTATTTTTCTGAAAACTTTCAATTTTTGATTAATAGTGAAACCACTAAGTAGTAGTTAAAAAACTGACTTTTTCATAAAACTTAATTTTAACACTTCTGTGAGTGGAATTTCGAAAATCCGAGAGACATGGTTAATATCAATGACTAAAATGTGATTCAATGAGATGAAAATAATTTTTGGTGAATAGTATCTTTTTACTTTTTTTTACCACGGTTAAAAGTAAATAGGGTAATTAAGGGTAAAGATGATATTATTATTACCCTAACACATGTCCTAATTCTATTTGATAAGTGTAATTCGACCAAAAACAAACTTAGGAATAAAATATGACCATTTAGGACCACATGGATTAGATTAGGACATTTATTATTAATTTATTTAAAGAAGGGTTAAAATAGTTAAAATCAAAGTTTAATAAGTAAATAATTTTTAATATGGGGTTATACATAAGATAAATTAGACTATAAATATTTTTTAGAAATATAAAAATATTTCCTACATAATGGTATTTTATTTGAAATTTTTAGACATTAAATAATTTAATTTATTTATGACACAAAGATGATGCAGTAATTATCTTATAAATGAAATATTGACATAATTAATGTTAGAAACACCAAAATAAATGTAATTTGAGACTTTTTATGAATTACACTAATTTTATAGATTCATATGACATGTTATTATGGATTTAAGTAACTTGGTTCGAACTAATAATTCTTTTATGATTTTCACAAAAATCAATTACTAAATAGTGTCAAAATTGACATAAAATAGTTTTTAAAACAAATATTATATTAGTAATTGTTATTTTATTCCTAAAAATCTAAGGATCGGCCAAATGGCTTAGATAAGGTTATATACATTAATAATAAACAACTTGGGGTTCGTTTGGCTGCTTATAGTAAGTTTATTAACCTTATAGTATAAGAACACAAGAAGACACGGTAAAAGTAAACTTATTTAACTTAATGTTAAATCTAAATGATAAGGTTAAAATAGGAACCTAAACTTGTATAAATTATATTGGATGAAAGGATTTCGACCCATCCCCACCTTATCTTAGAAATATATCAATTTGGAGCAATTTAAAACCGAACATGACTTTATAATAAAATAATATTTTTAGTTTTCCCAAAGGTGCCCCTCTCCTCCCTTATAAAAGGGAACCTCCTACCCCTCTTCCTCACACCATATTTAGCCTTAAAGCTCGGCAAACCCCTGCCAATTACTCCTCTCCACTTCCCTAAAGACATCCTAGAGGTCCTGGTCTTCTTCAATGACCAATTTTAGTGCCCTAAAAGAAGGTCTCAAAGAAGCACTTCAAAGAAGAGGTAATGTCTGTTACCGATTCTTTCATCTTTATTTCTTCTTCAACTTCTTATTATTTAGTTGTTTCATTATGAAGTAATAACATAAGTATAAATCATATAATTATATGTTATTATAATTATGAAACAATTCTATTTCACCATCTATCCATCCTACGGAAAAATAAATCACCACGCGTGCGTACGTACGGAATACCGTCTCCACGACGTTGTGTAATCTATTTTCCACCACCACCTTACTTGGATGGGTATAATGGTGTAAATAATGACTATATATGACTATTATAAAGTGATACTGATTCTGAAATATTATATATACACTCCAATACAATTCCACGATCATAGTAATGATATCATCACTTGTGCGTACGTACGGAATACCGTCTCCACGATGTGATGCGACTCGTTCTACATGATCTTCATTTCATAATTATTATATAAATGAATTTAATGAATTAATATGATATATATTACACTAATACCATTCTGGAAATGAGTTATCTATAACCCAAATATAAGAATAAGAATTTATTCGACAAAACACGCATAAGAACAAAAAGTTATAAACACCCGAATAACAAGTAGCAATGAAATATTACTACTAAGAAGCTAAGAAAATGACCATATATGATATCATAAAAATAAGTATGATTCTGGAATAAGTCAATAACATTATTTAAATCATTATACAGGAGGTTCAGACACTTACGAAGCCAAATGGACCTAAGGTAAGGGAAATATCACAATCTCATTTTTATCCGAGATTGTTTATAATTTGGTATTTACTGGGGTGTATTTTATCATCCACATCCATGTTTCCTAAATATGTAATACTATTTCCATTCACCTACAATTGTTTAAATCCAATTTTACCCTTCGGTGAGTTTTTAGTAAAAGATATAAAAGGAATCTTTTTTCATTTTTCGTACGAGGTATTTTTTGACTTTTTCGACAAAAGTACGAAGAATGTTTTTTTAACTTATACGGCATGAATGGATTTTTAAAACATTATTTCCAAAAAGCTTCATTTACAAGTTTTCAAGTTTATTTTTAATCAACTTCTTTTAGTTTAATATTGTAAGACATGTTAAGAAAGGAAAATGTTTTTGAAGTAGAAAGGATATTTTCCTCAAGAATGGAGTTCAAGTGTTTTATCAAAGTTATTTTCCATATAAGATAATATAGGATTCTGTTTCTATCCCTATTATTACATGGATTTGATTATGTTGTGATGGAAATATTTTTATGAATTCCTTTATCTTATATGAATTGTTTTATGATGTCATAATGTTTAAGAATCCCATTTTTATTACATGGGTTACGCTATGATGTATGGTTTATGATTTTGTGTCACACATAAGAATGGTTTAATTATGAGATGGCTGGGACCTGTATCTCCCTCCAATGCATTGGGTAAATATTTTATATCTCATGAGATAGACATGGCTGGAACGGTAGGTTATACCGGTTCAGTGAAACAGGACTGAAATGAGGAGTGAACTCGGTTCAAAAATGGACTTTGTCCACTAAGATAGTCTTGGCAATGAGCCTTTAATAATAAGAAATGATTATCTATGATTATGTGTGTATTACACAAAGTTTCATGTTTTAAGTTATGATTATTGTGATTACATTTCACTGCCATGATTTATCCCATGTTATGAAATTATGATCTCTTTTACAAGTTAAGTTTTCCAAAAGTTATGTGCTTATGTATATGATGTGATTAATATTTCTTTTGTTTACCCTTACTGAGCATTTGAGCTCAGCCTTTTGTATGTTTTCTTTCCCTAGGTCTGGAAGAAGGTTATTAAGTAAGATATGCCAAAAGGAACTATAGTTACGATGAAATAAATGGGAGACAGTGTAGATGCTTTATGAACCAGTTGTTTATGTTTCCCAGTTTCTAAAGACACTATACCTATACAGTCCTTTCGTGGTTTTGTTATATGTTGTAATAAGTATGCTTCAATTTTGAAGTATTAACAATGCATGCAAATTATGGGTCGTTATAGTTGGTATCAGAGGAAAGGTATAGTCAAACTTTGGAAACTAGGATGTGAAAGCCTTAGTAAGAACCCTAAGGATAAGTCTAAGCATAGAACACAATATTAGTGTTTTAGAAATGTCCATGAATAACCTAGGATAAGACCTTAAGTGTGAAATTTTATTCTTGATTATGTGGTTTTCCTATTATAATTAGTGTTTCTCAAACTATTCTTCTTGGTTTTAGTCAATGGCTGGAACCCGAAGGAACCATGTTAATGCGGAATGCGACGGGCAATGCAATGATTGTCCCCCTGAGCAACCAAACGTTATGGGAGCTGGAATGAAAAATCTTGTAGCCATGCTCACACAACTTTCTGAAGCTATGAATCATGCAGGACTTCCAAACGAGCAAAGGAAGGAGAAACATTCTGTTGAATCCTTCATGAGGCAGCTTCCACCTTCTTTCAGCGGGTCTACTGATCCATTAGTTGCTGAACAATGGATTAGTACTACTGAAAAGATATTTTCAGTTCTTCAATGTTCTGAACATGATAAAGTCATCCTAGTAATGTATCGTTTGGAAGGAGATTCTGATCAATGGTGGAATCTTATTAAGAATACGAGGCAAAGGGACGAAATTGAGTCCATGGAATGGGACGAGTTCAAGAACTTATTTTTCAATAATTACTTCCCTCGTATTCTCCGAACAAAGATGGAGAAAGAGTTTCTTGAACTGAAGCAAAAGGATGATGAATCTGTTGGTACCTATGAAGAAAATTTTACAAGACCTGCAAGGTACGCTTCTGGTATTATTATCCAACCTGAGAGTAAGATCGATCGATTCTTTAGTGTCTTAAAACCAAGTCTTCGAATGAAGTTAGCCATAAGGGACCTCAATATCTATGAAGAAATTGTTCGATGTGCTCTCAAAGTCTATATAGAGATTGGATTAACCCATCAGTCATATGGGTTTGATAAGAAGAGGAAAATGCAATTCAAAGGAAAATCTAAAGAGCACACTGAAAAGAAGATGAGCTTTCCCTTATGCTCAAAGTGTGGAAAGAAACACGGAGGGAGTTGTCTTAAAGGGACAAGTAAATGTTTCAAATGTGGAAAAGAAGGTCGTCGGGCATTTGAATGCCGCGATGATGGGAAGAAGATGTCTAATGATGCAAACAAAGGAAGGGATACACAGAATGAACCTACTACACTTCAACGTTTCAAGTGCAAGGAGATGGTACATTATGCCAATAAATGCCCTAATCCAAGGGTTGATGATGATGGTCGACGTCAAAAAACTCTTAAGGCTAAATACAAAGGAAAGTCACATGCAATTTCTATCAGCGATGTGGAGTACGATAATGATGTGGTGAAAGGTACACTTACCATCAACTCTAAAGTAGAAAATGTTTTATTTGATTCTGGATCCACCCACTCTTTTATTTCTGAAGAATTTTCTAAGGGTATCACCATATTACCTCAACAATTAGATGTTGAGTTAACTGTGACAACACCTAATGGCACAACAGTTGCATCAAAAGTTTATAATTCTTCTCCGATCGAAGTTTGTGGGAAAGTGCTTCCTGCAAATCTTGTGATCCTTCCTATAGTGGAATTTGATGTGATTCTTGGCATGGATTGGATTTATTTATATGGAGCTCATATCAATTTCCAAACAAGGGAAGTCACATTTCATATTCCAGATCAATCTATGATCGTCTATCAATGCAAGGATGAACATAACCTTCCAGTGGAAATTGCTTCCATCTTATGGGTCTTGATTCCACTAAATGAAGGTTATTTATCTCAAATGGTTGGTGAGAAACTCACGATTAAGAATATGCCCATTGTACAGGAGTTTGATGATGTCTTTCCGGAGGAATTACTGGGACTTCCACCAAATAGTGAAGTTGAGTTCTCAATAGAACTCGTACCGGGTGCTTTGCCTATTTCAAATACACCTTATAGAATGGCGCCAATTGAGTTGCAGGAATTGAAGATGAAACTCCAAGAGAATCTTGATAAGGGATTCATACACCCTAGTGCGTCACCTTGGGGAGCACCTATTCTATTTGTTAAGAAGAAAGATGGATCAATGAGACTCTGCATTGATTATCGAGAACTTAACAAGATCACTATCAAGAACAGATAGCCTCTCCCTCGCATTGATGACTTATTTGACCAACTACGAGGAGCTCAATACTTTTCCAAGATTGATCTTCATTCAGGGTATCATCAATTAAGGGTCAAAAGGGAGGATATACCAAAGACGACTTTCCGTACAAGGTATGGACACTATGAATTTATAGTGATGCCATTTGGTCTTACTAATGCCCCTGCTATCTTCATGGATCTGATGAATAGTCTTGAGAGACTATCTTGATCAATTTGTGGTAGTCTTTATAGACGATATTCTTTTCTATTCAAAGAGCAAGGAAGAACATGAAGATCACTTGAGAATTATATTGAAGACCCTGAGAAAGGAGAATCTTTATGCCAAATTTACCAAGTGTGAATTTTGGCATCAAAAAGTTGCATTTCTGGGTCACATAATCTCAAAAGAAGGGATATCTGTGGATCCAGCAAAAACAGAGGTTATCGAAAGATGGTCGAGACCAACAACAGTAATTGAGATCCGAAGTTATCTTGGTTTGGCTGGATATTATTGACGTTTTGTGAAAGATTTTTCACGATTATCTAATCCACTCACCAAGTTGACTCGGAAAGGAGTTAAGTTTGTCTGGAAGGAAGAATGTGAAGAGAATTTCAAGGAGTTGAACAGAAGGTTATCCAGTGCACCTGTGCTCACACTACCTTGTAGTGGAGAAAGGTTTGTGATATATAGTGATGCATCCAAGAAGGGATTGGGGTGTGTTCTTATGTAAAATGATATGGTGATAGCTTATGCCTCACGATAGTTGAAAATCCATGAGCAAAATTACCCAACACATGATTTAGAGTTAGCAGCGGTAATCTTTGCATTAAGGATTTGGAGGCATTACCTTTATGGTGAAAGGTGTGATATTTATACTGATCATAAAAGTTTAAAGTATATTTTCACACAAAAGGAGATGAATATGCGTCAAAGAATATGGTTGGAGCTGATTAAGGATTACGACTACTCAATCCATTACCACCCTGGGAAAGCAAACAAGGTGGCAGATGCATTAAGTCGACAAGACCATTCTAGTTTATCCATGATGAGGATCACAAAAGATCCAATATTTATGGATTTACAAAGGATGGATCTTGGAATTAAAATGGAAGGGGAAAATATTATCTTTCTCAAATGAATGTTCAACCATCTATACATGTGAAGATTAAAGAGGCACAGAAAAAAGATGTCGAGTTACAAAAGAAGGTGAGAAATGTTCCTGAATTCAACCTTGATTGTGATGGGATAATAATGTTCAGGAATCGGGTTTGTGTTCCTCCCATCCCCGAATTAAAGAAGGAGCTACTGGATGAGGCTCATAGTTCTTCATTATCTATTCATCCTGGAAGCACGAAGATGTATAGGGACCTGAAAGAGTACTTCTGGTGGGATGGCATGAAAAGAGATGTTGCTGAATATGTCTCTCGATGCTTGGTTTGTCAACAAGTTAAAGCTGAGAGATAGAAGTCTAAGGGGATGTTACAACCATTACCCATACCCGAATGGAAATGGGAAAACATCACTATGGACTTCGTCACAGGACTTCCTAAAACATTCAAAGGCAATAATGCTATCTGGGTCATAGTTGATCGTCTTACAAAGTCTGCACACTTCATTGCTATTAGAGAGGATTTCTCTCTGGATCAGCTTGCCAGGATATATGTAAAGGAAGTGGTAAGATTGCATAGAGTACCACTTTCTATTATATCCGACCGGGATCCGAGATTTACCTCGATGTTCTGGCGAAGTCATCATCATACTCTGGATATAGAGTTGAGTTTCAGCACTGCTTATCATCCTCAGATAGATGGTCAGTCTGAGAGAACAATTCAAACCCTAGAAGATATGTTGAGAGCTTGCTCTATGGATTTCAAAGGTGGTTGGGATCAACACCTACCTTTGGGGGAATTTTCTTATAATAATAGCTTTCACTCTAGTATTCAGATGGCTCCTTATGAAGCTCTCTATGGAAAGAAATGCAGGACTCCAACTTGCTAGTATGAAGTTGGGGAAAGAAAGCTATTAGGAACAGATCTCGTTGATGAAATGGCAGAAAAGGTCAGATCTATTCAACAACACATAAGAGCAGCTCAGAGTCGACAGAAAAGTTATGCCGACAACCGAAGAAAAGACCTAGAGTTTGAAGTGGGTGATAAAGTGTTCTTACGAATATCTCCCTAGAAGAGGGTTATGAGATTTGGAAAGAAGGGGAAGTTGATCCATATATATATCGGTCCTTTCGAAATACTGGATCGTGTTGGGAAGGTACCTTACCGATTGGCGCTTCCACCGAATCTCTCTCAAGTTCACGATGTGTTCCATGTATCTCTCCTGAGAAAGTACATACCTGATCCTTCACATGTACTCAGCTCAGAAGTTGTACCGCTGGAGCAAGATCTTTCTTATGAAGAACAACCGATAGAGATTCTGGATCGTAGCGAAAAAGTCCTACGAAACAAGACCACTCGATTGGCGAAAGTTTTATGGAGGAACCACCAATTAGAATAAGGTACATGGGAGCTTGAGGATATGATGAGGTAGAGGTATCCTCATCTGTTTGTTACAAAGTGACGAATTTCGAGGGCGAAATTCATTTTAAGGGGGGTAGAATGTAACACCCGAGACTTTTATGTTATATAAATAATCAAATGAATCTTTTTCTACACAACAATTTCTTGGCTTTCTTTACACGAAATTGTGACCTTCTTCGATAGCTTGCGTCATAGGCAATACCGAGTTTCACTAAACAACGATATGCTATTAAAATATTATTAAACCTAGTCGTTATGAATAGTAATAACCACTTTTTGAAATTTTATAAATTTTATTTTTTAAAATGGACTTCATTTTTGGATTCGGAATATCGAAATTAGCCTAGGGTGAAATTTTGGTATTTTTCTGAAAACTTTCAATTTTTGATGAATAGTGAAACCACTAAGTGGTAGTTAAAAAACTGAATTTTTCATAAAACTTAATTTTACCACTTCTGTGAGTGGAATTTCAAAAATCCAAGAGACACGGTTAATATCAAGGACTAAAATGTGGTTCAATGAGATGAAAATAATTTTTGGTGAATAGTAACTTTTTACTTTTTTTTACCACGGTTAAAAGTAAATAGGGTAATTAAGGGTAACGATGATATTATTATTACCCTAAAACATGTCAAAATTCTATTGGATAAGTGTAATTCGACCAAAAACAAAATTAGGAATAAAATATGACCATTTAGGCCCACTTGGATTAGATTAGGACATTTATTATTAATTTATTTAAAGAAGGGTTAAAATAGTTAAAATCAAAGTTTAATAAGTAAATAATTTTTAATATGGGGTTATACATAAGATAAATTCGACTATAAATATTAATTAGAAAGATAAAACGATTTCCTACATAATGGGATTTTATTTCTAATTTTTAGACATTAAATAATTTAATGTATTTATGACACAAAGATGATGAAGTAATTATCTTATTAATGCAATATTGACATAATTAATGTTATAAACACCAAAATAAATGTAATTTGAGACTTTTTATGAATTCCACTAATTTTATAGATTAATATGACATGTTAGTATTGATTTAATTAACTTCGTTCGAACTAGTAATTCTGTTATGATTTTCACAAAAATCAATTACTAAATAGTGTCAAAATTGACATAAAATAGTTTTTAAAACAAATATTATATTAGTAATTGTTATTTTATTCCTAAAATCTAAGGTTCGGCCAAATGACTTAGATAAGGTTATATATATTAATAATAAACAACTTGGGGTTCGTTTGTCTGCTTATAGTAAGTTTATTAACCTTATAGTATAAGAACACAAGAAGACACGGTAAAAGTAAACTTATTTAACTAAATGTTAAATCTAAATGATAAGGTTAAAATAGGAACCTAAACTTGTATAAATTCTATTGGATGAGATTATTTCGACCCATCCCCACCTTAGATTCGAAATATATAAATTTGGAGCTATTTAAAACCGAACTTGACTTTATAATAAAATAATATTTTTAGTTTTCCCAATGGTGCCCCTCTCCTCCCTTATAAAAGGGCACCTCCTCCCCCTCTTCCTCACACCACTTTGATCCTTCAAGCTCGTCCAACCCCTGCCAATTCCTCCTATCCACTTCCCTAGAGACATCCTAGAGGTCCTGGTCTTCCTCAAAGACCAATTTTAGTGCCTTAAAAGAAGGTCTCAAAGAAGCACTTCAAAGAAGAGGTAATGTCCGTTACCAATTATTTCATCTTTATTTCTTCTTCCACTTCTTCTTATTTATTTGTTTCATTGTGAAGTAATAACATCAGTATCAATAATATACTGATATGTTATTATAAGTATGAAAAAACCCTATTTCACCATCTATCCATCCTACGGAAAAAGAAATCACCGCGCATGCGTACGTACGGAATACCGTCTCCACGCCGTGGTGTAATCTATTTTCCACCACCACCTTACTTGGATGGATATAATGATGTAAATAATGACTATATATGACTATTATAAAGTGATACTGATTCGGAAATAGTTTACATACACTCCAATACAATTCCACGATCATAGGAACGATATCATCACCCGTGCGTACGTACGAAATACCGTCTCCACGATGTGATGCGACTCGTTCTACATGATCTTCATTTCATAATGATTTTATAAATTAATTGAATGAATAAATATGATATATATTACACTAATACCATTATGGAAATGAGGTATCTATAACCTAAATATAAGAATAAGAATTTATTCGACAAAACACGCATAAGAACAAAAAGTTATAAACACCCGAATAACAAGTAGCAATGAAATATTACTACTAAGAAGCTAAGAAAATGACCATATATGATATCATAAAAATATGTATGATTCTGTAATAAGTCAATAACATTATTTAAATCATTATACAGGAGGTTAGGACACTTACAGAGCAAAACGGACCTAAGGTAAGGGAAATATCACAATCTCATTTTTATCCGAGATTGTTTATACTTTTGTATTTACTGGGGTGTATTTTATCATCCACATCCATGTTTCCTCAATATTTAATATTATTTCCATTCACCTACAATTGTTTAAATCCAATTTTACCCTTCGGTGAGTTTTTAGTAAAAGATATAAAAGGAATTTTTTTTCGTTTTTCGTACGAGGAATTTTTTCACCTTTCCAACAAAAGTATGAAGAATGTTTTTTTAACTTATACGGAATGAATGAATTTTTAAAACATTATTTCAAAGAAGCTTCCTTTACAAGTTTTAAAGTTTATTTTTAATCAACTTCTTTTAGTTTAAAATTGTAAGACATGTTAATAAAGGAAAATGTTTTTGAAGTAGAAAGGATATTTTCCTCAAGAATGGAGTTCAAGTGTTTTATCAAAGTTATTTTCCATCTAAGATAATATAAGGTTCTATTTATATCCCTATTATTACATGGATTTGATTATGTTGTGATGGAAATATTTTTATGAATTCCTTTATCTTATATGAATTGTTTTATGATGTCACAATGTTTAAGAATCCCATTTTTATTACATGGGTTATGCTATGATGTATGGTTTATTATTTTGCGGCACACATAAGAATGGTTTCATTATGAGATGGGTGGGACCTATATCTCCCTCCAATGCATTGGGTAAAGATTTTATATATCATGAGATAGACATGACTGGAACGGTAGGTTATACTGGTTCAGTGAAACAGGACTGAAACGAGGAGTGAACTCGGTTCAGAAATGGACTTTGTCCACTAAGATAGTCTTGGAAATGAGCCTTGACTTATAAGAAACGATTCTCTATGATTATGTGTGTATGCCACAAAGTTTCATGTTTTATGTTATGATTATTGTGATTACATTTCACTGCCATTATTTATCCCATGTTATGAAATTATAATCTCTTTTGCAGGTTAAGATTTCCAAAAGTTATGTGCTTATGTATATGATGTGATTGATATTTCTTTTGTTTACCCTTAATGAGCATTTGAGCTCACCCTTTTGTATGTTTTCTTTCCCCAGTCCAGGATGAAGGTTATTAAGTAAGATATGCCAAAAGGGACTATAGATATGATGAAATAAATGGGAGACAGTGTAGACGCTTTATGAACCAGTTGTTTATGTTTCCTAGTTTCTAAAGACACTATACCTATATGGTCCTTTCGTGGTTTTGTTATATATTGTAATAAGTATGATTCAATGTTGAAGTATTAAAAATGTATGTAAAGTATGGGTCGTTATAGTAGAAGCCTAAGGAATCCCTCGTCGAACACGGGGAATTATATTCCATAGGCATCTATTTGACTTTTTTCTCAACTTATTATGTTTAACATAAGGTATGACATAGGTTTAACGTCTAGCAGAGATGAATCAGACAGATCAGAAAACTGACCAGATCAGACCAAGTGAGTGCAACCCTGGAGGGAACACCGATGTTGGGGCTAATGCGTGGTTATCAACCTGATTGTTGTTAAAGGGAATGGGGAATGAGGTGGCATGATCCCAACGGGATGTGGTGGCCTAGGTAAGAACCAAAATGGATGATGGATGGTTATGTGAAGTAGGTGGAATATGAGATGTAGTCATCTCGGGGACGATGATGATGTTGGGCTTGAGTCTCGAAGAGACCTCCTACATATCCCTGTGGCATGGAATCAAAGTCCTTTTAGTTCACCTGACAATGGATTTCCATCGATTGGGGATTTCAATGGCATACCACCGAATGGGGTTAACAACGGCTGGCAATTGAACGAAGGTCACAACGACTTATCGCTGGATGTGGTCACAACGGCTTACTGCTAGATGTGGTCACAACGGATTACCATAGGATGGGGTCACAATGGCATACCACTGGATGGGGTCACAACAGCTTACTGCTGGATGGGGTCACAACGGCTTACCGCTGTATGGGGTCACAACATCTTGCCACTCGATGGAGTCACAACTGCATACCGCTCAATGGGGTCACAACGGCTTACTGCTGGATGGGGTCACAATGGATTACTACTGGATGGGGTCATAAAGGCTTATTGTTGGGTGGGGTTAAACCTTTGGGAGTCTTCTTACATACCACATCCAAGAGACAAGGATCAAATCCCACGTAGTTCGGGGTGGTGGATGCAGTCTAACGTCGTGCAGGACAAAAATGGGGCATGTAGTTTAACGTAATGCGGGACGAAGGTGGTCTGATGTGAAGGGGGGACAAAACCAATGATTTTGGGGCTTGAACCTTAGAAATACTTCTTACGTACCTTACATTAGCATGGATCAAAGTCCACTTAGTTCAGAATGAGTGGGAACTAGTGTGAAGATAGCTGGGACTGATGTGTGTTGGGCTTGAACCTCGAGGAGGATTCCTACGTACCTTGCCTTGGAAAGGATCAAAGTCCACATAGTTTGAAAGGAGTGGGAACTAACGTGAAGATATCCCGGACTGATGGGTGTTGGGATTGTACCTCAATCAGGCTTCCTACGTACCTTGCTTTGGCAAGGATCAAAGTCCACGTAGTTCGGAAGGGTGGCTGGGGCTTACACTCTAGGATATCCAGATAGGATGTCATGGTCGATGCTTACTGTAAGCCCATGTGGGTCATCCTTGATGTGATAATCAAGAGGCAGTAAATTCCTGATGATCACATCGTGGAAGGTGTGTGTATGGTAATGGGAGTGGGGCTTATACGTGGTTAGTATCCCAAAGAGGAAACAAGGGCTTACGCGTGGTTAGCAGCACAAGGGTGATGGAGATTGGAACTTACTCCAATATGGAGGCCCGAGTTGTGACAAAGCCTACCGGGAGAGGGATTTTGCACCCAGGAAGAGAGGGCGAGCATGCATGCTACCTCCTACAAGAAACTATAGGGGCTTACATGAGGGTGGTTTCCCTTTCCCCATGGATAGACACCACTCTGACAAAGAGGATCTCATTCCATGTGAGGAATGATTTCACTCCCCTAGAGACCAGTAAGTGTCCAGAATGTCCGAGTTGGGGAACCCCGCTAGCAAGGCACAAGGAGAGGTCACATTTTAACATCATGTGATGAGGATGATGGTGCATTTAAGTTTAATGTCCTCCATCTCAGATGAGAATGGTGCGCTCCGCACCGCTAGGACATACATAACTGATACCTACCCTCCTGTGAGGGAAGGAAGGCATTGACCATGAAATGGAGGGGGGGGGTTGTTATGTAGCGATCCATTGTGGGGTCGACGTTATCATGGGTGTGTGAAGAAGAAATATCCATTATCATTCCTATACGAAGAAGTATGAGTCGAGCAATGCAACAGGTAGCACCACCCAAGGTACATTGAAATTTCTTCGTGCAAACCTTAAGGGCCACATGGGAAAAGGGGTTGTAGAGAAAAGGGGTTTATAGGTTTAATCCTGGTGATTCTATGGTGCTCCATGGAGTAGAAAGTCTTTGTAAAGGGATGTTATTCGCGATGTGAAGTCACATAGTCTTGTGATAGGGCATAGGTACATATGGAAGATGCTTCGCAAAGTGTAAAGGAATTCTCATAGCAATGCCTTGCGAAGAATAACATCGTGAAGCAGTGTGCTTCACGAAGCACAGTGATCATGCCTCAGCATGCGGATCACATTTGTATGAAGGGTGTTTTGTGAAGCATAAACACTATGTGACGAACTGAGTCCCTTGGATATCTCCTTCCTTCGTAAAGGCTCGTGGGCTCTGGAAAGAGAATCCTTATTTGAATAGGGGAAGAATCCATGCAAAGGGGAAGGAACTTCACGATGAAAAAGTTCCTTGAAAATCTTATGGTACACAGAGAAAGAATTGATTTCCGATGTGGGAGATCAGAAGGAGAAATTATAGGAGTATTTGTCCTTTAGGCTAAAAGGGAACCTGGTATTTATAGGAAAGAGGTGTCGTGAAGTAGAGCTTGCTCGGCATGAAGTCTGAGCTTACTCCGCGGCGGGTTTGCGAACGTTAAAGGGTTTCACGGAGCATCCCACATCCTTGCTCTGCGGTGGGTTCGCGAACATAAAATTTGTTCGCAGAACACCCTGCCTCCTTGCTCTGTGGTGGGTTTGTGAACATAAAAGGTGTTTGCAAATCATCCCGCCTCATTGCTTTGCGGTGAGTTCGCGGATGTCATATTATTTCGCGATGAAACCCACCTCCTTCTTCTGCGGCGGGATTGCGAACATCAAATCAGTTCGTATAGCATCTCACCTCCTTGATCCGCAACATGTTCGTGAAAGGAGAGCTATGCGCCAGCCGTGGGGCTACGAGGCTCCGCAACCAGTCTTCGCGAGGTATCCCATTATGCTCTCCATTTTTTCGTTCTTTTCCTTGATTTTTGCGTCAAAAAATTTCCCCCACGGACTTTGAGCTGAGGAGAAAATGAGTTCAAAGTCTGAGGTTCAGTCGCTAAAATACCTCAACCATCGCGAAGCGGCCTCACAAAGAAGACTCACGAAGTGGAGTGGCCGTGTGGGGATGAGCGCACCGTGAAGCTTATTGCAGATCGGACGCGCCGCGAAGCTTCTGGGTCCATGGCTATAAATAGGGAAGTCGACCTCTCTTTTTTCCTCTCTCTTCTCTATGCTTCTGTATTGTAGCGCTTTCGATTCGTCATGCTCCACGTACTCCGCGATTGCTCTCCGCGAATCAGGCCTTCTGATTTGCGGCGCACTGTGAGTCTTTTACTTCACATTGGTGTGCTCCACAAACTTGCTTTTGAATGCTAGGGCAGGCCTCTATGAACAACCTTTGCAATCTCCGCGAATTTTCTTCAAAAAAGAGCTTCACGAGCCAAACCCAAAGAACGCCCAAACATCAAGGCTAAATGATTCACTAGGAGGCTACTACGGGGGGGGGGGTGGGGGGGGGGGGGTCCTTGTGGACGCTTCCTGAAGGGAGGATATGGTGAATAGATTAGGCTTATGGGAGTTTATACAGATCCACTCTGACCATGGTTCATTAGTGGAGCTGATGTCGGAAAGCCAAAGGAACTATCTATTGTGCAAGAGGCTTCCTTTGTATGCCTTTGGGTGAAGGGAAAACGTCTTTATCCCTTATCATAGTAGGGATGAGCCAACATACTGGTTTCAAAGCACGGTGTGTCTGCGCCAGTGGTTCAGGGTGGATGACGGCCATGCTTGGGAGGACTTCACACCCATCATTGTTGATTTCTTTTACAATCATCTGAACAAATTTGATGGGAAGGGATTGAAGTCGGAGACATCCCCTCTATGTACCATTTGATCTTGAAGGCAGCCCTGGGGAACCCGGAGAAGGGGTGGAATAATGAGTGGGACCTGCGCCAGGGCGGAAACTTCACAAATGATTGGGCTGGGGCCTACTGTGTAAGTGCCTCATGTGAAGAGTTTGGGGTTGAGACGGAAAGAGTGGGCTTATATAAGGTGGATTGGGCCTCCCAATTTTACATCTTCCAACCAAAGTAGTTGATGCCAGAGTTGTTGAGTAGGTGTTCATCGAGGACTAATACCTTTCACTTGCACCATAGGGAGGTCGGAATTAGTTTATGGGACATGCAACAGATCTCGGGGGTCCCAATACTGGGGGTGATGTATGATGAATTCCTTCTGTTTATGGGTGCGTGGGAGGATCCAGAGGAAATGCCTCCGCTGGAGATGGCACTGATGGAGTTGGTTCTAGGAGAGGACACGGATGTAGTGAGAGACATCCACTTCAAGCACTGGTTCAAACAGTTTATAAACTTCTTGGAAAATAGATAGTTTCCGGTTTGGCCTCGTACTTTCTTGAAGGGGGCTCAACTGGGCGAAGAGCACTCATACTGGCGGCTCCTAGAGGACAACCAATGGAAAACCTAGGGGTTCTGTGTTAGCACTGAGCATCAATTAGTAGTCAGGATGGAGGCATTCATCGTTGCCCTCATCTACGGTTGGATCCTGCCAGAGAGGGATACGAACATGGGCGTGCAACCAAGGGAATCTATCATGGCATCCATGTTGGCGACAAGAGGGCAGGTGAACCTTGGAATCTTGATGATCTCCAAGATGTACATGATGTGATGGAATATCAGTGAGGGGAAGTGGCCCTAGAGGATATGTGGGCCATTCCACCTCCTATAAGGGTGGATAACGGCGCACATCAGGGGAGTCTACGAATATCCAAACCCTCTCTCCCCTTTAGGATCAAACATTTTTCCAAACATTCTGAATGTTGTGGGGATTTTTCCATCCAAACTGATTGTGAAAATGGGATTAAACCGCATCTGAATGATATAGGAATTCATATTTCATTTTTTTACAGATAGTGGGTGCTTTTACTGATGATTTCCAAGGAACGTAAGAGAACCAGTCCTGCCTCTTGACCTTTTGAGGTGGAGTTCTAGTGGCATGAATAGACCATGAGACTCTCTGCGAGTCGTACACCCTGCACTAATTTTCCAGGAAGTTTTAGTGTATGCAGAGGTTGAAACCATAGGTCTATTTAGGAGTGTTCTATGAGGAACATCCATGTTTGATAGGGCATATGTGGATCATCTTCACACAGGAAGATGGAATGATGCCGAACGAACTACCTCCACCCACGCCCATCTTCAGGTTTGTGAAAGAGTTTTCCAAAAGCTGGGGGTGGCCTACCTGGGGGAGATGCTAAAACATCCAACCATTTGGTTTGGTGATGGAGTGCTTTCCTTTTATAGAGGAATCAGATGAGTCCTCCTGGGGGGAGGAGGCTGGTAGAGGGATCCCATTGGAGGAGGGTGAAGTTGGTGATCAAGACTCGGACCTTTAAGAACTTGTAGAGGCCCTAGAGGTAAAATACCAAGCCCCTTCCTCAGGGTTGGATTCTTGGTCATTCTAGAATCCTTATTAATACATGAACTATGCAGGAGGGTATCATACACAGAACCCGTTCTTGGCCCTCAACAGATGCAGATGGGGGACCTTTAGGTTCTACAGCTACGACTACATTGATTACCACATCCAGTGGGGCCAGGACACCCGAGGTGGCTCCTCCGGAGAATTCAGACCTTCCTACAATATATGGGGGGCCATGCCTCGGGGTACCGATGGAATCAACCCAAGAACGTGGCTGGGAATTCAATCTTTATAAGTCTCCTCTACCAAATTCATCACTGTCACCCATTGACTATGTCAACTGACGTCCATTCCCCTTTTTGTGTGCACAATTCTTCAAATGGAATGGGCCTCCTTGGCAAGGTTAGTCGGGGCTTCTAGCGGCACCTTTCCCAGGGGACTGTCGGTGATCGTGGAGGCAGATATCCAGACCAACCATGTTTTGGAACTCCCAATCACTGGTGGGACCGTCAGCAGGGCTGAGCCCGAGATTATTGAGGTGGGGTCCGATGATGAGGATCGATCATACAGCCCGAGTCTCTCCATACCCGATCAAACCATAGATGTGGACCCAGCTGAAGAGTTCCTGGGGGCGTTACCCACATATGATCCATCCAACCGCGCCAACTGGGATGAGGCGACCTCTAATTAAGAGTATAAAAAAATATTCTATCGCCGATCATGGAAGCAGATCGAGCGCTTCATTGATGACACCCCCCAAATGAGATGGCTGGATGAGATGGATAAACTTCGCTCCTGGCTGTGTGAACTATTTTCTAGGGGGTGTATGCCTAGCGTCCCCCCATGATCATTCAAGATCTTATGGAGAAGAAGATTTGGGAGTATGACTGTGGCCTCTATGTGGGCTGGCAGTGGAGGAATACAGTGAACATCAAGAGGCTCTGGGAGGCTGAAGATGAGATTCAGTGGTTACAGGTCCGGGTGGATGAGCACTCAGTCTCCCTCGATGCGCAATCAGAGATAATATTAACATTGAAGGCCCAGCTGGCAGAGGCCGAGGAGAACATGGCAAAAGCCTCCGAAGAGATGACGGTCATACAGAACAACGTTGAGCGGGCCTAGATAGCTGCTTATGAATTACGCCCCATTGCTACCGAGGAGGTGTGGGAGCTGAACAAGCATCATCAAATCCTGGACGCCACAATCTAGAGTGTGATAGAGCTGTAACATTATTTTGATGGGGTTAATCCGTCTATGGGAGGGATTGACCATAAGGTGTTGTAAGGATTACAAACCCTCGAACGTACTTTCATGCTTTGATTGTTTTATACCAGATGCATGCATGAGTTACATTATTTGTATTGGTTTTACACGCATCTTTTATATTCATGAAATGCCCTATGATCAATCCCTAAGCTCACGTGGATCGAGCCCAATGTGAGAAACAAGGTATGATCACTATTATATTTCATCTGAATGTAAGGGTACCGACCAAGCTTCAGGCAGATGGGGTTCGAACAACCAATATGGATTTTCGGGATAAAATGGGAGAGACCCAATTAGAGGACCATAACCTCAGGACAATCGACATTCCACCCTTCCAAATGTTCTCTAGTGCATGAGCGGGGTAATGCCAGGGGCATCCGACATAATCAGAACATAGGAAAATTGAATGTTTGAAACACGATACACAATGTTTGGAACATTGAAAAGGGAGGTGTGATAATAAATTATTACTATTGACAGTGTTCGAAACACAGTATCCATATTGCGTTAGCCTAGAATGGGAATAACAAATGAGGGCCGACTGCTAACCATATTTGAAACAAAGGGCCTGACTCGAAATGTCATCTATTAGCCTTCTAGAATGTTAGCCTAGGATAGTAGGAGAGCCGTAGGATGACAATGAAACTATTAGGGGGTTCTTTCAGACGTGAAAGAGGAAGAGGGTCCAAATTAGGGACATGCAAAGTGTGGAATGAGGAGTGATGGGTTGTTCGAATGGATTACAACACTATAGAAATTACGCCACCGTGGTGAAGACACATTAGGTGGACGCATCGGTCTGATCAGGGATCAGAACGACCCCCAAACAGGACCTCACTGACAAGAGATCTGGTGCATCCCAAGAATAACATGGGGCATCCTGAACATGTTCTGGGTAGAATCACAGTTTAGTGTAATGGGTCAAGGACATGTAGGCTCGTGCAGTTTTATGTCATACTATAGGAAGAAAGGTGAAAGGGGAGATCCCAGGAAGGGATTATGTGGTGCAATAGTTTTAAACCCGGCGTGAATAGGGAAATAATCCCACATACGTATCCATGGAGAAAGTTATTGTAGTCAAGGGACTAAAGTTGAAAGTTATACTGGGACCAAAGCAAGGTGCATGTATGTTCTTACATACCCCATCAGGATGGGAATCAAGCCATAAGTTGTTCTAAAGTCATAGTTTAACATCATGAGGGATGATAAAAGGCATGTTTGGCATGGCTTCTCCAGTACATGTCCTCCCAGAACTACTAATCCCACATAAGTCAGGCTCGATGTGGGAAACAAAGAGTACTGACTGGACATACCTAGCAGGCGAAGGCACATGTTAGGGGAAATGGGATGCTAGGTGAATGAAATCCCAATGATGTTTACCCACCTATATAACACACCTAGATGCACGATGGGGTAAAGCTGGGTATGTTGGAATTCCACTTGAACAGACGAATGTGGAAATATGTGAATCATGATGGTCGAGATCTGGACCAAAATGATGGTAGCGTGACGATAGTGGATAAATATTGACCATGTTCAAAACACAGTAACAGTTTCATGTTAGCCTGGAACGGAGACAGAAAAATGAGGGTCGACTGCTAACCATGTTTGAAACATGGGACCCATCTCCAATGTCATCTGAGATACTCAGGGACGTTGGCCCAAGAAGGTATCTAAGATAGTGTGGTATGAGACCAGGCAGTAAAGGGGGTCCCTTCAGATAAGGAAGAGGATGATGATCCAAATGATGGGCTCACAAATCATGGAAATGTAATGAAAGAATATCCCTATAAAAATTACACACTTTAAACACTATCACAACACATTCGAGTAAGATAATAAGATGTATCATATAGAGGGAGTTTATTCCCCCTCCAAGGACAAAGGTCCGGAGGTTGCATGCTTCCAACCTAATGGTCATAGGATGGGCCCTTAAGGTGGCTTGACTTTAATAGACTGTGCCCTGGGTGGAAAAGTGGCCAAACATGATGAATATTTCCCATAGAAAGATCTTCATTTAGGGTCATAGAACTTGGATCATATGGGGAAAACTTGTGGGAGGCACATGGTGTGGCCTTTTCAAAACCCGACGTGAATGAGGACCCATGAGGTACGCACTACACTAGATGTTCCGTAGAGAGCTCTGGTCAAGGGGCCGAAAGAGAGGGGACATGATTTCATATTCCTAGGGCTGGACATATAGATGAGATGTTTGGGAATTCCTACGTATCCCACAAGGATGGGAATCAAGCCATACATAGTTCCGAAAAGTCCATGAAGTTTTGCATCATGGGGTAAGGAAACTGAGTGATCTTAGTTTACGGTCATAGAGCTCATACTAGATATGGTAAGGAATACGGGAGACTCATGGTTAGGTAATTATGAAATCTAGCATGAATGAAGACCCAGCGTCCGGACCACCATGTGTTCCTTGTGGAGGTTTTAGGTCAATGGACATAAAAAAAGTTAGGCTGGGCCCGAGGAAAAGTGTATGTGTGTTCCCACATATCCCATAAGGATGAGAATCAATTCACACATAGTTCTAGGCGAGACATGGTAGGATACTAGTGTCAGAGATAATAAGGTAGTGTGGGTCTGTCCCTTGCACCGAAAAAGAAGTATTTGATAGATCTTGTTCATCATTTAGGATGAATGTGTGGTTTTTTTGTGAATAGACAGAACTATGATATAAATTCCAGGAATCACCACAAGAATCAATTTGTGTGCAGGAACTGACAAATAGTATTGTGTGTGATCGATACCAAACATGATGTCCCCGTGAATGATGACACCACGATGCAGTGTCATTTTTCATCATGTGGCTAGGATGATAATGTCACAGTTTGGAGTCATGTGATGGGACCAAACATGCATTTTAACGTCATGTATTATAGAAGGAATAGTTTAAACTAATGGGGGAATAGGAAGCATAGTTTAATGTCATATAGCTCACACATATATACGAAAGATGAGGTTCAACAAAGAATGTTCAAGGCATGATAAAGCATACTCGATGTGAATGGGGACAAAATACAATATCACACAATGCACAATTCCAAGAATTAAACCTCTGCATGAGGGGGCTAGAAAAGGTTAGAGAATATGGGGCAGGAGAGATGAGCTCTCTGTTGAGCTGGACTCGAAGAAGAGATGTCTGGGTGTTCCTATGTATCATATGGGAATGGGATACAAGCCCCACGTAGTTCTGGAAGGTGTCTTTTCATGTCATGCGGGACAAAATACTATTTAATGTCATGTGGGAAAAGAAGTATGGGGGGTTAACTCTTAGAAAGGGGTGTACTTGGTGCGGATATTAGAAAACCAACATGAATGAGGGCATAAGCCCACATGTGCCACACCATGCTGTCCTATAAGAGCTAGATCCTAGAAGGCAGAATAGAAGAGTTAAATTTGAGGAACTCGAACTAGAACCAAAGGTGATATGTCTAGGCGTTCCTATGAATCCCATGGGAAAGGGAATCAAGGTGTACATATTTTTAAAAGAGATATTAGTTTAAGATCTTAGAGCTCACCCCATGGAGGGGTGGAATCCTTCGATGTTGGCACAGACCTCAATCCAATTCCTAATCCCACATGAGTCAATCCTGGTGTGGGAAAAAAGCGCAGAAGAGGTTTTTCCAATTCCGGGAATGGAAACCAAAGGGAAGTCAGTTCAGAGCCCCGAATGATGCCTTACCGTAGAATTGTCCTCGTAACGTGAAAATATCCACTGAGGGAAAGTGCTAGGAGTGTCGAAATTACATTTAGTCATGATGGTGTGGAAAATAATGTCAATCATGTAACCAAAATTCAAGGTATGAAGGGGATGGAATGAAAATGGAGGATAACTGTTGACTGTGTTCGAAACACAACATCCATATCGAGTGGCCTGAAATGGGAACAACAAATGAGTGTCGACCACTGACCATATTCACAATGCGGGACTTTTTTCGATTTGTTGTCTGAAACCCTCGAGGATGTTGGCCCATAATGGTATTAGAGGTATTAGGCCTAACATCCATGCCATTGGGGGTTCCCTTCGGATGTGAAAGACAATGAAGGCCCAAATGAAGAGGACCACGATGACTGGAAAATGGGTGAATGCATGTCCAAGTAGAATCTGACACTCCAGGTTCCAGACCAGAGTTCTCATGGGCCAATTGGGGAATCATTGATGAGGTCTGAGGGACCCAACTTAAGGGAATCCGACACAATGAGTTGAGAGTGGGGAAAGGGAGCGAAGGCTGCCGAAGAGAGAGAGAGGTATGCGGCATGGTTGTTGTAAACCAAATGTGAATAGGGACATAATCCCATACCACACTGTATACCCCTCTTCTAGATGAACATGGTCCAAGAGGCCAAAATGATATTTAGGATTCTATGATATGAGGATGGACCCGAAGATCCAACTTTCTAGTGGTCCTACATATCCCATGATGATGGGAATCAAGCCACACTTAGTTATGGGGGAATGGATGATGCTAATAAGGGCAAGATACACCAACAGGGGGTGTGTATGGAATGCCGAGTAACTTGACATGATTGAGGACACAATCCCACACCACACCATACAACCCAAAGGGAGAACTTGGTCCAGTGGCCCGAAAAGTCCACGGGGCCTGAGGATGTGCCATGGACAGAATGTCATGGCCTACTTGCAGTTTAACGTCATGTAGTGAGGAAGAAGGAAGGGGTAAGGTATCTCATCTAGGGATGTGTACAACACTGTGAGCAACCCAACATGAATGAGGACATAGTCCACACCACACCATACAATCCTATGTGAGAACTTGGGACAGGGGCACGAGAAGGCCATGGGGCCTGACCCTGGGACATGGAAAGAATGTCATGGCCAGCTTGCAGTTTAACGTCTTGCAGTGAGGAAGAATGTGATCTTAGTTTAGGTTTATAGATCTCTGACAATATATGCTTAGTTTAATGTCATATTCAAGGGACAGATATGGTGAATCATCGTTCTTATAGAAGACCACAAAGCGGCAACGATGATAGAGGTCAACTGTTGACCAGGTTCGCAACACATTACCCACCCTTCTGTGATTGGGGGGGTGTGGGGGGGGGGCAACAATTGAGCATCTACCATGGACCATATTCACAACACAGGACATGTATCAATTATTTCCTTGAAATTCTTGAGCACGTTAGCCCATAACTGTAGGAGATCCCTTGGGATAAGCATTCATGCCATTCAGGGGGCCATTTTGAATATAGAAGGTGATGGAAGCCCAAATGATGTGACTAACAAAGCATGGTAGGGCCTATGCTCACAGGAAGGATGATAAATGAATGGAGGAATGTATCAAGGGGATATGTGTGGAGTGGTGAAATAGCCCGATGTGAATGAGAACATGAGTCCATACCTCCCACAAAATCCAAAGATAGAACATGGGACAGGGGCCTAAAGTGGTCAGAGGACCTGAGGCTGAGCGTCCTGGCCAATTGTAGCCAGATGACCTCTCATGCAGGCATTGCCTTCATAACTCTTAATCCCATGTGAGCAATGCTTGGTGTGGGAAAAAAGGAGTAGGATTAGGCTCTCCCCATCCCATAAGTGTATGATACCTGCAATCACCCACCCGTTCGGAGCAGACCGAGATTTGGAGAGATGGTGGGGCAGAATGAACCTCTACATTTCATGTTTGGGACATATGGTGGTGGTGACAATGACTATAGATAGTTTTTGACCAGATTAGAAACATAGTATCTATATAGTGTGACCCGAAATGGTAACAACAAAAGAGTGTCGGCCACTGACCATATTTACAACACGAAACTCATATCTATTTGTTTCCTAAAACCCTTGAGGGAGTTGGCCTGAAATGATTGGAGAGCCCTTAGGCTAAGTATCATAATCGTTCGGGGGCCCCTTCAGATGTGAATGATAATGGGAACCCATATGATGGGTTGTGTGGATCATGAATGCGTGCATGCAATTTCAAATAAATTTAGACCACAAAAGAAATAGAGATCTTCAGGAGAGAGGGATACATGGTATGGTTATGATGAGCTTGATGTGAATGAGGGAAAAAGCCTACACCACACCATGAGTTTCATCCCATTGGGAGGTCGCGAAGTATGGGGCTGTTCCTACAGATGAAATTTCCAGGATGTACTATGTTTTCCAAGAGGATGGGAATCAATCCATACGTAGTTCTGAAGAGGCCATGCAGTTTAGCATAATGTAGTCAGGACGTGTGAGGATTAGAAGAATGAAGGAGGGAACATGGTGTAATCCTCATAACCCTGATATGGGTGGGGCTAAAGAAGCCTACACGATGCCATGTAAGATCCCAAAACAAAAATATGCCTAGGAGAGATAGTCAAAGAGGAAACTGGGGATCGACTCAAGAAGAGGCGTCTGAGCATTCCTAGGTATCCCATGAGGATGGGAATCAAGTCATACATAGTTTTTAAGATGCATTTTAACGTCATGCAGGACGATTCATAGTTTATGATCATGTAGGATAGTACAGTTTAAGGTCATGCAGGACCGTCATGTAGTTTTGGTCATGCTGGACCATATAGTTTATGGTCATGTGGGACCTAATGGCTTAAGAAAATTATTTCTTGAGGATCTTGTCATTGGTGGGAGGAATTATATGCTCACCATACATTGTATCCAGTGAGTATGCGACATTGGAGTAAACCTTATAAATGATGTAAGTTCCTTCCCATTTGGGTTCCATCATGGGTGGTTTCTTTCTAGTTATCATTGGTTCCCTCAGGGCCAATACAAATTCTCCTTGAAAGGAGTGGAGGAAAAATTTCTTGTTTAATTCTCTATCTATCTTGTTCTAATGCCTTTCTAGATTGTACAGGGCACGAAGCATGTTCTCATCAATCACTTCCAACTCGGCCAGATGAATTTTAGCTACTTTATTTGGAGTTTTCTAATCATAGACAGTCATTCACCAGAAGATAAATGAATCTTGATGGGTAAGAAAGCCTCCATTTCGTACAGCAGGGAATATGGGGCTACCTGGGTGAAAATACGACTGGTCGTCCGATAAGCCCAGAGGGCATTGGAGAGTTTGTCTGGCCGACTATTCTTGTACTGTCCAACCATTTTCTACATAATGTTAGAGAGTTTTTTTTAAATTCCTTGATCTATACATTTTCTAGCGCTTCATAGCGGGAGGTGTGGTGAGAATTGATGTTATACTTAGTGTACAATTTCTTCAGCTCAACTGCTCAAATGTTCTTTCCATTATCGGTGAGGACATCATAAGGGGCTCCAAATCGGTAGATGGTGTGGGATCTCACAATATCAATGATGGAACGGGCCTTGAAAACTTTGAGTGGAACTACCTCTATCAACTTGGAGAAGAAATCTATTGCAGTTAGGATGAACATGCACTGGCGAGCTGTCACCGGTGGATATAGTCCCACGACATCAAGTCCCCATACCACAAATGGACAGGAGTACTTGGTGGAGGGGAGAGGCTCTCGTGGCTGATGAAAAAAGTTTGCATGAATTGGGCATGCATGGCATCTATTAGAGAACTCGATGAAGTCATGGATCATAGAGGGACAAAAGTACCCCTGTCTCTATATCTAGTAGGATAGTTTCATCCCGGTCTGATGAGCCCCACATAAACCGGTGTGAACCTCTTCCATGAACTGAGAAATATCAACTCCTTGAATGCAACGGAGGAGAACCCCATCAAACTCGTTCTTGTAGAGGATTTTCTGATGGCCCGGCCCATCCTGGAGGGTGAACTACAACGCTTGGTGTCAGATTCACTCGCGCTCGGTCCGATTAGCCAGGAGGTAACCATTATGGACATACTCAATAATGGGGGTTCTCCAGTCGAGAGTCCCTTCAATCATCGCATCCAGGGGACACATGGGCATGACGTGGAGGCTCCGGCGGTAAGGTGGTTTACCATGAGACTTCATCGTCATTGGGGGTGATAGGATCAATGACTCTCTGATGTGCCACGTGGATAATTAGATCATCCTTATAAGGATCTGTGAGTGATGTAGCATGGTCGGACAAGGCATCAGCTCTACCATTCTATGATTGAGGAACATGAGTAACTTTTGGCCGAGATGGGAACTGTTCCATTAGCTTGAGAGTGAATTCTAAAAATGGTAAGAGCTCTGGAATTCTAACGATGTAGTATCCACTGATTTTTTTTGACGACTAGTTCAGAGTCCCCTTCACATGAAAATCAGTCACATCAATCTCAAGAGCCAGCTCAAAGATAGTGATCAGAGCCTGATACTCTACCTCATTGTTGGTGTACCCTTATGACAACATGAATGAGTATGGCAGGATGGCTTGCGCCGGGGTAATGAAAACGATACCGATTCCTACACTATTGAGCCTGGGTTAATTTAGCCTTTTTCCAGTGGGGATCCAGGAAGCACCATCAAAGTGTATCTTCTAGCAGGGTGTGGCTTGGTCTACCGAGAGGATCGCATCATCGGGGAAATCGAGATCCATGGACTGGTCAGTAGGAGCCAGATGGGAAGCAAGAATTTATGCCAATGCCTTCCCCTTAATTTATTTCTAAGGGACAAACCTGATATCGAACTACAGGAGAATCACTACCCACCAAGATAGATGACCGGCCAATATGGGGAGTTATAGGATGTACTTCAGTGGTTCTACTTGAGACACCAGTTGTACCTCATGGTGCTGCAAGTAATGTCGACACTTCTGTACTGTGGATACCAGTTTAAGACAGCTCTTTTCAATGGGGGTATTTGGTCTCTTTATTGAGGAGCATGTGGATGAGGTAGTAAAGACAATTATTTTTCCCCTTGTTGTTTTTATGGGTGATAGCGGCGCTAATAGATCATTCTATGGAGGTCACATAAAGGACCAGTGGCTTTCTAGAGATGGGTGGAATTAAGACTGGAGGCTGGAGCAGATACTGCATGATTTCCTCGAACGTAGTCTGACATTCTTTATCCCATTCCTAGAGTGTGCCTTTCTTCATGGGCCATGAAAAGGGCTTACATATTCTGGCCAGATTCGCGATGAATCAGCGTATGTAGGCTAGGTGGACTTGGATGCCTCGAAGCTCCAAAATGTTGCTCGGAGGAGACATCAGGTTAATTGCCTTGATCTTCTCTTGGTCGATCTCAATGCCCCTGTACCTGAAAACGAAGCTGAGAAACATACCAAAGGTGACCCCAAAGGCAAAATTCAAGGGATTCATCTTCATGTGATAGGAATGGAGGAAGATGAACAATTTTTCAAGGTCTTGGAGATGGTCCTCATGCTGGCGAGATTTGACCACCAGATCATCCACATAGCATTCCACCAACATTCCAAGGATCAGCTTAAATATGTGATGCATATCCCACTAGTAGATAGAACCTACATTCATTAAACTGAAGGGCATGACTTGCTAATAGAAAGTACCTTGTGGTGCCCTAAATTATGTTAACTCATCATCCTCATGGGCCATTCAGATATGGTTGTAACCGGAGTACACATCCACGATAGAGAGGGCTTGGAATCCAACTGTAGTGTCAATCAACAACTCTATCACAAGAAGGGGAAAATCATCCTTCGGACAGTGACTATTGAGATCTTGGAAGTTGATACAGACACTAATCTGGCCATTCTTCTTCCTTACATGCACAATATTGGTCAGCCATTTGGGGTACTAGTCCTCCTTAATAAAAAATCGGCTATGATGAGGTTGTTGACTTCCGCCTCTACCATGGCATCATGAGAAGGGTGCATCTTTATGGGAGGCTACTTGAACTCGTGATGATTTTATGGGAGACTGAGGCGGTGGAAAACTACCTGAGGATCTAGTCATGGCATCTCGTCATAACCCTAGGAGAATACATCAAGATGTAGTTTTAAGAAGCCTATGTACTGTTGTTTCTCCTCGAGGGGAATGTCATCACTGATCAATGTTGGTTTAGGGTCTGCCTTGCTATCGAGGTTCACCTGTACCAACTCATCGACTATGGCAGAGGCACCCTCTTAAAATGTAGGTGGATCATCCACCAAATCCTCTTCTACATATATAAAGGAGGGATCCTCAGTGGGAGGAATTGCTTATGAGTCGGTGGATCATGATGGGAGGATGGTACCGAACTGAGTGGTAGTGGTCACTGCATCGGAGGACTCATGTGTTACCGCAACCATAGCGAGGAAGGCTATTGATCTGATCCCATCTGGATTTCGGCCCAATGGGACACACTTGATGATATCGAAGCAATAGTGGTGTGTCAACTTGAGCCAGTTAATTCTAGCCTAGTAGATCAAGCACATATGACATATTATCATTGCTATGGGGAGTACATCCTGATACCTTATGGGGGTAGGAGGCTCCGGGATCACCTAAGACTTCCTTTTATAGGAGTATGAGGTGATCTTCAGGCATCACTTGGGCATGGGAATGTGTTAAACCCTCATACTAGAAACAACGGATCATTGTACCATGTCTAGAGTCATAGCCTCCAATCGGTGGATTGGAACGATGTAAGCGTAATCTAGATCCGTCAATGGGGTGGCCGCAACCATGACATTCTCAACATCATTAGTTTGAATCTGGTTGTCCTTTCTCTTGTAGTAGTTGACATCCAGGTAGCAGGCTTCACAAGAGGAAAAGGGAGACACATCACCATGAATAAAACCCACTCAACCATTAAGGAAGTACTTGAGGCACTAGTGATATGATGAGGGACCCACCACATGTTGGTTGAGCCATGGCCTTCACATCAATGCATTGTAGGAGGTGTCCAGGGAGACAACCCTAAATTCGATGCTAGAAACTAAGCCACCAAACTTAGACTTCAAGCAGAACTTACCTACTGGTGTCTATTCCATCTAGTCATAACCATGGTTTCATAAGTCAGAGGGACTCAGATCATCTTCAAATAGTCCCAGATTTCACAATGTCTGAGTAGGGATTAGGTTAATTCTATAGCCCATGTCAACTATACAGTGACGAACCTCCATGCCATTGAACTGGCAGGTGATGTACCTTGGGAGAATGTGCCCCTGTATGGGAGAGATTTCATCTTTTCTAGAGAATGAGATAATGGTCTAGCATTCATCATTCTTGACTGCTTTACCATGAATGACTTCTGGGGATGCTACATCCGTCTCAAACTGGAGGGGGCTTCTTAAAGCCTCAGTGAGGGCCTCACACATATCTTACGATAGGAGAAGGGCCTATAGGATGGAGAGACTTGTTGGATTACTGGAAATATTCTTAAGAACATTGTACTTCCATGCCAGGCATGAACTTATACTTGCAAGAGGTCACTCTATGACAGGAGGTATGGTGGGCCCTTCTGACTGGACCGGCAGCTGACTGGTAATGTGAACATCCTAATGCCAATAGATCGAGGCATGTGGAGTGTAAAATGGATGAGGGAAAGATGACTGAGACCAGCCTGTAGTAGGGTGTGTCTGGTCACAACATGGTCGGAGTGGCTCCCCCTGATATAGCAATACGAACAGTGGCGAAGGTGGGCCTACTGCAACCAAATGAGAAGGTCGTCCATGTTGAGATCTACATTTACCCTGTTGCCTGCTTTCTGTACCATGCATAGCCTAGATGAAAGTGACAACCGAGGCTCTCCGACAGCCCATATAGTGAAGAATCCATCAACGCTGGTGATTTCTGGGGACGTTGGGAGGATCTTCCTAGCGCTCCTCATCGTCAGGAATCATGTAGGGATTTAACATCTCTACGGTGCTAACCGAGCCATACCCTTGACCAACACTCAAAGAGTTCTCCAATACTGGAAATATTCTGGGATGGATTTCCATCTCTGGGTTCATGAATTCTATGAGAGTATGGGATGACAATGGCATCAGTGGGGGACTTTTTTTTCCTTAATCTGCCAGTGTTTTCACTTCTGGGAAGAGGTTGACTGAGGGGACGATGCAGAATTGGTGGCTGCAGCTTCTAAATGCTCTGGATGATTTAGACATGACAGGATGACACCGTGGGCATGGGAGACTATTTTGTGATCCATCCAGTAATCATAATTTTGGGATCCCTGACTAGAAACCTAATGCCACTTGACCTTGTTGTCACTACTGCTGTCTGGACTCATGAAGACACATGCCACCATTGCCAGAGCTAGGTCTAAATGGACTATGTTGTAATCTACCTAGTCTTGAAGCTAGTCATTGACATATAGCATATTTTTAGAGTGTTCCCCAGGATCCAGCGGTAGGGGAAATAATTAAGGCAGTCAGTGAGGTTTTCCTCTTCCATCCTTCTACACTCATGAAAACGTAAAATCCCCTACTCCAAGGCTCTACGAAGGTAATCAGGGACCTATCCCATGTTGAATAAGTAGGACTGTTTCCTCCTATCTAGAAAGGGGGCCTGTAGACCTTGAACTCGAAGAGGGTTGGAGGAGCCTACTGAGGAGGTGGAGCATAGTTATCTCACCTGAGCGGTGGCCGTGCATTGCACGGTTGCACCTGCCGATTCTGAGGTGGGCACTGCTGGCCCGATGGATGCTCTTGAGGTAGAGGGCCTCTATGAGGCTATGAAGGCGGCTTCATTGGAAACAACTCTAGTCACCTAGGGGCCTCTATTTGGGCCACTACGGTAGGCTTGGCCCTAGCATCCCTTCTCGTGGGGATCGCAGGAGGCAACGAACGGGCCTTGTTGGCCTGCTGTAAGGATTCCTCAAGGAACTGAGCCTTATCATAGATGTATCAAAATCCCCTGGGATATTTATGAGTTATAAGAGAGGGAACCAAATCCATCTTAAAATTCTATATGCACATCAGTAGCAATTTCTCCTGAGTCAGCGACATGTCAAGGGAATACATGAGTCCTTTTCATCGGGTGACAAAGTCGGTGACCCACTCATCAGGCCTGTACTTGCACTTGAAGAGGTCCATGATACCCATCTATCGTGTGGTGGAATTTAACTGGAAGAGGAATATCCTATAGAGGTCCTCCCAGTCGGCAACTAATCCGATGGGGAGTTGGCTATACCAGACAAACACATTACCTTCCAATGTATGCATAAAACCCCATAGCATGGCGGCCTCTTACTGCACTGGAGTTCCCAACATTGGGACACACCTCGAGGTAAAGTGGTCTAGGTGTTGTGGAGGGTCCCCTGCACCATTGAATTGTGAAAATGTGGGATTCTCAAAACCCGAGGGTGATATCATATCATCCACCCATGAGGGATAAGTCTTTCAATCGGGCAGGAGCGCCACCTGTCACATTCCTAATGCCTCGAGACGAGCAATGAGTGTTGTTGTTGGATCATCTGGGTTGGGGTTTTTGTCTTGATGGGGATCCCTGACTACAAGTGTGTTGGCAGGTTCTTCAACATGGTATGGCTGCCCAGCAGCTCATGAAGCAGTTGATGGAATGACCTGCGGGGAAGCTGGGAGAATCCGAGCTGGGTCGCCAAGATTCTCATGTCGTTCAGGAAGATTGGGGGATACATATTGTGCCATCTTGCCATAGGTTCCATCCTCATCCCCGTTTGTGTATAAAATATGGTCAGGGTTAATTGGTCGAAATTTTCTGAGGGGAAGCTATGCTTATCCCTGATACCCAATCCTAGGATCACTGTAGTCTAGTCGTCGCCCATCATCACATTCATCAAGGAGGTCGTTGACCACCTTCTTATGTTCGGTGAGTTAATGATTCAAAATGACTTTAATGGGGTCATTATCTACCTTATGCACTGAGCCAGACAGGTCAGAGGGTTTGACATCTCCAACGATTTCCTTACCCTTATTGGGATTCGACTTGAGTATTAGTTCCTCGATGGGCACAAGAAGACCCAGGAAATTCCTCTATTGATGAGTAATCCTTATTGATAGATCCAGGAAGAGTGAAGCTCCCTATGGGGGGGGGGTCCTCTCCAAGTAGATCTAGATTTTTCTCACCATTTGGAAAGTTGGCCATGTTTACAACGACTCTGCCTAGAGACATAACCTCTATGTCCCCTAGAGAATCGGGCCATCACCGGATAGAACTAAAGGGGAGGGCATTGTGCTGCCCCCATCCATGAATCTTCATGGGGGGAGAAGCCTCATTGATAATCCTGAAAAGTACCCTGAAACTCTGAGTGCACTATTGCTGGAGGGCCCTACGGTGACCTGGTGACTCGGGGAGCTGGGCCAAAGGGAGAGCGGAAAAATCAACCGGACGAAATTGTTCGCCAATTTATTGGAAATGCGCTTGGATCTTAGGGTAAGACACTCACTAATGACAAAGAAACAAATGACTCACCCAGAGGGTTTGGCAGAAACACTCAACTTCCTCTTGGATGAGGGATTCTAGCGCACAAATATTCGGTGCTGCAACAAGCCGAAACAAATCAGATAAGTGGTCTTCCGTGAGGATTTCCCATATGCTCCTGAGCTCAGATTCAACGTATATCCCTTCATTGCCCCACTCATCATCCGGAGGTGGCTGTGGAACGGGTAGTTGTACCGATGCGGACCGCTGGGATGGTAGGCTAGTCGGTGAAGAGCACAATGAGCGAGCTGACAAACGACCACATCTCAGGCTATCCTACGAAGAGTGAAATGACTTATCCACGAAGTCGCGGTAAGATGGGATGACTACCGCAATTTCTAGAGCAGGGACCATGGCTACTGGTGGTGACCACACTGCTTCTTGTTTAGCATTGTTCCCCAGAATAGCTCTTCATAATTTCTAGTCGAGGTAGAGAGTGCTTCTGGCGATGATGGTGGCGATCACACGACCGTAACTGCTGGAGTTTCCAAATTTTCGTCCTCCGGGATATACATGCGGAGGGAGGTGGGAATCCAATGGACCTCGCATTCTAGGAGTACTTGGAAGATGTGCCTTATTCCTACCCTGGCCCTTGACACGAGGGATCTAGGCGAGTGTTCCATCATTGAGTTGTATCCAACTTCAAAATCCCAGAATAAAACTGGTTTGATATCAGTTTGAATCTTCTCACTATTCCCTTTATGGTGGTGAGGACCCACCCTCCGGCCCTGGGATGGTTCTTCTATACAGGGCAGATTGTTTTGCACGAGTAGGACCTTCGACAATACTAGTGCTGGGGCGGAAAGTGTAATGCCCCGACCCTAGTTACCCAGAGTCGGTGCATTATTACATAACATTGGCATGATCACAAGAAAGATCAAATCTCGAAAGACCGATTGGTTTAGTAGCCTTGGAAACACTAGATATATTCATAAGTTTTACATTACATCATAAAGTGAAAAACTACTACGACAACATAATGTCTCCATAGTACACACTATTATCCCCTCATAATATCCCTGCAGGTCATTCATAACTTACTTCTTCACATCCTGGGAAAAATAAAACATAGAAAAGGGGTGAGCTCAAATGCCCAGTAAGGATAACAATATAGCGGAACATTCAAAAATAAGCATAAACATTTAAGGCAATGCATTACTAAAACAAAAGCCTTTTAAACTTGAACTTCAACATAGTATGGAAAAAGTAAAATGAAATAATGCCATTTACTTATTCACATGGATATTCTACTAATCGAATAATCACATGCAATATCAATAACAAATTTCATAATGTCGGAATGCATAATGCTGAACTTTAATTTCTTTGTCAAGGCCTCGTCCCAAGACCTAGGGGCTAACTGTAACCGGAACACAACTCGGAGTGCCTCTAATAACTGGACACCAACCCGGAGTGCCTCTAATAACAGGACACCAACCCGGAGTTCCTCTAATAATCGGAGACCAAACCGGAGTTCCTCTAATAACCGGAGACCAAACCGGAGGGCTTACTTTTACCGGTCCCCAACCCGGAACATACTTGTCTAACACATTCATCTGAATGAAAGGTTGAAATATAACATAAACATTCGGATTAAAAATAACTTATAAAATTTAAATACTTTAAACAAAAACCATGAGTGACATAAGAATAACTTATCCACAGTCAAAACCATCACAAAACCTTCAACAAAATAGTGATGTTTTGTATCATAATAAATCAACTTCAAATAAGCTTAAAATCAATCAAAGGATGTTGACATAGATGAAATCAAAACTATTTTAGAGAAATATCTCTTTTTTTTAAATCATTTTAAAAGTAACATAATTATAAAATAATACATTCAATTTGAAAATATTCTTATAAGCTTGTAAGGGAAGCTTTGACGATTTTATAACGGCGGTAAATAGCCGCACCTGTCGTATAAGTTAAAAAAAACATTCTTACCTTGAATTTGTCGAAAAGGTTAAAAGTGCCTTGTTTGGAAAATGACGGAAAGATTCCTTTCGAAACACATAAGGGTATAAATGAATTTAACCCATATTCTTGTAAATAGTAAAAATGTTTTGAAATACATTATTAAGAAACATGGATGTGGATGATAAAGAGATCCCAGTAGATTATTACGTATAAACAACCTCAGATAATGAAGAGATTGTGAAATAACCCTTACCAATTTGGTAACTTATGAAACATACAACCCATGAAAGAGGTATCATATAATGAATATGTAAATACACATAAATTAGAGTGTATTACACAAATAATATAATTATGGGCAGTACATACCCCACACAAAAGGTATTGGTGGCAATATGGCATGAATCTCACGGGAATAAGGAGTGAGATGAAAACCCCTTACCTTGTACTTTTCCTTGGTTGGGGTAGGTTAACCTCCTGTATAATGGTGAAATAATTGTTATTAAATTATACAAGATTCATATACATTCATATGATATCATATATGATCTTTTAACATTGCTTTGTTAATAATATCTTAGTATTCTCGTCGTTTCGGGTGTTAACTTACTCGTTTTCTTTTATATGTTTTGTTACATAATCAATGGTTGTCATGGATAGGTTGTATATCATTCATATCCATAATGATATCAAGTCCTTAAACATAATTTTTAAATCATCAAATGATAATTATACTTGAATGGATATGATGGAGAATGAATCTCATCGCGTTCGTGGAGACGGTAGTCCGTACGTACGCACGAGCGACAATATCATTCTTTTGATATTAAAATAATATATAAATGGTTGTTATATCATATATACAGAATCATTAACATGTTATATTTATTATTTACATGAGTTACATATCATTATTATACCCATCCAAATAATAATATATTGAATAACAATTACACCACAACGTGGAGACGGTAAGCCGTACGTACGCACATATGGTGACATATTATTCAAAGGGTGGATAGAATACTGAATATGGTTGTACCATATTTATAATAACATCACAGTATATATATGATACTGGAGTTATTATTTTAGAATGGTAATAACAAAGGAAGAAGAAGTGGAAGAAGAAAGGAACTTGGAAAAGGGTGGTGAAATCATTACCTCTTCTTCGGGTTCTTCCTTTTGATTTGATCAAAAGGGCTCCTTAGGTTGGCTTTATGATCAAACTAAGGCCTCTAGGTTGTATTTAGGGATGTTGGGAGAGTATTTGGGCAGAGTTTGGAGGAACCAAAAGGTTTTGAATGTGTGAAGAAATGAGAAGGAGGAGTTCCCTTTTATAAGAGGGGTGAGGGGCACCTTTGGAAAAGCAAGAAATATTAGATTATAATAAATTCATATTCGGTTTCTAATGGCTCCAATGTTTATTATTTAAATGTTAAGGTGGTTATGGGTAGAAAAAAACTCAACCAATATAATTTAGACAGGTTTGGGTACTTATATTAACCTTATCTTTAAGTATTAACTCTAAGTTAATTAGTTTCACTTTTACAATGTCTCTTTGTATTTTTATATAATATGGTTAATAAACTTACTATATACATCCAAGAGACCCCCAAGTGGTCCATTAATGATGAAAATATAATTATATAAGTCTCGTGGCCAAACCTTAGATTTTTAGGAATTTAATATCAATTAATAATATAATATTTTTTTTAAGAACTCTTTTATGTCGATTTTGACACTATTCAATAGTTGATTTTTGTGAAACTCATAACAGATTTATTACTTCTAAAAAAGTATATTAAATCAATCCTAATATATCATATTATCCTAGAAAATTGTTTTAATTCATTAAAAGATTCATATTATATTTATTTGGGTATTTATAATATCAATTACTTTAATGTTTCACTATTATGGAAATTACTTCATCATCATTGTGTCATAAATAAATTAAATTATTTAATCTCTAAAAATTATAAATTAAATATAATTATGTTGGAAATATTTTTATATTTCTAATGAATATTTATAGTTGAAAATCCAACATATATAACCCCATGTAAAAATTGTTTTTCTAAAAGATATATGCTTGTGTCATTTTTGTATTCATTTTAACTTAATTAAAATAAAGTGTCCATATCACCTACAAGTGGCCCCATGGGGTCCCAAAATAGACCCAAAGATGCCTACGGTCGAAAATTTATCAACCAATAAGGCTAGGACACGTTTTAGGGTAATTTAGTATTATTATAATATTATTTTTTAACCCTTATTTACCGGATTTACCTTTAACCATGGTAAATAAAATATTTACCGCAGTAATTATTCAAAATGTCTGAAAATAAAAGTTACCTACTTACACAATTTGAACATCCAGATTACAAATATGGAATCCATTTTTCTAAATTCAAAACACAGAAGTGGCAGAAATTAATTTAAAATTAATTCCCACTGTCAAAACAAAAAGCGTGTTTTTAAGAGATAATAACTATCAAAAGATTGACACTTGTTTATGTTCGGTTTAACTGTAAAATTATGTCCAATGACCAAAATTATATTAAATGGTAAAAATATATTCTAAATATACTTTAAAACCACTCAAATTCATAATTTATCACTATTAATTATTTTGATTAAAAAAGTTGTTTTTAATTAAAATTTAGTAATTTTCACTATTCATCAAAATATGAAAGTTATCCGAAAAGTACCAAAATTTCACCTTAGGCTAAATTCAATATTCCTAATCCAAAAATGAATTCCATTTTGAAATATAAAATATATATAATTTCAAAAATTAGGTATTACTATTCATAACGGCTAGTTTGATTGGTTGTGGTGTGTGTTAGAACTCGAAGTTGCGTACAACACACGGTACTGTATTATTCAAAGGAAAGCGTACCGTGGAAGCTTGAGATGTTTCATTTAAATTTTTTTTGATGTCCCCATTTAGTCAAAAAGTTTAAAATATTGTATTTAAAAAGGGTTCACTATTAAAAGTTGGTAAAAGTGCAATACTGAAAATGAATTGTTTCTTACATTATGTCTAAGAAACTCATAATATGGATTCTAATATTATAAGGATTATATAAAGTTTAAAATTTAGTTAATACTGTTCATAACCTCTTTTTAACGGCTTGTTTGATAAGTCATGGTGTGCTTGAACTCGGTGTTGCGTGTAGTGCAAGTTATTATATTATTTTGAAGAAATATCACACTATGAAATCTTGGGGTGTTACATTCTCCCCTCCTTCAATAAATTGCGTCCTCGCAATTTGAAATTGTTCTTCGAAAATAAAAGGTTGAAAATAAAAAATATCTTTGTGGGAAAACCCACATCGGAAATTGGGTTACTAAAATTTAGTCTTAATATGAGGAAAAGAGAAATGAAAGGGTCACCACCAAATTTTGATCTCGATTAGGAGAACATTGGTGGCAATTAGAGACATATAATTGGAGGAAAAACGTAAATATTTATAGGTAGTGATTGAGGTCATCAATCAAAAACAAGTTTAAAATTGAGGTCCTTAAATTCATCAATCTATGATGATTTATAATACCATCGATTCAACAAAACATAAGGTATTAGGATAACACATTTTTGACGTTTCAAAATATCTTAGTTGAAATCTCACATCGAAAAATGAATTAATGAGGCCTCTATTTAAAATAAAGAGTGCAAAGTATGAAGATTACCGAAAATAACACATACTAGGGTTCCATGTAGGAAAATATGGATATAGATGAGAAATATAACCATCAATTATCTGATGGAGAGTGGTAGAGAACATGGCTATGAAAAGGCCAACAATCCCAAAGTCATAAATTAGTGATGATTTAAGGTACCATCTAGGACAACATTTTTATTCTAAGTTCCTTTTCTTAATGTTGAGGAATTTATTTATGAGATTGGCTAAGATCATAAGGAGATATACTTACTTTATAATTAGAGTTTTATCCATTGATAAATTTCTACCACAAACTCATCTTTCACTCGTTAAAAAATTCTATTTATACTATTCGTACAGGGTTCCAAAATAAATGAATTTATAATTCATATACCAGATCTTTTAAAAAAAACTACATTATTTAATCCAGGACATCTCGTGGGCCAGTGGTAGGTGATACACCCTTTTCGCCCTTCGGTTGCGGGTTCAAGTCTCGCGGCCTTGCCGGTCGCGACGGGTTGCCGCCCGACCTCTGGGTTGTCCTTTTATGGCAATCAATAATTAATCTCAAACTAGAATTTATCCAAAATACTTCTGTCCAAACTCACAGTCCAATATTTATAAGTAAGGTAAAGTTAATTTAGATCCTTTTTACCCCGTAATAGCATATGAATACCTTCATAATGTATTCTTTTAATACACTGAAACATCCTAAATTACCATATTCCTTATTGATTACATTCATGCTCCCTTATTCCATATAGAATGCTGGATATACTTCATCAATCCAAAAAATTTTTAAACCCCAACAATGATGGAATATACAAATCATTAATCAGTTCAAAGGTAGTCAAGAATATCCAATATAATTTATCCAAAACAATCATGTATTATTCCAAAATCACTACCTCAGTATCAGAACTATATTATGGTTTATCATTCTCTCAACCATATATTTTCCAAAAATTTATCCTGCTATTGAGTCACTTTTCTTTGTTCCACACAATCTCAAGTCCTTAATGAAATAGTACTACAGTAAAATCCTTATATACTCCATAATTATTATAACAAGTACATTGTTGATACAACACTCAATTGACATAATCAACATAAGAACTCTAATCATTCCTCTTCATCTGTGGTAGTATCATAACTTGATTATTATCCAATAGCATCATTTGCGGCATAGTCTGATGACTGGGACATAGGTTCGCGTAGTGTCCATACTCCTTGAAAATGAAGCATTGTACATTTGAAACCATTTTCTTACCCTTGCAGTCACGTACTTTGTGCCCTTTTCCTCCACACTTATAACAAACTCCCATTCCTTTCAGGAAAGTTCCAGGGTGTTTCTTTCCACAGTTATCACATATGGGAAAATTCTTCTTTTCCCTCTTCCCTTTATCCATCTTTCTCTCTTCCATCCTTTTCTTCTCTTGCTTCCCTTCAAAGCCATAAGACTCGGTAAACTCTTTACTTATCTTATCAACACCTGATATTATTTCTTCATATGATACATGCGAGACTATTTCTCTTGTAACTTATGGATTAAGACCATAAAATATATGATCCTTCTTTCTCTTTGTATCATGTGCATTGCTAGAGTTCTCATTCCTTCTACTGGGCTCCATTTCTAAACAATGGAATACATTAGATTAGTTTATGAATAACAATACCTAATCCCAAACTTGTAAAACACATAACATAAATTAAATAGTTTATGGATATAATCCATAATCATAAAAATTTCTCCTTTGAGGAAGTAAATCTATATAAACCCTTCACAATGGTTTGTAAAGAAAATGAGAATTATCCTAAGCATATCCCCTGGGAGTGTCGTAACCAAGAGTGCAGCAAGACCCGTTGTCGTGCACCAGTTCCCGTTCGAGTCTAGCTCAAAGCGGTGTTTTCGGGTTTTACCCCTAGGTACATCTGTTTTAGAGCCACCTCTACCTGCTTGTATCCAGACAGGGATGTATTGCTTAGAAAACTCACAAAATCTCTACAATACCAAAATTCTAGGAAGTTCTTCTATACTAATCCTCAAAGTCCATCTTAAATCTATGTGCTCGAATCAGAGTTTATCTAAATCTAGCTTCCAAGGTTTGTACTAAACTTCCTCTGATACCAACTGTAACGCCCCGACCCTAGTTACCGAGAGTCGATGCATTATTACATAACATTGGCATGATCACAAGAAAGATCAAATCTCGAAAGACCGATTGGTTTAGTAGCCTTGGAAACACTAGATATATTCATTAGTTTTACATTACATCATAAAGTGAAAAACTACTACGACAACATAATGTCTCCATAGTCCACACTATTATCCCCTCATAATATCACTGCATGTCATTCATAACTTACTTCTTCACATCCTGGAAAAAATAAAACATAGAAAATTGGTGAGCTCAAATGCCCAGTAAGGATAACAATATAGCGGAACATTCAAAAATAAGCATAAACATTTAAGGCAATGCATTACTAAAACAAAAGCCTTTTAAAATTGAACTTCAACATAGTATGGAAAAATTAAAATGAAATAATGCCATTTACTTATTCACATGGATATTCTACTAATCGAATAATCACATGCAATATCAATAAACACTTTCATAATGTCGAAATGCATAATGTTGAACTTTAATTTCTTTGTCAAGGCCTCGTCCCAAGACCTAGGGGCTAACTATAACCGGAACCCAACCCGGAGTGCCTCTAATAACTGGACACCAACCCGGGGTGCCTCTAATAACTGGACACCATCCCGGAGTTCCTCTAATAACCGGAGACCAAACCGGAGTTCCTCTAATAACCGGAGACCAAACCGGAGGGCTTACTTTTACCAGTCCCCAACCCGGAACATACTTTTCTAACACATTCATCTGAATGAAAGGTTGAAATATAACATAAACATTCAGATTAAAAACAACTTATAAAATTTCAATACTTTAAACAAAAACCATGAGTTACATAAGAATAACTTATCCACAGTCAAAAATATCACAAAACCTTCAATAAAATAGTGATGTTTTGTATCATAATAAATCAACTTCAAATAAGCTTAAAATCCATCAAAGGATGTTGACATAGATGAAATCAAAACTATTTTAGAGAAATATTTCTTTTTTTAAAATCATTTTAATAGTAACATAATTATAACATAATACATTCAATTTTAAAATATTTTTATAAGCTTGTAAGGAAAGCTTTGACGATTTTATAACGGCGGTAAATAGCCGCACCTACAGTATAAGTTAAAAAAAATATTCTTACCTTAAATTTGTCGAAAAGGTTAAAAGTTCCTTGTTTGGAAAATGACGGAAAGATTCCTTTCGAAACACATAAGAGTATAAATGACTTTAACCCATATTGTTTTAAATAGTAAAAATGTTTTGAAATACATTATTAAGAAACATGGATGTGGATGATAAAGAGATCCCAGTAGATTATTACGTATAAACAACCTCGGATAATGAAGAGATTGTGAAATAACCCTTACCAATTTGGTAACTTATGAAACATACAACCCATGAAAGAGGTATCATATAATGAATATGGAAATACACATAAATTAGAGTGTATTACACAAAGAATATAATTATGGGCAGTACATACACCACACAAAAGGTAATGGTGGCAATATGGCATGAATCTCACGGGAATAAGGAGTGAGATGAAAACCCATTACCTTGTACTTTTCCTTGGTTGGGGTAGGTTAACCTCATGTATAATGGTGAAATAATTGTTATTAAATTATACAAGAATCATATACATTCATATGATATCATATATTATCTTTTAACATTGCTTTGTTAATAATATCTTAGTATTATCGTCGTTTCAGGTGTTAACTTACTCGTTTTCTTTTATATGTTTTGTTACATAAGCCATGTTTGTCATGGATAGGTTGTATATTATTCATATCCAGAATTATATCAAGTCCTTAAACATTACTTTTAAATCATCAAATGATAATTATACTTGAATGGATATGATGGAGAATGAATCTCATCGCGTTCGTGGAGACGGTAGTCCGTACGTACGCATGAGCGACAATATCATTCTTTTGATATTAAAATAATATATAAATGGTTGTTATATCATATATACAGAATCATTAAAATGTTATATTTATTATTTACATGAGTTACATATCATTATTATAACAATCCAAATAATAATATATTGAATAACAATTACACCACAACGTGGAGACGGTAAGCCGTACGTACGCACGTATGGTGACATGTTATTCAAAGGGTGGATAGAATACTGAATATGGTTGTACCATATTTATAATAACATCACAGTATATATATGATACTGGAGTTATTATTTTAGAATGGTAATAACAAAGGAAGAAGAAGTGGAAGAAGAAAGGAACTTGGAAAAGGGTGGTGAAATCATTACCTCTTCTTCGGGTTCTTCCTTTTGATTTGATCAAAAGGGATCCTTAGGTTGGCTTTCTGATCAAACTAAGGCCTCTACGTTGTAGTGAGGGATGTTGGGAGAGTATTTGGGAAGAGTTTGGCCGAACCAAAAGGTTTTTAAGGTGTGAAGAAATGAGAAGTAGGAGTGCCCTTTTATAAGAGGGGTGAGGGGCACCTTTGGAAAAGCTATAAATATTAGTTTATAATAAATTCATATTCGGTTTATAATGGCTCCAATGTTTATTATTTAAATTTTAAGGTGGGTATGGGTAGAAAAAAACTCAACCAATATAATTTAGACAGGTTTGGGTACTTATATTAACCTTATCTTTAAGTATTAACTCTAAGTTAATTAGTTTCACTTTTACAATGTCTCTTTGTATTTTTATATAATATGGTTAATAAACTTACTATATACATCCAAGAGACACCCAAGTTGTCCATTAATGATGAAAATATCATTATATAAGTCTCTTGGCCGAACCTTAGATTTTTAGGAATTTAATATCAATTAATAATATAATATTTGTTTTAAGAACTCTTTTCTGTCGATTTTGACACTATTCAATAGTTGATTTTTGTGAAACTCATAACAGATTGATTACTTCTAAAAAAGTAAATTAAATAAATACAAATATATCATATTATCCTATAAAATTAGTTTAATTCATTAAAAGATTCATATTATATTTATTTGGGTATTTATAATATCAATTATTTTAATGTTTCACTATTATGGTAATTACTTTATCATCATTGTGTCATAAATAAATTAAATTATTTAATCTCTAAAAATTATAAATTAAATATCATTATGTTTTAAATATTTATATCTTTCTAATGAATATTTATAGTTGAAAATAAAACATATATAAACCTATGTAAAAATTGTTTTTCTAAAGGATATATGCTTGTGTCATTTTTGTATTCATTTTAACTTAATTAAAATAAAGTGTCCATATCACCTACAAGTGGCACCATGGGGTCCCCAAATCGACCCAAAGATGCCTATGGTCGAACATGTATCAACCAATAAGGCTAGAACACGTTTTAGGGTAATTTAGTATTATTATAATATTATTTTTTAACCCTTATTTACCGGATTTACCCTTAACCATGGTAAATAAAATATTTACCGCAGTAATTATTCAAAATGTCTAAAAATAAAAGTTACCTATTTACACAATTTTAACATCCTGATTCCAAATATGGAATCCATTTTTCTAAATTCAAAACACAGAAGTGGCATAAATTAATTTAAAATTAATTCCCGCTGTCAAAACAAAAAGCGTGTTTTTAAGAGATAATAACTATCAAAAGATTTACACTTGTTTATGTTCGGTTTAATTGTAAAATTATGTCCAATGACCAACATTATATTAAATGGTAAAAATATATTCTATATATACTTTAAAACCACTCAAGTTAATAATTTATCACTATTAATTATTTTGATTAAAAAAGTTGTTTTTAATTAAAATTTAGTAATTTTCACTATTCGTCAAAATATGAAAGTTATCCGAAAAGTACCAAAATTTCACCTTAGGCTAAATTAGATATTCCGAATCCAAAAATGAAGTCCATTTTGAAATATAAAATATATATAATTTCAATAAGTAGGTATTACTATTCATAACGGCTAGTTTGATTGGTTGTGGTGTGTGTTAGAACTTGAAGTTGCGTACAACACACGCTACTGTATTATTCAAAGGAAAGCATACCGTGGAAGCTTGGGATGTTTCATTTAATTTTTTTTTGATGTCCCCATTTAGTCAAAAAGTTTAACATATTGTTTTTAAAAAGGGTTCACTATTAAAAGTTGGTAAAAGTGCAATACTGAAAATGAATTGTTTCTTACATTATGTCTAAGAAACTCATAATATGGATTCTAAAATTATAAGGATTATATAAAGTTTAAAATTTAGTTAATACTATTCATAACCTCTTTTGAACGGCTTGTTTGGTAAGTCATGGTGTGCTTGAACTCGGTGTTGCGTGTAGTGCAAGTTATTGTATTATTTTGAAGAAATAACACACTATGAAATCTTGGGGTGTTACAGAAAGGACGTCGCCTGAGTATGCCGGTGTGCGACGATCTTGTGGACAGATATCAAGGGGGATTTGGGGATAACCTCCATGGGATGTTCTGGAGTAGGTAGGACCTCCGCTCGATCCTAGAGGAGCATGGGTAATACCCCATGCTTGTTTCTACTAGAGAACATAGTGTGAGGAAGGTCCTTATACTAGTTGAGATGAACATGGGTAGGACCTCCGTTTTGGGTGCTGGTAAAGCAAATCTGGCCCTCACCCCTTCGATTGCTATGGCGAGGAGAACATTCACCAGCTTTTGTGAGGAAATAGTGAGGCCCCCCATGATGGAGATTGACTGGATGTGTAACTTCACCACACCTGTGGTCTGTGGCAGGAGGGATGACTCCATACCCTATGTAATGAGCATAGGATAGGCTTCCATTTTGAGTGTCACCATCATGGGGAGGTCCCTCATTAGGACTGAGGGTAGCATGAGGCAGACTTCTATGCTGATCTTGGAAGTGGGGAAGACCCACGTTCTCCATGGTGGTGGTATGGGGAGGGCCTCCATACTGGCGGTGGCCACTAGCTGTACCGGTGGCCGAGAGAGGCAACCCATCCTGCCCATGGGGTAGTTGGGGACTCGATCCAGGCCGGGTATACAAGTTCCCCTACTTGACATATGCATGGTGTTGATGATATACATCGACAGTGGCCCGAGCCACAGTAGTTGCTAATGTGGACACCCCATGGAGGGTGTCCTCCTCGGCCTGTTCCTGATGCTGGCATCGGGTTACCCAGACTGGGGCCAACGGTGCAGGCGCATGGCTTACCTGCTCCTCGACTCGTCGGACTGGGTGGTGGTGTTGGCATGTCCTAGTGGGAGCCATCATTGGGGGCCCTCGAAACGGGATCCCAACCAGGCTAGCCCAACCATCCACTACCTCATCTGCATAGGGGTTAGTGTTGTCGATGTGTTCTAGGGAGAGGCTCCTGAAACGATTGTATGTTGGAGTGGGGAGCAGTGGCTCTCTACGCTTCCACTAGAGGCCGCATTTGTGATGAGGCACTAATGCCTCTAGATCCTGGTGGGCCATATCCCGGGTTGGGATAATCCCTGCCTCCTCATACCGGCGTACGATGTCATTGATCACTCTCTGCTGAATGAATTCAGATGGGGAGATGGGGTGTGGGCACCTGACGTTTGTAGGCATGAAGATTGTTGTCGAATATGTGGAGCCGCACGAGAATACTGTGTTGGCATTTCCACTTCCCCTGCATTGGTGGGTGGGTGGTGATCTAATTCCTACAGTATCTTGGTTCCTGAAAATCAAGGAGATTAACCCATTAGTGCGGAAAGGAAAGGAATCGACAACCAGTGCCCCAATGCCATTCTGTCTTCTATGGATGGTAATATTGATCCACACTGACAATGTTGCAGACCGGGATGTCCAAGGTTTTGACTACAACTACTTCTAGCTAGTTTCATGCCAGGCCCGCAATTTTCTTGGCGGGACCCGGAACTAGATTGTTGGATTCAGTGGCAAGCTAGTCCACTGATATATCTAAGGCTACTAATCTCCATATTAAGGGGAATATCTTCATGTTGGTTTCACCATTTCTATTTTCGACACTTTCGTCGGGGCGCGTGCGTCCGTCTGTTCGAGGACGACGACACTGTTTGTCGCCTCAAATTCCCAATTTCAAATGGTGGGCATCATCTATTCCTTATTCATGGATGTTTGCTCCGTGATAGAAAAAGGATGATGGGATGTCAGTTCTTCCATCCATTGATATATCCTAAGAACTCGTAACCTAGTCTGGGTCTCCCTTAAATACTTAAGATGTTGTTTGTGAAACTCTTCCCAGTGCCATATCCTCATGCACACCTGTAAATTACACTACTTCTATCGGGACATTCCAAGGGGTCCGGTCAGGTTAGAAACCTTCGATCGAGGTAGTAGTCATGTTTGACATCACTAGCGTGACTGGACGCTGGGATACTAGCACTTCTGGGTTTCTTCGCCTTCTTATAGGGCTTCTTGAGGGTGTGGAAGCTCAAGGAATCCTACATCGAATGTGAGGAATTATATGCCACATGCATGTTTCTGAGGTTTTCCTCGGTTTCCTATGTTTAACAATGGTTATGCCCTAGGTTTAACGTCTAGCAGAGACAGATCAGACTGATCGGAACACTGCCTAGAGCGGACCAGGTGAGTGAAACCCCTATAGGGAACACCAATGTTGGGGCTAATTCTTGCTTAACTACCTGATTATTGTAAAATGGAATGATGAATGAGGTGTCATGATCCCACCAGGATGTGGCGGCCTGGGTATGACCCAAAATGGATGAAGGATGTTTAAGTGAAGTAGGTGGAGAATGAGATGTAGTCGACTCGAGGTTGACAATGATGTAGGGCTTGAGTCTTGAAGAGACCTCCTATGTATCACTGTGGCAGGGAATCAAAGTCTTTGTAGTTCACTTGGAAATGGATTATAGTCGATTGGGGACATCAACGGCTTACCGCCGAATGGGGTAGACAGTGGCTTACCGTTGAACAGGGGTCACAATGGCTTATCACTGGATAGGGCCCAACGACTTACCGCTTGATGGGGTCAGAATGACTTACCACTAGATGGGATCACAAGGTATTACCGGTTGATGTGGTCACAATGGCCTACCACTAGATGGGGTCACAACGACTTATCACTAGATGGGGTTAGAACGGCTTACCACTGGATGGGGTCACAACAGCTTTCAGCTGGATGGGGTCACAATGGCTTACCACTGGATGGGGTTCAACCACAGGGATGCTTCCTAAATATCTTATCTAGGGGACAAGGATCAAATCCCATGTAGTTCAAGGTGGTGGATGTAGTCTAACGTCGTGAAGTACAAAAAAGTGGCATGTAGTTTGACATCGTAAGGGACAAATGTGGTCCAACATGAAGGGGATCCAAAACCAATGTTTGTTGGGCTTGAATCTCAGGGACACTTCCACTATTCCTTACCTTGTAAAGGATCAAAGTCCACGTAGTTTGGAAGGAGTTGGAACTAATGTGAAGTTGGAAAGGACATATGGGTGTTGGTATTAAACCTTACGGAGGCTTTTTATGTACATTTCCTTGGCAAGGATCAATGTACATGCATTTTGAAAGGAGTTGGAACTGACGTGAAGATGTCCTGGACCGATGGGTGTTGGGATTGAACCTCATGGAGGCTTCCTACATACCTTTCCTTGGCAAGGATCAATGTCCACGTAGTTTGGAAGGGTGTGTGGGGCTTACACTCTATGCTTCCTAAGTAGGATTTCATGGTCAATGCTTACTCTAAACCCATGTGAGTCATGATCGATGTGATAAACAATAGGCAACAAAGGCCTGACGATCACGTCACGGAAGGTGATTCCATGGGAAGTGGAGTGGGCTTAGAGGCGGTTAGTAGCCCAATGTGGAAACATGGGCTTACATCTGGTCAATAGCCTGAGTGGTGACAAATCCCAATGGTAGAGGTATTTGGCACCTAGTAAGAGAGGAGGAGTAGGGATGCTACCTCCTATAAGAACAGCTAGGGGCTTACACCAGGGTGGTTTCCCTTTCCCTACAGACAGATGTCGCTCTGACAAAGAGGATATCATTCCATGTGAGGCATGATCTCACTCCCAAAGTGACCAGTTGGCATTAAAAATGTCCAAGGTGGGGCACCCCATGGGCAAGGCATGGGGTGAGGTCAAAGTTTAACATCTTGTTCTAAAGATGAAGGTGCTTGGCAGTTTAACGTCCTACAACTCGCACGAAGTGGGTTCACTCCACACCCTATGACTTACATAACCGATATCTGCCCACCCTTGAGGGAAGGAAGGCATTGACAAAGCCATGGAGGGGGTGTTATGGAGTGATCCATTGGGGGTCCATGTTATCATGGCTATGCAAAGAAGCAATAGTCCTTAGCGTGCCTATGTGAAGAAGCATGAGGCGAAGCAACACAATGGGTTGCACCACCCAAGGGACCTTGAAATTACTTCCTTAAATCCTAAAGGGCCACATAGGAAAAGGAGTTGCAGAGAAAAGGGGTTCATAAGTAGAAGCCTTGTGAATCTCTTGTGCTTCGTTCAGTGGAAAGGATTCGTGATGGGATGTTCTTTGTAAAGTGAAGTAGCCTGGCCTACGGATTTGGAATAGGAGAATATGGAAGGTGCTTCTCAAATTGAAAAGGAATTCATGATGCAATGCCTCGTGAAGCAATGGTGCCTTGCAAAGCATAACATTGTGTAGCAATGTGATTCGTAAATCACAGTGATTATGCCTCAACATGCAGTTCACATGTTTATGATGGGTGTTTTGTAAAACAAAAGTTCTCCGCGATGACCTGAGTCCCCTTGGGGATCTCCTTCCTTCGTAGAGGCCCATGGGATCTATGCAGGGCATCCCACTTTGAATAGGGGCTGAATCCAAGCAATGGGGAAGGGACTTCGTGATGCCAAAGTACCTTGAAAAGCTCATGGTTCACATAAGGGGAATTGCTTTGCGATGTGGGAGCTCAGAAGGTGAAAGTTCGGAGGATTCATCCTTTGGGCTTGAGGGGAGCCTGGTATTTATAGGCAAGAGGCTCCACGAAGCAGAGAACACTTAGCACAAAATGGATCTTGCTCCACGTCAGGTTCCCAAACGTCAAAGGGGTTCATGGAGTGTCCTGCCTCCTTGCTCTGTAGTGGGATTGCGAACATCTAATCGGTTCGTAGATCATCCCACCTCATTGCTTAGTGTCAGGTTTGCGATCATCAAAGGGGTTCACTGAGTATCCCACCTCCTTTCTCTACAGTGGGTTAACGAATGTCAAATCGGGTTGCAGAGCATCCCACCTCCTTGCTATGCGGTGGGTTTTTGAATTTCAAATCGGTGTGTGGAGAATCCCACCTCATTGCTCCGATGTGGATTCAGGAAGGGAGAGCTATGTGTCGGCCGTAGGGCTACGGGGATTCACGAAAAGTCTTTGTAAGGAATCCCCTTATGCTCTCCTTTTGTTCTGGATTTTCCTTGATTTAGGTGTCAGCAGACACAACATCGTAGTGTAATAGAAATGCTACGACAAGTTTTATTTTTATAAAATAACTTATTTTAGAGTTTATGGTTAGGAATTGGACAATTATCTAATGAACCACAAGAGTGTTTTATCTCCCATAAAGAATGAAAAACACTAGTTGAATGTTAACGTCCTCAAAACACCTCTAATAATGGAGTCAGGAAGCAATGAATGACTTTTATTTCATTAAATCCACGAGGGAAGAGTGCTCCATTGGTGAACATATTTCTTCATAGGAGTTGATTTTTTTTATTTTTTCCATTTTATTTATTTTAAATTATGAACATGGATCTAACTATGAACACGTTGATCCACGGATAGTATGTTCTTGTGGGAGGGTGAGGTTTCTTGGGATTTATTTTCGGGATGGAATTATTGTTGATTGAAAATTATTCCCAATCCTCCCCTATTTTAAAATTATAACACTGAGGGTGTAGGCCGACACGAACAAGGCCTGAACCCCTCCTCCATGTGAAATCTTGGTTGATGAATGTTTGAAATTGGGGGAAGGAAATTTTGAGACCCTCACAGGGATAAAGACACCCCACAGAGGACGCGGGCTAATGCATTTTGAATAACATGACAATGGAGAAGACCCAGTGGTCCACAGAGTACTCTACAAGTGTCAGAGGCTGTAGGTGGGTGGTGGCATGCCATGATGGCCCACGTAGAAAAGCACTGTGGCTAGCCCAGGATGCTGGCGATGTTAGCAACTAGTGTTTCCAGACAGGGTCCCTCTACCGCATTAGTAAAGAAGCCCATAACCATGGGTCGTGGGTCACAGAGGAACAAAGTCTTCAACTCATGTGCGAATCTGGGCCGGTCGGATCGGTCAAATGTGCAAATGTCGGGCCTCGGTCGCTTGACCAAAGTGAAGGGAACGACTCCACAGTGACCGTGTGGAGAGAAGGGGTTCCAGACACAGCTTCCAACCACATCCCGACATGGCAGAATGGGAATGGTGTAGGTTGGACCCGCTCCAGTGGGTTGAACATGCGCCGTCAGGTCAGACCTAGGGCCCAACGATCTCGTAGCTCAACAGACCGGACCCATGTTCGGTCGGTGGAACCTGGTCGGGTCGATGAACCCTGGTCTAGGTTAGCTCGGTCTGACCATGTTAGGCCAGTATGACTGGGTCATGTTAGTCCAATGGGGTTGGACTGTAGTTGCATCCATCAAGCCCCTTTTTGAAAAAAAGTCAGTATCTGGAAAACCGGGCATCTGATTTACAAGACGTTTTTGTTGAAATTCTCATGATTTGGAAGATATTTTGGAATTTTCTATGGAGTATTTCATGGATGTTGAAATTTAAAAAGTGGTTGGGGAAGTGGTTCTCCAGAGATCAAGCGTGCCACATGTAGAAACCCTACTGTTGGCTGAGACCTAAACCCTACAGATGAGTGACCCTATTTGGATCAGATACCATGCCCTAGTGGGAAGTAGCTTCAGAATGACCCTGTATTCCCATGGAAGGTAGTAGCATTAATGTGACTTGGAAGACTCGTGGTGCAGGACTAGAGGAGTAACATAGTTGGGCTATAGAATATTGGGGAGCGGCTTCTGTGTGACTCGACATGCCCACAGCGGGGAGAGGCTTCTGTGTGACTCATCATACCTAAGATACTAATTAGGAATGAGTACCAAAACAGTTCTTTGGTTAGTGGGAATCAGCTTTTGTGTGACCTAGTAGGACCACTATACTCATTGAGAAGGATTTCTCCAATAGCCCATGGTTTTCGATGATGTGACTAATCGTTCTAATAACATACTCTAGAATATACCTTGTGTCAGCTGTCTTTCTTTGTGATCATGCATGGTGATCATTATTTTTGGTTGGTTTTCGGATTTCCTTGTGGTCTTTACTTTGTTTTTTGGGGTCCCTTTTGAGAATTTTTTTACTCACCCCTGCACGGGCTTTTCCAGCATGTGTTGTTTCTGGTGCAGATGACCGCCACATTGACGAAGGACATGGTAGCCTAGGACTTGATGGTGCCTAGTGAGACCAGGTAGAAGGAATGTACTTCTATAGCTTCCAGTAGTAAATCTGTACTTACCCATTAGGTGGGGTTTCCATCAATCAACTTATAGAGTTTCTATTGTACTTTCCTGTTTTCTACTCATTCTTTGTTTGAGTTTTCATTCTGGCTCATTTGACTATCAGTTGTACTTTTACTCAAGGGTTTTATTATAGTGAATTGGATGTTATACTTTTCCAACAATAGGACGTGGTTGTGTGTGTGTGCGTACATGTACCCATGAAAATTCCTCCCACATGCATGTTGACGCCTTCAACACTAGTCCCTAACCCCCGACCTTTAGGAGGCATGATTGGGGTATGTCACTACATGGGCCCCATGGGATAGGTCGTGACATGTATCATGATACATGTTGATTCATCAAGGGGATATATAATTTGGTTCCCCACCCATCACTAATTTTGTAAGGAATTCCTGATATATCTAACAATTCATTTGATTCATGAATAATATTCCTTATCAATAAATATCTATATTGAGTAAAGAATATAAAATTGTCAATATTTTCTCCATTTGATCAAATATAATGTATAATGAAACAATGTATGTACAACTAGTTTAATTTTCTAGAAAAAATCATATCCAAGATATAGTGTTTATGGATTTTAATGTAAATATAGTCTACAATGATCATAATAAAATTAATTCTTCAAGGGAGAGATATTTATTACAAAATTATTCAAAAAAGCGAATTTTAATAATTTATTTGGTCATACTAATAATAAACCATTCAAAGAAAGAATAAAGATAGAATTATTAAAATAGATCTCTGGTGGAGTACATGTAAAATAAATGTTTTTTTCATTGATGAATATAAATACCATACAAATATCATTAAAACATTCTTGAGGAAAACAACATTTTCACATTGAAAACTACATTAAAAACTATTAGTATCTAGAATATTTGGAACAAAATTATATAAAAACATTTTAATCATGGAAAGGAAGCTTTACATAAGGTAATGTTCATGTAGGTGGTAATGATTCATTCATTTAGAGTACATTAATAAAATATTTATTTCACATTTTTGTAAGATTAGTAAAAAGTGACTTGTTTATAAAATTACAGGAAGATTTTTTGGATAAAATTTATTAAAAATAAAATTATGGGTAAAAAATTCTTCAAAAAATTACTGTAAAATAGTTTTTAAAATAGTTTTAGAGAAAATTGATTTGGAAAAAAATAATTTTTGATATAAGGGATAAATTAAGTATTATTTCATAAAAACAAATATCTAAATAATTTTATGCAAAAAAATTAAAATTGTACTTTTAATTGAAAATAATAATTAATAAGAATATAATAATAAAATAAATGTGGATTATTATAAAATGATAAAATAAATACTATATGTATAAATTCAAGCATAAACAATCCAAAGAAAAATGATTTTGAAACATAAATCTATTACCAAATGGGTATCTTTTGAACTCTAAAACCCGTGAAAAAAATAAAAACAAATGAAATATTAAATAACATGAATATAAATAGATTTATGATATAAAATATAAAATGGTTAGTATATTTTCATAAAATACTATAGATTTATAACATAACGTATTTCACAATGAAATCAATTTGAGGTGAGAAACCATTACAATGATTATAATTTTGAAGTGAGAATTAATAAATTAATAAATTCTCTAAATATAATTTATTGAAAATAAAAATGTGTAAATATAAAATAATATAATTTGAATTTTTTACACACATAATCGTATAATATCAAGGATAATGGAGATGTATTATAACCAAATGAAATGAAATTGTGTTATGACATTCATTACCACTACTTAATTTCCAAGTCAAATATCCCTATATGAATTAATTGAAATTGAAACCTCAAATACCATGAATTATGTAACATTAATGATAGAAATTGTAAAAGGGATATTATATGTTCCGTATAAAATAAATTAGGCACATAAAATTTCAATAAGTCTTAATGAAATTAAATTGAGATAAAATTTCATACCTCAAGCTTTCTTTTGATTAAGAATGATTTGACCTCATGTATAATGGTTTTAAAAATGTTATTAATTTTTAAAAGAACTATATTTTTGTATATAAGTTCTGATATGAGCCTCTTATAATATATTTCCACCCATTCATCCACAATTTATTATTATTATTGTTATTATTTGGGTGTCAATTGCCTTATTTTCCCATCTGTCTTTTCTTATGAAAATTCCAATTATTTTGTATAGGTTGTAGTTCTATCATACCCGGAATGATATTGATGAAATAAATATCACATTTACTTATTGGATTTTGTTTTAAAAACAACATTTAATGATGCACATGGAAAATTATTCACATCGCTTAATTGAGATGATAGGCCATGTGTACACACAAGTGATAATATCATTTCTTTAATGAGTGAAATTGTAATGAATTGGATGGTTTATTAATTTTTTAGAAATATTTTGTCTATATATATATATATATATATATATTTCTTCTTCCCATCATCATGACTTCCCATGGTATTTGATGATGTAAAACAAATAACATCGGTTTGTGAGGCTGTAGTCCTCCATACAGAGAAGCGATGACACTGTTTCTATTTTTTATTGAGGAGGAGATGAATAGATATTATTCCATATACATAAAAAAATATCACTACAAAAAATCTTATTTTTTTATTATATTTTAATTTTTAAGACATAATTTAATTTTTTAATATAAGAAATAAAAAGAAAGATCTTCGTTAATATAATTAACTTCTCTTAGAGAAACCTCAATTAGATCTCCTCTTAAGGACAAATGGTTTGATATTTTGGAACAAAAAATATAAAGAATGTTTATAATTCTCTTTCTAAGATAATTTTTAGATTATTTTTGAGATAAATGCAATTAAATTTTTTAAGAAGTGATGGGATGCATTTCTATTTTATAATTAAGGAGGAGTGGTATTTTTAAAAATACTAAAAACAATTCAACAACAGGATGTCACTCTCACCCAAAGTGCCTCAAAAATTGACAAATAATGGAGTGGAAATAATTTAAGGTTTTTTAAATACCCCAAAAAATAAAAATAGAATTTTTTTAAAACATGTTATTCCTTTATCCCGTATGTTTATATACTTTTTCTATTTTAGTTTTCATTAGTGTAACTCGTTTTTTATCCCAGGAAATTAATCCTTGAAGCCTAAAATAAAGTTTCACATACTACAAAATCATTAACCACAAATTAATAATATCAAATCAAATTTATCAAAAAAAAATTCTTTTGGAAAATTATTTTTAACATGAGCCTATGTAATGTTCAAAACATAATTTTAACATTATTTACGGTATATAATTTTTATTATTATTTTATAATAATTATGATAAAAAATAATGTTTACATTAAAATATAATATTAATTATTAAATTTCATTATATTTAATCCATTTTATGAAATTAAATTAACATAAGTGGTATAATTTAATTTAGAAATAAACACAGAAGTCATGTCAAAAATTGATTTTTCAAGAAAATCATTTTCTAGTAAAAGATGATTTTACATTAGGAATATGAAGAGTGATCATAATTATTTTTACTTAAATTAATATATTTTAATATATAATATATATATTTAATTTAAATATTTCCATATTATGGTTTATTTTAAATATTTAAAATGTAGGAACATTAAGCATTTAAAAATTACTTTCAGACAAATGTGTTTTTACGCCAAAAATTAAAATTATTAAAAAATTTGGAATAGACATTATTCAAATGTAACTAATTATTTTAAATATTACTATATAATACTTATTTAATTTTTAAATCAAATTTAAATTAGTATCGGTAATTAAAATCAAATAAATCAATGAAATGAAATAAAATTATATGAAAAATATGTATATTTCAATATTAATTTAAAATTTACTCTTTTTGTAAAACCCTCAAATCATATCCCCAATATATTTTAATATGATGATATAAAATGTTATTTTTTATAAAAAAAAATGTAAAATGGGTATAAATTATTTATAATTTCTGAACATCAATTGAAAAATAATACTATTTTTGAAGAGAATGTATTTTGAACCATAAAATGACTTTATTAAGAATTTGGGTGATTATTTATTAAGAATTTACAAATATTGTATATTGATTAATAACTATATATACTTTATAATTCTATTAATAAAATTTATACAAACCAATTTAATTACTAGGTTATAACAGTAATATTAAAATTAAATATTTCACTGGTCGTTTAAGCTCGGTTTTGGGTGTCAAATATGATATTGAACATAGTGTTTTTATATTAAAATTTTGGGGTTTCATGTATTTCTTTCAATTAAATAGATTAAATTTATTTAAATTAAATATACTATAAAATATCATGGCATTACATTCTCCCCGTCATTAATATGTTCTGTTCTAACTATTTGAACTTACACTCTGAAAACAACGGTTTGGTATTTGAAAAAACATTTTATGGAAACCTAGATTATATAAAGTTTTATTAAAAAATCATCTTAATATAGAAAAAGGGAAATAAAATATTTATACAGGAAAACTGACAACTAGGTTTTAATTAAGATAAAATTGGTGAGATGTGAAATAATGGACATGGAAGATAATAATAAATAATTTTAGTGAGTGGGAGATATAATTATTCTTAATAATTTGAATGGTCAAGAGAAAGTAATAGACCGAAAACCATAATTATTTTATGAGTTAAATGAAAATTGATCGATCTGATGTGAATTTAATTTGATAACATTTTTGTTCGAATATATTTTTACTACTATTAAGGAATTCATTTAATATATATGAATATAAGGAAATAAACTCAAATGATATCATTCTGTTTCATAAGAAAAATTTAATAATTTGGTTGTTCTTAAATTATTTTCCACATCATCTCTTACTCCCTTAAAAAATATCCAAAATGAATTTTATGCACGAAACACTAAATTTTACTTTTAATACATCATAAGATCCAAAAATGAGTAAAAAGTTGTTTCATATGTTTCTAAATATTTACCATGACCAAAATAGTTTGAAAATTATAATAAAATACATTAACTTCTAAAAATAAATAGTAACACCCTAAGGTCATGTAAATGTATGTTGATTAAATTTTTCAAGTAAAAACAATGTAATATTAACCAATACATCACGTAGTCTAGTGGTTTGAATTTCACCCTTATCTCCCATTGGTTATGGGGTCCTACCCCATGACCATTCTAGATTTGATGGTTTCTCACGTGACATGGGTGTTTTCCTTTTTTCCAAAAATATATTTATATAATTACTATTTCATTCCAAAATTGTGATAATTTATAATGAAGATAAAATCAAATATATGATAGACCTTAAATTTTTGAAATACCATTAATTGTATATAAACAATATGTGAAGTAATTCATTAATAAATAATTTTTTTACATGACAATCCAATGGTTTATATTTCCCTAAAGGTCTATAAAAATATATTTAAACATGAAATCATGCATCTCATATAACCTTAAAATGGTGTTAAAGAAATTGAACTTACGATCAAACTTAAACAAAAAAACATCCCAATATACCCAATCATAGAGGTAACCTTAAATGAACACATATATGATTCCGAAAAGTAAAATCATCATTTTAAGTTTCATGATTCATATAACCAAAATCCCATTAATAAAAATACTTCAATAATTTAATCTTATACAACCATACATAAATACTTTAACCATTTTAACTCAATATATGTCTTTTGTTAGCCTTAGATATAATATTTAAAAAAGGTAATTAATGTGGATAATTCCTTGGTTCCCCATATTCAAGACAACACACTAAAAAATTATTCATAGTATGAATGATACTTCTATCCACTGAACTCCTCACATTTTATTGGGAACTCTTCTCTATATACACTTTATTTCTTGAAAAAATCGTTTTCTTGTTTATTTAAGACATCACATATATTTATCTTTATATATTCATAAGATTAAGTAAATTGAGACATGTTTCCTCTATGGTCTCCACTAATATATATCTTATAGGAATCAATCCTTCTCTTCTTTAGTGAGTCTCAAATACGGTTAATGAATATATTTTTAATCATATATCATGACAGTTGATTAGGAATAACCATGAGATCTTTCACTCCATCCATCACTTCACACCCCGGCCATATTCATTCCATTATTTTATTATTTTCATGGGGTTGGTTCTTTTGGTAGAGGTTCAGGTCAATTTCTTAGCTGAAGTTTTGATTTTTGGTGTTTCTTGGGGAGTTTTGGACCTGTGTGTGGTTTTAGAATGGTTTATCTCAAACTATGAGAGGCCTATCAGAAACTGCGCACCCCATATTTGGTAGGGAATAGATTTCACATTGTTAGGGAAACCATGGGGGAAGCATTCAAAAATAGACCTGTCAAATGAAAAGATGAGATGCATGTTTGGAACATGGTTTCCGAAATCATGAAGCCCAAGAGTGCGAGTTTCCCAAGTGTCTTAAAAATTTAAAATACAAGATTTCCCTTAATTTTTTAGCCCCAATTGGACCCTTCTCAATCTTGTTCTCCCTAGTCACACAATGGGAGTCCAATGATCATATCCGTTGTTTTGACTCCATAAATTAGTGATTCATCAAGGTTTTAAGGTGATTTCTTTTTGGGGTTTTCCACTTTTCATCTATTTTTATTCTACTCTCTTGGATATTTTCTTTTCCAGGGATTTGTTCTCCCTTGTATGAACCCTAGAAGTTAATTTTGATGTGGGGTTTGTTTTCCTTTGATTCTAGGGTGTGTAGATTGTCATATTGGGTGTGTTCTTCCATATCCTGGAGTTTATTTTCATGTGAACACCTTTGAGGTAGATGTTTCTATACATTTACACTATAAAAGAATAGTAAAATATAGGGGGTTATTTAGAGGGGGTTTTGCAAAACCCCATACAAATCCGTTTGCTATTAAAATTAGAGAGGGATTATTTACAACCCTCGCGAATCATCGAATTTAAAGGGGGTTATGGAGCCCCTTAATTTCACAAATTAGAGGGGGGTTTGAACCCCATATAAAATTTTTAACATTATTTTTTTAATATCTAGTTGGATTTTAGAGGGAGTTCAAAACCTCCTCTGATGTCTTATATTAGAGGGGGTTCAAAACCCCCTCTAATGTATTTAATTTATAGGGGGTTAAAACCCTCTATAATTTAAGTGATTAAAGAGGTTGTAAACCCCAACTATTAAAAAAGAAACTTCCATAATATATATATATATATATAATTAAAACAAAATATAAAAATGTATTAAAATATATTACATGAAAATATTTTATAAAATATTTATATGATTTTTTAAAATTTTATTTTTATGTATACATAAATTTAATTGTATAATATTATGAATATTAATATATATTTTTTGGTATGAATTGTTTATTATAAAATATTAATTATTTTTAATATAAAAGTAAAAACATATTATATAAATTTATACATTAATATAATTTATCTAAAAATATTTCATATAAGAACCCAAGGTTTTTATTTCCTTAAATAATATTATAATAAAAAAATTATTTTTATCTAATAGGATTGTTCCTTTATATTATATATAATTAATATTATTTAAAAAAGAATTTATACAAATAAATTTATATTAATGTATATTTATTGACATACTAATATATATTAATGTACATAATAATAAATAAATGTATTGAAATACATTATATAAATATTTTTATAAATTGCATTTCATATACTATTTATTATGTATAATACAAAATTGTATTTTGTATAATATTATATATATTTTTAGATAAATTGTATTTCATATAATATTTATTATATGTAATATACATATTAATAATATATATAATATTAATTGTATATAATATAATATTAATTATATATAATATAATATTAATTATATATAATATAATATTAATTACATATAATATTAATATATGTATAAGTTGTACTTCATTTAATAATAATAATAATATATTAATTTTATATTCTAATATATAGTTTATACAATTAAATAGATTTATAAATATTAATAATAATTAATATATGTATTGAAAGGCATTATATAAATATATTTTTAATGACCTTATATAAATATATTTAGAAAATACTTATATGTATATATATATTATTTATATATATTTATATAATATAAATATGTATTTTAGTATATAAATAATTTATAGAAATATATATTATAAATTTATTTAATATAATATATATTTTATATGAATCATAATATAAATTTATGGTATTTATAAAACCAACATATAATTTTTATAGATCAGAAAATAGATTTCATGATAATAATAATTAATAATATTATTGTTATCACGCACACAAACACATATATATAAATACAATATATACATATATACCTGTGTAATATATTTAGGTGATTTATAAAAATATAATATATAATATATATAATTTCATATACAAATAAATATAGTAAATAATATATATTTTTATAGAAATGTATGTAAATATATTAAGCTAATAATATTTATTATAATAAACAGTCAAATACATATAAATAAAATAATGTATAATATATACATCAAAACCTATTTCCCTGTTCGATTACCACCACCAAAATTATTCTGTGGGTGTGGGAATTAGAGAGGAGGCAGGCTCGGGGTAGGAGGCGTAAACTGAAGGTGGGCTGGTGGTGCAGTGTAGAGGCGAGAACTAGAGGTGGGGTAGAGGTGGGATAGGGGTGTAGTACGGGAGGTGGGAACTAGAGTGATGGTGAGGGAACCATAGTGTGAGAGAACGGGGGATTGGGTCGGAGGGGGAGATAATCGAGGATGGGTGGGTCATTAAACAAAATATAAAAAACTTTATGGGAAGTTGGGAAAACCACCCATAAAGTAACCACTTTATTAGGGGTGTTTTGAATCGCCCCTAAGGAATTACAACAACTTGAATCAACATTAAAGGGGTTTTAAACCCCCTCAAATGTAACTGATGCAAAAGTCACCATGATTTTAGCAGCGCTTACTCAAAACCGCCACTAAAGGAAGTAGGAATCCAAATTAGCGGTGGTTCTTCACTACCACTGATAATGTCTTTAGAATGGTTTATAACCCCTTATAATGAAAAACATTACCCCATGTAATGTGTCCATTTATTAGTGTTACTTTCCATAGTATTCCATGTAATGATAGAGAACTTATAGTAAATTTCCAAATGATTGTTTTCAGGTTGTGGTGTTTTGTGTGAATTATGGGGTTGTTTTCATGTTGGAAATTTGATGGAAAATGGGAATTAAATCGATCTTTATAGTTATGCGTACATATATATTTATTTAAGGTGTTTCATAAATTTTCAATTAATCTTTTAAAATGAAATTTGGGATATCATATTTTCTCTATCCTTGGTCATGTTTTGGTAATTTTTCCTACATTGTGAGTTGTAGATTGGGTGTGGCTGTAATTCCTCCTAGTGATCTAGTACTCATCAATAGGTTTTTGGGGTTTTTAGTGATGCTAGTGGAGATTAATTGAATTGGGGTTTAGATGTTTATTTTATGGTTTATCATTGATTTTACATAGGACATGGAAACATCCATATATGAATGGGGTGAACATATGGATGGTCTCACAAATGAGGATGGATCCTTTAAAGAATATGTTCACTTTTAGAAATGTTTTCAAAATACTTATCTTCCATTTATTTTACTCCATCCCTTTCCATTTAAAAAATTGATCCTTCAAATCCCTAGCCTTTTATAAAATACTTGATGGTTATAAAATTAAATGAATGTGGTTTCAAATTAGGTGGTAACAATCAAAGCCTGATTGTCACATTGGAATGTGGGTTGATATCTAAATGACATAAATACCTATACAAAACATAAGAGTGTGTTGCATGTTTTCCTCATGGTTTTTTAAATGGTTTTAAAAATGAATTTTGATTTTAAATATGAAGGACTAGTTGGATGTTTAATATTTTTTGGAAAGATTATTTGTAATTCAGCTGATTTGATTTCCGGATGGGAAATAAAAACTTTCATTGTGACATCGGTACCTCTTTAGTGGATTCTCCAAGGAGGCGCTTCTCACATAGGTGGTTTTGGTATTTTTTTATGAAAATCATGATGGATGTGGGTTATTCGTTTTTTCCATGCATGTGAGGACCTCCCAATTCACCTTTTACTATTATGTTGGTATTTATATGCATCATCTTAAGGATCAAGTGATAGTTTCTTATCGAACTCAATTAGACGGGCTAGTACCCGCTAGATTTTATGAGAGTGTAGGTGGGATGTGCCATTGGTGAGGTTAGTTTAGAGTATATAGTTAGTTATTGAATATAGAGATGCACCATAAACTGGTAAGTGAGTCCCAACTAAGAATGATTAAGGATTTCTTCTACAGATGTTTAATAAATATCCATGATTATATCTATATGTTTGTTTATTTTTTTGCACTGGGGTTTGTAGAAATACTATATTTTTAATACTTGTCTAATTTAATAATTTTCTAGTATAGAATCCATTTGATGATCTTGTTGGATTATTTTTTTTGGATTTGGTTCATACACTGGGTTTTAAAATGGAAATCTATTTTTGATAAAAGTGGAATGTGGCACATGTTGTTTTTTAAAAGGAAAGGTATGTTGTTTAGTAAAAAATGATAAAAAACTAATTTATAAATTTAATTGAAACTAATTTTTGAGGAATATTTCATGAATGAAAACATATGGAAATCTATATTGGTTGACCTCATCTATTTTACATGTTCATTTTTTATTCAGGTTTCTTGTGGAGTGGGATGGTTCTATGGATGGCAGTGAACAAAAGGTCATGTGGAGATTGTGTCATTCTTGTTTTATTTTAGTTTCATTTTTAGTTTCTCTTTTTTTTTCAAAATTCATATCTACATCATTTTTATGCATTATTTCAACCAATATGGTTTGTGAATCATGATCAATTTTTTTTATATTTTATCCTAGTTGTTTTTTGGGCTAAATTATCCCCATAGTGATATCTTTTTTGCTTGCCACTCTTCACCAACTTAGGAGTATCATGATATCCCCTCAGGCCTTGTTTTGGATGGGTACATGTGTTGGGTTGTATGGAATCCCTACTCGATTAAGTAAATAATGTTATTAGAGTATCCCATGGTAATTGGGGAATTAGGTAGACTAGATATTGTGACTATCAGGACTCGATCGGTAGGTAAGAGACGGACATCATGAAACCTTAAACATCCTGATCCTTGATATTCCTAGGGTGGTCTAGGATTTGAGTATTTCATTTGGTTTTTGGTTGTATATATAAGGTATAAAAATAGAAGAAAATAGGTGATTTATGATTGGCTTTCCTATATTACTCACACATGTGAATCCCAAGTGCATGGTTCTATAAACTCTTAGTGATTTTTTCATTCTTAGGACATGTTTCCCTATAACATGTGGTTGATTATTTCACAATCACTATTTCTTTATTCCAATTAATTTTGTGAGATTCATCTGTTTATTTGGATTTACTAACTGTAGGTCATTTTTTATTAAAAAATGGTTTTCATAAAAAGGGGGTTTCAAAAGGAAAATTGTTTCAAGGGCTGGTTTTTTTTGAAAACTATTAATTAGTGATTAAATTTTGATTTGGAAGTGGATTTTTGTTTTTGGAAGGTATAATTAGATGTATGAAGGTTTTGAAATTAGAATGGAAGTGGTGATTTTAGAAAAAAGATTTTTTGTTTCCATTTGTGATGTTTATTAGTGTTTTTCTCCAAGATGTTTTTCGGATGGATTTTTATTATACGTTGATTTGGGTTTTGTGTTTTCCTTTTTCTCAGAGTGTGCATACTATAAAGGTTAAAAATATTCCAATCGGTCTCTCTTAGTTATCATATCTACCCTGAATATGATGGTGGTTATAAATAAAGTTATTCTCAGTCATTACCAATATTTCTTGGTGATCATGGTCCATTAGAGATAGTAGAGTCACATGTTATTGTCTAAGGTGTCTTTTAGTTATTGTGATCTCCCAATGTTATAAGGGTGAGAGATATTTTGATTTCATTTGAGGTTCTAGGTTTGGATTTTTGTAGTTTTATCACCCCATCATCATTGTCAGTCGAGATGTCGTGTGAAGTGTTTAATATCACTTTCATCTGATGTTTTATACCCGAGGAGGTAAAATCAGGTATTGTGGAAGATCTTATGAGTGTTCAATAATATCAACGGACACGGAGGGCCTATGTTGATCTCTTCAAGGAGTTAGTTTCCTTCAATCTAAATATAGTGTCAACGGATTACCTGAAAGATCCTCCTTTTGTGGTTATTCATCCCTAGATTAGGGAGAAAATCCTTTTATCTAAGTATGTTTAGTTGGAGAAGCTCTAAGATGAGTCTTTTTTATCCATGTTGGTTCCCAAGGTGCTATCAGTGATGATTGATGAACTAGTATTTCTTGGTGCTCATAGAGGCTCTCTATCTGGTGAGGATCATATTTCATAGTAACCTATTCATATGGGGTCTTATTCATTGGTTCTAGATTCTTTTTCATCATACAATTTTATCATGTTCGTTCAATGTGGATGGTTTGAACAATTGAAGCCATATTTTGATAATTCTCTTTAGATAAGTCATCAATGTGGCCTCATGGGTAATGTGGAGAATTTCTGGAAATAGAGTTTCCCATAAAGGATGTCTTGTTTTAAAGATTTTACCTTCTTACTATGGGGACGTAGATGCTTCAAGACATTAGGGAACTATCCATAGGCCATAAAGTGAAGCTCTTTAAGCAATCAATAATTTTTGGGGGTGTGGGAATCCATGGAGTGGGAACAGTATGCATTACATTATATTTGTTATTCTCAGTTGATATAAGTTTCTCATTTTGGCAAACAAATCTTGATGGTTTTGTTTTCTTTATATTTTGGTTGTGGTGTTAAGTGGATATGGTACTTTTGAGAGTTAGATTCTATGGATTGGCCTTCGTTTTTATTTTAAGTTGGTATTGCTATAGAGATGTTTGGGTTTAGTGTAAATAAGGATTCCTAGTTTGATATTATATTTTTCATGAGTTACTTCTATGTTTTTCCCTTAGATTCAAGGGTTTAAGGTTTTTTGTGGGAGTTCCCAATCTTCATGGTTGTGCTGGTTGGCTTATACAAGGATTATTTGGGTTAGCTCATTTTGGGAATCCTAATTTGAGGATTAGTGATGTTGTATAGATCTAGTTTTTTATAGTGGGGAGAACACTTTCCCTTATTTCACTATGGTTATCTTAGTATTTTTTTCCAATAAGTGTATTTTGGGTGTGTCTTCAAGAGATTAATATTCACATAGGGGTTTTTTGGTCCATTTAGCATTGCTCGGTTTTGAGTTTATTTTTTAGATATTACTTGGATGAGTAAATTCATGTTTTTAGAACATTTTTTTGATGAGTATAACTATCACACCATGACCATGGTTTTCCCTCTATTTTATTCTTTTATTATCTTTGGTTCTATTGGTTTTGGTTCAGGTTGAGTTTTCGACTTTATTTTTTGTGTATTGAAGTTTTTGGTGGAGTTTTGGCCATGTGCACAGTTAGATAATGGTTTAGGTCAAACCATTCAAGGACAAACATAAATCACACACCCCTTCATTAGTAGAGAATAGAATAAAAAATGATAGGTAAATAATGTGGAAATCATGGAAGATGGATCTGTCAAATGACATATTTGAGTCGCATAGCTGGTGAATGATTTCCCGAAACCATGTAGCCTAACTGTGCGAGTTTCCCAGGTTTCTAAAAATTTAGAAATTCAATGTTTTCCCTTTTTTTCTCTAATAATAACCTCCTCCCTATGGTAAACCATTGTGAATTAAGGGATCCCAAAAGATCATACCCATTGGTTCTTCTATTTCTATTGGTGGTTATTCAAGGTTCTACAACGAGTTATCTATATTTTTCACCATTTTTATCATCATATACTTCCCTCTTAGTTATTTGGATTTACAAGGATTGGTTTTCTATTAGATTAATCCTAGAGGCTGGGTTTGTGGTGGTGTTTTTCCTTTGATTCTAGTTCATGTGTATTGTCTTTTTGGGAATGTTCATCCTTCTCTCAGTATTTTTTCTATGTTCTAACACCATTGTGGTAAGAGTTTAAATCAATTTACATTTCCTAGTATTCCATATGATTATTGATAAATTATAATTAGTTTATAAGTGAAGGATTTATTGTTGTGTTGTGTTGTGTTAATTATTGTTGTGTTTTCTTGTTGGAAATTTGATTGAAAATGGGATATAAAAGGTTTTCAATATAAATTACTATGTATATATACATGTAATATTCGTTATAAAAATTCAATTGATCTTTTAAAAGGAATTTTGGGATATTGGGTTGTGTTTATCCTTTTTTATGTTTTGGTAAATTGGTTTTCATGATGATTTGTACTTCGAGTGATGCTATAATTCCTTTTAGAAATCAATTAATCATGTGTGGGTTGTAGGGGTTGAGTATGATTTATGATGTGATTATTTAAATTTATTTATGTATGTCACTATTGTGGTTTATTATTTTTGTTCCATTGGATGTTGTCACATCCATATGTGAATAGGGATCATATACAGATTGTCACATAAATGATTATGGATTCTTTAGAGAAGGTGTTCCATTTTATCATGGTTTTGTTAAATACATCCCTTTATTTTTCTCCCCCCACCTTCACAAATAGTTCCATAAAACCACATGTTTTTTCTAAAATAATCCTTGTTTTCAAAAATGACTTGAATTTTGGTTCAATTTTTGCATTCACAATCATGACCTGATTGGTAATTTGGAATGTGGGTTGATAACTAAATGAAAAAGGCACATTTGGAAGTTGCGAGTGTATTCTATGGTTTCCAAATAGTTTTGTATATTTTTTGAAAAATGAATTTTGATTTGATAAATGTGATTACTTGGTTGGTAATATGTGATTTTATGGGTAAGAGTTATTCGAATTCAGGCAATGTGATGTCCTGGTTAGAACATGAGACGTTCTTTGTGACATGGTAACCTCAAAGGTGGATACTCCAAGGAGAGGGTTATATCACAAGTGGTGTTAGTGATTGGGCTTGGTAAGTATGGTGGCTCTGAGTTATTGGATTGACCACACATGTGAGGACTCCCAATTAACCATGTACAATTATCATGGGATTACTAGCTGTCAATTAGAGGTTTCTATGACAATTTCTTATTTAGCCTGATTACATGGGTTTCTATCCACTAGATTTTTAATGATGATTGGAGGGAAATTCCAATTTTGAGGTTAATTTAGAGAATCTAGTTCTATATTGATTATGGAGCTTCACCGTATGCTGGAAGGTGATTTAGAACAGAATATATCTTGTTATTTCATTTAGATATGTTTTGGAAATTCCCTTTATTATATCTGAATCTTATATTTATTTTGATGCATTGTGGTTTGTATCAATACATGTATATGAACTATTGTCTTGTTTTCTTTAGTTTCAAGAGTAGTATCCTTTTGATTTTATTGTTGGATTATTCGTTTTGGATTGGTTCTTGCACAGGGTTTCAAATAGTAATCATTTTTTTAATAAAAGTGGTAAGTGTTGTGGGTTATTTTTGAAAAATAGAATGATAATTTATTTAAAAACAATAAAGACCTATTTTTATAATGTATTTCAAATTTGTGAACTATTTTAAGAAAGTAAATTTATGAACTCTATAGAGATTACCTACTTTGTTGTTAATGCTCACACCCTACTTATTCCACTTGGATTTCGTAGACCTGAGCTATCTTCTAGGTTGAGGGTCTCTTTATGTGGCCTATATAGTGGGTTGGTTAAAAGGATGGTAGTGGCTTAGAGGTCATGTGGATATTGTATCATTATGGTTTGGTTTTAGTTTCATTTACAATTTGTTTTTGTTAAAAAGCCATATATGGATCCTTTTAATGTATTCATTATTATTTATCTTTTATGGTTTATGTTGCATGCCCGGTTTTTTATTTGTTATCATATTTATTATTGCACTAAATATTTCCTATGGTTATATCATTGATCCCCAATTCTAGTTTCCAGTATAAGAGAATCGGGAACACCACTTTGGCTATGTCTTGGATTGGGTTGAGTGTCTGTTTGGATGGAATCCCATCCTAGTTATTGGCACAAAATCTAATTTAGTTTTCATAATCACTACATTATCTATCCTATTCAATTATAACATGATTATTTTGGGTCCTAAAAAATAACTAAAATAAAAAAGAATAGTCTGAGAAAATAATAATCAGGGTTGTAAATCCATATTATCATTTTTAGGATGTCTAAATCCAGAAACCATATTTTTAAGTGATGAAACCTTTGGTTTAACCTATAGAATTCATTTTAATTATCTATTTAAATACCTAATCATGTTTGGTAATGAAGATTTAAATTATTGAAATCATACCCCATAGGAGTGTCATACCAACTACATAATATAGCTCATTGTTGTGAAACTGGTGATAACCGAGTCAAATCCCAATAAACCCTTTTTTTGATTTATTACCCTTATTTAAAACTTCACTAGAACCATGTCCACATGTAGTAGCAATATTGGGATGTAATGCAAGGAAAATAACATAATCTCTTCTCTACGAAAAATTTAGGATGTTTTCAATACATACCATGAACTTTTATCAAAGGATTATGATATATATTCAATTTTTTCCAAGATCTAATAATCAAGGATTCTGCTAAATTTTCTCTAATACCAACTGTAAATACCACAACCCTTGAAGCTGGGAGTTAGTGGTTATGTTATTACATTGGTACAAGATACAAGTGATCACATACCAACAGACCAAATTGTTAAGTAGTCTTGGAAAAAATTATACATACTCTAGTATTGAATAACATTTTAAAAAAATGAAATACTATATAGTTAAAGTAAAAAATATATACTTATTTGAACTCATTCAATGATTAATTATTCATATTATAGGTAATGGAAACAAAATAAGGGTGAGCCCAAATTCTTAGTCAGAGTTATATAAATAATAAGAAATCAGGAATAAGAAAATCATATTAAATAAGGAAAACTCAATATGGTTGGGTAAATATCCAAACACACGTCTCAAATAATCAATAACTTCACTATAATGATTATAAATGGAATAATCAATATGGAAGTGGCAAACAATTGAACAAACATTCCATTTAATCAATATCTTGTGCGCAAAATGTATCCATGAATAATATCATTGGATTAATCTATAGTCTAATAATAACTGAATTCTCAATAAATAAAATAAATAATATTGGATATCATGATCTCATACATCTTGATATATATACTATTACTTTATTTCAGTAAGAATGTTTTAAACTCTGGGTAAAACCCTTTTAATGATATTTTATTGATTTGTCTTATTAGAAATGTCAATGCATCAATGTGATATATAATTTCATGGCCCACCCATTAGTACCAATCCAAATAATTATTTATATATTCAATAATTAATTTATTTCATGACTAAAATACTTAATCAATAAATATTTGTATAGATTATTGAATACAGATTTAGCATGATTTTCCCCATTCGATCAAATAAAATTCATAATAACCCAGCATATGTAAATATGTTTTATGTTTTATTCAATAATAATATCCATGATACAAATATTATTGATATTTAAGTGGAACATATTGTACAATGATCGTAATAAAGTGAATGTTTCGAGGGAGAGTTAATGATAATAAAATTAATCAAGAAAGTGAAAGTCAATAAATTCTCTTTTAAAAATGATCATAAACCAAATAAATAAATAATAACGATATTATTATTACAATATATCCATAGGGTAATATAATTAAAATAAAGGGTTTTTTTATTTAATCAATATAAATACCATAAAAATTTCATCAAAACATTCTTGAAGAAAAATAATCATTTCATTATAAATGTAACAATGAAAAATCTAAAATTATCTAGAATATCAGGAAAATAATTTTATTAAAATTAAACTTTTACTCATGTAAATTAAACATCAAATAAATTATTACACATGAAATAAGTAATGTTTCATTCATTCCATGTGTTTTAAAATAATTATTCATTTCACATTTTGGTATGAAATGTAAAAAGTACGTTGTTTGGAAAACAATAGGATGATTCCTTTTATGTAATTTTTTGAAACATGTATTATATATTAAAATGAAATTAATAAATTAAATGGACGTAGTTTTGAAAACATTTTTATGAAAAAATTGTTTAGTAAGAAAATTATTTTCAAACGCAGAGATAAATGATGTCAGATTTTATTTAAAACATCTTTTGAATCATTTTAAAGTACCACATATTGGAAAATAATACTATTTCATGAAAACATCATTAATAACCAAAGGAGAATAAAATTAACGGTTTTTATTATAAAGTGATAAACAATTTAGTTTAAATTAAATTCAAAATAAAATAATCACGATGAAAATGGTATTGAAACCTAAATCTCTTACTACATTGGAAAGTCAAGAATTGTAAGCACCATTAAAGGAATGAAATAAAATAAAACATTAAAAACCATGAATATAAATAGGTTTACTAAAAAACATATCAAAGGATTAGTATATACACCTTTAAAATAATATTGGTGTATAACAAAACATATGCCCCAGTGAAGCTAATTTCAATTGGGCAAGCCATACAATGATCATAACTATGAATTGAGAATTAATCCATTATGTTATTATGTGTATCAAATTAAAATATAAATAAAAAAAGTTGAAAAAAATATAGTATAATATAAATTAGTAAAATATATAATCATTGAGTATAAATGTCAATTAAGAAGTAGTGTAACACAATGAAACAAAATTGAGTAATGAAATTATTTACCACTTAGTAATTTTTAGTTCAATTATCCTTGGAGGAAATTATTCAAATTAATAACTAAAATAACATTAATTATGAAGGATTAATTATATTACATTTAAATGATATAGTATATGCACCATACAAATAAATTATGTTCATAACATTACAATATGCCTTAATGAAATGAAATTGTGACAAAATATATTACATCATGATTTCATTTGATTTAACACAATTTATCCTATTGTATAATTGTTTTAATAATTTCATTAATTTACAAAAGAACCACATTCAAGTTTATAATATCGTATATGGTCTTTTTATATTGTCACAAACCAACTTGGGTCAACCCTGAACCGGTCACCCGAGCCAGCCCGCGACATGGCCTGAGGGGAATTACTGATCCCCACGGGCTGGCAACTAGTGCCGGGAATCGAAACTAAACAAGTGGGAACGATTTTCACCATAAATGAATGAAAAATGAATAAAATAAAACTGAAAAATTAAAACGAAAACTAGGAGCGATAAGAAAACAAATTCGTACATACCTCCATGTGACCTAATGGGTCACCACCAACTTCAAACCAACGTCGTGCTATGATGACTGAATCCAAGCAAGGCGCATCAGTAAGGATAAAAAACAAAGTTAAAAATATAGGCATGAGTATAAAAACTCATTAGGTGTGCCCAAACAATCTATTCCCATATGCATTTACTTTAAATAAAATATCCATCAATTTCAGGTTTGAAATACAATATATAAAATTAAGGCATTCTAAATGGTACTCAAAAGAAAAGTACGAGTCATTGCCCTTATTCATTTCTCAAACCTGAAATCAATGTTTTAATGAGACATCACCATTTTAAAAAGGAATGTGTTGATTATATTCTCATATTTGTACAAAGATGATTAAGAACTTTTATTTGTAAACCATTTTTTTTGAAACCAAACCAAAACTGGTTTACCACTTTCCAAGGAAGACAAAATACAAAAATGCGCAAAATAAATCACACAGTAAGGGAAATGTAGGTATACACATAAGCATCATAATCACTACTATAAGCAACAAAATCTGAGTAGAATTAGGTGAACCCAAGAGATCGAGAATAATCTAGAAGACACCAATACATGAGACCTCATCCTCATTTACATGTCACACACGATGAAATCAAAACGCCCAATACGCTCGACCAACCTTTCTCAGGCAGGACGAGGGAAATATTAATAGTAATAAACCCATTATATCCACCTACTATGGGCCACTGGTCAGTACCATAACCTACCGGTGCAGTAATCATTCTCAGAATATTCTCTCAATATGCCAGGTTACAATGTCTCATGTATTTAGAAAGGGGGTGGGCCTATCGATGCCATCCTAGCATCCAATCACAGTAGATATAATAATATAGCACAACATGCAAAAACCCGAGCCACCCCAAGGAATATGTCCCTCGCCTTCCTACCATTGATCACAGGGAAGTCCTACACAGCGGACCCCCAAAACATATAACTCAATCAAAGCAAAAGGACTATATTCGAGGAGATTTTTCTTGAGATAACTAGTTTCACAAAAGTGCCAACCGGGACTCAAATGATTTTCACAAGCCAAACCATTTCTTTAGAATCACACACACACCACTTTGAAAAAAATACTATTCGAAACCCATTTAAGAAACCCAACCGATTATTTTAATCTAAAACATGTTCACAAAGGCCAAAGGGTAATTTCATCAGGAAATTAATGTAAAAACACAATCAAACCATTTACTGCAATACATTACAAGAAATAACCACTCTAATTCAAGGAAGAAAATATACTAACAGTTATATATCAATAATTAATATTAGAACTAGGTGAGAAAATAAAGAAATGAATGATTCTTAAATTTAAAGGAAAATGCTTAGGGAAACCTACCTCAGAGAAGGAAGTGGACCAAGCTGAGACGCTTTGGCTATTGAATATTTCGATGAAAAATGATCACACTAGCACACACATAAATTCTCCTACATATACATATATACCATTAATCCATTGAACATATTCCCCACTCCATGGGGGAATATGTTCAAGGAAGATATATATATATACATAAACACATACGTACTTGTGTATGTGCGTGTGTGCACCACCAAGGAGCCACCCAAGCTTTAATTGATTAAACCAGAGAAATAAACATTATTTAGAAACCCACATACTATTCAAGAAATCAAGATCTAAAGAAACACTATTTTAAAGTGAGTAATTTGAAATGGACCTTTATGTTTTGAACACCCCAAATACATTTACCAAAAGCACTTCAAAATCCATTTTCAATAATATGAAATCCCAATTTCATTATGCATTTTCCAAATGGGCCTCACCCTCCTTATACTTCCTTTTTAAACCATTTTTGAAACTTCTCAAGGAACCGAATTCATTTAGAATGTAATGAACCATTTAAGAAACCATGATTTTATGAAAACACCATTTTCCATAAACAAACCGCTTTCAATTTCAGAAACTGCAAAACCATTTTTCAAATGAATTTACCATTCCTTAATCAATTTACGAAACCCCTTTGTAAAAAACCACGATAAATACATTCTCAACTCAAGTGTCTTTGAAAATACATTTCACACACTTTTCATAATCCTAAAAACAATTCCGAGAAGTACCCTAATTAAGCACACATGAAAAGATAACAATATTATTTAGAGACTCCTTTTCACCTTAACTCATGTCAAGACACTTCTGAAAAATATTACACACCACATAAAACATCTAATTTCACAATATAAAATCCAAATGACATTTAACCAAGCACAATTGGCAAAAACAACAATAGAAATAAATAAAAAAAACTTCAAAAGTCATTTTCAGCAAATTCAACTATCCCAAAAACACCAACACACCACCGGATAAATAATATGTACCTCAAAACAATTAAGGAACGTAATTTAGACCATGAGAAACCATGAAACATAATTTAAACCTCACCTCGGATAGCAGCAACCAACCGAGACAAGCAGAACCACTCCGCCTTCAGCAGCGGTTGCCAGAACACGGACCCAAGGGTCCCACTGCTCCCATATTGCATACAGATCCTGTTTCAGTCGGCAAGGTGGGGGTCAATACTCCCCTTAACATGCAGACTTCTGCTCTCTTGCAACGCCAGGCTGACATCTCTTCTTCGATTTCTGTTGAAAAAACTGCTAGTCCTCTTAATGAATCTGTTTTACAAGTGACTAGGACTGATCCTGCCGATCTTTTGACTCCCAGTAGAGCACACAACACACTTCCTGTCACTGTTTCAGACCCTGAATCTATTCATAATCTTGCCTCCTGTTCGATGTTCAACTTGGTTCCCGGTACTCCTGCTGGAAAGAAGGATTTCGTTGATATTCCTAACACTGTCTTAGATTCCTCTACACCTGATGCACCTGAATCTGTCCAGCTTGAGTCTGGCATGCTTTCCTATCCTGTGCAACCCCCTACTCAGGCTGTTGCTCCAGGGTCTGTCCAGTCAAGCCCCATTTTGATTCCTGCTTCTTCAGAATTCCCCCCTCCTGTTCAGACTTCCCCAGCCCTCTTCGCCCCAGATAGTGGGATTATTCAGTCTGGGGATGAACAACAGCTCTCAACTGAGCTAGACACAGTTCACGATCCGGACAAAAATCACACTTTGAACTGTACTCAACTTTTGAATACTCCAGTTGCTGCCCCTAACCCAAAATCAGACCTGAAATCTGCTCCCTCTCAAACACCTAAAGAACATACCAGTCAACAGGAGTCTACCTCCTCCACAATGGTTACGAGATCCCAAAAGAAGAAAGGATCTAGTAAATCTCAAAAAAAGAAGGGTTCAAACCCAGCCCGCAAATAGTAATGAATATTCTTTATTGGAACTGTCAAGGTATAGCCAACAATGACACCTCCACAACTCTTAGGAGGTTTTTAAACACACATAAACCCCATCTCTTAGCCATTTATGAACCTAAAGTCAACTTTAAAATGAACTATATGATATTTGGCTCTCTCAATTACAATTTTTTAGGATCTTGTAAAAGTAGTCCTCATTTTGACACTTTGTGGATCTTTTTCCACAACTCTTTAAAAAATGTCAACATTTTTAGAGCCTCTGAACAACAACTTACCTGTGATTTCTTGTGGAATAGTCGGCATATCTTTTTCACTTTGGTTTATGCCAAGAATAGATACCAGGATAAGAGACTTTTATGGCATGAACTCCTTGATATGGCGAAAAACATTCAAGAATCCTGGGTGGTTTTGGGTGACTTCAATGCCATCCTTTCCCCCTCTGAAAAAATTGGTCCCTCATATCTTACTATTTCCACTAAGGAATTTATCTCTGCTATTGATGACTCTAACCTTTTTGAAATCACTCTCATTGGCGCTAAATACACTTGGTATAGGAGGCATCACAACAAAACTGTTGCTAGTAAACTTGACAGAGCTTTCGTCAACATGAAGACTCTCGACAACTGGGACAAAATAACCAGTGTAACCCTCCCGAGGCTCAATTCTGATCATCATCCTATCCTTGTTAGCATTCTTACGAATGATCGTAAGCCTGTCATTCCCTTCAAGTTTAATAACGCTTGGTCCTCGAACTCTGAATGTGTCACCTTTATCGATGTAACCTGGAACTCCATGAAACATCATAATGATCCTTTCGCCTGTTTACGCAAATTTAAAATTCTCAAACAGGCATTGAAAGGTTGGTGCAAAAACTCTAATACTCAAATTGATTCTGATATCTCCTATCTTGAAGAGGAACTCAATCGTATCCAGACTCAGAACACAAACTCAGATTTAAATATGGATCCTCAATTGGAAGCTAATATCTCTTCTAAACTTAATTCCCTTCTTGCTTTCAAGGACAATATTCGTAAACAAACTTTCAGGACTAAATGGCTAACCGATGGTGATCGAAATACAAAATTCTATAACTGTCTTCAAAGAATTAGAAAGGTCAACCGCCCCCTTACTAGGCTCATTAAAAATGACCTGATCATTGATTCTGAGGAATCGATTTCGGACCATGTCACCTCGTACTTTTATTGCATTTTTAATGGTCCTGATATAAATATTGATCTTGAACCGGATATTATTCCTTTAATGGTGGATTATCAAGACAATGAGACTCTTTTAAGCATCCCTCTTGAACATGAAATCAAAGACACAGTCTTTGGTCTTAATCCTGACAGTGCTCCTGGTCCGGATGGTTTCAATAATGGTTTCTTCCAAAAACATTGGGATATAATTCGCAATGATTTTTGTAACCTTGTTAAGTCCTTTTTCACCCACGGATATCTTCCTCATGGAATCAATGCTCAATTTCTAACCTTAATTCCAAAGGTTGAGAATGCTTCTGAGATTCACCAATTCAGACCCATCGCTCTGATTAACACTATCTATAAAATTATTACTAAAATTATTGCTAATAGACTTGCTCCTATCTGCAATAAAATTGTCTCTTGGAACCAATTTGGCTTTATTAAAGGTAGGTCAATCCAAGACTGTATCTGTCTTACTTCAGAATGTACCAATAGTTTAAATAGAAGCACAAGAGGGGGCAATGTGGCAATCAAACTTGATATCAGAAAGGCTTTTGATACCATTGACTGGAATTTTATCTTCAAAGTTCTAAAAAACTTTGGCTTTAATGATTCTTTCATTGGTAGAATTAAGACCCTCTTTCACTCAGCCTATATCTCGATCCTGATTAATGGTACTCCTAGAGGTTTTTTCAATTGTTCAAAGGGTTTCAGGCAGGGTGACCCTCTTTCTGCTATCATTTTCGTTATTGCTGAGGATTACCTAAGTAGACTTCTTAACAAGCTGGTTGATCAACATATGCTTAAACCTATTCAAGTTGCCCGGAATTTAAATGCCCCTACCCACCTTTTATATGCTGACGGTATTATCTTATTCATAAAAGGGGATAAAAAAAATATTCATGTTCTTAAGCAAGCGATTTCTCACTATGAACAAATCTCTGGGAAAGCAATTTCTTGGGACAAATCGTATATCTTTTTTGGGAAAAATTTTCCTGTAAGAAGGAAATCTAATATCACCACCTATCTGGGTATTAAAGAGGGTTTCTTGCCCTTCAACTATTTGGGTGTTCCAATATTTTGGGGTAGTCCCAAAGCTACCTACTTCGCTAACATCATTGATCAAATCACAAATCAACTCGCTAGCTGGAAAGGCAAAACTCTCTCCATGGCTGGGAGAATTTGTTTGGTTAAATCGACCATTGTTTCTAAAATGGTCTACTCCTTCATGGTTTATAAATGGCCTGTCAGCGTTTTAAAAAAAATTAACACTTATATTAAGAACTTCATTTGGTCTGGAAACAATTTTGGAAAGAAACTTGTTACAATACCTTGGAATTCTTGCTGTAAACCCATTGCTAATGGTGGTATTGGCATAAAAAATCTAAATCTGTTCAACGATGCTCTTCAAGCCCGCCTCACTTGGCACATTATCAATTCCACTTCTAAGGCCACTGATCTCCTACACCATAGATTCATCTTTAAGCTCTTAAAAGGTAATCTAAATTTCATCAACTCATCCATCTGGCCCTCTATCCGGGACTCTTATCATAGGATCATGCAAAACTCTAGATGGATCGTCAGTGCTGATTCTTCCATTAATTTTTGGTGTGAAAATTGGTGTGGTACCCCCCTGATATCCTTGTTACCCTCACATAATCCTCCTGATGATACTAATCAGACTATAAAGGAGGTTTTGCAATCTCACCATCATGATCTCCCTGACAATATTGCTCAAATTATTGACAATCATCTTTTTTCTCCTAATGGTGATTTCCTTGTTTGGGAGCCTTCTACCAATGGCATCCTGGATTCAAAGAATTATTATAAGCATAATTTCTCTGATAATGACTCTAGTTTCCTATGGGTGAATCAATTTAACAAACCCTGGATTAAACCTTCTAGGCTCACCCTTATTTGGCGCATTGCCCATAATAGACTGCCAACGGAAACCTGTCTCCAAACTTTTGGTATTCAACTCTGTTCCAAGTGTCGCCTGTGTAATCAACATAGGGAGGATTCCAATTATCTCTTCCTATCTTGCGCGACGGCCTCTGCACTTTGGAATTATATTTCTGATTTATTTAATAATAGATGGTTCTTTACTGACTCAATTTCCTTGTTTATAAAAAATTGTACTACATATGATATTTCTATGCAGATAAAAAACCTTTTCCTGACGGCAGTGGCGGAGCTTCTTCATGAGATCTGGTACGTCAGAAATGCCCTCATTCACAACAATCACCGTCTCAATCTTAATGCAGGGAAAGCTCGGATTCTTCTGGCGGTTCATGAAGCTGCCTCAATACAAAAAGACTGTTGTAACAACTCAGTTGGTGACTTTGTGATTCTTCGAGAGCTCCGTGTTCCTGGCATCTACCCAAGGCCCAAACACTCATTTGAAGTATTCTGGCAATCTCCAATTCCAGGATGGATTAAAGTAAACGTCGATGGCACCTCCAAAGGCAACCCAGGACCTGCCAGTTGTGGTGCCATCTTCAGAGACTCACCTGGGCAGTGTCAGGGCTGCTTCTTTGTTGGTTGCGGTCACTCTTCTTCTCTGGAGGCGGAAATGTTGGGGGTCATTCATGCTGTTGATTTTACGCACCAAAGAGGTTGGAGAAAGCTCTGGATAGAAAGTGATTCAACCACTATCATTCATTCCATCTGGAATGGCAGCATCCATCTGGCCTGGACTCTTACCACACGATGGATGAATTGTCTGAATTTGCTTCACGGGATGGACTATATAGCTACTCATGCCTACCGGGAAGCAAATGCTGTTGCTGATGCTCTTGCCAACAAAGGAGTTCATCAACACATGACTTGGATGGACTCTATTCCTTCTGACTTATTTTACCTTCTTGATAGAGATTGTAAAAAAATCCCATCTTTTCGCCTCTTGTAACCCTGTTTTGATTATCAATAAATTGTGCTATGGTCTTTGACAAAAGCACTACCATTAAAAAAAAAACGGACCCAAGGGTCCCAATAGACCATTCTCACAACCCTGAAACAAATGAAAACTGATAAAATGGATTACCGAAAGACCTTGGGTTTGGGTAGACTGAACCGAAGCTGTAAAAAGGGGGGAGTAAGAAGAATAGGGATTACCTCAATGAGCCTGCCGCAAAACCGGTGGGAAATCTGGGGATTTCACCGGAGAAGGGAGGGAAGTGGGGGAGGGCGTCGTGCAAGGAAAAGGAGAAGGGGGAGGGGGTGCCGCTGCCGAAAGTGGAAGGTACGGCCGGAAGGGAGACCGACCAGAGCACCGTCGAGAGAGAGAGAGAGAGTAGGGGGAAGGGTGACGTGAGGTGGGTCTAGCTGGAGTGGGGTGGCGCCGACGAGAGGGGAAGACAGCTGCGAAGGGGGAAGGGATAACGGCGTGGCCGGTCGCGCACCAGTGTGACGCGCTCGAGGCCAAGAGGGGGGGGGGGGGGCTGCCGTGACGAGTTAGGGTTCTCCCCCCTAATTTTTTTATTTAATAATAATAATATAATTACAATAATAAAGATAATAATGACAATAATATTCTTAATAATTATAATAATAATCTTAATAATAATAATAATAATTAAAACAACCAAAAGAATAATAATATTATTATTAAAACTATAATATTATTATTGTTTTACGCTTAAAAATTCTTCTCTAAAACTCTATTTTATTAAATTATTATTTTACTTAATTTCATTTCACTTGACCTTTAATTAATTTATTTACTTATTTCGGATCTCAGGAAACCACACGGCTCACGTGCCGTCAAGTGCGCGGTCGAGCGAGCTGCGCTCGAACCGTGCCACCCGACACTAACAACCTATAAAGTCAAACTGCATGTGGAAGCACAATTTTATAAGTCATGCGCAAGTCACGCGTCAAACCCAGTCAGGGTTTGACAATTATCCCCACCACTGAAACTTTCTACCCCCAGAAAGTCACCAAGTCAAAAGATTTCCAAAGCTTGAGTTCGTGCCTGAACCGAGCCAAAAAGGAAATCCAAGAGCCTCGGGTTGACGATTCACTCCACAAGTCACACCCGACCGGTCACTGAGAAACCATGACATAAAATGAGGGGAGAACACAAGAGGGTTCTCCCCACCATAAGAACACAACTAACATGGAAACATTAAAATCCACACACGCCAACCCGATGAGGGGTTAACGCTGGAACTCCCAACCCAAACTTACCTACTTCTCCACATGAGTTGAATGAGACCGTTGAGATTTAATGGAACACCAATGCCAGGCCACCCAGCATACTAGAGCACCAAAATAATGAACTGCCTATAACAACACTTTTGGAACTAAAATCCCCCCCAAACTGATTTAAAACTCCCAACACATCCAAATCTCTTAGTATGAGCGAGACAACGCTTCCACTAAATCTCGGAACTCTCAGCATAAGACAAAAAACCAAAACACTCACATCTCCAAACAATCACTAATGAAACCAGTACCAACCCACACAAGGTCCAAATACACTTTTAAGAAAAACAAATGACTCTAGGGGCCACATTAAAAAGAACGCAACTACTATGATCAGAAAAGAATAATTTTATCGCAATATCACCACAAAAGGATGAACATACAATAGTAGGAAAACAAGAAAAAGGAAACCCTGAATGTCTTTTTCCAAGATGGAAGATAAAGAACCAAGTGTAAGTCTCACATGCCTCTGACTCCTTGACTGTGTATGAGCTTCAACCTGAGACCTGAGGGTGGGGTTCTGATGGTAGAAGCATCTTATGCCTCATAGTCAGACACGATCATTCCCTAATCATAACTCTTTCCTCTAAAGATGCTTCTTACAAAACTTCCCCCCAATGACCTGGATAGCAACAACGACATCATGTCTTCGTAGGGATGCGACAGGGTGTCTTGGAATTCCCGTACTAGCCATTCTGATGGCACATTAGAAGGTGGTATGACGAACTAGAAATCAACACTGATGAAAGGGATTCTTCGTAAACAAGTTCATCTCGTACACCCCACTCGCAAAATGGGGAACCCTTACGAATAACGAGGGGCATCAGATTTTCCAAGCACTTGTGCTCTAGATACTGACTCCTTAAAGAGGCCGACACAGGCCTTCAAAAACCACTAGCCTTGTTAACTACAGACGTGCTCTTACATATTTTCTCCTTTACCTCCTCATATATAATTCATAGGATGATGACGAACTTTAACACCTCTTACATCATCCAAAATCCAACTATGATGAGTCATCCACCTCCACTGGTCCAAGGCTGGACCCTCCACTAAACCCAAGACAATATGAACTCTAACAAACTCGGCAGTCCCCAACCACCCAAAGATATGCTCTACTCCCCTCAAACCGCTTCACTGCCCCTAACGAAACCTGAATGCCTCGAAAGACAACAAACACTCAATAGAAACCAGAATTGGTCACGAATCATTAACATCTTTTGAGGACATTTCTAGATGGAATATTCAGAACCACATGTAAAACAAAATCGTAACTGGCATCAAGACAACAATCAATCAAAAGAAACACCCCGAGCCAAGACAACCGGCCCGGAATCCCAAACAAGCTTAAAAACAACCAAAGAAACACCACAAGTCAAATGTAATAGACTCATAAATCAAACATACACAAACACAGGTGAAATCAACTTTTCAAAATACCATAACCCACTTTTCAAGAAAAACCAAGTCCTGAAATCATCTTTTTCATTGAAGTCCATTTTAGAGAAATCAAGCCAACCTTAAATTCCAAAACCCCACCCATGGCATCCTATAAACCACCTCACAAGCCTTCATACCTTTTCCACTCAAATCACCCATACATATGTGTCAATTTTCACTTCACGTATCTACCCACATATATTTGGATAATCCTAGGGAATACCAAGGGTTTCACTTTCCATTCTATTACTAAAACCAAATGTAAGCAAAAAAATTTCCAAATCAAAACACTTACTCTTTAAAAAGCCACTTCACCAATTTCAAATAAACTTGAATGAAATCCCCTTTTACTAGTTTTAAATCCATTAAAGAAAGACCCCTTTCAATTCAAAACCACCTAAATTTCCAAAAACACTCTAACACCGACCAAAATCAAGACAAATCACGACCAACAATGAAAAAAATAGAATGTTGAACTAGTGATTGTGCCCAACTTGGTGACATGGTATTGAGCCACACCCCAAGTAAGACATAACACCCGAGGTCCTTGAATCGGGCATCTAGGCTCCACATGGGTCATTACTCCATGTGGGGTCATAATGAGATACCGAATCAGCTCTATTGTCATCGCTCAATCCGAAACAAATCTAAAAGACCCAGAACTCGGACTACCCTAGTAGCTTAGGTCTCATCACGAGCGGTGGTGATCAGGCATAAACCCGCAACATACCTCCTATGCCCGACAGTCCTAATCTCCATCCACTGGACATCCCAAATAACAAGGGTCTCCTCTGATACCATTTTTTCACGAAGAAACCCTGGTCAACCCTGAACCGGTCACCAGAGCTAGCCCGAAACATGGCCTAAGGGGCATTCTCGATCCCCACAGGCTGGAAATTGGTGTCGGGCATCCAAACCAAACAAGCGAGAACGATTTGGCCCATAAATGAAAGAAAAATGAATAAAAAAACTGAACAATGAAAAAGAAATCTTGGAGCGGCAAGAAAACAACGTTGTACATACCCCCATGTGACCCTATGGGTCACCACCAACTTCAAACCAATTTTGTGCTATGGAGACTGAATCCAAGCAAGGCGCAATAGCAAGGATACAAAAACAAAGGTAAAACTATAGGTGTGAGTATTAAAACTCAGTAGGTGTGACCAAACAATCTATTCCCATATGAATTTCCTTTAAATAAAAGATCCATCAATTTCAGGTTTGAAATACAATATATTAAAGGAAGGATTTCTACATGTTACCCAAATTAAAGTATAAGTCATTGCCCTTATTCATTTCTCGAACCTCAAATCAATCATTTAGTGATAAATCACCATTTTAAAAATGAAAGTGTTGATTATATTTTCAGTGGTGTACAAAGAAGATTAAACACTTATTTGAAAACCATTTTTTTTTGAATCCTAACCAAAACCAGTTTACCACTTTCCAAGGAAAACAATATACAAAAATGCGCAAAATAAATCACACAGTAAGGGAAATATAGGTATACACATAATAATCATAATCACTACTACATGAAACAAAATCCGATCGTAGACATAGGTGAACCCAGGAGATTGAGAATAATCCAAAAGAAACCAATACATGAGACCTCATCCTCGTTGACATGTCACACACGATGAAATCAAAACGCCAAATATGCTCGACCATCCTTTCTCAAGAAGGCCGAGGGAAAATCCCATAGTAATAAACCCAATATATCTACCTTCTATAGGCCACTGGTAAGTACCATAACCTACCAGTGTAGGAATAACTCTCAGAATATTCTCTCAATATGTCAGGTTCCAATGTCTCGTGTATTTAGAAGGGGGTGGGCCTACTGATGCCATCCGAGTATCCAATCATAGTAGATATAATAATACAGCACAACATGCAACACCTCGAGCCACCCCAAGGAATATGTCCCTCCCCTTCCTACCATTGATCATAGGGAAGTCCTACACAGTTGACCCCCATAACATATAACTCAATCAAAGAAAAGGAACCACATCCGAGGAGTGTTTTCATGAGATAACTTGTTTTACAAAAGTGCCAACCAGTCCTCAAGTGATTTTCACATTCCAAACCATTTCTTTAGAATCACCTGCACACCAATTTGAAAACCAGAAATACAATTCGAAACCCATTCAAAAACCCAAACCATAATTTTAAATATAAAACATGTTCACAATGGCCAAAGGGTCATTTCATCTGGGAATTAATGTGAAAACACAATCAAACCATTTACTGCAATACATTACAAGAAATAACCACTCCAATTCAAGGCAGACAATTTACTAATAGTTCTATATAAATAATTAATATTAGAACTAGGTGTGAAAATAAAGAAAGAAATTATTCTTAAATTTAATGGAAAATGCATAGGGAAACCTACCTCAGAGAAGGAAGCGGACCAAGTCGAGACGCTTCAGCTCTTGAATCTTTCGACGAAAAATGCTCACAATAGCACACACATAAATTCTAATACATATACATATATACCCTTAATACATTGAAAATATTCCCCATGCCATGAGGGAATATGTGCAAGGAAGATATATATATATATACATAAACACATACGTACCTGTGTCTATGTGTGTGTGCACCACTATGGAGGCACCCAAGCTTTAATTAATTAACCTAGAGAAAGAAAAATTATTTAGAAACCCACTGACCATTCATGAAACAAGATCTAAAGAAACACTATTTTAAATTGAGTAATTTCTAACGGACCTTTATGTTTTGAACACCCCAAATACATTTACCAAAAGCACTTCAAAAGCCATTTTCAATAATAATAAATCTCATTTTCATAAAGAATTTTCCAAATGGGCCTCACCCTACTTATACTTCCTTTTTAAACCATTTTTAGAAACTGGTCAAGGAACATACTTCATTTAGAATGCATTGAACTGTTTAAGAGACCATGATTTTAAGAAAACACCATTTTCCATAAACAAATTTCATTCAATTTCACAAACACCAAAACCATTTTTCAAATGCATTTACCATTCCTTAATCAATTTATGAAACCCCTTTGTAAAAACACACTATCAATGCATTCCCATCTCAGGTGTCTTCGAAAAGATATTTCGCACACTTTGCATAATCCTAAAAACAATTCCGAGAAGTACCCTAATTAAGCACACATAAAAGCATAACCATATTATTTAGAGACACCTTTTACATCATATACTCATGTCAAGACTCTTCTGAAAAATATTACACACCACATAAAACAACTAATTTCACTATATGAAACCCAAATGACATTTAACCAAACACAATTGCAAAAACAAACATATACGTAAAATAAAACAACTTCAATAGTCATTTTTTGCAAATTCTACTTTCACAAAATCACCAACACACCACCAGATTAATAATATGAACCTTAAAACAATTATGGAACCTAATTTAGACTGTGCGAAACCGTGCAACATAATTTAAACCTCAACTTGGATAGTGGCGACCCACCGAGATAAGCAGAACTGCTCCGCCTTCGGCGACGGTTGCCGGAACACATTCCCAAGGGTCCCAATAGACCATTCGCACAACCCAGAAACAAAAAAAACTGGTAAATCGGATTACCCAAAGACCTAGGGTTCGGGTAGACTGAACCGAAGCTAGAAAAAGGGGGGAGGTAGAAGAAGAAGGATTACCTCAATGATCCTGCCGCAAAACCGAAGGTAAATCCGGTGATTTTGCTGGAGAAGTGAGGGTTGTGAGGGAGGGCGTCATGCAAGACAAAGGAGAAGGGGGTGCCGCAGCTGGAAGAGGAAGGTGCGGCCAGAAGGGAGACCGACCGGAGCGCCGGTGAGAGAGAGAGTGTGTGTAGGGGAAAGGTGGCGTGAGGTGGGTCTAGCCGGAGTGGGGTGGCCCCGATTAGAGGGTAAGACCACTACGAAGGGGGAAGGGAGCACAGCGAGGCCAATCACGTACCAGGGCGACGCATAGGAGGCCAAGAGGGGGGGGGGGGGGTTTCCACGCCGGGTTAGGGTTCTCCCCCCTAATTTTTTTATTTAATAATGATAATATAATTACAATATTAAAAATAATAATGATGATAATAGTCTTAATAATTATAATAATAATATAAATAATAATAATAATAATGATAATAATACTAATAATAATTAAAACACCCAAAATAATAATAATATTATTATTAAAACTGTAATAATATTATTGTTTTATGATTAAGCATTCTTCTCTAAAACTCTATTTTATTAAATTATTATTTTACTTCATTTCATTTCACTATTCCTTTAAATAATTTATTTACTTATTTTGGATGTCGGGCAACCACATGGCTCGTGTGACGTCAACTGCGCGGTCAAGCGAGCTGCGCTCGAACCGTGCCACCCGAAACTAACCACCTACAAAATCAAACAGTGCGTTGATGCACAATTTTATAAGTCGCGTGCAACCCGTGCGTCAAACCCAGTCGGGGTGTGACATATACCATCTTCCAGCCAAGTTGTTTACAATATATTATTATTATTATTGTTTCGGGTATTAATGCCCTTGTTTTCTCATTTCTGTTTTGTGAAGAATGGTTTGGTTATTTTGTTTAGGTTATAATTTCATCATATAAATAATTTTATTTATGTTATAAATATTCTATTTACTTATTTTATTGAATTTTAAAACTATTTTTTTTAAATTTAGACAAATAAAATGAGTCGCATCGCTTCATTTAGATGGTAGGCCGCACTTACTCACGAGCAATGATATCATTCCCTAAATGGGTGAAATGGTTTGGAAGTGGATAGTAATTTAATTTTAGATAATTAAATCACGTAATATGTATTATATATATTCATTATTTCTATGACTATAACAAGGCATGTGATTCAGTGGTGTAAAAAAAATTTCATTGGTTGGGGAGGTTCTAGTCCCCCATACACACGAGCGATTTAATTGTTTCCATTTTGATTGAAGAGGATATGGTTAGATATTTTTACATAAACATAACAATATATAATTATTTTTTTGTTACTATTATTAATATTTTGAAATTTTTAATACATAATTAATGTTTTTAATAGAAGAATGAAAATTAAAGAGCATCATTATGAAGACTACCTTCTCTTAGAGAATCATCCTTTGGTCCTCCTATTAAGGACATTAGTGATGGTATTTATGGAATTAAAGAATATATATAATGTGTATATGGATTATGGGTATATAATTTGGTAGGTTATTTTACATAAAATTTACATTATAGGTGTGAATATGTGTGGGCAGGTAGGCCCATTTATAATTAGGGGGGAGTGGCATTTTTTTAAATGCCAAAAATATTTCGATAATGGGAATTCTTTCTCACTCCATATGCCTAAAATAAAATGAGTAATAATAGAGTGTAGGGAAGGTAAGGTCAATCCACAAATCTAAAACATAAAAAGACACATCTTTTAAACATGTTATTCATTAATCCTCTAATTTTATTTACATTTCTAATTTAGTATAGTAATTAGTCTGTTAACCTAGTTAAGTATCCCTTTATGTCTAAAATAAATTGATCAATTTTATATAATTTTTATCCAATTTTTATTAATATTAAATTAAATTTATAAAATAAAAATTCCATTCTTGTTGGAAATTTATTTTTTAAACAAGTGTATGTAACGTGACAAACACTATTTTGAAATTAAATGTGGAAAAAAATTTGATATTTACTAATGATTATGTTAAAAAAATAAATTTTATGGTATTATATAATTATATTTATCCTTATTAATATTTTGAAATAGATTTTATGAAATTTTGTTCACAAAATTGGTTGAATTTAATTTAAACATAAACCTGCAAACTGTGTCGATAAACAATTGTGCAGGAAATGAATTTTTTAAGATGAAGGTGATCTTACATTAACTATATGACTAGAAATCATCATTATATGGATTAAAATTAGTAAATATAGATATATAATCCATATATTTAATTTAAATAATTATTTACTTGTGGTTATTTTAATTACTTATTTTTGGGTAACATTATACATTTAAAAATGTTTTCAAAAAATTTGTTTTAAGACTAAAAATAAATCGATACCAAAATCTAGTATAAAAATGATTAAAATATAGTTAATTAAATTAAATTAAACTTTAAAATACTTATTTATTTTTTAAATCAAATTCAAATAAATATGGTGCTTTAAAATTGGTTAATTTAATGACAATAAATAATAGTATTTAAAAAATCAGTATTTTTTAGTATTCACCGAAAAAAACATTTTCCTAAAAATACAAATATTTGACAATAAGATATTTTTTGGAAAGATAATTTCAAAATTTATATTACTTTTTTCATATTATGTTATCATAATATGTATAAATTAATTCTAATATCCAATCATAAAATACCAAATAAAACCATTTTTGAAGAAAATGAATTTTAAAGCATAAAATGAAATTTCTAAAAATTTGATTCATTATTTAGTAAAATTTTATAAATAATTTTGTATTTATGAAAACCTCTACATATATATTTATTTCATAATTAAGTGAATCAAATTAATACACACCAATATAATGGTTAGGTAATAATGATCAAATTTGAATAATATATTTTAGTGGTCATTTAACATTGGTGTTGTGTGTCATATATACTATAGAACATAATATTATCCTTTTAAAATATAATGGTTACATATACCATAAGCTATAAATAGTTAAAATTATTTAAAATAAATATTCTATAAAATCGTGGGGTGTTACACATTTGATCAAACATGAAGTGTGGCTCTATAAGACTTTATAATATTAACAAAAAAGATGAATCATTGGATCAATAAATGTAATAAAAGAGAGTACTCCATAAAATAATCAATGCTACTAAATCTACCCAAGGAATTTGGTATGATCAACATCTAACACAAGTATCACTACACCAGTTTACACAAACTAAATCTCATTCTAGTGTGAATTATTTGACATTATATATGTATAATATTTCATGTGATCATGGTACACATAGTATGAAAATCCCATATAGAAAAATAATATGTTATTAACTATCCATGAATGGGATGAAATGGTTTAAAAATAAATCATACAAGATCTATATATGTGGTTATGTATATCAAAAGTCTCCCACCAGAGAGGACATGAACATTATAATTAATTTATTTGTACATTCACATAGTCTGTAGTCTATATCAATTGAGGGTCTAGATTTCATACTCATCGTACATGTTGAAAATCTCATTACAGAACAGCTCCAACCAAGGAAATCATAAACAATAAACCCAACCACCACTGATTAGCTAATCCTAAAATATTTTATATGAAATATATCAATGTATAAATGCTTCCATGTTAGAAATATCATCATCTTTTGGTAATGGGGAGTTAAAAATAAAATATGCACCCAGAGTATACACCATACATTATGTATAAAACATCTTGTGAAATACATATAGGTTTATAAAACACACACATTAACACTTTTTTTTGGGTGATGATATTTTAATCTCGTAAATCCATCCTACTCATTCCGACCATAAAATTTCTTCATATCCAATAAAATTCCATGATGAAATTCTATTAATGGTAACCAAAATCCATAAGTTGAGAGGTCAATTATCTTAAAAAAAATCATGAAATGTATATCAATATATTAATATATGTAGAAAAAATGGATGAATGATAAATTAGAGATTTCATCTAATATAATAAACTTTATATTCATAATGTTTTTAATAATACATTGAAAGAAAATTTTAATAAACCATTTATTATATATTATATGAATGAATACGAAATCATCCCTACCTTTTCTACACTTTTATGGTACTCATTAATTCATTATATTAATATGTAATTGTTATGATATTTCTATTTTACCACCGGAAAAAGCCATCCCACTAAACTCTTTTGGGGGAAAAGTCCATGAAGAAATAATGTTTGAATAAGGTTTATATTTTGGAATCATATTATTAATGTCCATCTCCTTTAACATATTCAAACTATGTAAATTTCAAATATCAAATACTATAATATAAATATCTATCTTTGTCCACTAAAAACTTTTTTATATTTTACTTCATCATCCTTGGAACACCTTTCATCATGATTTTCCAATGATATTTTATTGTAATTAATTTATCTATTACATTATTATATACCATAAAATTCAACTAACTTATATTGTAACCCTCAAAATTACCTTATAAAGTAATCATCTTGACTACCTTATGGTGTAACCATCACCGCTACACTGAGAATAACGATACGGTCCAACTCCAACATAAAAATACCCAATGCATTATAGGGAGATATAGGTCCCACCATTTATAAAAAAATTCCATGAACTGGAATGTAATCATAAAACAATAATACTTACATCATATAAATTTCTCCCATAAAAAATAAATTTTAAAAGGATTTTTTTGGAATCCACCCTTAGAAATATCTTATATTTGATGTGGAAATTGGTAAAAATAATAGAATATGTGTATAAACTATAAATAAACATAATAAAGCTTAATATAATCAAAATTAATTTCTCAAATAATCTTTGTAAGACATAATCAATAATGAAGAAGATTATCCCAAATAATGGAAATTTTGTTCACTTACCTCGAGTTCATTATACTTAAAACGAGTTCAACCCTTCTGTATAATGGTTTAAAGAGTGTTATTAATATATTACATAAAAATAATTGTATTTATAATTAATTATATGATATTATCAAAATTGTTTCCCACCCATTTATTAATAATATATTTTTTAATTTTCATTTTTTTGGTGCATTTATTTCATGGTTTCCATTGTTTGTTTATTATGGATTTTCCTGATGGAAAAGATAAAAACTATAGAATTGAAATTACATGTTATTAATGAATAAAAAAATATATTAAAATGTCTTATTTATCATTTTTATTATATGGTATGAGGATTAATCATTGGAAAAAACAATAGTGATGAACTTTAGTTTATTTTGGTGAATTTTGATCATTACTAACCACATTTGTTTTATTCCAATGGCACGAAGGCCTTAATTGTTTATTGATTTTTGATAATCCACCTTTCAAAGGGATGAGGTGGAACCCTTAAAATTCTAGTAGGCATATGTATTACATGGACCTGTAGACATTAGAAGAACTCATTGCACGTAGGCTTTAAAAATTACATACATCCCAAACTAACTACTTGGAACTAATCCTCCCAGCATCTTCATCGTGAAATCAGCTCTCCACCTTCGCATGACTGTTCGAATAGGATATAACACACATGCACAGTCTTGTCCTGATGCTTAATTTTTACATAAACATGATAAAATATCAATATATTTAAGATACCAGAGTTTTTATGCCTTTTGGATAAGGGTAGTTCAAGAGAGGATAAGAAATGAAAATAATATAAAATGAAAGAGGATTTTTACCTGTTGAATTATCCTCCTTGAGAACCTACTTAAGGCCCTTGGTTTTGTCCTTTTGATGATACTAAAAGTTCTAGGACATGGGGATGAGTGTCTTTATGGAATTCAGTTTTAAATTAGGAATTAAAAAATGCATTGAGGTGTGAGGGGAGGTATTTATATTGGAGAATAGTTGTTTTTTTTCTAATTTTTATAATCATTAGTTTATTAATTTGGATCAAGACTATGAATAGTTTGATAATTATCATCAAATATATTAAAATAATTGAGCATAGTTAGAGATTTTTGGCATACATTATCATTACATCATCTACAACTCAATAAATAATTTATTATCTTATATAGTATATTATTGTATTTCACTATTCACCGAAAATTCATGTATTTTAGAAAAATCCTATAAATTCATAATAATGATTTTTTGATTTGTAGAATAAAAATTAAAATCCATATTTTGAAAATAATTTTCTAAATATTGGAAATTTGTTTTTAATCAAAATCATATTTTATTCAAAAAATACTATTTTAAAAACTCTAACTTATTTTATATCACTTTGGAAAAATAATTAAAGTCTCATAAAATTATATTATAATCATATGAAAAGATAATAATTTGGGAATATATTTTATGAAAATATATTTTTTGTTAAATAATTATATTAATTAAAAATTATAATTAAATATTTATTACACCCAAATAAAACAACACTTAATTTATATTTTTTAAAAAAACTTATTAACTTTTTCATTGATAAAAATATATAACAAGTTCCCTTATAATATAGAAACATTTTATTTGTACTTTCATGGGAGAGGATACAATTCTATTATCCAGATTTCTATTTCTAATAGTCATGTTTCCATTCCTGAAATCAAATTATTATTCCTTTAGTTTAAAATACATAATTTCTATAAATTCCAATTATTTCACTATACATTTATAATGAATTCCTCTATCTGATTATAGAATAAAAAATTATTTTATAAGTAACTGGAAGTTAAAATTATTTAAAATATTTCACAAATATATTGTGGGAACATGTAACGTGATATTTTGACAAATATCATGATAAACATTTTACCCTAGATAAAACATTATTATCATTGTCCCCTTTTATAAAATTTTTATATAATTATATTATTCATAAACAATTTGAGTAAAATTAATAGTGTCACTGTGTTCACACAAATTCTTTTTTAAAAAATAACTTCTCTTATCATATATGATATATGAGATGAAGATACACCTCTATTTATAAAAATCATTTGAGCTTGATGAATTCATTTACACCAATATCTATGATTTAAAAAATCTTTTCTTCATAACTTGAAGGAAAAATAAAAAACTATAAATTTATCCCTTTATTTTTAATTAATGTATATTTATAACACTTAAAAAAAACTATTAGAATAACATACCATTTAATGTTTATGAAATGAATTTAGTAACATTGATACATTTAATTGAAATTCGATGGAGTTTCTAAAAAACCATTCAATTATATAAAAAATAACATCATATAGAATCATTAATACATTTTAATAACCCCATAATGTTTTAATGACCTAGAATAGCTACATTAAGAAGCATCATTGGACAATCCAAAAAACATGTCTTTATCATTTTAGAATTTTTACTCATTTATACAATCTATACACTACTATAACATTCAAATTGTATTCCCAGTTCATATATCCTCAACAATATTATAACCATAGGGTTAATATTTCTTTAACTCATTCACATTGAAGAATCATTTCCATCAATTAAAATCAAATGAATTCCTAAATAGGAATAAAATTCAAGAAGTCATATTATCTCAATTATTAATTAGCATACTCAATCAAATTATTTGTCACTAGAAACTGCAATCATATTGAGTATATGATACAAAAATTCATAATATAATATTTCATTTAATGTATTCAAATCCTTTATTAGATTATTTTATAACAACATCTATATTCACTCACTGAAAAAATTCAACATGATGTTACTCTATAAGTTATTTCTCTACCCCATAGAATTTTTTAATGGACTTAAGAACACATCTTTAGTGAATAGTCATAATAGTTATTTACATTTAACTTATAATTATTATATGATTAATATAAAAACAATGTTTGATAATGATTAATTTGTTATCTATTATATAATATTTTATCAGATGTGTATCGTTTTTTTACCTGGTAAATACTAATTAGATTAAATAGTCTCCCATTGAAATAATGACTAGATTTTAAATAAATCATTTCCATTATTCGGCTGAAATCCACTATTCTCTATGAAATGAGTAATATTTGGGATTCCTCACACCCATTATTTTGTTAGGTACGTAATCATCCCAATCATAACATATCTTATTCTTGGATAGTTGAGAGGGTAACACTTTTCCTAATAAACTATATGGATAAACACCACAATATTCCTATATTTATATAACAATAATGTTTTCCTGGAAAATTTTATGCCAATGAATAATCCAAGAATAAGATAACACACCTCAATATAGGAGACCATATTATTGGTAGAACTGACTAAGTAGGATAATCCAGTGTCACCCATTTTCTGACTTGTAGAATATAATCCATGGGCAAACTGTTTTGGCATGAAACTACCAAGTTGGATGACTGAGGTCCTGAAAAGTTACACTTTAGAATGAATATTACATAGATAATTTTAAAGGTCATTTGAATACCACCAACTTAACTCTTATTATTACCTTTATTCATCCATCATTATAGTGATTTAGTTTTGTATCTTATCCCTTTAACTAAATGAAAATTTTCAAACCATTAGGATGTGAAACAATTTACATAACCCTTTTTGTTTTTTACTCACCTGAAAAAATTAATCCATATATATTAACACATATCCATATGTATCTCATTAATATGGTGCATGGAATATTCATGGAATTTTTTATTGATATATGTCATTTCAATAGTAACATGAGTAAGCCCAGAGTCATATATAGACAACCCTCACCATTATAGAAAAAGGAATAAGGATATAGTCCAGTGGCAACTCTTTACACAATTCCAACTACCTTGGGATACATTAATCAAAATATATTTTAATTCAAGTTAAATATAACACTTAATATTTGAAAACTATATTCAACAACTAAAATAAAAAAATAACATTAATCTCAAACCATGGACACGGTAAATAAAAAATAAATCCTATATAATCACACCTAGAAAATTATACAAGGCACAATAATTTATAAGTAGTTGTGTAAAAACAAAAAATAATGAATTCACTTATCCAATATATATATATATATATATATATATATATATATATAAACTTTATATCCACTAGTAATAAACAGGTGAACAACATTTATATAAAAGAAAAATTCAAAATTTAGAAAAAAGAGATAATCATTTTTTAATAATTCTTAATGATAGGTAATTGTAAACATTTTATAATTTTAGGTTATTCATTATGGGAATACCATCATTTTATATATAAAAACAAGATATTCATTTGATAATACTAAATATTTATATTACTCATTATATCACATTTATTTTAAATATATGATATTTTCTAAATTATAAACATTTGATAATCAAATATTTATTATGTAAACTATTTATATAATATAAACATCATATAAATAACACTATTTAAATCATTGATAAATATTAGAGTCAAAACTATTTTTGATGAGGTTTAAATAATTACCCAAAATAATGAATTAATTAATTGAATTTAATAAGTTACGGATAATTCATAGTATAAATAAAAACACATTATATGGTGCCTCATTTTTTAATTTATAATCATTCTATAAATTAATAAATATTAATTTTAAATAATTCAATTATTTTCAATTTATAGGGAATTCCATGTTATAAGTAAAAGGTATTTCTAATATTAATATTTAATATTATATAATATTTCATAATAAGTGATTCATATAAATTTATTAATTAATCATAAGTTGTTTATAAATATTTTTATTATAAATAGTTAATAAATTTATATCTGTCCCTAAAATATTTTTTTATCATTATTTAAAATCAACTTTTAAAAAATAAAATCTCAATCATAATTTCATTTTAATGAAAAAAAATTATTATCAACTAATCATATTTTGGGATTGGAACATTACCATATACTACATTAGACAAGATATAGTTTAATTCAATATCATTCCTATTTTATAATAAACATACCCATATTCACCAATGATATCATATATCCTATTTAATGAAACATGAGGATATAATATTAACAATGCAATACATTTATTACATAAACTCAACACATGCATTATAATTTTAGAATATAATGAAATCTTTATTTTATTAATATTGAAAAATCAAATATTCAAACCATTCCATGACATAAGATATATCATATTATATGTCATGATACAATACCAGTATTTAAATTAGTCATTCACATTTTATGATTTATAGAATGATATGTAATTAAATTTAGTAGTAATTTATTATCTAAATTATTTCACAAAAATATTCACATGGAGGGATTTAATACCGCTTATAGGATATATAGGGGTAAAATAAAAAATATTAGAACTAATAAAATAGAATACTACCCTAATGATAAGATATCTATGATTAGAAAAAATTAAAACATACATAATTTAAATGAAAAAATATATACCTTATAATGTTTCCACTGCTTGTTATCACCAGTGTCTCCATATTCATACATTATTATTAAATAATTACACTAATATGGTAATATATTAATTCCCATCATTATTGGTTTTCATGATTTATGCATTTTCATTTGATGATCTAATTATATCCTTTATCCCCCACAAGTTATAGCGCCTTAATGAGTAATGAATGTGGAAAAAGGGAGGTTGGGGAATTTCAACTAAGTATTAAACATGCGCGCACATTCATATACACACAAACATCCATCACTTAGTAGTGGTATTTATGATGCCCCAAGTATATCCTTGTAAAATGATGAATTTAGTCATCTGTTATTTCACGTGAATAAATGAATCAACCACTTCATGTATCATATTCATGAGTGAAATGAACATTGTATGTATTATAAATTTTTAATATGAATTTAATTTTATATCCATCATGAAATATTTCATCCACCCAAAAAATATAAACTAATGGAATTAATATTCCATGACATAAGGATTTACATACCCTATGATATGAATATGTAGTTGAATTTGATATAATTCACTAATACAATATCATTGATGTTGCTAATGTTATGAAATAATACGTTCATTCCTTTAAAATTATCCCACAATCATATAATATTATTTCATAGGTAGGAATAATGACCATGGATTATGATGCATGTAACCATAAATAAAATTGGTCAATCTATACTACTTCATGTTTAAACCCCTCACCATATCATAGTCGTGAAATATTTCATAGTCATTAGCATCATATGATAATGGGATTACACAATATTCAATTGAAAAATGATGATCAAAATATCCACGTTATGTGTAAGGATGGAAAAAACGATACCAGAACATCATAAAAGGGATTTATTCATGGTTCCATGAACATTTTGATACTAAAAAAGTAACGTTGTTTCAAAGGGTGAAAATGGTTAAACCTGGCACCATTGAAATTTACATTCAACATATAATATTCTTATAGTTTTTAATGGAAAATATTTAATGTTATATAATTTATATAATATATGTAGATTCTCTTAAAAAGTAGAAATGGAAAGTGATAAAAAAAATATATCATACTCTCCCTGATTATAGAATTATAATTTTGGAAAACATAAATGACATTGGGTGAATATATGCATTATAAAATAATAAAGTAGTAAAAAAATTAGAATCCTAATAGAATATTAGCAATCATATAAAATAAGGGCATAAAGGATTAAATAATTTCAAATAAGCAAGCATATGCTCAAACTGTTAATATGGACTAGATTGATATATCCCTAATTCTGTTACAATATAATTGTAATTAATTCTCATGTGAGTTTAATTATTCAAATTATGTTAAAAATTATTTATTTGGGTTTAGAATTTTAATTAAAAGATGATAAGAAATGAAACACTTTTATATTAACTACAAATAGATATAAGGATATTTTCAATACTGATTCAAGATCCAAAAACAATGTAACTACTAAAATATACCATTTTACAAAACAAACATGCATAATATCATTAATATAACACTGTAACTGTAGAACCATAATAATGATTATAATTTTAATATAAAATTACAATTTTTGGAAGTGTCTATTGATAAAAATTATAGATGAATACATGCCAATTTATTTTCTAAAAATTAAATGAATTTAAATATTTAGAAAAAATAACTAATGATGACTAATTTACCATTTTTAATTAACATTATTTTATTTTAATCTATATATTGATGAATATCTATAAGGGTTTATTGAAAATATTTTCAATGTATATTTTTTTATCATCAATAGGGGGTTTCATGAATATGTTGAAAAGGTAATTATCCTAGAACCAACATGAAATATTAACATAAACCTGTTATAAATTAAATTAGATGAAATTATATAAAGATAAACATGTTTACTAGGATATGAATATATTTCAGGTGATGAAATAATCAATACAAAATGAAAATTTGGGTAGGGGAAATTAACATGCAAAAAGAAAATATTACATCGTTGAGAGTGTAAAAGAGAAGAAATGACATTACTAACCTCCCATAGTAGTAAAATGGATTTCACAACATCTATGATTCATATATTTAAATAAATTATAAAACCAAAATAAATTTTCATTAGATACCACAAAATAGTTATGTGCATCAGTCTCCCATTCAGTTTTGGATTTATGGGTTCCCAGGTTAGTATCAACACCTGATCATTTTAATCCTCCATCGGTGTTTCAAGTGGATTATCAAAAGCCTAGATGAATATAGAAAGTTTTAGGTAATGAGCCTAAACCTATTAGTCCAAACCTGGTGGTTACATTAATACATTTATACTAAAGACCAGTTATCACATCCCATAGGAATGGATATTTTATTAGTCTTGGTAAACTAGATACATACTTGAATCCCACATTACATGTAAAAACATACACTAAAAAATAGTAATTTATTTATTTTATTATTTATAATATCTATAATATCCCTTCATATCAAACATAAAAACATTCCTGGAATCTCGGTGAAGGAAACAAAAGAATGGGGTGAACCTAGATGACCAGTAAGGGAATACATACAACGTAAGTAAATAAGGAACTAATAATATAGAAATAATAAACGATGATAAAATAATTACACATAATTAAAATCATGTGTCTGAATCAAATAAATTTACATAAAAAATATTTAAATAAACTCATGAAAATTGATAATTAATTTATTAATGATCAATGCATTATGTTGTATATTTGAAACTTACTATAAATGCATTATTATAATATATCTAAAATATCAATAAGGAATCATGCCGATGAATCTATATAAATTGACAAGGACTCTTTAAAATATCTAAAATATATTGTCTCATGTATCCTACTTATGTATTTAGTGTCTATGAAATTTAATTCCCCAAAAGTCACTTAGTATTTCAATTTATTTTATCAAATGAATAAGTAGTACAACTTAATCAACATGCCATAAAAATCAATATTTATCAATATTGGAAGAACTATAATTAATAATATTAATAAATTTCCCAAATTATTTGATCATAAATTATTGAGAGAAATATTACAGACTTTATAATAAAATTATAGTATAAGATTCAAAAAATGATGTTGAAATAGTTGAAAATACTTTGAAAATCTCTCTAGAATTTATCTAATGAAAAATACCCTTTATACATTGAGAACACTAATTTGAAATAAAATATCATTCCAAAATCTTAAGGAAATCATTTTATTTGGAATGAAACATGATAAAATATAAAGGAATATTCAATGTATTGATCTCTCATTATGGAATGAAATTATATTCATGATGTCTAAGTAAAACAATCATTCCTTTCACAATGATGTAAAAAGGTAAAAATGTTTTCCATTCCAGAAAATTACATGAAGATTTATTTTAAACCCTTTTTGTAAAATTTAATAAATTGTTAAAAATTTATTTAAAATTTATTTTACAATGTAAAAAAGTTTATTTTAGTCATTTTATGAAAGATATGGATATAGAAGGGAAATATTCAAGACTGAGTGGAAAAATAATGCTGATTTTCCATAAAACTGTTATTTTTGGATCTTGTTTACTAAAAGTGTTGAAAATGACAGTAAAATGATTAATTTTTATAAATAATCTGATTATAGGAAAATATATAGGTTTTAATATATAATAATAAACTAACTCTCATAGGAGAGAATAAAAAAATAAATAATCCTAAAAATGGTAAGATTGTGTAATAAACCCTTACCTAGTTTGACTTACTACACATATGTATAAAACATGTATATAATAAGTAGATATTTATTATAAATATATTCCAAATAAATTATAATATATATCATATCATATATTATTTACTTATCATAATTTTTCAGTATTTTATTAAAAATTCATTGTTAAAATCACTATTTTGGGTTATAACTGCCTTAATTTTCATGTATGTTTTGGTTGGGTAGTTTTGATTAGTTTAAATATATCATGTTTCCATCATATCTAAAATGTTAACCATGATTAAAAAAAATATATATTTATTATATATTTATTTATAGCAACCCATAAAATATAGAGATAGAAAAATGAATTTCACCAATCATAGAGACGGTATGTCAAACATACACATGGATGTTGTTTTCCGTTTTCAACGAAATGAAAGAAATATATTTAAAAACTACTTCACTCTTACAGAATCATTATTATAAAATTAAAATCATTTATATAACTCTAATATATCCTCATTACTATCTATATAAAATGGTAATGAAAAACGAATCACATCGCTTTGTGGAGGTGGTAGTTCACATGTACATACGAGCGACATAATCATTTTCCAACAGATTGGAAGGTAAAAATGTAGAAATGATTTCATAAATATAAAATAATAATTGTTTCATAAAATATAATATATGAACACTAAAATCATCTTAATACCCATCTATAGAATATAGTGACGAAAAATGAATTGAATCACTATTTGGTGACTTTAAATCGTACACACGCCCGAGTGATACTTTCACGTTCAATTTAATAAAAAAATGGGTGGATAATTATGGTATAATAATAAAAATAACATTTAATAATATTGATAAAAAATAATTTGTCTTTTATGATAAATATAATATATTTAGTAGTAAAAGAATAAATTATTGAAAGACGTCGAGTGTGATGATTACATCTTCTACAGGGGAGCTACATTAGATCCTTTCTTAGGGAACCTATTATTTGTCTTTGGAGAAAAAAACCTCTAGAATGTGGATATATATTTTTATAATACAAATACTCTGGGATTGGTTGATCTATATTTCTCAATGTGGTGTAAATAAGATCAGGAAGGTGTTCCCTTTTACAAGGGAGGGAAAAGATACCCATGGAATTTTTAAAAAGAAAAAATAGCTCAAACAATATCAGACAGATTGCTTCAAAATGTTCATATATTCATCTAATATATCGAATATGGTTGAAATATTATAAAAAAATAAAATTTTTATAGGTTAATGTGGTATTTTAATCTTTTTTTGGGTTTGACCCCTTGGTTAATGTGTTTTAACATTAACTACAATAATGTCATTTTAACTCGTAAGGGTTCATAATTTAACTTCAAAGGTGAAAATTATATAATAAATCTAATATTTATGACAATTTAGATCATATATTATCCCTTTATCATCTTTAAATAATTTAATTTAGCTAGAAAAATTATATAAAATATTATTAATTTCATTTTTGAAATTCTTTATTCAATTTTACTCCAATTATATCAAGACAATGATGTGATTTTAATATAATACTTTAACAAAACACTTATATGTTATATTCAACTAAAAAAATCATGGAAAACTACAACTGAGTCTAATTATACTACATTTAATATTGATGTGACCCTGACACTAGTAGCCTAGAGGAGGTTCCTACTTATGTATATTTTCATTGATACAATGGTTCGAATATCAAATAATCAAATATCTTAACAGCCTTGGTGAACTAGATAAATAATAAAAATTTACATTACATTTTAAAACATAATTTATGGAAATTGTTTCCTTTGAGAATTCCTTTATTCTCATAAGAGTATCCATACATATCAATCACAAAATACAAACTCATATCATACGAAAGATAAAATATAAGGAAGGGGTTAGATTAGATGAACAATATGGGTAACTGTATATTTGAATCTATGAATAATTAAGTCATAATACATATACAATGTTAAATAAATAAGAAATAATTCATTTATTCACTATGTTGGGAATCATATGGAAGGAATACATGATGATAAAAAGATTCCATATAAAGAATCACATTAGCATGAAACCGAACCACATATATTCTAATTAATCTAATAATCAAATGTAATATCAATAACATCATTCATATTGATGTAATGGATAATTATGGATATCTAAGACTTAACATTGGGGCTTCATTCCAATATATCTAGTACTATCAAGGCATCATTAAATTAATCGAATCCTATTATGGGTTTATGAAATGAATATAATAAATGGATATGTCCTCCGCCAAAACAATGTCTAATTTGTCTCATGAATCCAACCAATTCATCGAGGAGATATATTGGCCATCATCCACTATAAAACAAATAAAACAGACCTAAAAATTTAATTTTTAATTTCAAAATCACTTTTAAGGAAAAGTGGGAAACCACACATGTTCGACATCCAGAATCAATGAGCATATTAAGAAATAACAAAATGACTGAAAACAAGGCTAAGATTATTGGATTCACTTACCAAGTATAACTCCCACTTAAGTGTATTAACCTTTGTATGCAGATTCTTCTTGATTAAATCTTCGAAATGGTCAATCAGTTAGTCCTAAGTCTAGATGTACTCCCCCGTGTCTATCCTTCCTTCATTGAAGCATCGTGCCGAAATTCGATGTTGTTGGTCAACCTGAGACTTTTGTTCCTTGTTGACATCTTTCCAAACCTCTCTTTCTAAAATTATGATCAAATCCTCCTCTAAAGCATTGATCTGAAAAACCCCTTCTGACACCTCTATCATAGAATGGTGAATAAGTTCAAGGTACGTTGTTTTACCCCCATCGTCATTTCCCGTCGTATCACCCATCCCTTGTTCCTTAGTTTGTTCACATATTACCTTACACTTGCCACTATTTAGGACGAATCTCTTCTTTTGATTCTGTTCTTGAACTGTAGATACACTTTCCATCTCCTTGGCCATTTTTTTCATATATTGTTTCCATCGACTTAGGATGCTAGGAATAGTCTTTCCAACCATTCGCCTTCTTCCCTTTAATCACAATGCAACCCACACATCATGGATCCCCTTTCGTCCTTTCTTTATCCTTGTACTATGATGTCCTCTAACTCATGTTCCCTCCACATTGTCTATAGAGAATTGATAGGAAATCTCGTCATCATCCTCTTGTAATGGTGTCTGCGAGCCCAGTTCATTAGGTTCTAAAGCCAGGCATGAAGCCTCTATGTCTCCAAAGAGGTTGGACAGGGTAATGGGTCGTAAAGAACTCTTTGGAGACACCATGGAAAACACCATCACCCCTCCCTCATGATAACCATTGGACGTACTAGCAAAAGAACCTCCCTCTACCTAGGGATCCACATAAAGTCCTTCTCCATTACCGGTATGAACTACCCCTTCACACCTCTTAGGTTCAGACTGAACCTCCAGAATCAAGCTCGCCATCTTCTCATTTTCCTTGCTGTCAACCCTTTGTTCAACCACTTACTCGACTATCGCAATGGGGGGAGATAGGATACCTGAAGCCACTTGCTGTCCATGCCCCACGACTGTCACAATTTGAGAGAATGAGGGTGTATTACAAGCCACCCCTCCCTTGTCACTTATTGTTGATCACCAAGTAAACCACAAGTAGGAGGAACATCATCGATTGAAGCCGGAAGATAACACCCGGCCTCCAACTGAGGAGGCTCTGCATTGAGTGCTTGAACTGGAAGAACTCCAGAATAACTCTCAATCAAGATTGAGCTACAATATGTACGATAATCCATATGCAGATGTCCAAGATGATGACAATGCAAACAAAAGTCAAACAAGTTCTCAAAAGCCACAGATTGGAGGCAACTCAATTCATTGCTAACCTCAATCCAGACAACATCAACTAGAGTCTTTGATATGTCCACTTCCATGCATAAATGAGGATAAATTGGATGGCATAATGATCTTGAATGATCATAAAAGGCTAGGAATCTCTTAACTAGGTTACCTAACATCCTGAGAATGGCGGGGTTTTGGAATGGAAGGGGAAAGCCCGAGAATTCCTTCCTAACCATTGGATTACATGCATAGTCCTTAGAATGACTTCCTAACCTTAAAGGGTTTTATTCATACTGAACAACCTTTTCCATCATATTTCTATATTAGAATCAAGATCCATATTTCCATATATAGTCATTTCTCGAGTGGAAAATATTTTCCCACGAATAATACCTTGAAATCTGTCTACTCCATGCTTTCTATTTCTTCTTTGTCCTTTACAATTTTATTAAACAACCACCATTGATCAATATATATTCAGATAAAAAAATTTCCATGAAAACATTCTCCCTTTAAATAAATTCTATGGTGGAAAATATCTTCTCTATATATCTTAAAAATTTATAGTATAAAATTGGATTTTTAGACCCAATTAATAATAGAGTTCACTGATTCGTGAATTGTTTCAACATTATTACAACGTACGGTGGATCATTAGGTTGCTATAAATCGGAATGGTTATTACTCATAATGTGATTCATGTGCCTCAATAGGGTTATAATTAGATCAGTTATAGCTTTAGATCCTTCTACAACTTTGTTATATTTCTCTAGAGGTATATCCCTAGATAGATTACATGCATTGATGTAGTTCTCATACATTCTCTAAAGTTCTATTTCTATACAATGGAATATAATATATTAGATCAGAACATTAGAAACCATAATTTTTAATCCCCAAACTAGTGAAACACTTATCTTGGAAAATCTCAAAATCATAATTGTTCTTTATTTGGTAATATATTCATTTTCATCTCATTATTAGTTGTTTTTAAACAAAATGTGAATTATACTAGGAATATTTCATGGGAGTGTCAAAATAGGTGTAGTGTAAGGCCCATTATGAGGTATCAAGTCATGTTTGATTCAATCCTGTTGTTCAATTTTAGGAGTTATTACCTCTTAGAACAACTATGATAGAACTATATCCACATGTAGTATCAAGACTAGGATTTATTTCTAGGAAAAAACCACATAATCTACATCTTAAAAAACAATAAGAAGTTCTTAAATACGTATCCCCAATGTATATATTAGGGTTATGTTACCTAATATATGTTTTTCTAAATTTAGTTCACAAGGATACTACTAAAATTTCTATGATGTTGTCTATTGATACCCTGACCCAAGTAGCCGAGAGTCAATTTCTAATTTATTACATTAGTGTAGATACAATGGTTCAAATCCAAAAGAACTGGTTATTTTATTAGTGTTAGGGAACTCGATAAAAATTTTAATTTAATATTACATTTGAAATCATAAAATATAAAAATTAATTTATTGGATAATTCCATTTTTCCACTTATCATGTCATTATATATCAATCAAAAAATACTTCCTTGTATCATTGGGAAAATAAAAAATAATAAAGCATTCATCTCGGATCCTCAGTAAGGGTATATGTTTTGTGGAATATATTAATAAATAAGGAATAATCAATAAAAAAGGTAAATAACTAATCTACATGCCATTTAATAAAAAACATTAGAAAAATATGGAACAAATAAATGATGATAAAATATTTCCAGATAAATAATCACTTGATCATGAAACATAACCATGGATATTCCAAATAAACAAATAACCACATGAAATATCAATAACTGAATTCATAATGATGGAATGCATAATGTTGGATATCTAAAACATACCATCGATGATTCATGCTAATAAAACATATAAAATCAGTGATTTATTTCAATAATATAATAATATCAAGGCCTCATGCCATTAATATAATAAACTGTTAAGGCCTCAACCAGAACCATATCAAATTTGATGCATAAAGCCCACTGATACTTCGACATTATATATAAGGCCCATCCCTTCATATTTTAAATCATATTCATTCCTCGTGTGAAATTTCTAAAACATAATGAACATAATCATTTGTATTAAAAAAATTAGCTAAAATTTAAATATTTTCACTAATCAATAAATATAATCATAGACCATCCGTTTTGGAGTGAATGGTTACAAAATATTACAGCACTAGTTAAAATTATCAAAAACCATCTAGAAAAACAATAAGGATGATATAATTATAGTATATACCCATTTGAGTTTTGGTAAATGTATTTTTGATATTGATGAACATAAATACAATAGTATTATCCTTAAAAAATTCTTTTTAAAAATATCCTTTTCATTTTGAAAATAAATTTCTATGAATTTCACTATAAAAATAATTTTCATCATAAATACCCTCATAAATATGAAACTAAATTTTAAAATAATTAATGTTCGTATTGGCTGGCAATTACATACATGTTGTAATGGACATTATTTTTCTAGGTTAAAAATGTTAGAAAAATTCCTAATTTAGAAAGAGACCAGAATATTCAATTGAAATAATTTATAAATTGGAAAAATAAAAAAAATCATTTTGAAAAGGTCAAAGAAAAAAAATAATTTTTTTAGAAATAATAATTTTTTAGGAAAATATATTTCTGACTGAAAAGAGAAATAAAGTTAAAAATTTTTATAACAATTTTCAATTATATTAAATACCAAATAGTGAGAAAATGGTAATATTACATGAAATTATCAGTAAAAACTAGTGGAGAATAGAATATATTGTTTTAAATGTGTATATATAAAATAATTTTCATAAGGATATGTAAACATAAACCTTCTCGAATAACAATGATATTGTGAATTAAACTCTTACCACTTTATTAAATTTTGTATTGAAACCCCCATGAAAGAAATAAACTATAATAAAACATTAAATATCATAATTATAATTTAATTAAGGATATATCATACAAAATTTGATGTATATACCCCAACCAAAAAAATAAGTGGTGAATATAGTGTATATCTAACAAAAGAAAAGTGAGACGAGAAACCCTTGCCTAAAACTTCATTTTGATAAAACATTCATTAACCAATTTTCTAATGATTTCAAACATGTAGTGAAATTATTCTAGAACCATATTAATATTTATTATATCACATATTATAATTTTATTACATATTATAACCTTTTCATTAATAGTATTTTATCTTTCTCATTGCTTCAGGTATTAATTTCCTAGTTTTACCATGTTTTTTTAGTTATTTAATATTTGGTTATTGATCATATTATATTGTTATATCACATACATAATAATTATAATTTCATAATAATAATATATTCAAATTAATTATTTTTTAAAAATTAATCATGAATGTTTGCAATAAAAAATGATGTTTGTTACGATCTTGGGGAGGGTAGGTCGCACGTACGAATGAGTAACAATTCCTTTGGTCACTGATCATCATGAATAGAGGTAAGTAATATATTACCTTACATAATGATAATTCTATCTTATTTACCATATTATAAACTTATATATTTCATCCATTTTGTTTTGGGATGAAAATAGAGTCACATCGCTTTGTGGTGGATGCCATCCACACATACATGAATGACGTTATCATCTTTATGCAAGTGGAAATTAATGAGATAAAATGATATATACTATCTTTATAGAGTTATAAAAATGTAATAAATATTAAAATTATTTCATTTTATCACATATAATCAATGAATTTATCTTTATCACCATTCATTTTAAGCGTTAGTGAAAGATGAATCCCATCTCTTTGTGTGGCAGTTAACTATCGTACAAATGAATAATGATTTCATAACCCATTCGATGAATGTGTGTGAGGTTTTAGGTTATAAAAATATAATAAATAAATATAAATATATTTAATATATTGAGGTTATTATATCATTATCGATTGAATATAATTGAAGGTGGTGTAAAAGGAAATAAAATAAAGATGCTTATTGATGAACATTACATACTCTTTGGGAATATTCCATTGGCATCCACTAAAAATTTCATATGTTGGATTTCATACAGAAAATATGATTCTATGATTAGGGTATTTAATTTTGGTAGTTATTTGGGGGTGACTTTGTTTACCTATATTGGCATGAAGTTGTGAAGAATTGAGGATATGTGATGCATTTTATAAGTGGGGGAGATGACATATTTGGTATTTTTGGAAAGTATTGAGTAATCCCACGTTTTTTTCAAATAAATAGTCCCCAATAATGGATAAATATGTAGAATATAAGTTATAAGGACAAAATATGTTCTGAAAATGGGTGATGTACATGTTTCTAAATCATTTTTGTACTTAAGTTGAATGTTTAGACTCCAAAAAACACATTTTTCACTTAATCATAGTGATTTATTTAATTTTTTTACAAATAATTTTTATAAAAAAAAGTTGAACCTATTAACAATTATAATTTTTATGATTCCAATTATTTAGTGAATTCTTCCATCTTCAATTCACATATATGGAAAAATTAATTTAATATTAATTCCATATATGGAACAATAAATCATTTTTTAAAGTGAAAATGTTCAAATGTTTAATTATTTTTTATATCTAAATTCAATATAAAAATGACTTTCATTAAAAAAAATTATTAATATATGTATAATTTATTATATTTTAATTTAAAATAAATTTAAATACAATTTATTATTATATATTATTTAGATAAAATGTACGTTTTCAAAAAAATTTCAGTATTATTCACCATTTACCTAAAACTAAAATATCTCAGAAAAATAAAAAAATCACATTATAATAATATTCAAATTCCACTTTCAAAAAATAATTATATTTGTTTTAATAAAATTTATAATTGATTCAAAATATATTTTTGAAACAAGTAAACCATTAAAAGGTGGGAAAACTATCTTTCGAAAAATACATCATTTTATTCAAAAAATTTGATTTGTTCATATTTAATTCCAAAAAAATATATTGAATGAAAGTATAAAAATGGGTATTTAATAAAATATTTCATTAATATTATCCAAAAATGTTAATTAATTTAATTTATTAATATAAAACTCCATCGACGCATATAAATATATTATTTTTTATAACATTTTTTTTATATTCAATTTGTTTTTATATTAATTTTTATCTAATTGGTAACTAATTAATTAAACCATGTATTTTAATATGTTATTTAATGTTATGCATAACCCCTAATTTAATGGCTATGTTATGAATTTCGTTTTTATTAATAATATTAATATTATTCAGCAAAATCGGTCTTGCGTGTAACACAATCTATTACAGAAAGTCATTGTCATGTGTAATGCAAGATAAAAGCAGTCTTGGGTGCATATAATATTAACTCAACATTTCAAGTCAGATATTATATTTAATTAATTTTATTCTTATATAATTTTGTGATGTTACAAATAATTTTAAAATAATTTTTCTTTCTATTAACTGAATAAATTTTATATTGGTATTGGGTAAGAATTTACATTAATTATATAAAAACATTAAATTAGAAATAAATTATTATCATTGAAATAATTTCATTATTATCAAAATAATAATAATAATTCACTCACAAATTTGTTTTATTGCTATCTAAAAACACAAGAAATATTTAAAATCAAGAGAGTAACAATTTGTATTTTGTTTGAATTAAATATTATAAAGGTGATTTTTAGAGACAATTCTTCCTTAAATGACTATATTTATAGAATAAGGTAATAAGGGTAAAATTAAATTCATCTAATATGAATTTAAATGAAAAATATTGACCTTAAAAATAATATTTATCCCAGGTTAAAACAATTTAGCCTTTACTAAGGTGCTATATTTTACCACAGGTTTTATTTATAATGCCTAAAAATAAAATGGACTTATTTTCCATATTTGAACCTATATATTTTAAATATTGAATACATTTTATGAAACTAAAAAACTTTAATTTACATAAATTTTATATAATATAATTTTTAATAACATGATCCAAACCTTTTTTTAGAAAAACACATTTTAATCATAAAATTTGATTAATTCATGTCTCAAGACTAACACAAATATTAAATAAATGTTAAAAATATTATTGAGCATATATCATAAAAATTTAACGATAATAATTCAATAATTGTGTTCAATTTAATTTATTAAGATAAAAATACAATGTTCACATAAAAATAGTTTTCCCGAGAAACACCTCTCTATCCTTTAAATGATTTTAATTTTCCTTTATAATAAAATGATAACTATAGATTAAATTATAAACCACAATTTTTCTATAATTTATTTTTTCCTATTGATATTGACCAATTTAATGACTTGGTAATAATAATACACAATAGTATTGTTCATTTGAACATAGGGTTGTGTGTGTCATAAGTTATTTATTTTCTTATTTGAAGAGATGAATATATTATAATCTCAAGGTGTTATATGTGATGAGCTCTATTTGAGTATGAAATTATATTATATACAAAAGTTCATCTTTACTTCCAAATTTACATAATATTATGTTACTGTTTGAATTTTTATCACTGTAATATCATAATACTCTATAGCATAAAGTTCTTCTAGTAATTATAAAATAATATAAGTGTCACGTACCCTAATTAATTACTTATACTATGACCTTTAAAATACTTATTATATTTTCATTTTTTCACAAATGTGTATATCACAAAGTGATCCTTAAAAATAGATTATTCATTGTCTTTTAAAAATATATCCACTTGTTTATGATAATTCAGTAGATGTAAATTGAATTACAATTCTATCATAGTAAAAAATGGTCCAAGTTCAATGTTATTCTTAGTATCAAATTTAATTTTAGACTCATAATGTATTAGATGATATGAATTAAATGAATCAATTTTGACTTTGTTGAGTATGGGATCTATATAGATAATATATCCAATTTACTCTTGGATCATTATATCTAATTGAGTAAATTGATGGATATTTAAATTCATGAAAATTGATTTTAATTTGTGGTTGATTTTTTTGTTGACATTAGTCATATTTATTGTGAGAAGAAGAGTAATTAGTCAAAAAATAATCTTCTCAAAACTTGGAAGGTGAATATTCATCTTGAAAAATGGCTACTACACACAATATATAAAAAAATTGTAAATTTTAAATCAAGGGGACATGAGGTGGATTCAAGGTCATACAAGGATTAAACATGTTGAGTTATTTTAATTTCAATATTTTTAATTAAGTAATCCAATGATTCTTATCAGATGTACAAACCATTTTTTATTTTATTAAATATGAAAAAAAAAATTTATATGGTTATATTGCTGCATTTTTATAGTGTTTGATCGGATTTTGTACCATTGTCTAGTTTTTTGGTGGTCAATATTCAATATATTTTTTCAATACTGTAATTTGTTTTAAAATATCAACAAAAATTATTCTAATATAGTTTGGTACCATGAATCATGGGATTTTGTAGTTAAAAAAAATAATTTCTGAATAATCATATGTATAGTATAAATTAATATTAGAATATGATGATGTATTGTCCAAAACAGCATGATAATTTACTTGAATGATAGTGATTAAAATTAAAAATAATTAGAAAAATATAAAGGGTGAGAAAAAATTAAAATTCATACATTGTACAATGGGTTGGTAGAGTGGGTCATGAAGATAAATGTGTGGTGATATTTATATCATTATGGTGTGCTAAATATTTTGAAATTATCATATAAAAACACCAAGAATAGTAATAATTTTGTAAAAATACAAACAACTATAGTACCGACAGTTGGTTATATCCTGAAAAGATAATATGAGTATAAACCATTAATATATTAATTCAAAAAAATTTAAGAATATGATGTATTAATTAATAAAAAATAAAATTTTAAATACTAACCAACTAAATAAATAAAAAAAATAATCATATAGAACAATACAATAAGAGAGTTGAAGAGTTGAAAATTCCAATTCAGATGCAAGCATAACTAAATAAATACTCTCTAGGATTGAATAATTAGTCACCTAAAAATAATTAAATATTAATGTTTATTTCACATCCTGATGCTTAATTTCTTTAAATAATTATCCAAAGTCACACTCTACCGTGTTATGAAAACATTTCGATGTATTTTTCAAATGAATCTAATGTTCAAATACCCAAACCCATTTATTGAAAGGATGATATTTTTATCTTTGGTAGGATCTCTCACATAGAATAATTTATAAGGTCTCACCTATGAAAGTGTTCACATGAATAGAATATAGTATTAATTCATTAATATATATATATATTATCTCACATGAAACCTGCGATTCTATTGTGCAAACAATTAAATATGAAATAAATAAACTTTCTAGTTTCTATCACCTTTATTTTTTTTATTACGTATATAATGGGTGAGAACCAAAGCCTACATAAATATTTTAAATTAAAATAAAATAGATAAGTATATAGTAGGATATATTAAAATATTTATAAAGAAAGTTAACTTGAAGTCAACCAAGGATAATAAATAATGATATATTCACAAAAAATTATGTTTATCAGAAATCTAATATTACAGAATCACTAAACATGATGACAATATAGTAAATGAAAAATGAATAAAATAAGTCACCTGAGTCCATAATCATTATTATATTGTCTCTAATATTACATTAATTACATGAAGTGTGTCTGTCTTGTATACTCATAACCATAATTATGTACATCTCATCACATGAAACATGATCTCCTCTAAACATAAACACTCCAATATCAAGAAAACCCTATAGGTGTTGGAATTAGAAGTAAAAATATTTCACTTTTCATTGATAAACCATAAACACTGTCTGAAGCTACATAAATACTCATAGGTCAGAATTATACAAGACATTTTATTAATTAAGTTATATTATTCCATCATCATCATTCCCAAACTACTATCAAACACACATTCCACTTACAATGAAGAAACCTGCATTCCTAGATGTTTTTTTGAAATAAACCTCGAATCGTGTGTCATTGGTGGTAAATGAGAAGATTATATGGGTTTAGGAGTGATATTACCACCATTTTAAGGTTGGGTGGGGTACTGATAGGGGGAATACACTATAAGAATTTATGAAAAATTTGTATACACAGGGCCCGAGTTGATAAATTACATATACGGGAATGAATGGGTATGAATAAGAAAGATATAGAGAGTGTGTGTGTTAGTTTGATAGGTGTTATTATTTAGAGGATAAGGGATTGAATCTTGGGGTAAAATAGATGGGAGAAACTAAACTGAAGGAAATGAAGTTGGTGTACATGTTTGGTTGGATGGGGACGTGTGATAGAGTGATTATAAATGGTGGGATATAAATAGAAATTGAATATAATATCTAAGAGAAGAAATTTTGGTTGTGGATTTAAGGGAGAAGGAAGTAAGAGAGGTGACGTAAAGGTTTAATGGTGGCTTGGGGGTTCAAGTGTCCCTTGGCTGTATTTAGGAATTATTATACTCATTAATATTTTATATACTTCACACACACTTGCACCATTAATAAAACAAATGATGGCAGTGGAAGTGATAATGATGATAGTGCAGGTGGTGGTAGTGGTGCTACAACTGATGATGATACAGAGGCTACTCATGATGATAATGGTAATGATGATGATACTAATGATGATGATGGTGATTAATTTTACACCCATAATAATATATTTTACATATATTGGTATTTTCTTATAACATTAAAGAAATAATATTATAAAATATAAAATTATAAATATGAAAAACAATCGATTTATTTAAAATATTAATATATATATATTTGACTAAAAATTTAAGAAATATTTAAAATAAATTAAACAATTATACAAATAATTAATATAGGTTTAAATTAACAAAATAATTAAAATAAAAAATATATACTAAACTAAAAATACATTAACATGTTAGGGTATCCATGCACATCATGTTGACACCCATAAAAATATATTTATCTTGAAATTATAAGAATAAATATCCCTATTTTATATATCCTCAATAAAACCATATACATAGAGGGTCTAATTTCATAAAAATAGATTTTATAGCGATCAATAAAAAGTGATCGCTTTCAATTTTCCTTATATCTTCCAAATTTTAATCAATTATTAAATAATAAAATTATATTTTTTATAAAATAATTATCTATTACATTATATTTGTACTCTTTTGTTTTATTGACATATCAAAAAATTTCCAGCAAAAGAATTCAAATTTATCAATGTGTATTTTAATTCATACCACTTATTTAATTGACACAAATATTAGATCATATTTTATTCTCAAAAGATATGAAATAAAATAGGGGGATGAATTTTAGTTTAAAAACATATTTCTAGAAAATTAATCTTAATAAGACAAAATCCTCTTTAAGTAGGATGATGACACTAGCCCCTCAGCCTGATTAACAAGGTTACAGAATTGAAACCTGGCTATGAACTGATTAAATCGGTGTTAAATTTGTAAACATTATGGATCCTATTTATCAAATAATGTTTATCATAATAAGAGTTTATATGACAAAAATGAAAGGAAAAAATGAATGAGATGATTCAATTCCTATAAAAAATATAGTGGAATATAAACATGTAAATAACAATTCATAAAATAGAATGAAAAATAAATAATGAATTTCAAGATATTAAAAAAATAACTATTTTTTCTTTAAGAGATAGGTATTCTATAATACAGACTAGAGTTCAGTACTATTTTATACATATTTAAAATCCTATCTTTATTTACCGACCAATGACATCGATATGAATATTGGATGGATTTTTCATATTATTCTCAGAAGACATTGATTCGATGATCGACTCTATATTACTATCCCCATAATCCATCAATCAGATGGATTAGAATATTCATCAATCTAGACCAGGTAACCCTAGATTTGATCGATCGGATTCTCTATCTTCATGTCCTATGAAAACCTTCTTTGTTAAAATTATTGAAAAAATATTAAAACGAAAAGGATCATAAAGAGAAAACCAAACATGGTTTACTTATAAACACATAATAGAAAACAATTAAAAAAACTATGAACAACATGTTCACTCTATAAAATCTTTATATCTCTTACAAAAAGATAAAATTAAAATGAATCAATCCGAAATTAGTAGAAAAATATTCTAATGACCTTGTATTTATAGGAATCCACCAAATATTGAACATGATCTCCCACAGGTCATATGTTTCTAGGTTTTTCATGTAATCTTTAGAAACCATGCACTCAACAACACTATTGTGACTAATTTTCTATCAAAATATTAGTTTACAAAACTACTATGTAAACAACATTCCCTATATTAGAAGAATGTTTTTTGTATTCCAATTTTAAACTTATGTTTGTCTGATGGACCTCCTTATCAATGTCAATATGATAACCCTTAATATTATATGTTATATTTTAATTTGTACAAATATTATTCTAACTATTTGGACTTTGTGGACACGAATTCCATCCAAAAAAGTATAACTTATTGTTTTAATAAAGGTGAGTCTGATTTACTGGGCATATACTCATTATAATAATTTTAATGAAGAATGTAGGTAAATATTCAAGAAAAATTTAGAGCATATTATATGAATGGTACAATATAATGTTTTCTAAGAAAACTTCTAAAATAATTTGGATATAAAATGTTTTTAAATTAGTTTTAAAATGGTGATTGTTTTTCCCAAGACTAAAGGATTTTAAAAGTGATAAATAGAGTTTCAGAATCAAAAATATCCCCCTTTTCTAATGAAAACCCCAAAAACATATCACAACTCCATCCCCACAATGTGTACCCCTCCTTGGCTAGAAATAGGAGACGAGAGATTGTGACCCCCTGAGTCCCCCCACCAGTAGGCCCGAGTTGGTGACTAGAACCGACTGTATAATAATCATGTAGATGGGAGTCAATACCCTCTAAGAGAAACACAAAAAGTATAGAGAGATATGATAGACACTAGAAAAATCCTTCATAGGCTAAAATATAAAAACAATCCAATTGAAAAAGTTTAATTTAATCCAAGAACTACTACGACTGCAAGAGAAAACTGTAAGTGCCAAAAGAAAGTAACGACATCAATGACCACAAAGCCCAAACAACCTTTTCAAAAATCCAATCTATTATTCTCCATCCTGATTTCCAACCAGCTTCCACTAACCTAAAAAATGGTTTATATATATATATAGGCTGAGTATAACAGTATACTCAGTATGATCCTTCCTGGTGCCTCCCTTGAAAAAGGTAAAGAAAGCATGCTAAATAATAGTGAACAACAAGTGAAACTAACTCGTGACATAAACAATTACACTAAGTTCCTAGCATCACTATTGAAACCATAACCAATTATCACATAAAATAGCCAAAAAAATAATTCATAATATCAAGTGTACCATGATACAGCTTCCCAAAAGGTTTTCCGCTCTTCCCCAACGTTGCACGTCCTGAGAATATCTCTCTAAAATGTTATCCCATAGACTCCTGGGTGATGAACCAAAAAATGCACCTCATGACACACACCATGAAACACACATAAACATATGTAACTAGGTAGTTTCTAGGATCCACCACATATCACATAACATGTATCATATATTGGGTATTATACCTCAATCCATCATAACCCATACACCAAGTATGGATCCCCAATCCATCACAACCTCAAAATTTTATACCTATAGTAGTCCTCAAGAATCTATATCTATAATATATGTGTATACAATAACCACATGATATCATATCCATCAAAATCCATATAAGGGGAAAATATATTCCATGTAAACTATCCCAAATAACTACCAAGATAAGAGATTAGGGCTAAAGGTAGTAGTTATCCATCCATCCTCCCACTGGGATCATGGGGAAAACAACCATTAGGGATCAGAATTCCCAGGGTGTTAGTTTCCCTAACTGAAATGGGGGAGTATCATAAAGAAATAAAACATGAAAAATGATATAATATAGCTTAAAACCACACTACAGTCATATCCTATTCTCATACAAAACATCAACTAACATCTCTGGGACTCACGACTTCCTCTATTAAATCAAGTTATCTTATAAGCATACAACTATTTAAAGAGATATATTAAATTTTCATATACCTTTTCACCATTTACACCTTACATTAATTAATTAATATCCATTAATTAACCATTACCCATTTCTACAATACATTTCATTATAATATCAATAATGATTAGTTCATTCTAGGCATAATCTACCGAGTCCATGAATTCTAATAATTCAAACTTTTCATTTAATCCTTGCATGCTCCAACCACATGGGTTAAACATTAATTCATTTGTTTAACAAAATTACTTTACATATCATCATGTTCTGTGGGAAAAAAATCTAAACTCCCAAAAAAAAATGGATCAACATGGTGAGTAGAAGAACTACTCGTTGAGTCTTTTCCACCTATAATAGGAGAGTAATGTCATCCAACCATAAGGAGATAAACATAGAAATAACGTTGCATTCACCATGAATCTTCACCTCCCATGGATACAGAGTACCGAAACACTTACTTTTGCCTCAACTAGTGGGGAAATGAAAGCAAATAACAAAAAACATAGAAATCATCCAAACAAAAGATTCAAAGAATCATCAGGCATTACTAAAAACTTTTAATCCCAACATCAACCCATTCTATAATCTCTGATGGCCTCCACGACATCCACTTGCATATAATGATTCATTTAACCACTCCAGGCATCAATTCCTGCCAAAAAAAACATCACCTTCCTATCCCTCATACCACAATATCACTCCAGGACCATTCATCCTAGGCTCACATCACATCTGGGCCTCCCTACCCCACATAGAAAAACAACCCTCCAGGTTTAGCCAAACCGAGTTCACATCACATCACAAGTAGTATGAAACAAATATTTAAATGGTCTCTTCTACCCAAACAAGGAATTCAACCATTACACACAAAAATCTCTCATGGATAAAAATTAGAAGACACATAGCCATTACATGCAAGTGGGAAAATCATTCCCTACAAAGGAATTATCTTTTTCACACAATTGGTTCTCATTTCATCTTGAATTAACAGAGTCATTACTATAGGTTCAAACTATGGGAAACCTATGAAATAAGCTCTCATATCTATCAAAAATTAATTAAACAAATAATTTAACAATAAATATTTTTTTTATCAATAATAATCAATATTCTTTAGGTTATATAACCAATTCATTTAAATATTTACACTCTTATCAATTGATTAACATCAAATTACAACAACTACTAGAATCATTAAACATGAATATTTAGTTCAAGTATAAAATTAATTATTAAATAATCCCAGATTTATGTTATTAACCAATTTCTATCAAGAATAACATTCTAAAATAAGAAAGGCATAGTTGTCACACTATCTATTAAATATAGAGAAAACTATTTCCACTATTCAAAGAAGAAACATCACTTTGTGAAAGATACTAATTATTCAATCTTGTATAAGTATTTAATCAGGTAAATTTCATTGTGATCTATTGCAATAAATCATGCTAGATCTGTGATTTAAGTACAAAAATAGAGATGTAAAAAATCCCCTACATAGAATGGTTGTCGACATTGTTTGCATAGGAATTGACCATGAAATGGGTATCCAATCACCCCTCCCATAAGAACTGCATCCATCTAGGGATGCCACAGCACCACCAAAAAAATAAAATTGAGATAAAACCCATTAGAAACATTGGTAAGCTACCTCCATAGCATGGAAAGAATAACTGGAGGAAGACAATGTCAAACATAGACAAACACCAATAAAATGAAGGAAAACACACATTGGATCAAGATGGGTCACCATATATCAATGGTGGACACCCTAAGTTGATTCTCATTGAGGGGATCTCCAAAACACTAAAGAGGGGACTTCTGGGCTTCTTGGTATGAGAGAGATGGAAAGTATAACCATAGGGATTGACAAAGTGAATGGATGAAAAAATACTAATAACATTACAACATTTGAGGATTACCCGAAGTGCAATATCCTATCATGTCATGTAATGCCCAGACATGAGTTTATACTGAAAAATAATTTTATTTTATTTTTATTTTATTTTTCAACCCTACAATATTACATGACGTGAATCCCAATTTAACGTACTGTAACTCTTCACACAGTGAAATCCTTCCCTGCTTCCAGCCTCTAGAAAACTGAACCACTTCATAATTCCTATGATCCTCCTCTAAGCCCTGTAAGCCTCGAGAACATGCAAAGGTATCGATCCATGAAGATATAAGACATTGCATTAGATACTTATTAAAACATTATAATACTTGATAATCCAAAAATATCATCAGAGGAAATAGAAAAGGGGAAATCCAAACTGTAACCCTATGAGATACCTCTCAAATCTATTGTTACCATAGGAGCTCAACCACCTCACTAGAGGAACATGCAAAAACCCACAAAACAACCATAACCAACTATTAAACAATCTCCTGAGGGAGATATATCTCAAAAGAGTGAAAACCAAAATATGAAAATGGGAAAGTCATCTCACATCTAGAAAAGGTATGCAACTATAAAAAAATTATATGAGAAGAGATAAACATCAAACATCTCGGGGAATAGATCATGTTTCTACAAATCATATTCCCAGTTACTATTCTACAAGCTACTGTGTCTCCATAAAACATGAACCAAGTGGATATGAAACCCATGAAACATTTTTTCCTACTAGTACTGGATCTCTACAAGCCCCTCCTCGAAGTTAATGTCATCATCAACATTGATCTCGCCCCAATTGATGATTTGAGTGTCATTATGAAGATAACGATAGAATTGAAACATGTGAAAAACATCTTGTATCTTGATCATATTCTTGGGAGGCTATATTTGATATTCCGTGGAAGCAAAAAGAGTTAACACCTCGAAAGACCCAAAAAACTTGGAAAAAACCATACACCCACGACCAAATATTCATAGCCGATAAAGATGAGTCACCTTTAGAAACACATGATCCTTAATTTTGAACTATAGAGGTATCCCCTTATGATAGGTATAATATTTATGATGATCCAGTGTTATTTTCACATTCTAATGAATCACCTAAACCGTATCTATCATATTATGTACTAGTTCCATCTTGATAATTTCAAACTCTATGACCCTAGTTCATCATAACAGAGAACAAAATGTTTTTTCATACAAGGATTCAAATGTCATCATGAATATGGTGGAGTTAAAACTATTATTGTATGGGAACTCTACAAAGGGAAAGTGTCTCATAAAAAAACCTCAAAAATCAAGGACACAAGAGCACAACAGGTCGTTAAAAGTATTGATGGTACTCTATGTATGACTGCCCATCTAGTGGTGAATAAAGTTCTAAGACAAAGATAAGAACCAAGAACATGATAGAATCCTCACTATACCTTTGAAGTAAAATGAGGATCACGCTAAAAAATGATTTTCTTTGTGATTCTGTGGAGTCTCACCACCACTTCCAGATACTCCCTCAACAAAACCTCTACTGAGATCAACTCCTAAAAAGATATAAAGTGGGAAGATTTTGTTAATTGTTCCACTACCACTCAAATATCATCATAGCCTCCATCTGATGAAGGTAAACTGTTAACAAATCCCATTGATATGTTCTACCACTTCAATTGGAAAACATCTAACGACCGGAGTAAACCACCAGGAACATGATTCATGACATGTACCTTCTTGTAGGCCAAACTATGAGCTAGAAACTATTCATTTGTAGTCTTCAAACCAATCCACCGTAACTTAACACTTAATGCTCGGTACATCTTTTTCATTCAATGATGTACTACAAAAATCAAACTATGAAACTCTTTGATAATCATCTCACGCATCGCCAATGGAACTAAAATCCTTCCCTGAAACAATAATCATGTTTTTTCATCCTCACAACATCCATTATGGGCCTCACCACAACATACCTGGTCTCTCCTGACCTCCTCCTCATGATCCCCCAACATGGATTCCTCCAACTGATGCACAAGATATGACTGCACTTTCATATAAAAAAGATAACCTCTTCCCCCCTGACATCTCCCATACCTATGTGCAATGATGAAAGTTCTTCCATCACTCTCTACAAAATTCTATGATTCTTATACTACATCACAGTGTGACTTCCTTCTCAACTCATCATCCACAACATTCACCTTTCCGGGTGTATATGAAACCTCAATGTTGTAATCCTATAAGAACTTCATCCACTAACACCGATGAAAGTTCAAGTTATGCTTTGAGAAAACATACGACATGAACTTTTGATTGGTGAAGACAAGAAAGTTCTCACTGATGAGGTAATGTCTCTAAAAAATCATGGAAAACACTAATTACACAAAATAGAGATCATGGGTGGAATAGTTATTCTCATTAGAACATAACTTCAAAGGCCCATAAAAAATGACTGATATCTGCTATATCACAACACAACTCATCCCAAGTCATGATTCATCAGAGAAAATCATAAACTAACCTCTATATATTTTAATATAGAGAACTATAAAACTTACAAACTTTTCATTCAGATACTCAGAAGCTATCTAACAATAATCACTCCACAAGAAAATCTAATCATTTCTGTTCAATGTAATTAGAGGAGTCTCAACCCAAGATAAATCTTCTAAAAACCTTCTGTAATAGCCTAGAATACCTGGGAAACTTCATACATCATCCATAGTATTTGGGTCTACCAAAGACAAAATTTCATCTAAAATATAAATATACACATATAATCCCTATTTGAATACAAAATAATCCATGAAACAGACTTATCAATCCCAAAACTCACACTTTGAGAACATCCCAAAAAGATAATGATGACGAAGAACTCCCAAAACAGCATGTCGATGCTCTGCATGATTCTCCTTAGAAATAGAGTACAGAAGCATGTCATTTATAAAAACCACCCTGATCATTCCCAAGAACTCATAAAACAAATCATTCATTAAACACAATAACACACCTGGAGCATTCGTCACACCGAATGGAATCACAACAAACATATAATTCCCATGAAGACAACATAAATAATTCTTCAGAATATCCTCATACCTTACACCCACCAGATGTTATCCAAACCGCAAAATGATCTTTGAGAACAAACATTAAACCATAAATTAGTTGAATAAATCATCCATCCATAGTAGAGTATAGGGGTTCTTCATTTTCACATGGATCAAATGATGATTATCGATACACAACCACAAACTATCGTCATCCTTCTTTATGAACAAAACTTGTGTACCCCATGATGACACAATTATCTGAAATAAACCACCCTATAATAGACCATTGAATGTTTTATGAAGCTCTTGAAACTCATAAGGCACTGTCATATTTGGATACATTGAGATAGTATAAACACATGGTTATAATTTGATCCCATACTCGATCTATCATTGAGGGACTAACACTACAAACTCTACTGGAAAGACATCATGGTACACTTCTATGACCCTAGAAAACACTAAATCATAAACTTACAAAGCAATTATCATTATCTCATCCATTAGGGACGATAAGGATTGAACATGCCTATTACCCATTTAAGTATCTCACTCACCAACAAATATTGTTGGATCTCTATGACCATGAAAGAACACAACCTTCATCTTGATTCCATCCACGATAGACTGCACGGAATACAAAACATCTATACTGAGGATGATTTAATATGGTTTTATCCATAATCATAGGAAATCTCCCCATGATTGGTGTTGTCCCAACACTATCTCATAGCTTCTATATAATTCAAAGAGTTCATCTTGACCTCTAACTGGTGTTGTCAATGAAAAGGGCACTAGAGGCCTCTCTCCCTCAAGTACCAAAGCATAGAACTGGAGATGTGATATGATGGAGTGTGTCTATCCTAGATCAAACAAAGCAGGTAACCACATAGAAAACCAGATTACGGTACCTCAAAAAATAATTTCCTTTCCTGGCACTGATAACACTAAACCCTGAAGTTGACCACAACCTACTACATGACCTCTATAACCACACTGAGAACCGCCTATAGGTCCGCGCTCTGCATTTTGATAATAGGTAGTTTCCAGAGGATATAATATTACTTCCCCATATACTATATATTGATCATAAACAATATAAACTAGTCGTTGCTGCCTTGGATGGAACTACCTCAACGGAGGAACCTGAAGCAGATCAATTGTTACATGTAGATAGATCTTAAAGTTTAGGCACTCTATCCATTTATGGACCCATGTTTTATAATAAAAACTTGTGTATGAACCCTTGTAATTGGTTTTAGATCCACTACCCCATGGGAAAATAGATATTGAGGTGTGGTACCTACCCTCGGATGATCAGAAGTTATTCGGTTAATTCAACTGGGAACCCTGGACCACATCTCTACTTCATGAGGAATCCTGAAGACTCCCCTCTCTTGATTATTTGGTTATGGATAACTTCATCTCGAAGAAATCTGTTGTTTCCAGCACATCGAGATGCATCATCAGAATAAACATGGTGACATGGAGATAGATCTCTGAATGAAAAGCCTCCTCAATATGCATCACCCTAGACTTCTCATCTGACAACCGGTTCGAAGAATATCATAGAAGGTTACTAAAAAATATCCCAATCTCTCTCAAACTAGATCTCCCCAGTCGAATTGTATGCAGTTCCTGGCAACTAGGAACCTTCCTGGTTGAATAATGAAATTCAACCCTAGACGGTTCTTGAAACTCCTCCCATGATACTACATACTCATCATGATCCAAATGAAATAAGAACCACCACTGCCTTGCTTCCCCACAAAACATTGTCAAAGCCAATGACTTCCAATGCTTCTTTAGAGAATGGTTCAAACTGAAATCTATATCAAACTCCTCCTTCTAGTCTTCAATGACTGAATATGAAAAGGATCCCTCTTACCTCTATAAACTCTATTACTGAATCTCTTAGAGCATCCTCTCCAAGAGTCATCATCGTCAGCCTCTACTATACGAAGATCTAATTGCACAACCTGATGAACATCTATTGCGCGAAAATGATGAGGAAATTGAAATAGATCCATGCCTATAAAAAATGGGTTTATCTCCCTAACCTATAATATGGATGACATAATATTATGTAATTTTTTTAGTTTTTTTTATTTTTAGGTTAACTTATCCCATGTTCATCCCATTCAAACACTGGAGAAAAGATGAATGATTCCTAATAAATTCCCATGTCTCTAAACTACAACAATTGTCACTTAATTTATAAGATGATGTAAGCTTAAAGGTTCCATGAATCAGATCATAGGGGTCCTAAATACCAATGTATATTCCTATCTCAGGAGTTTTGAATTCTTTCTAAACATAGTTTACACCATTTCCTTACCCTCCCAAGAAACCCCACCCTTGAGTAACTCTAAAGTCTATCATATCCATAAAAATACATTTTATACCACTCTTTCATTACCCCCTCCACACAATGTGTACCCCCCAATTCCAAAAATGGGAGAAGAGAGATTTTGACCTCGAGTCCCTCATCCAATAGGCCCTGGCATGGAAATTAGCACTGATGGTATAATAAACATCTATATGGGAGGTATTAACCTCAAAGATAAACACATGAAGAAGAGAGATATAAGATAGACACCAACCAACTCAAGAATATGCAACAATATAAAATAAAAGACAAGTACATAAATTTAATTTCATGCAAGAACCACTTCAACTGAAATGTAAAAATGCAAGTACCAATGGAAATTAAGAATGGCATTGACCAAGTTGCCCAAACAACTCCTATAAAACCCCAGGCTAGTAGTAAATAGCCTGATCTCCAACCTACTAAAATTTTCCTGAAAATTTATTTATATATACGTAGGGTGAGTGAAGCTGAATACTATGTTGTATCCTCCCCAAAGCCTCCGATGAAAATGGTAATGGATGGAAGCTAATGTAAAATGAACAAAAAGTGAAACTAACTCATCACCTAAATAAGTGAAATATATTACCATGATCACCATGGATACTCTCACCAAGTATCTCAAACAATATCATATTATATAATAATGAATATCAAGGGAACCCCATGTCCATTTCCTCATTGGTTACCCAATCTTCCCAAATGTCACACGCCCTGAGCATCTTTCTCCAAAATGATTGCCCGCAGATAGCGGGGTAAAGCACCAAAACATGCACCTCATGAAACACACCACCACATCCACCTAACAAAAAGAAACCATGTAGTTTCTGGGATCCACCACTAATCACATAACATGTATCATATATATTGTGTTATACCTCAATCCATCCCAACATATACATAGAGTAAGGATCCTCAATCCATCACAACCTAGACATGTAATACCTATAGCTATCCTTACGAAACTATATCTAGAGTATATGTCTGTGAAATAACCACAATCAATTACATGTAAATAATCACATATATGGGTAAAACTAACCATATTTAATATCATCACAAGTAACTACCATGATAAGAGAGATTGTCCAATGGGGGTGGTCATCCATCCATTCTCCCACCAGGATGATGGGGAAAACACCAACATGGCTCATAATTCTTAGGGTGTCAGTTTCCCTAATCTATAGGTTAGAGTAATGTAAAAAAAGTATAGGATATAATATAGCTCACAACCACACTATAGGTATATCCTAGTAAAACAAAAAAATGTTGTTGACTTCTCTCGGACTTCCAGATGCCACTACGTTGTCCAAATATCCTATAAGCACAAAACAATTTAATAAACTACAATAAATTATCTTATTCATATTTATAAGTTTCACTTAAAATTAATATATTCCTAAACATTTATTAACCATTAACAATTTCCACATTTCATTTCATTATAATCTCAATATGGATACATGTCATCTAAACATAAGCAATAGAGTCTATGGCTTCTCATAATTCCACCTCAGCATTGATTCTCTACAAGTTCAAATCCCTTGAGTTAAGAATTTATTCATTTATTTTACAACATTACATTACATATCACTAGGTTCTCTAGGAAAACATTATAAACACCCAAAATACCTGGGGCTCAATATGTTGAGTAGATGAACTATCAATCAAGTCTTTTCAACCCATCACAGGAGAGTAAACTCATCCTACCATGAGGAGCTAAAAACTAAAATTACATGGAATTTCCCAAGCATCTTCACCACCCACGGAATGAATATAACAAAAAATATATGTCTACCTCAAATAGATGAAAATTTAAATAAGATAAAAAATTGTCACCGACAAAACAACAGATTCAATCATGCATCCAGTTTTCATAATATCATGTAAGCCCATCATCGACCCATTATTTTATCTCTGATATCCTCCTCGACATCAATATGAACATACTGATTCATTTCTCCAATCCATGGATAATATTCTTCCACAAAAAATAGGGCCTCCCTACCTCTCATACCACATCACCCCTCCTGGGTCAACCAGCCCCGGCTCACATCACCTCCGGCCCCCCCTACCCCATATACCACAACATCCATCTAGGATCATTCATCCTAGGTTCACATAACATCACAAGAGTTAGGAAACAAAAATTTGAATGGGATCTCATCCCAAAAGCAATCAATTTAGCCTTTACACGTAATGATCTCTCATTGATACAATGAATAAGGCCCTCATCCTTTACAAGAAAGTGGGAAACTCAGGACCTATAAAGGTGCTAATTTTTATTTGACAACCAGGTTATATCCCATATTTGATTAATCGATTCATTATCATAGGTTTGAAATATAGGTAAAATAAGAAACAACCTATCACGTCAATCAAATATTAATTAAACTATTAATTTAACATTCCTTTAATTATTTTATCTATAGGAATCAAAATGCTTCAGGTTCACTAACCAATTAAAAAAACATGAACACTCGCATCAATTTCATTGACGACTAATTAAAACAATAACCATATTAATTAAATATGACTCATTAATTCCTCTAGACAATTAATTATAAATTAATTATAATGTTCCATTATTTACTAATTTTAATCAATAACAACAAGCTAAACCAAGAAAGGAATAGATGTCACACTATCTTGAAAATCAATAGGTAAACCCTTACCACCTTTAAAAATAGTAACCTCGTTATGTGATTGGTACAAATTATATAATCTAGTTCACGTATTTAATTAGGTAAATTTCATTATGATCAAAGGGGTTCAATCACGCTCACTCTTTAAATTTGTGTAAATAAAAAGAGAAGAAATGAATTCACTACATCAAAAGGTCTTTGAAATTATTCACATGAGAATGGACCTTGCAATGGATCTCAGATCACCCCTCCCATAAGAACTAAATCCATCTGGGGATTCCACAACACCACCAAAACAAGTACTACTGAGAAAAACCCCATTAGAGACAATAGTAAGAAAACTCCAAGGAACATTGAGAAAAAATGTAGGAAAATAAGGAAAAATGAGGAGAAATCATTTGAAATTGAATGAAAAACACACCTTGGATCAGGATGAGTCACCACATGTTGATGATGGAATCTTGAGATTGATTCTCATCAAAGGGATCTCCACAATGCTGATGATGGTACTTTTGGGTCTCCAGGGATAAGATAAAGGGAAACTACATGTGTAGGGTTTAACAACCTAAGCAGTAAGAAAAGAAATAAAACATTTAAGTATCCGGGGATTTCATTACATGCAATCCCCTTTCACATCGTATAATGCATCATGGTAGGGGTCCACTGGAAGAAAACTTCATCTATAAATTTTGTTTTATTTTTCAACCCCAAAATACTACATGACGTGAATCCCACTTTCATATCATTTAACTCTTCACGATGTCAAATCTTTCCCTACATCAAGCCCCTCGAAATCAAACTACTCCAGAATTCATCTGAGCCTCCTCTAAGACCCACAAGCCCCATAATGATGAAAATGGGTTAATCCACATTGATATGGGAAATTACAAAATATAAACTAAAAAGAACTTTGGATAACTAGCATTTCATATTCTTTTAAGTACTTTATATTTAGAGTTAGTCATTAAACCATATATCCCCATAAGTTTATAAGTAATCTAAATATGATGGATAAAATGATTTTTAATAAAATTAACTCCACCTTAGGAAAATATCTCCCTATAAGTGTCTTATTCTCCACCTTAATATAAAAATATCCTCCTTTATCAAAATGTTCTCCTCCATTAATAAGAAATATTCCTTTGATAATAATTTCTATCCCTTTGTATAAAACTATTCCCATTTGGATTTAAAAAAATGAATGGAGGTATGTCCAAATATTCCTAGAATAATTATAGAAACAAATATAATAAATAATACAATTATCTAACTCGTCATCTATAAAAGAAAAATGAAATAACATTTAACCAATCAGAATTGGAAAACATTCAAGGAAACTATAATTTTATGAAGAAGTATTTCATTCTTAAACAACCTTTTAAATGTTTTAAATGATAAGTACAAAAATATTTCAATGTAAAAATGTTCAATCTTTCTTCATGATGGTTTTCATTAAAGGTTTCACGCCCCTGAACACTTTTCGGTCCAGCTCCAGCTTCACTAGCCTTTCTTAATTTAATTTGAAAGTTCTTGAAAATAACCTTTTCATAATTATTTAATATGTTAATTTACTATTAATAGGATTTCTATCTAATCATATACAACAACATATATATGATCTCTCCTTTTAATGAATTTACTTCCTCAATATGATTGTCAGTGGTATCCTTGACGTGTTCCACAATCATTAAATTATGGTCCATGTCATTTAATAACTGATTTAAGGGATATTATGATTCATTAATGAGCTTATTCACATATTAAATGTTCACATCATGTAATTTTAGATCATCATAATATTTATGAGGAAATTTGACCATATGATTTCAAGATCTCTTACATGTTTTAGGACATCAAAGAAATGTTTATAAATTCTATTCAATATGAATAACATTCATAGTTAAATCCATTACTATTTCCTATTTTTCATTTAATTATTCATGAATTAGTTGAACCCGCAATCAATGTATTGAGAAATAATAAATTTTAAACTTTATCATTTTTAAGACATGAACAATATAATCTACTTACTGAACAATAATTATTTCGACACCATTTTATTGATATTTTGAAATCTCAGGAAGTTTTATTACTCTCATTATGAAATCCACTTATTATACTTTCCCTATGTATTTCATTGAAAATAACTTTTCAAATTTATTGGAAACTATATAGTCATCTAAAATTTTCATTATGGTTGGATAATCTGTGTTGGATTCATCGGGAACTTTTGTCTTGGAATTTTGTTATTCTTTACCTTTCATATAAGAGGATTCTACTTCCACAGTTGATGATGACACTTTTTATTTAGATATTCAATATTTACAACCCTTATCAGTCTTATGGGGAAAATCAGATTATGATGAATTTGATGATGAATAAAATGAATTAATATTTGATTGAATTTTTTCATTATCACCTCTCTCTTCAGTCTCATCATCGACATCTTCATTCTATTCCTCTTCTTCTTCTTCCAAATATTCATCAATTTATTATTCGTAAAATTCTTAATCATATTCTTAATCTTTTCCAATTTTTTTTTCTTATTTTTATTTCCCATCAACCTCTTCATCAATTGCTTCATCTAGAATATACTCAATTTATTTGATTTTTCTAAAAATTCCCTTTCTAGTGGCTTTGGGTTCCAATAGTTTTTCTTGAATTACTGGAAGTGATTCTTGTTCATCAATATATGGAACTGAATATTCAATAATAAATCCATGATTTCCATTATTAGTGATATAAGGGACTTCAACAAGAACTATTATAGATTCATAAAAAGATAATTTGACATCTGAGTGTATTTTATTGGTTTGAGAAAAAGGTAAAAAAATATTTTTAAAGTCCCTTTGTACTTCTATTAGGAAATTCTCACACGGTACATCTTCTCTCAATATCTTATTTTATATGTTATTCTTTAAATCTATAATAAAAATATATAAATAATTTATTCTCAAAGCCCTGGCCTCATTATAGTCATGTCCGATTTGAGGATCTATGGGTTTCTTTTCTTCTTTATTTTCATCTACTTATCATAAACATCATCACAATCATTGATTTTATTATTTTTCTTTTTTTTGGGGAGGTCTTAACTAGCCGATTTATCTTATTTCCAACATTCTCTTCATTATTTTTTGGTTCCTCTTGTGATGAGGCACCAACAACTTTCTCAAAATGTTTTTTTTAATTTCCTATCAAATAAAAATGTCATCCTATTTATTATACCAATAATGATAAAAGACATCTTTTATCTTGGGAGAACTGACTAGTTTGAAATATTGAAAATTTTCTTGCACTCCCCAAAAAAATTTATAATCATGGTTGGAAACATGATTATTGTAGATATGATATAATTAGTCTTTATTTTATCAATTTTAAGAAATATGAATATGAAAAGGTTTATGATCCTCATGTTTTTAGAAGATGAAATATGAAAAATATCAGAAACATTGAGTGTGTCATGATCTTATTTTATTGGTATAAGAAAATCATTCATCTATAAAGAGAAAAAGTGATTTTATTTTGTCATATCAGATACATTACTCACATTATCTTAATGATTAACAAATAATATTTTCCATTCTTCTTATAAAATGATCCAAGATAATCGGGCAATTTCAGAGAAGGAATGTTTTTCTCTCCTTCTGAAGGTACTCCAACAAAACTAGTAAATTTTTTGAAGGAAAAATTATATTGTTTTCTATACATATCAAAAAAAAATTATTTTTCATATTCTTTAAAAGAAATAATAGTGGGATAAAAATCTGGAACAATATCTGCAAAAAATAGATAAAAAATACATATCATCCATTTTTACGCACACTGATTACAATCCTTGGAATTAAATAATAATCTTAAAAGATGAATCATATTTTTCATAAAAATAGAATTAAACTAAATTTTCTCTAAAAATATGCCATTTAATGTAATCATCTGTAGTTTCCATTGGACTAAGACACAGACATGTGAATCAGACATAAAGGAGAAATATGAGACTGTCAAACAGGGAGGCATTAGATACTCGGGAGAAAAAGAAGCGGACAATTGATGTGGAAACTTGGAGGTGCCTCTTTATATAAGATCACAAAGTTTTTGTTTATCATCCATTAGAAATGAAATAGTTATTATTCAAACCCTATAGATATGATGATTGAAAAATTCCCAAAGAAAAATTTATGGAATTTTGAACTATAGATATTTTAAAAAAATTTATTAGATTGATTATGAATCTATTTAGAAAAACACTTAAAATACTACGAAGAAATTGTTTTATCAAAACTATAAGTATAAAAATATCAACAATGAAAATAATATCATAATGACATAGTTAAAATACATTAAAGATAGTATAATAAATTTTTAATTAGAAAGTGCATCAATATAATTAATTGTTCCTATTTGTTTTTATAAAATATAGTAGTTTTAAATATAAAGAATGAATTAAATATTTTCACTGTAAAATAATTTAATAGTTTCATTATAAAAACTAATTTTTATAATTTTTAACATAAAACTCATAATGATAGTTTTAAAAAAAATATTTATGAAAACATTTTGAACCCAAAATGTTTTTTAGAAATTTTGACTCCATAAGTTTATTACATTTCATGAGTCCAACGAAACAATTTTAGAAAGATGACTATAAAATTTTTTATAAATAAATATGAGTCATGTAAATTAATTATTATAGAACTTTTGAATCACATTAATTTTACAAAAAACTATTTTTTTGAAAAATTAAAAATATTTGTAACCCCTATAAAAATGTGTAAAATATTATAAGCATATGGGTAATAAAGAATTAGATATGAATTAATAAATTACATTGATCATTCATAGATTCTATTTAATCTATTAAAATATATCAAAAGGAAGAGTTTTTTTAAAATTTCATCATGTTGACATTGCGTAAGAAAAATCATTTCTCCTTTTTTTTGTGATACCTGAGGAAATAATGTTTTATATATTTTGGTTTAACACATGATTTACGTGATCATTTTTCAATTAAGGAAATGGTAGAAGTTTTATCACATAGTAGTTGAGTTTTAGTAAAACACAATCCATATTCAATGATTGTTTGTAGCATCCACACCTCTTGATCACAATAATTTCCAGCTACAACATATCATATTAAATAGTGGAAAGTGCTACAGAGTGTTGTTTCATAAATTATCATGAAAATAATTAATCTCTTATGAAATGAAATGTTCCAGATATACTTTTTCTATCGATTCTAAAATCATCAAAGTTAGCATCTGGAAAAAATTTAGTAAAAAAATTATTAAATAATTGAAAAGTTATAAATTCATAGTTCCCTTAAGATGAAAACTTTTTTTAAAATAGTTTTAATTTGATTATTTTTAATTTTCATGATACCTTGGACATATGTATATAGAAAAAATTAAATCATGATTACTACCACTAGTGGAATCTGGTGTTTTCCCAATGGCATTATTCCAACGGTTTGTTCAAACCGTTTCTATAGTGTAGAATAAGGCAACAATTTCCAACGATGTGAACAAACCGGTGGCAATGCCTACGATTTCCCAATGGTGTTCCAAAACCATTGGTAAATAAATATTTTATCTAGAATATACCAATGGTTCATCAAAATATTTGTTAAAGAGAGGCTTTCCCAGTGGTTTTTGAAAACTATTGGTAATTTTTTCCCTTAAATACCCAGTGCCCCAGCTCCAACATTGCCCAATTGCAGACGTAATCCATAGCTCCTCCTGAACTCTCCTCGACTGCAAAAATCCATCCTGCTATAAAACCTTCTTCAATCAATTTGTTTTTATTTTTCCAGTTCAAATTAGTATGTTTTACCTTAGTTTTTGTGTTCTTCCACTTTTTTCTGTTCACTATTTTGATTTCAACTAAATTAGAGTTATTGTTGTCCTTGGAGTACCGAACCCTTTGGTTTGTTTTATGTTTTTTTGTTCGACACTTCAAACATGGTAAAGGGTTTTTTAGGGGGGTTTCATTAGTGTAATGGGGTAAAAGGTTTGTTTTATGTATTTAATCGTTATATTAGTTGAAATTTGGATTTGTATTTTGGCATTGGTTGGATGATGTATTGGAATTGTGAACACCTGCCACCCCCACCCCCAGGACACCTTCTACCCCCTGGAAACTCCCCCCCCCTTATCACCCCCATTGGACAACCCCACCCCCCTGCACCCCACACCCCCTGAACACCCCCACCCATTCAATAGATCCCTCCCCCACCCCCTTGGACACCCCACCCCCTTGGACACCCCAACCCTTTGGAAAACCCCCTCCCCCACCCCATGGACACTGCCACCCTTTTGACACCCCCTCCCCCCACCCCCTGGACACCCCCACCCACTAAAAATCCCCACCCCACCCTCCCTGGACACCCCTCACCACAAAGGACATCCCCCCCCCACAGAACCCCCTTAGATATCCCGCCCCACCACCTCCACCACCCTTTGTCAACCCCACAACCGCTAGACACCCCACCCCCTGGACACCCTCCACCCCCTTAGATAGCCCCCCACCCCACCCCCTTAGACAGCCCCCCTAAACCCCACAACACCTCCTAGACACCACCGCCCCTCCTAAGTGGCTGACCCAATTTTTAAATTTTATTTAACAATGAATTTGATTTCCCTTTTTCCCAATGACATTTTCTAAGTGACACATAGAGCCTTATAAATTGAATTTTTCATGTTTTGATAAATTGAATTTTTTATCTTTTGATAAATTGAATTTTTCATGTTTCGGTAAATTGAATGGGTAGTTTGGAATGAAATGTATAATGAATTATAGTTTGGATTTCATAATGAATAAAATGATTTTAAATAAAAATACCCTAAGGGGGGCTGCAGGAGGGGTAGGGGGGGCTGTCTAGGCATGGGGGGATATTTAGGTGGGGGTGGGTTGTCCAGGGGTAGGGTGGCTGCAGGGGGTAAGGGGATATAGGGGTGTTGGGGAGGGCATATGGGCTGCGCCAAGGATGTGTGTAGGATGTCCATGGGGGTCAGGGTGGGGTGTCCAGGTGGGGGAGGGGGTGTGGGTGTCCAGGGAGGTGGGTCGGTTGTCCAGGTGGGGAGGGGGGGGTGTCCAGGTGGGGGTTGGGGATGTCTAGGTGGGGGGATGTCCAGGTTGGGGTGGGTTGTCCAGGTGGGGGGGGGGGATGCAGGAGAGTGGGTGTGGGATGTCCAGGGAGGGGGTGGGCTCTCTTGGGTGGGGGTTGTCTTTCTAGGGGGGTTGTCGGGGGGGCTGTAGGAGAGGGGGTATGGGCTGTCCAGGGAGGGGGTGGGTAGTCTAGGGGTGCTGGTGGGTGGGCTGTCCAAGTGGGGGAGGGGGTGTGGGCTGTAAAGGGGGGTGGGTTGTCCAAGGGGGTGGGGGTCGGTTTAATAGGTGGGGGAGGGGGTTGTTATGTGTCTAAAGGGGAGGGTGTGGGCTGTCTAGGTGGGGTGGGGGTGTCCAGGTGGGGTGGGAGGATATTCGGGTGGGGGTGCATGAGGGTATGGGGGTTGCAGGGGTGTGGGGGGGATGTCCAGGGAGGGGTGGGTTGTCCACTCCAATACTCTACAAAAAAAAATTGGAATCAAATATAACCTATGTATAGTTACTTTCACATGTTAAGACTTTTCTTGAAGTTATATTCCCACAGTCACTCTTACCCTTCCAAGAAGAAGTGATCTCTGCAAAGAAATCTTACTCAGGTTCTTCTCAACTATCCATATTGATCTCATAAAAATTTAATATTAATACAACTCCATATCACCTAATGATATAAAAATCACCCTAATCCTATGAGTAGTATCCCATCGAAACATGGCTCATAAAATCCAATCCATGTATTATCTTTGGTGGTGTGTTTAAAATTGGGTGTGTTGTGATTTTTATTTATGATATTCATGGTTTACACAAACAGTCTTCTCGATCATCTATAATAGTCTTGAAATCATGATAAAATTGGATAAAGATTGGATTTTATTACCCTAGTTTGGGGGTGGACACCCCCACCCCTTAGACAGCCCCAACCCCCTTGCACCCCCCCCCACACCCCCTGGACACACCCACCCCCTGGACAGCCCTACCACCCCTGTGGACAGCCTTTCTACCCCCGTGGACAGCCCGCAAACCCCCTAGACACCTTGTACCTCCCTAGACAGCCACACCACTATCGTGGATAGCTCGACCACACACCACGTATCCCCCGGATAGCCCTTCTACCCCCCTGGACAGCCCGCCCACCCCCAGTACACCACATACCCCCGTAGAAAACCCCCACCCCCTGGACCCCTAACCCTTGGAATACCCGACCCCCCAAGACAGCCCCGCCTCCCCAATGGACATCATTCCCACCCCTTAGAAACCTCATACCCACATGGAAACCCCCCAACCCCCATGGATAGCCCCCCCCAGACACCCCGTACCCCCCTGGACAGCCCAGCCACCCCACTAGACAGCTGACCCACCCCCTGTATAGCTCCCCACCCGTGGAAACCCCCCCCCCCCCCCCACCCCACCCCACCCCCTGGACAACCCTGATCCCCCTGGACAACCCCGCCACCCCCGTGGATAGCCCACCCACCTCCCCTGGACACCCGCCTAGCAGCCCCTAGAAACCCACATCCCCCCGAACACCCACCAACCCGTAGAACGACCACCAGACACCCCCGACCGCACTGGATAGCCCCTCCATCCCTATGGATATCCCGACCACCCCTCGTGGACAAATTTCCCACCCCCTAGACACCCCATACCCCCTGGACAGCCCTGCCACCCCCTCGATAGCTCCCCACCCCTGGACACCTCATACCCCCCAGACACCCCGACCCCCATGAACAGCCCTGCCACCCCCGTGGTAGGCCCACCCACACCTCTAGATAGAATGTACCCCCTGGACAACCCCCACTCTCGTGGACAACACGCCAACCCTTTGGACACGCGCCCACAACCCCCGGACACCCCCATCCCCACGAACAACACCACCCCTAGAAAGCCCCCCCCCCCTGACACCCTTGATCCCACTGGACAGTGCCGCCACCCTCATGGACGGCCTAACCACCCCTCATGGATAGCCCCCCACCCCCCTGGACATCCCCCACCCCCTTGACACCTCGTACCACCCTGGACAGCCCCACCAACCCCATGGACAGCCCGCCCACCCCCTGGACACCCCGTACCCCCCTCGACAGCCCCACCCACCCCCTGGACACCCCTCTCACCCCCTGGACACCTTGTACCTTATGTACAACCCCCACCCCTAGAAATCCCCCAATCCCTGGACACCTCGACCCCCTGGATAGCCTCGGCACCCCCGTGGATAGCCCACCCCCCTAGACACCCATACCCCCTAGATAGTCCCTACCCCCAGAGACATCCCGCCCACCTGGACACCCTGACCCCCTAGACAGCCCCCCAACCGATGGACAACACCGACCCCCCTAGACAATCCTGCCACCCGCCTGGACACCCGACACCTTCCTGGACAACCCCACCCCCTTTGGAAATGTATGTGATTACTCAAAATATCTTCTAAAATATAAAATTAATTCTATCTAAAATTTAATCAACTCATGAATAAATCTCCTCCACAAGTGTACATGATCTGGTACACTCATGTATAGTTCTTCAAGTATATTTTGTTATAAATGTTGTATGTGGTTGTCTTTTTTATTATGATTCTTATATTGATTAGTGTGTCAATAATGGTTTCATATAAAGTGAATAATTATCGTTTACGTAAATATATTTTCGATGAATCTTCAATCTTATTGACTCCCTTTTGATGAAATGACTTATAACAATTATTTTTAGAGAAAGGATAAATGTTGGATATATGAAACCAATTGGATCTCAAGCGATTTTCAAAATAATTTTGAGAGCTCTTTAGATTTTGAATTTCACAATGCTTCAGATAGTTTTCACATGCACTTCCACGATTACAAATGTGTTGTAAGACTTTGGTTGAGCTGTGAAGAAGTCAGCTACCACATAACCAAATGTGGTTTTCAGGAAAACTACATTTTGTTGTATCACAATGGATAGAAAATGACATCTCAAATTGCTGATGATCCAAATGAGAGGACTATATTGGAGAAATTGTTATATGACCGGTTTCCATTTTTTCATTATCACAAAAAAGAAAGGATTCTGAACCAAGAATATTTTTATATGATCACACATGATGCGTCTAATTAAAATAATGATGTTTTCAGGGTGAAAAAACTGAATGATGCTACCATATATCTAGTATATTGATAATGCAATAAAATGAAAAATATGGAATTTTTAATCTGATTATTTCATGGGAAAACTATGTATGGGATTTCTAACATTTTCATAAATTATATTCTTTACTTTTTGAAGTAATTACTTATAGATAATGAATATATTACCTCAAACCACTATATGGCATGGATTTTAGTTTAGGAACTTGGATTTTCATGTAACAAAAATCAAGCTTGCCCAAAATTTTACAGTTTATTTTAGGAGGAAAATGTTGAATGGAATGATTGTATAAAATATGGAACATCCCGATGGAAGCCAAAAGCTGATGGAAAACCATCCCATGTACCATAGAAATTAATGTGGCACTTTCCATTGATTCCCATGCTCTAGAATATTTTTTGTTTGATGAAATATAAATAAAAATTCGATGACATGATACCGAGAGAAAGAAGACTAATGATGAATTTATTCACCATGTAGATGGATTTGAATGGTAGTGATTTGATGCTCAATATTCTGTTTTTGTAGCTGACGTGCGTAATGTGAGGTGGGGTCTTTCATGTGATGGTTTTAAACCGTTTGTTTAGATGCTTACGTCGCACAACACATGGCCAATTTTTGTACACATTTATAATCTTCCCCCATAGGTGTGTATATAAATACCATTGACTTTCATAAGTATACTCATATATGGCCCTTCTGAACTCGGGAGTGATATAGATGTAAACATGAAACCATTAATAAAAGAGTTGAATCTTCTTTGGGATGTGGGTGTGCGCGCATATGATGCATGTTCGAAAGATATATTTCAGATGCGTGCTGCACTTATGTGGACGATCAATGATTTTCCTACTTATGAAATGATGTCTGGATAGAGCCTGAAGGGAATGCTACCATGTACTATTTATATGAAGAATACATGATCAAGAATAATGAAACATCATTGTAGTTTTAGTTTTATGGGATATCGACAATTCTTTCCAATGGACCATCTATATAGAAACAATCGTCGAAGATTTGACAATACTGTAGAGACTGATGATCCACCTCAGTGCATGTCTAGAACTGATGTGCTTAATGAATTGAAATATTTTAGTTTTTTATATGGGAAGGGTCAAATGAAATATGGAATGAGAAAGAATGTTTCCACTGAAACCTTTTCCAATTGGAAGAAGAGAAGTATTTTTTTTATTTTCCTTATTGGTCACCCAATTTATTACTTCATTGCTTAAATGTAATGCACATTGGAAAAAATATATCTGAAATGTTGCATTCGATTCTTCTAAATGGTAAGGGAAAGACAAAATATGATTTATGGTCTCGGCGTGACTTGGTGGATTGGGTCATCAGACCCAAATTGCATCTTGTGCATATCAGTGAAAATAAATTGCAACTTCCATGTGGTTCTTATGGTATCTCACCAACAGGAAAAATTAATTTTTGGAAGTACTATATACTATTAATGTTCCTGATGGATATTCAATAAACATATCCAAACGGGTCAATAGAACGGAGTTGAAGCTAAAATATTTGAAGACTCATGATTATCACATCCTTATTCATGAGTTTATTTTAATTGCAATTTGTTATCATTTTTACAAAAATTTAAGGGTGGATGTTATTTGGTTGTTCCATTTGTTTAGATATATTTGTGCTAAGAAGTTTTCCAAGTCATTCTTGTAAACAATGTCGACAGATGCCCCATTAATTTTTTGTGAGTTAGAGAAAATATTTCCTCCATCATTTTTCACATGCATGTTGCATCTGACTGTCCATATTCCAACTGAAATACATCTTGGGGGAACTATTTATTTTCATTATATGTATCCAACTGAAATAAATATGTACACATTAAAGTCTTATGTCCGTAACAGGAATCATCCTGAAGGATCTATCGTGAACGGTTTCTTGGCTCAAGAATGAATGTATTTATAATCTATATATTTGTTTGATCTTACTACAAGAAAGAACATACCAATGAAAAATGAAGAAGAATAGTATTTGAAAATTGAACCCAGTTTTCTATGACTTCCACAAATAGGAGGAATTCCTGGATTATATACATTAACGATATTAAGACTTGAATAGTGGGAGATCACACATCTCTCAGTTTTGTTCAACTGTGACGTGTTCGATGACTACATCTTTTAAGTAAATTGTATATTTATACCTTATATATATATATATCTAATAAAATATTCCTATTTTTATCTACATGGAACATAAAGCGATGATAAATAGAATTCATCGTTCTTTATCTTTGAGAAGGAGGGAAACTTTTCATAGCAAAGAGTTTTCTTCTTTGTTAAAATTGAATGTAATAATATTACTGTTTAAAATAATTAAAACATTAATTAATTAAGATTAATATTGATTTATATTTTAGTTATTGAGTTTGACGGTTGACTCTATCTCTGAGGAAATAAGTGATTTGGCTTTTTGTTCAAATACTGTTGTTCGTGACTCTAAATCAATCGTTATCAATGGGTACATATTTCTTATCACTGAACGAGAAAAGAACATGAGAACACAATATGATGGTGTTATGGTTACTGCCACAACAGAATGTTATGGTAGTGCTTCAAATAGTAGACAACGATTTGAAAATGTAGGTTCTTACGGAGTCATTGAAAAAATAATAATATTGTATTATTATTCTCATGGACAAGTCACTCTGATGAAATGTAAGTGGCTTGATTCGATGACGAGGTAGGGAACATTTATTGATTATTTTGGATTTCGAGTAATTGATATGACTCACACTCTTTCTATTGATGAACCATATGTATTGGCGTCAATGGAAAAAGAAATTTTTTATGTCGAAGACCATATTTAACCTGAATTTGGTGTCATTATGGATGTAATTCCAAGACATATTTTTGATGATGGTGATGATGTAATTGAAAACATCCCTATTTCCATTATAAAGGATCCATTTATTACTTTTGATGACTCCAATAGCTCAATTGTCAGAGTTGGCTATGAACCTAGAGTTATGGTGGGAAATATATAAAATCATATATTCATGTTCTCAATTATCTTGGTTTACCTAGACTTGGGATGTTAAGGTTAATACAATTCAAATTGATTTAATATTGATTACAAATATTTTGTATCTGACTTGACCATTATGTGAATTTTCAATGTTTATTGGTTGCAATTTTATTTGAATTTCATTTTCTAATTTGTAATTGAACTATATTCAAGCCTACCAAACCAACATTTCTAACATGGTGAACATTTCAATGCTTCAACTGTGATTTGAATAAATTATGTACGACTCTAAGTCCTCTCTTTATCATTTTACATGGTAATGAAAATGATGGTATCTATTCTTCTGCAAAACATGTATTGAAACTTGCATCACCTACCTGAGCTGAAGAAATTAAATGTTTCCTTAATTTTAACAACTGCTTTACCACTTATAAATCTGGTAGAATCAATGTTCTATGATTTTAGTAGACTGATGACACTTAGTAAATAACCATCGTAGTAAAAAATAATTTTTTTATTACAAATCGTATGATTTATTTACTTCATTATATATTTGTTCAAGATCACCTAAAACAATGTTTACTTAAATTATCCATGAATCCCCCTATTCCCTCTCATTTATTTGGTTTTTTCGGTTACACATTAGTTATCCTTTTCTATTTAATTCCATATTTGTTTTCAAATGCAGTAAATGAAATCAATTGAAGAGAGGTGACGAAAACATATTATGAACCACAATCGTCGCATGACTGAGCTATGCATTCCACCACTAGTTCCTACAGTGAGTATTTTATTTCAAATATATATGTTTAAATAATATACAATTTCAAGTGATTAATTTTTTTAAAACATTTTTAAAGGATCCATCTATTAGGTGACAATTATTTGATGAGCATCCTAGTAGTGGTCATAGTACTCAGGGTGTTCGTAAGAGGGGGGGGTGGTATGAGAGCTAGATGATCTGGTCCGCGTATACGATTAGACCCTTTCCCATCCCACTAACATACCATCCATCCCACTTGCTGATTGTGGTGTTTCATTAGGGACACATGAGATATTTAGGCCTCCCATTTTTTCACCACTGTTTATATCTGAGCCTTTTCACCCGTCTGTACCATATCTGATGATGATTACCACTACCCATCGTGCATTCGGACAGTCATCTCTGTCGTCTTCTTTTACTTCTTCTTCCTTCTCTATGGGATTTTATATTCCATCTTCTTTGACTCCTGATTTTCCAGAGTCTGTCCCTACCGGGCATACATTAGGACCCACTCCATCTGTATAGGGTGTTCCTTCATTGTTTTTGGTTCCAGCGGAACCCCTTTATCAGACTACAGTAGGTATACATGTAAAACCCTATCAAAATTTTACACCATTATTTATTTTCATTATAACATGTGTTGATAAAATATTTTTTTTCTTTTATAACAGATACATCTACTGATAGGAGGCGGGGGAAGGGTTGTACATGCATGTGTGTGGTGTGGAACCACCAACACAGTTGATGGTGGAGTACATTAAAGTTAGTCAGATGATTGGAAAATCAGGGCAACAATGTCAGAGTTTTTTGGTGAATCTTTCCAAATACTCTGACATTATTCTAGTCAGCCTACTCTCATGGAGATGAATGCAAAATGATGTCAAGGATAAATCATGGGTAAAGATATGGGTAAAAAAATCAGTTGTATTTAATTCAATTTATTAATTTTGGTATTTATATGAATTAATATTTTGGTGTCAGCTGTGGATTAATTTCCCCGATGGTGATGGTGAACGACCAACATGTCTAAAGAATTTCGGAAAGATTTGGAGAGCTTATAAGCATGAGTTATACATCGGTTGGCATGAAAGAGTGGGCACATAGTTAAATGCGGTCCCTGTTATGGATGATTTTCTGTTAAAATAGTACCGATAGATGATTACTTGTTCGATGACTAGACAATTTACGGTATTGATCAAATTAGAGGTATTTAAATGAAAAATTTCATGTTTTTTTGTTAATACTAATTATTTAATTATATATAGTATTCATCTAGAATAAATATAAAACAATGATTCTATGAAATACGTCCACACATTGGGACGAACTAGGATGCCAGATCATGAGAGGCAGCAGGTATGACAATTTATAATCTTTCTTTAAGACTTTCCCTTTCTATTTCTTTTTCCATACATTATTCAACTGCTAAAGATTTTATATAATTTTATTTATGAAATTAATGTTTTTTTGGTATCCTATTTTTAATTATTGTTTCCTACATTCAATGTCATTGTAGTGGAATAAATTGAATATAGGACATGTGCCTCGATAAAAATTGTTTCGCTCGAGTAAAAAGAAGAATGATGGAAGTGTAGTTATTGAACCGACCAAGCAGCATATTGAAATGTTTAATTTTTAGAATTTTAATTTTAATATATATTTATAATCTAATAATATATTTATATTTCTAATAGGATGCTTTAGAGGCCCTTCATTCCTAGGAACCTGACAATTTTGGGCCAAACGATCACTTAAATCATGTGTTGGGAGACGAGCACCCTGGTAGATTACACTGCCGACCAGGGAAGATTATAGTTCTTATGAGGTATTGGACCTCCTCAGGTATGAGTTGTAGTACCATCGAGTTGTAGCGGGTTAAGGAATGGACATAACATGCTGAAAAAATGGACACAAATAAGACATAACAGTCTGCTAGGGAAAACACTGCATTTATGAAACTGATGGAAGTTTTACCTCCAACACTTCCACCGGAGGCCAGGACTGCTTTGTGATGAATATGTTTCATTGATGCATTATATATATGGTGAAACTGGTGAAAATTATAGTTCTGGTAATGATGATGGCGGGAATGAGGCCGAGGCAGAGGAGGAGGAAGCCGAGGAGGTGGCCTAGGTGGAGGAGGAGGGAAAGGAGGAGGATGAGGGAGAGAAGGAGGGCGACGAGGATAAGTATGAGGGAGAGGAGGAGGGTGGGGGCAATGATGGGGATGAATATGAGGACAAGGGTTATGGTGATGATGATGGTGATGATAGTGATGGTGATGAGGGACAGATTGATCCGTTACATTTTTGAATGATATTACTGACCTTTGATGTTTATTGATATATTGTGCCTGAATATATGTGTGATTAGGTAGGTCACATTATCTTCATTTTTTTATCTATAAATATTAAAACTTGACTTGATGATTTTTTGTGATTGATTCACCCATCCCCAAGACAACCCCCCCCCCCCCCACCCCCACCCCCTGGACACCCCGTACCCCCTAGAAAGCCCCACCACCCCCCGTGGACTACCAACCCACCCCCTGGACAACCCCTTCCCATATAGATAGAACCCACGCATTGTACACCCCATACCCCTTAGACAGCCCCACCCACCCCCATGGACAGCCTACCACCCCACCCCCTAGACACCCCTACCCCCTGGACAGCCCGACAAACCCCATGGATAGCCCACCCACCCCCTAGAAACCTCCTCCCCCTGTGGACTGCCCCCACCCCCTGGACACACCCCTATCACTTGGATAGCCCATCCCACCCCTGTGGATAGCCCACCTACCCCTGAACACACCCTACCCTGTGGACAGCCTGACCACCCCCGTGGATAGGTCACACACCCCCCTGGACACCCCCTACCCTTGTGGACTGCCCCCACCCTCATGGACAGCCCGCACCCCCTGGAAACCCCTACCCCTCGTGGCTACCATGCCCCCCCCCCTAGACAGCCCACCCACCCACCTAGAAACACCCTACCACATGGCCAGCCCTCCCACCCCCGTGGAAGCCCACTCAACCCCCTGGACAACCCATGATAAGGGCATGATGTTACACCGTGATAGGGGAGGGGAAAATCAATGATATATTTTTCTTTTAATTATCCTTTCTATTGAAACAGGATTTTCCTCATGTTAATGAATAATCAATTGCCTAAAAACATAAAAAACACACATCCCCCACCCACCACCCACCACCCCCTGGACACTACCCCCACCCCCTGAACACCCCCATGGACAGCTCCCCACCCCTGGACATCCCTCCACCCCCTGGACACCCGCACCCCACCCCACAACCATTGAAAGCCCCCCCCCCCACTGTGGACAGCCGACCCACCCCCCTTGGACAGCCTCACCCACCCCCTAGACGGCCCCCACCCCCATGGATATCCCTGTCCACCCCTGGACATCCCTAGCCACCCCCATGAACACCCCAACCCCCCGTGGACAAACTGCCCACCCCCTTGGACACCCTATAACCCCTGGACCGCCCCGCCCACCCCTGCGGACACCCCGTACACCTCTGGATAGCCACCACCCCCGTGGACAGCCCCACCCACCCCATAGACACCCCTGACCCCCATGACAGTTCTGCCACCCCCGTGGACCCCCCCAACCACTAGACCCCCCCGGGCACCCCGACCCCCTAGACACCTCCACCACCTAGAAATCCCCCAACCCCCTGGATACCACCCCACCCCTAGACACCACATATGATAGCCCCCCTGGACACGACCCATCCCCCCGGACATCCCCACCACTCTAGACACCCTACCCCCCTTGGACAGCCACCCAAACCCCTGAATTATGTGTTAATTCGATATGTGTGTAGAGGGTAATCAATTACGGAATTGCGGATATTAAAATTAATGATTGAATTATGTGTTAGATGAATTCTTTATGAATTAATACAGATATATGTATGAATTCATACAGAACTCAGTATAAATTCATACAGAATGATGTGTGTATTATTCAAGTATACTTGTTAATGGTGTGCTGTGTTACTTGTTGTATGTGTATGTATTAGGCAGATATTCTGTTTCTCCATAGGGGGCATGCTGGTGGGATGCAGCTGCACAAGGGGAGGAGGCCAGCATGTTGCTTCTGTAGGTATAAAAAAGATATTCCAATGGTTTATAACCGTTGGTATATGTGTAAAACAAGAACTTATACCAATGGTTTTATGTAAATTGTAGGTATAAGTATATGCCAATGGTTTTAAACCGTTGGAATATATAATCTTATTGAGATTTACAATCAGTTTTCCACCAACCATTGGTAAAATGCTTTACCAACGGTTTACATAACTGTTGGTATAGATATACTTCTTGCTATTACTCGTGGTTTAAAACCATTTCCAAACATATATACCAACAAGTTTACTGAAACCGTTTGTATATAGTGATTTTTTAGACATATCCCAATAGTTCTCATAGAACCGTTGGGATATGTCTATCCCTATGGCTCAAGACCCAATGGTTTGGACAACCATTGGTATAGTTTATACCAACGGTTTCCCATCCTTTACCAATTGTTCTAAACCTTTGGTAAATCTAGAATTTCTAGTAGTGTAACAATTATGTAATGTGAACTTTATACCATACCACTAAATGTCTTTTAATCAACTGTTTTCCCAGCCACACCAATATCAAGGGTATTTTTTGTACCAATTGATGTACTAACACTTTTAGTATTTTCATATAAATATTTATTAAAATGATACTTTATATTATTATATTAGATATAGAAGTTCTTTCTAGTTTTTCTGAAATATGAAAACCAAGAAAATATGTTAACTAACCCATCATACTAATTTAAAATTCATATTTCACAAGATTCAGAATGAATATATTAAATATTTATGATTTGACATTAATATAATTTCCTCAACAAAAATTTGAATAAGAATAATAATTTTATTTACTTTTTTTGTAAAATGTATTAGATATATATCTCTTTTGATTTATTACACCAAAATCATATTATCTTATAGTACCAAGCTCAAGGGTATTGTTTAAACCAATATATATAATTAGTAAGTATATAAATGTATTCATGATTTTTTATATTTTCCAAACCATTGGGTTGTTCAACAATAACTTCCTTTAGAACATATTAATTTATATATGGAAACATCACATCCATTTTTAATGTTTAAAATTAAATAATGTTGCAAAGGGTAGTAGTATAAGAATAGCTTCAAGTCTAGATACTGGTTCATATATTTCTTCATAGCATATTAATTATTGTTAATTATAACCCTTTTAAACAAATATAGGTTTATTTATAACAATTATTATATTTTCATCAAATTAGTTTCTAAAAGATCCATTTTACTCCAATTATAATAGTCTCATCAGTTCATTAAACTAATGCTCAAACATTTTATCTCACAAACTTATTGAGCTCATCTTACATTTCCTTAATCAAATCTTAATCCCCTATTGCATAATTATGATTCTTAGGTTCTAATTGGGATAATAAATCTGGATATTCAATTTATTTCCTTATGGAACTTCTAATCCTAACTAGTTGACTAGAATCAATAATGAAACTATCAATATGATGATTTATAAGAAACAATTGACTTATTTAGTATTAAAAATATTCTCTTCAACATTAGTTAGAATATATTACCTAGCAAAAAAATTAAAAATTATTTTTTGGAGTAATTTAATTTTGATAATAACTTTCGAAAAAATATTGGAAATTAGTTTTAGAAATAACTTCCTAGGATGTTGGTTTGGGTTTTTTAAAAACAAAAGGATCAATTTCACAAAACATAACATATATTGTTTCCTCAATAGTACCTGATTTTTTTTGAAAAACCTCTTTTCCTTTGAAGTAGTGGAATTCCCAAGAAATATTCCTTCAGTGGATTTGGGTGAAAATGAATGTTTATTATTTTCAAAATTCAAGATGAAAATTTTGAAACAAAAAACATTTATGTTAGAAAATATTATTCTTATACCTATTTACAACTCATAATGTTTTGTTATGAAAATTTCTAATTAAAAATCGATTTGTAGTATAGTAGGTAGTATTGACCACTTCCGCCCAATTTTTTTTAGCAATTGTGTATTAACTCAGAAAGCTTCTAGTTATTTCTTAAATAATTTAATGTCTTCTTTAAACTATCACTATAAGAAACCCTCATATTAGCGGTGGTTAGTTTTTCATATAGTGGCGGTTTAAACTACCATTATATGGTTGGGAGGCAGTTTATAGAAACCGCCGCTAAATTGGGTGTCAGCAATCTATTTGCAGCTGTTATTTCTGTTTAGCGGATGTTTAAAGGAAGCGTCGTAGCTACTTCATTTCGTGATGGTTTTACTGATTTTTAGTGGCAGTTTTTACAGGCGCTGGATTTTAATTTATTACCGACAGTTATAACCACTGTGAATAAAATAAAATCTAGCAGCTGTAAAACTGCCCATAAAGTCACTAAAATCGTCGCGGAATGCACACGGGTGATGGGACTCTGTAGCGGCTGTTAAAACCACTGCTAAATTTAAGATAATAGCAGTGGTTATAACCACCACCAAGTAAACAATACTTACGTTTAGGGGCGGTTTTAACCGCCATAAATGTTTTACCAATATACGTTAGAGGCGGTTAAAACCTCCACAAAAAGCTGACCAGAATAAAATATAGTTGTTCTTCTTCCACTGCACCACTGCCCTGAAAAACAAATCATACCAGAAATACAAATAGCCTAACAGATTAACACATACAATATTTAAAAAAGAATGGAGACAACTAGTAAAAAATATTTTTCATGATTCTTGGAAAATATTTTGGAACATCATAAATGGATATGTGTAGTGAGGAGGAGTAAAAAACATGACCTGAATTGATAGATAATGGGTACAACACCAAACAACACATTCTAAGGTTTATTTAAAATTAGTTTAGATTAGTGATTAATGGTCATGAAATACTCATTTAAGGTTATAGAATTAGGACCATGTGGTGATCATGCAACTCAACCATGATTGAGGTGGACTTCCTCCCAACCCATAAGCCCTGCTGAGCCATGATTGATTCATGAATCAAGACCGTGATGAAAAATTTAATTTCATGATTGATGGACTAGGATGATGATTCTCTACATAGTGTCTATGCTTCATGGTATGGGTAAACACCAATTTATAAGGGGTTGATGTAGTCCCAAGTACCACATGAATATTTTGATATGAACTAAACATTATTTAAGGTTATAATCCATGGACCGTAAATGGACCAATGGGGCCAATGGCTTAATAAATTTACATCTAGACCCAAAAAAGGACATCTAAGCATCATTATGTATCCCATGAGCATGTGAATCAACACACATGTTGTTCTAGAACATGGTATCATATAAGAACAACATTATAACTAGGGTAATCCTATATATAGAGGGAATTTTGGAATAAAATGATTATCATGAGGAATCAAATTTCAATGGAATGAGATAAGGATAATGTTTAATGTCATGTCTTGATGAAAATGATTTTTTTCATCTCATATAATGTGATTCTTCCATGTTTTGATATGAGGTAATGTTTTTGAACATATCATAATTATCATAAGAGGAATACAAATTTTATATAGTATAAGACTTTTAGATCATCCAATACACATCGTACAATGAATCCCGGATTTATACGGTTTAATACCATCTCCCATTAAGAAGAACCTGGGTTTTATATGTGGTATGACCACATTTTATCATCATGAACAGAGTATGATAACCATTAACAATGCATGAAGATTCACTATCTACACATTCTGCCTCGCCAAAGTGTCCACAACACTATCCCCTTGATCACTATGAAATGACCCAATTTGTTCAACACATCAACAATGATTTTAACTCCAATTCATCCAAAATCATGACTACCAATTCAACCACAGGCGTAAATGGAATGATGTATACCACACTCGAGAAATCAAGACATAAAAGGAAACATCAAAAATCAATAAAATGCATAAAAGGAAACATGAGAAATTAAGAGAATGATAGGACATGAAAATGTTTAGTGGAAACTATGTGCCACACATGTAACAAATACAAACCAACTGTTCCCATATTTGTTCAAAAAATCAAAATAACAATTACCCATGGTCCGATGATGCATTGACACCCTCTCCACCTCCATATCCACTTTCTGATGTCACCCCTAAGAACATTATATTGAAAATTAAGTACTATTGCATATTTATATTAAAACTTTAAACTAATGAAAGTTTTAAAACTAAATGATTTTGATTTTTTGTGATTTACTTGCTTACCACCAGTCGATACACTACCACAGGTGGAATATCTCCTCATCTTCTGTTGTATATCATTCATTTCTTTCTGCAAAGCGGATATCTGATCCCCCCTGGTCTTGAGCTGTGGTTCGTAGAGAAACAATCTCCCTTTGAGCATCTTCGAGTATGGACTGACTATAACCAGGAACATATGCAGCTAGAATCCCTGGTGTCATGCCAAATACCTCCGATGGTATGGGTCTGAAACCCATTCCGTGCACTCTACCAGGATGCTCCTTCCCAAGGACATTAGCAACTGGGTCATCCTGGGAGACTGAGTAGGACTGCCCAAGATTGGCATCCCATTGTTCATTAATTTTTACATATAAATCAAATTTCAATATATATTAACACAGTAAAAACTAATAATAAGTTATTATAATAAAAAATTGACTTCATACCCCAGCATCTTTGGCAAGCTCATTAAAAAAACATCCATTTTATTTTTTGTGAACATCCAACCACAGTTCAGTTCAGGATGCTTCATGCCATAAACTCTGTGACCGCATTAAGAAAAGATAAATCAACAATTCAATATATTAAATATATTATATTTTCTTAAAAATATTTAATCTAATTAAAATTTTACTAATTTTGTTCAGATTCTAGAAAAGATTTTTGAGCCCGTAGTGTGAGGGATGACTTGCTTAGCCTGGTTTGATGCATTCTGTCTTGAGAGATCCTGAAATAAATAAAATTTAATTTAACCATAATGTATTCAATTTCATCTCCTCTTCATATACATGTATAAATGTAAAATGAAGATAATAGAATAATATATATTTCAATACCATCCGCTTCTCATCATGATGTCTGTCAAAAAAAACGTTCCATTGTTATTTCGGTACCCCACTGGATAGCTTCTCATACATTTGTTCCATGGTCAATGAAGTATCTTTGACATCACACCACAATCTCCATTTGAAATCTTTCCATTTATTACCAATATTTTTCAACATCCACTTCTGTGTTATCACATCAGCAACTGTAAAGTGGAAGAACATCTGTATACAGAAATTCATTTTGAACATATTAGTAACATGACATTCAATTAAACCACAATGTTATAAAATTACCTTTATTTGGGAATCAAAAACATCATTTTTCCATCCTAGAGGCATATGTCTCCCATCATCATAAGAAATAGGATGGGAAATGGGATCTACTACTAGCTGGCCTAGAATCTGGCCAAGTAACCCCACGACGTCATCCGTTGGGACCCCATAAGAATAAAATGGCACGACTATCTTCTCGACATTCATATTAAAAACATCATAACTTTTTATGTTTTTCTCCACGGTTGCATTTTTTTCATCTTCAATTATCAAAAAATTAGTATAAAAAAATGCAAGAATTATATTTAATTAAAATTTGTACCTATAACAGTTACACTCCGGTATGCCTGTGATGAACTGGAAGGGTCGTGTTGTCGCCCCACTACTGAGGATCCTAATGGGGGAGTCGACGAATTCACCTATAATGGGACACCCAAATATGGTGTGAGATATGGTGTATGGGGATATGGTGCAGGGGTGTAGGAAGCTGGTGCCTCAGATGCCGTGGGGAGGGAGCCAGATGGATCGTCATCTGTCACAGAACTAGATGAAATAGTGTACCACCTCCTCCTTGGAATTCCTGTCATTTAATCAAATAAAATTAAGTTCAGAATATATATTTAAAAAAAATTATGCAGAAAAAAAATTAAAAAAGATAATATATGGCCAGTACTAACAAAGAAAACATATATAACAATGAATACGAATGACTGTAGAAATTAAATAAGAGGTTGCTGAATTAATAAATAATTGTACATAAAATCATTTTACCCTTCAATCATGTCGATTTTCTACTCCATTGCTTCATCCACTTCATTCGACCTTGCTATACAAATATTTTCAATATCATGATAGAAAAATAATTCTACTTCATATTGTTGATGAAATTAAATTTTAGAGGTCAAATCTTCCACTTCATCACCCATATCATACAAATATCTTTATATTACGTGAAAAACTACACTCCACCCTTTATCCACAACATAATTAACATAATATATCATTTTTTTCATGCGATTCAAAGATATATGGATCATGTAGTTCATGATCACCAACTTCCATCAAGTGAGATAAGTTTTCCAAAGTAAATTGCAAGGAATCTTTTTTTACACCTCTGATAATATCGACCCATTTCCATTTGAAGAAAACTACATAAAAATGCCTGTGGTAGTTTAATTCAATAATATCATGCAACTTTCCATGGTATCCCACTTCAGAAAATGTAAATATACCACTATTCCGTGTTTTCAAACCCACTTCTCGACCGACTATATGAAATCTAATGCCATTAACATTATAAGTGTTGAACTTTCTAACTTGTTTTATAGGACCTCTAGAAAGAAACTTCAAAACTTCTAAAAAGTCTGCTCGAGTATCATTATTCATGATCTGAAAAAAAGAAATATAATTTAATAGATTTAAAAAATGTATGTGTCAAACTAATATTCATATTTAATGAAATATTTATGAACTTACACGTCGTGAAAACCATTCTACAAGATCTTTATTCATTGATTTAGTTATATCATTCTCATTTCATGTTTGGCCTTTCATTCATCTCTTTGTTTGTATCCTCAACTCTTCAATAAATGGATCTGTAATTTCACTATTCAGCAGCACATATAAATGTGACTGTAATAATTCCAATTCTGTCAGTGTCACATTTGAGGTCCTCCCAACTGATCGACCAATAAAAATAAATATTTTTGATTTCTGATGCATTTGAGATTGATTTTAAGTGTCGTCAAGACATCCAACTCAATTAAATCTTGTCTCAATATCATCCAAATATCTGGAACAAAAGGTAAGACACTCCTAAGCCAAATATCCTTCAGCAATAGAGCCTTCTGGTTGAGCATTATTTCTCACGTATGCTTTCAAATACCCAAGATACTTGTGAAAAATAATAATAACATTATACATTTATTTAAATGCCAAAAGTTGTTTACTTAACTACAAAACATATAAATAAAATACCTCTCAATTCGATACATCCATCGATAATGAACGAGGCCTTATAATTTAGCTTCCTCAACCAAATGCAGAGTTAAATACACCATGACCATAAAAAACGATGGAGGAAAGATCATTCCATTGCACAAAGGGTAAATAGAAACCTCTCCTAGAGGTTGTCAAGCTGAAAAGGATATAGGTCTTTCTCACATAATTGCCCAGAAAAAGTGTCGAATTGGAGTAAAACAGCAGAAAATGTTTCAGGTAATAATGTATGCAATGTCAGTGATAGTAACTGTTGTAACAAAATATGTGAATCGTGACTTTTCAATCAATGTAACTTGTGATTATTCAATTCAACACACCTCGAGATGTTACTCGAATACCCATCAGATACCTTCAAATTCTCTAAAATTCAAAGGAATGTATCTTTATCCCTATTTTTAATTGAAAAAATGGCTGGAGCATGCTTTTCATTTTCATCTAGAAAGAGATCATGTTTTTTTTCATTACTTGTAAGTCTTTGCGAGCATTGAGATGATCTTTCGACTTTCCATGCTCATTACGTAATGTGAAAATCAAATTATCACATAAATTATTCTCAATATGAATCATATTAAGATTGTTCCACAACAAATTAAATTCCTAATATGGAAGTTTGAAAAATATACTTTTTTTCTTCCATTGTTGCGTTCAGATTTCACTTGACGATGCACTACGGACCTGTTTTCCACTATCATTCAAATGATGAACCTTCCCAAATTCTATTTCAACATTTTCATGCTATGTTAATATTAAAGAACCAGTTAAAAACTTTGGAGGTGGTCTACGATCAATGGAACCATTCAATTTTGATATGTTCAGCTGAAATCTATGAGATGCATTGAGAAATCTTCAATGGCACAAGAAGCACCATTTTCTACTGTGAGGTAGCCGTTTGGGATCAAAATCAATTTTACAAATGGGACAATCCAAACCTGTGTAAGTGTTCTAACTAGATAAATTCCCAATCCCAGGGAAGTCACTAATGGTCCACATTAAAGCAACATGCATTTTGAACAATGTTTTAGAAGAAGCATCAAATGTATCAACACCGTTTCTCCATAACTACAACAATTCATTAATCAAAGGCTACAAGTATACATCAATATCATTTCCAGGCATTTGTTTTCCAGGAATAATAATCAAAATGATAAAAGATGTTTATTGTATACACATCCACGAAGGAAGATTATAAGGGATCAAAACAACTGGCCAAATTCTATAACTAGTAGTCAAAGTACCAAATGGGCTGAATCCATCGGCAGCCAATCCCAATCAGACATTCAAAGGATCATCTGAGAAATCTAGATGTAATGAATCAAATGTATTCCATGATTGGGAATCTCTTGGATGTCTTAGTAGCCCATCATTGTTATTATCTACTGAATTCCACTTAATGTGTTCGGCGGTTTTTGAAGACATGAATAATATTTGCAATAGAGGCTTCAAAGGAAAGTAACCCAAATCCTTTACAGGTGTGTTCCTTTTCTTCTTCCCCGTGAAATTATATTCATTAAGACTTCCAACATCACCCTTTTACTTCTATCCAGAAGAAGAACAATTCTTGCAATTCTGTCTACTTGAATCCTCTCCCCAATAAATCATACAATCATTAGGACACATATGTATTTTTTTTATAATTCAGACCAACCTTTTTAACAAATTTTTTCATATCATAAATAGATCCTAGGATTTTTGCTTCAGGAAATGCATCACAAATCAATTGAAATATCATGGACATTGCCTTATTTGTAATTCCACATTGATATTAGATATGGTACAACTTCTGCAGAAATCAAAGCTTTGAATATTTCAAACACCCACTATACAGCTGTTGATTTCCATCGTCAACTAAATCATGAAACACATTTTCCTTATTGAAGTTTTCTCTTACATTTGGCTCCACAGAATCAATAAGAGGATCCAATGATATGTTAAAATCTTGATCTTCTTGTGTTATAATCTCAAAAACATCACTTTTCACGTTTCTATTTGTAGCACCCTCTTCTGGTTGTTCTGATATGTTTTGATGCTGATAGTGGTGTCTTGTAGTGCTGAATGCATCATTTATGAGGTTTTTCATTTCATTTTCCATTTTTGATGAACTTGGGGCCTCATTATATGGATTTACATTAGTTCTCAATCTTTCTGTAACATTCGAATCTCCATGCCAAATCCAACACTAATATTGACTAGGGAATTGCTTCAGTATTAAATGTTCATAAACATCATCTCTTTTCAACCATGTTCAAAATTTACATTTAGGACATGGAAATCTTATTCTCCCTTCAACTAATCGATTAGAAATTTCAAAATCTAAAAACTCATTCAAACCCTTAACATACTGAGGTGTGTTCCTCGATAAGGTGATCCAGCTTTTCTCCATGTATATCACAATGTTCCTACACAATAGTAAAAATAAAATAAAATAAATAGTAACTACTAAATAGAGAAATAGATTCATATATACGATAGTGTAAGATTACAGAAACATAATATATTAAAGATGAGCCCCTAATTTAGGTATGAACCCTCTGGTGTTTGGGATAAGGGATGTTTCTTTGGTAAAGAGAAACAGTGTGCTAACAATGTGGTAGCTACTTTACAATGAAAAAAAAAGCGCATTATTAATTTGGAAAAACTACGTGGATATAAGAATCATTCATAAGATATGAGAAAACATCTATAATATAGTCCATTCATCCAAAAGGTTTTCATGGAAATGAATGGTTAAAAAAATCTGCTGAAATAATAAAAATTGTCAATAGATCCAACAATGCCATATTACTCAATTACCACATGGTCAATACTAAAAGTTATGCTAAACAGTATTCCTATCATGTTTCTCCCAAATCTCCAAATTTTCAACCCTTGACTTTTGAAATCCTTTACAGTATCCAAATATAATATTAGATAACAAAAAGTAACATATGCATAACATGGTTGGAATCATAGTTCATGAGGAAAAAAATAATGTTTCCAATAATGATGAAGAAGCTTTGAAATAGCAGTATGTAACCTTTTCCTAAAAAGACCCCAAATACACCCAGGAGGATGAACTAAAGATAGTAGAAGATGAGTTTTCTTCAAAAACTTTTAATGTAGCTATATATGAGTATGAGAAATCCACAATTTATTTTTGATTAGAGGAGGTTTTTCCTAGAGTTGAAATGGATTACAATGGGATATCCAATCCATCGAAAGCTATCGAATCCACTCAAATTAGGTTTTCCAAGATAAAATATTATATCTTCAGATTAAAAATATAGAGGATGTTCAGTATTAAAAGGAGAAGGATTCAATAAGTTGGTGATCCAACTCTAAATTTCCAAAAAAAATAAAATAATTTCTTATTTGAATTCCTTGCATTGAGTTTTTCACTTTGACCACATTATGAGATAAGAACTCACAATATCTATCTACACATGATTCATTCATGCTGAGAGAAAACAGAGATAAACATAAGGGAATCCATAATCCAACGCAATAACACTTGAATTTCCTATTTGGATTGCGCATTGATGCATATGTCAGGTTCCCGTTAATAAATAACCTTGGTTTTTAATATATGAGTACCCTTGAATTATTCAACATTCACATGAAGTAAATCCTCAATATAACGACCCGTACTTTACATACATTGTTAATACTTCAAAATTGAAGCGTACTTATTACATCATATAACAAAACCACAAAAGGACCGTATAGGTATAGTGTCTTTAGAAACTGGGAAACATAAACAACGGGTTCATAAAGCGTCTACACTGTCTCCCATTTATTTCCTCATATCTATAGTCCCTTTTGGAATATCTTACTTAATAACCTTCTTCATTGCCTGGGGAAAGAAAACATACAAAAGGGTGAGCTCAAATGCTCAGTAAGGGTAAACAAAAGAAATATCTATCACATCATATTCATAAGAACATAACATTTTGGAAATCCAAACCTGCAAAAGAGATCATAATATCATAACATGGGATAAATCATAGTAGTGAAATGTAATCCCAATAATCATAACATAAAACATGAAACTTTGTGTCATACACACATAATCATATAGAATCATTTCTTATTAGTCAAGACTCACTTCCAAGACTATCTTAGTGGACAAAGTCCCTTTCTGAACCGATTTCACTCCTCGTTTCAGTCCTGTTTCACTGAACCAGTATAACCTACTGTTACAACCATGTCTATCTCATGAGATATAAAATTTTTACCCAATGCATTGTAGGGAGATATAGGTCCCACCCATCTCATAATGATACCATTCTTATGTGTGCCACAAAATCATAAACCATACATCATTGCATAACCCATGTAGTAAAAATGGGATTCTTAAACAACATGACATCATAAAACAATTCATATAAGATAAATGAATTCATAAAAATATTTCCATCACAACATAATCAAATCCATGTAATAATAGGGATAGAAACAGAACCCTATATTATCTTAGATGGAAAATAATTTTGATAAAACACTTGAACTCCATTCTTGAAGAAAATATCCTTTCTACTTCAAAAACACTTTTCCTTTTTTAACATGTCATACAATTACAAACTAAAATAAGTTGATTAAAAATAAACATGAAAACTTGTAAAGGAAGCTTCTTGGAAATAATGTTTTAAAAATCCATTCATGCCGTATAAGTTAAAAAAACATTCTTCGTACTTTTGTCGGAAAAGTCAAAAAGTACCTCGTACGAAAAATGACAAAAGATTTCTTTCATATCTTTTACTAAAAACTCACCGAAGGGTAAAATTGGATTTAAACAATTATAGGTGTATTGAAATAATATTACATATTGAGGAAACATGGATTTGGATGATAAAATACACCCTAGTAAATTCCAAAGTATAAACAATCTTGGATAAAAATGAGATTGTGATATTTCCATTACCTTAGGTCTGATTTGCTTCATAAGTGTCCGAACCTCCTGTATAATGATTTAAATAATGTTATTGAATTATTCCAGAATCATACTTATTGTTATGATATCATATATGGTCATATTCTTAGCTTCTTATTAGTAATATTTCATTACTACTTGTTATTCGGGTGTTTATTACTTTTTGTTCTTATGTGTGTTTTGTCAAATAAATTCTTATTATTCTCTTTAGGTTATAGATACCTCATTTCCAGAATGTTATTAGTGTAATATATATCATATTCATTCACTCAATTCATTTATATAATCATTATGAAATGAAGATCATGTAGAACGATTCGCATCACATCGTGGAGATGGTATTCCGTACGTACGCACGAGTGATGATATCGTTCCAATGATCGTGGAATTTTATTGGAGTGTATGTATAATATTTCAGAATCAATATCACTTTATAATAGTCATATATAGTCATTATTTACACCATTATACCCATCCAAGTAAGGTGGTGGTGGAAAATAGATTACACCACAACGTGGAGACGGTATTCCGTACGTACGCACGCACGGTGATTTCTTTTTCCGTAGGATGGATATATGGTGAAATAGGGTTGTTTCATACTTACAATAACATATCAGTATGTTTGTGATACTGATGTAATTACTTCATAATGAAACAACTAAAGAAGAAGAAGTGGAGGAAGAAATAAAGATGAAAGAATCGGTAACGGACATTACCTCTTCTTTGAAGTGCTTCTTTGAGACCTCCTTTTAGGGCACTAAAATAGGTCTTTGAAGAAGAAAAGAACCTCTAGGATGTTTCTAGGGAAGTGGAGAGAAGAAATTGGCAGGGGTTGGCCGAGCTTGAAGGCTCAAAGTAGTGTGAGGAAGAGGGGGAGTAGGTGCCCTTTTATAAGGGAGGAGAGGGGCACCTTTGGAATAACTAAACATATTATTTTATTATAAAGTAAAATTCGGTTTTTAATAGCTCCAAATTGATATAGTTTTAAGATAAGATGGGTAGGGGTATAAATACTCTCATCCAATAGAATTTAGAAAAGTTTAGGTAGCAATTTTAACCTTATCATTTAGATTTAACTTTAAGTTAGATAATTTAACTTTTACCGCGTCTTCTTGTTTTCTTACAATATAAGGTTAATAAACTTACCATATCAAGCCAAACGAACCCCAAGTTGTTTATTATTAATATATATAGCCTTATCTAAGTCATTTGGCCTAACCTTAGATTTTTAGGAATAAAATAACAATTATTAATATAATATTTTTTTTAAAAAACTATTTTATGTCAATTTTGACACTATTTAGTAATTGATTTTTGTAAAAATCATAACAGGATGATTAGTTCAAAACAAGTTTCTTAAATCAATAATAACATGTTATATTAACCTATAAAATTAGTGTAATTCATAAAAAGTCTCAAATTACATTTATTTGGGTATTTATAACATCAATTATGTCAATATTTCATTAATAAGATAATTACTGCATCATCGTTGTGTCATAAATTAATTAAATTATTTAATGTCTAAAAATTAAAAATAAAATACCATTATGTAGGAAATATTTTTAGATTTCTAATGAATATTTATAGTCGAATTTATCTTATTTATAACTCCATATTAAAAATGATTTACTTATTAAAATTTTATTTTAACTATTTAACCCTTCTTTAAATAAATTAATAATAAATGTCCTAATCTAATCCAAGTGGGCCTAAATGGTCATATTTTATACGTAAGGCTGTTTTTGGTCGAATTACATTTGTCCAATTGAATTAGGACATATGTTAGGGTAATAATAATATCATTTTTACCCTTAATTACCCTATTTACTTTTAACTGTGGTAAATAAAAGTAAAAAGTTACTATTCACCAAAAATAATTTTCATCTCATTGAACCACATTTTAGTCCTTGATATTAACTGTGTCTCTCGGATTTTCAAAATTACACTCACAGAAGCGGTGAAATTAAGTTTTATGAAAAATTCAGTTTTTTTAACTATCACTTAGTGGTTTCACTATTCATCAAAAATTGAAAGTTTTCAGAAAAATACCAAAATTTCATCCTAGGATAATTTCGATATTCCGAATCCAAAAATGAAGTCCATTTTGAAAAATAAAATTTATAAAATTTCAAAAAGTGGTTATTACTATTCATAACTGCTAGTTTTAATAATATTTTAATAGCATATCATTGTTTAGTGAAACTCAGTATTGCGTACGACGCAAGCTATCGAGGAAGGACGAAGTTGCGTGTAAAGAAATCCAAGCTAGTGTTGTGTGTAGTGAAAGATTCCTTTGATTATTTATATAACATAAAAACAAAATATTTCACATAAAAGTCTCGGGTGTTACATTCTACCCCCCTTAAAATGAATTTCGCCCTCGAAATTCTTCACTTTGTAACAAACAGATGAGGATACCTCTCCCTCATCATATCCTCAAGATCCCATGTAGCTTCTTATAATTGGTGGTTCCTCCATAAAACTTTCACCAATCGAGTGGTCTTTCTTCGTAGGACTTTTTTGCTATAATCCAGAATCTCTATGGGCTGTTCTTCATAAGAAAGATCTTGCTCCAGTGGTACAACTTCTGAGCTAAGTAAATGTCAAGGATCAGGTATGTACTTTCTCAGGAGAGATACATGGAACACATCGTGAACTTGAGAGAGATTCAGTGGAAGCGCCAATCGGTAAGCTACCTTCCCAACACGATCCAGTATTTCGAAAGGACCGATATATCTAGGTCTCAACTTCCCCTTCTTTCCAAATCTCATGACCCTCTTCCAGGGAGATATTCGTAATAATACTTTATCACCCACTTCAAACTCTAGGTCTTTTCTTAGGTTGTCGGAATAACTTTTCTGTCGACTCTGATTTTCTCTTATGTGTTGTTGAATAGATCTAACCTTTTCTGCCATTTCATCAACGAGATTAGGTCCTAATAGCTTTCTTTCCCCAACTTCGTCCCAACAAGTTGGAGTCCTACATTTCTTTCCATAGAAAGCTCAATAAGGATCCATCTGAATACTGGAGTGAAATCTATTATTATAAGAACATTCCACCAAAGGTAGGTGTTGATATCAACCACCTTTGAAATCCCTAGATCAATCTCTCAACATATCTTCTAGAGTTTGAATTGTTCTCTCGGACTGACCGTCTGTCTGAGGATGATAAGTAGTGCTGAAACTCAACTCTGTATCCAGAGTATGCTGAAGACTTTGCCAGAACTTCGAGGTAAATCTCGGATCCCGATCATATATAATAGAAAGTGGTACTCCATGCAGTCTTACCACTTCCTTTACATATATCCTGGCAAGCTGATCTAGAGAGAAATCCTTTCTAATAGCAATGAAGTGTGAAGACTTGGTAATACGATCAACTATGACCCAGATAGTATTATTGCCTTTGGATATTTTCGGAATTCCTGTGACAAAGTCCATAGTGATGTTTTCCCATTTCCATTCGGGTATGAGTAATGGTTGTAACATCCCCTTAGACCTCTGTCTCTTAGCTTTAACTTGTTGACAAACCAAGCATCAAGAGACATATTCAGCAACATCTCTTTTCATGCCATCCCACTAGAAGAACTCTTTCAGGTCCCTATACATCTTTGTTCTTCCAGGATGAATAGAGAATGAAGAACTATGAGCCTCATCCAGCAGCTCCTTCCTTAATTCTGGGATGGGAGGAACAAAAACCCGATTCTTGAACTTTATTATCCCATCACAATCAAGGTCGAATTCAGGAATATTTCTCACCTTCTTCTGTAACTCTACATCTTCTTTCTGCGCCTCTTTAATCTTCACATGTATAGATGGTTGAACATTCATTTGAGAAAGATAAGATTTTTCCCTTCCATTATAATTCCAAGATCCATCCTTTGTAAATCCATAAATATTGGATCTTTTGTGATCCTCATCATGGATAAACTGGCATGGTCTTGTCGACTTAATGCATCTACCACCTTGTTTGCTTTCCCAGGGTGGTAATGGATTCAAAAGTCATAATCCTTAATCATCTCCAACCATCTTCTTTGAAGCATATTCAGCTAATTTTGTGTGAAAATATACTTTAAACTTTTATGATCATTATAAATGTCACACCTTTCTCCATAAGGATAATTCCTCCAAATCTTTAATTCAAAGATTACCGCAGCTAACTCCAAATTATGTGTTGGGTAATTTTGCTAATTGATTTTCAACTGTCGTGAGGCATAAGCTATCACCGTATCATTTTGCATAAGAACACACCCCAATCCCTTCTTGGATGCATCACTATAGATCACAAACCTTTCTCCACTACAAGGCAGTGTGAGCACAGGTGTACTGGATAACCTTCTTTTCAACTCCTTGAAATTCTCTTCACATTCCTCCATCCAAACAAACATAACTCCTTTCCGAGTAAACTTGGTGAGTGGATTAGATAATCATGAAAAATCTTTCAGAAAACGTCGATAATATCCAGCCAAACCAAGAAAACTTCGGATCTCAGTTACTGTTGTTGGTCTCGACCATCTTTCAATAACCTCTGTTTTTGCTGGATCCACAGATATCCCCTCTTTTGAGATTATGTGACCGAAAAATGAAACTTTTTGAAGCCAAAATTCACACTTGGTAAATTTGGCATAAAGCTTCTCCTTTCTCAGGGTCTTCAATATAATTCTCAAGTGATCTTCATGTTCTTCCTTGCTCTTTGAATAGACAAGAATATCATCTATAAAGACTACCACAATTTGATCAAGATAGTCTCTAAAGACTCTATTCATCAGATCCATGAAGATAGCAGGGGCATTAGTAAGACCAAATGGCATCACTATAAGTTCATAGTGTCCATACCTTGTATGGAAAACCGTCTTTGGTATATCCTCCCTTTTGACCCTTAATTGATGAAACCCTGAACGAAGATCAATCTTAGAAAAGTATTGAGCTCTGCGTAGTTGGTCAAATAAGTCATCAATGCGTGGGAGAGGATATTTGTTCTTGATAGTGATCTTCTTAAGTTCTCGATAATCAATGCAGAGTCTCATTGATCCATCTTTCTTCTTAACAAATAGAACAGGTGCTCCCCAAGGTGACGCACTAGGGCGTATGAACCCCTTATCAAGATTCTCTTAGAGTTGCTTCTTCAATTCCTGCAACTCAATTGGGGTCATTCTATAAGGTGTCTTTGAAATAGGCAAAGCACCCGGTACGAGTTCTATTGAAAACTCAACTTCACGATTTGGTGGAAGACCCGGTAGTTCCTCCGGAATGATATCATCAAACTCCCGTACAATGGGAATATTCTTAATCGTGATTTTATCACCAACCATTTGAGATAAATAACCACCATTTAGTTGAATCAAGACCCATAAGGTAGAAGGAATTTCCACTGGAAGGTCATGTTCATCCTCGTATTGATAGACGATCATAGATTGATCTGGAATATGAAATGTGGCTTCCCTTATTTGGTAATTGATATGATCTCCATATAAAGAAAGCCAATCCATGCCAAGAATCACATCAAATTCCACTATAGGAAGGATCACAATATTTGCAGGAAGCACTTTCCCACAAACTTCGATCGGAGAAAAATTATAAACATTTGATGCGACTATTGTACCATTAGGTGTTGTCACTGCTAACTCAACATCTAATTGTTGAGGTAATACGGTGATACCCTTAGAAAATTCTTCAGAAATAAAAGAGTGGGTGGATCCAGAATCAAATAAAACTTTTCTACTTTATAGTGGATGGTATGTGTACCTTTCACCACATCGTTATCTTACTCCACATCACTGATAGAAATTCCATGTGACTTTCCTTTGTCTTTAGCCTTAAGAGTTTGTTGACGTCGACCATCATCATCAACCCTTGGATTAGGGAATTTATTGGCATAATGCCCCATATTCTTGCACTTGAAACATTGAAGTGTAGTAGGTTCATTTTGTGTATCCCTTCCTTTGTTTGCATTATTAGACATCTTCTTCCCATCATCACGGCATTCAAATGCCCGATGACCTTCCTTTCCACATTTGAAATATTTACTTGTCCCTTTAAGACAACTCCCTCCATGTTTCATTCCACACTTTGAGCATAAGGGAAAGCTCATCTTCTTTTCAGTGTGCTCTTTATATTTTCCTTTGAATTCCATTTTCCTCTTCTTATCAAACCCATATGACAGATGGGTTACTCCAATCTACATCTCAACTTTGAGAGCACATCGAACGATTTCCTCATAGCTATTGAAGTCCCTTATGGATAAGGCCCTTCGAAGACTTGGTTTTAAGCAACTAAGGAATCGATCCATCTTACTCTCAGGTTGCATAATAATACCAGAAGCGTACCTTGCAAGTCTTGTAAAATTTTCTTCATAGGTACCAACAGATTCATCATCCTTTTCCTTCAGTTCAAGAAACTCTTTCTCCATCTTTGTTCGGAGAATATGAGGGCAGTACTTATTGAAAAATAAGTTCTTGAACTCATCCCATTCCATGGACTCAATTTCATCCCTTTTCCTCGTATTCTTAATAAGATTCCACCATTGATCAGCATCACCTTCCAAACGATACACTGCTAAAATGACTTTATCATGCTCAGAAAATTGAAGGAATGAAAATATCTTTTTAGTAGTACTAATCCATTGTTCAACAACTAATGGATCAGTAGACCCTCTGAATGAAGGAGGACGCTATCTCATGAAGGATTCAATAGAATGTTGCTCCTTCCATTGCTCGTTTGGAAGTCCTTCATGATTCATAGCTTGAGAAAGTTGTGTGAGCATGGCTACAAGATTTTTCATTCTAGCTCCCATAACGTTTGGTTGCTCAGGGGGACAATCATTGCATTGCCCGTCGCATTCCGCATTAACAGGGTTCTTTCGGGTTCCATACATTGACTAAAACCAAGAAGAATAGTGTGAGAAACACTAATTATAATAGGAAAACAACATAATCATGAATAAAATTTCACACTTAAGGTATTATCCTAGGTTATTCATGGCCATTTCTAAAACAATCCGTTTGTGTTCTATGCTTAGTCTTATCCTTAGGGTTCTTATTAAGGCTTTCACATCCTAGTTTCCAAAGGTTGACTATACCTTTCCTCTGATACCAACTATAATGACCTGTACTTTACATACATTGTTAATACTTCAAAATTGAAGCATACTTATTACATCATATAACAAAACCACAAAAGGACCGTATAGGTATAGTGTCTTTAGAAACTGGGAAACATAAACAACTAGTTCATAAAGCGTCTACACTGTCTCCCATTTATTTCATCATATCTATAGTCTCTTTTGGCATATCTTACTTAATAACATTCTTCATGACCTTGGGAAAGAAAACATACAAAAGGGTGAGTTCAAATTCTCAGTAAGGGTAAACAAAAGAAATATCTATCACATCATATTAATAAGAACATAACATTTTGGAAATCTTAACCTGAAAAAGAGATCATAATATCATAACATGGGATAAATCATAGTAGTGAAATGTAATCCCAATAATCATAACATAAAACATGAAACTTTGTGGCATACACACAAAATCATAGAGAATCATTTCTTATTAGTCAAGACTCATTTCCGATACTATCTTAGTGGACAAAGTCCCTTTCTGAACCGAGTTCACTCCTCATTTCAGTCCTGTTTCACTGAACCGGTATAACCTAACGTTACAGCCATGTCTATCTCATGAGATATAAAATCTTTAACCAATGCATTGGAGGGAGATATAGGTCCCACCCATCTCATAATGATACCATTCTTATGTGTGCCACAAAATCATAAACCATACATCATTGCATAACCCATGTAGTAAAAATGGGATTCTTAAACAACATGACATCATAAAACAATTCATATAAGATAAAGGAATTCATAAAAATATTTCCATCAAAACATAATCAAATCCATGCAATAATATGGATAGAAAAAGAACCCTATATTATCTTATATGGAAAATAATTTTGATAAAACACTTGAACTCCATTCTTGAGAAAATATCCTTTCTACTTCAAAAACAATTTTCCTTTCTTAACATGTCATACAATTATAAACTAAAAGAAGTTGATTATAAATAAACATGAAAACTTGTAAAGGAATCTTCTTGGAAATAATTTTTTAAAAATCCATTCATGCCGTATAAGCTAAAAAAACATTCTTCGTACTTTTGTCGGAAAAGTCAAAAAGTAACTTGTACGAAAAATGACAAAATATTCCTTTCATATCTTTTACTAAAAACTCACTGAAGGGTAAAATTGGATTTAAACAATTATAGGTGGATGGAAATAATATTACATATTGAGGAAACATGGATTTGGATGATAAAATACACCCCAGTAAATTCCAAAGTATAAACAATCTCGGATAAAAATGAGATTGGGATATTTCCCTTACCTTAGGTCCGATTTGCTTCGTAAGTGTCCGAACCTCCTGTATAATGATTTAAATAATGTTATTGAATTATTCCAGAATCATACTTATTGTTATGATATCATATATGGTCATATTCTTAGCTTCTTATTAGTAATATTTCATTACTACTTGTTATTCGGGTGTTTATTACTTTTTGTTCTTATGTGTGTTTTGTCGAATAAATTCTTATTATTCTCTTTAGGTTATAGATACCTCATTTCCAGAATGGTATTAGTGTAATATATATCATATTAATTCATTCAATTCATTTATATAAACATTATGAAATGAAGATCATGTAGAACGAGTCGCATCACATCGTGGAGACGGTATTCCGTACGTACGCACGAGTGATGATATCGTTCCTATGATCGTGGAATTGTATTGGAGTGTATTTATACTATTTCAGAATCAATATCACTTTATAATAGTCATATATAGTCATTATTTACACCATTATAACCATCTATGTATGGTGGTGGTGAAAAATAGATTACACCACGGCGTGGAGACGGTATTCCGTACGTACGCACGCGCGGTGATTTCTTTTTCCGTAGGAAGGATAGATGGTGAAATAGGGTTGTTTCATACTTATAATAACATATAAGTATGTGAGTGATACTGATGTTATTACTTCATAATGAAAAAACTAAAGAAGAAGAAGTGGAAGATGAAATAAAGATGAAAGAATCGGTAACGGACATTACCTCTTCTTTGAAGTGCTTCTTTGAGACCGCCTTTTAGGGCACTAAAATAGGTCTTTGAAGAAGACCAGAACCTCTAGGATGTTTATAGGGAAGTGGAGAGAATAAATTGCCAGGGGTTGGCCGAGCTTTAAGGCTCAATGTTGTGTGAGGAAGAGGGGGAGGAGGTGCCCTTTTATAAGGGAGGAGAGGGGCACCTTTGGAATAACTAAAAATATTATTTTATTATAAAGTCAAATTCGGTTTTTAATAGCTCAAAATTGATATATTTATAAGCTAAGGTGGGTAGGGGTCGAAATCCTTTCATCCAATAGAATTTAGACCAGTTTAGGTATCAATTTTAACCTTATCATTTAGATTTAACTTTAAGTTAGATAATTTAACTTTTACTGTGTCTTCTTGTTTTCTTACACTATAAGGTTAATAAACTTACCATATCAAGCCAAACGAACCCCAAGTTGTTTATTATTAACATATATAGCCTTATCTAAGTCATGTGGCCTAACCTTAGATTTTTAGGAATAAAATAAAAATTAGTAATATAATATTTGTTTTAAAAACTATTTTATGTCAATTTTGACACTATTTAGTAATTGATTTTTGTGAAAATCATAACAAAATGATTAGTCCGAAACAAGCTAATTAAATCAATAATAACATGTCCTAGTAACCTATAAAACTAGTGTAATTCATAAAAAGTCTCAAATTACATTTATTTGGGTATTTATAACATCAATTATGTTAATATTTCATTAATAAGATAATTACTGCATCATCGTTGTGTCATATATAAATTACATTATTTAATGTCTAAAAATTACAAATAAAATACCATTATGTAGGAAATATTTTTATATTTCTAATTAATATTTATAGTCGAATTTATCTTATGTATAACCCCATATTAAAAATGATTTACTTATTAAACTTTGATTTTAACTATTTTACCCTTCTTTAAATAAATTAATAATAAATGTCCTAATCTAATCCAAGTGGCCCTAAATGGTCATATTTTATTCCTAAGGTTGTTTTTGGTCGAATTTCACTTGTCCAATAGAATTAGGACATGTTTTAGGGTAATAATAATATCATTTTTACCCTTAATTACCCTATTTACTTTTAACCGTGGTAAATAAAAGTAAAAAGTTACTATTTTCCAAAAATTATTTTCATCTCATTGAACCACATTTTAGTCCTTAATATTAACCGTGTCTCTCGGATTTTCGAAATTCCACTCACAGAAGAGGTAAAATTATGTTTTATGAAAAATTCAATTTTTTTAACTACCACTTAGTGGTTTCACTATTCATCAAAAATTGAATGTTTTCAGAAAAATACCAAAATTTGACCCTAGTCTAATTTCGATTTTCCGAATCCGAAAATGAAGTCCATTTTGAAAAATAAAATTTATAAAATTTCAAAAAGTGGTTATTACTATTCATAACGGCTAGTTTTAATAATATTTTAATAGCATATCATTGTTTAGTGAAACTCGGTATTGCGTACGACGCAAGCTATTGAGGAAGGCCGCGGTTGCGTGTAAAGAAAGCCAATCTACTGTTGTGTGTAGTGAAAGATTTCTTTGATTTTTTATATAACATAAAAACAAAATATTTCACATAAAAGTCTCGGGTGTTACACTCAACCACCCCTAAGTCATATAAAACCATGAAACCATCTGATGGGAAAATCACTACCACTTCTCAAGGGTTGGTGCTACTTGATACACCTAATAGGGTCCAATTCACTATTCAAGGTAGAACTAATTTTATTTACAAAACCACATAACACCATATAACAATAGAAAAGGGTAACCAATATAAACCAATGAAGATTCTATTTGGAATTATCTCTATCAAAAAGCAATCCCACGAATGAACCCTTTCTCCGTTGGGTATAAAATCACTTTACTAGAATGTTTGATTGAAAGATATTCAAAATTAGTGGAAATTCATTAGTTGATAAAAGGAATGACAAGGGTCTAAATTAGAATCTATAACTCCCAAAAAATTTACACAGAAATAATATAATGACATGTATCATCCAGTATGAAGGTACATGAAGAGAGGACACGTATCATACCTACAACCAAACTAGATGTCACCTAAATCATCTATACACTTAAACCTATATATATAACTCATATAACTATGTTATTGAAAATAAACAATCAAATGTGTTGTTTGTGGGAGTGTGTCAAAGTGTAACTCATCTCTTACTACTCCAACACCGACATCTTCTTAACCAAAACCAATTCCAAGTAATCCAACTATCCTATAATAGTAGAGTCTATGACCTCAATGTTACTTCTAATATAGAGGTTTTAGCACATCATTTCTCTAGAAATTTTCAATATAAATGATAACATTATCCTAAATCTTGGATACATCCCTTCCTAGAATTCTCAACCTAACAACACTCACATGAGGACTCCATCATAGGTGGAGGTTTTTAACACTACAAAGGGTTTAAATATGGTCATGCAACCCTACAAAGGGTTTAACATCTCCGGAACTCAAACTATCCTTAGTATTTGTGGATAGAATCTCATCTAGAACACGGTATTAAATGAAAACCATAAAAGATTAATACCATATGAGTTTGATAAAAAATAATCCACTAAAAGCATAGTGTGTTGTGTAGATAACATGGTTCTAGGATCACCATATGGTTTGTGGGTTTCCAAAATAGATGAATTGCATGAGTTGATGAATCCACTAAATCCTATACAACAAGTGGATTAGTGTCTTCTAAGAATCTTGGAGGCCTGAACTACATGAATTCGTTTTACACATTTTTCTTATGGGTAGTCCATCAGTGGGAACTACTGTCTTCTTTATGAGAAGTTCTATACAAAAAAGGGGACAAAAGCTATCTAAAATAACAGGGAATGTATATCTATTATATAAGTATTTAAATCAACACCTCATCACTTAAATAAAAATTTTAAAAAGGATCAAGGTCTGATATATGATTTTCACAAACTTAACTCTAAAAAACGTTGTTTTGTTGTGGGTGGAATTATTCATTTGATAGGATGAACCAATAATGATTAAAGCATATCTAAATCAACTAAAATAAGAGTTACATGAAATATAATGATTGAGAACTATATGAATCATGTATCAACTTAATTTTACCTTATATATGATTGTTTTGAGATTTGGGTTGACTAACATGTTACCAATGTCACGGTGAAAGGATACATTTACAACCACACCTACTCTAGCCTCACTGGTATGATAGCTAAAATAAAAAACCCCATGAAATCACAACATTAAATTCCTAAACTAGTCCTCATGTGAATAATAACTCAAAAATCTATTCCTAGGACTTTAACAAATCAAATTCCACCCTAACATGACCTACCCCACAGAGGCCAAAATTAGGATGATGATAAACTATGTGTGCCAACCAAATCCAAACTCCAATAGTCCAGGGAAAGGTGAAAAAGACTGAGTAGGAAAATCACATAATATAGGAGGCCATATCCTATAATAATCGAGGTCATATCCTATAATAACATTCAATATATATGCATCCCCACTATGAATAATAACCAAAAATACCTATAATATATATAAAGGAACCATTAAAATGTATACAATTCATAACGGACTCCATGATCGAGTATGAAAAGTATAAGGGATTCAATGAAAAATTATTCTAAGTGTTAGGGACACCATGCTCGGGTGTCACAAGTATAAGGGACACAATGTCCGATTACCACACATATAAGGGATTTTATTCTTGAGTAACACATGTTTGATGGACTCCATGATCGAGTATCAAAAGTATAAGGAAATCCATACCTAAGTTTTAAAATTCATTATAGTCAAGTAGGCCTTATAATCTATCAGCATTATAGTTTAACAAGGGAGTATCATTTTTTATGTTGAAATAGGAGATATAGTCTCATGACACCCTTCTCATCAAATTCATTATAGTCATTACAATTAAGATTCATGAAAAAACCACATAGAATGTGGTTTGGTCACCTAAGAATGCACAATACCTAGGGAGATTCCAATTGAACACCTTAAGTTGTTGAAATAGTTGACAGGGATTAAACCTAAATAATAACAATGTGATAAAAAGTTTTTATATCAATTATAACATATTAAACACGGTTTATGTGTATGTTTAGTGTATCAAATGGAAAATCAACCATGAATCTTCATAATTCATAATATTAGGATACACGAATTGAGGTAAAATTACTAGAATTCAAACGTTAGGGTTCGGATAGGTCGTCGGGGTCGCGGGGGGGGGGGGGGGGGGGAGTGCGGGGTCGCCCGGGTCATGGGGTCATCGGGGTAGCGGGGGGCCGGGGTCGTGGGGTCGTCGGGGTTGCGGGGTCGCCGGGGTCGCGGGGTCGCTGGGGAAGTGGGGGTCCGGGGTCGCAGGGGAAGCGGGTGACCGGGGGAAGCAGGGTCGCGGGGTGAGAAGGGGGATCAGGGTGGGGGGGGGAGGGTCGGAAGTGTAAAAAAATATTTTTTCATGGTGGTTTATTATAAAATGCCGCAAAACCATTTTAAAAAATTGTTTAGGGGCGGTTCTCAAAACCACCGCTAAACAACCACCGCTGGATTCAATTTTTTTGTAGTGTATAATATTTTTCTAAGGGGTTCTAAGATCTAAAAAGTTATGTTCAACACCTTTCTTACTAAAAAAAAGTTTCATAATCATATTTTTATAATTCTATACTATGATCACTATGAATACCTTTCAAGGGAGTTTTATTAATCATTATTAACTTTGGATACCAACGCTTTCTAATAACCAAAGGCTTCAAATTTTTTGTGAGAAAATAATCCCATGTATATCTAGTGTAATCATTAACTATAACATATACATTGTATCTAGAACCAATACTCCTAGTTTGTGGGGAACCAAATATATCCACATTCAATGCCTTGAATGTATCAGAATATTAGATTCCAATAATAGATTTAAAACATTACATACATTGATTTTTGTATTGATAATAGTCATAATCTATCTATGTATCAATCCTATGTTCTGGTAGATCCTTAAAATGTATTTTCTTAGTAAACATAGATATTTATATAAGGTCACATGGACTTAAAATTATATTCTATAACCACAATTGATCTTCTATTTCATATAGGTAAGGTCTGTATGAGATCCTAATGTGTTCTACGTTAAGCGTGTAAACAATCTCATTCAAATAGGCAGATAGAATAAATCCATCCTTAAAACTATTCACTAAACATTTATCATTCCTATATTTGAGAAGGTAAACTTTATCACATAATATAATAATGCTTATAATATTGTTCTTAACACCCTTTACAAACAAAACATTCTAAATTAAATCATTACCAAGAAGAATAGTGTTTCCTATTCTAATAATCTATCCTTTATCATTATCATTTAAGACAAATTTTCTACCTTTAATCTATATTATATTTTCCAAATGGTATTTTTTACCCATCATATTCTTATAACATACAATATCCCTTTTCCTTGTATTCTTTTTTTTGGTAATTTCTTTGTTTTCCTTAAAATATAAAAATTTGACTTTAGGCTCATAAACCCTCTTGAGTCCAGTATTATCAGAAAAAATGTATTGGAATCCAAAATTGTTTAGAAAAATATACTTTATAAAATCCTAAGGACTGAAAATTATATAATGAAAAATTATTTTTTCCAATGGACACCAAATTCAAATTTGGTGAAAAGGGGGTAACTGTTAGGAACAAAGAAATTGTTACCAAAATGTGCTTTTTATAAGAATGTCCCATTCCAAAATGATTCCTTTGAGGAAGAATTTTTTTGTACATTTTTTCAATGTTTACATTACCATTTGTAAACATTGGAAAATGTTTCTTTAGAAAAACAATTAACAATTAAATTTCAAAAATAAATTCATAACCACTGTAATAGTTTTAGAATTAAGATAATCAAAACTAGTTTGAAGGGAATTTTTCTCAAAAACTACATTCTCTAAATCCTTTTAAAATGTATCATTATTAGATTTACCTTATCAAGATATATAGAATGATATGATAATTGATTTGGTAAAAACCTTAATCATGAATAATCCTTAACATGTTATTCCATGGAATTATCATTTTTTTTTCAAATTTTACATTTCGAATTTTCTAATAATTTTGAAAAATGGGAAGCTTCTTCATAAGAAGGTGATATTTTATCTTCACTGGCTGAGGAATATTATTCATCCAATGATTTAGAATCTTTCTAATCATGTTATTTTTCAATTTGATGTTTATTTACAAGGTTCTATGTTGTTCATACATTATCAATGAAATATTAATTTACATGTAGTATTTTAGAAGAAAAATACATAAGTTCTATATTAGGAACATTCATTATCAAAAGAATTTTCACTAGAATCACTGCCACTTGTATTCCAAGAGTTTTATGCATTAAAAACATTCTTTCCCTTAGATTCATTAAAATTTCATATCCTTCCATTTTGAATTTCATTCCATACTATATTTCTTCTTCAGCATTGGAAAATATGAACTGATGTGTCCATATTTCTTGCATTCCTAACAGTAAAATTCTTCTTTCTTGTCACATATTTCCTTATGGCCGTTCTTTATAGCTATATTGGAAATATATATTCCTGAATATCTTATTCATCCTTTTGGTGAGATTGGCCAATTCATTTTCAGAATGATCAGAATTTATTGAATTTTCTTGAATAAGAACATTTTTCTTTCTAGAAGACATAAAACATTTCTCAATAATTTGAACATTGGATGGTATATTAGTAGTGAAAACGGAAAATCCTCTATTTTAAATTTTATGATTCCCATCATTACATTTAAATCTACCCTGATACAACATAAGGGTTCAAATAAAATCATCTAATGAAATATTTTTATCTTTTTATTCTCATTAACATCATTTATTTTAGATTCCAATTCATTTGGTATTATATCAATTTTATTTTCAACAAAAATCTAATCATCAAGGACTTTATCACCAATATCTGGTAAAATGTTTATAATGGACATGATCCATTGATGCAACTTTGCAATAGATTAACCTGTTAATAAATCAAATACTTTATAATATGCTATGAACATGGAATATTTGGTCACAACAACATTTGATGTTCCAAAATGCGTTTCATAAATGTTTTTTGAAATATTCTTAGTAGCTTCAGAAGATGATATTTGAAAATAAATACTTTTTTCCTAGAACTTAAAAAGGTATTTATAACTCTATAATTCAATAAATATTCCTATTTTTCTTGATGACTGAAAAAGGAAACTTCCTTATCAAGAATATTTTAATATCTAATGAGAATGAAAAAATTATCAACACTAGTGTTGATTAAAAAAGTCTTCAGTAATCCAAGCCAACACCAATAATGATAGGTTTTTTGTTAGGATTTAAATGGTCAATTGATCCAACATTTATTCCTTCCATATTTACAAATAAATATAAATCATTTTTCCAAAGATACAAATTAATGTACCAAAATTTTATAAATAGGAGGTTTCTTTCAATGCTTAGTGAAACTTTCAACAATTAATGAATTCAAAAACATCAAATTGTATATGGGAAGTTGAATCATTCTCTATTACAAATTATTGGATAGTAATATCTTATCAAAATATAATACATACAAGTGGCGTGAATTATAGTTTAAAAACACAGATTTTGAAAATTAAACATAAGAAAACCAAACCCTCTTAAATTTCAATTATTGGACTCATCCATGAGTCTGATTAACAATAGTTCATAATCAGTATCTAGCTACATTTTGACTAAATCAGTGTGAAAATCATAATCAACATGGATCAAATTTATAAGAGTATTTTTATCATAATCAATGTTAATATGATCATAAAGATGTAATATACAGATGAATATGTTGTTTCACATTCTATTAAAAAATAATTGGAATGTAAAAATTTAAAAAACAAGTAATACAATATCATACAAAAGAAATAATGACATTGAATATATGAAAAAATACCACTTATAACCTTAATTGAAAGGTACTCCCTAACCTAGAATGAAGGTATCCACAATTTTATACTTAATTTTTTTCTTTCCTTACTAAGTAGTGTCTTCGATATGATTATTGGAATTGATTTGTATTCATATACCTAGTAGAAATTGATCTGTTGATTGGGTCTACCTTACTATCCTCGCAAGACCGTGATCTGATGGATAAATATATACATATTCCTATCATCGGTTGACATCGATCTGATGGATCCAATTCCCTATCAACCTAGCCCTTGTAGCCCGCGATCTGATGGATTAGACTATTTGTCATCCTATCCTCATAGGCCCATGAATATTACGATGACCAGACATAGTTTATAAGGAAAAATAACATATGGGGAGATACAAAAAAGGTTTCCATATAACTAAAAAACTATAAACAACTACAATGACTATGAAAAATATCTTTACACTATGAAATCATTACAACTGTCAAAAAATTAGAAAAATCATATGAATCAATCTATAATCTGAATTAAACTCTTTGAATGGCATGATATTTATAGGTATCCTATAAATGGTAATCTTTATCCCCAAACAATAATAATTTTTTGAGTTTTTTCACAATGTCTTTGGACACCTAGAACTCAATGTATATATTTTAAATAATTGTCTGAAATATTATTAGCTTCCACAATTACAATGATAAAAATATTCCATACCTTAGAAAAATGTTTTCTATATTCCAATTGTAAACTGAAGTTAGTCTAATAGAATTCCTTAACAGTGTCAATATTATGACCTTTATGACTATCAATCCAATTTTCTCGGTACTGGTATCAGTATGATTGGTAATACTTTTTCAATATGAATTGAATAAAATAATTTCTAACATATAGTTTTGATAAAGATGTTCCCAATTTATCAGACACATAATCATTACGATAATTGAAAATAAGAATGTAAGTTTGTATTTTTGAATAATTTTGAAATTATTCTATGTATGGTAAAATATATTTGTTTTCTATACCTTGAACATAAAAATTTGTCAAATAATTTTAAATAAGGTGTTTTTGATTTCCAAAAGTAATAGAATGGAAAAGTGAGAAAAAGTTTTTCTAACTCAACAACATCTCACAAGTTAACAATAAAATAATAAATTATTTTAAATTTAGAAAATTTTAATCATCAATGGTTACAACAGACATCCCACATTTATTTTAAAATCATGAGTAATATATATTTCCACCATATCTGATTTCAAAATTAAAATCAAATAGTTCTTATTCAATAATATAATTCATACAACTATCTAATTTCTCATTAATGAATTAGAAGGATATAGAGAATTTATATAAATGATACCCTAACCAACAAGGTTTCCAAAATTAATACTAATTTGAAACTGTAGTTATATCTAAAAAATCATTTTTTTTGTTCAATGTATGAATGTTTTACTTCTTTTATCGTAGAGGAACTATCCAACTAGTCAGATCATTTTTTATTTCATGGATTTTTTGTGTAATTTTGAATAGTTAGATGGCATTTTGTGAAATATTTTATCGGAGGATAATTGAAGGAGAGTTGTTTTATTATTATTTACCACTAATAAATTATATCATTCATCATAAAAAATTAATGAAACCTAGACCAAAATAAATTAATTTTACACCCACCACTAAGAATTCATTATTCAGTTTTATTAGAGTATTTTTTATGAAATTATATATGGATCCAAACATGTTGTTATAAATATAATTTTTAGGAACATTACTATGACATTAAAGTATTTTACTATATCTAAGTGTGTTTATATAAAGGGGAATAATTAGTAGTATCTATAAATAATATGTAATATAAAGGACGATTCCAGAAATATGAATATATGGATTTACATTTCATTAGTAAGAAAAAGCCCAAAATAATGAAATTCCAACCCACTACAGAAAAAATACACTCTATGTGGATAAAAACATTATTAGTTATATGAAAGGGAGAAATATACATAGTTAAAATATAGGATATTTTTATTTTCAGTTTCATTTTTTGATATGTAGTATTTTAATCCAGTTTTGTTGATATAAGATATTATTGTGGTCATAAAATTGAAAATCTGTAAAAATTAATATTTTCTCATGTAGTAGGATAATATATTCAATATAAAATAAGTTACTCATTCAATAAAGGTGGATAAAACATTAAAAAAACTCCAATCAAAGAAAAACTATCATATTTGGTACAATCATAAATATGAACATCACATATGAGTCTCAGTGTTGCCATTTCTAGGGTTTCCTCAAAGAATCCTCCACAGCGGCATTTGAGATGAATCATAGCTATGGAGCACATCTTATCGTTCCTTATTCAATATCCACTATCTTGGTTTCTATCTCTAGGTGTTAACTCTCTCAGCACTGCCATTTCTAGTGTTTCCTCCAGAATACTCCTTATCAGCTTTGCTATGCATCAGTGCTCCACCATGCTTCTTATCCATCCCTATGATGTTGGTTGTTAGCTACTAATGCCCCCAGAATTTCTTCTCATGGTTGTGACCTCATGTTCCCCAGCATCCCTCCAGGTCGGATTTGACATAGTTGTTCAAGAGGTTTTGGGTTTCGGGATTTGTCGGTTAATGGGTCTCAAGGTGCTATCAGGTTCAGCTTTCTCCTACTTTGATGTCTCTCGGTTATCTACCTCGTCAACATTTCCATTGTTTTGGGAGGTGTGGTTTGGTGGCCGTCAGTGTTCCAGGTGCATGACGTTCACCAATGGATTTGGTTCTTTCAGATTTCTTCAACATATTTCAGTGCAGGTTTGTTTTATCCTTATCGGTGGTTGATTTTCTGTTTAGTGGTGTTCGATTTGTGTTTCTGATTATACTATTGTATGGTATATTTATATTTCGTTGGGAGATGACGATAACTTCGTGTGTTGTAATTTTCTTCTCCGGGTTCAATGGATTAACATAGTTTTCTACCTGGGTATTTTGGTTGTTATTGGATTATGGGGATTGACGAAATCTTGGTGTAATGTTTATGATGGCTTTGACCATCTCTAATGGTCTTCAGTGTCTAATGTGTTGGTTGGAGGTAATGATTATGGAGTGTGAGATAGATATGAAATCAATGCTAACTCATGATATCAGTAACTGGGGTCAGGTGTTAGTTGTGAGGGAATTTTTGATTTTTGAGATGTGAAATGGAGTATCTTGTATTTTTGGATTCCATGTGGAATGTATGTTTCTGCTCATCCATAAAGTGATATTTGAAAATAAAATAAAATAAATTATTTTCCGTAAAAAAAATCACTTATGATATTGTATAGGTCATGATGTGGATATCTTGAATTTTGTGCATTTTTTATGCAATTTTATATATTTTCACCTTAGAAGAAATATGATAATTTTCTTATTATATTTGAACACGTATAAAAAATCATTATCATTTCTCCCATAAATAGGTGTTCACCACAGAGAATATATGTTTTATCTTAATCATTTGAGTTTTTTTATAAGCATTCTAGTTGGTGTGGGATAATTTTTCTAGACAATGAGAGAACATTTTTCTAATTAATCAGTTGACAATTTATAATGTCCAATGTTTTCAATCTCTTTTGGATTTTATAACTCAGAGTATAGAGGATTTATGTATGTCGATTTCCAACCAAGGGATTCTATGAAAAAATTGTGAAACATATGATCTACTTTTTTTCTTTACATGAATAACATCTATATTGATGCTTGGAGGTAGTTTGGTAGTTTTAGTCTGGTGAAATAAAATATGTTTTAGTATTCTTTTAGCATTAAATTAAATGTTGGTTTCAAATTTTTTATGTATTTTTTTATTTGTTCATTTATAAATTTTAAAAGGATTTTTTATAAAATCTATTGTATGTATATAAGTAAATTTCATTATCTAAGGGTTATAGGATTTTAATTTACTTATTTCATCCATTTTATTTTTTTTTTGTTGTTTTTTAATTAGGGGAATACTGGAATATGTATGTAACAAAAAGGAATAAAATAAATTGAGGAATATCTTTGTATGGATAATTAGGATGCGTTGTTTTCATTGAGGATTCTTTTATAATTTAATTAAATTTAATTCTTAGGTCTTACTATTTCGAATAGAGGGGACCATCCAAAATATATTTTCGAATGGTTGGAAATAAGATGAGCATTATTCAGTTAAAATAAAAGTAGATTTTGTAATTTGAAGTATTGTGGAAGATATATTCATATGGTGGGATCCATAAAGAGATCGATCTAGAGAATGGTAAAGACCTACCTAATTTACTTTAAAATAGATTTTGTTAGTCCATATTGTTTTAGAGGGATATTTTACTTTTCATGATTACTAATATTTTAACTATATTTAATTATTTCTCAGATAATGGGTGTTTATATTTTATAAAAAAACAATGGATGATCCCATATTGTTATGTGGAACAACCTTGGGGGAGTTGGATATCCATAGAATAAATATAAAGGGTGTGACTGTCACTATGTTCCTTCAAGAACCCATGTTGTACAACATCAAACTAAATAGGCTTCATCCTATGATCAGTGACATACTTTTTAAGTTACTATGATAAATTAATTCACTCAGGGATCTACTAGACATTCTCGTTTATACATTACACAAATTTTAGTATATGAACATATGTCTCTCCAAACTTTTTGAAACACTATAAATACCAAAAAGTTTTTCAATATAGAGATTCAAATGGAGTCATTCCAATAGTGTAGTAATAATTATTATTCTATAAAACATTACTAATAATTGGTTTCATTCAAATTTACAACTAAAATCTATAATACAAATGTAAAAAATTTTATCTAGAGTATGGATAATTCACTTTTACTGATTCTTCATCTATATATGAAAAGTGGTGTGGAGGAACAAATGATAGCCAAAATAATCCTAGGGACCTATCTACAATATAGAGTTAAAAATGGGTATCATGATCTGATATGACAACCATTATAACTACATTAATCATTACTATCTCTCCTAGACACTATATTAAAAAAACCTCTACTGAATTTGACTCCTTCATCTCTAAGAAGTGAGTTGACATTATCAACATTTCCCTGATCAACCATATAACACATTATACTACTAGAGATATAAGAAAATTAATGAAAACATCTGCTGAAACTTATTATCTAGGGAAGAAAAAAATGGACGAAACAATCCACCAGGATGACGATGCTCTGTATTAATCTTCTACAAGGACAAACACCGAGTGAAAAACACTTCAATTGACCTCTTAATACCAAACCACGGAATCTTATTCATCGAATCATTATGCATATTTTCCAAAAAAAATATTTACCACTAATTATGATGTATAGAAATCAAAGAGAACCACCTATGGTATCTCTAATGGAATGAAAATATTACCATAGAACAACACACCTGGTTTTCTTTCTTTAGAAAATTATTTAAGAGAATCTCCATAAACAACTCGATCATGCCAAACATTTAGATTGGAATCCCCCAGTTGGTTATCCTCTTGTTACTGCACTATGGAATATTTCACTATCATTTGATAAATTCAACATTTTTATGTAATTATATCATATATAGTTTCATCACTACTAAATCATTCGTCACTATATATGAATCCCTCAATCCATGAAAAATTCCACCACCTGTCATTTGGTTATAGAAATCAACCACAACATTTCCTTTAGTAGGATTAATGGAAATATTGATGTTGTAGTATATCAATAAATCTTCCCATAGACATGGTATGAAATTTAAATTTTTGTTCGGAGAATACATACCTTATGGTATTTTTATTCATAAATACCAAAAAATATTTATCAATAAGATAGTGCCTTGAAAAATTCAATGAAAATGTTCCCAAAAAATCTCAAGATTAGGGGTTATGTAATTACATACATGAGTCTGTAACTATCGATGCCTATAATAGATAATTTATCTCTAACATTTAACCAAAAAACCCAAACAAAAACATAAATCATTTCAATAAACCTCAAACACAATGCCCTCTTATGGTATATAATGAACTAGAGAACTGACTAGCGTCTCCAAAAAATAATCAAAACCATCTTTTCATTGGAAAATAAAAATCATTGACTTATCCTTTCTAGTGAAATATCTAATTGGAGTCATAATCGAGGTAATGTTAGTTATGAGCCTCCTATAGTAACCAAAAATACTGAAGAAACACTACACCAATACAACATTATTTGGATATATCCATGAAACCACCACCTCAAACATCATGCTATTTAGGACTATTCCACACATTGATATGACATGTCCCATGAAATAGTCTTCACAGGTCTAGAACAAAAACATCGGCAATTTCTTGAACAATTGATGAAACTAAATAAAAAACAGATAATTTCTACATTGAAATATGAAAGATGAATTTAAGATATATTTATAAATTAATCACATATAACGACATCTAGAAGAAAATTTGGCCTTTGATAACTAATTTTCTGGTTTTAACTGATCGAATAAATATTAAATTGAAGAAATAGGATATTGGTTCTTCAGTATTACCGAATTCAAATTGAAATTGTCAATAAATAACTGAAAAATACCATATACCTTCTTCGAAAATAGGACAGGAGCTCCCTAAATATGCACACTATGATTAATGAATCCTCTTTGAAAAATATCTTCAATCAAAATGTACAAATCTAACAACTCATAAGGGGTTATCTAATATGAAGATATCGATATCAGAGACATGCCTAACTGAATCTATATTCCAAAACTGATCTCCCACTGAGGGGATAATATCATAACCTCCCTAGGGAGGCCCTCAGGGTACACTTTAATATCCCCTTGAAACTCCTCCAATATATCCTCTTTAGAACTATACATTACCCCAATTGTATGAACCTAAATCTTCATTTTTAGATATGGATCTTGACTTTTGGGATGTTTTAGAGAAAAATGATGAAATGATGTTTTTCTACATTCACGCCATGTATCTGGTTGCCGTAGGTAGCCATGTACAGGCAAGGTAGCGGCCAAGTACATGGCTATGTTAGGTGGCCTGGATGACCACCTAGAGTGGGGCCAGTTGAGGCTAGTACAATACATGTACATTAAATGAACACACCATGAACTATTATTTTTATTTGATTAATCGGACTGAGGTCGCGTCTAATCTCATGAACACATTTGTTCATTCTGTTTTTCACACAAGAGAGTGATGAGACAGTAGAGATCTTCGAACCCCTACCATTACTCCATTCGAGCAATGATTGAGATGTCTCCCGGTGTGTTGGATTACCACTGGTTAGTTCACTCTTACACTAGAGCATCTTTTTCCTGATTTCTCTTCTGTCTTGAGTTATTGAGGGTTGATCATTTTTACCCATTTCTTATATCTACGTCATTATAGCCCAATTCGAGGGACGCCATTCAAGAGTGTTCATTGTAAAACATCGAGGTAGGTGGTTTGTGACTTTATTTGGTTGTCATTGGATTAAATATTCTAAAAGTGTTGAATACTCTGGTTTATGGTATTGTGTGTTTTAGATTTTAACCATGTTTAAGTCTTGTTATGGTGTATTGATTGAGAAAGGTTTATTTTATTGCGCATAGGGTTTATTAACTTGTTTATGGATTTTTTCCAATTTATTGTTTTGGTTATGTCCATTGGGTATAGAAATCATATTAGGTTTCTTTGGTTAAATACCTAGTGTGGTTATGATGGTGTTTCTGTTAATTTGAGATTCATGTATTTTTCATTATGAATATTTGACCAAGGGGAATGGACTATGAGTGATTCTCGAGATAGATTCATTTAATTATGAGTTGTTATTATGATTGATCGGAGGTATTGATTGTGAGAGCTATCATGGGACATTGACTATAGGGGTTAGACTGTGAGAACTAACCAGAGGATCTTTGTTAAATAAATTTTGTACCACAAGTCATTGACTATAAGAGAAACTTGGGGTCATTATAATGCAGACCAAGGGGGTATTGATCATGTGAGATTCCCAGGTGGTCGTTTCTAAATAAATAGTACTATGTGAGACCAAAGGGTTAGACCATGTGAGATTTCTCAAGGGGTCTTTATTATTTATTGTATTGTTTACTTTTACGAACTTTATAGTTTGTTGCTTCATTTTTGCATATTACATGCTATATATTTTCACTTATAGTTAGACACATATCCTTTTGTGGTTTCGTACTAGGATTCGTCTCACACCATGTTTGGGTCAGGATTTTGGACCCACAAAGATTATATGGTTGTAGGTATAGATTAGGGAAGGCACCCTTCTTCATCAGGTACTTGATTGGGGTTGGAGCTGTAGAGCATGGGAACAAGTTGTGGCTTGCTATGCAGATGCATTTTATTATTTTCATTTTTTACATTGGTTTATTATTGTATTTACAACATTGAGACTAGTTTGGATTATTTCATAGACATATGTGACATACATCATTTATATATGTTCTCCAGTTGTTTATTACTATCAGTCTTCCGCTGTCTACTTTATTGTATGGTATTACGGCTTCTGCAATTGTTTAATAATTATTTATACTGTATTACTCAAACAATGAGGGAAAAGTTTCCCCACTATCACACCCAAGGTCCTCGGGGCTAGTAATAATCCTTTGGAGTGTGGGGAAATGTTCTTGAGGCCATGTGACCATATGTGTATAGGGAACCGTTGGGCGCCACCCAGAATAGTGTAATTACATAGTGGTATCAGAGCAGGTTATTTTCTGCTTTGTCTTACTATTTTGAGCATATATATATGGATATGAATGAATTTGTAGTATTTAATAGTATGAGACCAAGAATAGATATCACATGTATATGGAAAATCTATGTTACCTAAAATATTACTATTTTTCTAGATTTTGCAATTGTTATAATTGATTTTATTTCACCATTGGGAGATTCACTTGTATTGTGTTTTTATCATTGATATTATTGAGGTTTTATTTCTACTGTTACAATACGGGATGAGGGTATTCCATATCATGAATCATATAGGCACTTCATATAGATCACTTTTCTTGCATTCTTTTCATGCCATTCAGGGAGAAAAACTGATTGCATGTTTTTATGATAGAGGTTGTTCCCGATATGAATTCTATTATGATTGATGTCGTGATAGAATACATGTTATTTTTGATAGAATATTAGAATATATGATTTTTCATCTAGATGGATGCAAAACATCAGTCCCTGAGGTGTTATGGTCCCTCTTGGATCGGAATTTAGTGGATTATATTGGATCATTAATTGAATTTTGTATTATTTTAATGTGGAAAAGGATTCCAAACATGGACTCGTGGGATTATGGTCTCTCGCGGGTCATAATATTTAATTCCTTGGAAAATAGTTTTTGTTTTCCAGGTTCCCAGAGGATTTTCATAGGATTAATTTCTAGAAAACCAAACAACACGGCATGTGGTGTTATGAACACACACTTTGTGTTCCTCAGTTTCAGAAGATGAAAATTTTCTTCAGTACACATTTTGAAGTCATTAACCGTGTGAATGACTGTGTGAGATGAGACATGGGTTGATAAATGTTTGGTATAACACACCCTGTACAGAAAAGTACATGTCATTTGGAAGATACCATGTATCTGGTCGTGTGACTTACTACATGGGTGGACAAATTTTGAATGGTACATGTCGTGTCCATTTTGAACACGCCATGTGAAAATAGACCTTGGGTCCAGCCATGTGACTAACTAAACGGGTGGTTAGAACTTATTTACTACATGTGGTGTCTAGGTTGAACAAGCCATGTAGTGTTACCTATGAGAGAACCTTGTATCCGGCCGAGTGATGAATGAAACAGGTGGACGGAACATAAGAAATACACACAGTGTCTAGGGTTGACATGTAGTGTAGTGTAACATTGGATGGGGAACCGTGTGGTTCTAGAGGAGTGGGGGAAAACCGAAGCTTGATTAAGTATTATTGAGGACACGCCTTGTAGATTAAGTATACCTCATGTAGCTTTACATGGACATAACCCTTGTGAGTCTGGCCGTGTAGAGAGACTTCACCTTGAGGGAGGACTTGAGTACATGTCGTGTTCCTAAAGGGAATTTTGTATACCTATTATGATTACAAGCCTATGAAAGCGCGGTTACATGCCAATGTAATAGCTTGATTTTATACACCATGTATGAATGAAACACCTCGTGTAGTCATATTTGGTACCCTTTAAGGGTCTATTCCTATTTTATTCCCTGATGTTAGATGTGGACCCATGAGTAGTCCCTTCAGAGTAGTTTTCCACATAGATTGTGATGGATGAACCTGTGGAGAAATATGAGGTCACCTAATAGGCCTGTGGGTGTTTATTTTTTCCAAATTAAGAGTTTTTTTCTCCAGTTTCCATTTGTAGTTGTCTCCTAGGAGTGAGACCAATGAAAAAATGATCTATTGTTTGTTCGATACAACCTAGTTGAGACCTCTGATATGAGATGAGCTGTGAGCTCTCTCTTGGAACGTTTTTCTTTTGAGTATGTTTCTTATGTGAGATGTGACTTCTAGACTATGAGGCTATGAAGCTTGTTCCTTATAGGGATTACCTAGTAGGATCCAGCATATGTGTATTGTTTCAAGGATCTCTATCATGGGATTCCCTTATTGTTTACCATTCGAATATCTCTTTTGGGTTTCCTCTAATTATATGCTTTGGAAGGGGGTTTTAATATAATGAATGGCTTATGTGTCCATTCTTTTATAGTTAAGAAATATCTATTGGGTTCCCATTTTAGGACCTAGGTTTGTTTATCAGGATCCTTGTAAGTTTCCTTGGCTGTTAAAAAGGATCTTACTTGCTAACTTGCATGTTTTACTTTGAACGGTTGAGCTAAAGTTGTTTCCCATTGGATTTTGAGTCTAGTGAATTTGGTTTGGGTAATCTAGTAATGGATGTTGACTCCAATTATTCATAAGATGCTATCCCATAGTAGGTAGAACTCTCAGAGTTGGTTGTATTGTTTTCCACTAAGATATTTTGGTGTTGTTATGGTCCAGGTGTCGTTGTCCCTGGTAGAATATCTGGTTTTTAATGAAATCCATGTTCACAGGGGTGGTCATTGTGATATGAGTTTTGATGTGGGAACAAGTTTGAGGATCTCTTGGTTCTCTTGGATATACGTGCCTCGGGCATGGTCAGATATTAAAAGGTAGTGTAAACCCCCCTTTTCGTTAGTGATGGTTGACTCGGTATGTCGTCACCCATATTAATTCTCATAAAAATGATTTGATTTTGAGTTAGTTTTTGCTTGAGTCATATGGTACTTGGATTCATAATGTTTAAAGCCTATGAATAGTCCCCATAATGTTTCGTTGATCTTGTAAACTTGAGGGGGTGTATGTTGACCTACATGATACTCATCGATTATTAATTTTTTAATAAAGCCATTGAGTTTTGTTACATCGTTGAGAATTGAGATGTACTGCATGTTCTTGGGTAATCTCTAGTTTATATTGACCTAAGAATTATGGGACCTTTTTTGTCCCATTACTCTAGAGTAATTTCTAGTACATGAGTGTTTTGACATTCTGATCAATTTATCTTTATGGATTCATGCCATGTTATGTGACGTGGTGATCATGGTTCATCGAATGACACACTTGGGTTTATGTTTCCTCTAAACTAACTCATTTGAGAGTGGCTAGTCCTTCTTGACATATAAGAACCTCCTTGGTAGAGAGTGTCATGTTGTTTTTGTTTCAAATATGTTCTTTCCTAGTGAAGGGATCACAATAAATGACAATTTGGAAATGGTATTTTTTTTACTTGAACGATTTTGAGGCTTGTGAGTCTTGTTTCTTGTTGGTGCATTCTAGGAAGCACAATGTTGTTGTGACGGTTGAATGATGATGTGTCGGCTAGTAAATCATAGTTTCCATTAGGAGGTCAACAAATATTGGTTCAACTATCTATTTTTTGTAATCATTAAAGTCCTCTTAGTGTTCTTTTATTAAGAGGTGAGCATGTTACCTATATTGGCGTCGTCCTGGGTGTACTAAGAGATCGTCGGTTATACGTCATGCAATGGTTAGACGTCATTAGACTAGTTTGGGATCTCTTTCTGTGTTGTGTACTAGATGTGTTGTTTCATTAGAGTCCGGGTTAATATTGAGTAATACTTGAGTTTCCATGTAAGAACACATTGTACAGACTATTGATGCCTACAACAACCTTGACGTGACCACCAAGAAGATTCCATTTTGTGCACAGTTAGTTTTCTTAGGTGGACCCTTGGGCATCACACCAATGTCTAAATTGGGAAGGAAGTATGGAAAACCTTGTTCAGTTAATTAGACCCTGGGTTGATTAATATGATGTTATCTCAGATTTTTAGTTTGGATATTATTTAATGCTTAAATAGGTAATAATTCCAGTGGGCTGGAAGTAGAATTAAGTTTTTTTCGTGTTGTGGCATGATCCTTTTTATGATCAAGGGATGGTGAGACATAGGATCGTCGTCTGAAGACATATATAAGAATTATTGAATATTTCCATTGTGAGCAAGTGGTTCCTTGCAAAAAGGCATTCTTTTTCTATTGAAATACATCAGCCTTCTAAACTAGGAATATCTTAGATAAGTCATCTGGTGATGGTTTGACGTGTTATCATTCATGTTATATGATTATGGTTTGAGTGATATAGTTTGAATACCCCTCTAGTTAAGGGTGGTTGTTATGTGAAAATATGAATTGTGTATCGAGGAAATATTGTGTGAATAGTTTTGGTGATGTTTTTTAGTGTTTGACCTATACTTGCTATGAGGTCGCAGTTATGACCTCAATTGTGTTTGGGTTATCCTAGTTAAAGGAAAACATACTAGTACCATTGCTAGAAAACTTAGGGGAACACTTTATAGATTTTTTCAAATGTTGGACGTATCATGGTAACAATAAAGTGTTATTTTATCTTGACAGACTCACAAAGGATACACATTTATTTCCAATAAAAGGAACCTTCATTGTTGATGAGCTAGGAAGGTTGTACATTCAAGAGGTTGTATGTTTTCATGGGGTTCTTCACTCTATAATTTCAAACAGAAATGCATGTTTTACTCCTTGTGTCTAGAAAGGACAAAAGGGGGATTTGGGTATATAGGTTCCTCTGAGTTCAGCTTACCATCCTCAGACATATGGCCTGTCTGAGCGCATGATTTAGGTTTTAGAGGACATGCTTCGATAATTCATCAAGAATTTCATGGGATCATGGGAGTGATACATACCTATCGTATCCTACAATAATAGTTTTCAAGAAATGATTCATATGGAACCTTAAGGGGCCTTGTATGGTAGGCCATGCTGATCACCCATGTATCGGCTAGAGGAAGGAGAGGCAGCTATGTTGGGACCCCATCATGTTCAGGACACCAGAGAGTAGGTGGAGATGATTTTGAAGAGGATGGATACTACACAGTCTCAAGAGAAATATTTTTCTGATTGACGAAGATGACCTATGGAGTTCGAGATCAGAGATCATGTATTCTTACCTGTCACATATAGGTTCGGACACATGAGGATTAAGAGACAAGGAAATATTTCCCCGTTATATGATGGGACATTTGAGGTTTTGGAGAGACTCAGTCTGGGTGCCTAACTATTGCAATTACCTAAGTGGTATAGGGATATTCATGACATCTTTCATTTTTTTCAGCTATGACATTACTTTTGAGCCACATGTCATATTTGTTTACCCAAGGATATTGGGTTAGAGGAGGATGCAACCTTCAAGGTGCACCATATATGGATTATGGATCACAACATGATGTCTCTTTGTGGCTGGTATGTTTCTCTCGTATGGGTTCTATGGTATCATGGGTGAGTAAAGGATGGGACTTGGGAGAGGCATGCCGACATATGATCTCAGTGGCCCGAGTTTTTTGAATTTTCTTCATCACACTCTTGGAAAAGAAATTTTTTAAGAACCCAGATCTTCATTTTCTTGTATGTATCTTGATTTAGTAAAGTTTTAGAGAAAAAGAAATATATGATGTTTTTCTAAGTGCACGTCATGTACTCTTGAGTACACACTGTGTATCCAGTTTCCACAGGTAGCCATGCTACAACTGAGTACATGGTCGTGTGAGGTGACCTGAGTGACTGCCTAATACGGGGCTGGTTGAGGCTAGTACACAGTGTGTACATTAAATGAACACACCCTTTACTTTTTTTATTTGATTAATTGGACCGCTGTCAAGTATCATCTCCAGAACACATCTTTTCTTATCATGTTTCAAATAGGATAGCGATGAGATGACAAAATGTTTTTGAACCGATACCATTCATCGGTCCGAGCTCCAATTGAGATGTGACCAGTGCGTTGGATTCTGATCTGTGAGTGATCTCTTTGGCTAGAGACTATCTTTCAGATCACTCCTATCTCTTGCATTAACAATGGTTGGTAATTTTTACCATTTTCTTATATCTACATCATTCTAGTCTAGTTCAAGGACCGATGAACAATAGTGTTCTTCGTACAACGTCAAGGTAGGTGGTTTGGGCCTTTCTATGGTTTTCATTGGATTTTATATGCTAAAAGTTATGAATACCTTTGGTAGGGTATTACATGTTTTAGATTTTATCACTTTTTAATACATTTATTGTGTGTTGATTGACAAAGGGTTATTTGATTGTGCATAGGGTTTATTAACATGTTTACAGATGTGATTCCCATGTTTGTTTTGGTTATAGTCGTTGGGTATAGAATCCATGATAGGATACTTTGTTTCTAGGCCAAGTGTTGTTAGGATGGAGTTTTTGTTTCTTTTAGATGCATGAGTTTCACATTATGAATGTATAACCAAGGGGAATTGACTATGAGAGCTTACTGATGTAGGGTCTTTTATTTATTAAATGTCATTATGATTGTCCAAAGGTATTGACTATGAGAGCTGTTATGGGTCATTGACAAGATGGTTTATACCATGAGAACTAACTAGAGGATCATTATTAAATAAATTATGGACAACATGGAATTGACTGTGATTATATCTAGGGGTCATTGTAATGCAGACCAAGGGGGTATTGATAGTGAGACCTACCTGGGAGGTCGTTTGTAAATGAATAGTACTGTGTGAGACTAAATAGGTTAGGTTGTGTGATCATTCCCGAAGGGTCATTAATATTTATTAAATGGATGATTTATGAAAACATGGTGGATTAGACTACGATAACTTTCATAGAGTGTTTCTTGTGAATGATTGAATGATTATGATGATTATTCCATGCCAAATCACAAGTTTGGAATCAGGTATACATGATTATTTATATGGTCTTTTGAGTTGTATGTTTGATATTATTTCATAGGGGGATACAGAGCATAGGAAATATCATGAGGTTTAATTGTTCAATGGATTGAATCATTAATAAATGTAAATTAATTTAATTGAAAATTGTAGGATTGTTTACTTTTGAGTACTTCATAGTTTATTTATTGATTTAAAAATATTACGTACAATATATATTCACTGATTGTTTGGAAAATTTCTTTTGGTGGTTTCCTACTGGGATTCTTCTCACACTGTATTTGGGTCATGCTTTTGGACCCAAACTGTTTATATTATTGCAGGAATTGATAATGGAAAGATCCCTTATTCATTAGGTACTTGATTGATGTTGGATATGGAGAGCATATGACCAAGCTGAGGCTTTCAATGATGCTAGATTTTACTATTTTCTTTGTACTTTGTATTAGTATAGTATTTCCAGTATTTTGACTTTTTTTTCTACTTTCATAGACATATGTGACATGCATCATTTAAATATGTGATCTAGTTGTTTATTACTATCTATTTTCTAATCATTTCTCTATTGTATGGTATTATGGATTCTGCAAATGTTTACTATTGGTTTCCATTGTGGTGTCATCCCGCCTTTTTATTACATAACTTTTCATTACATTTTACATACAGAGGATCTTTAAAGTCTAGTGTTTTGCAAATCAGGAACAATAAAACTTGAATACAACATAAAAAAATTCTTCTAATCAACTTGTAAGGCTTAATCATAAGATCAGACTAAGTACAATTACTGCCTTTCATATCTATGAGACATACATCAAAGGAAAGGGTGAGCAGAAGGCCCAGAAAGGGTAAACAAGGGAATCAATGGACTTGTGATATCAATAAGAACTTGAATAACAACATAAAGATATGATCAATGGAAGTATAGGCATATCATAATTAATATAACTTGAAATATAACATGAATATGTGGCTACAAAATTTCATTTAGACATTCATGAACATATCACCAAGGTCCATCCCCAAGGTCCATCCCCATGGTTTCATAAAAATTACCAAGGTTATTCACCAAGGTATCATGAAACTTGTCATCTCTATAGATTAAATATTAACCAAATGCATTGGATATCTATCAGAGAACACCCTTAATATGTATTTACTTACATTTTATCCACATATATCATAATCAAACATTTCATAAATAACCTAAATAGAATCAAAGAAATGGGTTTCATGTCAAAATCGTGACGTTTAAAAAAAGCTTAAAAATAAGATCATTATATCATTTATAACCCATGGAAAGGGATTGAGGGTTATATGTATGTCAATTCCATAATAAAATATATCATATTTATATATTTATTAAGACCCATAGAATCGAAAAAGGTATGGTAATTCACATAAATAAACAATATAATTTCATGAGAGAAAGAGATGGAAATTTTGAGACGAAATTTCTGTAGCATAACAACTATATAACATGGTTTTAGAAAACATTGAAAAGAGAGGGGAAAAAGGTCACCCACTTATAAATAATTCATAATAAAGTATGGGTACTGAATAAGATCATGGTATGTATATTTTAATGACATATCACATGAAAATAAATCATGCAAGAAAAGAGAAGATGCAATTTCTTTTACGAGAAATTCGGCAGCCTAACGGTGTCACTTAAAGATTCAGAAAAAAATTGATGAGATCGGAATAGGTATATCAACAATTAGACATGAAATTGAATGAAATGAGAACATATATGAACATACCCTCAACATAAATAGATGGATATTATAAGACCCAACATAAAGTAAGTCATGACTTAAAAGAGGAGGGTGAAAGGATCCCTTACCTTGAAGAGTAACTTAGAAAGCATGATGGTCAGGAACTTGGGAGGCTTGAGGGACCCTTGGGAGGAATCATTGGAAGGTAAAGAGACCATAGCTTCATTGAGGTGGATTTGGAAATGAAAATAATGAGGGAAAGGTTTTGTATTTATAGGAGAAGTGAGGGAACAAAGCATTAATTGCCAAGGGACACCTCATTGGTGGTATTTGCAAAACCATGGGCTTTATGGTGGTATTTTCCCATGGTATTGGCCACTTGGGACACCTCATACCTTATATTACTATTCATAAGTCGATCAGAATTATTTCATAATTATTATATCCTTAATGATGTTATTAAACACCCGAAACTAAAAAGTGTATTTTCACTATTCACCGAAAATTCATTTTTTTCAAAAATATCCTTAACCTAATATCGATGATTTGAATTCATAAATGAACACCATTTAATAAAAATAATTTTCTAAACACTTTTAATTTAATTTATAATTAAAAAACACTATTCACCTGACAAAACTAATACTTTACTAATAATTTCTGAATCAGTTATTTACCTATTTTATTGAATCACATTACTCATTCAAGGTGCCTAAATTATATTAATACTTTCTTTAATTGAGATTACTAATCCATTTTGTCACAATAATAATCCTAAGTGTAAAATCACTATTCATAATTTACTATTCACAAAAAATTATGTTGATCTTATTAGATTCTAAATTTCATACGGAAAACATTTCCTATAGACCATTTTTTCAAAATAATTACACATCATTAATTATTTAAGGTTTACAAAAACATTTTAAAATATCCATTTTTTCCAAAATTCATCAATATAGATCCAATATTTATTCGAATATCTGAAAAAAATAATACAAACATCACCATAGGATGAAATCAAAATTTTATTTATCTCAAAGGATTACACATAGTAGCTATGGTCTCGTTACATAGCCCCTTATAACCCCAACATAGGACCTAAGTGTAAGGTGTGATAAGATGAGAGAATACAAGGGTGGCTCAGCAAAAATTGCCCGAGTAGTGATTTTTAAAAGCTTGAACTTCTCCCGAAGGCGATTCTGCTCTAGCTTCACACGATGAAGTTCAGCATGGGTTTGGTCCAGAGGAATCCCCAATGGTGCTACCTCATTCCCAAGTTTCATCATATGTGCTTCGATCGGCCCGAGACTACTGGATGAGGCCGTAAAATCTTCTTTCTATATTAATTAACCAAGATCACTTGTATTTAGAGACAAAAATTGAAACATTTTGTTTCCGGTGGTCTTATTGAACAATGTTCATATAACAGCTAAAACCCCATGGCCTCATTTTAATTATACTCACATAATTAATTAAATAATATAGTTTTGTTGAGTATAAACAAAAATTCATTAAAAATTTCAGGTCATTACATTCTTCCCCCCCTTAAGAATTTTCTTCCCCGAAATTTTAACTCATATCCTCATAAAAGAAAAGGTGTGGGTACTTATATGTCAAGGACTCCTCCAGTTCCCACGTGGCTTCTTCACATTTTTGGTTCCTCGACATCACCTTAACAAGGTGGGTAGTCTTGTTGCGTAGAACCTTGTCTCTATGATCCAAGATCTCCACCAGCTTCTTCTCATAAGAGATATCATGTTCCAACTGTACCACCTCTATATTTAGTACATGTGAAGGGTCAAGTATGTACTTCTTCAAGAGGGATACGTGGATGACATCATGAACATGGTCTAGATTTTGAGGAAGTGCAGGTCGATAGGCCACTGCTCCCACATGTTCAAGGATTTCATAGGGGCCAATGTACCTAGGGCTGAGCTTCCCTTTCTTCCCAAACATCATGAATCTCTTCCAAGGTGAAATCCAAAGAAATACTTTGTCACCAACATTAAACTCCAAGTCCCATCGACGGTTGTCGGCATAGCTATTTTTCTGACTCTGAGCAGCCTTAATGTGTTGTTGGATGGAATTGATCTTTTCTATAATCTCTTGCACAAGATCAGGCCCAAGAAGCTTTCTCTCACCAGCTTCATCCCAAAAAGTAGGAGTTCTACATCGCATCCCATATAGATCTTCATAGGGTGCCATTTGAATGCTCTAGTGGAAGCTGTTGTTGTAAGAGAACTCAACTAAAGAGAGATGATTATCCCATCCCCCTTAAATTCCATTGAGCACGTTCTCAGAATTTCCTCAAGTGTTTGAATAGTCCTTTCAGATTGGCTATCATTTTGGGGGTGATAGGCTGTACTGAAATTCAATTAAGTTCTCAGAGCATGTTGGAGACTTCTCCAGAATTTTGATGTGAACCTTGGATCGCCATCAGATATGATAGAAATTAGAACTCCATACAGCCTTAAAACTTCCATCATGTAAATCCTAGCATGTTGATGAAGAGAGAAATCTTCTCGGATAGTGATACATTGGGAAATCTTGGTGAGACAGTCCGCAATAACCCATATCATGTTATTTCCTTTGAAAGTTCTTGTAAGACCAGTGATGAAGTTAGTGGTGATATTGAACCACTTTCATGCTGGTATGGGTAGTGGTTGAAATACCCCTTTAGGAAGTTGTCAATCTGCCTTCACTTGCTAACATACTAGGAACCTTGAAGTGTAGTCATGAATCTCCCTTTTCATATTATCCCACCAATAATGATAGCGAAGGTTCTTATACATTTTTGTGCTTCCAGGATGTATAGAAAAAGTAAGGCTATGAGCTTCAACCAGCAGCTCCTTCATTATTTCTGGAATAGATGAAACAAATAGTCTTGTAATAAATTTCAATAAACCTTCTTGATCAATATTGAACTCAAGAAAATATCCATCATTTACAAACTCAAACTTCTCTTGTAACAAAGGATCTTCTTTTTGAGCCTTCATGATTTTATCTAGTAATGATGGTTGAGAAATCATTTGGGTTAGGGTTGATGATGTCCCTTTCCTTATAATTCCCATGTCCAGTTTTACTAGGTCATTGATCAAAGGATATTTTTGAATCCTAATCATGGAAGTAACAACTGGGTCTTTCCTACTTAATGCATCAGCAACATTGCTTTCTCTTCCAGGGTGATAATTAATTGAACAATCATAGTCTTTAAGAAGTTCCAAACATCTCCTTTGTCTCCTTTTCAATTCCTTTTGTGTGAAAATATACTTCAAACATTGATAGTCTTTGTATATATCACATTTCTTCCTATTAAGATAGTGCCTCCATATCTTCAGAGCAAAAATGACTGCAGCCTACTCTAGATCATGTGTAGGATAATTCTGCCCATGAATCTTCAGTTATCGAGATGCATAAGCAATGAACTTGTCATTTTTCATGAGTGAGCACAAAATAAAATTTAGAGATGAATCACTAAAAATATTGAATCATTATCCACTTGAGGGAAGACTTAACAGAGGTACAGTATCCAATCTCTTATTCAGCTCTTGAAAACTGTCCTCACACTCCTTTGTCTGGATGAACTTGACCCCTTTTCGAGTTAACTTGGTTAATGGATTAGAAAGTCATGAAATGATTTTCACAAACCTCCTATAATATCCTGCTAATCCATGAAAAGTATGAATCCCAATTATTATTGTAGGTTGAGGCCACTCCTCTACAACTTTTGTCTTTGAAGGGTCAATCGTGATTCCTTCATTGGTTACAATGTTCCCTAAGAAAGTGAATTGTTGTAACAAGAAATCACAATTACAGAACATTCCAAAAAGCCTCTCCTTCCACATAGTTTTCAAAATAACCCTTAAATGATCTTCACGCTCATCACGACTTTTGGAATATATCAGAATATCATCAATATAAACTACCAAAAAGTTATCAAGGTAGTCCTTAAAGACTCTATTCATCAAATCCATAAAAATTTCAGGTTTATTAGTTAGTCCGAAGAGCATAACAACAAAATCATAATGCCCATATCTTGATCGGAAGGCAGTTTTTGGAATATCTTCTTTCATCACCCCCAATTGATGATAACCATATCGAAGATCAATCATAGAGAATAATTGATCCCCACAAAGTTGGTCAAATAATTCATCAATTCATGGAAGAGGGAATTTGTTCTTCACTGTGATCCCATTCAGTTCTCTATAATCACTGCATAGCCACATCAATCCATCCATCTTCTTCACAAAGAGAACAGGTTCCTCCCAAGGAGACACACTTGGTCAGATAAACCCCTTCTCCAAAAGATCTTGGCGTTGTTTATTTAATTCCTCCAACTAAAAATTTTCCATCCTATACAGGTTCTTTGATATCGGATGAGATCTAGGTATGAGATAGATGGAGAACTCTACATCTCTTTCTAGGGGAGGTCCTGGAAACTCCTCCAGAAATACATCAACGTATGCCTGGATGATGGGGACATTTTCAGTCATCAAAATCTCATCTCCTTCTTCTTCTTCACCGATCTACTCCATAAAAGAAGGATACAGGGGGTTCTTTAAGACAAAGATGAGGTTGAGATATCTCTCCTTGGAAGATAACTGTAGGTTTTTCATTCAAGGCTACTGATATTTCCTTGCTTATGAAATTGATCTGGGCATTATACTTTGAGAGCCAGTCCATCCCTAGTATAATGTCAAATTCTAGCATAGGAATGACTACTAGATTTGTGATAAGATTGTGCTCAATAAAGTAAATACTAGAGTTTCTAAATAGTAACGATTCTTGGATAGTCCCACCAGGATTATTGACTGAGAACTCTACATTTAGAAATTCGGGGGTTGATTCTAAAATCCTTGCAAGCTTGGAGGAAATAAAGGAATGCGTAGAACCAGAATAAAATAATGTAGTTTCTAACTTTGATAGGACAAAAAGAGTTCCTGCTACCACATCATTTGGAGCATCAACTTCAGCTACCGCGATATTAGAATCACGACCTTGATCCCTTGGACTTTGCTGAGGCTGATGGTGGTTTCCCTCCACTTCCCTTGTATTTGGATAGATATTGGAAAAGAGCCCATGTTGTCCACACTTGAAGAAATGGACATCAGGTAGGTCTTTCACCATCTTCCCCTGGTCGTCTCTGTTTAGAATTTGAGGTTTCACCTCACCATGACAATTCCTTGAAATGTGGCCATCTATGCCACACTTGTAGCACATCCCACTCCCGAGCAGGTAGTTCCCCGAATGCTTCATCCCAAATTTGTTACATGTAGGAAGTTTTAATTGAATTCCTCCTCTTCCCTGGTCAAAATTCCCCCCTAAGCTGGGCTCTATCGATCAATTCTTGTCATTGGATTTATGAGACCACTACGTCTCACCAAACTCTAGCTCGAATTTCATCGCACTCTGCATGATCTCCTCGTAGATATCATTATCTCGGTTGGCTATATTCTTCCGCAGATGAGGTCTTAGTCCACCAAAGAATATATCAACCTTACTGTTTGGATCAATGAAAAAGCTAGAGGTATATCGTGAAAGCCTTGTGAAGTTCATCTCATAGCTTCCCACAGATTAATTCTCCTTATGATTCAGTTTGAGAAACCCCTTCTCCATTCTAGTTCTCATGGAATGAGGGAAATAAATACTGAAAAAGATCCCTCTGAACTCTTCCCACTCCATAGATTGAACATCCACTATTTTCCTCGTGTTTTTGATTAGTTCCCACCACTGATCATCTTCTCCCTCTAAGCGATAGACAGCCAGGGTGACCTTCTCTTACTCTGACCAACATACCACAGAAAAGATCTTCTCTATAGAGCTAATCCATTGCTCATCAGTCAATGGGTCAGTCGATCCACTGAAGGTGGGTGGTCATTGGTGAATAAAGGACTCAACAGAATGTTGTTCCCTTTGTAGTGAGATCAGCCTCTCTGCTTGATTCAAGTTATTACTCATAACTTGAGTCAGTTGGATCATCATTTGCAAGAATTTTTCCATTCCGGCTTCCATCGGATGGCCGTCAGCGCATGGTCCATTGCGGTCACCATTTTCACGGTTCCCCCGATTTCCCGCCATTTTCTAAAAAAATAATATCTTTTTGAGAAACTTGTTTCATTTACAAATATTTTAACTATAAATGATTCTATGTCTCAAAACTTCATACTTAAACAATTATATTTCTCTATAATTCCTTCATAATGATTCATAAAAAGCTTGCGATAAACCAAACATATCCCCTCGGAGTGTCATAACCAAGAGTGCAGCAAGGCCCGTTGTTGTGTACCATTCCCATTCGAGTCTAGCTCAACGTGGTGTTTTTGGGTTTTACCCCTATGTACATGTATGCCAGATCCACCTCTACCTGCTCGAATCCAGACAGGGATGTATTTTATTGATAAACCACTTACTCAACACTCACCAAAATACCAGGAATATTTCCTATATTTAAACTTTTCTATAGGGTTCTTCCTAAATTTTTCATATCCTAATTTCCATAAATAACTAAACTTCCCTTTGATACCAACTGTGGCATCCCTCCTTTTTAAGACATAACTTTTCATTACATTTTTCATACAGAGGATCTTTAAAGTCTAGTGTCTTGGAAATCAAGAACAATAAAATATGAATACAACACAAAACGTTCTTCTAGTCAAATTGTAAGGCTTCATCATAAGATCAAACTAAGTATAATTACTACCTTTCATATCCTGGATACATACTTCAAAGGAAATGGCAAGCAGAAGGCCCAATAAGGGAAAAAGGGAATCAGTGTACTTGTGATATCAATAAGAACTTGAATAACAACATAAAGATATGAGAAATGGAAGTATAGGAATATCATAATGAAATGAACATGAAATATAACATGAATATGAGACTAAAACATTTCATTTAGACATTTATGAACATATCACGGAGGTCCATCCCCAAGGTGTCATAAAAATTACCAAGGTTATTCACCAAGGTATCATGAAACTTGTCAACTCTAGAGATTAAATATTTACCCAATGCATTGGAGCGCTATCAGGGGACACCCTTAATATGTATTTAAATAAATGTGATCCACATATATCATAATCAAAATTTCATAAATAACCAAAATAGAATCAAAGAAATGGGTTCCATGTCAAAATCGTGATGTTTAAAAAGAGATTAAAAATAAGATCGTTATATCATTAATAACACATGGAAAGGGAGTGAGGGTTATATGTATGTCAATTATAGAATCAAATATATCATATTTATATATTTATGAACACCCATATAAAAGAAATAGGTATAGGAATTAACATAAATAAATAATATAATTTTATGAGATAAAGAGATATAAATTTTGAGATGAAATTTCTACTGTATAACGGTTATATAACATGGTTTTGGAAAACATTGAAAAGAGAGAGGAAAAGGGTCACCCACTCATAAATAATTAATAATACATTATGGGTACTGAATAAGTTCATGGTATGGATATTTTAATGACATACCACATGAAAAGGAAACATGCAAGAAAAGAGAAGATAAAATTTCTTTTATGAGAAATTCAATAGCCTAACGACGTCACTTAAAGATTCAAAAAACAAATTTATGAGAGTAGAAAAGGTGTCTCAAAAATTATACATGAAATGGAAAAAAATGATAACATATAAGAACATAAACTCAACTTAAAGAGATGGAAATTATAAGACACAACATAATGGAAGTCATGACTTAAAAGAGGAGGGTGAAATGATCCCTAACCTTGAAGAGTAGCTTCGAAAGTGTCATGTTCGGGACCTTGGGAGGCTTGAGGGAACATTGGGAGGACTCCCTAGGAGTTAAGGTGGCCAGAAATTCGTTTATGAGTATTTGGAAATGAAAATAATTAGCGAATGTCTTGGTATTTATAGGAGAAGTGAGGGGGAAAATCAGTAATTGCCAAGGGACACCTCATCGGTGGTATTGGCAAAACCATGGGCTTTCCCATGGTATTTTACCATGGTATTGGCCACTTGGGACACATGATAACATATATTAATATTCATAAGTATAATATTATGATTACATAATTATTACATCCTTAATTATGTCATTAAACACCCGAAACTAAAAACTGTATTTTCACTATTCACTGAAAATTCATTTTTTTTAGAAAAATACCCAAAAATCACCTTAACCTAATATTGATGATCTGAATTCAAAAATGAACTCCATTTTATAAAAACGATTTTATAATTATTTTTAATTTAATTTCTAATTAAAAACACTATTCACCCGAAAAAACTAATACTTGACTAATAATTTCTGAATCAGTTATTTACTTATTTTATTAAATCACATTACTTAATCAAGGTGCATAAATTATATTAATACTTTATTTAAGTGATATTACTAATCCATTTGGTCACATTACTAATCCTATGCGTAAAATCATTATTCATAATTTACTATTCACAAAAAATTAAGTTGATCTTATTAGATTCTAAATTTCTTGCTGAACACATTTCCATAAAGCCATTTTTTGATAATCATTACACATTAATTATTTTAGGTTTACATTAATATTTTAAAATATCTCCTTTTTCCAAAATTCATCAATATACATCCTATATTTATTCGAATATCTAAAAAAGTACAAACTTCGCCATATGAAGAAATCACAATTTTATTTATCTCAAAGGATTACACATAGTAGATACGGTCTCGTTACATGGCCCCTTATAACCCCAGCATAGGACGTACGTGTAAGGTGTGATAAGGTGAGTGAATCTAAGGGTGGCTCAGCCAACACTTCCCGAGTAGTGATTTCTATAAGCTGGAACTTCTCCAAAAGGAGATTATGCTCCAACTTCACATGATGATATTCGACTTGGGTTTGGTCCAGAGAAATGCCCAGTGGTGCTACCTCTTTACAACGTTTCGACAGATGGGATTCGATCTTCTTGAGACAGCTGGATGTGTCCTTAAAATCTTCTTTCTATATTAATTAACCATGATCACTTGTATTTAGAGACAACAATCGAAACATTTAGTTTCCAGTGGTCATATTGACCAATGATCATATAACAGTCGAAACCCACTAGTCTCATTTTAATTATACTCACATCATTAATTAAAGAATATAGTTTTGTTGAGTATAAACAAAAATTCACTCAAAATTTCGAGTCGTTGTAATATTTTTACTCTTCCAATGTGGTAATTACTTCCTCACTATCACGCCCAAGTACCTCACTACTAGTCGACAGCCTCTAGCTTTCATGGAAATGCACTTGAGTCCATGTGACAAACCGTGTATGGGGAACCATTGGGAGGCTCCCAAAATTGGGACGTTACACCAATCAACATGGAAGGTAAGGAATCAACATCACTTTAACCCATTCAATGGTCTCTCTTTCCAAATAACACTATCTGACCTCCATATGAATTATAGAATATGATACACCTTCAAAATCAATCCATGATAAAATAAATTGAATACAGTTAATCCATGATGAGGATGCTATTTTTGGATGATTCTATAAACTTGGTAAGCATCTCTAATAGAGTAAATACCCATTCACTAGCTTAGAGTCTTTACATACATCAAACAAGCTATCCCAACCTCTAACATGTTTTGTCAATTCCAAGGTAAATACAATTCTCTACACCTAATGTACAATATAATGGACTGGGGTGGGTGAAATAAAGGAGTTCATAGCTCTAGAATCAAACTAAGCATAAAACCAGGTAGAAAACAATATGATAGTACCATGTGTGATGTTAGAATAATTGACACTAGATTCACTAAATCATTCATGTGAGAAAATACTTAGATATAGCATCTTTATCCTTGATGGTGACCGCCTATATCATCACACTCGTCCTACAATCCATGAGGATGATGGATATCATAGGGTTTCCCCTATCTTCCCCATCCCCTCTACTATTCAAAATCCCAAACGCCCTATGGGTGCTGCAACCTTAGCTGAAATTGTTACAATAGTTGGGTGTGAAATGGGGCATCATCCAGAAAATGAATACCAAAGAACACCATACATTCTCACTTCTAATGGATATAATATACATAAGAAAATCAAACCGTGATTCACTCATTAGAAAGGGACAAAGAACTACATTCTCTAGGGATGTAGGTTTAAGAGGGATGACTCCTTATCCATGGAGACTAAAACTTTTTCTGACTAGGTAATTGATAACACTTAGTCCATGATCTATGAGGAGTTTAAAAAACTCCAATTCCCTAATGATTTGGTCCTATACAATGTCATCTAAATTAAAACTACATTTTCTTGTACTTTAGTATATAACTTCAATATAAATAGATTGGACTATTGTTGGATATTAGTTTTAAAATACTCCTAGAAATGTATCATCTTAGACTCATCATATAGAAAATGATCTTAAGAATAATATAAATTAATTTTGATGAGGATGAATAACTCTATAATAGAATAACACCATTGGTGATGGTTGAAGATCTATTACATAAAATACTCATAGTTATCAAAGATAGAAACCAAGCCTACAACTAATCCTAGAAGGTATCTTATAAAATAAAAAATTATTCATGATACCTAATGAAAAAAATACACCATGGTTAGGAAGACCCTGGAATAATCATCATGGCTAATGACAAATAGTGTTCCTGAAGAGAGAATAATGAATTGAAGGCCATCTCCACCTCCTCTGACCAATCCGCAATTTATCGATCTGAAATAGAGCCCTTATACTTTATTCATACTTGTTACTACAATATTCAGAGTATGATCTTATATTTTCCATCATCATGGACCACCAATATTTGGTGATACATTAGAATATCCTACTAAACATCACTCACACAAGCTATAAGGTAAATTCATCTTGGTTCTATATCTAAACAAGAACAAAAATCCGCAACCCATTAAATGAGGATAAACGAATATTTTTGGGTTAATTAATTAATTAATTCCATCATTTTAACCTATTTAACTATTTTTTAACCAAATTCAAACACATTTGTAGAGCATCATAATGGGTTAACTTCTCTATGGTCTCTACCACTAAAGTAGCATAACTTTAGTTAGCACATTATATAATCTGGATGGTCCTCGCATTAGATCATATGTGGAATTAAAACATCTTGTTCTATTTAGTATCCCTTATTTGTATAAAGTACTAATCATAGATGATACTATTTCACTCCTAACTCATATATCCTAAACTATTCCTAACTCTATACACTATTCTATCTCTCAACCAAATCAGTTTTTACAACTCTTTTCCTTGTAATTAGAATCACTTCACATAACACATTTAGTAAAAAAATTGAAATCATTAAAATGGAAATTTTTTAATCAGATGTAAAATAAGGTAGGAACCTCAAACTCAAGTAGCACTTGACTGCTTCTAAATCAATCTTGTATGCTAATAGTGTACACCCTAATTACTATCCAATTCTTTCTGATTATAAAAATATTTAATTTATACATAGGGTTTTCATAACATGTATGCTCATAAGGAATCATCTTAAAACCTTTAATGAAAAATGTGGAAGTATATCAATATATCCCATTGAATAAACAAATGAAACAAACTTTTTACCTAAATAAGAAATACCAGTTTCCCAATCCTAACCAAGAATCACTCACAAAATAACACATAGAAAAAACTATTTTTTATTAACATCATATATATAAATATAGTACAATTCTTACATTTCACCACTAGTTTGTTACTCTCACTCCCCAATACATAACATTCGGTAATCATCACTTCCATAAGTAAATTAAGCATGATGTGGTCAGGTCTCATCCCTACCTACCCCAGTCTCACACAGGGCCCAACATATTTTCTTCAAACCATTCGAAATATTTATCTCATCATCAAAATAATCCAATGTAAAAAATGTATATCCACATCATGTTGTGAAAATGAATTATACCTCAATACATCATATCCTATACACATACACCCAGAGAATGATGGATCCACCATGATTTAATACATGTATGAACTATACATCATGCCATTATAGCTCACACATAATTTTTATAGTAAAACTAAGAATCATTGCATCCTTTGTTGGAACCCATGATATAAAACAATTACATATACTCTATGGTACACCTACTAATATATATATCCCTAGAGAGACACGGGGGAGGGATAAGTTATCTGGCTGTTCCCACTATATCCTAGATAATGGAAAAACAACCCTAAATCATTTATGGTGTCAATTTCCCAACCTAAATTGGTGGGGTAGCCTATGAAATCATAAAATCATAATAATATCATACACAAACAACACTAAGGGAAAAAACTCTTCCTTAGAATCATCTTCTAGTATAAAAACATAGGATTCCATAATACAACTACTATAGACAAACTATAAATAAAACAAAATTATTATATTATTTAAAAATAAATTAAATCCTCAATTAATTAATACTATTCCATGATTAATATTTTAATATTATTTTTCCAAATTCTATTTACACTATTTATTCAATTTCTAACATGCACCAGAATCTAATCTTTACTAATATTGTAATAGATTCTAGATTTAAATCAATTCCCACACAACTATCCTTTTTAACCATCCCATGGATTCTAGTAGTTAATATAAATAGTTAACCATAATTGATTGTAAAAACACCCATCTCATGGGTTAATTTATTTATTATTTTCATACTCATAAATTACCCATATACTCTAGGAATCTGTGTAAACTACTATACTTGAACTACACTAGAAATTAAAATATTTTAACTATGTGAATAAGAGGGCTAATAAAATAATAACATATGTTTGACCACCCATCTATAAATTATCAAGTAATGTGTAAGCATAAATGATAAATAACTGATCTAAACATGTCTCGACAACCCTAATGATCGACACCATTGCACATAACTTCAAACTATCCCACAAAAAAATGTGAAAAATATAACTATACCTAGACTCCCAACACATTTATCATTCAATGTTTGTAACCATATAAAAAACAAAAATTCAACAACCTTAGGACCTTATCCCATAAACATCACCAGACCAATGTCCTATTACTCATAAATGGTCCCAACCACATTGTTATCAAAGAGGCACCTGAGGGATCTGAAATTACATGAGCGAGCTTACAATTTAAATTTACATTCTATATACAATAATGTCAGTATAGCTATAAAACTAAGGAACTCATTCCCCTCATTACAAGAACAGTCTTTATATGAGTTTTTGTGCCTTAAATTGCACAATTTTACATGATTTATAAAAGGTTATGCACATTCATACATTTTTTTGTATCTATCATGTTTAGAGTTTAAGAGAATTATGTAAATCTATTACATATCAATCCCCTTAAATATATTGTTTTCACATCCAATCAATTTCTATTTTCCTAACAAAACAGATTCATAGATTTGAACTCCTATTTTATTCAAAATATGTTCATTTTCTAAATGAATCTCCATAGGAGACATATAATTTTATATATATCCTATTCATCTATATGGCCTTCATAAAAAATTGAAAACAAGGGACCCAAAAATTGAATCTCAGTAAGGGATATAAAAAGGAATTAAAACTTTTAACCCATTTAAAATTCATAGAAACACACACGGACATTTTCCATTTAAAATAATAATATTTTGAGATCAAAATAATAATTTACTTAGTCATGATAAAATTTATTGTGGAATGTTTTCATATTAAATTTTATAATAAAAAATATAGTGAACTTATAATTAATTAAATATTCCCCATGGAAACAAATCCTTAGCTTTTATAAAATCAAAAACCATCCTTTAAGTAATAAAAATATTTTTTATTGTTTAGAAAAATAATATGTCCCTAGCAAACAATTTCCAACCATAGAGAAAAAATTTAGAAAACATGTTCCCTCATAATTTATGAATGGATTTAAAGAACATGAAAATTCCAATATTCTATTGGGTGTAACTTTTATCTGTTAACTCTATCACATAATAAGAGTAAATAAATTCTAGTATATTCTATTAGGAGTATCACAAAATAGTTCTGTATCAATCTATAAGAGTCATTAACTCCATCCAAGTTAACTTAGGAGTAACTTATATATAACACCTTGACTCTAATCACTCGCTCTAGATTGGTCAACCACATGACATCATGTGTGTCTCTCCATATGTAAAAGTATTATAACTATTAGCATGGTATTGAATGGTTCTATGAGGGTAATATACCATTTTTAATAATATTAATAAACTACAATAATTATAAATAATCATCAGATAACAACACAAAAAAATCTAGAAGAATATAACCATGCAATACTAAGTGGGTTTTAGGTCATACCAGATAAACTAAAACATTTCCATTGTGATTAGTCAAACAATGTATGATAACCAAATTAAGTAAGCTATGAAATATTATAAATAGTTAAGAATCTATTTCAACATTTCCTCTATCATCTAAGATCCACATGCTCAGCTCCTTAATAATGGTCCTTTTCCCTTAGCTGGATACAGATCTTTGATATATTCAAGTGCATCGATATTCCAATGTATGTTGTGATTACAAACCTAGTTGGACACCACAAATGTAGGAATAACATAAAGGTCACACTTATATAAATCATTTTTTCATGATGGATTTTAAATTTTTAGAAGACAAGCAATTCATATTCCATATTATCGTGAACTAACCATATTGATAGGATCCCCAGTCATACATGCTTCGACTTTATACATGAATTGATATATCGTGTCACATCACATACAAGATCAATTAATAAGTTCATGAAACTTATCATTTCAATAATAATATATAATCAATATCTAACTTAGTCCATGAGGCCATCACACCCTTTTCCCATCCCCTGGTCAGGCCATAAGTCCATCAGTCCCATACCTCTACTAAGTCATGTGACAAGATAGTCACTCCCCCTAATCTTTCATGAGTTATTTTGAATGCCCTTTATACCCCATCCTCTTCCTTAGGTAATTCCAAAAGTCTATAATAAACCTTCCCTATCTCCATGTCTCATAATCATCATCAACATCATGTTATACTATAATGTTCTCATATTTAGGGGCTATCCAATCCCTGATAGTCCACCTCTCACCTTGAAACTAGATACAAACCTCCATAGGACAAATATTAACCAAAAATAAGTCACTATACATAAGTCACAGTCATAAAACACATTCCATATGTTTCATGGGAAATCCATTCGCACTATATACAAAATCTCTAGTATATAATATAATAAAATAGTTTTCATGGTTATGAAATCACTCACAAACACACATATGCAAATTTTTCCAATCAACCTTATTAAATGGACTATGTAGTATAAAATTAATTGCATGGTGTTCCAACATCAATTCCAAATATTCATCACCTAATCATATTGATGAACTAGAAATCCATATAAAAAATCTGGATTCATCACAACTAGGATGCTATAATCAAGATTTGGGAAGTGAACTGTAACATGGTCTTAGATATAGACAAACCCACCAAACAAGATCCACTACCAAAGGTAGATGTAGATCATTTTTGGAAAAGGATAACATTTCACTAGATTAATTATCTTATCCATCGATAAATAATTAATCCATTGTTATACCCTAATAAAATTAATAGATCCATACATGACATCCATGATCATTTATTCCTTTCAAGAAGAAGAGCTGATATCTAGATGAAACAAGATGAAATTACGGAGAATTAACTTTTAACCTGAATTATCAGGATTCAAAGACCATAAATCAACATGAAATATATTTATTAGGGAGAGAAATATCCATGAACGATCACTATAGTTCATAGGTTTGAGATACCTAGAAGTTCGAGGATGAATGAAGGATTTAATGGATGTTTTGGTTTTAAAGACCAATTTTTGGGGTAATTAATTTTCTAGGAATGGATTAGTTTCACATTTTACTAAACCGTTTCTAACCATGTGGGTCTCACTATCTATTTAGGGAACCCTATTAGTTTGGAAACACTGTTTATTAAACCTTTTTCCGAAAATGATATTGCCTATGTTCTGAGTTACATAGTTTTTTATGTATATAACATGCATTGATGTAACCACACACCAACTATGAACCATCTACTACCCCTCACCAACAAGTCACACATTTTTGTAGGTATAATTACTAGGTTTCCAAAAACTTTTCACAATCACTATTCCCCCGTAAAATACTCTAAAAACGTATGAATCTACTAAGATTTTATCATAGATCTTATCCAAGCAATGTATAACTCAAGAATAGTAAAATATGTTCCAAAATCAAGGAATAATGTACATGAAAAATTACGGACAATTAGTATCTCCCTATAAGTATATCTCATCCTCAAGAAGGGTCCCTATAATCTGTGGTCATATAACATAGTCCATTAGGCTAGTATGTTGCATATTTACTCCCACGTATTCTCTTGGTTCTGACATTTCTTCCATATAACTCAAACAAGTTGTACCATCTTCCCTAACAATACATTCTCACACTAATCCATGTTCTATACAAATCACTATGAGAACAAAAAATATGGTTTTAACTCAATTTAATTTCCATTTATCACATGTAATTTATTGGTATTTTACCTCTAAATATGAGACACAATGAACATATTAGCTAAATTATGAAATCATATAGGAAGATAAAAATGGTAGGAAACTATTACAATAAATTAAATTATTTGAAATGGTCCCAAAAACATGGATGCCAACTTCACCTAATTAAACAATAATTTATTTCCCACACAAGGTGAAACCTATAATATATTTTGATCGCCCAAGGTAAAATCCAATGGTCACCACCACTGATTCACATACGATCACTATCTACTCTGAATGGTAAACAACCACTTCTAAATTAAGTGGATGTAATCAGTGGAATCTGACACCGTAATCATCCCCAAAACATCTACATCACATGCCTTAGTGCAACATATAATTGAATAATACCATAAACGATAAATCTCCTAAGATAATGAAATATGAATAAAATATTAGAAACTATTATTGTATGTAATCTCTAAAAAACAAATGATCATCCCATGCTCCACCAAAATCCAATAATCATGATCAATGTGTGTCCTCCAATGTATATATCTTCCTCATTAACAATAGATCAGTCCATGTATGGTAAATTTTTCTTCGTTTCAATACAGCCCCCATCACCTTTTTAAGGCCTCCTAAAATGATGACAAATGAGAATTGTGATCAGGTACTATGATCATAGGCACACCGTGAAACTATATTATCTATTCAACATAGAGCTTTCCAAACACATTTATGGATTGGTTATCTCATATAGAAATTAAATTTTCTTTATTGATCAAATTATCGACTATAACCCACCCAACTTCATTGCCTCTCGGGGTCCTAGTTAACCCCATAAGAATGTTCATTATCACCTCACCCCACTTCAACATAGTTAAAGGAAGATGCTAATGAAAATAACATGGATGTTGGTGTTTGACCATAAAACTCAGATGGATAAGAAACAATGAGACAAAGAACACAACATCACTATATATACTCATCCTCTATAAAAATAATCTGATATCATATTACATCATCTTCATTCCTAGTATTACAACCCACTACAAAGACAAGAAGTCCCTAGTTATCTCTTACCATGTAGAATCATGAACTATAACTATCACATGAAGATATATAATGTTGTATCCATATAAATACCATCTTAAAATTGGGATATTTTCCACCAAAAAATCATTCATCACTAATCATTTAGAATGTGAATCTTGAATTATCTATAACATCTATACAGAATTGATAACTAAGGGGGAAATGGTCACCCCCCCCCCCTTAATCCTCAGATGAAACCACAAACCATTTAGCCAAAAATTTCATCATTCTCCATTAATCCATAGATAAATTATCTCTAATATCTTATATATTTTGAAATGGTTCTCAATATAGTATAAGTGCATTTAGTGGGCACAAATTAAAATTTATTTTAATTTAGGATTTTCTAAAACCATAAGAGAGGATCTTTCATGTTACATTTTTAATTTATTTATTTATATCTATATAAAACTATTACTTCACCTTCGGATCCTTTCTTTGATGATGGATTTGATATTATAAAACACCCTTTCAATTACCTTTATTATACTGTAAGGAATCATGTTTATAATCCCTCTAGTGGTGATCCAAATATGCTTCTTTGATCTTCAACCAATTCCCATTGATTTATGGATTCTACCACAATGATTCAATTTTAATAATTTTTCATCTAGATTTCTCTATGATCATTTGGGAATGAATGATTTCTTCTAGTTACTGAGAGTTATATAGGTGTAATTTAAGGGAGGGAGGGAGGTAGATAGATTGAGAGAGGGAGAGAAGTTTATTTTGGGTAATGATTCTCTGTTTTTTATCTCCTATTAACCCTGCAAAATAGACATAATTATATATATAAATATAGGGTTTAAGTCAAGAAACTATTTAATTAAATAAAGGACATTAAATAATATAATAATAATTAATAAACACCATTAGAAAATAATAATAAAATTATTATTTTATAGAATATGTGATAACATTCACAACAATAATAATTATTTTACAACTTTCAATTTAATATTTATCTATGGATATGGTCTTCGTCTATTTAAACTCCTTGGAATTTAAGGAATACAAAAATAAAATATTTAATTCATCAATTGATATTTGTGTTCGATAAAACAACAATTAAATCAGTCTTCAATAATAATAATAATTTTTATTAAATTAATTAATTTCAAATAGATTTTAGTCCAGATCAATGGAAACACTTATTGAATCACCCAATATGAATATTTCTTTTAGGAGTTAGGAGGGATCACCTAAATTACAATATTAATTTCTAGAAATAGTCAAGGAACCCAAAAAAAATATTTTAATGTCAGAGCAATGAAAACCAAATATGAATGCAAGTTATGAAATATAATTCTTACATAATAATTTCTCATTAATAATGATTCAAATCGTTGTCATCAACTTATGTGCTAGATACATATTTCTTTGAATGTATAAAATAAACACATTGTTGCACCATGGATGTGGAATTAAATGAGAGTGTTTTATTCCAATAAAAGTGTTGAGAAATAATCTTCCATAAAGAAGGAATAGTAAATCCTTCATTGAATTACCCACGGATAACTTGTAATTCTTTATGTACCCAACATACCATACTTCCATCCAACATAACGAATGATATATTTCATCATTAAATCTATGTATAAAAGTCAGGACACACATCAATGATTATCATAAAATCTAATTGTTGTTACACACACTCACAAATAAAAATATATTATGACACCAAATATTGTGTAATTCCTACTTACAGGTATGTTTTCATAGAATCTTTTCCTAGATATTATGAAGTAAGAACATCATGAGAAGAATACTCATAAAAATACGAGTTGTCACACACCACAATCTTGTTATATATGTCCCATAATAGAATGTTATCCAACCAAAGAACTATATTTAATAATATCATTTTAGCGGTACAAGTTTATTATCATAGTAGGGAACTATGGCCTTGTCAATGTGACATATAACCACAGAAATTATTACAATAAATTCATTAAAAACCATGAACGATATGTAATATGATGTTATTAATATTTAAATCACCAAATATACATTTAATAAAATTACGTATATTTAGTCATAGGTCACTAGCTTCAACAAACTCCCACTATAACAAGAGAAAACAATTATATGACTTTCTGTTCTATAGAACCCATATGATAATCATGTTTCTTCCAAGTGAAGGATTTAGTCAAGTAAAATTCAATGATTCCTTCCATGTAAATAATTCTCACTAAAACATCATGTACCTAGGGAATATCCCCCAAGATATTATACTTCTAGAGTATGGTCTTAATCAACAGATTTAATATTTTATCCTTTGCGAGAGCCAGCACTTCAGAATTATCAAAATAGAATGTGAAAGGATATTTACTACAATTTTACTAATCATGGTCTTGAACAACTTTTTACATCAAATTTACTTCTTTAGATGCCTTAGAATATGTAATATACAAGGAATTTACTATTGAATCTACCACCATGTTCTATACTGAGATCATCTATCTCGAAACCCCTTTATTAAAAGTAAATATTTATCCCTGTTGAGATTTCATATAATATTGGTTTGTTTAGAAGATAGAATATGCATATCCTTTTATGATTAGCTCATTATCTTGTCCATAAAACAAGGACATGTCCATTGTAAACCTCATATACTTAAGGATAATTCTGACAGCCTTCCAATAGTGGTCACCTAGGCTATCTTGATGTCTTCTTATCAAAATTAATTTATAAGAAACATCCAACCTTGTATATTTTATAACATACACGACTAACCCAATCACTAACGAGTATGGAATACTTACAACTATATTTATTTTCTCATATATATGACGAATTGTTTTTATAGAAATATTAATGTTATATGAAATTGTAAATAATCCCTTCATAGATTGTTCCATACTGAATCTCTTTGTTATATTGTAAATATATGTGCTTTGACTAAGGTCAAGGAGCCTCTTAAATCTATAATGATGGATCTTTATACCAATAATATTTGAATCATTTCCTAATTTCTCCATAGAAAATAATTTATTCAATAACTATTTTAACAGGTATAAGATAAATATTTCATTTTCAATAAGTAACATGTCATTGATTTATACTATTAGAGAAAATGACTGGACTCCCACTAATATGTTTGTCAATACATGGATTACACTCTATATTTATAAAATAAAATTACATTATGGATTAATAAAAATTAATATTCTAGTACATGGATTCACACTTTAATCCATAAAGGATACTTTATTGATTCCATGAATTGTTGGAACCCTATGAATTCAAAAAACCATTTGGTTGTATCATATATAAATATTCCTAATGGTCCAACTAAGGAATGTTGTTTTGAAACCTATTTTCTAAATCACATAATAATTTAAATTCATAAAAGAAATTATAATTTTAATGGATTTCATCATTGATAATTGATAAATGTTATCATTTTGGTCAGTTCCATGATGTTGTTTAATTGATTTTTTAATTTTCCATGATTTATAGGTTTTCAATTTCCCAACCATGCAATGTTTCTTCTTGATTACCAATTTAAAACATATAGAAATAACATCCACAGAGGATTTAACAAAATCTAGACATGTTTTTGTTATATGGATTCCATTTCAATATTTATGGATTCTTTCCATGAGGAGAAATCTATGACACCTAATTATTCATTGTATGTTAGAGTTTTTTTATTTCAAAATAATTATGATTTACCATACTTATTGAAAATAAATCCATACAGTTATAGGTCTGTAACATATATTGTAATCCCATGTTATACATGTTCCTCTAAAACATCTACTTCATCCATGATTCATTATTGAATCTATTCCTCTTCCATCTCTTGTATACCTTATGAATCGAATTCATCAAATTCTATCACTCTTCCACTATCTCTTTTAGATATGGTTTCTCTCTCAAGGAATATTGTGTGTCTTTACACTATTTCAATTTTTATGGGGGTTCATAGAGTTAATAACCTATTTTTTCATTAGGGTATCATATAAAGATACGCCTTGTGACTTTAGGTGAATGTTTATTACCATAAGATTCCTAAATAAATTCATCAATTCCGTAAACCTGTGTGGATGGTAACACAAGTTTCATTCCCTTCCAAAATTGGAATTTTATACCATGAAATGCCTTATTTTTCACTTGGTTATCATTTTTTATTCTATTTGGAATTCATATCTCTAAATGGATATTGGAACACTTGTGTGAATAATCATTGATCTCACAATGTACAACACGTTTTGTTTCCAATGATCACATACAACATTCCATTAAGGTGTATAAGGAGTAGTGTGTTGATATAGAATCTAAAACTCTCATAGTTAATAGTTGAAGACTTGATTTAGATATTCTCCACCATTGTCTCAGTGAAGTTTCATAATATTCTTACCAAAATAGTACTCAACTTAATTTTCATATTCCTTGAATATCTCAATGGAATATATCTTATACCTCATCAAGTATACATACCCATATCTTTCAAAATCATCATTAAAATTTATGAAATATTAGGACCCATACCTTAATTTAATAAGAAATAGTTGACACACATTGGTATGAACTAATTCATGAATCAATTTGGATCAGTAATCTTTTCCACCAAATAGTTATTTGGTTATTATTTCTTCAAAACATTAGTTACATACACCATGTGGTTTTAGTGGAAATGAAAATTAATATCCATCATTATGTAATATAGTCATTTTATATTTATTTACATAAACTATATGGTTACTCCAATATTTAGTGTTACCTGAGTCTTGTGAATTAATTTCTGTATGGATTTATATTGCATAGTCTGTGTAATCCATCATCGAAATACCATTATTTAAAAGGTTCGTACCATAAAAAATAAATCCTTATAAAATAGAAAACATTTATTCCCAAATTTGAAAATACATTCATCCATATCATGTATAAATATGTAAATAATTTTTGGGTAATGGATAGTACATGTCAAATTTTTTTAAAATAATTATTATTCCAGTTGGAAAAGCGGGGTGGAAGTCATTGAGAGAAACAATATCAATTTCATCTTTGTTGGATGCTAAAAGATCTACCACCTCTAGGTAAATCCTTTTCAATATAATTTCCCTAGTATTTGAATACATATGTTAGAAAAAAATTCATATCTAATATCCAATTTATTGAAATTTTCAAAACCTGTCCCCGAGGGGGCTATGTATTTACTACCACATGTATGCCTCTCATAGCCTAGGGGTTGCTGACTAGGACCGAGTAGGAATATCTCACAAATGGGAGTCTTTTTATTAAGTACTTATTTAACTACAGACATATGCAAGCCCAAAATGCGGATATGTAAAACACTAAGTAGACAAAGCAGGCATACACCAAGATACCTACCATCGAGTACAATAGTAGGAAACAAGAAATTAAATAGGCCCTGAATACAATCCCCGCAAAATAAATATTCTATAATAGTGAATCCCATAGTTACTAAGAATCATCTGTATAAAACCCCACTTAAAGGGTAGGTGTTGGAAAAATATCTAAAGATGTAGAAGCACACCATAACTATCTGATCTCTCAAAACACCACCTAGTCCCAGTCTACCATAGGCTTAATCAAACCATCGATTATCTGCAAAAGGCATTACACATAAGAGAAAATCCCATTCAAGGGTGAGTAAACAATACTCACTAGAAATCCCCAAAACCACAAAGAAAATACTACATAGGAAGTACAAAAATTATTATAATAGTCTTCTCAATATAAGTATATGTATATAACACATATTCCAAGGACATATAGGTATAATCATAACCAGAAACAAGGTAAAGAGGTAAGTCACAACCAATCATCAACTATAGGATTATGCTTGAGGCATGCTCATTTCAAAAGAACTCACTCCTCGAGCCAGGATGTGATCAGAGACTCTTAAAAAAAAGGTCCCACTAATTTGGACCCCAAGTAAAGTAAAATACACCGGTCATATATCATAATATATAGTGAGGCGATCCTACCTAGAGAATACCAACAACGAAATCTATATTAACCCACAACATAGGGTATCCTTTTCAAAGAATACCAATAACCATACTGAGGCAGCTGGTAATGTAGGGGATCCTTTTTAGAAAACACCAACAACCCTATCGATATGCACCACTAAATGGAGGATTAACACCCAATCCTCAGAGGTCACATTAGTTCTTGAAAAACTCCATCATAGATGATAGAGGACCGCTGTGGTCCCAAGGAAGGATACAATAACTCTATTAGGGGCTTGTCCTCTAGAGGGGACTATTATCCAGTGATGTTAATGCAATACTAGACTCAACCATCAAAGAAAGAACCATGTAAAACTCTAGACACATACCAGTACAATATTAAAACCCAACAAGCTATCTTAAAATGGACGTCTCTTCTCAAGGGTTTCTACACCATATACAGCTTATCAAACGGACCATTAATTTGAAGGATATGACCATTTTTGTGAAAAAGTATATCTTGGGAATGGTTTAGGTCTGACATGAACTGGTCCAGCTGAACCAACCAGGCCCAGCCCAATCGGATTGGTATGGCCCATTGGGCCACAATTACCTAGACCGCTGGACCCAGCTCTCTGGGTAGCTGGAGTGGTCTGATCTATCCATCCCAACCACCTGTGTGTGGTTCGGGCCCCTTCTCATGCATGCAGCTCACCGAGCTTCATTCTCCTGGTGAATGTGTGTATATTGAGTTCAAGGTACCACCACCATGGTTAATGTTGACGACCATTGTGTGCACACCTTACCCTACTACCTCCTCCGTCGCAAGCTCCACACAGACCAAGCTACATATGCGACCCCTAACCATTGTGCTCACGGTTTCCCCCAATAGCCTCTGCTACTGTGGGAGAGAATGTGGTCCCCCAAAGACATCATCCTCTACTCCACTCTTGGAAACCCACAAGCAACATGTTCACCTCACACTCCACCTACCCCTAGTGGCATGCGACCTCTCCCATCGATCACCCTACTAGTGGAATTCTATCTACCTGACACCTGTCCCTAAGTCAATCAATTCCACTACTCATTGAATCTCTATTAACCACTATCTCAGGTGATTCATATCATGCCTTCACCATTTCACCTTGGAAATTTTTTGCGATGTTAGATACCGAGTCTTGGATCATTGCACACATATAGAAGGTGCAATGATACTATGTTCATATTTCATGATGAATAAATAATTCATAAGGATAGGAGGAAAGATATAAATTCATAGGAACAACCAATGAATGGATCTTGGCCTTGTTCATGTCTTCCTTGATCCATTAATGGTAGAATGATGAACAGAGAGGGGATACAATTAATCTCCGACAAAATCATCCTTGATAATAAACCGACATAAATTAACCATCTTGTAAGTATGATCGACTGATGATCATTATATTCATGGGTTGCTCTGCATTTGTTATTCAATTTAAGAAAGAGGAACAAACTTCAAAGAAACAAAAGCCTACCTAAAATTTTGATTGGTTGTTGAAGAATAGAGAAGTTGTGTTTTTGTCATTCATCATTCCATGGAATCTGTGGTTCGTCGATATATGGTTCACCAATCAGTTACCATTTGTGGGAGGGAGCTTCTTCTCTATGCCAAAGAGGATTTCAGGGGTTATTTCATAATCGTGGATTTCTAAAAATAGGAAACATTAAAATGAAAACTAACATTGTGTCAAAACAAAATATTTTTGTTAAATATTTTAATGATGTTTATGTCCAAAAGCAATCATTCATGGTCAATCCTCACTGGTTGATGTTAAGCCCTACATAAGGTAAAATCGATGTTATAAACACAAAGTTTCCCCCCCAATGTCTTCTATGGATTCCAATTTATGAGTTATTCTAGTTTTAAATAATAACTTCCAACACATTTTCTTAAAAAATGAACATGATTTTATGAATTTCCCCAGGCACACCAAGCCTTGAAATCACATGCCATCTCAGTGCCTGGTCTCGTAATTTTCCTAGTTATTTATAAAAGTAATCTAGAGAAAATATGAGTAAATAAATTCTCCCAACCTTCAGGATTTATGTCCTTATATTCCAAAACAAGGGATACTATTCAAAAATATGAGGGAAATAGGAATGATTATGAGCCTCCCCCACTGATATTCTCTCTGAGAGATTCCTTTGCTTCCACAGAATTCTCACTAGAGGAATAGAACACCCATGAAGGATCCTCTTCTGTTGATCCTCGATCTCCACAAGGTACCCCACAAAAGACACCCCATCATTAATGTCCATATTTCCCTAGTCGATTAATTATGATGGATCATGCAAGTACCTCCTCTTCTATGACACATGGAAGATGTCTGGCACTCAAGGTAACAGTGGGGGTAGAGCTTGGCAGTACGCCACCTCTCCAACTCTGCATAGAATCATAAAAGGTCCAATGTATCTCAGAGATATCTTTTCACCCTGACAAAATCTATACAATCCTCATCAGGGAGATACATTAAGGAACACATGATCTCCCTCCTAGAATTTTAGAAGCCTATATCACATATTAGCATATGACTTCTTCCCACTCTGTGCAGTTGTCATCCACTCCTGGACGATCTGATTATTCTCTATAGTAGCTTGCACTATCTTCTGGCCCATTAGTGCTAACTCCCCCTGGTCTTTCCAGTAAAGTGGTGATCTACATAGTCGCCCGTACAGGGCCTCATATGGTTCCATACCAATGGTGAAATTGTATCTTTTATTTTGTATGAAAACTCTACATGTGGTATGTGATACTCCTAGATATGACAGAAGTCCAATATCCCGGCCCAAAACATATGATCTAGAATCTGAATTTTACTCTCCATTAGGCCATCCGTTTGGGGATTAAATTCCATTCTCAAGAATAGATGGGTCCCAAATTCATCTTATAATCCCTTCAATTGTCGGGATATGAAATGAGCATCATGACCAGAAACAATGGTCAATGGTACTCTGTGAATTAAAACTATCTACTACACATAGAGGCATCCCAAACTCTCTACAAAAAGTTCCTCCTAGATCGGTAGGAAGTGGACCCACATTGTGATTTGGTCAATGATCACCCAGATGGAATCATGTCCTATGGAAGTGCATGGAAAACCATCAAGAACTCCTTAAATATCCCATCCCACTTCCACTTTGGTACCTCAAGTGGTTGGGTCAAGGCTGCTGGACCCTGGTATATAGAATTCACATTCTGGCATGTGAGGAATTGATAAACAAGCTTTTCCAAAACCTTCTTCATCGCTAGCCACCATAAATGACATTAGAGGTCCCCATGCATCTTCTCTACACCTAGATATAATTATAATGGGGATGTATGGAACTCCCTCAGAACCACCTATGGAAACATCACTGTTAGAACTATGCACCCTATGAAAATAATTGCGTGCTCCCCAACAATCGAATATACATCTGGGGCATGACCTATGGAAAATTGAGCTTGTCGGTTCTCATAGTTGATATAACCATGGTGTGCCTCCTTGATAAGATATTGGGGTGGAGGGGTGGTAACCATCAACTGGAGGTAATATGTTCCATCTCCATCCAAAAAGTACATCTACAACATAGCCAACTACCCTAATGCCTCACTCAGTAACTGCAAACTGGGTCTCTAGCTAAGAGTGTCTTCCAGCATGTTCCCCTTCCAAGGAGTATAGAAAATCTCTAGGTTTTAATCCTAGAGGAACTCAAAGTATTTCCACCATAACAAGTTTAGGTCCATTTTAGAGAAGATATACTTGAGACACATGTTGGTAAGAGTAGATAGTGAACATATCTCCTATTAGATAGGGTTTCCAAATTTTCAATGTGAATACTACAACCACTAGCTCAAGATCAATGGTCACCTAATTCTTCTCATTTTTCTTAACTGGCATGAACCATAGGAAATCACTTATTTCCCCTGCATTAGGAAAAAACTATCATAGTCTCTAATGAATCATATAATACTATATACATGACACCATCCTTTAGTAATATCAAAATAGGAGCACTCATCAACCTATACATTAGCTCATGATAGCACTATTGGAATTTATCTATCCACATGAACGGATTCCCCTTCTATGTGAAAAATGTGAAGGGTGATGCTACTCTAGAAAATTCTAGTAAAAACTCCATTAGTACCTATCCAAAAATAGGAAACTATGCGTCTTGGTAACACCCTTGGGTGGATCCCAAGAAAGCACTACCTCTTTCTTCACTAGATCCATTGAAACTCTAGCCTCCGAAAGGATGTGTCCCAGAAAGAAGACCCCTAGAATCTAGAACTAACACGTTGAAAGCTTCTAATAAATATGGAACTATCATAGTGTATCCATGACCATCCCCAAGTGTATCACATTATCCACCTCAGATTCTGAGTACACTAGGATGTCATTAATGAAGGCCATAATGAATCATTCTATGTAAGGCTGTAAGATCCTATTCATGAGTCCCATGAAAAATACTCAGTCGTTCATCATGCCAAACGACATCAAAAAGGGCGTATAATGTCCATATCAAAAATGAATCCTTTCATTGATAAATCCTAATCCTGTACATGAGGAAAGAGATATCCAGATCTGAGGTCAATATTCGATAACCACCTCACTCCCTTCAGCAGATTGAAAATATCATTAATCCTTGGTAGTGGGTATTTGTTCTTCATGATCACATGATTAAGGGATCAAAAGGAAAAAAAATCATCGTTTTCCCATCTTCCATCATGAAAAACAAAACTAGGGCTACTAATGGTGAAATTATGGGTCTCACGAAGCCCTTCCTCTGTAGGTCCTCCAATTGTACCATCAGTACATGAAGCTCTAAGGGAGCCATATGATATTCTTTTGTATATATTTTTGTCATCCCGAGGTACATATAAATGTAGAACTATACATACCATGAGGGAGGTAATGTGATAAAATCCACAAGAAATAAATCCTCATACTTTGCTACCACTGCAGAAAACTATGGATTCCTATCATCCCCTACATCGATGATGAGACTATCCAAATAATGAGTAATCGGTTTCACCCTCCTATGAACGAGTCCATCTTGCACAGAATTCATTTCAGTTTCACCAACAAATAAAAACATGGTCCCATCACCATGAAAACACTGCAATCTATTCATAAAATAGTAAGTTTGGGCATGAACAATAAATAACTGGTCCATAAAAATAATTAATTCTTAAGGCCTCGATGATGCTACTAATAAATTCAAACTAGAACTCTTACCTCCAAGAGTAAGGTCACACGGTCAGCACCAGTGTGTAATCATCCAATACTCTCCCATTAGACTTTATAATTGTAAATGTTGAGTCAACTATTCAACCGGAATCATTGAACCCCTAACATGGTCCATGTCAAGAAAAGAATGAAACGAACCTGTGTCAATCAAAATTATATCAATGGTGTAAAAGACACAGATCATACCTCTAATCTTACCCGGAGCACCGGGGACATAATCCTCTATTGGTTGTAGCTATCCTCATACTTATCCACCACATCCTTGAGCCAGGTTTGGACCACCTAGGGGTGGTGGTGGTAACATGTCAAACCTATGCCCACCTCATATTGCCCTAACTACTCCTCGTCCACATCTTCCACCCGACATACAACCATTTTCATGTCTCTTCCTCTACCTCAGAGGTCCCTCAACCATCTGCTGATCAGTTGTATATTCGTTCAGTCAATCTTGTGCCATATGACCTTGACCACCGCATGCTTAACACTATCTGTCACTCCTGTAACTCGAGTACCGTTGGAGCCATGCATTATTGACCTGGTATCCTGGGGTCATCTCTTAATGTTCATGGCCTTCTGGGGTCCCTACGACTGACATAGTCTACCGACTACCAAACACATAGCTACCTGGGGCATATTGATTTCTCCCATAGCTGGTGTCTACTCAGCTAGAAGTATCTCCACCAGTAGTGCATTCTCCATTAACCCATAATATTTAGGATAAGGGATATCATGGATGAACCAATCTGCCAATTTAACCCCTACTAGAAGGTCTTAGACTAGTAGAATGGGTCCCACATCATATCATCGGAGCAACGAGAAAGATTAGTAAACCCTGTTGAGTCCTCTTCCATGGTCTAACTACCCTACTGAATATTCAAGAGATCCTGGATGCACATAAATCACAATTAATCATTAAATAAATAATCTCTAAAGAAACACTCAAAGACTTCACAAGATAGACTCACATAATCTTGTGTCTTGGTCACTATGCTCCAACATCACCCCACTTCGTGGATAAGACCCCATCTGGTCATAAGGAATCCTCACAAGGCATAAGAAAAGTATAACTGCCTCCAACCAGTCCCCAACTATAGGGGGTTTTGTCTCACTATGAAACCTGAGGACTGCTCTAGTCCCAAGAAGGTATACTATAACTCTACCTGGTACCAGGCCTCTTGAGGGGAATCTTTTACAATGATGTGGACGTAATACCGTACTAAACCATCAAGGAATGAACTGAGGGAAACACTTCACCTATAATAGTCCAATATAAAAACCATCCAAGCTATCTGAAATTTACTACCTTGTTGCATGTGTCCCTACTCCATAAATGAAATGTCAAAGAGACCTTCCATTTGAATGTTATGAGCATTTTAGTGAAACTGTCAGACCCAGGTCCAGTTCGGGTTCGACCCGGCCTGACCCGGTCTGACCTACTGGGTCACTGAGATGGGATGGTTGGGACTGGAATGTTAGGCCGCAGTCTGTAGGTCCGTGCCCTGCTAGTTAGTGGTCGCCCAGACTTCTTGAGCCAATCGGCCCACTATATATTGTCCAACCCCATTCTCTTACATGCGGCCGACCCAGTTGTGTGATATCAGTCAACGCGGATGGCCACCGCATCCCTGGCCTCTTCCACTTCCTCGACCGACATGGGCTCTATGTGAGCACTCTTCACTGAGTTCCCAGTCACCACCCGTGGACTCTTCTGCCTTGGGCTCCTACGTGGTCCTGCATAAAATGTGGTCTCACGTTCTACTTCCATCTTCCCCATTGGTGTCCCTTATTCCTCATTCCCCACCTGCACCCCCCACTGGGAAGCAGTGCTACCTCCACTGCCAACCACCATATCGGTGGCCCACTATCTACCATGAACTCCACCAGAACCCTACTAGAGCTATCACTCTGGGTGTCTCCTTGCGCCACCGTAAACTGCTTCCTTTTGTGATTCAAGCCATTCCATCTCTTTCAAACCACTTTTGGGTAATTATGGTGTTAGATCCCCAGTATTAAATCATTTCGCCATGGATAAAACACAAAATGATACTATAATAATATTTAGCGAAAACGTGGAACATAAAAGGATTGAGGGAATGAGATAAATGCACAGGAACACCCAAATAAACGATCAGTACCATGTTCGTGTCAGACTTGATATGTTCACGATATAATAAAGAAAATAGAAGAAATATAATGAATCTCTAATGTAAACATCCCTGATAATCAACCAAAATAAATTATCCATCCCTCAAGAATGATCAAACCACATGTCAAACTGTATATTGGTTGGTCTGATTCTATCATGAAATTTAGTTACGGGGAACAAACCAAAAATAAAAAAAGCCTACCTATAATTTGGATCTGTTTTTGATGAAGGGTGAAGTAAAGATGTCATCATTCGTTGATCCGTTGAATGTGAGGATAATCGATCTTTGGTTGTCCAATCCTTCAATGTTCGTTGTTGGACGCTCTTTCTCCTTGCCTCAATGGAATTCCAGGGTTATGTTGTAACATGGGATTCTTCAAAATCTGAAACATTAAAATGAAAACTAATGATCTATCAAAATAAAAATTTTTTATTACATATTTTAATGATTTTTTAGTCCAAAAGTAAATTTTCATAGTCGACCCATGCTATTTGATGTCAGGCCCTACCTATGTTAAACTCGTTATTCTAAACCCAACAATTCCCTCAATTTTAAATACAGATACCTGTTTAATTGTTATTCTGGTTTTAAATAAAAACACCATGCATGGATTATTAAAATCAAAACACCATTCTATTAAATATTCAAGGCACACAGGTACTTGGAATCACACTCCGTCTCAGTTCCTGGTCTCATAATTTTTACAATTAACTTATTAAAATATATCTGAAAAAATATGTGTCACTATAAAAATTGATAAATTTCACTAAATAAAAAAAATAAACTTGAAGCTTATCCTTACTTATTCTATTGGGAAGAGTTTTTCTTTCCGTGAACCTTCTTCCCACTTGTAAAATAGACATCATCATATTCCATTAATTTCCAAATTATGTTCATCTAATTTTTAGGTATTAAAAATAATTAATAGTATATATCTTCTCTTAAAAATTTTATTTTTCCTCATAAATATGGAATGATGTTAACGGTTTGTCTCTTTATCAACTTGGAGAAGAAGAGAAGGGAAATCAGGGAGTTCCTTTTCAATGTTCATCATATTAAAATTCATAACAAACATGGAGAATTTCAGAGGTTGTGATGGACGAATGAGATAGGATCATATTCTATCAGGAAGTTTAAACCCTAGAAAATTTTTCACAAAGAATAGCCATTGATCATGATTTTGTGAGGCCAAACTAGGAAACACTCTCTATTATTTCTCTAAAAAATAAACTTTTAGATCTCAAACAATTCTTGTAAAAATATCACTTGTTATAGACCACATTAATGCTGTAGGATGGTATAAGGGTATATTTTTTCATGATTCTTCCTTAGTTTCATGGACATATATAATGTCATCAACCATTGAATGTCGACCGAGTTGTTCATTTTTTTTCATTATCAAGAAAATATTCATCACATGAATCGTTGTATAGGGGATCCATCATTTAGGACTCTAGGATTGAATATTTATTTTCTTGGTGTAACAAAAACATAAGGCTTATAAAACTTTCCATGAAGTTACATCTAGGAATGAGATGGCCTTTCTCTATTATATATCATAGGGATAGTGCGGATGATAAAAATTAAATTTTTTACAATTATAAAATATCTTATTTTTATAACATCTTTTTATTAAAAATTATGTTAGAAATAATAATAATAATTATATTATTAAATCTACCACTATTTTATCATGTCCCAATAGCCCTTACAATTGAACTAAAAAATTTTATTTGATAAGAAATTCTAGCGAAAAGGATGAATATTACCTTACTCATAACCTAAATGAGGGTTGGTCAAGATACTTTCTAGTATTTGGGTAGGATGATATTTGAAAACAATGGGCTTTCATCTCCTTGATCTGTAGAGGGGACTCCCTGATATTGAGATCCTATCATGGATTTCCACCAAAATTTCCAGCAAGTTACACCTTGCCTATAGAGGGGAAATTATCTTGAAATAAGATGGTTAAGTCAACCCATAACCAATACAATAACTCCATTTTAAAATTAAGTTCCCCAACATGGTTATTCCAAACACATAGTTATAAGGATTTAATTCCTAATAAAGTATTGGATGTCCCTGTTTTTCTTAATTTATATTTGAGCTATTTTAATTTCTTATAAACAAAATTAATTATATTTTATTGATTAAATAGATTGTTAATATTATGTGTATGTTACTTAGTTAACTAACCATGTTAGATAAAAAATGTACACATAATCATTTTATTTAAATTCTATCTTTTCACCTTAATTTATTTATTATGTGGGAATTATCTTGCATCCTTAAAATTAAGAATTTATAAGAGATATATAAATAATTAATATATAACCTGATCATAATCACATATAATGTTTGATTCATTTTGGGGAAATTAATCCAACCTTGTCCCTATGGGAATAACTCCTTGTTCCACCTATCCACCTTTGTATCACCTAGTTCGGAATCAAAATGTTTGCATCATGAACTACCTCAACATGCCATGGAACACAATATTTATTACAAGTATTTATAACTCAAATACTAGTGAGGGTAAATAAGGGATTAGTTAATGAGGATTGGATACATAATAGTGGAAAAATAGGTCCAACAAAATAACGGATAGAGGGATGGAACATATTCCACTACTCAATTAATATTAAAAAAATTAGAAACCAATACAATAAATTAAATCAAAACCTCAAACATATAAAAAAATTCTTGGAAGAACTCATGAATTTTCAGGAATTAAATGAATTTGAAAGAGTAAATCTGGTTCGAAATTATTTGTAATTAGTTCTTTATTATTAAGAAAAACATGATTGAATTAATTAATTAATGAATTTCATTTCATCTAAATAACTATCCAAATTCATTTGGAGATACCCATATTAAATAAAATCATTGAAAATGAATAAAAAAGATAATTATTATACCTTTATTATAATAAATTATTTGAGAATTTAAAATTAGTTAAAAATAATATTAAAATTTAAAACAAACTATGTAAAAGTAAATAAAATAATGTTTTATTGAGGTAATTATCAAGTTAATGAAATTTAATTCTATCCTTTATTTGGAGAATACATACCATATAATTACTTGTCAAATTTCATGTATCTCTAGTTTTCTGTACCTGAGTTACATGTATGGGGTTTTAGCATGTATCTCATCTAGACCACATAGTGTGTATACGATTGAAAAATGTTGGGTATCACTCTTATTATGTGTTTCTGAAATCCACAAATGGAAAAAACATGTTCATCAGTTGCGACTACATGAAATTTATATAAAAGATACATTCCATGTATCACTCATCTCACATGTGCTCAAAATTATCTGATTCTATCAACAAGTATTTTAGATGTTAAAAATGTTGAACTACATGTCGTTTACACTTCAGGTATATCATTAAAGCTTTAGGCTATCAATATCTCATAGTTTTACCATTTATAATAGACACACAAATTGTATTAATTTAACTACCAAACCATGTAGACTACATGAAGTATACGCTTGTTAGAAATCATCTAATCCCACAATTGGTGTGCCAGACCAGCCCATTCTACATGTTGTGTGAAATAAATTCATTATATATAGCTACTATTTGGTATAATATGTATCTCATGTATTGTACAGGTATAATTTAATTGTGTGCACTGTGTGTACTCTGGATTCATGCAGTGTAACCTAGCCTTACTGGAAAACAATTTGGCACCTCCAAATAAAATATCTAATAATTGTTTATATATTATTTTACCTTTTTGAAAATGAAACACATAAAATGATTATTAATATGTCAAATCATGCAAATTAAAATTTGATTAAATAATGGATAATATGAAATGAAATATTCACAATTATTTCAATTGAATATAAATAATCTATTAAATAGTTAAAATTTTCAATCATGACCCCTATGGTACCATTTAATGGTTTCGAGTGCAGTAGAATTGCCTTTTGTTGGTTTAAAATTTTTCTTTTTAATTTAGATTTTCCAAAACCCAAAATAGATTATCATTAATGTTAAATTTACAATTATTTAAATATATTTGGAAGAAATTATTATCACATGTTTGGATCATTTTTTTGATGATGATGTAGATCATTGAAAAAACTCTTTTGAATTAACATCGTTTTTCTAAAAGTATCTATGTGTAGAATCAACCTAGAAATAATCCACACATCCTCCATTAATATCGAAGGAAAAAACAATTTCTGTGTGATACCATAGTGAATCAATTTTGTTGTGTTATTCTTCAAGGTCACTCTAAAATAAATTGGGATTGAAGGGATTATTCATGTTCTTGTGACAAAGTTATGAGGATTTCGATACAAGAATAATTCCATTGTGCACAATGATTCCATATTCACAATTATCAATTTACCCATCACAATATAAATAATAATCTACTTATAGAGATACAATTTAGTTTAAAATATTATTTACTATTGTTATTGTTTTTAAATAATATAATAATCAATAATAAACCAAATTCCAAAACAATAATAATAATAATATTATTATTTTACGGAGTAAGTTCTAAATTATGTTATAATAATTATTTTTTACCCAAATTAAAATTTATATTTATCATCCAAAATAGTCTTGTTCTAATCAAACACCCCCAACATTTTTTTAATACCTACATATATATTTAATAAAATCATTCATTCATTAATAAATAATTGTGATCATTAAAAAATGAATAAAATTATTCTTCAGTCTTGAGAATAATATTCATTCTATTAATTAAATTCAATTAGAATTTATTCAAGATAAACAAAAACACATAGTGTGTGGACCTCTAGAATTAATTCTTGTAGGAATTATGATGAATAACCGAAATTACAAGATTACTATCTATAAATGGGTCAATGAACCCATGAGAAATAACATAATGGAATAATGACGACAACAAAAAATGAATGCTCACTATGTAGTATAATCAAAGTATCAAAATATATCCTGAAAAAAGATTCACATCCATTTCATCAACCTATGTGATCAATAAAACATTCTTTTTATATCTTAAGTAAACCCATAATCACACGATGGCCATGGAATTTAATTTGATGATTATATTCTAATCTAAAGATCAAAATATAATCTTCTATAAAGATGCAAGGGAAAAATCCTTACCTGACTTATCCATTAATAACACGTCATTCATGACGCACCATCATAACCTACTTCCCATTAGCATATGACATAATAGTGTTCATTAATTAATCTATGTGAATGATTCATGAAACAAAAAAATTATATTTATATTGTCTATGGATCAATACATAGACTCACAAATAAAAATATTTGATGACAACAGAACATGTATAATTCCTACTTGTGAATATATTGTCAAAATATACCATCATGGAGACCAAAAATTATGATATTCTTGAGAAGTATCCTCATCCCCTTATGAGGAATCGATACTAAAATCTACATTATTTATGTCCTGTCGTAGAATAATAGGTGACCCTAGAACAATATTTTAGAATATATTCTTAGAAAATATTGTCTCTTATCATATAGGGGAACTATTATAACCTTACCAATGTAATATATACACTTAGACAATATTACATTAAATTAATTCACAAAAATGATCAATTTATAATAATATATTATTAATATTCAAATTGTAGAATAAAAATGTAATCAATGTACAAATAAATGGCTATAAGACAATAACTATATAATTTCTACCATGATAATCTACCAAAAAAATTATCCATTATTGGATCATAAGACATATCAATGTCAAAAGTCTGTAGATACTTAAAGAAATGACTTTTCTGGAGATTCATGTACCAGTAAGAAAATATATACCACCTAATTTCATGGTTTGTAGTGATGCAAGACCTCTCACCGTAGAGATAATGGATCCAAATCGTTAGTGAATGGACTGATACTCCAACTATGGGTCATGTGTATGATCATTCCATTCACCACTTCATAACTAAAAAGACCCATAAGAAGCTACTAGATATCTATGCATCAAAACAGCTCCCATGCTAACACATGGGGAATCATAGTAACCTATATATCCAATCATCGGATTAGATAAGATAAAAATTGGATCTTATGGAAATTTAATAAAAAATTATTGGAAGGACTTTTCATAGTAATATTTCCATTCAAACTACACTTAATTAATTTTAGCCCTATTCATAGACCCTTCATAATGGTATTTTTCTTGAATCAACCATATGTAGTTATTGTAAAAACCTAGTAAGTCATGTTCTCAATCAAATTAATTTGGAATTCCAAATACAACACAACCTCTACCTTATTTGGAAAAACTATGATACCTTCCTTATAAATTGTTTTCCCATGTAAGAACACCTCTTAGTTATAAGCATGACACATTGAACAATTGAAATAAATCTGATGTGCTCAATGTATATTGAACATGATCTCAAGGTTTTTAGAATGCATATCTAGACATTATGAGTAAATAAGAATATAATTAATGAATACAATGTTGAATGAGTAAATATATAGATGGAAGATCATATTTATGTGATCCATACATACCAATGGACTGTTAATCAACATAAAATCCATGAAAATAAACTCAAACATTCCATACCAAATCTTAAATGTTGAATTAGGTATATCTTCTTCTATAACCAAATCTAGTGGTAGCTTGGATCATAGATCGATTTTAGAGAACAAATTGGCACCCCTCAAGTGAGAAAAAAATCATAATTTCCCAAAAATGAGGAAATGTTTTTTATTATAATATGATTCATAATTCCATATTCTATATATAGTAAAAGTCATTTTTATTAATTCTTAATGAACTAAACCAGATCACCTGATTGAAATGTTCCCAATTTGATAAATCTATTGACCTCTAGATACTCAAGCTACCCCTTGATTTTCTTCAAATCATTCAACTCCTTATGATATATAAGTGCTAATATAAGCTACAATACTAGTAATATTTTAATATTAAATTTTATTCCTCTATTTTAATGAAGTCATGTGATATATTTTGGAATGAAATCATAGTAATGGCCCACCATTAGAAAAATATTTGAGTGAGTTACTACCATATATTCCCCAAGAAACATACATTCCACGTGTATATTCTTAAAACCAACATTGAAAATGTATTCAAAAGCTTTTCCTACTTCTATATATCATTATATAGGAAAGAAATGTTTTCCTCTATCTGAGAGGTAAAGGTTACTAATATATGTAAACAATCTTTGTGAGCTCATAAAATAGAAAAATAGTCCTAAAAAATCACATCGAAGCTAGTCATATAGAAAATAATGAAATCCCATAAATTTTCATATCAAGTTACTAATACAAGGAACAACAGATATATCTGAAGATGGTCTACCTTCTTTCCCATGTATGTATAAAGAGAATATATTTATTTATGTAAATTAACAAGAATGTATAACCGATCAATTAATTTTAAAATATAAAAAATGGAATATCCTCTATAAATTTATTTATCAAAAACCATATTGGTGATACACAACATGCCTTTAACTATATAAAGTCCCTATACACTTTCAACTGAAATTGAGTCCAAGAAATAAACTTTGAAGTTATCATTCCCATAAATATATCCCTGAGACTCTTGCTTTACCAGATTCACCATCCCCTACCGAATCTGGATCTACTACTACCATATCCTATCATCCCCATGACTCACTACCTTCGTCTTCCAAATAGCTTTTTAGAAACCGGATAGTATCACCATTGAACATAAATGATTAATATTTACCATATTTTTACATTTAGGACATTTTCTATGATATTCAAGGAAAACATGTCATATTGTCTCCTCTATCAAAAATTAAGGAACACGGTAACACCTATATCCCCCAAGAGTGCTGAAGAAAACATAATCTACTCCAACTACCTTCTATCAACTTTTCAAACAACCTCTAACATCATATTCTTACTACTTACAAATATTTTCACTGAAATTCAAGGACTCTCTTTCATCAATGTAGCATGGTTCAGAAGAAGAACTTCTATAATATCCTTATCTAGACTCTTATCAATCATCATGGACTTGCATCGGACCTTATGATATGTTATTAACTCAAAGAATATGAACTAGAGAAACATATCTAGTTAGAATGATATTGAAATTCTTAGCCATTTGTGCCTTATTTCTATCCAAAGGATGAGAAAATAAAAGAAATTCTATGAAACAAGTAGAATATGTATATACAGACATCATATCATATTAAGACTCCATAAACTTCTATACTCAATCTCACTTTATCATATATAGGAAAATCTCAACAACGATGAAATCCACGAAGGTATCATAACTTAGACCCTCACGTCATTATTCCTAGTTCAGTACGCCCCACCGTCCCTCCATAGGTCCCTAAAGCATGAATATAGGTATCTTAACTAGTCGATCCCATCAAGTATCCATTAGATAAAAGATTCTCGTGATGATGTGAATCTAATCCTCTACATCATGGGGCCCCAAATACCCTAGAAGGATGGGGGATTCTGATGTTTGAAATATCAAGTATAATTGACCACATTCTTATGAGCTCATACACCTTGGACATACACTATTTGGAAGACTCCATGATGATGTTGTCTAACTACTTGAGCCATTGGGGTCAACGTGGGAGCATGCCCAATTGAATAATTGATTATGTCTAGTGGTAGGATAGGTTCATCATACCATGAATGTTTATTCTAAGATACATCTCTAATATTTCCCACAAGTCTTTTCATAGGTTTAATTTTCCAAAATACCAAATGTAAACATTGAAACCCCTATAATAGCTTACATAAGTTCAAGTAGTTATATGATCACATAAGGGACATAACCTTGAAGACCTATTATACGAGGATACCCATATCCCCAAAGAATAACCCTATTATTACAACAAAAGGTGTGAACCAAGACTCTAATACTTACATATTGGACATAATAATATTCATAAAAAAAACATAGCATGCTTTGTTCCATTAATTGAAATACAGTGTGTGTGTGTCTATATATATATATCAAAAAAAATTAATCATATATTACAAATGTATTTTAATTAATTGAATTTAATTGTATGAAATGAAATCATATACATGACAAAAAACATATATTACAAGACATGATGCCTGAATTAACCAAAATCTCTTAAACTCTAATTGCACAAAAGTACTCAGATAATCATGAAACTGTAACAACACAACTAGTAAAATCACTAAAAATTATAAGGAATGTTACATAAGAGTTTTTCAGGAACATATGTCACTCCCCTATTCAAGTTTCACTTATTCTATCTCATTTTTATTATGTCCTAACATATTCAATAGGAAAATAAAAATAAACCTCCTTTTATACCAATATGTACCACCCTCACCTGAATCAACTGGTTCGAGAAATAGTGGTGTATGTCCTCATGTGTGTTTTCGCATACGTAAGTGGTTGTTAACTAACACCAAGTATCTATATAAGTTCATATAGAGACTATACTCCGAGTAACTATATTCAGACACCATAACTACAATATTGTGTAAATAAATATCCCAGAACAACACATCAAAAACTAGCAGAAAATAACCATGCTATAATAATTTGAATCAAATTTATACCATATAAACCAAAAGAACCCCAGTGGGTTTGGTCATTCAATGTGTGATAAACAAATAAAATAAACTAAAACACCATATAAATAGTCCAAAGTATACCCTCTCATTTAATCCATCCTCCATTCTCCACCTGGTCATCTCCCCATCATATGTCCATTTCCTTTATTTTGATCCCTAACCACAAAATCAATACATGATTCGAGATTCCCAATAATGTTGTGAATATAAAACTAGTATTACACCACAAATTAATCTCCAACATAAATTGACCATGTATATAATGTTTTATGTCACAAAGGAAGGTAAATTCACCAACATGAAACTCATATTATGTTTGGTGATTGCGTGTTAACCAATATATTGTGGGCCTTGATCATAATTGTTTTGGCTCCATGCCAAAAAGTATGTATCAAACATCATCATATATTGGATCACGAAATATGTCCCAAATTTGTCTCAAATTAAGGCCCATTTTCAATAAAGCATTGGTTCAGGCGTCAAGGCACCCCTTTCTCATCCTTGATTTAGGATTGAAGTCCATCATGTAGCTTACCTCTTCCATGATCGTTACAAGACAATCACACCCCACACTCTATCCTGGTTTTGGATAAAAACCCAATAATACTTATTCCTATATCCTAGGTTATGGAATAATGCCATCGTACCACTTCCCATTCTTTAAGTATCATTTTCATTATTTAAACCATGTTGCACGATTATATGAACCACCTTCAGGGGATAACCATCCATCCAATGGCCCGAAGGCCTTCATTTATTTTTTGGATTTTTGATAATCCACCTTTCAAGGGGTAAGGTGGAACCCATACAAGGCCCGTAGGCATAAGTATTACATGTCATGTTGTCCTTAGAGGAATTAAATGACTGTAGGCTTCAAATAATACATATGACCCAGACTAACTACTTGGAACTGCTCCTCCCCAGCATCTTTATCGTGAAATCAGCTCTCCACCTTTGCAAGGTTGTTCGGCTAAGCTATCCCAGGCATGCATAGGCTTGTCCTGATGGAAGTTGACATACCCTCTAATTATTGTAATCTGTGTAGCTTCTATTATGATAAAATCTCCTTGCTCATCCTCCAATAGAAAGTGTTTCTTGTAGGTTGTCTGGTATTCATCTTCACTTAAGGTGGCCTGAAGGCCTTGAGATGGCCCGAAGGCCTTACTGGCCTGAAGGCTTGGGTGACCCGAAGGGCTTAAAGGACTTAGAGACCAAATTGGTCTCCCAAAGGCCCAAATAGGGGAATATTCTACGATGCTACAGTTCCAAATAGTACATGTTAAAATTCCCTCTACAGTACCTACTACAGTACAACTACAGTGCTGCTACAGTGCTCGAAAAATACACCTCCACCTAGATTTGATCCCAAGTCACCTTGATGCATGTAAGAGTCCTCACCAACCGGTTTGTGGCTCATGTGCTATAGGGGATAACCATGTTTTGAAAATACCCCAAATTACTTGATACTTGATTCAAACCTCCCCGATGACACAAATTCACACACAATATGAAATTTTATATAAGGAAAAATTATAAACCAAAATATAGAGGTCTCACAGGCCACACATGAAAACCTTATGCAAAATTAAAAGCATACCATTTGACAAAATAGTTCCCAAAACTACTCTCTCACACAAACACATTAAAATCATTCAAATCCCCCATATACAAAGGCCCAATATTGTACAAAATTACTACATAGGTGTCCCAATGATAATTTCCATGAGTCATCATTGAATTATTCCACTAACCCAATGATCCCGATAAGAAATCCAAATTTATGACATTTGGGATCCTAGAATCATGATTCAAGAAGGGAAATGTATCATGGGCTCAATGGTAGATCAACTCACCCAATGACATGCACAATGTATGGTACATCCAGACCCATTTAAGAAAAGCATTGAAATTCTCTATATCTTCCAAAATATCTATCTATAAATCAAAAATACCTTATTATATCATAATAAAATTCATATATCATTCCATTAAATCTTGTAACTATTATTAATTACAAATTTTTTTAGGTGGGATCTATATGAAATATGAATTTTTGAGGAAGAACATCCAATTATTTTTAATTACCATGAGCCAAAGCCTCATCATAAACCATAATTGGAGTTTAGTGGGAGAAGATTCACTAATAATAGCCACTGATGTACCATGGTTTGAGATCCCTAGGTTTATAAAGAATACTGGGGTGTTTCATGGATCTCTAGTGTTAAAATCGCATTTTTTTCATAATTTCATTCCATGAAAGGTTTCGTGGAATTATGTACTAAATCATGTTCCAATCATGTGAGGTTTATTATCTCTTCTAGGAAGTGGCATGGTACTGACTCAAGGTTTTTTAACTTGTGAAATAATATTATTTGTTCCATTGTTACGAGTTACAAAATTTTCTATAGAAATTTACGTGGTTAGTTAGGACCATGTGTCAAACGTTTTCTATTTTTTATACCTCCCTCATATGTTACATGCTTTCGTGAGGACAACCACGCTAATTTACTAAACCATTCTCAAACCTTGTTCCCCATTAAAATCCTATAAAATGATCCAAACCCATCAAAAATACTCCTTACCCTTCACCCAAAAAATTCATAACAAAAAAATACCTATATAAGGGGTAAAAGGAAGGTGTAATTTACCTAAAAGTGCCATATATTACATTATAGTAGTTATGTTTTTAACTTTACCCAATGCATTAGTGGGTTTAAATGTACCCATGTAAAATAATGTTCATAGTCCCATAAGGGTTACAACTTTCACAAATAACTCCCAAGTTTCAGGTTTTAAAATAAAAACAATTAATAAAATTCACTTTTTATCACAAAATCAAAACCCCTTTCGGCCACCTCCTAAAATTGATAAAATATATCCTTTTATTTTGAAAAAATTTCAAAACAAAAAATTACTAGAATAATAAAAAAATGATAATATTTGAATAAAAATTGATACAAGTAGAGGAAGATTAATATTTAATAAATGACATGATGGTGGAAAAAATTATTGATGACTAATATGTAAAAACCATTCTTCCTCACATTGGTAAAAGAGTAAAAAGTTACGCATATAGAAACTTTTAAAATAATCCATTTTGAATGTTTTTTAAATTTTCGAGGATACTTAAAATTTTCCTTTGAAAATCTGAGAAGAATATTATTAAAACATTTTAAAGAACATGGGAATGAATGAAGAAATTTTTTGATAAGATAATGTTAAATTAAGGTTATAATGGAAATGCCTTAAAACATCGGAATAATAAAAATAAAAAATGACATTAATGAAGATAAATGTAAAAGAATTTATAATACAAATGAATTTAAGTAAATTAATGATAAAATAAATTCATATGTAAGTATATACACCACAAAACAAATATGAGGTGAAAATGTCATAAGTCTCAATGAAAAGAAATTGTGATGTTAAATCCCTCACAACATGTCCTATTTTATTTTGTAAATTGTATAATTTTTAAATAATAAAATTATATTAGTTTTATAATTTCTTAATTTAAATTTTTATATTCATTCCATTTTCATTATTACATTTGTTTCATATATTATAATAACATTTTAATTTCTAAATAAATTGTGTTTGCATCAGATGTTTTGTGGTCGTTTGGTTCGTAACCTCAAAATAACTTTGGAAAATTGACCATGGTCAAAGGGATAATTGAATAATAATATATATAATCATAAAAATGATTGAATAAACATATTTATGCATGAAATATACTTTTGGATCTATCCATTTAATATTTTCAATCAAAATTATTCACATCATTTTATGGATATGGAATTCCTTATGTACACATGAACATAGATTTCATTTTTCTAATGTGTAAAAAAATAATTTAGATATTTTTTCATTTACATTATAAAAAATTGTTATAAATAACATATATATAAATATTATTTATCATTTTCATTGTCTAAATTATTCAATGAGGTAAAACAAAACACATCACTTCATGGAGGTGGTAGTCCATATATAAACCCAACCGAAGTGTTTATTTTTAATTTGACGGAAAAGGTGATAGCCCAATTAGGTTAAATACCCTCATAGGGGGTGAATCATGTAATTATATATTAAAACAAATACCCATTTAGATAATTTTTCATTTCTATACAAAAATCCCTCCCCCACCTGATGTAATGTATGAATAGAATTTAAATCATGAAATGAAACATAATAATTGTACTTGGTTCACCCTCACTATGTTGAATCTAAGGAGAATACAATAAAAATCCATTAGTGTACTGAATCCAATAAGGCTCACTTATAAATTACAAGGTTCAATATCAATCACTTTTATGCCATGGATCGCTGCCTTTACTAGATTTAGGGTTTTCTCACTACCTCCCTAGCAATGACTCAATATATCTCTTTATCCGGGTCCCTACAAGTGGAAAGGATCTTAGCCTTCTACTTATTTTCTATACAATACTCGGAAGGGATATAATGATAGTTTATGGACATGTAGGTCCCTTAATTTTTATTAAAGAATGCATCCTCGACTGTTGATAGATATTTTATTGATGTTCTTTTATCACCCATAGATGATATCAACTTTTCTGAGTATTGTTAGTTAGTGGAAATTTCTTTCGCAGACTGTTTAAGTCCATTTGTGAACAACCTTCTTCCTTTGGTTTCTGTACTACATTGGGTATCTCATATGATTCATAGACAACCTCTCCTCCATGAACTATATCTACTTCCACAAATCGACTTCCTTCAGTGGACTACTTATTCTTTCGTAGATCAACTTCCAATGATGGTCGTCTTTATTCGGTGGATGACCTCTTATTCCATAGACTTCTTCCTGCTCCATGAACTATCTACATTTTTAAAATACATAGCCTCGCATGTACCTTTCATGAACTATCCCACAAACTAATTCACTCTTCATGAAATCATCCCTCACAAACTCTTCTCTTCCACATACTCCACGTGAAATCATTCAGATAGGGAAAATTTTTATCCCTGAGAAAATATATTTTCTAATGAAACATTATCTTGGTAATTATGGTATTAGAGTCTCTTATGTTGAAAAATAGATCCTCAAAATACACTAATTCATTTTACACAAATATTCGATGTGGTATGGACTTCAATATGTAATACTCTTTCCTTGAACCATTTTCTTTATGTAGTCCCTGTCAAACTTATATTCCTTTATATTGGCTAATCTATTCCACAAACGAAACCCTTTTTGGATAAAAAAATCATCGCCTCACTTACAAAAACAATGATTCATCCCACATATCATGGGCCTTTTGTAAACTGTAATCCTCCCTGTGAACCGTTTTCCTTATATGTTCTGTATATCATGCTTCACGGTCTATATAGCACTGCTATGAAGAATCCTTCCTCTTACAGATTTTCATCATTTTCCCACATACTTCCTATGTGATCTGTGAACTATCATTTACGGTCAACAAACATTGTACATCTATTTAGAAAATACTACTTTTTAAAAAACAAACTACCGATTTAGAGACCTAAAAATTATGAAATCACTGGGATACTATGCCACCTTAAAAAATGGCCTCAGAAAACACCAATCATATTCATTCATGATTGTGTGACTTGATCAAAAAACACAATCCCAACCAAAAACACAAATAGGACGCCATAAGTGATGTGTTATCAACAAAAGGTGATGTAAAAGATATTTTATGTCACGACCCCCTCCCACCAATGATGCCCCTCCTGAGCTGCCAATGGTGAAAGGGAGATAATGACCCCCGTGTCCGGCCTCCAGTAGGCCCCGGGGTGGCGACTAGCACCAAGGGTATGAGTTTTCACAGATATGGGAGGCATTACCCTTTTTATTATTTATGATCGGGAAATAGGACATGTCAACCACCAAAAAGGAAAAGAAAAAGAGTATAGAAATAAACCCAAACCAATCCTGGAGTATAACATGCATGTTTTAATAGTTTTGAAACAAGGTGAAAGTAAAAGAAAGCTCAAAGTACAATACCAAAAGAAACAAGTGTACATCAACTCCAACAACTCCAACTGTCCCGACTATTAGGGTCTCGCACGACCCTGGTAGTCCTCCTGGAAACCTGAAAGTAAACGTAGGGTGACCAAACAAGTATACTCATAAGGTAAACCAAAAGCTCTTGTGCATAGGTGGGGAGACATCCTAATGTCCAGTGAGAACAACAGAAGAAACCTAGCAGGGAAATCTATCCACCCAACCTCACCAGCCACACTCACCAAAAACATAATCACAACATGTAGTAATAGTATATAAGAACATGAGTATTGGGTACCCCGCACCATTCCCCATTAGTTAGCTTCTCTTCCTAACGAAGAACGTCCTGACGCTGCCATACTCTCCCCGCCCGCACACACCTAGGCCTCACAACCACGTATCCCGCCCGCACACAACAGGGCCTCACAACCACATATCCCGCCTGCACACACCTGGGCCTCACAACCACGTATCCCGCCCGCACACACCTGGGCCTCACAACCACGTATCCCACCCGCACACACCGGGGCCTCATCCCGATGATTCTTGGGAAACAATAAAACCTGCCCGAAGAGTCTTGGGCTAAAACCAACCCAATAAAAACTTACCTGAAGGGTCTTAGGTTTAAGGCCACCTCAATCCATCACAGCCTAGGGAAGAAGGAGCAGGAAGGAGCTTGTATCTAAGGGGAAAACACCCTCTCCCATGAAATGGTAGTGTTCGGCACTAAGTGCTCAACATGGGTGGGGTGCGATAAAACACAAAAGATACCAATATATATATGTATACCAAACACACAGCCCAACCTATGGCTTCTAAACAGGGAAACTGAGCACGTGCCTCGGCACTGCTACTACAAAGAATGCATACAATAAACAACCCCAACCCCATTTAGGTTTTCATGTTTTAGCAGAACTAGTTTATTAATTCCTTAACTACTGGGAAACTATCCACAACCAACCACATCATTCGTTCGTAAAACATATCTCTGCCATCCACAAATCACGTTATGGAAACACAAGCAATGCAACCAAGTCATTCTTATTAACCAACGAACCCAATGATTATTATTCTCGTCCCATTTCCATTCCCCACCATTCATTAACTCTTCCACATTTTAATTATTATTCAAAACCCATAGTTCATTCACGTTCAAACCCATCCTTGCAGCCCCTCTTGCAACCACCATAACCACAAACACACCGAAACACATACATCATTATCCTTTTAATACCATTTAACGCAGCCCTACTGCCCATCCCCATCATAGTATTCACACCAACCCATAACCAAGCCAACCGCAACCCCACTGCTCACCCTATCCACAACAACCCACAAAACACCCCCATCACAAGCCACACATCCAAGAAAACACCCACATGTTCATTATTCCATTTTGTTCAACCGGGGTGATCACACAAGGGTTCCAACTTTTAAATCATCCATCTTTACGTGATTAACCAAATTCCTCATTCAACAAAGTTCAATTCACAAAAATGGTCTAGAAAGATAGGGCAACATTTAATTATGCAACCAAAGGCCCCCAACGACCATGATTTTCAATAGGCATGATCCTATTCAATTCACAACATAATATCACATGATATAAGATAAACATAACAAATTCCCCATCCCCATTCTTTAACTAGTTATTATCTTCATTTAATGGTTCAACTGTTTATCATGAAAACAAGAGGATACCCACACCGCATGATGAAAAATTTTGATAGACGAAGTTAAGATCCCAACCTCAACAGGTTCTAATCACAATGATCCCTCAGATCAACCTTAGAAGACGTCCGTCGGTGTCCGTCACCTCTATAGAGTCCCAGAAAAACCTCCTTGGGTGGAAGTTGGAATGTAAAGGCCGATGGAAAGACAACAGATCTAAGCATAGATGTTTCGGCTCGTCGTTACGATCCCGTGGCCGCTGACGGATCGTAAATCGGAGCTCGGACGAAGAATTTTTGGAAGGAAAGGAGCCTTCAAGTCTCTTGGGAGAGCTCTACTCAGAGGAATGGGGAGGACAAGGGTGAGTTGAAAAGGAGGATGGGACCCCTCCTTTTATAGTTGAGAAAAGAAAAAGTACACGGCGTGTACTTTATGGTACATGGCGTGTACTCGGCCATTTCACACGATCACCACACGGCTTCCAACACGGATCTGCGGCCATTGACTGGTCAACACACGGTTTAAGGGTAACGCGTATGCGGGGAAGGACTACACCGAGTGTAGTATGAGGTACACAATGTGTACCCATTTATTTCACACGTCAAGGAAACGACTCCAACATGGCACATGACCGTTGACTGGCCAACACATGGTAACGCGTACGCAGGGAGGGACTACACGACATGTAGTATTGGATACACGACGTGTACTCATTTATTTCACATGGCAAGGACATGGCCTTCAACACGGGGTATACCCGGAAAGGTGGTACATGACGTGTACTAACACTACACGGTGTGTACTCACAAAAATCTAGAAAGTGTGGGAAAAGTCAATTTTACCCTCCAGAACACTTTGTGGCCTTTTTTGACAAAGGAATGGGCCAGAGAGGTCTGAGAGATTACATCAGATACCTCTCAAAACATTCTCATCCCCGAGAATTCAAAAACCAACCCAGAGGAACCCAACAAGATACCCCTTAGGGTTCTTGTTATAATAGGAACCCAACCAACAACACTAATCATATGTGTTAGGAATTCCTTCTCCTATGTCGAGATATTATCCTCTTTAGGCGGCACTGACTCTCCTGCACGGGTTTAATCGCATCCTAATTAATGTGTCTTGATTAAGAATTGGGTCTCCCCACTTTCATACATTAGGATTTTTCAACTTGCACTACCCCCAACACCACACAACCAACACCCTGCCCGAACATGTGGTTTAGGGAAAATTCCTTCTCCTATATCGAGATATTATCCAGTTTATACGGCACTGACTCGCCAAAATGGGTTCAATCACATCCGCATTAATGTGTCTCAATTAAGGATTGGGTTTCCCCTTTTCTCCACATATCCGGACACGTTACACACTTCTAGATAAAAAGGAAAACAAAACATCTCACAACCGACAAGCCAAGCATTCCATATATCAATGGTAAAGAGTATAACATCAACACAAAGCTCAGAAGGACATGGAAAAACACAAGTCAAAACAACTCTAGTTACTGAGCATGAATCTGGGCCTCTCGCTCCCAAGTACTCTCCTCGAGGCCTCCATGCCTCCACAACACACGAACCAATGGAATGGTTCGTCCACTGAGCACCTTCTCTTTATGATCCTCGATTTTGATTGGTCGTTCCTCGATGGTCACATCGTCTCCCATATCTAACTCTCCCTAGTCGATAACATGAGAGTCATCGTGTAAGTACCGACGAAGCTGGGAGACGTGGAAGATGTCATGAACCTCATCCAATTGAGGTGGCAGGGCCAGCTGATATTCCACCTCACCAACTCGCCTCAGCACCTCGAAAGGTCCGATGAACCTAGGTGAGAGCTTGCTCCCTTTCACAAACCTCTGCTGCCCCCATTGAGGGGAAACCTTCAAGAACACATGATATCCCACCTCAAACTCCAAGGGCCTCCTCCGACGATCACCATAAGAATTCTGTCGATCCTGAGCCACTTTCATCCTCTCACGTAGAAACTGGACTTCCTCTGTGGTGCTCTGCACCGCCTTTGGCCCAAGAGCACCTGTCTCACTAACCTCTGCCCAGCAAATGGGTGAAGGACATGGTCTTCCATACAAATCCTCAAATGGTGCCATTCCAATAGTAGAGTGGAAGCTGTTTTTGTAGGAAAACACTACTAAAGTAATGTTTCGTACCCATGATCCTCTGAAATCCAAAATGCATGCTCACAGCATGTCCTCCAATGTCTGGATAGTCCACTCTGTCTGTCCATCGGTCTGGGGGTGGAAAAAAGTACTAAGGAATAGTTGTGTGCCAAAAGCATGCTGTAACCCCCTCCAGACTCATGAGGTAATCTGAGTATCCCGATCTGAGATGATAGTCTTCGGAACTCCATGAAAACGCACCACCTCATCTACGTACCTCTGTGCTAAGGTACTCACCAGGCCCGACTCCTTAATTGCTATGAAGTGAGCTGATTTCTTCAATCGATCCACTAATACCCAGATAGCATCATAACCACACTGATCTCTGGGTAGTCTAGTGATGAAGTCCTTTGAGATGTCATCCCACTTCCACTCGGGGGCATCTAAAGGATGCAAAAAACCATTGGGAACACAGTGTTCTACCTTCACTTGCTGACACACTAGGAATTTAGCCACAAACTCCGCCACTTCTCGTTTCCCCCTGGGCCACCAAAACTGTTCCCTCAGGCCTCGGTACATTTTTGAAACCCCTGGATGTACCGCCAAGGATGAGATATGGAACTCACAGAGAACTCCCTCACGCATCGCCTCTGGAACAAACAACCTTACAAGCATCAGCGGATTCTGGAACCACTTCCGGATGCGACTTCCTGCTCAGGGCATCAGCAACAACGTTTCCCTTACCTACAGTGTAAGTGATTTCAAAGTCATAGTCTTGGAGAAAATCGACCCATCTCCACTGTCGCAGGTTTAGGTCATGCTGGGAGAAGATGTAACGCAGGCCCTTGTGATCTGAGAAGACCACAAAGCGCTCCCCAAAGAGGTAATGTCGCCACAACTTCAGTGCAAACACCACTACTACAAGATCTAGGTCTTGGGTGGCATAGTTACGCTCGTGAGGGCGCAACTACCTAGACCCATAACAGATCACACCCTTCATCTGCATCAGCACGCACCCCAGAATAAGGCCAGAAGGATCACAAAACACCTCATACAACAACCCTTCCTTTGGAAACCTGAGTACGGGAGCACTGGCCAACTTCTCCTTCAGGTAGTCAAAATCCTTCTGGAACTACTCTCTCCATAGGAAGACTTGGTTTTTCCTAGTCAAAGATTTCAATGGAGCAACAACTTGAGAGAAGTCCGAAACAAACCACTGATATTAACCTGCCAACCCCAAGAAACTACGAACATCCGCCACGGTCTTGGGTGCCTCCCAAGAAACAACTGACTCCACCTTTGACGGGTCCAATGACACTCCATGATGAGACAGTACGTGCCCAAGGAAGTGTACTTTTTGTGTTAAGAACATACACTTCGACAATTTCTCATAAAGCCGGTGGTGTCGAAGGACTTCCAAGACTGCCTTGAGATTCTCAACATGCTCCTCCTCTGATCTTGAGTAGATCAAGATGTCATTGATAAAAACAATGACGAACCGGTCCAGAAAATCTCGGAAGACAAAGTTCATAAGTCCCATGAACACAGCGGTTGCATTCGTAACTCCAAATGTCATCACTACAAAATCGAAGTGCCCATACCTGCACCTGAAAGCCATCTTCGATATGTCACTGTCCTTTACCCTCAGCTGATGATATCCAAGTCGTAGATCAATCTTGGAAAACCAACCTGATCCCCTCAGTTGGTCGAATAGATCATCTATCCTTGGAAGGGGGTAACGGTTCTTGACCGTTACCTGGTTCAACCTTTAGTAGTCTATGCATAGCCTGAGACCACCATCTTCCTTCTTCACGAACAAAACTGGATCACCCCATGGAGATATGTTGGGTCAAACAAAACCCTTCTCCATCAGATCATCAATCTAAATCCACAACTCCCGCAACTCCGAAGGTGCCATTCGATAAGGGGCCATCAAAATCGGAAGGGAACCAGGATGTAAGTCTATCCTGAACTCAACATCATGTCGGGGGGGGGGGGGGGGGGTTGATTCACAACCTCCTCAGGAAAAACATCGAGGAACTCCCCAACAACCTCCGAGAAATCTATCATCTCTGTATCAGCTGTAACCACTGATAACCCAATTAATAAGGAAAGGAGAGGATCCACACGCCGACTTCCCACCTGATTCATCATCTCTCCAACAAAAGCTACACAATGCCTGTCCACGTCGGAGAACACAACTCTTCTCCAGAATCAGTTGATAACGGCACTGAAAGAAAAGAACCATTCGATGCCTAGGATGACGTAGTATGGCTGCATCTGTAACAGAAGAAGTTCCCAACTAGATCGATGTGGTCCCAACGTCAGCCCACATCCCTGGAAAACACAAGATACGCTGGTCTGGCCTCCATCTGGTGTACTCAGCACCAGTGGTACAGAATGTCTCTCTACGTCTAGTCCCAAAGCATGGGCTAGACTAAGTGCAACAAAGGAGTGCAAATCTCCCGAATCGAACAAAGTAGAAAAAAGAGCGGTGAACAAACAAATTGTACCTCGCATCACCTATTGTCCTGCCGGAGCTGTCAACTCTACTGCGTGCAACTGTCCACACCCATCTCCTATGCCTCTCTGATGTCGTCCACCTCCCTGACCACGCCCTAGTCGAGGTCCCAGAAGAGAACCCTGAGGTCGGCCTCCTCCCGCAAAGTCTGCCCTTGGAGGATCATGGTCATGCTGCTGCTGGAAGGGCCTCGCCGGCAACTGGTGCTGCTGAGGTGGGCGCTGAACTTTCCCACCTCCACCTACTGATCTCGGGTCGGGCACCGACTCTGAATGTGCCCCAAACCTCCAAAAGAAAAACACTTCGGTCCTGGGCTCATGAAGAAGGGACGGGGACCTGAAGATCTGAACTGGAACTGCTGGGGCCTGCTCCCCACTGTCCTGAACCTAGAAGGTCCCGTCGCAGGAGACCTGCGGCTGACTGCCTTCCACTTCGATGAACCTGGCTGAATCCCCTCACGTGGTGCACCTCCCTCTGAGTGCATCCTCTCTATAACCTCTGCCTTCTTCTGTACTTCCAAGTACGTAGGAAGGGAGAAGGGGGTGATAGCATACTGGAGCGAAGCATGAAGCACCTCCTCCAAACGTCTCACCCGAGACTCCTCATCTAGAAAGAGATCCCGAGAAAAGCACAGAAGTTCCTTGAACTTGATCCCCAACTCTCGTACTGACATACTCCCATGATGAAGGGAGAGTAACTCCTACCGCTTCTCCTACTTGATCATGGATGAAAGGAATTCCTCTCGGAATTCCTTCTCAAAGTCAGCCCACGAAACATCTGCCTCTATCCTCTCTCCGAGGTAGAGCATCCACCACTGTCACGCCGCACCTCTCAGCTGACTGACTGCTAGGGGAACCTAGTACTCCCTTGAAGCACTAATCAAGGTCAAACTGATCCATAGATCCTCAAGCCACCCCTCCGTCTCTGTATCCGAATTACAACCCTCGTACTTCTTGAGGGTTTGCGGCTGGAAAGAATGGAGATTCTTTTGCCACCAGCTATCTTCCTCCTCTCAGTCAATCCTCAACTGATCGACCACCTGAATCTACTAGGCCTCGGCCGTCTAAGCCACCCGGGGACGACGTCCAGGTGCCATAGCTGTACGGTAAACAAAGATCCCCTAATCCCAAATAGTAAGTAAAATTTCTCAGGGTTTTATTTTATCATTTTTTATTTCAATTTCATTCCCAGAACACCCAAATCAAGTAAAACACATTTATGATGATGCATGTACCTTCCCTAGGGTCTCTACCCTGAAATCAATGTAGTCTCACTTGGTCGTTCGGTAGGCACAGAGTCCTTGCATCGGATCACAGGGGGCCCTAAAATCCCGTGTCCTAGCCGGTCCTCCTTGGCCTATGTCACGCACCAAGATTAACAAAACACTGTTGCCCTACCATCCCATGAAATCCTCATTGTGCCTAACTCTAGACTCCATCCTATCTCTCAACCATCACCTCTGATACCATTCTTTCACGAACCCCACCCATCAAAGATGCCCCTCTTGAGATGGCAATGGTGGAAGGGAGATAATGACCCCCGAGTCCCTCCTCCAGTAGGCCCCGGGGTGGCGACTAGCACCAGTGGTATGATTTTTCACAAATATGGGAGGAATTACCCTTTTTATTTTTTAAGATCGGGAAATAGGACAAGGCAACCACTAAAAAGGAAAATAACAAGAGTATAGAAATAAACCCAAACCAATCCCAGAGTATAATATTCAAGTTTGAATAGTTCTGAAACAAGGTAAAAGTAAATGAAATCTCAAAGTACAATACCAAAAGAAAAAAGTGTACAACAACTGCAACAACTCCAACTGTCCCGACTAGTATGGTCCCACAAGGCCCTGGCAGTCCTCCTAGAAACCTGAATGTAAACGTAGGGTGAGCATACAAGTATACTCAGTAGGGAAACCTAATGCTCTCCTACACATGTGTGGAGACATCCTAATATCCCATGAGAACAACAGAAGAATCCTAGCAGGGAAATCTATCCGCCCAACCTCACCAGCCACACTCACCAAAAACATAATCACAACAGGTAGTAGTAGTATATAAGAACAAGAGTATTGGGTACCCCACACCATTCCCCATTAGTTAGCTGCTCTTCCTAACGGCGAACGTCCTAACGCTGCCACACTCTCCCCGCCCGCACACACCTGGGCCTCACAACCACGTATCCCGCCCACACACACCTGGTCCTCACAACCATGTATCCCGCCCGCACACACCTGGGCCTCACAACCACGTATCATGCCAACACACACCTGGGCCTCACAACCACGTATCCCGCACGCACACACCTGGGCCTCATCCCGAAGATTCTTGGGAAATAGTAAAACCTTCCTGAAGAGTCTTGGGCTAAAACCACCCCAATCAAAACCTACCTAAAGGGTCCTAGGTGTAAGGTCGCCTCAAGCCATCAAAACCTAGGGAAGAAGGAGCAGGAAGGAGCTAGTAACTAAGGGGAAAACACCCTCTCCCATGAAATGGGAGTGTTCAACACTAAGTGGTCAACATGGGTGGGGTGTGATCAAACACAAAAGATACAGATATATATATATTAATACCAAACACACAGCCCAACCTATGGCTTTTAAACAGGGAAACTGAGCACATGCCTCAACACTACTACTACGAAGCATGCATACAATAAACAACCCCAACCCTATTTAGGTTTTCACGTTTCATCAGAATTATTTTATTAGTTTCTTAAGTACTGGGTAAGTATCCACAACCAACCACATCGATCGTTTGTAAAACATATCTCTACCATCCAAAAATCAAGTTAGGAAAACACAAGAAACGCAACCAAGTCATTCTTAACCAACCAACCCATTGATTATTTTTCATGTTCCATTTCCATTCCCCACCATTCATTAACTCTCCACATTTTATTTTTTATTCACAACCCATACTTCGTTCACATTCAAACCCATCCCTGCAACCTCGCTGCCAACCACCATAACCACAAACACACCGAAACCCATACATCATTATCCCTTTAATACCATTTATCGCTGCCCCACTGCCCATCTCCAACATAGTATTCACACCAACCCATAACCAAGCCAACCGCAGCCCTGCTGCTCACCCTATCCACAACAACCCACAAAACACCCCCATCACAAGCCACACATCCAAGCCAACACCCACTTGTTCATTATTCCATTTTGTTCAACTGGGGTGATCACACAAGGGTTCCAGATTTTAAATCAGCAATCTTTACGTGATTAACCAAATTCCACATTCAACAAATTTCCATTCAAAAAAATGGTCTAGAAAGATAGGAAAACATGTAATTGTGCATTAAAAGGCCCCTAATGACCATGATTTTCAGTAGGCATGAGCCTATTCGATTCACAACATAATATCACAAGATATAAGATAAACATAAAAACCTCCCCATCTCCATTCTTTAACCAGTTATTATCTTTATTTAATGGTTCAACTGTTTCTCATGAAAACAAGAGGATACCCACCCTGTATGATGGAAAATTTATAGAGACGAAGGTAAGATCCCTACCTCAATAGGTTTTGATCACAGTGCTCCCCCGAATCAACCTTAGAAGACGTCTGTCGGTGTTCGTCACCTTTGTCAAGTCCTGGTAAAACCCCCTCGGGTGGATGTTGTAAAGGAAATGCCAAAGGAAAGACAATAGATCCAAGATCAGAAGTTCCGCCTTGTCGTTACGATCCTGTGGCTGCTGATGGATCGTAAATCAGAGCTCGGATGAAGATGTTATGGAAGAAAAGGAGCCTTCGAGTCTCTTGGGAGAGCTCTGTTCAGAGAAATGGGGAGGAGAGGGGTGAGTTGAAAAGGATGAGGGGAACCCTCCTTTTATAGGTGAGAAAAGAAAAAGTACACGTTGTATACTCGGCCATTTCACACGGTCACCACACGGCTCCGCGGCTGTTGACCGTTCAACACACGGTTTGAGGGTAACGCGTACGCGGGGAAGGACTACATGGCGTGTAGTATGAGGTACACAGCGTGTACCCATTTATTTCACACGGTAAGGACACAGCTCTAACACGACACATGGCTGTTGACTGGTCAACACACGGTAACACGTATGCGGGGAGGGACTACACGGCGTGTAGTATTGGATACACAGCGTGTAATCATTTATTTAACATGGCAAGGACACAGCCTTCAACACGGGGTATACCCAGCAAGGTGGTACACAGCGTGTACTCACACTACACGGCGTATACTCACAAAATTCAGGAAAGTGTGGGAAAAGTCCATTTTACCCTCCAGAACAATTTGTGACCTTCTTTTTGACAATGGAATGGACCGGAGAGGTCCGGGCCATTACATTTTACATTAAAATAATAACTTTTTACTATATTTGATATACTGATTTTGTTATATAAAAACTTTTATGATAGGTTTTAATGTGGTAGAAGAATAAATGTTTTATGACTTATACCTCCCCTTTTGATATCCTCTTTTAGATTAAGATTTTGTACACTAAAAGAGAGGTTTATAAACACAAAAAATGATGGGGGAGGTGGGAGTCAATGTATAAAGATATATTTGGGAATAAGTTTTATAAAAAACTAAACATGTGTTTATTGAAATGGGTGATGTTGGTCTCTTTTCACGGGAAAAAATAAATGGTATTTTCAAAATTTTCACATCATTAAAGATATTAAAAGTAATTTTTAAAATTAGAAGTGGAACATACATAGACTATGAATTATATGATATATTATTTCCCATCCAATCAAGTAAATATACTATTTTTATGTTTTTATAATTATTTTAAAATAATTTTTAAACAATTAATACCATTTAAGGTTATTATTGAGACAATTTATAGAATTTGACATTAAATATATTAAGATAAAAACAAAAAAATAACGAAAAATAAATGTAAAAATTAAATTATACATCATAGGTTTCTATAAAAATAATGTAACACCATAACTCATTCAAATAATAATACATTTAATGATTTTAAATTTGTTTTATGTACTTTTATTATTTTTATACATGCACTGTGTCTGTGTTTTGTAAATTTTCTAGAAATTAAACCATCACTAAAAAAATTCCACATTAATATTTTTTTTCATCAAATTTATTATCTAGATATTTTCTTATATCATTTCTATCGATATCTATATCATAAAAACATAATATGTGAGATGTAGGGACATTTGATAACTACTCTAACCTTAAAATATTATTAAGGTTGTAGTCAATTGAATGTGACACCATAATTCCCTATTCTAGATGATATGATGGTTTTGGTCAAATTAAAATAATAAAATGGTAAAATATTTAATTGTTTTATTTATTTTTAGGTCTGATCTAGTATTTTTTAACCATATTTAACATATTAACACATTACCGTGGTGATAAACCTTTCTTCCGGTTGTTATTCATTATAACTAAATATGAAATTGACCATATTTATATATTTTCACCTAATGATTTGAAATAGGTAATAGAATTTCAATATTAAATTTCAATATGTTTCACAAATTTAATTTAATATAAGTGTACAAAATAAAGTGAAAACCCATTTTAGAAAAATGATTTTTTTAGGCGCAACAATGATTTTTTAGAAAAACTTAGTATAATGTTTATTTCCTTGGAATTAATCACTTTATATTTAATAAAAATATTATGTGATTTGTAATCAAATAAAAATTAAAAAGGAAAATTGAAATTTCTCAAAAAAATAATTGATAGTTTTTTTACAAAATTTTTATTTTTTACTATTCAATCAATAATCAATATTTCCTAAAAAAAATCTTAATATTATTGTAAACATTAAATTAAAATTTTATTTCCATTTCATAAAATTAAATCACAAAAATTATTTGAAATTAATCACAATACCCATTTACAAAATTTAATAAGAAATATTTTTTAAGGAAATGTTTTTTGATGATTTAATTGAATTTATACTCATTCGTTATCCTGTGACCCCAATAATATGAATGTAAAATTATTTTATTAAATATTGAACCTATTAATTTCCCAAACATCATTCATCTATGGAGATTAATTTAATTCATTTTGATAAAAACACTTCGTGCATTTAATTTTTTTTCCAAAATAAATTTCTATTATTCTAATATAATCTTATTGTGAACTGGGTTGGTTTTTTAATGTTGGGGTTGAAGCCTCATTTTTATTATTAAACAAAAGAAAAGACCTCTTTTAACAGGGTAGAGGGAGACCCATTACATCGCTCGAAGGCCAAGTGGGGTTGTATTTCATTACATGGCATGTAGTCCCAATGTTTTGGCCCAAGTCCTATTATGTGAATATTTCTGCTATAGTACCCACCATCTATAATACCCACCTGCTACAATACCCGCATAGTACCCGTTACTGCTACAGTCCCTACTGTTGGTACAGTACTGCTACAGTACCTGCACCCAATGGGTTTTGAACCCCCATTTTTCATGTAGGATTATGGGGTTCTAACAGCTAAGCCAAAACCCAACTACAAACATGTTGTTGGGTAATGAGGTATTGGGGTGGCCTCCCCACCTATGTATTTCACATCCCTAGTGAGGCCTAATGTGGAAACCCGTTGGGCTTAGGACAGTTCCCAATGGGGTAGTGGGGCCCATTAGTGGTTTTTAGCATATAGTGTGTGTTTCCTTGCAAGGACTTGAACCCGGAACCTTGGGGTCAGGACGCCACCACCTTTAATCAACTCACTCGTGCCCCACCGGCCTAAGAATTGGGTTGTAATCTCTTATAAAAAAATTAGTAAATTTATATTGAGAGAAAAATTCTTTATATATTTCATAATATTGTTACTCTTGTTCATATACTCTAATCCAATGACTAGGTTACCACATTCATATATAAATAATAACATTTTAATAGTATATCACAGTTCATTTTAAGCTCAATACGGTATGTGGTAAACACAACTATACATAATATTATATATAAACTAAAATATTAGGGTTTTTCATTCACCCCCACCCATACCCAAGTAATGAAATTTTTTCCTCATAAATTTATCTCATACCCACTAAAAAGGTTTAATCATTTTCTAAATCAATTCCACATGGTTAAAGATAAATATAAATAAGTAGGATGAAATAAAATTTTAACACATATTGATTTAATTTACATTTTTTAGGAACATCAACAAATTTGTTAAGACAAAGGAAAAGATTTTTAAACCATGAATTAAAAATTATGGAACTCATACATGTGGAATAGTTTCAAAAAGAACCCCTTCATAGTTTTTTTCTTCTCAAATAATAGTAAATATATTAATATTCCTCTTTCATGATTTGGTGAATTAATTTATCATTTATATAGATAAAATGATATAATTTAATTGATATCTTTTCATTCCACAAATGAAATTTATCCAATGGATTTTAGTTTAGAAGCATTACATCATTGGTTCTCTGCATATTCAAAATGATGAGTAATAATGTATAATTTTTCATGTATATAGAACTAATATTAACATTAAATGGATCTTAATATCCATATAAGTGATTAAAATTTATTCCTCATGTCTCTATAAATTTACAAAAAAAATTATAAAAAGAAAATATAATACCCAATGTTCAACTTAAAGAAATAAATATATTTCTAACATTGAAAATCATCAAAAAATGTCAAACAAAACATGAAACCAAAATAAATGAATGTTATGTTTATATTTTTCAAAAACACACATAAAACTTATCTTCAAGAAACATCAATTACTTATAAATTAATATGTAAAAAATGTGTATGTTCTCATCATATAATCTTAATGATATGGAAATATGTTATGTAAATAACCTAAATCGCTATTAATGCATAGTAAAATCATATATAATTTTATGAATTTACTCAATTTTTATTCATAACTCATTTTAAATTATTCATATAATGTTCCCAATATAATAAAATTCATAAAAATGAGATTCATCACTTAGTCACGAAATCATTATCCACTCTATGATTTTCTACAAAATAAAACATATGATCCCAAAATGTATTTACCTTTTATACCAATAATTCATAATTAACATATATTTATGTCTATTCTAACCATAAATATTTAAAAAACCATTCAAATTATTTCCAAAAAATATAAAATAATTCTTCCTCAAATAGATGTCTCACCAAAATCCATGTTAAACATAAGAGTTGAAAAATATTTTAAGCATCTATTAAAACTCAAGAAATGTATCTCTATATACTGCCGTCCCAGAAGAACTCCAAAGGGTATTAATTCCATTAAAATAATCCTCATACTTAAATATTGTTAACTTATAATAGTGTATATAACTCTAAAAATGTATTCATCTAATAACTTCCTAGCCTCCAATGTTATCTAAAAATTTAATTTTATACAAATTATAAAGAATCTTGCCTTAAAAAACCTATTTTTATGTTATTTAAAATAAGGGTTTCACCTTATTAGTTTTTGGGGATATTTTCAGTTATGAGTTGTAGACAATTAGGAAAAAATATAACATATCAAACACTTTTCATAAAATGTGTACATTTCCACTTAATAACCACCCCCACAAAAATAGGTTCTTAAAATTGAACTCATGTTTTATTCAAAAACAGTTATCATATTTTAAGATGAATCCCATATTAAAAAGATTAAACTTTCTATAGTTCTTATTTGATATATAGAGTTTTTTATTATTGATTATATATGTGTTATTAATATTTTTTTGTTTTAAAATGTCCTATAAATATGTTTTATTAACTTTTAAAACCACATTTTGTTTTAGTTTAAATTATATTTTTATAAATTTTATTTATAATTTATTTTATTTACTCATTAATAATATTATTTATTTATAAAACATATTTCATATTATTATTTTATATCTATGATTTTTTTACATAACATTACGTAGCTTCTCAAATATTATTTTATAATCTTATATAAATTTCATATTATCTTTTTGGAACTTATATAAATAGAATGTTACCCTAAGGTAACATTTTTTTACCCTTACACTACCATTAATATTTTCTTCTAAACCTTATAAAACATTTACATTACCTTTAAATAAAATCTATATATTTCATGTTACCATTATGTATTTGTTTCTTTAAATTACTCAAATCTTTGTAAAACCCTTATTAAAGAAGTTGAATTTTTTTTTACCCTTACAGATATACATCATAACATTACAGAATTTATGTAAAATGTTTTATACCCTAACATACACTTGTAGTTTTTATAGTTACCCTTATGTAAAGAGGCATGAAGATTAAATATACCCATTATTAATTACAACCTTATATAGTATATAAATAATCTAGCTTTCCTTTACATATCATACTCGATTACAATAATATAGTGTATACAATTATTTTTTACACCTATGCACCTCACTCTACATAGACACAATGTATGTAAAACTCACTCTACCAATATATATCCTATACAAAACTAATTTTACCCTCAAACACTATATTTAATTTGCTTTTCACATTTATAAAACATATTATTTAACACCTATGAAGCTCGTAATTTCATATTACTATGATTTTATAATTTTCATGGTCTTAGGATTTTATACCTATTTGTTTCAAACGATTAAATTTTTCTAATCGTTAATTAAATTCATATGAATTATATACAACATGTTTAACATGTTGTTTTAGTGTTTTAAACATATTTACATGATGATAAAATATTTTATTCATTTTATGCATGAATATTCCATATAAAACCTAAAAATTAAATTTTATTGTTGTATGTTTTTTTCTTTGTTTCTAAATTCATATTTCATGTCAAATAATTTATTCAATATTTATTATAGTATTTTATATTATTTTAATCATTTTTTTAAATTCTTTATAACTATATGAATTTGTTCAGAATGTTTTTCAATTTTTAAATTATAATGGATGATATTGTGTGATTATCATTGGATTTTCTTTGACATATTATATTGGAAGTGTTTTACTATTATAATGATTATATCAAATTGGTGTTAATTTTTCCTCATGGATTTGAATATTGTATTATAGTTGGGGGATAATTCTGTAATGAGGATATATATCTCTCTATCTGATAATTATGTACGAATTTTTTTGAATTTTAATTGTTTAAAAAAATTTATGTTATGATATGTTTTTATCTTATTTATGTAGTTTTGAAATTACATAAAATGTGATTTCAAGATATAGAAATATTGAAAAAATATTTCTTCAATGTGAGTTAACATATTTTCATGTGATACAATGAAAAATGTGTTGGGATGTGATATTGTGAAGTATGGGTATGTTTGGGATCCTAAGACAAAACATTCTTTCATCTATTACACAATATCCTTATTTTTGTACATAATATATTTGAACACTATATACATGATGATATGGGATGAACTAATACTCATGAACCTATACACATTCTTGTCTTTATTATCAGTTTATTTTAGATCAATTTATTATATTTATATCAATACATCATATCACACCCATGTGCTCTCATTTTATATTTATTATTTTACATAAACAAGTGTTTTATTTATTTGGGTTGCGACTCCCTTATTCTAAATTTAATATTTTTGGGGTTGTGACACTATGATTTTATTGTCCGGATCATTTGAGTTTTGTCTCCCATAGTCTAAACTGAGTGTTACAACTGTGTTGGGGATCCCCATTAATAAGTCATGTGTCTTGATTATACCTCCACTATAAAATAAATATTATAACTGAGTTATGATTCACCTTCAAAAGACTAGTTTATTTCGAAACATATCTCTCACCTATAAGAGTTATATAAGAGTAAATTAAGTTTACTTTAAAATGTACTGCTATAAATGTTTTTGTGAAATTTCAATTATTTTTCTTCTACATATTAGATTTACTAAATTAATATGATAGTACATTTAGATAATTAGTATATCCCTTTAAAATTTTTAAATTGGTATATTAACCTAACCTCTAGACCATCTTCCAAAACCCTATTTGACATAAGAGTTGGTATCAGAGGATTGACATTGTATAAGATAAATTATTGATATTTTTTATTTTACTATGGTCAAAAAAATGTATCAAAAGCCTATTATATAGATATTATTTTTTATATGTTATCGTGATAACCTTTTCATAGATCGTATGGTCTAGGGAAAAGATATATAAGATAGAGAGAATGAATGCAACTAATGAATGGATTCCGTAGAATAAACCTCATTTTGATGGAAATGAAAATGATTACTAAAAACATAGAATAGATAAATAACTCAATAAATTATGTTTAAAACAATACTAGATCATGGTAAAAATAAAAATATAACCATAGGCTAACTAAGACACTCTTATAAGAAATTATGCTACTAAATACGTGTTTAATTAAAAAGAAATAAATATTTTATATTGTTGTATTAACATAAGTTTATTTTATCATGTATCTTTATGTAATATAGCTAATGCAATCTTGAATATTCTTAAATTTATTCACCTGGGATCAGTTAAGTTCATTAGAATAAAACATATAATTCCTTGATTAATGAAATATTATTTCAAGATGGGTGAAGATGAAAGCATCAATTAAATGTTCCACCAACTAATAATAATTATCAATGGAATAAATTCCAATGGGGAAACATTGAATGTACCTATACTTTTGGAAATATTCCAAAGAGATCTACATATGAAATGTAATGTATATAACGTTTTGATTGATGGATGTAATGATTTAAACAAATACACAATGGATGAACTCGTCCAATAACTTATTCAATATGATCTTGAATTAAAGAATATTGTCCAAGAATATTATTCAATGGAAAATGTATTTCATTCAAATAAAAAATTAATTTCACGTTTTACACTTCAAAATATGAGTCATATGAATGTGAAAATAGAAAAATTTCGAATAATAAAATGAATTCATAATTTGAAGAATAAAAAGAATGGTTTCAATAAGAGACGGAGTAATGATCCAAAATAATTATCCAAAAGAAAATAAGGGTACTACATATAGACCATATTTAATCTAATATGAATATATAAATATGGTATATGTCAGACTATATTGTCTAAATTTAATTAAATAAAGGAGGGGTAAAAACAAGAATGAATTGAAATTTTATTTTCATGCAAGATGTGGTTTAATGGAATAATCTTATTAAATTATTGAATACATAAGTGAGAAAGTGTAATCCAACCTATGGTTTATGGTAGAAAATAAAAATGAGGCCAGTAATGATTCAATTTCTAGTTATTATTACAATAGTTATGGTTTTAGAATTTATGAGTTTCTTAAATAAAATTAAAATATACAAATAGATGAGTTTAATATTATTCATGTTTATATGAAATTGAATAAATAAAATAATTGGATTATCATGAAATGTATAATATTCAAAAATGATAATGATTCTCTCAAGGAAGAAATACTAAATTATACTTTATCTTGAATGGTAAGAGATATTATGATTTAATGTTTTTTCAAAAGGATAATTATAATATTATAAAGGAAATATAGATATTAAAATAATTGTTATCTACATTTGTTCTAGGAGAGGAAAAACATGGAAAGATGGAGTCTATAATGAAACTAAATAATCATTAAACTAGTTTTGGTTTTTATCTACATATTCCTAAGTTATATAATCCTAATTTTGTTGAAGACAATATGGGAAAATTTTATACTTTTATATGATTTAATTATATGGCACAATGAAATTAGTATAATTAAACTTATCATGTATTTCCATAATCTCTTATTTATAAAATATATTTCCTTTAACAAAATTTATTTTTTATAGTTCCTTATAATTTTTTTAAATATATTTAGGTGCCTAGTAAATCAATTGATAACATAAATAAACACAAAAGGGTATGGGATTTTTTTTTCTCTTTGTAATTTATCATTTCAAGACAACTATCTTATGAACCATAAGGACACACGGTGCATGGATATCAGATGTTCCTCCTACATGACTACTGACCTATAAAATTTACTCACATATTCCCAATGTGATTTTTTGCCTCCGAGTTGGCGCGTTTATGGGAAGTGTGGAAATGGTTATATGAGGATCGTTTCCTATATCTTTTTCTATAGAGGCCAGTTCTCGTCAAATTTACCATTCCTTTGTTTTAACCCGTTCAATGTAATCAAACATTAATGAAGTTTGAATTAATCTTGCGGGAACTATTGGTCCCACTTGGCGATTGCGTGGGGGTCAAAAACTCATGCAATAAGTCCTTCTCGAATATAACTTCCCTAGATGGTCTGCAATGGGTTTATTCGTCATGATAAGAATTCCCAATAGCCCTAGTATATATGATTCATGGACCTTCTTTTCGAAGGCATGAGCACATTGGATGACGATTAGGCTAGTGACACTTAAAGACTCCATTAGTTGAGAGGATGGGAGGTCAGGCTCACCGCATCCTTCCGGGAGAGGATTTTTGCATGTTCGGGGACTCTCTTATAGATTTAAGTCTTGTTCATATGTTTGTGAATCCTTCGTCAATTCTCAAAGAGTGTTTCCATGGACTACCCATGGTTTTCAATATTTTTGTAAGAATACATATGTATTTGATGTTAATAAGGTGATGATGACATGAGACATTTTATAAGGTGATCTAGAGTTTATCATCATCTAGGGGGATAGAAGGTGACTTGATGTTGGGATCAGGCCCACAAGTTGGTCTTTCTATGTATCCTCAGGAGAGGATTCAGAACCCACATATTTTGAATCGTGTGTGGATTACACATGGAATATGCCCATTTGAGATACCTGACTAGGTGAAACAGTATTATATGTGAAACATTTTGAGCTCAGGCCTTCTGATAGGCATCCTATGTATCCTGCTTTGGCCATGAATCATAGTTATCAAAGTTCAGAATGTGTGGGGCTTACACATAGAAGATTCCCATTTGTGGAAACATGTTTGCATGGAACCATTAATGTTGGGCACGCTTTTGAGCTCTGGCCTTCTCCTAGGCATCCTACTTATCCTGCCTTGGCCAGGAATCAGAGTTCTCATACATCAGAATTTTGTGGGGCTTACACATAGAATATTACCATTAGAGGATACATGATTGGGTGGACCCTTTATAGATGGGAACCCTTTGGATCTCAGGGCTTCTGGTAGGTATCCTACGTATCCTGCATTTTCCAGGAATCAGAGTTCTCATAGTTCAGAATGTGTGGTTCTTATGCATAGAAGATTCTCATTTGAGGAGACATGATCGGGTGGACCTTTTATGGATGGGAACCCTTTGGAGATTTGGCATTCTATTAGGCATCAAATGTATCTTAATTTGGCCAGGAAATATATTTCTCATAATTCAAAATGTTTGGATGTTGTAATATCCACCAACCACTAATCCCACATGAGTCATTTTCATTGTGAGAAACAAGAGGATGTGAATGATTCAAAAATGCACAAGCCTTGTTCCCTGTTGGTGTGGGAGGGAGATCCCACTGCAGAAGAGGACGGGGTGACCATGGATGAGGGTTTATAGCAATGAAACCTTCAATGTGAAATGATATTAAAGGCCACACCGCCCAGACAGAGAATATTGGGGACATAACTTAGTGCGAGTTCCCCATAGCATGTTCTGGGAAGGGGAGGAGTTTCATCCTCGTCAAAGGGGGGAGAGAACATATCCCCTTTGACTGATCACTATCCCTCATTGAAGGGAAAATAAAGTGATCACCCTTAGTCCATAGAGTAGGGTGGTTTATATCAGCATCCCAATATTATACTCTGGGTCACTGTTGAAATTCTACCTTACAGGAATTCCCCAAACCTGCACTGTTGTAAGGATGGCCTTCGTGACTCCACGTACCGTGGGTATGTAGACCCCATGGGGTGCGTTGATTCAACCGATGGTCTGATCATACGGGTTCCATGTCCTTGGAGGAGGATTTGGCCTAATTATGGAGGACTAGTTAGTGTAGGGATCAAGGAATACTGGATGGTAATAGAGTGCTGAGGATGGAACTAGAAGGAACAATACCCGAAAACAACCCATTCCGCATACTGGTATTTTATGGGGGATGGAAAAGGATCCAAATACCGTAGTGGTATGCGAGCATAAGGTCCATCCACGTATCAATGTGGTAGGCAGAAAAGGTTATCGTCCACCATGTACCAATGGGGTATATGGCCCACCATTCCACTTTGGGTTATATCTGCATACCAATTTGGTACGCGACACCGGGTTCAGTCCGCGCAGCGTTACGCTACACAGAGCCCCATACTCGAGAAGGGTCTAGGGGATCATCGTTCACAGGGATTTTATCCTCGATAATTATTTGGTTCGTGGTTCACTAGTTCTGTTTTTTGTTCTATTATTATTATTAAATTCCACTATTTTATGGTTTGAAAACATCTGTACCTACAGAGGGAGTGGTTCGCAGTTCATGCTTCACCGATGAAACAAGATGGAAGCTGGAGTGCAACCTCTAACTCTCCCTCAATCTTTCATCATCCATCCATCCCTCTGCTCATCTACCTCTGTGTGTATCCTCTGTACATATATTGTGAACCTTTTATAGAGAATCAAATAAATCGTATATATTGGGCATGTTACACAATTGTTGGAGGCCCATTGAAGCATTATCCTGACCAGTGGAAGACGTGGTGAACTGGGGTTTGCATAGACTTTGTTTCATGTTTACGCTTCGCAGAAACCCTTCCGGTTTGCATCATCTACGAACCGCTGGGTTCACAGAATGGTACACAGATCTCTTCACGACACATGATTACTTTGGTCGATTAGGTTTGCGATCAACGTGTTCACTAGACATTTCTCTGTGTGCCAGTTGTTTTTGGAATGTTCCATGTACCTAATTGTTTGAGATCAAGGTGGTTCGCAAACCCTTCATGTTGATAGTATGTGGTTCACTCGAAATACATTGCAAACTTGAATTTCTTCAAGTTACAATTAAAACATGGAAATCAATATAAGTCCATTCACCCTACTATACAAGTAAGAGAATTTTTCCCTTCTGAAAGAAGATTATCGGGGTATTTTATTCCTTTGGAGAAATTTTCAGGAACCAACACATTCCTTCCTTCAGAATGGGGTCCGTTCAGAAAGAAAAGGAGACTATTCCGATGTCAAAGAGGTCCTGAACTGAAATGGATTATGGTAGAATAAATGGACCTGGTTGGAGGGGGCCACACCTATATAAAGGGGACCATGTCATTTGACCTTTACCATTTCTTGTTGTGAAAATCACTAACAATTTTCTCAGCTTCCTTTGCTATCGCGTTCCATTCTCCTTGTGAAAATATTATCCGTGAACTGCCCCATATGTTCCGCGAACTGATTTCCATTCCATTTCTTCATCTGCATACCATATTTTGGATTATGTGATAGAGAATGTAGAATTTTTATACTTAAAATCTGGATTCTACACGGAATAATGCTACATGGATTGATTTTCAGCATACCGAACTTGAATCGGTGAACCAAAATTCAAAAATATTAATACCAACTTAAATTTCAATCCAAAACTTCTGAACGCGAACATAAAAAAGGCCAAGGTTCCAGGTTTCATCCATCTATAAACCCTTCTGTTTTCTAGCCAATGGTTCGTGGTACCACACCTCACGGTTCTTTCGCATAAAATGGATGTACGCAATGAACTGCATCTGCATACCATACCTATAGGCAAAGTAGCCTCTGCGTGTTATGCTGAATGTGGAATGCTTTTTATACATATCATTGTTAGGAAAAATATGTGGAGCCTTTTGCAGACATGTTTTAAGTCTATTTGACATTTTGTTTTCATATTCTTTTCCAAATAATTTTTATTGTACTGACTTCTCATCGGCTTTGGGATTTTTCTATGCAGGCTACAATGGATGATTCATAGATTGTTGCAAAATCAACAAAAACAAGTGAAAACATGGAGAGTAATAGCGATGATTATCTTCGAACCCACATCATTTTTCATGATACTTTCCTAATGGTCTTCTTGATTCCATAGCTCTTAGATTATTTGTTATCCATACAATTTCTACTTTACCGCATTGGTTTTCCTGCAAACATGCGTCTTCCATTGCCTTCCTCTAAAATACCTTTTGTCCTCTTAAAGGCCCCACAAGATCCTGATCAGGCCAAAATTTCCCCAACTGGAGATGTCATCATTATTTCTATTCAAAAAATTTTCTTCTTATTGAGAGGTTCAACATGGAATCAGGGAAACCGTGGGTGTCGCGATGGTGTCCCAATACTAGATGACCGAGAAAAACCATCCATTACCAGCATCTCCCGAGAAAATCCTAGCAGTGGGTGGAGCAACAAGTGGGATTTTCGGGCCGGAGGATGTTTCTCCTATTAGGGGTACTGGGTGTTTTGGGTGCATCATACCTTTCTATAGTTCCCGACTAGATGGATGTGATGGTATTTCACTAGGAAGCATGGGCTTCTTAGTTTTCAATATTCTCTCTAGGAGAAATCCTTCTAGAATTGTTGAGCTGCTGGCGTTTGAGTACAAAATCCTTCCACCTACTGCATGGGGAGGTGAGAATCAAAATATGGGTATCTATTAGCTTGGAGGTCTCCCCATTCTAGGAGAAATATATGTAGAGTTTCTCCCAGTAGCCACCACATCGAATGATGAAGATCCTATGTCTCCTTTGACAAGGAGTTTACTGGTCATGGAAGAGGGATCACAGGATCATCCGCTCGAGCCTCGTACCCTCATCCCATTCAAAGCATGAATAGGGATTTTCCTGCAGACGATCAGACCCAAGATGGGGGCTCACTGTAGTCAAACCCATCCTACTCACTAGTCCCTCCAAACCCTAGGGTCATATTGTGCTACCCTGGAAGAAGGGTGGTATACCACATGGGTATATGAGCTTCGTCTAGACGTTTCGCTCGTGCTTAGGCTAGAATGTTTCTTTTCCATGTTTTTAAGTGGATGGATCTTCCCATAAGATGACGTATACACTGGGTTTTGGTCATATAAATTTATTATCACAACCATGACAGATGAGGGTCGACCCATTAAGTTGTCGATTCCTACCCTCTCCCATCTTTATGAATTATTAGGACAGATTCAAGAAGGGAGGCCTCTGCTTTGTCTCAGTGGATCGTTCCAATTCTTGTATGGGTGGATGAAGAAACACATCCATATTATGAATATCATCATAATGCATGGGTTCCCCATTATTGACATTCAAAAATATCTTCTTATCATTTCTTCTATTCGTCCCAGGACTCTGAGTGTTACCAATGCGATTAACTGTTGAACAATGCCTCTCATTTCTCATTCGCACCAAATCCTACCCCTCATGGATCATTGAGAGGGGACATGGGCAGTTCCTTGGAGGAATGTTCATACCTCATCAATCATTGAAATGGGATTCTCACTTCTCATATAGACTATGTAGTTATTTTTGTGACATACCTCCCCTACCGGTTTGACAGGCAATTTAGATGCCTTCAATGGACTGTTCTGCTTCTGGTTGTTCAATTAAGGGGAGAATATCATCCCTTGGTTCTCCACCAATGGTGGATTATAATGATGAATTAAGGTTCTATTTGGAATATTATCATTCCTAACATGATGGGTCCCACCATTCTATCACTGGAGTATGCCCAACTATGTATGGATTGTTACCCCGATGGGATGATGAATGAACCAGTTCAGTGGGTGCAGAAACCCTTGACCATTCTATGCCATGTTCTTGCCCGAATGGCAAACTCACACATTCCTTCTAAAATGATAACTGAAACAACAACGCCTTACACTTCCCTCCCTACAACAACCAAGATGGATACACCTCCGACTCTAGCTCTTTTGGTAATAAGGCATTTGGTCTGTCGTCAAAATAATTTGGGAGGGGTTTCATCAGTACAACCCATTTTGGTGGGATATGATTCAGACTACTCCCCTACTATAGATTTTATCCAAGATCTTAATGAGACTATCACCATCCAAGTATCAATGATCATCCCAGTGGTCACGATCAGTCTTCCACATCCAGCTCCAGTGGTTGGTGCATCTGAGGGAAAAGAGAGACTTCTGTCTTGAGTGGCATGCCTTAGGTCCCTCCACACTCCTACAACAATTATTCCTACTTATAGACATGTGGCAGTTGGGTAGGATCGAAGTGCGGGTGTGGAGGCAAGGCACTAGGTAGAGAGAAAATAAGCATGGAGCCATTTATGTTCTCATGTCGTGGATACACCCATGGAAAATTTTGCTGATGAGGGTGAAAAATTTAAATGGGTTTTTACTAAAATGGGTTTTGGAGTCTTTAATTATCAGCACCTTCACCTCATTAGAAACCAAATCTTCATCACCCGAGAAGACCTTGCCTCCTGTGAGGACATGCTAGCCATTTTCAATTCCTCCCTTCACCATGTGGTTACCTTCAGAGATATTTCGAAAAAACATGATCATCTGATGGCCGAGGAGGTAAAGGACAATGATTTTTTGGATACTCAAGAGGAAGAGCTACAGGAGTGTGAAGACCGTAAAACCAAGTTGAGGGAACAACTGGGCTCCTCACGCACCAAATATGAAGCCTTCCATAAAAAGGTGTGGGACCTTAGAGTTGTTCGGGAGCGGGTGTGTCCGATGGTCAAAGACAAAATAGAGGAGAGAGCCTCTTTGGAGAAGACTATTTAAATCCCATGGTGATCACTTTCCATTCTTTTGGAAGGGTCGAACCCAGCCTTGTTATTGTTCATTAAAAAATCATTATATGTATTATCCCTTTTTTAATACTATGGAGGGACTCCAGGATGGGGATGTTTTTTCATTTTTTTCTAAACATAATGGAATAGATTTGTCTTTTAAATATCTCTTATCTGTCTTTTCCTATAAACATAATTTCAATTATGTAATAATTTTAAATCATCACTTGAAATCAGTATACTAAAATTATTGAATTGGGCTCTAATTTTTTCCTGAGCTGCATGACTCAACAAGCGTAGTTCGACTGTTGCGGGTGTTTCATGGAATACAACATAAACTATTGTGTCTATTCTATTATTACCCTAATTGTTTCCTAACCCTAATTAGAAAATGATTAGAATGTATATCTTTGATTTTTCTTAGACTTCCCTTTGTGTGCTTTCGACCTAACAAGCTTTATGCCTTTTCTGATTGCTCAATGTTTTTATTTTTGTTAAAGAACTATTACTTTATTTTTTTTGTGGTTCCCTTTGGAGAATTTTCTTCGGGAATGTATGGATTCTTTTTCAATAGTATTTCACTATTATTCTAATAAAATTTAAATATGAGGTTTTAGGTCGAACATCATTGACTAGGAATTGGGAAGGTCCCTTAGTCGAGATTGCATGGAAAGGAATGTTCAAATATTCGTCAAACATTGAAGAGGGATATTTCATGACCCTAGACTTTTTAGATCGGACGTGTAGAAGGCTAAGAAGGGATTTTAGGTACATGGAGGTAGGAAAGGACTCTCCTAGGGATTAACATTCCCTTATTTGATGGCCATTTTTGTGGGAAACATATGCAGAGCCTCCGGGGCATAATGTGAATAGTCGAGAAAAGATGTATGCATGACACTGCCTTCCATTTCTAATGACATGGGTAGAATTTGGTACATCTTGAAATTATATTAATGTGAGGGGCCACTGTGGGTGGTTGACCTGAGTAACAGTTTCTGAAGAATTAGGGACATTAATATCATCTTTGGGTAGGTAACTGTTCTCGCACGGTTCATACTCTTGTGAGGGAGATCAGGTGAATGGTTATCTCAGTTAAGGGTCCTGTTATTTTTCATCAACAATACATGTAAAGAAGGAGGTACACAAGCAGTTATCCAGGAGTTTTCCAAATCCAGGGGTGTGACAGGAAACTAATGTCATTTGAGCATACAGAAGCTAGATAAGGATCTCCTGGGGATGAATTTTCCTTTTGTTAATGGCCATTTTTGTGTGCCACATATGCTGAGCCACCAAGGCATGATATTAATAGTCAAGAAAATGTGTCCATTGAAAACTGTCCTTCCATTTCCGATGGCCATTGAGGATTATGGGGATTGGGATCTTTTTGAATACGGTATGTGATCATCGACTAGGGGTGCTCTCGAACACAAAAGGAGACATTTAAATTGAACTTCTTTCTGGGAACCCCGGAAACCTATGGGATAACTCTTCCTTTTTATGTGGATCAACATCACACATATTGGTGGGATATCTTTAAAAATGTCAAAAGAAACTAGAGATGAATTAGGTCCACATGTTCTAATATATCTTGGATGTTTTTAAGGGGGTAAAAGTAAACCATAACATTGAGGGCCCTAGAATCAGGAGGGATGGAAGGAGGCTTGGATTCCATTGGGTGTACTGAGATAGGAAAGGACTCTCTATGCACAAATTTTCCTTTTATTGATATCCATTTTTGTTTGAAACAAATGCATAGCCACCGGGGCATAATGTGCATAGCCGAGCAAAGGTGTCATCATGACACTATCCTTCTTTCACAGATGGCCTTGGAGGGTTATATAGATTCAATATTTCTCAGAACATGGATTCTGAAATATAAAAAGGGTTTATCTAGACACATTGGGGAAATTTGTTCTACAATTTACTCATGCAATGGTGTCCCTTATGTAGATCTGACTCATACATAGGATGATGTATTTGATTCATCTTTGGGATACTCGTTCATTTACCATCACATGGACAAGATGTTGGGTTCCTATTGGGAGAGGGAACCGTTACATGAATTTTAGGGTCGTGCTTCAAGGACCAATTTCCAGGGCTATTTTCCATAATCTCACAGTGTATCTCTCGCTGAAATCCCTTAGATCACTTGAGTTGTTCTCAATGTGAGAAACAATGTATTATGAGTATTTTGTTCCATTACATAGGAATAGAAAAATCTGCATTAGATGGAACATTCGGGATTAATCCATTGTTATAAAGTTTAACGTCATACAACAAGGATGATTATGGAATTCTAGTTTAACGTTGTGTGGTGAGGATGTGATGCTATGCAGTTTAGATTCATGGAGTAAGGAAGATTATACTGTCATAAGGATATTCAATAGTTTTAGGTTAATCACAATAAGGATGATCTAGCATCCCTTAGACATGAGTGATGATATAAGGTTTAAACCGTAGTCCCAACGACTACATAAATCAGGAAGGATGGCATGGGGCTTGTAATCCATTGGGTGTAATGAGATAGGAGATGAATCTCTTGGTGGTGAATTTTCCTTTGATTGAAAACCATTATTCTTGGAAACATATGCAGAGCCACATGGGCATAATGTGAATAGTCAATCAAAAGTGTCCACAGGGCACCGACTTTCCATCTCAGATGACCTTAAATGATTATGGGTATCCATGTTTTCCGAAGTTACAGAGTGTGAAAAACATGAAAGACCTACCTATGAATCTGAGAATACTTAGACCATGATTAACCATGAACTACTTGGAGCTTCCACAGAAGCCTGACCTATATGCATAGGGGGGAGAAGGATCTTTTGACTTCTGATGACTGAGAGGCTTGTGTGGAGTCTCATAATACTATGGACAAAGACACACATTAATCTTGAATAATTTCACAGTTTTATTGACATGTAATAGGACCTTTCATGGAATCCCAATACAAGTATGACCTATGTATGGGGGAAAGGGGTCGTTTTTTCTGGTGTCTAGGCCAGGATGCTGAATTTGAGAATCACTATGTATCCTACAAGGGTGGGAATCAAGTCACATGTAGTTCTGAATGTTCCCTACAAGTGTTTTCTTGATGTGTTAGAGACACTTGAGGGAATTTTTGGTTTCACCAGATATGAGTGTCAGGCCTACCATATTCCCCTAAAATTTATTTGTGTAAGAGAATCCTCACCATAGATTCTAATCCCCTATGATTTATACTCAGTGTGAGAGGCAAGGAATGGTCATCGAGTCTCCTTTAAAAGTACAGGGAGGTAGAGAATATGATGGGGGTATTTTCTTTTTCTTTACTGGTGGGGCTCGACCAAGATTTTGGATCGAGACATAGGTACATATCTTGTCTAGATAGGAATAAAGTCGTATATAGTTATCTATGTACCATGTACCCATTTGGCTCAGTCTAAAGGGTAGGGGAACTTTCATTCACCATATCCAAGTGGCCAGGTCTATCATGTTACCCTGAATGATAATTAAATTTTTATTAGAAAACACTTTTAAGGAAAAGTTAGAAACCACATAGTTCAACTAGGATGAAAAAATTCACAAGAAATCATGAGATTATTAAAAAAATCTAATCCTACTATAAGAATCCACTCTAAAAATTTTCCAGGGGATAGAGTGCACCTGAGCATCAGGCTCGTCAAGAATGAAGTCTTCAAAGTGATCAACCAACTTGTCCCCAATCATGTTACCCCATAGTTGAATTTCGTAAGAGAATATCTACCACCAATCCTAATCTCATGGGAGTTATACTGGATGTGATATACGAGGATTTATATGGGTTTACATTACAAATATGGGTTGATAGGGGGTGTGATATATGTATTGTTTTATGAGGACTTGGCTAGGATCAAGGATCGAGGCGTCACTCTGTATCCTGTGAGGGCAGGAATCAAGCTCACACAATTCTGTGAGAGATCATATAGTTAATTTTATTGCGATTAGGATGTTTTATGCTATGTAGTTCAACGTCAGATATAGGTGACATGTGTCAAAATTTAATGCCATATTGTAGGGTTGAGTTACTTACAATTTAACGTCACGTTTAAAGGTAGATGACTCATACTTTAGGGTTTTAGAGTTTGGACAATGATATGGGAGAATTTTTATCTTATAGTTTAATGTCTTAGAGTTTTGAACAAGATATGGGTTCATGGAATTTTTACTTATATTTTAAGGTCTTAAAGTTTTGACCGTGGTGTGGAGGTAATATAACTCAATGTTTTGGGTCTTAGAGTTTGGACCATAACATTGATGGAATTTTTTAACTGGAATGTTTCATGGACTAATACTGTAAAATTTAACATCATGTTTTCAGGATGATGACACATAGATTAAGGTCTTAGAGTTTGGAACATGGAATTGGAGGCATTATTTACTCAAATTTTAGGGTCATAGAGCTTGGACCGTGGAATTTGAGTTTTATGACTAATAGTTTAGGGTAGCAGTTCTTGGACCTTATCATGTGGGATATTTTTTTGACTCATAGGTTAAGGTTTTTGAGCTTGGACCATTGTGTTGGAGCTATTTTTATGACTCATAGTTTAGGGTCGCAGGGAATAGACCTTGGCATTGGAGCTATTTTTATGACTCATAGTTTAGGGTTATAGTGCCTGTACGTTGGTATTGGATCTATTTTTGTGACTCAGAATTTAGGGTCGTAGATCTTGGACCTTGGAATTGGAGAAATTTTTATGACTCGTATTTTAGGTTCATAGAGCTTGGACATTAATATGGGTGGAATTTTTATAACACATAGTTTTAGGTTATAGATCTTGGACCTCTACATTAGATCTTTTTTTATTACTCATAGTTTAGGGTCATAGATTTTTCACCATGGAAATGGAGATATTTTTATGGCTCATATTTTAGGGTCATAGAGGATGGACCTTGGCATTGGAGCTATTTTTATGACTCGTATTTTAGGGTCATAGAGGTTGGACCTTGGCATTGAATATATTTTTATGAATCATAGTTTAGGGTTGTAGAGCTTGGACCTTAACATGGGGCTATTTTTATGATTCATAGTATAAGGTATTAGTGATTGGACCATGGAATTTTTGTTATGTGAAGTATTTCATCTATAACATTACATTTGTAGAAGTCATGCTGAGATATTTGTCCATTGATATCAGTGCATAAAATATTTTGGAATTGAACCTAAGTATGACATATGGTCCTTCCCACTTTGGTTCAAACATTGGGGAATTCTTCCTGTGTATCATTAGGGTTTTTAGGACCAACACAATTTCTCCTTTGAGGAATGATTGAAGGTGAGCCTTTTTATTGAAGTCGTGCGCAATACAATTTTGGTAGATTTCCAAATGGTGTAGAGTGTGCAAAATTTTCTCATTTAACTACCCTAATTCATATAAAATTATCTTGGATTGGACATCCATGGAAATTTGATCACAAATGGACACACGAAGCGGAAAAACATGGATTTTGATAAGTAACACTGCCTCTTCCAAAAATAATAGTGAGTACAGGGTTCCCTGGGTGGTAGTGTGAGTCATGGTTTGGTAAGCCCACATTGAATTAAAGAGCTTATCTGACAACTATTTCTTATCCTTATCGACCATCTTTTGAAGTATGATGGACAAAGTCTTATTGAAAGCCTCCTTATATCCATTGGTTACCACGTGGTAGTGGGACAACCGGTTTTCATTGATTCCATACAACTGGTACAGCATGTCCAGCTCCACAGAGCAGAAGTTGGTGTCGATGTCCATCAGTATTGTATGAGGGACACCAAATATAATGATGATGTTGGCCTTCACAAAGATGACAATGTTTTCCACCCCGACTACTTTAATGGGTATAGCTTCGGCCAATTTTGAAAATAAATCTGTTGATGTGAGTATGAACATGAATTTTCTGGCTGTAGCAGGAGGATATGGTCCCACAACATCCATCCCCCAGGAGAAAAATGGGAATGAGTATTTGGATGTGGGAAGTAACTCTAGTGGATGGTGTATGAAATTAGCATGAACATCTAAGGAATTAAATTTTTTAGTGATTACGGAACAATCTTGTATCATAGTGCACCAGTAATACCCAAGCATTCGAATTTTGTGAGAGAGATTGGTCGTCGACCGGTGCGCTCCATAGGCTCCAGCATGCATTTCTTTCATGACAACTGCAGTCTCTTCTCCATCAATGCACCTGAGAAGGACTCCTTCAAGGCCGTATTTGTAGAGTACCTTTTCATGGTTAACTCTATTGTACAAGGTAAAATTGACTGCACGACTTTAGACCTACTCCCTTTCATCCTTATCTGGTGTGTGTTACTCATTCCAAAGGTAACTCTTAATGGGAATAATGCAACCAATGGTATGACCATAAGGCTCATGAACATGGATAATTACATTTATTTCCTTCGTATTTCTCTTGATGAAAGGTAGGACCATCCAATGTTGAGAAATACTAATGGTTGTTTCATCTAGGTCAGGATCAACCAAGTATGTGTCTACATATGCCAAAGCATCAGCTTGAGAATTCTATGATCAGGGGAAATAAGTCAAAGTTGGTTCTAATGGGAAATCTATCATCAATTCTCGATCATGGTTCATCAAGGGAACTAATACTTCTTTCTTGATAGCAAATTAATCATTGAACTGTTTTAAAACTAGCTCAGAATAACCCTTTATTTTTAGGAGATTGGATTTCACATGGAGTTCCAAATCTAGGACTGCAATGAGGGCCTGGTACTCCGCATCATTTTTTATACCCCCATTAGAAAATAGGAAAGTGTATGGATATATGGAATTTTTGGGAAATATGAGTACGACTCCTAGCCCCGCTTTTTTGAGTTTGGGATCCTTTATCATTTTCACGATCAGGATTCAGGGAGCACCATTGAATTACATTTCCCAGGTTTGGGGGTCCTCCAAAACATAAAACACATCTTCATCCAGATGTTCAGCATCCAAAGGTTCTGTTTCTTCATAGGGGTTCTTGGCTAGGAATTCATCTGACGTATGGACTTTGATGGAATTCTGGGGTATGTAACATATGTCAAACTATTGTAGGTTGATCTCCCATCATGATAGGTAACCATTTAGCATTGGGTGGTTGAGGATATATTTGATAGGGTTGCAATGGGAGACCAAGTGGACCACATGGTGTAACAGGTAAAGCATGAGCTTATAAATTGTTATTATCAGGACTATGTAGTTATTTTCAATCTACGAATACGGAGTTTCGGCATAGATCAATATCTAGATGAGGTAGTAGAGTTGTTCTTTATGTCAGCATCATTTTTCTATGCAAGTATGGTTCCTAATGACCATTTCAGGGAGGTTATGTAAAAAATGAGGGTTCTCCCCTCGACAGGTAGAATGATTACTGGTGGGCTTATGAGATATATTTTAAGATTTTCAAACACTTCTTGGACATCATCATCCAATTCATACGTTACTCCTTTGTTCAGGAGCCTGGTGAAAGGTAAATATTTACCTACAAGGTTGGATATGAAGTGTTGAATGTAGGCAAGGGGCCCCTTGAGACCTCTCAAATTAGTGAGGTTGTGAGGTGGGGACATGCCAAGTATGTATTTTGTCTTCTCAGGGTCGACTTCAATGCCACGATGGCGTGGGACGAAGCCAAGGAATTTTACAAAGATAATGCCAAAGTCCCATTTAAGTGGGTTCATCTTTAAAATGTGTTGTCACAATTTTTTAAGATAGTTTGAACATCATCCAGGTGGTTCGAACACTGCTGTGATTTAACCACCAGGTCATCAACATAACACTCGACAAATTTTCCCAGGAAGGACATGAATATGCGATGCATGGAATGCTGATACGTGGCACTGGAATTATTTAGACCAAAGGGAAATACATTGTTACACAACACTCCCTGAGGGACCCTAAAAGCAGTATCTTCTTCGTCTCCTTAAGCCATACAGATTTTATGGAATCCAAAATAACCTTCCATAAAGGATAAGGCTTTATATCTAGCCATCAAATCGATCCAAAATTCTATTATTGGTACATGGAAGTCATATTTTGGGAAATTCCAATTAAGGTCCATGATGTCAATACAAATCATAATCTGTCAATTCTTCTTCTTGAAATGGAATATATTCTCCAACAAAATATGATATTGGACCTCCCAATCGAAGTTGGATTTGATCATCTTGTCAAATTTAGAGTCTATTTTGGCAGCATGCATAGGGTGGGTCCTTCTGGCTGCCTGGTTATTTCCACGGTGGTATTCTGGTAGGCCCATATGATGATTGGAAACCTCAGGATCGGGGCCTTTAATTTCTATGTAATTCCACGAAAACACATCTCTATTTTATTTAGGAAAGAGGTATATGCCTCCTTCTCCATGACAAGCTTGTCTGCAGAGATTATAGTGGCCCACGGGATATTTTTGTGCCAAGATTTATCTCCGTAACTTCATCAATTAGGGTGGAGACACCTTCTTTGAATGCATGAGGGGAATATGTGAGGTCTTCTTCCTCTTGTTCTTCATCATCATCATCTTCATCATCTACCTCTTCCGATGGAGAAAGAATCATTGAGACGATCTCTCCTGTATATGGAGAGAAATAATCTTTTTCCTTAGTGATTAAGGCAAGGTTTGTTTGATGTCCCAAAGAAGTTCTAGGAGTATCTTCGATAGAAGATTTTTTGACAACATGGATGTCAGCCATATTTTCTGTGTATTTGAAATTGGTCTTTGTAAAAGAGACCACACAGACAACTGAATCTGCATTCAGACTTGTACATACACATTCAACTTGGATGATTGGTAGTACATACTATTCACCAAGTTACTGGAGGGGATTAGTGGGAGCCATCTCCAATCCATTCGGGTCGTTGATTATATCAACGTCATCAGCCAGAATATGTTTTTTATCGACTCATAGAACCTGGAATCGATATAGTATGATGTGCAGAACTCAAATGAGGATTTATTGGGGTACAATGTCCCATTTTCTCTATTAGTGTAATATTTTAGGCACTAATTGTATGAGGATGGAATTGTAGTGTGCTGATGCAACCAAGGCCTCCCATACAATATGTTGAAGTTAATACATTTCTGCACCACTAAGAACTCAAAATATGATTTGATATCTCTAATCCAAGATTTATTGTTGATTCATCCCAATAGTTTCTACTTACTTCTATTGTATCCCAGCGGAGTTGTAGTGTAGGGCGTCAAGCAATCTTATCATACACCAAACGACGAAGCATCTGTAGTGGGAGGAGTTGGAATCCAGAGCAGTTGTCAATGAAGATCCTCTAAACATCAATTCCATTTATCCTTCTGGACACATATAATGCTTTGATGTTCACTTGCATGATCGATTATTCAACCCTATCTACGAAGGAGAGGATGACATGAAATTTTTCAGGACCAGTCTCCATCCGGTAGACTTCAGCTACTGCTACATTAGCCTCAAACTCCGGGTGGCTTAGAAAGTCTTCTATGAGTGCCACCGTAAGATCTTCATATAGGCTCAAGGCATCCAAGATGGACAACATTGCTGGTACTGAAGCCCACTACATTAGAATATAAAACTTATGCTATAAAGGTCTATGATTTCCGACTTGTGGTGGGTCTTTCACAGACACATTAGGGGTTTGAGCTTTGGATGTAGATGGTTCATCATCTGAAACAAGGGCCAACAATGATTCAGTCCTTTCCACATTTGGCCAAACTAGTCTGCCTATATATCATAGTTTGTTCGGAATTAGTTCTTCCCCTGATGGATACTCCAAGGTTACTAGGATTTGATTTCTTCTGATTGGGGTGAAGGAGAATTCTGTTTCTTGTTGTGTCTTTCAGAAGTTCATTGAATGAATTTCTGCAATTTTAATGGTCTGACTTATGGCATGGGCATGAATTTGAATATTTCCATGATAAATCCATCCTGGAAACCTCCAGCTTTAGTGGACTCTTCATCCAACTCTCTAATTGGGAACATGGAATTTGGTTTTGTTTCCATTGTCATCCTAAAATAAGGTGTCTATCATGTGAATGGAATTAATGTATTTTAAGATCAGTTCTTGATCTGACACTATTATTGTCTCACTATATCCTTCTAATGGTATCATTGTGTGGGACAGTTCCCATTGATCCATTTGTTAGGTGGTAACTTGTTGAACCATTTTCCAGGGTGGTTCCCATTGTTCCAAGACTCCTTCCATGAAGTCTGAAAGCTTCAACACTTACTTCTTCTTTGGTTTAAACTCATATTAATACACTTTCTTCATACCCTTCTATCCTTTAATGGACCATGGGGATGAGGATGATAGTTTTGTTGTATTAGGGGATTTTGGGGGCACATTTCGTTTTTCTAGCTATTACTAAAATATTCTATGGACTCTGTTGACAGTCTTCCGGGTCATCAAATTTTCCAATATTTACTACTTCTTACTATCAACTATTTTCCACTCCTCTTTCTCTTTTGACTCTGATGTGGAGACACATTCAATATGTGTTGGTGGAGGGCCTAACTTGGCTTTCCCGAAATACACTATCTTTGGTAGGATATTCTTGAAAACAATAGAATTCTTGCATGGTTTTTCCTATTATATGGTGATATGAAAAATAATTTGGGTGGCCTTTGAGACCCACTTCATCGGCTCTCTTTGGATCTGGCAGCTAGAGAAAATTGAAATTCATGGTGGATATAAAATAGTTGTGTACCCGGTCATCTCGAAAAGAGTAAAATTTACTTCTTTTTCTTCAAACTAATTCATTTTAGAAACCAGTAGGTCATCTTGCTGAGGTGGGGGAGGCAGTTGGCATATAGGGGGCCTTGAACGGTTCGGTTGTGGTATCACGACAAGAGTTGGTGCTGACTGTGTCTTAATCATGACAGAAGATGCTTCATCTATTCCTATTCTTTTTCAAAGGGAAGAGGGGGATACTTGAGACTTATTATTGGTCCTTTCCAAGGGGTCTTCTATATTTTTGGAAACGGAATAAAACTCTCTTATCCCACTTGTGTACTTCACCGGGATGAGCGGCGTTCATAATTTATCACGAATGTTATCGATACACCTGGTATGCTACTATACCATATGAAATCTGAGCCCTGCAGTGTTCGTACAAAGCACCTGAGTTTTACGGCTTCTATATGCTCTGGGGATCCCATCATGGGCTCACAGTATGAGGTATAATGCATCAATTTCTATTTTGGATCCCCTGATCCATTGAATATTGGTAATACGAGGTTCCCAAATTTTGGTGGTGGTGGAACATTTCTCACCCTCTCAGGGTATGGTTTGCACTCTGGTTATATCAGGGAATGCCACCCATCCATGGAATCTAGTCGAGGTGTTATCTAGTTGAAGATGTTTAAGATCCCATGATGTATATCCTATCAAGTTTGAGCTTGAGCTGGGGTGGCAGTGGCCAAGACAGGGCATGCCGGTGCTGCTAGAATTTGGTGTTGATACAATGTTGGGTGTATAATTTGTGTGTTTAGCTGGATATATTCCAGTTTCCTTCCCAGTAGGTGGAAATCATGATGTACTTCTAGGGATGGGTAGAACAGACCTCGGAACTTGGCATCATTCTCCAGGATGAGTGAATGTGGCATCAGAACCTCTTCTGGGAGCACCTGCTGACATTCCACAGGGGGAACACATCTAGCAAGATAACTCTCTCAATGTAGCTCAACATTAATATGCTTGAGATCTATCATTTCTTCATGTTTCTTGGTGAACCTTTCCTTATGGGTGAAGGACGTACCCTCTGGGGTAGGATAAGGCAGTTCATAGATTATGTTTTATTTTTTCTTCTCCTTGTAGGGGTTCTGCGCATGAGGTAATGTCAGGTTGACTGAGGGGAAACCTATATTTAGGACCACCCTCTGGTTTTGGGAATGCACATCACCAGGTTTGGTGTGGGATGCCTTTGGGAGGGTACCATCTTCTTTCACGTCCTCTCCCCCTACTTCATTTCTTGTGAGATCCATGGGGTTTACTTTTACAACGTTCAGTGAGGCGTATCACATTGGGCGTGGTGTACCTGGCGCCAAATGGTAGGAAGGCTTCTTACACCCTTTATTAGAGTTTCCCCTTCCATTATGCGGTATTCTCCATGTTTCTTGGCGAATATTGACCCAAAGGGAGACCTGGTGTAACCACGAAACTAACCATTTTCTCGGAGGGTGAGAACCACATGAAGGGGTAGAATAGGTAACTCCTCTATCCATCATTCATCCTAGATGGTGGAAGATAGTCGTCTGTTGTACAAGGATTTGAGGTAAAAATTCCCCTATCCATGTAGGTTGGGGTTTTTCACATTCACCTATTGTTGTGTTATGGTTGGATTTTTTTGGTGTTATGGGGGCATTTTTATTTAAAAATTCCCCCAGCCTTATGGGTTGTTCTTGTTCCCATATCGTGGTGGTAGCTGCCACTATTTCTACCCTTTCAATTTCACGTACTACCGCGTGGGGTGTGAGACGAGTATGAAATTGGGCTTGTATAGAGTCTATGGTCTTTTGAAGGCATGGTCATTGCTTTCTGGTTTGATTCACTTAGGTGGGAAGCATGTTGGATGTTCCTGGTTGCCTGGCTTTGACGATTTTTCATGGTTGACCTCTTCGACCCCGATGCTTTTGAGACATACTTGAGGATGATTTTTGTTGAGTATCCCATATTTCCTGAGCATGTAGATCACTTGATATTTTTCCTCTAGGTGATGAAATTATAGGATTTCATTTTCAATGGGGCATACTTGATGGGACGTGGGGTGAAGTGTAGATCTCCATGTTCTCCCTATCCCTGAATGTGAACTCCAGTCAGGGTGTTGCCAATTAGGCGACATAATTTATGTAGTGGATGGAAGTAAGCTAGCTTAAGGTTTTTCTTTATCCTTTATGATTGTATCTTCCTTGAATATGAGAGGGCTTCTAGGTTGATTAGACGACAATGCTCCCCTATCGTGCTTACATTGTCTGTCTACTCATCATAGGGTTGGAATTTTTCTTTCATATTTCGAGGAGTTGTCCATATGATGTGCCGAATTTCATGTGTGAATTCCCCTGACAACGTTCCTGGTATGTAAAAGTGAGAAGTGGTAGTAGGCCAATACATCACTGGTATATTGTCCCAAGATATTATTTTTCTCACAAGAAACATATCATGTTTCTATTCTTCTAGAGGAACCTCTACTTAATAGGGCCAACATGACTACTTCTTAATAATTTCAGTCCATGAAACCAGGATGGTGGGATCCTTATTGATTTGCGGATTCCGTGGGGTGGCATAGAAGATGAGCATGGCCATACGCCATCCTCTGGTTGAGAAAGAATATCAATCATTATAGATGGAGTGCTTGATGTTTTTGACTCCTTTCTAAGTGCCTCAACATAAGAGGGATTTCCCATATTTTTTCTGGAAAGGGGAGTACCTTCTTGTCAAAATGAATTTTTATTACTGGGAGGACCTACACAACTGATGCCTCAATAGAATATAATAATTTTGAAAAACAATTACCAGCCACGAGAAACGTCTTTTTAGGGAATACCCTGGGGAGGACCACCAGAGTGGGATATATCATGGGGAAGAACTTCTGGCTTCTTGATGTTACATAGGGGTTGGACCTTCACAACAAATATCATTGCAATGAGGGCCTTCTATATAACTGTCATCATGGAGATGAATACCATAATGACTTGATACCTTTCTACAGGGAGAATTTCAACAGTTTACATCATGGGGAGGGCCTTCAGGATGTAATACAATGAGGGGAGGACCTTATCATTTCTTTATGTTACTATGGGGAGGACCTTCAAAGTAATTGTCACTATGGGGAGCGCCTTCACAATAACTATCATCATGGTGAGGAATACTATAATGACATGATATCTGGATACAAGGAGAATTTCTATAGTGTATATCCTATGGAGGGCCTTCAGGATATACTATAGTTAGAGGAGGAACTTGAAATTTCATGATGTTACTATTGGGAGGAATTTTAGAGTAACTGTCATTATGGGGAGGGCTTTCGAAATTACCATTATCAGGGTGAGGAATACCATCATGACATGACATCCGACTACAAGGAGAAGCATACCTGCAATGTATACCCTGGGGAGGACCATCCGGGCGGATGACAGAAAGGGGGGGCCACCTTGTTGTCTGATAATCAGGTTGATTGGAGGGAAACCCTGATGCGCATCTGGATATAGGCTCTCGTGATCAATCATTCTTGGCCCACAAAGTGAGCCCCTCTGGGTGATCTATGGAGGACCTTCGGAGCTGGTGGTAGCGATATTCCCTAGAGGAACTCAGTAACTACTACTACCAATTCAATAATTTGGTAATGGAATGAAAGGGTCTTGAGTAATTATTGATATGTGTTTGAGGGAATCAATAACCCCAACTTCCAGCTAAGTAGGATCATGTATGTGCTCTTCATTTTATGGTTTCCTTTAGTGCATTTCATTATTGGGAACTCTCTTTCAGGTAACCAGGGCCATATTCTGTTGGTAATGGACTTCATATATGGGTCTATGTCTTGTCGGGTCCCATGACGTCGTCTAGATATGACGACAGACATCTTATGTTTTGGAAGGAATATATTCATACCCTAGAGTGACCCCCATGTTGGAACAGCATCCCCTAGTTGAAACAAGTATTTATTCTCGATCTGGTTGACCATATGTCACGGGACATTATCTTTGAAATTATTATACTGGAGTGAGAATTCATAACTTCTCTGTAGTGACTAACTCATTTTTCCAGTGAGTCATTCCATTCATGAAAACCAGGTCGTGGGCTAGATTTCTCACATATACTGATGATGCAATGATATCTTGGCATGTTTAGAGGATGTGTTCTGGAATCGACATCTGATCTTCCTTCATTTCTAGGATGTGTTGAGATATATCTTTGGTTAGAATGGGTATTAAGGCCCATTCTGATGTCGGGGTAGGAGTTTGAACATGCTCCAGTTTTCCATGAGTTTCCAGTAGATACTGGCAGTTCTTCGGTGTCCGTACAGAGGAATGATTCTGTCACTGGTTATCTTCTCTGGTTTCTAATTTATTTGTCTAGGGGTATTTATATTCACAATTGGGGATTTTCCTCTGCTCAGTTTCCTCTGTATTTGTCTCATGGGATTTTTATACATCCGTAGGAATTTTACACTGGTCATATAAAGTTGACATCGTTTTTCGATGGCAGGCTTGATATGCATCAGTAAGTATTTGAGCATGTGTATAGCCTGTTGGTTCCCTATTTCGATGGAAGGCTTGAAATATATCAGTAGGGGTTTGTGCCTCTGTGTTTCTGAGTGCCTCCATATTTGGATAGAGGGATTGTTGTGGTTTAGAAAATATTTGTATCTACCTGTAGTTTGTATCTACCTGTAGTTTGATCAATGTCAAGGCATGGTATGTAGGAAGCCTCCCTAAGGTTCAAGCCCACCACCCACCTGGACCAAGGTCCTTATTCACATCGGTTCTCTGACACTGCCACCACCTGAACTATGGGGACTCTGATCCATTTCAAGGCTTGGTACGTAGGAAGCCTCACGAGGTTCAATCCCACCGTCCAGTTGTTCTGATACCCCTTCATGTCAGTTCAACAGCCCCTTTTCAACCCGTACTATGTGGACTTTGATCCATGTCAAGGCATGGTAATAGGAATCCTCCACGAGGTTCAAGCCCATCACCAATAGAACCAAGTTCCTTCTTCACGTTGGTTCACCAGCATCGATTCTGAACTATGTGATCTTTGATCCATATCAAGTCATGGTACCTAGGAATCCTCACAAGGTTCAAGCCCACCACCCGGTCGTTCTGACCTCATTCACGTCGGTTCACCCACCTCCATGGGCAGCCTAGAGTGTAAGCCCCACACCCATTCTGAACTACATGGTCTTCGATACCTGTCAAGGCATGGTACGTAGGAAGCCTCACGAGGTTCAAGCCCACCACCAGGTAGTTCCGACCTCATTCACATTGGTTCACCCACAACCTTGGGCAGCCTAGAGTGTAAGCCCCACACATTCGTCCCGAATTACGAGGACTTTGAACCATGTCAAGGCATGGTACGTAGGAAGCCTCCACGAGGTTCAATCCCATTATCCATCGGACTCCCGATCCATCTCCACGTCAGTTCACCGACACATACCACAGTCCCGCATGACGTTAAACTCTACACCCGAACTATGAGGACTTTGATCCATGTCATGGCATGGTACGTAGGAAGTCTCTTCGAGGCTCAATCCCAAAACCATCGTTTATCTTGATACTTACCTAGGCCGCCACATACCAGTGAGATCACACAACCTCATTCCCCTCCACAACATTCGGGAAGTCGCCCACGTGTCGACCCCAACATCGGTGTTCCCTCCAAGGGGGTTCTTTAATCTTATCCCCTCTAGCTAGTGTTCTGATCAGTCTGATCCATCTCCACTGGACATTAAACTCGCACATATCATGTGGTAAACATTGAAAGATGAGGTAAACCTCAGGTACATGCATATGGAATATGATTCCCCACATTTTACGTGAAATGCCTCGGGCTTCCGTGACCTCAAGATGCCCTATAATAAGGGGAATAAAATCAGATGTGCCAGTACTCTAGTGCACAGACACGTCAGCGATGCCTCACCATGACTACTCCCCCAACTAAAGGTTGCTGCCCTGACTGGACCCCTTGGAATGTATGATAGAAGTAGTGTAATTAACCAGCGTCCATGGAAACATGGCACTAGGAAGAGTTTCACGAACTATGTCTTAATCTATAAGGGAGACCCAGACTAGGTGACGAATTTCGAGGATAAATCCATAGAAGGAAGAACCAACTTCCCATCATCCCATTTCGATCATGGAGCAAGCACCCCCCCCCCCCCCAAACAAGGAGCAGATGCCTCCCACCTTTGGAAAGTGGGAATGCGGGGCAACAGAACAACGCCATCGTCCCCCGAACGTGACGGATGCGCGCCCTGGCGAAAGCATCAGAAACACCTACCATGGGGCCCACCCTCATGCCTGAATAGGTCATGTGACAAATGAAAATCTCCACAGGCCAACACATGTCCTTTCCAGTGGGCTTTTTCCTCACTCACACACACCTTAGTTAAATTCCCAGAAGGTCACCCATCCTGATCACTACTCCAAGACAAGCATGCTTAACTATGACGTTCTAATCGGGTAGGCTCCCTAAAAGGAAGGTGCACGTTGTTGACATGAGTCATATCATTTAGTTGTTTAACCCTTTATCATTCTTGGGTGTTACATAAGTGATGAATAATTTTTAATGGTTATACAAGAGGAACATAATCTATTTGATTGAAATAATTTTTTGGAAATAATAGTTGTACCTAAATAAACTCTCTCTATTTACACTAAATGGGTTCTTATAAATTAGGATAATGTGTCATGAACCATATTAACAGATAAGTCTTGGTTGGTTGCACAAAGGTATAGTCAAGAAGAGGGTATTGACTGTAAGGATAAAATTTCACTAGTGGATAGACATAATGCCATTAGAATAAGAATTTCCTATGCATCACATTTGGATTAAATAATATATCAAATTGATGTCAAAAGTCCATTCTTAAATGGTTATATAGTTGATGATGTTTTTTTAATAACCCATATTTTTTCAAAATCCAAATTTTCTAATTCATATTAAAAAAACATTATTTTTATGGTTTAAATCAATCACCTAGAGCATGTTACGATATGAATAGAAATTTTATAATTTATAAAGTTATTTCAAAATGTGTATATGATCCTACTCTTTTTATATAAATGATTTCAATATATGTTCTAGTTGTTCAAATATATGTACATAATATTATCATTGTATCATCTAAAAATTCACTATGTATTGATTTTTCCAAAATGATGGAAAATTAATTTGAAATGAATTTAATGGGTGAACTAAATTTATTTCCTAGTATTCATAATTGTCAATATAAAGATGGAACTAGTTTATATCAATGAATGTATCAGAAAATATATTATAAAACATTCTGGTTGGTAGAGCGCTAACAGTATTGATACTCCCATGAGTACCACTTGTAAGTTGGATCTTCATGAAAATAGAAAACTAGTGTATAAAACTAGTTAAGGTGGTATGGTTGAATGTTTTTTATACATAACTACAAATAAGAAACATATTATGTTTAGTGTGTCTATGTGTGCTAGTTTTCAAGAAATCCCAAAAGATCCCCATTTACATATTATTAAAAGAGTTTGTAAATACCTCAAACACAAACCAATTTAGGAATGTTCTATCCTAGATGGAAATAATGTGACATAGTGAGTTATTAAAATGTGTATTTCTGTGGTTTTAAGTTATATATAAAAAGAACTTTTGGAACATTTCATCTTTCTGGGATTTTATTAGTATCTTGGTCTTGTAAGAAGAAATATTCGATTTCCCTATCCACTGCTAAACAATAATACATAGCTGAAGCTAATTGTTGTGTTTAAATTTTGTGGATGAAGAATATATTATTATACTATAGATATCAATTCAGAAACATCCATATATATTATGAAAACAAAAGTGTAATAATGTTTCTAAGAATTATATGTCTCACTCTAAAAAAAATCATATACGTATAAGACATCACTTTTTTAGAGATCATTTTCAAAAGGGTAATTTTACGCCTAAAATCATAGGATTTGAAAACCAACTTGTCGATATTTTTACCAAAGAAATTGAATTATAATATATAGAACTAGATAATAAATAATTTTGCAAGGATAAAAATTTTTTAGACATTAATTTTTTGAAGCAACCATTAGAGAACCAAATATTGGATAGGACACCGTTTGACAAGTCACCGTTAGAAAACCCACCATTAAAATGACCCAATGTTGGAAAACCCCCATTAGACAACTCATCATCAGACAATTCACTAATGGAATGAGCCACACATTGAAAGAGCCAAAGGTTGGAAATAAGCCATCATTACTAATTTTATTTCTCCGGGTTTAAAATTTTTTAAATGTTTTTTTATTCTAATTTTCATTTTCAAATCCCTAAATGATAAAAATTGAGATTTAGTCTAGTTTTGACTCACTCTCCCCCTCGTTCCTATTTACCTTAAATCATATCTTCTACACTTTCTATCAAAAAAATTAAAATTTCTCTCTTTTATTAAACCATTACACTGTTATAACGGTAATAGGAAAGAGACCTTTTCAGTCCTCTCGCCGGGATTCAAAACCCTCAAAGTTACCTAGAGGAAAATCGAGATGATCAGTAGTAGTTCTTCAGAACGGACAACTAAAAAATATTATAGTGGCTAATTAGGAAGAAGTAAATTTTGAATGGTTATTTTATATAAAATATATGGTTTATAGGGTGATATAGGACTAGGGATAGATAGAAGAGTCCTCAAATAATGAATGATCATTCTATTGTAGGTTCTTTCACCAATATTATCAATATTCTATGTTTAGTTTTTGGAAAAATAATTATTTAATTAGAAGCATGATAGATGGGAAATATGTAGTCTTTTGTTAAAAACAATTGGAAAAGTTCAATAAAGTACCTCATGAATGAGTATCAATTGACTTTTGAGGATCTAATCCCACCAGCTGTGTTTATTTTTTGTTTGAAAATTCCTTAGTAGAGAATAAATGTGATTGAGCTCTATGAATACCTAATTAAAATAAATTGTATTGCGGGTGAAAAGTGTAGTTTATTTTTAAACATCCCTTGTTATACCATAGAAAATGAGACTTCAACACTATGAGATATCAATGTGTATATCCTATACATTTTAAAATAAAGAGGAAAGATCAATTTGTGAAGACAATTTACGGTAAATATGATGGAGATGTGAAAGAAATTATTTAGTTATAATTACTTTATGCATACTAATATTGAATTTTCCATGCTTGAGGAAAAGGATCAGTTGATATCGATCAAGAAATTGTAGTAAAATGTGGTGGATTTGTCTTGAGTAAATTCCTCTATAACATAATGAGGGTAAACTGGAACGTCTGGGTGAAGTATTGGGTTGATGATATTGATAATATATATGATTATTTTAATCCAATTTATCATCCTACATATATAAAGAACCTTTTGGAAACATTATTGAAGCTAAATGAGGTAGTTGAGTACTCAGATGAAGGTAAATAAGAAGGGTGGTTGCTACACCTGGTGATGAGGAGTTATCATTTGAGGAGTGAAGTGACCAAAACATACCTAAGATTCAAATTATCTATCTTTTATAGCTATTACTTTCATATATATAGACATTCTATACAATTACTTATATGAAAATGGTAAAGAGAATAGGAAACTACGTTTTCTAAAGAAGAATAGTTTACTGGTTCTTCTTCTAAATCATCTAAGGAAAATTCGTATGCCTCTCAAAATGAATGTGCAGGTGATAAAAATGGAAACGGTGGAATTGATGGACATGATAAAGCTTAAAGAGACAATTGTGTTCATAAAAGTGATGAATTATCTGAACATGGTTGTTCTAAAGATCATGGGATGACTTAGGAAAATCATTCTTATCCATTGGATTGTATTTATACAAGAACTAAATAAATACCATGTTTTTTTCAATATGTTGATGAAGATTATTTTTTTAGAGATGAGATGGTGAAACATATTTAGGGGAAGGAATCCCCTACTTTTATTCATCGATTTGACCATGTAGATGTTATACCTACTAACTTGTCTTCTACTAGTATATATGTTACAAATTTTGATGAGTATGAAAAATTAAAATTGTATGTGAGGCTTGTATTGAACTATTCAGACATAGATGATTGTATGAGATGTCTTCCAAATCAAAGTGGAACTTAGTTCTGAGTCTGAGTTGATATAGATACCAAGGGATCCATGGTTGAGATGATTGGTGATAGAGGAGAGCTTCATGGATTTATTTTAGTTGTGCCTACTAGGCATGAGCTAGAAGAGGTTTTTATGGATCATATTGAGAGAGATTATATACCCCTACATATTGTTTCTACACCTATTCATTTAGATATTATTTATAGAGATAATTTTGATTCTTTTAGAGAGCGTCTTCTTTTTTTATTTTGGTATGATTATGAGGAACCATGAACAACTGTTTACACAATATAGTTAGACTGATGCGAGACACCTGATTTAGGTGGTTTCTACTCACATTTATTCAAATGTTTTTCTTCACATTCAGGAGGATGAGATTGAGAACCGATTGTATCTAGTATTATGGGGTATTTGACGTAAATTATAGATGATATTATGACCTATTTTTCTTCTAGTCTAGCTTCTTTTTGGAATTATTGGAGAATATACCTCTAGTGGATTCTACATCCAATGCTCCACCTCCCTCTGTTTCAGCTGACCTAGAGTTGATTCAGTATTATTTCAGTGAGTGAATTCATGTTTTTTGGGGGATGTTCATGCTACCCATAAATAGGATTTGAATAAGATTAGACATAATAGTGAAAAAATATAAAAAATGATCATTGAATGTTTAAATTAATCCAAATTTGATTTGGAAACAATCACCAAGTCCATTAAATAAAAATTTATAGGATTTACTCCGCGAATGAATTAAACTCACACTTCATGTTTTTAGTTGAAAACCATTAAATTCCACCATTTAGCGAAGATTTTATAGAATTGGTCAATCAGTTAAATATGATTACACCTATGCCTATGTTATTTGTAGAAGAAAATAAATAATTCTTTAGTGAAATGAAGTGTGGAAGAATCATTATTAATGAATTCATCAATATCATAAAGCCTTTATTGTATGTGTCTGGTAGGGAAATTGTATCTCATAAGGCCATTGCAGTGACCTCTCTTATATCTACATCATCCACTGACCATGTACATTTTAGAACACGGATTTTCTAGAATCCAAAGGTCCCTTTAATAGATCAGTTTCTGCCTCTCAATTTCTCTCCAGTTGAAGTGGTACAACATATTCAACTAGTGATTATCATATAGATACCTCTTATACATCAGTCCCTACTTCCATTTTCATAGTTACCCAATCCAATACCTTTTTACCCTTATATTTGACAAGGTTAAATTACGCATTATTCCCATAACCAAGGCTGTGAGTGATTATGAATATATATTTTTCTTTGATAGGTAATTTATTGTATCATTCTTTTTTGATGTAATACACTAATTTTTTTTTATTAATTGAATTTATATATTTTTCTTCACGGAAATTACTATTTATTATCTTCACTTTTTGAACATACCAATAGGAGGAGAATCATTATAGAATATATGTTAGGATGAGATTGATAATGGAATGTATGTTATGGGGAGAATAATTATGGGTATCTAGATTTATTTTTATGTTATCCTTTCATAACATATATCTGATTCCATCCTCTTTTTAAATTTATTTTAAAATTTTTGTTTAATCTATCACATTATATTTATAAAGTGATATAAAGATATCATTAATTTTTTAAATATCATTACTTTATCAGTTTAAACATTTTTATTCCAAGGTTTATTTTATACACGGTTTCTAAAATGACATTATTGTTTATCATTATAAATGGAGATATTTTTGGAACCTCCTTTCTTTTATGGTTAGTGTGTTTTAAATTCCATGTTTTAGTGTTCAAAAATCATGATTCTTAGATTCCTATGAATTTTTATGTTGTATGATAGTATATAATTTTATAAAACCTAAATTGATGAAATTTGGATAAGTGTTGAAAAGATTCACTTCCAAACTGTAGTCACCACAAGATTTGACTCACTACCAGAAAGGTGTCACAAAAAAAGAGTCACCACTTGAACCAATTAATAATCGTATTTGAATAACTTCTAGACTTGAGTCACTGCCAGAGATGAATCAGTACCATAGATGAATCTCCACCAAATATGTATCACCCCTAGAGAAAAGTCACCGCCTGACATGAGTCACCGCCAGGAATGAGTCACTATAATATGATCTACTATCAGACGAGTCACTGTTGAACATATGTAACTACTAGAGATGACGCACCACAATAGATTAGTCACCTCCATAACTAATTCACTACTAGAAATGAGTCAGGATTAGATGACCTACTAAAAATTAACCTTCCATAAAATAAGTCACCACTTCATAAAACACACCATTAGATGACCATCCACTAGATGACATACTGCCAACCTGACTCAACACTTGAGTGACTCAGCACCACACTTGAGTCACCATCATCTTGCTCCACCATCACTATTTTTAGGTATATGAATTTAGTACTCCAAATGACTAAATTATTGAAGTTAATGTGAATAGTTGTTTAATTATTATTCTTTAAGTATTACAAGGACACATTAGAGACTACATCAGATACTTGTATGAGGACTCATGAAATATTTTTGACTATCATTCAATGCCATACTACTCCCTAAATTATATATATATATATATATATATTTATTCCTAAATAAATATCTCTTATATATTTATGGATGTTATACACCCATGATACCTGTATATGTGATATACATTGAGATCAATCGAGACACACATAAAAGTCACTGTGATACACTAGACTCATTCGAGTTTCATAAACATAGAAAAAGTGGACAAAAATGATTTTAAATACAATAATATATTTTTATGTTACATTCAAATAAAAACCTAGATATCCTCACCCAGACACATATACAAAGACTGATGGATCTAGGGTACTTCAGACAGAGTGGCCCTAACTTTTCTATATCTTATGTATTGTTCCTTCTATTTCTTTATTTTATATTTGAGTAGTGTTGTAGAGACCCCAACCCTAGAAACCCAGGAGTCGGTGCCTTTTGAACATGATGTGTTATCTTAAAATAAAACACACTTTGTTAACAACACATCATGTCCCATATAGAGGATCGTGCGGGGTTTGGGTTCTGGGAAACCGGAAACTTCTGAAACAATTCATCCTTTAAGAGATGTTGCCTGAAATTTTTTAAATCAAAACATAGGGTGGGCATTGAAATACTCAGTAAGGGGGTTTTTAAAAAGAAATGAAAATAATGTAACATTTGTAGACCTTCTTTTAAAATAATTTGAACATTAACTAAATGAATATTGTAACACATAAAATAACAATGCTCAATCAAGGTTTTCAAGAAGAAAATGAAACAATTATGTCAATTCTCGAAGGAGTAATAATGGTTATCATGAACAAGTACTACATGTGATTTACTTAAGCATAAATTAAACAGTTAAAGTAATGCATAATCAGAGTTTCCCATAAAGGAAATAACTAAATTTTCATATGCTGATTACCATTCTATTAAGTGATAATTACCAATCATGCTTCAGGCTTATACCCGTGAAATAGGAACTTTATGAGAACTTAAGGCATCAGTCGTGAAAGATCTTTATCTTGGAATGAACTTGTTACATAACATGAATTATGTGGAATCAATATTTAATTTACACAATCATGAACATATCACCAAGGTCCATCCCCAAGGTGTCATTTGAAATTACCAAGGTAAGCCCCAAGGTATCATTAAAATTGTAATCTCTAGTGGTTACATCATTACCCAATGAAATGGAGCGCTATCAGGGTGGACCCTTAAATTTGCCTTTATTATCATGTGAGCCACATCGTTCATTCATTACTTAAACCGTTTGTATATTCATGATGTCCCATACCACCTTGAATATCTCATTCATTTTTATTTTACCCAAGGTGTCCCATACCCCTTTGGGTAATCCAATTTCTTAGTTAATTTAGTGATATGTCAGAGGCATGCATTATGTACAATAATAAATAATCAACCACCACAAATTTTTCTAATACAAGGTATGATAGTTAACTTGAAAAATGTGTCAATAACTCATCCAAGGCATACATAGCTTAGTAAAACATCCTTTTCACTAAAGCATATAAAATAATGATACACTAAATGATGAATCTTTGTCATTATAAATCCATGGAAAAGGAGTGTTTTAAGGAAAACACTTGAAATTAGTTTTGGTGATAATTAGGCCCTTGATCTTGTAAAAGAATTAAATCATAACTAGATTAATTAATACATTCACCAAATTAGTTTCATTATGTCTTAAGATAACACATGAATACAACATGATATCATGACCCATTAAATCATAAATTCTCTAATACATCTTAAATCAAACCAAAATACACCCTTCATGGTAAAACGAATCATGAGTGATGCCCAGTATGCTTATTTAATAAAACATAGTTCACATAAAATAAGGATTTACTTAAAGGTTGGTACCCACCCCTTGAAATAATAAATTTGATTTGTATTGGTTTACATGTTTATGAGTACATAGTGATATATAGATACCATGTTTACAACGAGGGTTTTTCATGGTAAAACAACTTCAAACAACCCTCATTAATATATAATTCATTGTATTACATGTTTGATCATTTTTAAATCCCAAAAATAGATAGAGTTTTGGTTATAAGTATCTGTATATATATATAGAAAACTGTATTTTTTTATATCTGTATAGGTTTTATGAAATAAAACCGAAAGAAATCAAAACATAACACCTCAAAGCCATGTCCAACACAGGTCCATCCAAAAAGAAAAATATAACCTATATGTATATATATATATATATATATATATAAAAGGGTAACCCATATATATATATATGAACCATATTATTATGTATTGTTTGACAATAAGGTAAGATAAATTTTTTCCCTTGGTAACCTTTGTAATAAACTTTAGAAAACCCTGTTTTAAGACAGGATAGATTTCATTATACATAACTATGTATATGTATAATCCGTATGTACTAAAACCTAAAAGAGTAGTATTATGGGAAAAAACATAGAAAACCACCACACTTGCACCCTACTGGAAAAAGGGCATGCAAGCCCCCTTTTGAAAACATCACATCCCGAGTGGGTTATAATCAAGTATACATATATATATAAACTGTATATATATATATACCGTGAGTATAAAATGGAGGTTCTTTTAAAAGAAAGCATGTATGAAAGGACCCTTACATCTCTTGAGGAGGAAGCTTGGACTAGGTGCACCACGCTGATTTTGTTGGGAGTTTGCGGGAGAGGAAGGAGGAAGGAGAACCGCCGCGGTTTCAAGAGGCCAGAGGCGTTTATATAGGCCTCAGTATCCAATGATGACTCGACCCAAGAGGCTAGACCGACGTGGGGAAGAAGGGAATACATAGACCTAGGAGGGGGTTTTCGGAAGTCAAGGGAGCAGTGCGGGGGAGGAGGCCGAGGTGTCCTTGCACAAGCCTACTGGTCGGGTGCTGCTGTGAGGAAGAAGATGACGGGGGTCGACGCAGTAAAAGAAAGGACGGCTGGGATTAGATCTCGGAGAAGATCGAACGGTCGCGGTAATAAGCGGGGCGATCGTGTGGCTAAAAGGTTCAGATGGTCGAGATCGACACGGGATTCGATCGGACGGTCCCGGTCGCACGGAGTGCGTCGCACATTGAAACGAAACGCGTTTGAGGTGCGTCTTATAAACCAAAGAGTGCCGGCTTCGGCTTGATAACACGAACACACACACACCGTGGCCTTATACACGGGCCCCATGCGGGCTTCAACCCAACCCCACCCAGCGCGCGCCGCGGCCTTACAAACGGGCCTGCGTCCGACTTTGAACACCTATCCATGGCTCGAGACATGGTTTGGACATCCACTGGGCGCTTGGGGACCCCGATGGTTGGCACCTCGGGTCCCCTGGGGCTTGGTCTCGGCCTAGAGGGCTTGTCCCTTAAGGGATGCCCTCATCTTGGTCGGGCCCCAACCCATTTTTTTATTAAAACTTATAAAATAACCTAGTATAAGTATGCTTATTTCAAAATAAAGTGTAGTATAAATATACAAAAGAGGGTTCATTCAATAAAGACATATTGTTTTAATATAAAATCTAAATCCTTTTACTAGCTTATGTAATATATTTCATATCAGCATAATTTTTAATAAAAATTTACTTAGACTTTTGAAATAACTAGTTTATGTACACTTAGTTCAAAATAGTGTGTAATATAAATATTTGTACAACAAAGAATAATTATACAATAAAACAAATAGTTTTAACTTAAAATTTTAAATACCTTTTCTATAAATCTTTTAAAAGATCCACCTCTCATATTTTTCATACAAAACCAGTATAACTATTTGGATCTTTAAAATAAACTACTATTTGTCTTGTAAACTTTAAAAGGCTGAAAGTTTACCCCAATTCAAAATTTTAGTGGTCAAAAGATACAATTATTATAGATACCCCTTTAAACATATCTTTTACAAAAAGAAAACTATGTTTTCAATATACAAGTATCCATCAGAATCTTGTGAAAACAAATGGATTTATTTCCGTGAATACTCTTTTTATTTTAAAACTAAAATTCTTTTTTGAAACATATTATAATAGTTGAAATATTATAAAATTATAATAGCATTAAAATAAGTTTTCATATAAAGATAAACTTTATCAATGGAATCCCAAAGGTTGTTTTGAAAACCCAACGGCTATATTTTCCAACGATCATATATTTAAGATCCATTATAAAAGCAGGGTATTTTACAAAATCAAAACACTTGAACTGAGAAGGATGTCTCTCCTCATACCACTGGTGTTGAGTATGTGTGTCGTGGCTCTGGATGTTATATTTTTCACGCTGATGCACTCTGAAGACGAGGACTATCCAATTACTCGCCTTGTGGTTTTTAGTTGTCTTGTTATGGCTGTGTTAGGTCTTGTGCATGGTATTGTCAACTAGTTGGGTCTTGTTGCAATGTAATATTTTAATATATATCAGTTTACCTTATTCTCCATGTTTTATTTTATTTCAAATTCCTTATTAGCACAACAAATAAAACAAGAGACATCATTAAATGCATAACATTGCTTACATGAACTAGATCATAAAACCTGGGGCGTCACATTATTCCCCCCTTTTGAAAAATGAGTCCTCGCAATTTATTTCACAACACTACAAGGTTCAGAAACGTTCTCACCATATCCACCAACGTATAGGGTCAACAGGTTCATTTAGCGGAATCCCCGTAGCGATGCTCAACTCCTCCAGCTCCCTAATCCAAACACACCTAAGACAGAAGGGGTTGCACTTAGGTTCCGGGTCTTCAGGCCTCCAGAGGGAAGCTCGAACAGTACAAAGTTCTGAAATGTCTTTGCAAACCAAAGTACGAAGGACTTTCCAAATTATGTCTCGGTCGAGGACATCGAAGCCATAGATACGGTCAAATAGGATATAGCTGAGAAGTTGGATCATATAAGCCGCATAAAGATTTCCCTCTAACGCAGCCTCCTGAAATTTCACTCTGGCCGTGTAGTTTCGGCCTAGGGTGAAACATAGAAAGATCCCTTCGTGGTAACTTCCTCGTCGTTCACGTCCGGCTAGCTATGCAGAGCCAATGTGGTAATAGATGGAGGCATTCCCCTGGAAGGTGTGGAGAATCTATGGACCATTTGTTACCTCAAACCACTTCTTGCACGTTCCTCGCAAATTTGCGAAGGGGTAATACTCATCCTCACACGTTTTTATTGCAATGATTTCCAAAATCTCAGTGGGAAGAGATAACAGGTGGGTTTGTCCTGCCATCTGAAAGTTTTAAGACGGAAATTCAAACACTTGAAAATCATTCAAGGACAAAAACAAAGTAAAGACAAGGAAGTGGAAAGACAAAATTTCAATAAACATACGTTTATTATTATTAGTGCTTGAGTTTCCCTTATCCATTGACTAAACGAACTCCACACAGAGAAGAAAAACTCCCTAAATTCTCAAACCAAACACAGGCTGAGTATTCAGGGGAAAACTCATGAGGGAACCTATGTCATCTTATGAGTCTAGCATGAGGGGTACAAAGTTGAGAGACATCCTCATACACTTGTCGTCTGCAAGACAGTCAGGTGGACTCGTCTTCTAATCTTCTGAAGTCCAACAACTAACCCCAGAAGCCATAGTTTAAAATCTGACAAAGGTAGCCTGCTCGGAGGTCTCTATCAGCAGCAGCTTCTTGAAAAGGGGTTTCAATCATGGTGCCAAAGCTCTCACCCACAGTGAAAAACTGGAAAAGTCCCTCATGGTACCTTCCCCGACTCACATATGATAGAAACTGAGTTATCATCATAAGGAGGTAATCTATTCCTACCCCCTGGTGTAACTGAAGCACCCGTGGTGAATTGGATACGTCGTAAAGGTGTTTGCATGTCATGCAGATATGGTCATAGTTTAGAAAGTCCTCAGGGATAGCTAAAGACATAATGGTCTCTAGGGCCTCTGTGGGGAGAGATAAGAGATTTGTGCCTTCGTTTTCCATCAGAAATTTAAGAAAACCCAATTTTTAATAAATTGAAGTACATGTACATACATATATTTTTGTTTCAGTTTCTGGCTTTCCAGAGTTATCCAAACCGAACCTCTAATACAAACTGTAGAGACCCCGACCCCAGAAACCCAGGAGTCGATGCCTTCTGAACATGATGTATTATCTTAAAATAAAACACACTTTGTTAACAATACATCATGTCCCATACAGAGGATCGTGTGCGGTTTGGGTCCTGGGAAACCGGCAACTTCTGAAACAATTCATCCTTTAAGAGATGTCACCTGAAAAATTTTAAATCAAAACATAGGGTGAGCATTGAAATACTCAGTAAGGGGGGTTTTAAAAAGAAATGAAAATAATATAACATTTGAAAACCTTATTTTAAAATAATTTGAACATTCACTAAAGGAAGATTTTTACACATAACATAACAATGCTCAATCAAGGTTTTCAAGAAGAACATGACACAATTATGTCAATTCTCGAAGGAGTAAAAATGGTTATCATGAACAAGTACTACATGTGATTTACTTAAGCATAAATTAAATAGTTAAAAGTAATGCATAATCAGGGTTGCGCATAAAGGAAATTACTAAATTTTCATATGCCGATTACCATTCTATTAAGTGATAATCACTAATCATGCTTCAAGCTTATACCAGTGAAATACGAAATTTATGAGAACTTAAGGCATCAGTCGTGAAAGATCTTTATCATGGAAAGAACTTGTTACATAACATGAATTATGTGGCATCAGTATTTAACTTAGACAATCATGAACATATCACCAAGGTCCATCCCCAAGGTGTCATTTGAAATTACCAAGGTAAGCCCCTGGGTATCAATAAAATTGTAATATCTAGTGGTTACATCATTACCCAATGCGTTGGAGCGCTATCAGGGCGCACCCTTAAATTTTCCATTATTATCATGTGAGCCACATCGTTCATGCTTTACTTAAACCATTTGTATATTCAAGATGTCCCGTACCACCTTGAATATCTCATTCATTTTTATTTTACCCAAGGTGTCCCATACCACTTTGGGTAATCCAATTTCTTAGTTCATTTAGTGATATGTCAGAGGCATGCATTATGTACAATAATAAATAATTAACCGCCACAAATTTTGCTAATACAATGTATAATAGTTAACTTGTAAAATGTGTCAATAACTCATCCAAGGCATACATAGCTTAGTAAAACATCCTTTTCACTAAATCATATAAAATAATGATACACTAAATGATGAATCTTTGTCATTATAAATCCATGGAAAAGGAGTGTTTTAAGTAAAACACATGAAATTAGTTTTGGTGATATTAGGCCCTTGATCTTGTAAAATAATTAAATCATAACTTGATTAATTAATACATTCACCAAAGTAGGATCATTATGTCTTAACAGAACACATGTATACAACATGATATCATGACCCATTAAATCTTAAATTCTCTAATACATCTTAAATCAAACCAAAATACACCCTTCATGGTAAAACACATCATGAGAGATGCCCAGTATGCTTCTTTAATAAAACATAGTTCACATAAAATAAGGATTTACATAAAGGTTGGTACCCACCCCTTGAAATCATAAATTTTATTTGTATTGGTTTACATGATTATTAGTATATAGAGATATATAGATACCAAGTTTACAACCAGGGGTTTTCATGGTAAAACAACTTCAAACAACCCTCATTAATATATAATGCATAGTATTACATGTTGGATCATTTTGAAATCCGAAAAATAGATAGAATTTTCGTTATAAGTATCTGTATATATATATAGAAAACTCTATTTTTTTATATCCGTATAGGTTTTATGAAATAAAACCGAAAGAAATAAAAAAATAACACCCCAAAGCCCTATCTAACATAGTTCCATCCAAAAAGAAAAATATAACCTATATATATATATATATATAAGGGTAACCCATATATATATATGAACCATATTATTAAGGATTGTTTTAGAAAAAGGTAAGATAACTCTTTTCCCTTAGTAACCTTTGTAATAAACTTTAGAAAAACCCGTTTTAAGACCAGATGGATTTCATTATACATAACTATGTATATGTATAATCTGTATGTACTAAAACATAAAAGAGTATTAGTATGGGGAAAAACATAAAAACCACCACACTTGCACCCTACTGGAAACACGGCATGCAAGCCCCCTTTTGAAAACATTACAACCCGAGTGGGTTATAATCAAGTATACATATATATATAAATAGTATATATATATATATACCGTGAGTATAAAATGGAGGTTCTTTTAAAAGAAAGAATGTATGAAAGGACCCTTACATCGCTTGAGGAGGAAGTTCGGACCAGGTGCACCACGCTGATCTTGCTGGGAGTTCGCGGGAGAGGAAGGAGGAAGAAGAACCGCCGCGGTTTCAAGAGGCCAGAGGTGTTTATATAGGCCTCGGTATCCAACGATGACTCGACCCAAGAGGCTAGACCGACAAGGGGAAGATGGGAAAATAGAGACCTAGGAGGGGGTGTTCGGAATTCAATGAAGCAGTGCGGGGGAGGAGGCTGAGGCATCCTTGCGCAGGCCTACTGGTCCGGTGCTGCTGCGAGGAAGAAGATGACGGGGGTCGACGCGGTAAAATAAAGGATGGCCGGGATTAGATCTCGGAGAAGATCGAATGGTCGTGGTGATGCGCGGGGCGATCGTGTGGATAAAAGGTTCGGACGGTCGAGATCGATACGTGATTCGATCGGACGTTCCCGGTCGCATGGAGCGGGTCCCACATCGAAATGGAATGCATTTGAGGTGCGAATTATAAAACAAAGTGTGCCGGCTTTGGCTCGATAACACGAACACACACACAGCGAGTCCTTATACATGGGCCCCATGCGGGCTTCGGCCCAACCCCACCCAGCACGCACCGCGACCTTACACACGGGCCTGCGTGCGATCTAGAACACCTATGCACGGCTCGGGACATGGTTTGGACATCCACTCGGCGCTTGGGGACCCCGATGGTTGGCACCTCGGGTCCCCTGGGGCTTGGTCTCGGGCTACAGGGCTTGTCCCTTAAGGGATGCCCTCGGCTTGGCCGGGCCCCAACCCATTTTTTTATTAAAACTTATAAAATAACCTAGTATAAGTATGCTTATTTCAAAATAAAGTGTAGTATAAATATACAAAAGAGGGTTCATTCAATAAAGACATATAGTTTTAATTTAAAATCTAAATACTTTTACTCGCTTATGTAATGTATTTCATATCAACATAATTTTTAATAAAAATTTATTTAGACTTTTGAAATAACTAGTTTAAGTACACTTAGTTCAAAATAGTGTGTAATATAAATATTTGTACAAGAAAGAATAAATATACAATAAAACAATTAGTTTTAACTTAAAAATTTAAATCCCTTTTCTATAAATCTTTTAAAAGATCCACCTCTCATATTTTTCATACAAAACCAGTATAACTATTTGGATCTTTAAAATAAACTACTATTTGTCTTGTAAACTTTAAAAGGCCAAAATTTTACCCCAATTCATAATTTTAGTGGTCAAAAGATACAATTATTATAGATACCCCTTTAAACATATCTTTTACAAAAATAAAACTATGTTTTCAATATACAAGTATCCATCAGAATCTTGTGAAAACAAAAGAATTTTTTCCGCGAATACTCTTTTCATTTTAAAACTAAAATTATTTTGTGAAACATATTATAATAGTTGAAATATTATAAAATTATAATGGAATTAAAACAAGTTTTAATATAAAGATAAAATTTATCAACGGAAACCCAAAGGTTGTTTTGAAACCCCGACGTCTATATTTTCTAACGGTCATATATTTATGATCCATTATAAAAGCAGGGCACTTTACAAAATCAAAACACTTGAACCGAGAAGGATGGCTCTCCTCATACCACTAGTGTTGAGTATGTGTGTCGTGGCTCTGGCTGTTATATTTTTCACGCTGATGGACTCTTAAGATGAGGACAATCTGATTACTCGTGTTGTGGTTCTTAGTAGTCTTGTTGTGGCTGTGTTAGGTCTTGTGCATGGTATTTTCAACTAGTTGGGTCTTGTTGCAATGTAATATTTTAATATATATCAGTTTACCTTATTCTAAGTGTTTTATTTTATTTAAAATTCTTTATTAGCACAACAAATAAAACAAGAGACATCATTAAAGGCATAACATTGCTTACTTGAACTAGATCATAAAACCTGGGGCGTCACAAGTGTGTTTTTTTGTTTTGATTATCAACACCTACTGACTCCTACACTAGATCTAGAGAACATTATATATTCTCTCCAATATATTTTCATATGTATTCCCATGATTATTTTTGATGAGTCCCCTATGTAGACTATATGTTTTTTCATCCCACGGTTATTGATGAAGATGTCACTACATGTCATTGAAATCATGTATGCTATTTTCCGAAAAAAGTACGAGAAGAATGTTTTTTTAACTTATACGGAATGAATGGATTTTTAAAACAATATTTCCAAGAAGCTTCCTCTATAAGTTTTCAAGTTTATTTTTAATCAACTTCTTTTAGTTTAAAATTGTATGACATGTTAAGAAAGGAAAATTCTTTTTGATGTAAAAAGGATATTTTCCTCAGGAATGGAGTTCAAGAGTTTTATCAAAATTATTTTCTATCAAAGATAATAAAGGGTTCTGTCTCTATCCCTATTATTACATTGATTTGATTATGTTGTGATGGAAATATTTTTATGAATTCCTTTATCTTATATGAATTGTTTTATGATGTCATGATGTTTAAGATTCCCATTTTTATTACATGGGTTATGTAATGACGTATGATTTATGATTTTGTGGCACACATAAGAATGGTATCATTATGAGATGGGTGGGACCTATATCTCCCTCCAATTAATTGGGTAAATATTTTATATCTCATGAGATAGACATGGATGGAACGGCAGGTTATACCGGTTCAGTGAAACAGGACTGAAACGAGGAGTGAACTCGGTTCAGAAATGGACTTTGTCCACTAAGATAGTCTTGGAAATGAGTATTGACTAATAAGAAATGATTCTCTATGATTATGTGTGTATGTACAAAGTTTCATGTTTTAAGTTATGATTATTGGGATTACATTTCACTACCATGATTTATCCCATGTTATGAAATTATGATCTCTTTTGGAGAGTAAGATTTGCAAAATGTTATGTTTTTATTTCGATGTGATTGATATTTCTTTTGTTTACCCTTAATGAGAATTTGAGCTCACCCTTTTGAATGTTTTCTTTCCCCAGGTCAGGAAGAAGGTTATTAAGTAAGATATGCCAAAAGGGACTATAGATATGATGAAATAAATGGGAGACAATGTAGACGCTTTATGAACCAGTTGTTTATGTTTCCCAGTTTCTAAATACACTATACCTATACGGTCCTTTCCTGGTTTTGTTATATGTTGTGATAAGTGTGCTTCAATTCTGATGTAATAAAAATTTATGTAAAGTATGGGTCGTTATAGTTGGTATCAGTGGAAAGGTATAGTCAACCTTTGCAAAACTAGGATGTGGAAGCCTTAGTAAGAACCCTAAGGAAAAGTCTAAGCATAGAACACAATATTAGTGTTTTAGAAATGACCATGAATAACCTAGGATAAGACCTTAAGTGTGAAATTTTATTCTTGATTGTTTTGTTTTCCTATTATAATTAGTGTTGCTCACACTATTCTTCTTGGTTTTAGTCAATGGCTGGAACCCGAAGGAACCGTGTTAATGCGGAATGTGACGAGCAATGCAATGATTGTCCCCATGAGAAACCAAACATTATTGGAGATGGAATGAAAAATCTTGTAGCCATTCTCACGCAACTTTCTCAAGCTATGAATCATGCATGACTTCCAAATGAGCAAAATAAGGAGCATCATTCTGTTGAATCCTTCATGAGGCAGCATCCACCTTCATTCAGCGGGTCTACTGATCCATTAGTTGCTGAAAAATGGATTAGTACTACTGAAAAGATATTTTCAGTTCTTCAATGTTCTGAACATTATAAAGTCATCCTAGCAGTGTATCGTTTGGAAGGTGATGCTGATCAATGGTGGAATCTTATCAAGAATATGAGGCAAAGAGATGAAATTGAGTCCATGGAATGGGACGAGTTCAAGAACTTATTTTTCAATAAGTACTTCCCTCGTATTCTCCGAACAAAGATGGAGAAAGAGTTTCTTGAACTAAATCAAAAGGATGATGAATCTGTTGGTACCTATGAAGCAAATTTTACAAGACTTTCAAGGTACGCTTCTGGTATTATTATCCAACCTGAGAGTAAGATCAATCGATTCTTTAGTGGATTAAAACCAAGTCTTCAATGGGCCTTATCCATAAGGGACTTCAATATCTATGAGGAAATCGTTAGATGTACTCTCAAAGTTGAGATGGATATTTGAGTAACCCATCAGTCATATGGGTTTGATAAGAAGAGGAAAGTGGAATTCAAAGGAAAATCTAAAGAGAACACTGAAAAGAAGATGAGATTTCCCTTATGCTCAAAGTGTGGAAAGATACATGGAGGGAGTTGTCTTAAAGGGACAAGTAAATGTTTCAAATGTGGAAAGGAAGGTCATCGGGCATTTGAATGCTGCAATGATGGGAAGAAGATGTCTAATGATGCAAACAAAGGAAAGGACACACAAAATGAACCTATTACACTTCAATGTTTCAAGTGCAAGGAGATGAGGCATTATGCCAATAAATTCCCTAATCCAAGGGTTGTTTATGATGCTTGACATCAACAAAATCTTAAGGCTAAAGACAAAGGACAGTCACATGAAATTTCAATCAGCGATGTGGAGTACGATAACGATGTGGTGAAAGGTACACTTACCATCCACTCTAAAGTATAAAATGTTTTATTTGATTCTGGATCAACCCACTCTTTTATTTCTGAAGATTTTTCTAAGGGTATCATTGTATTACCTCAACCATTAGATGTTGAGTTAGCTGTGACAACACCTAATGGCACAACAATCGCATCAAAAGTTTATAATTCTTCCCCGATTGAAGTTTGTGGGAAAGTGCTTCCTGAAAATCTTGTGATCCTTCCTATAGTGTAATTTTATGTTATTCTTGGCATGGATTGGCTTTCTTTATACGAAGATCATATCAACTTCCAAAGAAGGAAAGTCACATTTCATATTCCAGACCACTCTATGATCGTCTATCGATGCAAGGATGAACATAACCTTCCAGTGGAAATTTCTTCCATCTTATGGGTCTTGATTCCACTAAATGAGGGTTATTTATCTCAAATGGTTGGTGAGAAACTCACGTTAAAAATATTCCCATTGTACGGGAGTTTGATGATGTCTTTCCGGAGGAATTGTCGGGTCGTCCACCAAATTGTGAAGTTGAGTTTTCAATAGAACTCGTACCGGGTGCTTTTCCTATTTCAAAGACACCTTATAGAATGGCCCCAATTGAGTTGCCGGAATTGAAGAAGCAACTCCAAGAGAATCTTGATAAGGGATTCATATGCCCTAGTGCATCACCTTGGGGAGCACCTGTTCTATTTGTTAAGAAGAAATATGGATCAATGAGACTCTACATTGATTATCGAGAACTTAACAAGATCACTATCAAGAAAAAATATCCTCTCCCACACATTGATGACTTATTTGACCAACTATGCGGATCTCAATACTTTTCCAAGATTGATCTTCGTTTAGGGTATCATCAATTAAGGGTCAAAAGGGAGGATATACCAAGGACGGCTTTCTGTACAAGGTATGGACACTATGAATTTATAGTGATGCCATTTGCTCTTACTAATGACCCTGTTATCTTAATGGATCTGATGAATAGAGTCTTTAGAGACTACCTTGATCAATTTGTGGTAGTCTTTATAGACGATATTCTTGTCTATTCAAAGGGAAAGGAAGAACATGAAGATCACTTGAGAATTATATTGAAGACCCTGAGAAAGGAGAAGCATTATTCCAAATTTACCAAGTGTGAATTTTGGCTTAAAAAAGTTTCATTTTTGGGTCACATAATCTCAAAAGAGGGGATATCTATGGATCTAGCAAAAACAGAGGTTATCGAAAGATGGTTGAGACCAACAACAGTAACTGAGATCCGAAGTTTTCATGGTTTGGATGGATATTATCGACGTTTTGTGAATGATTTTTCATGATTATCTAATCCACTCACCAGGTTGACTCGAAAAGGAGTTAAGTTTGTTTGGATGGAGGAATGTAAAGAGAATTTCTAGGAGTTGAAAAGAAGGTTATCCAGTGCACCTGTACTCACACTACCTTGTAGTGGAGAAAGGTTTGTGATCTATAGTGATGCATCCAAGAAGGGGCTGGGGTGTGTTCTTATGCAAAATGATATGGTGATAGCTGATGCCTCACGACAGTTGAAAATCCATGAGAAAAATTACCCAACACATGATTTGGAGTTAGCTGCGGTAATCATTGCATTAAAGATTTGGAGGCATTATCTTTATGGAGAAAGCTGTGACATTTATACTGATCATAAAAGTTTAAAGTATATTTTCACATAAAAGGAGCTGAATATGCGCCAAAGGAGATGGTTGGATCTGATTAAGGATTACGACTGCTCAATTCATTACCACCCTGGGAAAGAAAACAAGGTTCCAGATGCATTAAGTCAACAAAACCATTCTAGCTTATCCATGATGAGGATCACAAAAGATCCAATATTTATGGATTTACAAAGGATGGATCTTGGAATTTTAATGGGAGGGGGAAATTGTATCTTTTTCAAATGAATGTTCAACCATCTATACATGTGATGATTAAAGATGCACAGAAAGAAGATGTAGAGTTACAAAAGAAGGTGTGAAATGTTCCCGAATTCAACCTTGATTGTGATGGGATAATAAAGTTCAGGAATCAGGTTTGTGTTCTTCCCATCCCCGAATTAAAGAAGGAGCTGCTGGATGAGGCTCATAGTTCTTCATTATCTATTCATCCTGGAAGCACGAAGATGTATAGGGACCTGAAAGAGTACTTCTGGTGGGATGGCATGAAAAGAGATGTTGCTGAATATGTCTCTCGATGCTTGGTTTGTCATCAAGTTAAAGTTGAGAGACAGAAGTCTAAGAAGATGTTACAACCATTACCCATACCTGAATGGAAATGGGAAAAAATCACTATGCACCTTGTCATAGTACTTCCTAAAACATCCAAAGGCAATAATGCTATCTGGGTCATAGTTGATCATCCTACAAAGTTTGCACACTTTATTGCTATTAGAGATGATTTCTCTCAAGATCAGCTTGCCAGGATATATGTAAAGGAAGTGATAAGATTTCATGGAGTACCACTTTCTATTATATCTGATCAGGATCCAAGATTTACCTCGAATTTATGGCGAAGTCTTCAGCATACTATGGATATAGAGTTGAGTTTCAGCACTGCTTATTATCCTCAGACAGACGGTCAGTCTGAGAGAACAATTCAAACTCTAGAAGATATGTTGAGATCGTGCTCTATGGATTTCAAAGGTGGTTGGGATCAACACCTAACTTTGGTGGAATTTTCTTATAATAATATTTTTCACTCCAGTATTCAGATGGCTCCTTATGAAGCTCTCTATGGAAAGAAATACAGGACTCCAACTTACTAGGATGAAGTTGGGGAAAGAAATCTATTAGGACCTGATCTCATTGATGAAATGGCAGAAAAGGTCAGATCTATTCAACAACACATCAGAGCAGCTCAGAGTCGACAGAAAAGTTATGCTGACAACCGAAGAAAAGACCTAGAGTTTGAAGTGGGTGATAAAGTGTTCTTACGAATATCTCCCTGGAAGAGGGTCATGAGATTTGGAAAGAAGGGGAAGTTGAGCCCTAGATATATCGGTCCTTTCGAAATACTGGATCGTGTTGGGAAGGTAGCTTACCGATTGGCGCTTCCACCGAATCTCTCTCAAGTACACGATGTGTTCCATGTATCTCTTCTAAGAAAGTACATACCTGACCCTTCACATGTACTCAGATCAGAAGTTGTACCGCTGGAGCAAGATCTTTCTTATGAAGAACATCCGATATAGATTCTGGATCGTAGCCAAAAAGTCCTACAAAACAAGACCACTCGCTTGGTGAAAGTTTTATGTAGGAACCACCAATTAAAAGAAGCTACATGGGAGCTTGAGGATATAATGAGGGAGAAGTATCCTCATCTGTTTGTTAGAAAGTGACAAATTGCGAGGGCGAAATTCATTTTAAGGGGGGTAGAATGTAAAACCCGAGACTTTTATGAGAAATCTTTTGTTTTTATGTTATATAAATCATCAAAGGAATATTTCACTACACACAACATTATCTTGGCTTGATTTACACGCAATCGTGGCCTTCCTCAATAGCTTGCGTCGTACGCAATACCGAGTTTCACTAAACAACGATATGCTATTAAAATATTATTAAAACTAGCCGTTATGAATAGTAATAACCAAATTTTGAAATTTTAAAAATTTTATTTTTCAAAATGGACTTCATTTTTGGATTCGGAATATCAAAATTAGCCTAGGGTGAATTTTTGGTATTTTTCTGAAAACTTTCAATTTTTGATGAATAGTGAAACCACTAAGTGGTAGTTAAAAAACTGAATTTTTCATAAAACTTAATTAACTTGGTTCGAACTAATAATTCTGTTATGAGTTTCAAAAAAATCAATTACTAAATAGTGTCAAAATTGACATAAAATAGTTTTTAAAACAAATATTATATTATTAATTGTTATTTTATTCCTAAAAATCTATGGTTCGGCCAAATTACTTAGATAAGGTTATATATATTAATAATAAACAACTTGGGGTTCGTTTTTCTTGATATAGTAAGTTTATTAACCTTATAGTGTAGGAAAACAAGAAGACACGGTAAAAGTTAAATTATCTAACTTAAAGTTTAATCTAAATGATAAGGTTAAAATTGAGACCTAAACATGTCTAAATTCTATTGGATGAGAGGATTTCCACCCATACCCACCTTATCTTCTAAATATATCAATTTGTAGTTATTAAAAACCGAATATGACTTTATAATAAAATAGTATTTTTAGTTATTCCAAAGGTGCCCCTCTCCACCCTTATAAAATGGCACCTCCTCCCTCTCTTCCTCACACCAATATGAGCATTCAAGCTCGGCCAAACCCTGACCATTTCACTTCCCCACTTCCTTAGAAACCTACTATAGGTACTCGTCTTATCAAAAGACCAACTCTAGTGCTTTAAGAGAAAGTTTAAAGGAGGCACTTCGAGAAAGAGGTAATACCTTCTACCGTTTTCTTCAAGTTCCATTCTTCTTCTACTCCCTCTTCTTTAGTTGTTTTATTATTAGGTAATAACATCAGTGTCACTCATATACTGATATGTTATTATAAATATGAAACAACCCTATTTCACCTCTTATCCATCCTAAGGAAAACTAAATCACCGCGCGTGCGTACGTACGGAATACCGTCTCCACGCCGTGGTGTAATCTATTTTCCACCACCACCTTACTTGGATGGGTATAAGGGTTAAAGTAATGAATATATATGATTATTGTAAAGTGGTATTGATTATGAAATATTATACATACACTCCAATACAATTCCACGATCATGGGAATGATATCATCGCTTGTGTGTACGTACGGAATACCGTCTCCACGAAGTGATGCTATTCGTTCTACATGATCTACATTGAATAATGATTATATAAATGAATTGAATGAATAAATATGATATATATTACACTAATAAAATTATTGAAATGAGGTATCTGTAACCTAAAGAGAAGAATAAGAATTTATTCGACAAAGACGCATAAAAACAAAAAGTAATAAACACCCGAATAACAAGTAGTAATGAACTATTACTAATAAGAAGCTAAGAATATGACCATATATGATATCATAACAATAACTATGATTCTGGAATAAGTCAATAACAATATTTAAATCATTGTACAGGAGGTTCGGACACTTACGAAGCAAATCGGACCTAAGGTAAGGGAAAATATCACAATCTCATTTTTTATCCGAGATTGTTTATACTTCGGTATTTACTGGGGTGTATTTTATCATCCACATCCATGTTCCCTCAATATTTAATATTGTTTCCATCCACCTAAAATTGTTTAAATCCAATTTTACCCTTCGGTAAGTTTTTAGTAAAGGATATTAAAGGAATCTTTTGTCGTTTTTCGTACGAGGTACTTTTTGACTTTTCCGACAAAAGTAAGAGAAGAATATTTTTTTAACTTATACAGCATGAATGGATTTTTAAAACATTATTTCCAAGAAGCTTCCTCTACAAGTTTTCAATTTTATTTTTAATCAACTTATTTTAGTTTAAAATTGTATGACATGTTAAGAAAGGAAAAAAAATTTTGAAGTAAAAAAAGGATATTTTCCTCAAGAATGGAGTTCAAGAGTTTTATCAAAATTATTTTCCATCTAAGATAATAAACGGTTCTGTCTCTATCTGTATTATTACATTGATTTGATTATGTTGTGATGGAAATATTTTTATGAATTCTTTTATCTTATATGAATTGTTTTATGTTGTCACGATGTTTAAGATTCCCATTTCTATTACATGGGTTATGTAATGATGTATGATTTATGATTTTGTGGCACACATAAGAATGGTATCATTATGAGATGGTTGGGACCTATATCTCCCTCCAATGCATTGGGTAAAGATTTAATATCTCATGAGATAGACATGGCTGGAACGGATGGTTATACCGGTTCAGTGAAACAGGACTGAAACGAGGAGTGAACTCGGTTCAGAAATGGACTCTGTCCACTAAGATAGTCTTGGCAATAAGTCTTGACTAATAAGAAATGATTCTCTATTATTACGTGTGTATGCCAAAAAGTTTCATGTTTTATGTTATGATTATTGGGATTACATTTAACTACCATGATTTATCCCATGTTCTGAAATTATGATCTCGTTTACAGGGTAAGATTTCAAAAATGTTATGTTTTTATTTTGATGTGATTGATATTTCTTTTGTTTACCCTTACTGAGAATTTGAGCTCACCCTTTTGAATGTTTTCTTTCCCCAGGTCAGGAAGAAGGTTATTATGTATGATATTCCAAAAGGGACTATAGATATGATGAAATAAATGGGAGACAGTGTAGACGCTTTATGAACCAGTTGTTTATGTTTCCCAGATTCTAAAGACACTATACCTATATGGTCCTTTCCTGGTTTTGTTATATGTTGTGCTAAGTGTGCTTCATTTCTAATGTAATAACAATGTATGTAAATTATGGGTCGTTATACTGTTGACCCTCATCAACCTCATCCTCCCCACTCGTGAATTCTAACTCCATACAAAATATATAAATATTACACTATTTCTATAGAATTATCATATTCACTAAAATATGCTGGTCAATGAACTAAATCTTTTATAAAGATGTAAGATGAAATTAAGATTTTAATTCCCTCAATTGTTTACAAAAAATGTTATGAACTTTATTCCCATGATTTCCCCTTCTTATTCTTTAATAATTTTAGAATGTAATGATAAAAGTGGAAAAAACAAATTCCATGACACCTCCCTAATGATAATGTAAAAAATAAATAGATCTCTCTACCCTACACTACCTTGGACCTTAACATTATCTTTGTAGTAGTGTATAATATCCCCATTATTTATTGTTAATACTTGTATCATGATCTATGTTCTCTTCATTTATACATTATTATATACATAATCATGGTTGGTGGATAATTATGCTTCCATTGGGAGTGTTAACTTACTCTATTGATCCATTGTAATCTAACATAATTCCTTATACGTCATAAAATCATTGCTGTAGAACCCATAGAAAACTCCAAAATTCTCCAATGATAAATTTAGGTATTTCTTACCAAGGTCAAATGACATGTAGTTGTAGCAACATTCATTGGTTGTGACTAAATCGAATGTAATCTCATAGTATTCCTCCTCCACAATGACTATATTATTTTCAAACTTATGGAATTGGGAGAATATAATATCGGCCTATTCATGCATATCATCTCCATTCCTAGAATCCTAGAAGATTCAATCTTTTAAGAGGATGATTTTTTTAATATTCCCGAATTTGGATTCATTTTAAAGTGACAAAAATGGTGTATGTGGTCAAGGATCATATCCTCACTAGATGATTAATGGGGGATAATATGATGTGTTTTCTATTGGGTATGGGTAAGGCTGGAGGTAGTATAATATATTATGGTTTTGAGTTTCCTTTTCATTTCATATTAGAAATAGAATTTCATAGAATGTTCTTCTGCTTTATTTCTCTTTAGAGGAGTGGTTTACCTATTGTGTCCCATGTGTCAAGGGAGGGAATGGGATTACATGAGAGGTTAAAATGGTTATATATGTATCATATGATTTTTATAGAATTAATTTGGTGGTTAGCGTCTAAATAATTGAACGTTTGAAGGTAAGGAAAAGGGAGATGAATGATCGTGAATAAATATATCAATCTAAATATAATAAGTGAAAAATATTTACCTTGGTTTATAAATGTTATTCATGAGTGATCTATGAATTGTTGAATATGGGATAATAAGAATTAGAGGAAATAATTTACAATCACAATATAACTATCTGATCAGATTTTTAGATCGATGTTTATCATAGTGTAAAATTATTTAATGACATACATTTGATCGAATAACTAATACCAAAAATTAGACAAGGATTCCTTATACATTAAACCATTATCATAATTTATATATGACTATACAAAAGTATGTTAATCATTTGAATGGTTCAAACTATATTCACAATATACATGTGTTATGGGTAACATAGCTTCCAAACATTGGTTATTGACTCTCGATATTCTCCATTGAATATTGTATGACATTATAAAGTATGGGGATAAACCTGGTGGGGGTAAAATTAAATATTTATATAGATAAATATCTCTTCTAACATTGTTATCCATGTTTCAATATTTAAGATTGTACTATAAAACCTCTTGGAATCTCTATGATACTCTTGTAGGTTATGAGGGTTTTAGTGGCATGTGTACTACCAATGGAAAAGAATGTCAATAATCCATGTCTGAGATATCTCTATAATGTAAAATCCATTATTACCAATATATATGGAGATCAATTCAATGAATTTATACCTATTTATATGTATTATCATCATTTCAGGTTGAATAGATGGTTATAGATTGATATTTAAAATGGGTTTCTTCCGCTACTTTATTCATGTGATTTTCTTACAAAACACAGAAATGGTATAAAAGAAATTACCACATTTGGATCAAAATGTTTTTCTATTGATTTTGTGACAAATATTCATATTTTAAGGTGTTTTAGGTGACAATGTTCTTTACAATAAGTCACAGATGAATATTAGTCATTGGATCAACCTTCTTGGATTTATGATATAGGATATCATAATGAGCACTTCAGTTTTTGTTTATATATTGGGTTTTAGTAGTTAGTATCAAAGGTTATGATACATTTAATTCCAATATTTCGTTCTATACTGTGATATATGATATAACATATCATAGGCTTCATCTAAAATCATTATGTTATCAAAATAGGACATCATGATGTAGTGATGATATATCGTTTCTCATCAAACATAACTGACAACTCATTATATATATTATCGAAAGCTATGAAACCAATCAATTTTTTTGAATATATAATTCTCTTTATCAATTATTAAATATAATATAAGACAAATAATGTTTTTAATATTTTCCCTAAAATGATTATGGTTTATAAAATATTTATATATAAAATATTCTTGGCTTTAAATATAGAACATTTTGATACATAAATTAAATTTAATATGGTCATTTTAATATCTCATGTGAACTAAATAAATAAATTTTTTTTTATTTATTTATTCCTTGTATATGTTCATATATATATTTGTTTTACAAAATATTATTATTGTTCATGCATCAAATTAAATGATAAATTGTCTCTTATAATATTATATTATCATACATTAAAATCTTGGAATTGAAATAAAATATTTATTTTCATTTAACCTTGGATTCATATTTCATTTTAGTAATTAGCTTATATTTAGTGTCTAAATATAGTTTATAGAAATTTTAGATTCCAGATTCCTAATTTAGGGACACTGAGAGTGGGGGAGGGGTGAATCCGTGTACCAAACATTTGTTGAGTATTCATTTCTTTTCAAGTTTTCAGTCAGGCACTTCAACCACTTTTTGGATAAAGAGGAATTTATCTATTATGCACTATTACAAATAAATTACACATTTAGTAGAGATAATAAAATAAATAGTTACACTAATATATTTTTACAAGGTTTTGGACTCAATACGAGAACCTGATAATTTTTGCGATCAACCTATGGTTGTTTCATATAATTTATTAACACAAAACTTTTATAGTGATTTAGAAAATATATAATTATTAAAAAATATTTGGGATGTAAATTATCAACATTCCTAAGTGAGTTGTGCACTATATATGGGTACTACTACATATTCAATGGTTTTTTGATTCTGGTGCCAATAATTCATCAATGATTTCATCAAAGTACATATACCTGATCTATCCACTGCCCTAGAAGTATTTGAATCAATGGAATAATTTTTTTCCTCAAATGAAGGTATTTTAATTATAATATATCAAAAATATTAAATTCATATCATCATAGTACTCATAAACACATGTAAGATCTAACTTCCACTCAACCACACTAATTTTTTAGAATTATCAACTGAAGAATACCTCAACACACTGTAAATTATATTTTTCCTTGATTATCAATTTCTCTAGAATTTACTCCTTCAATCAATGATGTTCCCAACCTTAGTAAATTTTTTAAATCAGTTGAAAATGACTTATTTGATATTATTTTATTTAATAAAGCAATTCAACCACATTAAGATTATCAATACCTAACACATAAAATTTTTTTAGTAATCATTTTGTATGCCTATCAATTTTAATCAATTAATTAATACCAATATAATAAATTAAATTGTTTCCAAAATCTCAATATTTTTTTTATTCTTAAAAAATGGTTTATGGGGTTTATTTTGTACACAATAAGTTCATGGAATCAAGTTATTTCATGAAACATTTTTAGGGAATCCATGTTAAATGTTATTTGTACAATATGAGATATACATGTAATCTTTCTTGTTTCAAACTCACTATCTTAATAAAATTGAGTATGGAGTATTCTCAATGATTAATCATCACATAACATAGTTTTTTCAAGGAAAATAGTCTTCAAGTGATGGTGTCAAATGCATAATCTTCTTCACAAATATTTAAGGGATTATGGATTACTTCTTCTTTGATAAGTATGTTACATGTTTGTTAAATCACATTTATGGAATATGAAGCTTATAGTGTATCATATCTTTAAAAATTATGAATAATTATCATGAGAGGCCTTCCACTTCAGTCAAGTAGAGTGATTCATGGATCCCTAACTTCAAAAAATAATAATTGTGTGGTTCTCTATTTTTCTTCATGGAAATGAGGTCCTTAGTTATCTGAATGGATGAGACCTATGTCTATATTAAGGTATTTATATATCTATACCTTTAGAACATCCTTTAATCAATGTTTGCTTCTATTTTTAAAACCCGAAGAATAATTCCCAGAAAATTCATTTTTTAATTCCCATTTATCTACATCTTTACATTCTTTGAACATGAGTTACATGACACCAAAGAACATGGAGTAATTTATTATTCGATGAATATTCACATGATATGAAAAAAATCTGAATATACATCATTCCTAGAATCTCAAAATCATTCCTATTTCTCAAAAAAATGATAAGACTCGTGGAATTTAATTTTTCTTGTGAAGAAGCTCATTCTTCTCCATATATCATGAAATCAAGATAGAGGTTTCATTCATGGATTATGGACGATCAAAAATTCCACATTCACCTCTATTGTCCAAGATGTTTACCAATCATCAACGTGTCGCACTCACTGGAGATTTAAGGAATATAGAAATTTTTATGTCATTTATGATAGGGCTTTTGGTGTTTGAATATTATTGAAGGGTACAACCATATAGATTCTATAAAATAAATTGAACAACGTTTATTAATTACATATTCTTTTATAGTAGATGAAAAATATTCCATGATTCCTAGTACCACATTGAATCTGTGTACTACCTATAAATCCTTAATAAAGATGTTTATTCCAAGTATTAACTCGATTCCGTAAAGGGGTCAAAACCCTGATACACTATTTCACACACTCATATGTGTTGATTCATGTTCACACTATAGGTTCCATGCATTCCCTCCCCACTTTCTTGTATAGGAAATCCGGAAGAGCCATATTATCCCACTTCATACTAGCATAAGAAAGCTCCCCTATGTGGTTAAGGGATTTCTCCCACACATGTGGGGTTGAGATATCCCTTTTTATGGTGGTTCGTTAGCCTATTATTTATAAGTACACAACATAAACACTTTGTAAAAAATTGAGTGTGAAATTCAACTAGCAAAAATTTATTCATGAAAAATCAATTTTCCTATGGGAATTTGTAAATCATTTTCTTCAACATCACTTGATCATGATGAATTTTTTTAAATGGTCTATATATTCCTCATGAAAAAAAATATTTCATGATATTCTTCAAGTCAAACATAAATCACCTTCACATTATCCACTTGAAAAGATATTTAGTTTTTATGTTCATCAATTTTTATTCTCAAAACAATTTTTCATTAAGAGGAATATTTTCATGGTATTCTTCATTCAATAATCCTCATGAAATAATGTTCATATTATATGGCTATCATAGTTAACTTCTCAAATAAATAAATAAAATTATGATCATTCATCTAATATAATCAAAATATTATTCATATTATATTCTTCATTTTGTTAATAAAATGATTATCGATAATCATTATCATAAGATATTCTTAAAATGAAATAACAAATATGCATAATCCTAATTCAATAAGAACATGTTTTAGATATTAATAAAATATATACAATATAAAATGTATTCATAGATAATTGTCCAAGTATGAAATCCAATTCAATTTCATGAATCAATAACAATTATCCAAGCATCAATGCCATCCTTCTTAAATAAAACTCAATGGATTTTGTTTTACATCATTCGTTTTCCATGATTAATCACTAATCATAGAGGAATTCATCATACATTAACCTTGATTCCTTATTATATATAGACAAAAAACTAAACCATACTCATCAACCATCCAAATGGGATTTTCAAAAATTATTTTATAGAGTTATAGTGGAATTGATATCTATCTTGAGTAATGTAGCTATGGGTAGAGGGACTTTAGGTTATACATCCCATTGGTTAAGAGGTTTATTCGTAATCTTGAGAATTGTATTTTTTCTATTTATGTATTTAAGAATTCTCACATTGGAATTATTAAATAAATATAATAATAACCATTTAAATAAATATTCAAGATCATTATGAATTAGATGAATTTGTATGTTTCTAAATTTTTTTGGATTTTATTTTTTGGTGCGTAGCATAATCCATTGTCTGTGAAAATAGTTTCACATTAATATAGTTTTAACATTATAAATTTATCTTTAGAAAAAGGGGATCTAAAAACCACATAATTAAAATCATTCATACATAAAGGAATAAAATTATAGATAATAAAGATTTCATGTGGTGTATAAGGCCCACTAGACTAGATACTGTGTGAGGGGATGTGGGTGGATTTGGGTATGATATATTAAAACAACTACCCATTTTTTATCTTGTTTCATATTTAGAAAAAACTCGTTTATCTCTCATTACCATTGCAGATTATGAACAAATATTTGAGCATACGTATGAAATAAGAATTTTATTGGGTTCACCCTCACTGGGCTACATCCAAGTTGCTTGCATCTGTAATATTCCAATGTACCTAGTCCACTTTATATGCACAACTATTTACATGTTCAGAGTGGACTCATTGTCCCTCCTAGTTTATAACCAATCACAATAAGAAAGCTCACTGATCTCTCAAATGACGTGTACACCATAATTTTTTAAAAGATCTAATAACAATTTATAGACTTGATGGTCCCTTCATTATCTCTATTGAATGCATCCTCCACAGTTTGTAGATGCTCTATTGATTTCCCAATTTCATTCACTGATGAATACAACATTACTACAGTATTACTTAGGGAAAAAAATATTTTATGCAACCATTACTGTATATTATGCACAACATTAATGCCTTGAGTGAAAGATTCCACCTTTGTTGGGAAACACCCCTTGTGTGGAACATCAATCTTACACTCAACTCAAATATTAAATGAAACATTCTTAACATTCACGCAACACCAAATCATTAGTGCAACTCATTTTTCATAAAATTATTATGTGATCCAGAGAACATATTATCTCGAAGTGTTGAGATTCTTCCAATGATGGGGTCACCTATTATTTATAGGAGTCACATACCTCAGCATGAAAGATTTAATGTATCACGCAAGATTATCGTCGAGCATGAAATACCCCATTTGACGTCACATTGGTTGTGCAAGTTTCTTTCATGCAACCTCATATTTCGTGCACATTTACAAATCATTCTTGCACAACATGCCATTTCCTTTTTTTGATATTTTTATCCTAAAACATTACTTGCACACATGTTTCCAAACCACATTTAATATTTAATGAAAATTCCTTTTCAAAAAATCTATTTTTATATTTTTCGATTTTAAGTTCCAGAAATTTGGCAATTATTGGAATATGGTGCCACCTTGTATCTTTTCTTTTTGAAATGAATCCAGATAATCCATTCCATTTTCATGGTTATTGGTCAACATATGTTGTCAACAAAATATCTAGAACAACACAACTATACAAGGAAACTCTCTTGGTCAAGAAGAAAACCCACTTTGTCAACAAACACAAACACCTCAAAAATGATTCAATGTTACCTTGAGTGGTTTTATCCCAACAGGAAGAAATAGTTATAGATTTAATATTTATGTGATATATATTAATTGAAATAATTTAAATGAAAACCCCCTAAATTATATGGTTGATATTCCTTCCAAAAAACACATTTGAAGACTTCAATCATTCAATCGAGTAGTATAATCTTAATATGGGTTACCCTAGTCTATCACTTATAATGAATTCTAGGAATTGTTTACCCGGAGGGGAATCAGTTCCCATATTTGAATGTGTGAATTGTGTTACACTTTACTAGGATAACCTAATAGTATTTGGCTACATAAGGAATAGAGTTGAGTATTTCATATGATGAATTTTGGGAAATGTGTTTTCTAATCCACTATTTATGAGACATATGTTATATGATTTGAATTATTTCATGTCTAAATAGCTATGTGATGAAATAAATGATAGAGGAAACCAAAATATAGAGATATATATTTCTTGACTTATTGAAGGTAATGATATATGGGGTCATCATTTACATTCCTATAATGTACATGATGAAATGATATAAAATATGATGATCACCCATAGATATGTATCTGTTGAAGATTATGACTTACATATGTTTATCATTTTGAGGATTCTTATAGGTATGGAATGTTAAATGTTATAGACTGGACTCTAAGGATGATAAGTGTTTTATAGTACTATCATTATGAGAAAATTGATGTGAATTTGATATTAAATAGTTTTCTCTAATTTTGACTCATGGGTATTATATGCTTGGTGTGCATAAGACATATATACTAAAAAAAACTATCACAAACAAGTCCATTACAACCTTGAATTGGGAACCAAATATTTCTTGTGACATACTTGATGAGAATTACCGATCCCCATGGGATGGTGAAAAGAACAATGGGAATTAGATAATACACAGTAGGAATGATTTCTCCCAGTGAATAAATAAATAGAGAAGATCCCCTAGAAAGTTAACCATGATTACTCCATCATTAAAAGTTACAAAAGAAACAAATATAATAGGTAACAGATATCATGTAAAAAATATACATAAATTCTAAATATATAATAAATATAAAAATGGTAGATGAAGTTTCAAATAGGGTCTCTTACAAGAAGGTTGTCTCGACCAACACATGTGAAACAAAATAAAAATATGAAAACCAATATACAACATGATCTATGCATGAGTCCATAAGTAACCATCCAATCTCAATACGATAAATGATCTTTGTGTGACCAAATATTGATGTTGAAAATGAAATATATAGTTATGATCATAAAATTCCTTGTAGTTATTCCTAATTCACATCCCATCCACCACCATTATCTATATATCTATGAAATTATAGTTTTAAATACAGGTATTAAGATAAGATTTTAAAATTTCTTTTAAAAATAAATACAATCCACTATTATTTGAAAGTAGATACATTAAAACAAAAGGGTTATCTTTTTAATTATTTTTAGAAATACCCATAAATTATTAAAATAATAGAAATGTCTCAACTCCTTGGAATTTTTTAGATATAATCCAATGAAATACGCGTGGTAATTTTAAATATAATGGTGAATATGAAAAAAAAAGAGATAATAAAAAGTAGTTATTGTAGTAAAAGGTAGTACAATATAATGAGTATACCATAGTCAAAAATAATAATCATGGGAATCAAGGATCATATGAAAAAATATGGATCATACTAAATAATATCCATGTAAACCTGTAAACCCAATGCAAGATAATAACCATAACACTTGGTTATACCCAACCTAGCCTAATAAAAAACTCCTAAAACAGTGCATGATCTAAAATATGGACCATTAGATAGATTATAATACTAAATTATTGTATCAAAATCTTTGGGAAAATCTACATGTTACTCTTGGTTTCCAGTGATTTATAAAATTGAGGTGTGGCAAATAAATAATAACAAAAAAAAGTAGGAACTTATTGCATCAAAAAATACATAAAACTATAAAAATGATCAAGCCTCACCTGAAAACACCCTTTATATAATGAAACCTTTTTAAAAAAATTAATCCAAATATTAAAAGTTTCATACCTGAGGGACACAATCATTAATTTGAAAACAAACCAAGAGTGGGGTATGTCCAATGGGATTTTTCACTAATAAACCTTCCTTGATAGTGATAAACATGACTCATAGTCATTCTTTAAATTATAAGAGTAGTAAAAAAAGTTTCTAAAACCATTTATATCACATTAGAAGAAAATTATGTCATTTTAATTGTAAAGAATACACTTTTTAGAGAACCAAGAACACCGTCAAAATTTTTAGTAAACGTTGAGATTCCATTAACCACAAAAAAACCCGTTTTTGAAATATCATAATTATAAAATAATATCCAATCAGTAATTCTATCAAACAATTATTATTCATATTTAATAAAACAGATTTAAATTACATATTTATAAAAGGAATCCACCTTTGTATTCGGTAGAAATAAAAAACAACAATATTCCATTTAAACGAATGATAAAAACATTTAATAATACTAAATGATATTTAAATAATATATTTGAACAAGAAATAAATTAATATCATTACATTTAAATGTTTATATATAGATAAAACATATCTTGAATTTTTTTTCAACCAACTAAGGCACTAATCCACTAGAATATACAAAATATTACCTCCAAATAATTAAATCCAACTATAAAATCACGAAAATACATAAAGGAAATAAAAACAATGAATTATCTAGGTCATTATAATCATTACATGTTAAGAAACAAGATAAATGAGAAGAAATATAGGATGTGAAGAGCTCTAGTAGATATGGATTTGAGATATCAGCCTTGAAACATGCATAAATACAAACATATCACCCATGGGGGGATGGTAAATCAATGAAAAGAAGAGACAAGGACCTTGAAAGATTAATTTTTAAGGAAATAGGAAATTCTTTATTAAAATAAATGAGGGGTATATGTGTAATATTTCATTTATAATGACTTGAATAGGATGTGCCATTTTACCACATGATTTATAAAACAATGATCCAACCACATACCCCTCACATGACAAACTAGGAAAACATCATGATTTGGACGCATTTCCCAGAAGAGCATGTCCAATCCATGAAAAATGTATCTACTTATAAATATAAACCCTTTAGACACTCATATCATGGTTTCTCCTAACTTTGTGTAGTCTGTGAACTAACACTCTTATGAACCAAGAACAAGAATGGTTTATCCATGAATTAACATGGTTTGGATCCAACCACACACTACTTATGTATTATAACCAACCATAATAAAAAATGAACTAAAATACACCTATATAAGTATCATTACATGGTTTATTCTAAACCACATGTACTAACCATGTGATCGAAGGAAAAACAATCTACAACTACAAAATTTAAAAAAATCAATGGAATACGAATCAACACTCAAGAAAAAGGATGGAAATTAATAAATATTTAAAATAAAAATGAAATTAAAGGTTAGGGAATGAAAAAAATAAACACATAGAAAATGGATAATTCATGAAATTTGAGCCATATTTATATATTCCTAATGGGGAAAGAGTTTCTACATTGGTGGTCTAAACATATGATACAAATATATCAACTAGATTAGATCTTGAATTTGAGAATTATTATTTTCTTTCAATAAATATAAATTTAATATATATTTCTTTTCTGGAAAATATTTGATTTTCATTAATTATTGAAACCAATAGTTCTTTTATATATATATGAATAAATTATTGTAAGAATTGAGGAATATAATATATATTATAGACATTAATAAGAGAATATAAATCATTCAGAATAAGAACGTTACAACATATTCTAATCCCAATCACATTTTTTATTACCACCTTGGACATATAAATGGGAAATACATTAAAAAACTACATGTAGAATTCTTTTTGAATCAGTCAATTATAAATCATTAGAAAACTGAGAATATTGTTTATTATAAAAATAACCAAACCACATTTTAGTAAAAATAGTTAATATGATAGTAAATAGTTGGATCTTATACATGGCGAGGAACATGGACTAATGAGTACTCAAGAATGTGTTGAATAGGTAATTTATAAACTTGAACTATAAATTTAGTTAGTACGGTTAGGTGTTTATGATGTGACACTAGTTTGAAACATTTTAATATTTCAAATAGTTTTATAATGAAGTAAAAAAATAAATTAAGAAAAACTATTTAGATTATATGATTATATTGGGGTACTGCATACATAAAGCATGAATTCATTAATCATTTATGAGAATGTGGAATTAGTTCACAACTCACTCCTCCTAGAACATCATAGTGTATGTATATTCATAAGATGATTAATCATAACATGTTAGGCATAGTGAATTCAATACTAAGTCATGGTGACCGTTTATTAAATTTTGGGAATATAATCTATAAAGTACTACATTAATAAATAACCACATCCACTTAAAGTATTTGTAATGAAATTTATGTGATACAAACAATGAAGCATCTAAATTTAACTTTTACGAGAATTTGGGGTTTTGAAACATGCACACATCATTTAGATTCTAAAAAAAAATCTAAAGAAGAATGACAATTATTTTTTGTTTATCATATGGAAACTAAGGGGTATTGATTATATTATTACACAAAGAATAAAGTGATTTTGGATAAAACTGTAATATTATTTGATAAGTAATATATAATTCAATTACTCATTGGGATTAAATAACAACATGATGAATTTTAGGACAAATAAACTTGAAATTTCCTTGAGAGAGAAGAAACCCTTCTTCTACAAAGATTTTCATAGGAAGAATCAATAAAAGATAAAAAATAACCTCAATGGTCTTGTATAATTCGTTAATATCTAGTTAGATATGGATTTATTATATAAATGTTTCATGAATTATTTTTAAAATAAGATAATGTTAATACCTACTGAGAGACCATTTAGTGTTATAATTAAATGAAATGGATAAAAGTCATTAAATATGAGATGGAATATATATATTCAAACCATATTTTGAACATGGTATATGTATATGTAGGGGTGACACCAATAGGGTAAAATAGGTGGTTTTGAAAGAAAAATTACATGGATAGTAGGGTGTCTCCCAATAATTTTTTCATGGCTGTAGTGGTTTGAAAAATAATATATTGTTGACTTTGAAGAATATTTTTCTACAGTTGTGTCGATAAAGTTCATTTATATATTTCTTTCCATAGAATCTCATTAAGGATATGATATGGACCAAATTTATCTCAAAACATATTTAATCATTGGGAATTTATTTGATGATGTATATAAAATACATCATTATGGTTTTGAAATACCAAATGAATCTACAAATTTTTTTATATATCGATAGTATTTTTATCAAAGGTATAGTGATTTCAAGAGTTAGAACATTTGGGTTGATAATACAATCAAATACCATAGTTAATTAAACCCATAAATGACTCTTGTGTGTAACATAATCATAAATACGTTATTTTTGGTATTTATTATATTTTTTTGATGATGTACTTCTTTTCAGACATGATATTAGGGGTTTACACTATGTAAAAATGTGATTTTAAAAAAGGATTCATAATGAACGAAAATGGTGAAACATCCAATATAATTAGTATAAAGATCTATTGAGATGGATAAAAGATGATAATTTGACTAAATAAAAACACATATATATTAGTAATGTCTTAATGATGATTAGTATAGAGAAATTAAAGAAGTGATATTTACCTATATTACATGGAATGAATCTTAGAAATTTTTAGGATCCTTATAAAGAGTTAGAAAGGATGAATAATATTCCTTATGCCTCTTCCATAATATGTATCCTTTATTCCATGTTGTGTACATTACCTGATTTTGGGTATGACTTGATCATTATTATTATGTCTTAATATAATCATGGTGAGTGTCATGAGTTTTTTATCAAGAATATCAAAAAATAGTTGATAAGAATTAAGGATGTATTATTCATCTTTAGAGGTGAAGATGAGATCATTTTTAGGGGTTACATTGATAGTTATTTCCAATATGATTAATTTGATATAAGATCTCAATTTAGATTTGTGTTTTTATTAAATGATGGAGTTATCATTTGGATGAGTTGTAAGAAATCCTCTATAGTGGACTCGATAATAGAGGTGAAATACATAAATGCAATAGATGATTAGATGGATATTGATTGGATTATGAAGTTCATCATTGAGCATGGTGCTATTATTAGAATTATGGGATCTATGTATATATTATGACTATAATATATCTATTTATTTGGCCAAGTTACCCTCATATCATTACATAACTATAGACATTATTCATAAATTTCATCTCATTTGAGAATTCATTGAGATGGGTGGTGTAAAGATCTATTGGGTAGATACAGATGAATTTGTAGTGGATCCTTTAATAAAACCGTTAGTGTAGAAAAATAATGAGGGTAAATTTGAATCTATTTCTGTTATGTACATGAGATATTTTATGAAAATGTTATGAAATATATCATGGTTTTAAAATAAATTGAATATCCATTTATAATTCATTAATGTGTGGTATATTTTTATTATAGGAACAATAGCCTGATAATATCTACTCACATACAGACTTTGATTTTTCTTTAATCAATATACATCATATAGTATTACGTATTGTGATGATATTTTAGGATCTTCATGATTCAAATCAGACACTAGATCAAAATAGTTATAAGTAATAAAATAATATACTCATGGGATAATAAGTAGATATTCATTATCTGTAATAACAATAAAAAGTATATCACATGGGATGTAATATGGTTGGTCATTGATAAATTTATGTTTTTATTCATATTATGAATCCCAATTACATGGGGTTGGAGAGACACATAACATAATAACCATATGTTTAATTCAATTTTGGTCAATGTGTCTTATTTTTTGTAATTGAGCTTGAATTCTATGTGTGTTATGCTAGTATTAGATGAATAAGAAGAAAATATAATATGAATGGAATTACCAAGACAATGTAAGAGAACAATTTTATATTTCAATATTAATTAATTATTATTTTTGATGAGTTATGAATATTATTTGGGGATTAAACGAGTGACTTTAATTTTTTATGTGAAGTGGGGTACTACCAATGGAAATACTTGCTAATCCATTAACTCATGGAAATAATTCATGTTTAACATTCCTTCATCGTATATATTTCATGAACAATAATTGGTAGGAATAAATAATAAAAAAGAAGGTTTATTCTAATTAATATTTCATATAATATATTTTAAACAATTATAAAACAAGATAAGGATAGTCCCACAGAGTGTGGATAATGATAGAGTATATAAATCCATGAGGTGTTATGAATAAAAATTAAGATAATTTCATTCCTTTTAGATATATATATATAATAAAAAATTTAATGTCATTTTTATGTATACATGGTTGATTTTTTAAGAATATGTTATGTTTATGAAGAAGAATAGTCATTGAAACATTATACAGAACATTCATCTACTGCAATAAGTTTTGGAGTTAGAATTATATTAGATGGATTTAATTTTGTAGAGACTTGAATGAAATTTGTTGAATTGTTATTGAGTTGTGAAATTATATCTTATAGTTTAAAATAGATAAGTAATTGAATTATCATAAAGGATATTTTCCATTATATTTAGAAAGATATAAATATAAAAAGGAAAGAGACTCGTAGTTTTTGTAAGGTTGATTGAGATTCTAACAAGAATCCCTATCATTTTATAAGAGTCGTGATGGTTTCTATAAGTGTTTTATTCATATAGTAAGAGTGATTTTAAAACACACTGTTTTAGGATATAAAATGTAATGATATTTTTCAGGATAATACTAAACTTCTTAAAGATAACATTGGGGACCACAAAGATTATTCAAAATCAAAAAATGAATGATTTCTAGAGTTTGAAATCTAAAAATTTGAATATATGAATTTTTAATGGTTCATTGGATGTTCATATGTATTACTGTAACTATTATAAGGTTCACAGAAAACATGATATGGTAAATTTAACAATAAAAAGTTCAATCGATGTAGAAATATAGAAAATGAAAGAAAGTTACACTAAGGACTATATGGTTCATTTGTCATTATGAAATGGTTACTGATTCAAATTTATTGAAGTAATAGTCTCCCACTAAGAACACATATGACCTTAAAATTTTCATATAGTCTTTGAATTATAGAGAAGATGAATTTCTATATAGGGTTTCTGCATAACATTTGTGTGAGTATTTTGGGATATATTCATCTAGGATTTGAATATCATAATAGATGATTATATTAATCATGTGATGATGAGGAATAAGTTAAATCTTTTTTGGGATAAAGGTAGAAGACACACACTATAAATGGAGGTTCCATGTCACAATATTGCATAATTTCATGATGAAATGGAACAAAATTGAATAAGGTGTGGATTTGGGGGAGTAATGTCTTGATATTCTAAATATCACAAAAGGAATGATATATTGAACCTCATGGGAGTTTTTTATGAAATAAGATGATAATTATAAAGGAGATATACTATTACAAATAAAAGAGGATTTCCATATTAAAATATGAAGATATTCTAGAATGTATTATGATATAAATATTGAAATTAAGAATAGAAATGGGGAGTGTTATTTGCCTTATTATAATCATATGAAAAACCTCTGTGAAATGAGATGGGAAGAACTGATACTGATTCTATTGTAGACATTGTGTATCAATTAAAAAAAGAACGAACCCTAGGTTCAAGGTGCACTTCTTGTGTGATAAATATGTAATGGAATAAAATTATACTTTGAAGTATTGATCCTATGTATGGAATAAGAATGAAAAAATAAGGACTATTCTAGACTTTCATTGTATAGATTATCAGTCAAGCTATAAGAGTGAGAAGAACAAAGTATAGAACCAACTGTCATACGGTCTGATGAAGATCGAGGATACATTTTTAATTATTTTAGGTTGAGAAAAAAATATAATATCTATAGTTTAATGAGTTAAATGATCCTACACCTCTGATATTAATTCAATAAGGTTAATTTATATTCTTATATAAAAATAATTTCATGTTGGTATTTTCATTCTGCCTATTTTTTGGTATGATTACATGTCAAAGGATATACCCTAATCCAAGAATTTCATTATAATAATAATGGAAATGTTTACGAGTGGTATAAAAACCACCATACATCGAGAATATTGGAATCCATCTAGGATGAAAATTATTATTTCATTTATTGTGTACATTTTTTATATTAAAACATAGTGATTTTTATTATTTAATTATTAATGAATTCATATGTACCTTATAATTATTTATATTTTTAGGATGATATAAGTTACGGGAGATGAGACAAAGGAGTGGAAATGATCTTGATATCCACTTAAATATGGATTCCTAAATGAATGATTTCAATGGGATTATATAATAAGTCGAACCTAAAGAAAAGAGATGAAGTTGGAAATTTATAGGATATGTAAATATTATACGCATTATAAATCTTATAGGCCACAAAAATATTAAAGACTGTAGATATTAGAGGATATATAAATTTATACGTAGTGAACCAATTAAACATGGTGAAATGATTACATGAGGGGAATATATTACATGGGTGCAAGAATTAAAATATGTGTAATCTCTTCATAACATGTAAAGTTCGTAAGGGGTAAATGACTACTAGATTTGACATATCATGAAGATTTAAAATATTTTAATACTCGTGACCCACCGATTAAAACTTTGTTTCCATTAAATATTTATATTTAATGGCTCCATTGAAAACTAGATTCTATAAATTGTTATCCAACCTATTTTATTGGAGAGATCCTACAGACTAATTCATGGAGAGTGATTATGTGATTTACAAGGTCCTCCCTTATTTAATCTCCATTTTCATTAAGATTTATTTATTTTTATTCATTCCATATTATTTTCTCATCAATAGAATGAGGTGTTAAACCCACCTTGTTCTAGGGTTATATAGTTGAAGGGAGAATGTGACATTAGATTTTTTTCTTATTTCATTATTCATGTATTTTGGATTGATGCATATTTATGAAATCAATTTTCAACCACATTATTTCGATTTTATTATGACCATTGGTATATGAATTTGAAAAAAATCATATTAATTTTTCAATTTGTTTCCCTAACTAAATGTAGTAAAACAATAATTTTTAGTACAACCAGGGTTAAACAAGGTATCAGGACAAATATGATTTAGAAAAAAACCTATTTTTATGTTACAAAAAATGGTATTGATGTGTTGAGGGAGGGATACCAAGACCATTGGATATCCCTCTTTTAGAATCAAAAAGCAAAAATTGATTTCTCAATTTATTTTATAAACATCCAATTGAACCCAAACCCTAATGCTACAAAACACTGTCATGATTTCAAATCATATTTCAATCTAAACAATCAATATTCTTTGTCTTCAATATTTTATCATCAACTTAATCTACCCAATATGATTCTTTACCTTTTTCTTCAACTTAAAAAAATCATATTATTTCAAAACCCCAATAAACTTATTCACCATATCTACGGGTTCAATCTCAATCTTACCTAATACTTTTTTTATTAATTTTTTATAACAATTTGAGGTTATATAAATGTTTTATATTTATTATGACCCATCCATAATTAAATATTCCCTAAAGTAAAGTAAAAAATAGCACAATTTATAAAAAGGTTATAAGTTAGTTTTTACTTTTATTTAATTTTTTAATTTATCTTGTTTTATTTAAATTTCTCTAGTTTCACAAGGTGTGTTCATGTTGTGTATTTTATATTTTTACTTTTTATCAATTCATTACCAAGAAACATGATAAAAAACTAAATAGGTTATTTAATTCAATCCTAAACTCGAGAAAATCATATGAAAAAACAATGAAGATATATTCATGGATGGCATAGAGAAACATCATACTTCTAATTTATTTTTGAAAAGAGTTCAAGGGTTGCAGATTCAAATAGACTATGGGTATCCATTGAATACTGGATAACAAATGAGTATCCTATAACCCACTATTTTTACAAACAACATCGAGATTAAGCTATAAATTTTTTAGTGATCTCATAAAACATTAAATCCACTAGACTGCCATATCAATATCCGAACATGAATTAGAGAAACATCCTCATCCTCTATAACACATTCCAATTCTATAATGTTTTATGAGATTTGGTAAGACTCTATATTTTCAAATTTTCATTATGTGAGAGAGATTAGGATTGGATCCCTAAAATTATAACACATTCTATAAATTCATTGGATGAACTCTCCAGAAACATCCTTACCTTCTTCATTCCACTATTTAAGTCATTGGGAATATGGAAAAATATTCTCTACTTTTATCAATTCCATGATAAATCTCTACATTATTCCTAGGAATATTTTAGATATATTACATGTAAATGAACATGACATTTTATAGAGCGAACGATACCAATAAAAACAATATTTAATTGTTTTTCATTGGAAAATCGGTAAATTTTTTACACCGTAGCTGGAGGGTCATCAATGAGGATGTATCATTAAGAAAACTTCAAATTTTTAGATTAAATAGAGAGAAATAGTTTCTAGTGGAAAGGATAATGAACATAATGGAATGGTGTTTGAGAAATCAACAATAATTATAGGATTATGGCATAAATGGACAAATTAAAAAAATATGATAGTCATCATGTTGGGATATTATCAAAACCCCTAATGGTTGTTCATTTAATGATGAAAATGTAACTGATTACAATCATGGTAATCAATTTATGGGTTGACAGTCTCATCAACAAAAAGAAATTGTATATCATCAGATTCCACAAGGGTACCAAATATAAGAACCCCAATGTCCCACAATGAAAAGAAAAGTTCATAGATTGGATGATATGCAATAAATATTCATAAACATAATCGGGTTTTCTATCATGGAAATACTATAATAATCAATGAACCAAAAGGATGAATTTTGGAATATGGATTTTCATGTTTGGAAAAATGTTGACAATCTTAGAGAGAGAACATGAGGATTAATGCTAGGATTCCCTAAAGTATAACCACATAAATAATTAAAAACTGTATAACATAGATATGGGAGGAAAATACAAGGAAATTGTATTAAATTTACAGGAAAACAACTAGTGGGAGTAAGTGAAAAACAAGTTTAATTTTATAAGGAACAAGTAACTATGGAACTGAAGAAAACTCACTATAGTAAAATCTATGAAAACCTTTTCTAGAGAAAATGGTGAATGTTAAGATAAAATTATATAAAGTTAGGATTTTTTAACACATTAACAAAATTGTTTTCAACATTCCTTTTAAAGAGGATATCAGAAACATACCGACATATAGAAAAATTATTGAAAGTGTTTGTAATAAATAATAAGAATGTTAGGGAAATTTGGACCATTCCACTCACATGATCATGTTCAGTGGTGGTATCAAAGGACCTCCTAAAGAACCATCGTGATCCATGTATCCTTTTGATTCCCATCTTTATCAAAAATGACTTATGTGGAAAATAATTATGTGTCTTGGGTGTGAGTGTCATTATCATGTTGTACATGAATTTAAAGAGTTTGGGACTTGACAGACTGATGCCCACAAAAGTACATCTTCAATTAATATGGTTGAAAATAAAATCCTCAAGATAACTAATTGAGGATATCTGAATCAGTGTTGAAAAATTCTATATCCCCCTTTACTTCCAAGTGATGGTTTTGGAAGTGGATATAATTCTATTAATCACAGGGAGACAATTTTTATCCATTGGGAATGAAAGAATCGACATCCAAAGTGCATAAATTTATCAAAGAGTTTACATTGATTGAGTTTGTTTCAACATCCACCAGGAAATGAATAACAATAGTGTGAGATAAGAAATTAGTTTAGGGAAGGAAAAAATCCAAAGATGAGGGTATCACTAAAGGTAAACTAGTACATGAGATTACTGTTGTTGTGAAATAGGATTCTCTAATGAATATAAAATAGAATATGAGGACCAAGATCACTAACACTAGAGGAGACACAAACTCTACCACATTTTAGAAAGAAAAATTTCTATTGATGGTATATGAACTTCAATTAATTTCATCAATATTGAGGAAGAAATGGTGGATTAGTCTGATGGAGATCAAGAATTAAATTGCATCAAGAAGAGTTAAGATATTTAAAGAATAATAAAATGTACAATAAAGCATGTAAAGTATACAACTGAGAAAATTTATGGGAATTTTCTAGGTAAAAAATGTTAACGGGAAATCCCATGAACTGAAGATGAAGAAGGTAAGGTTGATCCAGTAAAGGTAAATAATAGTATTCTAAAAATCAAAGAAAGTTTCTTTTTTTTTTAATTTTCTTTATTTGGTTTTTAGGTGTGCATTATCTTAGATAGAATATTTCAAAATTCATTGATAATGTGTTATGATTTAACCTATTTATTTTTAAATCAAAAGTCCACAAAAACCCAATACAATAGTAAATTGTAGAATAGACAAGAAGATACTATATAACCATTAATTTTCATGAACCATTAAATGTTGTGAAATAAATAAAATATACATCTTGAACCTGGTGTAGGAAGAACCTTCAAAACGAACATCATATCATAATTTAAACAGAGTGTAAGCATTTCAGTTTAAAATGTTTCTACTATATTTCCAAATTTAACTGTCTAAGAGAATTAAATACTAATTACATACCACATCATTAATTATTTCATTATTCAACCTAACATTTATACCTAAACAGTTTAGGATAATTATGATTCCATGAATTAAAAATTTATATATTTTTATATTTAACGAAAAAAATGGGTAAAATAATTAGTATCAATGACCATGTGGATTAGGATTTGATAAATCATTATTTAGGAAAGAAATTTGATCATTGTAAAATAAATTAGTAGAGATTTAGCCTACCTTGAATGTAAGAATGTTTTATTACATTATTTAATTATTCTTTTTGATTTCCTTGACTTATTGTCTCGACCATTCATCACATTATCATCACATCCTCTATGAAAAATATTTAAAATTATTTCTGTAGTATATTTCATGTGAAACATGGGCGTGATCTCTTCTAGAACATTATTTGAATCTTATCAAATATATAACTACATAGTATCACTATTAATATGATTGATGTGTCTTTTTTTACCACTTATCCTGATACCCCAATTAAATTAAGCAACTTTAAGCCTGTAGAATACATGAAAACACGTGTTCAAATTTGATCCAAGTTATAAGACCATATAATCATTTCCTACCATTATTTTATTATATTTCATAATTATAAAATTGAAAAATTTGGGAAAAATGACTAGTGTTGGGGATTTATTTTTTATAATGAATAAGTGTAGGTGAAATTTCATATTATTTGAGGAAGGAAAATTCATTTTATTTATTAAAAACTCCCATATAAAAAAAATCAAAAAATGGAATATAAAAAAATGTGTTTTATAGGGATATTAAAAATCACAATTGTATGACCAGTGATCATATTATAACTATTAAAAATAATATCTTAAGGAAAAAATTTATGGTTTGGTGGTGTCTATGAGAAATTTCCCTAGAAAATTAGTTAGAAAAATAAAGTGAGAAGAATAATAGTAAAAGAGGGAGTTTAATTTAATTTATTTTTCCTTTTTAAGATATTTCTCTATGATAGCCGGGAAGAGGGTACTTTTATCGAGCAAATTTTTATTATCATGCAATGTAATTTTAGTGAAAAATCCTATTTTGAGCCTTACATGATATACATCACTTTACTACCTTACATAATCTTCCATGTAATTTTATACTAAATAGGGAACCCCCTAATATTATTTTTTATTTTTTTCTTTATGTGGTGGAGATTCTATATTCCATACAAGCCTATGCTCACTGGAATGTTATTGAGGAATGTGCGTCATTGTATTTAATAGTACATAGATGATAAGTATAAAAATTAATGTGTGGTAAATTGAAAATTGAATTCATATAAATAATTAATTGAAAAATAAAAATAGATGAATTGAAAAGAACTAGCTATTTAAATTAAGAAATTAAAATTCATCGTTGATTCGTATTATTTGTAAAATGTGGTGCTGATAATTTTGTTTATAGTTGATTCCCAAACATTTTTTTCATTTTGATGTTTTTTTAAATTAAATTTAAATCATAATAGAGTAAGAGTCCATCATAGTATGATGACATTCCATCCTTGAGGAAAATTATGCATTCAACTGTTGTTGAATTGATTAGGGAATTTATTTTTAACATTTTTTGATAATAAAATGAATCTATATTGATGATTTAATTGTTAATGAATGAATATTCACATTATGTTTTATACTTATTTTTTAAAATTCTATATTTTATGGGAGAGTAGAAAATACAGTGGAAATGATCATGATATCCACTTAAAGATTTATTCCAACGATGAATGATTCCAATGGGATGCTTATGGAGGTCAAACCCGAAGAAAATAAATCAACCTACAAATTTATCGGATGTGTAAATATTATAGGCTATTTAAATATTAAAGGATTTTTAAATTTACACATGGGGAAAATATTAAATGTGGTGAACATATTACACATTTTGAATATATTACATGAGGTGAAATATTTACACATGGTGTAATCACTACCTAGCATGTAAATTTCATTATGGGTCAAATATGGAAAATTTTAAAGTATCATGAAGTGTTTACATATTATAACACCCAGTACCAACCCATGAACAATTTTTGACTTTCCTTAATGAAATTAAATAACTCAAAGCCCAATTGGAGTCTAAAAATGGAGAGTTAGCCAATTTTTGTGGAGGCATCCAATAGAACAAAACATAGAGTGAGAAGCTGTGCTATGCAGGGTCCTCCCTAGTTTCATATCCATATTCATTATGATTTATATTTATTTATTACTCCCCTTGTTCTCTCTTCACTAGGATTTGAAGGTAAACGCACTTTGTGCTAGGGCTATAGAGCCAAAGAATGAAGGTTATATTTTATTTACTCCTTTTTCATTATTCATGTATCCAGGACTACCAAAATTTTATTAAATAAATTTCAAACCTATTTTTTTTACTTTTATCGTGAACATTGGAAGTTAAATATGAAAGAAATCTTATAAATTACACAATTGGTAACCCTAAATCAAGGAATTACCATTTCATAGTTAGTCAATCCATTTTTAAAATTATAATCCATGAAAACGTGATTCAGAAAAAAAAACAATAAATTTTTAGTGTGAAGGAAAAAAGGGTATTTCGACATCAATGAGGGGTTACCGTGACTAATTTATCACCCTAATCTTGACTCTGAATCCAAACATGTATTGATAAATTAATTTTATAAAATCCATTTTCATTCAATCCCTAAAACTCTAGATTCCAAGAATTCTTTTAAATATTATTTCAAACCAAACAATCAATTTGATTTTTCCTCAATCCATTTTATTCAACATTATCAAATCAATCTGATTCATATCATATTTAATTAGTACAAATAAATCTAATATTTTTAAAACAAAAACAATTTAATTCAATGTCTCTATGAGTTTGATCTCAAATTTACCAAATAAAATATTTTTACTAATTGAGTATCATAATCGGAGTATTTATAAATTTTTTATTTTGATTGAGACTTGTTGGTAAATAATGGTGCTTGTTACTAAGTTCCTTGAAATGTGTATTATAGTTTTATGAATCACTGCATCCAGGTGGTTTTCACTGGTTTTATTTATGGAATCGGAAACATCCAAAGTTCTTTATCCAAAGGGGACCTGATTTCCAATGGCAGGATTTCATTATGTTTAAAGTTCACGATACCTAGGAATGTACATTGGTCGAGAGGGTGGGAGGTCGAACTCATCACACCCTTTTAGGGGGAATTATTGACTACTCCCGGACCCTCTTTTCAATTTAATATACTTCCATGAATCCGTATTAATTCACCATGTATATCATAAGTATCCCTTGGAATTTTCAATCACTTATTTAAAAACTGAAAAGTTAAAAATCATCCATATGTATTTGATGTTCTTCATTAATGGAGATATATGTATGTATTCGTGGTTCTGTATCAATGGCATCCTCTCATATACTACTTAGATATTTTTTTAATCATCATTGTGATGATACATGTTTTTAGGCCACTTAGTGGGGAACTCTAGAATTTATTGTCATCCAGGGAGATGAAGGATTTTTTTGATCTAGGGATTGTAACCTTAAAATGGGTAACCTATGTATCCTTGTAAAATAATCATAACCCTTGTTGTTCGGGGAAACTAAATGTATCCATCAAACCTTTTAAGGTCATGTGATATGGACTTAATATACAATTTTATTTCATGTTGTATGGACATATAAGCGGAAGGGGCTTAGTAAAAACATTGTGTGGTACTTATGCTAAAGCAGCCCAAGGAGCATTGAAAGGATATTGGTTCCCAGGTAGGATGAAGCCCTGTTGGGAATATTTCCTAAGGATAAGGGGGTTTATTTAAGGTATTGGGTTTGAACCTCAAGGAGGCTACCTACGTATCCAATATAGATGGGAATCAAAGCCCATGTAGTTCGATAAGTCTCAAAGGAGAGTATAGTCTTTTGAGAGAAATGAGTTTTGGATTACTTCCCAAAAAGTATTCCTTAATTATTTGAGGGTTTAATTTTGGGCTTATTATTAAGGAGGATATCTAGATTCGGGGGGATTAAGTTTGGATTCTTGAAGAGGATATCCAGGGAGCTCGGGCCCTGAGAAGGCTTCCTATGTCTCCCAATTATGGTGGGAAGCAGAGTTCTCATAGTTCATTCTTTTTTTAAAAATGTACTGACCAAGAAAAATCTCTAATCCCACAAGAGTCATGCTCGGTGTGAGAAACAAGAGGATGTCAAATATTTAGAAAATTAATTCACACAATCAAATTTTTCGTCCACCGCTAATTGAAGAGGGAACGTCGACCATGGAAGAGGGAGAGGTGGCTCGAGAAGAGGGTGATGTGAAAAGCCTTCCCTCTGTTCTTTCAACATTGTACAAGGGTCCAAATGGAATGAATAAAGAATGAAATTTAGGGTCTTACACTTGGATGGATTCCCATGGTGAAAAATTCCAATGGGAGAGGAATATAACCTAGAATGGGAGTCAAGTAATGAGGTTTGAGGAGTTTTTTGAGGAGTGTATCGACTCAAGGTACTCGAGGAATTCATAAGGAGAGTCCAGACTCGTAATATGTGAAAGGAACCAATAAGAGTAAGTCAACTCAAGGAACTTCATTGGGTATGGAAGATTATCCCAAACCATGGTATTCAATGGTTGGTTGTGGGGCCACATAAAGGGCACAATGGAAAATGTCGTCAACCGGATCCAAAATGTTCAGGGTGTGACTATCCATTTATCATGGGGGTCAGGGACGGAAGTAAAGGGACCTTCCTGGAGGGCTAGGATTATAGTCGAGCAGTGATCCCGAGCAGGGGTGCGGGGGTGCAGCCCACGCTGTATTGGCTAGCCGGGTTGCTCAGGTTCTCTGCCAAGGTGCCTCGTGTAGGTTATCTACGTAGATACCCCCACGCAGGTGTGTCACATAGGTGTGTCGCAGAGGTGCATCGTGCAGGTGCTCTGCACAGGTGCGGCTTGTAGGTGCTCTGCGTAGATCCCCCGTGTAGGTACTCCATGCTGGTGTGACGTGCATGTGATCCATGTAGCTCCATATATTCTAGACCCTAATGGGACATTGAACCACATTTCCCCATTTAATTCTCTCTTGTCTCATGTTTTAGAGAGCTAGTGGATAAAATTTGGTTGATCTTGGTGAAAGAGCTACGCAACAGGAGCTTTGTGAATTCTTCCAACTATTCTTCCATTAAATGTGGAGCCCAAGGGTCCTATTTATATGCATGGGGGGACAATAGACAAAGGAGTTACTCAAACTAGGTCCCCCATGTAGGTCCTCCGCATATGTCATTCGCATAGGTCTGAAAAAATTATACATCTACCTAGGTACTCTATATAGGTCTTTTGCATAGGTCATCCTCGTATCCCTTCGGGATAAAATTTGTCCATCTTCTAAGTGTCATAATTTTTGATCTGTAAGACCATTTAGCATCTGTGACCAGTCAAATCGATGAAATAGAAGAGATCTAAACTTCTTAAGATGTAGATTACACTATGTATCATAATAAAAAACTCAGATATTTAATTTAATGTGTCAGAAACTCTTCATCATTTATCATGGAAATCCACTACCTACTCATAGACGGGGGAATCATTCCAGTTATACATCAGTATGGAGTTGTATTTTGGAACATAGAAAACAAGCCTGTATATTCATCCTTCATGGTGAAAACATAATTATTCGTATACTTGATATTTTTTGTCTTTGTGAGAAACATATATTCACACTAAAAAATTTTCATGGAACACATTTCATGGTGTCAACAGAAGCCCCCCCCCCCCATAGAATTTGATTCGTTCAGAATGAAAAGAATCTTATTATATGGTAACAGTATGACACTTTGACACATTCCAATGTCATTTGGTTAAAATTGGAGCTACGTAATGTTTGGATGGATGCAAAAAATTTTACCTAAGCCAAGGGGCCAAGTTAGAATAGTTTTATTTTGGATATGGTTTTCTGGAAAACCCCAAAAACATCATATATTTTGATTTTTTATTGATCAATTTTACCAATATCTTAAAAAATGTACTTTTAGTGAGCTGGGACTTGATTTTTGTATAGAGTTCCGTTGGAGTTTTCTCATTCTAATGAGAACCACATCTCTAATTTTTTGATGTTTAGAGTCATGCACGATTGAGTATAAAGGGCTAGTATTTATATTCAAATAGATTTGACCATATATTTTGATATTAGTTTCTGAAAAAGACTTTGTAGATAAGAATTGATTTAATATTCTTTAAATATTTTCAAGGGGAATCTCGAGCCATAATTTTTATGGACTCTAAATTTAAAACCTGTATCAATATAAGGGGAGTATCTTACTAGAACGAAGTTACCATTATTTTACAAACCCATTTTTTTAGTTGTGTTATGCAGGGCCAACTGAGGAATATGTTGCATAGCTAAATAGTGGAATCTTTTGGCTGGAAGGCCTGTTATATAGGAAACTTATGAAAGGCCACCTAATGGAACATACTGAATTTTGACTCAAAAGATCTCTTTGATGTTTAACATTTTACTGCTGATAAACATGGGAAAATAATATTTTGGTGTCTCAAGACCATAATGGGTGGTTTTTCCCGAAACAAAATTTTAAAAATGAAAGGGCTATTTTATACCAACATATGTCATGTATAGGGAAACTGTTTCAACACAAATTTAGTGTATGAGGAATGGTTAAAATTTATTAGAAATAGGAATTTATGATATCATATTGTGAGGTTTAAGTCATGTAGTGAGGACATTATTACTGTATAGTTTTAAGTCATGCAGTGAAGACATTATGGGGCTTTAATTTAAGGTCATTACCTTTGACCATAGGTATGAGACTCTCCTAATTTCTTGATAATTTTTTTGGAAACATACCCCCATATTTATTTTTTGAAGGAAAAAATGTAATCTATGATTTGGGAATTTATAGATCTGAAAAATGATATAGAAAGGGGGCTAATGGAATTATAAGAAGTCTTTTCCAAGAACGATTTTACCATTATTTGAAAATCATGTTATGGGGGTTGTGTTATGAAAGGACAACTAGGGAATATGATGCATATAAAAATAGTGGTATATCATGATTTACAGACCCTTTATGTAGGAAACATATGAAAGACCACCAAAGGGAATGTGCTGCATAGTCAAGTAAAAGAGTTCTTAATAATTTTAAAATTCTATTGCTAAAAGACAAAAAAAGTTGTTGGAGATTCAGAATTTCCGAAGTACAAAGTTTGGTTTAGGGAGTAAAGTACCTGAATATGGAGGCAGTATTTCTAACCAATATTTCCAATGAATTGGAGTAATAGAACATTTACGAAGGATGGACCCAAACGTAGTATTTGTGATATCTGTTGTTTTATGTCATACAATTATGACCATAAATGGAAACAATATATGATATGTGTCTAAGTGTTTCCAAGGTTATTTCATAATAATTTGAACACAGGATGAGGGAAATGTGTAAACAATGGTATTGAAAAGTTTTAGATTTAATGAAATATAATAGTACAAATATACCTAAATGACCATTTTAAAATACATATTCTTGTATATTGTCATCAAAGTTTGAAGGGGAAACAAATACTATAAACAAGAATGAAGTTACCATAATTTGAAATAACCATAATGGGGGATGTATTATGCAAGTCCAATTATAGAATATGTTTTATAGAAAAATAATGGAATCTTTTGACTGACAGACCCATTATGTAGGAAACTTATGCAAGACCACTTAAGGGAACATGATGAAAATTCAGGCAAACGAGTTCTCCAATATTGGAAACTCTGTCACCAGAAACCATATGAAAGATTATGAAGATCTGAAAATATTCAAGATTAGGAGTGTGAATTATGGATGGAGGTAATGCTAAATTCATATGAGTAATATTTGTATCAGTATTGACCACGAATTTGGAATCCATTACATAGATCTGATTTTTCTGTAAAATGAGGACATTCTTTGTTTCCTTTTGAATTAACATTGTAATGAGATGTTTAATGTCATGTAATTAGGACATTATACCATGTAGTTTTATGTCATTTAGTGAGGACATTAATAATTTTATAATAATTTGGGACACCTTATTTAAAAAAATATGCATTTTACTCAATTCTTAAAACCATGTAAGCTATGCTCAGTGTGAGAAACAAGGAGCAGTAAGGGCTTCTTTTATAACACAAAGGTGACACAAGTAAATAATATAGGTGTTATATTTCCATGCAATGTAACATCGTGCGGTAAGGAAAATGATGAAACTATGTGAAAAGAAATACATGTTGTAGCTGGACTGTGGGATAAACCCCAAGTGTCACTATGTGTCTTTATGAGGCATGAATCAAGTCATACATAGTTCTTAAAGCATTCCCTACGCAGTTTTGATTCTTATACAAGGAATACTGGGTTTTTATCACATTTGGGCCCATTATTGGAGATATAGGAGTATCTACCTATCTCAAATAGATGAGAATCAAGCCGTACATAGTTCTATAAAAAATCATTCCTCACGCAAATCGAATTTCACATGACGAATGGGGGTTTTGACATATTATGAGAGAATGGAAAATATTACGACATAAAATGGTATAAGGACCGAATCATAAAACATATGGAAACAATCATTATTAATATGATTCATATACATAAGGAGAAAAGAAAATAAAAAGATTTTGTTATTGTGGCTCGGTGCAAAATTAGAGATTTAGGCATCTCTATATTTCTCATTGAAAATGAGAATCAAGACATATGTAGTTCTTAAAACAAGGTTTTTATACTGATCTGACAGAGACATAGGAAATTTAGGGACTCATTTTCTACTAAGGAGTAGCAATGATGTCAATGATTTTTTCTTATGGAAGCTTCTACTGTTAAATAGATAAAATGTTAGTTGTACAATTTAATTTAATGAAATGGGGAAAAATGATGTCATGCTGTTTAACATCATGTGACAAGGATGGAGATACTACACATTTTAATATCATTTATCATGGACGATTCAGGTTATTATTCAATTTAATGTCTTGTAAATAGGATGTTATATTGTGCAGTTTTTAGACTTGCAATGATGACATGAGGGTTGTGCAATTTTTTAGTGTTGCATCGAGGACATTGTATTGTGCAGTTTTATGTCTTTTAGCGAGGTATATTTAAAAATACACAAAGTATTTCTTTAAGAATATCACATTGGTTGGAGTTGTAATAAGCTCCTCATACATTGAGATTAAGGCATAAGCTATATTTGAATAGACCTTATGTATTGAATAATGTCCTTCAGAATTTGATTCAAGCATTGGAGGTTTCTTCCCTAGTATAATTGGAGTCCTAAGGAAAAATACCAATTCTCCTTGAACAAAATGAATGGAGTTGAACTTTCTTTTTAAAATATTGCTCTATTTTATTATGATAGACTTCCATGTGATTCAAAGTATGCAATCCTTTTTCATCTAATCCTTCCAGTTCATTGAACCATTTCTAAGACCTATCAACTATAGAAAAATGATCACAAATTGCAACTCTGATTGAAGGAAATTGCATTTCATTTGGAAAAACTATTTTTTGTTCCATATTGAAATGAATAAGGAGTTGCTTGGGTGGCAGTACGGGTAGTGGTCCGATAAGCCCATAAAGAAATCATATGTGTACCGGGACATGATTTCTTATCTTTATCCACTATCTTCTGGAGTATATTTTATAGGGTCTTGTTGAAAGCCTCTATCTGTCCATTGGCTGCCGCATGATAGCGAGATGAATGGTTGGATTTGATATTATGTTACGGATATAACTTTTTTACCTCAGCAAAACAAAAATTGGTTCTATCGTCCACTAATATAGTATGAGGGACACCAAATCTGGAGATGATATAAGTTTTAAAAAAACTAATAATGTTTTTGGCTATGAATTGTTTGAGAGGGATTTCCTCGACCCATTTAAAAAAAGAAGGTAGTAGCAATAAGGATATAATTGAACTGCTTAGCGGTAGCTGGAGTATAAGGCCCTACTACATCTATTCCCCATGTGGAAAATGGCCAAGAGTATTTAGTTGTATGTAACAACACCAGGGGTTAATGAATGATGTTGTCATGCACTTGATAGGGATTCCATTTCTTAGGGAAATCTGTGAAATCATGCACCATTGAAGGCCAAAAGTGTCCAAGCCTTCAAATATGATTATAGAGTCTCTACCCAGATTGGTGGGAATCACAAGCTCTTGAATGTACTTCTTTCATGATAGTTTTAGTCTCTTCTCTATCAATACTTCTGAAGAGGATTCTATCAAAACCTCTCTTGTAGAGGATCTTTTGGTGGTCTGGACTATAATAAAGACTAAAATTGAATGCTCATCGCCATATTTGTTCCTTTTCTGTCCTATTTGGTGGAATTACTCCATTTTGAAGATATTCCATGATCGATGTTCTCCATCCCATGGTATGACCATATGGCTCAGAAATAGGGAAATGTTCATTAATTTCCGCCATTATGGTTTGAAAAAATGGTAAGAACACATGACGATGGGCTATGCTAATGATTGTCTCATCCCGATTTGGATCTGCAAAGGCAATAGCTGTATTATCTAGTACATCTTCTTGGGAATATTGTGATCGTGGGACATAAGACAATGTCAAATATGAGAGAAATTCAGTGATTAACACTATGAAGTAATCTCACAAAGGGATTAAATCTTATTTTCTAATATAATATTCTCCATTGATTTTCTTGATTAACAGTTGAAAATCACCTTTCACTTTTATGTGATTCACTTTCACCTAAAGGGACAATTCAAAACATGCGATGAGATCTTGATATTCTGCCTCATTTTTGGTTCCGCCATTGGACAATAGGAAGGAACAAGGTAACACTGCATTTTCTGGGGAAATAAGGACAATTCCTAACCAAACTTCATTGAGTTTAGGGTTTTCAATTCTCTTTCGTATTGGACGTTGGGAAGAACCATCAAAGTACATTTCCCATGTTTGTGAGTTATCCTTAATAGAGAAAACTTCTTCATCAAGAAGTTCAGTATTTAATGTTGTATCTTTTGCAGATGGATGATCAGCAAGGGAGTCTTCCAAATCATGGCCTTTTATTGACTTTTGAGGCACAAATTGGATATCAAACTGTTGAAAAATAACATCACGCTGTGCTAGCCACCCTGTAAGCATAGGATGAATGAGAATAAATTAGACCGTGTTATTTCAAGATACCAATTGGACCTCAAGATGTTGCAGGTGGTGCCTCAATTTCTGAACTGAAAATATTAATTCTAGGTATCACATTTCAATACTTGAATACCGATTTTATGAAGAAGCATAGTTCGACTGAGATAGTTAAGGATATTTTCATTCCCAACATCATTCTTTTGAGATAGGAAGGAACCCAATGATCTCTCTAAAGTTGTCACATATAGAATAAGTGTCTTTCCTTCAACAAGTGGCACTAATACCTGTGGACTCAATAGATATTTCTTGAGTGTATCAAGTTATTCTTGACATTTTTCATTCCATTGGTAGGGGAATCCCTTCTCCATTAATCTGGTTAAGGGTAAACACTTGTTTGTCAAATTGGCGATCAATTTCCGGATATAGGCCATGTGTCATTGGATTCCTCTTAATTAATTAAAATTTTGAGGAGGAGACATAACAAAGATTGATTTTTTTTTCTCAGGATCAACTTCTATACCACGATGGCGTACAATGAAGCCAAGGAACATTCTTGAGGTTACCCCAAAAGCACATTTCAAGGGGTTCATCTTAAAATTGTGTGCTAATGTTTATGGAATATGGTCTCCAAATCAACAATTTGATTGAAACATTGTATGGATTTGATCACCAAATCATCCACATAACATTTAAAAAATTTCCCTAAGGGATTGATGATGTGGTGCATGGCACGTTGGAATGTTGTGTCTGCATTCTTTAAGACAAAGGGCGTTACTCGATATCAAAACACACATAAGGGGCTCTGAATGCTATATATTCATCATCCTTTGGGTCCATAAGGATTTTATTATACCCATAGTAGCCATCCATGAAAGAAAGAGCTTCATATCCAACCATTGTATTAATTAAAAGCACTGTAATCAGAACTGGAAAATCATATTTAGGAGTATGCCGATTAAGATCTATGAAATCATTGAGAACTCTAATTTTTGCCATTGTAATTTTTCACTGGGACAATGTTGGCCATCCATTAAGGATATTGAACTTCCCTGACAAAGTTATCCATTATATTCTTATCAAAAACAGCTTCAATTTTAGAGGCATGAGTTGGGTGTGTTCTTTTTACTGCTTGCTTGAATCCACGACGTTCTTCTGGAAAACCCAAATGATGGGTGGCTAAATCAGGATCAGTTCCTAGAATTTATGTCTAATTCCAAGAATTTATATCTCAATTTTTCATTAGAAATGAATTATACACCTCTTTTTCTTTAGAGTTCATGGCCGTACTAATTTGAGTGGGTGTGGATCTTCTTTTATACCCAGATTTATATCTATGTTCCCGTCCACAGTGGTGGAGACAACTTCCTCTAATTCTATAAGAGCATCCCCAATATGATCCTCTTCTTCTTCATAATTTTCTATCTCTATTATTTCTACTTGAATAGTATATGAAAAGTAAAAACTCCCAGAGTTAGAGGGGGAGTCAGTATTTGAACATCCTGAAGAAGAAGCCATCATTTCTGACCCTACTGATGACAAAGGGTCTTCTTGTGGTAATAAAGGGGAGGTGATGGATTGATAATCAACATCCTGGTATTCCTCTAGCATTTCTAGATTTTATTCTACTCTGATTGATGAAGTAGAGGGATTTTGTATTTCAGCAGATGAAATTAAAACATCTCTAATTAGGCTTCCATCATTTCATGGTGGATCAACAGTTTCTCCCATGTTGTTAGGCTCAATTTCCGCAATTCACATTATAGAAGATATTAAACGAGTGCTTGAATTTTGTTTTACCCATTCAATTTGATTGATGGGTAGCCCATAATTTGTACTAAGATGTATGAATCGATTTTCGGGGATCTTTTCCACTCCATTCCGAGCATTAACTCTAGTTATTTCTTTTTTCATGGAATTCATTCCTAATGTGTGAAAAAACTATTCCTCAATGTATTGAGATTCATATGTTTTTAATGGAGCCTTGTCACCATAAAATGTCTCTATTTGACCATTGAAACTGTACTTAAGACATTATGGGTATGAATAATGTATGGTTTCTTGCTGATGTAGCCACAGACTTCCAAGGAGAATATTGAAGGCTATGTCTTGACGAACAACCATGAAATTTTATTAGACATAAGATCTCCAAAGTAGGTTCTGAGTGTAATATCAGCCAGAGGTTCTTTCTCATTCTTATCAATTCTCCTTGAGAGATGACCTAGTATAGAGAACAAATCTTTATGTACAAGGAAATTGCATTACTTTTGCGGAAAACTTAATACATGACATAAATAGATGACCACTGACCGTATTACTTTAGTGTCTTTCGAAATCTGGAACATAATCTTCTAATCATGGTGAAAGATCTTCAACATCTCCCATAAATATCTTACCCTTTTGTTTTCTTACCTAATAACTTTATTTATAACCTGGGAAAAAGTTAAAATAAAAAGGGTGAGATCAAATTTTCAGTAAGGGTAATCATGGAGAAAATAATACAAAACATATACATTTGAACTTAAAAACAAGAACATAAAGTTTAAACATCAAAATATTGAGTTTTGAAGTAAATCTTGTTAGTAAGTAAGGCATAGATCATAAAGGAACATTAATCGTGATAAAATATCATGGAAATAAAACATGTAATTTTGGAAAACCATTAACCACATGATATGATTTCCAAAGTAGCCACAACATTTCCGCCAAGACCATCACAGTAGATAAAGTCCATTACTGAACCAAGTTTACTTATCATTACAGCCCTGTAATACTGAACTAGATTTACATTCCATTCCATCCATGTCTATATCATGAGATTTAAATCATTACCCATTGCATTGGTGGTAGATATAAGTCTCACCAATATCATAATGAAATCATTCTTTCGTGTGCCACAAAATAAACATAAATCATTCCTCATAACCCAATGAATAAAATGGGTTTCAAAAACATCATCCCATCATAACATAATCCATATAAATCAATGGATATAATTTCATTATAAACAAAATCAAACAATGTAAATAATAGAGACATTATTCTTGAAACATAACCATATTATACAATGTCATCATAGATGGAAAATATTTTTTATAAAACACTTGAAATGAATTATTGGGGAAAATATCATTTCTCCATTCAAATCATTTTTTTCTCAAATTGACTTGGAATTTTAAAAGAAAAATATTATTTATAAAATAATAATAAAATAGTGTAGAGGAAGTTTTATGTAAATAAGGACTTATGAAATCGTAAAAATCCATTCACGTCGTATAAGTTAAAAAACATTCTCCTCATACTTTTGTTGGAAAAGTCAAAAAGTTCCTCGTTTGGTAAACAAAAAGAAAGATTCCTTCCATACCATGTGTTAAAAGTCAACAAAGGGAAAAATTACATTAAACATACAGGGAAGAATAGTTAACGTTTTATGAAAATAGTTTTATAAGACATGGACATGGATGATAAATATAACCCCATTAAATACTTACAAATAAACAATCTCTGATAGAAATGAGATTGGAAAAGTTACCCCTTACCATTTATGATCGGTGGAATCATACGTGTCATAAAATAAAGAAAATTACATGCATATGTAAATATCATATCGTTAATAATAAAAATCATAAAACATTTTTGGGAAGCATAAACACCATATAAAATAAATAGATGGTGATTAAGGCGTATGTCTCATAGAAATAAAAGTGAGACAAAATAATCCCTTACCTTAAGTCTGATTTCTTCCTTATGTGTCTAAAACTCCTATATAATGATTTGAAAAATGTCATTGGATTATTAAATAATCATAGTACTTTTTATTATATCATATATGACTCACCTACGACTTTATATTACCCATTCATTAGTCAATTCCATGTTGAAACAATGTTATGGGTAATAATCATTTCATTTATCGTACGTGTTCGGACTTGTTGTTCTTGATATTTTTACTTATATAATTATTTAAATACATAAAGAATTTAAAACATGATTTATATATCATATATATATTCATTATATATATATATGTACATATATAATAGATAGATAAATGAAATGAAATACACCGTTCATGGAGACAGTAGGTCGTATGTACGCATGAACACTGTTTTATTTTCCTTATTGACTTGAATGGAAGTAATTAGATGAATATATATATATACATAAATCTACTATCATTATACTTTCATATATCTCATTATTATTCATCATTTATACTTCATAATAATTATTGAATGGTTAACATGGAAAATAAATCTTATCGTGTCGTGGAGACGGTAATCTGTACGTACGCACGAGCGATGATATCATTCCCATAATTATTGAAAGGGATTTTATTGGATGATATTATATCTCATAATTAATATCATGTTATAATAATCATATATTTTTATTATTTCTACCATTATACCCATCCATGTAAGGTGGTGGTGGGAAAATGGATTACACCACTGTGTAGAGACGGTAAGCCTTACGTACGCACACGCGGTGATTTAGTTTTTCATAGGATGGATAGAAGGTGAAATATGTCTGTTTAATATTTATAATAACATATAATTACACAATTTATACTACTTTTATTACTTAATAATGAAACAAATCATATAGATGAAGTTGAAGAAGAGATAAGTTTGAAAGAATCAGTAAAAGATATTACCTCTTCTTCGACGCGCCTCTTCTAAACCTCCTCTTAGGGCATTAATGTTGGTCTTTGAAAGAGACAAGAACCTATAGTATGTTTCTAGATAATTTTATAATGGAAATGTTCAGGTTTTGGATGATTTTGAAAGGTCAAAATGGTGTGAAGAGAAGAGGGGGGTGGTGCCCTTTTATAAGAGAGTAGAGGGGCGCTTTTGGAAACCTCCAAAATATTAATTTATAATAAACTCAAACCCCACATAAAAACATAAAAAGTGACTCAAATTCGAATATGAGATAATATAGGGTTGTAATATCATAAAGAAAATGAAATTTAGACAAGTTTTTATTTTATTTTAAACCTTATCATTTTGATTTATCCTTATTTAATATATCTAATTTTATTTGTGATAATAGTATTCTATATTTTAAATTGTTATAAATCTTTACTTATGTGTTGTGAATTGCCCATAATTGGATATGTTATGACATGTTAGACCCTATAAATTTCAATTTTTAATTTTCAAATATTTTTTTGATTTTTAAAAAATTTAAAAATATGTTATTTTATAAAATATCAATAATGTCGATTTTGACACTATCCATTTATTTGAATTTAAATAAAATCCAAATAGATGATAGAGTCGAACAAAAATATTTAATAGATTTATAAAATGTTATATGAATCTTGAAAATTCGTGGATCAAATTAATTAGTTCATAAAATATTTATTTTCATATTTTTAAAACCATTTATTTGATATTTATCTTAATAAATAATTACTACAACCTTTTTGAATAATTATTTAATATAATTATTTTTTTCATAAAAATTAAAAATAAAATACTATAATGAATATAAATATAATATATTTTATAATAATACTTTTAGTAGAATGTATCTTCTAAAACACATGACTTTTAAAATGTTATGTTTATTAAATTATGAAGGTGAGAACATTAACATCTTTTAAAATAAAATAATATAAATGTCATGATATGTTTTATAAGACTCCCAATGACCCAAAAGTAAACACATGTATGATTATGGTGTATATATACTCTACCAATACGTTTTGGTCAAGTTTTTGTGCTTTTTGATGTGTATTATTATTTTAATAAAAACTATATTATTGATTTTTTACTAAATAAATAACTTTTTCATCATTAATGTATAAGCTATTAAGATAATTATATATTACTTAAAAATTTCAAATAAATTACCATGATAAATAAGAACATTTTATATTTCAAATTAGTTTTTATAATCCAATTTATATACCATTTAAGATTATATTAAAAATAATTAAATTATTAAACTTTGAGTGAGACATATTTCACTTTCCTTTAAATAAAATAAAATAAAGGTCTTAATCTCATCCAGGTGGGTTCCAATAGATACAATTTTGACCCAAGTATAGTTTAGGACTTAATATTATCATCCAATTATATTATGTCAAGTGTTAGGGTAATTTTATAATATTATTTTTACCCTTAATTACCTGATTTACCTTTAAGTGTGCTAAATATAATTTATCGTAGTTACTATTCATAATGTCTAAAAATAAAGGTATTCTATTAACATAATTTGGACCTCCTGCTTCCAAATATGGAATCCATTTATTCCAAAAATCTGGACACATAAGTTTTATTACTTAATTTAAAATTAGTCCCATGGTCGAAAAAATGGGTTTTATTTAAAACATTGCAAAAGATTGAAATATTTTTACCTATGAATTCAATTTAAAATTAATGCTAAAGAATAAATTATATTTAATGGTAAAAATATATTCTATTTATAATTTAAAACCATTAAATATTATAATTTAACCATATAAATTATCTTGATGAAAAAGGTTGTTTTTAATTAAAATTTAGCATATTTTTACTATTCATCAAAATATGAAGGTTATCAGAATAATGTCAAAAATTTATCCAACGTAAATTATTTTACCATGATTTAAATAATGAAGATTAATTAGTCAAAATGAAATTATAAACTTGTAAAAAATTATATTTAAAATGGGATTAGCTTCAAAAGGCGACAAAACTGCATTTTTTTAATAATACTTCTTTTATTCGAAAAATTAATTTTGTTCTCATACCATGTTATAGAAAAAATATAAGATGAATGAAAATGTTATAAAATTGAAAATGTGGTCAATGAAATTCATAACAGCTAGTTCATAACTATATTATAATAATATATTGTTGTTTAGTGAAACTCGGTATGGCGTACAACGCAAGCCATCGGGGAAGGTCACTTTTGCGTGTAATGAAAAACAAGTCGGTGTTGCGTGAAGGATTTTTTTGGTGTTTCATATAAAATAATATATTCATATTTCATTGAATAAAATCTATATTTAGTGTTGAATTTTTTCAAATGTACTTGAAATTTTGCGTAAAATAATCTAATAATAGTGTTTTGTATACTGTATACTAATACGGTGTTACGTATAGAGCAAGATAATCTTTATGTAGCATAAAACACAAGACATAAATAAAACTAAAAATAATCTTTCTCATTAAATTTCACGGTGTTACATTCTACCCCCTTTAAAATGAATTTCACCCTTGAAATTTTTCAGGGTTGTAATTGTTTTAAAACATGAAAGTTTCTTTCATAGAAACCCGCATCATAAAAAGGAATACTAAAACATAATTTTAAAAGTAAAGTATGAAATATAACATTTACCCAAATTAACTAATCATCGGGTTTCCACATAGGATAACATAGGTGAAAACATGGATATGGAAGAGAAATCTAACCATCATGTTCTGACGGAGAGTGGTAGAGAAAATGGCTATTAAAAATCCAATAATCATAATGCCAAAAATTTGTGATGATCTAAGGTACCATCTAATTCATCAGATATGAGGGTACTAGGAAACCATTTTTTTTCCAAGATCATTTCCCTAAAGTTGATGAACTTTTTCATAAGGAGAAGTACTTACTTGATTTTAGTGTAATATCATCGTTGGTCATTCCCTGAAAAAGTTCCACTTCATCTCTTATTTAAATAAATGAAGTACAATTTTTCATTCTTGATGTGTTAGAATATCATGTGATAGAATGATAGATCATTTCATCTGTCTTTATCACAAAATGGTTAGCACAAATTATTTAATATACATAAGTCCATCTATGGTGAGATTAATCGTATATGATTCCAAAAATGGACTTGTACTCCATCTATTATACCGATTAATAAAATAAAACTTATTTATACTAACCAGGGACTTCTTGTAGGCCAGTGGTAGCTGATAAAGGCCAGTCGCACTTTGGTTGTGGGTTTGATTCCTGCATCCATGTCTGACGTGATGGGTTGTCGCCCGTCCTATAGGTTGTCCTTTTTATAAAACTATACTATTATAACATTCAATAAAAACGTCTTAGCCTTAAACAATAATATTTGATGCCTAACATAATCCATTCCGAACATTAGACTTATCGAAAATACTTCTATCCAATGTTATAGTATAAAGAAAATGATTACTTGAAAGGTCAACTATCCAGCATGTGAATACCATCATTTACCCCCCATATATCATAAGATATAACTTGTTGGTCACATTCTAAACATGTGAATACCTTAATCATGTATTCTATTAAAACATGAGTCACCATAGAACCTTAGTGAAAACATAAATGTTGTCAAAAGATAACTCTTTCCCCATACCAAAATCCCAAAAAAATCTATATACTCAAACCATGATATCAGTTTTTCCTAAAACCTTTCATGAGCTCATTAATACTATCAAACATCTCATTATCTCTTTATTCATTCATTATGTGCATATCATCTACTTTCCAAAAATATCTGAATAACCATTCATGGTTACTGGAACCAATCAACTTATACATTCAAATACTTTAGGAAAAACAATATTTTAACAATCCTTATATGTTTCTTTATTCCATAGTACCATTAAATTACCTATAAAACATTACTCTTGATAAACATACAATCATTCCACTACCTTCTTACAACATTGACTAAGCTTCATCATTTTATTCCTTAACACTTCTTTCATCTCATATATCATTTGTAGTCTCATCATCATCAACAACATAAATACTACCAATACGACCGTGCAGATTATCCTCATGAGATTTTCACTTAGGTTATCGATTTTTATAATTCCCATATATTCCACATTTAAAACATTTAACCGTTTTTATGTCTTAGAAATACTGTTATCCATGTCCATTGTGTTAAATGAACCTTTTCCTTTGCAATTATTGGCTTTGTGTCTTTTTTGACTCCCAAAACATCTTCCAGTTCCTTTGAAATATTCTCCTTGATGCCTCTTCCCACATAATTTAAATGAGGTAAATTGAACATTCTTTCCTCTATGATCATCATGAATATCTGTATTTCTCTTATTAGTAGGGTTAGGAAGCTTACCAAAGTTGAGATTATTGATCACAATATGAGATTTCTGATTATACATAATTAAAATGTTTGTACTTCCAAATCCCATTGCATATGGTTTCTCATGAAGAATATCATTCCATTGTCCATCGTATTCTACATTAACATGAATCCTCCTGTTTCCAGCCACTTCCTAAAACACAAAAACAATAGTATGCGAGGCAAAACTCAAACTACGAAAACAACATAATCAAGGGAGATTACATTCAATCCCTAACATATTAGTTTTAATCCTAGGTTTTTCATGATCGTTATCATAATTCTAAGTCCGTGACCTATAATTATACTTAACCTTATGGATATCCCTAGACATACCATAGAAATATCTCTAGGGATCTCACTAAAGTTTTCATGACCTGGTTTCCTAAGGTTAACAAAACCTTCGATCTGATACCAACTGTAGATACCCAAGCTTGAGGTACATGGACATTACATTACATTTGCGGAAAATGTAATACATGACACAAAAAGATGCCCATGACCGTATTAGTTTAGGGTCTTTGGAAACTCGGAACATAATTTTCTAATCATGGTGAAAGATCTTCAATATCTCCAATAAATATCTTCCAATTTTGTTTTTTGCCTAAAACCATTCTTTATATCCTGGGGAAAAGAAAACATAAAAAGGCTGAGCTCAAATACTCAGTAAGGGTAAACGTGGAGAAAATAAAACAAACCATATACATTTGAAATTAAAAACAAGAACATAAAGATTAAACATCAATATCTTAAGTTGTGAAATAAATCGTGGAAGTACGTAAGGCATATATCATAATGGTAAATTAATAATGATAAAATATCATGGGAATAAAAAATTTAATTGTGTAAAACCATTAAGCACATGATATTATTTCCATAGTAGCCAAGGCATTGCATCCAAGACCATCATAGTGGACAAAGTCCATTACTGAACCGAGTTTACTTGCCGTTCTAGCCCTGTAATACTGAACCCGATTTACTTTCTGTTCTAGCCATGTCTATCTCATGAGATATAAATCGTTACCTAATGCATTGGAGGGAGATATAGGTCCCACCCATCTCATAATGATGTCAATCTTTCGTGTCCCAAAAATAAACATAAATCATTTATCATAACCCAATGATTAAAATGGGTTTCATAAACATTATCCCATCATAACATAATACAAATAAAATAATAGATATTATTTCATCATGAGAAAAATAAAAAAATGTAAATAATAGAGACATTATGCTTGAAACATAACAATATTAATGAATTTCATCATAGATGGAAAATAGTTTTGATAAAACACTTGATATAAATTCTTGAGGAAAATATCTTTCTTCATTCAAATCATTTTCTTTTCTCAAAATGATGAGAAATTTTAAAAGAAACGTATTATATATAAAATAATCATGAAATCTTGTAGAGGAATATTTATTTAAATAATGTGTTATGAAATCTAAAAAAGATGTTCACGCCATATAGGTTAAAAAAACATTCTCCTTCTAATTTTTTTGGAAAAGTCAAAAAGTTCCTCGTATTATAAACAAAGGAATATTTCTTCCATACCATGTTGTAAAAGTAAAAAAGGTTAAAGATGTAATTAAATATAAAAGTATGAATATTAAACATTTTCTGAAAATAGTTTTAGAAGACATGGACATGGATGATAAATATAACCCCAGTAAATATTTACAAATAAACAATCTATGATAGAATCGAGATTGGAAAAGTTACCCCTTACCATTTATGATCGGTGGAATCATACATGTCATAAAATAAGGAAAATTACATGAATATGTAAATATAATATACTTCCTAATAAAAATCAAAAAACATTCATTGGAAGCATAAACACTATACAAAATAAATAGATGTTGATAAAGGCATAAGTCTCACAGAAATAAAAGTGAGACAAAATAATCCCTTACCTTTGGTCTGATTTCTTCTTTCTGAATCTGAAAGTCCTGTATAATAATTTAAATAATTTCATTTACTTATTAAAGAATAATTTTCATATTTATTATATCATATATAATTCACTTATAACTTTATATTACTTGTTCATTAATCAATTCCATGATGAATCAACATTTTTGGTAATAATTGTTTCATTTATCATATGTGTTTGGACTTGTTGTTCTTCATATTTTTTATTATATCATTATTTACATAATTCCATAATGTAAAACATAATTTATATATCATATATATATTCATTATATATATATATAATAGATATATAAATGAATTGAAATACACCATTCATTGAGATGGTAGGTTGTAAGTACGCATGAACGTTGTTTTCCTTTCCTTATTGACTTGAATGGAAGTAAGTAGATAATATATATATATGCATAAATTTATTAGAATTTTTATTTCATATATCTCATTACTATTCTTTATATATACTTTATAATCATTCTTCGATGGTTAACATGGAGAATGGATCTCATCGAGTCGTGGAAACGGTAATCAATACGTACGCACGAGCGATGATATCATTTCCATAATTATTAAATGGAATTAGGGTGGATGTTATAATATCACGTAATTAGAACCATGTTATAATAATAATATATTGTCATTATTTCCACCATTATAACTTTCCATGTAAGGTGGTGGTGGAAAAACAGATTACACCACTGTGTGGAGACGGTATGTTGTATGTACGAACGCACGGTAATTTTGTTTTACGTTGGATGGATAGAAGGTGAAATGTGGATGTTTCATATTCATAATAACATATAATTATACATGTGATAATTTATTTTTTACTTAATAATTAAACAAATCACATAGAGGATTTAGAAGAAGAAATAATTTTGAAAGAATCGGTAATGGATATTACCTCTTCTTCGACGCGCCTCTTCTAAACCTCCTCTTAGGGAACTTATGTTGGTCTTTGAAGAAGACCAAGACTGATATTTTTCAAGATAAGTTGATAACAGAAATGGGAAGGGTTTGGCTGAGTTTTAATGCCCAAAATTTAGTGAAGATAAGAGGGAGGAGGTTCCCTTTTATAAGAGAGTAGAGGGGCACTTTTGGAAACCTCCAAAATATTAATTTATAATAAACTCAAAACCCATATAAAAACATCCAAAGTGACTCCAATTGGAATATTAGATAATATTGGGTTTTAATCTCATCAACCAATCAAATTTTTACATGTTTTTATTTTCTGTTAAACCTTATCATTTTTATTAATCCTTATTTATTCTATTTAATTTTATTTGTCGTGATAATATTATAAATTTTAAATGGTTATAAATACATATGTATGTGTTGTTAATTTTACATAATTGGATACATTATGAAATTTTCGACCATATAAATTTCAATTTTTAATTTTTAATATATTTTTGGTTTTTAAACAATTTAATAATATGTTATTTTATAAAATATCAATAGTTCCATTTTTGAAACAATTCATTTATTTAATTTAAATAAAAATAAAACAAATGATAGAGTCGAACCAAAATATATAATAGATTCTTAACATGTCATATGCATCTATAAAAATCGTGGATAACATTAATTGGTTGATATAATATTTATTTTATTTTTTTAAAACCATTTATTTGATATTTCTCTTTATAAAATAATTACTACAACATTTTTGAATAATTATTTAATATAATTATCTGTTTCATAAAAATTAAAAATAAACTAATATGATGAATCAAAAATAATATATTTCATAACAATACTTTCAGTCTACTTTATCTTCTAAAATACCCATTTTTTAAAATTTTATGTATATTAAATTATGAAGGTGACTACTTTGACATCATTTGACATAAATAAATATAAATGTCATAATCTGTTTTATAAGGCTCCAAATGGTTCAGAAATAGACACATGGATTTTTATGGAGTATATATACTCTACCAATAAGTTTTGGTCAAGTGTTTGGGCCTTTTGATGGTTATTATTATTTCAATAAAAACTATATTATTGATTTTTCACTAAATAAATAATTTATGCAACATTAATATATAAGCTATTAAGGTAATTATATATTTCTTAAAAATTACAAATAAATTACCATGAAAAATAAAAGATTTTTTTCATTCAAATGAGTATTTATAAGCTAATTTTAATTTTGGTTAACCTTTTATTAAAAATAATTTAATTATAAAAGATTGAGTGAGACATATTTCACTTTCTTTTAAACAAAATAAAGTAATGGTCTTAATCTTATCCAAGTGGGTTCCAATAGATACTATTTCAACCCAATAATATTTTAGTATGAAATATAATAATCCAATTATATTATGGCAAGTGTTTGGGTAATTTTATAATATTATTTTTAACTTTAATTACCTAATTTATCTTTAACTGTGGTAAATAAAATTTATCATAGTTACTATTCATAATGTCTACAAATATAAGTAGCCTATTAACATAATTTGGACCTATTGATTACAAATATGGAATTCATTTTTTCCAAATTCAAGACACAGAAGTTGTATTAATTAATTTAAAATTAATCCTGCTGTCGAAAAAATGGGGTTTTCTTTAGAACATTGCAAAAGATTGATATGGTTTTACCAATGAATTCAATGTTAAATTAATTCTAATGAAATAAATTATATTAAATCATAAAAATATACTATATTTATACTTTAAAACCATTAAATATTATAATTTAACCATATAAATTATCTCGATGAAAAAAGTTGTTTCTAATTAAAATTTATTGTATTTTTACTATTAATAAAAATATAAAGGTTATCAGAATAATGTCAAAACTTTACCAATAGTATATTTTTAAATCTTGATTCAAAAGAAGAAGTTTAATTTGTCAAATTTAAATTATAATATAGTCAAAATTAGTTTTAAAATTGTTTTGTAATCAAAAGGCGACAAAACTAAACTTTTTGAAAAAATACTTCTTTTATCCGAAAAATTAATTTAGTTCTCATACCATGTTCTAGAAAATATATATGATGAATGATAATTTTATAAAATTCAAAATTTTGTTAATACTATTCATAATTTCTAGTTCATAACAGTATTATAATAATATATTGTTGTTTACTGAAACCAGGTATTGCATACTACACAAGCCATCGAGGAAGGTCTCTTTTGCGTGTAACGCAGGCCAAGTCAGTGTTGCGTCAAAGATTCCATTGTGTTGCGTATAACATAATATAATCTTATTTAATTGAACAAAATCTATATTAATTGTTGAATTCTATCAAAATAACATGAAAATGTGCATAAAATAAGCCAATAATAGGGTTGTGTATACTGCAAGATAATACGGCGTTGCATATAGCACAAGCTAACCTCAGTGTGGCATACAACACAAGACATAAATAAAATTAAAAAGAATATTTCTCATAAAAGTTCGTGGTGTAACACCTAGGGTCTACCCTAGACGAAAAAATATTCTTGAATTCAATATAAATTTTAAATGTCATGACAATTCATTGTCGTGACACATAAAATTGATTATGATTTTAATGTTGATTTATAGTCTAGGGTAGGCCCTAGGTTGTCTCTCAATGAGTGTTGGTGGGTTTAGAGTGTGCTTTTTTATTAAGAAGTACTAAAAGGGGGATGTGATTTTGAAAGCACTTTTATGAAACTATATTAATTTAATGTATTTAATAGTTGAGAAAGAAGTAGATATTGAAAATATATGATAAGTATGTGATCATTACTAAGATACTACACCACTTGAAAACATCCTTGTTCTTAATTGATTATTAGGTTTTTGCTGTAATCCATTGATTGGGGGTTAACTAAGATTTTGGGAACACACATCCCCTAAAATGATGCAAATTGGACTAAGACATAACATAACAATCATATAGTCAATTTCCAACCCCTAAACATGAAATAAGGTTTTTCAAGGAACACTGAAATCTCAAATGTTTGGGAATGAAGAGGAGTCTTATGTTGTCCAATCGGAACAACACAAGTCGCGCACTTAAAATTACACACTGATTGGTTATGAAATAAAATGCCTTTCAATTAAATGCGTCAAAAAAATTTAAGATACATATAAAAGGACAATTCCAAAACAAAATATACACCAAACCAGTAGATAATTATGTGCATAAACACCCTCTTGATGTGTGTATCTCCCTCACAACGATCACCCACCACTTAGCTCGATATTAGGAGGAGGAAACTCATGTAGATGTCATTGTTTATTCATGATCACCCTATGAGGATTGGGGACTCAAGAACATCTATGATGAGGAGGAGACTCCTCTAAGAATCAATAATGTCATAGCATTACTTCTTGGATAAACTTACAAATGATGTACCCATGGATCCTTTTTATAACCAAAATGGGACATGGTTTTGAGCACCCTGTTTTTGAGATACAAATGTTGTCTTGGTTTTGGAATAGTAGAAAGTCATATCACGACTTGACCAAAAGAGAAGAGTTGTTGGTCGGACTATTTAATGTATCCCTGTAGAATTGGGAGACCATTAGACCATTGGATTGGGAGATATGGTCAAATGACAGAAAAAGACGTTTGAATTCATGAAGATTTTGTCCCTGGAATTAATTGTTCGGATGGGCTAGCAGATGGACGAATTGGGATTTGGTTCATTGATAAGAGTTGCAGTACCTGATGTTTTGGAGTTGAACAGTATTTTTCAGCCCATTTGGATTCACATAATTATCTTAATTAGGAATACAGCGGACAGATGTCCATGGGATGCCATGTAGTTTGGCCCATTTTTCTTCTAGATCATCTCTGGGGCCTCCAAATCACCTCCACCTTCAATGCAAATACAAAAAAAGGTATAATTGTACTTCTTAACAGTGATAAACATTAGTTAATTTAATAAAACATAAAGTAAAATTTAATATTATATTTTTTTTATTAATGACAAAACTAGTTTAAAAGAGCTGTGTAAGGGTGTAATTGAATAATTAATTGATATGTGATTACAGCCCCACACGTGAACATTTACACTACGAGGAAAATACACATGTCCCAAAAATAGGATTCATTTATATATTCCAAAAATCATTAATAGTTAACATTTGGGGAACTTTTAATTCATAAAATTAATGTGATTAATGCATGAACCACACCAAGGAGTTCTTCCTAGTGAAAATGGAAAAGATTTCATGTAAATCATATCACCATGAAATTAGAAGATATTAATTAAACCAAATGGAGTAAGTAATTTAAATTTCAAACATTCCACTAACATTCCATGTGTGTGTGTGACAACCATTCCATGCTATTCTTTCTACTTTCTATCCAATAAATATAGGTTACTTTAACGTTATTCATCTTTAAATGATATTTTCCACCGAACCTCCCCTACATCCTGTGCAATCATTTTTACATACCCACTCATAAATGAATTCATAGAAGTAAAACCATAATCTCCTGATCTAGATTTCCCATATATTTCACATTACATCACTCCCCTCATTTAATATTTTTTATAGAAGTTGAATTTGGAACAAATATCACACTCATATCTCAACCCTTCGTTGATCCCCTCATTACAATAATTATAATATTTATAACAAGATCAAAGGTTGAGGAGGTGTGGTTTTTGAGCATCCCAAGACACAACCCGTTTTTTTGATGGTTTACAAAAGTCGTACCTTAGGTACACATGCATAGGTCAATCTGATACTGTAATGAAACAGATCAGATAAGGAATGAGCGCATTGAAATATCATTTAAAGATGAAAAATAATAACCTAACATATATTTACCATCTATTAAGTAAGAAATATTCACACTTTGTTTTTTGGTGCAAATATGTGTGCAGATATTAGTGACATAGTTACCCAAAAAATACTCACATAAGGGTCATAAATCATCTCAAAGGTTTCACAGTGATAAAACCATTTATATCATTGAATGAAAACCAATTCACTAAAAATCACTCCCTGATGTTAAATTCGTACAAAAATTCAATCCATAAAAGAGATAGGTTTTTTCATAAAATGTTAAATCATTATGGAATCAAAGATTTCAACATGCATCTTTAGTAAATTCCATGATTTGGTGACCATAAGCGGGATGTAAAAGTACCATAAAGAAGGTGAAAATGAGAAGAAAGTAAAAAGATAATGAAATTCCAAATGAACCCAAAAAGTTGGGGAAAAGTGAAAATACCATAAAGAATGTGAAAAAGAGAAGAAATAATTAAGACAATGAAAATCCTAATAAACCCAGAAAGATGGGGAAAAGTAAGAATACCCTAAAGAAGGCGAAAAAGGGAATAAAGAAGAACTGAAATGAAAATCCTAATGAACCCAGGAAGGTATCCACCCTCCCCCACACCTATAATGTGAAATTTCCACACTGTAATAATTGAACATGTGATAAGGAAGGATAAAACCTAGTGTCATTCACTAGTACGTTGCTTCTGGAATGTGGAGTTCCTCCATCGGGAACACCAGAAGGGCTTCGTGGAAGTGCTTTAGCTGATGCCGATTGGAAATGACGGTTTGCTTGGTTTGTTAATTTTAAACCTGAACAACACCAAATGGGGATACATTAATAACAGTTTATCGCCCAAACCAGCATGAAAAATGCTTACCTTGATGTAACTTCAGCCTTGAATTATAATGGAGGACTTTCTTCCCAATGTGGAACTAATGATGAAGTATAATACGATCATTGTCAGCCTTGTTTCTCTCTGTATAAATCATGGAGTTTTATTATGCATCTCTTCTCATTTCCTTCAGCTCTTGAAACTGGAACTTCCTTTGATAACCTAAACTAGAAAGATTATAATTTCATTGTTTGATGTCCCAGTCACCCCATTGCTCAATCGCAAGAGGTAGGTGACAACTCTTTCCAAACACAAGCTAATAAGGTGACAATCAAATGGGATTTTTGAAAGTAGTACGGTAGGCCCATAATAAATCATCAATTCAAAGACTCCAATAATTTCTATTGGGTTGAACCATTTTTTCATGAATATATTTTACCTCTCTATTTGACACCTCAGCTTGACCATTGGTATGTGGGTGATATACAGTAGACAGTCTATGACCGACCCCATACTGAAGCAAAAGTGATTGCATTGTTTGGTTGTAGAAATGACAACCCTGATCACTAATGATGATCCTAGGTCATCCAAACCTTCAAAAGATATGAGTTCTCAAAAATTAAACTACTGTTTTGGAATAATCTGTCCTTGTGGATCAGGTATCTACCCATTGGGACACATAATCGACCACCAGAAGAATGTATATGTTGCTAAAGGAACTGAGGAATGGATCCATAAATTCAATGCACCAAACATAAAAAAATTTATGAAATAGAAATAGTTGTTGGGTAATTTCATATCTTTTAGAGAAATTCCACATTCTTTGACAATGAGGGAAATATTTGAAAAAAATGGGAATCCCAAAAATGTGTTGGCTAAAAGAGACCAGAATAACGGACCATGCAAGAAGTCCATTAGGGAACAAAGTGGCACCCACAGGCAAGAGTGTGGTAGAATATAGGGACATACCGAAACTTGTTATCAGGAACACAACGCCTAAGGACATAATCACTATAGGTGCACTAGAGGTAGGGTTCATCCCAAATGTACCAACAAGACTCATATTCTAGACAACTGGGATGGATTTTATTGAGATCAATAGGAATGAATGATGCTGACAAATAATTTACAATTTCAGCATAACTAGTAATTACATCTTGCACTCGATAAAATTTTTCATTGGGAAGAATATCATTTATAGAAATATAGGGGGGATGAGTCATTGTCTGAGGATGGGGGAATCCTAATGATATTGTCAGGCACTGCATTCTTTGAACCTTTTTTATCTCTAATTTCAATATTAAATTCTTCAACGGGGAGTATCCTGAGAATGATACATGGATTTGATTCTGGTTTCATAAGGAGATACCGGAAGGATTCATGGTCTGAGAACACAATAAATTTGGACTCCAACAGATATGTACTGAATTTTCCAAGGAAAAAACAATATAAATGAATTATTTTTCATTTGTGGTGTAGTTTTCTTGGGCAGGATGCAATGTACGTGAGGCATAGGCAATGACATGTGGAGCTCGATCAACCATTTGTAACAAGACTACCCCAACTGCATAGTTAGATTCTTCCCACATGAGCTAAAATAGTAAATCCCACCAAGGGGGTTGGATTACAGGGGGTGAAGTGAGACTCCATTTTAACTTATTAAAAGATTCCTCATATTCGTTATCAAAAACAAATTATTTTTCTTTTTGGTGTAATTAGGACAGGGGGAGTACGATTTTACTAAAGTAATGAATTAAATGACAGTAAAATCCCGCATGACCTAGGAAATACTCCACATCCCATACATCTTTGGGGAATGGAAAGGAAGAAATGAATTCCACTTTTGATTTATCTATTTGGATACCATACCCAGAAATGACATTCCCAAAAACTATACCTTGTCACACAATTAACTGTAATTTAATATAATTCAATACAAGATTTTATTCAATACAACGATGTAGAATGAACCAAGACTACTTAAAAATTAATCAAAAGAGGATCCATAAACAGTGAGATCATCCAATGAAAGCATCCCTAAAATTCACCAAGAAATCCGAAAAAAAAAATAATGACCATGCATCATTGGAATGTACCCGAAGCATTGCAGAGACCAAATGGCATCCACCTATATGAAAATATGTTAAAGGGAAAAGTGGAGGCCGTATTTTCTAGTTCATTGAAGGAAATATGGATCTCAAAGTATCCAGAATAGCCATCAAGGAAAAAGTAGTGGGACTTACATGATAGCTTCTCTTGCTTTTTTCCAATGAATGGAAAAGAGAAATGGTCCTTCCAAGTGCGTTGGTTTAGTCAGAGATAGTCTATACAGACACGCCAACTATTCTACACATGATTTGGAACCAATTTATTATTTTCAATTTTGATTTCTGTAAGGTCAATTTTTTTTGGTTTAACTTAAACGGGGCTAACATATTGGATTTCAGATATGTGTTAAATGACTGCATCATCCAATATTTTTGCAACCTCATTTTTCACAACTTCTAGGATGTTTGGTTTCAGTCGATAATGTGCCTACCTCATTACTTCAACCACGTCATTTAATAAAATATGATGTGTTCAAATTGATGAGCTAATACCATGAATGTCAGAAAGTATCCATCCAAAAACTTCTTTATATTCCCTAAAAAGTTCATGTAGTCTCAATTATTTCTCAAGAGGGAGTGAACTTGCAATGATGATGAGAAACTTATTTCAAGACTCAGGAAATGATTATGTTAATTCTTGAGGCATTTGTTTTAGTTCCAATTATGGTGGATTTTGGATTTATTGGAGTGTGTGTGAAAGTGGGAAGTCACTGATCTCATCTAAATTCTCAATGGTATCATCCTCCATATAGGAATTAGATTTTACCATCTTAGCAATATCATCGATGGTCATTGGATCCTCAGTGTTCATGAAATCATCAATCAATAAACATGCATGACACTTTTATAGACCACTACATTAACCAATGTACGAATCATTTCCTAGAATTTCTATTAATGAAGAACACTCCAAAAGGGGATTATGGGAATGAAATGATGTTTTTTCAAGGGGAGGGAGTACATCTAGAGAATTAACAGAGTGAGGGATGTTATTCGAAGGGGTGGTTCATGGAATAAAGGATTTTTATGTGGAAAATGTCTCCACCAAACTACATAGATAATGTAACATTTTGGGAGTTAATTAGGGTTTTGGTAGTTTATAAGAAGGGTCTCCCCAATATAATCGGGGAATGTCCATTCTTCCTATAATCTTTCATTTGGAGCAGATAAAAAGCAGCAAGAAAAATTAAAATCTTAACCCTGCAAAGAACATCCTCTAACACATCAGAAGGGTGTGTTGTGCTCTAATTTTCTAGATAAATTACTATTCCAGTGATCTTTAGTTCTACAACCTATAATTAAGAGTAAATGGAGTGAGGCATCACATTTATAGAAGCACCTAAATCAAGCATGTCATTGGAAAATAAATACTCCCCTATAGTGCATGGAATCGAGAAGGTCCGGGGATCATTGTATTTGATAGTAAGTGAAGGTTCTATCAATGTTGATTCATTCCTACCCAATATTACCTTCTCATCTACATGAAGTCGCCTTCAGTGTGTACACATCTCCTTCATAAACTTGGTGTATCTTGTAATTTTCTTCACAACATCAATCAAGGGGATGTAAACCTGTACTTTTTCGAAGGTCTCAAAAATTTTCATATCGAGTTCAGTTTACTTTTGTTTCCTAGGTTGGGTGGCACTTTGGGGAAATAGAAGAAGAATGGTTGGGCTAAGTTAATCATTAAAAGGGACACTCTTTTCTTTGGAAGGGCTTTTCATATGATAATTTTTTTTAGCATTTGATACATTTTTAATGGTTGGGATGGAGGTTTCCTCAAGAGGGGATGACTTTAATGGAGTATTCATCTATTTTACACTCCTAAGGGTGATGGAACAAACATTTCCTTTATCACTGGGGTTGACTAATGGTTGAGGTGGTAGTTTTTCTGACTCGTGACTTTGAATTTCACCCACTGAGTTAGCTAGCTGTCCTAATTGGATTTTTAGTTCTTGTATGGGTACTTGGGTGGTTTGTTGGAATTGGTGATTGTTGGCATCCATTTGTTTCATCATATCTTCTAGTATAGGATAATGTTTTAGATGGGGTGGTTGGAATGGCCTTTGGGGTTATTGAGGATTTCTGGGTGGTGGTGGATGACTACTCTACCCGTGTTCTTTCCATGGCTGATGAGGCTAGTTTGAATACCCTGTTTCCTATAAGATTGGTTTTCATTCCATCTAGAGTTGGATGGACAGTATGGTTCTTTCCTTAATGGTCAGATATAAGGGCTTACTAGAATTATTGCATCACAAAAATCATATGTTTCTCTCAATTGGTGGAAATGGTCAGAATAATGGATTTCAAAAGAGAAGATTCCTCAATGTATGGGAGGAGGATATTGAGATTTCCCTTGTGAGAGAGAGGGTTTCCATAGAAGTGTACTTACCTATTCAAACATTGTGTCCACCTTCTTCTAAAATTTAGTACTTTGCAGCTCATGGACACCTAGAATGGGAACACTAGACCTAGTACCAATTTGTTGACTGTTATGTTCCATGTTCTGAATCAGGGTCCCTGCAATGAGTGAGGGTTTATCAACTAGTGCACCACCAGCAACAACATCAATCATGTTACGATAAATTGGAATTAAAACGTCATAAAAATTCTGAATTAAAAGATGGTCACTTATTTGGTGGTGTGTACAACTTGAACATAATCTTTTAAATCATTCCCAATATTCATGAAGTGTTTCCCCTTGAGATTTTCTTATACCACATATTTCATTTTTTTTGTTGCATTTCGAGATGCAAGAAAATATTTTACATGAAAAAGTTGTTTCATGTCCGGACAGCCTCATATTGGGGAATTAAAATAATAAAGCCAATATTTTGTATTGTCTTCTAAAGAAAAGGGTAATTCTATAAGATTAAAATGTTCCTCATCCACATTAGCATGTTTTAATGTTGAAAAAATAGTCTAAAATTCTTTTTAAATTCTTATGTGGATCCTCTCTAGGATGTCCATGGGGTCTTGGTAATGGATGAATTAAACCAAATTTTAGATCAAATTTGGCTGCCTCACATTATAATTGAATATAGGTGGGTTGGATATCGACATTAGGTGATGTTATTTATTTTAGTGTTCTATTATATTCATCCATGTTATACAAGTTTATTTTAGTATTTAGGTTTGTTCTAGAAGAAGAAGATGAAGGATCATGAAGAGTGTTGTTGTCTTGTGTGTCCTCTTTCAAAGGTTTTTCTTATGTGTCTCAGGGTCGCTGATGTAAGATCCTCTCCAGTTCGGGTTTCTAATGCGGTAAATCTCCCGGATAAGAATATTTCATGTACAAAACCAACAAAATAAATAAATTAGAACACAAAAATATAGGTAATGGTATAATATAGAACTAATAAATATTCACAAAATTTACAAAAATCTTTTCAAAAACACGCACTTAAAAACCAAATAGATCCCATGAAATGGTGCCAAACATTGAACATGTATTCATGACATGTCCAATTGATTGTGATTTTAAGGTTGATTTATAGTCTAGGGTATAACCTCAGTCATCTCCCAAGGAGCGTTTGTGAGTTTAGAGTGTGTGTTTTCAATAAGAAGTACTGGGGGGTTGAAAACAATTTTATGAAGATAAATTAATTTAAAGAGATTAATAGTGTAGAAACAAGTATAATTTGAAAATATATGATAAGTATGTGATCACTGATAAGTTACTGCACCTCTTGAGAAGTTCCTTTTTCTTAATTGATTATTATGTTTTTGGTGCTATCCTTTGATTGTGGGTTAACCAAGATCTTGGGTACCCACAACCACTAAAATGATGCAAATAGGGCTAAAAATAGACATCAAAATTGTCTAATCCAGTTCCAGTCCCTATGAATGAATTATTTTTTTCAAAGATGATTGATATCTCAAATATTTGGGAATTAAGAAGAGTCTTATGTTGTCTAATAAGAACAACACAAGCTTCACACTTATAATTACACACCGATTGGTTATGAAAGAAGAAGTGTTTCTATTAAATGCATCAAAACAAGTTAATATAGATATAAAAAACAATTCAAACCCAAAATATACAAAAAAAAAGTAGAGAATTATGTGCTGGAACGCCCTCTTCAAGTGTGTATCTCCCTTGCTACGATCAACCACCACTTAACTCGACGTCGGTAGGAGGAGGAAACTCGGGTGGAACTAATTCTTCATTATTGATCCCCATATGAGGATATGGGCCTCTAGAACTACTAGGACGAGGAGGAGACTCTTAAAGGACACAGAAATGGCATAACTTTTCTTCTTGGGTGAACATAAAAATTATGATACCACTGTGCCTTTTTTTAGCCAAAATGGGACATGTTTTTCTGCACCCTGTTTTTGAGAATCCACTTATGGCTCAATTTTGGAATTTTAGAAATCCAAATCATGACAAGAACAAAATATAAGAGTTTTTAGAAAGCCTGTTGAATGTCTCCCTATAGAATTTGGAGGCCATTAGACTACCAGATTGGGAGATGTCATGAAATATACGGTTCCTTCGTTCACACACATCATTTGACAGTTGTTTATAAGGTAGAGTGAGTTGAGATACATTCATATACTCTAACATATATTTGATTAACATTTAGATAGAATATTAACAACCTTGATTATATCAAATATTTTATATCATCCTACCAATTTTATTGTATTCGTAATTCACTAATTATTATAATTTATTATCATTGTTTAAATAATTACACATTAAGTTTATATATCCATATCTACTAAAGTCGTCGATGAATGTAATGAAGTAATAATAACAACCTCTAGATTCTTTTAAATAAGGCTTGTACATGCCAATTTGTATTAATCCTCGAATCACACTATACCTTTAACCTTTTATAATAAATGATCACTTATTCATTTTTACTTAAAAACTAGTGTGACATTTTCAAGTGGTTTTATATCATAAGAGTCTAAATAACTATTTTGATAGATCTTTGTCTTAAAATTCACATTTACAGGATGAATTCAGTGATTCTAATTCTGGATGGGATTTTATTCCTTTAAGAATAATTCATTTTTTATTTATAATTCTTGGATTTCATTGTTTAATACCCAAATTCCAATATTTAGTTGACCCATACCATAAAAAATTAATAAATTTAAAAATTATAATCCATTATTTACAAATTTGAAAATAAATCCATCCATTTCAAGTCTTGAAATAGATATAATGTTCTTAGTAACATAGGACACATAATAATAGTTCATTAAATCCAATATAATCTAATTCCAAATGAAATTTTATAGTATCCAATGGCTAGTGAATCCATTATCGCTCCATTGACATCCCATAAATCTGACTCTCCTAACATGATAATTAAAAATATACTTTGTTTCCATATTTTAATATAGATGTAAGCCTCAAATAGTGTATCCAATAAATAATATATATGTATATATATATTGAAACATCACAGTTTATAATGAAGACAATTAAATATTCCCCTTACTTCATTAATTGGGTTCAATTCTTCTTCTTGGGGCCTATCTCTCCATATGGGAAACATAATACATATTTTCCATTCACATATAATTACATCATCCTTTTCTTTTAAGTATACTTCTTGGAAGACTTAGACTTGGAAATAAGTCCCATAACCCTTAGCCTTATTCTTCCTTTTATTCACTATAAGGAATATTGATTTTTCACACCTCATATACTTTTGAAATTGAAGATCCAATGTAATGAGTCCCCATAGATACATCTAACTATTACGTATGTTACAATTAATAATAAAACTGTAGAATCACTGAAACTGTGAATGTAAAACTTGATTTTGAACAACTCATGTGGTATATTAAACCCCAATATGTCTAAGAGCTAGATGTAGCCAATAATAGCGAATACATGTGGCCTATATTGAATAGAATATCTAAGATTTCATGTGAAAAGTGTATTGGATATCTCATATACCTCTTGTATCACATTCTCTTCATAAGTATCATTAAGATGAGGCATGTTGATATGCACATCCATATCATCATATTATATTAAATTCTCACTGGAAAAGGATGATAACATGAAACATTGGAAATCTGTGGAACCATCCAAATTTTTCAAGTATGGAGAAATATATTATTCCATTGCCTTATTTCTAAGTGATTTAGGAATAGGTATTTTTAACACATACAAATTTGAATAAAGATGTAGTATAATGCGTAAGTGCTTATATCATTCCTTGAAATTAGTTCCAATGAAAATTTTATACTTATTTAGAACTGATCATAGTGATATAACTGAAATCATGTGCCTTTCTAATTTGAAAATAAGTAAGTGAATAATTTTATTTCATTATCTAGATTACTAAATTAGATAATAAATATTGAATTTATTAACCTCCCATTATTTTAATGAAATACAATAGCCCACACCCCTAGTTTCAAAATATCTCCTCGCATGGATATTCTAGTGGAAAGGATCCATGTGTCCCTTCTCATAACAACAGTGATTGATTATTCAGGTACTTGAATGTATTTAGGTAGGCATAAAATTCCAAAAACATTAACTCGAAGTTCAATGATTTGTTGAGTGAACTCCAAAATCCTAAAATCTTGTGTTTGTATTTCCTCATCCTTTTTCCACTATATTTACATCAATTTAAGAGAAGCATACTCCTATTTATGTAAAATTGGTTAAGTCAACCCAATATCTTCTTTATAAATACTTGTTAAATTGTAGTGTCCTAGAAAGCGTTGGATCAAACACTATGATCTATTGGATCTATAATAAATTATGTAATGGAAGGCTATACTAACTTAATATTTTATTTTATGGATTTTATCTTTTGGTGAAATCAACAAATTTTGTCTTATTAAATAATTTTTAATATTATGTTTGTTTTACTTAAGTGATTAACTAGGTCAAGATATATATTACACGTGATATAATTTTATTTTATTTATATTTAATTCTTCAAAAATTTTTTATATAATGACAATGAATCAATAAATAATTAACCATCATTATTAAAAAAGTAATATAAATAAATTTTAATGACACAAAGTTTTTCTAATGGTTGGTTAATTTTGGGTATTATACGACAGACCATGAACCTAAGGAATGAACTCCTAAAACTATTCCTTGTTCAAGTTGAAACATTTCAACAATGCTCAGGTGTACCTCCCAAACTGGTTTCACCTCAAATCCAAACTTGAACAGCCTCCACTCACCGGATATATTTATCTAATATATTTTCTTTTACTCATATGTTGGATAGATTAAATATAGGATTAGTTAAGGGGGTTTACATTAAAAACCCAATGGGAACATAGAGCCTTACATAATGAGAGGAGGGAAATGAAACACACCATGATTTAATTTAATAAATTTTCACAAAAAACATGAAATAATATTAAATTAAATTAAATAATCACATATTTTTGTTTTTATAATTCAATTTCCATCCACATACATTAAATGACAACAAGAAAATTAAACTAACTAAAATATATTTCAATTAATTATTTATTATTTATATAAACATTCTTGAGTTAATTTAATTAATTAATCAATTAATTTATCATGATTTTCGTCCACATAGTCTTGGCCATACTCATCACCAGATGAATCCGGTAAAATAAACACCTTGAAAAAAATTGTAGACAATTAAATAGAATTATTTGATCATTTATTAATTTTCAAAACCTTATTAGATAGTCAGGACATCAGTAGATAACAATGAAATTATATTTTAATAATTGAAATAATTATTTTATAAGTAATTTAATTATGTTTACTATTAGGTTGCAAAATTTTGTATACTAATGAGATACACATAGTGTTTATTACTTTCTATGTATCTAGGATGGACACATAGAGACTTATCATGTATCTCAGTTGTGATACCTGACTTTTACAAAAGAGCTACAGGCTAGGTATTTGTATTACCATGTTTCTGTAAAACCCACCTACTATCGTGACATGTCATTAAAATATGGAGATTAATGAGACAAACAATATGTATGAGAGATACATGTTATGTAATTAATTAATGTTATGCCTTTTAGTCTCATGCAGTGTATGAAACATATTTGACCACATGTTTACTCTTAATTTCAACATTAAACCATGTAGATTGCATGGTGTGTACACCAGATAAACACAATGTGGTTCAAAATATCATAATCTAGGTTGTTCCATTAAATATTTGGCATGAATTAGATGTATAGTGTGTTGTTTTTTTCTTAGAATGTGATATATTATGTGAAGAGTCTTGGTGCGGTATGCCTGGGTGCTTGACATGTAGTTTTAGTTACATGTAGTGTATCCATGTCAACTAAACATAATCCTTAGCACCTCCCAATGGAATCTTCGATCATTCTTCACATATTTTTAATCTATTAAGGATTTTAATAAATGCAAACAAAGCCTATTAATGTTTCAAAAACATGTTTATTAATCAATGGATTAATGAACTAATACAGTTGAAGTAAAAAAACTAACCTAACATTTATACAATAAATCAATGAATATTAAATAATTATTAATTATCATGTCACTACTCTAATACCACTTGATGGTTCTTAGAATAAAAGAAGTGACATTTTCACATTCATATCAATTAATTTTTCATTATTAAATATAATTTTTAGATGATCTTTATAAAAAAATTTATAACTAAGGAAATTAAATTTATTATTAATTGGTAGGATAATTGGGACCAAGAAGACAATATCTTTTAAAATATAATTTATTTTTAATTTATTTGAATAATTATTACATTTTCTTAAATTCATTCTTCATTGTCGATGATTGTATCAAGACCCTCATTCTTAAAATCATTGTGTCATGGTAACCAATATTAGATTCCCTCTATTAGTGATCCATGCATGTTATATAAACCCTTAATATTCTCCAAAAATCATATGATTGTTAGAACAATTGGTTATAACACCTGAAAAGATTGCAATTAAACATAATAGAACTCCACAACATGAGAATGAATCATTGTACCAAAGAATTAGAATTGACATGTTCCATTAAGAAAATTATAAGGGAAGATATATCTTGGGTTTGAAAGAATTCTATCAAAAATAATTTCTGAGAATTTAAAGATTTTACCAAGGGTTTCAGAAAATTTAATGACTCTGATTAAATAAAGTTGGTGTTAGAAAATAATAATTGCAGAAAGAATTATATATATTTTAATCCCCGGTGAACCCCTTGTCATAGTAATAATAAAATTATCATTATTTACTTTATATTCACTGAAAATATGGTTGAAATAAATATTAAATACATGAAGGAATAAATAAATATTTATTAAAATAATATTTAATATAAAGTTTCTCACAAGTCCATTAAAGATGATTTACCAATCCCCCTCAACATTTATCCGACCTGGAGTGATTTATTTTATATAATTGAATAAATATCACTAAATTATTCATGATTACATAAAAAAATATTATTTTCACAAAACCAGTGAATAAATTTTAATTAATTAATTTCAAAACCAAATAAATAAATATTTTTTACCTTGTGATTAAACCATGACAAATAAATATAATATATTCATGTAAATAAATAAGTAAATAAACACCTTGTGAATAAATATTTATTAAATTTTCAACCAACATATATATTCTCTTGAATAATTGGTTACTTAATATTTTCAATTAATCTTACATGAATAATCATTAATGGGTATATAAGAAAAATATTTAACTAACATGTTAAATTATTATATAATATAACTAAGGTTCCGAATATACTTAGTGTGTAGACCATAGTTCCCATTCTTAGTGGCATTTGGATACACCACCTTCATTATAATGTTAGAATTTAACAATACATCAACACACCCATTGAGAATGAAGTTATTTTCAAAATTTAATACAACCTCCTTTGAAAATCAACTATATTATATAATCCATTTTTGATATCTCTTATCAGTCAAGTTGTATGCTAGTGTCATTAACCTATGTGGATGATGTCTCTCTCTTTTAATTTATATGAATTATATCCCTAAATAGAATTTCATGTCCTTGTACATAATTAGGTATCTCCACTCATATCAAGGATATTAAGATAAAAACATCCACTAAACTAGGAAGGTAAAATCCATTTTTTACAATATTCATTAATGTAGTATCACTCATGACACACCTAATGTGACTTACATCCTATAAATATATAACTTCATGGTGTTGTTCAACACAGAAAAGTGTGTGACTCGTGATATTAATTAATAATAATCTAAAATTATAAGTATAAATAAAATCATTATAGTAATAAACATCCAATAATATGTGTAAATGTGGAATTCCTACTGACAAGTCTTGTTCTCATAATCTCCTACTCTAAAGAATACTAAGGGAGTATAGTATGAGAAAGTATCTCAAAGTCCTATGAGAGTCTACCTTGGATAGATAATTTATTATTAATCCCATACAATGATATCATCTAGTTGTAGAATATATATCCATGAATACCACCATGTCACTTCTATGTTTTCATCATAGTAGGGAACTACTATGAACTTTTAGTAAGGCAATTACCCTTAAAACATTATCACCAACTTTTTTACATAGAACCATAGTAATTATGTGATAATAACTTTATTAATATTCTAAATAATGAATATTTTTAACGATTAAGTACATAGAAGTTGGTTCTCAAGAACTAACTCCAACAATTTAGGAAATTGGTGATAATCCTTTAGCGGTCTAATAAATCAACCATCGATTTGAGGTTGGTGATTTGTAAAATTATCTTTATTATTATGGTTGTTAGTTTTTTATTGATGTGATTTAGGTTCTTTGGGTAATTTTTTGGAATTGTATTAATTAAATAAGATAAATAACATTTTATGTTGGATATTGAGTTATATTAATTTATGAGATATATCTATTTTATTTTGGTTGTTTTTTGTAAGATTATTATATTATATGTTTTCTAGTATATTGAAGTTTCGTTAAACAAGTGTTAACATGATTTAAAAGTTCTAAGGTAATTTGAATTATATTGTTTTATGTTGCAGAAAAAATATATTGTTGAATAGCCACTGGTCGTTTGATAATTATATATCACTATAAAAAATGGGGTTTTGCGGTTGGCTTTTAGCTTTGAGATTCCAATATTCTACTAAGAATTCCAAAAAAAAAAGTCATTTAGTATTGGTTTTTAGAGATGGTTCTTGAAATCCTCTCAAAATGTGTTATCTAATTTTTTTATTTTATTAAATTTTTTTACGGCGGTTTTTAGCACCGGGTTTTTAAAACGGCTACTAATTTAGGTTTTTGTTAATTTATTTAAAATATATTAATTTTATTTGTGATAGTTTATGAAAAATGCTTTGAAATAACTACATTTTTATAAAACTGATGCTAATTTAATGACAAAAAATAATAAATAACAATTTATGATTTATGATTTATTTATTATTTATTGAATATTGATTAAATATTTATGTTCTATTATTTATTATTTATTATCATTTATTATTATTTTTTCTTATTTATTGAATATTGTTTTACTTATTTATATTTATTTAATATTTAATTATTATTCATTAATTATGTATTTGATATTTAATTAAAATTTAAAATTTAAAATTTATTTTTTATTTTTTATTTTTTATTATTCATTTATTCATTTATTATATTATTTATTATTTAGTATTTATTATTTAGTATTTAGTATTTATTATTTATTATTTAATATTTATTATTTATTATTTATTATTTATTATATATTATCTATTATCTATTTTATTATTATCTATTATCTATCAATTGTTATCTCGTTTTTAATTATATATTATTTATTTTTTATTTTTTGTTACCATTTAGTATTATTTATTTTTATTTACAATTTCATAACATTTATTATTATTTATTATTTATTTGTTATTTTTATTTAGTGATTATTTATGTATTTATTAATTATTTATTTAAAATATAATATTTAATTATTATTTATTTACTATTTATTTATCATTTTTAATATTTTTTCATTGTTTATCACTTATTTATTTATTATTTATTTATTAATAATCAATTATTATTTAATATTTATTATTATTTATTATAATTTATTATTAATTTCACTTTTTATTCATTTTTATTATTAATTGTTTATTTATTTATTTAATATATATTTAATATTAACCTATTTAATATTAATTAATTTATTTATTATTTTTTATTCATTTATTATTTTCTTATTAGGTATTTGTTTTTTGTTTATTATTTATTTAAAATCTATTATTTATTTTTTATTATTTTTTATTTTTTATTTTTTATTTTTTATTCATATTCGTTTAATATTTATTTATTATTTATTTTCTATTATTTATTATTTATTATTTATTATTTATTATTTAATATTTAATATTTATTAATTATTAATTTATTATTTATTATTTATTAGTTATTTATTAGTTGGTTGCTATTATTTATTATTTATTATTTATTATCATTTATCATTGTTATTATTAGTATTATTATTATTATTATTTAATGGTTATTTATTATTTATTTATTTATTTAATATTTAATTATTTTTTATATACTGCATATCTATTATTTAGTTAATAATTATTTATAATCTATTTATTATTTATCTATTATATATTATATATATTATATATATTTGTTTATTACTTCCTTATTATATATTCATCAATTATTATTATTATTTAATATCATTATTTTTTTATGTATATGTATAGGTATATTACATACTACTTTCTCATTAGATGAAGAGCATGGTCGATTGATAATGTGATTGCAGAATATCCAAGTGGTATGGGGTTCAAATCTCTCTCAGTGCATATTTATGCCTGATTTATGCATGGCATGCATGACAGGATAAATAAATAAATAATAAAATAATAATAAAATAATTAATTTAATAAGTAAAAAAAATAAAAACTACCGCTAAACATTAAGCTATGGTTTAATCCTCACCAAATGAATCGTCGTGAAATAAAAAACCACCACACAAAAAGCACAATGAAATGATTCCTGATGCGCCAATAAGTAGTGCATTTAGAAAGCATCGTGTATCATTTATCGGCGATTTAAAACACCAGTTAATACCAAAAAACCATCAGAAAACTCTATTTTTTTATTTAATGAATATTTTAATGGAATATATTTTTTTTATTGACATGGTGATATAGAAATGTTATTATTGGTTTTGTGTTGAAAATGGTCGAGTTGTAGAACCATGATGTGACGAATGAACAAATTGAATAAAATAAAAGGGGTAGAATATATATTTTTAATATACAAGGACTGTTCTATAATTGTAATGGTGGCCTAATTTCATTTTTATTAGAGATATAATAAATGTGATGGTGCATGTGTGTCTTTAAATTATTTCCCTATTTGATTGCCTTTAAACTTAATTAATTTTAACTGGATATTTATTTAATTAATTATACGTGTCTTTGAATTAAATGTCATTTAGAGTTTTCAAACATTGTTTGGGGATCGTTCATGTGATACCTAATAAATAATCACAGGTAGGATATCATTGAATAATTTATTTATCCGGAATTTGATCACGTGCTTGGGAGAATTGTAGATCACAAGTGATCGAATTCTGAATAAATGGATATATTAATCATAAAATTAATATTTTGTGTTTGTTCTACTTAAAAAATATATGAGTGATACCTAATAATTAATCTTAAGTTGGTGAACCTGATTTAGGTTGATACCTCATCTATATGAGAAGTGAAATGTGGTATTTATCTTTGTGATTCAGTGACACAATGACATGGAAATTATTCGTCGTTATACAGAAAGAAATGAAGAATAATTTTTTTGAAAATTTGAATAATGCCAACCATTATAGGACATGACCTGATAGTATTTTCATTAAATTTTAAATCCATAATAATTTAATAAATAAATATTCATTTTTTTGATATTTAATTATTAGCATTGCATGCACCCGAGCGTATGTCACAACCTTGACACTTCAATCTCCCCATATTTTCTTCCATTGCGTAGATTGGTTTACTTAGATTGTTTTAGTTAATTTAATTGATCTATTTTAAATATTTGTATGATTTTTAGAACATTTAGTTAGTTACTAATCACAATTTGTAACTCATTTATATGAACATTCTTCCAATAGGATAATCCTAGTGTCTACTCACATTCTCTATTTGGTTCAACCCTACTTGAGGCTTCTATGATAGTTTGTAGGTTAATAAATTTGAATATTTTTTCACATGATTTCTATGTAGTTTGAGCACAATATTCTAATTTGGAATTCTTTGGTCCTTTATCTCATGACTTGGATGATTACTGGTATTATTTAATTCATTAAAAATGTTTTCTAGAAACTTGTTTATTTTTTAGAAAATTATTTTCATCCATGTTCATTTTTTTATCCAACATTTTATTTCTATACCTGTGAATGACCCATTTTTTCATCATCTCTTATTTATATTTTTCTTGAGGGGATCCCTACGATGTTATGTGTTCTAGAACATTCCATGTTTTTATATCAAAGAAATTGGAATTCTATATGTTTCACTAAAATGACGAAGGAATCTATTTGATTTATTTAGCCCCTTTGACCAACTGATCCAGTAATATATTTTCTCCGTCTTGTAGCCCTTTGAATCCATGAAGAATAATTTTAAGCATGATCCAACATCGGATACCCATCCCTACCTATTTCATGACTAATTTCATAATAATATTTCAATCTATGTGTGGGGGGATATTTATTCATGGAGAGGGTTGTTTTATGGGAAGTCAGTCATTTGATGCACACGGATCAACATTATCCTCTTATTATTATATGTTTAATATTTAATACTATCCACATTCATTACATATATATTGATAGGGGAATGTAGATTCTTTTAGTTCCAACAATGAGTGTAGATTAAAATATATAGAAAGAATAATAAAAATAATACCCATTCATATAAAAAAAATAAAATTATGATATAAAATAATATAAATTAAGTAGATGAAAATGATATAAATTATTTTTTTGACATGAAATTACCATCACGTTCATCAAAACTCCGACACAAAATAATTGGCCCATGATGATGCTGAAATGAAACATAAAATAATAAGATTATTTGATAGTGTTTTCTTCATCACAAAAAACACAGCATGATACGTCGTGTGATCTCAAAATAATAATCATCATCACCCATTGATCACCACAATGTTGATGCAAATCATCGAGGACATATGTGATCCACCGCAAGAATGAAATCCTTTCAAGACATATAAATTACAAATAGTGTACCCAGCCAAAATAAATGGGAAACAATAAATAAATAGTTAATGAAAAATATAGAGCATGGAAAAGTAAAGGGGGCTTGTGCTGGGTATAGGGAAATCCATCATATCAGGGTTGTACCAGGTGAACTACCGATATAGGTCAGTCTAGCTTGATGCAGCATGAGGGAGGATAGTGGTTGATGTTGATGGTGAAAAGAAGAGGAGGGAGGAGCATTATGGTGTTGGTGGGCTGTAGGAGGGAGGGTGATAAGGGGTAGGGGTGGCTTGGGAGGGGGGTTGTAGGACTAGCGGGGAGGAGGGTGGAGAGGGGAGGAGGGTTAGGGGAGATTTGGGGGAGCCGACAGTGGTAGAAGGGTTTGGGGTGGAAGGAGGAAGAGGGGGATGGAGGGATATGGGTGTTTATGGTCTTCTCATAGGTTTTTTAACCACATGTACAGATATGTTGTGTAGTGCTGATTAAAGAGATAATCATGCTCCTCTATATCTTCTTGAAAATGAAAAATTAAAAACAATTCAAAAATTGAAATTAAAAACTAATCTAATTATCTAAAAATAAAAAAAACGAATAATGACTCTAATAATAATAAAAAAATTATTAATAGATTTAGAATTAAATAATTAAATATTATAATAATTTAAAATAAACAAAAAATTATTACAGGAAGTGTTATTATTGGTAAATATATATAAAAAAATATATATTTATAAACATGCAACTAAATAAACATATGAAAAAAATATTAATGGTGATAAAAATAATAAACTAATAATTGGGTTCCTATTTTATTAATAGTCAAAAAATATAACTTAACATAACATAAAATACTAATATAGAAAATTAGAATAAATACTAATAAATATTAATAAAACTATAATAAAACTAAAATTTGAAAAACTCAAAAAATAATAATATAGTGTTAAAATTAATATATGAAATTAATATAAATTGATAAAATACTAATTTTCTAATATTAGTATTTAAATTAAATAAAAAATATTAAAATGTCGAAAATACTACAAAACTATAAAAACAACCTAAAAATGCTTATAAGGGTTATAAAAATAATTAAAACTAAATTATAAAATTATTAAAAATATAAGAGAAATCCATGTATATCAATAACATTCTAGAAATATGGAATTAAGGTTCTTATGCGAATATAACTAAATTAACGATGTTAATATTTTATGTATAAATTTTCAAGATAAATATATATACATTCATAAATTTTTGTATTAATTATTTATATGGTTAAATGGGTCAAAGTATATGGTTTGAAATAAATTGTAAATATTTAGATGTTAGTTATACTGTAACTCCCTGACCCCAGAAGCCCAGATCTAGTGAATTATTTTAATACATTATCATGATTACAAGGAATCAAATCCTGAATGACCAACCAGTTTAGTAGTCTTGGTAAATTTATTATATAAGTTAACTTTACATTACAATTCAAAGAATAAAATGAAACCTAGGAAATCCTTTGAAAATGTCAATATTCTCTTAGATTAACCTTAAATATCAATCGTAATACACTTCTTGGAATCCTGGGAAAAATAAAACATAAGAAAGGGGTGTTCTTAGATTCTCATTAAGGTTAAACAATATAATAAAATCTTTCACAAATAATCATAAACTTTTAAGGAAAGTATAAAAGTGAAACACAATCATTATAAATATAATCTTCAAAATAATATGGAAAATATAAATCAAAAAATTCCATTTAAACATTCACATGGATATTTTAATAGTTTAATAATCACATGTTATATCAATAAAAAATGTAATAATGATGGAATTCATAATTCTGAAAATCTGAAACATATCATCGAGGCCTCATCCAAGACATATGAAAATAAATGGCTAAGGCCTTAACTAAATCCATATCTAAAAATAAATGGAAATTAATTAGTCAATTCCATATCTAGTTTGTCTAATTAGACCTAACAAGTCGTCTAGGTCATATAGTGGGCCCCACCTATCACTTACTAAGTCTAATACATTCCTCATATTAAAAGGGTGAAACATAACATAAATACTCATATTAAAACGAGTATTAAAAATGTTAATACATTCACCGTAAACCATGAATGGTATTAAAATAGCACATTCATAGTCAATCATATGATAAAACCTTTAATAAAATATGGAAGACTGTATCCTAATAAATCTATCTTAATTAAGCATAAAATCAAACAAGGATGTTGACATAGATGAAGATAATCTAATAAAATTATTAAAACTCTTTGAGGGAGATATCCTTTTTTCATTAAAAGATTTTAAAAGCCACACAATTGTGAAAGAAAACATTTATTATTTAAATAACTTCATAATCTTGTAGGGTAAGCTTCTAAATGTTAGAGTCATGACGACATACATAGTCGCTCACACCATATAAGTTAAAAACATTCTTTCCTTAATTTTTTGAGAATGTCATAAGGAACCTCAGTTGGAAAATTTTAAAAAGTGTTGTTTTAAACCATTTATGTATAGTAAAATAATGGTAAAATGACTTTAAATAATTTTTGATAATATTTTGAAAAACATTTCAAGAAATATTGACACAGGTGATAAAGATGGCCCTGTCCATACAAATGTATCAACATCCTATGATAATATTCAGGCGGTGAAATTAACCCTTATGTAAAATCCATAGAAGATTTATTTTTTAAAACATTTTAATAAACATAAAAATAGACATAAATTTTTTTTCTAATCCTTTATGTACATATAAATATATATTTGTGATAGTATCAAAAATATTGAAATGGAGAAAGGAGTAATCTTTTAAACATTAAAACTATCTCATACCACTTTGAACATTTAAATAATAAGCCAAATATCTTCAAGTGAATCTTTAAATACCATGAATATAAATTTAATCCTAATATAAAAAATAATATAGGTAGTAAATACACCAAGAACAAGAAATAGGTGGTGAAATTGGCTTGTATAACTAGAAAATAAAAAGTGAGATGGAATTCCCTTACAAAGATCGTATCATTAGAGTGAGGATAAATCAATAACTTAATTATGTGTGAAAAATATAAATTCGCAAAATATAAGTGGATATTCAATATAAAATAATCTAGTTTTATTCACACATATTCATGAAAAAATATAAAAAATGACTTATATTCTTAACTCAATGTATGGAAAATGATTTTAGATTTCCCTTACCATAGGTATGATACTCTATATCTGTGTCTGAAACTCTTGTATAATGATTTTAAAAATATTATTAACTTCTAATGGAATCATAATAATATTTATGATATCATATATGATTAATTTATGACTTTATATTACCTGTTTATTGATAAATTCCAAGTTAAAGGAACATTTCAAGTAATAATCACGTTCATTAACGTACATGTTTTGACTTTGTATTGTTGATCATATTACCTAAATCATGATTTACTTACATATAAAATTTATAACATGATTTATATATCATATATATTCAGAATATAAATATACATAAATTATAGATATATGAAATTCAAAATATTGTTCATGGAGACGGTAGGTCGTACATACACATGAACATTTTTTCTATTTTCTTATCATATTAAATGGAAGTAAGTGAATGAAATATTTTTACATACATATATATGTGTGTGTGTGTGTATTATTAAAATAGAATTATTATGTCATATATTTTTTTCTTATTCATAATATATAATTTTCTAATGATTCTTGCATGGTGAACGTAGAAGATGAATACCATCGCATCTTAGAGACGGTAAGTCGTACGTATGCACGAGTGATAGTATCTATTCTTTATTGGTTAAATGGTATATAATTGGATAGAATAAGAATTTTATAAAAAAAATATCATTTTATACTCATTATTTACATCATTTATATTCGCCATTATACTTTTCGAAATAAAGTATATATAAAAAATAGTTTACACCACAATGTGTAGACGGTAAGTCGTACGCATGCACGCATGGACAGATTATTTTTCATGGAATGGGTAAAAGAAGTAATATTTTGGTTCTATAATCATAATAACATCTAATAATATATATGATACTGTAATTATTTCATTATTATGGAAACAATATCGGAAGTGGATGTATAATAAGAAAATAACTTTGAAAGTGATAATAAAATGATTACCTCTTCTTCGAGTGTCTCCTTTTGATTTACCTGATAGGAATTATTTGGATGGATTTACTTCCATCATATGGCCTATAGGAATTACTTATGGAATTTGGGACTGGAAATTGGAAGGGTCTGGCTGATCAAAATTATTTTTATATGTAAATTAAAGTGAAGGAGAGGTGCACTTTTGTAAGAGATGGGAGGGGCACTTTTGGAAACACTTAAAATATTAATTTATTATAAAAAAGATTTTGTTTCAAATAGCTCAAAAGTAATTTATTTATATTCTATGATGATTATGGGTCTCAATATCCTCATCCGATGAATTTTAGACATATTTGGGGCATAAACCTAAACATATTGTTTAGATTTAACCCACAGTTAAATAGTTTAACTCTTACGATGTCTTTTTATATTTTTACATTATTGGGTTAATATATTTAGTATAAATTAAAATCGAACCCCAATTGGATAATTTATGACAAATTTTACATTATAAAATCTCTTTGGAAAAAGATTATATTTTTATGACTTTTATATCATTCAATAAAATTGAATTAATTTTAAAATATCATTTATGTCAATTTTAATACTATTCAATATTTTAATTTTTAAAAATATCTTACCAACATGATAATTTCGAACCAATAATTCCAATATACCAGTAACATGTCTAATTTATCTATAAAATTACTGGATATCATTAATTAGGTAAAATTCCATTTATTTTAATATTTTTCATGTCATTTATTTTATATCTCAATTAATTAAACAATTATTGCATCATCATTGTGTCACCATTTCATTTAATTATTTAATGTATTAAAATTAAAAATAAAGTATCATGATGTAGATATATTATTTTGGTTTCTAAATACTATTTATAGCCGATCATATCCTTTATATAACCAGATATTAAAAATAAAATAATTATTATAATTCGAATTGACATTTTTAACTCATCTATAAATAAAATATAATAAATATATTAATCTGACACATGTTTATTAAAAAAGATCTTATTTCAAACAAATGTTTTATTTGGGTCAAAAAATAAAGATCCAGTGAAATTGGGACCAGTTTTAGGGAAATTTTATATTATTGGAATATTTTTTTACTTTCAATTACCCTATTTACCTTTAATAAAGGTAAATAAAATTCAAAATTTAATATTGACAAGAAATTATTTAGATCTTATTTGACCAAATTTTTTATACTGATTACAAACATGTATGTCTTTTTTTCAAATTTCAATTCACCTAAGTGGTAAAATTTCATCTAATGTTAATATGTAAATGTGGCTATAAGGCGGGTAAAAAGGCGTTAAAAACATTTAATGAATTTTTATTTCTAATTCAATTATAAAAAATGATTCAAATGACCCAAATTAGGTTCATATATGTATTATTTATCTATTGTGATATTAAAATCAATTTAATGTAAAAAAAATTATTTAAATGAAAAAATTCAATTTCTAACAATAATGAATTGTTTTTCACTATTAATCAAAAATAGAAATTTTTCATAAATATAAAAATAATTCACCATGAGCTAATTTTGAAATTAGGAATTCAATTTCTAAGAGTGTCTAAAATTAATTTTATTATAGATCAAAAAAGGACAAATAAAATTAGTTCTTTTAAGAAAATAGTATTTCTAAAAATATTAGTATTTTACTGAAACTTATACATTTAATATAAATACGTTTTATTTATGTGAAAAATTTATAAATAACATTTAAAAAATATTTCTTACAATTTATATTAATATATTTAAAGGATATGTTATAAATATATCATTTATATAATTTTAACACTAATGTTTGGTTTAGAAGAAACCCAATCTTACATGTTATGGAAGCCAAATCGATGTTTCATGCAACACAAGCTATTTAAGATAACATACCATGAAATATCAGGGTATTACATTCTCCCCTACTTTAATAAATTGAATTCTTGAAATTTAAACTTGGAATCAAAATTTAAGTGTTGGAATTTTTAAAATATCTTTATTGAAATCCCACATCCAAAATAGATTAATGAGACATCCATTTTAAAATAAATAAAGTGTATTACAATGGTCACCAGAGATAAAACACAATAAGGTTTCATTTATGAAAACTAATACATAAAAGAAAATGTAACCATCCTGTTCTTATGAGGAGTGATAGAGAACATGATGAGAAGAAATTTAATAATAAAAAAGCTATAAATTTTCCATTATCTAAGGGACTATTTGATTCATTGTAGAATGTACAATGACACATTTTTGGGTTCCAGATACTTTACCTAGAGTGGAAGAATTATTTTACTATTTTAAAAATCACATAATTTATTTCTTTCCATGTCATACTCTTAATCTCATTCTACGGTTATGCTTTGATCTATTTTCACTTCATCCCTTACACCTCTAAATGAATGTCTAAAATATATTTTTCATAACTAATTCACTTTTGATAAATCATAATGCCCACAAGTATTTCTTTAATCCTCTAAATATTTACTGAAACCAAAAAAAATTCCCAAAGTATCTAATAAATCATACTTTAATCACAAAAAATAATATCTAGTGTACAACATAATCAATTCAAACCTTAAGACTCGACCAAAATACTTCCATCCAAATTCATTGTCCAAAAAGTCTCTAAATTTCAAAAATAAATCATAACATTATATTCCAAAAATAATGTAATGTAGCTCTTTTTTTTACTCACCAAATATTTGATCATATTTAAAAATATAAATAAAATTTTCTTCCTCCAAATCATTATAGAAAACGTATTGTAGTATAATCTTTATATATCACAATATTTTTATACAAAAATATAATAACATAATTCTTTAATCCAAAAACATAAATACATTAATTATTCCACTTCGACTGTTGTAACATCAAAAGCTTGACCTTGAACCATTTGCTTCTTCTAATCCAAATTTCCATGAAACATTGGACAATCATTTTCATAATGTCCCATCTCTATAAAATTATATCATTGCATATTTTAATCTTCTTCCTTTTAATTAAAATCACGATCATGATGGCCTTTCTCACCACACATGAAACAAACACCTTTTCCTTTTAAGTAAGTACTTGGGTGTTTCCTTCCATAATTGCCACATGTGGGAAAATATTTTCTTCTCTTATTTCCATTATCTATCTCTTGATCCACCATTGAATTATTTTATTATTTTACATTAAAAATAATAAGGCTTAGAAAATTCCTTTTCTATCATGATAGTGCATGATACTATATCTTCATACGTTGAAAAAGATTGTGAGACTAGTGTCTGTAGGAGGAATGGTTTTAACACATCAAAGAATCAATCAATATTACTTCTTGGGTTATGTATGTAATCTAAAACATGCCTTGATACCCTTGTAAATCTCACCACATACATTGAAACATTATCATACTCCTTATTCTTTTGACTCAAAAAATTCCTTTCCATATCAGCTCATTGTTCATGAGGAAAGTATTTATCTGTGAAAATTTCTTTAAACTCCATACATTCCATATTTTATACTTCTTCATCTTCTTTTTCATTTGTAATTAATGACAACCATTGATCCGCATCTCATGAGAGATGGTAAACATCCATGCTACCTTTTTCTATTTCATTACTTAATAAAGAAATAAATATTTTATTTAAGGAACTAATCCATTACTAATATATAATTATATTTGTAGACCCATTTAATTTGTGAGGTTGTTGTCTCATGAAGTGGTCTAACATTGATCATCCATGTTGTGGATTAGGGTGCTTCATATGGGTAAGGTTATTATTCATAACCTAAGTCAACTGTCCCAGTATGGTTATAAGTTGTTCAGTACTAGTCATATCTCCACCTCACCTATTATTATCTTGTATAGGAGGTAAATCTATACATGGATTACAAGAATTGATATGGTTTCCATTCCTTCCACTTGATTCAATTTATAAACAATAGAATACACTATATGAGGTTATGAATCATGATTCTCAATTTCAAACTAGTAAAATACTCAACATAAATTGAATGATTTATTCATATACAATCCTCAATTATAAAAATGGTTTTAGGACATAATTACTCATCAATCCATCATAATGGTTTTTAAATAAAAATGTGATTTATCCTAAGAATATCCATCAGGAATGTCAAACCAGTTGTGAATTATGTCCTATTGTCTTGTACAAGGCTACCCCATGTCGGTCCTGGAACAAATTTACGGAGTTTTTACTCTTAAGGATATATATTCCAAAACCACGTCAACTTGTATTATCGAGATAGGGATGTATTCCTTATAAAACCCACATAATTTTTATTTTTCCAAAATTCTTGGAAATTCTTCGATACATATTTTGAAAGTCTATCTTAGGGTTATGATCCCTAATATAAGAACTCCAAATTTAATTTCCAATGTTATTGTTAAACATACTCTAATACTAACAATAACACCCCAACCCCAAATGCTTGGTGCTAGTGCATTATTTTAATACATTGTTTTTATTGTAAGGAATCATATCCCAATGGAATAATCAATTTAGATATCTTGTAAAATAGATTACTTGTGTGAAAATTACATTATAATTCAAAGCATAAAATAAAATATAGATAATCCTTTGATAAAAACATTATTATCTTAGCTTATCCCTTTAAATCAACAATAATAAACTTCTTATAATCTTGGAAAAAAACATAATAAAGGTTTGAGCTCATATAATCAGTAAGGTTAAATAATAAAAGAGAATCATTGATAAATAATCATAACCTTTTAAGGAAAGTTTAAAACTAAAAAACAAGATTTATAAACAAAATCTTCAGCATAATATTTTAATAATAAATCAAATAATTCTAGTTAAACATTCACATTGATATTATACTTGTTTAATAGTCACAAGTAATATCAATAACTAATCTTAAAATGATGGAATGAATAATACCAAACATCTGAAACATATCTTCGAGGCCTCATCCAATACATATAAAAATAAATGGTCAAGGCCTCAGCCAAATCCATATCTGAAAATAAAAGGGAAAGTACTCAACCAAGTCCATATCTAATGTGTTTCATTAGACCTACCAATGCATCGACGTGATATTACGGGCCCCATCCGTCACTAACTAAGTGAAATACTTTCCTCGTATGAAAATGGGTAAAACATAACATAAACATTCCTATTAAAACATGAATAAAAAATGTTAATACTTTAACCATAAACCATAAATGGTATTAAAAAAGAAACATATATATTTAAACATATCATAAAACCTTTAATACAATAGGTATGATTGTATCAGAATTAATAAATCTCAATAAATTATAAAATCGAACAAGGATCTTGACATAAATCAAAATATTCTAATAAAATTATTAAAAATATTTGAGTGGGGTATCCTTTTTTTCTTTGAAATATTTTAAAAGATGATAAATTATAAAACAAAACATTTATTTTTAATATAACATTTTAATCATGTAGCAGAAGCTTCAAAATGATAAGGCGTCATGATATAGGAAATAGCTGCTCACACCATATAAGTTAAAAACATTCTTTCCTTAATTTTTCAAAAAGGTCATAAAGTACCTAATTTAGAAAATGATTGAAAGGTTTTTTTCAATACATTTATAAAGAATCAAACATGGGTAAAATTGAATTTAAATAATTGGTGATAATATTTTGATTTTTTTAAGAAGCACAGATATGGATGATAATGATGTCATAATAGATACAAATATATAAACAACCTTAGATAGTATTGGGGCTCTGAAATTAACCCTTATGTAAAAACCATAGAATATTTATATTTTAATTTTTTTTAATAAATTTAAAAATAGACATAAAATGTTCTTTATAATCCTTTATATACTTATAAATAAATATGTATTATAATATACAAAATATTGAAATGGATAAAGGATTAATTATTTGAACATTCAAAGTGTCTTAGACCACTTTGAACATTTAAATAATAAGACGTATATCTTCAAATGAATAATTAAATACAATATAGATAAATTTAATTATGATATAAAAACTAATAGGGGCAATACATACACAACACATAAGAAATAGTTGGTGAACATGGCTTATATCTCACAACAATTAAAAGTGATACGAAATTCCCTTACAAATATCGTGTCATTGGAGTGTGGATTAATAAATGAAATAATTATTTGTTAAAAATATAAATCCAAAAATAGGAGTGGATATTAAATATAAAACAATCAGGTGTAATTCACACATATTCATGGAATAATATAACCAATAACATATATTCTTAACTCAATGTATGGAAATTGAGTTAAGATTTCCCTTACCTTAGGTCTGATACTCTCTGTACGTGTCAGAAACTCTTATATAATGGTTTTAAAAAAATTATTATCATCTAAAAGAATCGTAATAATATTTATGATATAATATAAGATTCATTTAGTACTTTATATTATCCATTTATTAATAATTTCTCAGTTAAAGCAACATTTTGGGTAATAATCACTTTCATTATCGTAGGTGTTTTGACTTGTTATTTTTGTTCATATTTATTAGATCATGATTTAAATAAATCAAGAATTTATTAAATTATTTATATATAATATAAATTCATAATATAAATATACATTATAGATAGATATATTAAATGGAGTACACCATTCATGGGGACGGTAGGTCGTACATACACATAAACTCTGTTTCCAATTTATTATCATATTGAATGGAAGTAAGTAAATAAAATATATTTAAATAATTATATATATTAATATAGTATAATTTTTCTTTCATATATCTCATACTTATTCATTATATAAATTTTTATAATTGTTCTTGAATGGTGAACATAGAAGACAAATCTCATCACATCGTGGAGACGATAAGCCGTACGTATGCACGAGCAACGATATATTTTCCTTAATGGTTAAATGGTATGAAATTGGATGGAATATGAATTTTAAAGAAAAAATAAAATTTTATATTTATTATTTAAACCCTTTATATTCATCATTAAACTTTTTGAAATAAGGTATTGATGAAAAATAGTTTACACCACAACATGGATAGTGTAATCAATACGTACGCATGCATGGTGGTATTATTTTTGATGGAATGGGTTAAAGGAAGATTATTGTGCTCCCATAATCATAATAACATCTCATAATGTGTAAGATATTAGATTTATTACATTTATAGGGAAACAATATAGGAAATGTAAGTAGAATATGAAATGAACATTGAAAGAGTTAACAAAATGATTACCTCTTCTTCGAGTGCCTCCTTTTGATTTTCAGAGAAGATATTTTTAGGATACATTTTTACCCAATGTATGGCATATAGAATTTAGTAAGTGAAGTTTTTTGAGTAAATTGGTGTGCCAAAGGGCTTTGGAGGTTTGAATTAAAGATAAGGATAAGTTCCATTTTATAATAGATGGGAGGGGCACTTTAGGAAACTCTTATAATATTATTTTATTATAAATTTATGTTCAAATTCAAATTGCTAAAAAGTGATTTATTTGTAGTAAAAGATTAGTATGGGTCAAAATCACATCATACAATTAATTTTAGACATGTTTAGGTCATAAAATTAACCTAATAATTTGGATTTAACCCATAGTTAAACAGTTTACCTCTTATCATGTCTTCTTATATTTTAACACTATAAGGTTAATATTGTTACCATAAAATACCAAAAAACCCCAATTAGATAACTTATCAACTATTTAAATTTATACCTGATATTTTTACTACCCTTATATTTTTATGACTTTTATATCATTTAATTAGATAGTGTATATTTTGAAATATCATTTATGTTAATTTTAAAACAATTAAAATTTTTCATTTTTAAAAATATGAATCTAACATGATAACTTTTAAAAATTAGTTATAATATGTCACTAACTTGTATAAGGTATCTATAAAATTTGTGTATGTCATTTAGTGGGTCAAATTATATTTATCTTAATAATTTTCATGTCATTTATTTGATATCACAACTAATTAAACAGTTACTATATCATCATTTTGTCACCATTTAATTTAATTATTTAATTTATAAAAATTATAAATAAATTATCATGATGTATATAAATTTATTATATTTATATATAATATTTATAGTCTACTATATGACTTATATATCCTCATCTTAAAAATAAAATATTTATTAAAATTTTAATATGGTATTTTTTATGCTTCTTTAAATCAAATATAATAAATGTCCTAATCTAGCACAACTATATTAAAAAGGATAATACTTATTTAATAAGGTTTATTTGGGTTGAAAAATACTTATCCAATTAAATTACAACAAGTGTTAGGGTAATTTTACATTATTATAATATTATTCTTACCTTTAGTTACCCAATTTACCTTTAATTGTGTTAAATAAAATTTAAAAGTTACAATTCTCCAAAAATTATTTTCATCATATTAAACAAAATTTTTCATATATATTAAAACCATGAATTTACATTTTACAAAAATCAATTCACTGATGTGGTAAAATTATGTTTAATGTTAATCTACAGATGTGGCAAGAGGACGGGTATAAAGGCGTTTAAAAAGTTCAATGAGTTTTTATATCTAATTCTATTATAAAAATAAATACAATGACCCAAATTTAATTAATATCTTCATTATTTATCTACTTTTACTTTAAAATCAATTTAAGCATAAATGATTATTTAAATGAAGAAGTGTGTTTTTAACAAAAATGCAGTGTTTTTCACTATTTATCAAAAATTGAATGTTTTCAATAAAAATAACAAATATTCACCCTAATATAATTTTGGTATTATGAATTTAAAAATAAAGTCTATTTTACCAAATTAAATTTCTAAGAGTTTCTAAAATTAATTTTATTAATGTTCACAAAAGGACAGAAAAAGTGGTTCCTTTAAGAAAATAGTATTTCTAAACATATAATTATTTTATAGAATCTTATAAATTTCATTATAAGTATATTTTATTTATGTGAAAACATAATAAATAAAATTTAGAAATTATTTGTTACAATTTATATTAATATTTTAAAAGTATTAGTTATAAATATATCATTAAAATAATTTTAACAGTAAAGTTTAGTTTTGTAGAAACTTAATCTTGCGTGTTACGCAAGCCAATTCAGTGTTGCATGAAACACAATATATTGAAGATAATGTACCATAAAATATTTGTCTATTACATATATAAGTTGAAACAAATTATTTAAATATTGAAAAATTATTATGTGGTAGAAAAAACCAAAAAAATATTTTATTTTTTATGTGTGTAGTTGTTGTGTTGGAATTTTTGAGGGGTTAGAGGTGGTAATGGTAGTTACATGGCAGTGTGAAAATGGGATTGTGGTGGATACGGTTTGGAACTATGTGATCCCAAAATGATATTATGTGCTATTATATAACATTTTATATTTTTTTAAATTTCTTATAAACCACTAATAAATTCAAGTAGACTAATTAATTCTTATATGAAGTTTTTTGTATTGGGTGAACCCCCAACATCCAAGAATATAGTTGATATAGATGACTGGCTATGCCCCCTCTCGTGATATTTCTTCTATTCATTGTGTGTATATATTATATTAGTTGTTATTGCGGTATGTTGTTCATTTAGTTGTCTTATGAGGTTCCGGTATGTAGATGTGATATGAGTTTGTGGTATGTATATATGGGATCTGACTAGAATATTAGGTTATTTTTATTTATACTATGAGTGTGAATATATCATTAGGGATGTATGTTATATATTTCTTTACATACCCTAGATTCTATTGTATGCATATTTGTATAGTGGGTCTATGGTGAGATGGGTTTGTTGTTGAACTATTCTAGTATACGATTCAGTTTAATTATTTATTCTCTAAGTATTTATTATAATTTTTACATTGTATAATATGAGTTTATGAGGTAGAACATATTGATTATAATTTGATGCACAACTTTACTTGTATAGAGCATTCTCATAAATGTCCAGAACAGGGTTGGAAAGTGGACTATACCATACTAGATCATGACATATCCATTGTTAATATTGGTGTAGTTATTACCTTTAGTATTTGTTTTATTCTAAAAATTTTCAATGGATATACTCATTTTCTCATATATAAATATATTCTTTATAACATACATTTATGCAAAGTTGGGGTTTTCTATTTATAGAGGTTTTGTTGATTGTTAGTTTTCCTTATATTATTCATAATAAAGTGGGTAATGTCTCCAATTTTATGGGTTATATACAATAGGTTCTAGTATTCAATAAGTACCATATTGATAATGTGATTTAGGAGTTACACTAAGCTTAACTATTAAAATGGGAAGCAGATATTGTAGATTTGGGTTATAGTGGTGTAGTTCATTTTTGGATTGGAAATTGACCATACGAATGAACATGAATTAAGCATGAAGCTGTTGAGAAGTTCATGTAGCAAAAAAATCCCATCTATGGTTTATTTAGAAGAAGAATTTCAAAACAAGGACACAATCATTTTGAATGCATGAATTTGATAGTCTAAATAATGAGGAGAAATATACTATTTTAATACCCTAGCATACAATTAACACAACCAATTTCAAAGTCAAATAACAATGATTTTATATTATAAGGAGGTAATGATTTGACCTATTTCAAATGTTGATGATAAATAATAAGATCACAGGGTAGGTGTATATCCTTAATTGTGCGCATATAGAATTATGGAAAAGTATCATTTATAAAAAAATGATTGGATCATGGGATGTTAACTCAAAAATTTCATTGCATCAAATTGAAGGATACACATTCCACGTCGATAGAGAATTGAGAATTAAAGAGTTTCTAGAATTATCAAACCATTACGTGGTAGATGATGTGGAAATATGAAGAATAATTAAATGATGGTAGGTGGCTCTAGATATTTAGAGAGGAATACTATCAACCTAGAGAGACATATATTTGAAAAAGTGATGATCAAAGAATGTACTAATGGATATGAACATGAGGGGACTAATTTGAAGTTATAGGGTAAGCATGATGATAAGGAAGAAATAATTAAGGTATCTATGAATGGAAATTACTAGTATTTCATTAACCTTACTCTTATTTTGAACATTCCATTGTGTTGAGTGCTTATTGTATTATCAGATTCTAATGTGGATTTATCGTTTATCTTGGATGAACCTGATATATTTGTTGGTAATGTATATGCTTATCAATTCTTCTTCTTGATATAATATTCTCACTCAATGGGTCATCAAGTAGTTAATATAAGGTTGATGGTGATGTAGTTATCGTATAATCATGGAGTATGATTTTGGGATTATAGTTACCAAGGGGTAATGTGGTGGAATTTATGTCACAAACTATATATAATTACACTTTTTGAAATGGAAATTCTAGGAAAACATATAGAGAAAAAAATTTCTTTAGGAAACCCTTAACTAACTCAATAAAGTTCTTAGGATATTAAGTTATCATCATCACTCATAACCAATATATAATTATTTGATATGTATATGTTCATTAGTATGATTCCTTAGTTTAATATTTTATTCTATCAATATTTACCCATTCCATAACATTGATATTTGAAAAATCATAACCTTTCTTCCTTATCTATTTTTTCTTCCACTTCACTAAATAAAATCAATTATAGCTTTATACATTGTCCTTATCGATTTGAACTAATAGTAACTAACATTTCTATGTTTTATTTGACCTAGTTTATTCAGGGTTAAGTCTTAAAACCTTTTTCACCATCATATGAAGAGGTAAATAGTATTTTAAAAAAATTTCAAAAAATAAAAAATATAAATATGAAAATAGTAATCACTATATTTATCATTATTCAAAAAAATAACACATTTTTATCATTATACAGGATGGTGAAAAGTGGTGGTATTTTTTAAATTTAAAAGAAAAAAACATTACATAAAAAACATAAAAACATAAAAACATAAAAACATAAAATCCAAAAAATTGCAAAATTGTTTTATGATTGATATCATTATTTACTTGATTTAGTTCCTTTTTTTATTTCATATTGAACACATTGCATCTTCATATTATATTTTTCTATCTTATTCCATTTACCACTCCACCAAAACATTATTTTATTTCATTTCTAATTATTTTTGGAAAATCAGATGAATCTAGGGGTCAAAACAACTAAAATATTGGTGTATACTATTTGGATTGTTTAGACACATTTTCATGCACTATCAGTATAATAAATAATGGAAACCCATATATACAGAGAATAGAGTCAGTGTTTCTTGGTCAAAAACTAGAAATTAGTTTATCTGAGAACAACATAAGAAGATACAATATACCTAAATAAGGATGGATCTGAAAGAAGATCAAGTAATATAAATTTTCAATCATATCAAACAAGGGTGGGGTAAAAGATATAATAAGAGATGCTGAGTTATATTAATTTTCATAAAATATTTTGGTGCACATACAAATACTAAAGATTGAGCTTTGTATGTTTACTAATAAAATTGTGTGATTATATAAAAAAGGGGAAGAAAAAAGTTCATATGATCCTTCAATTTAAGAGAGAGGTATCTATATGTTTTTTATATGTAATTGATGGGGTTTTGAGGGAATTGGATTAATTTTATTCCCTAGTTATCCTCCTCACATTTTTTATTCTATAATAAAGGAATGTTAAAAAAATGGTATTTATGATGTTTGTGGAATACAGCATGAGTTTAGATATATCTGGGTATGATTTTTCTCAAAATAAACTACAATTATAACTTCCCAATATTAACATTTAGAACTTCGTAGACATTTATGTATTATTTGGGGGAAGCGTAAATAATAGGGGTGGAAATTTGTAAACATGATTCCAACCTGAAGAATAAACCTCACATATTATACCCACCCCAATTAATCTTAATCCAAACAACTAATGACATAAAGTTAAAGGTGCACTAATTGTTGCTATGATATAGAAATGGGGACCACTATAGATATATCAAAACTACTATACTAGTTGATTACTTTTATAGATCCCCTAGAACATGAAGTAATATTTTTATATTGATGAGGGGAGGTGTCAACATAATAAGTTGGTTCAATGATTAGAACATAAAACCTCGAGGGGACTGTAGTTATTTATTTGGAAAGATTCTCATTGAATAAAAAAAACATAGGGCGATTTTGGTGGAAATATAATGGAAATTTATGGTGTTTTATTTACATAATTTATCAACCATGTTAATTGTTTTTAATTTATTAAATTAGTATTATTTTCTTATTTATAGTTAGATTTATAAAATAAATAATGAACAATTTTTATCAAGTCCCTCTTTATATTTTGTAGGAAACTCATAGAGTCAGAAATGAAGAAAATAACTCACCTACTGTAATAGAGCAGAATCCCAGTATTGTATGGAATTATTTTAGATTACCATTCATTTTATTACCTTTATGAAAATAACAAGATGTTAACTTCTTGTAAAATTATCAAAATAAATGATCATTGATATAATATTGATAGGTGTAGGGTATGAGGTTTTTATTAACATAATAAGGGTTACTTTTTCAAAAATAATAATAAATGGTTTTAGATTAAGGTTTTTGGTTAATATAATATATGATTCATTATTCATTATAACTATGTAAACATGAATCAATTAGGAATCACATTATTTCCTATTTTGATCATTGATAATTTTGAATTATAATTCGGTGAATTATGAGTGAATAATCGATTTTTTATGAACCTATAACGCTAAAAAACCATGAATTTTGATAAATATTGTATTAAAAAGTAAATATTTTCAAATTTTCACATTAAAAGTCAAGATTTATATAAAAAATCTTATTTTGGTAGTATGGAAATTTTTATAATGTGTTTTGGATGAGACAGCCCCTGCCTACAAAAATTAGAAACAAGAAAACAAAACCCTAATTTCCACAAGATCTATCCATCTATTTTATATTGTATATATATAAATAAATAACATGTATTTTATCTTAAAAAACATGATCTATTCGAGATATTCTTAAATAATATTGACAGATATCCATGAGAATTGGGAAATAAAATCATTCCTCATAGGGTGTCTATGGTTTTTGATGAATCTTACAATTGTTAGAGAAGACTTACATTAATCAATGATCCTTTAAAACTTTCTTTCTTATGTTTTGAAGAAAAACTAGAGGTTTAGGGAGATTTGATTCAACGATTTATCATTTACTAAATATTTTTATTCATGTTTTACACAATGTATAAGTATTGAATATATTTATATAGGCCTATAGGGATTTGAACTAATTTCATAAAATTTTATTCTACTAATGAAACATTTCATAAATATTTGGAATATTACAACCTATTATAACATATGATTTGATCCTATACTTAATTTTTTAACATTTAATCACCACTTTATACATTTAAAACCCTTTAATCATCATCACATGAAGACTTAACTGAACATGACATATTATAGTAGGTTAATGAGGTCATTTTATACATTATTATATAATACATGTACTATCATGCATTAAAAAAATACATAGAGACCTTTCCTACAGCATAGTTTAAACCACTAAAAACAATGATATTGTTTATATCACAATTATTTCCTTTTTCTTTTATGAATATTTCTAACAATCTCCCCCATGTGATAAATGCTTATAAAACTCATACACTTTCACCTTATGTTATTTCATATGTCACAACCTATGAAACTATATGAAAAATCATTTCGATTAACTTCCAAAACTCCATTGGAAAAATATATCATTATTTTTTACAACATGTTATATAATTTATTACAAAAATATGAAAATGAATCCAAAATTCCTCTTATATATCCTCTAAAATACATTCTGGGAAGCTCATAATGTTTTAAAAAAACATAAAAATGATAAATACAAATTTAAAAAACAAAAAATGTGCCCCCTTGAGAATTTGTAACGTTAAAAATAATTATGAATTCTCTTTTCTATTATTTTATGTAAATTTACTACTCTTGTAAATAATTAGTACTAATCAGTCTATAATGTGATGTAGTGTCATATTGATCAAAAACATGTATATATGCACCTATGTCCACTTTATATACAATTTAAAATATTTCTAATTATATAATCTATTTTTGAAATACAAAAAATAACCATAATTTATCAAACATGTCAATATTTTATAGCCTACTCATGAATTATCAATTTACAAAGTGTAGATAGACAAAATTGGTGAACAAAACATAGGTTGTTCACCAATAAATATTAGCACAACATATTCCCCTTACCTGAATAAATAATAACATCACATGAAACTTATCAAGATTTGGACACAAGTGTTCTTATTTTATATAAATCAATGGCACATGTTTCATACTTATAAAATGAGATGAAAAATATAGTCTTAGCTAAACCAAAATCGAGTACATGATAAAACACATACCAAAACACCCCAAATAATCTCATCTTTAAGGTTATTATAAGAATTGTATTAAAGTATGATGATTCTCATGATAGAAAACATTTCAATATCAGGTAATGTGGATTATATATGAAATATATGCCCCTGATATATGAAATAAATAGTGTATATCACTCCATGTATTATGTATAGTGGATTAAATATCTCACATCACTCCTTATGTTCCTCATGAGTTAGTTTTTTATCTCTATATGGAACCTAAAATTACACAATACAACCTCACTATGACTCCACCAAATCTAAAAATGAGTTTGAGTATAAACCCAAAACCCCAAATTTAATATTCGGTTGGTTAGAGACTAACACCATGTGTATATCATGAAACATATATAGATGGAGTTTCTATTATTAAATGAAAATTCTATATCACTAAGAATAATATAATTCTAAGTGCCATACATAACACAAAAATAATTTATATCAATGTGCATCATGTCATGAAACATTAGTCTACAAGAAGAAATGAAAATATAAATTCTAACATCCAGTCCTTACCTTATATAAGGTGTAATGAAATCTTCCTTTACCAATACATTTTTTGTGTTTTGGTATAAATTTACCTGATACCATCACCAACCCTATCATGACCATGTAAAAAAATAGTATATATAAATCATGAATGAGAATATAAGTATAATCAGTATATTTCATCCAAAAACTCTCATAGGACCATCTAAATGAAGAATACAAATGCATCCATGTATGGAATAGTTAAATAGTTATAATTTATCAACTTTTATCTAAAATTTTTAACTATATTAGATCTTACATCCCATATCATGTAATCACCTCAAATTACAAACTCCAACACTTTTCTCACCATAGATTATTACACAACTGAAATAATATTAATAATAACCACTACTCCATATACAATAATTGAGTTGTTATCCACATACAAAGACCACTTGGTAATATTCTCTAGATGTTTCCCCCCAACATGTACCTTTAATATTATATCAACAAGTAGTTATTAACCTATAGATATATCATTATAATAACACCACAACCATGATTTTACCCACACATACAGAACTCACTATAATATCTTCAAGAAGTTATTCTGCTATATGGACCTTGATATGTTCATTCACCAGTTGGGTTATTGTCCACACAAAAGGACCCTTGCTAATTCCCAAGTATCCAACACCATGGAATCTCCCACACCCAAACTAACATTAATTGTGTAACTACCCACCCTCAAGGAATCTCAAAGTATTACTTTATATTGACTATTTGGGCATCTCCCTACCTAAACCTACCTCATAACTACCACACATCATATATCTGTTATAACTATCTGAATCATCCACTACATTATTGGCATCATTATCATATCTTATTTTATACTTATAACACAAAATCATCACTATCAAATATCTCAAATAGATTTAGTCTTCCATTATCCAATTAATTGACCACCTAGGACACCATATATATAAGGTTCCCATGGAATATAAAAATGTCACATGGATATACCATTCACCCACCTAGGTATATCATAATTCAGATCCTTTGGACTATAATCACACCATATCGCTAAAATTCCTCATATCATAGGTGTACACACATTCCAAAACCTCTTCACTAGACATCTAACTATAAGTTTTCACCATACGTTGTCTCTCTATTCATAACCACATTCCACATATATAATTATTGAAATAATTTTTTTAATAATAAACAAATAATTATTGTCACAATGATTAAAGAGATTTTTATATTCTGTTAGCATTTTACATTATAAGACATATCAGAAAAAATATGATTAAGTATGGACGTCACTCCAGACAAGGATGATTCAACACTAAGGATACTCATCATTAGTAATGAGTCACTACTGATATGAAAATGTAACAAAGTATGAGACACCACTAGACTATGCATCACCACTAGAAAATGACTCACCACCAAAAAAATGTTGATCTTTACCTTGAGACATCATTAAGCAAGTCATTCCACCAGAATGAAAAAAGTGTTGGGATGACTCACTATTAGAATATTCACCTCCCACATGAAACACCACCAGTGTCACGCAATCAGATACATACATTGTTCCTATGTATCTCATCACTAGATCAATACACCAATACAATGTAACATTACCACTATCTGAGTCGCTGATTGACACCAAGTCACTCCCAGCCTTAGACACCTCTAGTTTCACCACTCTAAATACTCATCACTACATTTTTAAATTTATTTTAAAATAAATATTTCTAATGTATAGTTTATCAAATTTAATTTTGAAATATATAATAATTATTGGGTATTGACTATTTTAGATAATTAATTAAACTTCATGTCATACATACAGTACTAATATGTAGAGGATCGGGATAATTTTATTTGCTTCTTCTGTTTATAAATTAATAAGCATACTACCTTGTGTAATGAACACTTAATGATGCGAAAAGTAAAAATATGGAGATACACATAGAGATTTGAACACATAAAGTGTGTTGGACTTTATTTTAAGAATTAGAATATCTTACCTACTATATCTTGATTTCACTTGACGAAGGAAGCTAAAGAACTTCATACATCTAGTTTCTTTCTATTGTCAAGATAAAAGAGACTACAACACATTGTTCTATAGTAACTCTTAAAACACCACTAAATCATCAGTTCAAATCAAATTGAAGGATTCATGATCTACATTTCTTATTAGAATGAGAAACACCATTTCTTTAACACTTTATTTTCTCTATTTCATTACTTGTAATGACATTACCAACAGTGTGTGTATACTCTTTTTTATAACACAGATATTTTCTGCTACTTTAAGTTGGATAATATATAAATATATTTTCAAAACCATGTATTTATGATTCCCATAGGTTTTCTTATTGTTCCAGTTATTACCAGTTGATTATTTTGTACTCCAATAAATAATATGGATGAGGTCATGTGTTTCATGGATAGCTTGGTTGTGGAAAAAACCTGATCTATGTTGTGGATCATGATTTTATTTTATATAAACTTCTTATAATTATGTGATTATCATGTGTGGTGGAGTAAGAATCAATATGAGACTAAATCTCTTGAATTAAAATTCTACTGTGTCTTTTTCTTTACGTTATTTATTTTTATTAGAACTAAATATATTTTAAACAATAGAAAACCACTACTTTTATAGTTTATATTAATTAGTGTTTATATAAGATTTTAATTAACTAAATTTATGTCAAAGGAAAAAATAATATTGTAGATTTTTTTACCCAGGACTAAATCAATATTTTGAGAAATCTTATAAAATATTAAAACATTTATCAAACTGTTATTTTGATAAACTAGGAAAAATTTAAAATAATGGGGAATTTATTTAAATAAATTTTCGTTAGAATTTTTATTGGTTACTAAATACACCGCCTATTGATATACTCACTCCATACAAAATTTGACATAAGATGTGTTAATCTTTGGTAGAAATGTTTTCCCAAAAATGTTTACAAATATTTTAGTTGTGCCACAATAATCATAAATTTTTTTTAGTTCTAAATTTATTTAATTAAATGGATAAAAGAAAACAAGGTTCTTATACTAACAAATATCCTTTTTACTATAAATATTTATGATTAGTGTAAGATAAAGGTGAAAATCCATAAAGAGAGTATTGATTTTGATATTTGGACTACTATAAAAGATAAATATAAAATGCCTGTAAATATTATATTCACATGGGATAAAGATACTAAGAATGATTATATTAATAATTTCAAGTCAATGAATTCCATGTATTATGATTTAGGATATGAGGAATTTAAAAGAATTTCTACTTGTAAAAATTCATTTAAATTTAGGGATACATTAGTGGTTTCTTGTGAAGGAATGACTAATGTTAGAAAGATAAGATTAAAAACATATACTATTACGTATGATACTTTTAAGATGATTCTTGATGAATTAATTTATGATATGTATCTCAAGATTAATAAAATTGTGAACACTGTGAGATTTATGGAAAATCTAGTGTCTGACAAAGACAAAATTAATAGATTTCTATGATGCCCTCTAGAAAGATGGAGAGGCACATCTGTTTCAATTAGAGAGTCACATAACATCAGAAAATTGTCACTCAAGGAGATTTTTTGGAAACTGATGATGTAAAAAGAATAACTAAAATTTAATATATTAGAATATGACAAGCCAAAAATAATTTTAGTAGGTTTCATGAACAATGCTTCTAAACAGAAGGAAAATGAAACGATATAAGAAGGAAGTTCAAATGACAGAGAGTCGCCTACTCACAGTGATGAAGAGATGGCCCATCTGGTCTAGAGACTCAAGATATTTCAAATAAATAAATATTTTTTTTATAAATACACGTTATTAAGGAAATTATTATACTAAATGAAACTGGAAAATGTATTTGAATAAGGATTATAATGAAATTACCTATTAATAATGTAAAATAAAATGACATGTCAATGAGGTTTTTCTAAAAATGAAACACAAAATAATTTGGTGATAAGGACCAAAGGATTAAGAAAAACCTAAAAGAAACATGGAGTTACTCTGAGGATAGATCTTGTGATTTAGGCTATAATCCTAAAAAAATTATGATATATCCAATATCTGCTTCATGACTAACATATCCAAGGTAACTTTTGTTTATAATGTCTTTCATGTGCTTAATTTTTATAAATCTACGAATAAACATAATGATGATAAAATATATCAAGAATATATATGTGAATATTTCATATTTCTATAATACACTTTTAATGATTTTAAGGATAAGTACAATGTTATTTAAGAGACAACATACATTATCTTCCTTCAAAGAAGTTCTCTGTGCTCCATCCCACGGGTCTCCTCAACATTGATTTCTAGTAGTGGTTCCCCCTTAGCTGATGGTCTTGAGAGAGGTCTAGTGTCTCTTAGTGGAGGTCAAAGCCATTTCATTTGTAGAAGCAGGGGCTCATCTCAAGTGGATGCTGGTGGAACGGTTTGGCTTGGTGACATCTCAGATATCAGCCTTTCATCACTTTTTTGGGTCATGGAGTCTGATGTCTCTAGTGGAAATCGAGAAAGTTCATATGAATGCCTTCTGAATTGTCCTTAGAAAAGAATCAAACATTATTTAGGCTTGGTGTAGGTATCCCATTCATTTGGTAAGTGGCACTTCAAACTGGTTAGATGATCATTGGATGTCCACAAGGGGATGGAATGATCCTAAACATCGTTTTGGGTCAATATTTCGAACATTCCCCTTCCCTTCCAGAACATCGGTCTCTTAAGGGTTATCCTAGATGCTTTGGGTGGTTTTCTCTGCTCAGATGATCAAACCTTGAATTGTTCTGATTCCTTGATAGTGTGCATCTATGTGGAAATGGATATCTCGAGTCCTCCCCCTGACAGTATCTCCATGTGCATAAAGGATTCCATCAACTGGTCACAACCCATCCTCTATCTAGTGCACGTCAAGTATTTCTCGTCTTGATATCTACATGTTCACTCCTTTAAAGTTTGTATGAAGCACCACTAGGTGGTCTCGAGGGCTCTTGAAAGGTGGACTAGGCTAGTGTCTTATAGAAAGGTCCCCATGCTAATCTAGAAGGCTTCCAGGTCTCATGTCTGAGTGGAGAGAAGGTTCTTGATCAACAGGATTCCCCTTCATCATACCAAGGTGATCCCCCATTAGCTTTCTCACTCGCCAACTAAAGTGAATACGACACCCTTTTTCCTGTTTATCAGTCCAGGTTTATCATCTCATATGATTCATGTTCTCCCCTTCTCAAGAAAATGAAGATATTCCTCAAGTATGGGCCCCTTAGTATCTCTCCCACCACTCCTTGGATTCCTCCTTTTAACCTCTCATTCATGCCCATGATCGTACCCATTCCAGAAATAGGGCATCCTCCTTCGGCCACCCCAGCCTTCCTTCCCTCCCTTCCCCCTTTTACCCCTCCTTCATCTCCCCCCCCCCCCACATTCGCTTCCTGAGTCTGTAACTCATGAGGAAGATTGGATTAAACCTCCTCCTCCTCTAACCTCCAGGTGTGGATAGGGATTAAGGTCTACCTAATTCCTGAAATCCCTACCTCCTCCCCTCCTTCTTTGTCCTTCTAGTGTAGGATGGAACATGTGGGTGCAAACTAAAAAGATGAGGAAAATTTCTTCTTCATTCTCTCTGAAGAACAAGAGTTCTAGTGGCAGTGCTGGGAAACAATATGTTCAATGATTCCTATCATCATATAGAACACCCGAGGGCTCGGGGATTGTGTGAAAATGGACTTCCTAGATTCAGCCTCCAAGAAAAAAATGTCAGTATCATGGAAGTTATTGAGCATAAAAAAATTCTCTAGAATTGCATATTTTTATAAATAGCTCACGATGCATGAGAACATGCATACAGAGCCATAAAACCATCAGATATGGATATTATTCCATCAGGGCATCTCAGTTGATCTTGTCCTATCTGGTGAACAACATATTACCACAATGTAATCTCATGATAAATATGTTTTATATTTTTCTTTAATTTATGGGAGTTGTGACTCCCAACACCATGAGGTCTTATGGTAGGAACACTTGATCTTTGATCCTGGAAGTTTCCCCTGGTTTCATGGTGTGGACTTTATCATCATTATGAACCTAGAAAAAAAATAAGGGAAGAGGTCCATTCCCTATGAAATCTATCATGGATTTTTTTTCATTTCATGGAAGACAATGGGCTCTTGTATCTAGGATCTTTTAGGGATTGTTATATGTGGTACAATAATCAATGTGGCCCCACCTCTTATGAAGCCTCCTTGATCATTGCTTGTAAACCATCCATGCTATCTCAATGTATCCAAATATCAGAGTCAGTCACTTGGTGCATGGTATTTTTGCCTGCTCCCTGATTCTCCTCAATATCTCAATGGGGTATGCTATACCAGACTCCATCAAATACCTCCAGCATTGGGATAACCTCCCTAGTATTCATGAAGTGGTTAAATAGGTATTGAATGTTCCCACTCAGGGGAGGATTTGGATTACCTTCTATAAAAAACTCAGAAGGGTTAAAGAAAATCTTTAGAACTGGGCTGATGCGGTGCCTTAGAGTACCATTGACATGGACACATTCATGCAAGAAATTAATCATCTTGAATTCATCCTCAAGGGAGACTAGGATGATAGGACCTTTGATAATATCACATTAAAGAAATTTATTTTCTCGGATATGATTCTATTCTAGGAGCGAACAGAGAGATAGAATGATAGGATTAGGTGGGTGGTGAAATGGGATAGAAATATAGATTTCTTTCCTGGTTGTATAAAGGAAAGGAAACGTATGGTTCAACCCATCATTATGATAGAGGATGGGTCATTCTCGAATGACAACGAGGAAGTGGGGAGGCTTTCTTACTATCATTTCAAGGATTTTTTGGGGGTCTATAATCCTCACATGCTTGATGGTTACCGAGGGGTGAAGAATAGTGTATAGAGGCCATTGCTACCTATGTTTCTTCTCTAAAAAACGAGCTGAAGATAGCCATCCTGGAGGACACAGAAATTCATGAAGCTATTTTATGCCACAAAGTTGATAGCACCCCAGGCCCTGATAGATTCCCATACTCCTTTAATAGGTATGCTTGTGGGTGGTTAACGTTTTCCTTATTGAGGCTATCCATGATTTTTTCTGGGGTGGTAGTCATCCAAGAGTTGCATATGCCACTGCATTGGTGCTTCATCCTAAAATTAAGAACCCCTCCTCCATCATCAAATATAGTCATGTTATCCCATGTAATTTCTCCTGTAATGTTCTTGTAAGCATCCTTAATGCTAGATTATCAACTCAACTTCCCCGATGGATTTCAAAGGAATATCACGGTTTCATTAAGGGTCTCTCAATCTAGGGAGTAATTCCATTAGTTCAAGAGATGATCCTAGATATTAACACTAAGTTACATGACTCAAAATTAGTGTGTAAGATCGATATGATCAAGGGCTATAATCATGTGAAGTCGGGATTTGTCAATGAGGTCCTCTCCTAAATAGGATTCACTCCCCTAGTGGTTGATCTTTTCATTCTATGCTTATGCTCATCTTGGTTGGATGTTCATTTTATGATTAAATATCATGTTTTTTTCAAGGAAACCTAGGTTCTAAGGCTGGGTGACCCTATCCCCCCCCCCCCGATTATTTTTATTCTTTACAAGGAGATTCTCATCCACCTTATCCAGAAAAGTATAGATGATGGCAAGATCCTCGAATATAGAAGGAAGGGAAGAGTCCCCTCAATTTACCATATCATGTTTTATAATCATACTATTATCTTCTTTAACTCTTCTAAGTGATCAATTTCTAGGCTTGTCCATCTTTTGTAGGAGTATTGTTGTTGGAGTGGGAAATTTATCAAAAAAACAGGAGTAACTTATTCATCACAAGGGAATGTGCCCCCTCTCGGGCAGCCTCTATTTGCAACCTTCTAGAGATTCCCCAGGGAAACTGGACAATGATGTATTTGGGTTCTCCTTTTCCCCATGTTGTCTTAGAATTAAAGACTTTGATTATATTTTTTTTGAATCGCTGAGAGATCCCACTATTGTAAAAATAGATATTTATCTTTCGGGGGATGGATCTCCTTGGTCAACAGTGTTCTCATTAGTACTATTGTTCATGCTTTTTTTTGGTGTTAAAGCTCCTAAAAGTGTTTTCTAGAAGATTGAAAATGTCCTTTCTAACTTTATGTGGGATGCCTAGGTAGAGGGGAAGCGTGTTTGTGTGTCTTGGGGAAAAATGGTGTGGCCCATTCTAAAAGGAGGGATTAATTTTCATAGGCTTGTCGATACACTCATCTATTTACATGCCAAACTGGCATGAGAAGTTCATGAATGCCTAACATTATTGGGTAAGACCATGGGAATATCCTCGGTGGATGGGTAGTTGATGGAGGGAAGACACATGTATCCTTTTATTTCAATTCTTCTTCCCATATGTTCTTCCATCCATCCCCATGTTTGGTGGGTCATTGGGGAAGGGAAAGTATCTTTTTGGCACGACAATTGGGCAGGAGTTATCCTTGGATTTCTAGGATTTCATGTTTGCAACATCTTGTACGAAGAGGCCAGTATATTTCTAGACTTCATCGAGTCTGTTGTGAACAAGGAATGACTGGATAATTTCCACCTCATCAATATCAAGGAGGAACCTGACAAATGTATTTTTTTCACTTAAAGACTTTACATTTTCTCATCTAAGGGTTTTCTTCCTTCCCTGATGCCTCAACCATAAGAGAATCATCTAAACGTCCTCCTTTAGACTAAGGGTATTCCATCAAATTAAAACTTCTTCACTTGGAAGATCATACAAGCCTCTGTTGCTACAGATGAGAATGTCATGAAATGTGGAATTGTGTTGGCTTCTGGTTTCTCGTGTTGTGTGGATCGCAGAGAGGAGATCATCGAGCATCATTTCCTTGAGGGAGAGTAGGCTTGTGTGGTTTGGTCTGCCTTTGGTGGATTCACCACTTCTCTCTAGCCTTCAGTTGATACCTCCTTCTTTGTTCACAGGTTTCAAGGATCTGGTGATAGGGGAGTAGAAAGAATATCCAGATCAATTATTTTCCATGCTGGGGTGAGGTGTATCTAGAATGCTAGGAACAAATATAGATTTGAGGGAATTGGTTCATTTGGGAAATCCATCACCGCTCATACATGTAGCTTGCTGCATGACCTGACCAGGTATCGGGATAATAGTTGTGAGGAACCTTCTCTCCAGGTTCTACTTCTAGCTTTTCAGACCAGTCCTACTATTAGTATCCTTCATATCCATTGGGTATACTGGCAACCTCCTCACTTGGGTTTGAAACTGAATATGGATGGTTCATTTATTGTTGTAATTATGAGGGTAGAAGGAGTGGTTCGTGACTTCCACGTCATATTCTTGTTCACATTCACAATCTTCTTGAAAAGAGGTTCGTCTCTTCAGGCAGAAGATCTTGATTTTCTTTCAGGCCCTTCCATTTGCAGGCATTGAGGTATTGGCATCACAGAAGTGGAAACAGACTCTCTAGTTCTTCTCAAATTACTCTAGGGAACTATTAATACCCCCTAGTCCATCTTCTACCTTATTTGGAAGTGTATAGTTATCATCCTTAACAACATTCGGTTGAGAAACACCTAGAGAGAGGGTAACAAGGTGGTTGATCATCTGGTGAAGCTTATATCTCTTGGATTTAGAATACATATTTCTATAATCCAAATAAGTTTACACTCGAGGGGATTAATCAAGTTAGAGGGGATTCCCATGGCCTTAATTATTTTATTCCCTCCCTAGAGATTTCCTTTCATTTTGTTCGCTGTTTATTTACTACTTTCTAAATAATGAATGATGATGATGATAAAGGGAAATACAGAAATTAAATTGTCTAATGAGAAACCAAAAAAGGATTTAGAGAGGTCAAACAATGGTAGAGAAACTCTTACATATATATTAGGTAAAAAAGTTTCACCAAAGTATGTTACTGGTCTTTGCTACCAACCTGGAAAAAAGAGAATAGTTAAGATCACTTTTGAGCCTAAGTGTCATTCTACAAGATATACTACTAGTAACTATTCTAGTGTACAAAACAATGTTTTTATTTCATAAAGCTCGTAGTCTATTTATGAGAGACCTATTAAAAAATATAGTTCTTAAAGATCAGATTACTAACACTTATAGACCTAAGATAATATTCATACTAAAATCATTTCATGTATAAATTTTTTTTCTAGGAAAAGAAGATAAATACCTCCTGTAAAATACTACAGTACTTAGATAGTATTTGTTCAAGTCATATAACATGGGACTATTATAACTTCAAGAACCTGATAAAGGTTGATGGAGTTATTTTACCTTTGGTTATAATGCTAATGGGAAATCATCAGCCTTAGCCAATTTGGTTACATCAATTATATATTAAAATCTATTATTATATTTATTAATGGTTTGAAGTATATTTTTCATATCATCTCAAAATAATGTGATAATGGTTTTCATATAAAATTTGAGAATAATTATTTTATTATTTTTATTCTTAATATTCTTCAGTTTTTACAACTTTATGGAATGAAAATTTTTATGTTGTTTATCTCAATTCATTAATTTCACAAAATGTAATATTCACTCACTTAGGAAGCTTACTAGAAATTGGTTAGTTAAGGATCTATCAATACTAGAGATCCCAAATGTCAAACTCTATATCCCCTGCCAGAAAGGGAAACAACACAAAATTTATATTAAATCAGATAACTTAGTTTCAACTTATCATCCTCTTGAGTTGGATCATATATATTTATTTGGACCATATAGAGTTTAAAATATTAATGGGGATCACTATATATGTGATTTTGTATATGACTCTTCTATGTATACTTGTGTGTTCTTTATAGCTCACAATAGTGAAACATGTTCTTTCTTTAAAAACATTTCTAGATCTGTGGAAAATTTAAGTGGAATAAAGATTAAGAATCTAAGAATTGCCTATGGTCATGAGTTTGAAAATCAGAAATTTGAGTCTTTTTTCTCACAAAATGGATATAGTCATAAATTATCTTCTCCCAGGACCTCTTAGTAGAATGGGTTTATAGAAATAAGGAATTGAAAACATCAAGAGATAGACCAGACTATGCTAAATGAATATGACTTATCTATCTACTTTTTAGAAGAGGATGTGAATACAACATGTTGAATAATAAATAAAGTTTTAATTAGTCCTATAATAAATAAGACCCCTAATGATCTATAGAAGAACATAAATCCTAGGTTCAATTACACAATATTTTTTCGTTGAAAAGTATTTATTCATAACACTAAGGATAATATTGACATATTATCCTCCAAAAGTAAAGTAGAGATTTTCTTTTGTTATTAAAACTCCTATAAAGCTTATAGAGTTATTAATAAAAGGTCTAAGACTATGAAATAATATTTTCATTCCAAATTTGATGAGATAGATCCTCATGAGCCTAATTCCTCCTTAGAAAACCTTGAGGATGATTTATCAAATCGAAGCATAAATTCCAAATGTATTGATTCTACTGTGAGATAGGGAGAAAAATCATCCAATTTTGGAGAATTTCCATAGCATCCAAAACCTGAACTTAAACATAGATAAGAACCTAATGTGACCTGAACAACTTTTTCTAGAGTTTTTATTACAATTAAGTAATATCATTTTGATTCAATATCTATATATATATATATAAGTACAAATACTAGAGGTTCTCTTAGAAATCAGGTTGAACATCAATTATTCTTGTCTCAACTAGATCCAAAGAACATCAATGATGTAATTAATGATAAATTTTGGGGGTAATGGAAATAAATGAAGTGAAAATAAATTTTAAATAAATAAGTTATGGGAACTTGTGAATAGACCTAAGGTTTCCCTGACAATAGGGACTAAATGGGTGTTTAGAAACAATGTAGATGAATTAGGCACTATAGTAATAATTTAATTCTTTACTAGTTGCATAAAGTTATAGTTAAAAAGAAGGAATAGAATATGAGGAGACATTTTCACGAGTATCCTGACATGAAACCATTAGAATACTACTTTCCTCTACAGCCCATCTAGGTTTAAAACTTTATCCAATGAATGTCAAGAGTGAATTTCTGAAGGGGTATATAGATGAGGATGTTGTTGTTGAAAAAAAAACGTTGTTTTTGAAATCCACCCATTCCAAATCAAGTATTTTAATTAAAAAATCCCTTATATGGTCTAAAACAAGACCCTATAGCTTGGTATGATAGGCTCATCACTTTTCTTATTTCAAAAGGTTTTTGAAAGATATAGCTTATCCTACCATTTTTATAAAATTAATTTCAAAAGTTGTTTTAGTTTTCCATGTTTACTTAGATGATATTATTTTTGGATCTTCAAAATTTTATTTATGTAAAAAAATTCTAGAATGTTTCAAATTTAATTTTACATGAGTTTTATGGATGTACTTAAATTTTGTCTTGGTTTTCAAAATTTTGAAAATAAACAGGTAAAACTTTTAAATCAACTTATTTATACTATAGATCATTTAAAATATATTAATATATATATCTCTAAGAGTAGTGGTAATCCTATGAGTACCACCTATAAATTAGATCTTGGTGAATTTGGGAAACTAGTGGATCAAACTAGTGAAAAAGTAATTATCAGAAGTTTTCTTTACATTACTTCTATCCATCCTCATATTATCTTTTGTGTGTATATCTGTGGTCATTTTCCATAAAATAAAAACAAGTAACATATTGAATCTATAAAAAGAATTTAAAAATACCTAAAATATTCTAATAATTTTGGATTATTCTACCCGGAAGGAAAATAATTTGATTTAGTTAGTTATTTAGATGCATATTTTGTTGAATGTTAGTTAGATAGAAAAGTAACCTTTGAAACATTTAACTTTTTAGGCAGGTCTCTAGTTTCTTAGTACAGTATAAAACAAAATTATATTTCACTATCTACTATTGAAGTTGAATATACAGCTGTATCTAGTTGTTTTTCACAAATTATATGTAAGAAACACACATTACTAGACAATGGATATCAATTCAGACATGTCCCAATAAAATTTGGCAACACTAGTGCTATTAATATTTCTAAAAAATGTACATAAAATTCTAGAATAAAATATATTGATATAAGACATCACATTTTTGAGTTCATTTTGAAAAAGGTGACATTAATCATCAATACATTGTTAAAAGATATAAATTTTCGGATATAATCACTATGCCTTTAAATTCAGAGACAATGAATTTCATCAATCATGAATAAGGTATGATAAATTTTAGTTAAGCTTAATTTTCTATGTGTCACCATTGGGTATGTCTCACTATTGATCTTATAATCATATATACTTTACACCATCAAACTTCTCCCCATTCTAACACCATTTGAAAATTTTAGCATGGATTTTAATAAAAATAAATTCTTATGTTTTAAACCAGCTGTTTTACTTTCTCATGGTTTATTTATGTTCTATGTTTCTATTCAAATTTTATTTTTCTATTCAATTTTGAATTATTATTTATCGTTCATGTTTATGAATCCATAAATCCAAAGTTATATAAATGTGGAATGTTTTCTATTTCCAAGATAGCTCTTCCCTCATTCCATTTTAACTTGAGCCCCATTGCACAAATTTTATCTCTGAGCCTTCAAACATCATTACCCTTCACTCGGGCTTGCAGAAACAATATAAATGGTTAGAATGAATTTTCAATATAAGTCTTATTCAAATGAGTTAAATTCCACAAAGAAACATATTGGGTGGTACAGTCATTAGGTTTCAATTGAACTAGTAAATACTGATATAATAAAATGTTTTGTATCACCTGAAAAGTAATTTGAAGTATAATGGATACATTCGAGAAAATATTTAGCGAAAACATTCTTCTGAAAAAATGATGTATGGATTTTTTCTCTTCATATAAGATACATTTTTATCATATGTTGGTGTATGAGTTCCACAATTATGTTGAGTTTTATTTTGAGTAAGATAAAGAATATTGGGTATGAAACTGAGTTGAAGGTCACTGAATTGTGTTTCCTTAAAAAAGTGGGATGAATATTTGAAATTTCTACATGAGAGTGTGTTTAATTATTATTAAGGAACCATTCCGAATTATAGTGATAACATTATCTACAAAGATTCCTCAACTGTTTTAACAGGTGATGGAAATTTGAGATGGCTAGTTTCCTCAAAACTAGATGGAGAATGTTGTTATTTTTTCAAATCCACCTAGAACATGTTATTTCTAAGGAAGGGTAACTTTTCTACCCTATGGTATCTAGATATCTATTAGATTTTTCTTTTTAAAATAGTATAGAATATAATCCTTTAAAGATACCTTATGCTTTATATATTTTAAATGGTCAAGAAAGCATCAATATAAAATCATTTGATCTTACCTCATATGATTTTCTCAATGTTAAAATTTAAAGTTACAGTTTCTAAAGATGAAGAGTCAGTTTTGGATTGTAGTGGTATTTTTATTTCCAAAATAATTTACAAAAGAATAAAAATTAGTTAGAATCCCTAGAAAAATAGGTGGGTAGCAAATCGTAAAAAATATTTATGATGGATTTAACCACGGTGATCATCTTCCCAAACCATGATATTTTATTGACCTTGATCTATATCCTAAAAAATTGTTGATTACACTGATAGTGATATGGAAGAAGAGTTTTTTCCTCAAGAGAAGAAGATGATATGGTTTTTTTATGAGGGAAGTGACCTGTTACCTGTCTCCTAAATCACCTCTTGTCATATATGGAGCTGCAAGACCACCTAATACTCTCCCTAAAAGAAGAAAAAATGGTTAAAAATAATGAAAACAAGATATAAGTCTCTAGAAGAGAACATTTCAAAATTAGTTCAAAAGATGATTGATGATAATTATAATGGTGCTGATGAAGAAGATGAAAATGATGATGACGATGATTGATCGAATCCTGATGGTTCCAATGGGAATCTTAGAAGAGAGGATGTTTGAGACTCCTCAAGATATATTTTCTTCTCTTGATGTTAATGTTTCTAGAATAGAGGACATGCCTAGTTTTTTGGTGAAGTAGATCTTCATAATAGATGATAAGTAGATGCATATGTACAGGTGGAGTAATCCCCAATTAATAAAGTTATTTCTTTAGCTGATAATGTATCTACTACTGATGATAAAATAGTTTCTGATTTAGTTGTTGTTTCCTATATTTTAGTTGTTTCTATTATTGAGAAGAATTTGGTTGATCAAATGGATGTTGAGGGTGTGAAGAAACTGTTTGATGCTTAGTGGAGAGATGTGTATGTTTCAGATATTCCATCAATTGATGAGAACATTGAGGATCCACCATCGTTTGAATAGAAAATAGTTTATAACTCTGTTCATGTACTTTCTGTAGGGTTATCTATAGTTTCTACTTCTTAGGTAGTGGTTTTGATTCTTGGAAATCCAACCAAATTTTAGACAAAACCTATGTCTGAAGAATGGGGTTTATTTCCTGGTAGTTCACCAAAGAATGGTGATCCTTTCATTATAGAATAAATAGATCACAAAGGATCAATATGTTCTCAAATGTATATTGCTGGTGGGTTAAAAAAGTTCTCTTCTAAGAGACGAATTGCACCTATTGTCCCACCTATTTTAGTAAATATGGTCTCCAAGGGTGATTTATAATCTTTTAGTAAAAAGAAATTTTCTGAGTTTGATGTCAAGTTAAGAAATCGACCACCACAAGTCATAATAAAAAGTGAGATGTATGCATGATATATCTTTGAGTTGGTGATATAGTACATTAAAGTGAAGATGATGCACCGTAATCAAGAAGTTGAAATTGAGAATAAAAGACTCTCTAGTGAGATGGATTCATTGAGATCTATTATGGAAGGGATTCAATCTACTTTGGTAGAAACTATAGACGCATTTTTAGAGAGAGTTGAAAATATTACTTCTATAGAATCTAGTTCAGGTGATCCTCCTCCTCCTATCATTGATTTTGATCTTCTCCAGTCTGTATTCTAATAAGAGCTCAAAGTTGTTTTAGCTAGTACATCAGGTGATACCACCACACATCCCCAAGAAACAATAAGTAGAATAAGTTATAATAGTGATCATGTTCTCAAGTTGATTACAGAATATACTAAGGACATGGAGTCTAAAAGGGGTACTATAACCAAATAAATAAATTATTATCTCTCAAGGACATATACTAAGAATTCCATAGATTCTAATTTTTCATTTTTGGATGCAAATTTGAGGATACATCTTGTAACCCTATTTTTAAAGGAACAAGTCAACCAATAGAATGTTCTGACTCCTGCACTATATAGATTTATGGAAAAAAGAAAGACTTTTTCTATGAAATGAAGGGAAGTGGTTCTATCAGAATGGACTTTATCAACCTTATGATGCCTTTTTTGCATGTTCATGGGATCACTATTAAGGATCATGAATCCATACAAGTTACTACAAATTTGACTCCTCTAGCCATAGATCCATAGTTTTTCAAAATTGTAGTTACTAAGAATCTGAATTCTTCTCTTCCATTGATATATAAGATGTTTTCTCTACCTCTAAGAGAAGCTGGTCAGCACCTCAAAACCATCCTTATTAGAGAGCCTCGTTCTTTGAACGTTATTCTTATAACCCTTACTTAACCTCATTCAACTCTATCAGATGTTCCTATACCTATTACCATTACTTATTCCTTATACAAGTAAAAGGTAAAATATCTTTGGGACCATTTATCCAATCTCAAAGACAATTTATTCTTAGAAAATTTGTATTTAATGGGATTTCATGTTTTTTATATAACTATTTTTTGAAAACTTTTTGATATGTACTTTCATTAACATTCATAATGGGATTCTACTTCCCATTAATTTCCGATGTTGTTCTTATTGTATTATTTTTCTTATTTTACTATAATGTTTTTTATAACCCCAAAATGGGGATAGGATCTATAGAATTCACATTTATAGTGATATTTCTTTTCATCACATTATTTTCCTTTAACACCTTACCTTTTTGTGTAAACATTTTCCTTTGATACTATTTGTTTCACTTTATTTCATTGTTCCTTTCTTTATCATTGATATCATTTATATACAATATTTGATAACCTATTTATTTTTTTATCATTGATGCCATCATATTTCTTTGAAACTATATGTATGAACTATTTTAAATTATCTTTAATATCATGTGTATAAAAATTCCATGATTTGGGATCATCAAAATGGGGATACTGTTAACCTCCTTTGGTTTAATGATCACAAAATCATGATTACTTTGATAATTAATGATATTTATTTTATGTTAGTATTTTATATTATAAGGAATATTAGAAAAAATATGGTTATGTATGGAAGTCACACCACCAAGGACAAGTCACCGCTTAGAAGACTCAACATTCGCAATTTGTCACCACTAAGATGATAAATTTGACAAAGAATGAGACACTACTAGACTATGGCTTAGAAAAATACAATGAAACACCACCAAAAAAGTCTCATTATCCCCTTGAGACACCATCAAGGAAGTCATACCACCAAAATGAACAAATTTCAAGTGTCGAGATGACTTACAGTGTGAAGAGTCACTACTAGCCAGAAAAACTATCAGTACCTCGCCATCGTATCCAAACACTATTCTAATGCATCTCACTACCATAATAAGAAATCACTCCAATGTCACACTTCCAAACTCAAAGTCACCGATAGACTCTAAGTCACCGTCAGCTATAGAGACATCAAATATTACCATTCTAATGACTCAATTCCTCAAATTCAATTTATTTTGAAATATATATTTTTAACGGATGGATTATCAAATTTATTTCTGGAATTTTTTTAATTGTTGTGTATTAACTATTTTAAAGAATTAATTAAACTTCATATTATACATGTAGTGCAAAGATACATAGGATCAAAATAATTATATTTGATGATGTTGTGGAAAAATGAGAAAGCAGAATCCCTCGTGAAAAGAAATATTAATGAAGTGAAAAAGTATAATTATGGAGATACACACAATGAGATGCACGGATGAGGTGATATGGACTTTTTAAAAATAACCAGAAGTGATTACCTAATACCTCATTCATTCACTTGACTGAGGAATCTGAATTATTTCATACAACTAGTATCTTCCTATAGTTATGAAAAAAGAGTATATCACACTCTATTCTATAGAAACATCTAAAACATAACTCGAGCAACAATTCAAATCACAATCAAGTAGTCATGAGTTGTATTCATTATCAGATAGTGTATCACTATTTCTTTAACAATTTATTTTCATTGTTTTTGTGTTTTCAATTACATTGTGAGTAGTGTGTGTATAGGTTGTTTTATAACACACACATTTCTTCCTTATTTAAACTATAATATGAAATGATATCTTTTCAAAAACTTTTATTATTGATCATCATGTGTTTTGGAAGAGGTTCGACTATGGCCTATTGTTTATTTTTTACATCCAAGAATACTATGGAACATGTCTTATATGGCATGGACAACTTTTCTATTGTAAAAACCCAATATAGGTTGTAGAACAAAAGATTGTTATATAAAATTCTTGGTAGTAGGTTATTTCTAAGCGGCGAGTACTAAGTCTCAACCGGAGACTGAATCTATTGTATTTAAATTCCATTGTAGGTGTTTTTATATTTTTTATTTTCATTAAAAATTAATCTTTTTTATAATATAAATCAAAACATTGAATTGATAGTTTATCTTAATCAATTTTTATATATGATTTTGATTGAGTAAGTTGATTTAAAAGGAAAAAAATAATATTTTAAATTCTTTTACAAGAGACTTAATAAATCTTTTAAGAATTATTCTAAAATATTAAAAACATAGATCAAACTATTATTCTAATAATAAAGGATGAATTTAAATTTTTGGGGGGATTTTATTTAAAAACATTTTTAACAAAAAAATATTTGGTACACCATTCATCCCCAACTTGAGACACTCACTCTGACCAATAATAAATTTCTCATTAATTAATAGATATTCTTAAATTCATACAATTTCTATAACCTTATGTAGATATGAAAGGAAATACACGCACCTCACTACCCTTGTATTGTTAAGTTACTTTCTGTGGAAAATTTCTAAAAACATGCATGTTCCCATTATACTTGGGCACAAATTTATACTTATTTAGGACTATCCCTCTATATAGATCTTGTATTTATTAGTATTTTTTTTAATAACATTAGAGAAATTGGCACACTACCATTTTTAATTGGCGCACCCACATGCCAAAAAATTTAAAAACATACATTTCACGTCTTTTGGATTTTCAGTAACTAGTCACTTTTTGTTGTTCAAAATCATCACTGGAATAAATAAAAATATTAATACATCAATAATAATAAATTTTAATCCCCAATTTATCATAATCACATTACATGATACATTTCTCTTTAATTTATATTTTTGTATATATTTATAAGATAACATAAACACCAATTTAGATCATAAATATCTTATCAAACCATAATACAGAAATCATAAGAAATTAATTAAAACTAATTCATCACATTATTATTCATATACACTTTTCAAAATTTTACACTTAAAAAGATTCATTTTTAACAATTAAAATTTATTATCATTGAATCTTAATTCCCATCTATTTTGACCTTTTATTTCCCTCATTTTTAAATTCTCATCAATAATCTTCTATATTGAAATTATAGCTATTTCAAAAAATTATCTTAAATATTTATTCCTCTAATTCAATATATATCTCTAACATACATTTCAAACTTACCACATAATAATTATTCCAAATTATTATGAATCATCTACCCATAATGGAAGAAAGGCCTCATATATTAACATAGATTAATTAATGGATGAGAATTTCAAGTCACCAAACTTGGTTCCATAATTAATGTAAATATATAATCCTTTAACGATCGCCCCCAATATTTTATCGACAATCAAAAATACATCCCCTACTTAGATTAACCATGGCACACCAATATCTTTGGTTTTTTCCTTGAGAGAATAGATTAAATATAGAATCTCCCTAAAAACTTAATAGGGAATAAAAGTCCAAAACCAATTAATCCTATAAATTCCCCCCATTTATTTCATGTTATAACAACAATAAATTCCACCATTTACATAATATTTCTCTCTTTCATCAATTATCTAATTTAACAACCCATATTAATTCAATGATTATACATGGATTAGAAATAAATAAAATAAATATCCTTCTTCATTGATTATTTCATGTCATTTATTCTATATATAATATCTCATATAATAAAGTTATCTCTATTGTAAAAATAATCCATATAAAGAATTATGTAAATAAATAAATAATAAAATAAATATTTAATATCCCATTAAAAATATTTATTTTTAGAAAAATCAAACAAACATTTAAAATTATCAATTTTTCACCCAAGGGTTATCTATTAAATGAAATTACATGCTCACAAATTTATTCAGATAAACATAAAATTATCATTTTATCCTTATTACCAAAAAAATATTAAAATATTCACAAACTACCATATTTAAATGTTCAGTTATCTAAATAAATAATGTTAATCTTCACAAGTAATTATAACCTAAAATACATCATGATGATAAATGATTTGGGATAACTCATGGAAATATATTAAGAGGTCAATTATCATTTAACAACTGGTAATATATGAAGCCGACGTAGAATAATGAATAAATGTAGATTGATGTTTTTATAACATAATATTATATTCATATATATTTATAATATTATATAAAAATACTATTATTACCATACATTATATCCATTATTATAGTATACTATATAAATCATTATTGTGTAGTGTTATGTTCCTTGGATTTTTTTGGGTTTTGTTAAACATATAACATCACTATATAATTCATTGGATAACTGATTATTACCATTTAATAAATACTCCCACTAAAATATTTTAATATGTTAACATATATAAATAGATTTTATTTTAATAATGGTTTTATTAGGACACATTATCCCCATGTTCATCTCTTTTAACATAATATTAAAAAATTTATATTTTAAAACCCCCACTGTTATAATTTTTATAATTTTTTTTCTAAATGATTAGAAATATTGCTAATTTTATAAACATTGTATTCCAACTAATCCATTAAAACTTGTTTCTATTAATATTATTTTGAAACTAAATCTAATTTAACACTTTTTATTAATTGTTTTTACCTGTATATACTTAACATCTTTAGGATATTAATTGTCCAGACTGCCCTTCACTTATATGGCTCCTAGGATAGTAGTGAAGTAGAGTGACCCCAATTCAAGTCTCCGGTATGCCTTGGGTTAAAGACTAACACCATGAGTGATATTTTATTACATATTATTTTATGAAATAAATTTAATTTATCGATAAATTGTGCTACACACAATATGGATTTGTAATGAACTATAATATAAAATTAGAAATATTATTATTTAAACACAACTGTTATAAAATAACCATTACATTTAGAGGTTTGAATATGAATAAGAAAAATAATAATTTAGTATGAAGGTTTTATATAAAGAAAATATACTAATAAATGTGTACTTAATTTTTTTAAAAGTATTTATATGCTTTATAAATACATTGTTTTCTCAAAGAATGATTTCTAATACTTTTTGTGAAAAAAATTTACAAATAATTTTTTTCCTATTTAAAAAAATTATTGAAAAAAAACTAACTTCATTTTTTGAATCAAAATGTCAAAATATTTTATGAATTAATATTTAGAAATTTTTTTAAAAGATTAATTTTATAATGAACATTGAAAATTTTAATTTTAATTTAAAAATGCCTTTTGGGATAAATAATCTACATGTGCCATATTGATTTAAGATTGTTCAAAATGTAATATTAGTTAAATTATATTATTATTAATCCAATTTATGTCATTGTAATCAAATTTATTCTAAAATTTGATATAGAAACATTAACTATTTGAGAAAACATTTCTTTATAAAACTATATTTTGTCACATGTATGTGTTTAATTTTAAATTAATTTCTTCCTATTTATTGAAATGTATTTGAAAAAAAATCATTTTTTAATCATAATATTAGTATTTTTTAATTAGTTAAAATTATTGTTTGTTCTAAATTTATAGTGAAAATAGAAAAATATTAATTATTGTGGTTAATCATAAATTGGTTTACTGAGGGGTTAAACAGAAAAATATTGGTATTTTTTCAATTAAACTTTTCTAAATCCAATTTAACGTACATATTTTGAAATTTTCCTATCCAAAATTTGAATCTATGTTTATTAGGAAGAAATGTTCTTGGGAATTGTTTTATCATATTTTATTCTATTATGAAATTTCTATGTGGTTTCCAAGTGGGTTCCCTCCCCCACATATATAAGGGCACCTCCTCTCATCTCATTTTCACACATCCAAAGCCTTATGGGTTATCCAATACTACCCCAAATCCATTCCTTACATCCAAACCCACTTCATATAGGAATTATATTTATTATGAAATCCTCCTATTAAGGATATCTATGCTAACCTATAAAGGTTGTCACGATAAGATGTATCATTTTTAACTAAATTTTTATTTTATTTCTGCATTCACCCCAATAAAATCGTTACGAAATATGATTAAAAAATTAAAAAATTAACTTAAATATAATTATATTTTATTATGTTAATTTATTAAACTATATAAATCTCATCTTCCATTAAATTAGAATAGAAACTATCGATCATGTGTATGGCAGGCTACTGCCTCTTGACTTAATGTAATATTTTCCAATCATTGCTTCTCACAAATTGAAAAAATTATATATTAAAGGTATATATATATATATATTATGAAATATTTATAATTATATAATTATAATATCACATATTACTTATTACATTACATTCCATCGAAAAATGATAACATCACTCAAGTGTCCATATGGACTATCACCTCCACAAAGAGATGTGATACATTTTTCATTTTATTTTGACATGGATAGTAAAAATTATACATTTAATGATTATATGTTATAATTATTAACTTAATATTATTCTGTAAATTTGAATTAATATTTACATTCATTTGGTTTCATCCTTATAAAAAAATGAAAACAACATTCATACATCTGTACAGCCTTCTATCACTATGTATGACTTGATACATTTTTCTATCTCTAACTATTATGGATGACTCTAAATATATGTATAATGAGTATTTAATAAATTTATATCATTATTATAATTATGTATTCCATTTAACCAGAATAAAATATCATTGACCAAAATGATTTAACCAAAACATACATGAAAAATGAATCATTTATCACCAGAAACATCGAATTAAATAATGAATTATTGATAAACCATTATTAAAAGGTTATAAGTGAATAATATATGGTATAAAACTTATTATTATGGTTCTATAATATATTTATAATAAACATAAACTTATTATATAGCATGTTAAAATGTGTATAAAAAATTTTGACACTTGTGCTATGTGATTTCTAGTCCATCATTTATTTCTATGATACATATTTCATATTCACCACATGATTCATTGGATGGTGTATATGCAGACCCTTTTAAAAATTATATCATAAAAATACTTATTTTTCTATATTAAATGTTTTATTTTACTTTATTATTTAATTTTAGTTATGATTCAAATGTTTATAAAGTATTATGGTATTTTCCTCACACTTTATTTCATGGTACATAATTCATATTTATCACTCGCCTCTTTCATTTGGAGTAATAATGACCATTAATGTATTTTAAAAATATTATTATGGTATTTATATGGATTTACATGTCCATATAATATTATTTCTGTTATGGGACTTATTTTCCAAAAGATACTAAAGTGGTAATGGTTTTTGTTTTAATATTGTTGTTTATCAAGATTATTTATGATTGAGTTATGGAAGATGAAATATTATGATCTATATATCAAGAAACTAAATATATTTATTATATAATGATTATTTATTGAGAATATATGTTTTGATTTAATTTTCCTCACTTTAATAACTAAATATAAAAAACAATATTTTTTAAGAAATATCAACATTATTTCTCTCATTGGCTGAAAATACATTATTTAAAATATCAATTTTTTCTTCAAAAAATAAAGAGTGTTTTTACAGCTCACCAATGGTTGATTAAATATATTTTTACCCATTTTTGCCTTTATCAAAAAAAATTAAAGGAAGGATCTAATTATTTTAGGAATTTGTTACTTTTGAATTATTATCAAAAATGTGAAAGGAATCATTGTTTTAATATGTATGACTAGAATGATATTTCTAATAATCCTAACCACTCAATGATTTTATGTTTCCTTTAAAATTATCGAAATTTATTTTAAAATAAAATGGTTTATTTAATATTTGGTTGGTTATAATATTTTGAAGATTTTTTTTCAAAATGGAAATTGTATTTTCTACATGAATGTTTTGATGATATTATTATGGAATTTATATTCATAAGATATAAAAATAATTGGTGTTGATTTTGTCTTAATGGGGATATGATATAATGATAAAATCCTTATCCTTTCTCCGGTAATTTATCTTTATCATTAGAACCTGAATTTTACTTGAGGATTGAAACCCTTTATTTTTAGTTTTAATATTTATTTTTATTATAATAAATATGAATAATGAGTTTATGGAGGAAAAACGGGTGCTCAATGCTTTTTTAGTCCCTCGATCCACATATTTTTGAGGAAAAACCAATTCCGGATAGTTATTAATAACCTTGAAGCCTAGGCCACATTTTTAAAGAAAATAATGAGGGTCTTTTCAAGGAATAATAGATGGTCATACGGCTTTATTTGACCATACAACCATGCCTCATGAATGTTAAAGGTTGTGGAAGAGGGTGAACAGTGGCTACTCATAGTGTTTCTAAACTTGTTCTTTGGGACATTGATGATGTGATCTCCAGACTATAAGGTCTACACGGTTGGTGCAAGGTTGGTCCAAATGTGAGTCCAAAACATATGACTATTTAAATTGGACAATTAACATTTTTGCTTCATTCTATTTTTCACTCACCCCCTCCTTTTCCATTCTCCTCCAGTGGAAAACAACCCTCTATTTCTTCTAATTGGGATCTATATTCAATCCTAGTCTATGATTGGTTGTTGTTCCTACATCGAGGCTTTGATTCGAATTTCATAATTCATGCTGGTTCACCACTAGTAAGATCTCTAATCCTTATCTCTTACATTCATTTATGTTCATCTCGATAGAGTTATTTTTGTGAGAGTTATTATATACTATTTTTTGGGAGTCTGTATGTTTTTCAATTTTCATCCAATCTGTACCAAACTAATGTAAAATAATGAAAAATTGTTTTACCGTAGTATTAAGATAAATGTTATATAACTTTTATTTATAGTTTTTTTTCTTTTTGACTATATCTATTGTGCAGTATGTCAAACCTTCTAAAAAAATTTATAAAATAAATTATAAGGCTTAAATAGTTTATCACTTCTTATTTGGGTCTCCCTTATAGAACCTAATCACGGGTGGAGGTTTTCAACCTCATATCATTCCACCCATGTGGTGAGTTATTTAATCTTCCCTATGTTAAAGAACACCATAGTTTTTTTGAGCTCTCCATCATTTTTGTGGGAGACACTATGAATTAAATGAGATAGTAGGAGAGGATCGTGCATCCTTTTTCATGTTATTAAATGCTATTATAATTATGAAATTGATGCTTAAATAATAATTTTTATTGGGTACAGACAATAAAACAGCCCTTTTCATTTTATTACTATTACATGCTTGATATTGGATATCCTAGTATGACAGCAATTACTTATGATAGTATAGAACCTTTTTTCCTGATGTTATGGAACCGACTAGGGGATTGAGGCATGGAACCTATAACCCTTAGTTATTAGTATTTATTGATTGAAACTAATTAGGGAATCAAGGTATGAAATCTTATACATGTAGGTAATAATACTTACAGTATGGAACCGATGAGGAGGATTTTGGTATGTAACATGTGACTCATGTACACATTAACATGTTTGGATATAGGTTTATGAGTTATATACTCTAGGACGACACCCACGTAGGTTTGTTACTCTTATCCCATGTGTTGTATACCGATCTAGTTAAAAGATGTTGTTGATGCAATATATACATATATATTGATTATCATATGTTATATCATCTTCTCTTTATAAATTTTTCTCACGGATTTTTAATAAATTTTATCCATTTAAATATTTACATATTATACATGCACTTGGTTATAGTAATTTTCATAGGCATGATTTTTTATCGCCACCAATGATGGTGGCCTATTGAGTTTATCTCATGCCTTATCTAGGTTTTGGATGATACCCAGATATATTATGAGAATGTTGGTTGGGACAAGGGAAAGTTATGATTTGTTTATGCTTGATTGTCTATAGAATTGGATTAGGGGATCACAGGACTGAGTTATGGAACTTAATGCTATTAGAGATATAATTTTTTGTATTTTTGTTATTATGATACAAATATTATACAGTATGACTAGTTCCATGTCAAATAATTTTATTTTTTAGATACATGACATATTTTTCATATGATACTAGATGTTACTATTTATGGATATGTAATTTTTTTGGATGTTTACTTTTCCCTGATCTAATTTCTATTTATTATAGTTCTATTATCTACTCAGTTATTACACTATTGTTTTACTCCAATTAAGTGTGTATACTCTCCTCACTATTCTACATTGGACCCTGGAAACTAGTCGAAAACCTCTAGCATATGTGGAGGCATGCTTAAGGCCATGAAATCCGATGACCCGAGGTGCCACGTGGTGGCATCCAGGGTGGGATGTTACAAAGTTGTATTATAGGTTTATTTTCCTTACATTACTATTTTTGGATGGTATAAAGGACACTAGGAAGTTTCATGTTTTGGTAATGATCCTACACCTTGGAGAGGTTAACCCACATCTAGGGAATGATCCAAATTTTCTTAGAATTGGAATTGATATTATGGTATATGCATGTTACAATTAAATTCATTACATCGATGGGTGATTCACATGTTATGGGATGCTATTATTTTTATGATGTGGATTTTTGTTTTATTGTTGGACTGGTATGGAATGGAAGAATTGATCATGTATCATTTTAGGCACCTTATAGGACTAATATATTATGAATTATTCTAGGCCATATAGGTTGCATTGTCTGAATACAAGATACTTGATATATGTTCCTAGAATGATATATCTGCTATAAAACTATCATTTTTATAGGAAAACAGATAAAAGATAAAGATTTATTATAGTTTATACATCAACCAAAATGGAGTTATCATATATTTTTTATGATGTTGCATTAAATAACCAATTATCACACGTCTGAGTTATGTACCTAAGGATAGACTAAAATTTTAGTTGATTTTGTATACATCAGGTTAATTTGTAATCTAAAGATATAATTTACCTATATAGGTTTGGAATTGTGATTTAATTATTCAAATCATATAATATCATATGTTACATTATGATATAGAATGTAACTGTTTGGATGTAGTTAAATGACTAACAATTGAAATTTATGAAACACGAACATGTATTAATTGGGAATAGTACATCACGTAACAAATACATTAAGTAATTTCAATAATATCTAAATATCTAATTTAAATACATTCAACTTTAAATGGTGATTCCAATTGATACGTAAATTATTTTTTCCTCTATAAATTTCAATTTAATGTCCATATAATAGGACCCATATACTGAAATAGAGAGCTTGAAACAGCACCAATATTAGTAATTTGTAGAAGGAAGTTCCTCTGGAGTTATGTAAGATCATTCCTATCACCCATCTCTTGGTTTTGGAGCTGGAATAGGGGAGTGAGAGGAAGGATTTTACTAAGTCACATGTTCATAATTTATAGATCTATTCCCCCAAAACATCCTTGAGTCATGCACCAAGAGGACGGTGATAACCATGCTCTGGATGTGGTGGGCCATGATCCATCAGTTTAACCCCTAGTATTTTCATCCTTTTTACCTCCAGTCGTTCTCAATGTGGGAAATGATTCCAAGTATTATGGGGAATTTTTGTGGATTATGTGGACTATATAAGGATATTTGTGTCTAGAATCTTTTATGGATGAGATGACATGAGAATTAAAGTAGTAACATTTTCCCATGTTTTTGGGGGATAGTTCACATTATGATGTAGAGTCATGGATTGAAGTAATGTTTTATATCTTATATCACCTTGAGACACCTCATGATAGGATATTTAAGATCTATATGTATATAATTGATTATTGTTTTAAGATATAGTGGTTTGTTATTACTATAAAATTTAGTCATCAAGGTATCAAATCAGCTAGTTTTTAGGTAATATTCTATGACTAATTTTTCCTTGAGACCATTAGGGATGATCTTTCTCGGAAGTTCATGAACATGAAATAGAATTCTATGTATATTATTTATCACACTACTCATTAAACTAAGAGATAATGATTTGCACAAATCTATACCGCAGATGATCTAGAGAAAGTGGGATGTGTTGGGGATGGGATTAGTCATCCTATACATTCTCTGGTTAATTTTTTCCAGTTGACTACCATATCTGATATAGTAAACTAGAATATTATTATTGAATGTAACCTGAGGGAATATATTGGTTCAAATCCAAGTGTACCATCTCCTCAGTCTAGTAGTGTTGTATTTGGTGGTAGGAAGCGTTACTTTGTGACCTCTCATGTGGGTAATACTATTTAAGGACCACATACTAGAAGTTTATTGGACATTTATTATTGGGAAAATCATGTGCACTTGAAACCTCAATGTGAGAGGGACCCTATTGTGTGTCAATAATTTGGAAGGATGGTCCATTTATAGCAGTTTTTTATAATATTCCCTCCAGTGGTTATTATGAGTGGATAATCGTCGATTTTGTGACATGGAATGGTATCAATCTATCCAATTCAGGAAGGAAGCTTGAGTGCTACTAGAAAATTGGGCTAATGATTTGATCATGGTTAGGGGAGCTAGACACTAGTCACACATCGTCAACATATAGGTCCTTCTCAAGGAATTCATGTTATGTCCTGGATTCATGGAACATTCTAGGTTTATGCAGTGAAGAATGAGTTGGGAAGTCAAGTATTGGACTTTCTATAGTTTGATGTTTGATTTAGTAGAATCTACCTTGGTATCATTTTTTTAACATATAGGATTCATTTTTCCTTCATTGTGGTAATCAAAGAGAGACTTTTGATTGGAATTTTTTTACAAATATGGTGTAAATACACTTTACACCCCTTTGGATGCATGTTTTGAGAGTGTATACCAATGTGGGGAGTTCCCCTTGAGAAAGGTGGATATTATTTTCTATGGAATTTATTCATCCTTAAGATGTATGGTTTTATCATTACTATTAGGATGGTATAGTTAGTTACATATAATTATTATATGGAATTCTATTTTCTGAGGGTGTCATTTACATCACTAGATTGTGGTACTTATATTCATAAGGGTGATTGGGATGTCCATGTCAATAGATATGGACCAAGCACCATGGGTTGAGTGGCCTGATATCCTAGATTTATATCCTTTATATGGATGAATTGGATGTACATCAAGTTGAGTTCCATCCTATACTAGAACCTTTCAGGTATTTATTCCCAAAAGAAATTTATGGTTTACCTCTACAGTAAGAGTTAGATATATAAATTGAGATGGTTCCTAGAGTTGCATTAGTTTCTATTCCTCCTTATGGGATGGAAACTACAAAGTTGTCGGAGCTTAAGAGATAGTTTGATGACTAAAAACCTAAGGGTTTTTATGACCTATTACTTCTCCATGGGGTACACTAGACCTTTTCACCAAGAAGGTGAACAAAACACTTGGGATTTTTGGGATTACCGGATGTTTAATTAGCTTACTTAGAAGAAATGTTATTGTTTTACTCATATCAATGACCTCTTCAACCAGCTCTGAGGAGTGTGGGTTTCCTTAAATATTTATTTATGGTCAGGCTATCACCAAGTTCATGTTAGACCCATTGACATATGTCATACAACATTCCATAGTATTTATGGTCTTTATGTTTATTTTTTATATTATTTGGTCTCATGAACACACCCATTGTTTTCATGGATGTGATGAATTTGGTTTCCACCCGTACTTAGTTTCATTTATTATAGTATTTGTATATCAAACATTGGTTTATTATTTTACTCAAAATGCCCATTCCAAAAACCATAATATCATTCTCAATTCACTAAGAGATCACCAACTCTATACTAAGATCGGTAAATTCAAATTTTGGATCAATAAAGTCAACTTCATGGGTGGCATTATCTCAGAGGTAGGAGTTCACCATGACCTAGAGAAGGTGACAACTATAGTTACATGGGAGCATCCCAAGTACATTTTTGATATAAATAATTTCATGTGGATAGTTGGTTATTACATATGCTTCATACTGGACGTTTCATCACTAGAAGAACCTATTTTGGCATAACTGAGAATGGTGTGATATTCATGTTATCAAAATCCTATGATACATTATTTTATGACATGAATAGAAGACTGAATTCAGCAATGATCCTGATCCTTATAGGGAAGAGAAGAATATATATTGTCAACTGGTATGAATCATGTATCTAGCTTGGAGTAGTTTTGATGTATGAATAACATGTTGTGAAATAAGGTTCTTGTTAGTTGATACCCCGTGAGAGAAATTACCATACACATGATCTTGAGTTAGTAGTTGTGGTTCATGCATTGCGTGTTCGAAGGAATTACATGTTGGAAGATTATTTTTTGGTGTTTAGGGACCAAAAAGATCCTAATGTATATTTACACAAAGAAATAAATGATCATTAGTCATAGAAGGTTGGATGAATACCTATATTACTTCCATGTTGATCTTGTCTATATGCCTATAAATGGCAATGGATTTGAAGAATATTTGAGCCAAAGGAATTAGAAAAAGGTAGTTTGAGAGGATAGGGTTGATTGGAAGCTTATGGACATTTTGTAGATTCATTTTGGAGGTTTAGGGTGATAATTTAAAGTTTTTAAAAGAATCATTATTAGTAACCACTACAATTCTGGAGAGAGTGATAATGAAGTAGTAATCATATCATGAGGTATTAGTCCTATGTGGGAGTGTTTCAGGTGAAGATCTTCTGTCAGGATAGATCACTAATGAATATGAGATATTGAACATTCATGGACGTGTTTGGATTCCTACAAGCATCTAATGAAAATTGAAGTGTGAGTATAATGATCCTACTTGGGGGGTAAACCCTAGTTTCACAAAAAGGTATTAGGATCTACATCACTAATATTGGTCGACTTGTGTGAATGGGGAGAAATCTGGTTTTGTTACTTGATGTTCCACCTATTAGTAGGTGATGGATAAGAATTATCAAACAATAATGATTTAATGGATGATTCACATTCTTGAGTAGAAATGGGATACTTTCATGATGTTTTTGGGGAAACATTTATTGAGATCCCATCAAAGAAGTGACACACTATACGTGATCATTTGTAGGCTCACGAAGTTCTGTCACTTCATACCTATCTGGGATACATTCTCAACTGATGATATTTAGAGACAATTTGTTCATGATATTATGTTCCTACATGGGGTCCCTCACAATATATTTATGGAAAGATATTCCCATTTGATGTTGAGGTTCTATCAGGGGTTAGAGAGATATTTTTGTACCTAGGTAATTTTTAGCACAACCTTTCAACCCAAGACCAACGATCAATCATAACAGGTGATACAAGTTCCATAAGAACTTCTCTAAACATTATTCCCTAATTTCAAAGGATTTGGGGAGAATCATATACCTCTTATGAATTTTACCAGCAACAGAATATTTCATGAAACAATACTGATGGCTCCCTTTGAGGCTTTATATGGTAGTCCATGTAGTTAAACAGTTTTCCTCTTAGTGGAAGGTGAGGAAAGATTACTTAGACCATGTCCTATTTAAAAGACATTAGAGTGGGTTTAGTTGATTAGGAATTAGATGTATATATCTCATTATAGGTATAAGTCATATGTCAATCATTTTTTTACCACTATATTTAAATTTGGGGAGTTATGTTTTCTTATGTGTTTCACCTATAACAGAGAACTGACATTTTATATAGAAGGGGATAATTTCAACTTGATTTTTGGTCCTTATCAATGTGTGGGGAGAGTCATTCTGGTAGCCTATCAATTGTAGTTACCACAGATGTATTGGGATATGTAAAATATATTCCATGTTTCATAGCTTCACCAATACTTTTTCGAACCGTCTCATATATTTTATCCTTATGAGGTTGGGATGGAGGTATATGTGTCCCTTAAGGATCATCCAATCTGTTTTGTAAATCATAGCAAAAAGGATCTTTGAGATAGGCTGGTTCCTCTAGAATGGATGATATGGAAACATGACCATCTACAAGATAGGACTTGTGAGCAAGAGGCTGACATACATGGTCAGTGGCTGAATTTATTCTCATATGATAATCTATAACCCTTATAATGGAAACCTGGGGATGTACTTTTTATTGGGGGAGACTATAAGAAAACATATTTTACTCAATGCTTGAAACCTTTTATTTTCAGTTTAAAAAATTACCTTTATACTTTTAAATATTCTAAAATATGTTATAGAGGAAATGATGGAAACCATGGCTTGTTTAGATCTTGGATATAAGGACCCGGCCTTAAACAATACATAATATTGAATTAAATGAATAATTCACAATGAGGATATTTTCAGGTTTATAGTTTTAGATAATTAGGCAATAACTATTATATAACAACTTGAATATTAAAAGTAGACACTACTACTCAGTATCTATTTTTTTCATAAAATAAAAACTCTTAAAAAGAAACATGTCAAGTTCAATATTTTAGATAGCATGACTTTTCCTTGATCCCATCCTTGACCCTATTCCACATTATGTTCTATGAAAGACATTTCAAAAACTTATGATGATCCTAAAAATATCAGTAAAGGATACACAAATAAGGAAAACATTTAGTTTTTCAAAACGATAGGTAAACCATTAATACATTAACATAAGTAAAACTTTTCCCCATTATGAAGTAGTAAGTACTCTTCACTGAATAAAAGATCATTACTTACCCTTTTGTAACCAAAATATTACCATAAAACCCATATAAAGAACACATAACATATAAAGGTAACTTGGGACATAAACATACTTAAATAGAATAACCATACGTTCAACTTCCACACATATAACTAAATTGAATAGCCATACGACCGACTTCTTTACGCAATGCATTGGAGGTTATAACGTAACAACCCATCCTGGTATTCACGGAACCACCCGTAATATGGTTTATCATGTAACAACCCATAAAATTTCCAAGTACCATCATAACACATAAAATATTTCAAATAGAAAAATTTCACTAATAACATTTCATTTTCAATCACAACAAGTAATTTCATGATATTGAAATAATCAATCCATTTTCAAAATCCATTTAAAAAGATTTTTGAATCAAAGTGTCCCATACCACTTTGAAGATTTTAATGGAATTATAATTTTAAAACATTGATGTACAAATAAATAAATACTAAATACCATTTTTAAAACATCTACATTAAAGATAAATATTTGGAATAAAAAATCATTAAAACATTTAAAAAATGATATTTTTGTTAAGGAGTTTTTAACAAAATGAGAGACTCTTGAATACAAATAATTTCGGAATAACATTTAATCAGAACATTATAATATCATGAGAATAAAGGGATTCATGATATAATATGTCAAAGGACAGTATATACACCATATAAGAGTGAATTTTTTCATAACAACAATGATGTCTCAATGGAAATGTAAAATGAGATGAAATACCTTATAAAGATGGTAGCCTTAAATTAAGGATAAATCAATCTCATGATTATGTGTGACAAATATAAATACACCCAATATATGTGGATATTAAATTTATAACAATCAGAGGTCATTCACGCATATTTATCAGATGACATATTCAATTACTACAACTTGAACCCAAAGAAATCGAAATTGGGTTAAGAAGTTCCCTTGTAAAAAATCGACAGCCTAACGGCGTCACTTTAAAATTCAGAAAATGAGTTTATGAGACAAAAATGGTATCTCATCACTTGGAAGTAAATTTTACATCAATAGGGATATAGAAGAACATATCCCTACATAATAATATGTATATTAAAAGACATAACAAAAATAAGTCTTTTAAAAAGAGGAGGGTGAAAGGTTCTCTTACCCATTTGGTAACTTACAAAACATATGCCACATGAAAGAAGGATCATACAATGAAGATGTAAATACCCATAAATTAAAGTATCTTCCACAAAGAATACAATCAGGGGCAGTACATACAACACACAAAAGGAAGTAGTGGAAAATATAGCATGAATCTCACGGGGATAAAAAGTGAGAGGAGAACCCCTTACCACATTGTAATCAATCGAGTCGTATGACCCAAAGTTAATAACCACCAATTGAATCACATAATACCATGAATATAATCATAAGAATGATAATATATATAAAAAGTTAGTACACAATACACCACATGCAATAAATAAGTGGCAAACAATGTAAATCTCACGGAATTAAAAGTGAGATAAGAATATCCCTTACCTCGTGTCCGACTAGGCTCGATCGTTATTCAATCTCCTGAATAATAAACTAAAATTTAATTTCTACTTGTTTAAGAAACTCTTTAATGTTTATTATTACTTTTTATATCACTTATTTCCATGTTATAAACTTTATGTAATCATTTGAGTTAATAATGTTCGTTTTGTCGATATTTGGTACTTGAGTCAAAAATGGACTTCTTATAATTACATGTTGTTCATGTGGTCAAAGTTTCATTAAATCCAGAATGATATTAATGATTTGTATATCATATATATAATATATATCCATCATATACATGTATTTATAATAGTTCATAACATTTAGAGGTAAGAAAGGAAATGCATCGTCCATGGGGACGGTAAGCCGTATGTACGTATGAACACTACTTTCATTTCAATTTCATATTTTAATGGAAATAAAACATAATGATACATATATATATTGTAATTACAGTATAATATAATATATAATATCATTAACTCATCATTTATACTTCCCACATATGGCATTAATGAATCAAATCACTTTGAGGGAGCGGTAGTCCGCACTTCCTCAAATGAGATTATCGTATTTACCCACTATGGAAACCATAAAGGTGTACTATAAATGGAAATTAAAGAAGCATAAAGAAAAAATAAACATAATATATATCATATATATAAATATATTTCCATCATAATGGACACCATGAGAGGCGGTAGATGATAATCGAACAATCATCGTTTCGTGAGGCGTTAGTTTTCCATCCATAGAAACATTATTTTCTTCATCCATTTGATGGAGGAGTGTGTAAGTGTAGCTCGAATACGTATCATAAAAACATCATAGTATATTTAGGATACTGATTTGTTTACAAAATAATGGAATGAAATAAGTTTAGGGGTTGTAGAAGTAAAATAAATGAAAACAATTTAAGAGAAATGGTTACCTTTAATTTGGGTAACTCCCTTTGGTTTGAACCAAAAGGGTTTGTTGAAGCACCTTCTGCCTAAGGTAAGGCTTCTAGGAGGAGGCGAGGTATGTAGGGAACTTAATTGGACAGATTTTGTACGATCCAAAAGGCTTGAGAGGTGTGTGGAAGTTTTTAGAAGTGGTCTCCTTTTATAAGGGGGAGGAGGGGATCTTTAGGAAAGTGTGAAAATATTATTTTATTATATAATGATATTCACTTTATAATGGTCCAAATATCATTATAGTAAAATATAATATGACTCATGGTCTAAATAAAATCATCCAATAGGAATTGGACAGGTTCTGGATAATAGTTTAATCATGATAATCTTATTTTTTTAAATGATTTATTAATGTGGTAAGCACTAGATCATTATTGTGTCATAAATAATTTAAATTATTTGGTTTCTAAACATTATAAAAGAAATACCATGATATAAGAATTCTTTTCAAATTTCCAATGAATTTTTATAGTCTAAAAGATAATTTATATAACCCCTTCTAAAAATGAAATTACTAAAAGATATTTGCTTTTGTCATTTTTGCCTTTACTTTAAGTTAATTAATCTAAACTGTCATTATCACTCCCAAGTGGCTCAATGAGGTCCCAAAATCGACCCAAATATGCCCATGGTCGGCCATGACTCAACCAATAAGGTTAGGACAAATGTGAAGGTAATTTTGAATTATTATAATATTCTTTTTACCTTGAATTGCCTTATTTACCTTTAACCGCGGTAAATAAAAGTCAAAAGTTACTATTCACCAAAAATTATTTAATCTTAATGACCCAAATTTTACTTCTTGATAACAACCATGTATGTCCGATTTTTGAAATTCAATTCACAGAAGTGGTAAATTTTCATTTAAATGAGAAAGACTGTTTTTTAAACTACCACTAAGTGGTTTCACTATTCATCAAAAATTGATGTTTTTCAGAAAAATAATAAAAATTCAGCCTAAGCTATATTTGATATTACAAATTCAAAAATGATGTATATTTTAACAAATTAAAAATATAAAATTTTCATTAATTAATTTTAAAATTAATTCCCATTGTTAAAACAAATAGCGTGTTTTTAAGAAACAATAACTATCAAAAGATTGCCACTTGTTTATGTCCAATTTCAAAGTGAAATTTATTCCAATGACAAAAATTGGATCAAATGGTAAAAATATATTCTTGTTAAACGTTAAAACCAATTCAAAAGAATATCTAACCATATAAATAAATTATATTAAAACATAGTTTTGAATTAAAATACAATATTTTCATTATTCATAAAAAATTAACTTTTTCGGAAAAATTCCAAAAATTTAAACAAAGTAAATTTTTATGTCCCAATTATAAAGAAGGATTTTATTTGGTCATATAGAATGTATTAAATTTACCAAAACTATATTTTATGAGGGTTTACCATAAAAAGGTGGTAAAATGACCTTTTAATGTAAATTATGCTTAAAATTAGATTCATTCATATTTTAAGCCTCTAACTTTTTATTGGATAAATGTAAATACATTTAATAAACATGTATAATCATATTGTAGTTAGTTTTATTCATTCTCACCAATACAGCGGCATTAAGTTTACTACCATTTAAAATAATAATATTATATTATTAGTGTGCAACGTAAGATTTCAAAGAAACTCGTTGTTGCGTATCGGGTACGCTATAGAACATAGCAACCCTTTTAAAGTAAAATTAATATTTAATTAAAAATATTAATAAATATGAAAATTTAATATTAATTATTTACCTGGGATTTTACATCCTTCCCCCATTTTGGGAATTGCGTCCTCGCAATTTTAAAATTTGGCTCGGAAACATCATTGAAAGCCCCATATCAGAAAAGGAGTAAATTAAACTATCACTATAAAAGAAAGAAAGAAAAGTACAAAGGTCACCCGAGACAACAGATACTAGGATTCCATGAAAACATGGATATGGGAGACAGAAAAAAAGTGTTGTGTTCTGATGGAGAGTGTTAGAAAACATGTTTAAGAGAAAGTTAACCACCAGAAAATCACAAACTTTTGATGGGTTAAACGGTATTTGATTCCCCAGAAGGAAAAGTTAACAAACAATTTTTTTTGGTTTAAGTTAATTTTCATCGAGTAATTTATTTATGAGCTTAACAAAATCGTAAGGAAACATACTTACTTGTCATATAGACTTTCTTCTCTTACTGGATTTCTTACACAAACTCATATTTTCACCAAAAGATGAGTATTTAGGATGAATTGTACGCATTAAGAGTGCTATAATCAACTTCGATAGAATCTCCTAATCCAAAAAAGATGAACTATATATTTACCATGTCTTTAGACCTTAACCAAAACCAAAATGGTTAGTGAAAGATCAAATAATACCCAAAAAGTATAATCTTTTACAAAAAGAAAAACTACTCTTAATCTCCATAATTTGTCTAACAAAACACAAATTTCATCAAAGACCATTAAATAAAAATTTGTCCTTAAAATTATTCAAAGTAATACATACTAAGATTGAAACCCAAATCTCCAAAGGATTTAATCACATAGTATTCCAAGATAAATCTTAACATTTATCTCCGAATAACATCAGTTACTCTTAAAGTATCATATTGAAAAGTAATTAACCTAATCACATATCCTCCATGATAGGTTAATCATTTTCATAGATAACCCAAAATCAAGTTATTATTGATTCATAAGATTGTATAACTAAAAAAATAATTCATACTAACCAAGGACTTCACGTAGTCTAGTGGTGGTGAATAAATACCTGTCGCACTTTGGTTGTGGGTTTGATTCCCACAGCTTCGTCCGACGCGGTGGGTTGTCACACGGTCTGTGTGTTGTCCTTTTTCAAAAACTATATAATTTTATAACATTCCCTAAAAAATAAATTCATCAAAAATAACCATAATATATTTTAACCACACATTTTGTCTAATTACTTTCGATTTTCATCCCAAAAAGTATTAACCATTAATTGCCTCAAATTCAAGGATCATATAAACCCAAATTGTTCTTTATAACTATATCCATAGAAGAAAAGATAATTATTCCGTGAATAAAATTTTCATATATCAAACATCCGGGTTACACACACTATAAGAAGTCTTATAATGTAATCTCATCATCAAAAGAGCCTTAATACTTTTAAGCATTTACCATCCAAAATTATACCATAACTCTTTAATCCCTTATCTGTTGAATTCTTACTCATTCAACATTCTTCTTGATCCATTAACCATTCCTTTCCAACTTATTCTGAAATACTTCTTTCCTAAAAACAAAATCATGAATCATGTCTGAATATTTCAATGATGGGAAAACATATGTTAAGAAATAATTCATACCTTTCATTGGTCATTGTCAGTTTATTCATCCTCAATCAGAATGGCATTAGGTATTGGTAAACAAATATTTATAAGATCCTGGTGATCCCATTCCAGTAAATTCTTCATAGGACATGTGTTTTCATAAGGACCATGCTCACCACATGTAAAACATTCAATTGATCCTTCAGAAAGAACTTCTTTTCCTTTCCTAGAGTCAACTAGATGATTCCTTTTTCCATGGCAGGTTATTGTTTATGACCTTCATTCCAACATCTATAGCATCTTCTAGTCTCTTTGAAGCGTTTTCCTTGGTGTTTCTTTCCACATCCCTGACACATAGGTTTTTTAACATACTTTCTTTTATGATTATTACCTAACATTCTGTATGGATTTGTTTCTCGCATATACGATGCCTTATAACAATCACCGAGGTTCATGTTTTCAATATTGACTCCAGATAGATGTTTGAAAATAACCATAAGAGTTCTCATTGAATCTCCATTATCATTCAGCTTCTCGTTCAGAAAACTGTAATAGTTTTCTTCACATCCACTGTTACTTTGGTGCATGCTAGATCCAACCACTTACAAAAACCAAAAAGGTCAGTGTGATTAAATCAGTAAAATCATCATAAAATATCTTATGAGGAGGGTAAACACTAAGATATACTTATTCATGTTATATTAAACTCATTCACGTTTTCTAAAAAAACTATGACTCTTTCTGAAATCCTAACCATTATGGTAATGTCACTTATGCTTAAAGAATACACTAACCTCTAAAGTTATCTAAAAAGTCCTCTGATACCAACTATAAGGACACGGCCTTAAACATTACATAATATTTAATTAAATGAATAATTCAAATTGAGGATATTTTCAGGTTTAGAGTTTTAGAGAACTAGGCCATAATTATTACATAACAACTTGAATATTACAAGTAGACACTACTAATCAATATACAATTTTTTCATAAAATAAAAACTCTTAAAAAAACATGTCTAGTTCCATATTTTATATAGCATGACTTTTCCTTGATCCCATCCTTGACTTTATTCCACATTATTCCCTATGAAAAAAAATTCAAAAACTTGGGATGAGCCTAAAAATCTCAATAAGGGATACACAAAGAATGAAAAATGTTAGTTTTTCAAAAAAACAGGTAAACCATGAATACATTATCATAAGTAAAACTTTTCACCTTTATAAAGTAGTAAATACTCTTCACTGAATAAAAGATCATTACTTACCATTTTGTAACCAAAATAATACCATAAAACCCAAATAAAAACACATAACATATAAACATAACTTGGGACATAAACAAACTTAAATGTAATAACTATACGGTCTACTTCCACACATTTCACTAGATGGAATATCCATACGACCGACTTTCACACCCAATGCATGGGAGGTTATAACGTAACCACCCGTCCGGGTATTCACAACACCACCCATTATATGGTTTATCACATAACCACCCATCAAATGTCCATGTACCATAATAACACATAAATTATTTCAAATATAAACATTTCACTAATAACATTTAATTTGAAACCACAAGAAGTAATTTCAAGATATTGAAACAATCAATCCATTTTCAAAATACATTTAAAAAGATTTTTGAATCAAAGTGTCCCATAAAAATTTGAAGCTTTTAATGGAATTATAATTTTAAAACATTAATGTCTATATAAATAAATACTCAAAACCATTTTTAAAACATGTACATTAAATATAAAGATTTAGAATAACAAATCTTCAATCCATTTAAAAAATGATATTTTTTTAAGGAGTTTTTAACAAAATGAGAGACTCTTGGTTACAAATAATTGCGGAATAACATTTAATCAGAACTTTATAATATCATGAGAATAAAGTGATTCATGATATAATATTTCAAAGGATAGTATATACACCATATAAGAGTGAATTGTTTCATAACAACAATTAAGTCTCAATAAAAATGTAAAATGATAAGAAATCCCTTATAAAGATGGTATCCTTAAATTAAGGATAAATAAATCTCAAAATTATGTGTGAAAAATATAAATACACCCAATATAAGTGGATATTGAGTGTAAAACAATCATAGTTCATTAACACATATTCATAGGATGAAATATTCATTAACTACAAGTTGAACCCAAAGAAATCTAAATTAGGTTAAGAAGTTCCGTTGTAATAATTCGATAGCCTAACGACGTCACATTAAAATTTAGAAAATGAGTTTATGAAAAAAAATGGTATCTCTTCACTTGTAAATAAATTTTACATCAATAGGGATATATAATAACATATCCCGACATAATAAGATGTAAATTAAAATACATAACGAAAAAGAAGTCTTTTAAAAAGTGGAGGGTGAAAGGTTCCCTTACCGATTTGGTAACTTACAAAACATATGCCACATGAAAGAAGGATCATACAATGAAGATGTAAATACCCATAAATTAAAGTATCTTACTCAAAAAATACAATCATGGTCAGTACATACACCACACAAAAGGAAGTAGTGGAAAATATAGCATGAATCTCACGGGGATAAAAAGTGAGATGAAAACCCCTTACCACATTGTGATCAATCGAGTCGTATGACCCAAAATTAATAGCCACAAAATGAATCACATAATACCATGGATATAATTATAATAATGATAATATATATCAAAATTCAGTACACAAATCACAACATTCAATAAATAAGTGGTGAACAATGGAAATAGCAGGGAATTAAAAGTGAGATAAGAAAATCCCTTACCTCATGTCCGACTTGACTCGATCGTTCTTTAATCTCCTGAATAATAAACTAAAGTTAATTTATAGTTTCTTAATAACCTTTTTCAAGTATATTATTCCTTTTTATATCACTTATTACCTTGTTATAAACATTATGTACTCATTTAAGTTAATAATGTTTGTTTTGTCAATATTTGGTACTTGAGTCAAAAATGGACTTCTTATAATTACATGTTGTTCATGTGGTCAAAGGTTCATTATATACAGAATGATATTAATGATTTTTATATCATATATAACATATATATCCAGCACATACATGTATTTATAATAGTACATAACATTTAGAGGTAAGAAATGAAATGCATCGTTCCTGGAGACGGTAAGCCGTACGTATGCATGAACACTACTTTCATTTAAATTTCTTATTTTAATGGAAATAAAACATAATTATACATAGTTATATTATAATTCCAGTATAATATCATATATAATATCGTTAAAGCCATCCTTTATACATCCCACATAAGGCATTAATGAATCAAATCACTTTGAGGGGGCGGTAGTCCGCACTTCCTCAAATGAGTTTATCGTATTTACCCACTATGGAAACCATAATGGCATGCTATAAATGGAAATTACAGAATAATAAAGAAAACATAAACATAATATATATCATTTATAAATATAGTTCTATCATAATGGCCACCATGAGAGGCGATAGGAGATAATCGAACAATCATCATTTCGTGAGGCGTTAGTTTGCCATCCAAAGAAACATTATATTCTTCATCTATTAGATGTAGGTGTGTGTAAGTGTAGCTCAAATACATATCATAACAACATCCTAGTATATTTAGGACACTGATATTGTTACAAAAGAAAGTAATAAAAAGCTTTTAGGGATTGGACAAGTAAAATAAATGAAAACAATTTAAGAGAAATTGTTGCTGTTAATTTGGGTAACTCCCTTTCGTTTGAACCAAAAGGGTTTGTTGAAGTTCTTTCTGCCTAAGTTAAAACTTCTAGGAGGAGGATAGGGATTTAGGGAGCTTAATTGGTCAGAGTTTGGATGAGCCAAAAGGCTTTATAGGTGTGTATAATTGGTTAGAAGTGGTCTCCTTTTATAAGGGGGAGGAGGGTCTCTTTAGGAAAGTGTGAAAACATTATTTTATTATATAATTATATTCGGTTTCTAATGGTCCAATAATCCTTATACTAGAGGATAATATGGCTCATTTGCTAAATAAAATCATCCAATAGGAATTATATAGTTGTTGGATAATATTTTAATCATTATAAACTTATTTATTTAAATGATTTATTAATGAGGTAAACACTAGATCATTATTGTGTCATAAATAATTTAAATTATTTGGTGTCAAAAATTTATAAAAAAAATACCATGATATAGTAAATCGTGTCAACTATCCAATGAATATTTATGGTCAAAAATATAATTTATATAACCCCTTCTAAAAATTAATTTACTAAACGATATTGGTTTTTTCATTTTTGTCTTTACTTTAAGTTAATTAATCTAAATTGTCATTATCACTCCCAAGGGGTTAAATGAGGACCCAAAATAGACCCAAATATTACCATGGTCTTCCATGACTCAACCAATAAAGTTAGGACAAGTTTTAAGGTAATTTTGAATTATTATAATATTCTTCTTACATTAAATTACCTTATTTACCTTTAACCGCGGTAAATAAAATTCCAAAGTTACTATTCACCAAAAATTATTTTCATCTTAATGAACCAAATTTTACTTCCTGATAACAACCATGTATGTCATATTTTTTTAATTCAATTCACTGAAGTGGTAAATTTTCATTTAAATGAAAAAGTCAATTTTTTCAACTACCACTAAGTGGTTTCACTATTCATCAAAAATTGAAGTTTTTTAGAAAAATACCCAAAATTCAGACTAATATATATTTGGTATTCCAAAATCAAAAATGATGTCTATTTTACAAAATTCAAAACATAAACGTTTCATTAATTAATTTTAAAATTAATTCCTGTTGTTAAAACAAATAGCCTGTTTTTTAGAAACAATAACTATCAAAAGATTGACACTTGTTTATGTCCAATTTCAAAATGAAATTAACTCCAATGATTAAAATTGGATTAAATGGTAAAAATATATTCTAATTAAACATTAAAACCAATTTAAAATATAATCTAACCATATAAATAAGTTATATTAAAACATAGTTTTGAATTAAAATACAATATTTACATATCATAAAAAACAAACTTTTTCGGGAAAATTACAAAAAATTTACACAAAGTAAATTTTGATTTCCCCATTTTAAATAAGGATTTTATTTGGTCATATAGAATGTATTAAAGTTACCAAAACTATATTTACTGAGGGTTCTCCATTAAAAGGCGGTACATCGACCTTTTAATGTATATTATGCTTAAAATTAGATTCATTAATATTTTAAGCCTCTAAATTTTTATTAGATAAATGTAAATACATTTAACAAACATGTATAATAATATTTTAGTTAGTTTTGTTCATTATCACCAATAAAACGTCTTGGAGTTAACTACCATTTATAATAATATTATTATTTTATTAGTGTGGAACGTAAGATTTCAAAGAAATCCGTTGTTGCGTATCGGGTACGCTATCGAACAAAGAAACCCTTTTAAAGTGAAATTAATATTTATTTCACGAAAATTAATAATTATGAAAATGTAATATTCTTTATTTAACTGGGATATTACATTGGAACCCCAGCTTTTTGAGGAAATAACTGGGCCACATAGTTCATAGAAACTGTGTCATAGAGTCCTCATGTTTAAAGAAAACTATACTGGATATTTCATGAGATAAAATAGGGATTATCATTTTATTTAAATATAAATCCATTCCACACAACTATGCAAGTTTTTTTCATAAGGTGTGGATGAATTGTACATTTTTTCTCTAACCATGCACTATAGGTCATGCAGAGTGTGCTCCCTATGTGGTGGGGTGCACAAGATTGACACATGGTATGGCCTATCAAGAATCCAAATGATGTGAACACTTAAAAGTGTAAAATTAATATGTTTTCCCTTCTTCTATTTAACTCTCACACCACCTTTTCATTTTTCCTCCATCAAACAACATACCACCATTTCATCAGGTTTATAGCTATCCTCATCCCTATCATTGGATTTAGTGTTTTTACTCTATCTGGATTATGATTAAACATATATATATAATGTTGGATAACCACCAATAAGATATCAAATACTTTAACTCCATTCTTAATTTATCATCTTCTCGAAAAAATTATTTTTATTTGATTTCTCATACCCTAATTTTAGGGTTTTTGTCTATTTTTCTATTTTATTTTTATCTAAAAAACCAATGTCCAATACGGGATGGGTGTTCTTCCACAATCTTATGGCAGGTGGTCTATAAAATTTCCCTAGATGATTTTCATTATTTACTATTTTCCTTGTGCAGCATTATGTACCTTTCATTATTTGGTCTTAAATTAGATGATGTGTCTTAAAAATATTATTTCTTATGATTTGGGTCGCCCTTGTAGTAGAAAATCATGGTTGGTGGTTTTCAACTTCAACTAAATCCACCCATGTTGTGTGTTATTTAATATTACCTATGTTAAATGACACCTTAGGGTATTTGATAATGGAATCCATGTAGTGGGTGCCTCTATGAATTAAATGAAATTTTATTAAAGGATACCGCCTAGGGAATCGAGGTATGGATCCTATGACACCTAGGTATGATTACCTTTGGTATGGATCAAATGAGGATGATCAAGGTAAAACGCATGTTAATCCTATAAAAATTCACATGTCCATATATAGGTCACCTAGTTGTATTATCTACGATCTGGGCCATGCCAGTATGTTACTCTTGTCACATGTTTATTACACTGAGCAGGTTACAACTTGCGGCTAATTATATATATATATATATTGATCCCCATATTTCATAGTCTTTTATCATTACATATTGTTCTCATGGACATATCATACATAGTATTCATTTTCATATTTTATTGTTATATCATCACATGGTTATAGACATTTTCATAGGCTAGATTCATTATAGATTCCATTGGGGGTAGCCTACTATGTATATCTCAAAGCATATTCGAGCAGCCGATGGTACTAGTGTAGATTATCTGGAGGCATATAGAGATATGGGGAAACTCCCGGTTTTTTATGAATGATTGATTATATCATTGAAGAATGATATAATTGGACTGAGTTATAGCTTGTTATGCAATTTGATATTGTATATTTAGACTTTCTAATGTTTTGATACATATACTGTATTGGATTCTTACAGCCATTTTTTCCTATTTTCTATTATATATAAATGACATTATATTACTTTCTATATGTTATAGGCTGTTAATATTTATTTCTTGTTTACTATTTTTATCTGGATTTTTACCTTTTGTTGATCTAATTTCTATTTATTATTATTCTATTATTTTCATAGTTATTACACTATTGTGATACTCTGATTATGAGTGTATAGTCTCCCCACTTTACCACCATAGAATCTTACTACTAGTTGGTAGCCATTGGCATACGTAGAGGTGTTTGTGAGGCCATATGACCAACTAGCTCAGTGCAACACTTAGTGGCATCTGGTTCGAGACATTATAATTATAATTATAATATTATGATGAAAATTATTTCTTTTCTATGGGTTGTTATATGATGAATTGATTAAATGATCATGAAACCCATTTACATTCCATAGGTTATGCTATGATGAAATGATTATGAAAACCGTCTCTTTTTCATGTGTAGTGATATGTTGGATGTTTTGGGATCTTTTGGCACACAAATATTTGGATTATGTTATGGGTGGTACATATGTTCCACTCCAATGCATTGGGTAAAGATTGATATCTGGTGAGATAAACAAGATTGGAATTAGGAAGGAACCATGTTCAGTATGGGGTAAAATGCATTATGATAATCTTGGTTGTGAACATTGACTACTAGGATGGTTTGTGAAGTAAACCCATTCAACTATGGAAGGCTTGGAAAGGATCATTGACTACTATGAAAATTATTTTCTATGCTTATGAGTATTCTAGTAATCTTAGTTGAATGCCAATGTTATGCACACATGGATTATGTTTATTGATTAATTTATGATTCAAGTCTTATAAACTACCATGATTTATTCTATAACTCAGGATTATTATATTTCAGATGATGGGAATTGTTTTAAAATATTATGCTCATGTTCTCATATGTTTATGCTCAAGTTATGTTGATATCTTTCTTATTTACCCATACTGAGTATATGATCTCACTCGTTCTTGTGTTTCCCTTCCTATTGTTATAAAGAATGATATTATGTATGATAGGACTACGAATGGTTCCATCATTAATAACTTAGTGTTAGATTATGTAGTTTAATTATAAACATGTTTTTAATGGGTCCATGTTTCTAATGTTACATGACATATATGATACTGACATCGATGGTTATCTTATGTAATGAATATTAATATAATAAGATGTAATATTTTTTATGAATGCCCTATGTCACTATAGTTGGTATCAATGTAAGGTTTAGTTAACCTTCTAAATCTAGGATGACAAATATTTAGTGAGGACCCTTTCAGGAAGTTGAATTATAGAAAATGTATTATAATTTTGGTGGAGGACAGAGAAAGTGGTTCATAAGAAATTATGTCCCAATCAGGATACTACTAGTGGATATGTCTCTAGAATAGTTATACCTAGTGTTAATAAAATTGAAAATGGATCATTGTGAATTGACACAATCATTATATGGTGCATGAAAATGGACCTTTATTTACACCGAGTTTTATACTCTTATGGGTTATTTGTTGGAAATTTACAAACTTTATACAAACCATAATGATGGATTTGAATAGATGATGACCATGAATGGCATAGGATAAACCAAAGTATTCATATATTTAAAAAATATCAATATATATATATATCCTATTAATGGATTTTCATGATAATGTGGTTTCCCACTACGATTATTATTTATGACAATATTGTTTTCAATTTCCTTCAATGGTCAGAACCATAAGAAATTGTATTAATGATGAATGTGATTGAAAATTCAATGTTTTTCATCTGGGGAAACCAAATTTTATTGGATATGGAATTGAAAATCTCATTTCTATTCTTTCATAACATTCGTAATATTTAAATAATCATGAACATCTAAATGGGCATAGGAGGGAACAAAATTTTATTGAGTTCTTCAATAGGCCACGTATACCTTCTTTTGTGTATCTATTAATACACTAGTTACTAAGAAATGGAGTAAAACTAATGAAATTATGTTTTCCGTTCACTAGTGTTTGGGTCATTAAAAGTCGTTTTAGTTGTCTATTGTTTGGAAGGTGAAGCAGTTCAATAGGGGACTCTTATAAAAAATAAGAGGCAACAAGATGAAATTGACCCAATATAGTGGGATGTGTTTAAGAGATTGTTTTTCAAAAAGTAAATTAATCATATTCTTCATTGGATAATGTATAATTAATTCATTTAGCTGAGGAAGAAGGATGATAAATCTATTGATAACTATGAGGAAATATTTATAAGACTTAAAAGTTATTCTTATGGTTTTATCATCTAACTAGAATGTAAGGTTTATCAATTATTGAATAGATTTACACTAAGTCTCTAAAGGGAGTTATATATAAGGGTCATCGATAAATATTAATACATCATTAATGTTTTTTTATCAAGGTGCATTTTTTGATTGGATTTACCAATAATATAATGGTTTTGATATGAAAAGAATCATGTAATTCAAAGGAAACATTAAAATCCATTAAGAGAATAAGATTACATTGCCATCATGTTTAATTTTTTGAATGAAAACTGGAGTGAATTTTCATAAAGGTACCAAAAATGGTTTTATGGGTGTAAAATAAAGATATAAGGAAATATAATAAACATTTTAGGGGAAGAAGTTATCTAACGATGAAAATTGAGAGAAATATCCACAAAATTCATCACCCTCACTCCTGTGTTTCAAGTTCATGGATTATATGAAATATGATAATTGGGGCCCAAACCTGAAGGTAAATGGTAATGGTCAATGTGAATAACCTCTTAATCCAATAGAAAAAGTAAATACTCATGATATCACTATTTTTATGAGGATACCATAATAATATGGAGAAGGATACACTTTCCATCCACTCCAAAAAAACTAATTTATTTTTTGAATATGGATCTATCAAATATTTTATATCCAATGAATTTATTAAGCATATAAAAATTCTTCCTAGACAATTAAATGTTGAATTTTTACCAAAAATATGTAATGGTTTGATGATATCATCTGAATTTTATGATTCTTCTCTTGTTAGAGATTTTGGGATTATTCTTTCTAAAAGTCTTGTTATTGTCTCTATTGTTTAATTCAAAGTTATCTTAAGAATGGATTCAATTTAACTATATTAATTCAACATTGATTTTCTTGGAAGCTAAATCAAATTTGAAACTCTAAAAAAACATATGATAATATATTAGTGAGAAGATAGATATTCACATCCAATGGAGATCAAATCCATTATATAGATCATGATTTCTATTCAAAATGGCCATCTTCCACAGATGGTTGGGGATAAAATCAACATCAATGATATTATTATTGTGTGGGAGTTTATTTATTTTTTCATAATATTTTCTTAGTATTACACAAAATAATGAAGTAGGGTTATAAATATAAATCATACCTGGTTCTACACTTATTTCAAAGTCTACATATAGAATAGCCCCAATTTGAGGTGGTTGAATTAAAGAATAAACTCCAGGAGAATCATTATAAGGTATTTATTCAACCTAGTGTGTCACCATTGGGTTAACATGTTCTTTTTATTAAAAATAAATATGTATCTATTTGACTCTACATAGATTATCGTGAGTTGAACACGATCAGAATCAAGAACAATTATCCACGACCATGTACTAATGACTTGTCTGATCAACTACATGTATCTGAATACATTTCGATGATTAAACATTATTCTATATATCATCAATTGAGTTTCAAGAAGTAATATTTTACAAATACGAAATTCCATACAAGGTATTGATGATATGAATATATATAAATGCCATATAGTTCTACAAATCTCCCAAAAATTTTCATGGATTTATTGAATAGAGCCTTTAAATATTACATTGATTATTTTTAATAGTATTTATAGATAATATTATTATATATTCAAATATGAAGGTGGATAAATAATATTACTAGAGAATTGTGTTGATTCCCTTGAGGAAAAATGAGTTTTATGTAAAATTTACCATCTGTGAATTTTGAATAAAGAAGAATAATTTTTGGTTTGAAAATATCAAGAGTGGGTATATCTAAGCATCTACCAAAGACTGAAGTCATTGAACATCGGCCCAGACCAACTACTATAACTGATATTTGATATTTTATTATTTTTTCTAGTTTTTATTGAAGGTTTATTGAAACTTTCTCTTGACTATCTACTCCACTCACCAAGGTAACTCACAATATATCAAAGTTCCTACCCAAAGATGAATGTGAGAAATATTTAAAGGAACTAAAGAGAAGATTAGTCAACACACATGATTGTACAAGACAATGTATTGGTGAATGGTATTTAATCAATAGTGTGTAATATAATAATGAAATATGATTCATTCACATGTATAATTACCTTGTTATATCGTATACCTCATGAAACATTATTGTTCATGAGAAAAATTAGCATACTCTTGATTTGAAGTTAATTATGGTAATTTTAGTATTTAAAAAATGGAGGCATTATCTCTATAGAAACATGTATGATATATATAATGTTAATATAAGTTTTTAGTTTATATTCACATATAAGGAGTTCAATTTTAAAAATATAATAAAGTTATAACTAATTAAAGAATGTGACAGCTCAATATATTAAAACTATAGGAAATAAGAAAATGTGTTTCATGGATTGATTCAAAATGATCATGATAGATTATCTATGATGAGGATAAAAAAGATCTAATATTTCATGATTTTTAAGGGTTGGATGTTGAAATATTTATGGATGGAGTGAATTCAATTCTTTCTAAAATGAGTGTTCAACCATCTGTCCATTTAAATATTAAGGAGGCACAAAAAGAATATGTAGATCTATAAAAGAAGGTGATAAATGTTCTAAATATTAACATTGATTATGTTGGAATGATAAGTTTTAGGAATAGTTTATTTATTAAATCCATAATATATTAGAAAAAGGATATGTTAGGGGAAGATCATTTTTCTTTATTTTTTATTCATCCTAAAATTACAAAGATGTATACGGATTTGAACGAGTGTTTCTAGTGGAACATCATGAAGATAGATATCATAGAGTATGTATCATGGTTCTTTTTAAGTCAATAAGATAAGTCTGAGAGACAAAATTATAAGGGGTTTTTACAACCATTACCCATACCAAAACAAAAATACAAAAAAATCACCATGTATTTTGTCTTCAGACAACAAAAAATATATAAACGGTATAATTCTATATGGCTTGTAGCCGACAGAATTACAAATAAAGACCACTTCATCACTATTAGATAGTAATTATGTTTGGATCATATTGACAAGATAAACATTAATACAGTGGTAATTTTTAATATAGTACCACATTCTATTGTATCTGATTGGGATCTGCAGTCTACCTCCAAGTTCTAGTGATGTCTTTAGAAATTCCTTGATATATATTTGAGTTTTAGAACTGTTTATCATCCTACAAAACAAGGTCAGTTTGGGATAACCATTAATACCATATATTTTATTCTTATATATGTTTTTAGGGATTTCAATGTTGGTTTGGATAAACACCATCTTCTAGTCACGTTTTCTTAAAACAATTTCTTTTACTCATGAATTTATATAGATTTTTATAATGTATTCTATAGAAAGAAGTTTATAACTCAAAAGGGTTGGCATGAAGTTAGATATAAAAATATATTGGGACATAAGATAACTAATTATATAATGGATAATGTCTTATCTATTAAACAATACATCATGGAATCTCATATTTGATGGAAATTTTTTTCTTACAATCCTTGGGGTGATTTGGAGTTTGTATTTGGTTACAATATTTTTGAATGAATATATCTATAGAATAATATTATTAAATTTATGGAGAAAGGATATATGAGTAATTTATATATTTTCACTTTTGATATTATTGATTTAGTATGTATGTTGTCTTATCACATGGTGTTTCCACTAAACCTCTCTCAATATCATGATGTGTTTCATGTATCTCTAATAGGGAATTACCTGCATTATCCATCACATGTACTGAACTCAGATGCCATACCTCTATATCACAATTGTTCTTATGGGGTATAACATGTGGATATTCTGGATCATATAGAGAAAGTGTTATGAAATAACACCACTCACATGGTCAATGTTTTATTGTTAATCCACCAACTTGAAGAAGATACGTGGGAACGTTAGGGTATGATGGAACATAAGAATTATCAATTGTTTGTATCAATATTATAGTATAATAAGGTTGAAATTAAATTTAATGGTGATATAATTTAACACATTGATATGTTATCAAAAATATTTTTTTAGAAAAAATTACTTTCTCTGATAGTTTACGCTATGCGCAACACCGAGTAGCATTGAACCACAATATACTATTAAAAATATAATTATTTAAATACAATCACTATAAAATAGTTGTCAAATTTGGTGGTATTAATATAAGTAATCACATTTTCAAAATTAATTATGATAGTTTTCGATAAATAATGTATATTGATATATAATAAGTTAATTTTTTGTAAATTCATTATACGATTATTTCCATATTAACCCTTCACATTACTTACCAGAAAATATTAGTAAGAGGAAAGCCTCTGACAGTTTATTTAGAAATGAAAAGTACAGTAAAGAAGAACAAAAAACTTGAAAAGACAATTACATATCAAAAAATTCATACCTGTCACCACATCCATGATAGATGACTTCCTCCACAGTAGCTGATTCCCATTCTGAGTTATTTAGTGCTTCAGGACCTTAGTATACTTCCATAAAAGATTAAATTTCTCTAATGATATTAATTCCTTAGAAAATTTATTTATAGAGGACCTAGTTGAAAATGGATTTGGCATAACAGAATAATCCTTCCTCATCCTTCTTTTTGTTGGGAGAGGATCCTCATTTCTAGACTTCTTCTTCTCATCCTTGAAAATATCACTACAGGAAGGCTTGTCCAAAGCACTATGATTTTCCTTGTAACTCGCTGAGACATCCAACCATTTTCTAGTGATGAGAATAGCATGGAGAGAATAAATCACATTCTTTTACTTCTTATATCATCCATTAGAGTCAATTGTATCCCTACACTGTGGAAGCTCCAAAAAATCGTTACCAGCATCCACCTCCTTCCTCATTGAATCCTCTATAACAAGCTTCATGTTTTTACCTTAATTCATTTGAGAAATCACCGTCATCTCATCATGTTTCAATTCCTGAAATTTGTTACAAGTGTCAATTGTGTTCTTCAAACCACCATTAGAATGCAGCTACAATTTAGGATCCTTAACAGCTGAAAGAAGAGGAATTTCATCATTGGCTTTCCCATCACAGATTAAACTCAATAGTACTTCTCCATTCTTCTGCCCAGCATCACTAGCTTTGATCATCCCACTATCTTCCCTACCTATATCACACTAATCGAATCCATTTTCCCCATAATCCATTGTAGTCCTTGAAGGACCAGTCACTCCTGAACTGCCTCCAAATCCTTTATTGAGACCAGCTTCATACATATAAACATGATTCACACCAGTACTCAGGAGAAGATATTGCCTCAACCTGTCAAAAACCACAGTAAAAGTCATTTTAGAGGGTTCCCACTCTTATTTTCCCAAAGCTGAACCACCCATTCTAGAGGCAGTGCCAGGCTTATTAGCATCAGTGATCACTTGTCCCTAACCAGAGACCCAACCATGCATCTTTATCAGAGTAGAAGACATTATGTTCTTAGCTCCATGAAGAAATTACCATCAATATGACCCAAGAGAAAAAAAATCATGTAGTAGTCAAACCAATATTCAAAAACAACTGCTTTCCTCCCTCATAACTCCTCGCCAACAGTATTCCAAATCAAATCAACTGGTGGTTTCGAAACATCCACCACGATACAAAAATGAGGATTAACTGGGTAACTCACAGAAGAGGTTTGAGAATTATAACAAACAAATCAACCCACTAGGTTCCTTAACGTTGGAATTATTGATGGATTTTGAAAAGGAAAATGATGATGAGGAAGCCTTGCCTAGGTCGCTAAAGAGGGAGGATCTGGATTCATACAATGGTCTAACAACCATCAGACAAGGAAATATTTCCATATGTTTCATCTACGAGGAGATATGGACTATGATAAAATTAAGTCTTCATCCGAAACAAATTGTATCATCATGTGATAATTATCCATCAGACCTACAACCACGTTGTCTTGCAAATCCCAGTTACTAAACATGAAGTGACCAAACTCATCAACTGAAGGCCTTCGATGAATAAAGCGAGCCACCAGGGTCAAATCCAAGAAGCTAGAGGCCTTAGATAATTCAAATAATGTAATCAAGAGCTTAGGTTCCTCAATATTATGATCTGGAACTTTCGATCTTAGAGAAATCAACGGGAATGCAGGGTGACAACTATGATTTCATAAGGGTACAAACAACACCCACGACGCTGGCGGTGGAAGAGCCAAATCATCCTCCCCCACCCACCACCAGGAAAGGGGGGAAATCCATCATAGATCATCAAATAGGGTTCATCTCTGATATTCATCTCCAAGAGAACCCTTTCAACAAACTTTTGTTTATAAGAAAATATCCTTGTGTCATTATAGGCTTTCAAAATACATTTTTTCTCAATAAATGATGTTTATTTATTTTTGAGGAAAATTAATAAAATTAATTTTATACAATTTTATAAATTTTATTCAATAAAATTATCTACATTTTTTCAATCTAAATGTAAAATTTATAATAGAGTGAATTCTTGATAATTTTCTGAAATGATTAATTTTTTGGGGAAAAGTGAAAATAATGATTTTTATTAAAAACTGCAATTTTTAAAGCATTTACAATAACTATACTGTATTAATATTATTTTAAACGAAATATTATATATATTATATTATAATTAATCTAATTTTTTAATTATAAACAATTTAATATATTTTTTTGATCTAAAGTGTTTTTTTATTTGAGAAAACATTTCTTTGGAAAATTCCATTTACACCACTCTTACGGTTTTAATTTTAAATTCATTTATGCAACTTCAATTTATTGAATTTGAAAAAAAAATATTAAATATTCAGAATTATAATAATTAATATTAGGTAATTATCTCAACTTAGATTTTGGTCAAAATTAAAAGCTAAATCGTAAAAAATTAATTTTCATAGTTAACATTACATGGGTTTATCGAGGGATTAAACCAAAATATAAGGGAATGTTTTCCAATTAAAGATTCAAAAATCCAATTTTATGGACATATTCAGATATTATACAGTCCCGAAATTAAATATTTTGTCATTTTGAATAATATTTATGGGGAATGAATTTGTTGTTTTATATTATTTTGGGAAATTTCAAGTGGTTTCCATGTGGGTTGTCTCCACCGCTTATAGAAGGACACATTTTCTAATCTTATATTTACACTTCAAAAGCCTTTTTTCATACAATACCGACCACAATATATTCTTTAATTCCTTTACAATTTCTTAAAGGTCGTACTTTTATCACGAAAAACACTTAAGTTGGGTTTTGGAGATAACCTAAGGAGGTTGTATGATGAATTAGTATCATTCTTAACTAAGTGTTTTATTTTATTTATTCTCCCACATACATAAAAACTCTCTAACTATGATACCTTAATAGAGAAAATATTAAATTAAATATTATATTATTATATTAATGTAATTACCTATATTCATACCCTCTTTCATCAAATGGGAAAGGAAATTTTGATCACATGTACGGAGAACTACTGCCTCAAAAACCAATTTAATTTTTTTCCATACCCACTTCTTATGGATGGATATAATTATGGATTTAAAGTATATATATTATATTTATAACATAATTATACTTCTATAATTATTATATCACATTTTTTTTCTTACCATTCTATCAACTGAATAATGATATTGTCGCTTGTGTGTACATGTGGATAACTGCCTCCATGAAACGATGTGATACATTTTTTATTTTATTTTGAAATTTTTGGTAATAAGGATAGATTTAATGAATATAAATTATATTTATTATATAAATAATATTTTATAAAGGTACATAAATATTTACCTTTATTTCATTCTGTTCGTTGAAAAAATGAAAAAAATGTTCATGCGTACATATAGACTACTATATCCATGAACTGTGTAATTCATTTTTATATCTCTATCATGCCTGGATGACTATAAAAAATTTTATAATGAGAAAATTGTATCTTAATATCATGATTAAAATATTTTAAATTATGGATTCATAATCAACATGCGAGGTCCAAAACAATTGTACTAAAACATATATGAAAAATGAAGAAGTTATTACCCAACACTACAGAAAAACAATGCATTTAGCAGTTGTTGTTTAGAGGGGGGTTTTAGAACCCCCTATAAATTATCTTTTCATATAATTAGTAGTTTTTTTCACAAAATACCTCTTAATTTTAATTTAACATTATTTTGGAACTCATTACTGCTAAAATATTAAATAAAATATTTGTGAGGGGGTGATAACCCCCTCTAATATGATAGATTTGTGGAAATTGTTAACAACCTCTAATTTCATGGATTATATGGGGTCTAACCCCGTCTATTTTTTCTTGTTATTTTTGTTATATTTTATTGGAATTTATTTAAAAACCACTGCTAATGTATTAGATTAGAAGGTCCTTTAACCTATCAATAAAAAAAACACTAAATGAAAATTTTGGAGGGGTTAACCCCCCCCCCTAATATGAGAGATTTAGGGTGGTTAACAACAACCACTAATTTATTATCTAATAGGGGTATTAACCCCATGAGATTTTTTTTATTTTTTTAACAATATGTATATTTCAACTGTTGGTATTGCAAAACCGGTAATAATTTCTTAGATTAGAGAAATTTTTAAACCCCTCAATTTTTTTAAATATAAAATATGACGATATGTGTGTGTGGGGGGTGTGAGGTTTATGTTGGAGTTTGGGCTTTCAGGTCATGTTTATATGGGATTTCACACCAAGTGGGACTATTAGACAAGCAATTAGATCCCTCTGCCCAGAAAAATAAGTGGGGTTTATTTGATTTAATTTGGTTGGGGGCTCCCCTAACTTATTAAAAAATATATAAAATATATATATATATATATATATATATATATAAATGTAATTATATATATATAAAGATATACTTACATATTTAAATAAAACTATTTATATATATTGAATAAATAAATTACAAATATCTCATTATATATATCATGTATTAATAAACTGCCTCTTGCCCATGGTCGGTGCATGTTGTAGGTAACAGGGAGTTATTTTAGAGTTTTGATGGTCAGAAGTTGCAGGCGAGGGGGGAATGTCACTAGTTGCAGTGAGTTGTAGGGGAGGGCGTCGATGTGGGAGGGGAAACATCTCTGGTAGGGTAGGCAATATAGTTACAAGTGAGTGTATCCATGCCACTGGAAGATGTTGGGGTGTTAGTTGGGTGTTCTAGGAAAGGGTGAGGGTAAGGGATGTGGTGGTTTCTAGTCACATGATTGGTCGGGGAAGAAAGTTGTGATAATTTTTATAAAAAATGGAAAATGTCACATTATTTTATTAAAAACAACATATTTTAGATGAGGCAAAAACCTATTCTAATATATGATTTTTTTAGAAAAAATAAAAACTATTTGAAGTGCCATTTAAATTGACCCTAATTTAAAAAAATTATATATTTTATGGGGATAAATCCCTATCAAATACATTCCCATTTTACCTAGTATCAATAGTGTTTTTAAAACAAATCATAATTTCTATGGGCCTTTTTCAAATTCCCCTTTATTTATTAAAATGAAAATATCAAAGAGGTTAAAACCCCATTAAATATTTCTCTCATTAACCTATTATTATAAAACTCCACCATGAATATTAGTGGATGAAAAAATTAGTTCTGGTTTTTTGTAACCACTAGTATTGAATTTATATGGGAATATAATCCATTCTAAATTCAAAAATGACCCCTCTAAATGTGTTAACTTTTTTGTAGTGATAAACATTGTTTTAATTAAGAATTGATGAAAAATTAGTTCTAAATTTTTTTAATGGAATCATGTTATGGTATTGAATATATGATTTTGGTTCAATAATCAATTTATAAAAATCCTATATTTATTGTATAGGATGTTCAAACATGTACACAGAATGTCGAGATATGAGTTACAAGATTTCTAGTCTCTCTTTCATTTATGAGAGATATATGTCATATCAACCAATCATTTATTTTGTGTGGTGTATATACTTCCACATTGATATGTTATATAAGGAATCTAATTCTATTCATGGTATGTAATGATTCATTAGATTGTATTCATCAATCCGGTTTATGATTCAAAAGTTTTGAAAGTGGTAATGGATTTTTGTATCACTTTTATTTATAAGGGACCCATGTCATATTCAACACTTTTTTGTTTTATATGTTTTATATAAAACTAATTAATGTATTTTATGACTCTTATTATGTATTTTTTGATATTTTCATATCTATATAATGTTTTATCATTTATGGGCTTCTGATCTGAAAGTTACCACAGCGATAAATTTTTTATGTTATAATTCCATTGTTTATTGAGATTGTTTTTTATGATGAAATATTATGATCCATATCTCATTAAAATCTTTAATTTTAATAAAATATAGTTATTTCTTTAGAATATATGCTTTCCATTAATTTTAATGTTTTCAAGAAATAAAGATACCGAATGAATGTTTTAAATGAAAATAGACATTATTTCTCTAATCGCTAGAAAATCCAATCTCTTCTATGTCCATGTTTTCAAAAAATTCAGAATAATTTTCTTACCACTATAAAATGACTGATTAAATATATTTTTACAAATTTGATTAATTTTAAATGTTTTTTAAAGGAATATTCTTGTCATTTTCTAAATGGGCTACTTTTTAGTTTTTACCCAATATGTGAAAGTAATATTTCTTTAACATGGATTACATAAATGATATTCCCTTCATCATGACCACACAATGATTTAAAACATCCTTTACAAGTTTCCAAATATATTTTCAAAGAGAATTTTTTTGTTTAATATTTATGAAATGTTTTTATTTTAAAGAAGTGAGTTAATAATGGATAGGATACTTTCATCGAGAATGATTTAATGATAATTTTTTTAATATCATTTCATTAATGACAACAACCTTTGCTTTTGTTTATGTTTTAATGGGGATATGATATAATGAAACAATCCTTATCATTTATCTGTATTTTTATAATTATATGGAAAATATGTTTATGAAATTTGTTCCTTTTCCATTGGTTATTGTATGATGAATTTATGAAATGATTATGAATCCCATTTCGTTCCCATAGGTTATGATAAGATGAAAAGATTATGAAAACCATTTTCCATTCAATGGGTTATGATGTGTTGAATGATTTATGATCTTGTAGAAAAAATGTATTAATTATGTGACAATTTTGGACTTAAACACTATCTAATTCCTTGGGTAATGATTTATATCTCGTGATACAAGTAAGACTAGAATATGGATTGAACCTAGATCAGTACGGGACATTACACTATGATAATCTTGGGAGTGAACCTTCACTAGAATGATGGTTTGAGGATTGAATGATTTCTACTATGACAACTCAAGAAATGATCCTTTTTTACAAAGGAAATTATATTATTTTCTTATTTGTATTCTAAAAATCTAAGTATTATGCCAATGTTTTTCTCACATGTCTTATGCTATTTGATTCTTTTGTGATTCATGACTTATGAACTACAATGATTTATTCTATGTCTCAATATTATGATCACTGATATTCTTAGAATGGAATTCAAATGTTATATTCTTGTTTCATACCCTTATGCTCATGTTATATTGATATCTCCCTTTTTTACCCTTATTGGACATCTGATGTCACCATTTCTTATGTTTCCATTCCCAAGGTAATACAGAAAGTTATTACATATGAAATGTGTAAGAAAATATACAGTAAGGGATAACTTAGTATGTGATGATTTATTTCACTTATGAACTATTTGATTATCTTTCCAAGCTTCCAATACAATTATGGCATGTATCATTTTGTTATTTAATGAATATTAATCTAATAGGATGTATTATTATTGTAGGAAAATCCTAAATCTCTATATACCTCTCCCCAAAAATACCTAAAATACTACTTTCCATTAACTATGAAATTTAATCAAGAAAAAATACAATAAAAGGAAACCTGAAATTCATAAATATAAAATAGATACAAACATCTCCAAAATAAAACATTAAAAATGAACGATGTGGTAGAAATCACAAAAAGTCCAAGATGAGAGATACTTATGTCCAACTCGATCACAAAATTCCTCTGAGAAACTAGGAACATGTATATATATAGGTAATAATAACATGTATACATAGTAGTATCATATCCCAATTCTTTTTTGAAAATTTTAAAATTTAATACTAATGCCTCGATAATTAAACTATAGAACTAACTAACACCTAAATAGGTCAATTAATTCTCCCCGGCATCACTATGCCTCTCTTAAAAAATAACATATCCAAGAGTAGTATTTTAATATCATAATAATGTAGATAAAATTTCTCTAAATCCACTTTTCACCCTAGTTTTTCTCTCTCAGCCAATGATAATACATCATTTACTATCATCCCATCCATATCCTTTAATGACGAAACCAACCATATATTTTGTATCATAGAACTAACCACGTAAGAAAGCTTATGAAAAAACCCATATATCATCTAATATAACTTTTCTTGTAGGGTATTATGAATATGTAGTACATTGACCTCATGCCCTCATCCTACCACAAAGAACCCCAACCACATGTCACCTCATCTACCCCAAAAATCACCATAATCTACTATGAGAGTGATAGTATGGAATAGGGGGTAGAGATTAATCCATACTATCTCTATCCTATATGTTATAGAAAAAAACTTATGGTATTTTGGATTTGGTTAGGTTATTTGGATTAGGTGGGTGTCCATAAGAAAAATATAGGAAAATACAGGTATATAATTAACCCACACAATCCCACACCTATTGGTTCATACCAAAAACATTTCCAAAACTAATATCATGACACAACTAATATAATTCCACCAATAAATTCCCATATTGTCAAACAACCAACCAATAGCATCAAATAAAGGTCCAAACCCGTTTTTTTGTTTCCTGTTATTTGATTTAAAAATCCTCCCACTATAATTTATCTATTTAATTATTAATTTAAATGTTCACTAATTAATTCCTTATCCATTACCATGTTATTATATCTGTAAATATTATTACATTTATACCAAACCACTACCAATAAACCACCATGTAATGTTTTCATATCATATCCAATTCCACTAAGAAGCATATAATGAAGGCCTCAGATCCATAACAACCACCCCCAAGCCATAGATTGCATAGTCAGGTATAGAACATTCATATTAAATTTAGTTTTTTTTTCAAAATTATTTATTTAACCTTTTAAAGGGTATTCTCAAATAAATACAACACTACATAGCATATTTCTATACAATGAAAATAAATCAAAATAACAATAATCAATATCAATGAAAACTTGTAACAATATCTTAATCACCCCACTCCCTTAAATTTAATTATTCAGGTTCATAATCTTAATTATTCCAATTAGTTCCATTCATACAATGGAATGAAAAGGCATGATAATCTCACTAATTCATATAAAATGGGGATATCTAGAATCCCCTACCTCAAATGAATATTTTTGATTCACTTTGTAACTCCAATGTAAGAGTGAATGAACTGGGGCCCAGAACAACATAAGGGATCCATGAATAGATATAAAACATTGATATATCTCATAAATATAACATTCCAATAAACCTCCAATTATAATCTTACAATTTATTTGAAACCATTGAATAAAAATGGAAACAATTAGATGGAAAGGGAAGGATGATTCACCAATCGTCATCAATATTGAATATTCTGAAGCCAATAATGAATGATGAAGATAAAAGAAGGTTAAGGATGTAAAATGTTAATGGGGATTACCAAAAGTTTATTTTATATTATGGGAGAATTAGAAACATTACTATGATTATGGAATTTATAGACAACCTGAAAATCTCTATATTCACAGCATAAGGGATTGTTCATGTTGTGAACCCCGTGTGGTTTACATCCACTCAAAAATAAGTTGATCAATTCAAAAAATGTAGAAGGGATTTCAAATCATGAACTAATTTGTTTACCCTTTGAAACCTTCAAATATATAACTAACAAAAACTCAACCACATACCTTCATGTCGAGAACAACAAGTCATGTTGTGAACTACTCATACAGAGTTGTTCTAGTAACCAGGTCTCCCCACTGAAGAATCCACACTATGAAACAGGATTCACACCATTAACTGGTCATTCATGGAATGAATGATTTCTTAATGCTGTAAGTTTGGATCAGTTTCCTCCTCTCCCTTCCTCAAAATCACAAGGATACCAACATCTAAAATTAAAAAATGAGTACTCTAGAAGGGTCTGACCAATTACATTAAATACCTCTCAAATGATTCTCATCCATGATAGTTGTAAATAACCTGAATGGGATACACCAACCACCAAAAAGCACAAATAAACCCTCTAAGAGGTTCTTATCAAACAAGGATTATACCATACCTCAAAACATAACAATAAAATCTTAAAACATAATAATAAAGAGTTAAAAAACATTTAAAAAATTCTTAAACAAAAAATAGTAAAAAATAATAGGGAGATAAAAAATTTAACTTCTAACCAAAAATTTGTGATTATCACTACCAATTAATATTCTCCAAGACACCAGGCCTTTATGAAACTCATTTCAAGGGGATAACACACCACCAAAACACCTTCTATTGATGGTTCTGGTTTTTTATTGGTCATTCTTGGAATTTCATGCCATCCATGATATCCAAAACCCCCTAGTTGATGATGTGTGAATCATAATAAATATACTAATGAAGCTAGGAAATGTGTAATACACCAGAAACATTTTCTAGATATAAGGGAATCACCAAACAATAAACTATATTTCCAAAATTCTCTATCATCTCGAAGGGTCAAACAAATTATGTTGAGAGATATCTCCCCCAACCAAACGTCCACTACATTTTTAGGTAAAGCATTAGGAAATCAAGGTCCCAAAACATAAATTCTAAGGGAAACCTCTTCTAATAACCATATAATTTCTAGAAATCCTTTTTCATCTTCATCTTCTTATGAACCACCTAAACCTTCTCTGTCTTGCTTTACCCCTCGTTTTGACCAAGAAATATTAATTCCTAAAACACAATCCATCTCAATGTAGATTGAAAATATATAATGTATAACAACTCAAAGGGGGATATTCTTATTGAAAAGTTATTGTTGTTATTATAATAAAACTCATCCAAAGATAGGTGTCACATCCATGATCCACTAAAATCCAAGATGCATACTCACAATATATGATCCATTGTTTGGATTGTATGACACATCTATATATTCATATGAGGGTGGAAAAATTAATAAGGTTTAACTAAGAATGTAGGATGTGCTAAAATCTCCTCTAGATATAAAATTTCATCCAAAGTTATTAGTCAAAATTAATGTTCCTTTCATCTCTGTGAAGTCTCAACACATCATCCACAAAAAAATATATCTAGAACATCCATATTATCTGATTCATGGATTTTAAAAATGTGAGATGACTTCATCAGTGAATCAATGATCACCCATATAACAGAACATTCCCTATAATACTAGGGTACCCTGTTTGTAGAGCATGAATTTTCCCATGAAATATTCCAATGAACACTTTACTCCTGGCCACCAGAACTACATCCTTAATTCTTGTGAAATATTATTATATATGATGAGGTGGATCGCCATAGGAGATATATGAAACTCATTGAGTAATCCATAATTCATATATAATAGGAAAATAAAATCCCTTCCTGTAACACAACCTGATGTTATCCATCCACTTACCATCCCTCAGGGGAATCCCCATGAACAACCTGAACATGCATAACTTCCAACTCTGAGTCCCCCCATTGAGACTCCTCCACTTGATGAAACAAATATGGCTCTAATATCATATGAAAAAATATTTCTTAGATATCAACATCTTCTTCTCATATAATAAATTCATTTTCTCCCCAATTTTCCTCTAGGTATCCTCATATCCTCAAATATCTCATCGTAAGTTTCTACTCGTCGCATCTACCACAATATTTCCTTTTCGTAGTGAATATAAGATCTAAAAACAGTATTGTTTTATAAAAAAATAAATATACATTATTATATATTTAGGTCAATAAAATAAAATTTATACCTCAGAATTTTATGATCCAAAAAGATCATAAATAGTTCCATGATGATGTATTATTTCTGTAGCTTCTAGGAAACAACACATATTCCATATCATGATCATTGGGGGTGTAGTTCCACTTGTGGGGATGTAACTTAATATATCAAAATTATATAATTGTACACTAATACATTAATAAATATCCAAAACCAAAGTAGGAAGCATCACATAATACCTAAAACGTCACACCCTCATCAAGAAACTGATGAAATGAGGAACTGACTAACAACTCCTTCATGTTGTTAAATGATTCTAAAAGCAGATTACTCATAGTGAATAAATTTTCCTTATTAGAAAGTTCTATTAATGGGGAAACAATCTAAGATAAATGTTATAGTAACCCTTAGTAATAACTTATATGGATAAGAAATAAAAATACCTCTTCTAAATTTTCACGTAACTGCTAATAAAAAACCTCAATATATGATAGATCACCCTCTAATTTTTTAGGGGACAATATCATATTGAAGTAAATACACCGCCATGTTTAGAACATACACTTATAAAATTTCCAATATATATATGGTGGTGTCAATAATACTCAGAAACGATCCTTACGTGCTCGATGTGATCCTCTAATAACCTCATGTATATGAGAATGTTGGTAACTAAAATCACTATGAATTGGTCTAAAAACTCATTGAATTAGATTTCATGAGTCCTATAAACATATTTGGTGTTTTTTTATTCCATAAAACATGAATATGAACTTTAATTACCCAAAAACAATGCTATAATTTATTCATCAAAATATCTTCCTCATTTACCCTCAACTGAAGATATATGTACCATATATTTATCTTAGAAAACTAGTTAGATCCCTTTAACTAGTAAAAAATATAATAAATTCTTTTAAGATGTTTAACATTATTGTTTTTAAACACATTCATCCCCTATTAGTTTATAAAAAACATAATATTGCTATCCAACATCTTGGAAACCAAAATTCAAGCTCCTATGATAAAATACTAGGCCTAAAAAATTATATTATATGATCAATTTGTGACCTAAAATACTAAATATCCATGGATAAAAGGGGATAAAAATCCATAAATAAATTAGTGTATTTCCATTATATAAAATTATTCCAAACATGAAATAATGATGGGGGTAGTATCACAACATCCTCAGGGAAAACATTTAGATAATCCAAAATAACTACGTGGAAATCCACCACTTGATCTCTCTCTAACTCTAGTGATGACTCACAAAACATAGAAATATGGGGGGTTTATCTACTATCTCCCATATAGAAACCTCACTCATTAGTGAATGCACATTTTACCCCATATCAGATAAACAATATCTCATATAGAAATAATAAACCAATGAGAAAAAGGAATATAACCAATCCATGCCTATAATATAAAATTATGGTTGTATGTGCAGTATAAAGAAATGTCCAAATGAAAAGTGTTTCTCTATCATCAATCTATATCCATGTAATGTACCAAATAATCTATCCTGGCTACTGATAGTAGTGGATTACACCAAATATGTGGAAATCCTCTCCACTTATAATCCAATTACTCCAATACAAATGGGTGCAATAAATGAGTGAGAAAGATTATAATAAAATAGTGAAGAAACATTGTAGAGACCCGAAGCTTGACGTACATGGACATTACATTACTTTTGCGGAATACTTGGTACATAACAAAAACACACACACAAGGATCGTAATAGTTTAGTGTCTTTGGAAACTCGGAACATAATCTTCTAATCGTGGTGAAAGATCTTCAATATCTCCCATAAAGATCTTCCCTTTTTTTACCTAAAACCTTTCTTTATATCCTGGGGAAAAGAAAACATAAAAGGGTGAGCTCAAATGCTCAGCAAGGGAAAATAAAAGAAATAAAAATCATATCATATCTTTTTGAAAATCAAAACCTGCAAAAGAGATCATAATATCTTAACATGGAATAAATCATAGAAGTGAAAATGAGATCCCCATAATCATAACATAAAACTTGAAACTTTGTGGCATGCACACATAATCATGGAAAATCATTTCTTGTTAGTCATGACTCATTGCCAAGACTATCTTAGTGGACAAAGTCCCTTTCTGAACCGAGTTCACTCCTCGTTTCAGTCCTGTATCACTGAACCGAAATAACCTTCCGTTCCAGCCATGTTTATCTCATGATATATAAAATCTTTACCCAATGCATTGGAGGGAGATATAGGTCCCACCCATCTTATAATGAATCCTTTCTTATGTGTGCCACATAATCATATATCATACATCATCGCATAACACATGTAACAAAAATGGGATTCTTGAAACATCATGACATCATAAAACAAATCATATAAGGTAAATGACTTCATTAAAATAATTCCCTCAAAACATAATCAAATCAATGTAATAATAGGGATAAAACAGAACCCTATATTATCTTAGATTGAAAATAATTTTGATAAAACACTTGAACTCCATTCTTGAGGAAAATATCATTTCTTCTTCAAAAACACTTTTCTTTTCTTAACATGTCATACAATTATAAACTAAAATAAGTTGATTAAAAATAAACTTGAAAACTTGTAAAGGAAGCTTCTTGAAAATAATGTTTTTAAAAATCCATTCATGCCGTATAAGTTAAAAAAACATTCTTCTCGTACTTTTGTCGGAAAAGTCAAAAAGTACCTCGTACGAAAAACGACAAAAGATTCCTTTCATATCTTTTACTAAAAACTCACCGAAGGGTAAAATTGGATTTAAACAATTGTAGGTGGATGGAAATAATATTACATATTGAGGAAATATGGATGTGGATGATAAAATACACCCCAGTAAATACTTACGAATAAACAATCTCAGATAAAAATGAGATTGTGATATTTCCCTTACCTTAGGTCCGATTTGCTTTGTACGTGTCCGAAGCTCCTGTATAATGATTTAAATAATGTCACTGACTTATTACAGAATCATATTCATTGTTATGATATAATATATGGTTCACTTATGACATTATATTACCCGTTCTTTTGTAAATTCCATGTTAAAGAAGCGTTTTGGGTAAAATCGTTTCATTTATCGTAGGTGTTTTGACTTGTTGTTCTTGACATTATTATTACTTATATCATGATTTACTTACTTCCAGAATATAAAATATGATTTATATATCATATATATTCAGTACATATATATATATAATATAGATAAATGAAATGAAAAACACCGTTCATGGAGACGGTAGTCCGTACGTACGCATGAACGCTGTTTTCCTTTCCTTATTGTCTCGAATGGAAGTAAGTAGATGACATAAATATACATATATACATAAATCCAGTAGCTTTATAATGTCATATATTTCATTATTATTTCTTATATATACTTTTTAATCATTCTTAAATGGTTAACATGGAGAATGAATCTCATCGCGTCGTGGAGACGGTAGTCCGTACGTACGCACGAGCGATGATATCGTTCCCATGGTCGTGGAATTATGTTTAAGTGTATGTATACTATTTCAGTATCAATATAACTTTATAATAATCATATATAGTTACTCATTACATCATTATACCCATCCAATTAAGGTGGTGACGGAAAATAGATTACACCACGGCGTGGAGACGGTATTCCGTACGTACGCACGCGCGATGATTTCCTTTCTCCGTAGGATGGATAGAAGGTTAATTAGAGTTGTTTCATATTTATAATAACATATCAGTATATAAGAAATACTGATGTTATTACTTTATCATGAAACAACTAAAGAAGAAGAAGTTGAAGAAGAAAGAAATTGAAAAGATCGGTAATGGATATTACTTCTTCTTTGGAACGCCTCTTTGAATCCTCCACTTAGGGAACTAAGATTGGTCTTTGAAGAAGACCAGAACCTCTAGGATTATTCTAGGGAAGTGGAGAGGAGAAAATGTCAGGGTTTGTCCGAGCTTGAGTGCTCAAATTGGTGTGAGGAGGAGGGGGAGGAGGTGTCCTTTTATAAGGGAGGAGAGGGGCACCTTAGGAATATCTCAAAATATTATTTTATATTAAAGTCAAAATCGGTTTATAATGGTTCCAAAGGGTCTTATTTCGAAGCTAAAGTGGGTATGGGTAGAAATCCTATCATACAATAGGATTTAGACAAGTTTAGGGTATTATTTTAACCTTATCAATTAGATTTAACTCTAAGTTAAATAATTTAACTTTTACCGTGTCTTTTTGTTTTCTTTCACTATATGGTTAATACACTTACTATAACATGCCAAACGAACCCCAAAGTGTTTATTATTAATATATATATCCTTATATAAGTCATTTGGCCAAACCTTAAATTTTTTGGAATAAAATAACAATTAATAATATAATATTTGATTTAAAAACTATTTTGTGTCAATTTAGACACTATTTGATATATGATTTTTTTGAAAGTCATAACAGAATTATATGTTCAAAACAAGTTGATTAAATCAACAATAATATATCATAGTAACCTAGAAAATTATTGTAATTCATAAAAAGGCTCAAATTACATTCATTTGAGCATTTATAACATCAATTATGTTAATATTTCCTTAAAACGGGTAATTACTGCATCATCGTTGTGTCATAAATAAATTAATTTATTTAAAGTCTAAAAATTATAAATAAAATATCATTATGTAGGAAATCGTTTTATCTTTCTAATGAATATTTACAATAAAATATATCTTATGTATAACCCTATATTAAAAATGTTTTAGTAAATAAACTTTGATTTTAACTCTTTTAACTCTTCTTTGAATTAAATAATAATAAATGTCCTAATCTAATCCAAGTGGGCCTAAATGATAATATTTTACACCTAAGGTTGTTTTTGGTCGAGATACACTTGTCCAATAGAATTAGGACATGTTTTAGGGTAATATTAATATCATTCTTACCCTTAATTATCCTATTTACTTTTAACCGTGGTAAATAAAAGTAAAAAGTTACTATTCATCAAAAATTATTTTCATCTCATTGAACCACATTTTACTTACTGACATCAACCGTGTCTCTTGGATTTGTGAAATTCCATTCACAGAAGCGGTAAAATTAAGTTTTATGAAAAGTTCAGTTTTTTAACTACCACTTAGTAGTTTCACTATTCATCAAAAATTGATGTTTTTCAGAACAATGCCAAAATTTCATCCTAAGCTATATTTCATATTCCAAATTCAAAAATGAAGTCTATTTTACCAAATTCATAACATTGAAGTTGCATTAATTAATTGTATAATTAAATCCCGCTGTTAAAACAAATAGCGTGTTTTTAAGAAACAATATCTATCAAAAGATTGACACTTGATTATGTCTGGTTTAAATGTGAAATTACATCTAATGACCAACATTGTATTAAATTGTAAAAATATATTCTAAATATACTTTAAAACCACTAAAATTAATAATTTATCACTATTAATTATTTCGATTAAAAAAGTTGTTTTTAATTATAATTTAGTAATTTTCACTATTCATCAGAATATGAAAGTTATCCGAAAAGTACCAAAATTTCACCTTAGGATAAATTTGATACTCCGAATCCAAAAATGAAGTCCATTTTGAGAGCTAATTTTTCTAAAATTTAAAAAGTTGGTTATTACTATTCATAACGGCTAGTTATAATAATATTTTAATAGCATATCGTTGCTTAGTGAAACTCGTTATTGCGTACTACACACGCTATCGAGGAAGGTCGTGATTTCTTGTAATGCAAGGCAAGTCAAGGATGTGTGTTGTGCAAGCTCCTTTTGGTGTAGCGTACAACACAAGACATTAGTGAAATAAAAAAAAATATTTTTCATAAAATCTCGGGCTGTTACATTCTACCCCCCTTAAAATGAATTTCGCCCTCGAAATTCGTCGGGGTTATAAATGGTTTACTATTTGAAAGTTTCATTAATAGAAACCCACATCGTAAAAAGGAATACCAAAACTTATCTTTAAAAATAAAAGTATGAAACGTAACGGTTACCCAAATAAACTAATCATTGGGTTTCCACATAGGTGAAAATATGGATATGGAAGAGAAATCTAACCATCATGTTCTGATGGAGAGTGGTAGAGAACATGGCTATGGAAAAGCCAACAATCACAAATCCATAAATTTGTGACGATCTAAGGTACCATCTGATTCATCAGGTATAAGATCACTAGGACATCATTTTTGGTTTTCAAGATCATTTCCCTAAAGTTGAAAATTTGAATTAGAATAAATACTTACTTTATTTTGGTACAATATCACTGTTGTTCGTGTCTTGAACAATTTCCACTTCATCTCTTAAATAAATGAAGTTGAATTTGTTATTCGTGAAGTGTTAGCAGATTATGTGATAGAATGACGGGTCATTCCATCTGTCTCAAACAAAAGGTTAGCAAAAATTATATACATAAGTCAGTCTATAGTGAGATTAATCATATATGGTTACTAAAATGGAATTATACTTCATATATCATACTGCTTAATATAATAAAACTAGTTTCTACTAAACAGGGACTTCCTGTAGGCCAGTGGTAGGCGATAAAGGCCAGTCGCACTTCTGTTGTGGGTTCGATTCCTGCAGCCTTGTCCGAAGCGATGGGCTGTCGCCCGTCCTATAGGTTGTCCTTTTTCTAAAACTACATTAATATAACATCCCATCAATAATATCGAAAAAAAACTTCTATCCTTGTCCAACATAATCCATTTCAATCTTTAGGCTTATCCATAATACTGCAGTCCACTCTCATAACATAGTGAAAATGATTACCAGAGATTTAATACCATCGTTGATCCCCATATATCATAAGATATGTTTTGTTGGTCACATTCCAAACATTCAAAGTCCTTAATCATGTATTCTCTTGAATACCTTTGTGAAAACATGAATGCAGTTTAAAGTTAACACTTTCCACATACCAAAATCCTCAAAATTCTATATACTCAAACCATGATATCACTTAGTCCTTATATCAATCATGAGCTCATGAATACTGTTAAACATTTCATTTTCTCGTTTTCCCATCATTATGCGCATAATATCTCAATCACTTTGAATACCACATTAAACCAATACATAAATATTCCAATATTCCATGATACAACATTATTTTTGGAATCCCATTACATAAACACTTAATCATTCCACCACATCGTTGTCATATTCAACATTGCCAATGGTGATCGCATGTGACTTCCCTTTGTCCTTTGCCTTAAGCGGTTGCTCATGTCAATCATCACTAACCCTTGGATTAGGGCATTTATTAGCATAATGCCTCATTTCCTTGCACTTGAAGCATTGAAGTGTTGGTGGTGCGTTCTCTGTAGTGTTTGCTTTGTTCACATCATTAGAAACCCTTTTCCATTACTTCGACACTCAGCTGCTCGATGACCTTCTTTTCCACACTTAAAACATTTTCTAGTCCCTTTAAGACAATATCCACCATGCTTCATTCCACACATTGCGCATAAGGAAACATTCATCTTCTTTTCACCATTATTCTGAGATTTCTCCTTGAACTCCATCTTTCGTTTCTTGTCAAAACCATGAGATGGATATGTAACACCAACTTCCATTTCTACCTTGATAGCACAACGCACAATTTCTTCATAGCTACTGAAGTCTCTTATATGTAATGCCCTTCGAAGACTTGGTTTTAAGCCACTGAAAAATCGATCAACTTTACTTTCAGGTTGGATGATAATGCCAGATGCATACCTTGCAAGTCTTGTAAAATTCGCTTCGTATATACCAACAGATTCATCATCCTTTTGCTTTAGTTCAAGAAACTCCTTCTCCATCATTGTTCGAAGAATACGAGGGAAGTACTTATTGAAAAATAAGTTCTTGAACTCGTCCCATTCCATGGACTCAATTTCATCTCTTGGCCTCGTATTCTTGATAAGATTCCACCATTGATCAGCTTCACCTTCCAAACGATATACTGCTAAGATAACTTTATCATGTTCAGAACATTGAAGAACTGAAAATATCTTTTCAGTAGTACTGATCCATTGTTCAGCAACAAGTGGATCAGAAGACCCACTAAAAGAAGGTGGACGTTGCCTCATGAAGGACTCAATAGAATATTGTTCCCTTCTATGCTCATTTGGAAGTCCAGAATGAATCATAGCTTGTGTAAGTATAGAAATAAGATTTTGCACTCCATCTCCCATAACATTTGTCTGTTCAGGAGGGCAATCATTGCATTGTCCATTGCATTGATCAACACGGTTCCTTCGGGTTCCATCCATCGTCTAAAACCCAAAAAGAATAGTGTGAGAGGCAAAAATCATGCTAGGGAAAACAACATAATAAAGGGGGAGTACCTTCAATATCTAACATCTTAGGTTTAATTCTATGATCATTAGCGTAATTCTAGTACTATAACCTATACGTATACTTAATCTTAGGGACATCCCTAGACATACCTTAGAAATATCTCTAGGGATCTCACTAAAGTTCTCGCATCCTAGTTTCCAAAGGTTGACTAAACCTTTCCTCTGATACCAACTGTAGAGACCCAAAGCTTGACGTACATGGACATTACATTACTTTTGCGGAATACTTGTTACATAACAAAAACACACACACAAGGATCGTAATAGTTTAGTGTCTTTGGAAACTCGGAACATAATCTTCTAATCGTGGTGAAAGATCTTCAATATCTCCCATAAAGATCTTCCCTTTTTTTTACCTAAAACCTTTCTTTATATCCTGGGGAAAAGAAAACATAAAAGGGTGAGCTCAAATGCTCAGCAAGGGCAAATAAAGGAAATAAAAATCATATCATATCTTTTTGAAAATCAAAACCTGCAAAAGAGATCATAATATCTTAACATGGAATAAATCATAGAAGTGAAAATGAGATCCCCATAATCATAACATAAAACTTGAAACTTTTTGTAATGCACACATAATCATGGAAAATCATTTCTTGTTAGTCATGACTCATTGCCAAGACTATCTTAGTGGACAAAGTCCCTTTCTGAACCGAGTTCACTCCTCGTTTCAGTCCTGTATCACTGAACCGAAATAACCTTCCGTTCCAGCCATGTTTATCTCATGAGATATAAAATATTTACCCAATGCATTGGAGGGAGATATAGGTCCCACCCATCTTATAATGAATCCTTTCTTATGTGTGCCACATAATCATAAATCATACATCATCGCATAACACATGTAACAAAAATGGGATTCTTGAAACATCATGACATCATAAAACAAATCATATAAGGTAAATGACTTCATTAAAATAATTCCCTCAAAAAATAATCAAATCAATGTAATAATAGGGATAAAACAGAACCCTATATTATCTTATATGGAAAATAATTTTGATAAAACACTTGAACTCCATTCTTGAGGAAAATATCCTTTCTTCTTCAAAAACACTTTTCTTTTCTTAACATGTCATACAATTATAAACTAAAAGAAGTTGATTAAAAATAAACTTGAAAACTTGTAAAGGAAGCTTCTTGGAAATAATGTTTTTAAAAATCCATTCATGCCGTATAAGTTAAAAATAACATTCTTCTCGTACTTTTGTCGGAAAAGTCAAAAAGTACCTCGTACGAAAAATGACAAAAGATTCCTTTCATATCTTTTACTAAAAACTCACCGAAGGGTAAAATTGGATTTAAACAATTGTAGGTGGATGGAAATAATATTACATATTGAGGAAATATGGATTTGGATGATAAAATACACCCCAGTAAATACTTACGAATAAACAATCTCGGATAAAAATGAGATTGTGATATTTCCCTTACCTTAGGTCCGATTTGCTTTGTACGTGTCCGAAGATCCTGTATAATGATTTAAATAATGTCATTGACTTATTACAGAATCATATTCATTGTTATGATATCATATATGGTTCACTTATGACATTATATTACCCGTTCTTTTGTATATTCCATGTTAAAGAAACGTTTTGGGTAAAATCGTTTCATTTATCGTAGGTGTTTTGACTTGTTGTTCTTGACATTATTATTACATATATCATGATTTACTTACTTCCAGAATATAAAATATGATTTATATATCATATATATTCAGTACATATATATATAATAGATAGATAAATGAAATGAAAAACACCGCTCATGGAGACGGTAGTCCGTATGTACGCATGAACGCTGTTTTCCTTTCCTTATTGTCTTGAATGGAAGTAAGTAGATGAAATACATATACATATATACATAAATCCAGTAGCTTTATAATGTCATATATTTCATTATTATTTCTTATATATACTTTTTAATCATTCTTAAATGGTTAACATGGAGAATGAATCTCATCGCGTCGTGGAGACGGTAGTCCGTACGTACGCACGAGCGATGATATCGTTCCCATGGTCGTGGAATTATGTTGAAGTGTATGTATACTATTTCAGTATCAATATAACTTTATAATAACCATATATAGTTACTCATTACATCATTATACCCATCCAATTAAGGTGGTGACGGAAAATAGATTACACCACGGCGTGGAGACGGTATTCCGTACGTACGCACGCGCGGTGATTTCCTTTCTCCGTAGGATGGATAGAAGGTTAATTAGAGTTTTTTCATATTTATAATAACATATAAGTATATAATAAATACTAATGTTATTACTTTATCATGAAACAACTAAAGAAGAAGAAGTTGAAGAAGAAAGAAATTGAAAAGATCGGTAAAGGATATTACCTCTTCTTTGGAACGCCTCTTTGAATCCTCCACTTAGGGAACTAAGATTGGTCTTTGAAGAAGACCAGAACCTCTAGGATTATTCTAGGGAAGTGGAGAGGAGAAAATGGCAGGGGTTGGCCGAGCTTGATTGCTCAAATTGGTGTGAGGAGGAGGGGGAGGAGGTGTCTTTTTATAAGGGAGGAGAGGGGCACCTTAGGAATATCTCAAAATATTATTTTATATTAAAGTCAAAATCGGTTTATAATGGTTCCAAAGGGTATTATTTAGAAGCTAAAGTGGGGATGGGTCGAAATCCTATCATCCAATAGGATTTATACAAGTTTAGGGTATTATTTTAACCTTATCAATTAGATTTAACTCTGAGTTAAATAATTTAACTTTTACCGTGTCTTTTTGTTTTCTTTCACTATATGGTTAATACACTTACTATAACATGCCAAATGAACCCCAAATTGTTTATTATTAATATATATATCCTTATCTAAGTCATTTTGCTGAACCTTATATTTTTAGGAATAAAATAACAATTAATAATATAATATTTGATTTAAAAACTATTTTGTGTCAATTTTGACACTATTTGATATATGATTTTTGTGAAAGTCATAACAGAATTATATGTTCGAACCAAGTTGATTAAATCAACACTAATATATCATAGTAACCTATAAAATTAGTGGAATTCATAAAAAGTCTCAAATTACATTCATTTGAGCATTTATAACATCAATTATGTTAATATTTCCTTAAAAAGGGTAATTACTGCATCATCGTTGTGTCATAAATAAATTAATTTATTTAAAGTCTAAAAATTATAAATAAAATATCATTATGTAGGAAATCGGTTTATATTTCTAATGAATATTTACAATCAAATTTATCATTTGTATAACACTATATTAAAAATGTTTTAGTAAATAAACTTTGATTTTAACTCTTTTAACTCTTCTTTGAATTAAATAATAATAAATGTTCTAATCTAATCCAAGTGGGCCTAAATGATAATATTTTACACCTAAGGTTGTTTCTGGTCGAGATACACTTGTCCAATAGAATTAGGACATGTGTTAGGGTAATATTAATATCATTCTTACCCTTAATTATCCTATTTACTTTTAACCGTGGTAAATAAAAGTAAAAAGTTACTATTCACCAAAAATTATTTTAATCTCATTGAACCACATTTTACTTACTGACATCAACCGTGTCTCTCGGATTTTTGAAATTCCATTCAGAGAAGCGGTAAAATTAAGTTTTATGAAAAATTCAGTTTTTTAACTACCACTTAGTAGTTTCACTATTAATCAAAAATTGATATTTTTCAGAACAATGCCAAAATTTCATCCTAAACTATATTTCATATTCCGAATTCAAAAATGAAGTCTATTTTACCAAATTCATAACATAGAATTTGCATTAATTAATTTTATAATTAAATCCCGCTGTTAAAACAAATAGCGTGTTTTTAAGAAACAATATCTATCAAAAGATTGACACTTGATTATGTCTGGTTTAAATGTGAAATTACATCTAATGACCAAAATTATATTAAATTGTAAAAATATATTCTAAATATACTTTAAAACCACTAAAATTAATAATTTATCACTATTAATTATTTCGATTAAAAAAGTTGTTTTTAATTATAATTTAGTAATTTTCACTATTCATCAGAATATGAATGTTATCCGAAAAGTACCAAAATTTCACCTTAGGCTAAATTCGATACTCCGAATCCAAAAATGAAGTCCATTTTGAGAGCTAAATTTTCTAAAATTTAAAAAGTTGGTTATTACTATTCATAACGGCTAGTTATAATAATATTTTAATAGCATATCGTTGCTTAGTGAAACTCGTTATTGCGTACTACACACGCTATCGAGGAAGGTCGTGATTGCGTGTAATTCAAGGCAAGTCAAGGATGCGTGTTGTGAAAGCTCCTTTTGGTGTAGCGTACAACACAAGACATTAGTGAAATAAAAAAAAGAATATTTTTCATAAAATCTCGGGCTGTTACAAACATGGGTAGATGAATAACTAATTATACCTCAAATAAACTATGGGACCTCTTGAACTTGTTCCTTTATCACATGTATTGGGACTTTTCCAACTCCTATTCCTCACTACAGATAACCTTCTTTTCTATGCTCTAGCCAAGATCACTGATGGTAAGGGATGTCTTGTGGATTCCCTTTGCCAACTCCACCTATTCATGGATCCACATAAGCTTATTGAATATGATTTGGAACATAATCTGGGTGGCCATACATTTGATACTACCTTGGGGGACACTATTTCTATTATTGGGAGGGTTACAATCTTCTGAAACAATACCAACCCTTCAGAGTAGAAGGACATTTTTGTTGATAGAGAACCATACCTCCAGAACCAAATATGAAAATGATAGAGCTCCAAGTAGACATATGAAATCTTTAATCCCTCAAGAAATGTTATTTCGACTAATAAGATTATCCTCGTACCAATTTAAATCACGACATGCCTGACCTCCCTGACACTCTATCTAGGGAAATTTTCCCAAAGGTCCCCACTGACCCTTAATTAGGTGTGCTCTATCCCACTCATAAGCCCTATTTATTTCCACTATATTTTTATACACCTCTAAATATGAAGGTATTTGAAATGGGGGACCATGGAATAAAGGATGGGGTACAATGCATCATCTATGCTCCAGGCCTAAGAATCCTCGTCTGGATTGACATTAGGGGAAAATCTCATATAGTCCTTAAAAATTATTCAAATCTCATGAATGCTCATACTACCATACTGGAGGGAGAAATATTAATGACTCGTTATTTCATTTGTCATTATAGATAAAAAATCATCCCTAAACTTCCACAATAATTCAACCCATGATACATTTTTCTCATCCTACTCCATGAGATACAACAATGTCCAGTAACACACTACTCCCCTAAACTAAATAACCTATAGGGGACCCAATACATGGATTATGGATGAATGAAGCCAAAAGAATTATCCAAATACACCAGCTTGCACTCTATCTCTATGTCTTAGCCTTTATCCTCATATATTACGAGGATATAATGTTGTAATTTGAGCAATATATGCTACCAATGCACATTCTTATAAGAAGGATTGACCATCGATGGTCAATTGGGTTGTATTAAAATAAATACATTTCTCGGGTTGCACACATGAGGAAACCAACTATAATCTCTTAATTGAATATAGAAACACATATTTCTAGTGGAAATTGTCTAATTAAGATTCAGTTAATCAATTCATTTATTCATTTCCATAATCACCTTCATAAGAACATAACTTAAGAACGTGTGAAGCATGTTCTACTCCTAGGTCTATACCCTACATATAGTTTAATATTGATAAATACATTTAGAGGTAATATGTTCTTTGCATAAAAGTATATGGGTCCTAAAAATCAAGTTTCCTAGATTGTCTTCCTTGTTATCATCACATGCTAAGTTTGTAAAACAACATTTCCCTACAAAACCAGAATTTCCTCACTAATTCCAAACTCAAAACTCCACCAAATATCTTGACCAAAATCGTTGATACTACCCTATCATAACCCCCATAAATTGTTTCTCCTCTTGATCAAATAGTTAAGATAAAGTGTGACCTCACAAGTTCCACCTTTTATAGGAATGAGGTTGATGATTAGTATTGAAGGAATATCGCAAAAATATAGGATAGATTACTATAAACAATCAAAGTATAATATAGAAAATACCACTAACCAACCACCATGAAATGTAAATAAACCAAAATACCCTAAAAGAAAACCCAAATTGCATGAATATAAAATAGATAAAAATATATCCAAAATAAAACAATTCTGAATGAATCCAATTGGAGACACCAAAAAAATCAAGATTAGAACATGTACTATCCATCATAATCACTAATTTTCTCTTACAAACCTAGAAGAAGTATATATAGGGGTAATATGTTTACTCGATAGGATCATAACCAAGGTCTCTCATGAATGTTTCAAAACAGAATACCAATTCCTCAATGATCAAACAATAAAACTAGCTAACTCATACGAAGGGAAACTAATTTTATCCCTCCCCTAGTGTAACATTCTAGGTATTTATAAAATAATATATTTTAATATTTGTTAATATTTATGAATAAAATATTAATTTTTCATTAATGTGATGATTTTTCCAATAGAATGCTCAACAAGAAAAAACGATTTTCTTTGAAATCGTATGTTGCACACAGCATTGAGTTATACAGAAAAATAATAAAATAACAATATTATTGTGGCAGTTAATGCGTAGTTGTTGTATTGTCAGGAATGTATAAAACTAACTAAAATATTATTACACATGTTTGTTAAATTCTTTTACATTTATCAAATAAATTTTAGAGTCTTAAAATGATAATGAATCCAATTTTAGGCATAAAATACTCTAATATTTTTAAAAGGTCGGTTTACCACCTTTTGATGGAGAACCCTTTTAAATGTAGTTTTTTTCAATTTAATATATTCTATTTGAAAAAATGAACATCTTATTCGAAATAGGATCATCCAAATTTAATTTTATTGAAATTTAACTATTTTTCTAATTAAATTAATATTTTATTGATTAGTGAAAATACTACATTTTAATTCAAAACTACCTTTTCATCTAATTTATTTATATATTTAGATCTTCCTTTTAATTTGTTTTAAAATTTAATTGGATTAATTTTTTATCATTCAATCCAATTTTCATCATTGGATGTAATTTCACATTTAATGTTTATAAAAACTCATGTCAATCTTTTGATGGCTTTTAGTTTTAAAAATTTTGTTTTCTCATTTGGACAATGAGAATTAATTTTAAATTAATTTTTTCCAATTATATATTTTGAATTTGGAAAAATGGATTCCATAATTTTGAATCCTAACATCAAAATTATGTAAATAGGCACTTATTATTTTTGGACATTATGAATAGTACCTTCAGTAATTATTTTTATTTACCATGGTCAAAGGGTAAATAAGGTAAATAAGGGTAAAAAATAATATTATAATAATATAAAACTACCAATAAAAGTGTTCTAATCCTTTTGGATGAGATATTTCTGACCATTATCATCCTTGGGTCAATTTTAGGACCCCATGGATCCACATGGGTGTGAAAATCACAAGTTATAATAATTAATTTAAAGTAAAGAGAAATATAACATAAACATATATCTATTTACTAGAATGATTTTAAGGTGGGGTAATATAAGTGATCACTTTAAATATAAATAGTAAATATAAATATACATATATTTCCTACATCAGGGTATTTTATTTATAATTTTAAATACTAAATAAATAAAATTATTTATAACATAATGGTGATGAAGTGATTACTTTATTAATGAAAGATTCAAATAAATTAATATTATTAATATAAAAATAAATTTTAATTTGAACATTTTTATTCCATAATCAAATTTTTTGGATAATTATTAATGTTATATTTTATTTAATTTAGTTTCATTGAAGGAATCAAGTTTTTATGACTTTAACAAAGATCAATTACTAAATAGTATCAAAATTGACATAAATGAGTTTTTAAAACAAATACTATTTTATTAAATGATATAACAGTAATAAAAATCATAGATTCGTTCAAATGACTTGGATAATGTTAAAAAGATTATTAATCATCCACTTGAAGTTCTCATGGTATTTCATAGTAACCACATTAACTATATAGTGAAAAAATACTAGAATACATTGTAAGAGTTAATTTATTTAACTAAGGGTTAAAGTGAAAACATATGATTAAATTTGTGACCTAAACATTTCTAAAACCTTTTGGTAGAGATTATTTGGACCCATACTCATATTATCCTTTTAATATATCACTTTTTAACTATAATAATCATAAATTCAATTTATAATAAAATAATATTTCAAGACTTTCATAAAGTACCCCTTCTCCCTCTAATAAAAGGCCTCCACTTCTACCCACTTACTAAAAACTCTCAATCCCTATGAATTTCCTATATTATACTCAAATAATCTCCCAAAATCCATACCTTACTCTTAGAAGCCTTACTTTGGGCAGAATGCAACTCAAGGAATCCTTTTGGCTCAAATAAAAAGGAGTTACCCGATTAAGAGGTAAGGTCTTCTCTCTAGCTCCTTTCATTTATTTTCTTTCTCCAACCCCTAACCTCTATTTATTTCATTCGTTTATAAAAATAAATTATCCTAAATATACTATAATTTTTTATTCTAAGGGTTTGAGCTACACTTACACACACCTCCATCTAATTGACATAGAACATATTGTTTTTGAATACGGCGAACTACAACCTCACAAAATGATGATTGTTCAATTTTCTCCTACAACCTCTCATGGTGTCTATTATGATGAAACTATATTTATATATGATATATATTATATTTATATTTTCTCTATTATTTTGTAATTTTTATTCCTAACATACCTTTATGATTTCCATGTTCTGTATATACGATAATTTTGTTTGAGGAAATGTCGACTACCACCCCCTCAAAATGATGTGTATCATTCCCTCAATACATGGATTGTATAAAGGATGGTTTTATTAAAAAAATGAGACATACATGAAATTAACATAATACTGGTATTATATTATATATCATTTGATTATTATTCTTTTAATATGACAAGGAAATGAAAGTATCATTCATGAGTATGTATGACCTACCATCTCCATTAACGGTGCATTTAATTTTTTATCTCAAAATATTATGGATAATATAAATACATATATACTAGATATATATGATATTTAAATCATGAATAATATTCTAGATATGATTTACTTTGGACTACATGGACAATTTACAGCAAAACAATTTCATTTTGGACTCAAGTACTGAATATCGACAAAATGTCTCATACAAACTTAAATAATTATGTAAGTTTTATAAAATTGTGATATATAAGTGAAATGAAAGGAATAATAAACTTGAAAATGGTCCTCAAGAAAATATAAATTAACCTAAATTTATTATTCCAAAACATAACGATTGTATGTGACGATTCAGACTCAAGGTAAGGGACTTTGTCTTATTCTCCTTTCATTGAGGCATATTTTGATAATATACACCTCCTTATTTTCTACAGTGTATAATAAACCATTTTACTTTTAATTTCATTAAAATTTAATCCTCTATTCTATGAAGCATTATAAGAAACAACAAAAAGGAATGTTTTAACGTATGCGTCAACAACGTATCCTCCGCCTTTGTAACTGTTATTTGAGATTTGGATTCATCTATAAGCCTTAGTGTTTTTAAAAGGAAAACAAATACCAAATTCCATTTTGGGTTGTTTTGGTATTGAAAATTGTTTTGAATGTGGATTGACTATTTCAATATCTTCAAATGATTTCTTGTGATTTCCAATAAAATTTGACGAGTGAAATGTTAATAATTGTAGTCATTTATTTTTTATTATTATATAGTGGTAATTGGACATTTGACGGATGGTTACATGAAAAACCAAAGACTAGTGGTTCCATGATAATACAAGGATTGGTGGTTATGTTATAACCTCCAATGCATTGGGTATGTAAATCGGCCTTATGGTTATTACATTTGTAAGAATGATTTGTGAAACTTGACCATATGGTTATTCTATTTAAGTATGATTATATACTAAGTTACCTTTTATATGATATATGTTTCTTTCTTGGGGATTTTGGTAATATTTTGGTTAAAAAAGGTTACTAAAAGATTTTATATTTAGTGATTAGTATTTACTACTTCATAAAGGTGAATTGTAGTACTTTATGATAAAGTATTCATGGTTTTCATGTTTTCTCAAGACAAACCATTTTATTTCTCTTTGTCTCCCTTAAAGAGATTCCTTTGATCATCCCAATATTTGAAAAAATTTTCACATGAATTAAAAAAATAGAGTCAAGTATGGGATCAAGGATAAAGTTATGTTGTTAAAACATGAAATGATACCATGTTTCTTTTTAAATAGTTTTTATTATATGAGAAAAATGGAAAGTGAGTTAAAATGTCTACTTGTAATATTTATGTTTTTATGTATGAGTTATGACCTAATTATCAAAATATTAATCCAAAAAGGACCCTTGGTGTACATTAAAGTCAAATTATTGAATTATCACAAGAATACGTAATGTTTAAGGCTAGGGCCTTATAGTTGTTATCAGATGTCGGTTTATATAACATTAGATTTTTGGAAGTTATCTGGGTGTAGGTTTAGGATCAAATAATACCAAAAGGGTTATTATCATATGGAAACATTTGGAGGGTTATGGTAATTTAGCTTGATGGGATAAAAACCTAAACAATGGAGATATAAATAGGTTTATGTTTTAGAGTAATATAAATTTTTTAATGCTATCTTTACCCTATATAGGATTTTTTTAATAATTTTTTTAGTATTTAAGAGATGATTATTTTCCAAATATTAAGGATCATTTTTTAATATTGAAGGAAAGAGATCTTTCATATCCATATTATCCCTACCCAGTGATTTGACCATTGCTATTATGGAAAAAGAATATTCGATTGATTTTGAAAGCTTCTTGAGTATTCAAATTACCTGCAAGAAATTGTTTGAGTTATCAAACACCTACTTGTTTATAAAACAATTTTATGGTTCACAGTATCTTTTTCATATGATTTCAAGATCTTATATTTCCAAATCTATTGGAAAGTGAAATTATATAAGTAGAGTGAATGTTTACTTTTTGAAATTAGGAAAACATGCTGAAAGAGAAAGGGAACATCATGAAGATCATGATATCTGGACTCAAGGTACGAATTATTTTCTTATCTATAAAGAATGAATCATCATTGGATTGTTATTTATAAATGACAAGGATTTTTGATCTTTAGGAATGATATATTAAGAAATAAGGTAGAAATGCATAGTTAATGGATTATGAAGAAAATTTAATGACTAATATGTCTAAATATAAGGGATTAAATATTTATGGTAGAATATAGGATAATGAAATGTTTAAAAGGATTCAGGTTACAAAAAAATTTCCTTAGAGTGGCATCTTCTCCCAAACCCATGGTGCCAAGGGTGTCTCCTAATGTCGTTTCCACTTCACCCTCCAGCCTAGTCTGTTTGCGGCAGCTGTATCTGGTTTCGGCTCAGTCTATGTGTTTTCGTGCTTCTAGTTCTCATGCTAAGCATCATCTTCTTTACAGGGTTTGATGTTATCATTTTTTAGAGGTACTTCAGTGTTCAACGTGGCGCAGCTCACCGATTCTAAAGATGACGAGGCTCTACAATATCGCTTCTCGGTGGAGAAAATGTTGTTCTCCATCGTTTCTAATAATGAGGCTTCACCGGTTTCTTGGCTCGTCTGGTGTGACCAGATGATCTTTAGTGGTTTCCGGTGCAACTTTCCCCAAATCTACGTGATTCAAAGGGGGGAGACTTTGGATTTCTTATTTTATTATATTTTTTAGGTTTTATTTTGGTAATTCTTTGATTTGAGAAATTGAATAGATCTATATTTGGTTTGGTTGGACATAAATGGTTCTTCTATATCCTTTCCCACTAGTTTCTTGTCACCGTGATGATTTTTTGGAACATGGTGAGGGTGAATATGTGGTCCTAATCGGAGTAGATACATTCCCAGAGTGGCATTTCTAATTCAAGGTAACCAATATTCCCTCATTAGTGGTGTTCCCTTAGCGTGGTATTGGTCCATCCAGTCCTAGATGATGATGGTTTCATCTCATGTATTTTGGATTGTCTTCCGGGCTTCTGAGGCTACAGTGGTGGGGGTGTCTATTGGAGGGTGGTGGGGTTTGACCAGGATGGTCGTGGTACTTTGGACATGTGGTTTTGGAATGGTGGAAGGGTTTTTCTTGATAGGTCTATTAGTATGGTGATGCACCCAAACTCGGCTACATGGATCAGACTCTAGAGGAGGTTCAAGTGATTATTGTTCTTAGATTTAGTGCTTTTTGGATTTGGATGTTTGAGAGGGTATGGCGTTAACCATTGAATCAGGAATCTGGTTTGACATAGGGTACTTGTTCTCCATTCATCCATGCATTGGTGGAGAGATATATTGTTGTTAAATAATAGTGAGGGGTATCTCCACATTGTCATTTTGGCTTGCTTAGATAAACCTTTGGATCATGATATATCTTAATTTTTTGATGGTTGTTAGGGTTTCCCCCTTCTTCCCTTAAAAGTGGGTTTTGTTTATAAAAAATATTTGAAGGCCTCTGAAACATTGGAATAAATGTTTAAAAGTATTAATTCTCTTTTGTTGATGTGATTACATTGGAATACGTTTTTCTATTATGTGTAGCCTTTAAGTTTTATGTGTAAAAATGTAATTCATGTAAGAATTATCTTTTCTTCTGTGGACATAATAGATAACCTTTAGGGTTCATATGATCTTTTTTGAGGTGATTAATGGTTATTACATTTTAGGATTCAAAATGATAGGTATTAGATAATCATTGAGGTTAAAGAAGATGATATGGTTATGGGATATTACATTAATATAATATAATATCCCTATATTTAATATATTAATTTTATAATTTTAGACTGTTTTAATATTATTTTAATCCTGTGGAAGAAGAAATAAATTGAAAATGCATGTTTGAGATCTATTCCAATTCTTTGAACCACCTCTTTAGTTTTATACCTAAATCCTTCATTGGTTGGCTTAATATTAAATAATGGGACTCTAGGTAGTATATTAGGATTAAAGGAATGATTTTGGATAGTTATTGGCTTAACCAAAAGGCTATTTAAGTGTGGAGAGAAGATGATATGGGGTATCTATTTATAAGTGGGGGAGAGGACATGCTTGGAATTCTTAAAAAGAATATAATATATTGTTGACTTTATAAAGAAAAACGGATAAACATTGGACCATTTTACAATAATAGATGATATAGGTTCTACATATGTCCTAAATATATAAATTAGACAGGTTTTTATGTCATTTGAACCATTATTTCATTTGATTATCCATAGGTAAACTGGTTTTAATATTAACTATGGTAACCAATTTTTGTTGTTTTTACTATTAATTTTGAATTAACATTGAGTTGAACTTAGTACCTAATATTAAATATTTTTATTATAAATTTATATTACATTTTATAAAATAAATTCATAAAATGTTTACAATTTAATTTAAAATTAATCCTGAAAATTGATATGAAAAGCAGTTTTTTCGAAAAAAAAACGTCCTTTAAGTATAAAAATGATTCCATAATAAATACAATATAAATTTTTAAAAAAATTCCATAATTAGATTCATAATAATATAAATGAATTAATTTTTCTTTTAAACCAATTTAAAACATAATTTAATTAATTTATATTTATTATTAGAATGAAAAGTTTAAATAAAAATCTGTATTTTTCACTATTCATTAAAAATTTAAACTTTTCCAAAATATCCCAAACATTTAGCATAATAAAATTCTAAAATTAATAATTAGAAAATGAATTTATTTTTTAAAATTAAAATTTAATAATATGGAATAATTAATTTAATAAAAATCCAATCTTTTGGGAAATCGTGCTTTTTCCTTTTGACAAAAAAGTATATAATGTTCTTATAAATTTGTTAATATAGTTAATAAATAATAATAATAATTCATTAAAATGATTTGTTATAAAATTATTTGGGTTTATAAAATCTACCTTACTATAAAAATTTAACCCTTTAATTTTCATGGAACATAATTTCTAAAAAAATATTGTCGTTCGTCTTCATAACATCCTTTGGTTCCCATGTTGCTTCCTCCATTTTATAATTTCACCATTGTACCTTTACCTGTTGATTCGTTTCAAGAATCATGATTTTATATTCATATAATGTTATATTATATTCCAATTCTACTTCCTATAAGTGATCACATATATTGTTTTGGTATTTACTTCATTAAAAAAGAGATTTGGAACACATCAGGTGCTTTAGAGAGGCTTGGAGGACTTAGTAATGAATAATCTATTATTGAAATTCTTTCTATAATTTCAAAAGGTAACATGTACTTGAGGCTAATTTTTACCTTCATATTGAATTTTATAAAACCATTCCATATATACACATTCATTAAAATGTGGTCACCCACATAAAATTTACAATCCTTCCTCAGTTAATCAGCATCACACATTTTCTTGCTTTCAGACAATTTAATATGTGTATGAATAGTGTTTAAATTTATCATTGCCTCCTAAAAAAGTTATGTACCTACAATATTTTTCTCAAAAAAATTAACCTAGTAAGTAAGAGTGTGTAATATCTTACCATAGAAGGATTTATACGACAGTATATAAATTATTCTATTAAATATATTATTATTAGCATACTATAATAGAGGTATATACAATTACCATGTAATAGGAATGTCATATGAACAAGACCACAATGTGTCATAAAATTTTTAGATATTACTTTTGGAATGCACATCAGTTTGTGGATAATAGGATGTATTCAAATAAAACTCAATAACAAGATCCTTCTAAAGACTTTTCCAGAATTTAGATATAAAGAATGGATCATGATCTAACAAAATTGAAATATTTTCTCCATGAACTCTTACAACTTCATTAATATAGATTCATCCATAGTTCTTAAGAGTTTAATATTCTCTTATATCGAGGAAATGTGTATATTTTGTAAGGTAGTCAACAATAACCCATATTTCATCATTCAATCTTGGAGTATTTTGTAATCTAGTTAAAAATTCCATATTAATTTCATCCAATTTTTTTATAGGAATGGGTATAGGTTTCATGACCCCTCTAGGATGGAGTCTTTCAGTCTTTACTAATTGTCAAACTATCAACATTGATAACTAATATTCAATTTAGTATTTTATATTGTCCCACCAAAAAATGTTTCTTCAAATCCATATACATCGTTGTGATACCAAGATGTATAATAAATTTTGAACTTTGAGAACAATCTAATAATTCCTTTTTAGCTCAGTTATGGATGGAACACATAGCCTCTTACTAAATTTAATAACAGCTTCTCCATATATGAATTCTTCAAATTTCCCATCATTTTCTTGTTTAATTTTTATTTCGAAATTCTCATCATTAAGATGATATTTTTTACCTTGTCTAATGAATATATATTATCAATAATTTGAAAAGAAGATTGATGTTCTGCCTTACTTACTAAGTCATAAATACATATTTACTAAATCCATGAATATAGGATCCTAATTAATAATCATTTTTTTCAGAACTCCATGATCTTTCCTACTTAATGTATCTAATAACTTTTTCCCATCTTTGGGTGGTAGTTTTTTTTAGAAATCAGCATCCTTCAGTATCTTAAACCATTGCCTTTTCCTCATGTCGACATTTTTCTTTAAAAAGATGTATTTTATACTCTTATGATCTTTGTATATCTCAAATATTTCACCATAGAGATAATTTCTCTGTATTTAAAAAAATATATGAATTTTAACAAAACATCATGAGTTTAATATTTCTATTCATGATACTTTAACTACCTTGAAACATTGGCAAAAACATTATAATTTTATATAAGGACACAACTACATCCCTTATTTATTCACTAAAATATATTTGGAATCCAACATTACCTAATTATATATTTGAAAATGGATAATTGACTAATTTAAAATTTAATACATCATACAATTCTTCATATTACTTTTTTCATGTAAACTTCATGCCTTTACGTGTATTCTTGGTTAATGGGTGAGACAATTGGGGAAAGGTTTGAACAAAACACTGATAGTGACCTACTAAACTAATGAATCTACATGTATCAATTATGTTTATTTATATGGGACACTATTTTAATACCTTTTCCTTTACAAGATCAATTATGATTCCATCCTTGGTGAAAATATGGCCAAGAAAAAAAATTATGATCCTAGAATTAAGACATGAAAAATTTCTTATAAAACTACTTTCTATAAAGTCTATTAATATGAACTATACATGATTCTAATTGTCCTCATAGATTTTAGAATATACTAAGATATCATCAATCAATATGACACAATTATTATAAAGATATTCCTTGAATACAGTATTGATTAGATCTATAAAACAAATTATGAATTAGTAAATCTAGATAGAATTATTATTCATAATTTTCATACATCATATGAAATTTTGTCTTTAGAATATCTTTTTTCTTTACTCACAATTATAGATACATAGAACAAAGTTCAATCTTTGATAAGCATTGACATCCATGAATTTTTTAGAATAATTCCTCAATGAGAGTAAGAGGAAACATTTTCGTTGTCATAATAACATTGATTTTCCTATAATAAATGTACAGTATCATAGATCCATATATCATTTTAAATAAAATATTAGTTCTCCCCAAGGTGAGAAAACTAGGGTATAAAAATCCCATACCAAAAAACTCCTCTAGTTTCTTCTTCAACTCCACTAAATTAATAGATTTATTTCTATAACGAATATTTGATATAGGTATCTCATCAATGATTTAATCAATTAAAAAAAACTTCAAACTCTAGAGGATTTCCATGTAATTACTCAATAAATACATTGATGTATTTATTAACAATATGTAAATGTTACATTTGACTATTAAATTTTCCATCTATAGGATGTTTTTAACATTCTTCATAATGAATCCCATTAATAAGGGAACCTAGGGGTGTATATGAATAGGACTAAAGTGATTAAGTATCATCTATAATGATAAATATTTCCACACCATCATCATGAATAATAATTTCTTTCTCTTCAAAAAATATTTCTTCATCATACTTTTTATTCAAATTCATATCTAGGATGATATAATAATTTAAAAAAGGTATCATAATAATTTTTGATAATAGGTTGTGTTTATATATAATAATGGGAACTCACTAGCATGTCCCTATTTCAATGATGTTCCCACTATGAGTTTTTACTACAAACTCCCTAATTAAGGTGTTATAGAAATATATATTTTAAATGAAAATCATGGAAGATATAAAATACTTAGATGATCTATATTAAAATAAAAAAATTCTATGAAAATGGATTTGATTAGTGTACATTAATACTTATCTTTAAGAAATTCGACCTCAACTATTTTGATTTCATAATGTTTTCCTTCTACCCTTAGCCTCTAATTCTGTAGATTCCCTTAACATATAGGAAATTGGTTTGAATAATTCCAAATTTCATCAGAGTTTATATACTAAATAGTGGAGGCCACCTTATTTAGTTACGTTAATTAGCTAGATGACCATTTTTTCTGAACTTATAAAAAACTCTCATTCCCTTTATGAATTTTCCAGAATGTTTCCATCCACATTTTTCACATGATGGAAATTACACAATTATCTTGTTCTCATTTGGAAATTTCTTTTTTTTTTTGTGTTCAACCAACCTCTTACTTTTTTTATTTCCATATAATATTAAGGATCTAAAAATAATTGTCATTTTATTAATTAAACATGAAATTATATCATGATATGATGAAAATATTTTAGAAACGGGTTCCCTTCAGAGACGCTATTTAATCCCATTAATTAATTGATGAATCATTGTTTTTATATTACATATGTAGAACAAATCTTGATTGAATAATATTTCATTGTTAACCTCATAATATTAAATAATTTCTTCATAATTCTATATTAATGTGAGTAAATTCCTCTCAATTGTATGTCACTGTTCTCAAGGGAAGTATTTCTCAAAGAAAATCACGTAAAAAGTTACCCATTCTATGATTTTTTACTTCTTGGACCTCTTTTGTGTTTAGAATCAATGGCCATCATCGATATAGATATCATGTTAAACAAAAAACTTCCATAATAACATTATCACTTTCATTACATCCAAATGTGAATAATATATCTTCTAGGTAATTAATTCATTGCCCAGCTACCACTAGATTTGTAGTTCCGCTAAAAGTCGGAGGCTTCTGTCACATGAAGTTATCCAATATAGGAGAATCATACCATGGAACAACATGTTATTCTATTTGAGAAAGGTTTCGAACAACCTAGGTACTTATAGAATAAATAATTTTCATGATTATTAATATGAATTAGATATTTATATTCAATAAATAAAATGATGTAGTTATTTTATATGAAAAAGGAAATAGTTTTAATTAAACTCTTTTATAATAAGATATCATTTAAATGTATAAATTTAAATTATTGAATTTTAATTTGAAAAATATATAACATTTCTTAAACTATCATATCAAAATTAACATAGGGTAATTTGTTTATTTTTAAGAAAATATTATTTTTTGCAGTGAATAGTAAAAAATAGCATCTTATTTAAATGTCATTTGTTTTCAAAAAATTGAGTGATTTAAATGTCCCTATATTTTTTGAATATGATTTCATGTAAATAATTGTTTTTAGTTATATTTAATATAATTATTATTTCCTAATAAACTTTATATTGTATTTTAGAATAATTTTATCTCTGGGATTATAAATGGGATTTTTATGAATTTTTTTTAAAATGCATAATTTTTACATTCTTTAATAATTAAAAACACATAATGTGGAATTATTTAAAATAAATTAATATATTATATATCAAAAATATTAAATATAATTAATATTATGATTATTTCTATACATAATGTTAATATAAAATCACCTTTTTCTTGAAAATCACACTTATTAAAAAACAGATATTTCCTCACATACATTGGAATAATTTTAAATTAAATCATCGACATATATGAATTTAATTTGGTAAAATGGATTAGATATTTTTAATAGTAATAAATTATACTACCTAATAATTTAAACTAAATATTTGACAATAATGAATAGTAAAAACTGTAAAAATTAATTACCCTGCTTAAATTAAAAATTGATTTATAAAGGAGTTATGCCCAAAAGGTAAGGGTTAAGATGATCTAAAATATAACTAAAATCTATTTTCAAATATTTATTTAGTACTAATAATGTAAAAAAAATTCTAACAGTCGATTTTTTAGCCTTTTTTCATGTTTAAAACATCATATAACAATTTTCTTTTCAAAACATAAAAGTGACACTCAGTAAACATATAAAAGTCCACCCAATCATATACTATTAAAAACTAAAAACCCTTGTGGTTATTAAAATACCTATAAAAATTAAATCTCTAATTAACTGCCCTTATCCTATAAATTTTCTTATCATAAATCCATCCTCAAAAGGATTTTGGTGAAAACCTATTAGAGTTATCTGAAGAAGAGGTATTTTTCATAAACAAGCATTTTTATTTTATATGTTCATCTAAATACTTTAACCATTATTCAATTTTTAAGATATAATAACACCATTTTCAACCATATATTAAGATTTTATTATGTTCATTACATAAGTTAATTCTATATCCTCTTAAATAAAATGGAAAATAAAATCCTCATTCGTGTGTAAGGTGACTACCGCCTCGCAGACGGATGTCGTTTATTTTTCATCATCAACTCTAATGGCTTGTTAAAATGATGTATTTTAAGAATATATATTAAATTTTTAAAAACATATTTAATTACTATATCACATATAACTTTCTAAATTACATTGTGTGAGAGATATGATAATTTTTCTTGTGTGTATGATAAACTTACACCTCACAAAGCGATGTGATTCCTTTTTCACTAACTCTTTACATGGAATTTTGTTGACACTGAAAAACTTATCCAAATGATATTCCAAATTCCTCCATACATGATCCAAGATTGTATCCCGTTTTGCAAGCTTCGATTTGACTGGTCATAGAGCCCAAATAGAGTTACTAATTAGGATTTATGGACATTCGAAGTTGGGCTGGAAAATTGGTTTGCGGAGCCCATTCACAAAGCTCCCTCCGCGATCGCATAGTACAGTGAACTTGACCAGAGCATCTGTGAGCACCGTGAAGGTCATTATGGTAGCCTTCACGATTACGAGAAACTTGAGGGAACTTTACCAGAGCCTCCGTGGGAAACTCTAAGACTAGTGACTATTAACTCAATGATTATGAGAAACTTGAGGGAACTCCCTCTAGTTGTGGTGTGATATTACCTCTGCGACCTAATTTTCTCTTTGTGGAGTGCATTTGTTCTTCACGGGGTGCTCCGTCGACCTCCATCGCCTATAAATAGCTAGATCACCCTGAAACACCTGAGATTTTTATGAGAAATATTTTGTTTTAATGTTATATAAATCATCAAAGGAATCTTTCACAACACACAACACTAGCTTGTCTTGCTTTACACGCAATCGCGACCATCCTCGATAGCTTGTGTTGTACGCAATACCGAGTTTTACAAAACAAATATATGCTATATAAACTAGCCGTTATGAATAGTAATACCTAATTTTTGAAATTTTATAAATTTTATCTTTCAAAATGGACTTCATTGTTGGATTTGAAATATCTAAATTATCCTAGGGTGAAATTTTGGTATTTTTTTGAAAACATTAAATTTTTGATGAATAGTGAAAACACTGTTACTATTTAAAAACCGACTTTTTTTAAATAATTATTTATTTTATTTAAATTTATTTTAGGTCAAAATTGATACATAATACCTATATAAGTTAGATGTAATTCATTGGAGTCATTTTATAATAATTTTAGATATATAAATATTTTATTGAACTTTTCACCGTCTTTTACCCACCTCCTAGGAGAATATGCAAATGTACATAAAACTTATTTTTACCACTTCTGTGAATATAATTTCAAAAATCTGAGAGACATGGTTAATATCAAAGAGTAAAATGTGGTTCAATAATATAAAAATATTTTTTTGGTGAATAGTAACTTTTTACTTTTATTTTCCATAGTTAAAAGTAAATAGGGTAATTAAGGGTAAAAATGATATTATTATTACCCTAACACATGTCCTAATTCTATTGGATAAGTTTAATTTGACCAAAAACAACCATAGGAATAAAATATGACCATTTAGTTACACTTGGATTAGATTAGGACATTTATTATTATTTTATTTAAAGAATTGTTAAAATTGTGAAAATCAATGTTTAATAACTAAACCATTTTTAATATAGGGTTATAAATAAGATAAATTCGATTATAAATATTTATTAGAAATATAAAAAGATTTCCTAGATGATGGTATTTTATTTATAATTTATAGACTTTAAATAATTTAATTTATTAATGACACAATGATGGTGCAGTAATTACCTTATTAATGAAATATTAACATAATTGATATTATAATTACCCAAATAAATATAATTTGAGACTTTTTAAGAATTAAACTAATTTTATAGGTTAATATTACATATTAGTATTGATTTAATTAACTTTTTTTGAACTAATAATGTTGTTATGATTTTCGCAAAAATCAATTACCAAATAGTGTCAAAATTGACATAAAATAGATTTTAAAACAAATATTATATTGTTAATTGTTATTTTATTCTTAAAAATATATGGTTCGGAAAAATGACTTAGATAAGGTTATATATATTACTACTGAACCACTTGGGGTTCGTTTTTCTTGTTATAGTAAGTTTATTAACCACATAGTGTAAGAAAACAAGAAGACATGGTAAAAGTAAAATTATTTAACTTAGAGTTAAATCTAAATTATAAGGTTAAAATAGTAACATAAACACGTCTAAAATCTATTTTATGAGATTATTTCGACCCATCCCCACCTTATCGAAGAAATAAATCAATTTGGGGCTATTAAAAACCGAATATGACTTTTTAATAAAATAATATTTTTAGTTTTTTCTAAGGTGCCCCTCTCCTCCCTTATAAAAGGGAACCTCCTCCCTCTCCTCCTCACACCACATTGAACCTTCAAGATCGTCCAACCCATCCCAATTTCTCTTCTCCACTTCCATAGTAATATTCTAGAGGTCCTGGTCTTCTTCAAAGACCAATTTTAGTGCCCTAAGAGGAGGTTTCAAAGAGTCATGTCAAAGAAGAGGTAATATCCGTTACTGATTCTTTCAAATTTATTTCCTATTCTACTTCCTCTTATTTAGTTGTTTCATTATGAAGTAATAACATCAGTATAACTCATATACTGATATGTTATTATAAATATGAAACAACCCTATTTCACCTTCTATACATCCTACGGAAATTGAAATCATCGCGCGTGCGTATGTATGGAATACCATCTCCACGCCGTGGTGTAATCAGTTTTCCACTACCACCTTACTTGGATGGGTATAATGGTGTAAATAATAACTATATATGATTATTTTAAATTGATATTTATTGTTAAATAGTATACATACACTCCAATACAATTCCACGATCATGGGAATGATATCATCGCTCGTGCGTACGTACGGCCTACCATCTCCACGATGTGATGCGACTCATTCTACATGATATTCATTGCATAATGATTATATAAATGAATTGAATGAATAAAGATGATATATATTACACTAATACCATTATGTAAATGAGGTTTCTATAAACTAAGAATACGAATTTATTCGACAAAACACGCATAAGAACAAAAAGTAATAAACACCCAAATAACAAGTAGCAATGAAATATTAATAATAAAAAGCTAAGAATATGACCATATATGATATCATAACAATGAGTATGATTTTGGAATAATTCAATGACATTATTTAAATCATTATACATGAGTTTTGGACATGTACGACGAAAATCGGACTTAAGGTAAGGGAAAATCTCACAATCTCATATTTATCTGAGATTGTGTATACTTCAGAATTTACTAGGGAAGATTATCATCCACATCCATGTTTCCTCAATATATAATATATTTTCCATCCACCTACAACAGTTTAAATCCAATTTTACCAATTGGTGAGTTTTTAGTAAAAGATATGAAAGGAATCTTTTGTCGTTTTTAGTATGAGGTACTTTTTGACTTTTCCATCCAAATTACGAGAAGAATGTTTTTTTAACTTATACGGGCTGAATGGACCTTTAGAACATTATTTCCATGAATATTCCTTTACGAGTTTTTAAGTTTATTTTTAACCAACTTCTTTTAGTTTAAAATTTTATGACATTTTAAGAAAGGAAAAATGTTTTTGAAGTAGAAAGGATATTTTCCTCAAGAATGGAGTTCAAGCATTTTATCAAAATTATTTTCCATCTAAGATAATATAGGGTCCTGTTTCTATCCCTATTTTTACGTTGATTTGATTATGTTATGATGGAATTATTTTTATTATGTCCTTTTAACTTATATGGATTATGTTATGATGGCATGATGTTTAAGAATCCCATTTTTATTACATGGGTTATGCTATGATGTATGATTTATGATATTATGGAACACATAAGAATGGTATCATTATGAGATGGGTGGAACCTATATCTCCCTCCAATTCATTGCATAAAGATTTATATCTCATGAGATAGACATGGCTGGAACGACAGGTTAATCCGATTCAGTGAAACATGACTGAAACGAGGAGTGAACTCGGTTCAGAAATAGACTTTGTCCGCTAAGATAGTCTTGGCAATGAGTCTTGACTACTAAGAAATGATTCCTTATAATTATGTGTGTATGCCACTAAGTTTCATGTTTTATATTAGGATTCTTGGGATTAAATTTCACTACTATGATTTATCCCATGTTATGATATTATGATCTCTTTTGCAGGATAAGATTTATGAAATGCAATGTTCTTATGAATATGACATTTCATTTGTTTACCCTTACAGAGCATTTGAGCTCACCCTTTTGTATGTTTTCTTTCCCCCGGTCAGGAAGAAGGTTATTATGTAGGACATGCCAAAAGGGACTCTAGATATGCTGAAATAAACGGAAGACAATGTAGATGCTTTATGAACCAGTTGTTTTTGTTTCCCAGTTTCTAAATACACTATACCTATACGGTCCTACCATGGTTTTGTTATATATTGTAATAAGTAGGCTCCAATTCTGAAGTAATAAAAATGTATGTAAAGAATGGGTCGTTATAGTTGGTATCAGGGGAAAGATATAGTCAACCTTTGGAAACTAGGATGTGAATGCCTTAGTAAGAACCCTAAGGATATGTCTAAGCATAGAACACAATCTTAGTGTTTTATAAATGTCCATGAAAAACCTATGATAAGACCTTAAGTGTGAAATTTTATTCTTGATTATGTTGTTTTCCTATTATAATTAGTGTTGCTCGCCCTATTCTTCTTGGCTTTAGTCAATGGATGGAACCCGAAGGAACCGTGTTAATGCGGAATGCGATGGGCAATGCAATGATTGTACCCCTAAGAAACCAAACGTTATGGGATCTAGAATGAAAAATCTTGTAGCCATGCTCACACAACTTTCTCAAGATATGAATCATGAAGGACTTCCAAACGAGCAAAGGAAGAATCAACATTTTTTTTAATCCTTCATGAGGAATCGTCCCCCCTCATTCAGCGGGTCTACTGATCCATTAGTGGCTGAACAATGGATCTGTACCACTAAAAAGATATTTTCAGTTCTTCAATTCTCTGAACAAGATAAATTCTTCTTAGGAGTATATCATTTGGAAGGTGAAGCTGATCAATGGTAGAATCTTATCAAGAATAGAGGCCAAGAGATGAAATTGAGTCCATGGAATGGGACGAGTTCAAGAACTTATTTTTCAATAAGTACTTCCCTCGTATTCTTCGAACAAAGATGGAGAAGGAGTTTCTTGAACTAAAGCAAAAGGATGATGAATCTGTTGGTACCTAAGAAGTAAATTTTAGAAGACTTTCAAGGTACGCTTCTAGTATTATTATCCAACCTGAGAGAAAGATAGATCGATTCTTTAGTGGCTTAAAACCAAGTCTTCGAAGGGCGTTAGCCATAAGGGACTTCAAAAGCTATGATGAAATCATTCGATGTGCTCTCAAGGATGAGATGGAGATTCGAGTAACCCATGAGTCATATGGGTTTGATAAGAAGAGGAAAATGGAATTCAAAGTAAATTTTAAAGAGCACACTAAAAAGAAGATGAGTTTTCCCTTATGCTTAAAGTGTGAAAAGAAACATGGAGGGAGTTGTCTTAAAGGGACAAGTAAATGTTTCAAATGTGGAAAAAAAGGTCATCAGGCATTTGAATGCCGTAATGATGGGAATAATATGTCTAGTGATGCGAATAAAGAAAAGGCTACACAGAGTGCACCTCGTACACTTCAATGTTACAAGTGCAAGGAAATGGGGAATTATGCTAATCAATGCCCTAATCCAAGGGTTGTTTATGATGATCAATGTTAACAAACTCTTAAGTATAAATACAAAGGAAAGTCACATGCAATTTCTATCAGCGATGTGGAGTACGATAACGAAGTGGTGAAAGGTACACTTACCATCCACTCTAAAGTAGGAAATGTTTTATTTGATTCTGGATCCACCCACTCTTTTATTTTTGAAGAATTTTCTAAGGGTATCGACGTATTACCTCAACAATTATAGGTTGAGTTAGCTGTGACAACCCCTAATGGCACAATAGTCGCATCAAAAGTTTATAATTCTTCTCTGATTGAAGTTTGTGGGAAAGTGCTTCCTACAAATCTAGTGATCCTTCCTATAGTGGAATTTGATGTGATTATTGGCATGGATTGGGTTTCTTTATATGGATCTCATATTAATTGCCAAAGAAGGGAAGTCACCTTTCATATTCCAGATCAATCTATGATCGTCTATCAATGCAAGGATGAACATAACCTTCCAGTGGAAATTTCTTCCATATTATGTGTCTTGATTCCACTAAATGAAGGTTATTTATCTCAAATGGTTGGATAGAAACTCACGATTAAGAATACATCCATTGTACGAGAGTTTGATGATGTCTTTCCGGGGGAATTTCCAGGTCTTCCACCAAATTGTGAAGTTGAGTTTTCCATAGAACTCGTACCGGGTGCTTTTCCTATTTCAAAGACACCTTATAGAATGGCCAAAATTGAGTTGCAGGAATTGAAGAAGCAACTCCAAGAGAATCTTGATACGGGATTCATATGACCTAGTGTGTCACCTTGGAGAGCACTTGTTCTATTTGTTAAGAAGAAATATGGATCAATGAGACTCTTCATTGATTATCAAGAACTTAACAAGATCATTATCAAGAAAAAATATACCTTCCCATGCATTGATGACTTATTTGAAGAACTACGTAGAGCCCAATACTTTTTAATGATTGATCTTCGTTCAGGGTATCATCAATTAAGAGTCCAAAGGGAGGATATTCCAAAGACTACATTCCGTAAAAGGTATGGACACTAAGAATTTATAGTGAATCTATTTGGTCTTATTAATTCCCATGCTATCTTCATGGATCTAATGAATAAAGTCTTTAGAGACTATCTTTATCAGTTTTTGGTAGTCTTTATAGAAGATATTCTTGTTTATTCAAAGAGCAAGGAAGAACACTAAGATCACATGAGAATTGTATTGAAGACCCTAAGAAAGGAGAAGATTTATTCCAAATTTACCAAGTGTGAATTTTGGCTTCGAAAAGTTGCATCTTTGGGTCACATAATCTCAAAAGAGGGGATATCTATGGATCCCGCAAAAATAGAGGTTTTCGAAAGATGGTCGAGACCAACAACAGTAACTGAGATCCGAAGTTTTCTTGGATTGGATGGATATTATCAACGTTTTGTGAAAGATTTTTCACGATTATCTAATCCACTCACCAGGTTGACTCGAAAAGGAGTTAAGTTTGCTTGGATGGAGGAATGTGAAGAGAATTTCAAAGAGTTAAAAAGAAGGTTATTCAGTGAACATGTGCTCACACTACCTTGTAGTGGAGAAAGGTTTGTGATCTATAGTGATGCATCCAAGAAGGGATTTGGGTGTGTTCTCATGAAAATTGATATGGTGATAGCTTATGCCTCATGGCAGTTGAAAATCCATGAGAAAAATTACCCAAATCATGATTTGGAGTTAGCTGCGGTAATCTTTGCATTAAAAATATGGAGGCATTACCTTTATGGTGAAAGGTGTGATATTTATAATGATCACAAAAGTTTAAATTATATTTTCACACAACAGGAGATGAATATGTGCCAAAGAAGATGGTTAGAGGTGATTAAGGAATATGACTACTCAATTCGTTATCACCCCGGGAAAGAAAACAAGGTGGCAGATGCATTAAGCCGACAAGACCATGCTAGCTTATCCATGATGAGGATCACAAAAGATCCAATATTTATGGATTTACAAAGGATGGATCTTGGAATTATAATGGAAGCAGATAAATATTATCTTTCTCAAATGAATATTCAACCATATATACATGTGATGATTAAAGAGGCACAAAAAGAAGATGTAGAGTTACAAAAGAAGGTGAGAAATGTTCCTGAATTCAACCTTGATTGTGATGGGATAATAAGGTTCAGGAATTGGGTTTGTGTTTCCCCCATCCCAGAAATTAAAGAAGGAGCTTCTAGATGAGGCTCATAATTCTTCATTCTCTATTCATCCTAGAAGCACGAAGATATATAGAGACCTGAAAGAGTACTTCTGGTGGGATGGCATGAAAAGAGATTTTGTTGAATACGTCTCTCGATGCTTGGTTTGTCAGCAAGTTAATGCTGAGAGAGAGAAGTCTAAGGGGATGTTACAACCATTACCCATACCTGAATTGAAATGGGAAAACATCACTATGTACTTTGTCACCGGACATCCTAAAACATCTAAAGTCAATAATGCTATCTGGGTCATAGTTTATCATCTTACGAAGTCGGCACAATTCATTGCTATTAGAGAATATTTCTCTCTGGATCAGCTAGCCAGGATATATGTAAAGGAAGTGGTGATATTTCATGGAGTACCACTTTACATTATATCTGATCAGGATCCAAGGTTTACCTCAATGTTTTGGCAAAGTGTTCAGCATACTATGGATACAGAGTTGATTTTCAACATACTTATCATCCTCAGAGAGATGGTCAGTCTGAGAGAACAATTCAAACTCTAGAAGATATGTTAAGAGCTTTCTCTATAGATTTAAAAGGAGGTTGGGATCAACACCTACATTTGGTGGAATTTTCTTATAATTATAGCTTTCACTCCAGTATTAACATGGCTCCTTATGAATCCCTCTATGGAAAGAAATGCAGGACTCCCACTTGATGGGATGACGTTGGGGAAAGAAAGCTATTAGGACCAGATCTTGTTGATGAGATGGTAGAAAAGGTCAGATCTATTCAACAACACATAAGAGCAGCTCAGAGTCGATAAAAAAGTTATGCAGATAACTGAATAAAATACCTAGAGTTTGAAGTGGGTGATAAAGTGTTCTTACTAATATCTCCTTGGAAGAGAGTAATGAGATTAGGAAAGAAGGAAAGATGAGGCCTAGGTATATCGGTCCTCTCAAAATACTAGATCATGTTGGGAAGGTAGCTTACCGATTGGCACTTCCACAGAATCTCTCTCAAGTTCACGATGTGTTCCATGTATCTCTCTTGAGAATGTACATACCTGATCCTTCACATGTACTCAGCTCAGAAGTTGTACCGCTGAAGAAAGATCTTTCTTATAAAGAACGGCCGATATAGATTCTGGATCGTAGCGAAAAAGTCCTACGGAACAAGACGACTCACTTGGTCAAAGTTTTATGGAGGAACCACCAATTAGAAGAAGCTACATGGGAGCTTGAGGATGTGATGAGGGAGAGGTATCCTCATCTGTTTGTTACAAAGTGACAAATTTCGAGTGCGAAATTCATTTTAAGTGGAGTAGAATGTAACACCCAAGATTTTTATGAGAAATATTTTGTTTTTATGTTATATACATCATCAAAGGAATCTTTCACTACACACAACACTAGATTGGCTTACTTTACATGCAATCGTGACCTTCATCGATAGCTTGCGTTGTACCCAATACCGAGTTTCACAAAACAATGATATGCTATATAAACTAGCTGTTATGAACAGTAATGCCCCCCTTTTGAATTCTTTTAAATTTTATCTTTCAAAATTGACTTCATTTTTGGATTCGGAATATCAAAATTAGCCTAGGGTGAAACTGTGGTATTTTTATGAATACTTTCAATTTTTGATGAATAGTGAAAACACTATTACTATTTAAAAACCGAATTTTTATTTAAATAATCATTTATTTTATTTAAATTTATTTTAGGTCAAAATTGATACATAATACCTATATAAGTTCAATGTAATTCATTGTAGTCATTTTATAACAATTTTAGATATATAAAAATTTTATTAAACTTTTCACCGTCTTTTACCCACCTCCTAGGAAAATTTGCAAATGTACATAAAACGTATTTGTACCGCTTCTGTGAGTGGAATTATGAAAATATGTGAGACATGGTTAATATCAAGGTGTAAAATTTGGTTTAATAAGATAAAGATAATTTTTGGTGAATAGTAACGTTTTACTTTTATTTACCACAGTTAAAAGTAAATAGGGTAATTAAGGGTAAAAATGATATTATTATTACCCTAAAACATGTCCTAATTCTATTGGATAAGTTTAATTCGACCAAAAAAACCATAGGAATAAAATATTACCATTTAGGTCCACATGGATTAGATTAGGACAGTAATTATTATTTTATTTAAAGAATAGTTAAAATAGTTAAAATCAATGTTTAATAACTAAAACATTTTTAATATAGGGTTATAAATAAGATAAATTCGACTATAAATTTTCATTATAAAGATAAAATATTTCAAACATAATTTTATTTTATTTATAATTTTTAGACATTAAATAATTTAATTTATTAATGAAATAATGATGATGCAGTAATTGCCTTATTAAGGAAATATTAACATAATTGATATTATAAATACCCAAATAAATGTAATTTGAGACTTTTTAAGAATTAAACTAATTTTATAGGTTAATATGACATATTCTAATTGATTCAATTAACGTTTTTGGAACTAATCATGCTGTTATGATTTTAAAAAAAATTAATTACCAAATTCTGTCAGAATTGACATAAAATAGTTTTTAAAACAAATATTATATTATTAATTGTTATTTTATTCCTAAAAACCAAATGTTCGAAAAAATGACTTAGATAAGGTTATATATATTAATAATTAACCACTTGGGGTTCTTTTGGCTAGTTATAGTAAGTTTATTAACCATATAGTGTAAGAAAACAAGAAGACACGGTAAAAGTTAAATTATTTAACTTAGAGTTAAATCTAAATGATAAGGTTAAAATAGTAACCTAAACTTGTCTAAAATCTATTGGTTGAGACTATTTCGACCCATCCCCACCTTAACTTATAAATAAATCAATTTGGAGCTATTAAAAACCGAATATGACTTTATAATATAATAATATTTTATGTTTTTTTTAAGGTGCCCCTCTCCTCCCTTATAAAAGGGCACCTCCTCCCTCTCCTCCTCACACCACATTGAGCCTTCATGCTTGGCCAAACCCTGACAATTACTCTTATACTCTTCCCTAGTAATATTCTAGAGGTCCTGGTCTTCTTCAAAGACCAATTTTAGTGCCCTAAGAGGAGGTTTCCAAGGGGTGTGTCGAAGAAGAGGTAATATCCGTTACCGATTCTTTCAAATTTATTTCTTCTTCTACTTCCTCTTATTTAGTTGTTTCATTATGAAGTAACAACATCAGTATCAATAATATAATGATATTTTATTATAAATATGAAACAACTGTATTTCACTTTCTATCCATACTACGGAAAATGAAATCATCGCGCATGCGTACGTACGGAATACTGTCTCCATGTCGCGGTGTAATCAGTATTCCACCACCACCATACTTGGATGGGTATAATGGTGTAAAGAAAAACTATATATGATTATTTTAAATTGATATTGATTCTTAAATAGTCTACATACACTCCAATACAATTCCACGATCATGGGAACGATATCATCGCTTGTGAGTACGTACGGCCTACCGTCTCCACAATGTGATGCGACTCGTTCTACATGATATTTATATCATAATGATTATATAAATGAATTGAATTAATAAATTTGATATATATTACACTAATACCATTCTGGAAATGAGGTATCTATAAAAGAAGAATAATAATTTATTCGACTAAACACGCATAAGAACAAAAACCAATAAACACCCAAATAACAAGTAGTAATGAAATATTAATAATAAGAAGTTAAGAATATGACCATATATGATATCATAACAATGAGTATGATTCTGGAATAATTCAATGACATTATTTAAATCAATATACAGGTGGTTTGGACACGTACGACGCAAACTGGGCCTAAGGTAAGGGAAAATATCACAATCTCATTTTTATCCGAGATTGTTTATACATCAGAATTTACTGGGGAATATTTATCATACAGATCCATGTTTCCTCAATATGTAATATTATTTCCATCCACCTACAATATTTTAAATCCAATTTTACCCATTTTTGAGTTTTTAGTAAAATATTTGAAAGGAATATTTTTTCGTTTTTAGTATGAGGTACTTTCTGACTTTTCCGGCCAATGTATGAGAAGAATGTTTTTTTAACTTATACGGCCTGAATGGACATTTAAAAAATTATTCCCATGAAGTTTAATTTCCAAGTTTTCAAGCTTATTTTTAATTAACTTCTTTTATTATAAAATTGTATGACATTTTAACAAAGGAGAAATGTTTTGAAGTAGGAAGGATATTTTCCTCAAGAATGGAGTTCAAGCGTTTTATCAAAATTATTTTCCATCTATGATAATATAGGGTTCTGTTTCTATCCCTATTTTTACATTGATTTGATTATTTAATGATGGAATTATTTTTATGATGTCCTTTTATCTTATATGGATTATGTTATGGTGGCATGATGTTTAAGAATCCCATTTTTATTACATGGGTTATGCTTTGATGTATGATTTATGATATTGTGGCACACATAAGAATGGTATCATTATGAGATGGGTGGGAACTATATCTCACTCCAATTCTTTGGGTTTTGATTTATATCTCATGAGATAGACATGGCTAGAACGGTAGGTTAATCTAGTTAAGTGAAACGGGACTGAAACGAGGAGTGAACTCGGTTCAGAAATGGACTTTGTCCACTAAGATAGTCTTGGAAATGAGTCTTGACTACTAAAAAATGATTCTCTATGATTATGTGTGTATTCCACAAAGTCTCTTGTTTTATGTTAGGATTCTTGGGATTACATTTCACTACTATGATTTATCCCATGTTATGATATTATGATCTCTTTTTTAGGATAATATTTTTGAAATGCTATGTTCTTATGAATATGATATTTTATTTATTTACCCTTACTGAGCATTTGAGCTCACCCTTTTGTATGTTTTCTTTCCCCAGGTCAGGAAGAAGGTTATTCAGAAGTATATTCCAAAAGTGACTCAAGATATGATGAAATAAATGGGAGACAATGAAGATGCTTTATGAACAAGTTGTTTATGTTTCCCAGTTTCTAAAGACTATATACCTATAAGGTCCTACCATGGTTTTGTTATATGTTGTAATAAGTATGCTTCAATTTTGAAGTAATAACAATGTATGTAAAGTATGGGTTGTTATAGTTGGTATCAAGGGAATGGTATAGTCAACCATTGGAAACTAGGATGTGAAAGCCTTAGTAAGAACCCTAAGGATATGTCTAAGCATAGAACACAATCATAGTGTTTTAAAAATGGCCATGAACAACCTATTATAAGACCTTAAGTGTGAAATTTTATTCTTGATTATGTGGTTTTCCCATTATAATTAGTGTTTCTCACACTATTCTTCTTGGTTTTAGTCAATGGCTGGAACCCGAAGGAACCGTGTTAAAGCAGAATGTGACGGGCAATGCAATGATTGTACCCCTTAGAAACCAAACGTTATGGGAGGTGGAATGGAAAATCTTGTATCCATGCTCACATAACTTTCTCAAGTTATAAATCATGAAGGACATCCAAACGAGCAAAGTAAAGAGCAACATTCTGTTGAATCCTTCATGAGGAAGCATCCCCCCTCATTCAGCAGGTCTACTGATCCATTAGTGTCTAAACAATGGATCAGTAGCACTGAAAAGATATTTTCAATTCTTCAATGCTCTGAACATGATAATTCATCTTAGCAGTATATCGTTTGGAAGGTGAAACTAATCAATGGTGGAATCTTATCAAGAATACAAGGCCAAGAGATGAAACAGAGTCCATGAAATGGGATGAGTTCAAGAACTTATTTTTCAATAAGTACTTCTCTCGAATTCTTCGAAAAAAGATGGAGAAGGAGTTTCTTGAAATAAAGAAAAAGGATGATGAATTTGTTGGTACCTACGAAGCAAATTTTACAATACATTCAAGGTACGCTTCTCATATTATTATCCTACCTGAGAGTAAGATCGATCAATTCTTTAGTGGCTTAAAACCAAGTCTTCAAAGGGTGTTAGCCATAAGGGACTTCAATAGCTACGAGGAAATTGTTCGATGTGCTCTCAAGGTTGAGATGGAGATTGGAGTAACCCATCAGTCATATGGGTTTGATAAGAAGAGGAAAATTTAATTTAAAGGAAAATCTAAAGAGCACACTAAAAAGAAAATGAGTTTTCCCTTATGCTCAAAGTGTGGAGAGAAACATGGAAGAAGTTGTCTTAAAGGAACAAGTAAATGTTTCAAATGTGGAAACAAAGGTCATCGGGCATTTGAATGCCGAAATGATGGGAAGAAGATGTCTAATGATGTGAACAAAGAAAAGGATACCCAGAGTGCACCTCCTACACTTAAATGTTACAAGTGCAAGGAAATGGGGAATTATGCTAATCAATTCCCTAATCCAAGGGTTGTTGATGATGATCGATTTCAACAAACTCTTAAGGCTAAATAAAAAAGGAAAGTCACATGAAATTTCTATCAGTGATGGGGAGTACAATAACAAGGTGGTGAAAGGTACACTTACCATCCACTCTAAATTAGAAAATGTTTTATTTCATTATGGATAAACCCACTCTTTTATTTCTGAAGAAGTTTCTAAGGGTATCGCCATATTACCTCAACAATTAGATGTTGAGTTAGCTGTGACAACCCCTAATGGAACAACAGTAGCATCAAAAGTTTATAATTCTTCACCGACTGATGTTTGTGGGAAAGTGATTCCTGCAAATCAAGTGATCCTTATTATAGTGGAATTTGATGTGATTCTTGTAATGGATTGGCTTTCTTTATATGGATCTCATATCAATTTCCAAATATGTGAAGTCACGTTTCATATTTCAGATCAATCTATGATCGTCTATCAATGCAAGGATGAACATAACCTTCCAGTGGAAATTTCTTCCATCTTATGGGTCTTGATTCCACTAAATGAAGGTTATTTATCTCAAATGGTTGGATAGAAACTCATGATTAAGAATACACCCATTGTACGAGAGTTTGATGATGTCTTTCTAGGGGAATTACCAGGTCTTCCACCAAATCTTGAAGTTGAGTTTTCAATAGAACTAGTACCGGGTGCTTTTCGTATTTCAAAGACACCTTATAGAATGGCGCCAATTGAGTTGCAGGAATTGAAGAAGAAACTCCAAGAGAATCTTGATAAGGGATTCATACGCCCTAGTGTTTCACCTTGGGGAGAAACTGTTCTGTTTGTTAAGAATAAAGATGGATCAATGAGACTCTGCATTGATTATCGAGAACTTAACATGATCACTATCAAGAACAAATATCCTCTCCCACACATTGATGACTTATTTGACCAACTACGAGGAGCCCAATACATTGCCAAGATTGATCTTTGTTCAGGGTATCATCAATTAGGAGTCCAAAGGGAGGATATACCAAATATGGCTTTCCGTACAAGGTATGGACACTATGAATTTATAGTGATGCCATTTGGTCTTACTAATGCCCCTACTATCTTCATGGATCTAATGAATAGAGTCTTTAGAGACTATCTTGATCAGTTTGTGGAAGTCTTTATAGGCGATATTCGTGTCTATTCAAAGAGTAAGGAAGAACATGAAGATCACTTTAGAATTGCATTGAATACCCTAAGAAAGGAGAAGCATTATGCCAAATTTACCAAGTGTGAATTTTGGCTTCAAAAAGTTGCATTTTGGGGTCACATAATCTCAAAAGAGGGGATATCTGTGGATCCCGCAAAAACAGAGGTTATCGAAATATGGTCGAGACCAACAACAGTAACTGAGATCCGAATTTTCCTTGGTTTGGATGGATATTATCGAAGTTTTGTGAAATATTTTTCACGATTATCTAATCCACTCACCAGGTTGACTCATAAAGGAGTTAAGATCATTTGTACAGAGGAATGTGAAGAGAATTTCAAGAAGATAAAAATAAGGCTATCCAGTGCACCTGTGCTTACACTACCTTGTAGTGGAGAAAGGATTGTGATATATAGTGATGCATCCAATAATAGATTGGGGTGTGTTCTCATGCAAAATGATATGGTGATATCTTATGCCTCACAACAGTTGAAAATCCATGAGCTAAATTACCCAACTCATGATTTGGAGTTAGCTGCGGTAATATTTTCATTAAAAATATGGAGGCATTACCTTTATGGTGAAAGGTGTGATATTTATACTGATCATAAAAGTATAATGTATATTTTCACACAAAATGAGCTGAATATGCACCAAAGAAGATGGTTGGAGCTGATTAAGGATTACAACGGCTCAATTAATTATCACCCTGGGAAATCAAACAAGGTGGAAGATGCATTATGTCGACAAGACCATGCTAGCTTATCCATGATGAGGGTCACAGAAGATCCAATATTTATGGATTTACAAAGGATGGATCTTGGAATTATAATGGAAGGGGAGAAATCTTATCTTTCTCAAATGAATGTTCAACCATCCATACATGTGAAGATTAAAGAGGCACAAAAAGAAGATGTAGAGTTACAAAAGAAGGTGAGAAATGTTCCTAAATTCAACCTTGATTGTGATGGGATAATAAGGTTCAGGAATCAGCTTTGTGTTTCCCCCATCCCAGAATTAAAGGAGCTGATGGATGAGGCTCATAATTCTTCATTCTCTATTCATCCTGGAAGCACGAAGATGTATAGATACCTGAAAGAGTACTTCTGGTGGGATGGCATGAAAAGAGATGTTGCTGAATACGTCTCTCGATGCTTGGTTTGTCAGTAAGTTAAAGATGAGAGACAGAAGTATAAGGGGATGTTACAACTATTACCCATACCTGAATGGAAATGGGAAAACATCACTATGGACTTTGTCACCAGACTTCCTAAAACATCCAAATGCAATAATGTGATCGGGGTCATAGTTGATCGTCTTATGAAGTCAGCACACTTCATTGCAATTCGAGAAGATTTCTCTCTAGATCAGCTAGCCAAGATATATGTAAAGTAAGTGGTAATATTTCATGGAGTACCACTTTCCATTATATCTGATCAGGATCCAAGGTTTACCTAAAAGTTTTGGCGAATTCTTCGACATACTCCAGATACAGAGTTGAGTTTCATCATTTCTTATCATCCTCAAAGAGATGGTTAGTCTGAGAGAACAATTCAAACTCTAGAAGATATGTTAAGAGCTTGATCTATGGATTTCAATGGTGGTTGGGAGAAACACCTACCTTTGGTGGAATTTTCTTATAATAATAGATTTCACTCCAGTATTCAGATGGATCCTTATAAAGCCCTCTATGGAAAGAAATGCAAGACTCCCACTTGCTGGGATGATGTTGGGGAAAGAAAGGTATTAGGACCAGATCTTATTGATGAGATGGCAGAAAAGGTCAGATCTATTCAACAACACATAAGATCTGCTCAGATTCGACAAAAAAGTTATTCCTATAACTGAAGAAAATACCTAGAGTTTGAAGTGGGTGATAAAGTGTTCTTACGAATATCTCCATGGAAGAGAGTAATGAGATTTGGAAAGAAAGAAAGCTGAGTCCTATGTATATTGGTACTTTCAAAATACTGGATCGTGTTTGGAAGGTATCTTACCAATTGGCGCTTCCACAGAATCTCTCTCAAGTTCATTATGTGTTCCATGTATCTCTCCTAATAACGTACATACCTGATCCTTCACACGTACTCAGCTCAGAAGTTGTACCGCTGGAGCAAGATCTTTCTTATGAAGAATAGTCGATAAAGATTCTGGATCGTAGTGAAAACTTCCTAAGGAACAAGACCACTCACTTGGTGAAAGGTTTATAGAGGAACCACCAATTAAAAGAAGCTACATGGGAGTTTGAGGATATGATGAGGGAGAGGTATCCTCATCTGTTTGTTAAAAGGTGATGAATTTCGAGGGTGAAATTCATTTTAAGGGGGGTAGAATGTAACACCAGATATTTTTATGAGAAATATTTTGTTTTTATGTGATATACATCATCAAAGGAATATTTCACTACACACAACACTATCTTGGTTTGCTTTACACGCAATCGCGACCTTCCTCGATAGCTTGCGTTGTACGCAATACCGAGTTTCACAAAACAATGATATGCTATATAAACTAGCTGTTATGAATAGTAATACCCACCTTTTAAAATTTTATAAATTTTATATTTCAAAATGGACTTCATTTTTGGATTCCGAATATCGAAATTAGCCTAGGGTGAAATTTTGGTATTTTTTGGAAAACTTTCAATTTTTTATGAATAGTGAAAACTCTGTTACTATTTAAAAACTGAATTTTTATTTAAATAATAATTTATTTTAATTAAATTTATTTTAGGTCAAAATTGATACATAATACCTATATATGTTCAATGTAATTCATTGGAGTCATTTTATAATAATTTTAGATATATAAAAATTTTATTGAACTTTTCACCGTCTTTTACCCACCTCCTAAGAGAATTTGCAAATGTACATAAAACATATTTTTACCGCTTTTGTGAGTGGTATTTAGAAAAACCTAGAGAGATGGTTAATATCAAGGAGTAAAATGTGGTTCAATATGATAAAAATAATTTTTTGTGAATTGTAACTTTTTACTTTTATTTACCACGGTTAAAAGTAAATAGGGTAATTAAGGTTAAAAATGATATTATTATTACCCTAACACATGTCCTAATTCTATTGGATATGTTTAATTCGACCAAAAACAACCTTAGGAATAAAATATGATCATTTAGGTCCACTTGGATTAGATTAGGACATTTATTATTATTTTATTTAAAGAATATTTAAAATAGTTAAAATCAATGTTTAATAACTAAAACATTTTTAATATAGGGTTATAAATAATATAAATTCGACTATAAATATTAATTAGAAAGATAAAACGATTTCCTACATAATTTAATTTTATTTATACTTTTTATACTTTAAATAATTTAATTTATTAATGACACAATGATGATGTAGTAATTACTTAATTAAGGAAATATTAACATAATTGACATTATAAATACCCAAATAAATGTAATTTCAGACTTTTTAAGAATTAAAATAATTTTATAGGTTAATATGAAATATTATTATTGATTCAATTAACTTTTTTCTAACTAATCATTATGTTATGAGTTTCACAAAAAAAAATTACCAAATTCTGTCATAATTGACATAAATTAGTTTTTAAAACAAATATTATATTTTCAATTGTTATTTTATTCCTAAAAATCTAACGTTCGACCAAATGACTTAGATAAGGTTATATATATTAATAATGAACGACTTGGGGTTCTTTTGGCTTGTTATAGTAAGTTTATTAACCATATAGTGTAAGAAAACAAGAAGACACGGTAACAGTTAAATTATTTAACTTAGAATTAAATCTAAATGATAAGGTTAAAATAGTGACCTAAACTTGTCTAAAATCTATGGGTTGAGATTATTTCGACCCATACCCACCTTAGATTCGAAATAAATCAATTTGGAGCTATTAAAAAATGAATATTACTTTATAATAAAATAATATTGTATGTTTTTTCTAAGGTGCCCCTCTGCTCCCTTATAAAAGGGCACCTCCTCCCTCTCCTCCTCACACCACTTTGAGCCTTCATGATCGGCCAAACCCTGAAAATTTCTCTTCTACACTTCCCTATTAATATTATAGAGGTCCTGTTCTTCTTCAAAGACCAATTTTAGTGCCCTAAGAGGAGGTTTCAAAGAGACATGTCAAAGAAGAGTTAATATCTGTTACCGATTCTTTCAAATTTATTTCTTCTTCTACTTCCTCTTCTTAGTTTTTTCATTATGAAGTAATAACATAAGTATAACTAATATACTGATATGTTATTATAAATACTAAAAAACCATATTTCACCTTCTATCCATCCTACGGAAAATGAAATCACCTAGCGTGCGTACGTATGGAATACCATCTCCACGTCGTGGTGTAATCAGTTTTACACCACCACCTTACTTGGATGGGTATAATGGTGTAAATAATAACTATATGTGATTACTGTAAAGTGATATTGATTATTAAATAGTATACATACACTCCAATACAATTCCATGATCATGGGAACGATATCATCGCTCATGCGTACGTACGGCCTACCGTCAATATGATGTGATGCGACTCGTTCTACATGATCTTCATTTCATAATGATTATATAAATGAATTGAGTGAATAAATATGATATATATTACACTAATACCATTCTGGAAACTAGGTATCTATAAAATAAGAATAATAATTTATTCGACAAAACACACATAAAAACAAAAAACAATAAACACCCGAATAACAAGTAGCAATGAAATATTAATAATAAGAAGTTAATAATATGACCATATATGATATCATAACAATTTTTATGATTCTGAAATAAGTCAATGACATTATTTAAATCAGTATACAGGAGGTTCAGACACGTACGAAGAAAATCAGACCTAAGGTAAAGGAAAATCTCACAATCTCATTTTTATCCGAGATTGTTTATACATCAGAATTTACTGGGGCATATTTATTGTCCACATCCATTTTTACTCAATATTTAATATTATTTCCATCCACCTACAATAGTTTAAATCCAATTTTTCCCTATTTTTGAGTTTTTAGTAAAATATATTAAAGGAATCTTTTGTCGTTTTTAGTACGAGGTACTTTTTGACTTTTCCGGCCAAAGTACGAGAAGAATGTTTTTTTTACTTATACGGCCTGAATGGAATTTTAGAAAATTATTTCCATGAATCTTCTTTTACAAGTTTTCATGTTTATTTTTAATCAACTACTTTTTAGTTAAAAATTGTATGGCATTTTAAGAAAGGAAAAAATTTTATGAAGTAGAAAGGATATTTTCCTCAAGAATGGAGTTCAAGTGTTTTATCAAAAATATTTTCCATCTAAGATAATATAGGGTTCTATTTCTATACATATTTTAACATTAATTTGATTATGTTATGATGGAATTATTTTTATGATGTCCTTTTATCTTATATGGATTATGTTATGATGGCATGATGTTTAAGAGTCAGATTTTTATTACATGGGTTATGTTATGATGTATGATTTATGATCTTGTGGAACACATTAGAATGGTATCATTATGAGATGGGTGGGACCTATATATCCCTCCAATGCATTGGGTAAAGATTTATATCTCATGAGATAGACATGGCTGGAACGGCAGGTTAATCTGGTTCAGTGAAACAGGACTGAAACAAGGAGTGAACTTGGTTCAGAAATGGATTTGTCCACTAAGATAGTCTTGGTAATGAGTCTTGACTAATAAGAAATGATTCTATATAATTATTTGTGTATGACAAATGTTTCATGTTTTCTGTTAGGATTCTTGGGATTACATTTCACTACTATGATTTATCCCATGTTATAATATTATGATCTCTTTTGCAGGATAAGATTTTTGAAATTCGATCTTCTTATGAATATGATATTTCTTTTTTTTACCCTTACTGAGCATTTGAGCTCACCCTTTTGTATGTTTTATTTCCCCAGGTTAGGAAAAAGGTTATTAAGTAGGATATGAAAAAAGGGACTCTAGATATGATGAAATAAATGAAACACAATGTAGATGCTTTATGAACCAGTTGTCTATGTTTCCCAGTTTCTAAAGAAACTATACCTATACCGTCCTACCATGGTTTTGTTATATATTGTAATAAGTATGATTCAATTCTAAAGTAATAACAATGTATGTAAAGTATTGTTCGTTATACACCCCCTTCATAATAAGGGACAAGCTGCCCCTTAGGTAGCCGATCTCCCATTTCGCGGATCCCCCAAGCACCATAAAGTGATTCCCTTTACCAAGGGCTCCGCCTGTTGCGAAGGAGGGAGCTCCGTTGGGTAGATTGAGGCTCTGTGAGCCACTTTTCTCTATGAGTCCCTTTGCTCCACAAACCGCTTTTCCCCAATAGCCCCTTTGCTCCATGATACCCCATTCTCTATGAGACCCTAAGCTCCGCGCAACCCCTTTACTCAACAAGAACCTGTGCTCCGTGAGACCCTATGCTCCACAAGGACCTTTCCTTCACGAAGATGCTATGCGGTACCCCATCCTCTGTGATAATTTTTCCTCCGCAAAGCTACTTCACAAAGACCTATCCTTTGCGAAGATCCTTCCTTCGTGCCCAATGGTCTATGTCGCGGAGGCTGCAGTCCCAGCCCGGTCCCTTCTCTTCCATCACTGACCTCCATGAAAAATGGATGGTCGCACCTTGAACATTTTAGGTCAGGACGTCGGCATTTTCCATTACACCCTTATACACACCCACCTTCCACCTATGGAATATCATGATTTGAGATACTCCTCCGCACACCATGAATCACCTTGTGTCTACATATTCCTCTTCGTTCATTTCCCATGTCGTGAGTTGAGATTATCATCATCCATTCCATAAGTTCCTTGATTCAAATCATTCCTCAAGAAACTCCTACAACCCCTATCACTTATCTCCTAATCCATGTTGAATCATAAAGGTCCCCTCTGGCGTAAGTCCCAACTCCATCCATTGTGAGGAACCTTATACCAATACTCCTATCTATATGACTATAAATTGCAGTAAATCCTATATAACAAACATATGATGCCTATTTCTTCAAACAAGATATGCATTATGCACCAAGAATAAGATTACAATAGTCCAATCTACATGACTATAAACTATAGTACCCCCTATATAACAAATATTGGATACCTCTTGTTCCAAACAAGAGATTCCTTATGCACCAAGCATAAGATTCCAATAGTCATATCTATATGAATTTAAACTGTAGTAAACCCTATGTGAAAAGCATAGATTTTCTCTTTTTCCAAATGAGAGATGCCTTATGCTCCATACATAAGATACCAATAGTCCTCTCTACATGACTATAAACTGTAGCACACCTAGTGTGCCAAACATAGTATGCCTCTTGCTCTAAACGAGATATTCCTTATGCTCCAAGAATAATATGCCAATATTCCTCTCTACATGACTATAAATTGTAGCATGCCCAATCATTTAATAATAGGATGCCTCTTTTTCCAATTAATAGATGCCTTGTGTACTAAGCATAAGATGCCTCATTCCATGATTACAGTGTCATAATTTCACGAGCATTAGAAAATCTGAGAGCATTCCACCACTCCACCTCATGCTTTGTGTGTACTTAATTTGGATCTTCATCCTCTTTCATGTCTGAAGGGACCCCTAATATCCAAGTCTCATGCCACCTTGTCTCACCTACCATTCTGGGCCAACACCCTAGAAGAATTTGGATGACACTTCGAGTCAAGTCCTATGTTTCGAACACAGTCAACAGTTGACCCTCGTTTGTTTGTCCCCATTTTAGGCTATTATGATATGGATTTTGTGTTTAGAACATGGACAATAGTTATCATCCATCATCACACCACCCTCACCACATTCCAAATTTCAGGCATTTGATTCACACTTTTCATCTCCCTTTTTTGTACTAATTCCAATGCCCTTGAAATTATCCCGCTTGTCCACTAGCTTATACGTGTAGGCCTTAATTATATGCCTCCATCCACCAGTGAGTTGGGATGCCCTCATGGCCAGACATGAGGAAGAAATTACGGGAAGCTTACATGTGTATGCCCCATTCAGTATTGTCACTCCATAGCAGCACCCAAGCAGTTTCCATGTGTATGCACCATCTACCATTTCCGCTCTATAGTGGAACCCAGGTAGCTTCCATGCATAATCCCCATCCACCATTTTCACTCCATAGTGGCACCCAGGAAGCTTTAATGTGTAATCCCCATCCACCATCTCTTCTCCTTAGCGGCACATGGAAAACTTCCATGTGTAATCCCCATTCACCATTGCCGCTCCATAGCGGCACCCAGGAAGTTTCCATGTGTATACTCCACCCACCAATGTCGCTCCATTGTGGAACCCGGGAAGATTCCATGCATAATCACCCTCCACTATTTTTAATCCATAGCAACACACGGGAAGCTTCCATGAGTAAGCCCCATTCTCCATTTTCGCTCTATAGCAGCACCTGGGCTGCTTCCATGCATAATCCCCATCCACTGTTGCCGCTCCATAACATCACCTATGAAGCCTCCATGCATAATCCCCATCCACCATTTCCACTCCTTAGCGGCTCACGAGTAGCTTCAATGTGTAAGCCACATTCACCATTTCCACTCCATAGTGTCACCCGATCAGCTTCCTTGCGTAAGCCCCGTTCACTATTTCCACTCCATAGCAGCACCCAGGCAGCGTCCATGGGTAAGACCCATTCACTGTTTCCCTCCTTAGTAGAACCCGGGTAGCGTCCATGCGTAATCCCCATTCACCATCCTTTGTGGCCGCACCTTGGCAACGTGATTGTCAGGTTTTTTTGCCTCTTGTTTCTCACACCTAGCATGACTCACATGGGATTAGAGTAAGCATCGACCATGAAATCCACTCTGGACCGCCTTAGCAAGTAATCCTCAACACCATTCCAAATGACATGGACTTTGATCCTTGCCAAGCCAAGGTACATAGAAACCCTCCCTGAGTTCCAAGCCCAACACGTACGGGTCCCGACCCCTTCACATCGATCCACCACACCACCCAAAACTACCTAGACATTGATCCCTGCCGCCTAGAAAAGGTATGTAGGATGCCTCCTGGAGGTTCATGCACAACACCTATTTTTCCTGATCCCTTCACGTCAGTTCACATTCATCCCACATGATGTTAAACTGTATCAACCATTTCGAACTATGTGGACTTTGATCCTTGCCAAGGAAAGATACGTAGGAAGCCTCCTAGAGGATCAAGCCCAAAACCTACTTGTCCCAACCCATTCACGCTAGTTCACCTTCATCCCACATGAAATTAAACTATATCAACCATTTTGAACTACGTGGACTTTGATCCTTTCCAAGGAAAGGTATGTAGGAAGCCTCCCTGAGGTTCAAGCCAAACACCTTCTTCTCCTGGCCCCTTCACATCGGGTCAACTTCAATCCACATGACGTTAAATTGTATCAATCATTCCGAACTACATGGACTTGGATCCTTTCCAAGGCAAGGTACATAGAAATCCTCCATGAGGTTCAAGACCAACACCTACTTGTCCCAACCCCTTCACGTAGGTTCACTTTCATCCCGCATGATGTTAAACTATATCAACCATTCTGAACAATGTGGACTTTGATCCTTGCCAAGGAAAGGTATGTAGGAAGCCTCCCTGAGGTTCAATCCCAATTCCTACTTGTCCCAACCCCTTCACGTCAGTCCACCTTCGTCCAGCATGACATTAAACTATATCAACCATTCCAAACTATGTAGACTTTGATCCTTGCAAAGGCAAGGTATGTTGGAAGCCTCCCTGAGGTTCAATCCCAACACCTACTTGTCCCAACCCCTTCACTTCGTTTCACCTTCATCTCGTATGAATTTAAAATGTATCAACCATTCTAAACTATGTGGACTTTGATTCTTGTCAAGGAAAGGTTTGTAGGAAGCCTTCCTGAGGCTCACGCCCAACACCTACTTATCTTGACCCCTTCATGAATGTTCACCTTCATCCTGCATGATGATAAACTATACCAACCTATTCAAACTATGGGGACTTTAATCCTTGCCAAGTCAAGGTATATAATAATCCTCCTGGAGGTTCAAACCCATCACCTACTTTTCCCGACTCTTTCACGTTGGTTTACCTTCATCCGCATGACGTTAAACTGTATCAACCATTCCGAACTATGTGGACTTTGATCCTCGCTAAGGAATGGTATGTAGGAAGCCTACCTGAGGATCAAGACCAACATCCATCAGTCCACTCTATTTTGGCCCACCCTCTTCCTTCATGATGTTAAACTGTACACCCCTTTCATCCTAAATGATATTAAGTTTTACTGATTTGAACTAAATGGGCTTTGATCCTTGTCTCCCATACAGGGTATGTAGGAATCATCCATGAGGTTCAACCCCATAAAGTGGTATTCCATTATGATCCACATCCAGTATTAAGCCATTGTGATCCCCAACCAGTGGTAAGCCATTGGAATCCCAATCAACGTTACGCTGTTTTAACCCCATTTAGCAGTAAGTTGTTGTCAATTCCAATCGATGGTACGTTTTTGTGTACTCCCTACAGTGGTAAGCCATTTTATACCAACCAGTGGTAAGTTGTTGTATCCCAACCTGTGGTAATCTATTGTATCCCGGCCAGTGCTAATCCGTTGTGATCCTCAATCGACGGTATGTCGTTGGAACCTCAACCAGCGGTAAGATATTGTCATCCCCAATCAACGGTAAGCTGTTGTAGTCCCATTTGTTGGGAACAACATCTCTGGTCCACCCCCTTCGGTGTCAGACCAACATGGGCTTCTAACCATGTGTAATCCCTAGTATATCGTCAGATCATTTTACTATGTGTACACCCTGATTCTATGCCCCCATGACAAACTATGTGGATTTTTATTCCCTACCATAGGGATAGGTAGTAAGCCTCCCAATGGTTCAAGCCCATAACTCATGTCCCATCATGGTCTCTCCATCGAGCCTATGTGTTTCTAAAAGGACATGACCCACCCTGAAGGTTTCAGTTCCTCTAGGTACCATCCATGCGTCCATTCTCACGGGTCGCATCCTTAGGTGTCCCATCGCCTCACCGAACTACGTAGACATTGATTCCCTACCACGGGGATACATAGGAAGCCTCTCTGAGTTTCAATCCCAACACTACCATCACCATCATGATGGATCCATCTCATTCCCCCTCCACTTAATTCAACTCTCCATCATCCATATTGATTATAACCAGGGCCACCACATCCCAGTGGGATCAAGGCATTCCCTTGGGCAGCTATCCATGCATAAGCCCCACAAAATCTAAAACCATCCAATGAAGAGCACTCATTTTTTGATGGTCTTCTAACCACGCATAAGCCTCAACTTGTTTCCGGGTCATTTCCCTTTGTGTACACCCTGATTCATCACCCATTCAAACTACATGGGTTTTGATCCCTGTCGTCTACATAGGGTACATACTAAACCTCCACAAGGTTCAATCCCAACCAATCGTAAACCTTGGTGTCCCCCATTCTAGGGTTCACTCTCCTTGATCCACCCTCAGTGGTGTCCACATCAACCTTCATGGTGTGATATCTTCCCTCTATGTGACACACCACCTTAGATCCATACTCATTGGGAATTCTGATCCATCCATCTCGTAAACCTTCTAGGTTTCCCCTCCTAAGGATGTACCAATTTGATCTATCTCAATGGGATGTTATGATCACTCTCATTAAGTCTCTGCAAGATGTTAAACTCACGGCCTACCTTGTGTTAAACATGAGATGCCTGAGAAAAACCTTTAAAGACACTCTTTTTGTGTAACCATCTCTGTAAGATGTTAAACTCGTGGCCTACCTCGTGTTAAACAAGAGATGCCTAAGGAAAACATCAAAAGATATGTCCTTAGTATAACTGTCTTCTCTAGACATTAAACTCGTGGAATAACCCTTGTTAAACATAGGAAGTTGAGTAAAACCTTAGATACATGCCTCTGGCATAAGATATCCCATGACAGATGTGGGATGCCACAACTTCTGCACCCTTGAGATGCCCTCTTATGTGGAAGAATACATTTTCCCCAACCTCTATGCATCCAAAGATTCCCCAACATGCCTGGTGTTGTCATCTACTTCGACCGATGGTTTCTAGCATGTCAAGACCCCATGGAATGTCCTGACAGATGTAGTGTAATTAACCGATGTCCACAAATATATGGCACCAGGAATGACATTCATGTACCATGACTCAAATCTATGAGGGAGACCTGGACTATGCAACGAGTTCCGGGGAGAAATTCCTAGAAGGAGGAGCCGAGATCCCATCATCTTGTTTCGATCGAGGAGAAAACGTCCTAGAATAATCAATGGATGTTTCCCGCATTTAGAAAGTGGGAATGCGGGGCAACAAACAGCATGTCCTCGACGGATGGATGTGTGCCCCGGTGAAAGCGTCAAAAAAATGTAATAAGGATAAAGTTAATGAATATATGTGATATAAATATGACATAATTAAGATATTAATTACATATATACCATTATAAAAAATCATATATCATTTTCTTTCTTACATTTCCACTCACTGAAAAATTATATTATCATTTGTGCATACTTGTGGACTACCGCCTCTACGAAGTGATGTGATTATATTCATCACAACTAAAAATGGATGATATATATAAGTATATTTAATGAAATAAAATTTCTTTTATGATATATTATACTTTATGTAAAGGTAAAATAGTATATACCATTTTTCTTTAAGGATTGTTGAAAAATGGAAATGTTACACCTTTTTATGTACGAATTGCATTCTCCATGATTATAATGTAATTCACTTTTCATAAAAATATATCATGATTGTTTTTAAAAGTATAATTTGACTATATATATAATAATTATTCCATTATTAGTTTTTGATATATGTTTAAATATTGATCTCATTGACCATAGTCTACCTACAAAAGTCATTTTTGATACATATGCCCAATACCATCAAAACATCCTATGTGAACATAATTTTTTAACTAATCATACATAACAGGTAATAATTGAATGAAGTGGGAATAATAAACATGAAAAAGTTTCATAATCATGTAAATAATTAAAATAAGTATATTATTCATTATGATAAAGAACCTATGTGATGAGTGAGACTCATGGTAATGGACTTCATCTCAATTTCACTTCATTGATTCATATTTTGATGTTATAAACCAATATTATTATATTAGGTGTATCCAAATAACCATTTAAATGTTATATCATTAATTACTCTATTATCAGGTTATTTTAATGTTTTCAATGTTATTATTTCTCAGGTCTTATGATTCAAATTTTGGTAAATTGGTAATGTAATTTGTTTTAAAATCGTCTTTAAAAGTTTCCTTTCCAACAATTTCTATTATATATACAAGTTTTTAAAATTATTATATGAATATTTTTATATAGAAATATGATATTTATAAATTAAATTGTATATTTTTTTTACTTTATTTTAAATGATTTCAAATGCAATCTTCTTATGTGTTCTATATAGAATGTTTTGATAAAATGAAAAAATGAATGATCTATTTTAATGTATAAGACAATAAACTCTTTTTCCTACATATTAAAAATTTTATTATTTCTATATTCCATTATATAATTTTATGTTTTCATAAATGAAAAAACATATCCCCCTTTTTATGGGAAATTTTTTTATTAAAAATGGGTTTTTAAAAGAAATGTGTATTTATATATATAAAAAGGTTTTTCATATGGGTTCAAAAATTGTTTTCCCAAGATATTTATGATAAATTGGTGCAAGATTAAAATGGTTTATTTTTTATGTGGTACCATATCATTATATGAATAAAGGGTGAGAATGATAAAACTTATATGATAGGTTGACCCCCATTAGGGATTATAAGGGAGCCCAATATAGCTTATACAAAGGGTTGTTCCCCATTATATCTCATGGAAAATGGATGAGAAAGATATTTCTTATACAAATTGTGATCCCCATTATAGCTCTCTAATGCATTAGGAAATGATTATTTTCTCTAGAGAATTATATTTTATTTTGCTTGTATGATTATTCTAATTTAAAGGGGTTTGAATGGTTTTTATGAATATAATGCCCAAAGATTCCAAAAAGGGTTTTCATTTGATTTCTATGGGTTTTGAAGGATTTATTTGAGAAACAAGTGTGTGTGTTTTTTATATGGAAATGTTTTATTTCATACAATAAATGAAAATTGAATATTAACGTAAAAATTACATGGGTTTTCATTTTCTTCATTGGACTAACCTTTTTTTCTTTTTATGTCCCTTACTGAGATTTTTGGGATCATACAACATTTGTATAATGTTTTTTATAGGGTTTATGATTTTAAAGAGAAACAAATAGGTAAAGTTGAATATCATGAATATTTTTCATGAAATAAATTTTTTTATATTATCAATGTTTTATATAGATATAAAAAAGGATACTAACTACATGTTTCAAATTTTTAATATATGGTTTTTTGAATGACTTATAAACTAATTCCCAAAAAACCCTAAACCTGAAAAGATCTTTAAATGTAAGAGAATTAATTCATGAACTAGAATCAGAGATTAAATAATTCTCAAGGTTGGGTCATAATAGTTGGAATCAAAGGAAGGGTATATATAACTTTAGAGTTTAAGATAATTCTCATAGAATGTCGTTGACATAATTTACATTATGTTTAGGTTGAAATGATATAAAATTTTAATATTCAATGTTTCCGTGACTAAAATATGTTTTTTCATAATGGTTTTCTTCATAGTAAATAGGAAAATAGTGGTGGTAAGGAGATTAGAGGAAGATATCCTTCCAAATTAGCATCGCTAGATAGTTAGAATTAGAATAGAATATATTTTTCAGTAATTTCTCAATTGATAAAATCCATAAAGGTGGATGAATCCATGCTAGGGAGTAATTGGATCTACTAAAAAGGGGCATGTCAATAGTAGATAATTTCATGACACAACGTCCCACATCATTTAATGGATCATCTAACCCTATGGTTATTGAATATTGGATCAATGCTCTAGAGAAAATATTAAAATTAATGGGGTGTTTGGAATGAAAAAAGGTATCCCTTTCCATTTATTATTTCGAATGATAAGTTGATCTAGGGTGGTATTTGGTTAAGAATACTGAAGATGAAAATTTGATTGATTATATAGAATGCGAAAAATTTAAGAATTTATTTCTTGATAAATAATTTAATAATGTTGTTTTAATTGTGACGAGAAAACAATATGTGGAATTTAATTAAACAATTATGATTTTTTGTCCACTTATAAAGAAAACATCACAAGATTTCCCAATTATGTGCCCTATTTTATTCAGGACATTGATAGTAAAATTAATATTTTTTAATTAGTCTTGAAAGTATGATTAAAAATATATTTTTCCTTATAAGAATATAATTTTTATGATAAAGTGGATCATTTTTTTGATAAACTTGAGATTTATTTTTTACACTTATGTTCATTGAGAATAAAAAAAAGTAAGAATTGGTTCTAGTATAAAAAATTAAGGAAGAAACCAACTGATAACTATGTAGTTAATCCCTTAAAATGTTATAATTATGGTAAAGTATATTACAAGGAATGATTATCATGATCCAGAAAGTGATACTGATATGGTATGTGTGTTTACAAGGCTCAAGAATATAAATAAAAGAGTCTTGAAAATACAAGAATGAGGTTACATATATCCAGTCAACCGTGAGATGTTTTAGCTGCAATGAGTTGGGAAATTATTCTCATTTTTTGTCTAAAGTTATATACTATAGGTGGAAATCGTAATGATTAGAAATATTATGTTTTGTAATAGTTATTTACTACTACTAGGGTTTATGTTAGGAACTTCAGATAAGTGGTTTTAGGTATGTTACTTGTTTATTCGAACCATATCGATACCCTTTTTGACTCTAGATCTTCACATTATTCTATTTCTGATAAAATTACATGTAAATTTTCAATATCATCTTGTGAAATAAAGATATATCTTTTTTGTTGAAATATCTAAGTGGAAGTATTAAAGAGACTAATATTTATTGGAATCTTCCTATTATCATTAGTTGGATGGTATTTACTAAAATTATTATTGAACAAACCATAGAAAAGATTGATATTATTTTTTATAATGTATTAAGTTTTATTTTATAACGAAAATATAAATTATAAAGATAATTAAGTTTTATGAAATTATTACAAACATTTGATAGCATACTAAGAATATTTTAAATTGATTGGATATGGAATTGAAAGTTATCTAGAACATATTGATTAAAAAAATAAAATGTTTAAATCAGTGATTTCTTAGTAGTGGATGAATTTATGGATGTTTTCCAAATTAAGTACATTGGGTTATTACGGATTAGGAGGTTGAGTTTACTATTGAATTTGTACCAGATGATAAGACAATTTGAATACACAACTATCGAATGGATCAAGTAGAACTTTTATGATTGAAAAAATACATTGTATGATTTGTTAGATAAGGGTTTAATTTCAACTAGAACTTAACCACATGTTTCTCTTTTTTCGTTGTTAAAAATAAAGATTATTTGATGATTCTTTTCATTGGTTATTTATCCTCAAATAACATCACTATTAAGAATATGTTTCCATTTCCTACTATAAAATATTTATTTTATCATCTCTAGGGTACTCGTTATTTTATAAAGCAGTATATGAGTTCTAGGTACCATCAGTTGAACATAAAGGAGGAATATATATCAATGACTATGTCTCCAAAAAAATATAGACATTCTGAGTTTTTTTGTTAAATCTTTTGGGTTTTGAAATGAACATGATATATTTATAGACCTTATAAATGGATTTTTCATCGAGTTCTTTGATATGTTAGTGGTTGTGTTTGTTGATGAAATTTTTTTAAATCTAGAAGTTAAGAGGAACATTAATGGAATATAAGGATTATTTTTAATACATTAAAAGGAAATAAAATATGTAAAAATTTTATTAAGTGTTAATTTGGGTTATAAATTATTTATTTTCTTTGGTTATATTGAATATAAATATGTTATAACTATTTATACACCTAAAATTAATGTTACTATGATTGTATAATACTAAAATATTTCATAGATAATCATAGTTTTCTTGGAATAGTAGGTTACAAAAAGTGGTTTGTAGAAAACATTTCTTGGTTGTTTAGTCGACTAACCAAGTTAACTTGAAAATAATATTAATACATCATCACATAAAATTTGATTATTGTTTTTTGAAAATAAAAAAAATATTATTAAATACTCAAATTTTTTCCATGCCTTCCAAAAATTATGATTTTTTTATCAAAATTGATGCATTATTAAAGGGAATTGGTTGTTTCCTAAAGTTGAATGATTAGATGATTTATTATGATTCATGTTTGTTGAAACCACATGAGTAAAATTACACTACACTAGATTTGGAATTAGCTACAATACATTTTTCTTTAAAAAAAATTAAGCATCTTTTGTATGGATTGAACTATGACATATATACTCATCACAATAGTTTGAAGTATATACTCACTCAGAAAAAGGGACTTGAGTCAAAGATGATTCCTACAACTGATAAAGGATTATGATTACACGATTCATAACCATCCTGCAAAAAATTATTCATTTATTTAAGTTATAAAAAATTCTACATTAACCATGTTATGTTTAGAATATGAACATTTTGTTAGTGATTTGATGAATTTTTCCATTGAATTTGTGGATTTTGCGATATCCAATATATTGTCTCATTTTTCGGTGTAGTCAAATATATTAGATAGAATTAAGAAATAATGGATGGAGTATCATATTTAGTAGGAAATGGTCAAATATATTTTTAAGTGTAAGTTTAATGTGGTTAATATTGATGAATAAGGTTTTATTATATTAGGGAAAATGATTATATGTTTATTGTGATTTCCAGTTGAAGAAAGAGTTGTTTGGTGAAGCTAGAAGTTCTCTATTTCTCATTCATCTAGGTATCACTATGATGTATAGATACTTTTATGGGTATTACTGATGTGATTGAATAAAAATAAATATTTCTAACATTACTATGAAATTTTTAAATTTTTAGTAGGTTAATGAAGAATTAAAACTACCAAAGGGAGTTCCTTAACCTTCTCAAGTTATGGATTAGAAATGGGAAAATATATCAATGCATTTCTTGGTGATATTTTCAAAGACATCTTGTGGTAATAATGTGATTTGGGTAATTATTTATTGATTAAAAATAAATTCTCATATCCTTCTTATTTTAGATTCCATGTCATTTGATCATCATTCTAGATTATATATCAAGGGTATAGTTCAGTTACATATATTTTCTTTGAACGTGATCCTAGATTTTCTTCTAATTTTTATAAATAATATTAGAAGTAATTGGGTACTAAATTAAATAGAAGTACCACTTTTCATCTTCAAAAGAATGGTTATTCTGGTCGAACAATTCAGACCATGGATGATATGATTCATTCTTATTCAATGGATTATAAGGTATTTTGGTATCAATATCTTTCTTTGTTAGATTTTTTATATAATAATAGCTTTCATTCTAGTATACAGATGTCACCATTTGATGAATTATATGGAAAGATGTTTCAGAAACCAAATTTTTGGGATAAATTTGGTGAAATAAATTTGATGGAACCAGTATTGGTAGAGGAAATATATAATAAGGTGTGGTTGATTTAGAAACAAATGATAATGGATCAAAGAAATATGAAATGTTGTGTAGATAACTAGAGGAATGATCATTCTTTCGTGGTAGGTGATTATGTTTTCATAAAAGTATCACCGTGGAAAAGTGTTTTGCATTTTGGTAGATATGTGATGTAAAGTCTAAAATTTATTTGACCATATGAAATCCAAGATAATTTTAGATCTATATCTTATCAAGTGTCGTTTCCCCTAATTTTATCCCAAGTACATAATATATTTCATGTTTTAATGCTATGGAAGTTTGATCCTAATTCAACCCATGTTTTGAGCCCAAAAAAAGTTTAGTTGGAAGAAAAACATTATTATAAGAATTAATCTATTTTTTATTCTTGATAAAATAGATACAATGTTGAAAATGGTTTGATTCACTAGGTTATGTTTTTAGGGAAACCATAAGGTTGAAGAAGAAATATGGAAATCTAAAAATTCAATGAGGGATATTATCCCCCCTTCTTTAATAATTCAATAAAAGCTTGAGGATACAGTTTCAAAAAGGGGGTAAGGATGTACAAAAACATATTTTGATAGAATAAATCATATTAATTTTAATTAATTCGAATAATATATGTATTCATTAAAAAATATTAATTAAATTTTTTAAATAAAAAAGTAAATAGTTTTAATTGAACTCTTTTATTATAAGGTTTAATTTAAAAGTTTAATTTAAAATTTAAATAAATTTAATTTTTAAAAATAAATATCAATTTTTTAATTATAATACAGAAATTATATTATAGTAATTTTTTTTAGAAAATATTTATTTTTCAATGAATAATGAAGAATACCGATTTTTGTAAAAATATCATTTATTTTTAATAATTTAACTAAATTAAGAGTAACATTATGTCTTTAATTTTATTTCAAGTATAAAAATATTTATTTAATTATATTTATTAAATTTAATTACTTTTTAATCAACAATATGTTTGATTTTAGTATGTGTTTTTGATTGGGTTCAAAAATAGAATTTAAAAAAAACTGTTTTAAAGACATATTGTTTCTTCATATTAATATATAAAAAAACTATTGGTAAATAACATAAAAAAATTTATATATTATATAAAAAATTATTAATTTTCACTTGTATAATTAATAGTACAATTCATAAATTTATTTTAAAATTATATTTTTCTTGAAAAATACCCTTCTTAAAAAACTGATTTTTTATCATGTCTACGAGTTTAATATTAAATTAAATATTGTCCAATATATGAATTGAATTTGAAATAATGGATAAAATAAATTTAAAAATAATAATTTATATTACATATTATGGTAAAAAAAAATTTCACCATAATGGATAGTGGAAACTGTAAAAATTAATTATCGCGGTTAACGTTAAAACAGATTCACCTAGGGATTATACTGAAATAATAAAGTATAAAATGAACTGAAATCCTATCTTAAATCTATTTACTGAACATATATCAACCTTATTGTGTATAATTCTTGATAATGGTCCTTTTTGGAGCCTTCTTTTGGGAAAAAAATTTGGTACACCTTTTTGTTGTAAAAAATTACAAGTGTGTCACTCTTCACATTTATAAAAGGCCACCCTTCTCTTCTTTTATTATTACCTTAAAACCCTTTTAGTTATACTATTAAATTCCCAAATACCTTTTTTAATTCCCTAAACATATCATATAATCCTTTTTTTATCATAAATATGTTCTATGAAAGACATTGTTGCTAACCTACGAAGGTTATTAAAAAACGAGGTACCATGCCTAATCAAGCATTTTTATTTTATTTCTTATTAAAATCCCATAAAAAATCATCAATTATGATGATATAATAAATAAAATTATATCTAATATAGTAATATCTTGTTATATTAATTTAATAACCTAAATATATATTATCATCCATAAAATGGGAAATGAAGTCATTATTCCTACACATGATAAACTACCTCCCCACAAACAGATATGATTCTTTCTTCATCAACACCTCTCATGGTTTGTTATAATGATGGATTTAAAGTATAAATATATATATATTAAATTAGTAAATTAATTATAATTCAATAATTATTATATCACACATACCATCTAATTTTACATTCCTTAGGTGATACGATAACTTCACTCATGTGTATGGTATACAACCGCCTCGCGAAACGATGTGATTTGTTTTACTAACGGTTTCATCAAAGGTAATAAGGATAAAGATAAATAATAAATTAGACATAAATATTTCATAATAATGATATTCATGAAATATTTATCAATCTAGAAATATAATATATATTTTACTTTCTTACTATTACGCTCAGTGAAAATGATAATGTCATTCATGCATACGTGTGGACTACTGCCTCCAAAAAGCAATTTTATTCCTTCTCATCACCACAAAAACTATATGATAAATATAAGTATATTTAACTAAATAATATGGTATTTATGATATTATTATAATTATGTAAAGGTATAATAATTCTTTACTTCTTTTAATAATGATCATGGAAAAATGAAAACGTTACTCAAGCGTACGTACGACATACCACCTCTAGGATTGTATCATAGTTCATTTTTCATAAACATATTTCATGATTAATTTTAAAGGTTGAATTTATTTAAAAAAATGATAAATATTTCAAGTTTATTATTTTTTATATTTTTAAATAATCGCTTATTTGACCATGGACAACCTACCAACGTTATTTTTCACACATTTTTCGAATACCATTAAAAATTCCAAAGTCAACTTAATTGATTGAGTAATTATATATATAACATGGTAATAAGAGAAATAAAGGGTAATAATAAACTTGTAAAATGATCCTAAGTAACTAAATTATTAACAAAAGTTTATTTTTTTGAATATAAATAACATATGTGATGAGTTAGACTCGAGGTAAGGGACTTCGTCTCAATTTCCTTTTATTTAGGAATATTTTGAAGTTATGTATCTATATTCCTATATGAGGTGTATATACAAACCCTTTTTTTATTTTATATCTTGAATTCATTTATTATCATGAAATTTAAAAGTTTTTTCTTTTTTTCATGTGGTTTATAATCCAAATGTTTTCAAAGAGGAAAGGCACTTTAAAAAACTCCTATTTTTATGTTTTCCTTCCAACTATTTCTCTTCCAAATATATTTTTATAAAATTATTTTATGTATAATTTTCATATTAAATTAAAATATTGACAAATGAAAATTTATGTCTCCTTTTTATTTATTTAATTGGTTTTTTAAGGGAATATTTGTACATTTTCTACACATAATGTTTTGATAAAATAGAGAAAATAAATGTTCTATTATAACTCATATATTGACAATGGAATCACCCAATCCCATAATTTTTAATTTATTTCTAGAATACTTGGAAATATTTAATTATTTATTTAATTAAAAACTCATATTTCCCTTTTTTTGGTATATTTTTTTGTTTAAAAAGTGTTTTGAAAAAAAGGTATTTTCATATCTGAAAGGGTTTATCAAATGGGTTTGAAATTATTTTTCAAGGGCTTTATTATTAAATTGTGAAAGAATAAAATTTTTTATTTATGATTTAGTACATGATCATTATATGGATAACGTTTTATCTTGATAGAGATTATTAGAAGTTTTGAGCCCCAATATAGCTTATCGGTGTGCCATATGTAGCTTATACATTGGTTTGAGCCCTATTATAGTTGAGGAATTTAGGTGAGCCTGATATAGCTTATAAAAAATGATATCCCCATTATAGCTATATAATTAATTGGATAATTTTTTTACCATATAATTATATTGTATTTTGGTTGTTTTCTTATTTTAATTGACAGCGTTTTGAATAGATTTTATGAATATGAATCTATATGCTTTAAAAAGGGTTGTTATTTTATTTTTATTGGTTTTAATATATTTGTTTGAGAAAAAAGTTTATTGTTCATGTGTATATTTTTTACTTAATACACTCAAATAACATTTAAAATTAAGGTAAACATTACCTAGGTTTTCATGTTATTCGCAAGACTTACAATTTTGTTCTTTTATGTCCCTTATTAAAATTTCTGTTCTTATCCTTTGTTTTTAAAAAAACAATTATAGAGATTATTGATTTATTAGGTAAAGGAATAGTTCACATTGAAAGTCATGAGTATTTTCATTAAAATAATACGTTTTTATTTTAAAATATTGATATGGTGGGAGAAATAGATAATGATCAAAAGAGTATAGTTTGAATTATATAGTTTTGTTGTGTATTAGTTAGAATCTAATTATCTAATACACTGAACCTAAAAAGATCCTCCAATTTAAGTGAATTAATTATTTACATAAAACTCATGATTACTTATTATTTAAATTTGGGTTTTTATAATATTATTTTTCATAACCTAAGTAAGCTGCCAAAATATGGCCATAATCTGGCCAGTTCCATTACCATCCATATTGGCATGCTTATCAAATAAGTAGCTATATTTTCAGTGGCTGATGATTCCATTTATTCCATTAGGAACTATAATAGAATAATTAAACAGACCATGTTATCTCAGTATCATCATGAATATTAAACCACAAAATCCCTATAATGGTAAAATTTATCGAATACTATAAGGGAATATTATAATTCTCATATTACATATAATAATTTTTAAATATATTTATCAAGGTTTATACTAACATTACTATGATAAAAACTATAATAACGATAACAATATTAACCCATATCCATATTCTACTTTATTATTTTGGTATAAGATAAAATGGATCTCATCATGAAGGATAGAACATTTTTGTAGTCTTGAAGAATGAGATGCATACTTGATTACCATGTTACATTGGAAATATAAAATAAATAGAATAAAAAAAATTCATTTATCCATGATGTTATTTATAATATCCTAATTCATATCCAAGGGTAATGGAAAATATACTAGTTTTTCTATGATTCTTAGTGAGATTATTTTACAATAGATGTTATCCTGAATCAATATGGAATAATCAATAGAGAAAGGAAAATAACAGAAGCACATTCTATTTAATCAATAATTTGAGCATGAAATGAATATATGGATAACATAAAATTATATAATCTCATAAATAATAATACATAACTTCTTAATGAAGTAAATTCATTCAATTAGACATCCTGATCTTAGACATCATGATATATGTACCGTTAAGTCCATTCACTAAGAGAGTTTAAACTATGGGTAAGAATGCACTAAAAACATATTAAAATAATTCTATCCAATTGATTTGTCTCATTAGACCTATTTTTGTATCAATTAGTTGTCTATAAATATGATACACTGGTTACCTTATGTGAAATTTAATTCTAATATATTAAATGATCAATTCATCTCATAAACAACACACTTTATCAACAAATTGTTTTATTTAATAAAAAATTAATGTTTTATAAATGTTTTACTCAGTAAATTATATAACATTCATAGTAACATACCATATATATAAATGATATATTTTATTTAATAAATAATAAAATTCCTGATAAAAATAATATGGATTTTTAATAGAAATGTAATTTTTAAAGAAAAAATCAAAATTAAGTGAATTTTTTAAGAGAGATTTAATGATCAAAAAAATAAACGGATGAGAGAGGATAATAAAATAAGTAAAATCAACTAATTTAAATAATAGAAGAAAATGGAACAAGGACATTTAAAATAATAATTCATTAAATATGTTTTTATATTTCATTTAAAACATTTAAATGAAGCTAAATGGCATAAAATAGTTATGTCAGTGGGAAATTCCATTAGCATCGTATACTGGAAAAGAAAAAAAATTCTTTTTACATTTTTATAATGATTGTTGTGAATTATCATTTTAGGGAAAAAATTGAAATATTTCTTTTAACACATTTTCAAAATTCAATGATAACAAAAAATGACCTTAATAAATAATTTGATTAGCAAAAAAAGACTTTTCTAAGTCATTTTGAAAAATATGGACATGGAAGAAAAATATACCCAATAAAAAAAGGAGAGAATGTCATTTTTTAAAATGATTATTTTGTTTAATCAAGTACCAATGAAGGGAAAAGTTTGAATAAAATATATAAACTCAATAAATATCAAGAGGATAAGAAAGTAGTTAGAGTTTAAGAAATATTGATTATAGGTTTCCTTGAAAGAAAATAAGAGATATAAAAAAATGAAATTGTAAAATAAATACTTACCTCTTGGGTAACTTTAAAAAATTTACACCTTGAAATAGTATACTTGAAATGAGAATTTAATAATTATAAATAAATATACTTTCATGTTTAATACCTCATATTCAACGTATATGCAAAACCTAAAAATAAATAGGTTCATAAATCCAAATGCAACTCAGTGGAGTTCAAATTGAGATGATATCCCTTAAAAATTTCATATCATTGATATGTGAATTATTCAATGATGTGATTATTTATATCAAATTTAAATTCAAATAAGAAAATTGGAAATAAATAATACAAATATGAAAGGTCATTTCACATATAAACATTTCATAATTTAGTTATTAAAGTATAAGTATATCCCAATGAATGGAAATTGTGTTAAGAAACCCCTTACCATGTTGTCGACTCATCACATACATTATTTAATTTCATAAAGAATAAAAAAATTAATTATATTATTTTTGAATAACCTTAAAAAATTTATTATTCTATTTTTTTATTACTATGTGATATTTAATTATGTAATAAATTAAGTTCATGTTAGAAATTTTGATGATATTTAGTTTATATGTCTAAAATTAAATGTGTAGTTCTAATATGGAAAAATAGGTCTATATTCTATCATTTATGTAATAATAATGATTTAATTAAAATTTATATAAATTATCTATACTTCTAAAACCCATCGATAAATATGTTTATGAAAAATGAACTATGATTCAATTAGTTGGATGGTGGGTCGTACGTATGCATGAGTAACATTTCAATTTTTTAGTGATTATGAAAGAAATAGGGTTAGTATTGTTTGACCATTATATAATGACCATTATATCATAAATAACATATTATTTATTTAAATAAACTTATACATACCCTCCATATAATATCCCTAACTTCATAGAGGTATGTCTCTATGTAAATTTTGTTTTAAATATCTTAATTTTGGTAAGTGGAATTTTTACCAGATGTTAGTGGATATTTGGGGTGTTATGGGGGTTTGGGACACATAATAAAACTATTTTTCCAATATAGTTAAATTTTCATGGTCGGATCAAGGTTACGGATAACCATGCCCCCAAACCATGCTATCCCGGAGGCGGGTGCACGGTTAAGCAAAACCATGCAGGAGGAGATCCAAACCATACAACCTTAGACAGATGTGTTTTCCATGGTTAGGACTTGGTTTTTTAAACCATGAGGTCCTTCCCAAGAACCCTTTTTAAATAACCCCTTTTTGATAGAGGCAAGCGCAAGGTTTATGCGTGATTTGGAAAACCATGTAGCCAAACCATGCACCCATAAAAAAGTGTGAATTTATTAAACTTCCCCTTGTAATTTTAAGTCTCTCGCCTTATTTTCTCCCAATTTCTTCCTCCTCCTACCATAGTGAAAAAGGAATGCTCCCAAATCTTCCCAAGGATGGATCTCCTTTGATTCAAGTCCGTTTGGACTATCGTTGGATGCAGATCATTGTTCAGAGTAATACTAACACTCCTCTTGATTCTATTTTCTGGATTAGGGTTTGTAGATTCCTTCTTCTTCTTCAAACACCCTAAAACAGAAAAATTTCAGTCGATCATAGTGTTGGTTTTTAAGGTGTTCTTGAATCCGAATATAAGGCTTTGTTTAAGATTGATTTCATCAATGGATTCAGGGTAGGTTTTCTACAAGTTATATCCCATTGTCTTGATTTTTTTTGTGCTTGCAGGGTTGGAAGTTTGCTTCCCGTTTGTTTTTATTTTGATTCCTTTATTAAAATTTGGATAAATGGGTGGATAAATTATGAATTAAACCCCTCAATATCCTAATCGGCAGTGTTGAGGTTGATTGGACTGATTTAGGTCCACCCATGGAATGTGTCGAAATTCTCAAACATGGAGATTTTTTACATTAAGCCTGATATTTCTTTGAGGCTAAGTAGAGACCATTTTAAATGTCTTCACATGAAGTATAAACCATATAGGGGAACCAATGGTGGTTGTGTCTAGTTTTCATCAAGGTAATAAGTTATTTTTTTGAATGAGGTGATAAATGGTTATATGGATTAATGTGTATGTGTCAAATTTTTTATGAAATGGTAATGGAAATGCAAAAATTGGTTAAGGAATATAAAATCATAATTTTTTAAATGGGTTAATTATTAGGATGTTGATGAATAGGTTTAATTGGTTACTTATTGGGATGTTGATTAATATGTGAAATAGGATAATTTATGATAATTTTTTATTATGCTAAATGGGTTAATGTATAAAAATGTAAATGGATTAAATGGGAAATGCTAAGTAAATAGTAATTGTTCTAATGTGTTAAGGCTTGATAATTCTTGAAACATTGAATGTATTGTGGATTATAGATGTTATGTGTATTTATTTTGAATGGTTTTTGATATAATATATTTGATTAATGGTTAATTAAGCATTTGAAAATGGCTTAGTGGTGTGGGATAAACGAATGAGGCTCCTCTCATGGGTTGGGTTGGACTGAGGCACTAAACCCCACCCTAGAATTAATAGGTTAGGGAGTCATACTAAGGATCTATACCCTTAACATTTTCATTGTGTGAGACTTCCTATAATGAGGCTCCAAATAAAGTGTGTTTTGATTAATTATTAAGTGTTCATCCCTAGTGAGATTGGTAACTTGACTTGTTACCTCATGCATAATAATTTAATAGATTATGCCTTTATGTAAATAATTTAATTTCCTAACCCATGGAACTTTTGATGATAATGAATCTACAAACAAGGATGGTATAAATTATGGAAATATAATTGATGATGTAAATGGTTAAAGTGAGTTATTTTAACTAATCGAACTCGGGTTATGTTTTTTTATCCAGTCATTTAATTTCCACTTACATGCACTCTCTTTTTAGACTTGATATTTTGTATACATCATTGGTGATGGCCTATTGAGTTATAATAACACCTATATCGTGCTTCCATTGGTTACCAAATACATATTTCAGGGCTATAGGTTTGGATAAGGGAAAGGTACCAATTCTAGGGAGTTTATTTGGGCTTGGTATGTGCATGTATGAGGATCCGAACATGGAGTTAGGAACCAGCTTGGGGATTCAACTGTTTGTCATTATTAAGGGTTTCCATCACTTCTGGAACTGTAATCATGACATGACACTTTTATTTTTAGGTTTTGGTTTATACCATGTTTGGGGAAACTGTTTTTAACTAATTTTTTTGGTTATTTTTATGGTGCTTCCTTTATTTTATATGTAATCTACGGCGGCATACTCTGATAGAGAGGGTATAGTCTCCCCATTTGATTAATTAGACCCTCACTACTAGTCGGAAACCTCTAGTGCATGGAGAGGATTTCTTTAGCTAATATGATGACCTAGATTAGGGCACCATTTGGTGTATTCTAGGTGGGTGATGTTACACACCATGTGATTTGGTGGTAAAAAATTAATCATATCACATCTTGGAGGTGGTAGTCAACATATATGCCTGAATGAAATTATCATTTTTTAATAAATTTCACTGTAAGAAAATAGGTGATATATTAATTTTAAATAATGTTAAATAAATGATAAATATCATATATATATACATTAAATATTTCTTTATAACAAAAAAAATTAGTGGTGATGGTGGAATCAAATTTCTTTTCATTGTGAGGTGGTAGTTTGTCGTATACATGAATGATAGTTTCGTTTCTTGATTAATAGAAGAGTATAAGGATATAGGTTATAAAATTAACATAATAACATATCAGTATATTAATTATTTTGTTGTTTTCATTTTATCATATTTGAAGAATATTTTAAGACTGGGTCATAATATATTAAACAAAATCGCTTGTTTGAGAATTATACCACTTATTTAAACAACCTATTTGTGTTTATACGAAAATCCTTCTTAATGTTGTTTCATGATAAAAAAATGTGACATTAGGTCATGGGGGTGGATGTAAGGAAGGTATTTGGGATGTATGTGGATGAACCAAAAGGCTCAATAAGGGTGAAATGGACAGGATATGGGGTTTTCTTTTATAAGTGGGGGAGTACACACATGGAATTTTTAAAAAATAATGAAATATATTAATGCCTTAGTGAAGAAAAATGGAACAAAAATGGACCATTATTATGTATTAGATTATATAGGGTAGAAATATGAACATAAAATACAAATTATATATTTTTATCTTATTTTCACCCATATGTCATTAGTTAATCCCCCTGGTAAATTGGTTTTAACATTAAACAAGGTAAATTATTTTTACTATTTTTACTATTCATTATGACTTAAAATTAATTTTATCTATTTAACAAATATTAATTATTATAATTCCAAATATAGAATCAATATTATCCAATTCAAAAAATAGAATTAAAATATTTTAAATTAAAATTGAGTATGAATAATGTGATGAAAACGAGTTTTCAGAAAAATGTCTTTTTTTGTAATAATGTTTCATATCAAAATTATAGTATAAATTTTATTAAAAAAAGATTAATTGGATTATTAGTAATATGATTGATTAAATTTTTCTTTTAACCAATTTTAAAATAAAACTTATCCAAGAAATTTTTTGAAACTAAAAGATAGTTTTCAATAAAAATCGGTATTTTCACTATTCATTGAAAAATAACTCTTTTTTAAAAAAATCAAAAAAAATTAAACCAAATATAATTTGAAAATGAAAATTAAAAAATGAAGTTTATTTTTTCAAGTTTAATTTATATCATTTTGAAATTATATATTAAATGAAAATTCAATTTATCTATAAATAATGGATTTCCTTTTGAAAGAAATATTTCATAATATTCTAATAACTCTTAAAATATAATCAATGAATATTTATAAGACATGAAAATGAATTATTATAACATTATTAGGGTTTTTATAAACCCTTTAAATTAATGTTTGAGAATCATATGAACTAAAAAAATCATATAAGATAATATATAGTGTCACATATAGCCAATAACTACTATTTCTAGAATAGAGACTAAGATCCTAGAGGGGTGAAAAGTCTGATCCTAAGCCCCACCTAATGGGATTTTTTAAATATTTAATGTTTATCGAAAAGGAATAAACCAAATAAATTTCTATATATATCATATTTAAATTGACATATATATGAAGAACATAAAAAACATGTACACCTCATGTCCAAAAAACTATATATCAAAAGAACCTATTTTTCAGTGTTCACTTAGAAACATCTAAATTACCCTCACCTCCATAGCCTGTAGACTCACCTCTAGAATCCATGAATTATATGAAATTACTTCTAAAACCCCAATATTGTTCAACTACCTTATCCTTAAAGAAAAATAGAGAATATATAAGGAAATGATCTTCACATTTGCAATATAGAATCATCACAGTTACCCAAAATGATGATTAAATCCTTATATAAGAACCCTTTATTTAATGTAGGGATTCAATTATCAATTACAATTATTATTAGATGATATGTGTTTCCATAACACATTATTGTTCTAGTGTTATGACCATTATACATTTCATTCTCATAATTAGTTTATCGTGCTATAAATGAAACAACTCTATAATTAATTAGAAAATAAAAGAATATAGAAGACGTGGAAGTATCCAATATACTTCATATCATATATTTTAGTCTATTTGATATCTTGTACCAAAGATAGCGACATCACCATTCCTTATTTGATATTTTAAAATGGTTTTATATGATATGAATCACATGTATATCTGGGCTTAAAATCTAAATTAATTTTATTATACAATTAAACTATTTTAGTGCATAAACATAAATACCCCACTTGAATTAAAATACCATAGTGAATTTATAAAAAATATAAAAAATATTTTTGGATATATCCAAACATATTTAAATATGTTTTATTGAACTATAGTATTTTGTAATATAAACCTCGTGTAAAATTAATCTTTATTCTAATTCCTAACAATATGACCCTACAAAACTCTAAATCAGTGGAAACAATATGAATTCCATAATTTTTAGATGTAATAAAAGTGTGTCGTGAAGAAAAAATTCAGTAATACACATGTTATAAAGGGGTCTAACATTATTTAAATCAAACACAACTATATTCCATATAAATATGTCCACTAAAATATGTATCATATACATTATATATATACTTATAAAATCCCTTCTCTGTGACATTGAGTTTCCACTAGACATGGAACATGTCAATATACTAAAGAAAAAGTCATATATTATCAATTATCTATGTAGATTTACCATATAGAATGATAACGTCATATATCAATCATATAGGTAAGCTTATAACATTTCACTTAATCCAACATGTCCATGCATTTCGTAAACTAATAAATTAAAGTCCCATAATACTTTTATTATCATAATTAAGAATAATTGTATCTTAGTTGAACTAAATTGATTACATGATCAACAACATACTTGAAAACCCTCTAATTAGCCTAGTCTCAAGGAAAAATTAAGAAAGATATCAAAGTAAAATTGATCAAATGGTAAATACCTTTACAAACTCATATAATAGAAGTTTATAAACATCATACCCACCTAATTATATCAATGATTTTATGACATTACAAGTGATATATGTTAACCTATTAGTATATATAATAAGTTTCAACTTATTATCTCATGAGTCTACTCTTTGTAGCATATACAAGATTCTACTCAGGTTAATATTAAAATATCATCACGGCCCATAATACTCCATATTTATCATTAATTAAATAAAAATATATTTTTTTCTTTTAGGTAATATTATTATTACACAATTCATATAATATATCTACATATCACACGTGAATGAATGATAAATATAGATTACCTTTTATTATAAAATAATAATAAATTTTACAACCATTATATCCAATATCTTGTGTGTAAAACACTAAGAGAGAAAACATGACCATCATGATTTTTATACATTAATGGTTTTGAAAAGGATCTTCTATATTTTAATCTATATCTTCTAGAAAAAACTTTACACCAACCCTCTTACTGATCTCTTAAATGAGATGGTATTTTCAAAGGTTGTGTTTGGTCCTTGGTTAAGACTAGGGTTCTATGTATTTAGAAATATATCCATTATTGTCATTGTAAATCCCAATTTTTTCCTTAATTTTTAAGAACTACAATAGGTACAGTGATGAACTTATTAATCAAAATAGATTCCTTCTGGTTATCTAATGTAACTATGTAGTCTACCTAAATTTTTTAGTCACTGTGGAAGATTAATTAGAAATTTCCTAACATATATATCCACCATTTAGGAAAATCAAAATGCATATTGAGATACCATATCATAATTTTCATATTGTAAAATAGAACCAGTGAAACCCCTTACAATGAGATCATCCTCCCTTATAAAAACCAATAACATATCATTACTCTTTTTAATTACTTAAGGATTTTATTTATAGAAATTAATTTTCTCTCACCAAAACTGGATTGGTATGTAAATTTTATGATCAAAGAAAAGTGACACCATGTTGAGTATAGATACTTGAAAGATCCAACAGTGGACCCATAAGTAATCATCTCCATCCTTTATAACTCATTAGATGAATCCTCATAAGAATCATTCCACACAACTCTGGTAAAGGCCCCCTTTATAGTTCTACATGATAAAACTATTTAACACTATGCCAATATATGTTTTTTGACATATTCCAAGAAGTATCATTAATTTATGTCAATATATCTTCATTCCATGTATGTGAACTACTTCATCCATGCCTTTTTTCAAGAGTAATTTACTCATCCACCCCATTATAGAATGTATTGTTGGGATATCATTTTTTATCGTTAGGATGTAATCTATATACAATAATAGAAATGTCACAAAACTCCAACTAATCAACATGTATACACATGATTCATTCACTTTTATGATGAAACTAAAGTCATTTATTTCATCATCAAAATATATTTTCAAACTCTGAGAAGATTTCATCAATGAATAAATGGACTATTGCAACTCGATATCATTAGCATACTCATTTAGAACAATAAAACCTTTGGGTTATATCATATAAAAATAATTTTTTAAATTCTGATTAATTAAATTGGTTTTGACATATATTTGATATATCTCGTTATCATAAAGATCTATTATGATAAGTTATATCTGAATGGAAATTATTATCATAATAGGAGAAACAATTTCTTTATAATGAATACCATGATATTTTATAACTTTTTCCAACTAAAAGATCCTTATAGGTTAAAACTCTACCATTCGTTTTCATTTTCTTATGGAAATCCCACTCTAACCCAATGGGTCCCACCCTTTTAGGTACATATAGATTATTTCAAAATTGGTAAGTTTATATGGATACTATATCATAACTCATGGTATTTCACTATATCTTGGAATTTTAATTTTCAACAACCCCTCAATGGATATTATATTTACCATATATGAATATTACTTCATCATTACTTCTTCAAAACCTATCATATCTGACCCGTTCTGTGAGGTTCATGTGTAACCTATGTCGGTTCTTCTTCAACAACTCTTTATGGAACCGGATTAGCTTCTATATCAATAAAACATCTAATTTTTCAGTTTTGGACTTCTCCAAATACATCCTTCCCCATGAAAAATATAAAAACCTTTAATTTTAAAACATAAATATTTCATCTTAATATATGAATATTTATTACAAAATATTACATTATATAGAAGAAATGTAATGGTTTAACGTCTTTGGAAACTTTGATACATAAAAAACTGGAACATAATAGATCTACATCAAGTCTCACTTAGTTCCTTAAAATTAAAAACCTTCTTATATGTATCATACAGAAAAAATTCTTCATATAATGGGAAAAATAAAATATAAAATAGGTGTACTCATATACTTAGTAAGGGTAAGAAAGGGAGAAATCAATTATCATTTAATCATATCATGAGCATTAGGGTATGAGGATATGAGATTAAAATTTAAAAACTATACCCAGTAATTCATAGATCATAACCCCAAGTCCTAAAATAAAGCTTGGTAGTTCATAAGACATGAATCAAAAAATAATAAAAGAACATGATCTATTAGAGTGTAACATCAGCATAAAATCATATCATAAAAGAGTGCTATAATGTGTGGTAAATCATAAAAATAGGAATCATATGTTAAGGTTACCCACCATGAAATTCATCAAATGTTTGGATGGGGATCACCACCCATGTATCTATTTCAATATTGGGGTAAACTCTTGTTTACCCTCTTTGGTTCCTGTTATAATCTCATATATACCCTCTTTTAGGCTTCAGATAACCTCTTGTGTACACTTTTTTAGAAATGGTATGACCTCTAGTGTACATTATTTTTTGGGGGTTCATCTAACCTCATGTGTACCCTTAAATGTTATAAAACATTAATAATTATACAATGAATTAGTGGGATATATAATTCTTCTATAATGATTTTGTATTAATTATATATTCATATATAAGATAAAAGATCATGAAAGCATCAAACATAACTTTAACAATGGAAACGTAATTGGTTTTTATTAATATTTCATTATAATAACCATAAACCATTCATATAAATATTAAGGACAATATCATATAATCATATTCCCATTAAAGAATAAATAAAATAAAAGGATGACATCATAGATGAAAAATTCTTTCAAAAACACAAGAACGTTTCTTAAGGGAAATAACAACTTCATTCAGAAATCACATATTTAAAATCAAAAAATTATAAAATATTAAGGAAAATATTTTAATTATAATTAACCCTAAAATTTTAAATTAAATCATCAAATCATTTATTGATCATGAGAGTGAGAAATTATATTCCTTCCATGTGGGTTGAAATAGTGAATCCTTACACATTTTCTGTAAAAATTTACAAGTTCCTCATTGGTAAAATCGAGAGAATATTCCATAATTATTTTTTATATAAAGTTTTACTTTGGAAAAAATGAGTTTTAAAAATAATTGTATTTTATTAAAAACATTCTTGAAATTTTTTAAAAAGCATGGATATAAAAGAAAAATCTTTTCTGATTAAAAATAGATTTAAGGTAGGGTTTTCCTTAATACCATTCATTCGGTCTCTTTAGTACGTAAATAGAGGAAAATGAATGGAAAACATTTAATCTATATAAATAAACATAGTTGGAGAAAACACATCAAATATGGGAAAGAACTATCTTATAATTTCAACATCATGAATTTAATCATAAATAATGCTTGTAAAAATAGGATTGTAACATAAAACCCCTATAACTTTGGAAATCATCCACATGAAATGGATACCATTTTGTGGATTTATATATCCCTATAATATTCATGAAAATAAAAATAAATACATTCATGGTAAGTATATATACTATATAAAGAAAAAATGGTGAATATTGTATATATCTCATTAAAATAAAAGTGAGGTGACAAACCACTACCCCATGTTTGACTATCTTTTTAAGTTATCAAACCTCTTCTTAATTGAGATACCACATTTTGATTACAACTTATGCATTTAATGGTAAATTTTCTAATCGAACTATATTATATATGATGTGGGAAGTGATGTTTGGAATGGAGTAAGCTAAGTATTTTCTATTATATAAGGATGAAAATTCCTGAATATGTTTGGGGATGAGGTTCCATTTTATAAGGGAGGGAAATGAAATGAATGAAATTTTTTTAAATATTAAAATATTATATTTTATTATTCAATCCAAATAGTTCCAAATAAATGATAATTCAAAGATATGATAAGATTGGATTAAAATGTGTCTATCCAATTATTTTTTATCTGGAAGAATAATGATAGAGCTAAACTATCCTTAAACAAAATATATCTATGATACCAATTGTTAGATCTCAAATGGTAATTTCAAATGATTTGGATGGGTGTTAATAGAAAAAATTAAAAAAATTAAACAAATAGGTTAATTATCTAAATTAGTTAGAGTAGTAATTTATTATATTTAATAAGTAGTGGAATGATTTAAAGTACACAATAATTTTTTATAGTAGTTTGATCAAAATTGGAACTAATATACTCTTATACCTCTCTACACAGTGATATATATGTTGTCAAATAATCTTTCATTTGAAGGGGAATTAAAACCAAATTATAAACAAATTTCCCAGTTTAAGAATAACAATAAACATGATTTTTGGAAAGGGGGTGACAACCCAATTACATTGATGAATTTAGACTAAAGGATTCACAACCCAAAAAAATATGTACATTATAATTCAGTAGTAACATCATTATATTATAGAAGATGAATAATTTTTTTTGTAAAACATAAATTGAAAAATAACTTTTTGTGAAAAAGTGTAAGAAGTTCTATAGACATAAGAAACCGAGATAAAGATGATAGATAAAGAAGGATCAAGTTTGAGTTATTGGGAAATGTAATAGTTTGTCTAATGAAGATGTTTTAGTTGTATAAGTAATCTTTATCCCATAATATATCACATAGAAGTTGTGAGAAATATTTTGAATAAGCAGATTGTTCATACTACTTTCTATAGAATTATATCACCTAAAATATGAATTATCTCGACGAATTTGAATCATATCATAATTACCTTACTTCTGAACCATTGTATAGAGTAAAATATTGATGTCATTTTAAAACTAAAGAATTAACATATCTATTAAATCATTTGAAAATTTAATATTCTTTGATATTTATACATGATTATCATATATATATATATATATATATATATATATTTATTTAATGGATAATAATCAAAAAATCCATTAATGAAATAAAAAAACATAAAAAAATTTAAATACCATTTTAAATCATTAATTTAATAAATAAAATTGTCTCCATAATAGTAAATCAATGATATATCCCATGGAAATATTTTGTTCTAAATTAAAATATCCAATTCCAAAAACATTTCGTTTAAAACAAGTAGTAAACATGCAGAAAATATTAAAACATGACAACTCTAGATTAGATATAATAAAAAAAGTATTTATGAGTTTAATATCATATAATATTAAATTAAAAATTAAAATAAAATTGATGACAAATACATAAAACATGAAAATTTATTTAGGTGTTTCAAGCTGTAAGTTTCATACGTGAAAATTGAACTTTATTTAATGACATAAACTCTTGTATAAAATTATGAAAATAAATTCACACAGGTTCTAAATAATTACTAATAATTTATAAAGTCATTAAAAACAATTAAATGTATGAAAAAACATTCATCGAATTAATATGTGAAACACAACGAAAAATAGAGAATAATTTCTTTTAGGATTTCGTTATAGTCAAATTCACATATGTGAATTTTATGTATGAATTTCTCACTATGTAAGAGAATTGAGTACATTGGAAACTAAATATAGGGGAATCAAGTAATCTATCCTTTTAAGGTATTTATATAATCAAATTAAATATAAATCTGATTTCTTATGTATCAAAATTTCTCACGGAGGTGATTCATGTAACTAAATTCCAGAAAACTGGAAATAGATTAAATTTTCAATATTCAGACCAAAAAAATACCGTGTTAAAGGTAGAATCCATTTCTATTTGTTTTAAATTGTATTACTAAATAATCTAAAATCAACTAAATCGGGTTTTAATAAATCTGGTTATCTTAAAAAATAGAAGAAAAATAGTTCTGAAAAATAATAGAGATCATATTAAAAATATATATTAACTTGAATGGTCATTTAAAAATGATATAGATCAATATAGAACATGATTTATTCTTGTGAAATTTACTCAATATTATAATATTTTGAAAAAACAATAAATAAAGAGTTTTATAGTTCATGAGATGGTTAAAATATAGTGCTTAAATGATTTTGGGGAATCGTCTAAGGGGTTCACAAATAGGATACATGATTTGGAAATTTTCATTGTGGATTATGAGTTGGATACAAGGTGTTCAGAGTATTTGTTGTATAGGAATAGTAAAAAACATGAATAAATTATATATTAAGGTAAAAATGACTTATTTATTATAGGTCAGTAAAATAAAACTTATAAAACATGTTATCAACATTTAAAACATGGAAACTAAAGATATTTTAAGCAATGTATAAAATGATATGGTAAAGATTAAGAATAATTTAATTAATATAAAATTAATATTGTAATAGTTTTAAAATAAAATAAAACACATAATAATATATAATTATCAAAACATTAAGTGGTTATGTGTAAGGACCCACCCCCAAGGGCCCGGAGCTGGTGCCCATGAGAGATGATGTACCGTAACCATAATTATTAAATCAGATTCATTTACAAAAAATTACATCATGTCCAATGCTACAGATGATCGTGAGGTTTGGGTTCTGGGAAACCAGCTGCATTCTGAATCTTCATTGAAGAAACGACTGATAACTGAAAAATTTTCATTTAAAACATAGGGTGAGAATACGAATTCCCAGTAAGAGGTTTAAAAATAACATATTATACCCTAAATAACTTTTGAAAACATTCTTTAAATAATTCATAAAAAATCTTCTTAATGAAAAGTTGTAACACATGTGACATGTCATAATAAAAGTTCTTAATTAGAAACATGATATCAGAATTACCAGGACACACAATTCAGACATAGGAATGCTGAATAAAAGAAATTCTAAACGTGTAAGTCATTAGAATATCTAATCACAAATTAAACAGCTAAGGGTAATGAATAATCTGAGTTGCGCATAAAATAAAAACTTCAATTCCATATGATGAATACTAAATCACTGAGTTCTAAACATATGTCATTCCATAAATACACAGGACATTCTGAAACATTTTATCAAGGCATTGTCCAAGACGTCTAATGAATTAAGGCCTCGTCTGAAAATCCATAAGCTCTTTTAGCCAAATATTCTACTAGTCGAATATTTTTCTGGTTAAATAAATTATATAGTCATAATGAGGGAAATGCATTTTTTAGACCGTGTCAAGGACTCATGCCAAGACCTAGGGGATAACTGTAATTGGACCCCAACCCGAAGAGCCTTTGTAACTGGACTCTAACCCGTAGTGCCTCTGTAACTGGACACCAACCCGGAGTGCCTCTGTAACCGGACACCAACCCGGAGGGTCTTCTGTAACCGGACCCCAAACCGGAGGGCTTACTTTTACCGGTCCCCAACTCGGAACATACTAGTTCCAATGCATTCCTCATATCTCTAAATCAAAGTGCATATACTAATTTGATTTATTAATTACATATCACATATCAAACCAGGTGTATTACCAACTTGGTTTCTTATTTCACCTCACATTTTATTCAAGATGTCACACACCACCTTGAACAATTAAATCCATAAACAAAGAATAGGTCATATAATCATACTATTACAGTCATCCACTTTTTACGTATATGTAGTGAGTCTAGCACAAAACAATGAATTGTGTGGTTAAGACATTAATTAGTACCTATATTAAGAGTACCTGTGATGCCAACTAACACACATGAAATACCATTTTGATCGCTTAAAATGAAAAATTCCTTAACCATATAAAGTAAGAACATTCATGATTAAATAAAATATAAACTTAACATAATAAATGAAGAGGTAAAAATATCATTTCATGGGGTTTACTATGCTCACGTTATCTCAAACACTTCTATTTAAAACATGAATGTATAAAACTTTTCCATAAACATTATCATTTAATATAATGGGTAAAGAGTAATTAGTAATACAAATATGAGGTCATGAGAAACCCATATCTATACTCAACAACTCATCATATCGAAAGTAAGCATTTGGAAAACTGTGTTTAGGGTTTCATGTGGTGTAAAATATTCATTCAACCTAGACGTCCATATGAATAGTGATTAATCAAGCCGAAAACATTTAGAATGTATGTGTAGTACTTTATTAACATACTAAAGGATTTTATAAGTCAAAATGGAAACCCACATTGGTATTCTCAAAATAAAAACCTAACAAAATCTTTAATCTACTAATGAAGTTCATGCAAATCAATGAGTCGCATATTTTATACTTATATCTTTTCATATACATATAGGTATATATATATATTCACAAATACTTAGTAAAACAAGGATGATTGAATAAATTCAACAAACCCTGTACAACAATAAGATTTTTGGGGAAATATCATTTAAATCTAGAAGTCATATTATATATATATATTGGATTAAGAAGATACAGTTTTATACAGACAAACACATTCATATATTACTATGTGTATATATATATAAGTTCACAAAAATTATAAAATCCCCTTCAAACGTTGTTTATGATAAGTATGTCCATTTTCATAAGAACTTAATGATTAGATATAAAATGCATCGAGGGGCTATAATTAGTACTTTCTTCGTAGGGCTTTGGATTCTTTGATAAATACAATTGGGGATTCGATGTTGGCTTACGTCCCCACATATTCATAAAGATCTCATACCTTTATTATTCGATACTTGCATGATTATTGAAATTATTTTCTGAAATTTTAAAAATTAAGTTCTTAAACAGCATGTATATGTATTATCAATATATATTTAAGAAAACATATAAACAAGTGTAAAACATTTTCTAAACAATGACTCCATAGATTTCTTAATTCTTTAATAACTTTGAAACTCAAGGTTAGGAGTCTTAAATCTTGGCTCATGAAAAAAATTGAGGGCAGGGTACAATATACCTATATGTATTTTCAAAAACACGTTTATTACATAACCGATATATTCTTAAGGCATAGATTTGCATGGGGTGTCCATGCTTAGGGTTGTTAATACATTGTATTAAAGATCCTACAAATTTTAAGGAATATAAACTCAAACCATATGGCGATGTTTACTAGTTTTACAAGTATATATAAATATACATATATATATATATATACATGTTCATGAAACATAAACCAAGAAAGACAAATACTAAACCCTTACCTAGCTTGAGGAGAAAGGAGGAACTCTGGATGGAACTGGAGAACTAGGAGGAAGAGTAGAGGTCCGCGGAAAGCTTGGTGAAAGGAGTCAGGAGGTCCTTTGAATGCCTCGGATGAGGTTTTATAAAGTATACCTATAATGCATAAAGAAGGGATCCGAGGTCACTTGCCTTAAAAAAATTGAGGAAAGAGAACTCTGTGGAAACCGGGGGGTTTGTAGGGTTCGGCGGTGGAAGGAGTGAAGAAAAACTATGATACAAAGGGGTGTACAGCTACTATTTTAGGGCACACCACGGGGATGAAGATAGCGACGCTGGAGAAAAACAGGGGGAAAATGGATGGTCCAGATCGCATCTGACTTGATCTAAGGGTTGGGGTATGACTGTGGTTTATAAAGATAAGGATGGATCAGATTTAATCTGGGCTTGATCAAACGTCTCACATAAATGCAATGATATGCCGTGATTTCTGAAACCCGGACACAGAATCGAGATCAGCGGATCAGATTGCGCACGATGCGATCTGATGGCCAGGATCTCATTTTTACCGAATATTTGGTTCCCACATCGAAACGGGAAGCTAATTTCGCCTCCCTTATAAGCGTAGGCCTCCCACAATGTTGGAAATAACACAGCACAAACACAGGAGGCCTTATACAAGGGCATTTGCCTCCCCCGCAGGCCTCGGCCTACCCTTGCATATCGTGGCCTTGCACCCACACTGCGTGCACCCAAGTGCTCCTGCGTGCTCCCATGCACAATGTGGCCACACGCCTGCGCTGCGTACACACATGCACTCCTTGAGATACCCATGCTCGATCTTGGGCTGGCCCAGGCATGGGATGAGGGCCAGGCTCGGCCACCTTGAGTGAGCTGCCTCCCTTGGCCCGGCCAATAAGGGATGGCCCTAGTGGGCCCCAATTTTTTTATATTTATAACCTAACTAAAAAGTCTTAAAGGGAAACATTACACTATATAGAGATTCTTCTTTTTATACATGTCTCCTATTAAACTTTTTATGTTTAATGTTTACAACTTAAAATTTATCTTAAGTGTTTTCTAAGGTTGTTTATAAACACTATCCTTAAACATAAAGAGTTATAAATTGCATAATAATTCTTATATTAGTGTTGTAGTGGTTTAAAATTAATTTTATTAAAAACATAAAATTCAAATAAAAAGTATTTAAACATAGATTAAGACACTTAATGGAAATATTTACATCACATTTGAGTTAATTGCAACATGTTTTGAATTTCTTATTACATTACAAAACTACCAAAGTATAATTAAAAACATTCCTCTATGCCCTTTTAAATTTCATGGTTATGTTTAGTTTTATATTTTTTCCCAATTTATAACTTAATTACATGATGGAATAGAATATTCTTATAAGTTTTCACTTAATTGACCAACGAGGCCAATGGATATATTTATAGTCATTAGATTTCCATGGATTTTAAGGAAATGGTCACATTAGTTCCCTATATACCCAAATATTTGGGTGTCCTAAAACTCAAGTTTATTGAAGTAAATGGTTTTCATTATACCTTTGGTGCTTAGTGTGGCTGTGGTGGCTTCAGGAATTCTTGTGTTCATTAGGATGGATACTAAGGACCCCTATCATCTTCTCGGGGTTCTTGTTGTTTTGAGTGGACTCCATGTAATCTTGATAGGGTTGTTAATAGGTATATTTGGTTAGGTTTATTTCACTTTTAATCCAAGTTTATTGTTACCACTACTACGTTCTTATTTGAATAAAACTACTAGCATCAATTTCATGTGCTTATTCTGTGGCATAATATTATTAGTTTTCTATAAGAGATGAGTTTTTCTCGGGTAAAAGATAACCATAAAACATAGAAATTACCATTATATGAAACAAAATTTATTGGGGTGTTAAAACATTCCCCCTACGAAGAATTGCATCCTCACAATTCTATTCACAAACTGTAAAAGAAATTACCAGATGATTATCATCACCAAAACGGGAGATTCGGCTCGGTCAACGGAATACCCAGATTGATATTTAGTTCCTCCGCTTCACAAGCCCAGATACACATTGAGTAGTACTTTTTGAACTCCGGTGTATGAATTCTACACTTAGGCTTCCATAGAGAGGCTCGAGTAGTACAAAGTTCAGATATGTCTGAATAGACATATTCTCTGATGCCTCGCCGAACTACATTTCGCTCGAGATATTCGATTGGAATAGTCTAGTTAAACAGACTGGGGTTTAAGATCTGGAACATAAAGGCTAGTTTGAGGATCCCATCTTGGGAAACCACTAGGAAACATGCTCTGGAAGAAAAGTTCTATACCAAGGTGAAACACTGAAAAAGACCCTCGAAGTATCTCCCCATTTGCCTATAACAGGGAAGTTGGGTAATGGAGATGGAGTGGAAGACATGTTCATTCTCTTAACAGGAACGAAGGATCTCATGGTTGTTAGACAAGACAAACATGCGTTGACATGATCCTCGCAGGCTGAGGAAAGAAGGATAGTCCACAGTGCAAGTTTTGATTAAGATATCCTCGAATATCTCATCGGGTAGGGATGAGATATCAGTTTGTCTAGCCATCTGAAAACATGTTCATGAGAATTCACTTTGAAAGTTCAGATAATGTAAAGAAAGGAATCAGAAATATAATATTTCAATAAAACATAATTTTATTACTAAACATCAGTGCCTAATTTCCCCTAATGATCTACTACACGAACTCCACATAGATAAGAAAAACTCTCTATCTCCACAAACCAAACACAGGCAGAGCATTCCTGGTTAAACTCATAGAGACACATGTGACGTATCCTAAGTGTGGCATGAGGGGTATGAAGTTAGGAGACATCAAAATACACTTGTTTCCTACAAGACAGTCAGGTGGACTCATATTTTAACATTCTGAAGTCCAACATCTGGCCCCAGACGCCGTAGTTCATAATTTGACAAAGATAGGCCGCTCAGAGGCCTCCGGCAGTAGCTGCTTCTTGAAAAGTTTCGAGGGCCATAAATCTAACGTCATCACCTTCGGTGAACACTCGAAAAATTACCTCATGGTACCTTCCCTGACATACATAGGAGGGGAATTGGGTCATCATCATAAGAAGGTAATCAAATCATAACCCTCAGTGTAGCTGAAGCACCTGAGGTGAGTTTGACACATCATACAGGTGTTTGCATGTCATGCGGATATGAGCATAGTTAAGAGAATTATCTCTGTTAGCTAAAGACACAATAGTCTCTAAGGCCTCCGCGGGGAGTGATAGTAGATTGGTAGGCACATTTTCATCTTCCATCTGGATGTTATATTAAATCACTTAGTAAGGTTCAATCATAAATATATATTTTTTATTACCTGGTTTTCTAGAATTGTCTGATCCTATCCTATGATACCAACTTTAAGGACCAATCCCCTGAGTACCCGGAGCCGGTTCCCATGAGACATGATGTACCATAACCATAATTATTACATCACATTCATTTACAAAAAATCACACCATGTCCCATGCTACAGAGGATCGTGAGGTTCAGGTTCTGGGAAACTAGATGCATTCTGAAACTTCATTGAAGACATGATTGTTACCTGAAAAACTTTCATTTAAAACATAGGGGGTGAGCATACAAATGCCCAGAAAGAGGTTTAAAAATAAAAAATTATACCCTAAATAACTTTTGAAAACATTATTTAAACCATTCATAAAACAATATTCTTAAATAAAAGCTTTAACACATGTGACATGTCATAATAAAAGTGCTTAATTTGAAACATGCTAGCAGAATTACCAGGACACACAATTCAGCCATAGGCATGCTGAATAAAAGAAATTATAAATGTGTATGTCATAAGAATATGTAATCACAAATTAAACAGATAAGGGTAATGAATAATCAGAGCTAAACATAAAATAAAAACTTCAATTCCATATTCTGGATATTAAATCACTGAGTTCTAAACATATGTCATGCCATAAATACACAGTACATTCTGAAACATTTTATCAAGGCATTAGCCAAGACGAATAATGAATTAAGGCCTTGGCCGAAAATCCATATGCTCTTTTAACCAAATATTCTACTCGTCAAATATTTTTCTGGTCAATTAAATTACATAGTCATGATGATGGAAGTGCATATGTCGTACCGTGTCAAGGCCTCATGTCAAGACCTAGGGGCTAACTGTAACCGGACCCCAACCCGGAGAGCCTCTATAACCGGACTCTAACCCAAAGTGCCTCTGTAATCGGACACCAGCCCAGAGTGCCTCTATAACTAGACACCAACCTGGAGGGTCTACTATAACTGGACCCCAACCCGGAGGGCTTACTTTTACCGGTCCACAACCCGGAACATAAAAGGTCCAATGCATTTCTCATATCTCTAAATCAAAGTGCATATACCATTTTGATTTATTAATTACTTATCACATATAAAACCAAGTGTATTACCTACTTTCTTTCTTATTTCACATCACATTTTATTCAAGATTCCACACACCACCTTGAACAATTATATCCATAAACTAAGAATAGGTCATATAAGCTTACTATTACAGTCATCCACTTTTAAGCATATGTAGTGAGTCTAGCACAAAACAATGAATTGTGTGGTTAAGACATTAATTAATACCTGTATTAAGAGTACCTGTGATACCAACTAACACACATGAAATACCATTTTGATCTCTTAAAATGAAAAATTCTTTAACCATATTAATAAAGAACATTCATGATTAAATAAAAGATAAACTTAACATAATAAATGAAGAGGAAAAAATATCATTTCATATGGTTAACTATACTCACGTTTTCTCAAACACTTATGGTTAAAATTTGAAGGTATAAAACTAGGCCTCAAACATTAACATTTATCAAAATTGGTAAAGAGTAATTAGTAATACAAATATGAGGTCACGAGCTTCCCATATCTATACTCATGAACTCAGCATATCAAAAGTAAGCATTTGGAAAACTGTGTTTGGGGTTTCTTATGGTGTAAAATATTCATTCAACCTAGACGTGCAAAATAATAGTGATTAATCAATCCGAAAACATTTGGAACATATGTGTTGTACTTTATTCACATACTAAAGGATTTTATAAGTCAAAATGGAAACCCACGTTGGTATTCTCAAAATCAGAACTTAACAAAATCCATAATCTACTTATGAAGTTCTTTCAAATCAATGAGTCACGTATTTTATACTTATATCTTTTAATATACATATAGGTATATATATATATTCCCAAATACTTAGTAAAAAAAGGATGAATGAAGAAATTCAATAAACCCTCTACAACAATAATATTTTTGGGGATATATCGTTTAAATGTAGAAGTCATATTATATATATATATATATTAGATTAATAAGATATAGTTTTATATAGAAAAACACATTCATATATAAATATGTATATATATATATAAGTTCACAAAAATGATAAAAACCCCTTCAAACATTGTTTATACTAAGTATATCCATTTTCATAAGAACATAACGATTTGATATAAAATGCATAGAGGGGAAATAATTAGTACTTTTTTCACAAGGCTTCGGAAACTTTTGTAAATAAAATTGGGGATTCAAATTTGGATTACGTACCCACATATTCATAAAGATCTCATACCTTTCTTATTAGACAGTTACATGATTATTGAAATTATTATCTGAAAGTATAAAAATGAAGTGCTTAAACCGCATGTGTATGTATTATGAATATATATTTAAGAACACATATAAACAAGTATAAAACATTTTATTAACAATGAATCAATGGATTTCTTAATTCCTTAATAACTTTGAAACTCATGGTTATAAGTCTTCAATCTGGGCTCATGAAAAAAATGAGGGAAGGGTACAATATACCTATATATACTTTCACAAACATGTTTATTACATAACTGATATGTTCTTAAGGAATAGATTTTCATGGGGTGTCCATGCTTAGGTTTGTTAATAAATTGTATTCAATATCCTGCAACTTTTAAGGAATATAAACTCAAACCTTATGACGATGTGTACTAGTTTTAAAAGTGTATATATATATATATGTTCATGAAACATAAACCGGGCAAGACAGAGACTAAACCCTTACCTAGCTTGAGGAGTAAGGTGGAGCTCAGTATAGCACTGGAGAACTAGGAGGAAGAGTCGAGGTCTACAGAAATCTTGGTGCAAGGAGCTGGGAAGTACATTGAATGCCTCAGATGAGGTTTTATAAATTATACCTATAATTCATGAAGAAGGGATCTGAGGCCACTTGCCTTAAAAACTGAGTAAAGAGACCTCTGTGGAAACCGGGGGGAGTGGGGGGTCCAGTGGCGGTAGGAGTGAAGAAAAATGGTGATACAATGGGGTGTATGGATATTGTTTCAGGGTACACCGTAGGGAAGAAGACATCGATGCTGGAGAAAAACAGGAGGAAAATGGATGGTCCTGATCGCGTCTAACTTAATCAGAGGGATGAGGTACGACCGTGGTTTATAAAGGTAAGGACGGCTCAGATTTAATTTGGTCCTATTCAAACAGCTCAGTTAAACGTAATGATATTCCGTGATTTCTGAAAGCCGGATGCGGAATCGAGATCAGTGGCTCAGATCGCGCACGACCCGATCCAACGGCCAGGATCTCATTTTTCTCAAAAATTTGTCTCCCACATCAAAACAGAAAACCGATTTTGCCTCCCTTATATGCTTTGGCCTCCCACAATGCTAGAAATAACACACCACATACACATAAGGCCTTATACATGGGCCTCCACCTCCCTCGTATGCCTCGGCCTACCCTTGTATACCGCAGCCTTGCGCCCGCGATGCGCGCACCCAAGTGCCCATGCATGATCCCATGCACACCGCAGCCTCATGCCCACATTTTGTACACACATGCAGTCTTTGAGAGACCCATGCACGATCTCGAGCTAGCCTAGGCTTGGGCTAAGGGCCAGGATCGACCACCTTGAGTGAGCTGCCTCCCTTGGTCCGGCCAAAAAGGGATATCCCTAGTGGGCCACAATTGTTTTTATTTATAACCTAACTAAAAATGATTAATGGGAAACATTACACTCTATAGAGATTCTTCATTTTCTACATGGATTCTATTAAACTTTTTAATGGTAATGTTTACAACTTAAACTTTTTCTTAAGTGTTTTCTATGGTTGTTTATAAACACTATCCTTAAACATAAAGAGTTATGAATTGCATAATAATTATTATATTTGTGTTTTAGTGGTTTAAACTTAATTTGATTAAAAACATATAATTCAAATAACAAGTATTTAAACACAGCTTAAGACACTGAATGGAAATATTTACATCACATTTGTGTTAATTGCAACATATTTTGGATTTCTTATTACATTAAAAAACTACCAAAGTATAATTTAAAACATTACTCTATGCCCTTTTAAAGTTCATGGTTAGGTTTAGTTTTATATTTTTTCCCAATTTATAACATAATTACATGATGGACTAGAATATTCTTATAAGTTTTCACTTAATTGACCAATGAGGCCAACGACTATATTTATAGACATTAGAGTTCCATGGTTTCCAAGGCAATGGTTACATTAGTGCCCTATAAATCTATAACATTAGGTGTCCTAAAAATCAAGTTGATTGAAGGAAATGGTTGGCATTATACCTTTGGTGCTTAGTGTGGCTGCAGTGGCATAGGCCATTCTTATATTCGTTAGGATGGATACTAAGGACCCCTATCATCTTCTTGGGGTTCTTATTATTTGGAGTGGCCTCCTTGTAATCTTGGTAGGGTTGTTAATAGGTCTCTTTGGTTAGGTTGATTTCCCTTTTAATCGTGGTTTATTGTAACCACAACTGTGTTCGTATTTTAATAAAACTCATTGTGTCCAGTTCATGTGCTTATTCTGTTGCATCATATTATTATTTTTCTATAAGAGATCAGTTTTTCTGGGGTAAAAGATAACCATAAAACATATAAATTACCATTATATGAAACAGAAGTTATTGGGGTGTTACATTATGGAATCCACTCAACATTCTACCCCTTTTTTATAATTAGAAACCCATGAAAAATTTCCAAAAAATCTCCCCCTTTTTAAAATAATAAAAAATTAAGGTTTGTATAGATAAATTAATTATTAAAATAGTTTATAAAATAATAATGAAAATTAATATGTTAAAAAATTTTAAGTTTCTGCTATAAAGGCTTTTAAAAAACATACATTAATGATCCACTGTAAATACATCCCCTATTAAAATAGAGAAGTAAATATAGTGAACATGTATTTTGAAAAGAATATTTGAGAAAAATAATGAGAAATATTATTCAAAATATTATTTTATGCAAACTTAATGTTTGAAAAATAAGTTACATAAACTCATATTATGATAGTTTTCAAAAAAATTATATAAAAAACTATATGTGCAGAAATTGACAATAATAGTCTAAAAAATAGATTCCAGATTTCACATATTTCATGTAAATCAAACAAAATTAGCATATAAACATATTTAACGGCCAATAAACACATGAAAATAAGAAACTATTAAGAATAAAGAAATTTCGTGGTAATATTTTTATTTTTTAAACTGGTCAAAGTCTAAATACATAGTGAGGTTATCTTCATGTTTATTTTCAGTAGGGATAAAATCTAAAACAACATATTCCCCATTCACATGATCTCTAATAAAATGAAATCAAAAATCAATATGGTTTTTTTAATTATTTAAAGGATTACAAGAAATTGAAATTATATATTTATTATCATAAGAAATGGGAATGTTTTCAAGAAAAAAACCAAAAATCAAATAATTTTTTCTTAATCCATAAAAATTGAGCACAAAATATAGCAGCAATGATATACCCAGCTTCTTTAGTAGATAAAGAAATAGATATTATATTTTTTAGAAGACTGTGAAATTAATCTTGTTGTAAGAAAATTACATATATCATATGTTCTTTTCCTTCCATTTTTATATTCTAATAAATAAGTGTTATGATAGGATTTTAAATCAATAAAAATTAATTAATATAAAATGAATTAGAGTTAATAGTTCTTTTATCATATCAAATTATTCTTTTTATATCATAATATGACCCTCTTTTGGATAAGATTTAATCCATTCACATAAATAAAAACCAAACATGATATTAGGTCTAGATGTAGTGAAATAAAGAAAACAACATATCATTCCTCTATAAACTTCAATATTGAAATATTTTTATGATGGGTTAACATATAATTTACGACTAGTACTCGTATGAGTTTTCATTGATTTAGAAGAATAGAGGCCAAACCTTTTAACCAAATCTTTTGCATACTTCAATTGATTAAGAAGGATCCCATATTTCATTTGAGAAATTTAATGTCCATGAATGAACATTATCTCTCCAATTAAGCTCCTTTCTAGCTTAGAGTAAATAAAATTAAAAAAATCATTACATTAAACTCACAAGAAGAACCAAAAAATATGTCATCAACATAAATTGTCACAATTAAAATACAATTAGAAATTATTTTAAGGAAATTATGAGGATCATATTAACTTTCTTAAAACCATTATTAAATAGAAATAAATAATTCCTCTCATACCAAGCATTAGGTTCTAGTTATATTTTTTAAAAAGCATTAGATAATTTAAGAACATTATTAAGAAATTTTTTATTTTCAAAATCAGGGGGTTGGGAAACATAAACTTCTTTAGTTATAAAAAAACATATAAAATAGAATTTAAAATACATTTGATACTATATAATTCCTTCAAAAATATAAAAATGTAATAAGATTCTAATTATTCTAATCCTAGAAATGGATACAAATAAATATTCAAATGTTATACCTAATTCCTAATAGTTTCATTAGGAAACATGATTTTATTTGCTTTTGACAATATTTCTATATTGATCCATCTTGTTTCTAAAGATCCATTTTGTTTATATTACCTTCTTTTCCTAAGAAAAATATGCTGAATACCAAAAATTATTTCTAAAAAAAGATGATTTTTATCATTCATAGAAAAAATCATGTTATCATCTATTAAGTCATCATTTATACTATTAGGAACAAAATCAGAAATAAAAGAAGAATTGGAACAAATTTTTAAAATAGAATTAGTAGTTTCAATACCACAATCAATAGTACCAATTAAATTTTAAATAGTTTGATCTCTATGAATATTCCTTGATATTGGATCATGTTGGGAAGGAGTAAAATCCCCCTCAATTGATTCATCCTTATCTGGGGGTTTTTCACCACCAAAGTTAAAATCTTTAAACTCTTTATCAATAACAGTAGAATAAAAATTTAATTTCAAACTATATTTATCAAATGAAATATGAATAGTTTTTTTAATAACAATACTTATTTTATTATAATATTTTTATGATTTACAATTATTTAAATAATAATTAAAATTATATTTATCACTTTTAAATGGAAATTAATCAAAATTATCCTTTAAGTTTAAAATAAATACTATACAACCAAAAACAAAAAAATAATAAACTTTAGGATTTAACATTAAACATTTCCTACTGAGTTTTTCATAAAAAAATTATGATAATAATTATATTTGAATTATAATATGTATAAAAATAGAATCATCCAAAAAATCTATTGGAAAACTATATTCACATAAGACTAAGGGGAGGCGTCTCTATACTCTCTAGTTGAGGTTAATCACTCTCTAAGGGTTTATTTATTTTATTCACAATATCAATCACCTCTGTTAAGCTTCTTTGGAGGAGGTTTTATAGTGACCTCAATATCTAGTTCATCTCTAATATAGATTTATCCATGTATATAATTCTTCGATGAAGACTTTCCCACTACTCTTTTTCTAAGAGTCAATCGACTGTATTTCCAGGTTCTTCCATTGATTTTTTCTTCCCCATCCACTCGCATCCCAAGATCTATTTTATATCTAGGATCTACAAGATTTGATTGAAGTAAGTGTTATGGACCATGTATCTTCAAATAGACATGGTTCAATTTAAATTGGGGTCCAATAATTGGACTACATCTATGTGGACACTTTCCTGGGTAGGAAGCTTTGAATTTCAAGTGGGGGATTGGCCTCCTTTGGGTGGTGATGCTCAGTGGGCTGGGAGTGGATGGTTCAATGGAAATCCCAGTATTTTTTAGAATTTTTGTGGAATTCTTAATTGATTATGATATGGTTCGAGTGGAATATTGATGCGGGATAGGAATGCCAGTGGCTTCTGGTTGGTGAATGATTCTAAGAAGGATGAAATATGTGTATTTATATGATGTTAAATATATACTTCATTATATTTTTTATCAAATGGTTCTTATTTTTATTTTGTTAATATTGAAATGATTATGTTATAGATGCCTATGTGATTATTGGATATTGTATTGTTTTTTATGGAGGTACATGTTTTTATTGGTACCGTTGGGTTAGTAACCTCAAAAGAGGGTTGGATTTGGTGACACCCATCATTCAAACATAATTCTTCATCCCGTTAGATAAATGGGTACAATGAATTTTATTTTTAATAGTGTATTATTTTAGGATTTGTCATTGCATCATGTTGAAATACATTGAGTTCCTATAAATCACATTCAGGTGGCTGTCTTGAAAGTGAGATAAGAGTACTGGAACTTATCATCCAACCCTCCTTCCACCATTGTGTGGGTGGTAGGGGTACTCTAACACATTTTGTTGGTCCATCATAATAAAACATCTTGAAATGGGTTTGACTCATCAACTTCATATTATTTCACTATTTCATTATCATCCATGGTTAAATGATGATTTTTCCACTACTTATTTGGATGTTTTATAACAATTTCACTATCAAGGCCGTTATGTCCTTCGGGTTATGTTTCTTTGATGATTTTTCCTATTCTTGAAATGAGTTACATTTTCAATCAGTCCTCAAAATAGGTCATCATTTTTTATGTTCAATAAAGGTGGATTTACCCACTACCAATTTAAAAAAACATGACATTGTTCAGAAAATTTCAATAAGAGTTCTATTTTTATGTTATACAACACCGATTTTTAATGGTGTTCAAGGATCATATAAATTATGAGGATCACCAATTTTTAAAAATATTTTCAAATTATACATTACAAAATTAACCTCATTTATCCCAATGAATAGACACAATTATACAACTATTTTAATTTTTAATGAGATTACAAAATCAAATATATCATGATAATGAATCTTTTTGTATGTTCAATAAAAGAAACCCATGTAAATATACTATAATCATAAAAAACCTAAAACATGTTTCTTTCCTATAAGGATAGAATTTTTTGTATGACCAAATATATCATGATGTTCTAACTATAAAGGTATATTATTATATATCTAACTGAAAGGTATGAAGGATGCATTACATATGTTTCCTTTTCATGAAAGCATCACAAACATTAATATTTCCTTTATTAAAGATATGTAATTGTATTACATTATCATGTTTTGAGATGTTATATAACATTTTAAATTATCATTACATAATCATTGATTAAAAATAATTCTATCACATTATACATCATTCAAACCTGAAAACATATGGAATAGTTAGATTAGAAAAATTAAAAGTATTATAATTTTCATTCGATTATCATAGAATAATAACGGATTATCATTGAAAACTAAAAGAATATCATTTTTAAATTTAATTTTCATTCCACCATCACATAATATTGATATAATAATTAAATTATATTTTAATCCTTCAACATATAAAACATTATAAATAGAAGTACAATAAGAAATATGTAGTTGACAAAACCTTTTACTTTCCCTTCAAATTATCTCTGAAAGAGATAGTTCCTCTATCACATGTGTTTTAAGTGGTCAAATTTGATGGGTCTTTAAGCATGTAAATAGATAATACACATTCCAGGTAATATATTTTATTCTTGTGACATCCATGTTATTTTTCTTAAAGAAATAAAAAACTTTAAAATTTTGGTACACAATGTACATTGGAGACAATTAGATTAGTAATACAATTTTTAGGTACCCAAACATTATTTAAACAGTTATAGTAAGGTACTATAGATAACAAGGATTTAGAAATATGATTCAATGTATATTCATTATACTATTCGAATATAAGAGAACAATCATTTTCATAGAGACCTTTCAAGACACATTGAAAACATGTTACTATAAGTATAACCATTATTACTTTTAAAAAAATGATTTTGATACATTTGAAATAATTTCTTTTCATATCCAAAACAATCTTTATTTTATGATATTTTATTCAAATCCATAATTTTATGATATTTTTCAGAAAATTTAATAAAATAAAAAAATCATAAGACCTTCAAACACCTTTTTCAAATTTTCATTCAAATAATAAGAAATTTTCAAATTATTATAAACTATATAATTAAAAATAGAATCATTATTTTTTAGTTTTTAATTCTCTTGTAAAATATATTTATTTTTAGAAACATGGTTTCATTATTATCCTTAATCTTATTATAAATATCACTATATTTGAACAAAAAATTTCAATAGTTCAATTTAATCATTTTACAAAGAAACTTTTAGTTTTTCATAATAATATTCAGAATAAAAAAATAGAATAAAAAAAGAATTGCTAACCTATTTGAGAAAATCAATGAATCACAAGTTTGAAGAGCCATTTTCATATCCAAATTCTTCACTATAATTATATTCTTCTACAAAACTAAATGTAGTTGTTAATATAACATTTCCATCTTCTTTTAGTTGTATTTATTTTCTAGTTTTCAATAGTGAGCCTCGATATTCCCTTTCTTTATTCCCTCAAAAAAAAAGTAACATATGAGGTATTATAATTAATATTTCTTCTTTTATATCCCTTATGTTTTCTATTTTAATGGTTTCATCTAAATATATTCTTGAATTCTATCTTTTTGAATAATTTGTAAAACCCAGTCACAATCTAATACATATTTTCTTTTTCGCTATCTTGTTAACCAAAATTACTAGATTAAGTAGAAACAAAATCTTTATATTTTTATGATAAAACTATTTTTTTTTGTATTATCTTCAGTTGTATTCTTCATTTACATTTCATAATGAAGTAATGAACCAATCAATTCATCGAGAGTTCATTTATTTGAAGTTATTTCCTTCATTAGTGGTGACCTTCTTTGCATATCATTTCTTTGGTAGAGCTCTGAGGAACCTTTAAAAAAGTATGGGTATCTAAAATTATTCTCTATTTAAATTTATTCCATTTAAAATGATCATGAATCAGTAGAATGTTTCATTCAAAATTTATATTTCAGCTATCATGAAGTCTTGGTACTCGACTCAAATCATTCAAAGTTTAGTTCGAATCAACATTTCTGATCCAAGGTGCATAAATTTTAGAATCTTATAAATATCATGAGCTATATTACAAGAAGAAACTTGGATAAACATAATTATATTAACATAAAAATATAAAATATTCAAAAAATTATACTTTCAAACATATCTAGAATCCTAATTTCTTGTAATTATGTCTGGGTTAGAATCTGGTAACGTGTAATCTATTTACCTAATGGAAAACTATTCTAAGATTAACTGTTTAAGTTATACCTAAAATCACTCCAAGATCCTTTAGGTTATAAACTTATAGTGCCTATAGCTACCCACGCCTCCAACTACCATCTCCCAGATCCTGGCACAGATTACTTGGGGGTGGTGGTTATAGAAATAGAACAAAGTACCAACCACCTCAAACTTCACTTCCAGTGCCTCTACTACATCCACTTCCCAATGAACCTCCTTTATATAACAACTACCTCTAACTGGGTAGACTATCAACCATCCCTCTATCTATAGCATGATGGGTAGGAAAATCATATATGAGATTTCATCTTCCGTACCAATCATAACAATACCTCTTCCACAATGTACTAAGATATTTCCCTATGGTATTTGAGATAGACATAGCCTCTTTTTCCAAGACCTACATAACACACCTACTATTAATGGGTCTTAATCACACTGTATCATAATAAATCATTGATATAAAATCTCACAATATGTGTTAAATCCCAATTCACCATCATCCAACACCAACAGATCCATCCCGGACTAAGTTTGACATTATGTATCCACCACAACCACTATAGGTGGGTCAATGAACTAATCATTGGGTAGGTGCACCACCTACTATCCACCTAGAAGGAAAACTGATTCGTGACTAGGCCCATACATGGAGGCCTCATTACTCATCATGTCATAATCTTTACTCTATTATGGAAACCTCACTGGCTTTCCTCATGAATACATCCTATAAGGAGTCATGACATATCGTGGTCAATGGGTATATCTGGCCTGATGATTAGGGAAAGACATGGAAACCACATCCCATTCTTATATGATTCATGTATTCATATTTTTTCATCAAATCAATGTCTGTAAGTTCCAAGGTAATAAGTAGGATGACAAAGTCCTCATGAATGGATACATAACCCGCCAGCCAAATACCAAATCCCTTAGCCTAAGAGATGAACATCGAATACTTTAACATTTTTGTTATAATTCTGAAACCAAAACTCATAGCTACATAATATTAAAACTATAATCCTAAGATGAAACAACCTTTGATACTGCTTTTTCATGACCCAACCCAATAGGGCCCTCTTGGACGGAGATAAAAAAACTGTTATACCCTATGCTCACCTCTAATATGTCAGGGGATGGAGACCAGTACCGATTAGGTATACCACACACAAGTAATTCCTTAGACAAAAGTACATGTTCCCACACACATGTATCCAAATCACCTACACCATAATTAAAGATAAAAGTAAAACTAATAATATAATGAATTCATAACATCTATACCATATCTTAGTATGGAAAATGTATTAGAAATCATGAAGGGATAAATAAAATTAAACCAAGACTATCAAAAGACTCTAACCTACTGAGAATAAGGGGACTATTGTCAAAGTAACTCCTCGTAAAACCATGATTTTTCTAGCCCAAACTATGCTATGTCTAATCCTAGTCCTCCAAGGAATCTATAAAAAGTTTTTTCATATCTACAATACATGACATGTGTGGTAGATCTCATGCTGGGTTGAGTATAACAATACCCAGTAGGACACCCCTAAATCACCAAACATAATAATTAAGAGATTAGTTAGCTTATCACAAGTCATGTCAATAGGATTTGAGACATAAAAATAATAACATTAAAAACCTAGATATTCTTATAATAGACTCCAAGTCTCCAAGATAACTCAACCATACTTCCATCCAAAGGATTTTACTCGAGGATTTAATGTAACACCCATCTGAGAGTATCCACTCCATGATTCTTGCTTTCACTGAAAGTCCTTACCCAAGAGGTCATCCCCTTTTGGTATTTATAAAGACTATTCGTGCTAAAACTCAGAAGATATCAACACTTAGATATGAAATCACACCATTGTTCATTGGGGGACACCACGAACCCTACTGGAAAAATATTCTAAATAAGATATTATACACACAACGATATTGAAAACCCTAATATATTGATCGGCTAGATAATGGATCAATTCCCTGTGTCTGTTGTTCATGATGATACCACAAACCCCACTTAGGAAATGAGAATGAATGATATATGATCACACCCAGGCCACACAGAGGGACATCAAGAACTCTATGTTATATTCAACCTATATAGGATGTTACAATATTATACTTGGGATGTAATACCACATTGTATCATCAATGTGATGGACCAAGATAACACACTCAACTGATATTACTCTACATTGAATTTGTTTGTGGGAATTTTCCCAAGCTCATACTAGGCCTGAAATGAAAAGAATTAGGGCACAAACCTATCCTTCAAGGAGTACATGATATGTCTCATGTGGGTATATAGAGTGTCTCACTAAGCTTGGCACAACCTGTGTCTAGAACTCACATAGAATTAATTTACCAAAATACATTGTGTGTCTCATAAGGGTACATGGTGTGTAGATGTACTTATAGCACTCAATGTGTCGCCTTTCCAGGTAACACAGGTCATGCATATATACTCAGGTTGTACCTATATAATCAGGATATGTCCAAGTACTTTTAGAAATCAAATGGAACATGCCCCATGATACATGAATTGTGGGACCAAATGGGATCATGGGAGTTTACTCCATGTATATATTGATCCATATACTAAGGGTTACATGATGTGTGACTTATAACACATGGAATATATCACTACATGGATTAAAGGTTGTTTGCTCCTTGTACATGATGAGTTTTCCAACTAAGGGTTAACATGGCATGTGTAACCACCACACAACATGTGATTTTTATGGGCATTTGAAGACCCTAGTCACTGTATCAAGGGGATTTCATAGCATGTGTTCCTAAAATACACATCTTGTAGTTGTGATTTCTCTCAAAATCCAGAACCTTCACACATCTTCTTCTCACACTACGGTCACAACCAAATCTTTTGTGTGACTCTATGTAGTTCTCAAAACTAGGTTGACCAGGCCTTGAAGGTCATCAGTGGTAGAATTCAAGCCACTCAACTATTCATAAATCATCCCTGAAACATTATAGCATCACTACATCACCAAACCATAGCCACAAACAACAATCTATTCTTGATCCATCTCTAATCATCCAAAATCATCGCCACACCTTTATTTCTCCATCGATTGAAAACCTGAACCCTTGATATTGATCTGTTGCAATGAATAATGTTTATGCTATGATTGAATATTGTATATTTTTAAAACCGCTAGTCAAAGGATTTAGAAACGATGATCAACTAATGAAATGAGGAAAAATGACAAAAGGGTAAGGAATTGATTCTTATTCGAACCAATTTAAGAACCACTTTTTTGGGAGAATTGATTCGTGTTTGACATGGGATATAAAAATCAGAAAAATCCAAATAAAAAACATTAATACCTAGGGTTTGGATCAATCATTAATGAATAATAGTATTATACCTTTATCATTGATGGGATCTATGAACTCTTTTATTGTTTGTGATCCATGCGGCACCTGAATGTTTATCCACAATCTTGATGTTCGTCAATGCCTTTCTATGCCCTCCTACTGAATCCAAGGGTTATGTGGCTACCTCTATAGATTTAGAATAAATATTTATTTTAATATAATATTATGTTAGGTTTTTAATTAAAATAATTAAATAATTATAAATAATTTACTTTATTATTTCACACCTGATGTTGCTCAATCCAATCACCCAACACTAACAAAGATTATGTGAATCCTAGAATAAAATCCACATTTCGGATTCAATTGTGGCCTCAGTCTTTCAATATAAGAATCTGTTTTGAGATTTATTTAATTATTTATGAAAAACTATACAACTGTTTTTTTTAAGGATGGTTGTGTTTGGGTCAATGACCAGAACACTAAAATTTATTCAAAGAAGTAAGGAGTACAAGACGAAATTACATGAGATGAAAAAAACTATACCAATGTGATATAATATAATTAATATTTTTATTATATAAACTATGTGGCTCACTATGACATAAAATATCGCACCATTTTAGTGCCTGGATCTAAAAATATTCCTTGATATATTTCAATGTCTTATAATGAAAAATAGATATGTTATATAGATTAAGTGAAAAATATTGTTCTTCATTACATGAATGTTTTAAATCAACTTCCTCAACTGGAATTTCTTCAAGAATTCTCACTATTTTCTAAAACATCACTTTATTGTTTCCCAAAAATAGATTCTTTATCATCACTTTTAGAACATGATTATTCATGTGAGTTAACTTAATTGAAATGTACTGTAACATTAACATAAATAGAATAAATAATATTACATGTTTCTTTGTTGTGATAATTATATTCTCTTTCATTTGGTGGAAAAACATAGAAGATTCCATCATCACCTATTACTTCAAATTTTCCCATATTTTTCACATTTATGTTTTATAGTGAAAGGGATACCAAAAATTCTTAGATACTTATAAATTGTATATTTCTTGTAATACTTATCATATGAATTCATCTCATAATTTGGACTATAAATACATTTATTTTGAATATGAACCATTTCTCCAATAGTTTTTCTATAAAAACAATTAGATGTTTCTTGCTATAATAAAAATGTTTGAGAAATCTATATAAGATTCTTAATTTATAATTAAACGACACCATTTTTTAGGTGTGTATAGTGTACTAAGTTCTTGATGGATTCCATGTTTTTTGATATATGATTCCAAAATTTCACTAGTATACTCATTGCAATTATTTATCTAAATATTATTTAAATAGTAACCATGATATTTCTCTGCACTTATTTTGAAACACTTAATCCTTTTTAGAGCCTATAATTTATGTTTCCTAAACATAATACATGTAACACAAGTATTGTAATAAATCATGTAAATAAAATTATTATATCAATTTTTTAATTTCATATTCATGGGCTCACAAATGTTATAGTGAATTAACTCAAATGTTTGAGTAGATTGTTTTACAACCATCTTATACAGATTATTCACAATTTTTACATTTTTAAAAATGGGATTCATCCAATTCCATTATCCTTTCAAGTTAGGATCATCATGAACATTGTATGTACTGATAAGCTTACATAAATTATTTTAACAAAGATGCCCAACTCTTTTAGATCACAGTTGAATTTCTTCTTTCATACTCAAATAATAGGAATTTATAGCATCACAAATTTCAAACAAGTTAGATGTTTTTTAGTATCCTATATCAAAGATGCATCCTTATTTCATTCTCTTTTCAATAAACCCATATTTATAAACAAAATAATTCATTTACTTCATCACATAATTGATGCACACTAAGAATATATTATTTGATTCTTTAATATATAAGGTGTTCTTGGATTTTAATTGATATTTACTAGTCGTTGTTGGTCCACCCCATTTGATTTTGAATGACCCATAATTTACAAAATTCATTGATGCTTATTAAATTTTTTCAATATACTTTATAAGATTCATATCCCCTTACATATATATGGAACAACCACTAACTAAAATCCATGGGCATTATCCTTTGGATTATTTATAATGACTTTACAAACCATATCTTTCTAATTTCATTTATCCTTCCTTTATTGAAATTATCTACATAAATTTTCAACACATTTGGGATGGAAGCATAATAAAACACCCTTTTCCAAGATTCCATTTTTTTACATCATTCACAAACATCTTCCAATGGTTGAAATCTATTTTCAAATTTCAATCTATATTCGCATGTTTTCAGTGAATTGTTATTATTTTATTTGGGAATCCAACCCCCAATTTCTATCATCCAAACCATATAAACACATCATTATAATGATAATTAATCCAAAACACCCTTAACATGTCCCCAAAACCTCTACTATGCCAAAAATAACCCCAAAAGGTATATTTTCTTCCAAAATATCATACTTTCTAGAACTAAAAACCTACATTTAATCCTTATTTACACAATTAATTGTTGATACTTTTTTACAAAAAAAATAAAATCCAAATAATTTCTTATTCACATTGAACATATTATCAGTATTTTTACTATTATATTTTTATAAGATTCTAATTAATGTAGATGCAATCTGAATTTCCAAAATCTATAAAATCACTTGATTTTTATATAAACTTTCCCTTCTTAATTTTATTCTTCGTCTATGATTAATTACAAAAAAAAATATTATTCTTTTCATACTTAAGAATTTATTTATATTTGTCTTCTTAATCTTCATATGTCTTTTAACATTCTATAATTTATAAACTATAAATATGAATCTTGGATATACATTTCTTTAAATACTATTTGGTTTTGTTGAAGTTTTATTATAAATAATCAAAAGATTTTCATTCTCCAATAATGTATCTTCCAACTTGATGTTAAATGTTTTCCCATCATCAAGAAACTTTTGCAACCCTTTGAATTCATCAAGAAACATTCAATTTTTTTTTCAAATATATATTCATAATTTATATTCTATTTTTTAATTTCCCTATATTATTTGAAATTAATTTAGATGCATTATATTAATTAAATATTGATCATCTATTCCATAAGAATTTATTTAATTTTTTTGACTTTACTATAGATTTCCCTAGTGAATTATTCTTTAGTCACCATAACAATGAGAAATCATTCATTATCATATCTTGACATATCCATTTTCACTTTTTCATTGCTATTATCACTACTTTCACACGTAGATAAGGAATTTACCTTATTTAATTTTTAGGAATTATTTATCTTCCCTCTATAATAAACCCTAGGTTGTTCAAACTTTGATTCTTTATTCTGAAATAATCTCCTTGGTTCTTCTTCTTATTCATAACTGACTCCATATTATTTTATTTTAGGTCAATTTAAATCAAAATTTAAAATTCCTCTATGCTTAATTGTTTTTATGGGAATATTAAATTTAATCCTTACCTTTCCTCCTCTAAAATTTATAGATATTGTTGACATCATCTTATCAAACTTCTCATTGAAATAAAAATTAAAATTATACCAACAAGATTCTTCTTAAATAGTAAAATTCTACTTCAAATTTTGTTTCTTTGTGTATTTAAAATATATTTCTTCTGCAACCTAAACTTTTTTCTTGATATCACTTTCATTCATAATTTTATAAAATATTATAAAACTACTCAAATCATCAAGTTGAATATCACATGGAAGTGTTTCTTCCAAAGAAGATAATTTTGAATCAAACATATCTATTCATATGTGAATTGTTTTTAAATAATATCAATATCATAAAAATTCTCACCATATCTTCTAATTCTTCTAAAAACATTATTAATCCTTGTGAAGAAACTATCAATAGTTTCATCATAATTTATTTTTAGATCTTCATACTTAAGTCTCCAAAACTAAAATTTTTCTTACTTCACTTTGGTCTTTCCTTCATAATAATATGAAGTTTATCATATATATATTTAGACTTATTGATTCCCTTGACATTATAAAATAACATTCTAAGTGGGATGAAAAAATTGGATTCTTCACACAACCATGATTCTAAAAATTCCTCTTATCTACAACTATCATAGAAATAACTTTATCCAGGGGAACAAAATTATTTTTTGTGACTTCCAATATATCATAACCGATAGGTAACAAGTATGAAATAATCCTATATTTCTACATGTGAAACATTTTCCCATAAAATATAGGAATACCCTTCTATTCACTGAATTATGATTTTTCATTATGTACTTTGAAAATTCAGTGATAGTCATTTTTAATATAAAGAAACTACTTCTTTAAACTCCATATAGAAAATAAAAAATGATGGGAACCTTACTCAAATACCACTTAAAATAGAAACCTATGGATAAGTGAAGAATCACTAATATGGGTGAATCATTGATATGACTTATTTTTAAGTTTCCTTGGTGAAACAACCCTCATCACCAGTTTGAGTGAATATTGATCATTATCCAACACAGCCACATATAGGGAAAAGAATATTTACAAGGTTTACCTCTCTAAATGAAAAGTACAGTCATTGGCATGATATAGATTTCACCTAGAACATACACCCCACTAGATTCAACATGTTGGTAAAATGAGTAGAATTTATCCATGTTCTATTATTACAACAAATATTTTTTCTCCGATAGTGCTTCTTTCTCTATTATAATGATAAATAACTTGATATCAAAAAGAATAAATACTTCCAAACATAGTCTTTATTTGTATATGTAATACTCCTATTTTACTACATATTCAACTTGAAAAAAATCATGTATAATCACTTTTATATATACTAATTTTCACGAATAATTGTTCTATTTCTTCTTTTATTTTTCTACTTCTCTATTATTCTCCTTTATTATTCTTCTATCTTCTTATTTTCTTCTTCACTATTATTTTTTTCTTACTCATATTCCTTTATTTTCATAGTATAAATTTAAAAGAATTAAATTAAATTCAAATTTTAATAACTAAATTCATAAAAAATTAACACCCTGATATTTTATGAAAAAAAACAAATAAATTTAATTTCTTCAATAGCGTAAGTTATACAGAACACCGAGTTTTCATGAACCACAACATAAAATTAATATTATTATTTAAACAGTACAATTATAATCTAACCATTAAACTTGGTAGTATGAATAAGAGTAAAAACATTTTGATAATTAATTATTAATTTTATAGATAAATAAAATTTATTGGTAAATATGTACTTAATTTTTTGGTAGTGTTTATAATCTTCGAAAATACATTTTTTTCAAAATAAATGAATTTTATTTATTTTTGTGAAAAAATCATAAAATTAATTTTTTCCACTTATAAAATTTATTTTAAAAAAATAATATCATTTTTTAATCAAAATTTAAAATTTATATTAGGGTGAATTTTTTTAATTGTTAGAAAAGTTTGATTTTTTAATGTATTGTTAAAATAATGGTTTTTTAAACGGCCATTTTGATTAAATCATGTACAGATTCAAATTTTGTTTTAAAATTTTTAAATGTAAAAATTAGTTCAATTATGTTATAATTAACCCAATTTAGGTCATTTTAATCATTTTAATTTTTTAATTTTTTATTAAAACATTTTATACTTATGAATATTTCTCTTTGGAAAACCACGTTTTCATTACGTCTGCGAGTTTAATTTAAATTAAATTCTGTCAATTATATGAATATAATTTTGAAAAATGGATTCAATACTTTTAATAAAAATAATTAATATTTTATAATATATTCAAATTAATTTTTTTATAATGAAGAGTATAGATAGTAAAAATGTATTACAGTGGTTAAGGTTATAATAGGGTTTTGTGCATTACATGCACTGATTTTAAAATTAATTTTCCACACACATAAGACTTTTGTTTTATGAATTTGATTTTATATTTCTAAAAATTGGGTTTAAATTATATATTAAGGATCATTTATTTTTAATCTTAAAGGATATATTACCTAGGTAAACAAATCAAAAACTAGTTACTATGGAGAAAACTAAAATAGTAAAAGTTTGTAAACATAGAGGTTAAATAAAAACATGTTTAAAGAATGTGTTTTTTGTGTAGGTGTTTATAAACCATATATTACATCCACTATATTATTTATAAATTTATGAGGCACTTGGGTGTATAATGACTTCCCATTATTTAATAGTTTTGTGTATTTACAAAAATATCACTCCTCAATTATAAAAGGGTGCATCCCCCTCTCATTATTAGCATATCATAATACATTTTAATTGAAAAAATACTAATGGAATATATCTAAAAACTACTTATTCACATTTTAGAGCTAATTTTATTCCTAAAAAACTAACCCTAAGTCCCTTAATAAGAGATCCAATGGAGGTTGTTCTAAGAGAAAGTAATTGTCTTCACTAAGCTGTTTATTTTTACTTATTCTCATACCGTATTAATTAATGTATGAATAATAATTGTATAATAACACCAATATATACCGTATGCTGAGATTTTCTTATATTAATGGAATAACTTATATATCTCTCCTCTTCTATCAAAAGGTAAATGAAACAGTTGATCGTGTGTGTAGCTTACTACCACCTCACGAACTAATGTAACTCGTTTTCTATCACCTACTGTCATGGATGGATATTATAATTAATTTAATGTTTATATATGATATTTATGAAATTATTATACTTTTTTAATTATAATATCAAATATACCTTCTTACCTTACAATGCTTCATAAAATAGTAACGTCACTCATGCATGCATGTGGACTTCCGCCTCCATGAAGCAATGTGAAATATTTGTAATTTTTTTTACATATTTGTTAATAAGGATGGATTTGATTAATATAAATTATATATATGACATAATAATTATTATTTAAGGTAAAATAATATTTCCTTTTCTTTAATTTCATCGGATGAGAAAATGGAAACAGCATTCATGCGTATGAACGACTTGTCGTCTCCCTGAATGGTGTAATCTATTTTCTATCTCGAAAATTTATGTATGAAAAAATTATTTATAAAATTTATATATATTATATTTCTATAATAGTTAAAATTATGGATATTGTGTAAAAATTACTAAAGTAAAATTACAGAAACTATTAAAACAGAATATATATGAAAAATGAAGTAGTTATTACCTGAAACGTGATTTTAACAATGAATTGTTAATAAATGGATGATAAAAGTTTATAAGTAAATCATATATGGAATTATATATATGATTTTTTTCTATAATATATTTATAAAAAACCTATATTTATTATACAATAGGATCAAATGTGTATGAATAAATTCAAGACTTAAGGTAATGGATTATAGTCTCAAATTGTCTTCTTTAGGACATATATTATATTATAAACCTATCCTATTTTATGAGGTGTATATACAGACATTTTTATATGTTATATCATGAATTTATTTATTCTCATTATATTTAAATTTAAATTTAATGTTACTCTATCATGGGTCTTACGATTCAAAAGATTCCAAAATGGTAATGGTTTTATATTACAATTTCATTGTTTTCAGGATTGTTTGTGATTAAGTTTCAAATGATCAAGTATTATTATATATCTCTTGAGAAACTCATGAATTTTATTATCCACTAGTTAATGAATTAAAACTAATTTTTCCATTTCATTTTCATCTATTTAAGAACTAAATATACCAAAAAATGTTTTTGACAAAAAAATAAATTTATTTCTCTCTTTGGTCGAAAATCCTTTTTCTTCCATATCCATGTTTTCTAAAAATATTTAAAAGGTAGTTTTTACAATTATCTGATTATTTTTGAAATAAATATTTACCCATGTTTTACATTTTATAAAATGGTTTAAAATGAATCTTCTTGTAATTTTTCAAATGAGGTGGTTTTTGAATTTTTATCAAAAATGTGAAAGGAATATTTGTGTTAACATGTATGGCATGATCAACATTTTCCACTATCATGGAAAATAAATTATTTTAATCTTATTTATATTTTTTCTAAAGGTTATTTTCAAAGATAATATTTTCCTTAATATTTGGGAAATTTTTATATTTGAAAGAAGTTATTTAAAAAAGAATGATGATATTTTCCTCAAGAATGTTTTAATGATATTATTATAGAATTTCCATTCATCATTTACAATAATATTTGGTGTTAATTTTTTTTAATAGGGATATGATCCAATGGTGAAACCATTATGATTTCTATAAATGTTTTATGCTTTTGATTGTGATCACAATATTTTTATGAAACAAGTTGCTTTTCCAAAGGTTATGACATGATGAATTGATGAAATACTTATGAAACTTGTTTCTTTACATAGGTTATGATATGATGAATGTTTTATGATCTTTTGGAACACATATTTATGATATTAATTATGTGATGGGTGGTACCTATATCTACCTTTAATTCAATGGGTAAATATAGATATCTCATAAGCTAAATATGTTATGTGTGATACAAATTTCATGCTCACAATTTAATGTGTGGACCTAGTTTTATGTCGTTATGTTTATGAAAGGACTATGATTTCAGGTACATAATGTTATGTCTAGACCTGGTTTCTTGAAAAAAATTATTTATGAACTCGGTTTCATGTCTATATTGTTATTCATGCACCTGGTTTCAAACACCACTCTAATACGCCAAATACTATTGGAGTCCATCGAGCCATCGTAAAACATTAGCACCATATCATCGAAATCAAATAGAATATAAATCCTTAACCAGAACCTCCTTTGAAAAAAATAGTTTGAGAAAATCACATTTCACACAAATGAAACATACCCAATCTTCCAAGGTGGTCTCTAGATCTATCCCAAACTCCATGTCATCTTCATCATTTTCAACACGAGTGATGTTGGCATCCTCATCTTATATGACCAAAACCGAACAAAATACCATTGAAAAAACAAACAAAAAACTACAGAAAAAACATATAAACAAAATAAAAACAATCCAAAATGAATTCAAATGAATTAAGAGTGTTTTCAGAAAGAAACACCTTAGAAGTTGGAGAATGTAAAGGAACTGAACAGATGATAAAACCAACACCGTATAAGATAAAACACTAAGAACCCCCCCCCCCCAATCCCCCCTCTAACACCATCCCAATAAGTCCCAAAACCATCATCAATCCCAACCAAGATGGGGTCAATCCTAATGGGTTGAAAAAGAAGGAAATAATAGAGGAATAACACTAAATTCCACCACTATATCTAACCCAAAACGTCAGAAACACCTACACATAGACCCAACATATAGATCTGATGCACAGTGTAAGGTAAAAAGAGGGTTGGTGAGAGGTATACTCTATCCCATAAGTGACAAACACCAGGAAAGCAAGGAAAGGATAACATGGAAAGGTAAAATAGCATCCATGAAAGAAACATGGGGGGGAATATCCCATAGAGGAGAATTTTTGAAAAAATAGGGAGAAGGATGGAGGAGGTAAAAAGAGGGGGGAAAGGGAGAATGAAGATGCATCATAGATCTAAAGTGAAGGGTTTTTTTAGGAAAACTTGGGTAGAGCAAAGAGTGATAGGTAGATATCCACGAGATTAGGAGGACATCGCATGTTACTATTGATGAGTGAACTTGTTTCTATTTATAAATGTTCACAATGTTATAAGATTATAATTTTACCACATTCCTATGTTTTTCTCTCATGGATTATGTTCATTGATTCCCTTTATGATTCATTTCTTATTAACTGTCAAGAATTTTTGCATGATTCTGGATTACCATCTATGTTATATTGTGTATGGTTTTCAAATATCAAGATCATGTTTGCATACCCTTATGATCATGTTATGTTTAAGTTATTATTGATATCCCCTTTGCTTACTCTTTCTGAGAATATAAGAACACCCTTTCGTATATTCCATTCCCCATGTAATAAATATAGTTTTTAGGTATTTTATTTCTATAAAGAGTACTAAGTGGTGGAATCTTTGTGAGATATGTTGAATAAATTTCACAAAATTAGAATATTATATATATAGTCTCCAAATACACAAAACCTTTATGGTCCTTGGGAGTGTATTTGTTAAATTTATTGATTCTTAATATAAATATAATATATATATATATATGTGTGTGGAAATTATGGGTTTTTATTGTTGGTATCGAAGCAATGTTTTATTCAAACTTTGGTGATTATGGTTAGAAAAATTGGGTGAAACCCCCTAGGGATGAGTTTAAGTATAGGATAACATCATAAAATTTTTGTAAAGAATATATTATGAGGTTTTACAGGAAATTAAATCATTGTCTATATAATATAATTGGATATGACTTTGGAATAATTGTACCTATGAGTAATAACTCTGAATATGGAGCATTGGGATTTGATTCATCATCCCATGGTTTAAGACAACGAGCCTTGATGAAAACCTAGTTTAAGACTCCTTGTGGATATATTTTTGAATTCATTTTTTCTTTATGAATCACCATAATGGATTTGAACTAATTTTGACCATGAATGACCTATATTAAACAGAGGGTATCATATTTATATGATAAAGTGTCATGATTTATACATCCTTTTAATTTTTCATTATTTTGTTTTTTCCCACTATAATTATTATTGCTCACAAAATGATTTTTAGTTCTAGTCAGTGGATGGAACCTGAAGGAATAAGGTAAAAAATGAATGTGACATCCATTTCAATTTTTTTCCTCATGAGTGACCAAATGGATTATAATCTAGGATTAAATAGTTTACGATTATACTCACTCAACTCTCTCAAGTTATAAGTGGTAACATTGATAATTTTGATCTTATGAATTTTCCAAGCAATTAGCAACATACCATTGAATATTTTATGTAAAAATTTAAACCCTCTTTATATGGTAATTCTAATACAATGGTTTCTAATAACTGGATCAATGAGATAGAAAATATATTTTTCATTCCTCAATGTTAAAACCATTAAAAGGTTGTCCTATACATTTATCATTTGGAAAGAGAAACAAGTCAATGGTGGAATCTTATTAAGAATACAAGGAAAGTGTATGAAATTTCATCCATGAAATGGGATTATTTAAAGATAATATTTTCATTAAGTATATCCCACATATTTTACGTATAAAAATGGGGAAGGAATTCCTTGAGCTTAAGTAGAAGGATAATGAGTCCATTGGTGCATATGAGGAAACTTTTACAAGACATGAAGGTTATTATTCTGGTTTAATCATAATAATTGAAAGAAAATTGATCTATTATTTATTATTTTGAAACTAATTCTATAAAACTAATTATCCATAAGATACATTGTAATCTATAAATAAATATTATCATGTTCACTCAAGGTGGAAATGAAAGCTAGACCCCGCATGGTTCTAGTGATAAGAAAAGGAATATGCGGTTTCATATAACACCCCAATATTTTAAAAGAGTAAAATCATGTTTGATAACATATATAAAATGTGACACCAAGCTTAGAAGATAATGTAACACCCTAATACTTTATGAAATATTTCTTTTTAAATAAATTCAATCTGTTTGATAGCTTGTGGAACACGCAACCCCAAATCCTAATGAATATTAAGAACATATACATTAAATTAGAAGGTGTTAATATAAATAAATAAATTATGAAAACTATATGTTTTACACAAGTATTAAATAAATTAAATTATTAAATATTTATTGGAAATAAAATAATAATTATTTAAAAAAATAAATGTTTTCTGGAAAACTATATCTTTCTAAAACGTGGTTTAGTCTCACTTTGTGAACAAAATTTAAAATTAATTTTTACCACTTAAAGAAATTTTGTTATAAAAAAATGAACTTAATTTTAGAAATCAATATATAAAAATTATATTAGGGTGATGTTTTTTAATTTTTAGGAAAAGTTACATTTTTTGATAAATAGTAAAAAATACTAATTATTATTAAAATATTCTTTTTAGTTTAAAGCAATTACCAACCCAATTTCATTTTAATGTGGTTATAAAAGAAAAATTAGTTCAATTATATATATTTATTAATCTAAATTAGGTCATTATAATCAATTTAATATTAAATTTTGATATAAAATCATGTAAATTTTTTGAAAGAATTTTTTTGGAAAACCATTTTTTCGATACAAAGGCAGGTTTAATTTTAAATTAAATTATTAAAATTATGTTATTTTAATTTATAAAAAATTATTAAATATTTTTAATCGTGATAATTTATAATATATTATACATTTAATTTTTTTTACCGTAATTAATTGTGAAAACAGTAAAAATTATTTGTCATAGTTAAGGTAAAAACGGGTTTATCGAGGTTTAAAATTAAATTATAAGGATACCATATATATTATAATTTTATAAAATGGTATATTTTGGATCTTTTTTCTTTATAAAAACATTTTTTAAATTCATTCCTTCCAAAAATACCTAGTGTGTTTCATCCCCAACTTAGAAAAGGTTACCCCACTACTCTCCTTTCCACATTTAAAAAACTATTTTTCTCAGTCAATATATAGCCAAATAACTTCCATACTTCCCTAAAATCATAATATAATCCTTTATTGGTCATAAATACTTCCAAGGAAATATTTTAGTGCAAACCAAAAGAATTTATCTGAAGAAGAGGTAATGTCCTTAACCGAGCGTTTGACTTTATTTCATCCTCCACATCCTCCAAATATTGTTAAAATATACTAATACAATAGAATTATTATATTACATATAATAAGATTTTTTTATGTTAATTTAATGATATTTAACCATCTATTCCTCTCTTAAATGGGAAACAAAACTGTTGATCGTGTGTGTGACGGACTACCGCCACGTGAACCAACGCATTTCATTTTCCATCACTGCTTCTCACAGTGGGATATAATGATGTACCTAATTTTTATATATTATATTTGTGGTATAATTATTCTTATATACTTATAATATCATATATACCTTATTAAATTATATTATATAAATAAAATGATAATTTCGCTCATGAGTATAGCGGACTACCACCTCACAAAGCGATTTTTTTTGCACTATGATTTTCATGGAAGGTAATATGAATTAATTTTATGTTGATATATTATATTAACTACTTATTACTCACTGTTTAAAATAAATATATCATATAATTTATTAGGTTACCACCCATATAATAAATGATAACCTCATTAGATCATTTGACGGACTATCTCTATATGAAGCGATGTGATTCACTTTTCCCTAGCACTTTACATAGAAGGTAGTAAAGGAATAAAATTAATGAATATATATAATATGTATGACATGATATTTAATCTTTAAAACTAATATACAATCCACTTTCTTACCCTTTCAACCAGAAAGAAACTGATAACATCACTCATGCATACATACATCATACCGTCTCCACAAAGCAATGTGATTCTTCCTCCATATTCAAAATTAAATAATGATTATAAATATGTATATTATAAATAAAAATAAAATTAATAACACTAATATAATTCCTTATATTATGTAACTATATCATATGTTTCAGATCTGGAACTTTCCTGACAAAACAGGCATGAGAAAACAAGGCAATTAACACCCAACACAATAGTGATAGAGAATGATTATTAATAATCAGGTAATAAGATGTTATAAAAGGATAATATATGATATTATAAAAATTAATATGGTTCTATTATAATTTAATAACATGTTTAAAACCACTATAGAGGAGTTAAATAATTTTCATCTAAAGGATTGAACGTGGTATGGGGTTTCTTAACTCAATTTCCATTCATTGGGTTATATGACTACTTCATTGATTATATTATGTTGAAATTATATGGGAAGTGAATTTTGATTGATTTTTGTTTTAAATACACTTTTATTTTTGTGGATATAAATTTTTTACACATAATCACCGCATTGATAAACTCTCACCTAAATTATATAGAATTTGTAAGGGTTTTGTCTCAAACTTCCTTCTTTAAGTCACATATTCTTATTTGAACCAAATTTATTTTTAATGGTGTAAATACTAACCCTTTACATACTAAGTCATTAATAATTTATAAATATTTATATTTTAAATTGAAATTAATATACTTAATTCATGTTAATTTATTATTTAAAAGTTACCAAGGTGGTAAGGGGTTGTGTTTCATTGTCATTTTAATCGGGATTACTCATGCTTGAATTTCAATTGAAGAAAATTACATGATTATTTTGTAGTAAACCCATTTCATTTTAATCTCCTATTTATATTCATGAAGTTTACAAGTAATAATATTATTTTCCTCTCTTTGGTAATTAAAATTTTAGAGAAAATGTTTTTAATAATATCCAAATTTATTTCTCTCTTCAGATGAAAATATTGTTTCTTCCAAATGTATATTTTTGAAAATTGTTTTCAAAAATATTTTTGTATTATTTTTTAAATTATTTCTTACCATTATTTAGAATTTTATAAAACAAATTAAAGGAATGTTCCTGTAATTTTTTGAACAAGGTGCATTTTTTCTTTTTTTACAAAAAATTGAAAGAAATATTTATCTTTTTATCATATTTGACATGAAGAGAAATCTTCTTCAATCATGACCACTCAATATTTTAAAGATTTCTTTTTAAATTTTAAATGTTATTTTTAAAAAATATATATATATTATTTAATGTTTATGAATGTTTTGGGTTTTATATAAGTGTTTTTAGAATGGAAATGATATTTTCCTCATGAAATGTTCAAAGTGATCTTTCATAATCATTTTTCATCTATGATGACATCCTTTGATGTTACTAAAAGTAAACAGGTTATTCTACTAAATTAGTTTTTTATTCTTTTTAAAAAGTATTTTCATTAATTAAAACACTCATTTATGTTATAGATTTTTTCTAAATTATGTATATATTTCTCTCATGTATATACCTAGATTATTCTCTATTCATTTGATGGGGTAATACATGCCTTATGATTATTTCTCAAATTCCTTGATGAAAATATTTACTTTGATTATGATATGAATAAAAATTATGCAACCCATTTTCATTCCATGGGTAATGATTATGTTATGCCTAACAATTGATTTCCTTTATGTAGCACACATAGATCATGACCATGTAATTAAGGGTGCACCCGGATAGAACTCTAATTCATTGGTTAAATATTTAGTCTCATGAAGCATCATATATGGAATTAGAGAGTAAACCTAATACATTATGGGAATTTTTCCACCATGTTATTTTTTAAGAAGTTATCCTTGACTCTTGTTTATGTCATGTTTTATGTTGCGATCACATTTACTATGCGAATATGATCTTTTGATATAATCTTCTTTCCATTATGGTTCTATACAATTACTCATAAACTTATCTTTATGATATCATGTTAAACATTTGACTCACACATTATGTTTCCCTGTAATGTTTATTCCCTTACTCGGGTTTTTATCTCACCCCTTTCATCTTTTCATTCCCCAGGTTATCCTATGTAGTTTAGGAGTTTGGAATGATTTATGAGCTTGTTATAAATAATAAAATAAAAAAAATTATTTTTTGTCTCAATTTGATGTATTATGAACCTAGTATTACAAATAAACTAGGCCATTGTGATCCATATACTGTATTAATGGATATTTATGTTTAGAAATCATGTAACAATATGTGTAAAAAGGCTTGGTTAATAATATTTAATAGAATATATAATGGTATTTCACATAGAAAGAAGAAAATTTTCTAGCCTCCCACCAACCGAAAATGTGGGAAGGAACACTCAAATTAATGCCTGAAAGGAACAAGAAGGTGTGTCAAGTTATGTAAACCCAGTCACTAAGAAAAGAAATATGTAAGTGATGTGGAGAAGACAATAAATAAAAGGAATGAAGAGAGGGATAAAAAATACAACACCAAAAATAAGTGTTGTAAATTAAAGGAGTTTTTTCATTATGTGAATTAATTCCCTAATACAAGGGCTAATGAGGATAATAATCCCCAAAAACCTATAAAGACAAAAGAAAATAAGAAATATTATGAAATTAAAATAGTTGAAGTGAATCATTATAATTGGAGAACACTTATACCCCATTCTATAGTTGGGAATTTAATGTTAAATTTTGTATGAATGATCCTTATAAAAATTTTATTGTTCATCCTTTAGTGAAATTTGATGGGATTTTGAGAATTTATTATCTCCCTCTAAATGGATTTTGGAATAATGAAATCAAATTTGATATTATATCAGTGCAAGGATGAACCCAAGCTTATAATGGAATTTGTTTTTCTAATATACTATATTATTTAAAAAATAATGGTTGAATGATATTTTGAAATCATATATGTCTCTATGTAAGATTAAATTACTAATAATTGATACCATTAAGGGTTTGTGAGTTTAAGGATAATCATAAGTTTTAAGTCTTAGACACCCCTTTTGATATTTTATGTGATGGGAGTTTAAAAAGATTAAATAAATTTTTGGTGAAATTAATGATAATACAAACCTTTGGTTTGGTATATTCTTAATTGAAAAGGTTATTTGAGGATGAATGCCTTTACATTTCATGGTTAAAAGAATAAAGGCATTGGTAACCTTTAGGGTTTATCTTATATTTCATGTTATGGTAATTATGGTTATTTAATTTTTTAATGTTATTGTAATTATATTAATATAGTTTTGTTAAAATGATAACCTGCATGTCAGGTGACAACCTATCACATATGGTAAGTCTGTGGGGCATGAACCCATAACTAAAGGGTGAAAAGGGTGTAGTTCCTACAAATGGGCTATGAGAAAGAGTGTTTTTAGTGGGATAAAAAAGGTAGATATTGATGAGTATCATGGTGCTTGGAATTTGAGAAAGTTAAGGTTGAGAGACAAATGAATAAAGGGATTCCATAACCATTATCTATAGTACATTGGAAATAGGGAAACATCACCATGGATTTTTTTCATCAAAATCCTCAAGATGTATAAAGGGAGCAATCCTATATGGGTTCTACTCATTCATCATAAAAAGTTATCACATTTTATTTATATAAGATAATATTTCTCTCTCAATCAGTATTCTATAATATATATTAATTTTTAATGTTTCATGGAGTACCATATTCCATTATATTTTATTGGGATCCAAGGTTTACCACAATGCTTGTGTGAAGTATTAATCAAGATCATGATATGAAATGGAGTTTCAAAACATCTTATCACACTCAAATAGATATTAAGTATGATAGAACCATTAAAAACCAATATGATATTCTTATATCCTGTTAAATTGATTTCAAATGATGTTGGGATAAACACCTTCCTCTAGTAGTGTTTTCATATCATAATAGATTTCATTTAGTCATTAATATGGATTCTAATAATTCCATATATAAAAGAAGTGTCGAACTCAAACATTCTGGGATGATGTTTGGATAAATAATGATATTGTGTACTGAGATAGTAGGTGAAATTACAGATAAATATAGATATATTTAACAGCACATCTAGGCATCTTATAGTTGAAAAAAAAGTATTATTGATAATCATCACCATGATCTAGAGTTTGAAATTAGTGAGATGTTTTTTATTTCAATTTATCCATTTAATAAGGTTATGATATTCAAGAAGAAGGTAATTTATTTACCTAGGTATATTATACCCTTTGATATTCTTGATCGGGTATAGAAAATGGCTTTTCACTTATCACTTCCATCGAACCTCTCTCAAGCCCATGATTTTTTCCATGTATATCTTTTAAGGAACTACATACATGATGCTTCACATGTACTGAACATAAAATCCATACTAATGGGTCATGATATTTCCTATGAACAAAAACCATTAAATATTATAGATCACCTATAGAATGTACTACGAAACAAAATAACTCACCTAGTCAATTTTTTATAGCAAAACCACTAACTTGAGGAAGCTACATCGAAACCACATGATATGATCCAGCAGAAGTATCCTCAGTTGTTGGTATTAGAGTAAAATAATTTCAAAGTAAAAATTCATTTTATGGGGGATATAATGTAACACATCAAGATTTTTAAAATATTTTCTATAAATAAATATAATTTATTCAATAGATTTCATTACCTACAACACAGATTTTTTTAAACCGCAATACACTGTTAATATTATTATTTAAACATGGTCATTATAACCTAGCTGTTAAACTTGGAATTATAAATAGGATTAGATTTTTTTTAAAATTAAGTATATTGTTTATATATAAATCAATGAAATTTATAAATAAGAAGTTATGTTTTTTAAATTCTTTGTATGCATGGAAAATTTATTTTTCCCAAAAAATGATTTTTTGTTACTTTTTCAAACAAATAACAAAATTAATTTGTTCCAACATTAGAAAATTTATTTAAATAAATGAAAATGATTTTTGGATTCAACATATAAAAACTACCTTATGATTAATTGTTTTTATTTTTTTAATGTTTAATTTTTTAATGAATACTAAAAAATCCGGTTTTTATTAAAAATCGCATTTCCTTTTAAATCATGTACAAAGTTATATTTTATACTAAAATGTTTTAAAGGTTTAATTAGTTTAATTTTTTTATAATTAATACAATTAATGTCATTATAATCAATTTATTATTGAATTTTGATAACAAAATTTTTTATACTTATGAAAATTTTCTATTGGAAAACACACTTTTTCATCACGTCTGTGGGTTTAATATTAAATTAAATTCTACCACTTCTATAAATTTAATTTGTAAAAATTGATTCAAATTTTTTAATTTTCATAACTAATATTATATAATAAGTTAAACATAATTTTTTCATGATGAATAGTAAAAATAGTAAAAATTAATTACTTTAGTTAAAGTAAAATTAAGGTTTTGTGCATTATATACAGCTATATTAAAATTAATTTTCTACACCCAAAAGAAATTTATTTGAAAAATATTATTTTAAATTTATAATAATTTAGTCCAAATTATCTAATAAGATTCATTTATTATTATTATTATTATTAAATGATGAGTTACTGAGGTAAATAAATAAAAAGTTAGTTAGCATAACGAAAACTAAAATGGTAAAAGTATGTAAACATTGAGGTTAAGAAAAAAAATGTTAAAAACGTGTATTTTTTATGTGGAGGTTTATCCCAATAATATATTCTATTCAATCCATTATTTATCAATTTTATATGCATTAGTTTGAAAGTGACTTCTCATTATGGAATAGTTTTGTGTATTTACAAAAATGTTACTCTTCAATTATAAAAGGTCACCTCCTACCCTCACTTATTCACACTTCATAAGCCATTAGGATCAGAAAACCCCTATAAAAATATCTCTTGAAAATCATTATCCACATTATATAGCTTCTATTATTCCCAAAATACGATCCCTAGGATCCTTAATAAGAGATCCAAAGGAATTTGTTCTAAGAAAAGGTAATTGTCTTCACTAAGCTTTTATTTATACTTATTCTATTATAAAATTCATTAATATCTTAATAATTCAAATAAAATAACAAAATTATGAACCATATTTTGATATTTTATTATTTTATGTCATAACCTATATCTATTCCTTCTTCTAACAAATGGGAAATCAAATTGTTGATCGTGTGTACGGTGAACTACCTCCTCGCAAACTAATGTAATTCATTTTCAATCACTGCCTCCCACAGATGATTTATTGATGTATTTAATGTTTATATATTATATTTATGAAATTATTATAAATATGTATTTATAATATCACATATACCTTCTTACATTACAATCTATGGGAAACCGATAACGTCGCTCATGAGTACGTGTGGACTACCACCTCCACAAAGCGATGTGAAATGTTTTCCATTTTATTTTTACATGAATGGTAATAAGGATGGGTTTTCATAATATAAATTATATATATGAAATAATAATTATTTTTTATAGGTGAATTAATATTTACTTTTCTTTTGTTCCATCTTATGATAAAATGGAAACAACGTTCATGGATTTGTACGATCTATCATCTCCATGAACGGTGCAATACATTTTCTATCTCTAGATTTTATTAATGAATCTAAATAGGTATATAATTAATATATATGAATTTATATCAAATTTAAAATTCTGGATATTATGTAACCATGATAAAAGTAAAACAACAAAAACTACCAAACCATAACTTACATGAAAAATGAAGTTGTTATTACCTAAATTTCGGTTTTAACAATGAATTGTTAATAAACAGGTGATAAAAGGTTATAAGTCATATGTGGTATGATATATATGATTAATTTTATGAAATATATTTATAATAAACCATTATTTATTATACATTAGGCTATAATGTGTACAAACAAATTCGATACATGAGATAAGGGATTATAATCTCAAATTGTATTCTTTGGGACATATATTTTGTTATGAACCTATCATATTTGATGACTGGTATATACATAAAATTTGACATATTATATAATGAATTTATTTTATATAAGGATAGTTAAATCCCATTTAATTTTTTTTATTAATGGGGATTATGATTAAATAGATACCAAAGTGTTAAAGGTGTAATATTAAAATCTCATTGTTTATAAAGATTGTTTATTATTAAATTTTTGGTGATGGAACCTTATTATATATATCTCAATAAACACATGAATTTTATTATCCTATTATTATATCATGAAAATAAATGTTTTAATTTCAATTTTCTCTCTTTAATAACTAATTATACCAAAATAATGTTTTAAAAATATTTATATATGACATTATTTATCTCTTTGGTCAAAAATAATTATTATTCTAATTCCATGTTTTATAAAAAAATAAAAGAAGTTTTTACTATTATATGATGATTTTTTAAATATATTTTTAGTCATTTGATAATTTTTACAAAATATTTTAAAATAATCATCTTGTTAATTTCTGAATGAGATAGTTTTGAATTTTTACAAAAATGTAAAAGAAATGTTTTTAACATGTACAACATGAACAAAATTTTACACCATCATGACCACTCAATTATTTGATTCTTGAATTAAAAAATTTCAAGTGACTTGTTAAATAATATTTTTTCATTAATGTTTGGGAAATATTTATATTTCAAATAAGGGGCTTTTAAATTGACAGGATATTTTCCTCCAAAATGTTTTAGTAAAATTTTTATGGAATTTCCATTCATCAAATATAAATATATTTTGTGTTTGTTTTGTTTTATTGTGCATATGATCCAATGTTAACATCATTATTATTTATCTTGATGTTTTATGTTTTTTATTATTATAACAATATGTTTATTAAACTTGTTTCTTTTCCAAGGGTTATAAAATATTCAATTGAGGTAATACTTATGAAACATGATTCTTTCTAAGAGTTTTGATATGATGAATGTTTTATGATATTGTGGCACAAATATGTATGAAATTAAATATTTTATTTTAGGTACCAATATCTCCCTCTAATGAATTGGGTAAATATTGATATCTCATGATCAATATATGTTATGTGGGAACATGATTTCATGTTTGAAAAGTTTATGCATAGACCAAGTTTTATGGTCATAAGGTTATGTGTGGACCAGATTTCATGCCAATAAGTTTATGTGTAGACCTGGTTTTAGGTATATGATTTTATTTATGGACTTGGTTTCATGTATATAAGGTTATTAATGGACCTTTTTTCATGTCTATAAGTATATGTGAAGGCCTGAGTTCATGTCCTTAACTTAATGAGTAAACCTGTTTCTATTTATAAATGTACACAATGTAATAAGATTCTTATTTTTCCATATTCCAATGTTATTATCTCATGGATTATGATCGTTGATTACTTTTAAGATTCATGTATTATAAACTACCAATCTTTATGCAATGATTTAGGATTATTATCTATGGTATGCAGAGTATGGTTTTCAATCTCATGTTCTCATACCATTATGCTCATGTAATGGCTATGTAATTATTGATATCCCCCTTTATTAGTCATACTAAGAATCTAAGCTCACCTTTTCTTATGTTCCTTTCCCCAGGTTAAGAATAATGGTTTTAAGTAGGACATTTCTATGAGGAGTACTGATTAGAGAGATATTTATTATATATGTTGAATATCTTTTATGAAATAAGAATATTATGTATCTAGTATCCAATGAAAATAAAAAAAAATTGGTACTTAGTCATGTATTTGTGAAATGTATTGAATATTCATCTAAAAAGATGTAATATTAATCTATGGAAAGCCTGTGTCATTATAAATAAATTCCTTCAACTAACTAACCTATATCGCTTCATTATGAAGCCATTGGATCTTCTAGGATTGATTGAGCATTGTTAATGCTTCTAAAATGACATTAATGATTGTTTTGGAGATTCATAAGATCAACTAAGGAGCCAAATTATCAAAACAAACTACATATAACTAAAATAAACCCCCTTCAAAACTTACACCATGGTCAGGTGCCAAATTCTAAGTTGTTTTCCTCCAAAATGGAAAACACAATTGTGTAGTCTTCCTAATTCTGATTGTTTTTCCTTGCATCTTTACTTATCGACCACAAATATGTACATTTGTATGTGGTCCACCTCCTCAACTCATTTTAGATTTAAATACAGCATGATAATCATGGATTTCATTATGAACCACCATGGTCATAGTGGATATTCTTATTTCACATAGGTAGGCTCAAATAATACCATAAGAACCACAATGACCATGTTTTCCTTGTTAAATTTTCATAGGAACACTATTCCAATACCATGTAATATAGAATGGATTTCTCAAGCTATTTTACATTATATTTTCTCCTTCTTGAACTATTTTTATTCAATACAATATTCCACTCCTACCACAGCTATCTGCATGGCTATTTTTTCCTTGATCATTTCTCACAGGAACTTCTCTAATCCACCATAGCATTTATCATGGCTTCCTACATTTTTTTTACTAAACGGGTTTTTTTTGACACCATAAAAATTCTGTCTGAAATATATGTGGCCTTTCATGGCTTGTCCCTTCCATCTCTAGTCTTCTTCAAACATTATATAAAGCTCGAATCATGATAAATCGGTCATGATATATAAAAATGAATATCATCTTACTTGGGAATATCTAATTTATCTTATAAAATGATTTATGTATTGAAAACAAAATCCCACACACACAATCATTTCCTCTTCACTGATTCTTCAACCTCACCTAACACAAAAACTATCTTATCACCTATTTGGATCAATATAATCACTATCCAAAATCTTAATAATAACACCCAAAGTTCATCTTAAATCATTTCATAAATAAATATCCCTAAAAATATTTAAAACCTTCCATAATAATTTTAGAAAAAATAAATAAACAACAACATTTGATCACATATTCATACTAGATCAACTTAACATTTATCTCAAAATAAAATTATTCTCTCAAACAGTACCAAAATATGAATATACCCTAATTGTATAATCTCTAAAATATATTAATTTTATTCCATAATAAAATAATATATACTTCCATAAATTAACTCAATATTTATTCCTAAATTCAGTTTACCTTAATCATTTAATGTTACCAAAATATTTAACTTCTTCAAAAATAACATTAATTAACTAGTCATCTATTCACTTTTCAATCCCACGGTTACCTATATGATGAAACACATATACCCTAAATTTAATAACCCTTTATCCTAATTCTCCATAATTACCTCAACATTAAATAATGAACTAACCCTAATGGTTATCAATACCATTCAAATTATGTCCACAAAATAAAAAAGCTAAATTCCTCATATAATATTTTTACTAGAAAATATACTAAACCCAAGGGTTTTATTCTCATAAATTTCACAAAAAATAACGATAATCATCTTAAAATACCATCAGATAAAAACTGAAAAGGGTGTCTATGACATTAAACTTATTATTAACCTTATACTTATTAACACATGATGGTATCTAAAACTCTTAAAATAACCTTATCATAATCACCCTAACCTCTAAAGTTATCTAAACTATTCTTTTTATACCAACTATAATTCCATGTTCCTTACACATCCCATAATTACATGATTTATAACAAGGGTTTCACTTTTTTAAAAAAATTAGTGTATTTTAGGTTTAAATTATTAGATAATTGGGATAAATATAAAATTATATAGAGAACACTAAAACACGATGTCTATTTTTACACAAAAATAGGATTCTTAAATTTAAACTCATATTTCATTCAAAATAGTTATTCACCTTTTAAAATGAATCGGTATAGTACAATGATTGACATTAATATAGTTATTACTCATACTTATATCCTATGAAAAAAAAACATGTTATGGGTAAAATAATGCTTATTAAGGGATATCAAAACAAATTAATCTCATTAGTCCAATGAAAAACATGAAAGTTACTAATAATTTTTTACTTTTTCGTAATAAAACTTTGAGCACATAAATAAAACATGTCCACAAGAGAAAATAATAAATTTCTCAAACAAAACCTTTAAAACCCATTAGAAAGTATAAGAAAACCGTTAAAGTATCATAACTACATTTCATTGAAAAATAAACTTTTTACGTCGAAAAGTTTACAAACCTTCATTACCTATGGAATTTATTGATTTTCATAAAATCATTTAAAACCCATAAAATTTATATCTAAGAGAACAATATTAATATCCTATGTTAGCACTTTTTTAGTCTATGTCAAAATATCTGATTCTTATTTAATTCTATAGGATTAACGCACCATTTTATCTCTATCATTTTTTCCTACTAAATATTTTAGATAGATATATCAGACTTACCCATCATAATGATCTATATTGGGAACACCTATGAAAATATATAATTATAAAGTACTATATAGTGAAAAACAAATTGTAAGAATTAACATTTTCATCAAAAAAATGTCATTTTTTACTCATAAGAAAAACACTTTCCATTTACGCATGAAAATATAGAGAAATAACAATTTCTTTTGAAAACACTTTAAAATAAAAAATTACCCAAAGAAATGGGAATTTAATTTCATTTTTTAAAACAATGAAAACCTGGAGATTAAGCTTTATAAAAAAATAAATTACACGAACTTTGGAACTTATGCTCATGTCATATCTGTTAAAAAATATTCTTTTTACACTTTTTTAAATACATCAAAAGGAAACGTATAGTAAATTCTAAAAGCATTCATTTTTAAACAAATATAAATTAATCCAATATTATTTGAAAGATTACTTTATCAATATTTTAAAAAATAATAATAACATTATTAAAAACATTTAAAAGAACATGGACATGAAGGTAAATGAGTCTAAAATATTAAAAACATCATTTTAAAGAAAACTCCCTTACCACTTTGGTAAATTTTGAATAAAAAGATTGTTGGAGGATAGAATGTGAAGAGGATTTGTGAAAAACATTAATTTTAGTTAATTAATGATAAAATACATACATATGGTGGTATATACACTAAAGAAAATAACACATGTGGTGAACATGGTGTGAGTCTAAATGAAAATAAATTGAGAGGAGAAATCCCTTAACTTGAGTCCAAACTCATTTTGTATGTTCTCTAAATCCTAGATAATACATTTCAATTAGTTTTAACTTAATTAAAAACATTTTTCATGTTAATTCCATTTTCATTTTTCCTATTATTTCATTTACTACCATGACTTATTTTGCTACTAAATAAGTTATGTTTACATCAGATGTTTTGAGGATGTTCAGTATTTAATTCCAAAACAACATTAGAAGGTTAAATATGGTCAATGGTATGATGTTTATATCATATATATAATATTAATCATGAAAAAGTTATTATTTTTATATAGTAAATTAATTTTTATAACCATCCATGGAAGATAGACATTAAAAATGAAATAAATTGTATCATGGAGGTGGTAGTCTGCACATATACACGAGCGATGTTTAAATTTTTCTTCTAGATGGAAAATAAATAAGGTATCTGATGTTTTTATAATCTATAATCTTAATTATTTTATAAATGTAATATTATGTCAATATTTTAATCCGTATTACCCACCATGTTAGATGGTAATGAAAAATGAATCACATCGCTTCGTGGATGTGGTATTCCACACATTTGCATGAATGACATTATCATTTTACAACAAATAGAAAGGATAATTAGGTATTTAATTTTCTATATTTATAGAATCATAATAATATTACAAAAATATTATAAATTAATTAATTATGTATTTATATCCATTCTTGTGGTGTAGTTATGGAAAACAAAACACATCGCATTGTGGTGGTAGTTGTCCACACATATGCAAGATCGATGTTTCCATTTCATACAGGATACAAAAGGAGATGAAAAATGACTTTAACATGATCATAATAACATTAAACTATATGTAATATACTAATTTTATTATTTTATCATGTTTAAATAATATTTAAAGGTGGAATAAGAATAAATAAACATGAAATAGTTGGTTGAGTATTATACCTCTTATTTATAAAATCTTCCTTGGGTAACACCTTAAGCCTTGTTAAGATAGTATTTTGGTAATAAAAGAACCAATAAGACATGTAAATTAATGTTTAAAAGGTATTTGGGTAGGTATTGGTCGATCTAAATGGCTCAAGAGGTGTGAGGAGGAGAGGAGATGATATTATTTTTTACAAGCTCCGTCAATTATTTCCATGTTTTTGAACTCTTTTATATTTAATACTATTTGTCCGAATATTGAATTTATTGTAAATAATGTTTCTATATATTTGTGGTCTGTTTGGATGAAGTTGGGATGAATAGAAAATTTTTATGGATTCATATAATGGAATCGGATATCCCACTTTGGACAATTCTCTTTGGATAATTATGATTATTATTGAAGTTTTTCTTAATTATCTAAGGAATGTTCAAAGGAAGAAGTACACAATGCATAAAACAATGGAATACTATGAAAATATTTATTTGTATTATGAGAATAATAATTTAAGTTTCCTTGAAAAAATAAATTAGTAATGAAGGAGGAATAACAGAGGATGAAGAGTTTGTATTGGCTTATTATTTAAGGCTTGGAATTACATTTATGTAAACAAATAATTTTCTATGTATTTTTATAGAGGCCTAATTTAAAAAATAGGTCCAAACCAAGGGGATACCAAGGTCAGATCCATCATGGTCCAATGTGGGGCCTGGAGGTCAACCACACCTAAAGGAACCATCATAGGAATGAATCTTGGTGGTAGAGGTGGGTGCCTATGCCAGCATGGGCCCATGTATAAGGCATGTAGAACACAGGAATGAAGTCACATTGAGTTTGGGCTAGAATCCCATGGGCCAAATCCAATGTGTTTTGTAATGGTTTAGTGTGGTTATCGATCCCTTATATCCATCTTTGGATGTTTTATCACAGCTTAGGTCATAAAGAAGCATGATATTGAGCTCACATTTGATGTGGGATGCGTACAGTATAGAACTATTCCTACTTTTTTTAAATAACAGACAAAAGCATAACCACATGATTGATGTGTTCTGCACCATCTTATCACGTGTATTAGTCACTTCTTCATCAAGTGGAATCTAGGCACACCATTATAATTAAGCACAAGTCGGACCACCGATTGATTGATTTCGTCGATATTTGAAGATCATGCCAAATGGATAAGTTATTTGGATCGAATCAAAATCATGCATGAAATCTAAAGTCTTTCATTCCTACATATAATTTGAGGAATGATCAATGGATGAACTGCAAATGATATTTGGATAAGGCCTTATGGTCACGAGTCACTTCGAGCTCTCAGAATAGATAAATCATGCAATCCTCCTCACATTCACAAGAAGAGCTCACCAAAAAGGAGAAACGTGAAGACTCCATGTTTTCTGGAATACATTTGAGTAATCATGAATGACTCAGGTATTCCATTCATGGAATATTTTTCTTGGATCCATCGATATGTATTACTAAGTAGATATAAAGAAAATTCTCATCATTTATAAAAGGAGATCTCACAAGGATGAGAATTTTTCTGGAAATATTGAGAATAGATTATGTTTTTTAAAGAAACATAGCTACTATGAACCCCTCAAGTTCATTAAAATCATAAAGATCCATGAAGCACTATTATTGCATAAAGGAAGAATATTATGTCCCTTCAAAAAAGTGTTTAACACTCTTATAGAAGCATCATGGTGAAATTGGTTTTTTTAATCAATCGGGTTAGTCCACAACATTTTAATGACCTATATTGTATAGAGAACACTGAGAACCATTTTTTACATGAAGGCTTGCATAGAGGAGTGTTAATGTCTTTCATTAAGAGTTTTAAGAAGGTTACACACATATTTATGTGAATCATGTCTTTCACTACAACTACTGCTCACTACATGTGTTAAGACTCATTAAGATCATGATATAATTACACAAAGGTCATGTTGTGATAAATCATTCATGATGCATCTAGAACATGAATGATACATATGCACTGGGCAAAAATAGGAGAAACTAGAAAGTGGATAGTGTATTACACACACTCTTGTGTGAAGGAACAAAATGATACACATGCATGTGATAATATGCATGCATGAGACTTAAGTGAAGTGTGTGAATCTTGAAAGGAGTAGGTGGATGTGGTACATTCATTTTTACATGTATATATAGAAATATTGAGATAGCTAAATCTTGGATTTTGGATTCCATTCACTACACTTCAATTCATTTAGTATATTTTATGAGTTTGAATTAGAAATTAAAGAAGGTAAATAACTTATATTTTTTAAATTTTTATCTTGATTAAAATATTGAAGAACATTCTGTGCATTTTTTCACACATCTTAGTGAGGATGAGACTTCAGTGATAAGGAAGCATAGCCTGAGAATTATAAAACTGAGGCAACAGATCAAATAAATGTTATTAGAATTGATTGAGCAAGACTCATAGAATTCAATGGTACATTAACAAGTACACAATAAATTGTGATTAAACTAGATTATGGAGGAAGATTAATAGAACATAATTAAGTGGATAAACCTTGAATAAAGGTGAAAGTATTCAGTTGGAGTGGGAGTAAGAAGTCTCTTTTTTGATTCAGATTAGAAGTCTTTAGGGTAGATTCTAGAGTAGACTGGTGTGGATTCTGGAGGGACTATGGGGTGCTGAATAAAGAACCTATTTTTTGGATTTAGGAGAGATAATGTGATTCTGTATTGACCTATGTAATTGAAAAAAAAAAGATTATAGTGGAGAATCTATTTTGGGGGAAATAACTAACACAAAAAGGGGTAGGTCATTACATTGAACCTTGTAAATTATTATGTTCTATTCCATTATATTTACTACATTATTTGATGTAATGTCGGTATACACAAGAATATTGGATCAAGGAATTAACTATCCATATAGGTTTAAGTAAAAAAAATTAATTCTAAATATAAATAGAAACAACAGATTCACCCCTCCCCTCTTAGTGGTCAGTCCGGGTTGGGGCACTTCAAGTGGTAGCAAAGGGAAGGTTACCATTCAAGGATAAAATAGAATTCTAAGGATAGAGAATATAAATTCAGCTAATAGTAGGGGTATTCCTATTTTCAATGGTGATAACTATCATAGATTTCCCAACCAGGATCCAAGTATCATTGCGAGGGGGAGGGGTAAATTGGTGATATCTTTTTCTTTTAGGTTTCCTTACTTATGAAACAAACTTCACCCCCTATTAAATATTTCTCAATATTACTGAAAACAACACAAACACATGCCCATAAGAACACAATAATTTACAAGGTTCACTACTCAACAACAGTAGCTATATCCTTGATTTGGTTTGAGAAATATCCAATTCCACATTATACACTAAAAACAATAATTTTTTGTGGAATATACTAATTAGGATATTCCCTTACACACTTGTATATCTATGTTCAATACAATAGTGCATGTGATTAAAGTGGCACAAAATTATTTAATACAATTTGTGTAACATGTTATTGCGCTTCCATGCCAACTATCACAAATATGATCTTCAAAACAATTCTTCACTTTCCAACCCATAAGTAGGTCAGAACATCAGGACGTTGTAATGATACTCAATATGATTCTTATCCCAATTACAAAATCCAATTGTTTAGTATGATAAAATAACCTATCAAAGTAAAAGTGAAACAATTTTGAACCACTTCTGCCTCGGTCCAGATTACCCAGCCCAGTTTTAGAGGCTAATTCAAAAATCTTATTAAAATCTTGCCTCTTATCCTTTCCTTCTTCTATACCGAAACATTTCTTAGAAAAGAACGATCATAGAACTAATTCCTTATAAAATCCTTTAGTGCTCCACCTTATCTCTTCAATGGGACATCCATTTCCGAAAGTGAAACATACTTTTACTAATTATAGGTGACCCAAAATTTGTTAGGATACGATTCAAAAAAAGTTTCCCACTCATCCAAATTTTTAGAAGCATACTTTTTTCTTACATTATGGATTTATATGTGACTTATTCAATGCTTCTCAGATTTTCTCAAACCTTTTCAAATATTCTCACAACTTAAACTTGCTTCAAATATTCTAAATAATTCCTCAATATAATTCTAATCATCAATATAATATTCTTCATTCTGATAAAGACAAAAGCTTTTTCATTATGTTTCTTAACACCAATTAAATGAAAAATCTACTCATTATGACTTCTTCATTACGATGAAAAAATATAGTAACTCCAATTTTCTTGAATCACTTACAAACTCATCAGAACTGAAGAAATATAATTATGTTGCTCTGCACAAGTTATAACATATGGAAAAAACAAGTCTTCTCATTACAACACTCCAAACCAACTAATAAAAACAAAACTATTCTGAGAAAACACTTTTGTGAAACGTTTCAAACATCAATCTTACCATGACATCACTTTTGAGACTACTTGAAACATTTCTTCATTTATTATTTTCCTCAGATCGATGATCCATAATCCGATAAAGTTACTTGGTGTTAGCTTACACCTGGTGAATCATTCTCTAATTCACTCTGATAAAGGGTGTCAGCTCTAGTATGATAGTCTTGACCTAATGGAAAAACAGATAAGATTTCTCATTATTTCAGTCTCGACCAACTTAAAAACAACCATAATTGTTTTTTTGATAAAAATGGTTGACTAAATTATTTATGGATCTTAAATTCCTTTTTTCATCAGTCTCAACAAACTCATTTTATTTTTACTGGTCCCAAATACCTATAATAATCATTCAACTTCTAAAAAAGTTCCTTATCAATATGCCTCTAATTCTCTTTTTCAACCATCATGGCATATAATGATCAGTGGAACTCTATATCTGATAAACTGGTGTGATCAAATTTGAATTTAAAAACTTCTTTCCTATTATGAATATGATACCAAGGAACTCCCAACACTAAAATTATTTCTTCTAAGATTTGATTCTTATGGTTTATTAGTCTAACTGAAAACCCAACATCATTATCTTCTCACATTCTGAACAACGTTCCCAACCATCAAACAAATCTGCATCTGGTGATCTCACACCGATTATATGATACCGCAAAGATTCTTCTTCAGAAAAATCCTTCTAACACATAATTCTACTTGAATAATGACTTTCTCATGAATTTGAATATTCTGATGATCAATGTTAGCACCATATAACTTATAATATAATGTATTATAACTTTCCTTCCTTCCAACAACTTCTTTCTTTCCGCAATATAAACACCATTTCAATTGGAAGCATATGTTATCCCCCTTTCCTTCATAAAAAGAGAATTAGAAGATTTAAATATTTCTTATGATTTACGAGAACTCCAATATCATAAAATCATCATCATATTTCCATCGGATCCATATATACATTGATTCAGCTTCTCATTACGATTTTTCTATCATTACAAACCCAAAGTGATTTTGATGATCCTTTTCTTCCAGAAAACATCTTCTCTGTATGATGGAATTTCTTAAGCATTGTGATTTTGATATTATAAATGAAATGGTCTGTCATATTTTCATGACTTTTACAAATTTTATTTATTTCTTCCTTATTAACAACAAAAGACAAGAATTTCTTCACAAATTTCATTCATCTTCCAAAAACCTTTTCCTGCCAACATGGTCCCAACAATCTCCCCCTTCGGATTTTTTTATCAACCAAGTATCAAAAATCATTGAACATTTTAACCTCAATCTATGAATTACTTATCAAAAATTCTAATCCTACATAAGCTAACTCATTATTTGAAATAAGAATTGTTGGAAACAAAACCATGTTTACCAAAAGTAGTGACTCATGAAACATCCTTAGTTTTTCTTCACATCATTCACTTTACTAAAGAAAATTTTTTCTACAAACACTCTAATAAATAGTTAGAATAGTTCACACATTTACATGTTGAGATCACATCTTACTTACAACTCCCCCAACATACATGCTTCTATAAAAGGTTTAGCACATATTGAATGGATATATTTATGAAACAGATCCCCCCCATGACAACACTATAAAAATACTAGATGAGATAGTGGACAAAAACACATACCTAAACCTTGATGAGAAAGAGGTCTGACTCCCATGTTCAACATCATTTTATAAAAATATTCCTTCAGTAAAGGTTTAGTGAAAATGTCAGGGACTTGTTCTGATGTAGGAACATAATATATCTTCAATTCATTCTTCTACAAATGATCTTTGAAGAAGTGGTACTTTATGTAAATATGTTTTTAAATATAATTTTGTATCATATTACTCATAAGGTTGATGGAACTATGTTTATCACATCCTAAAAGTAAGGGTAACTTCACTTCAACAAGTAAATCTTCCAAATGAGTCTCTATCCACATAAGATGGGTAACAGCTTGATTAGCCCCAAAATACACAGCTTAAGTCATACTAAGAGTTACTGAAATCTATTTCTTTGTATAAAAACTAACACATAAATAACACTCCACCAGATTCAGATCCTTTATCATCAATATTTCCAACCCAATCAGCATCTTAATACCCAAACCAATCAATACTTTATAAGCTATCATACGTGATTCTAAAATTTTTTATGCCTTTGATATATCAGAGAATTATTTTTCCATCCAATATATGTGATTATATTGGAGCACTATGGAATATTTCGCATATGGTAACAGTATAAACATTGCCGGGTCTTGAGGTGGTGAAATACAATAATCTTTTAATTATAATTTCAAAAATATTTAGGATAAACTTCCTTAAATTATATATATTTATAAAACAGTTTTCCCACTAAAATTAGTATGGAAACTGGTTTTGAAATTTCCATTCTGAACTTCTTAAGAAGTTACTTCGTATGCTTTTCTTGATAAAAAAAATTTGTTTCTTATTTTGTAGGATTTGCAGCCTAAAAAATTATTTCATTTCACCCATCATAGAAATTGAAAACAACATTTTGATTTCTTTATAAAATATTTCACAAATTCATTCATAATTCCTAGGAAAGATAATTTCATCAATATAAATAATTATGATGAGGGAAAACTCCTTTCTTAAAACTCTCCCTTTCTTAAAACTCATCTTTCTTAAGTAGGTATCCAATTTGGAAGATCATGCTCTCAAATATTGTTTTCTCCCATACACTGATTTCTTTAACATTCACACATAACTTTTATCTATCCCAAAAACAAAGCCACATGGTTGTTCAATATAAACTTCTTCATCAAGATCCTCATTCAGAAAGGTGGACTTCAAATCCATTGGAAATATCTTTTAACTTCATTTTGAAGTAATAACAAGCAATATTATGATTGTTTTTAACCTTGAAACTAGATAAAAAAATCTCATCAAAATAAATACCTTCATTTTGTGAGTAGCCTTTTCTCCCTAATATTTATTTTTTTCTTATCTCTCCGCCCTCTTCATTCAACTTGTTCTGGAAAACCCATTTTTTTCAAATAATTTTTTTGTTATCTAGATTAGGTATGAGTTCTAAAGTATCATTATTTTATATCTGATCTAGATCTTCATTCATAGCTTGGAACCATTCCATATTCTCAAAAGATTAATTCACATCATGCATCTCAACTTTTGATGTTATTCTTGTTTGAACCTTCTGATATTAATCGCCAATAATGTTTTGAACATCACTTACTTCCTCACCCTGGAATGAGATTTTAGAGATTCTTCCTCATCACTTGAGATAGATATGTGTGATTCTTCTTATTGAGTTGGATTTAAACTATTTTCATCCTTATTAAGTACTTATCAGAAATTATTTCATCATATTAATCTTTCTTATCTACATGAGATTGTTTATCTTCCTCATCTTTTTCAATAACATTCTCATAAATAAAGTAAAATAATATTCATGGGTCTTTGTTGAAACACTTTTTTCATCTTCCTTTCAGATTATAGCTAATAAATATTTTATCTTCGCCTCTTTGATCAAACCTTTCAAGGTTTCCACCATTAATTTTTATAATATGTGGACTCCCAATAACTCCTAAGTGTTTCAAAATTTCAATTTTTTCATAACAATTTTCATATGGATTCATATATGAACATATCCTATAGGATCATCAGTTTTGGATATAAATAGCAGTGATCAAGGATTTCCAATAAAAGTAATGAGAGAGACCATGTTCAAGTAACATAGTTTGTCCCATTTCGACCAAACTTCAATTTTTCCTTTCAGCAACACCACTTTGTTTAGGTGTGCAAGGTGAACTGAACATATGCTGAATTACATGTTTCTAAATATAACATTAAAATTTATTATTTTTGGATTCAATTCCATTGTTTTTTCTCACATTCTTCACTAAATACTCACATTCCTACTTATCTTTCCTCCTGAAACTTTTATACATTTTCTAAGAATCTAACTTATGTTTCATATACATTACACAAGTAATGTGAGTAAATTCATCAATCCATATTTTTTTATTTTCTAACACATTTAAAGGATAAGTGTGAACCATAAAAAAGTTCCAACAAGGAAAAACATAAAAGAGATTAAAAACCTCCACAAACCACTGAGAAACAATTAAGAAAAAATTAGAATTTCAAGAAATCAACTACCTCAATCAATGTTGTCCAAGACTCCATAGTTCCACAAAACAAAAAACCATTTGAAAATTTGAAATTTGAAAATATAAAAACCATCATCATGACTCAGTCTCCATAATCACAAGATGCCTAACACCATCGGTCGTCATCACACCTCAGTCGCTATCAACAAAAGAAAAAGTTGTCACCATCATCACTGTCGAACCACCGGAAGCCATCTTCAACGTAGAAACACTGGAAACCGTCTTCATCATAGAGAATCTGACACTATATCCACAAAAAAACTAATACTCTTCATCATTGTCGCGTCAATGTCGTCAACCCACTGAATACATTGAAAACAGAATAATGGAAAGAGGTACCACAAGCAGAACACCCGGAAGCCCCAGTCACCTTAGCACCAAACAGACAACACCGGTGATGTATGAGACGTCCACCAAAACCCACCATCATAGTTGAATACCAAACTAAACCAGAGAACCACCTGAGGAACCCGACACCACAGACATCAACCTCACGCCACCGATGAAAACCATGAAAACACAAACACCATAACTATTAAGTGAACAGTAGTGTCGAAAATATACTGAAAGCAACAACACCTCTTAACCCCAAAACTTTAGAACAAAAAAAACTTGGAGGAGAACCAAACTGGGGAAAGAAGGCAATATGATTCTCTTGGAAAAGACTCGGATGCTCAATAAACACCTCTCAAGACACCCCGAGAGCCTTCACACCCAACCAAGATGGGGTCCTGAAGAAAAGGATCTAGTGAGAAGAGTAGAGAAGAATCTAATAGATACCTTGACGAGAATCCTCATATGAAATAAAAAACATGGAATGGAAAAAGGGTATAATGGGAATGAAACCCTACGAACAAAGCAGGGGAAGAAACTACCGAATGGGAAGGTCCGCACACCACTACTCCCTACACCATAATCCCAAACCCGTATGAGAAACCAACATACATAACCAATATGGGTTCAAACATGTCAGTCCAGACTAGTAGTGTAGTGTGGGAGTGGGAGAATAGACCAAACCAAAGGGCTTGGAAGGATGAACCTAAGGGAAAGGAAACAAAGAACCCAATCCTAGAAAAAGGGAACCCTATAAAGGAGGGGTTTTCCAAAATATTGGAAAGAAAAAAAAAGATAGATAGAACTTGGAAAGAAGAGGCCAAATAACTGGGAGAAAGATCCATCACTACCGGGGAGCTCTTGAAACCCTTGAAGGAGGGTGAGAGCCGAGAACGAGAGCCCGGAGAATGAGTAAATTCATCAACGAAGGTGATGAAGTAATTTTCTCCATGAGTTTATTATTTTCTCACTAGCCCGCATATATCAAAATGAATAAGTTATAGGGGATGTTTTGAACAAATCTCAACTTTCTTATGCATATAATTTGTAATATTTCCTTTTTGAAAAATAGTGCAAAGCCAATCCCTTTTTCTTAACATATTAGGAATTCTATAGATACTATATAACTTTTATAACTTGATCATGTTTCCTTGAAACATGTTCCCCATACATTTATTCCATAATTTATTCTTTTCTACCATACCTAAGTAACAAGATTTTTGAACATCACCAACTTGGAATAAGGTTCCTTTTGTATGTTATCCTCTTGTAACTATCCATCCATCTTATTGTATTTTCAAAAAAAACCCATATACTATGAAAGTAACTTTTTATGTTCATCACAAAGTTGTGAAACACTTAGAAAGTGTTTTTTCATCCCATCAACAAGTAAATCTTTCTTGGATTTCAATTTTTCCCCAATGATGGTTGATCAAAAACCTTTCATTCTGATAGATTCAACAATGAAAAATGTCATTATTCCTTCATTGTAGTATTTCACATTCTTCAAAAAAAATTAATATCCTTTCATATGATAAGAACACAAATTATCCCTCATCCAAGTTCATTCTCCTTTTGTAGATTTAAGAGTGGTTTCTATAAAAAAATCATTTTCTTTCCCTTTATCTTTCTTTACATCCAACTTCCAATAATTATTAACATACATTTGTTGGGTTTGTAACAAAACAAGACATAATTTTGTGAGATGTGTAGTTTATTCACATATTTCACAAATATTTTCCATAGGTTGGGAAATATTTTAAACTTTTACTCCATCTTTATCAGGTTTCTTCAAGACAATTTTCTCAGAATTCTTCCATTGAGGGGACTGAATCCCCCTCAAACTTCTCCGTATTTAATTCATGGAATATTTTCAATGTTGTTGATTAAACCAAACCATATTTTATATGTACCGAAATCCTCAAAAATACTAGAAAAATCCATATACATAATTTTTCTCTCTATAACTTTCATACTGTCTGGATTTGTGATCATGTTTCTCAGCAACCTTATTATCTTTCTTATCAAAAATAATTCCACTAAACATTTTATTCTCAACTAAAACCTTCTTCTTCATCATGGTTTTATTTTTAAACTTATTAGAACTAGAGGTATTGTAAATTTTTTTGAACTCAGTATATTTAGAAAATTATAAATTCTCGACATTGTTGATCTTGGCCACATACATAACTTTCCCATATTTCTTCTTCTCAGAGACAATTTTAAATTATTTCTCAGCCTTCAAAGATAACTTCTGATCCTTATAAAGTGAGATTTCACTAACCTTAGAGGTATATTTATTGATGATGGTAACCCTCCGTTCATATTTATAAAGCTTTTGTTGGAAAACTACTTACTCTTATTATTTTTCCTTCATCTTAACTTCTAGATGTTCAGTACGATTATTTTATTTCTGAATGGATTTATTCAAATCATCAATCTCTTTAACCATTGTAAAATTATCATCAGGAAGACATTCGTTCAATGCCTCCTTCATGTGAAATTCTAGTTGAGTTTATTCTTCTTCAGAACTATTGGTTCTGAATTATTAACTATTAACTGTAGTGATAAAAGTATTCTCTCCATCCTTCTCAATAAAATTTTTAGATTCAGCCTTATTTTCTTCTTAGTCATCATATTTTGATAAGAAAATTTTTATTTTAAATTTGATAACTTTTTATCTTTCCCTTTGGAATAAGGGTTAGCCTTATCACCCTATTTATTTCATGACCTTATCTATCTTCTATCATCTTCATCACTATCATATTCCTTATTTATTCAGGGAAAATTAGCTATAAAGTTCCCAATGTCTCCACATTAAAAACACTATAAGGGAAGTTTCCCTTTATATTTTCATGTACCTATTTTCACATTTTTAGAAAATAAAGATAAAAATTAACCAAGATTTTTATGTACCTCATTTTTGGAATCATAATCACTAGATTATTTCTCTTCAAGAATCTTCTTGAGATTTTCTTTCCTGGATGTTTTCAAAGATATTTCTCTATAAACTTTTTATTTTCCCCTTCATACATTTCTCAATTATTATTTCATAAGTAATGATATAACTATTCAAATCATCCAAAGATATTGTTTTGGGACCTCTATCTTTTAATGAATAATCTTTAGCATCAAACTTTTCAGGAAACATTCATAAGATATTTTCAATAACGGTATAATATTACAAATTTTCTCCAAGACATATGATAGTTCTGATACTTTCATTCACCCTAGGAAATAAGTCCCCAAAAGATTCAAATTCATCCATTTTCATATCTTCATACTTCAACCTCTGGATTTTTAATTTTTTTCTTCTTCACTTTTGTATTGCCTTCATAAATGTTCTTTATCTTTTCCCAAATACCTTTTGTAGTGGAAACACCTTTCACTCTTAAAAACTCATTTTCATAAAGTGGTGAGAGTGAAGCATTCTTATCTCTTCCATCATTCTCATGATTATTCTTGTCAAGAGTTTTAAGAGGAAATTTATCAACAATAGGAGTAAATCCATATATTATAGCTTCAAGAACATATTACCCAAGATACATAAGATAAGGTAACATTATATCTTTTTAGATATGATGGTTCTTACCATATAAGAATAGAATCCCTTTATTGTTCCCATAATTCATATTCTCTATCACAACTTCTCATCAAAACTTCAACAAAGAGTTAACTAAGGGAACCTAGCTATGATGAAAATTGAAATTTCCTATCTATAATCCAATTATCACTAAGAGGGGGAGGGTTAAATCAATTATATATTTTTCTTTTAAGTATCCTTACTTATAAAATAACTTTCACCTCATATTAAAGAGTTTTTAATCCTTTACAAAATAAAACAAACATCCATACATAGGACCACAAAAATTTACAAGTTTTTCTACTCAAAAATAGTATATATGTTTTTGGTATGGTTTGTAAACAATCAAATACCACACAATCAACTAGAAAATAATAATTTTATGGGAATGATAGTGATTAGGATATTCTCTTACACTTGTGTGTAAATATGTTCAATACAACAGTGTATGTGCTTCAAGTAGTACAAATTTTTTAATAAAATTTTTGTAATAAGTTTAAGAAACTTGTTACTATGTTTCCTTGTCAACATTCACAAATACGATCTTTAAGAAAATTTTTCACTTTATAACCAAAAAACAGGAAAGAAATTATTTTGGACTTCATAATAATACTAATTCAGATTGTTTAGTCTCTTAAAATAACATATCAAAATATGGCTAAAACAATTCTGAACCACTTATGTCTTAATCCTGAAAACCCAATATGATTTATTAGGCTGATCAGAAAATATGATTATGATCTTGTCTCTTCTCCATTCCTTCTTCTATCTAAAAAACTTCCTTAGGAAAGAACGATCCAAAAGCTTATTCTCTCTAAAAACATTCATCACTCCACCTTCTATCTTCAAAAGTACATCTGTGTAAGAATGGATAAAGTAATTCTACTATTTATAGGCAACCCCAAATTGGTTTGCGAGGGATTCAAAAAAACATTCTTGCTCAAAAATATTTCTCAAAACATAAATGTTCTTTAAATAATGAATACATATTTAAGGTCTTCAATTCCTATATACTCTTCTGAAACCATACTGAATCTTCTCACAACTTCATCTCACTTCATATATTGTAAAAAATTCCTTACTCTAATTTTGATTGTCAGTGTGATCTTCTTCATTATGATGAGGACAACATGTTATTCATTATGTTTTTTCACACTAATTGAAAGACAAATTATATCATTCTGACTTCTTCATTATGATGAAGAAATATGGTCGCTCTTATTTTCTAGACCCACTTACAAAATCATTAGAACTAAAGGTATATCTTTATGTCACTATGCACCAATTGTAACATATGGAAAACATATTTCATCTCATTACAATGATCTGAATCAACTAATTAAAACAAAAATATTCTGAAAAACTCTTTTTTGCAACACTTAAAACTTCAAGCTTCCCTTTAAAACACTTTTAAGACTTCTTGAAACATTTATTCTTTTATTATTTTCCTTACACCGATTATCCAACATCCGATAAAGTTAATAGGTTTCAGCCTCTTCCTGTTGAATCATTTTCTTCTTCACTCAAAAAAATGGTGTTAGATCCAATCAAATAGTTTTAAAAAATTTGAAAAACCTATCATAGTTCTTATTTTTCTCTTGATATACTTGAAAATTAACCATCCATTTATCATAATAAAAATGGTTGACTACATTATTGATTGATCTTCAATTACTAATTTCATAGTTCCCAACTAACTTTATTTTTATTAGTCCCAATTCCTATAAGAACAATTATTCTATAGAAAACATTCTTTATCAATCTACCTATGATTCTATTTTTTAACCATTATAGCATCTAATGATTGGTGGTACTATGTATCTGATGAACTTGTATTGGAAACTTTGACTTCAGAAACTTCTTTCCTCTTATGAATATGATACTAATGAGGTCCCATTACTCAACTTCTTTCTCCAAATATTATTTTCTTATGGATTATTGGTATGAATTAAAACCCATCATCTTCGTATTCTCATGTTCTAAACAACATTCATAGCCTTCAAATAAATATATGTCCATTGATCTCACACCAATGATATGATTCTAGAAAGATTTATCTTAAACAAATTCTGTCTACCCCAAGCTTATTATTGTATATTCACTTCCTTAGGAATTTTAATATGTAAAATATTTTTTTAGAATAGTCTAAATTATAATGGAATTTATTGTAACTTCCCATCATTCTAGAAAATTCATTATTTCCCCAATCCAAAAACCATTCTTATTTGCATCACCTATTCTCCCATTTCCATTATAAGTCTTGCATGATAATTTTTACAGATTACATATGATTTATGAAAACTCCAAGATCATTAAAGAATCATTATATTTCCATTAAATCTATAAAAACTATAATTCAGTTTCTTATTACCATATTCTTATCATTCTAGACCCATGGTGACTGTGATGATCCTTTTCTTCCAAAAACATCTTATTAGTGTGATAGACTTTATTAATCATTGTGAGTCCAGTATTCTGAATATGAAGGTTGGTCTAACATTCAAGACTTTTAAAATTGAATTTATTTCTTTCTTGTTGATAATAAAAGACAACACATTCTTTACAAACTCCTTTTAGTTTCCAAAAACCTTCTCGAGACAACTTAGTCTTAACACTATCATGGTAGGAAAAATAGGATGATGTTATATCTTCTATCACTTGGGGTATAAGTGAGATATGTAGTTCGAATAGGATATCCACCATATATTGAGAATGAAACTATGAGTTTTGAAGATAAGATAATCTTGGAGATATATGGGAAGGATCAAAATACAATCTTGTTGTACTTATTGTAAAGGATATATACTAAAGGGATGGGTCTCTAAACCACTAAGGAAGTCTAGGATAAACTAAGAAGCAATTGTAAAGATAATATTAATGTCGAAGAAAATATTATAAAAATATAGATAAGTACATTTAAAGATATTAAAATTGGTGATAATGAATGTTTTGATGACTACGTTATAAGGGTGAATAATATTTTTAGCAGCATCAGAGGTTTTGGTGACAAGATGGTTGATTCAAAAAATTTGAAGAATCTGAAAAGAATCTTTCCAGATAAATTTGATTCAAAAGTTTATACACTCGAGGACCAATAAGATCTATTAATGAATGAAATCTACAATATTCTAACTGTATATGAAATGATAAAAATAAAACCTTTAAATATAAATCAAAATATGAGATGGCCTTTAAATCCTTGATAAAAAGAAAATCTAAAGTTGAAGAGAAACCGGAATCAAGTGATTCTAAAGATGAGCATGATGAATAAGACTAAAATAAAATGAGGGCCATGATTATAAGGATTTATAATATAAACAGAATATGAATATGGAATAATGCATTAAAACTCTTCAACAGTCATGGGTTTGGACATTTTTCATATGACTGTCCAAAGAATAAAGACAATGTCACTGAATCTGATGAAGAAGAAGACTACTTTACGAATAATTATAAAAAATATAAAATAGATGAATATAAGATGATAAATAATAATTAATAAAATAAAAATAAAATAAATATTATGATCATGTATATTAATTAATCTTCATCGTCAAGAAGTGATATATAAGAGGAAAGACATTCTAAAAATCAGGTGTACCTTATGGAAAAATCCAAAACCACTAAGGACACATTTGAAGGTGAAGAAGATCAAGAGATAATTGAGCTATAATATTACATAAAGGAAAATATAGAATCCACACTTGAGATTAATAAAAAGCTCAAGAAGTAGAAAATAAAACTGATAAAGGATAATGAATAATTTATCTAGATGGAAAAGACACATCTCAATGGGATAAGGTCATATTTAAAGAATGTGGATAAGCTAGAAAGGATTCTAAAAGTTACTGAAGAAAATTTACATGAAGAGTAGAATTCAACAATATTGAAACATGGTATATGTGCCTTTCTGTTCAAAGTGAGTTGAAGAAGATGAAAGAAGATTACAACGAAGCTATTGATATTAAGGGTTAATCTTATAAGGATTATAAGAATAAAGGTACACATAAAAGGATATTTTTTATACCTAATGAATCATGATGTTCATTTTTTTATTTTGAAAATGTATGTAAGAGATAAAAGACTGGATCTGGATGGACTAAAAGAACAAATGAGAAAACATCCTTCACAAAGTAAGAGTTGAATAATTCATCCATAAGGTTTATTCCTATACTAAAACACCCATGATCAAAAAAAAGACAGAAACAACAATCTTCATAAAATAATTTTTATCACCCTAGAGGATCAAGGATCAGAGGATATTACTGGGCTTTTGTAGTTTTTGGTCATAAATCTTATTCATTCAGCTATAGCATGATACTACTAGGAATGATTCATGAATAAAGGGTGGAAATGATGAAAAAATGAGATAAGATTATCAGAAGGATAAGTAATGTGATAATGAAATCATCAAAACTGCCAACACATAACAAATTTGAAGGCTTGAATATTGTTTGTGGAAGATGTTGTCAAAAAGGTCACTAAGATAATAAATTCTTGACAAGACTTCTAGGATATATTCCCAATTCTTAGAAAAGAAAACATTTCAACCAAAAAATAGTGGTAAGACTTGTAGATATTCTAAGAATGCATAAAAATTAAAGAATGAATATCTAGTTATTTGTCCAAAAAACATAAATTGGATAAGTAATTGGAGAAATTTCAAAAACATACTCAAATTAAAGGAAATAAAGTGTCTATAGAATCAGAAGTGGAAAATTTTATTCCACACTAAGTCCAATAAGGGAGTATTAATAAGATATGGTAAGTAAAAAACATTGAATATGATGTTGTAAAGAATAGTATATCCACATCAAAAGTCTCATCTAATGAGGAAAGCTCCATCACACCATCTATGGAATCTATGAATAATAAGAAGTTCAAATTGAGAGGAATCTCTCAGAATGGATTATATTTTTGAGAAACCAATACATCCCATCTTATTCCCTGTTATTATATGTGTTTTTATACAACATAAAATGCATTTAAGCATATGTTTGAGGATTTAATTGCTAGAGATTATGAAGAAAAGTGTTAATCTCTTAAGTAAGATAATATTGGAGAATGAATCTTGAAATTCTAAACGGATTACAAACCCTAATGTTGAGGTATGCTAATCACACTTCTATCCCTGAATATTAATTATGTTTATCATTTAATGGTGTTCATAGTTGTTGAAAAAATGAGATAAAGGGTGGGTTTATCTTGGCACGAGAACATTATAATGTGTTTTTTGAAGTATTTTTAGGATTTAGCATGTTATTGGTAAATATGATTATTTACAACCCCTTGGATGAGAATTGAGAAATTATGAGAATGATTTCACATGGACGGTAGTTTATGGACATATTAGACATCCTTGGTTTTATATATCTTTTTTTCTACATTGGTCTATCCCAAATAGATTTATAGTGGATAAACTATAGGCTATTTTCTTGGATAACCATGTGATATAATTATTATCTCAAAACCAAGAGAATCATGTGGAAAACCCAACCTATCATTTTAATTTAATTTTGAATAAGGGGAATATGTCACTAACCATGTGGGGGTTCCATCCAACCTAAAATAAAACCCAATTTATAGAAAAGACCTAAGAGCATTCCTGATCTCCATGGGCTGGAAACTAGTGGATGGGTATCAAAAAAGAAAAATTGGGAACAACTTCACCCAAGTGTACAACCCTAAATAATAAGACAATATCACATAACAGATAATCATAACCAAATAAGATACAAAAAAAATAGATTCAATATTTTACAACGTTATCCAAAACCATAAATTGCTCCATGGAAGTAGAACAAAAAAACAACCCAAAAACTTCCATGTAACAAGAGGTTCATCACCCTCAAATCACCACCACCAACACCTACAAGAAGTGGAACACTAGAAACTAAATCCAGCATCACAATGATACATCTTTCCTTTACTTGGGTCATATATAAAAAAATCTACATACACCCAAATGTGTATGTTGAGTGTGAGCTAAGGCCTGGTAGGATGCCACCCAAAAAAAAGATTCAATGATATAACATTATAAGACAAATTAACATGAATGTTTTTATAAGAACATTTGAAACATTTTTAAGAAAAATATTTAAGGAAAAAATTATGAGGGAAACACTTTTAAGAAAACCCATTTATCAAAAAAGCTTTCTTTAAAATTGAACATACACTAGGTCTTCTAAATACCAATGGCTTTCACCACATCACAGAAGAAACATTTCACAAGAGAGAACCATGGGAAACCCCTATAGCTAACTAACACAAGTGGTACCCTATGAACCTCATACCTTGGTAATATAAATCCTTGAACTTAACTACTAACATAATTCTCATGCATGAACCACTAGAGGGGAAGGTCACCCAAAATTATAGTGGTCTCCAAATCATATTCCAATACCAACAGCATTCCAATGAATTATCCACTAGAGGGGATCCCATCCAAAAATTATAGTGGTCTCCTATCATATCAGAAGTTTAGTTACTATATTAGGATATTTTTTACTATATGAATCTGGACCTTGGCCACTTCTAAATAACTAGCATACAAGTTATAGTTCTCCCGCCTAGATACCTGATATTCCCATTGTGATCAAATTACATTTCATATGCCACAAAAATCAATACTTTCTTATAAAATTTCCAATCATTATAATCACATAAGAAAATCACCACTTTGTGTAAAAAAACCCATTTTCTATTTCTCACACACACCAAAACCATTTGGAAATACATTTATCACCACATGTATGGTTCATACAACCTATTTTGAAACTCAAAAATAAATAACAAATATGGAATGTAATCCTTTTCATTGGAAAATCCCCTTTAAAATTCTTACTCACTTCAAAACTGTTTTCTAACATGCTTCATTTTCCAAATTCAAAAACACATTTATGGTGCACAGAAAAGAATCCAACATGAAAAAAACCCCATTTCTCTTGGAAAATACAATTTCATCACATTTTCAACATTAAATATATTTTAAAACACATTTCTCACCTTTCACGCAATGTATAAAAAATATTTTAGAAGCACCGCAACAAATCACACATGAAACAATACCAAATTCCTTTAGAAAATTAATTTTCATCAAATTTTCCTCTCAAAACCATTCCAAAACATATTTTACAACACACAAATAGTCTATAGAATAAATTTCAACAATACAGAAAGCAATCCAAACTGATCTAATAATGTAAAAGAATGGAACCACCTACCTAGCACTTGGAAATTTCTGGAAACTGATAGAAAACAAAAATCCCAATACCAAAAAACCCTATCAAGGAAATATCATATAATAAACATCAATATTTCCACCAAAAACACAATATTGAACCCTCTTTAGGTCAAAAAACTCATTGTAAAACAAGAACCCAATAAGGAGGGAAGAAGAACCCTAGAAATAGGGATAAATCAAGAGAAAAAAGAATTACATGATGATTCCTTGAAGCTAAAAGGATAAAAATGTTAATATTAATTCTCAATATGTCCAATAAGGATTTGGGGAAGCTCACATGGCTTAAAATCAAATATGGTTAATATGATAATAGATATAGGGTTTAAATCAGAGAGGAAAAAGGGTAGATTTATAATTTTTAATGATCTGGATAGGTTGAATAGTTAGCTCACATGGTTTTCCAAACCATATGAAAATCGTGCTTCCTTCATTGTCTAAAATGAACATGCCACACAATTATTCCACATTATTTTAATAACCATGAACCAACTTTGTGGTTTCCACTATCCAAAATGGCAATGGGTCTCATGCTTACCTAGAGGAGGGTGCACGATTTCCATTAACCGTGTTCCAACCATGTGCTTCCTACTTCCAATCCAAAAATGTCCATTTTTTAAAAAACAAATCAAGAGGAAACCCAAGGATAAATGAAAGACCAAACATTTAAAAAAGTGTACCTCAAAAAAACATGGATGTGACATTTATCCTCACCATAAAAACATTCTACCCCCATAAAGTCAACTCGAAGCTTGATCAGAGAACCAAAATGGATACTCCTCCTCAACCCAAGACATGCAATCCCAAGATTTATGATCATCACTACCACTCTTCCAAACAAAACAGATGGATGGAATAGACTTACCACAAAATACTTTCTCCTGAAAATCAACAATCTGCATCAGCTGTTAAAGCATAGAAAAATCGAGTTCCAATTCCAAATCTTCCCAACATAAGACATGAGAAGGATATAAGTTGAAATTTTTCATCTAAGATACATGGAATATGTATTTAATTGATTTAAAATGAGAGTGAAAAGATAACCTATGTTTCACCATACCAATATACTCAGTGATCTCAAAATTTAGGACATACCTCAGCATTAGATTCCTTTTCTTACCCAGACAATGCTATCCTAAGCGTGGTGCCACTTTCAAAAACACCTGGTAACCGATAGAAAACTCTAAAGATCAATTCCTCTGATCATGTTAATAATTTTATTGTCTTTTTGACATCAAAAAATGTTGCCTTGTCAACATAAATTTATCAGATTTTTTCTTGTAGAGGCTCGGTCCAAATAATGATGTCTCACCAACCTCAGACCAACACATAATAAACTGACATGTTTAAGCATTTAGTGACTCAAAGTGAGTCACTAAAATCAAGGAGTGGTAATTATTGTTATAGGAAAACTCAACAAACCCAAAATTTCTATCCCACGAACCTATAAAATCCAACACACATACCTGAAGCATGTCTTCCAAAATCTTGTTTTCCTGCTCTGTTCGACCATCCGTTTGAAGATGGTATGTCATACTCAACTTGATCTATGAACCCATAACCTTCTAAATCCCTTACTAAAATCATGAGGTAAAATGGGGTTCCCTATCTGAAATAATTTCCAATTACACGCCATGAATCCTAACAACCTTCTGAATATACAACTAACCCAACTCATCCACCTTGGATGAATCCTTGATTTTAATGAAATGGGATAATTTGTTTAGACAATCAATCATTACCCAAATTTTATTCCTCCCCTTGGGTGTATAAGGTAATCCAACAATAAAATCCAAGGCAGTATCATCGCACTTCCATTTAGGAATATGTAGCAGATGAATCATATCAGAGGGCCTTCGGCACTCTATTTCAACCTTCTAACATGTGTAACATCATGAAACAAATTCATCTATATATCACCCTATACCTAGACACTAGAAATTTCGATGCACATAATTGTACATCTTAGTATCACCTAGATAAATGGTCCACTAAGACTGGTGATATCTTACATCACCACCTTCTTTAATGAAAACGGTACCACGAAGCGACCCTTGAAGCACAAAACTCCCTTAGGAAACAATGGCCATTCATAAGGCACCTTCCCACCATTTATAAACTACATAGAATGATGGAATAGATCATAGCTCTACTTCTTTTTCAGAATCAACTCCAGAAGGGAATGTTTCAGTTGCACACTAACCAAGAACACACCTCTAATATGTTCCACGGCCTTGAGATGTATTTGAGTGAAGAGTCCCATCAACATCTACTCATCACTGGGATTTTTCGATTCTTTCACTTTCACTTTCCTACTCAAATCATCTGCCCCTGTAATTCCTTTTACTAGGGTATAGACTATATAAAAATAGAACCCTTAAAGGTACTCAACCTAATGGCCATCCTTAAATTCATATCTTTCTGGAAGAAAATTTATGCTATGATATTATGATCTGAATAAACTAAAAACTTCTCCCCAAAAATATAATGGTGGAATGTATTTAAGTGATACATCACCACTGTTAATTCCAATTTATTGGTTGGGTAATTCTTTTCATGTGGTTTGAGTTTTCATGAACCATAATTCACCACATGGTCGACCCAAGAACCATACCAGGGGCATCATAATAGACCAAAAATCCCTTTATAGATTCTAGTAAGATAAAAATAGCGGTTGTGTTAAACCATTTTTTAATCTCTAAAAAATATTCCCGACACTCTAGGCACCATACAAACTTTTCCACTTTCCAGGTAATCACTTTCATGGATAAATAAAGTCGAGAGAAATAATGTACAATATGCCTATAATATCCTACCCAGCCTAAAAATATACATATTTCAAACACATTATTTAGTTTTTCCCATGACATCATTGTACTGATATTTTCAGGGTTCACCAAAACCCCTCATTCCGAGATATCATGGCCCAGAAACATCACCTAACTAATCAAGAAGGTTCACATAGATATCTTTTCATAGAGATGATGGTCATAGAGGGTTCCAAACACAATCCTTGAATACCACCCACGCTTCTCCTTTTTCCCAAAATAGACCAAGATTTCATCCATGAATACCATGAAAAATGAGTTAGGATACTGATGTAAAACCCTATTCCTTAGATCTATAAAGAACATTGGATCATTTTTTAACCTGAAGGGCATGAATAAGTTCTCAAAATGGTCATACCTGCTTTCGAAGGCTGTTTTTGGAACATCTTACTCTCTAAATATGACTTGGTGATACCCAAAATGAATATTAATATTAGAAAAACACATTTCCCCTTGAGATAATTAAAAAGGTCATCAATATGAGGAAAATATTATGTGTTCTTGATCATCGCCTTATTCAACTTCCGATAATCAATTCACAACCGGAGAGATCCATTGGCCTTTTTCGCAAACATCACTGTGGAAGATCAAGGTAAGATGCTCAATAAAATGAATCCTTTGGATTCCAAGTCATCCAATTATACCTCCAATTCCATCAACACAGTGGGGTATATATGGTACGAGAGAATATATAATGGTTGTGTTCCTGGTGCCAAATCAATAGAAAACTCTACATCCCACTCCAAAGGAAAACCCAATAAATCCTTTGGAAAACCCATTGGGAACTCATCCATCACAGGAGGTAATCCAATCTCAAGAGCACTGTCATTATCATCCAATGTGATCGAAGAGATCTAGAAATGATTTTAAAAAATTCCGAATGTGTAATTCTATCATGTCCTGACTCAGGATCTCATTCACCTTAAAAAACCTAGGTACTTCCATCAGGTTCTAAAAAACTCACTCACCGCCTATAAAAATCAATGTGAACCTAAAAATACACCATCCAATTCATACCAACGATCATGTCAAAAAGGTACATTTCCAAAACCAAGAAAATCACATACTATCTCAACCCAAAACACAGTGAGTGTGCAAGACAGACACCTGAAACCCGACTCTTGCTTCTTACCAAGAGGCGTTACCAACTCCATCACATACAGAATAATCTCAGTTTGTAACTTTAGAAAATACATATTATGGGATGAAATGAAAGAAACAAAGACATTTGTATCAAATAGAACAATAGATAATGATGATGCAATAAGAATGGTACCTTGAACTGTCGCAAGCCCTACATTTGATTCCACTGGTGCTTGATCCACCACATAATTTTGTCTCATCTCAGCCTGGCCTTGAGAACGACCATTGTCCTTTGGCTCTACCCTGAACTGAATCCTTTCAGAAGATGAACCAGCTCTACCACCATGATCTCCAAAATAATATACCACATTCTTGGATGGTTCTGGTCATGATTACATCCCTCTAGAATCCACAGATCATGCCACACTCTCATATGGACATTCCACCTTGTAGAATCACTAAAAATGTCCCATAGCTTCGCACTATTGACAAGGTCTAGGTGTATATGAACATACAGTTCACATGTTCCCTTCCATTCGACACTGATTCCACCCAACTAATCCAAAATTGGAAGCCACAAATGAAGACAGACAAGAAGAATGGCCTGAACTACCACCTCCCTTCTTCTCATGACAATGTTGCTTCCACTTCTTCTCTGATGAACTGGTATTTCCCACTACTAACACTACAATAGAAGAACCAGGAATTCCCTTATGATCAATTTCTACCACTATGGAATGATCAACCAACCCAATATAGTTTTTCATCTTGAACAAGAATACCCAAGATCATGTTTCTAGCTACAACCCCATCTCAAACATTTATGCCTTCAGCTCATCATTGGAAATGATATTGGGTGAATACCAAACTAACACTGCATAGTTATTAGAAAACTGTAGAGACCCGAAGCTTGATGTACATGGACATTACATTACTTTTTCTGAATACTTAGTACATAACAAAAACACACACACAAGGACCGTAATAGTTTAGTGTCTTTGGAAACTCAGAATATAATCTTCTAATCGTGGTGAAAGATCTTCAACATCTCCCATAAAGATCTTCTTCTTTTTTTAAACCTAAATCTTTCTTTATATCCTGGGGAAAAGAAAACATAAAAAGGGTGATCTAAAATGCTCAGTAAGGGTAAGCATGGATAAAATAAAACATACCATCTACATTTGAACTTAAAAACATGAACATATGGTTTAAACATCAAAAGCTTGAGAAATGACATAAAACATGGAAGTACGTAAGGCATAGATCATAAAGAAACATTATGAATGACAAAATAGCATGAGAATAAAACATGTAATTGTGTCATCCATTAAGAACATGTAATGATTTCCATAGTAGCCAAGGCATTGTTGCCAAGACCATCTTAGTGGACAAAGTCCCTTTCTGAACCGAGTTCACTCCTCATTTCAGTCCTGTTTCACTGAACCGGTATAACCTACCGTTCCAGCCATTTCTATCTCATGAGATATAAAATCTTTACCCAATGCATTGGAGGGAGATATATGTCCCACCCATCTCATAATGATACCATTCCTATGTGTGCCACAAAATCATAAACCTTACATCATACCATAAACCATGTAATAAAAATGGGATTCTTAAACATCGTGACATCATAAAACAATTCATATAGGATAAAGGAATTCATAAAAATAATTCCATCACAACATAATAAAATCAATGTTATAATAGGGATAGAAACAGAACCCTATATTTTCATAGATGGAAAATAATTTTGATAAAACACTTGGACTCCATTCTTGAGAAAAATATCCTCTCTACTTCAAAAACAATTTTCCTTTCTTAACATGTCAAACAATTATAAACTAAAGGAATTTGATTAAAAATAAACTTCAAAACTTGTAAAGGATGATTCTTGGAAATAATGTTTTAAAAATCCATTCACGCCATATAAGTTAAAAAAATATTCTTCGTACTTTTGTCGGAAAAGTCAAAAAGTACCTCGTACGAAAAACGACAAAAGATTCTGTTCATATATTTTACTAAAAACTCACCGAAGGGTAAAATTGGATTTAAACAATTGTAGTTGGATGGAAATAATATTACATATTGAGGAAACATGGATGTGGATGATAAAATACACCCCTGTAAATTTCAAAGTATAAACAATCTCGGATAAAAATGAGATTGTGATATTTCCCCTACCTTATGTCTGATATGCTTGGTACGTATCCGAACCTCTTGTATAATGATTTAAATAATGTTATTGACTTATTAAAAAATCATACTAATTTTTATGATATCATATATGGTTCACTTATGACTTTATATTACCCATTCTTTTGTAAATTCCATGTTAAAGAGAGTTTTGGGTAAAATCATTTCATTTGTCGTCCGTGTTTTGACTTGTAAGTATTCATATGATTACTTAGATCATGATTACATAATTCCAGAATATAAAACATGATTTATAATATATATTCAGAATATACATATATATAATAGATCGATAAATGGAAAGAAATACACCGTTCATGGAGACGGTAGGTCGTACGTACGCATGAACGCTGTTTTCGTTTCCTTATTGAGTTGAATGGAATTAAGTAGATGATATACATATATACATAAATCCAGTAGCTTTATATTGTCATATATTTCATTATTATTGCTTATATATACTTTATAATCATTCTTAAATGGTTAACATGGAGAATGAATCTCATCGCGTCGTGGAGACGGTAGTCCGTACGTACGCACGAGCGATGATATCGTTTCCATAATTATTGAATTGAATTGGAGTGGACGATAAAATATATCATAATCAGTATGATGTTATAATAACTATTTATATTTATTCTTTACACCATTATACCCATCCATGTAAGGTGTTGGTGGATAAACAGATTACACCACGGCGTGGAGACGGTATTACGTACGTACGCACGCGCGGTGATTTTGTTTTCCATAGGATGGATAGAAGGTAAAATGGGGTTGTTTCATATTTATAATAAAAAATCAGTATATTAGTGATACTGATGTTATTACTTTATAATTAAACAACTAAAGAAGAATAATTTGAAGAAGAAAAAAGCTTGAATGAATCGGGAGAATAAATTACCTCTTCTTCGATACGCCTCTTTGAAACCTCTTCTTAGGGCACTAAGTTTGGTCATTAAAGTAGACCAGAACCACTAGGATGTTTCTAGGGAAGTGTAGAAGATAATTTTGCAGGGTTTTTCCGAGCTTGAAGGCTCAAATTGGTGTGAGGAGGAGAGGGAGGAGGTGCCCTTTTATAAAGGAGGAGAGGGGCACCTTTGGAATTCTTAAAAATATAAATTTATAATAAATCGAAGCCCACTTAAAAACCTCCAAAAATGACTCATATTTGAATATTAGATGATATAGGGTTGTAATCGCATCAACCAATCAAATTTAGACATGTTTGGATCTTATTTTAAACCTTATCATTTCGATTTATCCTTATTTAATCTATTTAAGTTTATTTGTGGTAATAAAATTCTAAGTTTTAAATTATAACAAATAATTACTTATTTGTTATGAATTTTCCATACTTGTTTACTCTATAATATTATAGACCATATAAATTTAAATTTATAATTTTTAAATATTTTTGTGATTTTTAAACAATTTTATAATATGTTATTTTTATAAAATAACAATAGTGTCAATTTTGACACTATTCATTTATTTGAATTTAAATGAAATATATACAGAAGATATGTTCGAACTAAAAGCTTTAATAGATTAATAAAAGTTCATATGTATCTATAAAATTATTGGATAACATTAAATAGTTCATATAATATTTATTTTATTATTTTTAAAACCATTTATTTGGTTTATCTCTTAATAAAATAATTACTACAACATTTTTGTATAATTATTTAATATACTGATTTGTTGCATAAAAATTTAAAATAAAATCCTATGATGAATATAAATCTATTACCTTTCACAATAATACGTTTACTAGAATTTATCATCTTAAAATACCAATATTTAAATTGTTATATTTATTAAATTATGAAGGTGACAACCTTGGCATCATTTAAAATAAAATAATATAAGTGTCATAATTGCTTGTATAAGATTCCAAATGGTCAAACATTCGACCATTGGATGATTATAGTTTAAATTTACATGACCAATAAGTTTTGGTCAGGTTTGTGTGCCTTTTATGGTCACTATTAGTTTAATAAAAACTATATTCTTTATTTTTCGCTAGATAAATAATTTCTGCATCACTATTGTGTCCCAATTAATGATAATTATTTAATCCAAAAAAATTCTAAATAAATTCTCATGATGTAGATAATTTTGTTAGATTTCTGTAGACTATTAATTTTCGAAGTTTCATGAAGTATATCACTAACTTAAAATTATTATACTTATAGTATTTAAGAGAGTGACTTGTTGTCACTTTCTTTGGTTTTAATAATAATTAAATTATTTTCACGGAAGAAAGTCAATTAACTGAATCTAATCCGACCCTTAGGTGATATGGGTCGACGTTTAGTCATCTAATAGGTTTTTTCCAAGTGTTAGGGTAATTTTATAATCTTATATTTACCCTTAATTACCCGATTTACCTTTAACTATAGTAAATAAAATTTACCGTAGTTACTATTCACAATGCCCAAAAATAAAAATTAGCTTATTAACATAATTTGGACCCACTTATTCCAAATATGGAATCCATTTTTCAAAATTCAATACACAAAAGTTGCAAAAATTAAATTAAAATTAATCCCGTTGTCGAAAGAAAACAGGTTTTTCTTTAAAACTTTGCAAAAGATTGAGTTGATTTCACCTACGAATTCAAGGTAAAATCAATGATAATGACATACATTATATTAAATGGTGAAAATATATTCTATTTATACTTTAAAACCATTCAATATTATAATTTAACCACATAAGATATTACGATGAAAAAAGTTGTTTTTAATTAAAATATAGCGTGTTTTTACTATTCATTAAAATATGAAAGTCATCAGAATAAAATGAAAAATTTATCCAAAGTAAATTTTTATTTCTTTATTCCTAAGAATAATTTTATTTTGTCAAATGTAACTTATAAACATGTGAAAAACTAGATTTAAAGTGGGTGCGCCATCAAAAGGCGACAAAACTGCATTTTTTGAAAAATACTTATTTTACCCAAAAAATTTATTTTGTTCTTATACCATGTTCTATAAAATGTGTAAGATGAATAATAATGTTATAAAATTCAAATTTTAGTTAATACTATTCATAACGGCTAGTTCATAATAATATTATAATAATATATCGTTGTTTAGTAAAACCCGGTATTACGTACAACACACGCTATCGAGGAAGGTCGCGATTGCGTGTAATGCAAGCCAAGTCAGGATGGTGAGTTGTGAAAGAATCCTTAATTGTTTTTTATAACAGAATCCAACCATATTTCATTTATACATTGAATATATATGTATATATATACTCAATGTTGTGTAGAATAACTATTATCAAAATTGTGTGTAACACGATCCAAGAATAGTGTTGCGTATACTACAAGCTAATACGGTGTTGCATATAGCGCAAGGTAATCTTGGTGTAGCACACAACACAAAGACATTTAATAAAATTAAAAGAATATTTTTCATAAAATCTCGGGGTGTTACATTCTACCCCCCTTAAAATGAATTTCTCCCTCGAAATTCGTCGGGGTTATAAATGGTTACTACTCGAAAGTTTGTTTAATAGAAACCCACATCGTAAAAAGGAATACCAAAACATGGATTTAAAAACTAAAGTATGAAATGTAACAGTTACCCAAATTAACTCATCACTGGGTTTCCACGTAGGAGGACATAGGTGAAAATATGGATATGGAAGAAAAATCTAACCATCAAGTTCTGATGGAGAGTGGTAGAGAACATGACTATGAAAAATCCAACAATCACAAAGCTATTGATTTGTGATGATCTAAGGTACCATCTGATTCATCGGATATAAGGGAACTATGACAACATTTTTGGTTTTCAAGATCATTTCCCTAAGTCAATGAATTAAAAGAAATACTTACATGATTTTGGTACAATTTCACTATTGTTCGTGCTTTGAACAATTTCCACTTCATCTCTTAAAGAAATGAAGTTGAATTTGTTATTCATGAAGTGTTAATAGATCATGTGATAGAATGATGGGTCATTCCATCTGTTTCAAGCAAAAGGTTAGCAAAAGTTATCAAATATACATAAGTCCATCTATGGTGAGTTTAATCGTATACGATTCCAAAAATGAACTTATACTTCATATATCATACCGTGTAATAAAATAAAACTAGTTTCTACTAACCAGGAACTTCCTGTAGGCCAGTGGTAGGCGATAAAGGCCAGTCGCACTTCGGTTGTGGGTTCGATTCCCACAGCCTTGTCCAACGTGATGGGTTGTCTCCCGTCCTGCAGGTTATCCTTTTTCTAAAACTACATTACTATAACATCCCATCAATTATATCGAAAAAAATTTCTATCCTTAAACAATAACAACTTATGTCCAACATATTCCATTCCAATCTTTAGGCTTATCCATAATATTACAGTCCATTGTCATATTATAGTGAAAACGATTACCAGATATTTCATATAAGAAGCATGTTAATACCATCGTTGATCCCCATATATCATAATATATGTCTTGTTGGTCACATTACAAATGTTTGAAGGCCTTAATCATGTATTCTCTTGAAAAATGAATACCCATTGAACCTTAGTGAAAACATGAATGCAGTTAAAAGTTAACACTTCCCACATACCAAAATCCTCAAAATTCTATATACTCAAACCATGATATCACTTAGTCCTTATATCAGTCATGAGATCATGAATACAATCAAACATCTCATTATCTTCTTATTCCTTCATTATGTGCATATCATATACTTTACAAAAATATCTGAATAACATTCCATGGTTACTGGTACCATTCAACATATACTTTCAAATACTTTTAGGAAAAACAATAGTGTAACAATCCTTAGATGATTCTTTATTCCATAGTACCATTAACTATACAACATAACTCTTGATAAACATACAATCATTCCACTACCTTCTAAAACAACTGACTGAGCTTCAACACTTCTTTCAGCTCATATATCATTTGTAGTCTCCTCATCATCATCCACATAAATGCTACCCATATGACCATGCCGATTCTCTTCATGAGATTTTCCATTAGGGAATTGGTTTGCATAATGCCCATACATTCCACATTTAAAACATCTAATCATCGTTGATGTTGTAGCAATACCATTATCCTTGTCCATGGTGTTAATTGAACCTTTTCCTTTTCACTTACTGGCTTTGTGTCCTTCTTTTCCACACCCAAAGCATCTTCCAGTTCCTTTGAAACAATCTACCTGATGCCTCTTCCCACATGATTTACATGAGGTAAATTGAACTTTCTTTCCTCTATGATCATCATGAAACTCCATCTTTCTCTTATTATCTGAGTCGGGAAACTTACCAAAGTTGAGATTATTGATCATATTATGAGATTTCTGATTAGGCATAATAACGATGTTTGGACTTCCAGATCTCGTTTCATTTGGTTTCTCATGAAGAAAATCATTCCATTGTCCTTCATATCTTCCATTATCATGAATCTTCATGTTTCCATCCATTTTCTAAAACCCAAAAACAATAGTGTGAGAGGAAAAAATCATGCTAGGGAAAACAACATAGTAAAGGGGGAGCACCCTCAATATCTAACATCTTAGGTTAAATTCTAAGATCGTTACCATAATTCTAGGACTATATCCTATACGTATTCTTATCATTAGGTACATCCCTAGACATACCTTAGAAATATCTCTAGGGATCTCACTAATGTTTTCGCATCCTAGTTTCCAAAGTTTGACTAAACCTTTCCTCTGATACCAACTGTAGAGACCCGAATCTTGACGTACATGGACATTACATTACTTTTGCGTAATACTTAGTACATAAAAAAACACACACACAAGGACCGTAATAGTTTAGTGTCTTTGGAAACTCGGAATATAATCTTCTAATCGTGGTGAAAGATCTTCAACATCTCCCATAAAGATATTATTTTTTTTAACCTAAATCCTTTCTTTATATCCTGGGGAAAAGAAAACATAAAAAGGGTGAGATCAAATGCTCAGTAAGGGTAAGCATGGAAAAAAAAAACTTACCATCTACATTTGAACTTAAAAACATGAACATGATGTTTAAACATCAAAAGCTTGAGAAATGACATAAAACATGGAAGTACGTAAGGCATAGATCATAAAGAAACATTAAGAATGAAAAAATAGCATGGGAATAAAACATGTAATTGTGGCATCCATTAACCACATGTAATGATTTCCATAGTAGCCAAGGCATTGCTGCCAAGACCATCTTAGTGGACAAAGTCCCTTTCTGAACTGAGTTCACTCCTCATTTCAGTCATGTTTCACTGAACCGGTATAACCTACCGTTCCAGCCATGTCTATATCATGAGATATAAAATCTTTACCCAATGCATTGGAGGGAGATATAGGTCCCACCCATCTCATAATGATACCATTCTTATGTGTGCCACAAAATCATAAACCATACATCATACCATAAACCATGTAATAAAAATGGGATTCTTAAACATCGTGACATCATAAAACAATTCATATAGGATAAAGGAATTCATAAAAATAATTCCATCATAGCATAATAAAAACAATGTTATAATAGGGATAGAAACAGAACACTATATTGTCTTAGATGGAAAATAATTTTGATAAAACACTTGAACTCCATTCTTGAGGAAAATATCCTTTCTACTTCAAAAACACTTTTCCTTTATTAACATGTCATAAAATTATAAACTAAAAGAAGTGGATTAAAAATAAGATTTAAAACTTGTAAAGTAAGATTCTTGGAAATAATGTTTAAAAAATCCATTCACGCCATATAAGTTAATAAAACATTCTTCGTACTTTTGTCGGAAAAGTCAAAAAGTACCTCGTACGAAAAATGACAAAAGATTCCTTTCATATATTTTACTAAAAACTCACCGAAGGGTAAAATTGGATTTAAAAAATTTTAGTTGGATGGAAATAATATTACATATTGAGGAAACATGGATGTGGATGATAAAATACACCCCAGTAAATTTCAAAGTATAAACAATCTCGGATAAAAATGAGATTGTGATATTTCCCTTACATTATGTCCGATATGCTTCGTACGTATCCGAAACTCCTGTATAATGATTTAAATAATGTTATTGACTTATTACAGAATCATATTAATTTTTATGATATCATATATGGTTCACTTATGACTTTATATTACCCATTCTTTTGTAAATTCTATGTTAAAGAGCGTTTTTGGTAAAATTGTTTCATTTGTCGTCCGTGTTTTGACTTGTAATTATTCATATGATTACTTAGATCACGATTACATAATTACAGAATATAAAACATGATTTATAATATATATTCAGAATATACATATATATAATAGATCGATAAATGGAATTAAATACACCGTTCATAGAGACGGTAGGTCGTACGTACGCATGAACGCTGTTTTCGTTTCCTTATTGAGTTGAATGGAATTAAGTAGATGACAGACATATATACATAAATCCAGTAGCTTTATAATGTCATATATGTCATTATTATTTCTTATATATACTTTATAATCATTCTTAAATGGTTAACATGGAGAATGAATCTCATCGCGTCGTGGAGACGGTAGTCCGTACGTACGCACGAGCGATGATATCGTTTCCATAATTATTGAATTGAATTAGGGTGGATGATAAAATATATCAGAATCAGTATGATGTTATAATAACTATGTATAGTTATTAATTACCCAATTATACCCATCCATGTAAGGTGTTGTTGGAAAAACAGATTACACCACGTCGTGGAGACGGTATTCCATACGTACGCACGCGCGGTGATTTTGTTTTCTGTAGGATGGATAGAAGGTGAAATGGGGTTTTTTAATATTTATAATAACAAATAAGTATATTAGTGATACTTATGTTATTACTTTATAATGGAACAACTAAATAAGAAGAAGTTGAAGAAGAAAAAATCTTGAATGAATCGGGAGAAGAAATTACATCTTCTTCGATACGCCTCTTTGAAACCTCCTTTTAGGGCACTAAGATTGGTCTTTAAAGTAGACCAGAACCTCTTGGATGTTTCTAGGGAAGTGTAGAAGATAATTTGGCAGGGGTTGGCCGAGATTGAAGGCTCAAATTGGTGTGAGGAGGAGAGGGAGGAGGTGCCCTTTTATAAGGGAGGAGAGGGGCACCTTTGGAATTCTTAAAAATATTAATTTATAATAAATCTAACCCCACTTAAACACCTCCAAAAATGACTCATATTCGAATATTAGATGCGATAGGGTTGTAATATCATCACCCAATCAAATTTAGACATGTTTGGATCTTATTTTAAACCTTATCATTTTGATTTATCCTTATTTAATATATTTAAGTTTATTTGTGGTAATAAAATTCTAAATTTTAAATTATAACAAATAATTACTTATTTGTTGCGAATTTTCCATAATTGTTTAATTAATAATATTATAGACCATATAAATTTAAATTTATAATTTTTAAATATTTTTGTGATTTTTAAAAAATTTTATAATATGTTATTTTTATAAAATAACAATAGTGTCAATTTTGACACTATTCATTTATTTGAATTTAAATAAAATATATACAGAAGGTATGTTCGAAATAAAAGCTTTAATAGATTCATAAAAGGTAATATGTATCTATAAAATTAGTGGATAACATTAAATAGTTCATATAATATTTATTTTATTATTTTTAAAACCATTTATTTGTTTTATCTCTTAATAAAATAATTACTACAACATTTTTGTATAATTATTTAATATACTGATTTGTTGCATAAAAATTTAAAATAAAATCCTATGATGAAGATAAATCTAATAACTTTCACAATAATACTTTTAATCGAATTTATCATCTTAAAATCACAATATTTAAATTTTTTATATTTATTAAAATATGAAGGTGACATCCTTGGCATCATTTAAAATAAACTAATATAAGTGTCATAATTGCTTGTATAAGACTCCAAATGGTCAAATATTCGACCATTGGATGATTATAGTTTAAATGTACATGACCAATAATTTTTGGTCCGGGTTTTGTGCCTTTTAGGGTCACTATTAGTTTAATAAAAACTATATTCTTGATTTTTCACTAGATAAATAATTTCTGCATCACTATTGTGTCACAATTAATGATAATTATTTAATCCCAAAAAATTCTAAATAAATTCTCATGATGTAGATAATTTTGTTAGATTTCTGTAGACTATTAATTTTTGAAGTTTCATGAAGTCTATCACTAACTTAAAATTATTATACTTATAGTATTTAAGAGAGTGACATGTTGTCACTTTCTTTGGTTTTAATAATAATTAAATTATTTTTATGGAAGAAAGTCCATTAACTGAATATAATCCAACCCTTAGGTGATATGGGTCGACTTTTAGTCATCCAATAGGATTTTCCCAAGTGTTAGGGTAATTTTATAATCTTATATTTACCCTTAATTACCCGATTTACCTTTAACTATAGTAAATAAAATTTACCGTAGTTACTATTCACAATGCCCAAAAATAAAAAGTAGCTTATTAACATAATTTGGACCCACCGATTCCAAATATGGAATCAATTTTTCCAAATTCAATACACAAAAGTTGCAGAAATTAAATTAAAATTAATCCTGTTGTCGAAAGAAAACGGGTTTTTCTTTAAAACATTGCAAAAGATTGAATTGATTTAACCAACGAATTTAAGGTAAAATCAATGCTAATGACATACATTATATTAGTTGGTAAAAATATATTCTATTTATACTTTAAAACCATTCAATATTATAATTTAACCACATAAGATATTATGATGAAAAAAGTTGTTTTTAATTAAAATATAGCGTGTTTTTACTATTCATTAAAATATGAAAGTCATCAGAATAAAATGAAAAATTTATCCAAAGTAAATTTTTATTTCTTGATTCCAAAGAATAATATTATTTTTTCAAATGGAACTTATAAACATGTCAAAAACTAGATTTAAAGTGGGTGCGCCATCAAAAGAAGTCAAAACTGCATTTTTTGAAAAATACTTATTTTACTCGAAAAATTTATTTTGTTCTTATACCATGTTCTAGAAAATGTGTAAGATGAATAATAATGTTATAAAATTAAAAATTTAGTTAATACTATTCATAACTTCTAGTTCATAATAATATTATAATAATATATCGTTGTTTAGTAAAACCCGGTATTGCGTATAACACACGTTATCGAGGAAGGTCGTGATTGTGTGTAATGCAAGCCAAGTCAGGGTTGTGTGTTCTGAAAGAATATTTCATTGTTTCATATAACAGAATCCAACCATATTTCATTTATACATTGAATATATATATATATATACGCAATGTTGCGTAGAATAACTATTATCAAAATTGTGTGTAACACGATCCAAGAATAGTGTTTCGTATACCGCAAGCTAATACGGTGTTACGTATAGCGCAAGGTAATCTTGGTGTAGCATACAACACAAGACATTTAATAAAATTAAAATAATATTTTTCATAAAATATCGGGGTGTTACAAAAACTACATAATATTTTGGTCTCCTTGGATAAACTCCAAAATTTCTTGGGACCTATGGAAGTCCAAAATCTCAAGACAATACAGATCATTGAAAATGTCCTTGATAACCTTCTAACCCATCTACTCATGCTTTCCAGCTTTCACCACTGAGACCCATCACTTCTAATTGGTAACTTCCAAAAAGAACAAATAAAAATTAAGTCTAACTAACTCATAAGTATCTAGAAACTTTAACATAATATCTATTTTCTCAAGCCACTTCTCTACCTCCCAGGGTTTCGTGCTACCTCGAAAAGAAGAAGGCGCGTTCTTAAGGAACTCCTGATATTTTTCCTTTCTATGATCTGGTTCGGATTCTCTAACCTGAGAAAGACCATAGAATGCTCCATGACCTAGATCTTAGATATCCCAGACCACTACTTACACTAATATCTAATCAATTAGTGGAGGATAACTCTCTCTATCCTCTTCTCGCAGTTGCACAGGAAGTCTCTGGGGATGAATCTTAATACAAAAGATATAACCATAATAAAAACCATCAATACAATCATTCTAAAAATTACCATCAACAAAAATATATAACAACACTTCCATAAATCAAATCATAACCACATACATCATAATAATAAGTCAACCAAACCACTCCACCCCCATCCAGTGTCCATATACAGTCTTCACCATGTACGTCTCACCTAGAAGATAAGTCAAACGAACTCCCAACATCCCATGGTTAATTGAGTCCTTCCACGAGGTTTGTTGTCCATAAAACCCACTCACAACTAGAACCTATGTCCTCGAAAATCCTATATCTGGTCTATCCTGAATATTTACCCAAATAACATGACCCAAAATATAATAACCTGCTTGATAACATTTTTTTCATGAATCAAACAAGATTTCCATCCAACCTGACACTCATCCTGATTCATGGTAAGGCCCGAAGAGCATTCCTGATCTCTACGGGCTTGAAACCAGTCCCCAGGTATCAACAATACAAAATTGGTAATGAATTCACCCATGTGTACAACCATAATGAATAAAAAACAATCATGTAACTGATAATCATAACCAAAGGAGAAACAAATATTTTCAGATTCAATGTTTTATAACTTTAACCAAAACCAGATATTCCTCCATGGAAGGGTAACACCAAAACAACCCCAAAAATACATGTAAGAAGAGGTTTATCACCCTCAATACACCACCAACAACACCTATAAGAATTGGAACACTAGAAACCAGATCTACCATAACTATGTCACATCTCTCCTTAACCTTGGTCATACATAAAACATCTAAATACACCCAAATGTGTATATAGGGTGTCAGCCAAGGCCCAATAGGATGTCACCCAAACGAAAATATTTTATGATATAACATTAGAATATGAATTAGCATGCACATTTTTATTATAACATTCTAAACATTTTAAATAAGACATTTTATGTAAAACATTATCAATGAAACACTTTTAAAGAAAACCTCTAATGACCCAAGCTTGATGTACAAGGAAATTATATTTCATTTATGGAATACTTAATACATTGCACAAATAGACTCCCAAAGACCATATTAGTTTAGTGTCTTTGGAAACTCAGAACACATTCATCTAGCTTGGTGTAACATCTTTAACATCTCCCATAAAGATCTTCCCCATTATTTTTTCTACCTAAAAACTTTCTTTATAAACTGGGGAAAAGAAAACATAAAAATGGTTAGCTAAAATGCTCAGCAATGGTAAACATGGGTGATACATAAACATATACATGGGAATAAAGGTTATGAGAATGTGATCATAACATTAGAAGATCATGCCCTGCTTCTCAATGGAAAACATGAGTCATAAGAAAAATTAAATATCATAATACATAAGATCATAACTGTGACATATGACATGAAATTTTGGCCTACACATAAACTATAAATTTTTAACCTATATAAATAGTAACAGGTTCACTTATTAAATTAATTACATGAAACCAGGCCCTTGAATAAACATATGGACATGGAATCCAGGTCCACTCATAAAATTGTGAACATGAAATCAGGTTCACGCATAACATACAAACCTCATGAGTTATCATATTTACCCAATGCGCTAGAGGTAGATAAATGTCCCACCCATATCATAAATAAATCATTATTACATGTGTCACAAATACATAAATCACTCTTCATAGTATAACCCAAGGTATATAATGAGTTTCTTAAACATCATTCCATCAAAAAATAATCCAGAAACAAAAAATGGATTCCACAAATAGAATAAACATAATTAAACCATAGAAATATTAGGGATAGAATACTTGAAACATAACCTTCTTAAATAATGTAATCTTTGATGGAGAATATTTTTTATGAAACTCAGGAAATTGATTCTTGAGGAAAATATCCTTTCTTCTTCAAAAACATTTCATTTTCTTAAAATGCCATGAAATTTTAAAAGAAAATAATTTATTTTAAAAAATAACCATTAAAACTTGTAAGGTAAGATTTATAGAAATAATGTGTTATGAAAGCGTAAAAATACATTCATGTCGTATAAGTTAAAAAATATATTCTCCTCGTACTTTTTTTTAAAAAGTCAAAAAAGTACCTTGTACTGAAAACAACAAAATATTCATTTCATACCGTTTAGTAAAAATTCCCCAATTGGTAAAATAAAATTTAAATAATTAAAAAATGATATAAATAATATTTTTGGAATACATATTTAGGAAACATGGATATGGATGATAAATATACCTAAGTAAATACTTATTAATAAACAATCTCAAAAAAATAAGATTGTAAAATTATCCCCTACCCATTATAATCTGTCGAATAATATGCCTCATAAAATAAATATAATTCTACTTAAATATCATAAACATCATAATAATAATCATAAATCATTCATGGGAAGCATAAACACCACATAACAGAAATGGGTGGTGTATAAGGCATATGTCCCACAAGAATAAAAGAGAGAAAAAATAATCCCTTAACTTAGGTATGATATGATTCATTTGTATCCAAACCTCTGGTATGATGATTTAAATAATGTTATTAACTTATTCCATAAAAATATTCATTTTTATTATATCATATATAAATATATTCTCAACTGTTTGTCAGTGACATTTCATTGTTACTTATTATTCGGGTATTAACTACTGTAAGTTATTATGCATGTTTTGTTGAATAAGTTTTTTTTTATCTTATTAGGTTGTACTTATATAATTTACATAATGATATTAAAATAATATATATCATATTTATTCATACAATTCTTTTATATAATCATACTTTAATGAAGATCATGTAGATTGAGTCGCATCACACCGTGGAGATGGTAGGTCGTATGTACGCATGAGTAACGATAACGTTCCCATAATTGTTGAATGGTATTGACATTGATGGTGTATAATATTTAAGAATATATATCATTTTATAATAATCACACATGGTTATTACTTCCATAATTATACCCATCCAAGTATGTTGTTGATGAAAAACATATTACACCATAGTGTGGAGACGGTAAGTTGTACGTATGCACGCGTGGTGATTTCATTTTTCATAGGATGGATAGAAGATGAAAAATGGTTTTTTCATATTCAAAAAAACATATAAGTATACAAGTGATACTATATTTATTATGTAATAATAAAATGAATCATGAAGAGGAAGTAGAAGAAGAAAAAAATTTGATAGAGTCGGTAGAGGAGATTACTTCTTCATTGATGTGATTCCCCTAAATATCCTCTTAGCACTAGAGTTTCTCTTTGAAGAAGAAAATAACCTCTATAATATAACTATTAAAGTTTATAAGGGAAATGGGTAACTAAATTATGAACGTGAAGGCTCAAATTGAAGTGAAGAGGTGAGGGAGTTGGTGCCCTTTTATAATTGAGGTGAGGGGAACTTAAGGAAAGTCTTGAAATATTAATTTATTATAAATTGATTTTCGGTTTGTAATGGTCCCAATATCATTTATTTAAAATATAATATTCTTTTGGGTTGTATCCTCATAATCCAATTAAAATAGACATGTTTTGAAGATTTGTAATCCTTATATTTTTTGTTTAACCCTTATTTTTTTCCTTTTTAATCTTACCATGATATTTTATTATTTAAACTTTGTGGGCTAATTTAATTACCATAACATTTAAAAAGACCCAAAAAATTGGAATTTATGACATATTTGGACATATACTAACCATTTTTTATAAAATTAGATTTTTAGGAATTTTATAACATTTAATAAACTATTTTATATTTTAATTTATGAATTATGTCTATTTTGACAGTATTCATACTTTCCTTTTTCAAAAATTCATAATATCTTTATTACTTAGAAACAATACATTAACTCAATACTAACATGTCATAGTCATCTATAAAATTCGTGGATAACAGAAATTATGTCATATAATATTTATGTTAATATTTATAATATCATTTATTTGATATTTCTCTTAATAAAATAATTACTATATCACTATTGTGTCAACATTTATGGTAATTATTTAATCTTTAAAAATTAAAAATAAATTCCCATTATATAGATAATTTCATTAGATTTCTAGAGACAATTTATGTTTCATGTTTCATCAAGTTATCACTACATTAAAATTATTATACTTATAAGAAATAAATGAGTGACATGTTGTCACTTTCTTTTGTTTTAATAATAATTTCATCGCTTTCATGGATAAAAGTCTATTAAATAAATCAATTATGACCCTTCGGTGACATGGGTAAACTTTAATTCATTCAATGGGGTATTTTAAGATTTTAGGGTAATTTTATTATCCTTATCATATTGTTTGTTACCCTAATTTACCAGATTTACCTTTAACTAGGGCAAATAAAAAATAACCAAGTTACTATTCATAATATCCAAAAAATTAAAGTAACCTATTAAAATAATTTGGAACCACTGATTCCAAATATGGAATCCATTTTTAAAAAATCAAAACACAGAAATTTCATTAATTAATTTAAAATTAATTTCTACTGTAAAAACGTGAAAGCCGTTTTTTTAAGTAAAAACCATCAAACAATTGATGTGTGTGTATATCTAATTTCAATGTGAAATTACATCCAATTACTAGAATTGGATTAAATGGTAAAAATATAATATAATTTCAATTTAAAACCAATTAAAAAAATAATCTAACTATATAAATAAATTATATGAAAAGACATTTTTGAATTAAAATACACTATATTTCACTATTCATTAAAATATGAATTTTATCAGAAAAATGCCAAAGATTCATCTAAATTAAATTTTGATGTCCCACATACAAGAAAGAAGTGTATTTTTTCATATATAATGTAAGAACCTGGATCTTATTTTCAGGTATGTTTTCCTTTTCAGGTCGTTTTTTTAGAAAAAGAGGAGTTTCTGGAAAATTTTGAAGTACATGACGTGTACTTTATGAGTACACGTCGTCTACTTTATGAGTACACAGCATGTACTCAGTTACTATGGGTAGTCATGTGTTGGCCATGTAGTGGCCATGCACATGGCCATGTGGTGACCTAGAGACCGCCTAAAGCAGAGTACGGAAAAGGAAAGTACATGCCATGTACTTATAAAGTACACGCCATGTATTTTCTTTTTTTCATTAAACATGTCGAGGTTGTGTCTAATCTCCATAAAGGCCTTCTTCGTGACCTAGTTCGTCCGAGAGAACTTGTACGGCTACAATCTTCCATCGATCCCCCAAAAGATCATCTGGTCTCCGATTCGACCGTCGTCGATTGCATTGGGATAGCATTGGTAAGCTATTCCTTCTTCTAGAGCTTCATTTCATGATTCCTCCACTTTCTCAAGTTATCCTCGGTTGGACTTTTTGAGCTTTTTTGTAGATATACCATGTTCTTGGGATATTCGAGGCTTGAGGTTCACATATAGCGATCTTCTAACACTGAGGTAGGTGGTTTGTGCCTTTCTGTTGAAAGTCATTGAGTTATATGTGAAAATTTATCCAATACCCTTGAACGGGGGTACTGTGTGTTTACTGTTTTAGTCATGTTCATTGTCTTCCATGCTTGTGTGCTTTTTATAATTTAATTGAATGTGAATAGGGTTTATTGCTATTCTTTGGAAGTGGTTTCCCATGCATGTTCTGTTTATGACCATTCGGCCTTGTTTAGCCTGTTATGTTGTCTTGTTTTTCTTCCCATGACTAGTCTTATAGGATGGTGTAAATTGTATTCTGACATGCTGTTATGTTGTAGACTATTTATCCAAGAATTTCTTGAGGGTTACCTGGGACTTATTGCATTACTATGCTCGATTGATTTACACAGGGCGGTGAGAACCTGGTGTAGTTGACTATAAGGGGAATTGACTGTGAGTGCTTCCTCATGGAGTTGTTAATCACTTTTGAATATAAGGTTAATTGACTGTGAGATCTTCCTTAGAGAGTCATTAATCACATTTTATTATGAGGGTAATTGACTGTGAGTTCTTCCTCAAAGATTATTTATTTATATTAGAATATAAGGGGAATTGACTGTGAGTTCTTCCTCAAAGAGTCTTTGTTATATCCTTGTAATTTGAATCAGAGGGGATATGCTATGAGTACTTCCTAGAGGGTTACCTGTTTGTGTTTACCTACTTTGATTAGATGTCTCCTGGTATATGAAATTCAATGCATTGAAACTGTGGATTGTTTACTACTAAGTACATTCTTGTTCACTGCTTCCTTTTACTTATTACCTTTCATATATTCACTTACTGTTAGGCACAAATCTTGTGGTGGTTTCCTACTGGGATTTAGTCTCACACCCTATTTGGGCCATTCTTTTGGGCCCAAAAGATTATATTTCTCTATTTATAGATAAGGGAAAACACCCTTCTAATTTAGGTACTTGACTGCTTTGGAGATGGAGAACATGGGACCAAGCTGAGGCTTGCGATGCTGAGGAGCTTTTATCTGTCTTTCTTTTGTTCTTTGGTCTATTACTATTTGTATTCCATCATTGTGATGTGTTTGTCTCTTTTCTTAGACATATGTATCATGCATCATCTTTATATGTGTGTGTGCTCCAGTTTATTACTGTCAATCTTTCGTTGTTCACTTTTTCATGATTATTACTACTTCTGTTACTACCATTTGTTTACTTCAACTCTGTTACTCTGCCAATGAGGGCATAATTTCCCCACTGTCACACTGAATTCCCTCGCTGCTAGTCGGAAGCCTCTCTCATTTGGGGAAATGCACTTGAGGCCATGTGACCAACTGGGTACGGGGCGTCTCTAGGCGGCTTCTGGAACAGGGACATTACAAAGTGGTATCAGCGGAACTCTTTTCTTCTGGACTTACTATTTAGAGGCTTTGGCTGGTGATTGGATGGAATAGGTACTTTTTAATGAGTTGTGCCTGGGAGTATCTAACCCGTGTACAAGGAAAATCCAACCTTCCACGTTTATTGCAATTTTTTATGGTTTAGAAATTCTACAGTTGAATTGATTTTCACTGTTGGGTAACTCACATGTATTGTGTTATTATTTTTGACATTATTGAGGTTCTATTTTTGTTGCTACTAGATGAGATGAGGGTATTCCATCTCATGAATCATATAGGAACTTTCTATAAATCACATGTCATGCATACTTTCCATTCTGTTTAGGGTGCATTAGTGATTTCATATTGTTGTGATTAATGTTATGCTATATATGCCTATTGTTTTGATAGATTCCTTGATAGAATACCTTCTATTTGATAGGGTATTTATTTGTGGAGGTTTTTCTTGAATGAATTCCAAACTTTGGTTCTTGAGGTGTTATGGGTCCTTAGGGATTGGAATTTGGTTGATCATTGCCTTTTTTTGCTTGTTATAACATGTATAAGATTCCAATATTTGATTCGCAGAGAGTACGGGCCCTCACGGATTGGAATTTGGCACTTTGGTGTTCGTTTCTTTGTTTTTCGAGGCTCTGGAGTAGTTTCTAGGGCTTACTGTCCATAAAAATCCAGAATACATGCCTTTTAGTTTTGATTATACACCATGTGTTCTTCTATTCGGGAAGAAACTGTTTTTCTTATGTACATGTCATGTACTATATGCACATGTCGTGTAGTCTCTAACCATGTCATAGTCCATGTGGGAAAAGACATGGGATAGGGATATCTTTGGTTGAACAGGATGTGTAACATCTATACATGTCGTGTTATGTTGACCTCATGTCCACCCGTGTGACTGACAACACGGATGGATAAAAAAACATAAACAATACAGGTCGTGTCCGTATTGAACACGCCGTGTAGTGTAATCCTGGAAACCTATCGTGTGTCTAACAACATGGGTCAGTGAAGTTCATCTAGTAAATTTCATGTCTATAACTAACACGCCATGTAGTCTTGGGTTAGGAGAACCGTGTGGCCTAGCTGTGTAGAAGGACTCATATATGGGAAAAGAATTCAAGTACACGTTGCGTGTTTGGACAACACGCCGTGTTTTTGGGGTGTTACACAACCAGTTCTAGCAGAGGTATATGCCTATGTGAAAGTCTTAAGGGAACACACTGTGTATGCATTATACACGTCATGTATTCATGTTTTTAAAAACATGAATTATTTCTTTCTCATGCTCCCTCTTTACTCTTCTAGTCTTCAGTCCTTGACAGTCTTGATCTAAGGTGTGTGCTTGACCTTGTAGAGTCATGACTCTGAGACATCTTCTAGTTGTACGCCAGTTATAGGGAAATGATCAGACACTGGACATGGATGATTAGGGACTTCCATCAGATCCTCCAGTCATGCAAGTCTTGGCACCGGTCGTTATACCTGATGCAGGTGCTGATGCATAGTTCAGAGAGGGATTTATGAGGATGGTGCAGACCTTTTAGGGAGCAACACCTCTTTCCCCGTTGATGGTAGAGATGACGTGGGTTTTCTAGCCGCAGCATCCTCCCACCTTCACAGGGGAAGGAGGAACTCATGATATAGAGTCATGGCTAGAAGCCATGCTAACGATCTTCAAGAATCTGGAGATACCTCTAGAGAGGATGGTGAAACTCGCTACATACATGATTCGAGACTCTGCCAAGAGGTCGTGGGATGTGATCTTACAGGCGGGATGCCAGCAAGTCATGGATTTGGATGTGTTTCAGTGCATCTTCTATGACTACTTCTACCCAGAGACGTTGAGGGCGAATCGATCTCAAGCGTTTATGAGTTTGGAGTTGGGTACTCTTTCTGTTTTGGAGTATTCCTCTCGCTTCACTAAGCTATATTGTGTTACACCTTTTCTATGGGGAGATTAGTTGTTCCTTGCACGGAAGTTTGAGGATGGTCTTAGGTAGGTTATCTGATCTCAGGTGAACATTTTCAGGTTGACTTCGATTTATTCTATAGTAAATGAGGTGTTGATCACTGAGAGAAATCTAAGGGATTCTGGAGATGTGAGCCATGGAAGTTAGGCATCCAGAGTTAGTGATCCGCCATTTGATAGCAGTAAGTGCCATTGGGAGACTGCACGAGGAGATATGAGTCAGCGGGGTGCATCTTCTGGTAGCCAAGTGGTGTGCTACTAGTTTAGGAAGAGGGGGCATACGAGGACACGTTTCCTGAGGGACCCATGGGAGTGACGATCTTGCGGCAAGATGGGTTATATTCAGCATTTTTGTTAGTTCTTTTTACCAGCAGTTGGTGACAGGGGTTCTTCTATGACTCCCCGATCTGGAGCAGTGTAACCAGTTTCTCATCAGTCTGGGAAATGGAGTTCTTCTGGCCGTTCGGGCCAAGGTGGAGGTCGTGGATGTGGTATCCAGTCATTAGGCTTTCAGCGACCATAGGGTGGATCAGCTCAGAGTGGTTAGTTAGGGTCATAGGGTCGCGGTGTAGGTCATCCTTTCATAGTAGAGCAGACCCAGTATGAGCAGGATCCCGGACCCTCTACAGTTCTAGGTACGATCTTAGTTTCCTCAGTTTTAGCTTCTGCACTTTTCGATACAGGGGATTCCCATAGCTTTATATATATTGTTGTTGTGGAGAGTCTTGGGCTTTGCATATTTTATTCTGTGGATATCTTGATGCTAGACACTCTATTGGGGACTAGAACGGCTAATGTGCGACTGTTCAAGGAGTTCCCTCTAAAAGTTTGTCGGTGTCACTTCTTATGGGACCTTTGTGTACTAGAGATGACAGAATATGATGTCATTTTCGTAATGTATGGGTTAGTTCCATTATAGGTAGTTGTCGACTATTATCGGCATAGGGTGAGTTTCACATCACCAGAAGGAGAATCATTTCTTCATAAGGGTGAATGGGAAGTCTAGGTGAGCATAGCAGGACCCGATCATCATGGGTTAGGAGGAGTTACTACCCAGATTGCTAGTCAATACCTGGATGACCATGGGACATCATAGTTGGAATTTCCTCCAGTGGTGGATCATTTCAGAGATGTCTTTCCAGATTACTTTTCAAGTTTGTCTCTAAAGCATGAGGTAGACGTTTCTATTGAGCTTGTTCCAGGAGCAGCACCAGTGTCCATTCCTCCTTGAAGGATGGCTACACCAGACTTACAGGAGCTCAAGAAGCAGTTAGAGGAGTTGTAGGTAAAGGGTTTCATCTAACCCAGTACTTTTCCATGGGGTTTTCCTGTAGGATCCCGGGTGTTCTCAAAGATTGACTTGAGATCCGGTTATCATCATTTGATCATTAGACCATCTGATATACCGCTCACAGCCTTCCGGAGCAGGTATGGTCTATACGAGTATGTGGTTATGCCATTCGGTCTCACGAACGCACCTGCAGTTTTCATGGCACTGATGAACCATGTGTTCCATTCATACTTGGATTCTTTCGTGGTTGTCTTCATAGATGATATCTTGGTGTACTCTCACAGACGACATGACCACGCCACCCATCTTGAGATCATTTTTGAGTACACTGATAGAGCATCACATATATGCTAAGATCTCAAAATGCCACTTTTGGATGGTCGAGATTCACTTCTTGGGTCATGATATCTCAGATTCAGGAGTATCTATCAACCTAGAGAAAGTGAGAGCAGTAGTTTTCAGGGAGCATCTAAAGAACGTCTTTGAGGTACAGAGTTTTCTAGGGTGGGCTGGTTACTACAAACGATTCATACATGACTTTTCATGCTTAACAACACCACTGATAGGTTTGACTAAGAAGGGTGCAAGGTAATCGTGTATATATTCTTGTGATTCAACCATTCAAGATATGAAAGGGAGATTTACTTCAACACTGATACTAGTCTTGCCAGAGCCAGGAAAGAGCTATATTGTTTACTGTGATGCTTAAGGTATCGGGCTGGGAACTGTGCTTATGCACAGGGAAGGAGTCGTCACGTATGGGTCTCAGCAGTTGAGGCCACTGATTAGCCACTAAATGAGGCTAATATTAATTGTTAATATATTTAATATTTACATGCTTTATTATTCATAAACACCATTTTTAGTGAATTTTACACTTTGAACATCATTTCACATTATGATTATAATTCCTTCTTAAAATGCACTATTATGTGGTACATTTTTTAACATCATTTAAAGTACCCAATGATCTTGATTTTATTTTAATATTTAATTTTCAGGTTAATAATTATATTGGGAATAATTCATATTTGGGGAGTGTCTGAAGATTCATATTGGAAGACCACCAAAATGGGATTCCATGCAAACAATTCTAGAGAAGGTAGATTGGACACCAGCCCACTGATGAGAATGTGGGGCCAAACATATAGGCCCAATGAAGCCAAAATGACATGGGATTATAGAATAAATATATTGTAACAAGTCATATCTTTATAATATAGTGCTAATTTGGCCTCCATAGTGGTTATTTAGGCGGCCCAATTTAGAGATACAATTCTGGGCCAGATTCTACGTCCCAGAAAAATAGCCCACCATTTTAATCATATCTCGGTAACAACATATCCATTGGTCTTAAATGTTACATAGATCTAGGATACATCCTAAGATACACTCTTTTCCTCTATGTTCCACTCAAATTAGTTCATCTAGAAGGCCATTCAGATGCATCTATTCGGTGGATGAAATTCGGATGCCACCTCGGGTCAAGGGTGGAAAAATCAACTCTCCCTCAACTTTCCACCCACCTATGGCCTACCACAATAAATTGAGGAGAATTGTACTGTTGGAGGCTCGACCCAAGGATTCATAAATTACTACTTAAGGAAGTGGTGGTGGATTAGTTGATCATATTTGGTGCTTTGTTCAATTGTAATGTTATGCTGCGATTTTGTTGTCTCAAGTTTGTCTTTGACATGTAAGTTGTTTAATTCACATTAGTTTCTTAATAAAAGTTCTTCTTTTCTTATTATTATGTTATTCTTAATATCACTTTGATACCATTGGTTCAAGGTGTGAATTTATTCACACCAAACCTTATGAAATTATCACACAACGGTGGAGTGATCGTTATTTCATTGTTGTTTTTACTTCTCTATTTCCTCCCTCATGAGTCTACTTTCCTCTTCCGTTGAAACCATAGAATCAATAGAGGGATAACCCACTTATGGGTTTATCCAAGGGAGTAGCAAGGGGTTGTTATGTATTTTATTTATCATCCCATTATTGTCTAATCACTTCTTTTAATTGAATTTTTTTTTATGATTTTTAAACTCCATCGTCCTTGTTGAATTTAAGGCCACACGCTTCAAGTGCTTATATGAACATTTACCTTGAAGTGATAAAAACATTGACCCTTCAAGTGTATAGGTGATTAGTATTAAATTGTGTATGTATTAAACTAGTAAGTTAGGATGTTTTTTGATCTTCTCAAATTAACCCATCTCAATTATAAGAAATTGAAATAGTTGAAAAAGAATTTCATTTATTCCACCCCGAGTGATAACCTAGGATAAACTCATTCTTTTAAATTGAATTCACTTAGATTTGTTAGTTATCTTTTAAACCCATATAAAATCAACCCATTTTGGCCACTTTATATCCAAAAACAGTCCATAGAATGTACGTGTCTGTAGGTTACTTCTTAGGTCTCTGAGGATTCGACAATCCGAGCTAGACTACAAGGACCATTCTACCTTCTTCTCTTGGGTAAATTTGAGCGTGAATCATCCACACGAGAGAAATTACCCGACGCATGATCTCTAGTTGGCGACAGTTGTTCATGACTTACGTTTTTGGAGACATTATCTTCTAGGAGAGCATTTTGTGGTTTTCCCCGACCACAAAAGCCTCAAGTACATATTCACTCAGCATAACTTGAATCTGAGACAGTGTAGGTGGGTCTAGTACCTTCAGTCTTTTGACTTTGAGCTTGCCTATATGCCTTGGAAAGGCAATGCAGTGGTTGATTCACTGAGTAGGAGGACTCAGATACAGGCAGTTCAGGAGGCCAGTAGTGAGTAGCGGCTTATGGCACTTTTCTCTGAGATGCATTTGGAGGTGCATGACCGACATGGGAAGACGTTTCTTTCTTTTATAGATGTTACCTCTACTCTACTTGATCGAGTGAGAATGAGGAAGATATCAGATTATAAAGGCCTAGTCCTACGAGAAAGTGTGTTAGGAGTGGAACCTATACCTGGATGGACCATAGGTGAGGAGGAGATCTGGCGTTTATAGGGGCGCATATGGGTGCCAACAGACAGACGCGAGGAGCTGAATTGGGAATTTCATTCCTTAGTTTGGGCAGTTCATCGTGGTGTCACCAAGATGTATCATGATCTACCCATCATTATTGATGGCCTGGTATAACAAGAGATGTTGTTGGTTTCTTCATAAAGTGATCCACCTGTCATCCGGTGAAGGCGGAGCATCGACGACTAGCAGGGCTTTTGCAGCAGTTACCCATTCCCGAGTGGAAATGGAATGATGTTGCAATGGATTTTGTGACAGGGTTGTCGAGGTCTCCTCGAGGGAATGATTTAGTATGGGTTTTCATTGACAGACACACAAAGGTTTCTCACTTCTTTCTGATCAAGTAGACCTTCAGTGTTGATGAGGTGGGACGGTTGTACATCTGGAAGATTGTGCGCTTACATGGAGTTCCACACTCCATTATTTCAGACAGAGATGCACGTTTTACTTCTCGGGTCTGGCAGGACCTTTAGAAGGCTTTGGGTGTACAGGTACTTTTGATTACAACTTTCCATCCCCAGACAGATGGTCAGTCCGAGCGTACGATTCAGATGCTTGAGGGCATGTTGCGGCCATGCATCCTTGATTTGGGAGGTTCTTGGGAGAAGCACATACCTCTTGTAGTGTTTTCCTACAACAATAGCTTTCAAGCAACTATTTAGATGTCACTTTATGAGGATTTGTACATTGGGCCATGACAATCACCTTTATGTTGGATGGAGACAGGAGAGGCAACTATGCTGGGACCTCATCTTGTCCAGGAGACCATAGAGTAGATAGAGTTGATTCAGAAGAGGATGGCTACTGCACAGTCTTGACAGAAGTCTTATACTGATCGGCGAAGATGAACTCTGGAGTTTGAAGTTGGGGGTTAGGTTTTCCTACATGTCACTCTGAGGTTAGGAAATTGAAGTATTAGGAGATAGGGTAAGCTTTCTCTAAGTTACGTCAGGCCGTTTTAGGTATTGGAGAGAGTTGGACCGGTTTTCTATCGGTTGCAGTTACCTCCGAGGTACCAGGCTATGAAAGATGTTTTCGATGTTTCTCAACTTCGACGTTACTTCTCAGACCCATATCATGTTTTCCAACCCGAGGAGGTTGAGATAGAGGTGGATGCCTCATTCAAGGAACATATTATCTTGATTTTTTATCGAATTATGAAGGTTCTCCATGGCTAGTCAGTTCCTCTGGTACGAGTGCTATGGAAGCACAAGAAAGTACATGATGAGACTTGGGAGGGGGGCGATGTACGATCAGAATGGCTGGAGTTATTCAGCTTTTCTTATTCTACATCGCCTTGCTAGGGAAATTCGGGGAAGGATTTCGTTAAGGGGGGAATTTTTTAAGAACCCAGATCTTCTTTTCAGGTATGTTTTCCTTTTCTAGAAATTTTTTAGAAAAATATGAGTTTCTAGAAACCTTTGAAGTACACGTCGTGTAGTTTATGAGTACATGTCATGTACTCGGTTACCATGGGTAGTCGTGTGTTGGCCATGTAGCGGTCGTGCACATGGCCATGTGGTGACCTGGAGACCACCTAAAGCAAAGTATAGAAAAGGAAAGTACACGCTGTGTATTTCATTTTATTTTTCATTAAACATACCAGGGTCATGTCTAATTTCCAGAAAGAACTTCTTCTCGAACTAGTTCATTCGAGAGAACCCGTACGACTGCAATATTCCTTTGATCCCCCGACCGAGCATTCGATCTCCGATTCGACCATTGTAGATTGTGTTAGGGTCGCCTCGGTAAGATCTTCCTTCTTCTAGAGATTTATTTCATGATTTATCCTCTTTCTCAAGTTATCCTCGGTCAAATGTTTTGAGTGTTTTTATAGATCTACCATGTTCTTGGGTGATTCAAGGATTTAGGTTCATGTATAATGATCTCTGAACACCTAGGTAGGTGGTTTGTGCATTTCTGTTGAAAATCATTGAGTTATATGTGCGAATTTGTCCAATACCCTTGAACGGGGTATTGCGTGTTTAATATTTTAGCCATGTTAATTGTCTTCCATGATATTGTGATTTTGTAGAGGTTAATTGAATGTGAATAGATTTGATTATTATTATTTAGAGGTGGTTTCCCATGCATGTTCTGTTTATGACCGGTTGGTCCTGTTTAGCCGGTTAGGCTGCCTTGTTTTTTTCCTTTGCCTAGTCTTGTAGGATGGTGTAAATTGTAGTCTAATATGTTGTTATGTTGTAGACTGTTTATCCAAGTATTTCATGAGGTTTACCTTGGTCGTATTGCATTAATATGCTCGATTGATTTACACAGGGCCGTGAGAACCTGATGTAGTTTACTATAAGGGGAATTGGATGTGAGTGCTTCCTCAGAGAGTTGTTAATCACTTTTGACTATAAGGGGAATTGACTATGAGAGCTTCCTTAGAGGGTCATTAATCACTTTTGTCTATGAGGGGAATTAATTGTGAGTGCTTCCTTAGAGATTCTTTATTTATATTTGACTATAAGGGTAATTGACTACAAGGGCTTCCTCAGAGAGTCTTTGTTATGTCCTTGTAATTTGAACCAGAGGGGATAGGCTATGAGTACATCCCAGAGGGTTACTTTTTTTTGTTTACCTTCATTGATTAGCTATTTCCTGGTATATAAAATTGAATTCATTGAAACTATGGATTTTTTACTACTGAGTAATTTCTTGTTCACTGCTTCCTTTTACTTATTACCTGCCATATATTCACTAACTGTTAGGCACAAATCTTGTGGTGGTTGCCTACTGGTATTTAATCTCACACCCAGTTTTGGACATGTTTTGGGCCCAAACAGATTATATTTCTATAGGTATATATAATGGAAAACACCCTTCTAATTTAGGTACTTGACTTCTTTGGAGCTGGAGAGCATGGGACCAAGCTGGGACTTGCGTTGCTGAGGAGCTATTATCTGTCTTTCTTTTGTACTTTTATCTAGTACTATTTTTATTCTAGCATTGTGATGTGTTTGGATATTTTCCTAGTAATATGTATCATGTATCATCCTTATATATATGTGTGTGCTCCATTTTATTACTATCAATATTCCGCTATTCACTTTTGCATGATTATTACTACTTCTGTTACTACCATTTGTTTACTTCCATTGTGTTACTCTGCCAATGAGGGCATAATTTCCCCACTATCACACCCAAGGCCCTTGCTGCTAGTCGAAAGCCTCTGGCATTTGGGGAAATGCAGTTGAGGCCTTGTGACCAACCTGGTACGGGGCATCTCTAGGAGGCTTCTGGAACAAGGACGTTACAAAGTGGAATTAGAGGAACACTTTTTATCATGACTTGCTATGTGGAGCATTTATCTAGGGATAAGATGGAATAGGTACATGGTAAAGATTTGTTCCTGGGAGTAGCTAACCCGTGTATAGGGAAAACCCAAGCTACCATGTTTATTTCAATTTTTCTAGTTTATAAATTTTACAGTAGAATTGATTTTCACCATTGGGTGACTCACATGTATTGTGCTCTTATTTTTGACATTACTGAGGTTCTATTTTTGTTGCAACCAGATGAGATGAGGGTATTCCATCTCATGAATCACATAGGCACTTGCTATAAATCACATGTCATGCATACTTGGCATTCCATTTAGGGTGCATTAGTGATTGCATGTTGGTGTGATATATGTTGTGCTAGATATTCATGTTGTTGTGATAGATGTCTTGATAGAATACTTGTTGTTTGATAGGGTATTTATTTGTGGAGGTTTTTCTTGAATGAATGCCAAACTTTGGTTCTTGATGTGTTATGTGGCCTTAGGGATTGGAATTTGGTGGATCATTTCCTTGTTTTTGCTTGTTATAACATGTATAAGATCATTAATTCGTGGAGATTATGGGCCCTCACGGATTGGAATTTGGAACTTTGGTGTTATTTTCGGTGTTTTTCATGGACCCAGAGTAGTTTCTGGGGCTTACGATCCGAAAAAAACCAGAATACATGTCGTGTAGTTTTAATTACACACCATGTGTTCTTCTATTCAGGAAGAAACTGTTTTTCTTACCTACATGTCATGTACTGTATGTACATGTTGTGTAGTCTCTAACCATGTCATAGGCCGTGTGGGCAGAGACACGGGATAGGGATATCTTTGGGTGAACACATCGTGTACCTTCCATACACGTCGTGTTGTGTTGACCTCATGTCCACCTGTGTGACTAACAACACGGATGGATAAAAAAACATAAGCAATACATGTCGTGTCCGTATTGACCATGTTGTGTAGTGTAATCCTGGAAACCGGTCGTGTGTCTAACAACACGGATCAGTGAATTTCGTCTAGTATATGTCGTGTCTGGAACTAACTTCGTGTAGTCTTTGGTTAGGAGAACATTGTGGCCTAGTCAGGTAGAAGGACTTGGGAATGGTAAACATATTCAAGTACACGCCGTGTGTTAGGATAACAAGCTGTGTTTTGGGGTGTTACATGACCAGTTCTAGCAGAGGTACATGCCAATTTTAATTTATTAAGGGAACATGATGTGTATGAATTATACATGTCATGTATTCATGTTTTGAAAAACTTGAATGCTTTCTTTCTCCAATTCCCTCCTTACTCTTCTAGTTTTCATTCCTTGACAGTCTTGATCTAAGGTGTGTGCTTGACCTTGCAGAGTCATACCACTGATACGTCCTCCGGTTTTACGCCAGTTATAAGGTAATGATCAGAAACCATACATGGATGATTAGGGACTTCCATCAAATCCTCCAATAATGAAAGTATTGGCACGAGTCATTATACCTGACACAGGTGCTGATGCATAGTTCAGAAAGGGATTTATAAGGATGATGCAGACCTTTCAGGGAGCACTACCTCCTGCCCCGTTGATGGCAGAGTTGACGTGGGTTTTCCAACAGCAGCATCCTCCCACCTTCATAGGGGAAGGAGGACCGAAGGCTGTAGAGTCATGGCTAGAAGCCATGCTAACGATCTTCAAGAATCTGGAGATACCTCCAGAGAGGATGGTGAATCTCTCTACAAACATGCTTTGAGACTCTGCCAAGAGGTGGTGGGATGTGATATCACAAGCAGAATCACAGCAAGTCATGGATCGGGATGAGTTTCAGCGCATATTCTATGACTACTTCTACCCAGAGACATTGAGGGCCAATCGGTCCCAAGCGTTTATGAGTTTGGAGCAGGGTACTCTTTCTGTTTTGGAGTATTCTTCTCGCTTCGCCGAGCTGCATCGCTTTACACCGTTTCTATGGGGAGATGAGTTGTTCCTTGCATGGAAGTTTGAGGATGGTATTAGGGAGGATATCAGATCTCAGGTGAACATCTTCATGTTGACTTCGATATCTTTTCTAGTCAACCTGGTGCGGATCATTGAGCATAATCTGAGGGATACTGGAGCTGTGACCCATGGCGGTTCAGTATCCAAAGTTAGTGTTCTTCCATATGGTATCAAGAAGCGACGTTGGGAGATTACATGTGGAGATCTAAGTAGGTGAGATGAATCTTTTGGTAGTTATGTGGTGTGCTACCAGTGTTGGAAGAGGGGGAATACAAGGCCACATTGCCCGAGGGACCTAGTGGACTGCCAATATTGTGGAAAGATGGGACATCTTCAGCGTTTCTATTAGTTCTTTTCACCAGCAGTTGGTGACAGGGTTTCTTCTATGACTCCTCATTCTGGAGCAGCGTAACAAATTTCTCATCAATCTGGGAAATGGATTTCTTCCAGACGTTCGGGCCGAGGTGGCGGTCGTGGTTGTGGAAGCCAGTCATCAAGATTTTAGCGACAGTAGGGTGGATCAGCTCAGAGTGGTCAGGCAGAGTCATATGGCCGTGGTGTAGGTCAGACTTTCAAAGTAGAGAAGACCCAGTAGGAGTAGGATCCTAGACCCTCTACAGCTCTAGGTACGATCTTAGCTTCCTCAGTTTTAGCTTCTGTACTTTTCAATACAGGGGCTTCCCATAGCTTTATATCAATTGCTATTGTGGAGAGTCTTGGACTCTGCATCATTTCTTCTGTTGATATCTTGATGCTGGACACTCTTTTTGAGACTAGTAGGGATAGTGTACGACAATGAAAGGAGTGACCTCTAGAAGCTGGTGGGTGTCACTTCTTATGGGACCTTTATGTCCTAGAGATGACAGGATATGATGTCATTCTCAGAATGGATAGGTTAGTTCCCTTCTATGCAGTCGTCAATTTTTATTGTCATCGGGTGAGTTTCACATCACCAGAAGGAAGATCATTTCTTCATAAGGGAAAATGGGATGTCCAGGCGAGCAGAGCAGGACCCGATCATCAAGGGTTAGGAGGAGTTCCTGCTCATATTTCTATTCAATGACTGGATGACTAGGGGACATCATAGTTATACTTTCCTCCAATGGGGGATCGTTTCGGAGATGTCTTTCTAGAGGTATTTTCAGGTTTTCCTATGGAGAATGAGATAGACTTTTCCATTAATCTTGTGCCAGGATTGGAACCAGTGTCCATTCTTCCTTATAGGATGGCTACACTAGAGTTACAGGAGCTCAAGAAGCAGTTGGAGGAGTTGCAGGCAAAGGGTTTCATCCGACCCAGTACTTCTCCATGGGGTTTTCATGTCCTCTTTGCGATGAAGGTAGATGGTACCCTCAGGCTTTGTGTGGATTATCTAAAGCTGAACCAATTGATGGTAAAGTACTGATATCCCTTGCCAAGGATTGATGATCTCTTTGATCATATTTAAGGAGCTCGGGTGTTCTCAAAGATTGACTTGAGATCCGGTTATCATCATTTGCGCATTAGACCATCTGATATACCTCTCACATCCTTCCAGAGCATGTATGGTCTATACGAGTATGTGGTTATGTCATTTGGTCTCACGAACGCACCTACAGTTTTCATGGCACTGATGAACCGTGTGTTCCATCCATACTTGGATTCTTTCATGGTTGTCTTCATGGAAGATATCTTGGTGTACACTCACACTCGACATGACTATGATACTCATATTGAGATTGTTTTGAGTACACTGAGAGAGCATCAGTTATATGCTAATATCTCAAAATGCCACTTTTGGATGGACAAGATGCACTTCTTTGGTCATTTTATCTCAGAGTCCGGAATATCAGTCGACCAAGATAAAGTGAGAGCAATAGTTTTCAGGGAGAAACCGAAGAACATCTTTGAGGTACGGATTTTTCTAGGGTGGTCTAGTTACAACAGACATTTCATAAAGGACTTTTCACACTTAGCAGCACCATTTACGGGTTTGACTAAGAAGGGTGAAAGGTTCTCATGGTTAGATTCTTGTGATTCAGCCTCTCAGGAGCTGAAAGGGATATTGACTTTAGCACCGATACTAGTCTTTCCAAAGCTGGGAAAGAGCTATATTGTTTTCTGTGATGCTTAAGGTATTGGGCTGGGAGCTGTTCTTATGTATGGGGAATGAGTCATCACGTACGGGTCCCAACAGTTGAGGCCACATGAGAGATATTACCCGATGCACGATCTCGAGTTGGTGGCAGTTGTTCATGCCTTACGTTGTTGGAGACATTATCTTCTTGGAGTGAATTTTTTGGTTTTCACTGACCACAAAAGCCTCAAGTACATCTTCACTCAGCATGACCAGAATCTGAGACAACACTGGTGGGTCGAGTACCTTTGTCTTTTGACTTCAAGCTTGCCTATATGCCTTGGAAAGGAAATGAAGTGGCTGATTCACTGAGCAGGAGGACTCATATATAGGCTGTTCAAGAGGCCAGCAGTGAGTGGCGGGTTATGAGACTTTTCTCTGAGATGCATTTGGAGGTGTGCAACCGACAAGGGCAGATGTTACTTTCTTCTATAGTTGTTACCTCTACTCTACTTGATCAAGTGCGAAAAAGGCAGCTATCAAATTCTGAAGGCCTAGTCCTATAGGAAAGAATGTTAGGAGAGGACCCTATTCCTTCATTCACCATAGGTGAGGAGGAGATCTGGCGTTTATAGGGTCACGTATGGGTGTGAGCATACATACGTGAGGAGCTGATGCGGGACTTTCATTCCTCAGTTTGGGAAGTTCATCATGGTGTCACAAAGATGTATCATGATCTAAACCATCAGTATTTCTGGCCTGGTGTGAAAATATATGTTGATAGATTCTTCATAAAGTGTTCCACCTGTCAGCAGGTGAAGGTGGAACATCAACGACCAGCAGGGCTTTTCCAGCAGTAACCCATTCCCGAGTGGAAGTGGAATGATTTCGCGATGGATTTTGTGACAGGGTTGCTGAGGTCGCCTCTAGGGAATGATGTAGTATGGGTTGTCTATAATGACCCATACATTACATACATTGTTATTACTTCAGAATTGAAGCATACTTATTACAACATATAACAAAACCATGGTAGGACCGTATAGGTATAGTGTCTTTAGAAATGGGAAAACATAAACAACTGGTTCATAAAGCATCTACATTTTCTTCCATTTATTTCATCATATCTAGAGTCCCTTTTGGCATATACTACTTCATAAACTTCTTCCTGACCTGGGGAAAGCAAACATACAAAAGGGTGAGATCAAATGCTCAGTAAGGGTAAACAAAGGAAATATCATATTCATAAGAACATAGAATTTCAAAAATCTTATCATGTAAAAGAGATCATAATATCATAACATGGGATAAATCATAGTAGTGAAATGTAATCCCAAGAATCCAAACATAAAACAAGAAACTTTGTTTCATACACACATAATCATAGAGAATCATTTTTCAGTAGTCAAGACTCATTGCTAAGACTATCTTAGTGGACAAAGTCCATTTCTGAACCGAGTTCACTCCTCATTTCAGTCCTGTTTCACTGAATTGAATTAACCTTCCATTCCATCCATGTCTATCTCATGAGATATAAATATTTACCCAATGCATTGGAGGGAGATATAGGTCCCACCCATCTCATAATGATACCATTCTTATGTGTTCCACAAGATCATAAATCATACATCATAGCATAACCCATGTAATTAAAATGGGATTATTAAACATCATGCCATCATAACATAATACATATAAGATAAAAGGACATCATAAAAATAATTCCATCATAACATAATCAAATCAATGTAAAAATAGGGATAGAAACAGAACCATATATTATCTTAGATGGAAAATAATTTTGATAAAACGCTTGAACTCCATTCTTGAGGAAAATATCCTTTCTACTTCAATTTTTTTCCTTTCTTAAAATGTCATACAATTTTAAACTAAAAGAAGTTGATTAAAAATAATCTTGAAAACTTGTAAAGGAAGATTCATGGAAATAATGTTCTAAAATTCCATTCAGGCCGTATAAGTTAAGAAAACATTATTCTCGTACTTTGGCCAGAAAAGTCAAAAAGTACCTCGTACTAAAAACGACAAAAGATTCCTTTCATATATTTTACTTAAAACTCACAAATGGGTAAAATTGGATTTAAAATATTGTAGGTGGATATAAATAATATTACATATTGAGTAAACATGTATTTGGATGATAAATATGCCCCAATAAATACTGAAGTATAAACAATCTCGGATAAAAATGAGATTGTGAGATTTTCCCTTAACTTAGGTCTGATTTCCTTCATATGTGTCTGAACCTCCCGTATAATGATTTAAATAATGTCATTGACTTATTCCAGAATCATACTCATTGTTATGATATCATATATGGTCATATTCTTAGCTTCTTATTATTAATATTTCATTGATACTTGTTATTCGGGTGTTTATTGGTTTTTGTTCTTATGCATGTTTTCTCGAATAAATTCTTATTCTTATTTTATAGATACCTCATTTCCAGAATGGTATTAGTTTAATATATATCATATTTATTCATTCAGTTCATTTATATAATCATTATGCAATGAATATCATGTAGAACGAGTTGCATCACATCGTGGAGATGGTAGGACGTACGTACGCATGAGCGATGATATCGTTCCCATGATCGTGGAATTATATTGGAGTGTATGTATACTATTTTAGAATCAATATCACTTTATAATAATCATATATTTTTATTCTTTACACCATTATACCCATCCAGGTAAGGTGGTGGTGGAAAACTGATTACACCGCGGCATGGAGACGGTATTCCGTACGTACGCACGTGCGGTGATTTCATTTTCCATAGGATGGATAGAAGGTTAAATAGGGTTGTTTCATATTTATAATAACATATCATTATATTAGTGATACTGATGTTATTACTTCATAATGAAACAACGAAAGAAGGGGAAGTATAAGAAGAAATAAATTTGAAATAATTGGTAACAGATATTACCTCTTCTTTGACACACCTCTTTGAAACCTCCGCTTAGGGCACTAAAATTGGTCTTTGAAAAAGTACAAGACCTCAAGAATATTACTATGGAAGTTTAAAAGAGAAATTGGCAGGGTTTAGCGGAGCTTGAAGTCTCAAAGTGGTGTGAGGAGGAGATGGAGGAGGTGCCCTTTTATAAGGGAGGAGAGGGGCACCTTAGGAAAAACTTAAAATATTATTTTATTATAAAGTCATATTCGGTTTTTAATATCTCCAAATTGATTTATTTAGACGCTATGGTGGGTATGGGTCTAAATACTCTCAACCAATAGATTTTAGACAAGTTTAGGTTACTATTTTAACCTTATCATTTTGATTTAACTCTAAGTTAAATAATTTAACTTTTACGATGTCCTCTTGTTTCATTACACTATATGGTTAATAAACATACTATAAAAATCTAAAAGAACCCCAAGTGGTTCATTATTAATATATATAACCTTATATAAGTCATTTGGCCAAACCTTAGATTTTTAGGAATAAAATAACTGTTAATAATATAATATTTGTTTTTAAAACAATTTTATGTCAATTTTGACACTATTTGGTAATTGATTTTTTTGAAACTCATAACAGCATGATTACTTCAAAAAAAGTTATATGAATATATAATAATATGTCATATTAACCTATAAAATTAGTGTAATTCTTAAAAAGTCTCAAATTACATTTATTTGGGTATTTATAATAACAATTATGTTAATATTTCCTTAATAAGGTAATTACTGCATCATCATTGTGTCATTAATAAATTAAATTATTTAAATTATAAAAATTATAAATAAACTATCATTATGTAGTAAATCATTTTATCTTTATAATGAATATTTATAGTCGAATGCATCGTATTTATAACCCTATATTAAAAATGTTTTAGTTATTAAACATTGATTTTAACTATTTTAACTATTCTTTAAAATATAATAATAAATGTCCTAATCTAATCCAAGTGGACCTAAATGGTCATATTTTATTCCTAAGTTTGATTTTTTTATAATTATACTTGTCCAATATAATTAGGACATATGTTAGGGTAATAATAATATCAATTTTACCCTTAATTACCATATTTACTTTTAACCGTGGTAAATAAAAGTAAAAGGTTACTATTCACCAAAAATTATTTGTATCTTATTGAACCACATTTTACACCTTGATATTAACCATGTCTCTCAGATTTTCGAAATTCCACTCACAGAAGCGGTAAAAATAAGTTTTATGTACATTTGCAAATTCTCCTAGGAGGTGGGTAAAAGACGATGAAAAGTTCAATAAAATTTTTATATATCTAAAATTATTATAAAATGACTCCAATGAATTACATTGAACATATATAGGTATTATGTATCAATTTTAACCTTAAATAAATTTAAATAAAATAAATAATTATTTAAATAAAAAGTCAGTTTTTAAATAGTAAAAGTGTTTTCACTATTCATCAAAAATTGATAGTTTTCAGAAAAATACCAAAATTTCACCCTAGGCTAATTTCAATATCCCGAATCCAAAAATGAAGTACATTTTAAAATATAAAATTTATAAAATTTCAAAAAGTTGGTATTACTATTCATAACGGCTAGTTTATATAGCATATCGTTGTTTTGTGAAACTCGGTATTGCGTACAACGCAAGCTATCGAGGAAGGTCAAGATTGTGTGTAAAGAAAGCCAAGCTAGTGTTGTGTGTAGTGAAAGATTCCTTTGATGATGTATATAAAAAAATATTTCTCATAAAAATCTCGGGTGTTACATTCTACCCCCCTTAAAATGAATTTCACCCTCTAAATTCATCACTTTGTAACAAACAGATGAGGATACCTCTCCCTCATCATATCCTCAAGCTCTCATGTAGCTTCTTCCAATTGGTGGTTCCTCTATAAAACTTTCACCAAGTGAGTGGTCTTGTTCCGTAGGATTTGTTCGCTATAATCCAGAATCTCTATCGGTTGTTCTTTATAAGAAAGATCTTGCTCCAGCGGTACAACTTCTGAGCTGAGTACATGTGAAGGATCGAGTATGTACTTTCTCAGGATAGATACATGTAACACATCGTTAACTTGAGAGAGATTTGGTGGAAGTGTCAATCGGTAAGCTACCATCCCAACACGATCCAATATTTCGAAAGGACCGATATACCTAGGGCTCAGCTTTCCCTTCTTTCCAAATATCATTACTCTCTTCCAAGGAGATATTTGTAAGAACGCTTTATCACCCACTTCAAACTTTAGGTATTTTCTTCGATGATCAGCATAAATTTTTTTCGACTCTGAGCTACTCTTATTTTTTGTTGAATAGATCTGAATTTTTCTGCCATCTCATCAATAAGATCAGGTCCTAATTGATTTATTTCCCCAACTTCATCCCAGCAAGTTGGAGTCCTGCATTTCTTTCCATAGAGGGCTTTATAAGGAGTCATCTGAATACTGGAGTGAAGTCTATTATTATAAGAAATTTCCACCAAAGGTAGTTGTTGATCCCAACCACCTATGAAATCCATAGAGCAAGCTCTTAACATATCTTCTAGAGTTTGAATTGTTCTCTCAGACTGACCGTCTGTCTGAGGATGATAAGCAATGCTGAAACTCAACTCTGTATCCAGAGTGTGTTGATGTCTTCGCCAAAACATTGAGGTAAACCTCGAATCCCGATCAGTTATAATGGAAAGTGGTACTCCATGCAATCTTACCACATCCATTACATATATCCTGGCAAGCAGATCTAGAGAGAAATCTTCTCTAATAGCAATGAAGTGTGCCAACTTCGTAAGACGATCAACTATGACCGAGATAGCATTACTTCCTTTGGATGTTTTTGGAAGTCCGGTGACAAAGTCTATAGTGATGTTTTCCCATTTCCATTCAGGTATGGGTAATGGTTGTAACATCCCCTTAGACTTCTTTATCTCACCTTTAACTTGCTTACAAACCAAGCATCGAGAGACATATTCAGCAACATCTCTTTTCATGCCATCCCACCAGAAGTACTCTTTCAGGTCTCTATACATCTTCGTGCTTCCAGGATGAATAGAGAATGAAGAATTATGAGTCTCATCCAGCATCTCCTTCTTTAATTTTGGGATGGGGGGAACACAAACCCGATTCCTGAACCTTATTATCCCATCACAATCAAGGTTGAATTCAGGAACATTTCTCACCTTATTTTGTAACTCTACATCTTCTTTTTGTGCCTCTTTAATCTTCACATATATAGATGGTTGAACGTTCATTTGAAAAAGATAAGATTTCTCCCCTTCCATTATAATTCCAAGATTCATCCTTTGTAAATCCATAAATATTGGATCTTTTGTGATCCTCATCATGGATAAGCTAGCATGGTCTTGTCGACTTAATGCATCTGCCACCTTTTTTGCTTTCCCAGGGTGATAATGAATTGAGCAGTCGTAATCCTTAATCAGCTCCAACCATCTACTTTGGCGTATATTCATCTCCTTTTGTGTTAAAATATACATTAATATTTTATGATCAGTATAAATATCACTCCTTTCACCATAAAGGTAATGCCTCCATATTTTTAATGCAAAGATTACCACACCTAACTCCAAATCATGAGTTGGGTAATTTTTCTCATGGATTTTCAACTGTCGCAAGGCATAATCTATCACCATATCATTTTTCATGAGAACACACCCCAATCCCTTCTTGGATGCATCACTATAGATCACAAACCTTTCTCCACTACAAGCCAGTGTGAGCATAGGTGCACTGGAAAACCTTCTTTGTAACTCCTTGAAATTCTCTTCACATTCCTCCATCCAAACGAACTTAACTCCTTTTCAAGTCAACCTGGTGAGTGGATTAGATAATCGTGAAAACTCTTTCACAAAATGTCGATATTATCCATCCAAACCAAGAAAACTTCGGATCTCAGTTACTGTTGTCGGTCTCGACCATCTTTCGATAACCTCTATTTTTGCGGGATCCACAGATATCCCCTCTTTTGAGATTATGTGACACAAAAATGAAACTTTATAAAGACAAAATTCACACTTGGTAAATTTGGAATAAAGATTCTCCTTTCTCAGGGTCTTCAATACAATTCTCAAGTGATCTTCATGTTCTTCCTTTATCTTTGAATAGATAAGAATATCGTCTATAAAGACTACCAAAAACTTATCAAGATAGTCTCTAAAGACTCTATTCATTAGATCCATGAAGATAGAATGGGTATTAGTAATACCAAATGGCATCACTATAAATTCATAGTGTCTATACCTTGTACAGAAAGTCGTCTTTGGTATATCCTCCCTTTTGACTTTTAATTGATGATACCCTAAATAAAGATCAATCTTGGAAAAGTATTGGGCTCTACTTAGTTGGTCAAATAAGTAATCAATTCATGGGAGAGGATATTTGTTCTTGATAGTGATCTTGTTAAGTTCTCGATAATCAATGCAGAGTCTCATTGATCCATCTTTCTTCTTAACAAACAGAATATGTGCTCTACAAGGTGACGCGCTAGGGTGTATGAATCCCTTATCCAGATTCTCTTGGAGTTTCTTCTTTAGTTCCTACAACTCAATTGGGTCCATTCTATAAGGTTTCTTTGAAATAGTAAAAGTACCCAGTACGAGTTCTATTGAAAACTCAACTTCACGATTTGGTGGAAGACCTAGAAATTCCTCTGGAAGGACGTCATCAAACTCTCATACAATGGGTGTATTCTTAATCATGAGTTTCTCTCCAACCATTTGAGATAAATAACATTCATTTAGTGGAATCAAGACCCATAATATGGATGAAATTTCCACTGGAAGGTTATGTTCATCCTTGCATCGATAGACGATCATAGATTGATCTGGAATATGAAATGTGACTTCCCTTATTTTGAAATTGATATGATCTCTACATAAAGAAAGTCAATCCATTCCAAGAATCACATCAAATTCCATTATAGGAAGGATCACAAGATTTGCAGGAAGCACTTTCCCATAAACTTCAATCGTAGAAGAATTATAAACTTTTGATGCGACTGTTGTGCCATTAGGGGTTGTCACAACTAACTAAACATCTAATTGTTGAGGTAATATGGCGATACCCTTAGAAAATTCTTCAAAAACAAAAGAGTGGGTGGATCCAGAATCAAATAAAACATTTTCTACTTTAGAGTGTATGGTACGTGTACCTTTCACCACTTCGTTATCGTACTCCACATCGCTGATAGAAATTGCATGTGACTTTACTTTGTCTTTAGCCTTAAGAGTTTGTTGATGTCGATCATCATCAACAACCCTTGGATTAGGGAATTTATTAGCATAATTCCCCATTTCCTTACACTTGTAACCTTTAAGTGTAGGAGGTTCACTCTGTGTAGCCTTTTCTTTGTTCGTATCACTAGACATCTTCTTCCCATCATTGCGGCATTCAAATGCCTGATGACCTTCCTTTCCACATTTGAAACATTTACTTGTCCCTTTAAGACAACTCCCTCCATGTTTCTTTCCACACTTTGAGCATAAGGTAAAACTCATCTTCTTTTCAGTGTGCTCTTTAGATTTTCCTTTGAATTCCATTTTCCTCTTCTTATCAAACCCATATGACTAATGGGTTACTCTAATATCTATCTCAACCTTGAGAGCACATCGAACGATTTCCTCATAGCTATTGAAGTCCCTTATGGCTAATACCTTTCAAAGTATTGGTTTTAAGCCACTAAAGAATAGATCGATCTTACTCTCAGGTTAGATAATAATACCAGAAGCGTACTTTGCAAGTCTTGTAAAATTTGCTTCGTAGGTACCAACAGATTCATTATCCTTTTGCTTTAGTTCAAGAAACTCCTTCTCCATCTTTGTTCGAAGAATACGAGGGAAGTACTTGTTGAAAAATAAGTTCTTGAACTTGTCTCATTCCATGGACTCAATTTCATCTCTTGGCCTCATATTCTTGATAAGATTCCACCATTGATTAGCTTCACCTTCCAAACGATATACTTCTAAGATGGCTTTATCATGTTCAGTGCATAGAAGAACTGAAAATATCTTTTCAGTGGTACTGATCCATTGTTCTGCCACTAATGGATCAGTAAACCCGCTGTATGAGGGGGACGCTGCCTCATGAAGGATTCAAAAGAATGTTTCTCCTTAATTTTCTCGTTTGGAAGTCATGCATGATTCATAGCTTAAGAAAGTTGTGTGAGAATGGCTACAAGATTTTTCATTCCTGCTCCCATAACATTTGGTTTCTCAGGGGGACAATCATTGCATTTCCCGTCGCATTCCGCATTAACACAGTTCCTTCGGGTTCCATCCATTGACTAAAACCAAGAAGAATAGTGTGAGCAACACTAATTATAATAGGAAAACCACATAATCAAGAATAAAATTTCACACTTAAGGTCTTATCATAGGTTTTTCATGGACATTTCTAAAACACTACGATTGTGTTATATGCTTAGACATATCCTTAGGGTTCTTACTAAGGATTTCACATCCTAGTTTCCAAAGGTTGACTATACCTTTCCTCTGATACCAACTATAATGACCCATACTTTACATACATTGTTATTTCTTCATAATTGAATCATACTTATTACAACATATAACAAAACCATGGTAAGACCGTATAGGTATAGTGTCTTTAGAAACTGGGAAACATAAACAACTGGTTCATAAAACATCTAAATTGTATCTGATTTATTTCATCATATCTAGAGTCCCTTTTGGCATATCCTACTTAATAACCTTCTTCCTGACCTGGGGAATGATAACATACAAATGGGTGAGCTCAAATGCTCAGCAAGGGAAAACAAAAGAAATATCATATTAATAAGAACATGGCATTTCAAAAATCTAATCCTGCAAAAGAGATCATAATATCATAACATGGGATAAATCATAGTAGTGAAATGTAATCCCAAGAATCCTAACATAAAACATGAAACTTTGTGGCATACACACATAATCATAGAGAATCATTTCTAAGTAGTCAAGACTCGTTGCCAAGACTATCTTAGTGGACAAAGTCCATTTCTGAACCGAGTTCACTCCTCGTTTCAGTCCTGTTTCACTGAACCAGATTAACCTGTCATTTCGGCCATGTATATCTCATGAGATATAAATCTGTACCCAATGCATTGGAGGGAGATATAGGTCCCACCCATCTCATAATGATACCATTCTTATGTGTGCAACAAGATCATAAATCATACATCATATCATAACCCATATAATAAAAATGGGATTCTTAAACATCATTCCATCATAATATAATCCATATAAGATAAAAAACATCATAAAAATAATTCCATCATAACATAATCAAATCAATGTAAAAATAGGGATAGAAATAGAACCCTATATTATCTTAGATGGAAAATAAGTTTGATAAAACGCTTAAACTCTATTCTTGAGGAAAATATCCTTTCTACTTAAAAAACATTTTTCCTTTATTAAAATGCCAAAGAATTTTAAACTAAAAGAATTTGATTAAAAAAAACTTGAAAACTTGTAAAGGAATCTTCATGGAAATAATGTTATAAAATTCCATTCATGCCGTATAAGTTAAAAAACATTCTTCTCGTACTTTGGCCGGAAAAGTCATAAAGTACCTCGTACTAAAAACGACAAAAGATTCCTTTCATATCTTTTACTAAAAACTCACCAATGGGTAAAATTTGATTTAAAATATTTTAGGTGGATGGAAATAATATCACATAATGAGGAAAAATGGATGTGGATGATAAATATGCCCCAGTAAATTCTGAAGTATAAACAATCTCGGATAAAAATGAGATTGTGAGATTTTCCCTTACCTTTGGTCTGATTTGCTTCGTACATGTCCAAAACTCCTGTATAATGATTTAAATGATGTCAATAACTTATTCCAGAAAAATACTCATTGTTATGATATCATATATGGTCATATTCTTAGCTTCTTATTATTAATATTTCATTGCTACTTGTTATTCGGGTGTTTATTGTTTTTTGTTCTTATGCGAGTTTTGTCGAATAAATTCTTATTCTTTGTTTATAGATACCTCATTTATATAATTGTATTAGGGTAATATATATCATATTTATTCATTCAATTCATTTATATAATAATTATTCAATGAATATCATGTAGAACGAGTCGCATCACATCGTGGAGACGGTAGGCCGTACGTACGCATGAGCGATGATATTGTTCCCATGATCGTGTAATTATATTGGAGTGTATATATACTATTTCAGAATCAATATAACCTTATAATAATCATATATAGTTATTCTTTACACCATTATACCCTTCCAAGTAAGGTGGTGGTGGAAAACTGATTACACCACGGCGTGGAGATGGTATTTCGTACGTACGCACGCGCGGTGATTTCATTTTCCGTAGGATGTATAGAAGGTGAAATAGGGTTGTTTAATATTTATAATAACATATCAGTATATGATTGATACTGATGTTATTACTTCATAATGAAACAACTAAAGAAGAGGAAGTAGAAGAAGAAATAAATTTGAAAGAATCGGTAACGGATATTGACCTCTTTTTCGACACGCCTCTTTGAAACCTCCTCTTATGGAACTAAAATTGGTCTTTGAAGAAGATCAGGACCTAGAAAATATTAATAGGGAAGTGGAGAAGAGAAATTTTCAGTGGTTGGTGGAGCTTTAAGGCTCAAAGTGGTGTGAGGAGGAGAGGGACGAGGTTCCCTTTTATAAGGGAGGAGAGGGGCACCTTAGAAAAAACTTAAAATATTATTTTATTATAAAGTCATATTCGGTTTTTAATAGCTCTAAATTGATTTATTTAGAATCTAAGGTGGGTATGGGTCTAACTACTCTCAACCAATAGATTTTAGACAAGTTTAGGTTACTATTTTAACCTTATCATTTATATTTAACTCTAACTTAAATAATTTAACTTTTACCGTGTCTTCTTGTTTTCTTACACTATATAGTTAATAAATGTACTATAACAAGCCAAACGAACCCCAAGTGGTTCATTATTAATATATATAACATTATATAAGTCATTGTGTCGAACATTATATTTTTAGGAAGAAAGTAACAATTAATAATATAATATTTGTTTTAAAAACTATTTTATGTCAATTTTGACACTATTTGGTAATTGATTTTTGTGAAAATCATAACAGCATGATTAGTTCGAAGAAATTTAATTGAATCAATAAAAATATGTCATGTTAACCAATAAAATTAATGTCATTCTTGAAAAGTCTCAAATTACAATTATTTGGGTATTTATAATATCAATTATGTTAATATTTCTTTAATAAGGTTATTACAGCGTCATCATTGTGTCATTAATAAATTAAATTATTTAAAGTCTAAAAATTATAAATAAAATACCATTATGTGGAAAATCTTTTTATATTTCTAATGAATATTTATAGTCTAATTTATCTTATTTATAACCCAATATTTAAAATGTTTTAGTTATTAAACAATGGTTTTAACTATTTTAACTATTCTTTAAATAAAATAATAATAAATGTCCTAATCTAATCCAAGTGGACCTAAATGGTAATATTTTATTCCTAAGGTTTTCTTTGGTCGAATTAAACCTATCCAATAGAATTAGGATATGTGTTAGGGTAATAATAATATCATTTTTACCCTTAATTACCCTATTTACTTTTAACCGTGGTAAATAAAAGTAAAAAGTTACTATTCACCAAAAATTATTTTTATCTTATTTAACCAAATTTTACTCCTTGATATTAACCATGTCTCTCGGATTTTCGAAATTCCACTCACAGAAGCAGTAAAAATAGGTTTTTTTATACATTTGTAAATTCTCCTAGGAGGTGGGTAAAAGACGGTCAAAAGTTCAATAAAATTTTTATATATCTAAAAATATTATAAAATGACTCTAATGAATTACATTGAACTTATATAGGTATTATGTATCAATTTTGACCACAAATAAATTTAACTAAAATAAATAATTATTTAAACAAAAAGTCATTTTTTAAATAGTAATAGTGTTTTCACTATTCATCAAAAATTGAAAGTTTTTAGAAAAATACCAAAATTTCACCCTAGGATAATTTCGATATTCTGAATCCATGAATGAAGTCCATTTTGAAAGATAAAAGTTATAAAATTTTAAAAAGTGGGTATTAATATTCATAACGGCTAGTGTATAAATCATATCGTTGTTTTTTGAAACTCGTTATTGCATACAACGCAAGCTATTGAGGAAGGTCGTGATTGCATGTAAAGAAAGCCAAACTAGTGTTGTGTGTAGTGAAATATTCCTTTTATGATGTATATAACAAAATACTTCTCATAAAAATCTTGGGTGTTACATTGTCATTGACGGAATCACAAAGGTTGCTCACTTCTTTCCAACCAAGGAGACCTTAACTGTTGATGAGTTTGGACGGTTGTACATCCGGAATATTGTGTGATTACATGGATTTCCACACTCCATTGTTTCATAACAAGATGCATGTTTTACTTCTCCGGTCTAGTATGAGATTTTGAAGGATTTGGGTACACAGGTACTTTTGAGTACAGCTTACCATCCCCAAATAGATGGTCAGTCTGAGCCTATGATCCAGGTTCTTGAGGACATGCTGCGACCATGAATACTTGATTTTGGAGGTTCTTGGGAGAAGCACATACCTCTTGTGGAGTTTCCCTATAATAAAAGTTTTCAATAAACTATTATGATGTCACCTTATGAGGATTTGTACGTCGGGCCATGCCAATCACCTTTATGTTGGCTGGAGGCAGGAGAGGAAGCTATGTTGGGACCTCATCTTGTCCAGGAGACCAGAAAGTAGATAGAGTTGATTCAGAAGAGGATGGCTATTGAACAGTCTCGATAGAAGTCTTATGATGATCAGCGAAGATGGCCTCTAGAGTTCGAGGTTGGGGATCAAGTTTTCCTACGTGTCACACTGAGGTTAGGAAACAGAAGCATTAGGAGACAGGGTAAGCTTTTGCTGAGGTACATCGGGCTGTTTGAGGTATTGGAGAGAGTTGTACAAGTTTCCTATTGGTTTCAGTTACCTCATAGGTACCAGGATATGCACGACGTCTTTCACGTTTCTCAGCTTCGACATTACTTCTCAGACCCATATCATGTTTTCCAACCCAAGGAGGTTGAGTTAGAGGTGGATGCCTCATTCAAGGAGCATCATATCCAGATTGTAGATTGAAGTACGAAGGTTCTACATGGCTGGTTCGTTCCACTAGCACGATTTCTATGGCAGCACAAGAGAGTACATGATGAGACTTGGGAGAGGGAGGCCGAAGTACGATCACAGTGGCCGGAGCTATTCATATTTTCTTCTTCTACGCCACCTTGCTAGGGAAATTCAGGGATGGATTTCTTTAAGGGGGGAAGTTTGTAAGAACCCAGATCTTCTTTTCAGGTTTGTTTTCTATTTCTAGTCATTTTTCAGGAAAAAAAAGGAGTTTCTAGAAACTTTTGAGGTACACATCATCTACATTATGAGTACATGTCTTGTACTCGGTTACCACGGGTAGCTGTGTGTTGTTCATGTAGTGGTCATGCACATGACCATGTGGTTACCTAGAGACCACCTAAAGTGGAGTACATAAAATGAAAGTACACGGTGTGTATTTTCTTTTTTTTCATTAAACGTACCGGGGTCACGTATAATCGCCAAAAAGGCCTTCTTCTCGACCTAGTTTGTTCGAGAGAACCCGTACGACTTAAATATTCCTCTAATCCCCCGACCGAGCATTCTATCTCTGATTCGACTATTGTTGATTGTGTTGGGATCTCCTCGGTGAGCTCTTCCTTCTTCTAGAGCTTCGTTTCATGATTACTCCACTTTCTCAAGTTATCCTCGGTCGAACGTTTTGAGTGTTTTTGTAGATCTACCATGTTATTGGGTGATTCAAGGATTGAGGTTCATGTATAGAGATCTCCCAATACCTAGGTAGGTGGTTTGTGCCTTTCTATTGAAAATCGTTGAGTTATATGTGCAAATTTGTCCAATACCCTTGAACGGGGTATTGTGTGTTTACTATTTTAGCCCTGTTAATTTTCTTCCATGCCATTGTTCTTGTGTATAGGTTAATTGAATGTAAATATGGTTGATTGTTATGCTTTAGAATTGGTTGCCCATGCATGTTATGTTTATGACTTTTTGGTCCTGTTTAGCTTGTTAGGCTGCCTTGTTGTTTTTCCCTTGCCTAGTCTTGTAGGATGGTGTAAATTGTATTCTAACTTGCTGTTATGTTGTGGAATGTTTATCCAAGTAGTTCTTGTAGGTTACCTTGGTCATATTTCATTACTATTCTTGACTGATTTACACAAGGCCATGAGAACCTAGTGTAGTTGAGTATAAGGGGAATTGACTGTGAGTGCTTCCTCATAGAGTCATTAATCACTTTTGATTATAAGGGGAATTGACTGTGAGAGCTTCTTGAGAGAGTTTTTAATCACTTTTGGCTATGAGAGTAATTCACTGTGAGTGCTTCCTCAGAGATTTTTTATTTATATTTGACTATAAGGGGAATTGACTGTGAGTGCTTCCTCAGAGAGTCATCATTATGTCCTTTTAATTTGAACCGAAGGGGATAGGCTGTGAGTACTTCCTAGAGGGTTACCTATTTATGTTTACCTACTTTGATTAGCTATTTCCTGGTATATGAAATTGAATGAATTGAAATTGTGGATTGTTTACTACTGAGTACTTTCTTGTTCACTACTTCCTTTTACTTATTACCTATCATATATTCACTAACTGTTAGGCACAAATCTTGTGGTGGTTGTCTACTGGGATTTAGTCTCACACCCTCTTTGGGCCATGCTTTTGGCCACAAACAGATTATATTACTCTAGGTATAGGTAAGGGTAAACTACCTTATACTTCAGGTACTTGAAGGCTTTGGAGCTGGATAGCATGGGACCAAGCTGAGACTTGCGATGCAGAGGAGTTTTTATCTGTCTTTCTTTTGTACTTTGGTCTAGTACTATTGGTATTCCATCACTGTGATGTGTTTGTCTATTTTCTTAGTCAAATGTATCATGCATCATCATTATATATATGTTTTTGCTCCAGTTTATTACTATCAGTCTTCTGCTATTCACTTTTTCATGATTATTACTACTTTTGTTACTTCCATTTTCTTACTTCCATTGTGTTACTCTGCCAATAAAGGCATAGATTCCCCACTATCACACCCAAGGCTCTCACTGTAAGTCAAAAGCCTCTGGTGTTTGGGGAAATGCGCTTGAGGCCATGTGACCAACTGATTATGGGGTGTCTCTAGGTGGATTTCGGAACCAGTACATTACATATAGTATATAAAATGATAAAACATGATTTAAAATGGGTGTTCCATCAAAAGGCGGCAAAGATGCATTTAAAAAAAATATTTCTTTTAACAAAAAAAATTGAATTTGTTATTATATTATGACTAGAAAACATATATGATGAATTTTAAACATTATATTGAATATATTATATATATTTTTAATTAATAAAATCCATAAAGAGTGATTTTATTATTTTATAGACTCACTTATTTTAATTTAAATTCTGTTTTCAGAAGAAAGTTAATATTTTTCATACCCTCCATTATATTGTCTAGGTTATAATATTTAGTTTTTCACTTATTCTCAGTCTTTTGTGAAATATATTCAATAAAAATAACTTGAAATTTTGTGTAACACAATCCAAGAATATTTGTTCATATATTGCAAGATAATACGGCATTGCGTATAGGACAAGTTAATCTTAGTGTAGTGTACAACACATGACATCAAAGAAATTAAAAGGAATATTTCTCATAAAATCTTAGGGTGTTACAAAACTATTTCACAAATAATATTTCTTTAAAATTTAATATACCCAAGGTCTACTGTATACCGATAGTTGGCACCACATCACATAAGAAACATGTCATAAGAGATAACCATGGTAATCCCCTATAGGAAACTATCACAAGGGGGGCCTTATAAACCTCGTAACTCAATGATCAAAATCCTCCAAATAAACTACCAACAGTGTTCCCATGCACGAACCCCTGGAGGGGAATGTCTCCCAAAATTCCAGTGGTCCCCAAATCATAATCCAATAGTAACAGTGTTCCCATGCATGGTCCACTAGAGGGTATCCCATCCAAAACTTCTAGTGGTATTCAATCATGTCACATGTTTATTTAGTGTTGTAACATCAATCCTACTATATGAATCCAGTTCTCAACCACTTCGAAATCAACTAGCATAATATTTCTAGTTCACACATCTAAATACTTGAGATTCTATTTGTGATCAAATTCCATTTAATATATAATATAAATTAACACTTTCTCATATAGATTCCAAGCACCATAAGCACACAATGAGATCACAAATTTCCATAAAAAACAATTTTTAGATTTCCCATGCACACCAAACCCATTGGTAAATACATTTAGCACCACATTCATGGTTCATAAATCCCATTTCCAAACACAACAAGAAATAACACATATATAATCTAGCTTTTTTCATGGTAAAATCCCCTCTCAAATCCATACTTACATAAAAACCATTTTCTAACATGCTTCACATCACTTTCAAAATTCAAAGACATGTTTAAGGTTCACAACAAAAAAGCCAACATGCAATAAAAACATAATTCTATTGTAAAATATACTTTCAGCACATTTTCACCTTTAAATCTGTTTAAAAACACATTTAGAAGCTTTCACACAAGGTATAAAACATATTTAAGAAATACCACAACAAATAACACATGAAACATAACCACGTTCCTTTATAAAAATAATTTTCATCATATTTGTGTCTCAAAACCTTTCCAAAACATATTTTTTACCACATAAATAATATATAGAAAGCATTTCAACAATCTAGAAAGCAATCTAAACTAATCTAATAATGTAAAAGTATGGAACCACCTACCTCACACTTGGTAACAACTAAAAACTAGTGTAAAACCACAACCTCACCACCACAAGACACTATCAAGGAAATATCTACCAATAAAAATCAATAGTTCCCCTCAACAACATAAGATAATACCCTCTTTAGGTCAAACAACCCACTGGAAAACAAGAACAAAAGGAGGAGGGAAGAAAAACCCTAGAAAGATGGAGAAATCAAGAGAAAATAGACTTAATTGATGAATCCTTGAAGTTCTAAGGATAAAACGACCTAAATATTGATGATCGAGATGTACAAGAATTCTTGGTGGAATCTCATATGGTTTAAAATCCCATATAGGGAATATGAGAGGAGATCTAGGGTTAAAATTGAAGAGGGAAAAGGGAAAATTTTCAAATTTTTAATGACCTGGATAGGTTTCATGGTTAGCCCGCATAGTTTGTCAAACCATGTGGCAACTATGCATCCCTAATTGTTCTAGAGGAACATGCTACATGGTTATAACACAAGGTTTTACAAATCATGCACCAACCGTGCAATTTCCATTGTACAAAATGGCAATTGATCACATGATTACTTAGAGGAGGGTTCATGGTTTCCCCTAACCATGTGACAACTAGGTGCTACCTACTATCAAAACAAAAATCTCCATTTTTCCAAAAACACAAAGGAAAACCCAAGTATAATTAAAATATAAGAAATAAAAACATATTACCTCAAAAAATCATGTATATGATATTATAAATAGATTTAGCACACATATTTACTCTTATAAAAGTGTAATAAGGTTGTATGGAAATCAAAATTAAAAGGGAGATATTGTTGGGCATAGTGTTGAATTTTATTTAATGATGTTTCAAAATGTTTTTGGTGAGTTTGGATGAATTTTTTATACTTGTCGAATTGTTTTTGATTCATATAATGACATTGGATATCCTTCTTGGACAATTGTCTTTATATAAATTTAATGATTGTTGAAGTTGTAATTAATTTTCTATGAGATATGAAAAAGAAGAAATATACAATGCATACAAAAAATGAATATCATGAAAATATTTATTTGTATGGTGAGAAGAATAATTAATGTTTCGATGGGAAAATAGACTGGAAATGCATGAGGAAGAATTGAAGATAAGTATTTTGGCATGACATATTATCTAAGGCTTGGAATTACATTTCTATACTTAGATAATTTTCTATGTATTTTTATGGAGGCCTCATTTAAAAAATAGGGGCAACCCAAGGAGATTCCAAGGACAACTCGACCTTGGTCCCATGTGGGACCTAGAGGTCAACTATTCCCAAAAGAACCAGCCTAGGAAAGAATCCATATGGAAGAGTTTGGTGCATATGCCTACATGTTCCCATGTAGAAGTCACATAAAGCAAAGATCTGAAGTCACATAGAACTTGGGCTAGAATCTCATGATCCAAATCCCATGTGTTGTGAGATAGTGGAGTACACGTGCTAATACTTTATGTCCAGATTAGATTATTGTTTCATGTATTATATAATAAGGAATCATGATACTGATCATGCGATCAATGTGGTATTCATGCAGTATATCATTTTTCCTCCCTCATTTAAATAGTGGATAGAAGTGTGGAAATTTGATAGATGCAATCAGTTTCTTTAGATTGCAAGTGTTCATTTTCTTCTTCGTCAATTGATTTTGGAGAACTACAGTATGTCAAGTAAAAATCACATCCACTAATTGATTGATTCCTTCAATCACTATAGATCATATTGAAGGGATGAGTATATAGATCACACCAAAATCATGCATGCAATCTAAAATATTGTGTGCATGCATAGAATTCAAGGAATGATCATCGGTCATACTATAAATGATGGTGGTTGGAGACCTTATGGTCATGAGTCACTTTTTCCTTTTTTAATAGATGAAATATGAAATCCTCATAGAATTCATGATAAGATCTCTCTGTTAAGTGGATACATGAATACACCATGTTTTCAATATCATTTTTATAAATCCCAAATAACTTGGTATGCCATTCACAGCATAACTTCTGGGGTTTTTAATGATTCCATGATATAGATTAATTAGTAGATCTAAGGCAGTACTCATCATATATAAAATAATATATCACATGGATGAGAATAATGCTGTAAATATTGATAAGATCTTATATTTTTGGAAGAAACATTTCTATCAATAACCCCTTTAGTTCATGAAAGGAAGAGAGATCCACTATGAACTAAAATCATATGAACGAAGGGTCACATGATCATTTAAAAATTATTCATCCATTTCCAGTAATATTCATGAATAAACTTGTTGCCTCAAATAAATCAAGTTAGTGTGTAATGAGTTATTCCCCTCTCTTTCACAAAGAACACTGAGAACTAGTGTTTGTGAGAATACTTTTGCAAAGGAGCAATCTTGTCTTGCATGAAGAGTTTTTAGATGGTCATACACAAATCTGTGTGAAGTAGGTGTTTCACTATAACAAGTACTCATTGTTTGTACAAAGACTCATTGAGATAATGGTTCAAATTCATAAAGGACATGTTTTTTTATATATTTCATGATATAACCAACATATTCATGATACATATGCACTAAACCAAAATAGGAGAAACTAAAAAGTGGAAAGTTTTTTACACACACTCTTTCACAATGAAACAGCATGATACACATGCATGTGATGTTATTCATTATTGAGACTTATGTGAAGTGTGTTGATATGAATGGATTAGGTGTTTTTGGTTCATGAATATTTACATGCATACATACCAACCTTTAGATACTAAAATATAGGATTTCAGATTCCATGAATTACACTTTAATGCATTAAGTGTATTTGATGAGTTTTAATTGAGAAATCGAGAAGGTAAATACCTTTTATTTGTGAAAGTTTGGTCTTGTATAAAATATTGAGGAACTCTATGTGAATTTATTGCACGTATATTAGTGAGGTCGGGACTTCTATTAGAAGGAAGCATGGCCTAAGAATTGTTTCACTGAGGAAACTAATCAAATATAGGTGATCTTAATTTATTGAGCAAGACCAACGGATTAAATAGGTAATTGAACAGGTACAAAAGTAATTGTGATTAATAAATCTTGTGGAAGAAGATCAAAATATCATCCTGAAGTGGATCAAACTTGAAAAAAGGTGGAAGTATTAGGTTGTATCCCCAAAACGAAGCCTCTTATGTGATTTTGGAGAAAATTATCTTGTGTAGATTCTAGAGAAGGCCAGTGTGGATTATGGTAACACTATGTAATTAATTATAAAGAACATCTTCTATGGATTTAAGAGAGATATAGTGTGATTCTATATCGGCCATTGAAATTTAAAAAAACAATTATAGTATTGAATCCATGTTGGGGGGAATAACCAACACAACAATGAGTAGGTATTTTCACAAAACCTTGTAAATCCTTCTATTTTGTGCCAATTTATGTACTCCATTATTCATGTTATGTTTGAGAGACACAATAGGAGTGGATTGAGAATTTTACTAGACAGTAAGGTTTAATTGAAAAGAAACAATTTCTAAAAATAAAAAGAAATCACATATTTACCTCTGCCCTCTCAGGGGTTAGTCCTGTCTGGGGTGCTTCAAAATAATTTTTAAAGTATACATTTTGTAAATATACCCTACAAAATAGAATAATTTATTTATATAACATGAAAATTTCATGGGGTTTCCTAAACTCCTTATAGAATTTTAGATAATTATATCCTATAGAATTATTAATCCTCCTTACTGATACCTCCTTTAGGTTTCAATGACATTGGATGGTTATTTAAATCAATATTATGGGACATTCCAACTAACTTTTCTTCTTCCATTTTAAACATTTATCCACTACTATTATCAAAACAATACCAAATCCTAGACATATTTTTTCCTACTTATCTATCCTCAATACTTTGAGTGAATAGAGTAAATATTTCTTGAGTACTTTCACATTGTTAAAACGATTCCAACTATGTTAATGGAATGAATTTCACAGCTAGATAATTCTTAAGGAAACCATAAATCACTCGAAGTCATTAACATGTCCAATAATATTGAATATATGATCAGGGGCTAAATTTTATTTCGTCTTCTTGCATCAAATTCCTTTCAAACAACATGTCAGTCAGTTTATTCTTATTATAAGAATCTAGATCCACTTTTTGAACTACTTCAATAGTGGGTTACTTGGTAAGGGGTTACTCTAACCCATATAATGTTCCTACTTAATAAATTTTCTTATGTTAATTGTCTTATAAAGTTTCTTCCAAATAAAATTTCCTTCTCTTTTTAATATTGCTCTCAAGGAAATTTTTTATGATGATGAAACTGTTTATATACAATAGAAACTTTTATCATATGAGTATCATGTTTTAAAATCATTTAATAATAACTTTTATTAAATTTTCTTCAACAAAAATGATGACTCCTTTTAAAATCCATTATATCCATTAGCTATCCAAGATCTATATTTCAGTAAGAAATAACCACGTTTTAGTTTAAACCTCATCACTTTAGGTAATTAGGTAGAAAATCATGTAAATCATATCAAATATCATTCTTGGATTGTTGAAAAAAAAAATCTTTGTCTAATTAATCATATGGATAAACTCAATATCCTTCATTTGGTATCATAACTCTTAGGGTTTACTAACTAAGTATAACCCAAAGAAAACATCAAGAATTATGCAACTAACTCTTAGGGTCACCTCATTACTTTATTACCTAATGCTAGATAATCTAGGGGAACCTTGATTTGGTATGAACCGACCCGGTTGAATGATTAAGGTCTTGACAAGTGTTTTCTTAAGAAGAAATTTAAATTTATTATTTTAAATGGGATTTATTATCTCACCATATTACCTAATGTTATTCCATTGATATGTATATATGATTCTAATAATTTATTTTGGAATATTATTCCTTCCAACAATAAAGATGTTCAAACCATATTAAAGTAAAAACCTTTTCATAACTCATATCATGTGTTACTAGTCCAAATTGAAAGTATAATTATATTCAAACATATCCAAATGAATCTCATTAATAAATTACAAGAAACCATTTCATTTAAAGTATTATAATCATATGAAATCAAAATTACCACAATAGTAAGTTTAGAGTGATATATATGCAACCCTAACTTTTTTAGAAAAATCATAATTCTCCAAGAGAATGAGTAGTTAAACCCAAATTCCCTCCACCCAAGGTTATTTTACTTTAGAGATACTTCAATTCCCTAATAATTATAATACCTTATATGTATAAACTATAATTAACAACTTAATCCATGATCACAACTCAATACAGTCTGGAATCAAGGTAAAATAAAATTATATCACTTATCCGACCTAGCATTTTACTCCTTGTATGAATGTGTGATAATTTATAGAAATAATTTAAAAAAATAAACTAAAGAATACAATTATTCCTAATATAAAAAAATTACATCTATGAATATAACAAGCAACAAATTTAATGAATGAATGATTCAAAAATTTAAACATCAGATGAACAATTTATGAAAAAATAAAGAATAAATAAATTGTAAACATGTTATTATTTGACCATGAATTATGAACAGCACACAATTAAATAAATATTAAAACTTTATATTTAATTCTAATATAAATACCTTAGTATTATCCATTTATATTGAATTTTACTTAAATGTTTTATATTAAATGAAATATGAACATTTTGTATTCTAAATCTAGTTTGTAAACAATTTACATAATATAAACTCTTATATTTTTTTAATCTATAAATATTTTATAAATTAAACTTATAGCTTCCATATGAAAATTTTATATATTAATTATAAGTAATTCCATATAATTCAAAAGGTATTTAAATATTAACATTTAATTTTATAGATACTTATATATTGCATGCTTCAAAAGAATTTAATATTTAATTATAAATGATTTATCATTAACCAATTTATAAATATTTTATAAATTAAATAAATATCTCAAATTAGCCTTTATATGACTTATAAATAATTTATAAACCTTTAATTCAATTATAAATGGAAATTTTAGAAAATATAATTTTTCTATATATCATGTTTCATGGTATACACTATATCATAATTCATAGATTGTTTCTACTATCTATCATATTCTAAGATAGATAATCTTTGATAAAAATGCATTTGGCTATCACTTTTTTCAATATCCATCCAGTGTATGTATAAAACTAATGAACTACAACCTATGTAATAGTAACCTTGTGTTGTGAAACATTAACCAGTGGTGCTGAGATACCTATGTAAAAGTAACCCAACAACGTCTTGCTATAATTTCTTAAAAGTGGCATCAATATCACTAAAATGATCTGATTCTCTGATTTTTATAGTGGCATTATGCTATCATCCTTTACAATAATCCATATCATGTGCTACAATATGATGAGAAATGATGAAATTCAACTATATAATTTATTTTGATGGTTCGTATCATAACATGTGATCATCTGGTAGATTATTGCATCCAGTAACAAAAACCAAGACACAATACAATTTATATATTGATTTTTATGATATCCCATATTATAAGAATAGTCGTAATACAAAATTTTGATCATGTTTTATAGTAGACCATACGATATACATTTTATTCATTTTTAAAACATGACTTCAAGAATCAAGAAGCATAGTAAATATCGAATGTCGCTGATGGGTTTCTAGGGATTGAAAAAAACTCATTCAACATAGAGAAATAAATAAATAAACATTAAATTCCAATATCTACAATGTTTAAATAAAAATCATTTATAACATAAATTAATAACCAATGTGTGTTGTTCACCAAAGAAGGATACAATGACTGACTTCGGTCAGTATGTTTGATTAAGATCCCTTAGAGGAAGAAAATGGACATAGTGTATCCTGGGGAAGACATGAATCACTTATTATATAGCCAAAACCCTCCTCAATCCCACTATATAGTAGTATTTATCAAAGTAAATTAAGGTATAAGGAATAGGGAATATAAGAGAATGATAGAATCGGTATAAGGATTGGGAAAGTTCTATACACCATTATCATGGCTATTTCCTCCTTTATATAGGCTTCAAGACACTCTTGATCCTTTGTATAATTTACCTATATTTTACATAGTGTATAATTTAATGCTTTTATTGTTCACGAAATCATCGTATGAATGAACCATAGATCCTCCATTTGTTTTATCATATGAAACATCTTAGTTGATGATAGCCAACATAAGATATTTCCAAATTATAACACTTATGATTTGGATACTAATAAATACTAGGATCCAATATAAATCATATAATATGATACTTCATATCTTATAATATATTTAATTCATACTCTTTAATTGGATTGAGTAGTGTAAAACACTACATTTTAACAAATATCTCATAACATACAACATACTTATATCGTACTATATGACATGGCCCAAAATACATCAGAAGTATATAGGTTATAGGGAGTATCTCCTTTATTTTCAACATTATTCTATTTTAATAGAACCCGAAAATTTCATGATCATTTCATATGATTTACATACATCCCACTTTCTCTCTTAAAAGTGAAATGAGGCACTAATTGGGGAAAAAGATCGATGTAAATAACTTGGGATATTCTAGCACTAATATATGGAGATATTATAGGGTATGATTTATTATAGTTGAATCACTAAAACAAGTAATATCAATCTTATATTTTTTTTAATTCCATGTATAAAAGTACATAAAAATGGATTCAATATATTATGAACGATTTTTATAACTCCACTTGATTTTGGTTGGCTTCTTCTTCTTATCAGATTTAATATCACTCATTAAGTTTCTATAATTATCATATATCACATCCAACATCATAAACCTGATATATTTTATATCAAAGATAATACAATGTTAAATCACATCTGATAGATGTATCAAACTCCCATAAGATATTTTATCCTCCATCTATGTAGTAATCAACCATCAAATCTTTATATATCATGACCAGATCCATATATCATAGAGATGGTTCAACTTTTATCAATATACTAAACATGATTTCATATCCATGTAATTACATAATTTGAATATGCATTGAGTAGGAAATATCGTAAATAGAAACCCATGTTCTTTTGTTTAAAATGGAGTAGGATATTTAATTTTGTTTCATACATGTGCATTGAGTAAAATTACAAATTTATGACTCATTATTTAATTAATTAAACAAATGCTTATCATTGTGTTAAATAACATTTTAAATCATTTCATTTGATGTGTGAATTTATAAATCTTGACATGTGTCATATTGATTAAAACATTCATATCTAGTTCACACAACCACTCTGCATTGAGTATAAATCTCATGCTTCTTCAAATAACCCACTTTCATTGAGTAGAATACTATATTATATTTTACATAACTTCAATACAAAGAGAAGAATTCATGTTTTTACTCAAAAAATGGTTTCTAAATTTTCACAATCATGTAGTATAATATCTTATTATTGTGTTAAACGTTTCTTTTCTACTTCATGAAATCTACAATTGTCCATTTTTTAGGATTCATTGTTCACACAATTTAGGATCCATGAATATCTTCCAAAAAATAAATCAACCATTAAAAATTTATTCTTTACATAATTCAAATATAAAATAAACAAAATACCTCCCAATGAGGTTTTTATAATCAAATTAAATAAAGGAAACCTTTTTTGTGGGTACTTCAAGATACCTATTCAAATCTAACTTCATCATTTTTCTAGATGATCTTCATCAAATTATGGAAACAAATTAATAAAAAATATACATTCTATATATTTATTAATTGATCATTAATAATAATACTTGAAGATATTGTACCCCTTTATTTCCTATTATAGAGTATCTCATGGAATTTTAAAATTAACCTTGATAAATCCTTAATATTAAAAATATTTCCCCCTAATATCATGGACACTTAAGAAATATCCTTCCCTTTTTTCATAATTTCTTATGTCTTGTGAAGATTTTTCTCAATAATTTTATAACTACCTATTTGTTTTGTGAACTTCATCTCAAGACATCCATTTTTTCAAATGTTATATACACTTATTAAAATATTTTTTGTAGATATCCTTCTTCAACTCATGGTATTTAAAAATAATTTACCTTTTCTATATTTTTAAAGATATTTTTATTCATCTAATGTAAACAAAATATATTATTCTCTTTAAATATATTTTTATCATGTTAGAACATTTATTTCTTAAGTAAATAACTCATAATGTAGTACTTTATCAATTTAGCACTCAATCAACCTAACCATAACATCATAGTTTCTTATATTGAACTGCATGGTTATTTATGCCTATATACATTGTCACGTGTACCTAACTTCATGGAAACTTGTATTTAACTGCATGGTTATTTGTGCCTAACTACAAGTTCATTTATTCTGGACTTCATGGTCACTTATCCCTCTATAATACATGTGATTGTTATACTGTTTCTTTAACTCATGGATTTGGTTTAGCCTTCTCTTCTCATGATACTCATTCCCATTGATATAAAAATCTTCTCATGGAGTCTTCACACTTATTTCATCTTATGATATTACCTTAAATCAACATCTGATTATTTCATGTGAGGCTTGTGACATATTATAATCAATCTCATCCCTTGAAATATTTTGTGATTCTTATTGATTTATATTTGGTGATTCAAAAATGTTCAAAATAAATAAAACAATGGTATGAACATTATCACATCCATATCAACCTATCATGTATTAAATATCCAATAAAAATGTCACTTTACTTTATTTTAGTACCATGGTGTCATTCATAATCATTGAAGAAACTTTACAGATAAAACATTAATTTCATCATAAGAGGTGTAATGTTCATGAAAAAGTGTGGCATAAATGTTTAACATAAAAAGAAATAAAAATTTCATTGAAAATAAGAATATATACATCATTATACATGCTCATTATCCAAATCCTTTGTGTTCTTTGGGAAAAAACATTTCTTCTACTAGAAAAGGTAATATCATCAGCTATTTAGGCATCAAGGAAGGATATCTCCCTTTCACCTATTTAGGAGTTCCAATATTTTGGGGAAGACCTAAGTCCAACTAATTCTCTACCATTGTATACCAAATTATAAATAAACTATCTTCGTGGAAGGGTAAATCCCTCTCTATGGAAAGAAGAATTTTCCTTGTCAAATCTACCATTGTCTCCAAAATGTTCTACTCGATGATGGTTTACAAATGGCCTTCTAGTATTTTAAAAAAAATCATCATTCCCATTAAAAAAAATTTCTGGATGGGAAGCATGATTAAAATAAATCTTGTGACCATACCCTGGGCTGTCTATTGTAAACCATTATAGAAAGGTGGTATTAGCATCAAAACTCTGAATCTATTCAATGAATCTCTTCAAGCGAGACACGCATGGAGGATCCTTAACAACAATTTGGAATATATCGATTTTTTCAAAAAAAAATATTCAGTGCTAAACTAAATAGTGGAAATTTGAATTACATCAACTCTTCCATTTGGCCATCCATTTAGAAATCCTATGCCAACATTATGAGTAATTCTAGATGGATGGTAAGTTCAGATTCATCCCTGAATTTTTGGTTTGACAACTGGACGGGCGTTCCTATTGTTTCCAGTCTTCCTCCCAATTTTGTAACTGAAAATAATAATTCTACAACAAGATATGTTCTAAATGAAAATACCATTCCTCTTCCTGACACCATCATAAGTGTGGTTGATAGCTATCCATATTCCAACTCTGAAGATTTCCTCATATGGGAACCCACATGTAATGGTATTCTTGACTCCAAAGTTTGTTATAATCACAATTTCATTGATTCGGACTCTACCTTATGTTGGTTTAAATACTTTAACAAACCTTGGATTAATCCCTCAAGGATTACTCTTGTTTGGTGCATTGCGCATAACAAAGTCCCCACTAATTTTTTCCTGAAATCTTTTGGGATCCAACTTTTCTCTAAATGTCACATGTGAAACCAACATAGAGAATATATTAACCATTTTCTTTTGTCATGTGTTACAGATTTAGCTCTCTGGAATTTTATCTTTGATATCTTTGGATGCAGATGGTTACTCCTAAATTCCATCAACTCCCAACTACAACATTATGCTGTTTCTGAATCTTCTCAGTAAGTTAAAAACTTCTTTTTAACCCCTGTTATTGAGCTTCTACATGTGATTTGGTATGATAGAAATGACATTCTCTATAATAATTACTCATTTAATCTTAATGCAGGTAAGGCGTGGATTTTCATTTCCATTCATGATGCCACATCGATTTAGAAAGACAATGTGACAACAACATCGAAGCCTTTGAAATTATTCATCAACTCCAGATTTATGGTCTTTATAAGCCACTTAGACACACCTTTTAAGTATTTTGGAAAGTCCCATTTCTGGGATGGATGAAAGTGAATTTTGATGGTTCCTCTAAAGGCACCCTGAGAACTGCAGGATGTGGTGCTATATTTATACATCATCTTGGACATTGTCATGGATTTTTCTTTAGCGGGTGTGGTATGGCTTCATCTCTAGAAGCCATAATGATGGGGGTTATCTATACTATTGGTTTTTCTAAAGAAAAAGGTTGGAATAATATTTTTATTGAAAGTGACTCAACCACTATTGTCCAAGCTATCTGGAAGGGTGTGTTGCATCTTTCCTGGCCACTTACCTCTCGTTGGATGAGTTTCCTTGCTTTGATTTCTGAAACCAACTACATTATAACACATGCTTTTTGTGAAGCAAATATGGTAGTTGATAGTCTTTCCAATAAAGGAGTCAACCAGGCCATTACGTGGCGGGATTATTTTTCTGGGTAATTGATTCCTTTTTATGAAAAATTTTGTAATAATATACCATATCTCAGACTCATGTAATCCTCCTTTCTTTTCTCCATTCAATAAATTGCGCCTTTTTAAAAAAATGAAAGAAATAGGTTTGATTAACTTTTTTTAAAGAAATTAGAAGAAAAAAATGAATACCATGAAATGTTGTGCTTCATGTTGAATATGGGTTAAAGACATAATGAAAAAACATTGCATGTAAAAGAATTGGTCATGAAAATTTATAATGTATAAATAACATGATAATGTTTTCATGAACAATGATGAATGGTTGAATATAAAAATTATTGTTAACTCAAGATTATGGTTTTCCCACACTAAAAACACTTTATAACTATATCAATCATAAGGATTTAGTTTCATCAAATGCATGTCAATTTATTTCATGGTGATATATTAGTCATTGAGATTCTTATTGAATTCAACTTTTTCTTAATTCCACTTTAGTAAATATAACAAGATCAAACCAATGGATTTTACACTAATAAATAATTATAGTTCACCAAATTTTCCTTATGAAATTTGACACATATGCTTATGAAAATATATTAAATTCAATATTATGTACTTGTGACATCATGTATATTTATCTTTGTGTGTCTTTTCCATGGTAGTTCACTGACTAATAATTTGAATAATTTTATTATGAAAAAGAAAAATGAGTTCAGTGGAAAATAAAAAGAAACATCATGGAGGACACAAGTGGTGAAGCACCCGATAATCACCATAAATAAAATCCTTAAAATCCCTAGGAAGATATCTAGCACTCAAATAGATAATCAATTCCTTGTCAAAAACTCCTTTAAAATCAAATAAATATTCTACAAAATTCCCATCATGTCATGTGTGAAGAATTTACACTCCTTGATAGAGTATTTCTCTATAAGCACTAATAGTATATTTTATTCTTCTATTTGTAGTGGAGGATCCCTAATAGATACTGAACAAGAAATTTTGAATCCACATATATCACATATAAAAAAATATAATTTGAGTTGCATAGTGGTAAGACAGTAAATAAATCATGGGACTTATATATGATAGGATTATTGTCTCCATAAAAATATGATAAATCCAAAATCAAAGATCCCCTAAAATATAGAATGATTCTACCTATTAATATGAGTCCATGAACATTGGATTTGTTTGACTTGAACATAAGGCCCTAACAATGTTCTTTCCAATGCACCAAATGGCTTGATCCATCCCTTGACCTGGAATCATTCGAAAATATTGAGGGTCTCCAACTCTTGATGAAAATGGGATAGTACAATTCTTAGTAATAAAAATTAGGGATATAAAAGAATAATAAAATATAAATTTAATATTATTTTTCAATTTTTTGATTCTATTTTGGTGGTAATTGATGTGGATCTCTCAAATCACCTTACTTTCAGCTATAATTAGGTTCAATTTATTCTGAAAATCTGAGAGCTCGCTAGCACTGGTCTAAAAAGAGATAGTAATCAGATGATCTATGGATAGGAAATGATTATCAACCTCCATGAAACCTTTGAGATGACACCAAATAGTGTGATACTTCTACCCTTTATAGAATAGGTTTAAAATAGATTCCATACTTTCACTCACACAACACACTCATTTTGAAACCAGATTGATAACTTTGTTCTTCACTTCAATGTCTATAAGTAAAGCACAATCCTGAATACACCAAAATAAAAATTTTATCTTACCTTGAATGAGTTTTCACCCTAATTAATTGTCCCAAGAATCCTCACTTCTATGAATGTGTATAGGGTAGTGAAAAGTGTACAGTATAAATAAACTATAGGAAGATAGAGTTAATATGTACGCATCAGGTTCCCTAACCAACTGAATAGTGGAATCCAAAAGCCTTTGATCTGAGTCCAATACAATATCAATGAATACATGATGTGAGCTCTATAGGATGAATCTAGTTCCAGGAACTGATCACCTTGGAAGGAAGAGGGTATTACCAATCTAGTTATCTTCCCAATATAGGATATCACCCCTACCAATAATCCATCTAGAATTATCATGTATTCCATAAATGGAGTCACATAGACTATTGTAATAGTGAGAGCCCATTATATACTTTTCAATATAGAAAACCATAGAGGTTAAATACTTTTTATTACTAAATATTTTCCAAATATAATTTCTAGAGAAATATTACCATGTAATTTTAGCTTGTATGCACTACATGGTATCATCGATTCTTTTTTTGGTTAATTTTCCCCACATTGAATGTATTAGCTAACCTAGACCTCCTGGGAAAGAGGTTTCTACCCTCCTTCTTGGTATTCAAAATGATGATATTGAGGATGATATTTATTCTTCCAATGACTATAACACTATGTATCCATAAAAGTTTATAAAATTCTGAATGAACTTGAATTTTCAATTTAGTAGATGGTAAGTTTCTTCTAAAAATTAGAGAAATTTTATCAGGAGGTGAAGGATTACAATCAATAGAATTTAGTGGGTCTATAATAATGATCACCTAGAGTATCTCAAAAAAAAATATTCATACATTTAGGGGGAAGGAAACCAGAAGTGAAAAAATTCTAAGGGAATCTAAAGGGTCTCCACTAGAAGAAAAACTATTTGTTTCCATGTTTCCCTACCATAAAGTATATAAAATATCTACATTTTGATTGGTCGTGTTTTTATAAGCCTGATGTAGTAGGTAATAGACTGGTGAGAATTTGATCACCCTGTAAAAAAAATCAACACTATTGAATAATTTATTTCACCCAAAGTCAAATTTAGATTATATATTTTTCTCAAGGAAAGTCCAGTGAGCATGGTTGAGTCTCTTTAATAGGATTATTTAGGTGACTATAAAATAAAATTAAGGCAAGCATGATAGAGTTGTCTGAGTCTCAAATGATTCACCCTGGGTGGATCGATGATCATATAATCCATTGGAATTATGTTTTAAACAAGACCTGATAGGTCTCTAAGTAACCCAATGGTCATGTCACCTCCCTTGAGAGTTTTCCCCTCCTCTCAAATTGGGATGAAGAATATTCTTGATTGTCTAAATGGAATCGTTAACTTTGAATAGTTGAATGATCTATAAAATAAGAGATATAATCCTGACCTTAAAACCAAAAACTGAGAAAGAAGTCCCATTATTCTGAGATATATTTCAAGAATCCAAAATGACCCAATAATAATCAGTAATAAACATGCTTCAAACCAAGGATTCACCCTTCTATGACTCGGTATCTTGATGAAATCCTAAAAAAATTATTGATGGTTTCTAAATATATTTTATATCTAAAAAACATCCATAAAATCCCAAGATATTGAGATTCGAGACCCCCTCGTGAAATATATATGAAATAGTTTCCCTAATACTATTGAGACAACGTCTTCACATTGATTCCAGATTAATAACCTTCCAATAGACTACACATTCAGTGGGAATAGTATTTTTGTGAATTTTATATACCAAGAAATTATATTTATGTCTAATATAATTTCAAAATATAATCACAACTCATGTTTCAGTATTTTTCACTGGATAAACCATTTTCCAAAAATCCATATCACACAAGGTACTTGAGCCTGTATAAGTAAAAATTCACTGGTCTTGTTCATATGATAATTAGATGTTATATCACCGGTCTTTATAATCATTTTCAATAACATTTTTGATAAAATTAGGGCAATATAGTATCAATCAAACTGATATTTCAAGCACTGAATAGTCTAGGAAGAACAGATGAACTCTGATCCAATTATTCATCTAGAAACTAAATTCACCTCATCCCACTATTTAATTGGAGTATTGATAAAGGGTGATAATAAAATATGTAAAACTATGCTAAATATGAGATGTGATAGGATTCAACTTGATACAATTATTATTTTAAAAGTTTTTTTTGATATGTTCTACCCAAAGTGAATGACTGGATAGAACCCATGAGGCCAATTTTATAGTGACCCATGCTAAACATTCTTGTTTTTATATCTTTTACAAGATATAAACATTATATTTGATAAATAATAGTAATAATATCCTAGGGAATAATAGTTTTAGTATCTTTGGAGACTGGATACCTAATCATATTATTTTATAATGATCATGTTCATTTATTCTTAACTGAATCGTACTAGACGATCATTTAAACATCTCATTAAAAACTCATCTTCATAACCTAGTAAATGAAAACATAAGAAAATGGTGAGCTCAAATGATTAGTAAGTGATGAAAAAAAATCATCAAGGATAAGTTTATAATAATAATAGAAATATCATATCATCATGATTGATAATAATAAAACATGAGTGAGCTTCAAAGGACATGGAATCGGAACTTAAAGCCACAAAATATAAACAAGGAAGCATAATATTCATAACATGGGTTAAAAAAATTAATATAAACTTTGAATCATGATATTATAATATCAGAATAATTAACATTTTTAATTATGGAAAAAAGTAGTCTAAGGAAGTGTTACTTTTATGATTCACACACTTGAACTCATTCTTTTGAGACAAATTAATTTTACTCACACATACATCACCTTCAAGAGTCACACACCTATACCCAAACTTAAAAACATCCAAATTATACCTATATATGCATATATCACATAATTTATCATTTTAACCAATGAATTAGAGGGAGATATAAGATCCTCGACATCATTACCTATACTTATTAGTGTAACACCCCAATATTTTAAAATAACACAATATTTGATAGTGTATATGACATGCAGCACTAATCTTAAACAAACCACATAATAATATTATTTTAAATATGACCATTATAACCTAGTCATTAAATTAGTGGGTATGAATAGGGGTAACTTAATTATGAAATATATTTATATATATAATATACTTATTCAATAAAAATGTATTGATTAATTTATTGGAAATAACAATCGATTTTTAGTAAAGTGATTTTATTACTCAAAAATATGTTTTCTTCAAAAATGATTTTTATTGATGTTTTTGAGTGAATATTATAATTAATTTAAAATAAATTTATAAATGGTATTTCATAAAAAGGATATCAATTTTAAATCCATCCTATCAAAATTATCTTATGATGATATTTTGGGATTTTTTGGGAACGATTATTTTTCAGTGAATATTGAAAAAATACCGATTTTGTAAAAAACATTCATTTCTTTTAAAATATTTAAAAAAAATTATATTATTTTTAATTGGTTTTAAAATATCATTAGTTAATTTTAATTAAAAATAATCCAAATAATTTCATTATAATTTTTATTTTTCTTAATTTTCATATAAAATCATTTTTATACTTGAAAATGATTTTTTCTAGAAAATGGTTTTCTTCACATTTTGTGGGTTTATTTTAAACATAATTTCTGAAAATTTTAGTAATTAAATTTGATAAAATGTATTCCAAAATTTTAATCATAATTTATAAATTTTTTAATTAGTTAAAATTTATTTTTTTCATAATGAATAGTATTTTTAATAAATATTTTTTATCATGGTAAGGATAAATTAGGAAATTAATATTAAAAATAATGTGATAAGGATTTAAATATATATATGAAACCTACCTTATCTATATTTTGTGAGTTTATTTTTACTAAAACCATCATATATTAAAAAAAATATGGCATTTTCATTCCATTTTTCTTTGATAAGGATATTTATATTATTTTAAGTAATGGAAATTTCTTAAGTTCCACTCTCTTGATTTTAATTTATTTTATAAGTTCACATAGTGCTTAAAAGGTTTTATGAATGAATATAAAAGTTTATTTTTAACTTTATTTATATATATTTATTATTTTAATTTAACTTTTTAATTTTTAGTGATGGTATAATTATTGTACATTCTTAAACAATGCTAACACATTGCTTGTGCAATGAGTTTAAAAATAAAAGTAAATTATTTTAAAAACATCAAAAATTAATATTATTTGGATGATTGAGGGTGTTTCAAAACTTTTATTGTCATTAAAAATTAATAATTTATGATAAAATATTTTATATCAAAATTTCAAAACTTTATTGATGTATGTAACATCAAAATATGTGAATAATCCTTAAAATGACTTCAATGGTATTTTAGGTTAAATAATATATAATTAAATGATTGAAAAATCATAAAAAAATAAATTTAATATATGGTATTATATATGGTCGAAAATGAATTCCATTTTCCATTTTTTTTCCAATTTTATATTATAATTAAATTTATAAATTTTTTGTACTAAAAAGGTGTTTTCCATAGTTAAGGTTAGAATTGGTTAATGAAGGGGCTAAACCTAAATCTAAGGTATGAAACTACACATAAACCTATCAAAATTTTATTGGTTGAAAGGATTTAAATATTAAATTATATTATATTCTAAATTACATCTATATATTTCAACTTTCACATGAAATTGAATTTATGATATTAAAAAAATTATGTAATTCCAAGTGTGTCATTTCCTTTACTATAAAAGGACTCCACCACTCCTCTAATCTTGACACAACCTTAAACCACTTATCTCAAAAAAACCTATGAAATATCTTATAAATATCCTTATAAAAGTTAAATATGTTATTTTATCTTCAAAATACCATCCCTATGGTCCTTAGGGACTGATCTAAAGGATGTTCTTCAAAGAGAAGGTTATCGTCTCAAGCAAGATTCTTCATTTTACTTCTTATTTTACCTCATTTATTTCTATCCTAAACATTAAAATATAATAACATTAATATAGACCATATATTTATATGTTATTATTTCAATTTTTCAACTCTTTTTTGTCTATTTTTCTATCCTTTGGGAAATGAAAACAGCACTCGTCTGTGCGTGTGGATTACCACATCCACGAAGTGGTGTGTTTTGTTTTTTATAACCACCTAAAAATGATGGTTATTATGATGGATTTAATTAATATATAATAAATTTATGATATAATTATAATTATTTAATGACAATATTCCATATATTTTCATAAATTTTCATCTGTTGAAAAATTATAACATCGTTCATGCATACATGTGGACTACCACCTTAATGAAGCGATGTTATTCATTTTTCATATATGCCTTTCATGGATTGTTCTAAAATTTTATTTTATGTATAAAAATTGATAATTATGTCATGGTTATTATTATAGATATTTTTTAACAACGTTATCTTTGAACATGGTCAACATATTGATGTCGTTTTGAAATTATGATTCGAGTGTCCTCAAAACACCCAACGTGGACTTAATCGAGTAAGTAATTAAATTTCTCATTAAAATAAATGAAATATGAAACACCCACATATTTTAGTGTATATTTATTATAGATAATTTATTAAATTTTATTTATTTTGGTACACAAAACTCTAATACTTTAAAAGAATAAAATTATGTTTGATAGCGTATACAACATGCAAGAACAAACCTAAATAAACAGTGAGATACTATTAAAATATAACCATTTTAATCTAGCCATTAATTTGGAGGGTATTAATAGGATTAAAAAATATGAAAAATATATATAAAGGTAATAATCATTAAAAATTTATTGATAAATTCTTATTTAATAATCAATCAAATTTTTAGTAAAGTAATTTTTTGATTCAAAATATATATTCTTTAAAAAATGGTTTGATAAATAATTTTATGTTTAGAATTATAATAAATTTATATCAATTTTAGTAATTATATTTTCTAAAAATAATAAATTTTTTAATATCATTATATAAAAATTATCTTAGGGTAAAATGTTTTTATTCTTTTTAAAAGGTTGATTTTCTAGAGAATAGTGAAAATACAAATTTTTAAATATTGTTATGTATTTTAATTAAATTATATAATTTTAAAGTCCCATTATGATTTGAATTTTATTTAAAATTAAAAACTTATTATATAATTGTATCTAAAATTATTAATTACATTTTGATCACCTTTGTACCTGATTTTGATAATATTTTATTTTTAGTCTTAAAATTTCAATCTTTTGAAAAATATTTTTAAATGCATAATTTTCTTCCATTTTAATTAATCAAAACAATATTCAATGATTAATTATTTAAATTAAATGTATATATTATATATCTAAATATATTAATTTAAATACATCTCTTTATTATTACTTTTCATATAGCTAATATATGATCATCTTATGCTTGAAAAAAGGATTTTTAAAAAACAAGTTTTTCGACATGTCAGTGGGTTTTATTCAACCATACCACTTTTATGAAATGAATTTGAAAAAATGGGTTCCATATGTAGAAAAATAATAATTTATTTTATACAATAAGGTCAAATTGATTTTTGGTCATAATGAATAGCGAAACCAATAAAAATATTTCACCTTGGTTAAGTTGAAAACGGATTTACTGAGGAAAAACTAAGAAGATAAGGGTTAAAATGGCCTAAAAACTTGACTAAATCCTATTTTATGGCCATATTTATACCTTCAAAAATATAATATTTTATAATTATAAATTTGTCATCCTTTTAGAATGTGAAAAGAATAGGTATGATTTAATCATTTCAAAAATTCCATGTGTATCCTCCTCCTCAATTATAAAAGGGAACTCCCTACCCTCACTTATTCACAACTATAAAGACTTTTGGCATAAAAAACCCTAAAACACATAAAAACATAATTATAAACATTATATAGGTGTTTTAATTCAGAAAATCCAACCCTAAGGTCCTTAATAAAATATACAAGGGAGGCTCTTCTAAGAAATGGTAATTGTATTCACTAAGATGTTTCTTTTTAATTCATCTTTTATCACAATATATTATTTTTTAACACTTCCAATATAATAAAAACATTATATACCATGTAATGAGATTTTATCATGTTTATTTCATAATATTTATACATCTTCTCCACCATCAAATGGGAAACAAATTCATCACTTGTGTGTACGAAATACTTCTGTCTCATGAACTAATGTAATTTGTTTTCCATCACTGAATTACATGTATAGTCATAATGATGAAAATTATTAATATATATGATATATATGACATGATATTAATTCTATAAAATTAATATACCATCCCCTTATTTACCCTTTCACCTATTAAGGGAAAGATATCATCACTCGTGTGTATGTACTACCTACTATCTACACGAATTAATGTGACTCATTTGCTATGTCCAAATTTCATGAATGGTATTGAAAATGAATAAAATAAGAAAATATTATATTTATAACATTTATTTCATTATTTATATGATGTAACTATATCTTATACATAATAAATGGAACTTTCATGACCAAATATACATGAGAAAATAAGAAATTTAGCACCCGAAACAATAATAAAAATAATAAAAATAATAAGAGAAGTGTGGTAGGATGTTATAAGAAGATCCTATATTATATTATAAACATTAATATGGTTCTGGTATAAATTAATAACATCCCTAAAACCATTATCTAGGATGTTAAATCATGTTTAACAAAAAAGAAGCATAAGGAAATTGATTTTGTCTCAATTTCTATTCATTGAGTTATATTGTTATGTTATGAACCTAATTTATTTTTTATACTGTATAAAATTACGATTTGACATATTATATCATGAAACATTCATAAAAAATGTCATTTTTAGTTTCAATTTTTTAAAATCACACCCCACCTTATTGGATTTAAAAGGTTCAAGGATATTACTTGGCCTTAGGTGACATCCCCAAGAAACTAAAGGCTGTAAATAAATGTTAAGGGCTTCATAAAAAGTTGTGGGATGATTTTTCCTTTGAAAATAAAACAACCAAACCAAGATAAACTTAACCAGAAAACTACTATTTGATGTATGATAAAAATTTAATAAAACCCAATAGTAATGAAAAAATCCACAATCTACACCAAAGTACGAAGTGAAACCCAAAACAAATATCAGTGTATAAGGTAAAAGACAAGAGCAATAAAGCTCAAGGACTCCAAATATGCCAACTCCATAGCTCCCAGCATGCTCCAAGATCCAACTTTATAATCCATGACCAAGGTATCAAAAAGCATCACTAATGAAAAGAGATACTTTACCTTTACCATTGTCTTAAAAAATAATACCTGAAAATACATAAATGTTCCCAATTATGGGTGAGTATAATACTCAGTAGGTTTTCCCCAAGTGACTTCCCTACTCATTCCACTAGGATAGAACATGTTAGAACATTTATATAATTCAATTTATATAAAATAATTTAAAATAGTTTATTTCAAATCCAACCCATTTCCCAAACCAACCAATTTCCAAGTAAAGAAACACAGTTATTCTTTAAAACCATTTCACAATTTCCATTTTGGCATAATCCATTACAAGATTCAAAAAAAACCCACCCATGCATGCTCCATTGAATGTTACATGATCATGACCAGTCTCTTGTCAATCTACCAAGTCATAATAAGGTAACCATATCTCAAGTCCCCAATGGAACAAGCCCCTTCTATAGGGTCATTTCATTGTACCCAAAAGGTACATGCCCCTTATCTAGGGTCACATCAACAAAATGAACACACGACAACCGTTTATGCCAAATATCATTCCAAGCCAAGAATTCCAAGCCATTTCAATAAAATATTTCCTTTGTTGAAAACATTTCCACCAAAAAAATCCATGAATCAAAAAATTCATATTTTAAAATCATCATTCTAAAATCATCAAACCAAGGACTTTGCACAACAACCAATTTTTAAAATTCCCTAAACCATCACTAAAGATGGATCTAACAATATTTTCACAATTATTTCACAGTAAATTTCAATAAATTAAATAAATTTTAAATTAATCATTATTTTTCTACTATGTGGAGTTGAGAGTTAATCCACCTACCTCTCAAACTTAGGAGAAAACAAAGAACATAAAAAAATCCAACAAAATGGGTTAAAACTCCAAAAAACCACATTAGATCTTGTTCTCAATCATTAAAACAGCCATATCTCATCATGATTGGCCTTTCAAAACATATATGAATGAAAAATGGATTGGATCTATCATTATAAGGGAAGGAAGAAAAATAAACTAAGGAAAAGAAACAAAGAATAGAGACATTCTAAGGAATCTATCTTTCAACGCACTAAGACACAAGAATGGAAAGCTTCTGGATTAAGGGGAAGGGTCTCTGTAGCCTTTGGGAAGAGATTAAATCGTGTTAAGGTTGACTTAGGGGGAAATTATCCAATAAAGGGAAAATCAAAATTAGATCCACAATTTTCAAATCTAATTTTTCACAGTGCATAGTTAGCTCGCACGGTTAAGAAAATTGTCTGAAAATCATGCACTAGCTTCTGCCTAAGGTAGAACATAAAATGGTTGGATCCCATGTTTAGAAAAACCATGCCCCAACAAAGCCAAATCTTATTGTCACAATTATCACAGTTTCTCCTAGGTGGCCACATGATTTGGAAAAACCGTGCCACTAACTATGCACCTACCCAGATCTCACTATTTCACTTGTCACGATTTCCTAGAGGTGTTACATAGTTTCTACTAACTATGCTTATAATTTTTTTGAAACACAATTTTATCACCTAGATGAAAAGTAAATAAAGGGAAACACCTTATAAAAACTAAGAGAAAATAGATGAAGATATCCGAAAAAAATGAAAATCCCCAAAGAGAAGTTCACCCAAGGTGCCCCAAAATATCACCGATGTGCAAGAACCTACATGCCACCTGCTTGTGTGAAAATACACCTTCATACAGGGTCCCATATTTTCTAATAAATTGGCCCCTGGGGTCTTGATTTGTATGGACATATTTTCCTGAAGGATAATTGCTTTTCTGATCTCCCAAGTGCTTCGCTCAAGTCACCTGTAACCTTTTAGGTTTTTCTCTAACACCTAAAGAAGAGGGAATAAAAGGAGAATAGAGGAACATAATTCATCCCTGGGTTTAAAGTAGATATCACCAGCACAAGGAATTCACACAACACTTTATCATTAAATACTAGAATGAGGTACCTTTATTTAACCAGGGACTTACGTGACTTACCTTCAGGAACACCAGTCGAGACCCTTAAAGGCTTAAAAAAGCCTCACCCAAGGGTAGTAATCCAGGTAGTTCATTGCCCAAGGTGCTTCCAAACTTCACCCAAGCCTACTTGCATGGATAACCCCCTTCGGGGTTCTCCTTGGTTTACCTCACCTTCCAACTTTTGCGAGCCATCCATGAGGACTCCTTCAAAGCCGTACATGGTAAGAAATATCAACTTTTGGCTCCCTTTTGTGAGAGGCATAAAATAAAATCCTCCACCAAGACCTCTTGACTTACAAACCCATTGGAAAAGATACATCATAGGGTCTCCCATTTGGATTTTTATTTCTATGGTCATAGGTTACCCATAGTTTTCCTACTAGAGGTTCAGGATCCTTGGAAAATTTGTAGATTTTTATATTTATAATCATGGGGATCCTTACCATAAGGACATTATTGAGGAGTTCCTAGTCTTGGATTTCAAGGATATGACAGTTTCCATCCCTTCTTATCTTTGAGACCCAAAGACTCTAGTTTCTAGTAGAGAGGTTAAGGGTCAAACTTTATTTTAAATTCAACATGGAATTAGATCTTCATCCTACTACAAAGAAGATTGTAGGGAAGCCGTCTTGGTTTAATCCTCTATATATTCCTGTGGGAGGTTTTTTCTTGTACCTCTCTACCTCAATGTATTTAACCTTAATCCCTTCTTTACATTGGACTCTCATCCAATGTAAAAGGAAGATAGGGAAGTGTCGTATCCCTAGCCTCTTCTATCGTATCACAAGCCTCTTTCACCAGTGAATTTGTAAAAGTGTGTGGTTTGTCAAATCTTCCACTTCATCTTATTTCTCAAACTGAGAAAGACACATGTGCGATTAGAGGTTAGTGATGATCCTGGAAACCACGCAATCCACTTGAAGGACTAAACTATGATAACTCTGATTCCTTCCATAACAAGGATACATAGGATGCCTACATAAGTAATGAGATAAGAGGACATTCTTCTTAGAATTTAGTACCAATCATAACCTATTTTTTATACATCCTCTTTAAGAATTAACCAAAATCATAACCCCCTTAATCTGGCTATCCTCCTCAAGTTTAAACCCTAAGTTAATTCCCCAAATCACCGTGATTTAAAACAGCCATTGTGGTCCCTTTTCAAGGGGTATCCTTCTTAAGAGTAATCCCCAACCTATCCTCTCAAAGGGGTATACTCCCCTACGAGACTCACCAAACTATGTGGGCTGTGATTCCCATCCAAATAGGATATGTTTGAAGCCTCCCTTGGGTTCCAACCCAACTCCTCAATCAACCCTATTCGTTTTTGGTCCATATCCCCAGTATGGCCTAATTAAAATAGGAAACTCATATCCCTTCCTGGTTCTATAGGTTGTTTTAGCATAAGTCTCACCCTAAACATTGACTAGGTTCCTTCTTCCAAGATTTCCTTTCCATGTGATGTTAAATTGTATGGTTGGGTCCTCATCACGTGACCTTAAAAGTTATAATGTTCCGCATTAATAAACAACGAACTATGTGGGTTCTGATTCCTTTCACAGTAATATGTAGTAAACTTATTTAGGGGATCGATCCCAACATCAAACAATTCTTATATCCTTGGATGATGATAAAATCTAGAGTAACATTTTTCTACCTGGTAATGATAAACTTCAGATTGACCTTCATCTACCTAGATAATAATAAACTCTATAGTGCCTCACCGGGTGGCTATAAATCCATCATTATCCTAATAACAACTAATGAATCTATAAGTAGTATATAAGAGGATACCATCAAACGATAACTTCAAATACATTTATATATCTCTAGTGATGAAGAAATTCATATAAATATAGATGATTCTAAGTTCTACACATGCTAACAATTGATTTAAAATCTTTTTATGACCCACATAATACTTGGGAATTAATAATGGATTCATGAACATATCTTAAATCTATAAGAGAGCCCTGCAGTAGGCAATAACTGCCCCCAAAATTGTGTGATAAGCCTGAACTCTGATTCTCTTGACCAATAAAAGTTCTTAACCATCATAGGTCAAAAAACCTAATGAGAACCTGCCTATGGAAAGAAAATCACCATGGATACAGAAGCATTGGGTGTTTTCGATTCCACGAAAAAACCCATTGGCAACCGTTCTGAAATAGAAAATTGACATGGGGAGCAGAAAGTCATCGAAGACAAATAACTATGGCGTCTTCTTCACAATATAAAAGGGATGTACCAAACAGTCTCTGTAGAACCATTATGTTTCCCTAAACAAGCCTCATTTCTGTTAGAAACAAAAAATGGATAACTCAACATGAATCCTTAACCCAGATGAGAGTATTACTTTCTTATGAGGCCCCTTCTACTTTCAATAAAAGAGGTCCAAACAAGGCAATAAATCATGCATGTATTTATCCAAAAAATATGATTCTTTAACAGGGTTTCTTGATCATTTATTTCATATATCCTCAATATCCATTATTTAGAACTCCCTTTGATATAATGGATTCTATCAAGTTTTCATCAATCAAAAGCCCCAGCTACTACTCAAGTTATACCTTCCTCTGTGCGAAGGACGTCATCACCAACTCAGTGTCTCCAATGCTGGGTCTCTAATGTACTGGTTTGAGACCACCATCATCATGGTACCATCCTAACCCTAGAGTATGCCTAACAATCTCTCTAACTCGTTAATAATCTTTAATCATCTGGCCAATGACGACCAGTGGTCCTGAAGTAGATAGTGTCAACCGTCATCTTCAATCATTTTAGGAGCATATCCCTAGAACTAAACAACTAGTCCCTCAAAGTTTTCATGGAGGTGGATAAATATTCCACCTATAGCCTCATCTTGAAGGCATAGGATTCCTTATCAAGGGATCTTATCAGCAATTTCCATCGCCAACACCATGTGGAAGTGAAAACAGTGAGTGGGAACATACATTAATTCACTCTCATTCATCCTTCCAGTAGACTCTTCAAGAATCATTCAAAGAAGACCACCAACCTAATATGGAGAAAGAATGAGATAAGGAACATACACCAACCTGTACCCACCAATAATATCATCAGACTCGTCTAACAGCACTCAAAGAAGTTCACCGACCATGTTTTGCGGTAAACAGTGAGTACGCACATAGCTACCAGTACCCAACAAGCATGCCCGCAGCATCGTCTGGAAGCACATTGAGAAGTCATTCATAAAATCCCAATGATAAGTAGGGTAAGACTCAAGTATCTACCTCCACATATGAGTATTTTTAGTATCCACTGATAGGAAAGGGAGGATAGTATTAGAAACATGCACCAACTTTAGATACGGAATAGACGTATATCCTTGTTCCAGTCGTTTAAGTCACCAAACACATCTTGTAAATGGTAAAAGGGAATACGAAAATACCTACCCATATCCTAGAAACATTCTATAATATCATAATGGTGATGAAAACATTACCCATGTTATGGAAACATAACTCTGTCCCCACAGGTGGGGTGGATCATCAGCATATCACCCCAGAGTAGATACATAACTCTACTCCCGTCAAGGATGGACACAGGGTAAATTCCTTCATATCATAAATATACTAGGATCAGGAACATACACCCACTCCAATAATATTTAATCATCCTATTTCAATGGCCACTCCAAGTTAAGCACAAACACCTACCTATGATGATCAATTCTCCCAGAAAGTGTCCCCAATCACTCATAACAAAAAATCTAAGAAGAATCCTCTTCAAACATGATTGCAAAATCAAGAGATGATATATGGCATGGATACACTGAATTCTAGAGTTCTATAATCCCCCAAAATTTTATTTTTCATATCTTAAGAACCTACCCTCTCGTTACCAAATTACAGGAGCAGTGAAAGTAATTCTGAAGGTCATCATCGGACACTTCACCAAGAAGTCTTTCTTCATGGAAAAAATTCAGTCGATCTTGAGAGCCTATATCTTATTAAGAAACATGGGAACCCTCCATGTGGTCATAATACAAAGGAGAAATAGGTTCTTACCCTTTCTATAATCCACCATGATGGTCCTCCCCATAATGGAGATCACAGCGAAAGTTCACTCCACATTAGTCATTCGTATTTTCAAAAGAATTATTCAATTCGAAATATAGTGATGAGAAATCCCTCTTATAGTGAGGTTCTATCAAATTCAAATCCAGTCATGTCTGATTCCTTCTCATTGTTATGTAAAATCCTTTCTCAACCAGAAGATAGCCCAAGGTGATGGTCATTATCTAAACCACCCTTGGGTCATTTGTCTTCCAACATAATAGAAGGAATCCCAACCAATCTCATTGCTTGTGGTAAAAAAATCAGAAATCATCCACTCTGGTCGGACTAGGTCAAGGAACATCTTGTGAAATATGAGTAAGATCTACTAAACATGAGGAAAAAGATAGCTAAAGATGACATACCAGTCATGTTTTGGCCGTTATCCACCTCTCAATATAGCATTTTAGAGGTGTTGATGGAAGATTTAATGCATGAAATACACCTCAACATATGGAAAACTATTCATCACTTAAAATCAAAGGTATTAGAATATAATGAGTATCAAACTCACTTAAAGGTAATAGAAATGTTATAGTATCAAATTGACTTGGCATCTCTCCTAACTTCCCAACATCCCATGATTAATAAGAAGCGATGATCCCTTCAATGTGCATGCCTTGATACATTAATGAGGTTGCGAAATTTTATCATAGATACTATATATCGTTATCATGTCAAAGGATGGGTTGTACATAGATCATTTCATTTCACTATGTTCCCAAGCCATTAAATCCCACCAAAGGTGGCATCATGCAATGTCATTTCCATTGGCCAGCTACAAAAAATGGAATCTGTTCATGACCAAAGATATGCTCAACCAGAAGAGGACATAATTTACTCTCACTGGTTTTGGTCCAGAAGAGAGCATGTTGTTGAGATTATTTTGTGTCAAGCATCTGAGAACATTGAGAAGGCATCCCACGTAGAGTATGTCATCCGTAAGATTGAGTAAATATAAGAAATAGCACAACAGATGTCCTAAATGGAAGATTTAAATGGGTTCCAAATAATGAACTCATGCCACATTTTGAAAAAAAATCTATAAAATTAGAAGATCATCTATGGTAATATCATCCAAAGTAGTTAAAGAAGAACTTGAGCTTGTAGGTTTAGGGAATCTTTTAACCCAATCCTCAGGATCATCCAACAAAGCCTGAAGGGTTGTGAATGTAGAATAGGAACTGCCCCATCGCCTAGGGTTGGTGTATTTTTCACCTCAACAAACCTCTCCTCAGCAGGAATCAGTCTTCTTCTGATTATGGAAGGTTCCATCGAGTTAATTCTCTCAATTGTTTCTATCTTGTGATTTAGTACATTCACTTGAAATACATATGACTAAACTCTTTTGGAATTCCCTTCAGGTCTCTATCTATCAAATAGTTCTTGTGGATGATGCAGAATAAAGAGATCTCATAGAGATTCCAACAAAATTTCTACAATGCATTACACATATAAAAATGTCATTAATTCCATCATTAAATACCCAAGAGAACAAAATACTAATTCAGAGGATTATGAAGAATAAGTTCATGTTCATGATATGGACCACACTGAGATGAATGAAACAGGTGTACCTTAAATTAGAGGTTCACCCAAAATTTGGGTATCCCCAAAATAATCAACCTCTACCTCCTTGAAAGGAACCTAATAGGGGAAAAGGTAAGAGTAATACCATGTATCACCTTTCCTTTGTAGAATTCTGATCCCTTTCACTAGAGGAAATATTTTATCAATAAGAAAAAGAAATGAGAGAGTTTAGAAAACTCAATGAAGAGTTACTTTGGGAAATTCTTCCTTCTAGATATTCTCCATAAGTAGACCCTCAACTCGCACTTATAGTTGGTGCACCTCAGAAAATATGGTTTTCTGTAACAACTGAAGTAGACATAGAACATCCACTCAATGTGAGACATCATCCACCAATATAGAGGGATCCCAAAATAGAATATCTAAAATTCCCCCCATTGGGTACATAGCCAGAACATGGTTAGCCACATCCTTACAGGCTTTCCCCTATTGTTTACCCATGGAAGATATAATCATTGCCACAACTAGTAGTCCTGGAAGTCATTGCATCCATTCAGGCTCTAGTAACCACACCTATTCAGGTCCCAGTTCAACTGGACATTCCTAGAATTCCTATGAACACCATTTAGTCATTAATGACTCGATTGGAAGCTTTGGAAGAATGGTGTGTGGTAGTAAAACTAGAAAATAAGGCTTAACCTAAATAGGTAGATCTGACTCCAGCCCCAGAAAACTTTGGGGATCCTACATTTCATATTTTTAACGACTTAGGAGATCCAGAGGAGCACTTCATTCATTTATTCTCTCATTTTAATCCCATGATGGAGACCCCTAAACAATAGGAAGCAGTGAAACTCAGATGCTTTGTGTAATCCTTTTAAGGGCCAGACTTTGAATGGTACATGACTTTGCAGTCCTGATCGATCACTAGATGGGAATATCTCTGTTCGAATTTTCTCTTACAGTTCATCTCAATGCTGCAGAAGACAACAGTCTTTGATCTCACAAACTACATGCAAAGGAAGAATGAAAGAGTCTCAAACTTGATTGCTCGGTAGAAAGAATTGAATTAATATTTTAACCTATCACTCCCTCAAGAAGAGTTTTTCTGTATCTGTGAAACAAATCTCTGTGATGAGTTACACACTCCATTGATCCTTATGAAATATATAGGAGGGTTTCAGGATCAGGCTGAAATTTCTCAACAAGTGGAAAAATCTATCACATAGACTGAATACATGTCTTGAGTAATCCCATCAACTCAAGGAAGGAAAATAGGAAAGGTAGGGGATGCTACAGTTACACTTAAGAAGACCCTTGTACCCGCTCCAACCTCAAAGCATGTATCATACCATAGGGATCCACCTCTAGAGTGTCATGAGCAATGACCGCCTTGTCAAGATGATTAAATAGATCAGAGGAAGAGACAATTTTAGGAGTTGAAAACAATGTCTATTCTTTTCAAAATGACCATGTCCCTAAATACTTCATCTCATCTTTGGAAAAAAACTTATTCCGGTTGAAAAATACCAAGAAGGCTAACAAATAAGGTGAAAAGGAACTCCTAATCCTTTTCCATTTCCATATAATGATTGGTAATCCCATACAAGAGTGTTTTGTTTTCAAATACCTCTTATAAAATATGTTAGATTATGGGAAAGTGAAAATGAATAATTCTCCATCCCATGTAGCATATGTTTCTGTTAACAATCCAAAGGATGAAGTCGAGTGGAAAGAAGTTAAAAGAAAGAGTATACAGATGCTTAGTTACTAGGTGGTTAGAAAAATAATCAACCAGACTCATGATATTCACTAAGAACTGTTGAAATAGCCAAATTTACCATCAACCCCTTCTACTACAGAAAAACTGGCTTTATCAAAATCATAATCCTTTTAAGGACAATCCTCAAAAAATAGATACGGCCAGACGGATAAGGAGAAATCAAAAGAATATAAGCTCATTTCAAGGAAAAAAAATTCTATTCCCTTAGAGGACTTTATGCTACCTTCCCAAAATCATGGGAACTACCCCACCAAATGGTACAAAAAGACTCGACCCCCCAGGCACAATCTTCATTAGATGAGGAGTTGATTTTTTGTTCTGTTAATTTTATTCACTTAACAGATCACTTATTAAATTATGATTCCGATTATGAACTATATTTCCCTATATTTTATTGGGGAACTAGGGGAATAAGTCATCAAGGTTGAGGTTATAGGGGAGGATGTGGTTTTTTTAAGAGTAAATACTTCAACAATACCCCTACTCAAACCCTTTATGTGATTAAAACTCATGGGAGATCCCTCTAGTGGGATTAGCAGGAAGAAAGGAACTCCCCCAAACATGACATGGTCTAACCTAACATGGACATCATGGAAAACTGATTAGAGGATATGTTGACACATTCTCAATGGGTGGGAAGACCTAGCCAGCCTAATCCACCAAGAGAAAAAGAACTTCCAGATCTTTCCCCAAAGGACAATCCATCCACATTAGGAACATCAGTTCCTATAGCATATGAAGAAGATTATCTCTGTGTAGGAAAAAATAGACATTTGTATCAAAAATATGATGTATTGAAGTAATTAGACCAATTGTTGACTAAGTTATCATTCATGGATTCTCTGATTCTGTAAAAAGACCTCCAATAAGAACTCATTAATTCATTGTCAAGCCCTCAGAAATTTGAAGTTGAGGTCGCTACTACTGAAGTATATCATGTAACGAATTGTCCTGTGAAATTCCATGTGGTCATATCCATCACAAACTAAGATGAAAATTCTATCATACAAGGACATGTCATACTGTTGTATATATCTGGTAAGTTAAATGACATTAATGTCTGACGATCCTTCATCGATAATGGATTAGGAGTCAACCTCATCCCAGTATGGAAACTTCATCAACTATGTCTCAATGAATTACACATGTCTCTCTCCACTCTTATGTTATAGGGTTATGACAAGAATGATCAAAAACCACATGGAGAGATCACACTCAGAATTAAATTCAGAGATCTTATTTCCGACTTATGGTATATGTTATTTCAGTAGGACATAAATTTCAATGTTTTTTTCGGAAGACCATGGATACATCAGCATGCATCCATTCTTTTTTTATACCTAAAATGTCTAAAATATTCTATCAATGGTAAAATTTGGAAATTTTATGGTGATAAGGACCCTTTAAAATCCTACAAGACATAATACATTGATGCATAGTTCTATCACAATAGAGAGAAACAATCAATGGCTAATGATGCCTCTCAAATCAGTACCCCAAATGGTTTGGATATGATCATAGCTAACCCTTTCAAGAATCTTAGTGGAGATTACGTGTAGTCTATTAACCAAATTTAAAGTGTGGTCTAGAATTCATGAATTCATTCAACAGCTTTCATAATGTCAATCGTGATAGTTGAGCATGAGGGCACTGAAGAAGTTAACAACTCTCAAAATGATAATGAAATATTGAATAAAAATGTCTTCATTCTATCTCCTAAGATTTAACAAATCCCATTTCTGTTAACTGAACTAGAAGAATCCTTCATGAATATAGGAGAAAGTTAAGTGACTCATTCTCAGTCCCTCATTTCCCCTTTACTACTCCAAGAAGACTTCATTCCAACAAGTGATCCCAAAATGATTGCCTCATCCTCTGGATATCAAAATAATGACTCTCATCTTCCATATAAGGAAATGTTTTGTCATCTCTTCCCTGGGAAGAATCAAAAATATTGGATAATAAGGAAGAGTAAAAAGAATAAGATATCATATATTTCCCCCCAGTAATCGTGGAAGGCATCTCCACCATCATGGATGAACTCAGAGAAATAAATATGGGTAAAAAAGATTATCCATACCCTACTATAATTAGTGCGGTCGTGACTCCCATAGAACAGAATGTATACACCTACTTCCTAAAGTAGCACTAGTATGTATTTTCCTAGAACTACACAGATATTCCAGGCCTTGACCCAAAGGTGTCCAACCATCTCTTGGGTTTTCTAGAAGATCATAGGGGATACAAGTAGGCACCTAAGAGGACGAACCCATCCACCACCTCCAAGATTGAGGCTGAAGTAGACAAACTCATCAAGGATGACTGCATTCAAGAGGTGTAGTACCTAAAATGAATATCCTACATTTTCCCTGTGAAAATGAAAAATAGGAAAATCAGAGTTTTCATTGATTTCATAGATCTCAACTAAAATTATCCCAAATTTGACTTCCCAATTTCAATCATAGAACTCTTGATTGATGAAATAGCTTTCTACCAAGACCACTCCTTCATGTATGGATACTCTAGGTACAATAGAATCTATATGTCCCCAGAAGATGAATAATCCACATCATTTAGATCCCCTCAAGGGGTGTTTTTATATTTGGTAATTCCCTTTGGTTTGAAGAATGTTGGTGCCACATACCAATGTGATATGAATCACATCTTCAAAGCCTTCTTGGTAATTTTTGTCAAATTCTATGTTAATGATATAGTGGTAAAATCCTAGAAACATTCTGACTACTTTCTTAACTAATAGACCATATTCAGTAAGCTTTGATAGCATAATCTTAAGATGAACCCTTGAAATTTTCTTTCATGGAAACCTCGGGAAACTTTATTGGCTTCATTTGATGCCATCATGGAATCAAACTTGATACAGAGAAGAATTAATTTATCCTTAGCATTTCACCTCCTCGAAACATGAAAGAGATTAGAGGACTTCAAGAACACTTATCCCACATTTGGAACTTCAAATCCAACCATACACTTCACCAAATTGATGAATAAAGGGGTCAATTATCAGTGGACCAATGACTATCATGAATAATTTGATTCCCTCAATAAATACTTCTTGATCCCACTGGTATTGATTCCACATGATGAAGAAAATACACCCATTATTTATGTGGAAGCCTTAGTGTATTCATTAGGTGCTTTCCTTGCACAAAATAATTATGCTAGGAATGAAAATAGCATTTATTATCTCTGTAGAACAATTCTCGATATAGAGACTCAATATTAAGATATTGAGAAGAGCTATCAAGAATTAATATTTGTAGTTCATAATCTAAGGCACTACCTATATCATCATAATATCCATTCAGTTTCTCACAATAATCCACTCGAATTCATTATCATTCATCCTATGCTGACAAGATGTCTATCATGGTGGGTAGTTAGTTTGCAGAAGTCTGATATATAGTTTTCTCCTCATAAATCATTGAAAGGCTAGCCCTTGGTAGACTTCCTTTTTGAGCACCCATCTATATAAGATACATCATTAAATGTTTAACTTCTTGATGAAGAAATATTCTCTTTTTAGCTTCAAACATGGGAAATGTGTTTTGAAGGTGATTCTAGTAGTCCAACAGGGAAGATAATGGATGACACTAAGATTAACAATGTTGGGTTAGGAATTGTTCATATCTCCCAAGAAAATGAAGTATTTCTATACTCATTCTTGTTATCATAAGGTGGTACCAAAAATGAGGTATAATATCAGGCTCTCATTAAAGTCCTATAATTGGAACTCCATGTACTAGTGCACCACCTAGAGGTGAAGGGTGATTCAGATTTGATAATCAAGAAAATAAACAAGGATTATTCCATTCGAAAAGATGAGATAATTCCCCTTTGTGATTATGTATGAGTGTTAATGGAAGAATTCCCCTCAGATCCAACATTGAATCACATCCCACGATCACAGAATGATCAGGAAAATTCATTAGAAAATGCAGCTACAACTTTTGTAGATCCAAATCAGGAAGAAATAGTCATCATCATTTCCCATCGTTAAATGGTTTCACCTTTTGTTCAGATCAGAGCAGGATAGATCAATGAAATCAGTACTATTCTTGAGCCATATATACTGCTGGATGGATTACACCAATCATGAAATATCTCCATGACGAAGTACTTCCATCAAATACGGTTGGAAGAGAGCAGATCTGGTGAAGAGCAGTTAATTTCACTCTTTATGATGGCCTAAATGACCAAAAAGTCCTCTATAAGTGAGTATTTGATGGAGTCCTTCTCATAAGTGTTCATGGAGAATACACTAAGACTATTATAGAATAAGTACATATAGGATCCTCTGGTTCCCACCAATTAGGGGATATTCTTTCTGATCAAATCTGAAGGATTGGATACTTCTATCCTTCGATAACACGGGGTTTTAGAAAATTTACTAAGAAGTTTAATCCATGTCAAGTGCATTCCAATTTCATTCATTAACCCCTGATGTTACTACATATAGCTAAATACTCTTGTCCATTTTCTATATGGGTAATGGATGTTATTGGAGAATATCCTCTAGCTACGGTTAAGCAGTTCAAATACATCCTTACTACTACCAATATCTTCTCTAAATTGGATAAGGAAATACCACTCAAAGAATTCAGATCCAAAAGAATTGTTAGTATTTTCAAAGATAACATCATCACTATATTTGGTATGCCTCATAACATTTTGATGGATAGTTGAACCAATTTATATTTTGCAGATGTGGAGAATCTATATCAGGAATACAATAAAAAATCCCACCATCCATCCCACTATCATGCAGCAACCAATGGACAGATAGATGCTTCTAAAAAGACCTTGTCGAACATAATATAGAAGATGGTCAATAAAGATAAGAAAACTTGGCCTGAAAATCTCTTGTGTGCCTTATGGGATTATCAGACTATAACTCATATTGAAATGTAGGCAACCCCATACTCGTTGGTGCACAAAACAGAAGTATTCTTTCCCATTGAGGTTCAGTTTCCATCACTCTGTATTTCCATTTGTGACTAGTTATCCACAAAAGATCAATCCTAGAAATGATTGGATGAGATGGAGCAACTATATGAAAAGAAATTTCATTCCTTACATCACTTATAGGTATATCAAAATTGAAAAGAATAGGCCTTTAACAATAAGGTTTTTATTCATTCATTACTCCAAGGATAATTGGTATTGGTCTTTAGGACTCCAATGATACTAGGAAAGAACCATCTGAATCTTGATCCAAAGTGGGAAGTACCTTACTCCATACATAAGTTCCACTCTAATGGAGCTTATTCCTTAATCTCAATAGATGTAGAACTCACTGAAACTCCAACCAATTAAAGGTTCCTAAAGATGTACTTTTTGTAATCACATATATTTAATCTTATTTATAGGATGTTAAACTTCATAGCACTATTTTCGAGCATGTTTCATGACATTAAATTGTATAGCATCATTGTCCTTGTCGCATGAAGATAAATTGTATGACATAAGGTCCTAGTTGCAGAACGTTAAACTACATAGTACAATTTGTCTTCACCACATGACATTAAACTGTATGGTTAACGTTTACTTATTTTATGTTAAGAAACCCCCAATATACCATGAGTAGAAACTCCTTGTGGTCCCTCAAAATATGAGTAGCTTCCATGTATAAACCTCACTCATATCATTGTCACTCCCTAGTGGCACTTGATCCCCATTTATCCATGTGTTTAGATTAGACATTCATGGGGAATAGCTATCAAGAAATACATGTGGCTTGATTCTTTCTCCCGCAAGATACGTAGTTACACCTAGGTCATATACCATGGTCCATCCACAATGTTTCTTTCATGTCAGGTGACCCACATCCTCATCGCATGATGATAAACTACATGGTTCATTGATAACTATGTGTGGCTTGATTCTTATTCCAATGAGATGCGCAGTGACACCCAGATACCAAATCTCATGCCTAGTCATCACCATAAAGAAGCAATTTACCTTTTACCTATGTATGAACCCAATATATATTGGGAACTCCTCCAAATCATATGGATTGATTCTCATACCATTTTGTGTCTTGCACCCAACCATTACGCTGGAAAATATCTAAAAAAATTAAATCCCCCTTACTCACATCAAACCTCAGTTGATGTGGGGAACCATCTTCAATAACTAAATGTCTCTTGATTCTCATTACAATAAGATATTTAGAAATGCACAAATATTCAATCTAAGGTCCTGTCACAATTTAAAAAAAATCCCACACTCCCTGTGTATATATAAGACCTACACGGCGAACTTTATCAAGAACTACATGTGGCTTGATTCTTACCCCAGCAAGATATTTATTGAATCTCGGGTCATATAACCTGGTCCATCCATAATATTTTTTCCCCTTCACATTAGCTCATATTTTTCTATGCGGCATGATGTTAAATTACATAGGAGTTTAAGAGCTATGTGTGTCTTTATTATCACCCTAATGAGATACATAGTGATGTCCAGATATTTAATAATGGGCCCAACTGCATCACGACATGGAAAATATTTTTCTATCCTATGTACGATTTAGATATACATGACGATATCCAATACAAGTTCTCATTTTAAGAAATAACTCATATCGATTATAACCACATGTGGATTGATTCTTACTTCAACAATATATATAGTGACACTTGGGCTCTATTCACTGGTTCATCCAAATTTTCTATTGCTCTTCATGTCAAAAAAACCTATTTCATTATTGCTTGACTTTAAACTTCACTACCTAACACCCTTGTTGTATGAATTTAAACTACACAATGTAATTTCTTTACCACATGAATTTAAATTGCACAGTACCCAAAGAAATATGTATGGCTTAATCCTCATCTCATTAAGATTTGTAGGGAAAACTAGGCCTTATATCCTAGTACTATCCATCCGGTAAAATAAAATTCCCCCTTTCCTATATACATTGAAAAATATATGCAGGAAATTTTATTTTGGTTCCTCTCCTTATAGATCCCACCAAGGAAACAAGTGATGTCTTCCTTCTACATATGAATCAAATCTATGTAAGGGACTTCAAACTCATTTCCAGTATCAGTCTAATGCTTCCTTTATTCATTGAACAGTACCCCTTTTTCATCTCATGCCCATAATCATGAATATGTTTAGATCTTCATAACCTTTCCTCAGCTTTTGGTGGCTGAATGTGTAATACCTAAGAGATCATTTTACTGACCATGCAGTACGCACCCCAGTTGGCCTTGCATAAATTTCCCCCATAATGGGCTTGTCAGCTAAAGGATGCCACTTTTTGACTATGCATTAAGTTCCCTAGTTATACTTTCATAAAATAGACCCCATAACGGGTTTTTAAACTAGTGTTAACTTTATTCATAGGATAAACCTCTTCTATCCCTTTAATCTTTTGATGACATTATTCTAGAACCCGTAATTTAAAATCAGTGGCCATCCTCTGCATATGTGTCCCATATCCTTTCTCCCAACCAGAAATTCTAGAAGACCATGGTTTAAATTTCCCCTATCATATTTTCATGGAATAATGGAATAATCTTGGTTTATCTGACCACATACCATCCATCATTTCCATAATCTTATGGTCCTAGTTGTATGACCTAAAACTATAATCACCATACTTCTTGCATTTGGGTCAGACCTTCCTAGAAAGATTAATCCCTATATTCTTTGGAAATCGTGTCTTGGAATACCTCTTCCATATTCAGGCACTTTTATCCACAAACTAAACTCTATTCTTAGGAGGATTCAAATCATCATACACATTCATCATCTTTTAACGATGGAATATCAGAATTCTTGAGAGCTCCATTGTTGGAAAATGCAGTACGTGCCCTAGTTGGCCTTGCATAAAAGAACACTTATAACAGGTTTTTCAATCAAATTATTCCATTATTGACTATGAAATACATGCCCAAGTTGGACTTGTATAAACTATCCCCTATAATGGGTATGTTAATCAGTGGTAACTCCATTCTCGAGAGAGACCTCCTCTAACATCATAATCCCTTTTTCCATATTATCCTTCGGATATGGGAATCCCCGAATCATAGCTTACAATTTTCTCCTTACATACCTAAACACGGTATAATATTTATAAATAAATTACTAATAATGGGATAATCATCAACCTTTTTATTCAAATCTAAATACCTTAAATTATATCCCCCTAATATCCGTGTGGCGTGAAATTAAAATGCACAACATAATTTCATTTCTACATGACATTAAACTGCATGTCCTAGTTTTCTTGCTTCATGACTTTTAAACTACATAGCCTAATATCCTTGTTTCAAAATGTTAAACTAAATAGCATAATATTCTTGCTATATAACTTTAAACAGCATCGTATAATGTCCTTATTGCATGACTTTAAGCTACATAGTTAATGTCTTAGTAACATTACATTAAAATGCATGATAACATCATCCTTTATCAAAAAAGGGTCATTCCCTAACATTGTTTATCTAAAAAAATTACCATCCATCACACATCAAATTTGTGTAGGAGTTTCTTCATATTAATGACATATGGATGTAAAAATTATCCCTTTATTCTCAAACATCTTTCCTTGAAAAAACCACTTACTATCATCTTGATAAATATGAATATTAAAATTCCATCACCCATAAGACATATATTATCATAATTCCTTATAAAACCTTTACTTGAATATGAAGTAAATTCCCAAGTTGTCCTTGCATAAGTTTCCCACATAACAGGTCTGTCATCCTAAGGATACCACTACTTAACTATGTTGTATGTGCCCTAGTTGGCCTTGCATAAAACAACCCCCATAATAGGTTTGTCAAATAGAGGTAACTTTTTCCTCAAGAGAGACCTCTTCTATTCCCATATTTCTTGTTTTGGAATTGAAAACCATAAATAATCCTGACCTAAGATTTCCCTTGGAACTATCTAAATAATTTTTGTACATTCCCAACCATAAAGCTTTGTTGTGATTATCACATCAAAATTCATGATCAATGATATTCAACCTAAAACACTAACTTCATTAGTCTGACATGGAATAATCTAAACTTCCTACAAAAAGATACATATTACTCATTAGGTTGAAAACTCATAAAGGGAACTCTGTAAAAAAAAGTCGAGTCTCATCTCGCTAGACCTATGTTCTATATGGTTTAGGCAATATCGAGCAATAAAAAAATTAAAAGGCACAAATATTGTTAGGCTTAAAACCCACTAATTCTATCTCATATTGATCTTAGGAAAGAATTAGGTAAATGACACAAAATACACAAATTTTTTAGGGTTGTCCATATGACCCTAGTATTAGTCAATCTACGCTCACTAGACCCCTTAATTTAGGTAAAATTTAAAGATCCCACATCCCTATCATTGTAATTATGATTAGATGATATGAAGATGTAATTCTATTTAAATCTATTTTTAGGTTATGATTACAAGAGGAAAGTAGGGATGAAGACATAAAATATTGGAAAAAAATTCTTTTCATTTATGGAGAAAAATCAGAGGAACATCCAAAAAACGGATTCTCTCTATCATATATTACAATAGGCCTTTAACATAACTCTTTATCTGTTGAATAGCCTCTTGAGCTCTATTAGTTGCATGTCCAGTCACAATCAGTCAACCAACTTCAGTCTCCTTAGCCTGAAGAAGCACTTCCTTGGCAGCTTCAATGGTAGTTTCCCCTTATGTTTGGGACTCTTCTAATGAAAAGTGGAGTTATTCAAGATCTCCCTGAGTGGCATCCAATTCTCTCCGAATACATGACACTTCAATGGACTTCTCCTTGATTATCTGTTTAAATCCTTCCAACTTTGTATTGTGGGTGGACTCCTCTTGGGACAGTGAAGCTCACTAACATTGGTGAGAATTTTGGCCTTTGTAAGGTCTTTCCATAGTATATTCTCTTCTTCGCACTAATGAATATCCTCCTTCACAGAAACATGTATTGGACAACAATCAAGCCCAATGAATCTCAACATGATGAAAAAGGCTGAAATCCATTAGTTTCATGAAGGAAACCCCACAAGGGGAGTCTTAGATATTATCTTACATATGTCCCCCCAAGACTTGTGACCTGTGATGAAGATAGAATTATGTATCTTCCGATCTAATTTAGATTCACTTTCAAAAGGATAGATTTACTCCAAGATCAAGTCACTCAAAGAAGTGCCATTTTATGCTCCCTCCTAAAAAGTGTTTGTCTTGCCTTCTGATGTTGATTGAGCTGATTTGAAAGATTCACCCCTAAAACTAACCACGGAAGCTGATAGTCCTAAATGATGAATTAAAATCATTTTTAACTTCAAAATAATATAAATAGTGGGGAAAATTCACAACAGTTGGTAAACCTTACCGAATAACAAGTCAGGATCTTGGGAGGATTCCTCCCCAGCATTCCCATCTTTAGCAGTCTGGTTTGGAACCTCTTCATGAGGGGAACTCTTCTGAGTATGCCTAGGATTTTATAGGTGAGGCTAAGAAAGACTTCATGTTTCATGGTCTACCTGACCTAGCTCTCCCTCAATAGTGATGTTGAGATTTATTTCAACACCTTCACCATGCACCATCACTGTAACTATTTCCGTGGATGAAGCTACGCATTAAAACCAATCATGATTAGGAAATCAAGAATAAATAGGTTAGTTGGATGTAAAATAAAGACACACATCCATTTTATTCTTTATATAGTTCCCAAAATTCTTCTAAAATGGAAGCAATATTAATATGTTCCAGTATTTCATCAAAAGGAATGTAAATATTTATCATGAATTCTATTGAAATTCCAAGCCCCATGTTAATATCATATGTGGGAACACTTGGAGGAGTTGGTTCATTACCCTCCTCCAATGACTTGAGACCCCGAACAACCACCTCAGTGGTAGTTACATGGTCAGTATCAGTCATTGTAGGATTCTCTACTACATGATATTAACCATAAATTTCAAAAAAATAAAAGCCAGTCATTAAAATGTGACATCTTAAGAAATACCTTTAACATACCAGATGCCTCAGCTCTCTCTATTGTATTGATAGGAGCAGTGCTAAGAGCAGATGATGTATTCTATAGCCTCGAGGCCTCTTCAGTTAAAGGATCCATTTCACTAGCATGAATCTTCCCTTGCTCTAAAGTGTCCTATTTGGTTCTCAAAGGCTCATTTGTAACTTTATTAAGGGAAGAAATATAAGTATTTCTTGCAATCCAAATGATTTTAAATAGTTTCTTTGGATGAGTCTGAAATTAATGATATTAGGAAATGCATACCACTTTTAATAAAGTACATAGACAATTATTTCACCCTTCAAAGTCATTTTTTATTCATCTTCTTAAAATGATTGATAGCATCAACCTCATAAAAAATAGGTATTATAGGTGGGACTTCTACCACCATCTCATACTCTATGGCCTGTTAGCTTGGAGATACCTCTCTTGATTTGGGGGGGGGGGAACCTAGAAACCCTAATCAGAGTACCACCAAGGCTATATTTTAGTGATGTAACCTCAATTCGTTTTCCCTTATCCAGCTGAAAATTATGATGGTATTCCCCTAGAGAAATAGAGCATTAACTGGAATATAATGTCTTTGCAGAAAAAAATATGAGAAGAAGAAAACATACATCTTCAGGATAGAAAAATTCATCCCATTCCATAAAATATGAATTATCAACCCCCTCGGTAGTATCATGTTCTATCATATCCTTCACTCGCCTTGTGGAAGGGACCTGATTATTGATTTCATAGATGATAATATTTATCTACCAAATAAAAATTTCAACTTCAGCATGGTTGTCCTCAAAACAAATATCAAGTGATACTCAAAGATCTTATATCCCTGTAATATGTAACCCCATACATAGGATCTCTCTCATAGTTTCAGTATCAAAAGAAAAATCCCACCATGTTTGGACTACCTCTGGCCATATGTATTTAGAATATATTCTAGTATACTATGATGATGATTCTATAACCCTATATTTTATAGGCATCCCAATTCCTTCCATCACATATGTCAAACAATAAAATGGAAACCTATTCTAGTCATGGTGATGGTGACTAGACCACATAGGTTCAGTTTTAGTTGGTGATGTTGTTGTAGCCATCTTGATTCTGGTGGGTGGATTATATCTTTCATGAGGTCGTTTCGTAGATCTGGGGACCTCATCATCCTCACTCTCTGACCCATACAACGTATCTTATGAAGGAGATGAAGCACCTTCCAAACAAGAAGGTTTTTTCTTGCTTCTATTTTTTACCCCAAACCAAGGAACAATATTGTCTAAAATCGCTTCAGGGAATGATGTAATCCAATATTTTTCATACCAAGTTGCCAATTTGTAAGTTTTATCAGCTGAAGGTAGGTTGATCACCACCCCCCATCAATTCTACAATTGTGATCAGCCATATCTTTTGAGCTACCATTATATGTTATTCCAACATAATGTTCATTGGAGGGGATATGGTAATTGTTTTCAAGCATTTTAATTCGTGTGGAAAAAAGTAAGGATCATAAGACTCGCATATGATTTTATCATCAATCCTAATGACTAACACACCATCCCTGAAAGCTAGCATATAAGACCTCATCTTAATATTGGCCTTCCCTTCATCAACAACCCTTCCCATATTCAGATTCTTGTAAGGAAAGAAATTTAAAATCCTTGAATAAACATATCCTTGTTTGAATTCCACAAGGTTGCAAGTATAGGGGTAAAATACCAGATACAGTCTGTACGTATGGTCAATATGGGATCCCAAGGATTTGGATCCCACTTTTCTTGGAATAAGTCCTAAAATGAGTCATTATCCATCCCCATAAAACCTGGAATGGTCCAAAATTTTGAAAGGATATTTTCCTATATTAATATGCAACATATTATTGTGGATTTTTTCCAAAATAGCGGTGTCCAACCCCACTAACTTCTGATCCACCATCTTGGACACTATAAAAATGTTCCTGGACTTATGTCACCCTTAAAATCATGGAAAGGTAGGAAATAGATGCTAAGACGCATGGATATAAAACTTAAAAGATGTTTCTTAGCTAGAATTTTGGGGTTGATATCATATACCCTCTGGTCAAATTCTCCCTTTTCCAACATTGTCTAGAAAGTACCAGGTGCACTTCTATTTTCCACTTTGAGGAAAATTGTCAGATGCTTGCAAGTGGGACCTTCCTCCTTCTTCATCAAGATTATTTTCATACACATCTCCAGATGAATATCCCATTTTATACAGGGATTTTCCTTCTAGATATCGTCAGATATTTTCAATATATCACATTCTAATGTTTGGATTCTATCAGTATTATTCCATGTTTCCCTTGGAGGGATGAACTTGTCATACATATCTCTGAGGATCAGAGCCTCGGAGATCTTGTGAACATCCCATAAAATGATTGCCACTTCTCCATGCATTAGATGAAAAGAATTCTTTGGTAGACTCCACTGGTTCAACAACTCAAACACAAACTTTTCATTCCTATATACATAGGTTTTCCTTACCCATACAGCCTCATAAATCTTGATGACTTCTAGATCCCTTTTGAACTCTACATAGTTTTTGTGCCCATAGTATGCCCACATCCATGCGGTCGTAACACCCCCTCCAGGGTGAACGTCCTAACCTTTATTCTAACCCTTCGATTGATTTGTCTATGAGTCTCAAAAATGGATAAATAAATATATGGTTTTAGTTCAACTGTGTGTGGTTTCAGATCTCGGGCACTTGGGTTGTGATGCATAAAATATTTCATGGATTCCATCCGTCATTAATATATGTACCGGCTTTGGAAATGTTGGTAGATGAGAAGTTCTTATGGTATTGAAACCAAGATCCCATGAGATATTTCTTAGAAGCTTGTGTAAGGACCTCCCATATAAGGCCATAAACATAAAGAGAAGATAAAAACTCATTAGAAAATCATAGTGATACTTCTTCAAATACCCTACAAGATCTAGAAGGGTGGAATTATAGATGTCATAATAATCGTGCCTGATGATTTTCATCATCTACTTAATCAATTTGTTGTCTAGTTCATTATAAATTGAAGTTTTATTAACATCCATTAAACTTGAAAATAAATTTTAATTTCATTAAATAATTGTTTCATTTTGAAGAAGCCATGGAAAACATAAAATTGTGATAAAGGCATTATTTTGCACAAGTGTCTCATGTAAATGGAATGCAAGTGTCTCGCATAAATATCCCACAAGTATAATTTACATGTTTCACTAAAGAACACTATTTCAAACTAGATATCTACCCAAGCCTATGAATTTTGTAGTCGAATACATAATGTATCTTCATGGATGAAGGATCCAACAATGAAAGTGTTAACAGAGTCTGTGCGGAGGACTTGCGCGGGCAGAGCTGAAATTTCCGAGTTCCTTGATCCTTCCATCAGAATAAAGGCCCTTTTTATATACAAAGAATCCTACATGTGTTGTTATCTTGCATGACATACCAGATTGGACTACTAAGCACAGAATCTTGTGTGACTCATCTATCCTTTTCATCCCTTTACCTTAGTATTAAACCCTCTTTCTTTGATTGAATCCAATCCTGAGGGGGGATTTTGTTGAAACTCTATTTTATCACCTAGATGAAAATGTAACAAAGATAAATAGCTTAGAAAAAAGTGGAGAAAATAGATGAATAAAGACAATAATCATAAATACACAAATTATAATTCTCCCAAGGTACACCCCCCCAATCACTATCGGCGTGCAAGCCCCTATGTTCCACCCACTTACGCAAAAAGTTACCTTCACCAAGGGTCTCATATTTTCTTGTAAATAGGCCCCTGGGTATTCATTTGTACGGATGGATTTTCCCAAAGTCTAATTACTGCTTTGATCACCCTAGTGCTTCCCTCAAGTCACCAATAACCTTCAAAGTAGTTCTATAATACCTAAAGAAGAAGCGGTAAAAGGAGAATATTGGAACATAAGTCCTCTAGGGGTTTAAACTAAACAATTCATGAGTGAGGCATTCTACTAACCCTTAATCAACTAAGACTAGAATGAGGTCCCATTATTTTACTAGGGACTTATGTGACTTACCTATGGGAATACCTGTAGAGAACCTTGAAGACTTGAGCAAAGCCTCTCCTAAGTGTAGTCATCCAGGTTTTCCATCACCCAAGGTGCTTCCAAACTTTCTCAAGCCTGATTTTGCAGAGCACCCCTTGTGTGATCCTCCTTGGTTCACCTCACTATCTATCTTTCACAATCCATCCACGTGGCCTTATTTAAAGTCATCCATGGTAGGAAATCTCCTCCTTTGTCTCTCTTGTTTGAGAGGGATAAAATCAAAGACTCTACCAAGACCACCTGAATTAAAAATAATAGGAAAAGACATGCCAGAGTGTCTTACATTTGGATTTGGATTTTATGGTCAGAGGTTTCCCACACTTGTCTTACTATAGGGACAGGATCCTTGGGGTTTCTATAGATTTGTATATCTATGATCAGGGGATCATTAACCCAGGGACAGTGTATAGGAGTTCCTAGTATCAGATTCTAGTGATAGGACCTTGTCTATCCCTTCTCATCTCAGAGACCTGGCGGCTCCAGTTCCCAATAGGTAGGGTAAGTATCACACTTGGTTCTCCATTAAACATGTAATCAGATCCTTATCCCGATGTGAAATAGATTGTAGGGAATCCATATTGGTGTAATCCCCCATCATTTCTTATGGAAGGTTGAATTATTTATCCTATCCACCTCTGAATCCTTAACCGTAATCCCTTTCTTACCTTGGACTCTTATCCAATGTTAAGTAAAGAGAGATAATTTTCATAGCCCCGAACTCATCCACCGTAACCTCATCCTCTTCCACTAGTGAAGGAGTAAAAGTGTGTGGCTTGTAAAATCTTCATCTTCCTATTATTTCTAGCACTGAGCATGAATTTTGTGGGCTTATAGGTAAGTGATGACCATGAAACCCAAACAATCCACTTGAAGGAATAAAATATGAGAAATCCAATTCCTTCCATAACCAGGATACATAGGACGCCTACCAAAGGCCTGAGGTCCAGGGACATTGTTCTCAAATATTGGTCCTGATCAAAATCCATTTTTTAGGAATCCTCCTTAGTAATAAGCCCTAATCATAATCATTTTAATCTTGTTATCCTCCTCTAGAGTAAACCCTGAGTTAAGACCCCAAATTATGATGAGTTAATACATCCCTCATGGTCCCTTCGTAGGGGGTATCCTTCTCAAGAGTAATCCCCAACTTATCCTCTAAAATGAATATACTCCCCTATGAGACTCACCGAACTATGTGGTCTTTGATTCTCATCCAAATAGGATAATTAAGAAGCCTCCCTAAGGTTCAAAACCAACTCCAAAATTAACCATGATACTATTTAGTCCATATCCCTAGTAGGGCTTAATGGAACTTGGAACCTCATATCCCTTAAAGGTTCCTTAGTTTGTTTCAGCATAATTCTTGCACTAAACATTAACTAGGCACCTTCTACATAGGTTTCCTTTCCACAAAAAGTTAAAATGTATAGTTGGGTCCTCATCACATGACCTTTATAGGTATGATGTTCCCCATTAAGAGGAACTGAACTATGTGGGTTATGAATCATTTCACAAGGATATATAAGAATCCCATTTAGGGGTTTGATCCCAACAAAAAATAATTCAATTCACCCTGAATGACAATTAATTCTAGAGTAACCGTTATCTACCTGGAAGATGATAAACTCCAAAGTGACCTTCATCTACCTGGATGACAATAAACTCTAGAGTTCTTCACTGTGTGGCTAGAAAACTAGCATCATCATAATAATGACCAAAGAATCTCTAAGTAGTATATAAGAGGATACCATCAATGGAGAACCTCATATACATAAAACTATCTCAACTGAGGAAGAAAGGTAGATAGATACTAGTGATTCTAAGTTCTAAACATGCTAATAATTGATTAATAATCTTGGGACAACCCACATCATGATTGGTAATTAATAAAGGATTAATGAACATATCTTAAATATATAATATTGTCTCATAATATGTAATAACTCCCCAAAAAGGTTGTGATGATCCTAAACTCCCATCCTCTCAGCCAATGGGAGTTCTTAAGAATCATAATTCAAAACACCAATTGAGCACATACCTTTGGACAGTAGTTCCCCATGGAAATAGATCATTGGGTGTTTTCGATTCCACAAACAAACCCACTAAAAACTGTTTAGAAGTAGAAAATTGTCTCATGGAGTGAAAATCCATTGGAGACAAATAACTATGGAATATCTTTCACAATATAAAAGGGATTTACCAAACAGTCTCCACTAGACCATTCTATTTCCCAGATGAAGCCCCATTTCAATCGGAAACAACTGTACACCTCTAGAAAATCCCCAAAAACACTCAAAAACTCCTACATGCCTTCCCAAACAGAACCCAAACACTTTACATTCTTAAAATATGTAAATAAAGGGTTACATACATGAAACCGAGGGTGATAAAATTTTTAATTATTTCATCCAAGAGAATTTAAATTGAATGTTACCAAGTGGTAAATAATTTCATAACTCAATATCTTTTCATTGGTTATATTACTTATTTGTTGTCTTAAATATACTAGGATTATGTGTGTGATGAATGTTTATCATATTATTTTTTATTTTTACTTATTTTGTGTGTATTTACATTTGAAACTCATAATTGACTCATTTATTAATTATCACTTCAAATTTATGATCATTATAATGGTTAATCATCTAAAATTGTCTTTTTTGGAACATATATCATGTTATACAATTATCTAGTTTTATGAGGTATATCTACTTCCCCTTTGATATTTTTATCAGGAATCTATTTATATTCATGGTATTTAATGTTTTCATATATGATGACTACCTGAATAACTCAATAAAGGTTGAATTGAGTTCCTAAATTTTTCTTCATTATTAAACCACCCACTTCGAGGTATGAATGTTCAAATCTTTCCTTAAGAAAATAAAAAGTGTAAAAATAAAAGAAAAATGGAAATATTTTGAACATATATATTTATAGTGGCTTGGGAACATAAATACCCTTGTTGACTCCATAAACTCTAAACTCAATGAGTTTGGTGTTTTTCAATGAAATATTCCTTTAACCAAGGGATCTCAGCTAAATACAAGGAATTGTCACTTAATACAAGGTATGATATCTTTTAACCAGGATCCCCCTTTACAAGTCTTATCCACATCCTTCACACACTTTCTTATAATGAGTGTCAATTAAAAAGGGATAAAAGAGGTCTTAAAATATAATTCGAAATATACATATACAAGTAGTAACTAATAGTATATGAATTTACATTCTAAGAAGATAATAGTATTCAAGATACAGATCTGGGTGATCTTCAGATGTGACAGATAAAATTTTATTCATTGTTCTCAATAAATAGTCTTAATTTTTCTATATATAGTGTAAATGGTGTATAGGTTTTATGATTAATCAAACAAGTCTATATTTTTCTCTTTGTGGTTATCTATTCTTCATGTAGCCACTAACGCCTCTTTTTATATCTCTAGTTTTAATCTTTGAACAAGATCATACATTATAATCACAATAGTCAACTTGATAATCCATTTATAAATAAATATATATTTTATAATATAGGATTTTAATGATTTTTAGTCGTTCTTTACAAATATGGAATATACATCTGCAATAATAATGTAATAGACCTTATTCTTCTTTGGATATTTGTATTTATGGCATCACTACATAGACTTTTCCTTAAATAGAAAAACAATTATGATATACTGAAATTCAGGAAGAAACTTATCATAATAAATATGATAGGTAATCATGACAATATTTATGTTTTAGGGATTATTTTCTTCATAAGATAAATTTTTAAAGAGACTTCACAAAATAAAGTATATCTCCAATCTTTAGTGTTTAAGATAAACTGAGATTCATGTTTCATAGGAAAATTTTATGCCTAAGATAAAAAATCCCTGGTATGCAAAACTTAACTCAAAAACTTATTTTGATACTTCATAATATAATTTTTTAGGAGTTTACTTAAAGTCTTATAATAACTTCATTATATTATTTATTCATAAGATAAAGTATTCTCAATAAAATGTAAGATAAACTTTTAGTGTAAGATGAAGAAATGTTATTGTGAAACAATATTTGATTCTCATCATATAATATTTTACATCATCAAATATAATTTCACCATGGAGCCTTCATATTCAAAGTAGGAAGAAGATAATATTTGATTTCTATAAGATAAAATAAATTTTTCATATAGAGAATTATTTTTACACCGTAATATAAATACATAGAGAATAAATCATAAGATAAGTTCCTTTAATAAATATAATTTGAGACACTTAAAAACATTTTAGAATAATATAAGGTATTTTGTGAATCATAAAAAAACCTAAACTAAGATATGTCGAAACAACATAAGTTAGTTCATCAATCTCCCCCTTTTGATGATCACAAAACTCATGAAATACAGAACATAAAATTTGCAAAAGAGCTTTAAAATGACATGGATTCAGTTTGACTTAATTTAAAAAAAATTGCTTCTCCTCCAAAATTTTTGTGATATCATAAAAAATTATTGTAAAGAAATAAAATCAATGTTGCACATGATAAATTTTAAATAGTCAATACCAGTAAAAATGAATTGAATTTGGCATAAGGTTGTGATAATAAAGGTAGTAAGGAAAATAAATTACAACTAAGGATTAAGAAAAAATCCAAAAAAATATATAAATTCTTCAAATTCTTAAAAAATAGGTGCATGAAATAGCATCATGAAATGATTCAAATGTTTCTTAAAAGATAACTATCGTTTCTCGCAATTTGAGAAGAATATATCAATCTTGCATTGGGAAATCTCTTTTTTGGGGAGGTTTATTCAAAGATAAGTGTTGTCTACTGGGTAATGAGGATAAATATAGTGGAGAATCACCAATTTCCCAATAAAATCACCCAACATCAGTAAAGACGATCTAAGTCCATCACGATCATTTCAAGGAACCCTTACTGAAGTGGATTGAATTTCAATAATATATTATTGATTCCTTTTCAGATCAAACTTATCTGTATATTTAAAGGATATTTTAGAGGTTGGTTTAGTTAAAGTTAAATATAATTCATTTTTAAACCTAAGGTTTCCCATTTGATAGAGTTCATTGGGATCAAAAATTTCCTTTAAACACTCACTAGTGTACTGGTGGTGATCAAAAATTCTGGGTCCTAGAAAATGACATCCATGAATCTGAAAATTTGAATCTTCATATGCATCAATCCTTTTCACCAATCCATTTTTGTAGTAATCCAAGAGGGTTGTGAAAGCATTCTATTTTCGATGAGATAAATTTACCAATTAAATTCAAAACATCTCCCTTCTTTTTGAAACAAGATATTAAACTCTTCATCACTTCAAAATAATTTTTTATCATGCCAAAGATAGAAGAAACATATTTTCCTCTTATGGTCACTTTTCTTTCTGAAGTTTCTACAAATGCATCAGCTTCTGCCTCTTCTTCATCTTTAGAGGATTCTAGATTCAAACTATTTTCCACTAATTCATGTAGGTATTTAACTTTATTTTCTATAACGTTAAAGTAATTTGATAATGATCCATATATTTTTTATATACCAGTGATGATAAATCTCATACCTTTCTTCACTTATACTAAATTTATTTGAATTTATGAAATCTTTTGATTCAACATAGAACAATTTTCTTTTGTTGATCGATCAATCAACTCAATAGCTTCTTTATGAAGGAATGGTAACCTTATAACTTCATCTTCCATACCTTTTTGGAATTCTTAAAAAATATACCTTAAGATAATCTTAGACTTTAGAGAATCAAGAGCTACAATCCCTGTATCTATAGCCTGAGATAATTCCATCAGCTTCAACTCTACATTAAAATTATTTACAATTCCTACAGTGGATTCTCTTGATAACTTTTCAATAATATATTTAACTAATGATTTAACTTCTTAAACATCATCCTTCATCAAAATTTGATCCCAAGGATTTTTTACCTCATTGATGGACTCAGAAACTTGAACTTTTATTAATTACATTTCAGATAATAATCTCAAGTAGATCTCGAGATCTATCTCAGTATTAACCTTGTTGGTAGAATGTGATTCTGAAAATATATGATCCACATGACTAGTAGAGGGTCAATTTTTTTTACCTTTCATGCTTCGAGCATTATTGACTTGTAGATTTTTTCAATACAAGAATCTACTTCAAAATATTAAATTTCATCTGATTGTAATCTATTTCTTCTGAAGATTAATTTTTTATATGGATAAACTATAATGATATGTGTATCATTTTGTTCTATTGAGATTGTCTTTCCTCATAGAGTAATTATGGAGGTTAACTATTCTCTGACTGAAGGTATTGGAGGAAAACTTACTGTAGGAGTAACATTTGGTTCAGGTTGAACAAAAATTCTGACTCTTCCCTTTCTATCAAAGGGATTCTCATTTTCTAAGACATCTGTTTGATCAAATTGTCTTTCTGAAGGAATTCAAACATAAATGGATAATACCATTTACAATGTCTACCCCTAAATCAAGGAAGGATCAACTTTTATGCCTTCATCATTACTTACTAAAACCAATTTGTTTTATAGAAACGCTAATACAAACTTCATTCCTAAGTTATACTTAAATTTATCAAACCATGACAATGTGTGGATGTGTTTTCATCGAGGAAATCTCTGGAATTGTAAAAAAACAAAGTTGATATCCTCTCATAAGGATAGAAACTAAATGACCTATTCTAAATGTGATACATATATATCATGATATATCACACTATATTTAAAGGATTTTTTATCATGAATATGTATAATAAAGTAATATGTTGAAACAAAAATTTCTCAAACTCACCATTATGTTGAGAGATAGTAGATTGGATGAACTTCATAATAACTTTTCTTTCTGGTTCTTGTTCCTTTGTGGGTTTCTTCTCAACAATGGTAGATCTAAATAGATACCTCGTGATTTCAAGTGGGTTGACTTCATCTATCACAAGAAATCTAGTACTGAATTATATATGACCTTCATAAGTACATCTGAGAACCACATCCATTTTCAATGAAGTTATAAAAAGTAATTTCTTGTTAATAGTTCCAGTGACAAGATCTTCCTTATCACCAAAATTAAAAACTCTTGTTTTATAAAACTCAAGTAAATCATTCTCAAAAACAAACTTGGTTCTTCTTTTATCAAACAATTAGTCCCATACTAATTGATTTAAAACTGTCTTGAGTAACAAATATGTTCCATCAATCCAGGAAAATCTATTTCTCTACCACTCAGGACATTCCTCATTGTTCTTTAATGCTCTTCCTTGGTCATGAATGATTTGTCATTTTACTTGGTTTTATCCATTCTCAGTGAATTATAGATGGTTGAAATGTTATGGTTACAAGGTTTTGGGGTAGAGAAGTATGAGGTTCAAGTGTTAGTAAAAAAAATTCCTCCATAGATTTGATACACTCTTCTATCTATTTTTTTTTTCTTTTTTTGCGGTAAATGAGGGGCCAAGCGACGATGTGTAGAGTGATCGTTATAATGTATAGGTGACATGTCCTATTGAAATTATTGGTTATTTAATAAAATATTAATATATTTATATATCAAATAAAATACAATGATTAAAAATATTTAAGTAATTATGTAAACATATTATTTCATGAAAGAAAGGGAAGAAATGTAACATTTAAGTAAAATGAAATAAACATAATTCAGATCTAATAAAATAAAATCTATTAGCATATAGCGGTTTTGTAAAAATATATACTAATTAATTTTCTAGGAAAATTTTTTTAAATATATATCATTCTTTTGATGATGATCTCTTAAGAAACGATGTCTTATATCAATGTGATTTATTATTGAATGGTTTATCAGAATCTTTGAAATATTTATAGAACTTGTGTTATCAAATTTGATTAGAAAAAAATTTAAATTAAATCCAAAATCCATTATGGTTTGTTTTATTCACATCACTTATAAACGAAAATATCCTGCTGCTATATATTGAGCTTCGTTAGTTGATAGTTTTATAGAGTTTTTTTTTACTTGACCAAGATACAAGGGATTTTCCAAGAAAATGACCAGTTCTTGAGGCCCTTTTTCTATCTAATCTACATCCATAAAAATCTGAATCTGAAAATGAAATTAAATTAAAATGATAAGTTTTTTAAAAAAGAGGTGAAAGAGACATGGTTTATTTTAAATATATTAAAATTATTTTGGCATCTTTTAAATGAGATTCTTTTGGATTGGATTGAAATATTTCAGAAATACATATTGAAGAAATAAAGTTTGACTTACTTTTAGTGTTATATAACAAACTTACAATGATTCCTCTATAAAACATTTTGTCAAATGGTTTTCTAGTTTCATCCAAATCAAGTTTAATATTGGATCTCATAGAATATTAGTAAGTCTTAATGTTTTCAAGTATAAACATATTATGTAAATAAAGTATGTATTTTCTTTAATTTGTTACATTTCAAAAATATTTTTGGTAAATTTTAAATCCAATAAAATAGATTAACTCACCCATCATGCTCATTAAAAATTTATTTTTCATATGTTTTGAAAAATCATTGCACAATTTTTGATTTGTTGATCTGAAAATAACCTCATCCACATATATTTGTACTAAAAAACTATCTGAGGATGAAATTTTATTAAATAATATAGGGTCTTCTACTCCTTATATAAAACCATTTAATAAAAGGAAAAAACTTAATCTTTCATATCATGCCCTTGGAGATTTTTTAAGTCCATATTGAGCTTTATTAAGTTTAAAAACAGAATTTTGAAAATGATGGCATTCAAAACTAGGTGGTTGTTATACATAAACTTCCTCCATTAAAAATCCATTTAGAAAAGTTGATTTTACATTCATATGATATAATTTAAAATTCATATATGATTTATATGCTAGAAGGATTCAAATAGCTTCTAACCTAGATACTAGGAAATAAATTCTTCATAATTTATTCCATCTTTTTTATTATAACCTTTGGAAACTAATCAAGATTTGTTTCTAGTTATTAACCCATGATCATCTTATTTTGTTTCTAAAAACCCATTTTTTCCAATTATAGGATTTTATGAGGGTCTTTCAACTAATTCCCACACATTATTTCATTTAAACTAATTTAACTCTTCTTGTATAGATAACAATCATCTTTAAACTGATAAGGATTCTTCTACAGATTTAGGTTCTAATTGGGACAAAAAGTCTTAAAATTCAAATAGATTTACCATGTTTCTTCTAGTTCTTACTCCTTCATCTAGGTTTCCTATAACTATTTATAGAGGATGGCCCTTCAATGTTTTAGGTATTCTAGGTAACACACTTTATAATTCACAAGTATTTAAAGAACCATTGTAATAAATTGTTTTAAAAAAAGTTTTTTTATTTTTTGAAAACTAAAATTTTTGAATAAGAATGTTTTTTATCCATGAATCAGATCTAGTCCATCGAAATGATGTTTTGTAATAAAGTCAAAAATTTCTGAAAGAATCGGATCCATATGCATTGTATTTAGATCATCAGATCCAAAAGAATCAGAGGAAGAAATTGTTGTTTGATGGAATTTTTCCTTTTTCATAATTAGAGAGAGAAAAAAATTGTTGAGTGAAAAATTTTTATTGTTTCTAAAGAGTTTTGAAAGTATATTGTGAAGTCAGGTGTAAGAAATTGTGTATACTTTCTAAAAAATCATATTATTATTTTCTGGTGATAATGTTCAAACAATTCATGAAAACTCTCATGATAAAATATTTTGAAGAAATGGTGGAGAGGTTTGAATAATTTCAGAGTTAAACTATAGTGATTAATTCATAATGGAATTTCATCATATTGACAATTCCATAAATGTGAATTACATCATAATGATGAGTCCATCAAACTGAGCTGAAGAGGAAATATAAATTGTAATGAGCTGAGAAAGAAACAAAAATTAGAATGAGATGGAAAGGAAACAAAATTGTAATGACCTAAGTAGGAAATATAATTTTTAATGATCTAGATAAGGAAATAGAAATCATAATGAGTTGAAAAAGTAAACAAAAATCATAATGATCTGAGAAGGAAACAGAAATCGTAATGAGTTGAGAAAGAAAATGAAATAGTAATGAGCTGAGAAAGAAACAGAATTCGTAATGAGTTGATAAGGAAATAGATTTTTAATGATCCAATTATAAAGGAGACTAAAAAGGAATATTCTATTTGTTTTTTGAATAGTTTAAGAGTTAAAACCTTCAATTAAATTTTTCAAAAATCTAAAAGAAATATAAGGTGGTTTTTTGGAACTCAATTTTGAAGTTTAAATGCTAGATATTTTTAGAGATTTTGAAATTTGAGGAAGTGTAGAAAGTTTTCAATTTTCCCACTTTTTCTTTCTGAGTTTCCTATAAATACTTTCTCAGATCATTCAATCATTATCAATTTTCATGCAAGTGGAAAAGTTGGAGAGTTGAAGAAATCATGTGAAGATCATTTCTAGCCATAGATCACATGAGGAGGATTAGACATATGAATGTTTTTTACCACATTGATCAAGATCGTATTGATAACATCGAATTGAGTTGATTGGACTGAGAAAGATTATATTGAGAATTTCAGAAGAGTTTGAGTTCTGCATATTTATAATGGTTTCACTGTATTGATTCCATCATATTAAGAGAATAAGATCGAGACTCGTTGTATTGAAAGAATCAGATCTAGGTACATATTATTGGGATAATCATATCTAGAATCATTGGATTGAGATAATCAGATCCAACCAAATTGGAATGAGGATTTAGACTGAGAAATTGTGGAACAGCTTCAAAAAATTCATTATTTTTTTGCCTCAATTTTTTATAATAAAAAATTATAAATGGATGGGAGTCATTATAATCTTTCCTATCTGGATATATAAGGTTTATAATGGGAGTCGGAACAAGTTTTATTCACTTCTACATAATAGTGGATTTACATAGACATACGAGAGTGGCTATGAAAAGGATATAGGTTCTCACACTGAGACTGAATATTGTAAATATTTTGTTCTTTACTTTCTTTACTACATTTTCATGCATGAGTATTTAATAAAAGTTGATAAGGAAATAAATCATAATATGTTTGAGGGTTTATGTTTCTAAAAGTTTTTAAACTTACAAATAGATAAAAACTAATTAACCCACACCCCTATTAGTTATTATTTGATTCTTCAGAACATCAACTTGTATCAAAGGGAAGGTTCCCTTGTTGAATCTTTATCCGGGATAATAACAATTATGTCAAAAAAAATTCCTACATTTGATGGCATAAATTATTATATATGGAAAAATATGATGATTTTTTATCTACTATCTCTTGGATTGTAAGTTGTTCATGCTACTATTATTGGGTTTCCAAATACTAATAAATATTCCCCATTAACCTTTGATGATAAAAGAAATATACAAGTTGATGGAAAGGAAAGAAATTTTATTCTCGTATCATTATAAGAAAATTTTTATCAGAAGGTGATGGGTCTCATAACTTCAAAAAGTATGTGAGACAAGTTGGAAAGTGTTTTCAAAGGGAATGCGAGAGTTAAGGAAGAAAATATAAAAATCTAGTATAGTAATTACGAAGACATCATAATGAAATATAGATAAAAAATTGATGAATATTTCACCATAGTAAATGAAATTTTTTGCAACATCATTGGATTTGGAGATGTCTTGGAAGATTCTATAATTATAAAGAAATATATGAGAAACGTTCTAGATAGGTTTGATTCTAAAATATTTTATTTAGAAGATAAGGATTATTTCTCTCTTAATCAATTTCATAAATTTCTTATTTCTTATGAAATGAAGAAATCTTCAATGTTTAAAAGGAATATGAAAGATGAAATGGAATTCAAAGATATGATAATGATAAAAATTCAAGATGTTGAAGAAGCTGATTCTTATGAGTCTGAAGATAAAGTGGAAGATGAGTTTAAAGAAAAAATCATGTCTCTTATATCCAAGAACTATCAAATAGGAAGAGGAAAGTATGGGGGTAAAATTCCTATAATATTTTTTGAGTGTGGTGGAATCAAACACATTGTTGTGGATTTCCCCTAGAAGAAAGTTGGAGAATATCAAGATGATTCTGATGAAAAATCCTTGATGTAAGAAGTGGAACAAGAATGATAAAGAAGAAAAGTCTTCCAACAGATAAAAAAAGAGTTTTATTGAAAACAAAAGAAGTATGTTGAGTAATAAAGTTTAATCCGACTAAACTAAAAAAATCATCTAAATATAAAGGTTTATAAAAATTCAAAATCATCATTAAAAAAGTAGAGAAAACAAAAGATTCCTTAGATATTGAAGAAGTGGGTAAAGAATCTTATAGAGAGTATCTGTTCTGAAACAAAATTTTTTTATGTCTTGATCAAAACAAAACTCCTAAGAAATAAATTAGATTAATGAAGAAATATTGTGAAGAATTTATTTATGGAATAAAATATGTCATCAAGAAAAATGTTGAATAAATTCAATAGATTTTAAGTTTAAAAAAAAGAATTTCTAAATAAGGAAATATTATTGAAGATATTAGTAAGAATATGGAAGATAAAGATGAAGAGGTTAACTAGTTTCAATCAAAACTTCTTGATTCTAAAAGTACCTAGATAAATATAAATGAAAACTTCAACAATTTTTTGTAAGTAAAATCTGAGACTTCTAAAGTTTCTATAAAAGATCAATATGAGAATCAGGTGATATCTTCTCTTTCTAAAAATAATGTTTCATCTGATTCTTTTAAAATTCCAGGTTCTTGAAAACATATTGGTAAATATTGGGTGGATAAAGAATGTCATAAATGTATAAAATCTATAAAAGTACATAACTCACTCAAAATAAAATATGGTCTATATCCTAAGTATGTTAGAGCTGAAAGAAGTTACCAACCTCAACAAAGATTCAATAAAGAAAGATATTATTTCTATAGAAAATCAATATTTTATGGATAATATTGGTATTTTAGAATCTTCAGTCACAATTCATATTATTGTTTTTTCAACATATACTTACCTAGAGAAAGTTTTGAGAAAAATGGAATAAATAGTGAAAGTAGAATGAGCAACTTTCCTAACTTATAGAAAGATGAAAAGGTGAATTCTCAAGATGTTAGATACTTCCTACAAGAAATAAAGTTGAATGTCTAGAATAGGTTTGTGTAATATGTGATCAGTTTAGTCATCATACCAAAATATATATGACACTCCATCTAGAATAATTTTTTTATAATAGAAAATAGAATAAATCTAAAAAGAATAAAGTTAAGGAAAGAGGTTTTTTTTATTGAGATATCTTTTAAAGAAAGTAAAATGATCAAACCATGGATACTTCATAGTGGTTGTTCTTCACATATGAGAGCTGATATAAAAATTTTGAAACATGTGGAAATTCATGATGGAGGATCATTTACCTTTAGTAAGGATATTTCTTTAAAAATCAAAGGAATCAGAATCAATGAGAGTGAAGTTGAAAAGTTGATATATAAGGAGGTTTTATTTTTTTATGGGATAAAAACATAACTCGGTTAGTATAAGTCAACTTTGTGATGATGTAAAATAAGTTTTAAAAACTTTTGTATCATAAAAAGTTTGAAATATTGAAAATTCGTTTCAAAAGGAGAAAGAGCATGTGGGAATCTCTTTCAAATAGAATAATTCAATAACACATGTTACTTGAGTGTGGAAGATGAAAACTAATTTTGTCACTGAATACTTGGTCACCTTGGACAGAAAAGTGTGAAAAAACATTATAAAGTAGATGTCATTCAAAAATTACTAGGATTGAAAAGAAGAGAAGAATATGTTTCTGTAACTTGTCAAAAAGGGAAGATGACTAAAAAAGTCATAAAAGAGTTGAGATTCAATTTACCATACAACTTTAGATTATTCATTCTAATTTATGTGTGTTGATGAGACATCAATCAACAAAAAGATATTTATACTTTATCACTTTTATTGATGATTTAACTTAGATGAAAAAAAATCATGTTTATGAAGCAGAAGCCAGAGGCTATTGAGATGTTTAAATTCTTTAGAAAATATGTTGAGAAAAATGGGGGTTTCCTTAAAAAGGGACGTTTTCAACTTATCTAAGAACTCATGGTATCTAACATCAGTATAGTTCTCCCTATACTCCAAAAAAATTGATTATCAAAAATATAGATTATAATTTTAGTGGAAATTGGAAGAAGAATGTTAGTAGAAAACAAACCTTCAAAGATCTATTGGATATAAGTTTTTAGTACTGTTTACATGTTCAAAATAAATGTTTGTTTAGACAGAAAACTAACATGACTCCTTATGAAATGTGGTATAAAAAAATACCTTCATTTAAATAAATCAAAGTTTTTGGAAGTCCATGTTTTCTCAAAATCAAATATCTAGATTTGGGATATTTTGATGCGAATGTTTATGAAGAAAATTTTATGGGTTATTCATCAAATGGTAGATGTTATAAATGTTGTAATAAATGTTTAAAAAAGTTGTTGAACTCGTATGATGTGAATGTAATTTAAAATCAAAGTACCTTAACAAAATTTGTTTAGAATTTTGAGGAGTATAAACTTGAAAATTACAAAAATAGTGAAAGTGATTAAAAACATCCTTATCAAGACACATAAGAAACATGTGATGAGAACATTTCAGCTGGGAAAGAAACTTTGAAATTACCTACCTTACAAAAATAAGTCGAATCTAAAAAGTATATTGGGAATCAAAAGGCTCCTGTTCAAATACGAAAAAAGTTGAGATTAGATAATTAGACTTCAGTTATCTCAAAAGTTTAACCAGAATCAATTTTAGAATCTATTAAACACAAAGAATGAGTGGATGATATGAATGAGGAGTTGGATTAGATTGAGAATAATGAAACATGGGATCTTGTTTCACGTCCATCAAATAAAAATTTTATCAGAACCAAGTGGGTTTACATAAAGAAGTTAAATGAAAATAGATAAATTTCAAGAAACAAAGAAAGGCTTGTTTGTAAAGGCTATGGGTAGGTGGAAGGTGTGGATTTTGAATAAACATCTTCTCCATTTTCAATATTATAAACTATTAGAATGCTTCCTTCTTTATCCACACTTATTAATTACAAATTTTATCATACGGATGTAAATTCATATGTCATAAATTGTGAGATTGAGGAAGTTGTTTACATTGAACAAACTTGTGAGTTTCTACTTGATGATTATGAAAACAAAGTTTTTATTTTGAATAAATCTTTGTATGGGCTGAAAAAATCTCCAAAATAATAGTATTATAAAATTTAAAATTGTTTGATAATGTTGAAATTTTCTAAAGGAAAAGTTGATAGAAACTTGTATGTAAAAGATGTTGACTTTGGAAATCTAATTGTAATTGTTTATTTGGATTATATAATTTTTTTTGGGGATAGAAAATATTTTTGTAAATCATCTTTTGAGGAAAAAAGGAAGATTTTTGAAATTTCTATGTTAGGAGAATTAAATTTCTTCCTTTGATTACAAGTTCAACAAAAGGAAAAAAATCATTTTCTTATCTCGAGAAAATTATATCGAGGAATTGTTAAAGAAGTTTGGGTTGGAAGAATCTGAATAAGTTTCAACTCCTATTTCAGTTATTATAAAGTTGATTAAAGATGAATCCAAAATTAGCGTGATTCAGAAAGACTTTCGAAATGTGATAGGAAGTCTTTTTTATCTTACATCCTCAAGGAAAATATTGTTTATGTTGTGAATTTGTGTGCCACGTATCAAAGTAATCTGAAAGAATCACATATATTGGCAGTAAGAGAATTATGATATATGTCAAATAACAACTTCACCTGGGTTTTTATGCAAAAAAAATTGGTGAGATGAAGCTTCACAGTTATGCTGATGTCGATTGGGCCCGAGATTTTAATGATAGAAAATAAACTTTAGGAGGAACATTTTTCTAGGGTGAATGTTGTATAAGATGGCATAGTATGAACCAAATTTCAGTAACTTTGAGCACAGCTGAATCCAAATATGTTTTAGCTACTCAGAATTTTACTCAAATATTGTGGATGAAAGTTCAGCTAGAAGATTTGGATTTAAATGTTTTTAAACCATTGAAGATAATTTTTTATAATCAGAGTGCAATTTATCTTTACAAGAATCATGTACAAAATTCAAGATCAAAACACATTAATATAATGTTTCACTTTATAAAAGAGAAATTTATTGCACAATATTTTTTGTTGTAATACATTTCAACAAATTATCAAATTACTAATATCACAAAATTAATGTCGAGAGAAAGGTTTTTAGAATTAATGATTCAAATTTATGTTCATCCTCCTCCCATGAATTCATAAACCTCATAAGGAATAAAACCCACAGTTCTTTGGATTATGTAGATAAAGGGGGATGGAAAGTAACAACGTAATACTTTTTAAGAAGTTTTTAATTATATTTATTTTATAAATATGAATTTGGGGTTATTATAAAATGGGGGAGATAAAAAGAAAAGTGAGAGAGGAGAAAATTTACATATCTTTCTTTTATGAATCTGAATTTGTGTTTATCATAAAATGGGGGAGAGAAAAAGAAAAGTGAGAGAGGAGAAAGTAAAAGTGAGGAAATATTATATTTACATGGTCGCTATAATTACTTTCCACAGAGGTTTGTAATTATTTCAAAAACATTACTTTTTCTAGTAGTGTGGTTTTAGGACACTCTCTTCTAGGAAAGGATATGTTTTGATAAAATTAAAAAAAACATGAGTTGTTTACAAAAGTTGAGTTGCGAGAACATTATGAGGGTTTGAAAATTTTTTTACAAGGGTTTTCAATAAATCCATAGGGGTAGATTGGAGAACCTGTGAGATAAATTGTTTTAACAAAGTTTTTATATTTCTGACAACTATCCTTTTTGTATAAGAATATTTCTTGTTATACAGGAATCAGATTTTGTCCATCATAATGATATTTTTTTAGAAAGTTGAATGTCTGATGTTATTAATATTTTAATTACTTATTATATACTCCCTTTACTAATTTTATATGAAATGTGCATAATTATTGTGAAATATTAATGTTTTAATACTAAGTATAATTTTTGAGCATTTTTAGAAGAATTCTGATTGAGTCTGTTTAATATTTTATTTATAAATATCACCATACTAATCTAAATTATGTGGTTCCTCTTTTTTATTATTACTAATTCAATATCCAACATTTCATTAGAAGGGATAATGGTCCAAGTCTTCCATTTGATGGCTCATATGTACCACACAATAGGGCCTATAGAATCTGTGAAGAAATTGGACCAGCCATAATGATTGAATTACTAGGATCAATATAGAATTTAAAATTCATTAATTCTCCTCAAAGGTTCCGGGGAAAATGTAAGTATTCTTGGATAAAAATTTCAAGGCCCAAATCCAAATAAAATGGGCCAAACGGATTCATTTAATCTCATCCCACCATTCTGACTGGGAATTAAAATCAGTACAGTATTCAGGACATGTATCCTGATCTAGTCATAAAAAAAAGCTGAGATTTTTCATTGTGAAATAGGAGATATATCTGTCCGAATTCTTTGAAGAAATAATTCGGATTTGAAGGCATCTTCCTATTCACAAATCCATTCACATTTTGTCCATCGAAAAAGCTTGGATTGAAATGGATAGTTTAACATTTTTTAATAAAACTGCCAAAACTTTAGCTCCATAGGTTCAAATGACTCCAAATTTTGAGATACGTCGGCCAAAATTATTATCCAAAAATTTGAAGAAGGATATATCTCAATATTTGGCTGTCTGGATGTCCAAATCATCAATCCAAGTGGAGGGACAAATTAGGAATGCCAACAGTCCACTTTCTTGTGATATAAATACACCCCCTCCTCTCCTTCAAAGGGGTTGGAATTTAAGAAGAGAGGAGAATAAGTTGGCACGAAAAAAGCCATTCCAAAGTCTTTTGAGGACCTTACATACTCAATTTTTCACTTGAGAGACATTTCCTCCTCTCTTTGTTTTCATTTACTTTTGTGTTCTTCATTTTCTTAATCTTGTAAGTCTCTTTCTTTGTAATTATGTTTTAATGAATGTTTCTTCTTAAATATCTCGAATTCTCATCCACCTTCTGTAGTTTAATATTAATTTTCTTAAAATAGGTTAAATATAGTTGAATCTCTTTCCCTTCTTTTGCTTTCTCATTCAATCTAAAGTTAGTATTTAATTCCCTTCATCATTTGTGTGTGTGTTCGACGCACCACTCTTTTCTGATCCCTTTCATTATCTTATCTTCTTAATTTATCATCATAATAATTATAACCATATTACTAATGATTTAAATGGATGAGTAAATCTACTATTTGGTTGAGTTATAATTTGGGGATATTAAGTGATTGAAAGTCTTTTCTCGATGAGTATTCTTTGAGTTAATATTTTGTATGTTGAAATTTATATGTCATGGATTAATAACATGTTTTGATTAATGTGTGGATTACATGGATTATTGAAACCACAAATACACAACCATAAACAATTAATGGTAATTATTAGAAACCTAAGTTAAGTTACATCTTGGATTAAAGCTTTAACACTTGGGAATTCTGATCAAAATCATCTTGTGAAGTGGGTATTAATTTAATGAAATATAAAGAAAATCTCAAGGATATCATAAGATTAAATCCCCAATAATGAACTCCCCCCAATATTTATAGATTTTTTAAATGAAATATCATCCATAAATTATTTCATAAGATCTGCAAACAAACACCCCCAATGAGAATACAATTAACTAAAAACAACCGACTATAAAAAAGTATCATCATCGAGGATTCGACCTAAGTGTTGTTATACACATTAGAAGAGCATTGGAACCTTGACCGATCAATAGGAGACAATCATCCATGCTTTCAATGTTTATGAAATAATAAAATCTATTTAAATCATATTAAGATCATCAGATCCAAAATAATCGGAGGTAGAAATTTTTATTTTCTTTAAGTTTTCCTTTGTCATTATCAGAGAAAGAAAGAAGTTGATGAGTGAAGAAGTCTTATTGTTACTGAAGAGTTTTGAAAGAATATTTTGAATCCATGAGTTAGAAAGTATTCATACTTTATAAACCAAATAATTATATTCTTTTCTTGTCATAATGTTCTCACAAATCATGAAAACTCTCATGATAAAATCTCTAGAAGAAATGGTGGAGAGTTTTGAATAATTTCAGAGGTAGAGTATATAGATTCCATCATAATGGGAATTCCATAATAATAGGAATTCCATTGTAATGATAATTCTATCATAATGAGTATTCAATCATAATGATATTTCAATCGTAATGATAATTCCATCATTATGAGGATTCCATTAGACTGAGATGAAGAGGAAATAAAAATCGTAATGATCGGAGAAAGAAATAGAAATCGTAATGAGAAAAGATGTAAATAGAATAATAATGAGCTGAGAAAGAAATAGAATTCATAATGATTTGAAGAAGGAAACAAAAATCATAATGATATGAATAAGGAAATAGAAATCGTAATGAGATTCTAAGGAAACAAAAATCATAATGAGGTGAGAAAGAAATAGAAATTTTAATGAGCTAAGAAAGAAACAGAATCTGTAACGAGATGAGAAGGAAACAGATTCGTAATATTCCAATTACAAAGAAGAATCAAAAATAAGATTTTAGAAGTTATATGATGAGCTTAATAGTTCAAACTTGAAATTAATTTTTTCATAAATATCTTAGAAATATAAGTAGGTTTTAGGAATTCAAAGTTGAAGTTTAAATGTGAGATATTTTCGAGGATTTTGAAATTTGAGGAATCAAGGAAAGTTTTCAATTTTCCTTCTTTTTCTTTCTAATTCACCTATAAAAACTTACTCAGATCATTAATTCATTATCAATTTTCACACAGGTGGAAAATGTGGAGAACTAAATAAATCAAGTAAAAGTCATTTCCTTCTATATATCTTGTTAGGATAATTATATAGTATAAATTTTGTTTATCGGATTGAGCAAGATCGTATTGAGAATATCATATTGATTTGATTGTACTAAGAAATATCATATTGATAATTTGAGTAGAGTTTGAGTTCTACATATTGTTAAAAACATCATCGTATTGAGTTCATCATATTGAGAGAATCAGATCTAGACTGATCATGTTAATAGGATCAGATCTAGATCCATCGTATTGAGAGAGTCATATCCAGACTCATCGGATTGAGAAAATCATATCCATCCAAATCAGACTGAGGATTTAGAATGAGAAATTTTGGTGCAGTTTTAACAATGTCATTATTCTTTTGTTTGAATAAATTTTTTTGTAATAAAACATTGTTAATTGACATGAATTAGTATAATATTTCCTATTAAGATATATAAGGTTTCTAATAGGAGTTGGCACAATTTTTATTCACTTATTAATAATTGTGGATTTCCATAGACCCACGGGAGTGTCTATGGAAAGGATGTCAGTTCTCACAATGAGTTTGAACCTTGTAAATATTAGGTACTTTAACTGCTTTTCTAATCTTTCATGCATGATTATTTACAAAAATTTGATAAGGAAATAAATATTAATAGGTTTCAAGGGTTATGTTTTTAAAATATTGGATACTTATAAAAAGTGAACAACTAATTCAACCCCCCCCCCCCCCACACACACACACAACTGTTATTCGATCCTTTGAAAATTCAGTATCAACCCTTACTAGATTTTTTAAAAGTAATAAAGTTTCAAATAAACATTCTTTTTATTTTTAAATAGGGTTTCAGGTCTCTCATCCTTAATAGAATCACTTTGATCATTAGTTTAAATCATTTAGTGATCAAAATTATCACTTCAATCAAACTCCATATGAGTTGATTCTTCAATAATCCTTTCCCTTTTGTTAAAAAACCTATAAGATTTTGAAGTAGTAGAGTATCCTAGTAATATACCTTCATCATCCTTTGGCTCAAAATTTCTAAGATTATCCTTAGTGTTCAAGATATAGACCTTGCATCCAAATACTTTGAAATATCCAACCTTTGGTTTTCTATTATTCCATAACTCATAGGGTGTTTTATTTGAAATATTTCTTATTAGAACTCTCTTAATGACATAACATGTGATATTAAAAACCTCCACCTAGAAAATAAAGTGTTCATGTTTATTTCATAGTTCTTTGAAATGTGTGTTCTAGTTTTAAGAATTATTGTTTCCAGGTGGTTTCCATTGGATTTATTTATGGAACCAGAAACTTCCAAAAATTCTTTATCCAAAGGGGACCTGCTTTTAAAAAGCAAGAATTCGTTAACTTTTAACTTTAAGATACTTAATAACATGCATTGGTCGAGAGGATGGAAGGTTGGACTCATCACACCTTTTTGGGCGGAATTATTGTCTACTCCAGGACTCTCTTTGTAAATTTAAGATATTTTTATGAATCCTTATTAATTCACCAGGCAAAACATATGTTTCCCTTGGAATTTAAAATCACTTATTAACATGTGTAAAATTTAGAATCATCAGTATGCATTCAAGTTTCTTCATTAATGGAAATATCCATATGTATTCGAGGTTTTCCAACAATTTTATACTCTAATATAATTCTTAGATATTCTTTTAATCATCATTCTGATGATACTAGTTTTTAAGCCACTCAATGGGGCACTCTGTAATTTTATATCATCCCGGGAGACGAAGGTTTGTTTTGATTTTGGGATCATGCCCATAAATTGGGATACCTACGTATCCTTGTAAAAGGAATATGAACCCCCATAGTTCGGTGCCACTGAATGGGACACATCACACCTTTTAAGGTCATGTGATAAGGACCTATCCATATAGTTTAATGTCATGTGGTATGGACATCTAAGTGGAAGTTTCCTAGTAAAAACACAGTGTGGGACATATACTGAAGCAGCCCAAGGAACATGGAAAGGATATGGGTTTCCATGTAAGATTAGACCATGTTAGGAATATGGCACAAGGGGAACAAGGTTGATTTAGGGTATCGAGTTTGAACCTCAAGGAGGCTTCCTACATATCCCATATAAATGGGAATCAAACCCCATGTAGTTCGATTAGTCTCATAGGAGAGTATAGTCCTTTGAGAGAAATGAGTTTGGGCTTACTTCCTTATAAGGATTCCTTGGTGGCTTAAGGGTTTAATTTGGGGATTATCTCTAAGGGGGATTCCCAGATTAAAGGAATTAGGGTTGGATTTCTAAAGAGGATGTCCAGTGAGCTCAGGCCCTGAAAGGGTATCCTATGTATCCTGGTTTGAATAGGAATTAGAGTTCTCATAGTTCCTTCAATTGTGAAAATTTTGTGACCATGAAAAAACTCTAATCCCATGTGGGTCATGCTCAGTGTGAGAAACAAGAGGATGTCAATGATTCAACAAAGGTATTCACACTTTCAAAATTTTACTCCTCCACTGGTGGAAGAGAGTGCATCGATTGTGGAAGAGGGCAAGGCAACAAGCATTCCCTCTTTTCTATTTACATTGGACAAGGGTCCAATATTAGGAGTAAGGGATAATGTTTAAGGGCTTAAACCAGGATGGTTGTCCTAAAATTGATCCTGGTAGGGGAGGGAGACTTCTCATATGATTTCATAGAAAAATCAAGTGTAAAGTGTACCTTTCCTACTAGTGATTTGAGGTTTTGGGCCGTCTCTTCTAGAAGAGAGAGGCCAGGACCCAACTCTCCTCTAAACCTGAAGCTTCCCAACACTATTTTTGGGAGAAAGGTCCATGTGAATGGGGATATACAAACCCACAGACACTCCATGAATCCTAACCACATTGTGAAACAAATGTGGGAAACCTATGACTATGGAAATACAAACCCAAATAGGAGACACACTGATGTGCCTTTCCCAAAGGTTTGATAAGTCAGGAAGTTTGGGTGGAGTTCTCAATAGAATCCCTTTTAAATATGGGAGACAAGGAAGAATAAACTTTTCCATGGATGGATTTGATTCAGGCTTGATGGATTGTAAACTGAAGAGAATAAGTGAATCAAATAGGGGTGCCCAAGTAGGTAAGGGCGTGCTTGTATGGGCACGCAAGTACACGTGGGAGACCTGATGTTCACTTAAGCGATGAAAAACCTGTGTGTTAATACTTGGGTGAGACCTTCCTCAAGCCTTCAAGAGTATTCACAAGTGATCCCAGAAGTGGGGTCCTGAAGTTCTTGTGGGGGGAATGGGCGGCACGCAAGTATTTTTGATTTGGGGATCATCCCTTAAATCCTCCGCTCAAGGTTTTGAATAACTAACTTGAATGTTTTAGAATACTATGGAAAAGTACTAGGGTGACCAGAGTAGCAATTGGGCTTTAAGGTAATATGTTTGAACAAATTTGGGCCCCAAGGGTCTATTTATAGGAAAAAATATGACCTTGGGAGAAAGGAGTTTGGGCACGCAAGTAGGTTGCGCGACATATAGAGGCGCTCAAGTAAGCCACATTCCAAAATTTGGGTGCGCAAGTACCTTGCGCACTGACGGTGTTTTGGCTAGGCTAGGGAGCTGCTTTGAGGACTTAGTTAAAATAATCACTTCAATCAGCTTCATTATGGTCATGCACAAGTGTTTTCATACAAGTACCTTGGGTTCCTCTTTAGGGACTTAGCCAAATAATTTCTCAATACCGCGGGGGATTCACCCCCACCCCCTGCTTGGGCTTAGTGTTGGGCTATGGTCCCGGCCCTTCGGGTCGGTGCCCTCGCTACCGTCACTCACCCCCATGAAAAATGCATAGTCGCACCACAATCTTTCAGAGCTAAGTTGAGGTCATTTTGAGTCACGGCACATAGAAATACATCTTCACTTGTGGAGAAGTACATGAAACACGTTTCATGGTCTCTACAATGTTATATTCACATACCATAGTCCAAGAAATTTCTTACAAAGTCTTATTACTTCTTTAAACAACATCATTCTGTTGAGGTGTTGTGGGGGATGAGAATGTATGTTTATTTACTTTCGTAGAGTAGTAAGAATTAAATTCATGATTCTGAAATTCACCTCCATGATCACTTCTCAAAGACATGATTTTGGAAACCTTTTTTTCACAGGTTTATAGAAATAAATAAAAACTGAACATGATTATATTTTGAGTGTTAAAAACTAAACCAATGTAAATATCAAAAAATCATCAAATAACACAGAAAAATGATTTTATAGCAACATTTTTATTTATATTATGTCTAAATATATTTTTACATATAATATCAAGAGGTTTAGATCTAGAAACCTCTTTAATTAGTTTAAAATATGACTTGTGTTTCTTTCCCATTTGGCATACATCACATTACTTCTTTTTGTCCAATTTGTGGTTAGGCAAGTCAGAAATTAAATTTTTATTATACAACATTTTCAAGTAATGAACATTTCAATTTCCAATCCTTTTATTCCAAATCCATGATTCATTAACTTTAGTATTTAAACAATTTACATTTTTTCTACATAAATAGTTAAGACTAGTATGCAAAAATTGTCTATCTTGGGTGCTTTAAACTAGATAAATTTATCTTTTGAAAACTAAATTGGAATTTTTAGAAAAATCATAAGAATAACCATCATCATAAAGTTAAGAAATACATATCATGTTTTTCTTCAAACCATCAATTTAAAGAAATTTGTTAATGATTATTGACTATGTATTTCTAGTTGATCCAATGCCAACTATATTTCATTTTGCGTTGTCACTAAAAGTGACAAAGCCTCCATCAATTTTGGATAGTGAGTAAATTTTTTAGAAATCACCACATATATGTCTTGAACAACCACTTTCCATAAACCATTTTTCATTTTTATTCATGTGGTTTTTTCCTTATAATGAAAAATCAAACAAAAACTTTTTTTGGTACCCAAACTCTTTTGGGTATGGAAATGTCAGATATAAGAGATCTAGGAATCCAAATTTTTTTTTTTTATTTCTAGAAAACAGATAAATTTGTTTTGAAAATTATTTTGAAATAAAATAATTTTTTATTCAAAAAAAATTGAGGATTTTTAGAATTGGAAATATTGGAATATTTTCCTACTTCACCATAATGAATCGGGTAAATTTTGAAATATTTTTTTCTTAGATCTAGGTAAAAAATAGTTTTTATATAATTTTTCCCTTTCACCCTAACTTCATATTCCAAAATTTTCTTTCTTGAGTTGATTTTGACAAATTATTTTGTTTAAGTAATCTTATCTCTTTGTAAAAACACTTGAAACATCTTTAATGTTTTGAAATTCCTTCTAAAAATTTTCAATTATCTTGACTTGTGTAACATATGAGGCAGTAAATTTATCTAACTGATTCTTTAATTCTAAAATATGTTTAACTAGTTCCTCCTCCTCAATAAAAATATTATTATATGGATTTATAAGGGAATTTTTTATGTTTTTTAAACTTTTATAAACTGTTTATAGTATGTTATAATACTCATTGAATTCTTTATATGAGCAGTTTTCATATTCTAATTCATGCTCATGCTCAGAAGAGTAATAAGAATGTACCTCATCTGACTATTCCATAAATTATATGTTGGCCTTTTGGTTTAGAGATTTAGCTTCTGACTCTGAAGATATACATACCCAATAATATTTAGAAGCAATCCAAATATATTACATAGCTTTATTATATTTATTCTTATAATCAACCTTCTTGAAGTATTTATTTATTGTCTTTTTTCATCCTTAATCTATGAAAAATCAGGCATGATGTGTCCTATCTTTTTTCACTCATAACACCTTAAAACATTCATATTTTCACCATTTTTTATACTTGTGGAAAGTAATTCTAAAACCTATTCTCTTATTGTAGAATATTTTGAACTTTTAGGCTATTTGATAAAACTCATTATAAAATCTTGAGTTTCTTGAAGAATATTATTCTTCATATGTTTTAGATATTTTTCCACTTTTTCTTTCCCTATCATCTTTAGAAGTAGAATCCTTAAAAGGAATCATTTTATTTCTTAAACATACTAGGCTCTCCAAATATATATTCCATTTCAATTTCATACATCATTATATTTCAAATAATATTTTTTATCTTGAAATATTTTACCTCTATAGATTATCTGATAGAAGCTAAGATTTTACACCACATGGGTGGTATTACTCTATGAAATGTCAATGATTTTTCATGTTTAGTAATAGGTGTTATATAAAAACAATGTTGTTCTCAATATTAGTGATTTTTCCATTCATTTGAGTAATTATCTATCTTTCAGCCATTTTGAATGTGTAAAACATAAGTTTAGTTGTATAATATCTAAAATATTTCACATTTTCAGTACCTTCATATAAAACTAAAATAGTAGTCCGCATTTCATGTGTTGTTTAACGTTGATAAATGTTTTTGAACTCATCTATTCAAAACCAATAGATTATATCATTCATAGGTTTGAAGTTTAGATTCTAATTTTGTTTCAGATACAACATCCCATGTTTTAGGTTCTATCATAGGAATTTCATATGACATTCCTTTATAGAGATAAGATTTAAAACCAAGATTGTTTAGATATATGATCATGTGATCTTTGCAAAAACAATAATTTTCACCATTGAAGTATGGATCTCTAAACATTGACATACCTTCTTGGTTATCATCCATAGGATCCATTTGAGTGAAAGATCTTTGGAATTCAACCTTTTATAGTTGGGAACTCGAGATTCATAATCTCTAATATCAGTTATTGTTATAGATGATTACTAGATGAATAACTCAAGAGGGTGAATTGATTTCCTAAATTTTTATTTGTTATTAAACCACCATCTTAAAGGTATGAGAGTTCAAATATTTCCTTTAGAAAATATGTAGTGAGAACATGAAATCACAAGGCAAAGAGTTTGAAAATGGATATTTATAGTGTTTTGGTGAAAATAAATCCCCTAGTCTACTCCACCAACACTCAACTCTATGAGTTTGGTGATTTTCACTAAAACAACCCTTTTAACAAGGTATCCTAGAAGAGTACAATCATTTGTCACTTAATACAAAGGTATGAGAGATTTCAACCAGGATTTCCCTTTATAAGGCTTATCTACATCCTTTATACACAATCTTACCCTGAGTATCAATGAAAAAAAGGATAAAAGGGGTCATTGGAGATATTTGTAAATATAAAGTAGCAAGCAGGAACTGACAGTAGATTAAGATGTGTCCTGAGATGATGACAGACTTCAAGATACAACTATGGGTGATCTTAAAATATGAAAGATAACTATTCTCAATAAATAATCTAAAGTTTTATATATACAATGTAAATGATGTTTAGGTTTTCTAATTAAAAACCCAGTTCTATGTTTTCCTCATTGTTATTCTCTCTTCTTCATGAAACTTCTAACTCCTCTATTTATATCTCTTGTTTTGATTTTGAACAATAGAATACAATATAATCACAAGGATTTACTTAATAATCTATTTAGAAAGAGATGGAGAGTTGATAATATAGGATTCTAATGACATGTAGTTGTTTTTTCCAAATATAGAATATACATCTTTGGAAAAAATGTCAGATACCTTCGACTTCTTTGGATCTTTGTGTTTATGGAAACATGACATAGAATTTTCCTTAAATAGACAAAAAAATTGATATACTAAAAGGAAGGAAGAAACATATAATAATAAATATAATAGGTAATCATCATGATCATTATGTATTAGGTGGTACTATCTGTGTAAGATAAATTTATTAATAGAATTTGTAATATAATGTATATATCCAATTTATTGTGCATAAGAGAAACTAAGTTTCATGTTTTCTAGAATAATTTTCTATAAAGATAAAAAATAACTAACATGTAAAACATGACTAAAAAACATATTTAGGTACTTCCTAAGATATTATTTTATAAGTGTCCTTAAATTCTTCTCATTAATTCATTATTTTCATTATTTATAAGATAAACTATTCTCAATACTATATAAGATAAATTTCCAATGCAAGATATAGACATGTTATTTTTAAACCATCTCTGATTATCATAAGATAGTATTTTACATCATAAGATAAAATTTCACCATGGAGCATTCAAATTATTAGTAGGAATAAGCTAATATTTTATTTTTTTAAGATAAAATAACTTTTTCATAAAGGTAATGCTTTACACAGTGTAAGATACATAATTAGATAATCAATCATAGGATAATTTCTTTTGATAAATATAATCTGATATGATTAATAAAAACTTATTAGAATAATAGTAGGGGTTTTTTAATCATCAAAAAACATAAACTGATATATGTTGGAACAACATAAGTTGGTTCAACATTTAATGTTTCATTTAATGTTATTCTTTTGATGGGTCTTATAATTGAAAAGTTACAAAAGTGGTAAGAGATTTATGTTTCAATCTAATTTTCATCAGGATTATTTATGGTTAAATTTCTATTTAAGGAAATTATTTGATCATTTTATGATAAAACACATTAACTTTATTCTCCTATGATTATTCATGAAGTTTTCATGTAATATTTCCATTTATCTCTCTTTAGTACTTAAAATTATTGAGAAAATATTTTTAATAAAATCCTACATCATTTCTCTCTTCAGTCAAAAATCCTTTTCTTCCAAATATATGTTTTTTAACAAATTTACCAAAAAAAAATTATATTATTTTTTAAATTTAGTTTTACCCATAATTAGATTTTTATAAAATACATTAAAAAGGAATCTTCTTTTCATTTTCCAAAAAAAGGTACTTTTGAATTTTATTTAATAAAATGTGAAGGGAATATTTATTTTTACATACTCAGCATGAATAAAAATTTCATGCCATCATAACCACTCATTTAATTGAAGATTCATTTACAAGTTTAAAATGTTATTTTCAATGAAAATGTTTTCCTAATATTTTGGAAATTTATAGTTTTTAAAAGTGATTTTCAATGTGAAAAGGATATATTCCTCAAGAATTTTTTTAATGATATTTTAGGGTATTTATACTCATCAATTGAAAAACCCATAATTTTAAATATACTTCACTGGGTATATGTTTTAATGATACCATCCCTATTATTTCTCAAGATGGTTTAGGATCAGTTTGACTAGGGAAAGTATTGACAATCCCTTTCTTGATTAATTTTTGTAATCATTAACTTTTTTTTGAAATATTAACTTTCTTGTGATCATTGGATATTAAATTTACCCTAAATATCCATATTATTTATTGTGGATATTCTTATTAATTAAATTTTATATCATTTATATATATGGAATTTTATTTTTAAAGTTATATGATTGAATGGGGAAATATTTATATTTTATATTCTTTATTCAATAAGGACATTTATTTATAAGGCACATTATTCATGAATTAAATCAATCATTCGATATATAAGAGATACATTGGATATATAGTTATGAGTGGTGAATGGTTATAAATATCTCTTAAATTCATTAATAGTTACATGAGGTGAATTAGTATGATAGTATTAAATGGGTTTTTACCCATAGTTTTAAACTATCTTGTAAAAGGTATTAAGAGAATATATATCATGATATATGAGATCATGATGTTCAACAATAATAATTTCCTTATTTAATAATTTTTTTATAATTATACATGAGATTTTATCATTGATATTATCCATGGATGCATTTTGTGCTCGAGTTATTGATTAAATGGCATTTGTGTTCAGTTATTTATCTTTCCTTATTGAATATTCCTTATCTAATCATGATAGTCAGGTTATTGATTAAAAGGAATTTTTGTTCAACATTTACCTTTCCATATTTATTATTCCAAATTGATTATGATTTATTTACTCATGATAGCTTCTTGCTTTACATAACTCTTACTGCACATCTAAGTTTACCCATATTTTGTATCCTTTCACCTGGATATGGAGAAGAAATATTTGTATGAGTTCAAGGATGTAGAATTATTTTTATTTATCTATATTGTATTTCATGTTTTCAAATTAAATAAAAGACTCAAGTATGTATTTAGTTTACCAAGACTACTAAACTATTTGGTCATTTGGGATGCAATTGTTTGTATCCAGCACTAATTTAATAAAGTAACCACAAACTCAATGTTACTAGGGTTAGGGACTTTATATTTGGTATTATAGATATTTTAGTAGAAATATTGGATACTAGATTTATGAAAACATAGATTAGGTAACATAACCCTATGATAGACTTTGAGGATAAGTATATAAGAATATTCTAAAGTTTTGTTGAAGAAGATATTATATGGTTTTCCTAGTAATAAATACCTCTCTAAATACTAAAAGTGGAAGCGGTTTTGGAATAGTTGTACCTTGAGGTAATAAATCTGAAATGGGAACATTATGATTCAACTTAATTATCACCTAGTGTATGATAATGAGTCTTACTGTGCACCTGGTTTGACACTCTGGGGGGATATGTTTTGGATTATTCATATTTTCTTAACAAACCATTATAAAGGATTTGAATATATGATGACAATGAATGACCTAGGTTAAATATAAGGTGACTTAGATTTGAAATAGGGTGACATGATTTAGTCATCCTATAAGTGATTATATGGTTTTCCCACTAGGATTATTATTACTTAGACTATGATTTTCTATTCTAGTCAATGGATAAAACCTAAAGTGATCATTTTTACATTGAATACGATGGAAGTTGTGGTGATTATGAGAAAAAATGGGATGATGATTGCAGTGAAAGATATTTTGATTATGCCTAATTAGTTACCATGATATATGATTTACAATCTATACCTTAACCAACTCTCAATCTCATAAAATAAGACACGGATGGAGACTTATAAGAGCTAAAGTAGTGGATACCATGGAGGAAAATTGGATTTATTTCATTCATGTCAATAATATAGAAATAAACACCCATGATAATGTCTAAAATGAATAATAAAATGTTTAATGTGTGTAAAATAATGGCATAGAGTGATGAATTGTTGATGAAAAGTGAGGAGTTCAGTGGAGACAAAACAAATTTCATCCTAGGACTCTATTTATAGTTCATTGTATTGAATGTACAAAACCTGGGCATTATCTGAGTCAATTCCCTATTTTAAAGGTTATCTAATAGACCAATGAAGGACTTATGTTGAATTAAAAGGGTTGAAATATTTATGTATTTGGATTAAATAATTAAAATGTAGAAGTATTTTTATCAATGGTATTTTGGTTATAAGAATCATGAAAGATCTAAGGATTGTATTAATTTTTGGAAAGATAAATTTCTTCATTTAAGATTAACTCTAAAATTATGGGTACTATAATTGGATTATGAGTTTAATTTTGATCATAAGTTCAATTTCCTAAACACTCCGTTTTTAGGTTTTATGTGATGGTAGTTTATCAATAATATGGATATTTTTGGAACATTTATGGAAATTAAACACACTGGTTTAGTATATGAAAATGGTATTTAAGAAGTAATGCCTTTACATTTTGTGTACATAAGACTAAAGATATTGGTAAACATTTTGTTTTATCTTATATTTTATGATGTAAAAATTTTTGGTTTTCAAAATTTGTCAAATTTATAGGAATTATTTTAATATATATATTGAAAAAGGAAAATTCACATATTGGTTGAGAACCCATCACATATGGTGAGGTTGTGGGGATTGAAATCGCAAATAAGGGGTGATAAGGGTGCATCTCCTACCACTATCCTACACGATGTGTTAGTTAATATGTAATTGTTTTTACTTAAACAATTTTATAGATAATTATTAATTTTAACTTTGGGTGTTACTATTGAGGTTTAGAGATTAATTTATTATATTAAACATTGCTAACCATTTTGTTTTCAGTAAATATTTAGAAACATATGGAAAGTCTTTTCACTATTTTATAGATATTATAATCCGATGAATGTAAATTTCTGTGATTTAGGAATAAAAAATAATTTTGGATATTCATTTCCTGGAGTAAGAGATGATGTGAAATTTATCGAATCACAACCAAATAATGAAATTGTGCTTATGAAATAAAAAGAGTTCAAGTATTTATATTTATTTATATTCTTAGATAGAAAAATAATTCCTAAACTTTCGGAAAATAATCTTGAAACAAAAATTTTACCATGTTAACATTATATCATATGAATCAAATGCTCTTTTAACTCATCATAAATTTATGTTTTTGTGTTCATTAACTTTTTATTGATCATTTACTTTGTTGTGATCAATGATCTCTACCACTATATATAATTATTTACACTTTTCTTCCATGTTCGTATCTTCACTTCCCACAAATGTTGTCTTACTCATAAACCTAGTAATGTGTTATTATATATAAACTTCACACTTCCTTTTCTCTCTTATCAAGTGAATGTTTTGTTAATGCTTTTTATAATTTGGGTTTTTAACAAAGAAATTTTCAAATTTCCAACCCATGATTTCCAAGTGCATGTTCAAATTGTGAGGAAACAATTTATTGAAGGTTGGGAGACTGTAAAACCTCATTATTTTAATGTATATTTATTTTTAAATAAATTTAATCACATTTATACCTTTCAGAATATACAACCCCAAGATTTTAAAATAATAACATTATGTTTAATAGAGTATAAGACATGCAACATCAAGCCTAAACAAACTGTGGGATGCTATTTAAATACGATTGTTATAACCTAGCCATTGAATTGAAGGGTATGAATAGGATTATCAAAATTATGAAAAATATAGAGATAGGTTTTAATAAATACAAATTTATTGATAAATTTTTACTAAATAATCACTCAAATTTTTTTAAAGTCATTTTATGTTTCAAAATACATGTTCTTTGAGAGTTGTTTTATTTTTATTTTATATTTGAAATTATAATCAATTTATAACACAATTAGATATTTTATTTTATAAAAATAAAATAATTTTTTAAATCATCATATCAAAGTTATCTTAGGGTGAAATATTTGGATTATTTTGAAAAGGTTGATTTTTTAATTAATAGTGACAAATACTAATTTTTCAAATATAGTTATTTATTTTATTAAGTAATTCTAAAGTAACATTATAAATTTTATTTTATTTAAAATTAACCTAAATATTATTTAATTTTATTTAAAATAATTAATTATATTTTAATCATCTATATACCTAATTTTTATATCAATTTATTTTTAGGCTTAAAATTGTAATTTTCTAAAAACTATTTTTAAATTAATAATGTTACTCCATTTTAATTAATTAAAATAATATTTAATGATGAATGATTTAAATAAAATTTATAGATAATTTATCTAAATTAATTAATTTAAATCCATATCAGGGTGATTACTAGTCATATAGTTAATTTAAGATCATCTTATGCTTGAAAATGGATTTCTTGAAAACCCGTTTTTCGACATATCTATGAGTTTTATTAAATTTGGCCAATTATATGAATTGAATTTAGAAAATTTTATTCCATATGTGGATTCATAATAATTCATATTATATAATATTTTCAACTAACTTTTTTCATAATGAATAGTGAAAACAGTAAAAACAATTACCATTGTTAAGGTGAAAATGGGTTTACCAGTTGTTTAACTAAGATGATAAGGATTAAAATGAGATAAAAAATTGTAAAAATCATATTTTATGGACATATTTCGACCTTATACCATCTAAGGATCAATAATTATCCATTTTTTATCTTTTTGTTATGTGAAAATGTGGGTATGATTTATTATTTATAAAACATACATATGTTTCATCCTCCTTATTTATAAAAGGGCACTCCGTCCCCTCAAATATTCAAACCATTAAAGACATTTGGATCAACAAAACCCTGAAAAAACAAATATAAAATATCCTTATCCACATTCTAGAGTTTTTTCCCACTAAAAAGACAAACCTTAGGGTCCTTAATAAAGATCCAAACAATTGTTTTCAAGGAGAAGGTGATTATCTTCACTGAGATCTTTCTTTTTAATTATTCTTTTTCCACCTTCAATTATGTATTAAAACTTTAAATAAAATAAAACCATTCTATCTCATATAATTATATGTTATTATGTTTATGTAATAATATTTATCCATCTCATTCTCTATCAAAAGGGAAACAAATTCATCACTTATTTGTAAGGTGGACTACGAACCGATGTAATTGTTTCATCACTGACTCACATGGGTAGTCATAATGATGAAAATAATGGATATATATATATAATAAATATTATTTTGTATTAATTATTAAAAATTAATATATCATCTAATTTCTTACCCTTTTACCCATTAAGTGAATGATGCATCGCTTGTACGTACATACGGTTTATCATATCCATGAAGTGATGCATCCCATTTCCTATGTATAACTTTAAAAAATGGTTTTAAAATAAATAAAACAAATAAATATTATATTTATTACATTAATATAATTATTTAGATGATGTAAATATATCCTATACATAAGAACTGGGACATTCAGGAAAAACCTCGCATAAGAAAACAAGGCAATTAACACCCAAAGTTATAATAATAAAATATTATTAATGAATGGATGGAAAGATGTTATAAGATTATAATATATGATATTATAAACATGAATATGGTTCTTTTATAAATTAATAACAGGATTTAAACCATTATACATAAGGATAAATAATGTTCAACCAAAAGGAAGATGAGGTAAGGGATTTTATCTCAGTTTCCTTTCATTGAAACATATTGTAATTTTATGCACCTAATTTATTTTATATTGTAAATAAACTGAACCATTGACATATTATATCATGAAACATTCATAATTAAATTTATTTTAAGATTCAATTTGAATTATTTCATCCAAGAGTATTTGACTTGAAAGTTACCAAGTGGTAAAGACTTTAATAACTCAGTTTCTTTTTATTGTTTTATATTACATATTCATTGTATTTGATATTATAAAATTATTTGTATAATAAATTTTGATTATATTATGTTTTTTGCACTATTTTAATGTTTATTTATAATTTATACACATAATAAACTCATTTATTAATTCTCACTTCAACTTTATGATCATTTTAAGAGTTTCTCGTCTCAAATTGTCTTCTTTGGAACATATGTTATGTTATAAATCTATCTTATTTTATGAGGTATATCTATATATATTTTTATATGTTTATCATTAATATATTTATATTAGTGGTATTCAATTATTTATTTTATGTTATTCCTTTCATGGGGATTCTAATTCAAAATTTACTAAATTGTTAAGAGATTTATGTTTTAACCTCATTTTAATCGAGATTCTTTACGATTGAATTTACATTAAAAGAAATTATTTGATAATTGACTAATAAACCCATTTAAGTTTATTATCCTCTAGTAATTCATTATTTTTTCAAGTTATAGTACTATTTTCTTCTCTTTGGTACTTAAATTTATTGAGAAAATGTTTTTACTGAAATTGTGCTTCATTTCTCTCTTAAGTCGAAAATCATTTTCTTCCAAATCCATGTTTCTAAAAAGATTCATTTGGAAGAAAATTATTTTAAAACTTCATTTATAAAGTAATTTCTTTAAAAATCAATGTTTTTTAAAAATATTTTCATAAAAAAATTTACTTGATTTTTTAAAGTAATATTTACTCATAATTTTTTTTACAAAATGTTTTTAAAGGAATCTTCCTAACATTTTCTAAACAAGGTAATTTTGATTTTTATTAAAAAATTGTGAAAAGAATATTTCTTTTAACATAATCAGAGTGAAATGAACTTTCCCACCATCATGACCACTCATTTCTTTAAATATTTCTTTAAATGTTTAAAAGGTTATTTTGATAGAAAATGTTTCCATCCTATTTTAGAAATTTCTAGTTTTTAAAATTAATTTTCAAACTGAAAATATATTTTAATAAAGAATTTTTTTGAAGAGATTTTTATCGTATTTATATTAATCCATGACAAACACCTTTTATTTTACATATTGTCTACTATATATATGTTGTAATAATACCATCCTTATTTTTTCGTTGGATGGTTTATTATTAGTTTGACTAGGGAAAGTATTGAAATTCCCTTTCTTGACTAATTTCGGTAATAATTAACTTTCCCTTGAAATATTCACTTTATTATGATCATTAGAAATTATATTTCCCCTAAATATCCATATTATTTATCATGGATATAATTTTTACCCAAATCATATATCATTTTTACATACGGTGTTTTAATTTGAAATTTATATGATTGACTGGGGAAATATTGATATTTAATAATCTTTATTCAATGTGAACATTTATTGATAATTCAAACTGTTCATAAAATAAATTTATCATTCAATATATAGGGAATTATTTGGACTTTTAGTGACTTTTAGGTCCTAGTTATAGATCTCCCCTCAATGAATTGATAGTCTCCTAAGGTGAAATAGTAATCTAGTATTAAATTGGTCTTTACCCATAGTTTTAAATATTCATGTGAAAAGTATTTATAGTATAGATATCATGATGTCTAAGATCATGGAATTAAATAATAATCATTTACATAATTAATAATTTAGTTATTATTATCCCTGAGATTATTTCATTGATATTATCCCTTTTTTATCAAGTTTTCAAATAAATAGAATGTGTGTTTAGTTATTTACCTTACCATCTCTATTGTGCCTTATCTAATAATGATATTCAAGTTATTGATTAAATGGAATGTGGTTTTATATATTTACCTTTACATAATTATTATGCCTTATTTATAGTGCTTTAATTATTCGTGATTACTTCCACTTTATGTAACTCTCACTGAGCATCTGGGCTCACACTTATTTTTTTATTTCCCTAGGATATAAAGAAGGAATATTTCAATGAGTTTAAGGATGTATAATTTTTTTTACTTTAAATATGTTATATTTCATGTTTTCAAATTTAATACATGACTAAAGTATGTATCGTTTTTACTAAGACTACTAAAATAATCAATCCTTTTGTATGTGATCGCTCATATCTAGCACTAATTTAATAAAGTAACCATTGACTCTCGGATACTGGGGTTAGGGTCTTTACCAAATAAATGATTAAATGATAAGGTATTAAAACTAGAAATTTTTATTACTAAACTAAATAATTAATATAAGTTCATTATACATGATTTAAAGAATGTACGTGATAAGATAATCTTGAGTTAAGTGATTTCAAATCTCAATTTACTTTCATTAAGACTATATTTTTATTTTATTTGTGGTATAAACTACCTATGGATTGATTTTTTCATTATTATATAAAAAAATTAACATTTTTACAAATATATTCAACATTATTTCCTTCAATGTTTCATTGGTTCAGAAGTTATCAAGTGTTAAAGTTCACTTTACATGAAAACATCATTATAATTAAAATATTTAGTTTCTAAATATTTTTCCTCCATGTTTATATTCTTAAAATACTTATAGTGATATAATTATATTCACATAAATAAAATGTAAATTAAATTATCAATTTGTTTCAAAGGTTTTTGAAAATAATCTTTTTACATATTTTATACGGAACATTTTGACTTTCTTTATAAAATGAAAAAAATGAATGTTCTATTTTAACATATAAAAATTAAATTTATTTTCCCACCACATAAACCATTATTTACATTTTAGATTATTTTACAATATTTTAGGTTTTATTCAAATAAAACCCCTATTTCCATTAGTTTAGGGAATTTTTGTTTTGAAAATTAAATGATATATCAATATCCCAAAAAATTTACATATGGGTTAAAATGTAGAATTTTATGAGTTTGATGATGGAAATTAAATATTGTATGTGTATTATACATGTTATGGTATTTGGATGTTTCTTATTATTATGGTTGATTCTAATATAACTCTCCAATTCATTGGGTAATGATTATGTTCTATAGAGAATTATGTTGGAATTAACTGACTAGGTTATTCCATTTGTAAAGGCTCTTATAAGGGTTCTATTAAGATGATGTCCCAAAGCACCTACAGGAAGTTTTTATGATTGATGATAATTTTTCATGAAAATATTTATATTTAATTAGGTAAGATAATTATATTTTGTTTAAAGAAATCATTATTCCCTTTTAAGGGTAAAAATGTATGTTTTTAAGAAAACGATTTTCATTGGTTCTCATGTTTTCTAAAAAAATATCATGATTATGATTTTGCCTTTATATTTTATTATAAAGTGTTTTATGAAATATTTTTGGAATTAAAGATGATTTCATTTGTATGTAAACACTTATTTGTGCTCAAATTTTATTATGTTAAAGGTAAACTCTCTAATATGATATCAAGGTTTTTAAATGGACTAATGGATTTCTTTTTAAAAAATTATATTTTCCCCTTACTAATATTTGTTTTTCTCATCCTGTATTTTCAAATATTTCTTTCATAGGGATTAAGGGTGAGTATAAATTTAAATAAAGTAAGAGTTCCAAATATGTAAGTTGCCTTAAACGAAGAAAGTGTGTCTTTACATTTCACTCCCTATCATTATTTAGACATTACTTTTTTCCTCCATGTACATATTTTCACTTCCCAATAATGTTATACTATTTGGAAACCTAGTTATGTGTTATTCTAGTGACCTTCGTATTTCTCTTTCCCTCTTTTCAAAATGAGGTTTTATTAACCATTTTTTATTATGTGGGTTTTAAAAAAAGGTGTTTTAAAATGTTAAACCCTTAATTACCAAGGTTAAGATAAAATTTTAAGAATGAAATTAATTAAATTGGGGATAATGTAATACTAACAAACTTACCCACTTCATTATATTTAAAAGTTATGGGGTGACAATTTCCTTAGGTGATGTCCCCAAGACACCAAAGGTTGGAAATAAATGTCAATGTCTAGGGAAATTTTGGGGGATGATTTCCCCTTTAAATATAAAAAAACTTATTAACACTAAATGATACCATCCAATCCTCTTATATGATGTTTCAGAAGGAATAATACAACCAAAAGTAGAACAAGTAATACAACAATATCATAGTCAAAATAGAAATAAATACATAAAATAACAAATAATAAAAGACAATATGACCTAAATACACCCATGTTGTATCCTCGCAAGTAAATCCAAAAGTATCATAAAGCTCTAACTCTACTAGATATATCTACAGAATCAAGGTACGTCATTATAGAAGTATGATACCTTTCCTTTTCCTGTGTCCTGGTAGATTATATCTAAAAGTGATCTAAAGATCCCAAGAAGGGGGTGACTATAAACTCGATAGGAATCCCCCAAATACTTCTCAACTCATTCCACTAAGACAATAATTGGTTCTCATATTTTCTATAAAGTAGTTCCAAAGCAGTTAAAAGAGTTTATAATGAAAATATAAAAAACAAATACATGGAAAACAATAAACAAAGTCTTAAAACCCATTCTTCATTATTAGGCATAGTCATTATCATGTTCAACACACACACATGCATGAAAAATGACAGTTATATACTCATGAATAGCCTCTTATTGATCACCAAAGTTGTCACAAGGTGATAAATATACAGGTACTCCAATAGAACATTACACTTATCTAGGTTCATGTCTAAGAAATGAATTCACACTAACCATGTATGCAAAAATCCTTGTCAAACCATTTCACAATAAACCATTCTTCCTTGAAAAAACTTCATCAAACACATTTCTTTCATCAAAATAAAACCAAATTTTTAAAATTATCATTTTAAAATTATAAAAAAGGGGGGTTTTCCAAAAATTATCCAATTTTACCAATTTAAAAATAATAAATAAAGATGGTTTTCTTTCAATAATCACACAATGATTCCCTAATGAGATCTATAAAAAAATTAGCAAAAATAAGATTTCATGTTCTAAAATGGTGGAGTTATAATAGAGGTCACCTAACACTCAATGGATGGTGAAAATGAATAATGGTATAAAGATATTCTAGATCTATCCTTTTATCTTCTTACCTTAAATTGATTAAATAATATCTCATAAATATTCATATCATAGAACATAGATCTATTTATAACTAACTAGATCTATGGTTTTGGGAGAGAGGAGAAGATTATATATAAGAAGAACAACAAATAACAAGGACTTACTACCAATTATGGATCTATGATATTCTTTTATTTTAAAAAAATTTTCTTTCAATTGAAAGGAAACACATTGAGTTCCTAGATAGGAAGGGGAGTTCAAGACCCTCAGAGAATGGGAGGAAATTAGGGTTTCAAAGCCTTAAAATGGATTAAACTCTAATTTTCAGATAAATTAATACCTTTAGTATTGTTAGGCCATACATTTTGGAAAATATTGTTCCAACCTTGTGGTGCTACTTTCTCAAGGCCACACCTCGCAAGGTTCCCTCACACAGTTAGACAAACCATCCACAAACTGTGATTTTCCATTTATTTCACTTTTCACGGTTTTTCCAAGAAAATTACATAGTTTTTCCTAACCATGTTCCAAAAATGAATATTTTCAGTGACTCCTATAAAATATTAAACAACTTCCAATTGAAGTTTCATGGATTCTACTAATTGGGATCAAACTTTTCACCTCCAAAATTTTCTCACAAAACACTCCAAAATCTCCTAAAACTCCCAAAACATAAACCAAACATTATATAACATGAAAATATACAAAAAGTTAATTTAATTGAAACTATGGGTGTTATAGTAACATTTTAATATTTTAAAATAACATTATATTCGATATCATATAAGACATGTAATACCAAACATAAATGAACCATGAAATAATATTAGTTTAAATATGACCTTTATAATCTTACCATTAAATTGGAGGGTATGAATAGGAGTAACTAAATTATAAAATATATATATAATTTACTTACTCAATATAAACTAATTTATTAATTCTTGGGAAATAATAACTCAGTTTTTGGAAAAGTGGTTTTATTCTTTAAAAATACATTTTCTTTAATAAAGGTTTTTATTGCTTTTTGTGAGAAAATATTATAATTAATTTATGTAAATTTTAAAAATATTATTTTATAAAAATTATATGATTTTTTAAACCATAATACCAAAATTATCTTAGGATTATATTTTGGTATTTTTCTAAAAAGATTGAATTTTTATTGAATAGTGAAAAAAATATCAATTTTATAGAAAATTGTCATTTCATTTCAAGTATTTTCAAAGTCCCCATTTATTTTAAATTGGTGTCAAAATTTAATTAGTTCCTTTTGATTAAAAATAATCAAAATAATTGTATTTTAATTTAATTTTTTCTAAATTTTTGTATAAAAGTATTTTTATACTTCAAAGATCATTTTTCTAGAAAACTATTTCTCATCACGTTCTTCAGGTCTATTTTAAACATAATTTATAAAAATTATAGATTCTTAATTTGAAAAATTGGATTCAATATTTGAAATAATCATTTATATATTTTTTGAATAGTTAAACTTTATTTTTTGATATAATGTACAATAATTGTGGTAAATATTTGTCACCTTGGTAAGGATAAATCGGGTAAATAAGGTTAAAAATAATGTGATAAGGATTTAAAAATATATCTAACACCTAAATTATTTATATTGGGTGGGTTTAGTTCATCTAAAACCTTTATATATACAAAAAAATATTTCATTTTGGTTCAAGTTTTCTTTGATAAAGACATTCATATTATTTTGAGTAAGGGAAAATTCCAAAATTTCACTCTTTTACTTTTAATGTCTCTGATAAGTTCATATTGAGATAAAAAGATGATATGAATGAATATAAAAGTTTGTTTTTAACTTAATTTATTTATTTTTATTATTTTTATTTATTTATAATTTTTATTGATAATATAATTACCTTAAATGGTTACATAATACTGACACAATGCTTATGCAAGTAGTAGAAATATGAATGAAAATAATTTTAAAAATGTTAAAAGTAATATTCTTTGTATAAATTATGGAGTCACATAAATTTTATTATTAATAATAATGTGTAATTGATTCTAAATATTCTATATTTTACTTCCACACTTTATTTATTTCTTTAATGTTAAAATATGTGAATAGTCCTTAAAATTACTTTAATGGTATTTTATGTTAAATAATATATTATTAAAAGAGTTAAAAATCATAAAAATATTGAAATGTGATAAGGGGTGGGATATGGTCAAAAATGGAATCTATTTACCATTTTATGAAAATGTTATTGTAACATCCCAGGTAAATAAATAAATAATACATTCTCTTTTTTATTAATATTTTGTGAATTAAATATTAATTTTACTTTAAATGGGTTTCTATGTTCGATGGCGTATTCGATACGCAACAACGGATTTCTTTGAAATCTTACGTTGCACACTAATAATATAATATTATTATTTTAAATGAAAGTTAACTCCTTGCCATTGTATTGGCAGGAATGAATAAAACTAACTACAATATGATTATACATGTTTGTTAAATAAAAGTTAGAGGCTTAAAATGTGAATGAATCAAATTTTAAGCATAATTTACTTTAAAAGGTCAATTTACAACCTTTTAAAAGAGAACCCACTTTAAATCTAGATTAATTCATTTTTATATGTTCTATTTGATAAAATAAAATTCTTCTTTAGATTCGGGACATAAAAATTTACTTTGGGTAAATTTTTGGTATTTTTTCAGTAAAGTTCATTTTTTAATGAATAGTGAAAAATACTGAATTTTTATTCAAAAGTGCCTTTTAATCTAATTTATTTATGTGGTTATATTATCTTTTAAATTTTTTTTAAAGTTTAATTATATTATATTTTTACCAATTAATCTAATGTTGGTCATTGAAATTAATTTCACTTTGAAATTGGACATAAACAAGTGTCGATATTTTGATAGTTATTGTTTCTTAAAAACACACTATTTTTTGACAATGGGAATTAATTTAACATTAATTAATCCAACTTCTATGTTTTTAATTTTTTAAAATATACATCATTTTTAAATTTGTAATATCAAATATATCTTAGGCTTAATTTTTGGTAGTTTTCTAAAAAACTTCAATTTTTGATGAATAGTGAAACCACTAAGTAGTAGTTAAAAACTGGCATTTTCATTTAAATGAAATTTTACCACTTTTGTGGATTGAATTTAGAAAATACAACATAAATTTTTGTTATTAGTAAATAATTTTGTTCAATAAGATGAAAATAATTTTTTGTGAATAGAAACTTTTGACTTTTATTTACCGCTGTTAAAGGTAAATATGGTAATTCAAGGTAAAAAGAATATTATAATAATACAAAATCAACTTAACACTTGTCCTAAACCTATTGGTTGAGTCATTTATGACAATAGTCATCTTTTAGTCGATTTTGGGACCCCATGGAGCCACTTGGGAGTGATAATGACACTTTATTTTAATTAACTTAAAGTAAAGACAAAAATGACATAAACAAATATCTTTTAGTAACATAATTTTTACATGGGGTTATATAAGTTATCTTTTTTGACTCTAAATATTCATTAGAAATATAAAAATATTTCATACATCATGGTATTTTTTTTAAAAAAATTATACATCAAATAAATTAAATTATTTAAGACACAATAATGATGCAGTATATACCTAATTAATAAATGATTTAAATAAATAAGATTATAAATTATAAAATAATATCTAAAACCTATCCAATTATTATTGGGTGATTTTATTTCGACCATTATTCATCTTATATTCAACTTTATTTACTTTTGGTTCTTTAGAAACCGCAAATCATGATATAATAAAATTATATTTTCACACTTTCCTAAAGAGCCCCTCCTCCCCCTTATAAAAAGCCCTCAATTATAACCAATTCCACACACCTTTCAAGCCTCTTGGATCATCCAAAATCTTCCCAATTAAGCTCCCTACATCCCTATCCTCATCCTATAAGCCTTACCTTATCCATAAGGCACTTCAATAAGTCCTTTTGGATCAAACCAACGGAAGTTACCCAAATTAAAGGTAACTGTTTCTCTTAAATTCTTTTCTTTTATTTTACTTCTCCAACCCCTAGACTCCTTTCATTACTTTCCTTTATAACAACACCAGTACCCTAAATATAAAAGGATTTTTTTTATGAGAAGTATTCTAACTACACTTACACACACCTCCATCTAATGTGTGAAGAACATACTGTTTCTGTGGATGGCTAACAAACGCCTCACGAAACGATGATTGTTCAATTATCTCCTACTGGCTATCATGGTGGCCATTAAGATGGAAAGATATTTATATATGATATATATTATGTTTATTTTTTCTTTATGCTTCTATATTTTTCTTTTGAATCATACCTTTATGGTTTCCATTATGGGTAAACGCGATAATTTCATTTGAGGAAGTGCGGACTACCGCCCCCTAAAAGTGATATGACTCGTTTATTCCATATGTTGGATGTATAAAAGATATATTTAATGATATTATATTGGATATTATACTATATTTACAATATACCTATGTATCATTATGTTTTAATTCCATTAAAATATGAAATAGAAATGAAAGTAGTGTTCATGTGTACGTACGGCTTACCGTCTCCATGAACGGTGCATTTCATTTCTTACCTTCAAATGATATGAACTGTTATAAATATATATATATATATATAATGGATATATATTATATATATGATATCTAAATAATGAATATAATTCTGGATATAATGGACTATTGACCACATGGACAACTTGTAAATATAAGGTGTTCATTTTTGACTCAAGTACCAAATATTGACAAAACGACCATTATTAACTTAAATGATTACATAATGTTTATAACATGGTAATAATTAATATAAAAGGATTAATAAACCTGAAAAAGGTTCTTAAGAAATTATAAATTAACTTTAGTTTATTATTCAAGAGATTAAAGAATGAACGGTTCAAGTCAGACACGAGGTAAGGGACTTCGTCTCAATATCCTTTCATTGAGGAATATTTTGATAATATATACCTTCTTCATTTACATGGTGTATAATAAAACCCTTTGAATTTTAATTTCATTGAAAGGGAATATTTTTTCTACGAATCGTTTTACTAAATGACAAATATAATGTTTTTAACGTTTGTGGCGACAATGACCTCTCTGTTGCCTTAATAGTTATTTATCTTCCTCTATAAGCCTTAATGTTTTCTAAAATGATGTAGAAATCCCTTATTCTGTTTTTGGGTTTTTGGGTATTGAAAATGGTTTTTGAAATGGATAGATTATTTCAATATCTTTAAATTATTTCTTGTGATTGCAAATTAAATGTTATTAGTGAAATATTTATATTTGAAATATTGTATGTGTTATGATTTTATAATGGTACTTGGACATTTGACGGTTGGTTACGTGATAAACCAAATGAAGGGTGGTGTCGTGATAAACTAGGATGGGTGGTTATGTTATAACCTCTAATGCATTGGGTATGGAAGTCGGTCATATGGCTATTCCAATTAGTGATATGTGCGGAAGTCAATCGTATGGTTATTCCATTTAAGTACGTTTATGTCCCAAGTTACCTTTATATATTATGTTTTTTTATAAGGGTTTTATGGTAATATTTTGGTTTCCAAAGGGTAAGAAATGATCTTTTATTCAGTGTTGAGTATTTACTACTTCATAAAGTTGAAAAGTATTACTTATGATAAAGTATTCATGGTTTACTTTTTGTTTTGAAAAACAATCAGTTTTCCTTCTTTGTGTATCCCTTTATTGAGATTTTTATACTCATCCCATGTTTTTGAAATTTTTTTCACAGGAAATAAAGTAAAATACGGTCAAGTATGGGATCAATGAAATGTCATATTGTCTAAAACATGGAACTAGACATGACCCTTTTATTCAAGAGTTTTTATTTGGTGAAAAAAATGGAAACTGAGTAGATGTGTCTACATGTATTGTTCAAGTCATCATGTATATGTTATGGCCTAATTCTCTAAAACTTTAAAACTGAAAAGACTCTCAATGTGAATTATTCGTTTAATTCAAGATTATGTAATTTAATAATGCTGGGTCCTTATAGTTGGTATCAAAGGTCGATTTAGATAAATTTAGGAGTTAGAATATTGTTAAATTAATGTACCTAAATTAATTTATGGTAATATTGAAATGATATAGCATTTACATATTACCATGTTTCTTCACCTAAGATATTTCTGTGTTCTGAATGGTTTTCCGTAGAGGAAACAGGGAACCTACGTTGGGACGACATCAGGAAGAAGAAAACCTTCCAAATCAGAAACCTGAGATGGTCGGAAATGGAACCGAATAGTTTTTTACAATGCTGTAATAGTTGACTTAGGATATAAAGGGTGTTGGTGTCCATGCACGAGATCAGCCAGATCAACCATAGAGGAACATGTCAGTATTGGAGCATTTCATGATGCATCATCCCCCATCATTCAGAGGATCATCTGACCATGTGCTAGTATAAGGGTGGATTAAATCATTGGAGAAAATTTTCAATGTCATGGGTTGTTCAGAACATCAAAAGGTTGGTCTCACTATTTACCATTTTGAAGGTGAAGCTGATCAGTGGTGGTGGATGGTGAAAAATATCAGGGATAGTGAGGATATTGATTCTATTTGTTTGGGAGGAATTATAAGGTATGTTCCTTGAGAAATACTTTCCTAAAGTGGTTTGAATTAGGATTGAAAAAAAATTCTTGGAATTGAGGCAGGAGGATGACTCAGTGGCTGTTTACAAAGGAAAGTTCACTCGACTGGAAAGGTGTGCTCCAAATTTCATCCGAGATCTTGATAGTAAGATAAATCTATTTTAATCAGGAATGAAGTTGTGATATCGAAGATAATTAGCCTCTCGTGAGTTCAAAATTTATGAAAAAATTGTTCGATGTGCGGAGAAGGTGGAAATGGAGTTTTCTGATGATCAGGTGTTCTTTGACAAACAACAAAATAAGAGGTCTAGTTGGCAGGCAAATGGAAAGAATTCATCAAAGAATCCTGGAGGTAAGAAAACTAAATATAAATCTTGTGAGAAATGTGGTAAAACTCATCCTGGATAATGTTTATCAAATTCTGGGAAGTGCTTCCAGTGTGGTAAGTCTGGTCATATTGCTCGTAACTGTAAGGAAGATGATCAAGCAGGCAATGAAAAGCCAGTTGTAAGATGTTTTAAGTGCAATAAAATGGGTCATTATAGAAATTAGTGTCCAACGAAGAACTCAACTAAGGGAAATAATCCATACTACAAGTAGAAAGGGGTGGTGAAATCCTTTGCAACTACTTCAGTAGATGTTGGGCCATCGCATGAATTTGTATCCAATACACTATTTGTATGTTCAGATTATGCCAATGTGTTGTTTGATTCAGTTTCTACACACTCTTTCATTTCTGAGAAGTTTTATAGTATATTGGGAATTCCATCTTGTTATATGAATACTGAACTTATGGTAAAAAACCTAGAGGAAAATTTGAGACAAAATAGAAATTATAAGAACCTTCTTGTCCTTATGTGCTGAAAGAATCTACCTGAAAACCTTAATTTTTTTACTCTAGTAGAGTTTTATATTATTTTGGGCATGGATTGTCTGTCTATTTATCATGATAAGATTAACTATAGAGCTAAAGAGGTTTCTTTTTAGAAAGATTTTCAGTTTGTATACAATAATGAACCCTTACTTTTGATAACATATCAGGGAGCTGAGAAACTAGTAAAAGATGGAAATGAATGTTACTTTTCACATATTGTTGAACATAAAAGAAGTGTTGAGATTAATTATGTGCTAGTGGTAAATGAGTACCTTGATGTTTTTCCTGATGATTTTTCTGGTATTATACCTGATCGGAATGTTGAATTTACTGTTGACTTAGTTCCTGATGCTAATCCAATTTCAAAACCCCCTTATCGAATGGATCACATTGAAAATTTATAGTTAAAGAATAAATTGCAGGTGTTATTAGATAAAGGTTTCATTTGACCTAGCACATCACCACGGGGTGCTCTTGTCTTGTTTGTTAAAAAGAAAGATGGTTCAATGAGACATTTCATTGATTATAGAGCATTGAATAGCATCGCTGTTAAGAACAGGTATCCTTTGCCTCATATCGATGATTTCTTTGATCAGCTCTAGGGAGCTCAGTATTTTTCAAAGATTGACTTGAGGTCGGGGTACCATCAGTTAAAAGTAAAGTAAGGATACATTTCAAAGACCGTGTTTCATTCTAGATATGGCCATTATGAATTTGTAGTTATGCATTTTGGGTTAACAAATGCACCTGCTGTATTCATGGATCTTATGAATAGAATTTTCCGTGAGTTCTTGGATAAGTTTGTGGTTGTGGTCATTGATGATATTTTGGTTTATTCAAAAAGTAAAGAGGAGAATGAAAATCATTTAAGGGTTTTATTTAAAACCTTAAAAGAAAATAAAATGTATGGAAAATTCAGAAAGTGTGAGTTTTGGTTACAAAAAATTTCATTCCTAGGTCACATTGTTTCAAAAAATGGCATAACTGTTGATCCTGCTAACAAAAGTTGTTGAAGAATGGCCAAGACCCACAAATATAACCAAGATCTATATTTTTCTTGGTTTAGAAGGTTATTACTGGAGGTTTGTTGAGAATATTTCGCAGTTATCTAGTCCAATGACTAAGTTAACTCAAAAAGGTGTTAAGTCTATCTGAACAAAAGAATGTGATGATTGTTTTTAGAAATTGAAAAGAATATTGGTGAATTATCCCAATTTGGAATTTCCTTCTAGAGATGGTGAATTTTTTATCTACAATGATTATTTGTTTAAAAGACTTGGTTGTTTCCTTATGCATAATGATGAGGTAATTGCTTATGCTTCACATCAGTTGAAACCTCATGAGTTAAATTACCCTACACATGATTTGGAATTAGTTGTTGTTGTTTTTTCTTTAAAAATTTGAAGGCATCATTTGTATGGAGTAAAGTGTGAAATATATACTGACCAAAAAAGTTTAAAGTATTTATATTCACTCAAAAAGAATTGAATATGAGATAGAGGATATGGTTAGAATTAATCAAGGATTATGATTGCATAGTCCTTACCATCCGGGAAAAGAAAATAAAGTGGTTGATGCTTTGAGTAGAAAAAGTAGTTCTTTATTAACTATGCTACATTTGGAATGAGATCCTTTGGTTTTTTTATTTGAAAAATTTTGGCATAAAAGTTTTTGTTTTTGGAAATTATTCTGTTTTGTTTCAGGTGTCAGTGAAATCATCCCTATCAGACAGAATAAAGCAAGCACAGAAAGAAGACATTGAGTTGAAGAAAAAGGAAGAGTTGGTTCAGAAGGGTAAGTTGCCTGATTTTAACATTGATAATGATTTTGTTTTGAGGTTTGGAAAAAGATTATGTGTGCCTTGTGATTCACAGTTGAAGAATGAGCTGTTATGTGATGCTCATAATTCTCCGTTTTCAGTTCATCATGGCAGTACTATGATGTACAGAGATATTAGAGAGTATTACTGGTGGGATGGAATGAAAAGAGATAATTCTGACTTTACTGTGAAGTGTTTGACTTGTCAGCAGGTTAAAGCAGAGTGGTAGTTACCGAAAGGAATGCTTCAGTATTTACCGATTCCAGGGTGGAAATTGTAAAATATATCCATGGACGTTGTTATGGGGTTACAAAAGACATCTCGAGGTAATAATGAAATATGGGTTATTGTTGATCGATTGACTAAATCTGCTCATTTCCTTCCTATTCAAGATACTTTGTCTCTAGATCAACTTCTTAGTTGTATGTTAAAGGGATAGTCAGGTTACATGGTGTTCCCCTCTCTATTATATCTAATCGTGATCCCTGGTTTACTTCTAACTTTTGGAAAGGCCTTCAGAAGTCATTGGGTACTGAATTAAATTTTAGTACAGCTTTTCATCCACAATCTAATGGGAAATCAGAACAAACAATTCAAACCCTGGAGGATATTCTATATTCTTATTTACTGGATTACTGGGGAAGTTGGTATCAACATCTTTCTTTGGTTGAATTTTCTTATAATAATAGTTTTCATTCCAGTATACAGATGGCTCTATTTGAGGCATTATATGGAAAGCAGTGTCGAACTCCAGCTTTTTGGGATGAAGTAGGTGAAAGGAAACTTATGGAACAAGAATTTGTAGAAGATATGGTAGAAAAAGTTCAGTTGATTCGGAAGAACATGAGAACATCTCAAAGCAGGCAGAAAAGTTATGCGGATAATCTGAGAAAGGATCTTTCTTTCTAGGTAGGTGATCATGTCTTTCTCAATGTTTCTCCATGGAAAAGTGTGATGCTTTTTTTCAAGAAGGGAAAGTTGAGTCTAAGGTTCATTGGACCTTATGAAATCTTGTAAAAAGTTGGATCAGTTGCGTACAGAGTGGCTTTACCTCCAAGTTTATCACAGGTACACAATGTTTTTCATGTTTCAATGTTGAGAAAGTATATTCTAGATCCATCTCATGTTTTAAGCCCAGAGGTAGTTCAGTTGGAAGAGAATCTCTCATATGAGTAACAACCAGTCCAGATTCTTGACTGTAGAGAGGAATTGTTCCAGAATAAGGTAATTCACTATGTAAAGGATTTGTGGAAAACCATATGGTTGAAGAGGCAATGTGGGAATCTGAAAATTCTATGAGGGATAAATACCCCCACTTATTTAATAAGTGAATAAAATTTCGAGGACACAATTTCCCAAAGAGGGGAAGGACGTGACATCCTGGGTAAATGAATAAATAATACATTCTCTTTTTTGTTAATATTTTGTGAATTAAATATTAATTTCACTCTAAACGGTTTTCTATGTTCGATGGCATACCGAATATGCAACAACGGGTTTCTTTAAAATCTTACGTTGCACACTAATAATATAATATTATTATTTTAAATGGTAGTTAACTCCTAGAAATTGTATTGGCAGGAATAAACAAAACTAACTACAATATGATTATACATGTTTGTTAAATAAAAGTTAGAGGCTTAAATTGTGAATGAATCTAATTTTAAGCATAATTTACTTTAAAAGGTGGATTTACCACCTTTTAATGGAAAACCCTATTTAAATATAGTTTTGGTCATTTTTATATGTTATATTTAACAAAATAAAATTCTTCTTTATAATCAGACATCAAAATTTACTTTGGGTAAATTTTTGGTATTTTTCTGGTAAAGTTCATTTTTTAATGAATAGTGAAAATACTGTATTTTTATTCAAAAGTGCCTTTTAATATAATTTATTTTTATTGTTATATTATATTTTTAATTGATTTTAATGTGTAATTAGATTATGTTTTTACCAATTAATTCAATTTTTGTCATTTTAATTAATTTCACTTTGAAATTGGACATAAACAAGTGTTGATCTTTTGATAGTTATTGTTTCTTAAAAACACGCTATTTGTTTTGACAATGGGAATTAATTTTAAATTAATTAATCCAACATATATGTTTTTAATGTGGTAAAATAGACATTTTTTTGAATCCATAATATCAAATATAGTTTATGCTGAAATTTTTTGTAGTTTTCTGAAAAACTTCAATTTTTGATGAATAGTGAAACCACTAAGTAGTAGTTAAAAACTGACATTTTCATTTAAATGAAATTCTACCGCTTCTGTGGATTTAATTTTGAAAATCCAACATACATGGTTGTTACTAGTAAGTAAAATGTGGTTCAATAAGATGAAAATAATTTTTGGTGAATAGTAATATTTGACTTTTATTTACCGCAGTTAAAGGTACATAAGGTAATTCGAGGTAAAAATAATATTATAATAATACAGAATTTACCATAGCACTTGTCCTAACCTTATTGGTTCTGTCATTGATGACCATGGTAATCTTTGGGTCAATTTCGGGACCTCATGAAGCCACTTGAGAGTGATAATGACACTTTATTTGAATTAACTAAAAGTAAAGACAAAAATGAGATAAACAAATATATTTTAGTAAATTAATTTTGACATGGGGTTATATAAGTTATATTTTCGACTATAAATATTCATTGTAAATATAAAACGATTTCCTACATCATGTATTTTTTTATAATTTTTAGACATCAAATAAAATAAATTTTTTATGACACAATAATGATTCAGTATTTACCTTTTTAATAAATGATTTAAATAAATAAGATTATAAATATTAAAACAATATCCAAAGCCTTTCCAATTATTATTGGATGATTTTATTTCGACCATTAGTCATGTTATATTCGACTTTAATTAGTTTTTTACCATTAGAAACCGCAAATCATGATATAATAAAATAATATTTTCACGCTTTCCTAAAGAGCCCCTCCTCCCACTTATAAAAATCCCTCACTTATAACCAATTACTCACACCTACAGAGCCTCTTGTCTCATCCAAACTCTTCATAATTAAGATCCCTACATATCTCTACTCCTCCTAGAAGCCTTAACTTAGGCAGAAGGCACTTCAAGAGGTCCTTTGGGTTCAAACCAAAAGAAGTTACCCCAATTAAAGGTAATGGTTTCTCTTAAATTCTTTTCTTTTATTTTACTTCTCCAACCCCTAAACTCTTTTTATTACTTTCTTTTATAATAAAACTATTATCCTCAATATACTAGGATGTTGTTATGAGAAGGTTTCAAACTACACTTACACACACCTCCATCTAATGGGTGAAGAACATACTATTTCTGTGGATGGAAAACTAACGCCTCATGAAATGATGATTGATCGATTATCTACTACAACCTATCATGGTGGCCATTAATATGAAACTATATTTATATATGATATATATTATTTTTATTTTTTCTGTATGCTTCTGTATTTTTCTTTCAAATCATACTTTTTTGGTTTCCATTATTGGTAAACACGATAATTTCATTTGAGGAAGTGCGGGCTACCGCCCCCTCAAAGTGATATGACTCGCTCATGTCATACGTGGGATGTATAAAGGATAGAGTTAATGATATTATATATGATATTATACTGTAATTATAATATACCTATGTATCATTATGTTTTAATTCCATTAAAATAAGAAATAAAAATGAAAGTCGTATTCATGCGTACGTACGGCTTACCGTCTCCATGAACGGTGAATTTCATTTCTTACCTCCAAATGATATGTAGTGATATATATATATATATATATATATATATATAATGGATATATATTATATATATGATATCTAAATAATTAATATCATTCTGGATATAATGTACTATTTACCACATGGACAACTTGTAAATATAAGATGTTCATTTTTGACTCAAGTCCTAAATATTGACAAAATGACCATAATTGACATAAATGATTACATAATGTTTATAAAATTGTAATAATTGATATAAAAAGATTAATAAACTATATAAAGGTTCTTAAGCAATTATAAATTAAATTTAGTTTATTATTCAAGAGATTAAAGAACGAACGGGTCAAGTCAGACACAAGGTAAGGGACTTCGTCTCAATCTCCTTTCATTGAGGTATATTTTGATATTATATACATTCTTCTTTTACATGGTGTATAATAAAACCCTTTGACATTTACTTTCATTCAAATGGAATCTTTTTTCTATGAAGCGTTTTACTAAATGACAAACGGAATGTTTTTAACGTTTGCAGAGACAACGACCTCTCCGCTGCCGTAATCATTATTTGGTTCTTCTATAAGCCTTAATGTTTTGTAAAATGATAAAGAAATCCCTTATTCTATTTTTCGATGTTTTGGTATTGGAAATGGTTTTTGAAATGGATTTATTATTTCAATATCTTGAAATTATTTCTTGTGATGGCAAATTAAATTGTATTAGTGAAATGTTTATATTTGAAGTATTTTATGTGTTATGATTTTATAATGTTACTTGGACATTTTATAAGTGGTTACATGATAAACCAAATGATGGGTGGTGCCCTGATAAACCAATATGAGTGGTTACGTTATAACCTCCAATTCATTGGGTATGGAAGTCGGTCGTTTGGCTTTTCCATTTAGTGATATGTGTGGAAGTCGATCGTATGGTTATTCCATTTAAGTATGTTTATGTCCCAAGTTACCTTTATATGTTATGTTTTTTATAAGGGTTTTATTGTAATATTTTGGTTACCAAAGGGTAAGAAATGATCTTTTATTCAGTGATTAGTATTTACTACTTCATAAAGGTGAAAAGTATTACTTATGATAAAGTATTCATAGTTTACTTGTTGTTTTGAAAAACTAACAGTTTTCCTTCTTTGTATATCCCTTTACTGATCTTTTTATGCTCATCCCATGTTTTTGAAATGTTTTTCATAGGACATAAAGTGGAATAGGGTCAAGGATGGGATCAAAGAAATTTCATGATGTATAAAACATGGAACTAGACATGACTCTTTTTTCAAGAGTTTTTATTTTGTGAAAAAAATAGAAACTGAGTAGATGTGTCTACATGTATTATTCAAGTCGTTATGTATATGTTATGGCCTAATTCTCTAAAACTCTAAACCTGAAAAGATCCTCAATGTGAATTATTCGTTTAATTCAAGATTATGTAATGTAATTAGTTCGGGTCGTTATAGTTGGTATCAGAGGTCAGTTTAGATAACTTTAAAGGTTAAAATATTGTTAAATTAATGTCCCTAAATTAATTTATAGTAATATTGAAATGATATAGCATTTACAGATTTCCATGTTGGTTCGCCTAAGATATTTCTATGTTCAAAATGGCTTTCCGCAGATGAAACAGGGAAACTATGTTGGTACGACATCAGGAGGAAGAAAAACTTCCAAATCAGCAACATGAGATGGTCGGATTCAGAACCGGTTAGTTTGTTGCAGTGATGTAATAGTTGACTCAGGATATAAATAGTGGTGGTGTACATGCACGAGATCAACTAGATCAACCACATAGGAACATGTCAGTAGTGGAGCATTTCATGAGGCAGCATCCCCCATCATTCAGAGGATCATATGACCCTGTGCTTGGAGAATGGTGGATTAAAGCATTGGAGAAAATTTTCAAAGTCATGGGTTGTTCAAAACATCAAAAGGTTAGTCTCTTTGTTTACCATTTTGAAGGTGTAGCTAATCAGTGGTGGTCGATGGTGAAAAATATCAGGGATAGTGAGGAGATTGATGTTATTTTTTGGGATGAATTCAAAGGTATGTTCCTTGAGAAATATTTCCCTAAAGTGGTTCGACTTAGGACGGAAAAACAATTCTTGGAATTGAGACAGGAGGATGAATCAGTGGCTGTTTATGAAGGAAAGTTCACTCGACTGGCAAGGTATGCTCCAAATTTCATCTGAGATCTTGATAGAAGGATAAATCGATTTTACTCAGTACTAAAGTCATGATATCGAAGAGAATTATCCTCTCGTGAGTTCAAAATTTATGAAAAACTTGTTCGATGTGCAGAAAAGGTGGAAATGGAGTTTGCCAATGATCTGGTGTTCTTTGAAAAACAGCAGAATTAAAGGTCCGGTTTGCAGGAAAAGGGAAAGAATTCATCAAAGAAGTTGGGGGTAAGAAAACTAAATATCCATCTTGTGAGAAGTGTGGTAAAAAGCATCATGGACAATTTTTATCAAAATCTGGGAAGTGCTTCTCGTGTGGTAAGTCTAGTCATATTGCTCGTAACTATAAGGAAGATGATCAAGCAGTCAATTAAAATCCAGTGGTAGGATGTTTTAAGTGCAATGAAATTGGTCATTATACAAATGAGTGTCCAACGAAGAACTCAACTGAGGGAAAGCAACAAGACTACAAGTAGAAAGGGGTGGTGAAATCCTTTGCAACTACTTTAGAAAATTTTGCTCCATCGAAGGAAGTTATATCAGGTACACTATTTGTTTGTTCAGATTGTGCCAATATGTTGTTTGATTTAGGGTCTACACACTTTCATTTCTGAGAAGTTTTCTAGTAAATTGGGAATTACATCTAAGAATATGAATACTGAACTTATGGTAAAAACACCTAGAGGAAACGTTGAGACAAAAAGAAATTATAAGAACCCTCATGTCCTTATGTGCGGAAAGAAACTACATGAAAACCTTATTGTTTTGCCTCTAGTAGAGTTTGATGATATTTTGGTAATGGATTGGATGTCAGTTTATCATGCTAAGATTGACTGTAGATCTAAAGAGGTTTCTTTTTAGAAAGATTTTAATTTTGTATACAAGAATGAACCCTTACTTTTGATAACATATCAGGAAGATGAGAAACTAGTAAAAGATGGAACTGAATGTTACCTTACACATATTGTTGAAAATAAAGTAAGTGTTGAGATTAATGATGTGCCAGTTGTCAATGATTACCTTGATGTTTTTCCTGATGAGTTTCCTGGTATTATACCTAATCGGGAAGTTGAATTTTCTGTTTAATTAGTTCTTTATGCTAATCCAATTTCAAAACCCCCTTATCTAATGGCTGAAATTGAACTTTTAGAGTTAAAGAAGCAATTACAGGAGTTATTAGATAAAGGTTTCATTCGACCTAGCACATCACCATTGGATGCTTCTGTCATGTTTGTTAAAACGAAATATGGCTCAATGATACTTTGCATTGATTATAGAGAATTGAATAACATCACTGTTAAGAACAAGTATCGTTTTCCTCATATTGATGATTTGTTTGATCAGCTCCAGGGAGCTCAGTATTTTTCAGAGATTGACTTGAGGTCAGGGTACCATCAGTTGAAAGTAATGGAAGCAGACATTTCAAAGACTGTGTTTCGAACTATATATGGCCATTATGAATTTGTAGTTATTCATTTGGGGTTAACCAATGCACCTACAGTATTCATGGATATTATGAATAGAATTTTCCATGCGTTCTTGGATAAGTTTGTGGTTGTGTTTATTGATGATATTTTGGTTTATTCAAAAAGAAAATAAGAGCATGAAAGTCATTTAAGGGTTGTATTGCAAACCTTAAAAGAAAAGAAACTGTATTTAAAATTCAGAAAGTGTGAGTTCTGGTTACAACAAATTTCATTCCTTGGTCACATTGTTTCAAAAAATGGCATAACTATTGATCTTACTAAAACAAAAGTTGTTGAAGAATGGAAAAGACCCACAAATATAACTGAGATCCATAGTTTTCTTTGTTTGGAAGGTTATTATCAGAGGTTTGTTGATAATTTTTCATGGTTATCTAGTCCAATGACTATGTTAACTCGAAATGGGGTTAAGTTTATCTGGACAAAAGAATGTGATGATTGTTTTTAGGAATTGAAAAGATGATTGGTGAATGCTCCAGTTTTGGCATTGCCTTCTAGAGATCTTTAATTTGTTATCTATAGTGATTCTTCATTGAAAGGACTTGGTTGTGTCCTTATGAAGAATGATCAGGTAATTTATTATGGTTCACATCAGTTGAATCCTCATGAGTTAAATTACCCTACACATGATTTGGAATTAGTTGTTGTTGCTTTTTCTTTAAAAATTTGGAGGCATCATTTTTATGGAGTAAAGTGTGAAATATATAATGATCACAAAAGTTTAAAGTATATATTCACTCAAAAATAATTGAATATGAGATAGATTAGATGGTTGGAATTAATCAAGGACTATGATTGCACGATCCATTACCATCCGAGAAAAGAAAATAAAGTGGTTGATGCTTTGAGTCGTAAAAGTAATGCTTCATTAACCATGCTACGTTTGGAAAAATATCCTTTGGTTTTTGATTTGATAAACATTGGAATAGAAATTGTTGGTGTAGTAAATTCTTCTGTTTTGTTTCAGGTTTCAGTGAAATCATCTCTATCAAATAGAATAAAGCAAGCGCCGAAAGAAGACAGTTAGTTGTAGAAAAAGGTAGAGTTGGTTCAAAAGGGTAAGTTGCCTGATTTTAACATTGATAATGATTGTGTTTTGAGGTTTGGAAAAAGATTATGTGTGCCTTGTGATTCACATTTGAAGAATGATTTGTTATATGAAGCTCATAATTCCCCGTTTTCAGTACATCCCGATAGAACTAAGATGTACAGAGATCTTCGGGAGTATTATTGGTGGGATGGAATGAAAAGAGATATTTCTTACATTACTGTGAAGTGTTTGACTTGTCAGCTAGTTAAAGCAGAGTGTTAGTTACCAAAATAAATGCTTCAGTATTTACCAATTCTATAGTGGAAATGGGAAAATATATCCATGGACTTTGTTATAGGATTACCAAAGACATCTCGAGGTAATAATGCAATCTGGTTTATTGTTGATCAATTAACTAAATCTTCTCATTTCCTTCCCATTCAATATACTTTGTCTCTAGATAAACTTTCTCAGTTGTATGTTAAAGCGATAGTTAGGTTACATGGTATTCCCCTCTCCATTGTATCTGATCGTGATCCCATGTTTACTTCTGACTTTTGGAAATGCCTTCAAAAGTCCTTGGGTACTAAATTAAATTTTAGTACATATTTTCATCCGCAATCAGATCGGCAGTCAGAACAAACAATTTAGAACCTAGAGGATATGCTACATGATTGTTCACTAGATTACCTAGGAAGTTGGGACCAACCTCTTTCTTTGGTTTAATTTTCTTATAATAATAGTTTTCATTCTAGTATACAGATGGCTCCGATTGAGGAAATATATGGAAAGTGGTGTCGAACTATAGCTTTTTGGGATGAAGTAGGTGAAAGGAAACTTATGGGACCAGAATCGGTAGAAGATATGGTAGAAAAAGTTTAGTTGATTCAGAAGAACATGAGAACAGCTTAGAGCAGGCAGAAAAGTTATGCGGATAACCGGATAAAGGATCTTTATTTTGAGGTAGGTGATCATGTCTTTCTCAAAGTTTCTCCATGGAAAAGTGTGATGTGTTTTGGAAAGAAGGTAAATTTGAGTCTGAGGTTCATTGGACCTTATGAAATCCTAGAAAGAGTTGTATCAGTTGCGTACAGAGTAGCTTTACCTCCAAGTTTATCCCAGGTACATAATTTTTTTCATGTTTCAATATTGTGAAATTATAAGCCAAATCCATCTTATGTTTTGAGACCAGAGGTAGTTCAGTTGGAAGAAAATATCTCATATGAGGAACAACTAGTCCAGATTCTTGACCGTAGAGATCAAGTGTTGCGGAATAAGGTAAATCACTAGGTAAAGGTTTTTTTGAAAAACCATATGGTTGAAGAGGCAGCGTGGGAATCTGAAAATGCTATGAGGGATAAATACTCCCACTTATTTGATAATTGAATAAAATTGTGAGGTCGCAATTTCCAAAAGGGGGGGAAGGATGTAACATCCTAGGTAAATAAAGAAACAATACATTCTCTTTTTTATTAATATTTTGTGAACTAAATATTAATTTTACTTTAAAGGGGTTGCTTTGTTCGATGGCGTACCCAATATGAAACAACGAGTTTCTTTGAAATCTTACTTTGCACACTAATAATGTAATATTATTATTTTAAATGGTAGTTAACTCCTAGCCTTTGTATTGACAATAATGAACAAAACTAACAACAATATTATTATACATTTTTGTTAAATAAAAGTTAGAGGCTTAAAATGAAAATAAATCTAATTTTAAGCATAATTTACTTTAAAAGGTTAATTTACCGCCTTTTAATGGAGAACCCTCTTTAAGTATAGTTTTGGTCATTTTTATATGATCTATTTGACAAAATAAAATTATTCTTTAGATTCAGAACATCAAAATTTACTCTGGATAAATATTTGGTATTTTTCTGGTAAAGTTCATTTTTTAATGAATAGTGAAAAATACTGTATTTTTATTCAAAAATGCCATTTAATCTAACATATTTATATGGTTATATTATATTTTAAATTGGTTTTAAAGTGTAATTAGATTATATTTTTATCAATTAATCCAATGTTGGTCAATGAAATAAATTTCACTTTGAAATTAGTCATAAACAAGTGTCGATCTTTTGATAGTTATTGTTTTTTAAAAGCACGCTATTTTTTTGACAATGGGAATTAATTTAAAATTAATTAATACAACTTCTATATTATGAATTTGGTAAAAATAGATATCTTTTTTTAATTCGGAATATCAAATATATCTTTGGCTGAATTTTTTGTAGTTTTCTGAAAAACTTCAATTTTTTATGAATAGTGATAACACTAAATAGTAGTTAAAAACTGACATTTTCATTTAAATGAACTTTTACCACTTCTATGGATTGAATTTAAAAAATACTACATACATGGATGTAATTAGTAAGTAAAATTTGGTTCAATAAGATGAAAATAATTTTTGGTGAATAGTAATTTTGTTACCGCGGTTGAAGGTAAATAGGGTAATTCAAGGTAAAAAAAATATTACAATAATAAAATATTACCTTAACAGTTGTCCTATCCTTATTGGTTGAGTCATTTACGACCATGGGAATCTTTGAGTCAATTTTTGGACCCCATGGAGCCACTTGGGAGTGATAATGACACTTTATTTTTATTAACTAAAAGTAAAGACAAAATGACATAAACAAATATCTTTCAGTAAATTAATTTTTACATGGGGTTATATAAGTTATCGTTTCAACTATAAATATTCATTGGAAATATAAAACTATTTCTTAAATCATGGTATTTTTTTAATAATTTTTATACATCAACTAAATAAAATTATTTATGACACAATAATGATGCAGTATTTATCTCATTAATAAATGATTTAAATAAATAAGATTATAAATATTAAAACAATATCCAAAACCTGTGAGATTCTTATTGGATTATTTAATTTCAACCATTAATCATCCTATATTTAACTTTAATTAGTTTTTCACTTTTATAAACTGCAAATCATGATATAATAAAATAATATTTTTACACTTTCCTAAAGAGCCCCTCCTCCCCCTTATAAAAATCCCTCACTTCTAACCAATTACACACACCTCTAAAGCCTCTTGGATCGTCCAAAATCTGCCTAATTAATCTCCCTAAATCCCTCTCCTCCTCCTAGAATCCTTACCTTAGGTAGAAGTCACTTCAATAAGTCCTTTTGGTTTAAACCAAAGGAAGTTACCCAAATCAAAGGTAACGGTTTCTCTTAAATTCTTTTCTTTTATTTTACTTCTCCAACCCCTAAACTCTTTTTATTACTTTCTTTTATAACAACACCTATATCCTCAATATTCTAGGATGTTGTTGTGAGAATTATTCTAACTACACTTACACACACCTCCATATAATAGGTGAAGAACATACTGTTTCTGTGGATGGCAAACTAACACCTCACAAAACGATGATTGTTCGATTATCTCCTACTGCCTATCATGGTGGCCATTAAGATGGCACTGTTTTTATATATGATATATATTATGTTTATTTTTTCTTTATGCTTCTATATTTTTCTTTTAAATCATACCTTTATAGTTTCCATTATGGGTAAACGTGATAATTTCATTTGAGGAAGTGCGGACTATCACCCCCTCAAAGTGATATGACTCATTCATGCCATATGTGGGACGTATAAATGATAGATTTAATGATATTATATATGAAATTATACTGTAATTATAATATACATATTTATCATTATGTTTTATGTAACACCCTAAGATTTCATAGTGTGTTATTTCTTCAAAATAATTCAATAACTTGCACTACATGCAACACCGAGTTCAATCACACCATGACTTACCAAAAAAAGCCATTAAAAAGAGTTTATGAATAGTATTAACTAAATTTTAAACTTTATATAATCCTTACAATTTTAGAATCCATATTATGAGTTTCTTAGACAAAATGCAAGAACAGATTCATTTTCAGTATTGCACTTTTATCAACTTTTAATAGTGAAACATTTTTAAATACAATATTTTAAACTTTTTGACTAAATGGGGACATAAAAAAGATTAAAATGAAACATCCCAAGCTTCCACAATATGCTTTCCTTTGAATAATACAGTAGCGTGTGTTGTACGCAACTTCGAGTTCTAACACACCACAACCAATCAAACTAGCCGTTATGAATAGTAATACCTACCTTTTAAAATTTTAGAAATTTTATCTCTCAAAATGGACTTCATTTTTGGATTCGAAGTATCGAATTTATCCTAAGGTGAAATTTTGGTACTTTTCGGATAACTTTCATATTTTGATGAATAGTGAAAATTACTAAATTTTAATTAAAAACAACTTTTTTAATCAAAATAATTAATAGTGATAAATTATGAATTTGAGTGGTTTTAAAGTATATTTAGAATTTATTTTTACCATTTAATATAATTTTGGTCATTGGACATAATTTTACAATTAAACCGAACATAAACAAGTGTCAATCTTTTGATAGTTATTATCTCTTAAAAACACGCTTTTTGTTTTGACAGCGGGAATTAATTTTAAATTAATTTCTGCCAATTCTGTGTTTTGAATTTAGAAAAATGGATTCCATATTTGTAATCATGATGTTCAAATTGTGTAAATAGGTAACTTTTATTTTTAGACATTTTGAATAATTGCTGCGGTAAATATTTTATTTACCATGGTTAAGGGTAAATCCGGTAAATAAGGGTTAAATAAATAATATTATTATAATACTAAATTACCCTAAAACGTGTCCTAGACTTATTGGTTGATACATGTTCGACCATAGTCATCTTTGGGTCGATTTTGGGACCCCATGGTGCCACTTGTAGGTGATAGGGACACTTTATTTTAATTAAGTTAAAATGAATACAAAAATGACACAAGCATATATCTTTTAGCAAAACAATTTTTCCATAGGGTTATATATGTTTTATTTTAGATTATAAATATTAATTAGAAATATAAAAAGAGTTTCTACATAATTATATTTTATTTATAATTTTTAGACATTAAATAATTTAATTTATTTATGACACAATGATGATGAATTAATTACTATAATAGTGAAAAATTAAAATAATTGATATTATAAATACCCAAATAAATATAATATGAAACTTTTAATGAATTAAAATAATTTTCTAGGATAATATGATATATAAGGATTTATTTAATTGACTTTTTTCGAAGTAATCAATCTGTTATGAGTTTCACAAAAATCAACTATTCAATAGTGTCAAAATTGACATAAAAGAGTTCTTAAAAAAAATATTAAATTATTAATTGATATTAAACTCTTAAAAATATAAGGTTCATCCAAGAGACTTATATCATGATAGGTTAACCATTAATGGACAACTTGGGGGGTCTCTTGGATGTATATAGTAAGTTTATTAACCATATTATATAAAAATACAAAGAGACATTGTAAAACTGAAACTAATTAACTTAGAGTTAATACTTAAAGATAAGGTTAATATAAGTACCCAAACCTGTCTAAATTCTATTGGTTGAGTTGTTTTCGACCCATACCCACCTTAACATTTAAATAATCAACTTTCTAGCCATTATAAACCGAATATGAATTTATTATACACTAATATTTCTAGCTTTTCCAAAGGTACCCCTCACCCCTCTTATAAAAGGGAACTCCTCCTTCTCATTTCTTCACACCTTCAAAACCTTTTGGTTCGGCAAAACTCTGCCCAAATACTCTCCCAAATTCCCTCACTACAACCTAGAGTCCTTATTTTGATCATAAAGCAAACCTAAGGATCCCTTTTGATCAAATCAAAAGGAAGAACCCGAAGAAAAGGTAATGATTTCACCACCCTTTTCCAAGTTCCTCTCTTCTTCCACTTCCTCTTCCTTTGTTATTACCATTCTAAAATAATAACTCCAGTATAATATATATACTTTGATGTTATTATAAATATGGGACAACCATATTCAGTATTCTATCCACCCTTTGAATAACATGTCACCATACGTGCGTACGTACGACTTACCGTCTCCACGTCGTGGTGTAATTGTTATTCAATATATTATTATTTGGATGGGTATAATAATGATATGTAACTTATGTAAATAATAAATATAACATGTCAATGATTCTGTATATATGATATAACAACCATTTATATATTATTTCAAAAGAATGATATTGTCGCTCGTGCGTACGTACGGACTACCGTCTCCACGAACGCGATGAGATTCATTCTCCATCGTATCCATTCAAGTATAATTATCATTTGATGATTTAAAAATGATGTTTAAGGACTTTATATAATTCTGGATATGAATAATATACAACCTATCCATTACAAACATGGCTTACGTAACAAAACATATAAAAGAAAACAAGTAAGTTAACACCTGAAACAACGATAATACTAAGATATTATTATCAAATCAATATTAAAAGATCATATATGATATCATATTAATGTATATTATTATTTTATAATTTAATAACAATTATTTCACCATTATACAGGAGGTTAACCTACCCCAACCAAGGAAATGTACAAGGTAAGGGGCTTTCATCTCACTCTTTATTCCCGTGAGATTCATGCCATATTGCCACCATCACCTTTTGTGTGGGGTATGTACTGCCCATAATTATATTCTTTGTGTAATACACTCTAATTTATGTCTATTTACATATTCATTGTATGATACCTCTTTCATGGGTTGTATGTTTCATAAGTTACCAAATTGGTAGGGGTTATTTCGCAATCTCTTCATTATCTGAGGTTGTTTATACATAATAATCTACTGGGATCTCTTTATCATCCACATCCATGTTTCTTAAAAATGAATTTCAAAACATTTTTACTATTTACTAGAATATGGGTTAAAGTAATTTATACCCTTTTTTGACTTTTTATAAGAGGTTTATAAAGGAATCTTTTCGTCGTTTTCCAAATAAGGTGCTTTTTAACCTTTTCGACAAAATTAAGGTAAGAATGTTTTTTTTAACTTATACGGTGGGTGTGGCTATTTTCCGCCGTTATAAAATCGTCGAAGCTTCCCTTACAAGATAATAAGAATATTTTCAAAAAAATGTTTTATTTCATAAATATAAGACTCTTAAATGATTTCAAAATAGAAAGAGATATTTTTCTAAAATAGTCTTTATTTCATCTATGTCAACATCCTTTGATGGATTTTAAGCTTATTTGAAGTTGAATTATTATGATACAAAACATCCAAATTTTATTAAAGGTTTTGTGATATTTTTGACTGTGGATAAGTTATTCATATGTCACTCATGGTTTTTGTTTAGAGTATTGACATTTCATAAGTTATTTGTAATCCGAATGTTTATGTTATATTTCAACCTTTCATTCAGATGAATGTGTTAGACAAGTATGTTCCGGGTTGGGGACCGGTAAAAGTAAGCCCTCCGGTTTGGTCTCCAGTTGTTAGAGGAACTCCGGTTTGGTCTCTGGTTATTAGAGGCACCCTGGGTTGGTGTCCGGTTATTAGAGGCACTCCGGGTTGGGTTCCGGTTACAGTTAGCCCCTAGGTCTTGGGACGAGGCCTTGACAAAGAAATTAAAGTTCAGCATTATGCATTCCGACATTATGAAAGTGGTTATTGATATTGCATGTGATTATTAGATTAGTAGAATATCCATGTGAATAAGTAAATGGCATTATTTCATTTTACTTTTTCCATACTATGTTGAAGTTCAAGTGTAAAAGGCTTTTGTTTTAGTAATGCATTGCCTTAAATGTTTATGCTTATTTTTGAATGTTCCGTTATATTGTTATCCTTACTGTGCATTTGAGCTCACCCCTTTTCTATGTTTTATTTTTCCCAGGATGTGAAGAAGTAAGTTATGAATGACCTGCAGGGATATTATGAGGGGATAATAGTGTGGTCTATGGAGACATTATGTTGTCGTAGTAGTTTTACACTTTATGATGTAATGTAAAACTTATGAATATATCTAGTGTTTCCAAGGCTACTAAACCAATCGGTCTTTCGAGATTTGATCTTTCTTGTGATCATGCCAATGTTATGTAATAATGCACCGACTCTGGGTAACTAGGGTCGGGGCGTTACAGTTGGTATCAGAGGAAGTTTAGTACAAACCTTGGAAGCTAGATTTAGATAAACTCTGATTAGAGCACATTGATTTAAGATGAATTTTGAGGATTAGTATATAAGAACTTCCTAGAATTTTGGTATTGTAGAGATTTTGTGAGTTTTCCAAGCAATACATCCCTGTCTGGATACGAGCAGGTAGAGGCGGCTCTAGAACAGATGTACCTAGGGGTAAAACCCGAAAACACCGCTTTGAGCTAGACTCGAACGGGAACTGGTGAACGACAACGGGCCTTGTTGTACTCTTGGTTACGACACTCCCGGGGGATATGCTTAGGATAACTCTCATTTTCTTTACAAATCATTATGAAGGGTTTATGAGTATATACTTTATCAAAGGAGACATTTTTATGATTATGGATTATATCCATAAACTATTTAATTTATGTTATGTGTTTTACAAGTTTAGGATTAGGTATTGTTATTCATAAACTAATCTAATGTATGCCATTGTTTAGAAATGGTGCCCAGTAGAAGGAATGAGAACTCTAGCAATGAACATGATACAAAGAGAAAGAAGGATCATATATTTTATGGTCTTAATCCAGAATTTACAAGAGAAATAGTCTCGTATGTATTATCATCATATGAAGAAATAATATCATGTGTTGATAAGATAAGTAAAGAGTTTACCGAGTCCTATGGCTTTGAAGGGAAGCAAGAGAAGAAAAGGATGGAAGAGAGAAAGATGGATAAAGGTAAGAGGTAAAATAATAATTTTCCCATATGTGATAACTATGGAAAGAAACACCCTGGAACTTTCCTGAAAGGAATGGGAGTTTGTTATAAGTGTGGAGGAAAAGGGAACAAAGTACGTGACTGCAAGGGTAAGAAAATGGTTTCAAATGTACAATGCTTCATTTGCAAGGAGTTTGGACACTATGCGAACCTATGTCCCAGTCATCATACTATGCCGCAAATGATGCTATTGGATAATAATCAAGTTACGATACTACCACAGATGAAGGGGAATGATTAGAGTTCTTATGTTGATTATGTCAATTGAGTGTTGTATCAACAATGTACTTGTTATAATAATTATGGAGTATATAAGGATTGTACTGCAGTACTATTTCATTAAGGACTTGAGATTGTGTGGAACAAAGAAAACTGACTCAATAGCAGGATAAATTTTTGGAAAATATATGGTTGAGAGAATGATAAACCATAATATAGTTCTGATACCGAGGTAGTGATTTTGGAATAATACATGATTGTTTTGGATAAATTATATTGGATATTCTTGACTACCTTGGAACTGATTAATGATTTGTATATTCCATCATTGTTGGGGTTTAAAATTTTTTTGGATTGATGAAGTATATTCAGCATTCTATATGGAATAAGGGAGCATGAATGTAATCAATAAGGAATATGGTAATTCAGGATGTTTCAGTGTATTAAAAGAATACATGGTGAAGGTATTCATATGCTATTATGGGGTAAAAAGGATCTACATTATGTTTACCTTCCTTATAAATGTTGGACTGTGAGTTTGGATAGAAGTATTTTGGATAGTTCTAGTTTGGATTATTTTGTATTTCCATAAAATGACAACCCGGAGGTCGGGCGGCAACCCGTCGCGTCCGGCAAGGCTGCGAGACTTGAACCCGCAACTGAAGGGCGACAAGGGTGTATCACCTACCACTGGCCCACGATATGTCCTGGATTAAATAATGTAGTTTTTTTTAAAATATCTGGTAGATGAATTATAAATTCATTTATTTTGGAACCCTGTACGATAGTATAAATAGAAATGTTTTTTACGTTCTATTATCTTTTAGAGTGAAAGATGAGTTTGTGGTAGAAATTTATTAATGGATAAAACTCTAATTATAAAGTAAATATATCTCCTTATGATCTTAGCCAATCTCATAAATTAATTCCTCAACATTAATAAAAGGAACTTAGAACAAAAATGTTGTCCTAGATGGTACCTTAAATCATCACTAATTTATGGCTTTGGGATTGTTGGCCTTTTCATAGCCATGTTCTCTACCACTCTCCATCAGATAATTGATGGTTAGATTTATCTTCCATATCCATATTTTCCTACATGGAACCCTAGTATGTTTTATTTTCGGTAATCTTCATACTTTCCACTCTTTATTTTAAATAGAGGCCTCATTAATTCATTTTTCGATGTGGGATTTCAACTAAGATATTTTGAAACGTAAAAAATGTGTTATCTGAATACCCTATGTTTTGTTGAACCGATGGTATTTCAAATCATCATAGATTGATGAGTTTAAGGACCTCAATTTTATACTTTTTTGTGATTGATGACCTCAATCACTACCTATAAATATTTAGGTTTTTCCTCCAATTATATGTCTCTAATTTCCACTAATGTTCTCCTAATCAAGATCATAATTTGGTGGTGACCCTTTCATTTCTCTTTTCCTCATATTAAGACTAAATTTTAGTAACCCAATTTCCGATGTGGGTTTTCCCACAAATATATTTTATATTTTCAACCTTTTATTTTCGAAGAACAATTTCAAATTGCGAGGACGCAATTTATTGAAGGGGGGAGAATGTAACACCCCAAGATTTCATAGTGTGTTATTTCTTCAAAATAATTCAATAACTTGCACTACACGCAACACCGAGTTCAATCACACCATGATTTACCAAAAAAAATCCATTCAAAAGAGTTTATGAATAGTATTAACTAAATTTTAAACTTTATATAATCCTTATAATTTTAGAATCCATATTATGAGTTTCTTAGACATAATGTAAGAACAGATTCATTTTCATTATTGCACTTTTATCAACTTTTAATAGTGAAACCTTTTTAAATACAATATTTTAAACTTTTTGACTAAATGGGGACATCAAAAAATTTAAAATGAAACCTCCCAAGCTTCCACGGTATGCTTTCCTTTGAATAATACAGTAGCGTGTGTTGTACGCAACTTCGAGTTCTAACACACCACAACCAATCAAACTAGCCGTTATGAATAGTAATACCTACCTTTTAAAATTTTAGAAATTTTATCTCTCAAAATGGACTTCATTTTTGGATTCGGAGTATCGAATTTAGCCTAAGGTGAAATTTTGGTACTTTTCGGATAACTTTCATATTTTGATGAATAGTGAAAATTACTAAATTTTAATTAAAAACAACTTTTTTAATCAAAATAATTAACAGTGATAAATTATGAATTTGAGTGGTTTTAAAGTATATTTAGAATTTATTTTTACCATTTAATATAATTTTGGTCATTGGACATAATTTTACAATTAAACCGAACATAAACAAGTGTCAATCTTATGATAGTTATTATCTCTTAAAAACACGCTTATTGTTTTGACAGCGGGAATTAATTTTAAATTAATTTCTGCCACTTATGTGATTTGAATTTAGAAAAATGGATTCCATATTTGGAATCAGGATGTTAAAATTGTGTAAATAGGTAACTTTTAATTTTAGACATTTTGAATAATTACTGCAGTAAATATTTTATTTACCATGGTTAAGGGTAAATCCGGTAAATAAGGGTTAAACAAATAATATTATAATAATACTAAATTACCCTAAAACGTGTCCTTGCCTTATTTATTGATACATGTTCGACCATAGGAATATTTGGGTCGATTTTGGGACCCCATGGTGCCACGTGTAGGTGATAGGGACACTTTATTTTAATTAAGTTAAAATGAATACAAAAATTACACAAGCATATATCTTTTAGAAAAATAATTTTTACATAGGGTTATATATGTTTTATTTTAGATTATAAATATTAATTAGAAAGATAAAACGTTTTTCTACATAATGATATTTTATTTATAATTTTTAGACATTAAATAATTTAATTTATTTATGACACAATGATGATGAATTAATTACTATAATAGTGAAAAATTAAAATAATTGATATTATAAATACCCAAATAAATATAATATGAAACTTTTAATGAATTAAACTAATTTTCTAGGATAATATGATATATTAGGATTTATTTAATTGACTTTTTTCGAAGTAATCAATCTGTTATGAGTTTCACAAAAATAAACTATTGAATAGTGTCAAAATTGACATAAATGAGTTCTTAAAACAAATATTATATTATTATTTGATATTAAACTCCTAAAAATATAAGGTTCGGCCAAGAGACTTATATAATGATATTTTAACTATTAATGGACCACTTGGGGGTCTCTTGGATGTATATAGTAAGTTTATTAACCATATTATATAAAAATACAAAGAGACATTGTAAAAGTGAAACTAATTAACTTAGAGTTAATACTTAAAGATAAGGTTAATATAAGTACCCAAACCTGTCTAAATTATATTGGTTGAGTTGTTTTAGACCCATCACCACCTTAAAATTTAAATAATCAACTTTGGAGCCATTAGAAACCGAATATGAATTTATTATAAGCTAGTATTTCTAGCTTTTCCAAAGGTGCCCCTCACCCCTCTTATAAAAGGGCACTCCTCCTTCTCATTTCTTCACACCTTCAAAACCTTTTGGTTCGGAAAAACTCTGCCCAAATACTCTCCCAAATTCCCTCACTACTACCTAGAGGCCTTAGTTTGATCATAAAGCCAACCTAAGGATCCCTTTTGATCAAATCAAAAGGAAGAACCCGAAGAAAAGGTAATGATTTCACCACCCTTTTCCAAGTTCCTTTCTTCTTCCACTTCTTATTCCTTTGTTATTACCATTCTAAAATAATAACTCCAGTATCATATATATACTGTAATGTTATTATAAATATGGTACAACCATATTCAGTATTCTATCCACCCTTTGAATAACATGTCTCCATACGTGCGTACGTACGGCTTACCGTCTCCACGTCGTGGTGTAATTGTTATTCAATATATTATTATTTGGATGGGTATAATAATGATATGTAACTTATGTAAATAATAAATATAACATTTCAATGATTCTGTATATATGATATAACAACCATTCATATATTATTTCAAAAGAATGATATTGTCGCTCGTGCGTACGTACGGACTACCGTCTCCACGAACGCGATGAGATTCATTCTCCATCGTATCCATTCAAGTATAATTATCATTTGATGATTTAAAAATGATGTTTAAGGACTTTATATCATTCTGGATATGAATAATATACAACCTATCCATTACAAACATGGCTTACGTAACAAAACATATAAAAGAAAACAAGTAAATTAACACCTGAAACAACGATAATACTAAGATATTATTATCAAATCAATATTAAAAGATCATATATGATATCATATTAATGTATATGATTCTTGTATAATTTAATAACAATTATTTCACCATTATAAAGGAGGTTAACCTACCCCAACCAATGAAAAGTACAAGGTAAGGGGTTTTCATCTCACTCCTTATTCCCGTGAGATTCATGCCATATTGCCACCATCACCTTTTGTGTGGTGTATGTACCGCCCATAATTATATTATTTGTGTAATACACTCTAATTTATGTGTATTTACATATTCATTGTATGATACCTCTTTCATGGGTTGTATGTTTCATAAATTACCAAATTGGTAAGGGTTATTTCGCAATCTCTTCATTATCTGAGGTTGTTTATACGTAATAATCTACTGAGATCTCTTTATCATCCACATCCATGTTTCTTAAAAATGAATTTCAAAACATTTTTACTATTTACTAGAATATGGGTTAAAGTCATTTATACCCTTGTTTAAATTTTTATAAGAGGTTTATAGAGGAATCTTTTCATCGTTTTCCAAACAAGGTGCTTTTTAACCTTTTCGACAAAATTAAGGTAAGAATGTTTTTTAACTTATATGGAGGGTGTGGCTATTTTCCGCTGTTATAAAATCGTCGAAGTTTCCCTTACAATATAATAAGAATATTTTCAAAAAAAATGTTTTATTTCATAAATATAAGACTCTTAAATGATTTCAAAATAGAAAGAGATATTTTTCTAAAATAGTCTTTATTTCATCTATGTCAACATCCTTTGATGGATTTTAAGCTTATTTGAAGTTGAATTATTATGATACAAAACATTCAAATTTTATTGAAGGTTTTGTGATATTTTTGACTATGGATAAGTTATTCTTATGTCACTCATGGTTTTTGTTTAGAGTATTGACATTTCATAAGTTATTTGTAATCCGAATGTTTATGTTATATTTCAACCTTTCATTCAGATGAATGTGTTAGACAAGTATGTTCCGGGTTGGGGACCGGTAAAAGTAATCCCTCCGGTTTGGTCTCCGGTTATTAGAGGAACTCCGGTTTGGTCTCTGGTTATTAGAGGCACTCCGGGTTGGGTTCCGGTTACAGTTAGCCCTAGGTCTTGGGACGAGGCCTTGAAAAAGAAATTAAAGTTCAGCATTATGCATTCCAACATTATGAAAGTGGTTATTGATATTGCATGTGATTATTAGATTAATAGAATATCCATGTGAATAAGTAAATGGCATTATTTCATTTTACTTTTTCCATACTATGTTGAAGTTCAAGTTTAAAAGGCTTTTGTTTTAGTAATGCATTGCCTTAAATGTTTATACTTATTTTTGAATGTTCCGCTATATTGTTATCCTTACTGGGCATTTGAGCTCACCCCTTTTCTATGTTTTATTTTTCCCAGGATGTGAAGAAGTAAGTTATGAATGACCTGCAGGGATATTATGAGGGGATATTAGTGTGGACTATGGAGACATTATGTTGTCGTAGTAGTTTTTCACTTTATGATGTAATGTAAAACTTATGAATATATCTAATGTTTCCAAGGCTACTAAACCCATCGGTCTTTCACGATTTTATCTTTCTTGTGATCATTCCAATGTTATGTAATAATGCACCGACTCTGGGTAACTAGGGTCGGGGCGTTACATTTTAATTCCATTAAAATAATAAATAGAAATGAAAGTAGCGTTCATGCGTACTTACGTCTTACCGTCTCCATGAACGGTGCATTTCATTTCTTACCTCCAAATGATATGTACTGTTATAAATATATATATATATATAATGGATATATATGATATATATGATATCTAAATAATGAATATCATTTTGGATGTAATGGAATATTGACCGCATAGACAACTTGTAAATATAAGGTGTTTATTTTTTGACTCAAGTACCAAATATCGACAAAATGACCATTATTAACTTAAATGATTGCATAATGTTTATAACATGGTAAAAATAGATATAAAAGGATTAATAAACTTGAAAAAGTTTCTTAATAAATTATAAATTAACTTTAGTTTATTATTCATGAGATTAAATAATGAACGGGTCAAGTCGGACACGAGGTAAGGGACTTCGTCTCAATCTCCTTTTATTGACGCATATTTCGATAATATATACCTTCTTTTTTACAGGGTGTATAATAAAACCCTTTGAATATTACTTTTATTCAAAGGGAATCATTTTTCTATGAAGCGTTTTACTAAAAACCAAACGGAATGTTTTTAACGTTTGCGGTGACAATGACCACTCTGCCACCGTAATCGTTATTTGGAATCCCCTATAAGCCTTAATGTTTTCTAAAATGATAAAGAAATACCTTATTCTATTTTTGGGTGTTTTGGTATTGAAAATAGTTTTTGAAATGGATTGATTATTCCAATATCTTGAAATTATTTCATTTGATTGCAAATTTAATGTTATTAGTTAAATGTTTATATTTGCAATATTTTATGTGTTATGATTTTATAATGGTACTTAGACATTTGAAGGGTGGTTATGTGATAAACCAAATGACGGGTGGTTCCATGATAAACTAGGATGGGTGGTCACATTATAACCTCCAATTCATTGGGTATGAAAGTTGGTCGTATGGTTATTCGATTTACTGATATGTGTGGAAATCGACCGTATGGTTCTTCCATTTAAGTATGTTTATGTCTCAAGTTACCTTTATATGTTATTTTTTTTATAAGTGTTTTATGCTAATGTTTTGGTTAAAAAGGGTAAGAAATGATATTTTATTCAGTGATGAGTATTTACTACTTCATAAAGGTAAAAAGTATTACTTGTGATAAAGTATTCATGGTTTACTTATTGTTTTGAAAAAATAACAGTTTTCCTTCTTTGTGTATCCCTTTACTGAGATTTTTATGCTCATCCAAAGTTTTTGAAATGTTTTTCACTGGACATAAAGTGTAATAGGGTCAAGGATGGGATCAAGGAAATTTCATTCTCTCTAAAACATGGAACTATACATGACACTTTTTCAAGAGTTTTTATTTTGTGAAAAAAATGGAAACTGAGTAGATGTGTCTACATGTATTATTCAAGTCGTCATGTATATGTTATGGCCTAATTCTCTAAAACTCTAAACCTTAAAAGATCCTCAATGTGAATTATTCATTTAATTAATGATTATGTAATGTTATAAGGTTGGGTCCTTATAGTTATCTTATAAGTAAATTTATAACTTTTTAGCATTGAAAGCTTTGTTATCATGGTTATATCTAGAATTTGTTAACAAAGGGGGTAAACCCAAATATAAGGCTTAAAATGCAACATAAATCTATCAAAGTTTAATTAGTTGAGAGTATTTAAACCTTAAACTATATTAACATTTATTTTTTTCACTTGGTTTTACTTTTACATGAAAATGAATTTATCATATTTAAATCTTTTATTTAATTTTAAGTGATCCCTTTCATTCACTATAAAATGATACCACATATCCTTTATTATTTACACCACCATGAGCCAACTATCTTGACCAAAACCTACTAAAACCTCTTATAAACATAACTTTTCATGTTCTTTAGATTTTATTCTCTTAAAAATTCAATCCATATGGTTCTTATGGAGAGATCCAATGGAGGTTCTTCCAAGAGGAGGTAATCATCTCAACTAAGCATTTTTATTTTACTTATTTTACCTCATTTAATTATAATCTAAAAATTAAAATATAATAACATAATTATCTCCCATATACTAATATTTTATTATATTAATGTTACATCCCTTTTCCATATCTTTTTCTATCCTATAGGAAATGAAAACATCGTTCATGCGTACATGTGGATTACCACCTACATGAAGTGATGTGTTTTGTTTTTCAAAACCACATAAAAATGATGGTTATTGTGAGTGATTTATTTAATATATAATATATTAATTACATAATAATAATTATATAAGTATATTATATCATCTATTTTCTTACATTTCCTTCCATTGAAAAATGATGATATCGTTTGTGCATACTGGTGGACTACCACTTCCACGAAGAAATGTGATTCTTTTTTCATGTATGTCATTGATGGATGGTAATAAAATTTTATTTAATGTATAAAAATTATAAATATTTAATTATTATTATTATTCTTTATATGATTTAATAATGACCACTTTGATAGTGTTTAATATACCGAAGTCGTTTTAAAATTATGAACTGACAGTCCTCAAAACACGTGACGTGGACTTAACTAATTATGTAATTAAATATGTTAATAAAATAAATGGTTTAATTATAAAGTTTTAAAACTATAAAATGTTATAAATAAAGTAAATAATTAATATAATTTTATTATATATATGTTAAATAACGTACATAATAAGTTGGAATTGAGGTAAGGGATTTATAGTCTCAATTCCCTTTCTTTCAGACCTAAGATATTATCACCACATGTTTTATTTTGTGTGGTATATAAACTACATTATGGGTGTATTTTATAATTATTATATAAAAATTAATTTTTTTTTAAAATATATTTAAATTTATTTCATTCACTTTTTCATTTGTACAAAAATTTTCAAGTCGTAAGGGACACTTTACCTTAGAAACTCATTTTAATTAAATGATTTTTTTTCTAAATATTCTTCCTCCATTTATATATTCTTAAAATTATATAATTATATAATTATATTTAAATAAATAAATTATAAATTATATTTTTATTTTCTTTCAAAGTTTTTCAAAATGAATATTTTTAGTTTTTGTTTACATAATGTTTTGATTTTATTTACAAAATGTAAAAGTAATGTTATATTTTAACTTATGTTTATACGACATCGATAACTTTTCCCACTACCGCAAACATTATTTTATGTTTGTATTCCTTTATAATATTCCATGTTTTCTTCAAATAAAAACCCTACATCTCTTTTTTATGGTTATTTTACTTTTAAAAATTTGGTTTTAAAGAATGATATATTTCAATATCTAAACATGTTTTACTTATAGGTCCAAAAGTAGATTTTTATGATTTTAATGATTAAAATGAAATATTTTATGTGTTTTATGCATGTTATAGTACTTGTAATTTTTTTATTATTATGTTTTATCCTAATATATCTCTCTAATGTATTGGTTAAGAATTATGTTCTTCAGAGAATTATATTGGGATTAACCGAGTAGGTTATTCCATTTGTAAAGGTTTTAGGTAAGGGTTTTATGAAACTGATGTACCAAGGAGCCTACATGAATTTTCTAGGATTTATAATAATTTTTCATGGAAATAATTTTATTTTATTAGGTAAGGTAATGAAATTTTGTTTAAAATAATTATTATTCCCTTTCAAGGGTGAAAAGGTATGTTTTTAAGAAAATCATTTTCATGGGTTCTCATGTTTTCTAAGAAATCCTCATGATTATGATTTGTCGTTCTGTATTCTTATAAATCATTTTATGAAAAATGTTGTATAATAAAGCTATTATTATGTCTAAGTAAAAGATTATTTGAGCTTAAATTTTATTATGTTAAAGGAAAACTCTCTTATATGATCTCATCAATTTCAAATAAGCTAATGGTTTATTTTATTTTATTTTTCTATATGTCCCTTACTGAGATTTGTTTTTCTCATACCATGTTTTCAAATTATTTTTTCATATGGTTTATAGATGAGTAGAAAATTTAATAATGTCAGAGTTTTATATATAGAAGATACCTTGAATAAAGAAAGTGTGCCTTTATAAAAAACTTGTTTTGTGGGGAATATGGAAACCGAGGGTAAATTTAAACTTTAAAGAGTTTATCCTAATTATATAAAACTCTAAACTTAAAATGTCCTTGGGTATGTAAGTGATCCAATATATAATGTTTTTATGTTCTGTATAGTGAAATTTGGGTTATATTCATATATATCAATCCATGGAATGTAAATATTATATTTTTATCTTTGAACCAAGGGTACAAGATTGGGGCTGTTATAATGAGTGCCTATTAAAAATCATTCACTTATAAAATAATAAATAATCCATGGAAATAAAACTGGTTTCATAAAACATTTAAATGGAAGTCATTAACTTTTCATAATGAACTAATGGAAATAAAAATGGGTTTTTTAAAACCTTCAAATGAAAATCATTACCTTTTCATAACATAAATAACCTATTGAAAAAAGTGGGTTTCATGACATTTTCAAATAGTATAACAACATGAATTTTATTGATTAACATCGAAAATTTGATCACCCAAAAATAATCACATGAAAGAAGAAAAATATAGGGTGAAACATGAAACGAAAATCCATTAAATATTTATCTTTCTGAATATGGAGATGAAAATTTAAATCAAATCATAATATTTTAAAAAATAATGTTTTAATCATCTATTTAATGGTCATATTCACGGGTTTATTTTCAAAATGTATCTTTTCTTTCTTAAAAATGGGTGAAAAAAACACTTCATAAAAGTATATTTGAATTAAAAAAAAATATTTTCCTTATATATATAAGAGAAAACATTATTTAAAATAGAAAATAAATTAATATAGTGAAAATAGGGAAAATAAATTCAAGAAGAAGTCGTATAACTCAAAGAAAGAGGTTTGAGTTATCAAATCCCTTACCTTTACTCTTAATTTCCACGGAAGTACATTAACCTTATGTATAAAAAAATAACTATCTTAATCACCCATTTAATAAGATTATTCAAATCCATAACCTTTTATAAACTTAATTTATGATTATTATCTTCATATATATTAGTTAGTTCTTATCCATTTTCAATTTTAGATGTGATTAATCTTGATCATTGTGAACTAGTTTCGTAATTGCAGTGTTATTATTCATTATTATCCCAAAGTTCATAATTCCTAGATAAAAAATGGTATTATAATTTATGATTTATAATTATTTATAATGTTATAATTTTATTCTATTGTAGTTTTGGTTATGATTATTAAATATAAAATCATCGATGAGCATGTTTCTGTAATTTTTAATGAATGAGAATTTGTATCTTAATTAATGAGTTTAATGTTGACTTTACCATTCCAAAAGAAAAATAAAATCTTTATTTTTTTTAATTACATCATATATTATTAGTAATTAAGTTATCATATTCATCCATGATAATATTTTATAGCATTATTTTTATAGGTGGTTAAACCAACCCAAATAAGAACATACAATAATTAATGGAAGATTGTGATTATTAAAGTGATTCTTTATGGAATAATATCACTATTAAAAAATAATATTGACATTATTTGGATACTTTTAAGTTTTTTAATCACATTTTAAGAAATTTTAATAAATAAAGAAGAAACTAGGTGAAAATGAGGTATGTTACTTTGTGGAGACAATAGTCTACACAATGCATAGTTAATGTTTTCATTTCTCAAAGAATGAGATAGAAAGGATAGTGGATTATAATTTTTATATTCCTAATTATAATTATGTGTGATATTTAGTTTTTCAAATTCACCCTTATAATCAACAAATACATGTAGTGATGAAAAAATAGAAGTTGTTAATTCATGGTGGCGGTATTCCACATAATAAAAAAATAACGGTTTTATTTTTCTTAATAGAAAATAGAATGGGTGGTTGATAGTGATTAACTTGTAATAATAAAAATATTTATAAAAACAAAACAAATTTAATTATAGGGAAATTATAAATTAATATTTTTAAGTAAATAAAGAAAATTAAAGAAATTTGGAAAAAAAATGTATTCATTTTGAGAACGTAGGATTTCCCTTGGAAGAATCCTTCGAAATAGAGGTATTTATCCTGTATATTGTGAAAAGAGCCTCATGTAAAATGAATAAGGTTATAAAGGATGGATAATGGGAATATTTTTAGGTGGAAACCTAATTCTTTTGTTGCCCTTGAAGGTGTTTTTAGAATCTTTTTTTAGTAGTGGTGAGAATGTGATTTTTGTAATTATAACCACGTAATATAAAGGGTGAATATGTTAAAAATGTAAAGTGGCTCCAAAAATGGATAATAATTTAGTGAATATAAGTTTTGGTTGATCCTCACTTTAACCACTCAATTAGAAACAATATTTTAACATGTTATTTGTTTTACTCCCTAGATTACAACTTTTTACCATTATGGTTTTCTACTATGGTAACTAGTTTTTTTACCAAGGTAATTTATAATTTATACACAAAAATAAAATGTTACTTATTATATAATATATAACTTATTAGTTCATATATAAAATCCATTTTAATATATTAATTTTCAAAAAGTGGTGGAAATCAATTTTAAAATAATAAGTGTATAATGTATTAAGATAATTTTTGAAAAACAAAATATAACTTAAGTTCTAAAATTTCAAATATAAATTCATAAATTAAAATAAATATTATAAAGTAAATTAAAAAATAAATATTTTTCCTAGAATATAGTTTAATAAATTATCAATTCATGCTTATATAATAATAATGTTTTCAAAGTCATGATGTTTTTTAAAAAGACATTTTTACACTATTCACTTAAAATCAGTATTTTAGAAAAATATAAAAAAAACATAATATAACATTGTCATGAGAAGTCCAAAAAAATGTTTTTATCTTTTTAAATTATCATTCTATAATTCATAAATTTATATTTTATATAAAATAACAAAGTATATTGAAAAAAATATTTTTTATAGGGAAAAATTCTTTAGGTATATCTACTATTCTTCTAAAATTGATGCTAATATATTATTTATAACAAAAAAATATATCACAATTAAAAAATATCCAATTTAGAAATTATTTTTTGTATAAAACAATTTTATTATATTCTTAACTACACTGGTTGAAACAATCTTAAAGGTGACCTTTGATTCATTATGTGGTTACACTTGTTTGCACCTGGTCATTTAACAATAATTCAACAGTAGTAAATATCTATTTTATTAAAATATTCCATGGCCCTTTTAAGTTTGTGTTATGTGTGAAATAAGATATTGAACTTAATATTTATTTCAAGAGGAATGCTTTGCTAAAATCTTATGTTGTTACATTATATGCCTCCTAAAAATAATTTCATCCTATAAATTTTATAACTCATATGAATTTAAGTGAGTATAATTTTGTATCATTACATCCTCAAGTTCCCACGTAGTTTCCTCAAACTTATTATTCCTTTATAGAACTTTGACCAGATGAGTAGTCTTGTTTCACAATACTTTATCTCTTTGAATCGAAATTTCCATTGGTTGTTCCTTATATGAGAGAACACATTCCATTTTCCCAACTTCCAAGTTTAGTACATGCGATGTGTCCAATATATAATTCTCCAAAAGTTATACATGGAACACATCATGCACTTGGGAGAGGATTGGAGGGAGTTTTAAGTAATAAGCTTCCACTCTGACACAATCAATGATCTCGAAGGGACTAATGTACCAAGATCTCAACTTACCCTTCATCCCAAATCTCATAACCCATTTTTTAATACCGCAATATTTTATTTTATATTTTATTTTAAAATAAAAATATTTTTTATATCATTTATCACATGAATCCCTGAGATTAAATAAACTATGAAATAATATTATTTAAATATGACTGTTATAACCTACTCATTTAATAGGTGGGTATGAATAAGAGAAACAGTATTATGAAATATATATATATATATAATATATATATAAATTTACAACTCCATACAGATTTATTTATTATTTATTAGGAAATAAGCACTCAATTTTTAGTAACATCATTTTATACTTCAAAAATATGTTTTCTTCAAAAATGGTTTTTTTAAAGTGAATATTATAATTAATTTTTTCTCATTTTAAAAATTTCATTTCATAAAAATGATTTAATTTTTTAAATAATCATATAAAAATTATCTCAGGGATAAATTTTCAGATTTTCTTAAAAATATTGATTTTACAGTAAATGGAGAAAAATACCGATTTTTGAAAAATTTCATTTAGTTTTTTTAAATAAAATATATAAAAGTATAATTATATTATGGATTTTTTAAAATTAAAATAATAAAAATTTATTTAACATAATCTAAATAATTAAATATTAAATTATATTATATTTTATTTTGGTAAAAGTTTATTTTTCTGCTTTAAAACACAATTTTTTTAAAAATATTCTTGTTGTGTTTTATACGTTTATAGAAAAATTGATTTTTTCACTTCTATAAATTGAATATTAAAATGTGTATTGCATATTTGGAATTATAAATTTTAAATTTTATAAATATTTCACTTTTATTGTTTTCATTATGAATACTAACCATGATAAAAAAACATTTTCTATTGTAAAGGGTGAATTGAGTAATTAATTTTAAAAATAATGTCATAAGACATTAAAATTTTATCTAACACTTGAATTTATTTAATTTTATTATATTAACTAGAAAATAAACACCATAAATTTTAATATATGGTATTTTTATGTTATTTTTCATTGATAATGACATTTATATTGTTTTATGAAAAGTATAAATACAAAATGTCACTCTCTTGACATTAATTTATATTATATATTCACATAGAGATAAGATGAAGTTCTAAATGAATATAGAATTTGATTTTTAACATAATTTATTTATTTTTATTATGTTAATTTATTTTTAATTTTTATTAATGGTATAATTTTCTTAAATTCTTACACAACGCAAACAAAATGCTTGTAAAAGGAGTAGAAAATTCAAATTAAATGATTTTATAAACATATAAAGTTATATTTTTGGGATAAATTATAGTGTAACATGAATTTTATGGTTAATAATAATTTATAAGTGATGGTGAAATATTTTATATTCTAATTTCACACTTGTCTTGATCTCTTTAAAGTAAATATATGGGAATAATTCTTAAAATGACTTTAATGGTATTTTATATTAAATAATATATTATTAAATGATTTAAAAATCATAAAAATATTGAAATAGGATAATGGGGTGTTATATGGTATAAAATTTCATCTATTTTCCTTTTTTATCCAATTTTTTCCTTAGAATTAAATTTATAACCCTTTATGAATGAAGACCTTGTTACTATAGTTAGGGTTAAAATTAATTAATAAAGGGGTTAAACCAAAAGATAAGGTTTAAAATGCTACAAAAGCAATCCAAAATTTTATTGTTTTAAGGTATTTAAACCTTAAAATGTACTAGATTCGAAATTTTGTCCACTTTTTTTTAATTTAACATGAATGGTAATTTGTTATATTTAAATATTTTAAGTAATTCAAAGTGTTCTTCTTCCTTCACTATAAAAGGATACCACCTCTCCTATATTATTCGCACCAAGTTTATTAAATTATCTCATAAAAATACTAGAAATATATATCCACAACATCCTTATCTATTTTATATTTGTTTTGGTCATCCAAAAATTCTAACCCTAAGGTCCTTAATAAGATATATAAAGGATCTCTTTTAAATAAGTGGTAATAATTTTAATCGAAGACTTTCACTTTTCTTCTTATTTTACCACATTAAATTATGTATTAACCATTAAAATATAATAAAAACAGTATATCACATATATTTATATGTTATTATGTTTATATAATAAGATTTATCCAAATACTTCTCCATCAAATTGGAAACAAAGCCACCACTTCTGTGTACGGTGGACTACCGCCACAAGAACCGATGTAATTGTTTCTATAACCACTTCACATGGATGGTCATAATGATTTAACTAATTAATATATATGATATTTATGAAATAAATATGATTATATAAATTTAATATATTATCTAATTCCTTACCCTTCCACCTGTTAAAAATAATAACATCACTCTTGTATACGTGTGGACTGCCACCTCCAAGAAGCGATGTGATTCATTTTTTCATGCCCTCTTTTCATAAAAGATTATATATATGTATTTTATAAATATTTATTTTTTTTATATCTTGATAAAAAAATTAGATGATATAACCATAATCAATGCACAAGTATCCAAACTTTTGACTCAAAACATTCATGAAAAAATGAAGCACTTAACACCCAAAACAATGATAATAATAAAATATTGTTAAAAAATGGATAATAAGATATTATAAGTTAATCATATTTGATATTATATATATTTATATAGTTATTTTATATAATTATAGTAAATCTAAATTTATTATACATTATGTTAAAGCATGTCCATTCAAGTGAATGTGTGAGGTAAGGGGTTTCTTAACTCAACTTCCTTTCATTGAGTTATATCACTTATTAATTAAATATATTATGCCAAGATTATGTGTGAAATTACATTTGATTCTTTTATATTATATTTCAAATTATTATTTTTATATGTACATTTTTTTAACATAATCATCTCAAGGATTAATTATCACTCCAATGATATGATCTTTGTATGGGATTTCTTCTCAATTTCCACTCCATTAAGACATATTTAGTATTATGAACCTAATTTATTTTATGTGGAGTATATACTTCCCCTTTTATATATTTTTAAATTAATATATATTAATTCATGGTAATTAAAGTTTTAATTAAATTTTACTCATTCAAGGGGATACAATTTAAAAGTTACCAAAGAAGTAATAATTTATTTTATAACCATGTTTTTTTAGGATTAGTTCTATTTTCATTGAATGAATATTATAATATCTCAAACATAAAATCCAGATATTTTCTAATACTATGAAAATCTTAGTATTTTACATGTTTTCTTCCAACTCTTACTATATTTGGAGCTTGAATCAATTAAAGAAATATTTAAAATAAAAGCCGGTCTTATTTCACTCTTTGATCATGCATATTTTCCTCCATGTCCATATTTTTCAAAATTATTTTACAAAATTACTCTATATTTACTCAAATGTTTTATTAAGTAAATTTTATTTTATCCTTGCCTTTTCATGTTTGAAATAAATATTTATAATATTTTTAGAAAGGTTCATTTTAAAATTTCTTTACAAAAAGTCAAAAGAAATGTTTCTTTTTAACATATATGGCGTTAATAGATTTTCCCACTGATATAACCATTTTACACTATTCATATTCTTATATAAGTTTTAAATGGTTTTAAAAATAAAACCATTTAATTAAATCTTATCTTAATGTTTCACTTCCATTTTATTTTATTCTATAAAAGACATTATTTTATTGAAAACCCTATATTTTTGGTAAATTCATGGTCATATTTTATCTCTTATTAATTTTGTATTCATTAGATTTCTATTGAAAATTTTACTTTTGAGTGATCATAGTTAATTTTATATTAAATTTGTCTTCTATATACATGTTTTTTATATCATGGATGTGTTTATTGAATAAATTTTATGCCAATTCAATATATGGTGTTTACTATGAAAGTTATTTGATTGAGTGGGGAAATATTGATATTATATATTCTTTAATAAATACCGATATTTATTGATATGTAAGATTATTTATGAATTAAATCCATCATTCAATATATAATGAATGTTTTGGATATGTTGTGACAAGTGAGTATCATAATTACACAACCCCTTGATGCATTTATGGGTCTTATGAGACAAACTAGTTGGATAGACCTTTTAAATGGGTTTTTGGTATATACATATCCATTTAATTAAATTTTCTTATAACAAGACATTCATGTTAAGATATCATGATTTTTGAGATCATGAAATCAAAAATTATGTGTTTACTTCATTGAGAATTCATTTAATATTATCAATGAGCTTATCATATTGATATTACCCATGGATACATTTCATTATCTAATTGTTGATTAAATGGAATGTGTTTTTAGTTATTTTTCTTTCTATATTGATTATTCATTATTTAAAAATGATATCTTTCTATGTACACAACCCTTATTAATCATTTTATTTCACCCATATTTTTTTCTTCTTTCCTCATTATATGGAGAATGAATCATTAAATGAGTTTTAAGGATGTATAATATTTAATGTTGTTATGTTTTATATTTTAATTCCAATATAAAATAGGAACCATGTATGTATATGGTTCTTAAAGACTATTAAAATAATCAATCCTTCATGAAGTGTTCTCTTGTATATTATTCCAATGTAATAAATTAGACATTGTCTCTAGGTTACTAGAGTTGGGGCTGTTACATTTGGTATCAGAGAAATTTTAGAAAGACCCTTGGGAACTAGATTTAGGAAAGAATATATTATGGAACATAAACCTATGATAGATTCGATGGATAAGTCTAGGTATAGGGTAATATAATGAATCTTTGATAAATTAGAGATTTTTTTGTTTTCATAGAAAATGCTTAATTTTCTATATAATAGAAATTATATGTGGTTTTGGCATAGATGCACCTAGAGGTAACAACTCTGAAAGGAGAAAATTGGGTATTTACTCTATTGTCATTAGTTCATGATGAATGGTCCTAAGACTACACACCTAGCTAGACACTCCCAGTGGATATGCTTGGGTTAATTCACATTTTCTTTAGAAACCCTTATGATAGATGAGAGTATATGACCCATGAAAACCATTGATATTCCATAGTAATATGGGATAACCCTAAAGTATCATGGGTTGATAAGTTTAAGTTTTATCATATTTTTAAATTCATAGATACCCCTTTTGAGGTTTTATATGATGGGATTTTATGATAAATAAGGATATTTTGGTGACATTTATGGGAAAAAAACCCTTTGGTTTAGTATCTGTTTTAGTGAAAATGTTATTTGAGGAAGAATGACTATATTATTTTGACATAATTTAAAATTTATTGAAAATATTTAGTTTTAATATAATCTTTAATTTTAATTTTGTTATTGTGATAAAAGGGTTATTAAATTTTGTAAATATATGTTTTATCATATAAATAACCATTGGATTAAAAATTGAGTTGGTAACTAAGTTATTATTCTATTTCTAAATAATTTCACTAGATTTAAAACATTAAATTATTAAGGTAAATGGAAATATTTTTGGCAAAGATGCGATTTTATTTTAAGAATAAAGGTTGAGTTATCTTTTGGAAGCATATCTGATTTTTTATAGATATATGATAATTTAGGTTATTGATGGGAAATATTAGAATATTTTGGAGATTATATAATTAGGAATATAAATTTTTGGTATATGAATTTATTAGTGGTTATTGTTGTTTATAGATAATTTTAATTTAATCATGGAAGAATATATAATCAAATCTTATGGATTTTTGGGTATTAAACTTGGTCAAGAATATTGTTTTAAGATTCTAAAGGTTAGTTATGTATGGAATGATTTAATTTGAACTTTTGGTGTTATTGTGAAGTATTTGGAGATTAATTTAGTATTTCCTCTTATAAAGGTTTATTCATATTGGTTATTATTTTATCTTTTCCTAACCATTTCGGTTTTAGATAAGAAGAATAAATTTTCATCATTTTTGGATCTTATAGTCAATTAAAAGTTGATTGTAATGCTTAAGGCTTGAAAATTTTATCATTATAATGATTATTTACATCGAATGATGAAATTATTATTATAAAATGTGAAAAATCTTGCACGTAAATTTTATCATATTTCTTATACTAATAGAAAAGGAATTACTCCAAATCAAGAAAAATAAAGATAAATCTATCAAGTCATATGTGGAAATTAGTAATCATATACCATGTTACATTTTTAGAAACTTGTTTTCAAGTATGAGTCTTATATAGATACATGAATAATAGGATTCTTGGTTAAAACCTAGAAATTAAATTTCATGATAATATATACATCTGATTTTATTACTAATTTATATTCAGTTTTACAAAAATTAAAATAATGAGGAAAACATTTTTGTAAGGTAGGTATAACTTAATGCCACAATATTTTAGTTCAAATTTTATTTAAAAAATAACACTATATTTGATAGTGTGTAGCACACGCAACACTGATATTAAACAAATCATGAAATAATATCATTTAAATATGACTCTCGTAACATAGTCATTGAATTAGAGGGTATCAATAGAAGTTACTAAATTATGAAATATATATATATATATATATATATATTAAGGTCTAACAATATATAAATATAATGATTAATTATTATAAAATAAGAACTCAATTTTTAGTAAAGTTATTTTATGCTTCGTAAATATGTTTTCTTCAAAAATAGTTTTTATTACATTTTATGAGTAAAAATTTTAATTAGTTTTTTTAATTTTAGGAATTTTATTTGATAAAAATTTATAATTTTTTAATTAATCATATCAAAATTAAATTATGGATAAATTTTGAGATTTTTTTTAAAAGATTTATTTTTCAGTGAACAGTGAAAATTTCGGATTTTTGCAAAACCTTTATTTCTTTTCATTAAATAAATTAATAAAAAAGTTTCATACTATTAATGATTTGGTTTTAAATTATAATAATATCAATTTTATTTAAAATTATTTAATTACATCCATAGTAACCGAATTATATTTGATTTTGGTATAAGTTCATTTTTGTGCATAAAAATGAAATTTTTAAAAACTGTTTTTCATTGCATTTTATGAATTAATATCAAAATTTGTTTCTAGAACTTTTAGAAATTGAATCTTGGAAATTGGATTCAAAATATATAATTAAGGATTTCAAATTTACTAAATATGTTCCTATTATTTTAATTCATTATGAATAGAAACCATGGTAAATATTTTCCACCCTAGTAAAGGGTAAATCAGGTAATTAAGGTAAAAATAAATGTGATATGGAATTAATATCTATCCATAACTTACCCTTATTTGATTTTATTAGATTAATTAAACCATAAAAATCCTAACTTCTAATATACGTAATTTTGGTTCCACTTTCCTTTGATAATGACATTTATATTATTTTATGAAAAGGAAAAATAAACAATTTCACTCTATTGACTGTAATTTAAATAAATGTTCCCATAGGTATAATAAGATGTATTTAATGAATATAAAAGTTTATTTTGGATATAATTAATTTATTTTTATAATGGTAATTTATTCGTAATTTTTACTAACGATATATTTAAATTAAAAGCTTACATAAATCTGACATAGTGCTTGTGCATGCAGAAGAAAAATCAAAGTAAATGATTTTATAAACATAAAATATAATATTTTTTGGATGAATTATGGTGTCACATAAAATTTAGGTTAATAATAATGTATAATTGATGGTTAAAGAGTTTATATTTTAATTACATTTCAGTCCTGATGTATTTAAATACAAAATATGTGAATAGTTCTTAAAATAAATTTAATGGTATTTTATGTAAAGTAACATATTATTAAATGGTTTAAAAATTATAAAAATATTGAAATAGGATAAGGGGGTGGTATATGATCAACAATTTTATCCATTTATTTTTTTTAACATATTTTTAACTTATAAGTAAACTTATAACCCTTTAAGAATGAAAAATTTGTTACCATGATTAAGGTTAAAATTGGTTAAAAAATAGGTTAAACTAAAAGATGAGGTTTAAAAGGGCACATAAACCTATAAAAAATATTAGTTCACTACTATAGTTCATGTGTTTAACATCACTAAAAATTGGCATTAACAGCACTATAAAATCATTATTAATCAAAGAATTGTTAAAATCTTCCCTTTATTAGCACGGATAAAGACACTATTTATCAGTGCTTTAAAAAGTGTTCATAAAATCCACCTTTATTAGTGATAAAAAATCACTAATAAAGGGCACATATGTCAGTGATGTTTTTAATAGCTGATAAAGGGGTGAGAAATATTTTTTTTGAGTTCCCTGCAAACCTTTTTTAGAGTTCCCCCTCCCTCTTTATTAGTGCTTTTCACCAAATTACCCCCCACCCCACCTGTGAACTAATTTCCCATCCCCCCCCCCCATTTCAATGTACAGAATGGGCCTTTTATAGTGCTTTTCCAATGCACAACCTTCTGTTCAGAATCACCACCCCATGCATGTGCACTTGGATTTGATCCTTGCACCTCTCTTTTAAAAATGAAACACTTTTACCACTAAACCAAGATGTTTTATTCTCTATTTTATGTAATTTATATACATATACATAAACATATATATTATTCATATATTTATATCATTATTTTTAAATACATTTTTGAAATATATGTTTTTGTGTGTGTGATATATATATACACATATTTATTTAAATATAATATATATTAATATTCATTTACATATATTAGAATATAAATATAAATATATATTCATTTCTAAATACACAAATATGTATATATAAACATTATATATATATATTCATATATTTTTATAATTTAAAAAAATGGTTAGATGTTATTTTGAATATATTTTTAGAATATGTTTATATATTGTATATTTAGATATAGATTTTATACATTACCTTTATATTTATATGTCTATATATTTATGTATTTATATATATATATATTTATACATATTCATATATAATTATATATTTAAATATATATACATTTTTCATATTTTATTTATAAATATTTACTATTAAATACGTTTATATAAAATATTTAATGATAATGGTAAGGATTTATTTATAAAAATACATTTATATATGATTTATATACATGATATTGATGCACACACACATATTTACACACAAAAGTATAGATTTATATTTCTTACATACACGTAAAAATATTTATATATGTATGTATTTATTTACATATTATAGAATATGCATATAAATATATTTTTTTTTTGACACGCACATGTTTATATATAAACATTAATTGTATAGGTATATATATACAAATTAATTCATTTTTATAAGGTAAATAAAATGGATATTTTTTAATTTTTAATATAATAAATAATAAATATTTATTTCTTTTTGGTTTATATATTTAAAAATATATTTTTATGTAAATATGTTTAAATATGTATTTATAAAATGATTTATTTTAAGTAAATAAAATAAAATATGCATATATTTAATTATAAATAAAAATAAAAAATGATAAATGATAAAATATAAAAACCTTAATATCTATATGAATATAATACATGGGAATAAATTCCTTCTCTACTGAAAAAGACCAAGAAGACTATCTTAAACGAAGTTTAAATACTATATAATATTAAAAAAAATTAACGTATCCCAACTAAAAACCGAGTTTTAGATGAATTTTGGACATTTTATAACCTCAAAATAATAGTTATCGAGGTCCTCTAAAGTCAACATTGCATAGATCTCTTCGCAGGCTTTGATTTGATATGTGGTAGGGCTCAAATGGGAACTTGGATCAAGAGTTATGGTTATTTGAAGTTTAAGTCTTGTTTTCTTTTTATCTTATAACCTTTATTAGTTTATTGAATTTTTATATCATCCAACTTTTATTAAATTACTATTACTTAATAATAATTATAAAATTATGAATTAATATTTTTTAAAATTATTTAATAATAAATTCTTTACTAAATATATTATATATTAAGTATAAATGTGTATTTAGCATTATCTAAATCATATTTAATAAAATATATTATATTTATATCAATATAGATATATTTATATATTAATATATTATATTTAATGATATATAATATTTTTTTTGAAATATACCATTTATCAGCACAAGAAAAAAACACTGATAATGGGGGTAATTTATTAGCACTACTAAAAAATCACTCATGAAGGGGACCTTTATCAATGCTTTTTTTACAATTATAATGACCTCTCCTTTATCATTGATTTTTTATTAGACCTGATAAATTCCTCCCTTTATCAGCACTAGAAAAAAAGTGATGATAAAGGGGGGCCTTTATCATTGCTAAAAACGCAGATAAAGGCCCCCCTTTATCAGCATTTTTTCTAGTGCTAATAAAGCCTCCCTCTTTATCAACACTTTTTTATAGTGCTAATAAAGGGATTCGTTTTTAGTGCATTTTCTAGCACTAATGAATGGTGTATTTATTAGTTCTTTTAGCTAGCACTGATAAAGGATATCATTGATAAACCCAAATTTGTAATTGAAGTTATTTCAACTTTTACCTATCTTAGATTAAACAAATTCCACTTAATGCCCCTTTCACATGAAAAAAAATTATTATATTTGAATATTTTAAGAAATTTCAAGTGTGTCATTTCCTTCACTATAAAAGGACACTGCCTCACCTATATTCTTCTCAAAACCTAGAGAAACATAGTTCAACAAAACCCTAAAAACAATATCACCCCAACATTCTTAGATACATTCTAGAAGTTCACTTCTTCCCAAAATACCAACCCAAAGGTCCTTAAGATGAGATTTAAAGGATCCCTTTCAATGAATAGGTAGTTATCTTAACCGAGCACTTTTATTTTTATTCTTCTTTTCCCTCCTTCAATTATGTCATAACCATTCCAGTATAATTGAAGGTATCGGGGTGCATAGTGGAAGCCGTAGGGCCCAGGATTTAAAATTTTTACCATCAGAATAATGAAATTTACCTTCTTTGGTGATTCGATCCATAGTAGAGGTCCAATGACCTCATGTGAATTTAAAAAACATAATAATTAAAATATAAAAAATACCTTGTTCGAATCGAAGTGTGATTGACTACAACAAGTCATTTATTAGCATTGCTTGAATTATCTGAAGCTGAAACCCTCTAGATCATCCACAACCTCTAAGAACACACACACTCTATATTCATTGAATTATAAATGCTCAAGGAGAGCTCCGATGAATCCTTCATTGTCACTATGATCACCCCAATATAGTTCCTTCGATCCATCGAAGGAATTCTTGGATTGATCGCTCAAAGATAGAATATCTCTCTCTCTATCTCTAGAAATCATGAAGAGTGAGAGGCTCTCATTCTATTGGAATTAATGGTACTAATTAAATGATCACCACTCTCCTAATTATATAGTAGGTAGATAATAATACCTAAAAGGGTTCCCCAACCCCTAAAAATAAAACATCTACTAAATAAGCAATAAATAAATTGTTATGATGAACTAACTATTTTATAAATATATTTATATTTTATTACATACTTGTAATATATATTAAATTTATTATGTTATAAAACCAAGTCATTTTATTGGACTCATAATTCCCATTGATATTAAACAAACCTTGAATATTAAAATAATATTTATTCCTATAATATTTTTCCATGTATTCACTTCAATAATAGTAAATACAATTAATAAATAAATTCGATCCAATTATTCTATACTCAAATAATAAGTAATTTGTTTATTAATCGGTGATCATTAAAATTTGGAAAACTCTCATACCCCAGGATGGGGCCCACCATGTCTTATATACCTATTCACCATAATATGATAAATTATTTGATATACTATTGTGTATGACCGTATAGGCCCTTATCTTGATAGCAGTGAATATTATTCACAGACCAAGAGCGGAGTCTATCAACCCATCAAAGCCCCTAAATAGATAAGGAATAGTCATAGAAACAACAACCATCCTATGAATACATATTATATAATATAATATCTGTATCTTTAGATATCTCATAAATATAGACACACACTTGTGTCATCATCCTTTCTAGATTTAATTTTTGTTGATCTAACTGGATGGACTTACCTCTGACTACCTTGGTCAATGATTTATGAAGTTACTACCATCCTAATCAACCACGCCCAAAATAATACTAATTCAACTTGGAAGAGACAAATTTTATCTTCATCATTGAACCAATATCATACCACTAATGATGCACCCAATACAAGAAACCTCACCATGAACTCATTGTCATGTTTTTTTCTTGAATCAAAGTATGCCATCAAATGGAACACAATGATAATGATCTTGAGTCAGGAGGTCAATATATATGTTCACAAATATAAATCACCAATGAAAACCAAAATAGTTGGTGTTACTATTGGTGGTTATTTCCTCATGATCTCGCCTACTATAGATCGCCAAGTGAAAACTTCTTTAGAAGAAGTCTCAATGATTATGATCCCCCAACACCAGATAGTCAGACATCAACTCTGCCCAGCCAGTGTAATGTATCTAGACCATATGACATATTTTTAATATTAATTTCATAATATCTTGAGGTTCTCATTATATCCTGGTAAATTCTATGACATTTTGATACAATAATTTATCTATATAAATTACCATTTAAATAATGTATTTGGAAATATCTACATTATTATGGTAAGTGTGCATCATGTATAACTCATTTCATCCTTGATATGGTAATCAAAATGTACAATTCAAGTTGGGTCTAGGGTTCACACTATTAAAACACTCTCACATTCCCTAGATCTATATTGATAATTATCCTTGTTATCTCTCCCATAATTAAGATCGTGTTTTTTATGAGTCATGGCTTTGGTTTCAGGATCTGACATATCTCCACTGTGTTGCAATTATGTTATGTTCAATCTCACCTTCTTATATAAAACACCTCAGGAGATGTAATCCATGAGTATATCCCCTTTTTTCTATTGTCATAACTTGAAATATTTGATATTAATAGTAATAGAATTATCATAATTTATATTATGATAAAACTTTACAAACTAGGTGCAATTATAATAACTAGTACATATTGTTTCATATTTCATATTGCTTCTATAGTTATTGTAGAAGATACAATGAACTTGGTATTTGTAGATATGGATACCACAAGATTGTATGATCTTGTCTCGTTCATTACCATGGACTGAATACAATATTATATCACATTTATCTAAGGAAGATTAGTTTGTGTCTCATGAAAACTAGAATCCTTTCATCCCCATATACCAGGTATATATCTTTTGTACTTTCTCAAGTACAATCTTATAGTTCTAACTAATTCCCTTAAAATTCTCTTGGATATAACAAATATTTTCCTACTATAATGTATATATTGGTAATATCACATCTTGTACATATCATGGAATATGTGATTGATCTATCATAGAATCATATGGAATTAAAATCACCACATTAATCTATTTCTATGTCTTGTACATGTCTTATTATAGAGATTTATGTCATGTGAAATTAGTAACAATTCTCTATTGAAATGTTTTGAATTGTATTTTAAATAACTTTTTGGTATATATATGATTTAATGTGTCTAATAAACCATAAGATTTACCTTAGTAGATCATATTTCCTAGAACTTAAGTTGGTACTTTATGTCAATCTCTAGAGAGTTACTTTTATCTGTTCTTAATTAGTTGAAAGACCAATAGTTGTTTTCCATAAGTTACAAAACATATTTCACTTGGAAAACTATATATCTCCCACTAACCTTTTGCAAATATATTGAAAATATTCATTCCAAATGAATATTATATGAACCATTTCTTACTTCAATCCTAAATTGGATTTTAGAAGCTGTTTTCCCTTATTAGCATTCTATGATGTCACCATCTCTTTCTGGTTGCATCATATATACACCGTCCACGATTGGTGGTTTTGACATCCATTTCTCAATAAAATGATCATAGAAATTAGATTAAACAAGTAAAATTATAATGTATTTAGTATTATCAACTTGTTATTTCCAATCAATCTATATTGGTAGGATGTTTTTATCATCCATGTATAGTCTTACTTGAATATCCACTAATGTATTAAAAATAATAAGCCCCCTATGCTTTGATACATGGAATCTATTATTGAATATTGATTGATATTATTAATATTAGCTAATTTCTATATTCTATTTACTTATAGGAATTATTATTCTCAATGAATAATTTATCCCCAGTTATGGTGACTATAAAACCGTTACCATGGTTTTATCACTCCTATGTAGTATGTGTATCTAGAACATTCTCTTCAACACTTATTGTGGAACTAGTTCCTATGAAAACTACTTGTGCATCTCTGGAAATGACTAAACCCAATTCAATCTTGATTCAACTATCTCAAATATATATGTTCATCCATTTATAGAAATGTAGTCTATAAATTGAATATAGCTTTTCTATTATAGGGATTTATGTAACAACCTAAGTAACTTTAGGATAATTACTATAGATGTACTTTGTGTTTTTATTAATGCATGTTTGTTTATATTATAATAAACATTTTGCATTCAAACACAATTTTCTTATGACATAATTGATTTTCATCATACTATAACTCATATTATATTCATTTTTCAGGATAGTTGGAATATTTTTATAGGATAATGTCATTATTTTTGAATCTTTCCTTAAAAATAATGGAAGTATCTACAAGACATTTTAGTTTTAACATTGATTCTCCTTTTACTCACATCATAACTCTAATGTGTATAAGTAAATGTGAGTTTATGAATTACTTCATGCTATATTTTATTGATAAATTTTAACATATAGGACTCATCATTGATCCTCCTTATTAGCATCATAACTTTGATGTGGATAAGGTAATGTGTGTTTAAGAATTACTCCATACTATATTATGATGATCAATGAATACTTGGTCAAGATATTATTCAGAACACTAACCCAAATAAAATCATACATTTTGACCATGAATATACCATAATTCACTTTCATATACCTTAATAAACTCTTAAAGGAATCTTATGAAGTATATTTACCAATAGCTTGTCCTTGGAATAGTTCATGCTCTCTAGTTGAACTAATTTTGAAAGATTTTTTGCGTAACTTTATTTATAAAGGTTTCTCTGTCCAAACTAAATAAGTAAATATGTAAATCTTACCTAATATTTTTAGCTCCATTTAGTCTAAATACCATATTGTGTAATTCCTTGACGTCCACTTTTAGTTTTACTTGAAAAATAATTATCTTTCCACAACTAGATATATAAGTATTACATTTTATATGCATCATATATTTCCTATGATTTATGTATCACTGAACTATTGATAGAGTATTAAAAACCACAAATGAAGTTCATTCAAGAACTATAATAATGTATCTTTGTGTCCAAAGGAAATGTGAGATTAATGTTTTCGTAATACACAATAAAAGTTCAAATCGAATCATTAAACTTGAAAAAATTGAAGTTGTGTACTTCTCACTGCTGACTTAGAAACCACCATATTTAGCCACTTAGAGATCACATCTTACTTATTGTAACATTTTCACTAATTTCTTGGTTACTATATTTTAATACACATATGTGATAAGCATATAGTATTTAATCCCCAAGAAACATGAAATAAACATTACTTGAAATTGATGAATATACTTGAAGAAGTGATTACTTGATTCATTAATTCATTTTATAGCATTTAAACTTCCAAAGATTTCTTTCATGATATACGAATCAAATAACCTCCCATTTAATAACTCTTATTTTAAGGACATTGTGAAGATTTCTTTGATGTCGTAATTCTCATTTAGCCCTTTCTCATTATCTTCAACCTATTCGCTATAAGAACTAATTATTAATATTTTTTTAATGTTCATATTTCTTGACAAAACTTACCTAGAATGTAATGAATCATTTTCTCTATACATTTAGTTGTGTAATATAAAATGAGACAGGATTAAATGTGTGAAAAAGATAAAAGAATGGGATATGTTGAAATATTGTGATCCTCCTTTCATATTTACATGTAACCAGTATAATTATCACCTATTCATATCTATGATTCTCTTTATCCTCACAATATTCTCGAAGATGAGACAACATGTAAAATCATCTAGGTCCTAATGTATTATCCATAACTCACCTCATATGTTGATGATAACATTATGAAATAACCATAATATGCATCATTCATGAGTCATTCATGAGTCTCCTTTAAGCATTTTTAACACCCTCACTTCCTGAGGTGGCTTAATGGGTATTAGGGACACCAACACCTTAAATTTTCGATGTCGTAGTACTTTGTGCAAGCACCTATACTACTCGTTGCAAACTTGTGTTGGGGAAGACATTGACTTTTCCTAATAGATATTGTGGTGTGTCTTATGGTATTACTTTTTATTTTTTATAAAAATAAATACTGGAATATTAACACTTTTATCTTGATTACCATTTAGACAAAACTGATTATTTAAATAATTAAATGTCTCTCAATATTTTGTTGAACTCTAGAAACCCTCTATACTAGAATCATAATACTCTATTTCCTGAGCATTATACTGGAAAGTATCATTAAAACCTATACTCATGGTCTACAATTTTTGTCTATGACACAACATTGAGAGTTCATGGTAGGTGTCTGACTGTAAACCGCATTTACTAATGGTTCCATGATTTGTTGATTTAAGTCATAGCTTCTAAAATCATAAAAAATTATTTATGCAGGGCTACCCTATAAATTTTTAACAAGATATATTTGGCTACATATTTGCTACCAAATTTAGTAATGTCAACCCATCACTCTTATAAGAACTCCCCAATAATAGGAGGCACCCTCAACTTTAGCTGGAAAGCACCCTTTATACCTGGTTTTGTTCAAATTAAAATGATGGGAGGCATTTAATGACTTGATATTTATATGAGGTTTTTTAATATTTTTTGAAGAATGTGATCTATTTTTATTAATTTGTTCATTCTATGTTTTTGTGATCACAACTGAACATTAATAGAAAAACATTCATCATGTATTTATGCATTTTAATGTTTATATTTTTATGTGTTTCTCGCTATAATGAAAATGCATAAAATAATAAACAAATGCATAAATGAAAGAAATTACCTGACAAGTCTTGAGAATTTAATATTGGTTGATCCATTTAAACTTAATGGATCAACTATGACCTAGGGTAACCATACATGAGTTGTAGCTTGACTCACGATGCAGATCATCCCCTTCCATTGTGTCCACTTCTCATTTGGATATCACATCAACTTGTAATTGTCTACATCTTACATTGTCCTCATCATAGTACAAAAATACTCACACATAGGTGGGCGTATCATGAGTCAAAAATATAGATAACTACTTTTATCTAGGTGAGTAGACCCTTATACATATTTAATGATAAAAAATGATGATGCACAGACCGTCTTATTTAGGAAAATAATTACATGCATCTTACACAATTAAATAATTAATTAAATAAAATTCACCAGACATACACTTGGTAGATAACTACTTAAGACCAGAC